>CM030798.1:16190454-19163787 GCA_018127125.1 Rhododendron griersonianum
GTTTGAGGTCGGTAAGTAGATGACCGATGATTTTGTATCCCAAATTCAGCGAAAAGCTCCTTTGTCGCCCCCTTGAAGTGCGATCCATTGTCACAGACGAACTCGTGAGGTACACCATATCGATAGATGATATTAGTGCGAATAAATTTGGCCACATGAGTGGCTTTGAGAGTAGCATAAGAAGCTGCTTCTACCCACTTGGTGAAGTAGTCGATAGCCACTAGGATGAACTGATGTTTGTATTTTCCCTTTGGATTTATACTCCCAATAACGTCTATCCCCCAGGTGGAGAATAGCCAGGGGGATGTCATGCTGTACAATTCTGTATGGGGGATACGCATACGATCAGCGTGAGTTTGGCATTTGTAACGTCGACGGACATAATCAGCGCAGTCGGCCTCCATTGTAGTCCAGTAATATCCCTGGCGCAGGATCTTTTTTGCCATCGTTGCCCCATTCATGTGTGGCCCACAAATTCCTTCATGTATTTCCTCCATTACCTTGTGGCTGTCCTCCGTTGTGACGCAAAGTTGACTTGGACCCAAGTGTGCCCTTCGGTATAATGCTCCTCCACAGATTATAAATCGGGCAGCAAACTTCCACAGAGCTGTTTTGTCCTTCGAGGTGGTCTCGGATGGGTATTCTCCTTTTTCCAAGAATTCCTTCACGTCTTCGTACCGTGGCTTGCCATCGTCTTCACCTTCCTCGGTAAAGGTACACTCACATGCTGGTTTAACCTTTTGTTCGATCATGAGAGGCCGCATTGTGAATCCCAGGGGTATTTCGACCATAGACGCCAATGTCGCCAATGCATCTGCAAATCTATTGCTCACTCGAGGAGTGTGTGTGAAGATAACAGAATCGAATTGTGGAATTAGATATTCCAGCACAGAGTGATATAGCTTCAGTGTATCTTCCTTGACCTTCCAGTCTCCTCTAGCTTGAGATACCACCAGATTTGAATCCCCAGTGACTTCTACCCTTTTTGCCCCCAGCTCCAGGGCTGCCTCCATTACGGCAATACAAGCCTCGTACTCAGCTTGATTGTTAGTGACCTCAAACCTTAGTTTATATGACAAAGGGATGTGGGAGTCGTTTGGGGAAACTAGCAATACCCCTATGCCATATCCACATTGGTTTGATGCTCCATCAAAGTAAAAGTTGCCAGGTGTCGTCCAAGAGACATAAGATGTCCTCGTCAGGGAACATGAAGTCTTCTGCCTCGGCCTCTGTTACAGGGTGATCCGCCAAGAATTCTGCCACAACTCTTCCTTTTACTTATTTCCTTGTCATGTATTTGAGGTCGAACTCTGCTAGCAGCAATAACCACCTAGCTAGCTTTCCGATAAGTGCTGGCTTTTCGAAAAGATACTTGATTGGGTCTAAACGAGAGACCAGCACCACCGGATGTGCTAATAGGTAGTGCCTCAGTTTCTTTGTGGCCCATACTAGCCCCCAACAGGTTTTCTCGAGGGGAGTGTACCTTGTCTCATAATCCATCATTTTCTTGCTGAGGTAGTATATGGCGCACTCTACCTTGGCGTCGTTTTCTTGCGCTAGCATACATCCCATGGACGTGTTTGTTACTGAGAGATACATAATCAATGGCTTCCCAGGGATGGGTGGCGATAGTACAGGTGGATTCTGAAGGTATTCTTTGATTGCCTCGAACGCTTGCTGACAGTCTTGGCTCCATTCAAAATCCGTACCTTTCTTCAGTAGCTTGAAAAGAGGTTCACAGGTGGTTGTGAGCTTGGAAATGAACCTGCTGATGAACTGTACCTTCCCTAAGAAGCTCCTTACTTCCTTCTCTGTCCTAGGCGGTGATATCTCCATGATAGCCTGTATCTTGGAAGGATCTACCTCGATTCCTCTTTGAGTGATGAGGAAACCCAACATCTTTCCAGCTGTTACCCCAAAAGTGCATTTTTGAGGGTTAAGACGTAGCTTATAATTCCTAATCCTCTCGAAGAACTTTTGGAGTGCTCCATAGTGTCCTTCCTTTTCCTTTGATTTGACTATCATATCGTCGACATACACCTCGACCTCTTTGTGCATCATGTCGTGCAGCAGTGTTGTGGCCATCCTCTGGTAAGTGGCTCCAGCATTCTTCAACCCAAACGGCATTACTCGGTAGCAGTAAGTTCCCCAAGGCGTAGTGAAGGTGATTTTCTCTCTATCCTCAGGAGACATAAGGATTTGGTTATACCCAGAAAATCCGTCCATGAAAGATAGCAATGCATGGCCTGCGGTGTTATCCACTAGCTCGTCTATGTGAGGTAATGGGAAGTCATCTTTCGGACTGGCTTTGTTGAGATCTCGGAAATCAACACAGACCCTGATTCCTCCAGTTTTCTTTGGTACGGGAACGATGTTTGCTACCCATTGTGGATATTCGGTGACTATGAGAAAACCGGCGTTGATTTGTTTAGTGACTTCTTCTTTTATCTTTAGGACCCAATCAGGGCGCATACGTCTCAGTTTTTGTTTAACTGGTTTTGCATCAGGATGAAGAGGAATTTTATGTTGAACAATTTCAGGGTCTATTCCAGGCATGTCCTCGTAAAACCAGGCAAAAACATCTTTGTATTCTTTTAGCAAAAGGATTAGTTTTTCACTTTCTTGAGGGGATAGTGCGGCACCAATTTTAACCATTTTGGGCTCATTTGCAGAGCCGATGTTTGCTGTGATTATTTCCTCAGAAAAAGGTTTAGCGTGCCTTTCCTCTTCTCTCTCAATGAATTCTAGAATTTCTTTTGGAATTTCTTCCTCAAAATTTGGTTTGTCGGAATCCACACAATTGATCATAGGCAAAGTGAAATACTTTAAATCTTCCTTCTCATTGCTAAGTTTATCAAAAGACATTTCAGAGTCGAATTCAAAGTAAATGCTATGCCTTGGTACTTTGACCAGGTTTTCCTCACTAGACTTAGTAGTTTCAAAGGATGAAAAGCTTGACTCGGACTGAGTCGACTCGGAGTCGGAATCGGAATCAGAACTAAGATCAGAATTAGCGCTTTTCATTTTGTATTTTAGAGTGTGTTCCACGGTCCAGTTAGGGTAAGCCCCTTTTTCAGCATCCACAATCAGCTCAGAGCAGTCTTTTTCATCACCAAGGTCGATCACCAGTACTTCACTGTCACCTTGATTCGCACTTTCATCATTGTCACCCTGCAAGTCTTGGAGGGCCATTTGATTTGCTATTGCTGTAATCTCCTCCAATTGCGCTTCAACCTCAGCTTCGTCGCTGTTGTCGACCTGTCGTGTGCCAACAAAGCCCCACCAATTACCAAAGCTATCTATGATGGGGTGGATCACCCTTATTTCATTGTTGGTGACCCCCTCATCAAAGAGTAGGTTTAGTGATATTTCGTCTAGTGGGTCATTGTCGACAGCCTCTTCTTCCTTTGCCTCTTCAGTCTCGAGGTTCTTGACCTCGTCTATTGGTCAATAATCATCGGTAGGTGCATAGGTGTCATAAAAGTAGATTGGAACCCTGCGAAGCCCTTCTTCTTCAATCAGGTCTTCTACCTCTTCCTCATAAACCGTTCCAGCGAACATGACATGGTTGTCTTCAATGATAACCACCATAGGCTTTGGTTGATTTACTGGAGTGATGTATTCAGAAGGGTTGAAATCTTCAACAGCAAAGTGGAGCGGGCCAGACAGCTTGGTGACAACTTGAAAGTGCGAATCAGACATGAACAGTGATGCAGTCATTTTTCCTGAAAAAGGTTTTTGCTTTAGTTTGATTGATTAATCTTATCTACTGTTTATTTGACTTAGAGAGATTCCTAAGGTTTAACCTGCAAAAGAGAAATTTTACAACATACATATACAATGGGTGTGAGGAAGAACTTGGAAGCAAAATGCAAGTAGGTTCCTAGCCTGTAGGTTCCTGTCTTAGTTTGATAAGTTCTATGGCTTTCTAAAACATGCAAGGTTTTGGTAGTCTCAGGGTGCTCCGTCGTCAAAGGGCACCAATCCCCTCACCAGCCCATCATAGGCGGTGATTGGGTGATTTCCTTTTTGATATACCACTAGGTACGAGTGACTGTGGAGTTTGCTGGAACCCCCAACATAGCCCGTGTCATGCCGGGATATCAGGTGAACTCAACGGGTTGCCCGCTCGATGCATATGATAAATGAACTAGACAAGGCATGTATTGGTCTTATGTTGAACTTTTTGGTTATGGCTCTCACATCCCCAGCAGAGTCGCCAAAAACTGTAGACACCTCCCAAATGGGGCATCGCCATACAGATTGATCACGCTTGTTTGCTCGATTGGTTGCTCGCTTCATAAACCAAAATCATGGACATTCCCATGGCTAGGAACATCGCCACATGATAACGGTTATCATCAAATAGAGTCGCCACCCAGTTTATTAAAACTGGGAAAACAAATAGAGATTCTGGATACGGGAGCCAAAAGTACAATAAGGGGAAGGTGTTAGGCACCCCTCTTTGCCCAGTCGTGAGACTGGCCCATAATCATTCAACATAAGACGTATAGATGCTTTGTCTAATTCCAACACATAGTCTGTTTATTTTATTCCTTTAAACAGATAAAGGTGAGCCAGGACTGTAATTGAAAGCATGCATAGAAAAGCAGGAAACAAACAAAACTGTCCCAGGGAAAGCATCATTACTTACTTAACACTCTCGCTTTACTTAAAGCACTGCGAAGCATGGATTTCTAGAACGAAATCAAACATTGGCTGCCCCGCCGGCAATTGAACTAGGGGTTGCTCTAGCAATTTTTGCCTTGCGAGGCTAAAACAAAGAGGTAGTGTAAAGTAGTAAAGCAGGTTATGGATGATGGTATGCAAAGTCAAGGATATTATGGATAGAATTTGCAATACTTATTTCTCCATTGATGATTCAGCATGACAAGTGCAGGACTTTGGTTCCTATTTTCAAATCAACCTAGCAACCCATCTTTCAAAATTCAAAATTCTGAGCATGCTTACCTCAACGAGCTGGTAAAATTTAAGAGGTTGTCAATGTGCTAGCAAATAATCAAGTGGATTTCAATTACCTCAATCACGTTTTGAGAAAGGATCTTCCCTAACCAAGAATTGAAAGAACTTTCAAAACTTTTTGCAATGACTAATCTAATGACAAGTTTTTCTGAAACATTCAAATAGCCGCTAGCACAACGATGGACTCCGAGTCTACTTTCTGTTGTAGCCATATGCTCAACCTTTTCGGTTTGTCTCATAATATGGATTGGCTTGGAAGTGGGATCTTAAGTGGCAGCAACGAGTCTTAAGAATCATCCATGGCTGGCTATCTATAGTATCCGTGGTGCTATATGTATACATATCATTTTGATTGCCTCTTTTTAACTATGCAGGGGCCAAACCAAAAGAGGAGTCCATCCCCTTCATTTCCTTTCTTTGTTCATCGCATGTCATTTGGTTGCACCACCACTAAGGGCAGTCTGCATATTAGAAAATGCGCCGCATGGACAATTAGTTTTGGATATCTCAACTTAAGCATGATTTGGTTTCTCCTTCTCTTAGATTTGGAATTTGATCTCAGACGTGATGGTAATGGCTGACGAAAAAATTGAAGTTTTAATCCAACCAAGTTTTGAGCAATGGCAGCCATGTCCATCACGTCTTGGCTTAGATTTTAAAACAATCTTTTTATACCTAGCTAACTTTCGCCGCCATTTCGGCCCATGTTTTCCTTCTCTTGAAAAATTGATATCATTTTGCTCATCATGGTTTCTGGCCAATTGACACACTCAGCATGAAATGTGGGTCCTAAATTCAAGTCTCCTCAAATATGAACTATGAATGGCCTGATTCTTTGTTGAGATACGTAGGCACCTTTTGGTCGGCCACAAATTTGAAAATGTTCCCTCTTGTGCTAGTTTGCTACCCTAGAATGCTCATGATAACATTGAGTATTGAAAACAATCCTTAGGGATTTCAAAGTAATCTTATGACATCTTTTGGAACACATCATAATCACTTGAATTGTCAAAAGCACAAAACGAGTTTTTCAAAGCTATGACCCGCGTCATTTCTGTTGAGTTAAGAAGGAGTTGACACATCTCTGCACCCTCACAGAGATCACTTGTGAGCAAATCATGCTGTTGAAGAAGAAAAGAGAGGAAAAATACAGAGAAAGGAAAAAATGAGCTCGCTAGATTGAAAACCCATAAGGGCGGTCTAGGCAAAAGTTAGAGCACGAACAAAGCAAGAAATCAACCATGTCTCCATGCATCTACTATGTGTCTCAAAGGATTATCCTCAATCTTAGGAAAAAAAAATCACTTGGTTAAACATCAAAGCCCCTAATTTCTTGGTTAGGATCCTTGTCACTTTGTCGTGTGTTTCAAGATGAAGAAAGGCATTCATTTCTCTATCCCAAACACTTATCCTTTGCTAGCCACGTTGAGCCTCTGGATAATTCTTTTGAAAAGCCTGCTAGACAGCCATCCCCTACACTGGGGCATACACAAAAACACAAGAAGAGACGAAAGAAAAATCAATGAAATAATGAGCACCCCGTCATACAAGGGGCATTTTGAAGGAAACATTTCTTCCAATACATACGAAGGATATTTTTGAAGAAACCAACTCTTTCACACAAAGTGAGGCAAGAGACAACAAGAGTTGGTAAAAATGTTGAAGATGGCTGCTAGCTTTTAAAACCCAAGTGTGAGTAGAAATTAGGTTTGAGCCTTTACATCCGCTTCTTTCTCAAAGCCAAAACCCCAAGCCTACATTATGGTCCATAACAAAGTCCTCTCAGATTGGGGAACACGATTTAGTAGCAAGGTCCTAGACACTAGGGGCATCACCAATGTGGGATTTAACACGAAGGGCAAGAATCCTGGAATTTGCATCATCTTGGCAAATCATACAACATGGAGAGTTACGTGAGGCAAGGGGCATGGCTATGTTCCCCTTTATGCACTTCTCTCAAAAGTATCCAACCTCTCATGTGGGTCTCGGTAGGTACTTATCAATCCAATTCAAGCCAACCAAATCAAGCTCGAAGTAACAAACTCACCTAATTGACTAGGGGCATAGGTTTGCAAAATAGTTCTATGTCCTTTGATGATTGAATGACGCGAGTGTGGAACAGGGATGAAATGATATGATTTTGAAATCCTTGAGGAAAAGTTTTCAAAGCTGATTTTATCCTAAGCATTCTTGACACAGCAAATACAAGTGCAGTCGCCTTTTTGCAAATTCTGAGGAAATAACATGGGTCTCTCATTCCATGAAGAGTGTAGCAATATGGCCCCTTGACCAAACAATGTTTTCAGTAGTGCCGCTATGGCATTGCGGTCTTTTAAAACACCTAGCTAGTATAAGCAATAAGTCACTACCAGTCTCCCTAAAGAGCAAAGGGAAGCATTCGATCAAATGCGTGAAAGTTGAGATGTCCAGAATACATCGCAGATTTACATGCATATCAGTATCATCCTGTCTTTTGCATTGATCCCTTGATCCTAGTATTTCATGCGTATATCATTGTGGCTGCTTAATGGAAGTGGTTGTTGCACAAACTAACCCCAAGTATGAAGTGTTTTTATGCTCAAGCAAGACAGGCCAATCAAGGCATCATGGCCATCGTCTTTATGCAAAGAGTGAAGGGCAACAAAGGGATACACTGTAAAGTCTACCTCCTTGTCAATACGCTTGGCCTTCAAAAAGAAGAAAGCTCAGCCTGAGGGGCATCAACTCTTTTGTGGAATGTTGTCACACAACATTGTCGAGAGCACGCCAAGATCTCTTCCAATCAACAAGAGAAGCATTGCATTCATGTTCATTGTCACATATATCGAATATCTCTGTACTAGGGGCAATTAGGTTGTCATTGTCATGCACAATTAAGCTAGAATCAAGCATCCATCGCCTAAACAGGGGGCTTCTACTTCTTCCTGAATGTTCAGTTCAGTATGCATATATGTGTTGCATTGCAATCTATGTCACCCAAAATCGTTCAAGCTCTTGAACTAGGGTTCTTCAAATGTGATGGTCCTGCCCCTAGCAGTCAGCATAAAAAGGACTTCGACCCGTGGTCGATTCCAAGCTTGTCGCATGTTGTTTTCCTATCCATTGTTGTTTTCTAAACTATTCAAATGTGGATGGCAGGATTCTCTTGGATTTTGGTCCTTGAACCGACCATACCAAGCTTTGTATCTATGACCGACAGAGCCAAGTCAAAGAAGCTAAAAGATAGCCTCGTAACTAGTCCTGAGCAAACTCTACAAATAGCACCATGTCAACAACATTAAAGTGGCTTCGCACTTCACATCTCCATAGCTCCTTACTTCGTGCTTTCATCTCCATCTTAGCAGCTCTGCCTTCACAAAATCAGAAGTCTCACACTTGCTCTTCAGTAGCACCATACACATGCCTTGTCGTATTCGCGGCCTTATCTAGCTTTTCAAGAACTCCGAGCAACTCTATACTCAAGACTCGCCATATGCACAAACAACAGGTTCCACCTCAACAGTGCAGTACTTACTTTAGCTGCCCCAAGCTCACATCTTGACACCAAACAGCCTCGCCACCTCCAGGCTAGCAAAACAATCCTGCGTCTTCCACCCTTCAGAAGGCATCTATGTGGCTAAAATCCTCCAAAAAAGGCATCCGTGTTGCTAAAACCCTCCAGAAGGCATTTATGTTGCCAGCTTCCAGAAAGCATTTGTATGATCAAAAAGCGTTCAGTCTTCAAAAGGCATCCCGTTAATGGAGGCGATGGAAATCTCCCAAAAACAAGTTGAATTTGCCTTGCCAAAGGAGGCGATGGAAATCTCCTAGAGCGTATGAGTGGATCATCCCATCAGTCGAGGTGATGGAACTTCCCATAGCACTAAGTTTGAAGAGGCGATGGAAACCTCCAAAGGCAATAACGGCCAACAAGTTTCACCCAAGGCATTTAACAAGCCTTATGGCATTTTGGGTCAACAAGTCGACGGAGTCAATATGGGAATATGGTCAGAACTAGCCTTGGGAACACTCCTGAGCAAATGAGATGTGGTTGAAGTCTAGCAAGTGGAATGTGACTGAATTCAGCCTTGGGGACACCCCAAACATGTGGAATTTAGCCTTAAGAAATCGATCCTCTGACTCTTGGTGTTCCTCTCGGCCGCCGCATCCTTCTGCAAAATCACCCCTTTCAAAGGCAATCGATTTGAATCCAAGCACCAGCAAAACACTCATGGTATTTTGGGCCTGCGGCCAATAGAGTTTCTGATGGAGTGTAACCAAATCCAGTCTTGGGAGCATTCCCAAGCATGCATGATATCGAGCACCAGCATTGGAATAAATCAAAAGCCTCGCATAGATTGTCAAATGCTTGTCAGAAGCATTCCGAGCATGACGAAACTAGCCTTGGGAGCATCCCCAAGCTTAAGAAGGATCAAGTATCAATCAAAACCTTGTAAGGGCTACCCACAGAAACAAGTCCAAAAGCCATCCGATGGGCCTTCTTGCATAAATTCAGCAGCCCTGCGCTCAAGCTCAAATGTCTCTACACTCATAAAGTTTGCATCCTCTATAGCTCTAATGCCACGTTCAAGCCTTAGCCCGATGCTTTCACCATCATATGCTTGATACATTAGGTCTCTCGACCACTATGCCTCTTGGCATTGCATCTCTTGATACATTGGGTCTCTCGACCACTATGCCTCTTGGCATTGCATCTCTCGATGTATTGAGTCTATCGACCACTATACTTCTCGGCGTTACATCTCTTGATGTGCTAGGTCTCTTGACCTATTCACACCAAACTGCCGCTCTTCAGCAATGTTGTTCTTACATCTTAGTATAGCCATACTCCGGCAGCTCCGTGCCCCTGTCCAACAAACTTTGAGTAGGTCATTTGAAGCTTCACCCCAAGTTTAAAAGCGCTCTGAGAATCCAAGCCCCTGAAGGTTCAAACCCATACCAATGAAGCAAAATCAAGTCAGCCTCGGGGGCATTCCCGAGCAAATGCAACGTAATCAAAACTAGCCTTGGGGGCATGCCCAAGCATCGAAGATCTCTCTCCACAAACTGCTGGCCGAAGCAAAACAAGCAGCCCTGAGCTCAAAACTTCAGCAGCTCCACGCTCAATAACCTTGTGCACAGGTCGCTCAAGTCATCCAGGCTCTACGCCCATATCGACCATCTCAGTGACTCCAAGTCCGCTACCTCCACAGGCTCTAAGCTTATGTCTGCCATCTCAGCAGCTCAAAGCCATTATCTCAGCGGCTCTACGCCCATTACCTCAACAGGCTCTACGCCTGTGTTCACTCACTCGGCGGCTCTAAGCCCAATCACTATCAGCAGCTCTACGCTTGCCACTCCCAGCGGCCATACAACCATCAAACTCACACAGCGGTTCTGCGCCTCTACTCACTATCACCCAGCGGCTCTGCGCCCATCATTCAACGGCTTGAAGCCCATTACCGAATTCACCAAACCGCTCGACCGGCTTGAAGCCGTAATAACCAATCTTAGTGGCTCGAAGCCCATTATCGACAGGCTCTACGCCCGTATTCATTCACTCAACAGGCTCTAAGCCCAAATCACCGTCAGTAGCTCTACGCTTGCTATCTCAGCGGCTCGAAGCCCATTACCTCAACTGGCTCTATGACCGTTACCCCATCAAAGCGGTTCCAAACCCATTATCAACAGGCTCTACGCCTGTAATCACTCAACTCAGCGGCTCCAAGCCCACTATTCTAACAGGCTCGAAGCCTATGTTCGCCATCTCAACTGGCTCGAAACCGTAAACAAGCAAATCGCAACAGGCTCTACGCCGCCCCAACAGTCAAAACATCTATTTTCAGGCTCTATGCCTGAATGCTCAAAATCTAACATTTTGAATGCTCAAGCTCTACGCTTGGATGCCCAACCACTGTGTACTGGATACTCAAGTTATACACTTGAATGCTCAAGCTCTACGCTTGGATGCCCAACCACTGCGTACTGGACGCTCAAATCCTGTACTTTGAATGCTCGGATTCTGCCGTCCGAATGCTCGAGCTCTACGCTCTGAATGCTCAAGTCCGGAACTTGATAGAAGCTCTAAGCTTAAAACAAACAAACACGCACGGGCTCGTGCACATATTGCATTATCACAATGAGTTTGCATCACCATTATCACATCGAGTCTGCACAATCATATCTGTTCACATCTAACAAACATCATCACACATATACACTCTGCATATCTCTCATGAAACAGGTCAACCCTGCAATCAACCGGCTCTATGCCTCGGTTTTATTGATTGGTCTAGCGCCTCGATCCTTTGGCTCTACGCCAACACTTATGATGAGAAAGCTCCGTGCACAGACCATCAGAATACAACCAGCTCTACGCTTTGGTTCAACACGTCAAGCTCAAAGCTCTGACACCTCAGGCTCTCGCCTTATGATCAATACCGGCTCCGCGCTTCGGTTCCATCGAGCTCTAAGCTCACCTCAGGCCCTCGCCTCAAGACCACAACAGGCTCCACGCCTCAGTTCTATCACCTCAGGCTCTTGCCTTATACCAGCTCCGCGCTTCGGTCCAAACACGACAAGCTCTAAGCTCCGACACCTCAGGCCTTCGCCTCACGACCACAGCAGGTTCTACGCCTCAATCTAATCACCTCAGGCTCTCGCCTTGTGATCAATACCAGCTCCGCGCTTCGGTCCTATCAAACTTAAAAGCTCAAACACCTCAGGCTCTCGCCTTGTATTCAACACCAGCTCCGCGCTTCGGTCCTATCAATCTCCTCAGGCCCTCGCCTCAAGACTGCAACAGGCTCCACGCCTCGATTCCATCACTCTCCAGACTCTCGCCTCATGATTACAACCGGCTCCGTGCCTCGGTTCCCTCGTCCTCAAAGCTCCGTGCTCCAGTTACTGGCCCTGCGCCCCCATATCTCAAAACAAACGGCGTCCAACTCATCCCCAGCAGATGGTTTGGATTCCACCCCATTACATCAATTCCTTCCAGCTCATTCGCAAGGATAGGCTACTCTACCGAGTTCCTTTCAGTCAAAGTAAGGATGATCAAGAAAAGCAAACACACCTGCCGTGTACTGATCTACCCCAAAATACTAAGGAAGCTCTCCGCAAAAAACTCTCTCGGCAGCCCCGCGCTCCTTCAACTATCTTCCGCCAAAACCCTTGCTCAGTTTAGGTACGTCACACTATGGCTTTTTAAGCCCAAAGGTACGTCTTCTGTCTCTAACCCTCCAAACTTTTTATTTTTCTTTATTGCCCGAACTACGGTTGGTCTGAATTTCTCTTGCGGAATACATAGGCAGCCTCCCGGCCCGACTATAACAAAACCTTTTTCAAAAACCCTTGGAATAGTGGTTGGACCAAATTGAGTTGCTTTTTACAGCTTTGACTCTTACTCAAACATGTCTCGCGATCCGTCTGAGTTCAGTCAAAGAGGGGCATCTGTAGACACCCCAATTTGGCCTAACGATTATTTCAAGTCCCACCTTGGGACCATCCCGATGATGAAATGGATATAGTGATTGCTGATTGCCTCCTTGAGAACCTTAGGACTTTCGGTAAGAACTTTGAGCCACTTAGAGGACCCAATTCAAAGCCATACAGCCTTTCAGACAGAAATACAGAAGCCTAGGAGAATCCATCTGTCGGCCGTGACATCGATCCCACGGCCCTAACATCATTTCCTCACCCGAGCAACCTGTTGCTAGCAAAATCTCCCTGAGAGATCAATCCCTCGGTCGCAAGATCTATCCTTCGGCCGAGACATCCATTCCTCGGCCGTGTGATCCTTTACTCGGCCGCCAAATCGACCTTTTTCCAGACTCTGGAACGTGTTCTGTCAGACGTTTGATCCAATTACACTACCTTCCCGATGCGTTCGGGCTACGCTCAGAGATTACGACGTAGAGTTAGAGGTGCATTGCAATTGCAATTGCCATCTCGTGATTTGATTGGCCGGAGTGAGTCACCAATTGCCTATATAAAGGGCCTTTGGACTCCGAAAATAAACACATGAAATTATCAGAGTACACACTCTCTCAAGCTTCGAAACTCTGCCAAAATACTCTCTCAAATCCACTCCTCAAAAGCCCTAACCTCCCGAAGGCAGCCGTCAATCCGGCGATCAAACCCCGAAGTTCAAACCCTAACCCTAGGGTTTTCAATCAAGCAATCAGTCAATCACACCCAATCCGAGGCAATCAAGCAACTGAGGGATCAAGGTGGTGAGGCCCAACGGCCTCTGATTTGTTTTATTTATCATTCTTACGTTTAATCACGGCTTTCTGATTATCTATTAATCTTTCTGTCTGGTGTGAGGAAGAACACCGACCGGGGCCTCGATCCCTCGGCCGGTATATAAAACCAGTGTGATTACTCGGCCGTGACATCCATTCACCGGCCGAGTAATCGATTTCCTGGAACAACTTTGTTTGCTTTTTCTGCTTTCTGAACGCATGCTTCGATTATCGCACTGGCTCACTTTACTTACTGTTTAAAGGAATAAATAAACAGACTATGTGTTAGAATTAAACAAAGCATCTACATGTCTTATGTTGAACGATTATGGGCCAGTCTCATGACTGGGCAAAGAGGGGTGCCTAACACCTTCCCCTTATTGTACTCTTGGCTCCCGTATCCAGAATCTCTATCTATTTTCCCAGTTTTAATAAACTGGGTGGCGACTCTGTTTTGATGATAACCGCTATCATGTGACGATGTTCCTAGCCATGGGAATGTCCATGATTTTGGTTTACGAAGCAAGCAACCAACCGAGCAAACAAACGTGATCAATCTGTATGGCGATGCCCCGTTTGGGAGGTGTCTACACAAAGCTTTTTCTTTGTTTTGATTTAGAATGCGGGACTTATATCAGTGCGTAGCTCTTGTTTCCAGCTTTTCAACGATATATTATAAGCTTGATTTGGAGTTACGAATCAAAAATTATGGCTAACCCTAGTTTTGATTGTTTTTTTGTGAAAAATCCTAACTTGGAAAAAAGATGAAGTGCAGATTCTGCACACTCTCACTCTCAACCAAGGGAGAGTGAGATTCACCCCTCTCTTTACCTTTGTCGTATGGAAAACCCGAGAGTAGCGCTGAATTCGAAATTGAATTTCCTACGTTTCTGTGTATTTGTTTTATTTTTCTGAAATGAAATTATTTTTTCAGAATTTTAAATACAAGAAAAATAAAATTTTTGACTCGGTTAATAAGAGAGTGGGGATGCGTGCCTCCTCCGTAGGGAACCAAATTTTTTTGTGGCATATTCTGCTCCTGTTGCCCATTGTATGGGGTATGAGGTATAATATTCCAGTGAGCATGATTTTTTATTCTGTATTTTTTGTTCGTTGTTTATTCAGGAAAATTAGAATAAAATTCTGGAAAATTATAAATTTTCAGATTTAACCTCCTGGAATTAGAACCAATTTATTGGAGGGATTGGTGTAATTTCTATCCATTGATAATTTGGAAAAATTAGAATAAAAATCTGAAAAATTATAAATTTTTGGATTCATCCTCCTGGATTCAGTACCTATTCATTGGTGTAGGTTGTGTATTTTTCCAGAACATGTTGATTTTATTTGGCATTTTCTACTTGTAATTTATTCTTAGATAATTAGAATAAATCCTGAAAATTGACATTAATTGCATGTGAGCAACTGGAAATGTACAAAATATTGAAAACAGTATGTTTAATATTTTAGACGATTTTACATGTTGTATGTGGCATGTTTGGATAATTTTTGGCATTGTTCAATGTTTAAATTATTCATTTTGATAGCATGAAAAATACTTTTTAATGCATAAATTGTGTTATGCACTATAATAAATTTGTTTCATGCTTGTGATATGCCATATCTAGTGGGAGGTTGTTCAGTAGAGAAAATATTTTCATATATTTTTTTCGAAAACTGAAATTTTGCGCATGAATTAAATTAAATTATAATAATAAAATACTTAGAGGCATAGGAGATGATTATAAGCTTTGCGAGTTTTTGATCTTGCGACATGTATGGTTTTATTATTTTCTAATTTAGATTATTGCTGCAAAATAATTCTTTGATAGAGTTGAAATGGAAGCTAAGAAAGTTGTAGCTGATTTGACCCAGGTTGAGAAATTGAAAAGCGACAATTATAATGTTTGGCGCTATGAGATCCAATTTCTCCTCAATGAGCTAGAGGTCTTGGAGACCCTCGACCATGAGATGGTTGAGCCAAAGTATAGTGACTCACCACAGTATCTTCGTGATCTTAAGGCCTTTGAAAAATGGTTCAAGAAAGATCAGTGTGCACGACTTACTATGGTACGAGCATGCACAATGATTTGATATGTGAGTTTGAGTACTATGAGACTGCTCATAAGCTGTGGAAAGCTATCAAACAGAAATATGATATTGACTTCTTCACTAAGATGGTCTCGAGAATCCATATCCATTAAATCTAATCCATGATTAAGCAAGTCGCTCCCACTATCCCCAGAAGGTAGGAGAATTTCTTCAATCAAAGAGCACATTTAATATATATGCAGTCACCTTATCTAAATGACTGCTTAGACTCACACAGTGAGGAAACAAGGATCCATTCACTCACCTCTAAAATAAATGATCGCCAAGCACATGTAATATGAATACATGCTACGGTGGAGTTACTTTTCCAAAAAGCGACGTCATACTCCTAAACACCGTACAGACATTAGTCTAGTCACTACATAACGCCCAACCTAAGTTCTCAGATAGCAAGCCATCATGTCGCTATACGAGTCCTCACATCTGGCTAACAAAGACAGGTTAATCTCAAGATATGGGGAACTATCTGAAATTGGTCTCTTGCTAATAGACCTTATCTTGGTTCCTACCAAGGCGACACATGGTGGGTATGTCTGATTCTACTTATTAGACTATATCACAGGTCCAACCTGTATATCTTACTACCCATCCGTCTCATCTTCGCTTGCTATCTCAAGCGCCGAAGGCGATTGCTCGTGTGAGTAAGCCAATCTAACCTGTGGTGGGGTGAGAGAGGCGTCATGCACAATGATTTGATATGTGAGTTTGAGTACTATGAGACTACTCATAAGCTGTGGAAAGCTATCAAACAGAAATATGATATTGACTTCTTGACTAAGATGGTCTCGAACTTGAAATGTGATGATGAACATAAATCATGGTTCATGCATCATAGTTGAGACTGTCCCTCGCAGGTTTGGGTACTAGCTAAGGAAGGCTAAACGCGCCCTTAAGAAAGGAGCTGCTATAGGCCTTAACCCTATTGGCGCTGGTTCTTTTAAGCGCAATAGAGGCAAGAAGAAGAGTGGTAACAAAAACAAGGCCAGAAAGCCGTGCTTTTACTGTGACAAGTTGGGACACTTTACTCGTGAGTGCACTGAGCCTAAAAAGGTACTCCATATTTTTTGTTTCTCGTATTTACTATTTTGGAACATGTCAAGGTTTAGTTGCTTATTCACCTCATTCGTGGGTTGTAGACTCAGGAGCAACCAACCAATTAGCAAGGAAACAAGATAGGTTCGTGGAGTATCGCCGAATTCTAGTTGGAGGCCAAAGAATTTTCATGGGAAACAAGTCTAGTGTGTTAGTGTTGGGCGTTGGCAAGCTGGACATGCGACATGGGCGCACTTTATTTTTTCATGAAGTACTTTATGCTCCAGGAATTTGATGAAACTTGTTATTAGTCACTAGCATGATGGGTCTAGGTTTTTATTTATGTTTGAGAGTAGCTTAGTGAGGATTGATTTGGGTATAATTTACTATGGTTTTGGATGGTTTGATGATACTAGATGTTATTAATTTAAATTTTAATAATAATGCTAGTGATTCTACTTGCTTTATTACATCTTCTGTTGATGTTGATTCTGTAAAATGGCATTTGAGATTAGGTCACATTGGGCAAGATGGGGATTTGTTAGTCAATCTACCCATTTGTGACCATTGCCCCACATAAAAAGCAATTAGAAAATCATTCAGAAAACCATACGGGCATTTGTTCCATTACTAGCTTATCCGTTCAGACATTTGTGGCTCAATGTAAGGGCGGGCAATTAACAATTCGTTGTACTTCGCAACAAAACAGTGTAGTGGAGAAAAGGAATCATATGTTGCTAGATATGGTTAAGTCGATGATGGCGCAGCCTTAATCTTTCAATTTTGTATTAATGAGATGCATTATTAAATTGTGGCCATAACCGTGTGCCTACCAGATTAGTACCTTCCATCCTATATGAGCAATGGACCGGCGAAAACCTAATGAGGGTAATTTTGCGGCCATGAGGGTTGGCTACCCAAACACGTCGAACTTCTCCTAAGTATGGGAAATTAAGTATTAGAGGTGAGTAATGCATTTTTATGTGTTACAATGAGCACTCTAAGTGCTATGTGTTTATCGGCCAGCAACCTGATGGAAGTGTGACTGAAATTGAGTTACGAAATGTGGATTCCTCGAGGAGGATTTCCCTAGCAGATGAGAGGTTAGTAGAGATGTAGAATTCTACGAGAAAGAGAATCCAACGAGAGGCGCACCAAATTGTCCAGTTGAGAATGGGGAAGAAATTCTCCTACCTCCTGGAGATAGTGGGAGCGACTTGCTTAATCATGGATTAGATCTAATGGATATGGATTCTCAAGATCCTCTTAGGCATATAAGCAAACATTGAATAATCCCACGTCGTCTATTTGAGATTGAGGGGGAGTTTGTCATGATTGCTCCTGAAGATGAAGGAGAGCCCAAAATAGTGGGAGAAACTCCTTTATCGCCTACTAGTAAGGAATGGATAGCTACAATGTAAGATGAAATGGAGTTTATGAAGATAAACCTTGCCTGGGACTTGGTTAATCTTCCGCCCCATTGGGAACAAATGGTTTCTTAAGATCAAACGCGAAGTAGATGATTCCATACTAAGCAATAAGACTTGTCTAGTAGCGAAGGGTTACACCCCAATCGCCTTATTCTAGCCTTGGAACTATTTGAGGTGGACGTTAAGGCAAAAGGCTAGGAGCGTAGAGTTTGCAAGCTCCAACAGTCTATCTATCGCCTAAAACAATCATCCAAGCAGTGGTACCTAAGATTTCATCGAGCCATTTGGGTTTACGATGATCAATGAAGGCCATTGCGTGCATATGAGACGGTCCAGCGATAGTTTCTTGATATTGTCATTCTATGTTGATGATATTTTAGTTGGCTGGAATGATTAAGAGATGATTGTCACCACAAAGTTGTGGTTATCCTTCACTTATGGGATGAAGGAATGGGCAAAGCAAGCTATGTGCTCAGAGTTGAGATCTTAAGGGATCTTTCTAGGAAGATTCTTTGTTTAAGAATGTTTTTAGAATGATTCCGGAGACAAAGCTGCAAACTCATAGACACTTCTATTGTTAAAGGCGAGACTTAGGCTTAACGTGGAACCTAAAACTCCTAAAGAGTTAGAACAGATGGCCCACGTGCCCTATTCAAGTACCGTTGGCAGCTTATAAATAGTTATTGGTCCAATCTTGGTCGTGATCGTTGGCAAGCAGTCGAGAGGATATTAGGATATCTCTGATGGACTGCTAATTATATGCTTTGCTTCCAAAGTGTGAATCTATGCCTTGTTGGGTCAAAGATATTGTTGTGCAAAAAGAAAGTGATTATAAAACACATAGCTATGAGTCGCATAGTTGTATGCCTTTTGTCTAAGCCCATTGCTAAGGGGGCTTTTGAGACTTATGATAAGGCTTTAGGTCTGCGTAGATGATGATAGATGTGTTTTATTTACTAATTTTATTAATCACTTCTTTCAGATTTATGGGATATTTATGCCATTTGTGCACTTAATATTAGCTTATTATTGTTGCAATTTGGACACTTATTTATTGAACAACACATACAGAATTTAAAGATTGATGTCAGCAGGTTAGATTGGCTTACTCACACGAGCAATCGCCTTCGACGCTTGAGATAGTGAGTGAAGATGAGATGGATGGGTAGTAAGATATACAGGTTGGACCTGTGATATAGTCTGATAAGTAGAATCAGACATACCCACCATGTGTCGCCTTGGTAGGAACCAAATAAGGTTTATTAGCAAGAGACCAATTTCAGATAGTTCCCCTATCTTGAGATTAACCCGTCTTTGTTAGCCAGATGTGAGGACTCGTATAGCGACATGATGGCTTGCTATCTGAGAACTCAAGTTGGGCGCTAGGTAGCGACTAGACTAAGGTCTGTACGGTGTTTGGGAGTATGACATCGCTTTTTGGAAAAGTAACTCCACCGTAGCATGTATTCATATTACATGTGCTTGGCGATCATTTATTTTAGAGGTGAGTGAATGGATCCTTGTTTTCTTACTGTGTGACTCTAAGCAGTCATTTGGATAAGGTGACTGCATATATATTAAATGTGCTCTTTGATTTTTGACTATGTCATGTAGTAGAGACTTTGTGTTGCTACTCTAGCTTGACTACCTAAGACCACGAAATGTCAGGGTCCCATGGAGCTTGTCTGGGAAAGCAACAAGGTTAAAATGAAGTGACATGCGGGCAAAAAGAGGATCATTTAGTAGTACACCCTTGCAATATATTCACTGTCGACAACTCAGGTCGCTCTATTGGGACGCGGATCGGGTGTGAATATATAGTGCATGATGTTCGGGGGTCAAGCATGCTTTTTGGAAGGATTAAAGATGCTTGGTCCAGTGTAACTAAATGGATTCAGGGTACATGAGACACTCTTATGGGTTGATGTATCTATGCTGACTCTTATAGAGTTTCTAGTATAGAGCTCCCACTTGCAGGTTTATTAGCGCATATGAGTTTGCTTCTTAGTTGGGTAGATGGAAGAGAGATTGATACAACTTGTCATTGTAGGGAGGTAATCCCGAACATACATGAATAAGGTCCGAACAGGTGATACGCGGGACCATGATATAATTACAATATGGACGGTCACCGTGCAAGACGGTGATCGGCGGCTGGGACCAGCGATATGAGGGATCGATGGTCCAGTAAGTCTGTGCTGGATTAAGGACCAGTAACACAAGAGAGTATTAGACCAAGAGATTGACAAAAGAGCAGTGACATGTGAAGTCACTGGTCCAATTAGTTTGTTCGGTAACGAAAGGGCCGAACAGGATGGGATTTGTACGAAAAGTAGTCCCAGGTGCAGGAAACGTTCCAGAAGGTTCTAGAGACAGGGACATTCCGTGATGGCTATGGGATCCCAATAAAATAGGATCTCGGAGAGATACCCAATGGGAATGGGAAGTTCGGCCAGCTGTGGAAAGGAGTCCTAAACAGACTAAGGTAATGAACTGATAAGGGAACGAGAATCCAAGATATTCTGGGTTTCCTATACGGGATAGGAAACCTAGGGAAACATGGATACTTGGGCGGCAAGCATCCATAAACCTATAAATACGAGGCAAACCTAGAGGAAAAAGGTACACAATACATTACAGTTATACACATTCTCTTATGCTTAACTAGGGTTTTCCATTAGTACGTGATACTAACTTAGGCATCGGAGAGCCTTTGCCACGAGAGGCAAAGGTGCGCTCACCCCTTGTCTGTTTTGCAGATAAGAACTCCGGCGACGCATTAGGGTTCCGGCAAGGATCACGAAGTAGCCGTTACAATCTTGTGCTGCTTAAACCCTTCTTAGTTTTTCTGCACTTACTGTGGGAAACGAAAGAGATCCCTCTGAAAAGCGACCATGATGGAAGAAGACCCAAAGACACCACATGATCCAAAACACCAGTTGGGAGGAGGAGGCGACCAGTCCCCACCAGATCCTCCGAGAAAACCCGATGGTGGGCAAGCCAAGAAGCCCACAAGCAAGGGTAACCCCCTGACCGTCCATGACGACTCCAAGAACAAAGAGGGTAGGACGGCCACAGAATCCACGAGAAGGAGTAAGTCCCGTCGCGAGGGAGAATCAGTGGCACATTCAAGGAGTGCACACAACTGTGATGATATCTTGGACAAAAAGAGACAAGAGATCGAAGAGTACGCTCGTCTGATTAAAAAACGAGAGTATGAGATCCAGGAATTGCAACGGATACGAGAACATCCGGAGGATTCTGGACTGTCATGAAGAAATTCCAGAGGAGACAGGTTGGCAGTAGTGGAATACAAGAAAGCTCCTTCACGAGGAAGGAGGAGCAGGTCCAGGAGCCCCACTCCGAGAAAGAAAAGGGCTTCTTTACGAAAAAGAAGGAGCAGAAGCCTTACCCCCGAAGAGGGAGAGATTAGAAGACACCATAGGGATAGGTACGAGAGGCCTGATTCCGATTGGGAAAAGAGTACTCCCAAGAAAGCAAAAGAACAAGAGGAGGGAACCATGTCTGCACGAGAAGCAGCACGGAAAGCCCTCAGCAATATAGCTTCATCCCCTTTTGCAAGGAGATTGCAAGAGGCAAAGCTTCCGAGCAGGGTGAAGCACAGGGCATTCGTTCTTTACGAAACAAATACTGATCCCGCGGCCCACATACAGCATTACCGGCAGGCAATGTTCATGCACGACGGAGATGATGCGATCATGTGCAAGATGTTCCCATCGAGTTTGGGAAAGGTGGCTTTGTCTTGGTTCCATAAACTAGGGCTGAACACCATACGAGGATGGAGACAGCTAGCCAAAGAATTTACTGCTCGGTTTCTGACGAGCAGGAAAGCACCAAAAACCTTTGAGAGCCTTTCTGTCATGAAACAAGGTGAGAACGAGCCGATCAGGGACTACGCTAAGAAATACTGTGAGACTTTCAACGAGATTGAAGGTTGCAGTGAGGAGTATGCGATAGTTACCTTCAAGACAGGGTTACCTGTTCGGGGAGAACTCCGTAAGTCCCTGAATATGACCCCGGTAGGTACGTTGGCAAGGCTGATGGAATGAATCGAGCAGCATGCCAGGAACGAGGATGACATACTACGAGAGGACAACAGGATGGTCGCCGAACAGGTGAAGGGTGTGCCGAAGAGGACAGACAAGCCGGAGCCCAAGACCTACAAAGAAAGGAAGGAATACGGGCAGGTCAAGAAAGAGCCGTTCAAAGAGAAACATGCTCCAGACCCCAAGTCTTTCTTTTCGGTGACAACGGTTTGGAAGGAACCAATCTATCGGATTCTTTATAAGATAAAGAATCGTCCATATTTCAAGTGGCCCCCAAGGCTGGAGGGAGATAAAGACTCAAAAAGGGCTACAAGTCAGCATTGCAGTTATCACAAAGACTGGGGGCACATGACGGAGGATTGTGAGATGTTCAAGCAACACCTCGATGATCTGGTTTCACGTGGTTACCTGAAAGAGTTTATTCAGGAAGAGCACAAGGGTGCAGAGAAAGCATTGGAATTGGATTACGAGCAAAATCCAAGGGGCGTAATCCATATGATACATGGATTGGCCGCGCCTTATACGAGAAATGAGGTAAGGTTGCTCCAGAGACAAGTAAAACACGACCAGCATGTGATGCAGTTGGGAAAGAAACGAGGACGTGAGGGAGAAGAATGCAATGGAGGCATAGTCTTCACGGATGAGGACCTGGGTGGAATCCAGGTGCCACATAATGATGCCCTGGTCATAACCCTACGAATTGGGGAGTATGACATAGAAAGAATCTTGGTGGACTCAGGAAGCTGCACAGAGATACTGTACTATGACGCATTCAAGAAATTGGGGCTGACGCAAGCGGATTTGGTGCAGTCAATAACCCCTTTGGTCGGATTCAGTGCAGGAGCAGTCTGGCCCTTGGGCAAAATAACTCTTCCTGTTTGGGCAGGAACAGTCGTGCTAAGAACCGATTTCCTAGTGGTGGATGTACCATCTTCTTATAACGCGATTATTGGAAGAACATGGCTGCACAAGATGAAAGCGGTTTCCTCCACTTACCACCGGATGGTGAAATTCCCAGGATCAAATGGTATTGAGAGGATAAGGGGGAATCAGAAGGTTGCCCAGCAGTGCTTGATTTCTATAATCAAGAAGGCACCCAAAGCGAAGTTAGTCCAAGTAGTTGAGGTCCCGGATCAGCCGACCATTGAGGATGTCGGAGGGGACCCCACCGAGAAAGTGGTGGAAGGCTTGAAAAAGATCCAGATCAACGAGAATGATCCGGAAAGATATTTCCTGATTGGGGAGAACCTGAATAAGACAGAGGAGAAAGAATTGGTGGGGTTCCTCAAGGAGCACGTTGATGTGTTTGCTTGGGTGCCCGAAGAGATGCCTGGAGTGGATGCAAACGTGATTTGTCACCACTTGAATGTGGATCCACAACATAAGCCTGTGATGCAAAAAAAGAGACGGTCTGCCGTACAGCACGTGGACGCTGTCATCGAGGAGGTGGACCGGTTGCTCGAAGCAAAAGCTATACGGGAGGTGTACTACCCAGAATGGTTGTACAATACTGTGGTGGTAAAGAAGAAAAATGGGAAGTGGCGAGTTTGTGTCGATTTCACCGACTTGAACAAGGCGTGTCCAAAGGATAGCTTCCCCCTACCTAGGATAGACCAACTTGTTGATGCAACGGCTGGGTATGGGCGGATGAGTTTTCTTGATGCTTATCGAGGGTATCACCAGATAGCCATGTACGGTCCCGATCAAGAGAAGACTTCCTTTATCACACCAAGGGGGCTGTACTGTTATAGCGTCATGCCCTTTGGTTTGAGGAATGCGGGAGCAACATACCAGAGGTTAGCAACGATTATGCTAAAGAAGTTGCTCGGCAAGACCATGGAGGTTTACATAGACGATATGATGGTCAAAAGCAAGGAGAAGGAAAACCACATTGTTGATTTGAAGGAAGCCTTTAAGATATTGAGGGAATATAAGCTGAAACTCAACGCCTCGAAGTGTGCGTTCGGGGTAAACTCAGAAAAATTCCTAGGGCATTTGGTGACCATACGAGGGATAGAGGCAAATCCCGATCAAATTACTGCGTTGCAAAAGCTCCAAAGTCCGAGGACCACGAAGGAGGTCCAGAGGTTAACAGGGATGGCAGCGGCTCTAAATAGATTCATTAGCAGGTCCAGTGATAAATGTAGACCTTTCTTCCAATTGCTGAAAAAGAGGGAAGGATACGAATGGGGAGCAGAGTGTGTGAGCAAGCGTTCCAAGACCTGAAGAGGTACTTGGCAACAGCTCCCCTATTATCCACACCCGAACAAGGTGAGTCTTTAACTTTGTACTTAGCAGTTTCTGAACATGCTGTGAGTGCAGTGTTATTGAGGGATAAGGGATCCGAGCAAGTCCCCGTCTATTATGTGAGCAAGACATTGCTGGACGCAGAAACGAGATATCTACGCCTCGAAAAGTTGGTCCTGGCATTGAGGACGGCGGCGAGAAAATTGCCCCATTATTTCCAAAGTCACAGGGTTGTGGTGTATACTGAATTCCCGTTAAAGTCTTTGCTACGAAAGGCGGACTTCTCGGGACGTATCTCAACTTGGTCGGTCGAGTTGAGTCAGTACGACATAGACTACCAGCCGCGCACTGCAATAAAGGGGCAAGTGCTTGCAGATTTTGTAGCTAAGTTTTCACCCACGGTGGCTCCCCAGCCTCCTATGAGACAAGAGCAGAGAAATGAACAGGGGGAGGAGCAAATAACGAGGAACAAGAAAACTCTGGCCAAACGGGATCCCATGGAATGGAAGTTATTTGTTGATGGCTCTGCGTGTAATACGGGATCAGGAATTGGGGTGGTACTTTTCCCTCCTGAAGGAGCAATGATGGAGCTGTCCCTTCGATTGGGATTTAGTGCTTCAAATAACGTGGCAGAGTATGAGGCACTCTTGGCAGGGCTAAGGAGTGCAAAAACCCTGAAGGTAAAAAGGATACGAGTACATTGTGATTCACAACTCGTGGTGAACCAATTGTCTGGGGAATACGAGGCTCGGAACGAGAAGATGGCTGCCTACGTGATGGCCGCCAGAGATCTGCTTGACACTTTCGAGAAGGTGTATATTGAGCAAATAAGTTCTGGGCAGAACGCCCATGCTGATTCTCTTGCCTGGTTGGCTGTAGCTGTACCAACAGAATTCAAAAGACGGGTGGCAGTAGATTATCTTGCTGAGCCGAGCATTGGAAGAAGTGTGGAGTTGGTCTTGGACGTGAACCAAGGACCAAGTTGGATGGACCCAATAGTGGAGTTCCTACGAGATGGGGCACTCCCCACAGACAAAAAGGAGGCTCACAAGATAAAAACGAAATCAGCACGGTTTTGGCTGTCACCAGAAGGGAAGTTATACAGAAAAACTTTCACTGGTCCATACTTACTTTGTGTGCATCCCGAGATGGTGCAGAAGTTCCTCCATGAGATCCACGAGGGAACGTGTGGTAGTCACGCTGGGGGTAGATCCATTGCCCACCGAGCAATAACCCAAGGATACTGGTGGCCTCACATGCAGGAAGATGCTAAGGTGTATGTGAAAATTTGTGAGAAGTGCCAGAAATTCTCACCAATGATCCGAACACCAGCCGAGGACCTGGTGCCTTTGACAAGCCCTTGGCCCTTCGCACAATGGGGGATGGACATCGTGGGTCCACTTCACAAGGCAACAGGAAATAGGAAATTTCTGTTGGTAGCAACAGATTATTTCACCAAATGGATTGAGGCAGAACCATTGGCTAAGATCACTGAGCCTATGATAGAAAGGTTCGTGTGGAAAAGCATAATTACTCGATTTGGGGTCCCCTATTCATTGATTACGGATAACGGGTCCCAATTTCAGAAAAAGTTCAAGGCTTTTTGTGCCCAATATGGGATAAGGAATTATTACTCGACCCCAGCCTACCCACAGAGTAATGGGCAAGCAGAGGCGTCCAACAAGACCATACTTGATGGGATCAAGAAGAGGTTGGACAAGGCAAAAGGAAAATGGCCCGACGAACTGCCACTTGTTTTATGGGCGCACCGAACAACTCCTAGGAGGTCTACGGGAGAGACCCCCTACTCATTGGCGTATGGGACGGAGGCTGTAATCCCATTGGAGGTTGGTCTGCCGACCAACAGGACCACTTTAGTTGAAAGTGGAGGCAATGATAGAGCCCTGGAGATTGAACTTGATCTTGCCGAGGAACGGAGAGAAAGGGCGCTAGTGCATTTGGCCTCATATCAGGAGCAGCTGATGAAAAGCTATAACAAGAACGTCCACCCCCAAGAATTTGGTATTGGAGACCTTGTGCTTCGTAAGGTGCTCAGCAATACCAAGGTGGCCAACGAGGGCAAATTAGGGGCCAACTGGGAAGGCCCATATCGAGTTACAGAGGTTGTGGGCAATGGGGCTTACGTTTGGCGGACCTGGATGGGAACCCGGTGCTGAGGCCTTGGAATGTCCACAACTTGAGGAAGTTTTTTGTCTTAAAAGACTTCAGTTTATTTTTTATTCTGTTTTTAGGATGCACATCGTGGTTGTGTGGGAATTACGAATAAAATTCCTCTGTTTTTTTATTTGATTAGTTGCAAGGGGTACGCGTAACGCCCCCTTGAGTTTTTGAATTATGAATAAAATTCTGGTTTTGATATAAGACATTGTTTTTTATTTTCGTTATGATTAGAATACGAAGTTAGGCCTGGTTCTTGCTCCTCACTTCGTATTGGGGAGCAGAGGAATAGGTTTATGCCAAATACGAAGATATTTTGAGCAGATTCAAAACCTTGCAAGTACGAGTATACTTGGTGTGCATACATGGATGTACACACTTTTGCCAAATATGAAAACATTTGGATAGACTAAGTATGAATACACTTAGACTTAAGAGCAAACGTTTGGCATGCATACGATAAAATGCATGGCTTTCCCGAATACGAACACATTTGGGAATCTAAGTACGAATAAACTTAGAGAGTAATATTTCGAACCAATGAAAAATGGGCAGCATACGAATACATGCAGAATTAATCTAAGTACGAATAAACTTAGAGAGTAATATTTCGAACCAATGAAAAATGGGCAGCATACGAATACATGCAGAATTATCTAAAGTACGAATAGACTTAGAGAGTTATATTCCAAACCAATGAAAAATGGGCAGCATACGAGTAAGTGCAGAATTATCTAAGTATGAACCCACTTAGAACTTATTTCGATCATGAGCAAAACTCAGAGAGCATACGAAAACATGCTCATCAATAGCTAAAGTATGAATCAACTTAGCTAAGATATCCAGGTGAGTAAACTTGGGAAGCACCCCATCAAAGTTAAAGAAATACTCGGTTTACCCAAATACGATATACTTGTTGGCTACGAAAAGGCCACCAGCAATGTTAGAAGGCCACGAGGGGACGGGCAAAACAAAGTTAAATGCCACGAAGGGCCAAATACTTAAGTTTTAAAGTGTTGAAAATGTACTTGTGCCACGCAGGGCAAGCCTTACAGCCACGCAGGGCGCCCACCATGGGTAAGTTGTGGTACCCATATTGGAGTTGGAGCATTGGAAGTCTGAGGCTGGGGTCCCTCAATCGAAGATGATTCCAGTCGTTGGCATTTGTCTCGATGACTTGCCTCGATCTCTTCTGGGGAGAAACCAGGGGGGGTGCTCAATTGGGCAGGACCACGTCGGCCATGTGACGGCTGGGGGCTTTGGGAGCGACCACGGTCACGAACAGAGCCGCGGCGCCTTCCATGGCCAGCTCCAGTGATGGTGAGAAGGCTGTTGAGGTCAATTGGCTGGTTCATCTCTGGAGGAGGAGAAAGGGAATAACCTTGGGAGGAAGAAGTAGAGGCTTCCTCGGTGATGTCGATCAGGTCGTCAGGAATTGGCGGAGTTTCAGGACGCCTCTCTTCCTCTTGCTCGGGTCGCAAATTGGAAGGTCCAGGAGGTGCTGGGTTGTTAGCTGCTCGGGTCCTCCGATCAATAAACCCACCGTACGATGCTCTGTAGCTCAGGAGCACTTGTGCTGCTCTTGCTCGGCCAGCAAGGTATGTACCTTGCCCGTTGAACCCAAGGGCTCGAGTGATGTCGGCCACATGAACCTGTGGGGTAATAATGTTGTACCCTAGGTTGACATTTTCAGCTGTGAAGAATACAGCAAGTTATACGCTGAGGGAATGAGTAATTAAAGTACGAAAAAACTTTAAGTTAAGAGGAACTAACGTGGTTGCCCAAATCTGTGAGGGGCATGGAAACCGATCACACGGCCATCCTCATCTCTGGGCTCGAAAGCCCCCGTAACGATCAAAAAATCATCGTCGTCTCCCCGTGCAGAGTCAGGAAGCTCAAGGACGAGTTTTCTCCTCGAATCCCTACTTTTTAAATAGTAGGTGAGGGCATCTCCGGTTCTAGAAATGCTGTACAAGTGGTGTATATCGTGCAAACCTAAGGAAGTGCCTAGCATGCGATTTATGGCATCGATTCCCATAACAACTCTAAAGAAATTGGCTGAAACCTGCAGCGGAGACAGTCTGTAATGGGCTAAGACTTGTCGAAGTAATGGGGCTAGGGGGAATCTGACGCCACCCTCTACAACAGCGACTACGGGGATGTGAAGGGTATTGTTGTCAGGGCTCTCTCGGAGGGCATCCTCGTGGGCCAGTGCAGTGGCAACATTGTCGGGGATCTCGTAATAAGATCTGAATGAAGCCATGGCTTGAGGGGTGTTACAGTGACGTCTGAATCGCCCCATTTTGTTTAGATGATGGGTTGAGAGCAGATTCACAGACAGAAATGATGGGTATGAAGAAACCCTAAATGAGGATCGAGGAGATCCTAAACCAACGATGAAAATGGGATGAAAGGGAAACGATGACTTACGAGTATGACGATCGAAGTTCTAAGAGAACGGGTGAGGGCCTTGGAGGTGATAAACAGAGCTTCAATGGCGGGAGCGTCGTAGCCTTTTTGGTTTGCAGAGGGAGCTTAAGAAGAGAAATGAGGGTTTAAAATGGGACGAAAACCCAAATATACCCTGGTGAGTGGATGGCGTATGTGAAACGTCACCCCAAACGCCGCTTGGGCGTTTGTTCCCCAAAACATGTCCATTCGCATTTAATGTAGATAGTACGATAAGCGCCACGCGTAAAGTTGGGGCAGGGAAACATCTTGGAGAACCCAAACGATTAGACGTTTTGCCTGGGCTAATGATGATATCTGCACCAAAATTGAAGAATAAAAGGCGCAGGAGCAAAGAAACGTTGCTCGGGTCCTGAGAAGCTTTGCTCGTCATATTAAGAGTAAATGACGAATAAAGCTGGGGAGCAATTGTAGGGAGGTAATCCCGAATAGACATGAATAAGGTCCGAACAGGTGATACGCGGGACCATGATATAATTACAATATGGACGGTCGCCGTGCAAGACGGTGATCGGCGGCTGGGACCAGCGATACGAGGGATCGATGGTCCAGAAAGTCTGTGCTGGATTAAGGACTAGTAACACAAGAGAGTATTAGACCAAGAGATTGACAAAAGAGCAGTGACATGTGAAGTCACTGGTCCAATTAGTTTGTTCGGTAACGAAAGGGCCGAACAGGAGGGGATTTGTACAAAAAGCAGTCCCAGGTGCAGGAAACGTTTCAGAAGGTTCTAGAGACAGGGACATTCCGTGATGGCTATGGGATCCCAATAAAATAGGATCTCGGAGAGATACCCAATGGGAATGGGAAGTTCGGCCAGCTGTGGAAAGGAGTCCTAAACAGACTAAGGTAATGAACTGATAAGGGAACGAGAATCCAAGATATTCTGGGTTTCCTATACGGGATAGGAAACCTAGGGAAACATGGATACTTGGGCGGCAAGCATCCATAAACCTATAAATACGAGGCAAACCTAGAGGAAAAAGGTACACAATACATTACAGTTATACGCATTCTCTTATGCTTAACTAGGGTTTTCCATTAGTATGTGATACTAACTTAGGCATCGGAGGGCCTTTGCCACGAGAGGCAAAGGTGCACTCACCCCTTGTCTGTTTTGCAGATAAGAACTCCGGCGACGCATTAGGGTTCCGGCAAGGATCACGAAGTAGCCGTTACAATCTTGTGCTGCTTAAACCCTTCTTAGTTTTTCTGCACTTACAGTCATGCCCATGCATGGACGAGTGGGAGATGTTGGAATTTGGGCCGGTCCGGGACCAAATCGGGTCGCCCATATGGGCATGCCCCGGTGACCCATATATTAGAGAGTCTTATCTCATCTTGGAGATAAGATAGGAGAAGTTGAAGTAATTCTAATCTCTTAGGATTAGAAGACTTCTAAAGCATCTAGGATGCTCTCTCTCTATTTATTTTCCTGCAGGATGTTCATAAACGATATACGAGAATATACACCAGAGATATAGAGTTCTGCGAAACTCTCTCTCTTCGTAGTTCTCTCTCTACCATTAAAGAGCAATCCGAGCTTTTGCACCGTGGAATAGAGGGTGATACTAGATCCTCGTAGTATCACTCCATCGCAGGAATTTGTCGCTGATTTGGTACATGATCGAGAGTTCGTAATCCATCCACGTCAAGGTCCGGTTCGGTTAAAGTTCGCAAGGTAACCCTAACCACCCGCTTCTGCACTATGGTTATATTTTTTCTAACATGTACAATATTAAAATAATTAATTGAAATTATAGAGCAACTAAGGGTGTAACCAGAGTTCGATAATATCTTCTTCGGTCAATGTCAAATCATTCTTTGCCTACGGCCCTTCTATTCTGTCTTCAATACCTGGCGTTCGAGTTACCAGGGCAACATAGAACCGTGAGCGATGACGCTCAATAGCCAAAACTCACCCGAAACCCATAACTTACACACAATAAGATAAAGAGTGCAATGCAAATAACGGCATGTGATTTCGTTACTATCCTTCAGCTTATATGAAAGTCTAGGATCTCCACCTCGAGATCCGTCCTACCCTCAACCTCCAACGTAAGGCAACCCAGTGTGATTCAGACTGCTCCTTGCTGTGTCTCGCTAATAGCTACCAAATTATTTACTCGGATCTACAGTTGACGCAACCACGCAAGGAAGGAACCAAACCTGTTCTTGCAGCCAATCACCACTATGCCCTACCTAGGGTTACATTTCTCAAACAACCTGGGCCCTGTTAGCACCCATTAACACAAGACGGGGCCCCTGTTAATTAGCACCCATCTTAGCATAAGATTGGGCCCCTGTTAGCACCCATCTTAACACAAGACTGAGCCCTTATTTGCTCCCATCTTAAAATCATAACTCAATCACTTTTCGATTTATCCTTTACTTATCAACGTCTACGTGATCCTCTAATCGTATACCACCCCGAGTTCTAATGTCCATTCTAGGTTTTCGAAATTATGCATGTCCACAGTTAATAGGAATTCAGCAAGAGACAAAATAAATTATGCTTCACGAGGACTAATAACTATGTTCACCTTTCATTACCAACTATCACTTAAACAGAGTAATCGACCTAACACCAATCGTCTATTAAACTAATACTTGCATTCAACAAGTTTAGATCTCCACATCATTAGGACATTTCAACAAAACATGCTAATATGCTAACAACATTTAATCACGCAATAAAAACAAATCATGCGATAAAATTAGTCATGCCATAGAATTAATCATGCGATTAAAATAAATTAAGTGATCCTTATTATTATCTCTTTTCTTTTTCAAAACTAAAGTCTACGTTTACTCTTAATCGTCGCAAGGTATTGTCAGTGCTAACATAATTTATGATCGCAATAAAAGCTAGGATTTAACCGAAACTAATTAACTTGGGACTTATAATATTACTTCTTATTCACTAGGGTGGTTTTACAAGCCATTCAAACTCAAGGGGCCAATATGTAATTTTTCCAAAATCATTTCGCCCTTGTTCGGTTGTTGGTTTGGAAAAAAAATTTCAAACTCAAATTCACTTATTACCTATATTTTCAATCATTACTTTTATTTCTCTTTTCACTCATTACCCCTATATCTAATCATTAATATCATTTCTCTCTCTATCTCTCTCCACTCATTACCCATATCCCCAATTATTACCTTATTTTCTCTTCTCACTCATTACCCAAAAATCAAACCAAATTTTTTTTCAAACCCACAACCGAACAAGGCATTCTTAATCCAGTGACTGTTTTCGGGAAAAACCATGGGTTGCGGCCGAACTCGATCGGCGACATCACGGCCGAATATTATCTCACCGAAACGTAAAATCAATAAATAAACACGATATATACATAGGGAGGTGAGTTCCGAACTACCTCTCGTCCGGCGAAACGGGGTTCGGAGAGATTTTGGTGGCGGTTCCGAGTGGCGACGGAGCTCGATGGTTACGGTGCTACAGCTGTTGTCACGCCCCGTTCCGGAATAGCACCTCATTAGCCTATCCCGATACGACATGCGACAACAACCCAACGACAGCTACTAGCAATTCTAGAGAATAACTAAAAACTGAAGTTCAGCAGCCACATTTTATTTACATTTCAAAATAACTGTCATTTACAAACTACAGCGGAAGTCTGTCAAAAAAAAAAAAAAAAACTTTACATAACCAACTATTGTCCAAAAAACTAAACTACGCAAATATCATCTACGGGCCAGGAGACAAAGACTCCCACAGGCCTCAACCACGCACTCCTCGAGCGAGTCACAAAATGCAAAATGCGACCTGTAGTGGACACCGACCTATACCTGCAAAACTGAAACCCCAAACGAGTTCCAGGAGTGTATATGAGACATGGATGCTATTCAATGAAACCATTAAATCTAGCATCACAAATAAATATGCGTTAAGCAAATTATCGACTTGAAGTCATTAGTTTGACACAAAGTCATTAAATCCGACACGAAGTCATTATCTCGACACAAAGTCATTAACTTGGCATAAAGCCAAAGTATTCGACACGAAGTCAGGAGCACGACACTAAGTCCAGCTATTAGCCGTTGTTGCTTTTCGACACGAAGTCACAGTGCAATATCACAAGTTCAATCCAATTGAAGAACATCTATGAATCGAACACTCACCTCGGTCTCCAACAAAAAGATACCAACAAAGTCACTCCCTACGTGGAGTTGCGGTACTCGTTGTTGCCTCCGAACCTAGCATATAATCCACACATATGAGTAAACTCATTGAAATATTCATTAAATGGAAGAAATGCAACAGTTTGCTCTTTCCAAATTCCTCCGTAACCGACACGTACTCTAGCATCATAACCCTCCCAACCCAGCCCCAAGAACACGATTCAATACAACGGAAAAATAAACATTAGAGAAGGTCATTACATAATAAAGAAATTATCCAATTAGGCTTGTTCCCAACTAAAGTGCATGATGAATTCATCACTTCCCACATAGGATAATTTCCAAAATGGTTGCCAATTACAACCACTTGCAGCAACAGCACGCAACGGCATCAAGCCACTGCCCCGAATCGTATTCTTTTCTTAACTTCCCCTGTTAACCAAATTAATTACAAATCATCCATTTCAGTCAGATACAACCTGTTTTCAGCATACTACACCTAATACCTGTACTTGGCGGTGATTTCCAGCAATTACAGAGGCGATTTCAACATCTATATAGCAGTTTTCGGCAACCAATTAATAGTTTCAGCACCTAAATAACCATTTTCAGCTCTAAAGTTGCATTTTCAGCAACTAAGCTTCAGTTTTCAGCATGTTTACATCAATTCCTGCTCTTTAAACCATAATTTCAGTTCCAATAGAGAAAAACAAGAAGGAATAGCAGTGACTAGGGCACTTGAAATCAATTAGTTTGCAAATCCCAAAGTAACTCAATTCATGAACTTAATGGATGATTTGATCAATACCTACAACAATACAAGCAAGACTTACTTACCAAGGTTGAAAGTTTCAATTCCCCCAGCCTTCTCTCTCTCTCTCTCTCTCTCTCTCTCTCTCTCTCTCTCTCTCTCCTCTGACGTCTCCCAGCCAAACCCTCCAAATCCTTCTCTCTCTTTTTTCCTATTCTGATAGATATGTATCACTATTCACACATGCACTTCAGGTGAAACCCACGTGCACACACGGCACATCATCTTCTTCTTTTTTTACAACTAAGACCCTATAGTTCTAGGAAAACACATTAAGAGTCAAATAAAAATAAAATCCACTTTCCATTCTTTTTTACTTGTTTTTTTTTTAAACTTAAAGCATTACAAGTGTTATAAGGATAACTGACTCACACACATGCAATTAAAGTTATTGCACTACTACAAGAAAAAAGGGCATATCCGGGACTTAGTTGCTGGCATTTGTGAAAAAGCCCGGTAAATATCCAAAAGTTACTGTAGCGGAGCACGCCAAAATTACACTATCCCCCTTTTACCCTTTTATCCCAAGCCTAAACCCACAAACCCTCCATCAGAAAAACTCTCTCTCTGCGTACAACCAACGTGACCTTCGTTTAGGGTTGGGGCGAGGCTGCCGCCTCCTCCCCCGCCACAATCCCCCCACCGCCGCCCCCTCCCTCTCTCCCTTCCCCACCGATATGATCTGAGACCCTTCCGCCGTCGTTCTGCGCGCCCCGTGGCCCTTCTCCCCTGCATCGTTTCAGCTCCAGTCGTCCGCCCTTCGTCGCTGTTTTCCTCTTCTACCGTTTCGGTCTGGTTTTCCTCCGTCGATCAGAGCCCTTATCATCGTTGGTCTGCCATCACCATTACTCTCAGCGTCGATCTTCCCCTACAGCCGTTGCCGTTCACGCCTCAAATTTGGTTTCTTGAGCAGTCGGTCGGAGTACCAGTGGGTCTCCCGTGATCTGGGTTTAGGTTTTTCGTCTCCCTGGCGTTGTTGTTTCCGGTTGTGTGGTCCATCTTCTTTTGCTTGCATATGCTTTTATGATTCGATCTTAGTTTTCGGATTTTTAGTAGATTCGTATAGCTCTTAAGCATGATTTCTTTTGTGTATTGCCGGAATTCTTAGCGTGTTCTTATTTCGGGTTGCGGCGGGCTGTAATCTGTTAGGGTTAGGGTCTGTTAGGGCTGCGATGGGTTGTTTTCAGTTTGTGTTGGTGGCAGCAGGTGTTGGGATTTGGTTATGTGTTGTTGGCTGACCAATTCGTGCTGGCCACCGTTAATATGGGTCTATCCGGCCGGCGGTCTAGTCCTGGTTTACAGTATTTTGGTTATTGTATGCACACACAGTTACACTTTCACACACACGCACTGGTCTTTGGAGGTTTGATCTGTATCAGCAAGATCTGAACAACGGCTATCTACAACAGTATTTAAATTTGGGGCTTTTGTAGGAATTTTTGGTTATATTGTGATTAAATTTGGGGCTTTGTAGACATTGATTAACAGTTTTACACTCGACATCGGAGCTCTTGAATAAGGCTTGATTGAATTTTCTTTGGTGGTTGAGATGCCTTAGACTAGTAGACTAAAGTGTATCAAGGTATTGTGTTTCTTCAACATGCAAATTGTCTATCCTTTTCATTCTATTTTCCTGTTGGGGAAATCAGAAGTGGTTTTTATCTCAATTGCGGTTTGTTTGGTAGAAATTGTTGTTTGGTAGAAAGGGGAAAGGAAGAGAATTTTGTTTAGTGCTGCTCTCGTTCTGCCTTTGATGATGGAAAGGATTTTGAAGAAACCTTCTATCATAAAGCATTGCAGCTTTAATTGAGTACATGTATTGTATTTCTCCCTTTTTCGGTGGTCATCATTCCATGTTCTTCACTTGACATAGGATTATAGGAAGCTACAAATGTCTGGTTTCTGTGCAAAGTGTTAATTATTGACCTGTTGACAATATTGATTCGGTGCTCCTGCTCTTTTATTGTAGCAGTATAGTAATTATAGCTTTTCAGAAATCGTAATTTGAACTCGACGGTGTCTTTTTGTGAATGTGATGACAACAGGACTACCTGCCAACTATTTCTGACAATTTTAGTGCAAATGTGGTTGTGGATGGGGAGCACGATTAACTTAGGGCTATGGGATACTGCAGGTAAGCTTGTTATGGCCAGTGATTACATTTTTTTCTTCTTTATACGACTTTAAATTGTGCTGGATTTGACCCTTTTTATTTTGACAAAAAAAGATCAAGAGGATTACAATACGTTAACTGAGCTATCATGTGGCTGATGTCTTTATACTTGTATTCTCTCTCATTAGCAAGGCCAGTTATGAAAATATATCAAAAAGGGTAAGTCTTTTCCATTCAGATTTGTGCCTTCTTTTTTGAACATTAGATATGTTACTCTATCATCAGACGTCATACTAATGAATGCTTTTCATATCTGTTTCCAATGTTCAATGGTTCTTGAATTGAGGCATTATGCTCCTGGGTCCTAGTGGTTCTTGTTGGAACAAAACTTGGTTAGCCTCTCTTAACCATCCTTTTTATCATTCTGGTATGGTGCTCTAGTGGGGACTTTTGCTCATTTACATTCAAAATTTCAGTACAATTGTTTCACGATAGCTTGCGCACGAACTTGGAATAAAAGTAACTTGGTTTATCCTTTATTAATAGCTTCGTGGAAGTTACAATATGGAGATGATTTTCAAAAGTGAGTTTACTGAAACATAAATGACTGATGATGCATGGTCAAGTATCTCTTCTTAAAGCTTCATGGTACTGTTAGTTCTTCATATATGTGTGGGCATTGTCACAGTTCTTGCTTCATGGTACTGTTAGTTCTTCATATATGTGTGGGCATAGTCACCCAGTTCATGAGTTTGGGGTAGTGGACCCTCACCAATTTGTGAGTTTGGTTTACCCGCGCACAATTCGTGAGTTTGGGGTAGTGGAATATAGATGTATACTTTCATGTGAGATTGGTAATTAGGCTACCTACTCGATGCATGCATGTTTGAATCTAGAGTCATTTCTTGCTCAACTGTGATCGCAATATTTGGACAACACAGTTAAGAGCTTCTAAATCCAGTGAACTTTACAAGTCAATTATAATGTGAAAGTTTTGCTTAGAATTTGTTGTTTTGTAGTAATCCATGGATTTTCTTGTTTTTCTGACCTTTTCTTTTCTTTTCGTATTTTACATGTAGGTGCAAAAGAAGATATCACTCCAACAAAAAGAAGCACCAAAAAGCTTACGATTTCAGTACATGAATTAGAAGTAGTTCTTTTTTTTTTTTGTTTTGTTATGAGCTTGGATTCAATCTTCCATTATGTTGAACGTGGAATATGAACACAATGTAATCTGAATTTTTGGGATATTTATTTAGTGCAATTTTGGATATATTGATGGTTCAACAAATTTTAGTATTTTGAAAGATTTCTCTTCAATTATAACGTACAAGTATGTGGCATAGAGTGATTTCAAATGCAAGAACAATCTGGTTGTATCAAGCAGCTGCAGAATTTAAAAAAAAAAAAAACTTTTCCCAGCGTTTTTGTAAACGCCAGTAAAGGTCCTGTCGGACCCGGGAAAGTCACCGGCCTTTGGACTTTTCCCAGGTGTTTTGCAAACGCCGGCAATAGTAACCAAAACGCCGGAAACATTTACCGGCGTTTAGTAAACGCCATTAGTATTCCCGAGCCCGGCAGTCGCGGCGTTTGCCGAAAATCCCGGGAAGGCTTTTGCCGGCGTTTATTTCACTTTTACCGGCGTTTTATGATCATATATATACACCCCCTATTTGTTGGGAAACGATTCCCAGAAACCAGTAATGACGCGTACAGATTAAACAATAAGAAAACCGCAAAACCCTACAAGGCGGAATTAGGGTTTTACCTCAACTCCCTGCGAACACGAACGCTGGTTGAACTTGTTATAGCACGTCTTCCTATAAGCCACGTATACTGCTCGACTGCACCTTACGATCTTCTATCGTATTCCCTGCACGTCCAGAACACGAACTGAGTGTGGACTCTTTCGTGGTCTGTTTGCTCTCTCTGGATCTGCCTCTATTTTGTGAATAATAGAAACGTCAAAAAAACGTCCATATGACCTAGAGAGCATAACGTGTATATATAGGGCTACGATAGGGACCTAAGGAGTAATAAGTCTGGGCTCCCAGTGTAAATAAGAAAACTTAATCCCACCAGGATTCTATTTCTTATTTCACTAATTATAATTCACCCCACTACAGAATTATAATTGCACTCTCGTCCTTATCTCAATTATATTACGAGCTCCATGATATTAAATACTTATTAATCTCCCCACGTTAAGATTACAGATACCCGTTGATTAAAATAAATTACTAACAATCTCCCACTTAATCAACATCTTAACTTGAGACTATCCGCTTAACTTATTCGATATGTCGGATACAAATATCCACCTGCAGGGTTTGACATAATCGAAACTTAAAAGCTTACTCAAGGGGTATCATCAATCCCTATTGGGACGTGGATTCTGTCACGCCCTCGATTTTTAACATAAATAACAATACCATTTTAAATACAAATCCTCACAATAGTACATACTGTATCCCAAATTACAATACAGTTTTTGAATCTCACAAATCTATTAATTGATACAGTATTCCAAAATAGAGAAAATAGTACAGTGCAGTTGATTTATGAAGAAAGACAAATACTTCAGAAAATATCTTTAGCTTGATGTCAGCATGCACTCCACACCCTCCCAGACTGTGTCCATGTAGTGTACCTGAAAAATGATAGGTTGAGCTACACTAGCCCAGTAGAGAAATCTATACTCAAGTTATATGAAAATGCGATGAAGTATGCACAAAGAGTGAAAGAATTCGACAAGTGAACATGAGAAACTCGAGTTTATCACGACGGAAGACAAACTACGGCCAAAGAGTTCCAAACAGCTTGTAAGTATTCCTAACCGTTCACATGTCATGTAGAAATATTATTAAAATCACATCAATCAAACGTACTCACAATAGGTTCGCAACCATTTCGACACTTCTCGTAATCTCAACCACTCTACATTTCCACCCCTTGCGTTGCAGTCTGCATTTCCACCCCTTGCGTTGCAGTCAACATCACCCATTATTTGGGTCTCTGCATTACCACCCCTTGCGTTGCAATCTGCATTTCCACCCCTTGCGTTGCAGGCACTTCCTCATTCCAATTCTCAATTACAGTCATTCGAATCCCAATAATCATACAACTCATTCAACAAACACTTCTCTAATCTCATGACACAATAAAGCACGTCAATCAAACCAACTTATAGGTCAACCACGCATCAATAATCACATTTCAAAGTATTCCAAACGATTAATCATAACAGAACATTGACTGATAAATCAGTACACGCCTTTTCTCTTAGTATGTCACAATATCGAACCAACCTCATAGCGACTCTACAACATACTATCCACTAATATTAATACTTAGATCTCATGGAACGAGCGCTAAAAGAGTTTAAAGGAATCTGAATGATCAACAAATTATTGGAACTTGAGTAATCAAGCTTAGGGATGGTTTAACGATGATTAAAAGGGGTTAGAAGTAACCGGGAGTCAAACAGACGAACGAGGACTAACGGACCAAAACTGTCCTAGAGATCAGTCAATGTTCGACAATCCATTAAAAATTCCATACTCAATATTTTTCAATGATTACAACGCCAAAACGTCACCAACTTACCAATCTTTCAAACCCATAAGGACCCATAACCAATAGGGTCGTTTAACCACAACAAACGATGAAAAATGCAGCGCTGTTTGCTGCCCAGATTTCCAGATTACAGCTCAATCTTCTATAAATCACTATAAATCGAGTTCTTAATACTTTTGAACGATTCTAGTCCCAAAAGTTGCGCGATTGAACGAAGCTTAAAAGGTATGAAGGAACCCTAGTCAAATCTGCACTCCAAGGATGGTTAAACAGGCATTTACTGAAGCAACACAATCAACGTGACAGATTGACACACCTCCACTCAAATGATCATAACTTTCGGTGTACTAAGAGTTTTAAGGCGATTCCAGTGGCAATACAAAGCTGACTTCAAGACCTTCGAATCGATATCAAATTTGCATGAAACGGACATCGGACGAGGAAGTTATGTCCGTTCGAAGTGGGCTGAAATCCAGAACACGAGACAGATTGCAGACCAGTTTTCTAAAAATCACCATAAATTCAATTCTCAACGGTTTTGGATGATTCTTGCGGCATTAAAACGAGCTCTAAGTCTATTCTATTTCATACGAAGGAACCAAAATTCAAATCTGAGCTTAAAAGGGCGTAAAACCCCAAAAACGCAGGCCCTGTTCTGCTGATTTTCAGAAATGGAAGAAACAACTTCAAGCAACGAAACAAGGCACGATCTAAGTACATAAACACCGTATAAACGCATAACGAGAGTAAGAAATCCCTACCTCATGGGTTTTGAGCAAAACCCGAACCTTTGACCAAGTCAACCGAGCTCCCACGCGGTCCGATCATGATTTTTCTTGGATATTCGGAAAGCCCGTACTCCGTATAGCAACTTTAATTCTTGGACCTCGTCCGGACTCACGCTCTAAGGTGTTGAGATCGAAGAGAGAAGAGAGGAGAGAGTTTCGGAGGAGAGGAGAGAGTCGGCAGAGGGAATGAGAGAAATGGGGAAATAATTTCTCTCCTGGAGAAATTATTGAGAAGGGAATGGGAGGAGTTATCCCACGCTCCTACACCACAATCACACACTTGTACCTCTCACTTATTTATTTACTCTTATACCCTTCCATGAACTTGCCACACCCTATATCCACATCGTCTATCTCGACAAGCCGTACGATTACAAAAAAAAAAAAAATACGAGCCTAAAAATACAGGTCGCTACATTCTATCCTCCTTAAAAAAAATTTCGTCCTCGAAATTTAAACCAAACCTACAAAAGCACATCATCAAAGAAACTCTAATCCACAAGACTGTGTCCACTCATGACGTTTCGTACCCATCGACTCTTGTGTCCAAGACGCAATGAACTCTACAATGCCACAATCAATTTGTATCACCTCTTACCAAAACGATCGTCAGATCCTAAGGTTCACACACATCAGGTGAAGGAGCTGCCGAATTCGTATGAATCTTACTCGTGTTAGCAATCAGTTCTGGTCTCCCAAACCGTATCCATTTTTATTCTTTCCGACTAATCAGTTCCGGTTCTAAGGATAGTGTCCAATTTCAAAGGAGAACTTCACGAGATCGTAACTCAACAACTTGCCAAGCCACATACAATTAACAAGTTTAAGATTTTCCCATTCTCTTCCTTGAGGTTCATAAGACTTTTCATGTACGCTAATAAAGTGGTCAACTCTCGTACGTTTCTATTTCACTTCCTTTCTTATTACTCAACTTACTATCGCTCTCAAACTCACATAAGCAAAGCTCTAATAACCCTTAACGCTAACTCGAGACAAGTTCCCTTTAAAGGCATACGTTAGTTAAAGCCTACGTGTCCGACACAATGAGATCAGAATTAAACAACAATCATGAGTTTCCCACTCACCATTCTCTTAGCAAAAGTGTAATATCACATGCCTCCAAGCAGTTTTGTTGAAAAAAACTTAGTCCATTGAAAATTTTTAGTTCCCGTAGTTGATAAATCATTGAAACATGTCCACCTTGTGGCGAAATTTTATAGTGTTTAACAGGAAAAGTTTAGTAGATTTTTTTTTAAAGATATCATCACCAATCAATCTTATGCACCTCATCTAGTCTTTAAGGATAACGACAATTTAGACAACATGGTAATGAATTTAAAATAAGGTTCACATCATCATGATATAACCGACTTCAAACTTTTATTGTTATCATTTTCCAAAATGAACTAAACTAAGAATCAACTTTCATACGGCATCACTCTTATTCGGAAAAGGAAAAGAAATTTTTGAGTTCAACCCGATCTTCAGACGTATCAATAGGACACTTCCATTAACCGAACACCAATAATTTCATACATAGATACTCAATACACATAAATCAAAACCGCTAACCACAATCTCTAACTCACATCTCTTTGTATCCCCATAACTCTTTTTACTAATTCTGGACTGCATTTTAAGGGCAAATTCAACACACTCAGATTACACAATAGATCAAGCACTTAAAATGAAATATCAACACTTATATGAAATATCTCTAGAAAATCAACCATACAGTTTAATGACTTACACAACATCAGCCACATATTCACACATTAACAGACTCACTTAGTATCCAACGGATTCAAAAGGGTATCCAACGAACTCCCGAGTGTCCAACGGACTCGCCAAGTATCCACTACTTCACAATTCATGGCTTTAGGAAGCCCAACAGTTATCTCATTTCTTTTACTCTCATAATACCTTATACAATGTCTATTCACTTTACCAATCTCGAGCTTTCTCATTCATTCAGTCAAATCAAATCACGTATCTTTCACATTCATAATCTCAAAACTTCACATCATAAATACACGTATCATTAATACTAATCATTCCTCTATTTTAACAATATTGCAACCTATTAACATCTCATCACTAGAGCACCTACACAAAGTGTGCAATAACTGCACCAACGAACATCTAATACTCTCAAATATCTTCATGCTAGAACTCAAACACCGACACAGACCGATTGACAGACTTATCCCTGAATACCCACAAGACTCCGGGTTGCAAACAAGCCTTCTATTCTTCTCATTATATTCTAAGACTCCTATCACCATCACTGCTATCACTACCACTATTTAAACCTTAGTCTCTCTCAAATCTATCACCTCAATGGCATACCTCAATGCATTCTATACTATCATCAGTTTAGTCTACGTCGCCAATTACACATCACACACAATCTCTACACTCTAATCTTTCAACTCACAACAGTCCTCATTCATATTGCCTTCACTTCAAACAAGTCTCTCACCACACACTAACGTCATTCATTTGCCTCAAGTCACATCGATATAGTACACCTCAAGTCTTGTCGTCCCTCTCACCATGCAATGCCTTCAATATTCCCTATCGATCTGTCATAACGACACCTTCACGACATTCACCTCTGCAATGACGACTACAACACTATAACACTTTTTCTTTCAAGCCTAGAGATCTAACCCCTATACACAATCCTAGTGTCCAATTGACTTCCCGAGAGTTCCATCTAGAAGGAGCGGTGATCAAGCGCATCTTCCAACTGGATCTAGTCGGTAGTCGCCTGGGTGTCCAGAAGACACATTCAGTATCTAGACACCCTACCTATAACTCCCATCTTCCTAAGTCGACTTCAGAAACATACAACTCCCTAGGCGGGCTCAACTTGCTTTACCTATACTCAGAATCACTACTTTAATAACCACTATAACAATGACAAAACACAATCATTACCACAACAAGACATCATCTCTTCAAACACATTCAAGACACTCACTCGCTCAATCCTCTAGATATGATACACCTCACTCACTTAAAAAAAATTACTCTAAAGTATTTAAATCCTAACACGTAATCTGCGCAATTCAAATAAGACCTCACTTACGGTCTAACACTTCTATTACATACTAAAAGATATCACCTCTCACATGTGCCACTACGCATAAGAACTATAACAATCTCAGCCTTTCAGATTCTTTCCCGTCTAACAACTCATCTAAAAAAAAGCACCTCACCACCAATGGCTCAAGATCAAAACTACCAACAGTAACGATAACGATAACAACGGCCACAACTATAACCACTACAAGAAGGTCAAACTTTTCTCTTTCTCAGACACGAGCACTAGCTCTTCACTGTTTCATGTAGACATAAATGCAATGCCAGTTCATTGGACACACGTCAATCAAGCAAGCTCACTCATATTTTTGTTAGAAATGCAATGATTTTTGAACCCATGAGACTAAGTCTCCCCACGGTCTCTAGGTATTCAAACCTAATGCTCTGATACCAATTTGTCACGCCCTCGATTTTTAACATAAATAACAATACCATTTTAAATACAAATCCTCACAATAGTACATACTGTATCCCAAATTACAATACAGTTTTTGAATCTCACAAATCTATTAATTGATACAGTATTCCAAAATAGAGAAAATAGTACAGTGCAGTTGATTTATGAAGAAAGACAAATACTTCAGAAAATATCTTTAGCTTGATGTCAGCATGCACTCCACACCCTCCCAGACTGTGTCCATGTAGTGTACCTGAAAAATGATAGGTTGAGCTACACTAGCCCAGTAGAGAAATCTATACTCAAGTTATATGAAAATGCGATGAAGTATGCACAAAGAGTGAAAGAATTCGACAAGTGAACATGAGAAACTCGAGTTTATCACGACGGAAGACAAACTACGGCCAAAGAGTTCCAAACAGCTTGTAAGTATTCCTAACCGTTCACATGTCATGTAGAAATATTATTAAAATCACATCAATCAAACGTACTCACAATAGGTTCGCAACCATTTCGACACTTCTCGTAATCTCAACCACTCTACATTTCCACCCCTTGCGTTGCAGTCTGCATTTCCACCCCTTGCGTTGCAGTCAACATCACCCATTATTTGGGTCTCTGCATTACCACCCCTTGCGTTGCAATCTGCATTTCCACCCCTTGCATTGCAGGCACTTCCTCATTCCAATTCTCAATTACAGTCATTCGAATCCCAATAATCATACAACTCATTCAACAAACACTTCTCTAATCTCATGACACAATAAAGCACGTCAATCAAACCAACTTATAGGTCAACCACGCATCAATAATCACATTTCAAAGTATTCCAAACGATTAATCATAACAGAACATTGACTGATAAATCAGTACACGCCTTTTCTCTTAGTATGTCACAATATCGAACCAACCTCATAGCGACTCTACAACATACTATCCACTAATATTAATACTTAGATCTCATGGAACGAGCGCTAAAAGAGTTTAAAGGAATCTGAATGATCAACAAATTATTGGAACTTGAGTAATCAAGCTTAGGGATGGTTTAACGATGATTAAAAGGGGTTAGAAGTAACCAGGAGTCAAACAGACGAACGAGGACTAACGGACCAAAACTGTCCTAGAGATCAGTCAATGTTCGACAATCCATTAAAAATTCCATACTCAATATTTTTCAATGATTACAACGCCAAAACGTCACCAACTTACCAATCTTTCAAACCCATAAGGACCCATAACCAATAGGGTCGTTTAACCACAACAAACGATGAAAAATGCAGCGCTGTTTGCTGCCCAGATTTCCAGATTACAGCTCAATCTTCTATAAATCACTATAAATCGAGTTCTTAATACTTTTGAACGATTCTAGTCCCAAAAGTTGCGCGATTGAACGAAGCTTAAAAGGTATGAAGGAACCCTAGTCAAATCTGCACTCCAAGGATGGTTAAACAGGCATTTACTGAAGCAACACAATCAACGTGACAGATTGACACACCTCCACTCAAATGATCATAACTTTCGGTGTACTAAGAGTTTTAAGGCGATTCCAGTGGCAATACAAAGCTGACTTCAAGACCTTCGAATCGATATCAAATTTGCATGAAACGGACATCGGACGAGGAAGTTATGTCCGTTCGAAGTGGGCTGAAATCCAGAACACGAGACAGATTGCAGACCAGTTTTCTAAAAATCACCATAAATTCAATTCTCAACGGTTTTGGATGATTCTTGCGGCATTAAAACGAGCTCTAAGTCTATTCTATTTCATACGAAGGAACCAAAATTCAAATCTGAGCTTAAAAGGGCGTAAAACCCCAAAAACGCAGGCCCTGTTCTGCTGATTTTCAGAAATGGAAGAAACAACTTCAAGCAACGAAACAAGGCACGATCTAAGTACATAAACACCGTATAAACGCATAACGAGAGTAAGAAATCCCTACCTCATGGGTTTTGAGCAAAACCCGAACCTTTGACCAAGTCAACCGAGCTCCCACGCGGTCCGATCATGATTTTTCTTGGATATTCGGAAAGCCCGTACTCCGTATAGCAACTTTAATTCTTGGACCTCGTCCGGACTCACGCTCTAAGGTGTTGAGATCGAAGAGAGAAGAGAGGAGAGAGTTTCGGAGGAGAGGAGAGAGTCGGCAGAGGGAATGAGAGAAATGGGGAAATAATTTCTCTCCTGGAGAAATTATTGAGAAGGGAATGGGAGGAGTTATCCCACGCTCCTACACCACAATCACACACTTGTACCTCTCACTTATTTATTTACTCTTATACCCTTCCATGAACTTGCCACACCCTATATCCACATCGTCTATCTCGACAAGCCGTACGATTACAAAAAAAAAAAAAATACGAGCCTAAAAATACAGGTCGCTACAGATTCCATTAATAATTAATAGTTGTCATATACATAATGTTGCGACCCAACTCACCGAGACTATTGACCGTATAAAGATCTCACCCTTTAATGAATCAAAATCAATAACATTAAATATACACATCTAATAATTATCTTTGGATTAAGAGCATAAGCATTCATAATAACCATGAGGTTCTAATTGTCTTATAAAGTTAGTACAAAGACAATTACCTCAATGCGGTCCTGTTCAATACACACAAAGTGTACTAGCACAATGAGTTAGAACTAGACCGTTCCCTGTAGTCAAGACAGACCTACTAAACATTGTACTACAGTCCTACTGATGGTGTGTCCAGTTCCATCTAAGACTGTGAACTATCTCTTATATTTTAAAAGAACCGATGATCCGATCTTCTGTGTGTAAGCCGAACTCTACACACCGGATCATCTACTTTGTAAAATAAAAGACACATATGCACAACATACAATAATATTATGCAAATATTACCCATAAAAAATTCTCATCAAAAAAGGGATAAAACTGATTAATACATAACAATATTAATCCATCATATAAAAACATAGCTTTTACATAACCTCCTAACAAACTCCCACTAAGACTCAAAGTCATGTTGCCACGCATCTTACTCGCATTCTCTCTACTACGTGACTATCAAAAGTCTTAGCCTGTAAGCTGTACGTAAAAGAATCTGCTAGGTTGTTTACCGATGCGATGTTGGCCACAGCTACATCACCTCTCTGAACGATCTCTCGAATCAGGTGATACTTACGCTCGATGTGTTTTCCTTCATATGAGTCAATGGCTCCTTAGAGTTAGCAATTCCACCACTATTGTCACAATAGATGTAATAGCTAATTGCACTAGAGGAATCACCTCTAGATCCATCAAGAAGTCTCTAAGCCAAAACGGCCTCTTTGGTTGCTTAAGAAGCTACCACATACCTGGCCTCCATGGTGGAATCAATCAATCCACGATTGCTTGATACTCCTCCAACTTATGGCTCCACCTCCTAAGGTAAACACATATCTGGAGGTAGACTTTCTGGAATTCCTATTTGACATAAAGTCTGAGTCTGTGTACCCATAAGGTGCCAGACTATCTGACTGGAACACCAACATATGATCTCTAGTTCTTTTCAGATACTTGAGTATATGTTTCACTGCAGTCCAATGTTCTTGTCCTGGATTAGACTGAAATCTGCTAACCATGCCAACGGCAAAGCAAATATTAGGTCTAGTACACAACATAGCATACATAAGGCTTCCTACTACGAGGCATAAGGAACTGGCTTCATTTTCTCCATCTCCTCAGGTGTTTTAGGACACTGATCCTTGGATAGGTTGATTCCATGTCTAAAAGGGAGGAACCCTTTCTTGGAATCCTGTATGCTAAAACGGGCAAGAATCTCATCGATATAAGTAACTTGTGATAAGCCCAACATCTTGTTCTTGCGATCTCGCATAAGCTTAATCCCAAAGATGTGACTGGCTTCTCCCAAGTCCATTTCGAATTGGTCGGATAACCACACTTTCACTGAAGACAATACTCCCACATCGTTTCAGATGAGCAGGATATCATCGACATATAGTACTAAAAACACCACCACTTTTCTGTTGCGCTTCTTATACACACATGAATCATTCGGACATTGATCAAAATCAAAAGACTTGATTGCTTGATCAAAACGGATGTTCCACGATCTAGATGTCTGCTTAAGCCCATAAAAAAACTTCTTAAGCTTGCACACAACATGTGCTCTTGACCTTTCGCTATGAATCCATCTGGTTGCACCATATAGATGCACTCATTCAGATTTCCATTAAGGAATGCGGACCTGATTAGAGTACATAGGCTCCATCTCTGATTTCATAGCCTTTTGCCAAAGTTTCACATCTTTATCTTGAAGTGCCTCATTGTAGTTACAGGGTTCGGCATGTTGATCATCAGGGATCATTTCAAAAGACTCTCCCAACAACGTATACCGACTGGGTAGAATAATAACCCTCCCACTACGACGAGGTACCGGTGTGTCAATAAGTGCCTCTACAGATGTCACTTGTGGTGTTTCCTCCTGCACTACTGGCGGTAAAGAAGTTTGTGCCGATATCTCTCCTCTCAATTCCTCTAGAACAATTTTACTTCTGGGCTTGTGGTCTATCACATAGTCCTCCACTAAGTATCGGGCATTGGAGCTAACAATGACCTTCTTATCCGTAGGACTATAAAACAGTCCACCTTTCGTTCCTCTAGGGTACCCCACAAACAAGCAAACTTCTGTCCTCGATTCCAATTTATCTGCGATCCCATTCAGCACATGTGTTGGATTACCCCAAACCCGAACATGCTGCAGACTAGGTTTGCGCCCAGTCCATAGTTCTGTGGGTGTAAATGGTACTGACTTAGATGGTACCAAGTTTAGAATATACGCTGCTGTTTCTAGTGCATGTCCCTCAAATGAAATTGGTAAATCTGAATAACTCATCATTGATCTTACCATATCCATAAGAGTCCTATTCCTTCTCTCTGCTACACCATTTTGTTGTGGCATACCTGGAGCTGACAACTGGGATGTAATCCCTTCAACTGACAAGTAGTCCCTAAACTCTCCCAAGAGGTATTCTCCACCACGATCAGATCGCAGTGTCATGAGACATTTACCCAGATGCTTTTCCGTTTCCGCCCTATACTCCCTGAATTTCTCAAAGCATTCGGACTTACGGCGCATCAAATAAATGTATCCATACCTTGAGTAATCGTCAATAAAAGTGACAAAGTACTCAAAATCACCTCTTGCTTGGACATTCATAGGCCCACACAAATCAGAATGAACCAATTCCAACGGCTCTTTGGCTCTATATCCTTTTACTGAAAAAGGCCTTTTGGTCATCTTACCTTCCAAATAGGATTCACAAACTGGAAGTTCCTTAACTTCTAATAAACCTAAAGGTCCATCTCTAACCAGTCTAGAAATCCTATTCATATTAATATGACCAAGGCGTAAGTGCCAAAGATACGTTTAGTTCAATTTAGAAGGCTACTTTCTCTTACATGGCAAATTATTAGTGTTATTCAATTCATGCAGTTGCACTGTAAGAAATATAGGATTAATAATGTAGAGATTATCCACTAAATATCCATCCTTGATCAACTTAGAAACTGAAACCAAGTTTCTTCTAATAGAGGGAACATAAAGGCAATCTCTCAAAATTAAACTCCTATTACTACTAAAATTTGAAAAGACATTTCCTACTGCAACTGCTGCTACTCTCGTAGCATTTTTCACATGTAGATAAATCTCCCCATCACTGAGTCTTCTGGTTTCCTGGAACCCATGCAACAAATTGCAAACATGATTAGTAGCTCCCATATCTACACACCAGGTATTGGTAGATAACACCACTAAACGTGATTCAACAACTAGTGAAAAAGATTTATCCTAATTGTTCACTTTATTGAGATAGAATGGACATTCCTACTTCCAGTGTTCTTTCTGCTTGTAGTGAAAAACACTTGCCCGCAGGCTTTTTTCACTCCACCTTGAGGCACATGAACTGTCTCCATAACCTTTTCTGAGACTTGTTCTGCTTCTTCTTGCCTTTCAGCTTAGAAGTAGAAGCCTTCTCTGCCACTAACATTGAAGGTGGTTTCTTCACAACCAAAAGACCATCAGCTGCTTGGAGTTCCTTAAGAAGTTTCGCCAAAGATAAATACATTTTGTTCATATAATAATTCAGGCGAAATTACTTAAAACTCTCAGACTGCAGTGAGTTAAGAACGAAATCGATCTGAGTTTCCCCATCAATTTCAGCTCCAAGGATCTCTAGTTTATTAAGATGAGCTATCATCTTCAAAACATGATCCTTAATCGGGGTCCCTTCAACATGGGTGATACTCACCAATTTTTATAAAGTTTTGCTTCCTGTTATGTGGCATTCTCATCAGGTCTAGGAGGGCATACCTCAAACAACACAAATTTGTGTCCCGCAGCAGTTAACACAATATCCAAATTCCTTTTCCAGTCAATATAATTCGATCTAGTAAGTTTATTTCCTTTGAGAATAATTTCAAGTGGATTGAAAAAACCCATTTTTGAATATGAGAATCACATAACAACAATTATGAAGGGCAATAAAACCTTGAATTTCATTTTAATATTGGTTCCCTCAACCACGTGTTAAAAGAAAAACATTGGCAACCCTACACACCGTGAAGAGCATGCCTCGATGGGAAGGTCGTCTACTCTTCATCATTCGTGTAGATAGGCACAACCTTTTAATTTTACTATCTAGACACTATACCATGCCAAGCAAAATTAAATAGCCAATATAGCTTCGGTCCTATAAATAATAATAGTGACTCAGATGGTGAGGATACTATTATTTACAGCTAAGTGTATACCATTACCTAGCCCCATGACCCATTGTTCCGTTATGAACCACCTCAGATGGAGAAGCGACCCACACAACAATTATCTTAGAACTATTCCTTTAGGAAGTTTGTACCGATGATGCCACAATTAATTTTGTCCGATAGGAGGAAGGTTCTGAAACCAACACACAAAAATAATTATATCACCTACGAACTAGCAATGGAGACCGTGGGATTTATAAAATAAACTCCCTCTCCCACTTAGTTATTTAAAAAAAATTGTGAGGGTTATCAAATTTTTGAGTTTGCAAAAAATCGTGATCTAAGTCAAAGGCCAAATATTACCATGTTGTCCCAATATGGTAAACTATCACATATGCAAACAATATGGAAACACAAATAATAAGGAAAACACAAGATAAAGAATCCAGCTATTATGGTCAAAGATGTAATCCTTGAGCAATAAGGAATCCTTCCAAACTTGAAATCCTTAAGCAATAAGGAGTCCTTCCAAACTTGAAATCCTTAAGCAATCCTTCCAACCTTGAAATCCTTCAGCTACACTTGTGTGGAAGACTTAGACACTTTGAATCAATCAAGGAAACCAAAATCCAACCGTGCTTAGGCAAGAAAATTCGGATTTGATATATTCCCGCGTAAACTGCACAGTCTTCAGTATTTTGGCCATATCTTCCTCATCCGACCACCGATTGAAGTGATTCAAATTGGGTTGGATTCGAAATTCAATTATCTACAACTTCAGTGAAGAACAGATTTTCTAATTCCAACGTTTACTGGGTCGAAATAGCCCTGCAATCAGACCCTACGAATCTGGAAAAAAACTGTTGCGAGCCAAACAACTTGTATCTTCTATATCTCCCTTCTTCGATCTCCGAATAACCATCGAATGCTATTACAATCGAAGAAACATACATACATCGATATTATGCCTCCATTGGAGTTCACATGCTACGTTAATTATTACAACCACGAAAAATAATCATGGCACCCAATAAATAACACATGCTACGTTAATTATTACAACCACGAAAAATAATCGTGGTACCCAATAAATAACAATAACCACACAAAAATTATGTGGGATCCAATCACACAAAATCAACAAAAAAACATGTGACCATAATAGCTGGGTAAGAACGCTGCAAAACAAGGGTTAGCACAGTTCTACGTTCTACCCTCTATAACCTACGGACAACATGGCCTGTTTAATCTATACGCGTGATTACAGCCTGCTCTGATACCACTGTTGGGAAACGATTCCCAGAAACCAGTAATGACGCGTACAGATTAAACAATAAGAAAACCGCAAAACCCTACAAGGCGGAATTAGGGTTTTACCTCAACTCCCTGCGAACACGAACGCTGGTTGAACTTGTTATAGCACGTCTTGCTATAAGCCACGTATACTGCTCGACTGCACCTTACGATCTTCTATCGTATTCCCTGCACGTCCAGAACACGAACTGAGTGTGGACTCTTTCGTGGTCTGTTTGCTCTCTCTGGATCTGCCTCTATTTTGTGAATAATAGAAACGTCAAAAAAACGTCCATATGACCTAGAGAGCATAACGTGTATATATAGGGCTACGATAGGGACCTAAGGAGTAATAAGTCTGGGCTCCCAGTGTAAATAAGAAAACTTAATCCTACCAGGATTCTATTTCTTATTTCACTAATTATAATTCACCCCACTACAGAATTATAATTGCACTCCCGTCCTTATCTCAATTATATTACGAGCTCCATGATATTAAATACTTATTAATCTCCCCACGTTAAGATTACAGATACCCGTTGATTAAAATAAATTACTAACACTATTAAGTTATAAAATGAACTCTTAAGCACCTTAAGTTAATAGCTAGGATGTTACAGCTGTGGTGACCCGGGATGGAAGGAGGAGAAGGTGGTGGCTGCTCCGGTTTGTGAGAAAGATGAGCGGCGGCTGGGGGGTGGAGAATGGAGGAGTGGTGGCCCGCTGGAGGTGATGGCAGCAGGTGGTGGTGGGAGCTGATCGGTGGTAGTGACCCGGCTCCTCCTCTCCTCTCATGCTTTCTCTCTCTCTCGCTGCTCTCTCCTCTGCCGCACAGTGTGTGTGTGCTGGTGTTGATAAAAAGAAGAAAAGAAAGAAGAGTAATATAGGGAGGTGTATATATCTCTTGGGTAATATAGTGCAGGTTGAATACTTTTGTTTGGGAGTTAAAGGAAGGTTTCTTGGGTGGTTGTCGGATTCTTATTGGTCAGGGAAAAGGAGGTGACAAAAATGGTTAAACATGGGGAAGTTAGATGCATGGAAGATGTTTAAGAGGGTATTATGTTTGCTTCAGTTAGTTTAGGATTGTTAGGGAAATTGGATGGGTAATTCAGTGAAACAATTGGGTGGAAAAAGGCCACGTATGAGGAAACAATGTGGCTGGGACAAATTAGTTTTTGGTTAGGAAAGATTATCTAGTGCAACCAAAGTACACACAAGGAAAATTACTCGCTCGGCACGCGCGCACACGCAATCGATTACGGAATAAAATTAGGTGTGACAACATAAATAATTTTTCAAACAAAAATATTGATAATTATTATTATTTATATAAAAAAATACCGATGTGGGCTGCCAGAGCCCGAGAGACCCCTTATCGGAGGAGCTCCCCGCGCGCTGCCCCGTTTTGAGGTTTTGTTGAAAGATTTTGAAGAGTCGCCACCCGGATTTTTGTAAAATGGTTTGCCACCCGAGAAACCTAGAACTTGAAAATGATATTTGAACTTGAAAGTAAACTAGAGATTTCGAGTTCGGAAGCCAAATTACGAGAAGGGAAGGCTTTTATTCGGCACCCTTCTCGCCCGATGCGAGGATCGGTCTCTACTAAATATTTATGGGATTTCGGAAAAATGCTTATATCTTAACCTTTAAAGAAACACATAGCAACTTGAGTGCGTAATGTAGACATGTGCTGAAGTGTACAGTATATATAGGAATGAAGCAGAAGATGGCATGTTGTAGGTGCGGTCAAAATTATAAATATATGACCAAGGGAGACTATTTGACCCTTCAATAGCTTACGGACACGTGGCAACAGGGTCCGTGCGGAAATGAGGCCATAGTCAAAACTTCATTCGAAGAGGAATAGTTGACTACCCAATGGGAAAAAGACGCGTGTACAGGATGGAAGCGTAACCTCCGCGGAATTGCTCCGTGGAAGATTAAATCGTCACGGAGATCCCGTAGATCCCACGGAAAGACCAAAACGCACCCAATAGCTGAAGACTGCAATAAAACCCCGCGAGTTGCCTGGTCCTTAATGTCCCCAAGTAAAGAAATGCGCCCGCGAAAAATGTCCGCGGAAGAAGAAACTATCGCGGGACCTCCGCTGGTCCCGCGGGGGAACCAAATACATCCCAAAGTGGCCTCAGCAGCGGAGAACCGAGGAAAGGTCCCGCGGATTGCTAGATGCTAGCAAATCCGGGGAAGCTACATTGAAGAGCCCCCGGGGTTTCATCTAGGCCTAGAGGCAGGGCCCGGAAGAGACTTCGCGGAAAATACACGATCGCCGGGGGTCGCGACCTTGCTCTTGCGGGAATTGGGTAATTTCTTGTTGTAACGCCCCCATTTTCGGGTACGTTAATTAAACATTTTTATTGAATTAAAAGGCTAAGAGTCAAGCTCATTATTACAACATGGCTCCTACTAGAGTACTTTTATTACACAAAGGATGGGAAAACTCTAAGGTTATCTATTGCTCCACTTCTTCCTCCATCCTAGCAAGCTCTTCGGCTCCAAAAGCCTCCAGTGTGTATTGCTCTCCCTGTTCGTCTATAAGATCTGACCCATTATACCGGCGTCGCCACAAATATAATAAGTCAGGGCACCAAAGGCAACACCGTGAGCTTATAAAGCTCAATAGAATAAACCATACCCACTAACCCTTAACTTACAACAAGAAGCATATAAACAATTACACATGCTCATTCAACAACATGGCTAGCAATTACACATCCACATTTGCTATCTTTCTAACGTTGGTGTCATGCCTTTTCGTGTTTCTCCTACGTGACTCATCGTAGACCGTGTCATCAATTTTCCACTTTATTAACACTTCCAAAATCATTTCAAAAATCACATTTTTAACACACCCAACCTCGGTTCCGCCGCGCCGGGTTCCCGAGTATCCTCACAATGGTTCCGCTGCGCCGGGTTCCCATTGGCACACACCCAACCTCGATGCCGCCGCGCCGGGTTCCCATTGGCACACAAACACACCATACTCCCATAATGACTCCCATTCTTGGTCATTATGTAGTTTCAAAAATATTTTATGCACGCACACACATCACACAATGGGCAAGTCCGGCCACATTGCGGTTTTAAAAAAACACACCTTGTCTTTAACACACCCTAGGTGTCATGTTTCTAACTTTTATTGATTTTTGTGTCTCATCATCATGCATAGACTCCGCGGCAGGACTTTTCATGTAATCTTAGTAATCTTGAAACTAAACTAGCAAGATCATCCAACTCTATATTAAATAGCATGCTCACTTTATCACATCATCATGCTCAGCATTTAATCATACAAGATAAAGCATAGTGCCACATGGACGGGCACCTTTGGAGTGGTAAACCACTTATGCTTTATCAACAACAAGTAGTCAAGTAATCACATAATCATGCTCATCTTCATTCTAAGATCAAAATACGAATACTTAAAGCTAATCTATGAACGTTATCTTTCAAAAACTCATGCTTCCTTTTCAAATTTCAAAACAACATATGTTCATTGAGATTCTATGAATACCTAGAGTAAGTAATTAGGGATAAGATCATTCTATATGAATACACGATTATCTATACTTAAGATTTGAGTGTATGGAATAGTCTACCGTTCTTCTTGGCGGTAGTGATGATTACGGAGGAAAGGTGGTACGTCGGTAGTCGGACGGAGTAACTTCGTAAGGATGGCTTCCGGTAGCTTCGAAAGAGAAAGGTTTCTCTCGAAACTAGATCTTGACTAACACTACTAAAACTTTTGGATCGATAGGGTGGTGGAGTGGCAGTTTAGTGGCGGCCTTGGATGAGTTTCTTGAAGAACTTGGGAAGAACTTCAAGAACAAACAAGAACACCAAGAATAAGAGAGAATGCTAAGCTTTCTAGAGAGAGAAGTTGTAGAATGAAGGTGTGATTGAAATGGGAAGGAATGGGTGCTATTTATAGCCAAAGGGTGACTTATTATCCAAGAGGTAAATTTTCCCCTAACATTTGTTGTCCAAGGGTTCATAAAATGACTAGATTTGATGGTACTTTGATGAGGTAGGATGATGGCCAAAGGACCATGACTAGGCTTAAGGGTACACATGCACACATCACCAATCTCTCTCTCCCTCTCTCCCAGCCTCTCTCTCTCTCTCGGCCATCTCTCTCTCTCTCTCTCTCTCTTTGGTACAATGTAAGTACATAGGTGGAAAGATTACAAGATTTTCTTTCCAATCTAGGACAAGTCTAGGTTATTCTATTGGGGTTTTGGACTTGTCTAGTACTTTGGAAGATTGGTTTGGATATGAAAGAGTAAGAAATCCTAGATTTGGTGGTACAAGATGATGTGTGAAGATTGGCCAAGGACTATGACTAGGTTTGGAAGAGTACAAGTGCACACATCACTCCCTCTCTCTCCCTCTCCATCCGGCCTATCTCTCTCTCTCTCTCCCTCTCTCACTCTCTCGGCCTCTCTCTCTCTCTCTCTCCCCTCTTAGTCCAATGTACACCTAAGCATGAAAGGACAATGGTTTGGTGTTTGACTTAGAAAGAGTATAAGATTGTGGTGTAAGTTTGTAAGAGATTTTGTACCCTAATATCTATCTCATATTCTCCATATCTTTCTTCTTTCATAAGTACAAGTACCTATATATATATATATATATATAACTTAGATTTGGTAGAAAACAATCCAAAGAGTACATCACTCTTCCTTCTCTCTCCTATCTCTTTCTCTCTCTATCCCTCTCCCATCTCTCTCGGCTCTCTCTCTTCTCCCTCTCTCTCGGCTCTCTCTCCTCTCCCTCTCTCTCGGATTCTCTCTCTCCCTCTCTCTCTCACCCTTGATTAGTATATGAATATATAAGGATGACTAAATACAAAGGACAAAGGTACTATGTGATCTTATCCTAGATTTCTAAATCAAAATTCCTAATAGAATAAGTCTAAATGCCACATATGTACTTATAAACTATATTCTAATCTTAGAATCTAGGATGACATATACATATCTAATACTTTAAGTAAATAAGTACACATCATATCTAATAAGCAATTAACTTAATAAAGCCTAGTACTATGGCTTGACTTGGCCTTATTGACCAATGGACCAAAGTTCTCCTAACATTTAATATCCAACGGTTAATGGATGGAAGGTACTATGCTTATATAATCTATCAATACAAGTACAATGACTCATGGTGAATCTATTTAAACTAATAGACCTTGTACTATGTGAAATTACGCGGAAGTGTAAACTAGTCCTAGAGGGGGGGGTGAATAGGACTATATATGTATAAAAATTATACCGTTTTTTTTAAACAAAAATGCAGTACTCCTGAAGTTAACCTTTTGTTGTGAGATTGATTTATTTTGACACAACCATCGTAAATGAACTAATACGTTAGTATTTGTAGAGCAAATTTTCGTGTAGATAAAAAGGCTATTTTGCTTGAGCCAAATTAAAACATCTTCTTCCTCACACTCACACTCTTGAACAAAATAAATAGCAGAAAATAAATAAGAGACAAGACACGCGATATACGTGGAAAATCTTAGGGTCCGAATAACCCTAAGACAAAACCACGGCCTAGTCCACTATTTTCTATTAACCAAAAAGAGTTACAAGTTGCGAAACAGATTACCTTAAGCCTTACCCTTAAGCGTTACCTAATCTCGCCAACTTACGATGCTCCCCGAGCTTCTTTCTGATTCAATAGTCTGCCACGAACCTCAAGTTCGATCTCCGGAATCAACCGGCTCCGAATAGACTTCTCGTCAATCCGGCCAACAGCAACAAGGCACGAATGGATCACCAAACGAATGATAAATGATGTGCGGTATTAACAGGACAATCCAAAAACGTTCGGATGGATGCAGGATGCAAGAACGTTGAGACAAGATCGTCACAAACACTCAATATGAGTTGATGTGGTTGTCAACTCATGAAAACTACGAAATCCAAAACCTTGTAATGATATGTTTCTGCAAAAGGTTCGGTGAGCTCCAAAAAAATGATTAAGGAGTATTTATATGATTTTCTAGTAAACAGAACCCTAATCAAAATAGGAAATAAAGAAATGGGGAATAATAGCCCATAAAAGAAAACAAAATCCTAGCCTCCAATCTTTTTCTATTCTCAGAAAAAAAAATCACCTTTAAAGATGTGTGTATCAAAGGAAAATTACGTGCAATACCAAAACTCTAAAATTGGTAACAAGATCCACTTAATATAAAAACTTGACCCAAACATGCACAACACGATTTTAATCAAATTTAAGCTTTTTGAACACAAATAAAATATTATGCATGATATGCCGTGAATAATTTTACCTTTGATAAACGGAACTGCTTCACAGGATCAAATGGGCGAAGGCAAGGGGAGGAGCATCACGCGAGAAACTACCCCTATATAACCTACCCTATTTCAATTAAGTGAAAAAGAAATATCAGTGCGTTTTGGACAACCCCGGAAAGTGCCAAAAAAACTAACAATCTCCCCCTTTGGCATTTCCGGGACAAAACCACCCAATACAGATAAACAGCTATTACAAAATAGAAAGAGTAGCTAGGATAAACTTAGACTTCTAACAAAAATAGCTTGATCGACAAACCACAGAACCTGCAATCAAAATCCACCAACAGAAAAATGCCACAATAGATGTATCCACGAGAAACATTATATTAAGGATAAGGCAATTCTGATAAGATAGACCAAAAAGGCTACGACATCAATAACTAATATAAGAATATCCAAAACAAAACAAATATCCATCAAATAACCAAATAAATATAAATCACGCTCTTCTCACATAACACTTCTCCCCCTTTTTGTCACGGAAAATAAAGGGGTCGTCCCACTTCCCACAAATTTGGACAGAGAGTTTCGAAAGATACTCGATGGATAGTTCAGTCCACCTCGACCCAAAAACGCTATACTTCTAAAGACAAATAGACTCGCATTATATAATCATGCAAGGGGGACAAAGAAGAGGAAAAAAAATGAAGGGTTTGGATGTCCCACACAATGAAATCATACAGATGCAACAAGCACATAATGCACACACTTATTGTGAACAAAAGTAATGTTTGTCATTATCAAACACCTTATAAGCAGAGCAAAAGAATTCGCAATGCAGTCGTTCAGCAAAGAGATAGTTTAGAAGAAGAATGAAGCATAAAGCAAGGCCGTATGACAAAGTGTGTGTGTGCGCATCACGTAAATAATGTCAAGCTTAACTTAGTCCGGGAGGAATATTCTCATGTACGCAAGGATTTTCAGGACAACTCCCCCTCAAAAAGTCAAACCAAGCTAGGTCCTCAAAGTGAAACAAAGAAAAACACAAACTCCCCCTCAACAGAACAACCCCTTTTTTTTTCTTTTTTTTTGTTGGGGATAAAGACATCCACTATTACTCCACTGCTGTTTGACGCGAATACTCACTGCTTACTGAGGCAAGAGGCCCGGTTACTAGGCAAGTGGCCCAGGAGTCATACATACCTTCACAAGGTCTATCCACCTTTTGACACGAACGCTTAGAGGGAGAATACCTCACCCCAATTGTCCGGTTATTCAATGAACGCCCGGATAGGTAAAGAATATAAAAGTACCTAGGTTCTTGCAGGAGATAACGGTACAGGATAATAAGAATCACTGGGGAATAGTAGCCAAAGGTCAATCTCAAGGGGGACAAACACATGAATATGTCCAAGTACATGAGAATAACCAAAAGGAGTTGAGTGAGCAATAAATCACGCACGTGATATTGTAGAAATCATAAAGCCATGAAATATGATGCATCCAAAATCTAAAGATTCTCAGGGATGAAAAAGCACATTGGATGCAAATATTCTGACTATAAAGGCCATGACCATGAGAAACAAAGAACATCTGTTCACAAATTTTATTTTATTTTTTTTTGTGTTTTTTTTTTAAGTCCAAAAAAAAAAATGCAAAACAACACCAAAAAAAATGGAAATAAAAATAAAAGAAAAAGTTTTACATGCTTACTCTAGAATGATAACACACAAGGCACGCAAATGAGAGACATGCAAACCCACTGAATCTAATCCATGGAAACGTGACCAATAGACTTCCTAAGGTACTCAAACCTAAGGGAATCTAACGGTTTTGTGAAAATATCAGCTTTTTGTTCATGTGTGGGTATAAACTCAAGTGTCATGACACCATCTTTAACCAAATCACGAATAAAATGATGACGGATGTCATATTTAGTCCTAGAATGTTGGACTGGATGACACACATTAGAACCGGCAATTTCAACACAATAGCAATTATCCGAGGAACGAACACCTTTAACCACACATACACCCGAAGCATCAACAATAGAGCAATTATTTTTAGAAAAATTGACTTTATGCATATTATCACAAAATTGCCCTATACTTAACAAGTTAGCTTTCAAACCCTCAACATATAATACGTTATCTAATGGAGGGATCCCGGGTGCGTTTATGGTGCCTTGTCCTACGATTTTACCTGTATTACCATCACCAAAAGTGACAAGACCACCATTGTATTTTTCTACCTTGTCAAACCAAGACTTGTCTCCAGTCATATGCCTAGAACAACCACTATCTAAGTACCAATCATGTGTGTTATTTGCAGTGTGAGCCACATGACATACCACATTAACTTTCTTCCAAGATTGTTTAGGTTTATTATGCATGTGAGATAAGTAGTTGTGAGAAGTCTGACCCGGTGAGGCATCACGTTTGTTTATTCCTTTAGCAAAACTAGATAATTTTTGAATTTCCTCAACAATGTGGGAGGTTTGATTAGCCAAGAGACTTAATTGTTTCTCAAAATTTCCATTTAGTTTTTTAGTCTTAGGCTGAGATATCTTACAAGATTTTTCAAAATTAGAACCACCATGTTCTGGGCCAGAATAGAACTTAGGAGCTTGAGACTTACCTATTCCCTTTTTGTATTCCTTGATAAGCTTGTAGCAATAAGGACGAATATGACCAAAACTACCACAATGGTGGCAAGTGATAACGCGTTTCTTAGGGATAGGACAATCTAAGGTCTTAGGAACAGTTGAGGAGACGGATTTCACAAATTTGATCTCCTTGTTAGATTTTTCACTAGTCTTAGGAGCAAGAGATGGCGGGTCGATGAAACCAAGGCCGCTTCTATTTTTAAAAGTACGAGTCAATTCAGCTATACGAGAAGCGCCACAATCATTTCTTTTAATGTCCTCACTGGCCTCCTTTAAATCGTGTTCCAATACTTTGACTCTCTCCTTAGATATCCCAAGAGCCTTCAAGGCCTCCAAACGTTCTTTTTCAATTTTAGCAAATTTTTCATTGAAATTTGTTTGGTGCGCCTTTAACTCTTCTATTTCGTGAATCCTAGAATCAACATCAACACGAAGACCATTTCTCTCAGTTTCAACCTTTTTTATGACAAGAATCAATTCTTTCTTTTTCTTTTTCAGTTTAACGCATTCTTTGAAAAGTTCATTATAAGCATCATGAATAGATTCTAAGTCATCCTCATCATCGTTAACATCCTCATCGCTAGATTCATAGTTATCGTCAATACTACACGTAGGTGTAGACACAAACGCTTCCGGTAAAGTAGGAGATGTCACACTAGCAACAAGAACCGTGTATCTCGGGACTTCGTCAGTTTTATCGTGACTATTGTGAGAATCGCTCTCTTCCTCACTATCATCATCCCAAGTGACTTTGTACCCCCTATTGGATTTCTTTTTGAGTGTGTTGGCACATTCAACTTGAACATGACCAAAACCATGACACTCATGACATTGAATGCCTTGGGGTTTCTTAGTTTTATCCGTAGAAAACTTCTTTTCATTATCCACAGAATTAAAATTGTTACCTCCACTAGTCGAAGAAGAAAAATTTCCAGATTTATTATTCTTACGGATTTCAACAAATTTTCTGAATTTCTTAGCAAAGAAGGCAAGTTCTTCTTCGTCAAGGTCATTATCACTCTCTTGTGTCACAGAGGATTCTTCTCTAGATGATTTAAAAGCAATGCTTTTATTAGGCTTTAATGTAGGTTTCTTCGAATGATGATTCAATTCAAACGTTTGAAGTTTTCCTACAAGTTCCTCAAAAAGAATATCATCAACTTTATCACTTTCTTCTATCGCAACTACCTTAGCCCTAAACCTCTCAGGAAGAGACCTAAGCACTTTACGGCAAACTTTGAGATTGGAAATCGGTTCACCTAATGCATGAAAAGAATTAACAATATCACTCAGCTTGGTGATAAAACTATCAAAATTTTCATCTTCGGACATTCTTAGTTCCTCAAAACGAGTGGTTAGCATTTGAAGTTTAGAAGTCTTAACAGTCTTGGTACCCTCGTGGGTGACTTGGAGAATATCCCAAGCCTCTTTTGCAGTGGTGGATGCGGAAATACGACTAAACTCAGTTTTACTTAATGCACCATAGATGGCTCCTAAAGCACGAGAATTGGCCTCGAAACTATCATTATCCGCAGTGTTCCACTCGGTGTCTTCTTTAAGTCTCATTTCCTTAGTAGTAGTGTCCCCTATTTTAGGAGGTTCATACCCGTACCTCACAGACCTCCAAACCCTAATACCAAGAGAACTTAAGTGTGTCGTCATTCGTGCTTTCCAGTAGGGATAATCATTCCCATCAAAGTAGGGCGGCCTCGAGTTAGAGGCTCCCTCACGTGGTGCATTCATGTCCATGTTCACAGGATCTAAACTCAGGTGTTTAAACCTAAACTGAGCAACCCGCTCTGATACCAATTGAAATTACGCGGAAGTGTAAACTAGTCCTAGAGGGGGGGGGGGGGTGAATAGGACTATATATGTATAAAAATTATACCGTTTTTTTTAAACAAAAATGCAGTACTCCTGAAGTTAACCTTTTGTTGTGAGATTGATTTATTTTGACACAACCATCGTAAATGAACTAATACGTTAGTATTTGTAGAGCAAATTTTCGTGTAGATAAAAAGGCTATTTTGCTTGAGCCAAATTAAAACATCTTCTTCCTCACACTCACACTCTTGAACAAAATAAATAGCAGAAAATAAATAAGAGACAAGACACGCGATATACGTGGAAAACCTTAGGGTCCGAATAACCCTAAGACAAAACCACGGCCTAGTCCACTATTTTCTATTAACCAAAAAGAGTTACAAGTTGCGAAACAGATTACCTTAAGCCTTACCCTTAAGCGTTACCTAATCTCGCCAACTTACGATGCTCCCCGAGCTTCTTTCTGATTCAATAGTCTGCCACGAACCTCAAGTTCGATCTCCGGAATCAACCGGCTCCGAATAGACTTCTCGTCAATCCGGCCAACAGCAACAAGGCACGAATGGATCACCAAACGAATGATAAATGATGTGCGGTATTAACAGGACAATCCAAAAACGTTCGGATGGATGCAGGATGCAAGAACGTTGAGACAAGATCGTCACAAACACTCAATATGAGTTGATGTGGTTGTCAACTCATGAAAACTACGAAATCCAAAACCTTGTAATGATATGTTTCTGCAAAAGGTTCGGTGAGCTCCAAAAAAAAATGATTAAGGAGTATTTATATGATTTTCTAGTAAACAGAACCCTAATCAAAATAGGAAATAAAGAAATGGGGAATAATAGCCCATAAAAGAAAACAAAATCCTAGCCTCCAATCTTTTTCTATTCTCAGAAAAAAAATCACCTTTAAAGATGTGTGTATCAAAGGAAAATTACGTGCAATACCAAAACTCTAAAATTGGTAACAAGATCCACTTAATATAAAAACTTGACCCAAACATGCACAACACGATTTTAATCAAATTTAAGCTTTTTGAACACAAATAAAATATTATGCATGATATGCCGTGAATGATTTTACCTTTGATAAACGGAACTGCTTCACAGGATCAAATGGGCGAAGGCAAGGGGAGGAGCATCACGCGAGAAACTACCCCTATATAACCTACCCTATTTCAATTAAGTGAAAAAGAAATATCAGTGCGTTTTGGACAACCCCGGAAAGTGCCAAAAAAACTAACACTATGTAGAAAGACTAACCTATTGTCCAATGGTTAACAATTCTCCTAACTTTTATTATCCAATGGATAAAGATGGTAAGTACTATACTTTCATTATGTATGTATATAAGTACAATGACCCTTGGTGATTCTATTAAACTAATAGTTCTTGTGCTAGGTGGCAAGACTAGGTTATGGACCAATGGGCGATGTTTTCCCTAACTTCTATGGACCAATGGATAAAAGGGCAAGGTATAATATTGGATTATTATATATACCTCTTCCTATATAATACTATACAAGTGTACCTTGGTCAAATCTAATAAAATGTCTTAGGTGGAAGACCTATAGTCCAATGGATAAAGATTTCCCTAGTATTTATCGTCCAATGGGTAAAGGTCAAGGATGACTTGGTCAAAAGGGTTCCCTTAGGGTTTGGAAAGGTTCACCAGGTTCAACTAGGGTTGAGATGGGTCGTTAGGTCATCTCAATGAATCGGTCAGAAGCTAACTAGACTTGCTAAGTAGGATTTCTAGTCAAGAAATACGATTCTACGACTTCTCAATATGCTAGACGCTTGTCTTTAGAAAATGACCTTATGGCTGGCGTGAAGAATCTAATCATGACGGATTACTAAAAACGATCCAAGGTCTTAAGAGGAATCGAAAGGAATTTACAAGGTCACTCAAGAAGAATAAAAGAATTATCGAATAAACAACGAGATTTTTATTTACTGAAAATCGAAGTTGTTACATTGTGGCTTGGTGGCTTGGGATAGAGGTAGCACCGCAGAAATTTGAGCCCTCTCGTGGAAAAGCTTCCACGGGAGGACGAGTTTAACCAAGGCCTAGAGGTATGGAGGGGACACATGTTGGGATTTTATTGGAGCGCCGTCCTGGGCCTGACTTAGGCCCAGGTGCCCTATAAATACCCCTGACATTCCTAATGATTGACAGAGGTGACTTTTCCCGAAAAGAGAGGGCGTGAGCACTGATTCTGAGGAAGGAGAACATTCTTCCCCATAGAGAAGGTGACCTCACCCATTCGAGTCCGGAAAAGGCCAGACGCCCCCCGCGGAGAACAAAAGGGACACGCTACCTTTGTTCCTTCTGTACCTCTTGCTCCTTCCCTCACCCCACAAGATTTCTTCTCTTTTCCCTCTCGCTAATCATCGACCAATCGCACCTCTCCAGCTCACGAATATTCACACATAAGCATATTCCACGGAACCCCTTTCCCCACATTCAGGCGACGCTGCTGGGGAGGTGTCTTTTGGTTTATGGTTAGCACTCGCTTGAAAGAATACGTCAAACCATCGCATCGTAAAGCAATGACAGCGCTAGACAACGCCATACCAACCCTCGAGGAAGTAGGAGAAACCAACAGCGCGGGTACAGCCGCACAAACACTGCGGGATCCCCAAAACGGCCAGCGAAAGTTCCTCGAGACACAGAAGCAACTGCTTGCGGCCTTCACAGGTCTCACTGACCTCATCTCAGTGGCCCTGCCAAAAGGCCGCGACTGGCCAGAATGATGAACCTCTGCAGATCCATGCTGGGGGCAGCAATAGTCAGACAGAGCCACATCAGATCCCTTTGTCTGCACCTCATCCCTTACGTGCAGTACTCGTGGGTGGAATCGCTGGAAACCCCATGGTAGCTTGCGGGAAAGAAGCTACCGTTGATGGTACCAGCACACCATCTACGGGACCCTACATTACAATGGCCGAAGTTCAGGCCCTATTGGCTCAACAGAAAGTAAGTGAGGCAAGCAGAAAGGAGCCAGCCGTCGTCGAAGCTAGCGCCCTGTCTGCGGAGCAGTTCATCACTATGGTGGACGTGCAGGCCCTCCTCACCAAAGAAAAGGCAAAGACAGTCCTACCCTCCCTTCCGAGCCCAGATATTCGCCCTCCATACCTTGTGACAATTCTATCGTTGCCCTATCCAGAAGGGTACACCCTGCCAAAGTTTGTGAAATTCGATGGCAAGGAAGGCAGCGCGCAAGAGCACGTGGTTCGTTTCATAGAATCACTTGGGGCCCATGCGTCGGACTCCAACTTACGTCTCCGTGAGTTTTCAAAATCCCTTACCTCCCGCGCGTACACGTGGTATGTCAACTTGGAACCTTACTCAATCGCCACTTGGGAGGAGATGGTGAACAGCTTCTGTAGGTGAGAGGTGGGTTCCACTGGATGTGCTTACGTGTATAGATGTGAGCTGGAGAGGTGCGATTGGCTGATGATTAGTGAAAGGGAAAAAAGGGTAGAAATCTTATGGGGTGAGGGAAAGAGCAAGAGGTACAGGAGTAACAAAGGTAGTGTGTTCTCCGCGGGGGGGGAGGTGTCTGACCTTTTTCGGGCTCGAATGGGTGAGGTCACCTACTCTCTGGGGAAGAATGTTCTCCTTCCTCAGAATCAGTGCTCATGCCCTCTCTTTCCGGAAAAGTCAGCTCTCTCAATCATTGGGAATGTCAGGGGTATTTATAGGGCACCTGGGCCTAGGTCAGGCCCAGAACGGCGTTCCTATAAGACCCCAACACGTGTCCCCTCCGTACCTCTAGGTCTTGGATAAACTCGTCCTCCCGCGGAAACTTTCTCCGCGGGAGGGCTCGAATTTCTGCAACGCTTCCTCTATCCCAAGCCACCAAGCCACAAGAAGTTCCCCAATTCCCGCAGGAGCAAGGTCGCGACCCGCGGCGATCGTGTATTTTCCGCGGAGTCCCCTCCGGGCCCTGCCTCTAGGCACAAATGGAACCCCGGAGGCTTTTCGATATGGCCTCTTTAGACTTATTAACATTCAGCGGTCCGCGGGGCCCTCTCATAACCCCCCACTGCAAAGGCCAAGTCGGGATACGTTTGGTTTTCCCGTGGGGCCAGCAGAGGTCCCGCGGTAGCTTTTCTTCTACGGGGACCACCTTTCTATGTTTTTGCACGCGTCCTTTCCTCATTGGGCAGTCAATTATTTCTCTTTTAATGAAGCTTTGACCGGGGCTTCTCTTCCACATGGGTCCCATTGCCATGTGTCCACACGTAATTGCAAGGTCAAAAAGTCTTCCCTGCTGATGTATTAATAATTTTGTCCGCGCCTACATATGCCCCCCGCGCGCGTACGGCGGGTGTATGTCATTCGCGTGCATATTGCCTCGTTTGTGAGTTTCCGTGGTTGCCCTCGAGTTACCCCGCGGAACAATGGGTATGTTAACCGTTGACAACGTCTCTTTATGTACCATCGTGCCTCTTCGTATATAGTCGTCATAAATGTTCCACCATTTGGCTATTATATAAACCATTTATTCATTATTTCCTTTTTCACCTACCGTTCGAATCCCTGTCAAAGTGCTGTCATTTTCCCTTCTCCTTCTCAGCGAGCAATCACTTTTTACTTGTTGCTTTCTGTCCTTCGCGGTCACACCTTCTCTCTTTCTTCCACACAAAGTGCAAATGGCTACGCGTAACCTAAATGTCGAAGTCCCCGTACCTCCCGTGGACCAATGGAAGAGGGCCCCGTTCTTGCGAACGGTTGGGGACACATTCTGGGCCCTCGCGGGGGCCTACCCCATTGAGGCGCGCCAGTGGCTGATCCTACCTTCTTCACAACCCCTGCTGTCCAGGAGCAAGTGGAGTTGATCAATCCCTCCTCCGTCCTGCGTTTTCGCATTGAGCGCGGAGACTTTCCCTTTGTGGAGTGTCGTTTTGGGGCCCAAGCTTCTCCACCCACTGACTGGGCGGAGTGGGTGGATGAGATCGTCAGTAACCACCACCCCCCCCTTAAACAGGTATTGATTGCTAGCGGTGCCTACGACGCCGTCCTACTGTCGCGGCATCTGAGTATCCCCCGGCAAGGGGCGGCTATCAAGAACTTGGAGTTTGCGTGCTCATGCTGGAGCATCGATACCCATTCTTTCGCGTGGGCTTGGTGGGAGAGCGGGCTTTCGCTGGAGGATGCCTTCATTCTTACTTGTTTACCCCTCTGCGGAGCCAACATCCTGGATTTGGCCAAATTTTCTCGCGAATACCGAGAGAACGTCGAGGGGCTGAGGAGACTGCACAGGTTGGCCCAGAATGGCCCCATTTTCACTGCTCAGGGTACCCGCAAGGCCGCGGTGGCGAACGCTAAGAAGACCTCCCTCGGGAGTTGGATCCGCTATTTCTACAAGGACCTCCAGCCCGCGAGGACAATTGTCCCAAGTGTTGCACGAGACTTCGTCACGAGTCCTCACTACGAGCAACAGCTCTACATGGCGGGATTTTTTGCCTTTTTCCTCTCTTATTATGTCCTGCCTGACTATCCCATCGACGGCCTCTCCCAGGCAGTCTTTCCATTGGCCGTGCTTTTGGCCCGCGGCCAGCCTATCGCATTGGCGCCTCTTTTTCTAGGGTCACTCTATTGACAACTGGACTTGGTACAGGCTGACTATGCCAGGTCTCTCGGGAGGTGCGACCACCTTTCAATGGTTCACACCAACTTCTTGCTCGCGTACTTCTTCGAGCATTTCCGTGTCGTCGCCCTCGTCCCGTTGGCCTTTCAAGCGTCGGGACAGCGGTCTCGTGCAGAGCAGTGGCACGGTACCAGCAGCAATGCCTCGTGGTATGAGGCGTGTGACATCGAAGCCAATTTTACCCCGCGGCCTTACAACGTTACTTCTCTGGGTGTCATGGGCGTGGGTCTGTGCCTCCTTCCCACTTCCTCTTCTCTCAACGCCGCGAGCGGGGGTGATTCCGTGGTCCAGACGGTTGTCACTCTACGCTCATAGCTCTCCCCGGGTGGCTCCCGTTCCTATACAATGAGGCCACCGGAGTAGTTGTCTACCGCCTGGACCGCTTCGCGAGGCAGTTGAGCTTTTGATCAATGGGTGCCCGGGCCTGCTCCTCCGATGCCTTCCTTTGCGGAGTCCCAACTCCGCTTTATGGTGACTCAACTCACTCCCATTCTGATGCAGCTTGGGGACTTGCCCATCCCTGCAAGGGATAGAGTCGCAGGCTATACTCCGGAGTTTCGCTTGTTCTGGTGGAGGAACCTGGACTCTTTCCTAACGTTCGTCCGCCGGCAGGCTATCGTTCCCGAGGTGTCCACGGTCTGCGTGCGGGATACTTCACTGCGGGCCATAACCGAGGTCCGGGGACTTGATTGGCGCGGGCCCCATAGCCAATGGGCCGTAATTAACGTTGTGCCCTTGAATAGGGAGTTCCCCGCAATGCCTCCTCCGCCTCCTTAAGCTGCCCCGAGGCGTGCAAGTGCGCGAACAACCCACGGGAAGACACAACCTCCGACCCCCGCGGAGCCATCCCAACCATCTTCTTCCCAAGCGCTTGCGGCGGGGGAAGCCCGATGCCACAAACGCGTTCGGATGGTACGTGGCCCTTTATTCCCCGCATTCATATCTTTACCTTGTCACTCCATTTTCTTTGGCACTTGTTCTCATTATTTTGCTTCTTTCTTTCAGCAGCGAGAGCGGGATGCCAACACTTTTGTGACCTTCGAGCCAGAGTCGGCCGCCGTGGCAGAGGTTGCGGAACAGGCCGCGGGTGAGGAAGCAGAGGTGGCGGAACGGGCTGCGGGCAGGGAAGCAGGGGCGGATATTCCGATCGTTCAAACCAAGCGACGCCGCCTTGAGAGTAAGTTCTTTCTCTGTCTCTTTTTTTTTTTTTTGTGATATCACTTCTGTGATTGACTTCTAATCTCATTTTTGTGAAAATTCGTTGAACAGCCATGGTGGAATCCGACGATGAGGAGGAGGAGAACATGGATGTAGGCAACGGTGATGACAACGACGATGATGATAACCTCCCTCTCAGCGTCCACTTGGAAGCCCTACGTGCTCAGTCATCCATGCCCGCGGGGGACCCTGCCGCAGATGGCGTCGCTGTAGTGGCCATTTCCGACTCCCCAGAAGAGCAGAGGGAGGTGGAGGTTATTCAACCTAGGACGGGGCCGGTCCCTTTTCCTCATCCGGAGTCGGAGTCCTCCGCGGTGGTCGGAGGTATGTTACCTGACGAGCCTTCCATTGTTGACCTTGGAGGAGATCCCAACACGGTTTCCACCGAGTCATCTTCTTCCTCCGAGGAATCTGAAAATGTCATAGTTTACTCTATTGACCGCAACCCCTCCCCATCTAATGGAGCATCTTCCGAGGTTCGCGAGCCCCCTCCGCCAATGGACACCGGTGAGTCTGAGGGCCAGGCCGACATTGCCGCGGAGCCAATCAATGTGGCTGCCGCGCAGCTTCTGAGGGAAGAGGAGGAGGACGATGTTGAAGAGCTTCCTCATGCTACCGCGGGGGGTCCTGCCGTGGATCGGCCCGGGGTAGGCTCAATTTCCACCCCTTCTGGCTCCCAACAGCAGTCTACAAGCGCCCGAATCCGCTCCACTGAAAGCTTATTGGGTCGGGTCGCTGGCGGCTCCCCAGGTGTCTCCAATGCCTCTTTCCTGCAAGGCCCTGGGTTAGACGTGGGGAGGGACGTGGCCGCAGACGCAACCAGCCCTCATTCCTCAGCGTGCTCCACCTCCCAGATTCACTCTCCCCATCCGTCCGCGAGACGCACGACCACCCCCCCCCCCGCTGAGCCTTCAGCTCTCCCTGCGGACCGACAGCTGGAGGTAAATGAAGAACTCTGTGGGGGGCCCACCTCCATTACTGATTCAGATCTGAATTCTCTATTTAAAGATATGACTTTCTTGCCAACTGACGATGTTTTGGGAGGACAGTGAAGTCAAGCTCTTGGGGATTTTGGGCTTGATCTGAATTTAGAAATGGGCGAGCAGCAAAGGGAAGAGGTGGAGTCTAGGGAGCAGCCCTCCCCCAAGCGGAGCCCTGTCGCAGATTTCGGGAAGGAACCCATGGTTACAGAGGCCAAGGTACCCATCCGCCTCTTTCCCGCAGGGTATCTTGTGGACGAGGCCTATCATCCGCTGCTCAATGTCATAGCCCGAGCCCACCTGAAGACATTTGGCTCTTTCAATCTGCGGTCAGCCCGGCTTGGGGCACTTTTCCTTGGCAACCTCCATGAAGTGCTCACCCCCTGGGCACAGCTACGGTTTGGCGATTTTACCCTTGACACGGAAGCTGCCCTGCAGGAGGTTGCACAGGACATGGAAGTTTTGGGGTTCAACCTGGACTGGCTGTATGCAAGGAGTTCTGCGCTGAGGGCCGCGGGAGAAAGGGCAGCTCTGAGGCCCGAGATCCAGGGGTTGGCTACCCAACTAGAGTCCGCTTGGCAGCATGTGGCTAACTTGGAGGCCAGGTTCGCCTAGGTTATGTAGCGTGACGCGGAGCTGGCTGCCGTGGCGTTGAATCTTGAGGACCCTGACCCGGAGGAACTTATCTTCGCGGAATGACTGGCTTAGGGCCTCTCCCTTTTTTTTGTAACACATGTACTATTGTTCCATTTTATTTTGTTTTTTGGGAATAAAATTGCCATTGTATCAATAATGCTATTTGTGTATTAATTTTGCCTTCTTTTGCAATAATATTACCATCGTCTTCTTTGGAGCATGCCTTAGTCTTTTTGACTTGGGTCATCACTTGGGATGGTCGCCAGCTGCCAGTCCGCGGGCCACATCTTGGCCATTATCGACTTAGCGTTATCTCCATTTGATAACCATTAAGTTTGGAACTCACGGGTCATGTTCTGACCCCTCGCGACTTAACATTATCTCTATTTGATAACCGTTAAGTTTGGAACTCGCGGGTCATGTTTTGACCCCTCACGACTTAACATTATCTCTATTCGATAACCGTTAAGTTCGGATCTCGCGAGTCATGTTCTGACCCCTCACGACTTAACATTATCTCTATTTGATAACCGTTAAGTTCGGATTGATAATCGTAAGGTGGGTGGGCGTTCCGCGGAAATGTTCTCTTCGCGTGATCACACCCTTTCGTCACAACGTAAAACATTAAGGAGATAGAATAAGAGAGGGATAATTGTAGCGCTTCATTAAAAGTCTTCAGAAACAATCAATCTTGACGATTCATTCTTACAAAATTTCAACGTAGTTCACAGAATGACATTGCTTTTCATTAAACTTTGAGACATCATTAAAAGAAAAGAACAGGGGAAACTTGTAAAGTAAAACAGAAGATCAGGGATTCCATTGCTTTTCTCACGGGTAGAACTTCTTGATATACTTGGAATTTACTGCTACTGTCCTGAAATCATCTTCTACGCGGGCCAAGTGGTAGTATCCGCTTGCGGAAGCACCAATTACCTCATAGGGCCCTTCCCATCTGGGTGTGAACTTCGGAGTCTTTATATCCCTCATTACCGCCGCGATAGCCTTCCAGACTAGATCCCCAACCTTGAACACCCGCGGTACCATGCCCTTGTTGTAGTAGCGTGCCACGGACTCCCAATACTTCTCATGAGCGAGGGCCGCTGCAACCCTTCTCTCTTCAAGGGCTTCTAGATATGCTCTTCTTCCTTCTACGGAGTTTTCCATCGCGAGGATCATCCGCGCGGAGGGGACACTCAATTCTACGGGCAAAACTGTTTCCGCTCCATACACCAGGCTGAAGGGGCTGGCGCGGGTAGATTTTCTTTTCGAAGTTCGATAAGCCCACAGGGCTATTGGTAGATGATCCGTCCAAGTACCCCCGCGTTCGTCCAGTAGCTTGCTCAAAATTCTTATCAGGGTCTTGTTTGTTGCTTCCGCTTGCCCGTTTCCTTGCGGATAGTAGGCACTAGAGGTACGGTGATCGACCACGTATTCGTCGAGGAGGCTTCCTACATGGTGATTAATGAACGGAGTCCCGTTATCGGAAAGAATCATCTTGGGTATGCCGAACCTGCAAATGGTGTTTTCTTTGATAAATGTTGCCACCGCGTCCCCCATGGCCTTCTTCAGCGGAGCAGCCTCAACCCATTTGGTGCAAACCTCCGTGGCTGCTAGGATCCATCTTTTTTTCCCGCAATGCTGGCTTGATTGGTCCAACTAGGTCCATGGCCCAGGTTTGGAAGGGATAAGGGGCGCGGATTGAATGCAATTCCAAGGAAGGAGCGTGAACCAGGTTTCCAAATTTCTGACAAGCTTGGCATCTTTGCACATGCCGCTTGGAATCCTTCTCCATGGTGGGCCAGAAATACTCCAGATGAACCAACTCTTCGTAAAGCTTTCTCCATCCTTGATGCTCAATTTTGTGGGTCTTTGTTAAGACCTCCTCTACCTCCTCTTTATCTACACACTTCTGGGGCATTCCATCGAGGGTTCTTCTGAACAGGAATCCCTTCTCCAAGAAGAAGCGTCGCGCCCCGCGGACGATCCTCGCGGACTCAGTCCGCTCTATGGGCAAGGATCCTTCCCGCAAGTAATCAATGTAAACCTATCTCCAATCTGTCTCTTGGTCGCTAGTACCCGCCATTAGACATTCAGGCTTGGTCATGTATAAAGAGCACCAAGTGCAGTTTTTTGCGATTAGATCGGCATCTTTCTTCATGCTGGGCCAATAGTAACCCTGCCTTTGGATCCTCCTGTACAGTGCTATCTCGTTGTCCGCACAATTGTTGTCATGGATTTGGTTCAAGACTTCTCCTGCCTCCTTCGAATCAACGCACCGCGCGAGCCACCTCTGCGGAGCACGGTGATACAACTCTCCACGCAAGACTACGAAGCATGAAAGCTCCGCGGTGGGCAAGTGTCCTATGCCGGTAATTAACTGAATTTTGATGGATCCGCGCCAATCCTCCGTCGACTCTGAAAAATCTTCTACCATGGATGGTTCAAACATCTTTACAATCTCTTTGCAAGCCCTTTTCTCCTCAAATTCCGTCTTTGCCCCCAGCGTTGCAAGGGCGTTCGGGAATCGATTTTCTGACTTGGGCTTATGAATGATATTGATGCTTTTGAAAAATTTCATCAACTTTTGGATCGTTGTTCGGTACGATGCTAGGGTTGGTTCCTTCAACGCGTAAACCCCTTTCGTTTGCAGAATTACCAATTTTGAGTCTCCCGCTATCTTCAGGTGTCTGATCCCTCTTTCTTTTGCTGCTATGAGGCCCAAGATTAGCGCCTCATACTCTGCCTCGTTATTGGAGCATGGGAAGCTCAATTTGTAGGCCAAATGGACTCTCTCCCCTTCTTCGTTTTGCAACACTATTCCTGCGCCTCCTGACCCACTACCCACGGCCCCTTCGAAGCTGAACGTCTAGTGCGATCCATCCGTGCTGGCCGCGAGAGCTTTGAAACTATCTCCGGGTAGAGATTCTTCAAGTGGTTCTCATTGGCCGCTTGGGAACTGTGCCAAGAGGTCGGATAGGGCTTGGCATTTGATTGCTTTCGGCATTGTGCATGAAATTTTGAATTCTGCGAGTGCTAACAACCAGCGGGCAACTCGGCCTGTGAGCACTGGGCGGGACAGGAGATACCTTACTAGATCAGACTTAGTGATTACCAGTATAGGGAATGACATGAAATAATGTTTGAGCTTCTGCGCTGTGAAGATGAGGGCTAAACAGTGCCGCTCAATGGGCGTGTATCTTTCTTTCGCTCCTTGGACCTTCCTGCTGATGTAGTAGACTTGGCGCTCCGTCCCATCTACTTCTTGCACCAGCAGGGCCCCGATGGATCTCGGGGTGGAGGTCAGGTAGAGTATCAGCGGCTTTCCCGCGACTGGAGCCACCATCGTCTGGGGAGATGTCAGGGCTGCTTTAGTCCTCTCAAAGGCTTGCTGGTGCTCCTGCGTCCATGCAAACTTTGCATTACCCTTCAATAAGTCTGCGAAGGGTGCTGCGATTTCCGCCAGTGCGGGGATAAAACGCCGCAGGTAAGACAATTTGCCTAAGAACCGCTTGAGTGTCTTTTGAGAGTGGGGCGGGGGCATTTCTACGATGGACCTAACTTTTGCCCCGTCCGTGTCGATTCCGTGGCGATGCATGAGGAAACCTAGGAACTTTCCCGCGGTAACGCCGAACGCACACTTCAGGGGGTTCATTTTAAGATTGAACTTCCTGCATCTGTTAAACACGGTAGCTAGATCCGCTAGGTGGTCTTTTCGCTCCCTCGATTTCACCACCAAGTCATCCACATAGTCTTCTATGATCTTGTGCATCAGATCGTGGTAGATTGCGGCCATGACCCGCTGATACGTCGCTCCCGCGTTCTTGAGCCCGAAAGGCATCACGATGTAGTAGAAGTTTCCCAAGGGGGTCCGGAAGGTCGTTTTCTCCGCGTCTTCTGGAGCCATCTTAATCTGGTTGTACCCGCTGAACCCATCCATGAAAGTGAACATCTGGTGGCCCGAGGTGGCATCCACCAATGTATCAATATGCGGGAGCGGGAACTCATCTTTCGGGCATGCTTTATTGAGATCGCGGAAATCGACACATACTCTGATTTGGCCATTCTTCTTCTTCACCGGGACAATGTTCGCTAACCACTCGGGGTACTGGATTGGGCGGATAAATCCCACTTTCCGCAACTTCTCGACTTCTTCCTTGATCCGCCCTTCCAAGTCGGGGTGGTATTTCCACTGGGGTTGTTTCGCAGGCTTGGAATTGGGAAAAACGTCCAAATGATGGGTTACTAGCTCCGGGTCTAAGCCAAGCATTTCCTCGTAGTGCCATGCGAACACATCTGAATTGTCACGTAATAGTGCTATCTACTTCTCACGGAATTCTTCGTCTAGCTCTTTGCTTACGAACACTGGTTTCTTTTGGCCCGCTCCATTGTTAAGGTCCACTTCCTCTATTGCTTCTTGCTGTGGCCTGGGTTGATCCTGCATGCATTCTGGAGCGGGTTCTGGCTTTTGGATTGTTTCTTCTTCTATCACAGCACATATTCCGCTGGGGCCAGCGGTTTCATGATCGACCGCTGCCCCGGTGGACCGTCATAAGTAGTACACTGTCTTGCCCCTTTCCATCGTTTTGGTTATTTTTCTGGGGGCTGCGGCCTCCACCGCGGATGGATCTCTTTGTCGGGTTTCCTGCTTCTCATCCTTGATGTCTTCCCACCTTGGGATCCTCACGCCGTGTGGCTTGGCAGTGATCGCTTGAGACACTTCGCCCAGCTCCGAGAAGTAAACCGCGTCTGAGAGGTGTGCTTCGTGAGTATCGAATGTGTTCTCTGACGGGCGGATGGTGACCTTCTTTCCTGCCCAAATTCCTTTCAGGCATTGGTGATAGCTAGATGGCACAATTGCGTACTTATGCATCCAGCTCCTGCCAAGAATGATTTGGTAATTCGAGTCTGCGTTGATGAGGTGAATTTAGTGGCTGAGCGGATTGCCCCCACTTCTAGGTCTACCACAACATATCCCAGAGATTGCCTTCTGTCTCCTCCGAATCCTGTGATAGTGATTGGTGATTCCACTATCCGGTAGTCCTTTATTCCCAGCTTTTTGAACGTCGACATGGGCATGAGGTTTATGAAGGCCCCACCATCTAGAAAGGTTCTCTTCAACTCTATCCCATTGACGCGGGATGTAACATACAGCGGGCAGTTGTGGGGTATGGCACCCTTCGGTCCGCATCCGAAAAGGTGACGGAGTTGGATTCATCACGGATTGTCCGCGGGACAGACCCCTCCGCGAACATGCATGATTCTTGATGGACCTTTGCGATACTGATGATCGCCTTGGTGATTTCCAACCGCACTGCAGATGTAAAGCCAAAACCATCAAAAAACGCACGGAACTTTGTGCTATTTTGCAATGTCTTGACCAAAGCGTTGGGATCAGGTGTAACCGTGAGAGCCGTACCGTCTCCAAATTCCTCGGTGATTTTGTAGCAAGAGACCTTGTAGGCCCACGCTTCCTCTTCCTCTCCTTCCAGATAGTAATTGTTGTCTGCTTCCTCTTCATCTTCATACATGAACTGGTAACATTCCGCCATGTTTACTTCTCCATTGTTATTTTCGTGGGCCGGGTAAGGTTCGACGCGGATGTCGCGTCGTCCTATCCTCAGCTCATTTGCATTCTGCTTTCTCTTGAACAACCTCTTTAGTGACCAACAATCACTAGTTGGGTCCTTGGTATGCCTGTGGTACATGAAGTACCGCGGATGCTCGTGGTCTTCCCGCGTCGGTTCGTACTCCACTGGGAGAAGCTCCAGTTCTCCGTCTTGCACCCATGCATTCACCAAGGCTCGCACTTCATCCATGGTGCAGGGATAATCTGGAGCTAGCCCCATCTCGCGCTCCCTCCGTTTTCTTCCTCCCGAGGCTTAGTGGGTCCGCGGCGCCTCTGCGACGACAACGGTGGCGCCTGTGGCTTTGCCTTTCCAGCTATCTTTCCTGGCCGGTTCGACCACGTGGCGGATATTGTACGCGGATTCCAATAGGGCAGAAAATGTTCCCAACTTTAAGCTGATGAGCAGCATCTTGAATTCATCCATCATTCCGCCAATGCAGATTTCAACAAGTTGAACTTCCTTGACTGACTCAGTATAGTCGACTGCGCGATCCTGGAATTGCCTGATGTAATCCACCACATCCTCCCCGCTTGTCTGTGTTTCCTTCGTCAAACTAATCACTGTTACTGTCACGCCCCGCCCCGGAACGACACCCGAGGTGGGCCCGAACCGACACGGCCACGTGGCATTCCACACAAAAGAACAACCACTAAACGACAAACCATACATGAAACAGAGTAAAACCCCAGCGGAAGACTTAACATTAATATAAACAAGGTGTCTACGATAATTACAAACTTAAATTGAACAAACGACACCCAACATATTTACAAACTTGAAGTCAAAAGTACTTGACAACATTAGTCACAAAATGAGTTTAGCAAAAATTAGAGTTTGACCCATTACAACCAACTCGACTACAAATACTAACACTCGAAACTAATCCAAGTGTCCCCAAAACGTCGACAGGTAGTGGACCAACTCTACGACCACCTGTGACCTGGCAATCCAAAAAGGAAAACCAGAGTGTGTGAGATATAGAATACATTCAATAACATACCACAAAACCCAAAGGAACATCTCACTTGAATGTAACTCACACAACTAAGCATAAGTATTCAACGTGAACAACACACGGATAAACATAACACATGCAGTGGCACGTCTGCCACAACCCCATATACCCCAAGAGTGGTGTCCCACACACCACGCTCCCACTACCGTTAATTAGGCGGCATGGCTTACGACATGGTGTGCCTCACACTCAAACTTTCGGCGGTATAATCAACATCCAACAAACATGCAAATCATTAGCTAAATGCCAAATAGCATGACACACAAACACCACCATGCAACACCTTATTGAACATAACCATATCAAACACACTCACCTTCGTGTCGACCGAAGTATGCCAAACTAAGGTTTTGGCACCTCTCGAATAACCGGCTCTTTACCTAGCCACAAGTTAACCCATATTAGTTACGAATTCAACGAACACTTGGCACAAGGTTATAAAGCTAACAAGAAGCTAAATGATGCCCAAAGAACACATATACTTCCATGTCAAAACCTAGAAGTGTCCCAAAAACAAGCGTGACGATCAAACACAACACCCCAAAACGATAACACAATTACAACCAGCCCGCCTTAGAACGCTCGTAACTTTTTATAGATTAAGAATTGAATCATGAAACTATAACCAATGGAAAGTACATTCCGAGTACATCAATTTTGATATAAAATTTGCCCAAAACAGAGTCCGGATGAAAAAGATATGATCGTCCGAAGTTCACCTGTGTAAGTGGTACTAGTACCACCAAAACTTGGTACTGGTACCAACTGGGCAGAACCAAAATCCAGAGATTTGGGTACCGGTACCACCAAGAACTTGGTACTGGTACCACCTGGGTTTGGAGAAAAACTCAGTCCGTTTCCCTTTTGATTTTCAACAAATTTTACACCTCAAAACACTTCAAAACTTTACCAGCACATACTCATATACTTAGATACAATAGAGCTACCTCAAGAACAACAAGCTCAAGGATTAAATCAAGTTCTAAACATCAAATTTTGAGATGCATGCTAAGGTTCTTTATTCCTCCAAACTCACTCAAACCTAGAGCCCTACTCTACATGTAACAATTAACCATGAATGAATTCCAACCCCCAAGCATGGAAATCAACAATTAAAACATGAATTCAAGTATAAGGAACATGGATTACCAACTAGAGTTCAAGAACAAGATAATTGAACCAAATCCTAGCTTTGCCTTCTCCTCCTCTTCTTCTTCTTCTCTCAAACGTCTCTCTCTCTCTCTCTACGTTAGAAAAAGAATGAAATTGGGAAAGAAATATCTCCCAGGATATTTGATAAGGCCTATGGGAAAATTATTGTATGCTATTGAAACCATGTGCCAACTTATGCTCCATCCATAAATCAACCACAAGGCCCTCGAACTTCCATCTCATGCAAATCAACCCCATAACATATAATTAGATTAAAAGATGAATTAAATACTCTAATATCCGGGACGGGTATTACAGTTACCTTCTCGCGGACCTGGAAGAATTTAGCATAGAAGCTATTCACCATCTCCTCCCAAGTGGCGATAGAGTAAGGTTCCAAGTTGACATACCACGTGTATGCGTGGGAAGTGAGAGATTTTGAAAACTCGCGGAGACGCAAGTTGGAGTCGGACACGTGGGCCCCAAGGGACTCTATGAAACGGACCACGTGCTCCTGAGCGCTGCCTTCTTTTCCGTCAAATTTGACGAACTTTGGTGGGGTGTACCCTTCTGGGTAAGGTAGCGATAAGATCGTCACGAGGTAGGGAGGGCAGATATCTGGGCTAGGAAGTGAGGGTAAAACTGTCTTTGCCTTTCCTTTAGTAAGGAGGGCCTGCACGTCTGCCAAAGTGATGAAATGCCCCACGGATGGGGAGTTGGCTTCAGCAGCGGCTGGCTCCTTTCTGCTTGCCTCACTTGCTTTTTGTTGTGCCAGTAGGGCCTGGACTTCCGCCATGGTGATGTAGGGTCCCGTGGATGGCGTGCTGGTACCATCGGCGGCAATCTCTTTCTGGTGCTCTCCAACGGGGTTTCTAGCAATGCCTCCTACAAGCACGGGACGCAAATGGTGAGGCGCTGTCAAGGGGATCTGAGGTTGCACCGTCTGGCTAGTGCTGCCCCAAGCATGGTTTTGCTGTGGTTCGTCGTTTTGGCCGACCGCGGCCTTTGGGAGCACCGCTGAGATGAGCTCGGTGAGACCCGTAATGTAACGACCCGGATTTTTGGTAAATAAAAAAAAATTTCACTAAAAATTTGAATTTTATTTTAATTACTTGGTTTCCATTTAAAATTCCTTTTAACATCCCAAAAATCCGTCGTTACTAAATTCTAGACTTATTAAAATTTGATTTTCTTCACTCCGAGCAATAAGATCATTTTCTAAAGACAAGTGTGTTGGACTATTCCCTTAATCATCGAGCTTAAGCCTAGGTTAGATTCTTGACTAGAAATCCTACTTAGCAAGACTAGTTAGATTTTGACCAATCTTTGAGAAACCCTAACTAGCGATTCATCTAGTTACTTCTCCTAAACCCTAGGAAGATCTTTTTGAACCCTTTGACCAAAAAGTCAACCGTTGACCTTTGTCCATTGGTCCATAGTTGTTAGTAGAATTATTATCTATTGGATAATAGGACTAGTACTACTATATTATAGTTAATTCGATGACTAGAATTCCATGGGATTCCCTAATTAAAGAATTAGAATGGTACCTAGTATTTTAATACCCTAGGATTCTCTAAGTACCTTATATTATATTCTAGTAGTACATGTGTCAAATTAGATTAGTTTAATATAGAATTTTGACTAGATATCCACCCAGATTCTCTAGTACTTATATGAATATTATAATAGGATACCATACAATCACCCCAATATAATGTAGAGGTAGGAAACTTGTGTTAAATTCATTAATAAATTAGTAAAATCTTATTCTTTCAAATTCCCTTTAGTTTATTAATTACCTTGTACTTCCAAAATCTAAGTGATGATATGTATTATTATTTTTATGTAGTACAAGGGAGAGAGAGAGGGAGGGAGAGAGAAAGAGAGAATTCGGGAGAGGGAGAGAGAGAAATAGCCGAGAGGGAGAGATAGGAGAGAGAAGGGCCAAGATTTGTTGTACCCTTGAACAATCTTCCTAGCCTAGCCAAGTACCTAAGTCTCATTAGTTTAATAACCAACATGTGTCTAATTCAATTAAGTATTAAGCTAGGCATATGTCATCCTAAAATTCTAGGTTATATTCAATAAACAAACATGTGCCAAATCCAATTGTTTATTAGGAAAATCTTACTCTTCCCAAACCCCATTTGTTTATTCTTCTTTTGTCCTTCCATATCTAGTAAGTATACATATATTCTTCATAGGAGTACAAGAGAGAGGGAGGGAGAGAGAGAGCGAATTTGGGAGAGAGGAGGAGAGAGAGGCCGAGAGAGATAGAGAGATAGGAGAGAGAGAGAGAGAGAGAGAGAGAGAGAGATGGTGTTGTACCTCCTTCTACCAAAAACCCTAATTCTATATATATATATAAGTACTTGTACCTTGAAAGATGAAGGATAGGATGACCTAAGATATAATCAAGTACTAGATTTTCTTACAAAATTTTCTTACAAACTATTAGCTTATTTTTACTCTTTCAACCATTGTCCTTTCTTGTTTAGGTGTCCAAGAGAGAGAGAGAGAGAGAGTGGCCGAGAGAGAGAGAGAGGGAGAGAGAGAGAGAGATGGCCGGTTGAGAGAGGGAGAGAGAGTGTGATGTGTGTGACTAGTGTACTCACCATATCTTCCTACATCACCTTATTGCATCACCTTGTACCACTCAATCTAGGGTTCCTTATTCTTTCAACCCTAAAGGACCACCATATCTAATTTTCTTACTCTTTCAAAGTACTAGACTAGACACAAACCCCATTAAAGAAACTTAAACCTTGTCCTAGGTTAGAAGAAAGAATAAGGGAAAATCTATTAGTCTTTCCAACCCTAGTCCTTTCATGCTTAGGTTTCCATTAGACCAAGAGAGAGAGAGAGAGAGAGAGATAGAGAGAGAGAGGGAGAGAGAGAGATGGCCGGATTTGGGAGAGGGAGAGAGAGTGTGATGTGTGTGCAAGTGTACTCTTAGGCCTAGTCATGGTCCTTTGGCCAACACCTCACTCAATCCTAGTACAAACAATCTAGTCTTTCTTGCTCTTGTATATCTAAGGACAACCATGTCACCATTCTTACACTTTCAAGTACTAGACTAGACTAGGAAGCCCTTAGAATCACCTACACTTGTCCTAGAAAGAACAAGAAAAATCCTTGTAATCTTCCACCTATGTACTTATGTACATTGTACCATGGAGAGAGGGAGAGAGAGAGAGAGAGGGAAAGAGAGATTTCGGATGAGAGGGAGAGAGAGAGAGAGAGTGATGTGTGCAAATGTACTCCTAAGCCTAGTCATGGTCCTTTGGCCAACACCTCACACCATCCAAGTACCATCACATCTTCCCAAGGTACAAAATCTAGTCTTTCATGTGTTTGAATAAGAAAAAAATCAAAGATAGGAGAGAGAGAGAGAGATTTCGGATGAGGGAGAGAGGGAGAGAGAGAGAGAGAGCCCTTGGCCTATAAATAGCAAGCCATTCATGCCTTGAACTCACACCTTCAAGCATTGCTCCAACTTCTCTCTAGAAACCATTTCTGTTTTTCCAGGCAGCTTACTGCCCTTCACAAAACCTCAATGTTCTCCTGTTTAAAGTGGTTTCTAGGATAAACTTACTCCGGGAAATTTGTAGAGCACTTCGAGCTCTTCAAGTTAGACCCAAGAACCACCCTAATCGGTCAAGAAACGACAAAGATATCGACCTCCAAAGTTCAGTAAAAATTCGTATTTCCAGATTCCAGACAGCAAACTGTCCATCCCTTTATCACCATATTTCTCCTACCTAAACCAGTTTCTAGGATCAACTTCCTTCACGAAAGTTGTAGAGCACTTTTAGAACTTTGGTTTCAACTCAAGAACGATTGTATTCGGCCAAATATTGACCAAGTTACTGCCGTCCAAAGTTCGGTCCAGATTTGTGCAGTTTCACCGCCCTGGAATTTTCCAACTAGCTTATTCGGCCCCGACTAGTTTCGGATCAAGGTAGAATTTTCCTACACCTCCTAACTCTAAGTATAGTAGATTCTTCTATCTACTTAAATCCTAAGTATACGTAGTTATACTGTCGAAACTAGATTAAATACAACCTTGTTCTAAGTACAAGTGATTTGGTTGAATGATAATTAAACGTAGTTTACCTTAAGATATAGTATGATGCTTACGCGTAGGATCTTCCTACACCGTCTACACTCTAAATATATGTAGATTTTAACTATGTTATCTAAACTCTAATTATAACATATGATATGCGTATGTTGAAAAGAATGTAGATTTCCATATCTATTTCCCTTAATTAGAATTATGTTTACTCTTGAAATGTAGAAATTTTCCTATACCTTCGAAGTCTAAATATAATAGTACGTATATGAAGTTATGTTGTTGAAATGAATTTAGAATACTCCCTACGCCCTAACCTTAAGTATAGTATAACTTTCCTTTCCAAAAGATCTAAGTATAGCGTATTGCATGCGTATTTCGAAATGATTATAGATTATTCTAAACCTTTGAAAATCTACGGTTATCTTATCGATATTCCTTGAGCATGATTAGAAATGTTTAGGAGTTGTTATTTTGATTAAACATGGTATGATTAGCTTAACGTTAGAAGTACTCAATAAACATATGCTTTGTTGAACTTAAGAAAGCATGATTTCAAATTAAGCTATGGTGATTTCATTTTGATCCTAGAATGATTGTGAACTTGATTATGTGATTACTTGACTACTTGTTGTTGATAAAGCATAAGTGATTTATCACTCCAAAGGTGTCCGTCCATGTGGCACTATGCTTAACTTTGTGTGATTAAATGTTGAGCATAATAATGTGATAAAATGAGCATGCGATATAGTATAGAGTTGGATGATCTTGTTAGTTTAGTTTCAAGATTACTTATATTGTGAAATGAAGTACCGCGGAGTCTATGCATGCAACGAGACATGAAAACCGAGAAAGTAGAAACATGACACCTAGGGTGTGGTTGATATGGATAAAAGGAAAGATGGGATTAACCTGCAGAAAATATTTTGAAATTACATAATGACCGGACTTGGTAGTCATTATGTAAGTGTTTGTGAAAACTGTAATGTAGCCGGACTTGGTAGCTCATTGCAAAGATTTCCAATGGGGCCGGACGTGGTAGTCTCATGTGGAAATATGGCTTGATTCTCCGCGAAAAGGAATCAATGCAAGATGTGAAAGAGAATGGATTTTGAAAACCATGATATGGCCGGACTTGGTAGCCATCGTGTGTGTTACTAATGGAGCCGGACTTGGTAGCCTCATTAGTAGCAATTTGCGAAAGAAACATTGAAATTTGTAATTTTTGTAAAAGTGAAAAGGATGACACGGTCTACGATGAGTCGCATGGGAGAAACACGAAAAGGCATGACACCAACGCTAATAAGATTTCGAATGTGGATGTGTCATTGTTTAACTATGTCGTTGAATGAGCTTGTGTAATTGTCTATGTGAATTTCTGGTTACTTAACGATTTTCAAAATGTTAATTTGAGAAATGAAACGCCGCGTATGAGAAACTCTGATATTTCGAAAACCAACGAACGTTAGAAAGAAAATGCGGATGTGTTATTGTTAATAGCGGTTGAATAAACACGTACTGCGTAGATATCATTATCTGTATGATTCACTACTGTTATACGTGACTTACTATGTGTAAATTAAGGGTTAGTGGGTTTGGTTTATTCTATTGAGCTTTGTAAGCTCACGGTGTTGCCCTTGGTGACCCTGACATATTATATTGGTGGCGACGCCGGTATAATGTGTTAGACCCTATAGACGAACAGGGTGAGACGTACCTTTGGAGGCTTTTGGAGCCGAAGAGATGGCTAGGATGGAAGAGCAGGCGGAGCTGTAGTTAGGAACCTTAGTTCCCTTCCCTTTCGAATAAATGTACTCCTTGTGAGGTTGATGATGTAATAATGAGCCAGACTCCATTTGATTTTATCAATAAAATGCTTATTTAACGTACCCGAAAATGGGGGCGTTACACGTAAAGGCTGCGAGCAGCTGTCTCTACGTCTCGAGGAACTGTCGCTGGCCGTCCTGGAGGGCCCGCAGCGTCTGTGCGGCTGCACCTGCGCTGTTGGTTTCTTCGACTTCCTTGATAACTGGTGCGTCGTTATCTGGCGCCGTCATTGCTTTCCAGCGTGGTGGCTCAATGTATTCTCTGGAACGGGTATAAACCATAAACCAAAAGGCACCTCCCCAGTAGAGTCCCCTAAATGTAGGTGAGAGGTGGGTTCCGCTGGATGTGCTTACGTGTACAGATGTGAGCTGGAGATGTGCGATTGACTGATGATTAGTGAAAGGGAAAAAAGGGGAGAAATCTTGTGGGGTGAGGGAAAGAGCAAGAGGTACAGGAGGAACAAAGGCAGCGTGTTCACCGCGGGGAGGGGGGGGGGTGTCTGACCTTTTTCGGGCTCGAATGGGTGAGGTCACCTTTTCTCTGGGGAAGAATGTTCTCCTTCCTCAGAATCAGTGCTCACGCCCTCTCTTTCCGGAAAAGTCAGCTCGCTCAATCATTGGGAATGTCAGGGGTATTTATAGGGCACCTGGGCCTAAGTCAGGCCCAGAACAGTGTTCCTATAAGACCCCAACACGTGTCCCCTCCGTACCTCCAGGTCTTGGATAGACACGTCCTCCAGTGGAAGCTTACTCCACGGGAGGGCTCGAATTTCCGCGACGCTTCCTCTATCCCAAGCCACCAAGCCACAAGAAATTCCCCAATTCCCACAGGAGTAGGGTTGCGACCCGCAGCGATCGTGTATTTTCCGCAAAGTCCCCTCCGGGCCCTGCCTCTAGGCCCAGATGGAACCCCGGAGGCTTTTCGATATGGTCTCTTTAGACTTATTAACATTCAGCGGTCCGCGGGGCCCTCTCATAACCCCCCGCTGCAAAGGCCAACTCGGGATACGTTTGGTTTTCCCGCGGGGCCAACAGAGGTCCCGCGGTAGCTTTTCTTCCGCGTGGACCACCTTTCTATGTTTTTGCATGCGTCCTTTCCCCATTGGGTAGTCAATTATTTCTCTTTTAATGAAGCTTTGACCGGGGCTTCTCTTCCGCGCGGGTCCCATTGTCATGTGTCCACACACAATTGTAGGGTCAAAAAGTCTTTCCTGCTGATGTATTAATAATTTTGTCCGTGCCTACATATGCCCCCCGTGCGCGTACGGCGGGTGTATGTCGTTCGCGTGCGTATTGCCTCGTTTGTGAGTTTCCGCGATTGCCCTCGAGTTATCCCGCAGAACAATGGGTATGTTAACCGTTGACAACGTCTCTTTATGTACCGTCATGCCTCTTCGTATACAGTCGTCATAAATGTTCCACCATTTGGCTATTATATAAACCCTTTATTCATTATTTCCTTTTTCACCTACCGTTCGAATCCCTGTCAAAGTGCTGTCATTTTCCCTTCTCCTTCTCAGCGACCAATCACTTTCTACTTGTTGCTTTCTGTCCTTCACGGTCACACCTTCTCACTTTCTTCCACACAAAGTGCAAATGGCTGCGCGTAACCTAAATGTCGAAGTCCCTGTTCATCCCGTGGACCAATGGAAGAGGGCCCCGTTCTTGCGAACGGTTGGGGACCAATTCTGGGCCCTCGCGGGGGCCTACCCCATTGAGGGCGCGCTCGTGGCTGATCCTACCTTCTTCACAACCCCTGCTGTCTTGGAGCAAGCGGAGTTGATCAATCCCTCCTCCGTCCTTCGTTTCCGCATTGAGCGCGGAGACTTTCCCTTTGTGGAGTGCCGTTTTGGGGCCCATGCTTCTCCACCCACTGACTGGGCGGAGTGGGTGGATGAGATCATCAGTACCACCCCCCCCCCCCCCCCCCCAAAGGTATTGATGGCTAGCGGTGCCTACGCGCCGTCCTACTGTCGTGGCATCTGAGTATCCCCCGGCAAGGGGCGGCTATCAAGAACTTGGAGTTTGCTTGCTCACGCTGGAGCATCGATACCCATTCTTTCGCGTGGGCTTGGGGGGAGAGCAGGCTTTTGCTGGAGGATGCCTTCATTCTTACTCGTCTACCCTCCACGGAGCCAACATCCTGGACTTGGCCAAACTTTCTCACGAAGACCGAGAGAACATCGAGGGGCTGAGGAGACTGCACAGGTTGGCCCAGAATGGCCCCATTTTCACTGCTCAGGGTACCCGCAAGGCCGTGACGGCGAACGCAAAGAAGACCTCCCTCGGGAGTTGGATCTGCAATTTCTACAAGGACCTCCAGCCCGCGAGGACAGTTGTCCAAGGTGTTGCACGAGACTTCGTCACGGGTCATCACTACGAGCAACGGCTCTACATGGCGGGATTTTTTGCCTTTTTCCTCTCTTATTATGTCCTACCTGACTATCCCATCGACATTGGCCGTGCTTTTGTCCCGCGGCCAGCCTGTCGCGTTGGCGCCTCTTTTTCTGGGGTCACTCTATCGACAACTGGACTTGGTACAGGCTGACTATGCTAGGTCTCTCGAGAGGTGCGACCACCTTTCAATGGTTCACACCAACTTCCTGCTCGCGTACTTCTTCAAGAATTTCCATGTCGTCGCCCCCGTCCCGTTGGCCTTTCAAGCGTCGGGACAACGGTCTTGTGCAGAGAAGTGGCACGGCACCAGCAGCAAAGCCTCGTGGTATGAGGCGTGCGACATCGAAGCCAATTTTACCCTGCGGCCCTACAACGTTACTTCTCTGGGTGTCATGGGCGTGGGTCTGTGCCTCCTTCCCACTTCCTCTTCTCTCAACGCCGCGAGCGAGGGTGATTCCGTGGCGCGGACGATTGTCAACTCTACGCTCATAGCTCTCCCCGGGTGGCTCCCGTTCCTGAACAATGAGGCCACCGGAGTAGTTGTCTATCGCCCGGACGGCTTCACGAGGCAGTTGAGCTTTGATCAAGGGGTGTCCGGGCCTGCTCCTCCGATGCCTTCCTTTGCGGAGTCCCAACTCCGCTTTATGGCGACTCAACTCACTCCCATTCTGATGCAGCTTGGGGACTTGCCCATCCCTGCCAGGGATAGAGTCCCCACCATCTTCTTTCCAGGCACCTGCGGCGGGGGAAGCCCGACGCCACAAACGCGTTCACACGGTACGTGGCCCTTTATTCCCCGCATTCAATCATCTTTACTTTGTCACTCCATTTTCTTTGGCACTTGTTCTCATTATTTTGCTTCTTTCTTTCAGTAGCGAGAGCGGGATGCCAGCACTTTTGTGGCCTTCGAGCCAGAGGCGGCTGCCGTGGCAGAGGTGGTGGAATAGGCCGCGCGTGAGGAAGCAGAGGCGGCGGAACGGGCTGCGGGCGAGGAAGCAGAGGCGGATATTTCGGTCGTTCAAACCAAGCGACGCTGCCTTGAGAGTAAGTTCTTTCTCTTTCTCTTTTTTTTTTTTTGTGATATCACTTCTGTCATTGACTTCTAATCTAGTTTTTGTGAAAATTCGTTGAACAGCCGTGGTGGAATCCGATGATGAGGAGGAGGAGAACATGGATGTAGGCAACGGTGATGACAACGACGACGACGACGACGACGATGATGATAACCTCCCTCTCAGTGTCCACTTGGAAGCCCTACGCGCTCAGTCATCCAAGCCCGCGGGGGACCCTGCCGCGGTGGGCATCGCTGTAGTGGCCATTTTCGACTCCCCAGAAGAGTAGAGGGAGGTGGAGGTTATTCAACCTAGGACGGGGCCGATCTCTTTTCCTCATCCGGAGAGGGAGTCCTCCGCGGTGGTCGGAGGTATGTTACCTGACGAGCCTTCCATTGTTGACCTTCGAGGAGATCCCAACATGGTTTCCACCGAGTCATCTTCTTCCTCCAAAGAATCTGAAAATGTCATAGTTTACTCTGTTGACCGCAACCCCTCCCCATCTAATGCAGCATCTTCCAAGGTTCACGAGCCCCCCTGCCGATGGACAACGGTGAGTCTGTGGACTAGGCCGACATTGCCGCGGAGCCAATCAATGCGGCGGCCGCGCAGCTTCTGAGGGAAGAGGAGGAGGACGATGTTGAAAAGCTTCCTCATGCTACCGCGGGGGGTCCTGCCGCGGATCGGCCCGGGGCAGGCTCAATTTCCACCCCTTCTGGCTCCCAACAGCAGTCTACCAGCGCCCGAATCCGCTCCACATAAAGCTTCTTGGGTCGGGTCGCTGGCGGCTCCCCAGGTGTCTCCAATGCCTCTTTCCTGCAAGGCCCTGGGTTAGACGTGGGGAAGGATGTGGCCGCAGATGCAACCAGTCCTCATTCCCCAGCGTGCTCCACCTCCCAGACTCACTCTCCCCATCCGTCCGCGAGACGCACGGCCACCCCGCCCGCTGAGCCTTCAGCTCTCCCTGCGGACCGACAGCTGGAGGTAAATGAAGAACTCTGTGGGGGGCCCACCTCCATTACTGATTCAGATCTGAATTCTCTATTTAAAGATATGACTTTCTTGCCAACTAACGATGTTTTGGGAGGACAGGGAAGTCAAGCTCTTGGGGATTTTGGGCTTGATCTGAATTTAGAAATGGGTGAGCAGCAAAGGGAAGAGGTGGAGTCCAGGGAGCAGCCCTCCCCCAGGCGGAGCCCTGTCGCAGATTTGGGGAAGGACCCCATGGTTACAGAGGCCGAGGTACCCATCCGCCTCTTTCCCGCAAGGTATCTCGTGGATGAGTGTAGACACCCCAATTTGGCCTAACGATTATTTCAAGTCCTACCTTGGGGACCATCCCGATGATGAAATGGATACAGTGATTACTGATTGCCTTCTTGAGAACCTTAGGACTTTCGGTAAGAACTTTGAGCCACTTAGAGGACCCAATCCAGAGCCATACAGCCTTTCAGACAGAAATACAGGATCCTAGGATAATCCATCTTTCGGTCGTTTCATTGATCTCACGGCCTTAACATCGTTTCTTCACCCGAGCAACCTGTTGCTTGAAAATCTCCCTGAGAGATCAATCCCTCGGCCGCAAGATCTATCCTTCGGCCACAACATCCATTCCTCGGCTGCCAGATCCTTTGCTCGGCCGCCAGATCGTCTATTTTCCAGACTCTGGAACGTTCTGTCAGACGTTTGATCCAACTACACTACCTTCCCGATTCGTTCGGGCTACGGTCAGAGATTATCACGAAGAGTTTGCATTGCATTGCAATTGCAATCATGCATTTTGATTGGCCAGAGTGAGTCACCAATTGCCTATATAAAGGGCCTTTGGGGTTCCGAAAATACCAGAACGAAATACACAAAATTTGTATACTTCCATACTCTCTCAAGCCACGAAACTCTGCACAAATACTCTCTCAAACCCCCTCTTCAAAAGCCCTAACCTCCCGAAGGCAGCCATCAATCCGACGATCAAACCCTGAAGTTCAAACCCTAACCCTAGGGTTTTCAAAGTAGCAATCAGTCAATCCGAAGCAATCAAGCAACTGAGGGATCAAGGTGGTGAGGCCCAACGGCCTCTAGTTTGATTTACTTCCTGTCTATAATCTTAATCGTAGCGTTTTGATTATCTATTAACTTTCCTGTCTGGTGTGAGGAAGAACATCGACCGGGGCTTCGATCCCTCAGCCGATATATAAAACCAGGAGGATCCCTCGGCTGTGACATCCATTCACCGGCCGGGGGATCCATCTCCCTGGAACAGCCTGCTTTGCTTTTCTGCTTTCTGATGCATGCTTCAATTATCGCACTGGCTCACTTTACTTACTGTTTAAAGGCTTAATTAAACAGACTATGTGTTAGAATTAAACAAAGCATCTACATGTCTTATGTTGAATAACTATGGGCCAGTCTCACGGCTGGGCAGAGAGGGGTGCCTAACACCTTCCCCTTACTGTACTTTTGGCTCCCGTACCCAGAATCTCTATCTGTTTTTCCTAGTTTTAATAAACTAGGTGGCGACTCTGTTTTGATGATAACCGCTATCGTGTGGCGATGTTCCTAGCCATGGGAATGTCCACGATCTTGGTTTATGAAGCAAGCAACCAATCGAGCACACTCCTACTACCTTGGTTCCTAATCCTAGTCAGTTTGATTCTGTAGTTTGGCTGCTGAATGCTCACGGATTTACTATCAAATCTGCTTGGGATAACATTAGAGAGGTTAAGCTAGATGTTACTTGGTGGAAAGTGGTTTGGTTTAAGGCTCATATTCCTCGTTGGGCAATTATTCAATGGCTGGCTGTTCATGGTAGGCTTGCTACGAAGGATAGACTGCAGAATTGGGGTTTGGTGCCTAATACTTTGTGTGTTCTCTGTAGTGCATCTCTTGAAAGCCATTTGCATCTCTTTTTCATGTGTCCTTATTCTTCATATATTGTGGGGCAGCTTTTGAGAATCTGTGGCTATAGGAGGGGTTTGATTAGTTTGAATCAAGAGATTGATTGGGCTAGTCGACATATGACTGGCAATGGTTTGCAGCAGTCTTTGTATAAAATGGTGTTGGCTGCCTCTCTTTATCATATATGGCTGGAGAGGAATAAGAGAGTTTTTCAAGGCTCTCAAAGGGATGCTTTATCTCTTGTCTCAGTGGTAAAGGCAGATATCAGGAGTTGTTTGAGTCTTTGGAGGAAGGTGAAACGCAGTGCTAGGAACCAAAGGCTGTGCGCTATGTGGAATATCTCTGAGGCTATTTTCTCAACTGTTTGATAGCGGGTCCATGTCTTTTGTTGGTTTTGTCTTTGGTCTGCTTGGGTAAGTAGTTGGTTGGTTTTGTTTTCTTGTTGTTGTTAGGGTAGGAGAATGTTCCTAGCCCTTTTCCCTTTTTCTTGGCTGTATGCTGTGTTCGGGGGGTAGCTCCCCTATTTTGGTATAAAATTTTACCTTACTCAAAAAAAAAAAAACCAATCGAGCAACAAACGATCAATCTGTATGGCGATGCCCCGTTAGGGAGGTGTCTACAGTTTTTGGCGACTCTGCTGGGGAATATGAGAGCCATAACCAGAAAGTTCAATATAAGACTAATACATGCCTTGTTTAATTCATTTATCATATGCATCGAGCGGGCAACCTCGTTGAGTTCACCTGATATCCCGGCATGACACGGGCTATGTTAGGGGTTCAGCAAACTCCACAGTCACTCGTACCTAGTGGTATATCAAAAAGGGAATCACCCAATCACCGCCTATGATGGGCTGGTGAAAGGATTGGTACCCTTTGACAACGGAGCACCCTGAGACTACCTAAACCTTGCATGTATTAAAGAGCCATAGAACTTATCAAACTAAGACATGAACCTACAGGCTAGGAACCTACTTGCATTTGCTTGCAAAAGTTCTTCCTCACACCCATTGTATATATGTATGTTGTAAAGTTTTCTTTTGCAGGTTAACCCTTAAGAGTCTCTTTAAGTCAAATGAACAGTAGGTAAGATCAATCAATCTAACTATAAATAAAAATCTTTTAGGAAAAATGACTGCATCACTATCCACGTTTGATTTGCACTTTCAAGTTGTCACCAAGCTGTCTGGCCCACTCCACTCTGCTGCTGAGGATTTCAACCCCTCCAAATACATCACTCCGGTAAATCAACCAAAGCCTATGGTAACTATCATTGAAGACAACCATGTCATGTTCGCTAGAACAGTTTATGAAGAAGAAGTAGAAGACATGATTGAAGAAGAAGGGCTTCGCAGGGTCCCAATCTATTTTTATGACCCCTATGCACCTACCGATGACTATTGGCCAATAGACGAGGTCAATAACCTCAAAACTGAAGAAGCAAAGGAAGAAGAGTCTGTTGACAATGACCCACTAGACGAAATATCACTAAACCTACTCTTTGATGAGGGGGTCACCAACAATGAAATAAGGGTGATCCACCCCATCACGGATAGCTTTGGTAATTGGTGGGGCTTTGTTGGCACACGAAGAGTCGACAACAGCGACGAAGCAGAGATTGAAGCTCAATTGGAAGAAATAACAGCAATAGCAAATCAAATGGCCCTCCAAGACTTGCAGGGTGACAATGATGAAAGTGCGAATCAAGGTGACAGTGAAGTGCTAATGATCAACCTTGGCGATGAAAAAGACTGCTCTGAGCTGATTGTGGATGCTGAAAAAGGGGCTTACCCTAACTGGACCGTGGAACATACTCTGAAATACAAAATGAAAAGCACTAATTCTGATCTTAGTTCCGATTCCAACTCCGAGTCGACTTAGTCCGAGTCAAGCTTTTCATCCTTTGAAACTACTAAGTCTAGTGAGGAAAACCTGGTCAAAGCACCAAGGCATAACATTTATTTTGAGTTTGACTCTGAAATGTCTTTTAACAATCTTAGCAATGAGAAGGAAGATTTAGAGTATTTCACTTTGCCTGTGATCAATTGTATGGATTCCGACACACCAAATTTTGAGGAAGAAATCCCAAAAGAAATTCTAGAATTCATCGAAAGAGAAGAAGAGAGGCACGCTAAACCTTTTTCTGAGGAAATAATCATAGCAAACATAGGCTCTGAAAATGAGCCCAAAATGGTTAAAATTGGTGCAACACTATCCTCTCAAGAAAGTGAAAAACTATTCCTTTTGCTAAAAGAATACAAAGATGTTTTTGCTTGGTCTTACGAGGACATGCCTGGAATAGACCCTGAAATTGTTCAGCATAAAATTCCCCTTCATCCTGATGCGAAACCAGTTAAACAAAAGCTAAGACGTATGCGCCCTGATTGGGTCTTAAAGATAAAAGAAAAAGTCACCAAACAAATCAACACCGGTTTTCTCATAGTCACTGAATATCCGTAATGGGTAGCCAACATCGTTCCTGTACCAAAGAAAACTGGAGGAATCAGGGTCTGTGTAGATTTCCGAGATCTCAACAAAGCCAGTCCAAAGGACAACTTCCCATTACCCCACATAGACGAGCTAGTAGACAACACCGCAGGCCATGCATTGCTATCCTTCATGGATGGATTTTCTTGGTATAATCAAATCCTTATGTCTCCTGATGATAGAGAGAAAACCACCTTCACTACGCCTTGGGGAACCTACTACTACCGAGTGATGCCATTTGGGTTAAAGAATGTTGGAGCCACTTACCAGAGGATGGCAACAACACTACTGCACGACATGATGCACAAAGAGGTCGAGGTATATGTCGACGATATGATAGTCAAATCAAAGGAAAGGGAAGGACACTATGAAGCGCTTCAAAAGTTCTTTGAGAGGATTAGGCAGTACAAACTACGTCTTAATCCTCAAAAATGCACTTTTGGGGTGACGGCTGGAAAAATGTTGGGATTTCTCATCACTCAAAGAGGAATCGAGGTAGACCCTTCCAAGATACAAGCTATCATGGAAATATCACCACCTAGGACAGAAAAGGAAGTAAGGAGCTTCTTGGGGAAAGTACAATTTATCAGCAGGTTCATTTCCAAGCTCACAACTACCTGCGAACCCCTTTTCAAGCTACTGAAGAAAGGTACTGATTTTGAATGGAGCCAAGACTGTTAGCAAGCGTTTGAGGCAATCAAAGAATATCTTCAGAATCCACCTGTACTATCACCACCCATCCCTGGGAAGCCATTGATTCTGTATCTCTCAGTAACAGACACATCCATGGGATGCATGCTAGAACAAGAGAACGACGCCAAAGTAGAGTGCACCATATACTACCTCAGCAAAAAAATGATGGACTATGAAACAAGGTACACTCCCCTCGAGAAAACCTGTTGGGGGCTAGTATGTGCCACAAAGAAACTAAGGCACTACCTGTTAGCACATCCGGTGGTGCTGGTTTCTCGCTTACACCCAATCAAATATCTTTTCGAAAAGCCAGCACTTATCGAGAAGCTAGCTAGATGGTTATTGCTGTTAGCAGAATTGACCTCAAATACATGACAAGAAAATTAGTAAATGGAAGAGCTGTGGCAGAATTCTTGGCAGATCACCCTATGACAGAAGCCGAGGCAGAAGACTTCATGTTCCCCGACGAGGATATCTTATGTCTCCTAGACGACACCTGACAGCTTTACTTTGATGGAGCATCAAACCAATGTGGATATGGCATAGGGGTATTTCTAGTTTCCCCAAACGACTCTCATATCCCTTTGTCATATAAACTAAGGTTTGAAGTCACCAACAACTAAGCTGAATACGAGGCCTGCATTGCTGGAATGGAAGCAACCCTGGAACTAGGGGCAAAAAGGGTAGAAGTCATTGGGGATTCAAACCTAGTGGTATCTTAAGCAAGAGGAGACTAGAAGGTCAAGGAAGACACACTGAAACTATATCACTCTGTGCTGGAAGATCTAATTCCACAGTTCGATTTCGTTATCTTCACGCACACTCCTCGAGTGAGCAATAGATTTGCAGATGCACTAGCAACATTAGCATCTGTGGTCGAAATACCCCTGGGATTCACAATGCGGCCTCTCATGATCGAACAAAAGGTCAAACCAGCATGTGAGTGTACCTTCACCGAGGAAGGAGAAGACGATGGCAAGCCATGGTACGAAGACGTGAAGAAATTCCTGGAAGAAGGAGAATACCCGTCCGTGGCCACCTCAAAGGACAAAATGGCTTTGCGGAAGTTTGCCGCCCGATTTGTAATCTGTGGAGGAGCATTATATCGAAGGGCACACTTGGGTCCAAGTCAACTTTGCATCACAAAGGAAGACAGCCGCAAGGTAATGGAGGAAACACACGAAGGAATTTTGTGGGCCACACATGAATGGGGCAACAATGGCAAAGAAGATCCTGCGTCAGGGATATTACTGGACCACAATGGAGGCCGACTGTGCTGATTATGTCCGCCGATGTTATAAGTGCCAAACCCACGCTGATCGCATGCGCATCCCCCCTACGGAATTATATAGCATGACATCCCCTTGGCCATTCTCCACCTGGGGGATAGATGTCATTGGAAGTATAAATCCAAAGGGAAAATACAAACATCAGTTCATTCTAGTGGCCATTGATTACTTCACCAAGTGGGTAGAAGCAACTTCTTATGCTACCCTCAAAGCCACTCATGTGGCCAAATTTATTCGCACCAATATCATCTATCGATATGGTGTACCTCACGAATTCATCTGTGACAATGGATCACACTTCAAAGGAGCAACAACGAAGCTTTTTGCCGAATTGGGGATACAAAACCATCAGTCATCTATGTATCGACCTCAAACTAATGGAGCAGTTGAGGCTGCAAACAAGAATATCAAGAGGATTCTGCGGAAGACTACTGACACCTACACAGACTGGCCAGAAATCCTACCTTTGGCACTATGGGGTTATCGAACAACTGAAAGGACTTCAACTGGGGCTACTCCCTACTCTCTGGTTTATGGAATGGAAGCTGTCTTGCCTATCGAACTAGAGCTACCTTCATTAAGGGTTCTGGCTGAGACTGGAATGATCGAAGAAGACTGGGTTCAAAACCGCTACGACGAGTTAGCACTACTAGACGAGAGGAGGTTGAGAGCATTATACCATGTGCAAGGGTATCAACGCCGCATTGCACGAGCATTCAACAAAAAGGTAAAATTGAGAGACATCAAAGTAGGAGACATGGTGCTCAAAGCAATCCGTCGCCACATTTCAGACCCAAGGGGCAAGTTTAGACCAAACTGGGGAGTCCCCTACCTTATCAAATGCATACTTTCTGGAGGAGCAGTATACATTGCAGACTTGGATGGAATGGAATTCGCGACGCCAGTCAATATTGACAAGCTGAGGAAGTACTACCCATGAGAGATGCTCGTTGGGCCGAAAACCACAAGGGTGGGCAAACCCAAGCAAAAATTAGAGCAGCCTGCTAGGTCGAAAACCCGCAAGGGCGACTTAGGCAAAAACTAAGGCATAAATAAAACGCTCGCTAGACCGAAAACCCGCAAGGGCGGTTTTAGGCAAAATTAAGAGCACAAAAGGAGAGGAAAATACCCGAGTGGACCCCAACTAAAAACAAAACAAATCCCCTTTGTTGGAACTACGTTCATGGCCTGATTCCCTCCACAGGATACGTAGGCAATCTCTAAGTTGAGATTCGGCCACTGCTATCATCATCACCACTTCCAAAATTTCTAGGTCTATCCTAAAGCATGTTCACTATCAAACCATGGCAGCAACATAATAAAACGCCCAAATGTTTTATTATTTCCAAAGGAAAAGGAAAAAGCAAACCGAAACAATTCTCAATCCATGAAAGCTAGAATCAAACAACATCTTTTGAAAAACATAAGCAAAGTGTCAATCTCTAGGTCTTCCTTCTCTTTGCACTACTGTCCTCCAAAAGGTTTTTCTTCAACTAGTGCTTGTAAGAACCTGATAGCTTGTCAGCAAAGTTCTCAGCAACCTTCTGCATCACTCTATCCGGCCAAAGACGCAGCATATTGCGACAAAAGTTGGCATCGTAAATCTTGGAAACAGCGTACTCAGGGTCACCCAGGATTGCGGTTTGTTCAGCCCCGAACTGCCTTTGAAAGCGAGCAGGAAAGTAGAAGACAACTTGAGTAATACCAATCACTGCTACACCGAAGTGGTTCATGGTACTCACGGTCATACTCTCAACACCATACCAGGGCAAACCCACTGAATCCAATCACCCCTGCAAGTTTTCATCCATGCTTCCCAAGCAGCCTCAGTTGGAAACTGTCTAATCATGCAACGCTCCGTACAGTGGTCTGGACTATAGGGAAGTCGCTCTGGCACATCCCACACCTTTAGCTTCTCAAATAACCATACTTAGAGAACAAGGGAAAATTGTGAGTTGAGAGAACACGTGAGTCAAAACAAAAGAGTGATGAATGAAAAGATAACTTGATGTAGACACCCCAATCTGGATCTCCCAATCGTTTTACTTTGTTTCACGATTTTCTTGTTTCCCCGATGATGAAATCGGACCAAACGAGCTTGGATTGAGAATGGATTAAGCTTGGAATGCTTAGAACCTTGCTTGAACCTTTTGAACCCTTTCAGAACCTTCAGTCAAACCCTAGAGTCAGAGTTGACCCTCGCGCGACCCTTTGGGTCCCTCGCGCGATACCCAGCTTGCCAGGTGCAGTCAAAGTCAAACTGTTGACTGTTGACCATCGCGCGATGGTTACTGACACTCGCACGACAGTTATTTCCTGTCCCTATCACAGAATCCAGCTGGACTTGTGATGATTGTTTGGCACATGGGTCCCCATGGGCTGGAACCCCGTTTTCCTCAGCTGAACAGAGTTCTGGCAGGTTGTAGCCCATACAATCCCCCAACCAACCACCCACCTTGTTGGCTAGCTTCACAACCAAGTTGTGACCAGCCTTGTTGGCTGGTCCCAAGGCCATGTTTGGCCATTTTCTAGCCCTTGCATTCTCCCTATAAATACCCCCCTTCATCCTCCATGTTAAGGGTTCCAAGAAATTGATTAAGGAATTCACTTGCCATTTTACAAAGCAAACACTAGCTAGCACAAAGTTACTAACTCCAAACCTCATTCTAATCTCACATACTTAGTGTTTCAATGTACACTTAGTTGCAAGGCCACACCAATCAATCCAATCCATTCCCAAACCCTTTCCAAGCAAAGGTATAACTTTTAACCTGTTTCTGTTTTGATCCCTGAGGGGAGCTGACAGGGCCAGGGCTGGTAATTAATACCATGTCCTGGTTCTAAAGCCAGCAGAGTTACAAGATTCGTGGCAGCTACACCCTCGCGCGACAGTCCACCACACTCGCGCGACACTTGTGTCAGCAAGAGAATGGACCTCGTGGGGAAAGGAGGCTAGCCCTTGTCTATTTTGCAATATATTCATACCTGTTGTGTTTCATTTTGATTTTTATATCACTGATATGCATGCAAAAACAAAATACAGTAGCTTATTTTGATACTCTAGTTGGTTTGGAATGCCCTTGGGATCCCCTGAATCTGTCTCAGGACCCCAAGCATGCAAAGCAATTCCTGGAAGTCCAGTCAGGAATGTCGCGCGAGACTCACTCTCTGTCGCGCGATAGTTCTGTGATTTCCATGAATAGCCCTTGCATGGGTAACTAGGCCCTTGGCCTCTGTTTTGATACCCCCACTGTTTAGGGGTTGTGTTTCAATTCATTTGGCTCCTGTTTGGAGTGTTCTGTAATAATTAGTATTTCACAGTCTTTTAATAAACTGCTTGGTTTGCCCCCTGGGTGTGCACTGGTCCTTCCAGAGCCCAGAAGGGGATGAAATTAGGACTGTGGTGAGATCTCAACACTCGCGCGAGGGTTCCAGTGTCTCGCGCGATGGTTCACTTGCATGCAGATTTTTTCATGCATGCAAGTTGGCCATCTTGCAAGGCAAATCTCCCCCGAGCTTAGTTTTGGCATCTGATCGCTGTTCGAGGTTCCATCCCATCTATTATTCATCATGCCATCTATCCATGCAATTATTTGATCACATCTTGCAAACTGTTACAGTTTTAAATCCCCGATTAACTGTTTCCCCGCCCTAATTGGCTAAAATTGATCAAAAAGAGGAAGAATCACAAATATTTTCATAAAAATGCCTAAGTAGAGACCGATCTCCGGATTGGGCGAGAGGGGTGCCTTAAAACCCTTCCCCTCTCGTAACCTGGCTCCCGAACCCAGATATGGTTATGATGGACTGGTTTCCTTAAACTTTTTCAAACAAAAACAGCGCGGCAGGTGCTTCGAAATGCGGTTCCTTGAGTGTCGGACCCTCAAAACTCAAGTGGCGACTCTGTATTTCCGAGAGCTTGCCACCGGCGCTCGCGCTCCCTCGATTTTTCAAAAAAGGGCCGCAAACGGCGGGAAGGAACGAAATCCTTTCTCTCCGAAGGGCATGCTGCCCACAATTGACAAATAAACAAACAAAGAGCGAACTTGCAATAGCAAAGGACTGCCTGAGAACTGAACTGTAGGATTACCCTTCATCACATCAAGACCCATCAAGGTCTCTGCCAACACCAAGCCAGCGAAACTCACACGGTTTCCAATCTGTTGAGCAAGGTTAAGCAGCATAGAATCAGCACGGCCAGAGGAAGGGCCAAGCAAGTAATAATGAAGGAGACAAATGCACAGCGCATGAAAACATGCTTCTGTTGGGAAACTTGACGATGAACCTCAACTGTACCAAAACGCTGGACAAATTGTAGGATCTCCAACCTTCCCTTCACCATGAAGAATCTAGCTTCATGTTTCTGAACTTAGAGCAAATCCTTCAAAAGATTACCTCGGTTGAATAAAGGACTTGGGACAATGAAACCTTCTCTATCCGAATGACCCATGATGGCCGCAAACTCCTCGATAGTAGGACACAGTTCCTCTCTCTTAAATCGAAAGACATGAAAAGCAGGATCCCACAAACTGGTAGTTGCCATAAGGAAAGCAAAATTCACAGGAATTTGACGAATAGAGAAGAGAAAGTCCATACCAAAGGACTTAACTGGTTGTGCCATATGCAAGGAATTGCTACTGACAATGCTATCGGGTTCGAAGAACGCGTATTTATAGAACTAAGTCGAGTCTTAGTTCGAATCGGAATCGGATTCTTAATCCTCGGTAATTTAGTCGGTCTCTCGGCCGGTACTTTGATATGACTGCCGTAGGATCAATCTATCGACCCGTAAAAATCAGGGTTGACCTAAAAATCAAACCCAGGCAGACGAAACGATCCTTCGGCCATCAGATCCAAGCCTCGGCCGTATAATCATTAGGTCGGTCGCCAGAACGGCCTTTTTATAGATTGTTTCCACGGTTCTGTTCATTTCATTGGATTTTTATCAGATTAACAAGATTATCATACACAAATGGTGCAAATATAGCATACACAATCACATAGCAGAGCAAAAGGTTTTTGTTTCATATAATGAAAGCTTTTTACATCACAAGGTGGATCATCCCACATTTCCTAAACAAACTATACATCGATTTCCTGTCGGACTAACCTATGCAGGAAGAGAAACAGAAAAACAAAAAAAAGGAAGGAGAAGAGGATGCCGAACCCTCTGGTGGTCTGAACACCAAAGGCCTGCTGCAAAGAAACAAAAAAAGAGGACACCCCTGGGGCAGTGTATACCAGAGGAGCACTACGGTGCAGAAGGGACACCACGTGGCTCAAAAGAATCACCACATGGCCCAGAAAAATCACCACACCGTGTACCACCACCACCCCAGGAGTTCCGCGTCACGGAAGCAAGCCACCCATGCGAGGGCCCCTAATCAAGCATCAAGACAAGACCAAAAACGTCGCGGACTCCCTCCGCGATAATCAGCCGCGTGCTATCCATGGCCCGAAGCTAACAAGAACCAAGAGAAAGATGAGAGGGGTTCTTGACGATTTTCTCGGACGCAGAGGATGGTGAGAGAAGAGAGGAAAATAAAATGAAAGGACGCCGCGGCCTCGGCTTTTATAGAAAAGCGATTTCACGGTCGAGAGTTCAATTCCTCGGCTGAGACATCAATCCTTTGGCCGAGATATCGATCTCTAGGCCCTCCAAGCAATTTCCTTCAACAACATCAAATCATGCTCAGTGCACCCAAAACTCAAGCTATTATGGATTTCTGAGTCTTCGACCAACAAAGTAGCCTCGGGGGCACCCCCGAGCCAATACAACGTGATCAGAACTAGCCTTGGGGGCATCTCCAAGCATAAGGAAGCTCTCTCTCCACAAACTGTTGGCCGAAGCAAATCAAGACACTCAGCAGCTCTGCTATTCATCATTATCAAACAACTCCGCAGCTCCGTGCCCATATTCACCCACATCCATTAACTCACTCAACAGGCTCTAAGCCCAATCATCATCAGCAGCTCTAAGCTCACTCAACAGCTCAGAGCTTATCATCATATCCACCATCATTTCAATGGCCCTACTCAGCGGCTCTACGCCCATATTCACTACCAGCAACCCCGCGCCCATTATTCAGCGGCTCGAGGCCCATTATCATAGCGGCTCTACGCCCACATTCACCAACTCATCAACTTAGCGGCTCTACGCCCACTATCTCAACTGGCTCTAAGCCATAACAACCATCACAACGGCTCTACACCCATATTCACTACCAACAGCCCTATGCTCACTCAGTGGCTCCAAGCCCACTATCTCAACTGGCTCTAAGCCATAACAACCACCTCAACAGCTCTACGCCCGTATTCACTCACTCAGCGGCTCCAAGCCCTCGACTCAGCAGCTCTACGCTCGCTATCCCAGCAACAGGCTCTATGCCCATTATCTCAACTGGCTCGAAGCCATAATGACTATCTCAACAGGCTCTACGCCGCCCCAACAATCAAGACATCATCAATTCTCAAGCTCTACGCTTGAATGCTCAAAATCTAACATTTTGAATGCTCGAAGCTCTTCGAATGCCCAACCACTGTGTATTGGATGCTCAAGTTCTACACTTAAATGCGCAAGCTCTACGTTTGAATTCCCAACCACTGCGTACTGGATGCTCGAACTCTATGTTCGAATGCTTAAGGTTTATACCTTGAATGCTCAAGCTCTACGTTTGAATGCCCAACCACTGCGTACTGGATGCTCAAAGCCTGTACTTTGAATGCTTGGATTCTGCCGTCCAATTACTCAAGCTCAAGCTCTGAATGCTCAAGTCTGTAGACACCTCCCAAACGGGGCATTGCCATACAGATTGATCGTTTATTGCTCGATTGGTTGCTTGCTTCATAAACCAAGATCGTGGACATTCCCATGGCTAGGAACATCGCCACACGATAGCGGTTATCATCAAAACAGAGCCGCCACCTAGTTTATCAAAACTAGAAAAACAGATAGAGATTCTAGGTACGGAAGCCAAGAGTACAGTAAGGGGAAGGTGTTAGGCACCCTCTCTGCCCAGCCGTTAGACTGGCCCATAGTTGTTCTAACACATAATCTGTTTAATTAAGCCTTTAAACAGTAAGTAAAGTGAGCCAGTGCGATAAGTAAAGCATGCATCAGAAAGGAGAAAAGAAAAACTGTCCCAGGGAGATGGATCCCGGCCGAGGAATCCTCCTGGTTTGATGTACCGGCCGAGGGATCGAAGCCCCGGTCAGTGATCTTCCTCACACCAGACTATACGATTAACAGATAATCAGAAAGCTATGATTAAGCATAAGAACGATAAATGAAACAAACCAGAGGACGTTGGGCCTCACTACCTTGATCCCTCAGTTGCTTGATTGCTTCGGTTTGCTTGTGATTGATTGATTGCTTCTCGGGAAACCCTAGGGTTAGGGTTTGAACTTCGGGGTTTTGATCGTTGGATTGATGGCTGCCTTCGGGAGGTTAGGGCTTTTGAAAAGGGGGTTTGAGAGAGTATTTCTGCAGAGTTTCATGGCTTGAGAGGGTGTATTCACTTGTTAATTTCGTGGTCTTTATTTTGGAACCCAAAGGCCCTTTATATAGGCAATTGGTGACTCACTCCGGCCAATCAAATGGCACGATTGCAATTGCAATTGCAATGCAATTCAAATTCTTCGTTGTAATCTCTGAACGTAGCCCGAACGCATCGGGGAGGTAGCATAGTTGGATCAAATGTCTGACAGAACCAGAGTCTAAAAAAGGACGATCTGGCGGCCGAGCAATGGATTTGGCGGTCGAGTAATGGATGTTGCGGCCGAAGGATAGATCTTGCGGCCGAGGGATTGATCTCTCAGGGAGATTTTCAGCAACAGGTTGCTCGAGTGAGGAAATGATGTTAAGGCTGTGAGATCGATGTTACGGCTGACAGATGGATTCTCCTAGGATTCTGTATTTCTGTCTGAAAGGCTGTATGGCTCTGGATTGGGTCCTCTAAGTGGCTCAAAGTTCTCACCGAAAGTCCTAAGGTTCTCGAGAAGGCAATCAGCAATCAATGTATCCATTTCATCATCGGGATGGTCCCCAAGGTGGGACTTGAAATAATCGTTAGGCCAAATTGGGGTGTCTACAAATGCCCCTCTTTGACTGAGCTCAGACGGATCGCGAGACATGTTTGAGTAAGAGTCAAAGCTGTAAAAAGCAACTCAATTTGGTCCAACCACTATTCCAAGGGGTTTTTGAAAAAGGTTTTTGTTTTGGTCGGGCCGGGAGGCTGCCTACGTATTCCACAAGGGAAATTCAGATCAATCGTAGTTCGGGCAATAAAGAAAAATAAAAAGGTTTGGAGGGTTAGAGACAGAAGACGTACCTTCGGGCTTAAAAAAGCCGTAGTGCAACGTACCTAGACTGAGCCAGGGTTTTGGCAGAAGATAGTTGAAGGAGCGCGGGGCTGCCGGGGGAATTTTTGCGGAGAGCTTCCTTAGTATTTTGGGGTAGATCAGTGTGCATTTGCTTTTCTTGATCATCCTTACTTTGACTGAAGGGAGCCCGGTAGAGTAGCCTATCCTTGCGAATGAGCTGGAAGGAATTGATGTAATTGGGGTGGAATCCAAGCCATTTGCTCGGGATGAATCGGATGCCGGTTTGTTTTGGGATATGGGGGCGCAAGGCCAGTATCTGGAGCACGGAGCTTTGGGATGAGGGAACCGAGGCACGGAGCCGGTTGTAGTCATGAGGCGAGGGCCTGAGGAGATTGGAGCTTTTGACGTGATGGAACCGAGGCGCGGAGCCGGTTGTAGTTACAAGGCGAGGGCCTAAGGTGATAGAATTGAGGCGTGGAGCCTGCTGTGGTCATGAGGCGAAGCTTTGAGCTTGATAGAACCGAAGCGCAGAGCTAGTATGAGAGCCTGAGGTGTCGGAGCTTAGAGCTTAATAGAACTGAAGCGCGGAGCTGGCATTGAACATAAGGCGAAAGCCTGAGGTGTCGGAGCTTAGAGCTTGACGTGATTTGAACCGAAGCGTAGAGCTGGTTGCATTCTGATGGTCTGTGCACGGAGCTTTCTCATCATAAGCTTTTGACGTAGAGCCAAAGGAGTTGGAACTTGATGTGATTTGAACCGAAGCGTAGAGCTGGTTGCATTCTGATGGTCTGTGCACGGAGCTTTCTCATCATAAGTTTTTGACGTAGAGCCAAAGGATCGAGGCGCTGGACCGATCAGTAAAACCAAGGCGTAGAGCCGGTTGATTGCAGGGTTGACCTGTTTCATGAGAGATATGTAGAGTGTATATACGTGATGATGATGGTTTGTTAAATGTGAACAGATATGATGAATGCAGACTCGATGTGATAATGGTGATGCAATTGATGCAATATGTGCACGGGCCCGTGCGTGTGTGTTTATTTAAGCTTAGAGCTTCTATCAAGTTCCGGACTTGAGCATTCAGAGCGTAGAGCTCGAGCATTCGGACGGCAGAATCCGAGCATTCAAAGTATAGGCTTTGAGCGTCCAGTACGCAGTGGTTGGGCATCCAAGCGTAGAGCTTGAGCATTCAAGTGTAGAACTTGAGCATCTAGTACACAGTGGTTGGGCATTCGAAGAGCTTCGAGCATTCAAAATGTTAGATTTTGAGCATTCAGGCGTAGAGCTTGAGAATAGATGATATCTTGTTTGGGGCGGCGTAAAGCTTGTTGAGATAGTTACGGCTTCGAGCCAGTTGAGATAGTGGGCTTTAGAGCCGCCGAGTTGATAGGTGAGGGCGTAGAGCCGCTGAAATGGTTGTTACGGCTTCGAGCCAGTTGAGATAGTGGGCTTGGAGCCGCTGAGTTGATACGAGCATAGAGCCGCTATGATAAAGGGCTTTGAGCCGCTGGGTGATGGGCATACTTGGAGCCGCCGAGAAGGCGAATATGGGCGTAGAGCCGTTATGACAATGGGCTTGGAGCCGCTGAGTTGATAGAGATGGAACTGTTGGGGAGCGAGCATGGGGCTGCTGACGGTGATTGGGCTTAGAGCCTATTGCATGATAACGAGCGCGGGCATAGAGCCGCTGAGCGATAGTGAGTATAGGAATAGAGCCGCTGAGTGAGTTGATATGGGTGAATATGGGCACGGGGCTGCTGAGTTCTTTGATAGTGGTGAATAGCAGAGCTGCTGAATGTTTTGATTTGCTTCAGCCAGCAGTTTGTGGAGAGAGAGAGGGATCTTCGATGCTCGGGCATGCCCCCAAGGCTAGTTCTGATCACGTTGAATCGGCTCGGGGGTGCCCCCAAGGCTACTTTGTTGGTCGAAGATTCAGAAGTCCATGATCGCTTGAATTGGTGCACTGAGTAAGATCTGATGTTGCTGAGGGAAATAGATTGGGGGGCCTGGAGATCAATCTCTCGGCCGAAGGATCGATGTTTCGGCCGAGGAATTGAAGTCTCGGCCGCGCAATCGCTTGGTTTCCAGAGTTCTATAAAAGCCGAGGCCGCGGCGTTCTTTCACTCTTCCTGCATAGGTTAGTTTGACAGGAAATCGATGTATAGTTTGTTTAGGAAATGTGGGATGATCCACCTTGTGATGTAAAAAGCTTTCGTTATATGAAACAAAAACCTTTTGCTCTGCTATGTGATTGTGTATGCTTTTGTACCGTTTGTATTGTGTACAAAAACTGATAATCTTGGTGAAGATTTGAGTGAAATGGTTTGGACCGTGGAAGTCTACTGTAAAATAGCCATTCTGGCGGCCAACCTAACGATTACGCGGCCGAGGCTTGGATCTGGCAGCCGAAGGATCGTTTCGTCTACCTGGGTTTGACCTTGAGGTCAACCCTGATTTTCACGGGTCGATGGATTGATCCTACGGCCGTTATATCGAAGTGCCGGCCGAGAGACCGACCAGGTTACTGAGGATGTAGAATCCGATTTCGATTCGAACTAGGACTCGACTTAGCCTATAAGTATGCGTTCTTATGAACCCGATAGCATTGTCAGCAATAATTTCTTGCATATGGCACAACCAGTCCTTGATTAGTGGTTGAATTCCTTTAATGGCCTCGACCGTTTACACTTTAAGTCCTTTGGCATGGACTTTCTCTTCTCCCTTCGTCAAATTCCTGTGAATTTTGCTTTCCTTAGGGCAGCCACCAGTTTGTGGGATCCTGCTTTTCATGTCTTTCGATTTAGGAGAGAGGAATCGTGTCCTACTATCGAGAAGTTTGCGGCCATCATGGGGCATTCGGATAGAGAAGGTTTCATTGTCCCTAATCCCTTGTTCAACCGAGGTAATCTCTTGAAAGATTTGCTCCAAGTTCAGAAACACAAAGCTAGGTTTTTCATGGTGAATGGAAGGCTGGAGATTCTACAGTTTGTCCAGCGTTTTGGTACAGCTGAGGCTCATCGTCAAGTTTCTCAACAGAAAGCATGTTTTCATGCGCTGTGCATCTGTCTCCTTCATTACTACTTGCTTGGCCCTTCCTCTGGCCATGCTGATTCCATGCTGCTTGACCTTGCTCAACAAATTGGAAACCGTGTGAGTTTCGCTGGCTTAGTGTTGGCAGAGACCTTAATGGGTCTAGATGTGATGAAGGACGATCCTACAGCTCAGTTCTCAGGCGGTCCTTTGCTATTGCAGGTTTGCTCTTTGTTTGTTTATTTTGTCAAGTTATCTTTTCATTCATCACTCTTTTGTTTTGACTCACGTGTTCTCTCAACTCACAATTTTCCCTTGTTCTCTAGGTATGGTTATTTGAGAAACTAAAGGTGTGGGATGCGCCAGAGCGACTTCCTTATAATCCAGACCAGTGTATGGAGCGTCGCATGATTAGACAGTTCCCAACTGAGGCTGCTTGGGAAGCATGGATGAAAACTTGCAGAGGTGATTGGATTCAATGGGTTTGCCCCTGGTATGGTGTTGAGAGCATGACTGCGAGTACCATGAACCACTTCGGTGTAGCAGTGATTGGTATTACTCGAGTTGTCTTCTACTTTCCTGCTCGCTTTCAAAGGCAGTTCGGGGCTGAACAAACCGCAATCCTGGGTGACCCTGACTACGCTATTTCCAAGGTCCATGATGCCCGCTTTTTTCGCAATATGCTGCATTTTTGGCCGAATAGAGTGATGCAGGAGGTTGCTGAGAACTTTGCTGTCAAGCTATCAGGTTCTTACAAACGCTGGTTGAAGAAAAACCTTTTGGAGGACAGTAGTGCAAAGAGAATGAAGACCTAGGGATTGACACTTTGCTTACGTTTTTCAAAAGATGTTGTGTAACGCCCCTCATTTTCGGGTACGTTAAATAAACATTTTATTGATAAAATCAAATGGAGTCTGGCTCATTATTACATCATCAACCTCACAAGGAGTACATTTATTCAATAAGGGAGGGAACTAAGGTTCCTAACTACAGCTCCGCCAATTCTTCCGTCCTAGCCAGTTCTTCGGCTCCAAACACCTCCAAAGTGTACACCTCACCATGTTCGTCTATAAGGTCTGACACATTATACCGGCGTCGCCACCAATATAATATGTCAGGGTCACCAAAGGCAACACCGTGAGCTTACAAAGCTCAATAGAATAAACCATACCCACTAACCCTTAACTTACACATAGCAAGTCACATATAACAGCAATGAATCATACATATAATGATATCTACGCAGTACGTGTTTATTCAACAGCTATCAACAATAACACATCCGCATTTTCTATTAACTATCGTTGGTGTTCGTGATATCCGAGTTTCTCCTACGCAGCGTTTCATAGACCGTGTCACCATTTTTTTTCCAAGATAAACCGTACCCACTAATCCTTACTTATAACCAGAAATTCACATAGACTATTACACATGCTCATTCATTAAAGTAATTTAAGCAATAACACATCCGCATTCGCTATCTTTCTAACGTTGGTGTCATGTCTTTTCGTGTTTCTCCTACGCGACTCATCGTAGACCATGTCATCCTTTTCACCTTTACTAAATCCACATTTCCAAAGTTTCATTAACAAATTGCTACTAATGAGGCTACCAAGTCCGGCTCCATTAGCAACACACACGATGGGCTACCAAGTCCGGCCACACAGCGGTTTTCACAATCCATTCAAATCTTGCATTGGCTCCTCTCCGCGGATAACCAAGCCATATTACCACATGAGACTACCACGTCCGGCCCCATTGGAAATCTTCGCAATGGGCTATCAAGTCCGGCCACATTGCGGTTTTCGCAAGTCCATACAAAGGGCTACCGAGTCCGGCCACAACGCAGGTTTTCACATCCACACAATGACTACCACGTCCGGCCATTATGTAGTTTCAAAAATATTTTATTCAAGTCGACATATTTCCTTTATCCACACCCTAGGTGTCATGTTTCTAACTTTCTCGGTTTACGTGTCTCGTTCTCATGCATAGACTCCGCGGTAAGACTTTCATGTAAACATAGAAATCTTGAAACTAAACTAGCAAGATCGTCCAACTCTATATTTAATAGCATGCTTACTTTATCACAACATCATACTCAACATTTAATCATACAAGGTAAAGCATAGTGTCACATGGACGGACACCTTTGGAGTGGTAAACCATTTATGCTTTATCAACAACAAGTAGTCAGATAATCACATAATCATGCTCATAATCATAATACAAGTACTTAAAGCTAAGCTACGAACATTATCTTTCAATATTCATTCTTTCTTTCATAAGTTCAAAAGAGCATATGTTTATTGGTTTGCAATGCATATATCAGAATAGTGTCAATGGAGATTCTACGTATACTTAGGATTCGAAGGTATAGAATAGTCTACGTGATCATACTATTGTTTATACTTAGGAAAATGAGTCGAGATTAATCTATCTATAAACACGATTATCTATATTTCAAAGCAAACACATTTCTAGTTATATTTAGAGTTCGAAAGTATAGAAAAATCGACATATACTTAGAGTTTAGGAGGTATAGGAAAAGTCTACCTTGATCCGAAACTAGTCGGGGCCGAATAAGCTAGTGGGAAATCCTACGGGCAGTGAAACTCACGAATATGGACCGAACTTCGGATGGCAGTAACTCGATCAATATTTGGCCGAATATGATCGTTCTTGAGTTGACATCGAATCTCTAGAAGTGTTCTACCACTTTTGTGAAGGACGTTGATCCTAGAAACTACTTTAGGTAGGAGGAATATGGTGATAAAGGGGGAGACAGTAAGCTGTCTGGAAATCTGGAAATCCGAATTTTTGCTGAACTTCGAATGTCGATATATTTGTCGTTTCTTGACCGATTAGGGTGGTTCTTGGGTCTAACTTGAAGCTCTCGAAGTGCTCTACAACTTTCCCGGAGGAAGTTTGTGAGAGCCCTCACGTTAAAAATAGTATTAGTACATGATAATTCGTCACTACCTTTAATTATTGGTCACGGACACATTTTACAAGTCAATCGGTCAGGCATTACAAATCTATGTGTTCTGGATTTTTCCTTGAAATTCCGCGAATGGGGTTATTCTTAGAATAATTTATTTAGGGTACTGTGCGAATTTTATATTTTTCTGAGTCCGGAACCCGTACAGTTTTTCGAGCCGCACGCGAGTCGCGCTCCGGAACTAGCCATGCGTGCATGGCTAGGTGTCAAGACCAAGTCAACACTTGGCAACCCCATTAGTTTAGTTAGGTGCCAAGTGTACACTAGCATAAAAATATTATTCATATAATATATTATTACTATTGTATTTTGCAAGAAAGAAAAAGGAAACAAAAAGAAAAAAGAAAGGGAGGAGGTGGGACGGCAAAAGAGAGAGAGAGAGAGAGGAGACCCAATTCCTCTAGGAACCTCCATCAAGATCAACTAGGTAATTGTTTTCTCTAGCCATTTTAATGTGAATAATTTTGATTAGGAAGCTACAAACCTCTGATTTTGGACACCCATTATCATATTCTTAACAGATGTGTAAGGTTTTAAGGTGTTAGAAGTTGATTACCTCAAAAAGATTAGGCAAAACAACACCAATTTTTGGAGACAGATTACTGTCTTTTTGGAAATTCGTATTTTGAGAACCCTTCTGCTATGATTCAATCTTTGAAGTCTTCACAACTTTTAAAGTACGTTTAAAGACGAAGATTTTGATACCAAGAACATGCAAAACCGATCAACACAGAATTAGTTATGGATTTTTGAATACTGACTGTCACTTGTGTGTCCGAATTTGAAAGTGTCTGTCTTCTTTTAAATTTATGGAAACTTTCACTACTTGTATGGCTATGGTTTTTTTTCAGGAATTAAACCTTTAAGTTGGAAACATTTTGGCGTTGAAATCAAATCATTTGGATAAATATACAATATTTGGTGAATTTTTAAAGTAGAGTTGTCTGACAGGGACATAAACTGTGATCAATCTGTTTTCTTTTGTTTGCCGAGGAAAATCCTTTAGATTTATGAATCTTATATTTTTACTGAGAATAATACTTTCCGTTTTTCAACTTTGAGCGCTAGTTACAACATTTTTGAAGTTGAAATGAATTAGTTATGAATTTTCTACTAAAACATGTTTGGCTGCCCTGTTTTTCTGTAGAACAGCTTGTTCTTTTGAAATCTGCAGAATATTTGGTTGATATTGTTAGTAATTTATTTTAATCAACCGGTATCTGTAATCTTAACGTGGGGAGATTAATAAGTATTTAATATCATGGAGCTCGTAATATAATTGAGATAAGGACGGGAGTGCAATTATAATTCTGTAGTGGGGTGAATTATAATTAGTGAAATAAGAAATAGAATCCTGGTGGGATTAGGTTTTCTTATTTACACTGGGAGCCCAGACTTATTACTCCTTAGGTCCCTATCGTAACCATATATATACACGTTATGCTCTCTAGGTCAGATAGACGTTTTTTTAGACGTTTCTATTATTCACAAAATAGAGGCAGATCTAGAGAGGGCAAACAGACCACGAAAGAGTCCACACTCGGTTCGTGTTCTAGGCGTGCAGGGAATACGATAGAAGATCGTAAGGTGCAGTCGAGCAGTATACGTGGCTTATAGCAAGGCGTGCTATAACAAGTTCAACCAGCGTTCGTGTTCGCAGGGAGTTGAGGTAAAACCCTAATTCCGCCTTGTAGGGTTTTGCGGTTTTCTTATTGTCTAATCTGTACGCGTCATTACTGGTTTCTGGGAATCGTTTCCCAACAGTGGTATCAGAGCCGGCTGTAATCGCGCGTATGAATTAAACAGGCCATGTTGTCCGTAGATCGCATAGTATGAAACTGTGGCAACCGCTGTTTTGCAGGGTTCAGTTTTTACTAACGTCTGTTTTGCAGATAATCTTATCCCACTATTATGGTCATGCATGTATGTTTGTGTGATTGGATCCCACGTTTTTGTATACGTGGTTACTGCTTTTATATTCGGGTACCACGATTATTTTTCGTGGTTGTAATATTAAAAGTAGTATGTGAACTCCGGCATGTGGGAGGCGTAAGGTTTTTGTGTAATCTTTGTTTCTCCAGTTATATCATTATTTGATATGTAGAACTGTTGTAAGATTACAAGTCATGCAGTATGTGTTTTAGATCCAGAATATGTGAACTCTGTAAAGGAGACATAGGATTGCTGTATAAAATCATGGTTTCTGTATGGTGGCCGAAGTTGCTGTTTGGAGGTCGAAAATCAATTTTTTGATGGAGCAGATGCGTTTTTTAATGAAGAAACAGCTCGACCCCCTTCGACCCCCTGTGCTAGCATCAACCTCTGACTTGGTGGGCAAGACGCGGCTGCAATCTTGGCTGTTTTTGGAAACAAGGATATTGACCATAATAGTTGGGATGCATATTTTAATATGTTTCCTTATTTATGTTTATGCATGTTTCCATGGGTGTTTGCATGTGTGATAGTTTTACCATATTGGACAACATGGTAATTTTTGGCTTTGACCTAGATCACGGTTTTTGCAAACTCAAAAATTTTGATAACCCTCACAAATTTTTTTAAAATAACTAAGTGGGAGAGGGAGTTTATTTTTATAAATCCCACGGTCTCCATTACTAGTATGTAGATGATGTAATTAATTTTGTGTGATGGTTTTAGAACCTTCCCCCCCATCGGGCAAAATTAATTATGGCCTCATCGGTACAAACTTCCTTAAATGGATAGGTCTATGATAATTGTTGTGTGAATTACTTCTCCATCTGAGGTAATTCATAACGGAACAATGGGTCATGGAGCTAGGTAATGGTATACACTTAGCTGTAAATAATAGTATCCTCACCATCTGAGTCACTATTATTATTTATAGGACCGAAGCTATATTGGCTATTTAAGTTTGCTTGGCACGGTATAGTGTCTGGATAGTAAAATTAAAAGGTTGTGCCTATCTACACGAATGATGAAGAGTAGACGACCTTCCCATCGAGGCATGCTCTTCACGGTGTGTAGGGTTGCCAATGTTTTTCTTTTAACATGTGGTTGAGGGAACCAATATTAAAATGAAATTCAAGTTTTTATTGCCCTTCATAATTGTTGTTATGTTATTTGATTCTCAGATTCAAAAATGGGCTTTTTCAATCCACTTGCCATTATTCTCAAAGATAATAAACTTACTGGACCAAACTATGTTGATTGGAAAAGAAACTTGGATATTGTGTTAACTGCTGAGGGCCACAAATATGTGCTATCTACGGTGTGCCCTCCTATACCTGAAGAGAATGCCACAGAACAGGTAGCAAAGCCTTATAAAGATTGGGTTAAGGCTGATGAGATGGCGCGGTGTTATATTCTGGCTTCTATGTCGAATATATTGCAACATCAGCATCAAGCTATGGAAACTGCTTCCGATATGATGCTGAACCTCAGAGAAATGTTTGGGGATCAGAATCGGGCAGCAAGGCTAGTTGCTATGAAAGAATTGGTGAGCATCACCCATGTTGAAGGGACCCCGATTAGGGATCATGTTCTAAAGATGATAGCTCTTCTTAATGAACTAGAGATCCTTGGAGCTGAAATTGATAGGGAAACCCAGATCGATTTCGTTCTTAACTCACTGCAGTCTGAGAGTTTTAAGCAATTTCACCTGACTTATTCTATGAACAAAATGCATTTATCTTTGGCGGAACTTCTTAAGGAACTCCAAGCAGCTGAGGGTCTTTTGGTTGTGAAGAAACCACCATCAGTGTTAGTGGCAGAGAAGGCTTCTACTTCTAAGTCGAAAGGCAAGAAGAAGCAGAACAAGTCTCAGAAAAAGGTTGTGGAGGCAGTTCATGCGCCTCAGGGTGGAGTGAAAAAGCCTGCGGGTAAGTGTTTTCACTGCAAGCAGAAAGGACACTGGAAGAAGGATTGTCCAGTCTTTCTCAATAAAGTGAACAAACAAGGTAAATCTTATTCACTAGTTGTTGAGTCATGTTTAGCGGTGTTATCTACCAGTACCTGGTGTGTAGATACGGGAGCCACTAATCATGTTTGCAATTCATTGCAGGGGTTCCAGGAAACCAGAAGACTCAGTGATGGGGAGATTTATTTACATATGGGAAATGCTACGAGAGTGGCAGCAGTTGCAGTAGGAAATGTCTTTTTAAGTTTTAATAGAAATAGGAATTTAATTTTGAGAGATTGTCTTTATGTTCCTACTATTAGAAGAAACTTGGTTTCAGTTTCTAAGTTAATTAAGGATGGATATTTGGTTTATTTTAGTGACTCTGTGGTTATTAAGTTAAATAAACGTTTTATCTGTTCTGGTTCATTGATGGATGATCTCTACATTATTAATCCTATGTTTCCTACAGTGCAACTGCATGAATTGAATAACACTAATAAATTACCATGTAAGAGAAAAGACCCTTCTAAATTGAATCAAACGTATCTTTGGCACTTACGTCTTGGTCATATTAATCTGAATAGGATTTCTAGACTGGTTAGAGATGGACCTTTAGGTTCATTAGAAGTTAAGGAACTTCCAGTCTGTGAATCTTGTTTGGAAGGTAAGATGACCAAAAGACCTTTTTCAGCAAAAGGATATAGAGCCAAAGAGCCGTTGGAATTGGTTCACTCTGATTTGTGTGGGCCTATGAATATCCAAGCTAGAGGTGGTTTTGAGTACTTTGTCACTTTTATTGATGATTACTCAAGGTATGGATACATTTATTTGATGCACCGTAAGTCCGAATGCTTTGAGAAATTCAAGGAGTATAGGGCAGAAACGGAAAAGCGTCTAGGTAAATGTCTCAAGACACTGCGATCTGATCGTGGTGGCGAATACCTCTTGGGAGAGTTTAGGGACTACTTCTTAGCTGAAGGGATTACATCCCAGTTGTCAGCTCCAGGTATGCCACAACAAAATGGTGTAGCAGAGAGAAGGAATAGGACTCTTATGGATATGGTGAGATCAATGATGAGTTATTCAGATTTACCAATTTCGTTTTGGGGACATGCATTAGAAATAGCAGCGTACATTCTTAACTTGGTACCATCTAAGTCAGTACCATCTACACCCACAGAACTATGGACTGGGCGCAAACCTAGTCTGCAGCATGTTCGGATTTGGGGTAGTCCAGCACATGTGCTGAATGGGAACGCAGATAAATTGGAATCGAGGACAGAAGTTTGCTTGTTTGTGGGGTACCCTAGAGGAACGAAAGGTGGACTATTTTTTAGTCCTACAGATAAGAAGGTCATTGTTAGCACTAATGCCCGGTTCTTAGAAGAGGACTATGTGATAGACCACAAACCCAGAAGTAAAATTGTTCTAGAGGAATTGAGAGGAGAGAGACCAGCACAAACTTCTTTACCACTAATAGTGCAGAAGGAAACGCCACAAGAGACATCTGTAGAGGCAACTATTGATACACTGGTACCTCGACGTAGTGGGAGGGTTATTGTTCCACCCAGTCGGTATACGTTGTTGGGAGAGTCTTTTGAAATGATCCCTGATGATCAACATGCCGAACCCTGTAACTACAATGAGGCACTTCAAGATAAAGATGTGGAACTTTGGCAAAAGGCTATGAAATCAGAGATGGAGTCTATGTACTCTAATGAGGTTTGGGATCTTGTAGAACCACCTAAAGGGATTAAACCCATTGGATGCAAGTGGATCTACAAGAAGAAGAGAGGGGCGGACGGGAAGGTGCATACCTTCAAAGCTAGGCTTGTTGCGAAAGGGTATACTCAGAAAGAAGGGATCGACTATGAGGAAACTTTTTCGCCAGTAGCCATGTTTAAGTCCATCAGGATTCTCTTATCCATTGCGGCTCATCTCGATTACGAGATTTGGCAAATGGATGTCAAGACTGCGTTCCTTAATGGAAATCTGGATGATTGTATCTATATGGTGCAACCAGAAGGATTCATAGCAAAAGGTCAAGAGCACATGTTGTGCAAGCTCAAGAAGTCCATATATGGGCTTAAGCAAGCATCTAGATCTTGGAACATCCGTTTTGATCAAGCAATCAAGTCTTTTGGTTTTGATCAATGTCCGGATGAGTCATGTGTGTACAAGAAGCGCAACGGAAAAGCTGTGGTGTTTCTAGTGCTATATGTCGATGATATCCTGCTCATCGGAAACGATGTGGGAGTGTTGTCTTCAGTGAAAGTGTGGTTATCTGGCCAATTCGAAATGAAGGACTTGGGAGAAGCCGGTCACATCCTAGGGATTAAGATTATACGAGATCGCAAGAATAGGATGTTGGGCTTATCACAAGCTACTTATATCGATGCCATTCTTGCCCGTTTTAGCATGCAAGATTCCAAGAAAGGGTTCCTCCCTTTTAGACATGGAATCTACCTTTCCAAGGATCAGTGTCCTAAAACACCTGAGGAGATGGAGAAAATGAAGGCAGTTCCTTATGCCTCGGCAGTAGGAAGCCTTATGTATGCTATGTTGTGTACTAGACCTGATATTTGCTTTGCCGTTGGCATGGTTAGCAGATTTCAGTCTAATCCAGGGCAAGAACATTGGACTGCAGTAAAACATATACTCAAGTATTTGAAAAGAACTAGAGATCATATGTTGGTGTTCCAGTCAGATAGTCTGGTACCTCATGGGTACACAGACTCAGACTTTATGTCAGATAGGGATTCCAGAAAGTCTACCTCGGGATATGTGTTTACCTTGGGAGGTGGAGCCATAAGTTGGAGGAGTATCAAACAATCTTGCATTGCTGATTCTACCATGGAGGTAGAGTATGTGGCAGCTTCTGAAGCAGCCAAGGAGGCCGTTTGGCTCCGAAACTTTTTGTTGGATCTGGAAGTTGTCCCTTCAGTGCAATCAGCCATTACACTCTATTGTGACAATAGTGGTGCAGTTGCTAATTCGAAGGAGCCAAGGACTCACAAGAAGGGCAAACACATCGAGCGTAAGTATCATCTGATTCGAGAGATCGTACAGAGAGGTGATGTTACTGTGACCAAGATTGCATCAGCAAACAACCTGGCAGATCCTTTTACGAAAAGCTTACTGGCTAAGACTTTTGATAGTCACGTAGAAGGAATGGGAGTGAGATGCGTGGCAGTATGACTTTGAGTCTTAGTGGGAGTTTGTTAGGAGGTTATGTAAAAGCTATGTTTTTATATGATGGATTAATATTGTTATGTATTAATCAGTTTTATCCCTTTTTGATGAGAATCTTTTATGGGCAATGTTTGCATGATATTTTTGTATGTTGTGTATGTGTGTCTTTTATTCTGCATAGTAGATAATCCAGTGTGTAGAGTACGGCTTACACACAGAAGATTGGATCATCGGTTCTTGTGGAATATAAGAGATAGTTCACAGTCTTAGATGGAATTTGACACACCATCGGTAGGACTGTAGTACAATGTTTAGTAGGTCTATCTTGACTACAGGGAACGGTCTAGTTCTAACTCATTGTGCTAGTACACTTTGTGTGTATTGAACGGGACCGCATTGAGGTAATTGTCTTTGTACTAACTTTATAAGACAATTGGAACCTCATGGTTATTATGAATACTTATGCTCTTAATCCAAAGATAATTATTAGATGTATATATTTAATGTTGTTGATTTTGATTCATTAAAGGGTGAGATCTTAATACGGTCAATAGTCTCAGTGAGTTGGGTCGCAACATTATGTATATGACAACTATTAATTATTAATGGAATCCACGTCCCGATAGGGATTGATGATACCCCTTGAGTAAGCTTATAAGCTTCGATTATGTCAAACCCTGCAGGTGGATATTTGTATCCGACATATCGAATAAGTTAAGCGGATAGTCTCAAGTTAAGATGTTGATTAAGTGGGAGATTGTTAGTAATTTATTTTAATTAACGAGTATCTGTAATCTTAACGTGGGGAGATTAATAAGTATTTAATATCATGGAGCTCGTAATATAATTGAGATAAGGACGGGAGTGCAATTATAATTCTGTAGTGGGGTGAATTATAATTAGTGAAATAAGAAATAGAATCCTGGTGGGATTAGGTTTTCTTATTTACACTGGGAGCCCAGACTTATTACTCCTTAGGTCCCTATCGTAACCCTATATATACACGTTATGCTCTCTAGGTCAGATAGATGTTTTTTTAGACGTTTCTATTATTCACAAAATAGAGGCAGATCTAGAGAGGGCAAACAGACCACGAAAGAGTCCACACTCGGTTCGTGTTCTAGGCGTGCAGGGAATACGATAGAGGATCGTAAGGTGCAGTCGAGCAGTATACGTGGCTTATAGCAAGACGTGCTATAACAAGTTCAACCAGTGTTCGTGTTCGCAGGGAGTTGAGGTAAAACCCTAATTCTGCCTTGTAGGGTTTTGCGGTTTTCTTATTGTCTAATCTGTACGCGTCATTACTGGTTTCTGGGAATCGTTTCCCAACAGATAACTAATCTTCCAATTTTTACAGTAGATACACATGGATGTTACGCAAGTTTGGGCGCTGGTTTGAGTATTTTTGGACCTTACATGAATAAGATATGATTTTTCAAAGAAAGGGTGACAGATTTTAGTAAATGAGCAAAGTATTGTTTTTATTTCTTAAAACACCTTGCATGCATAGATTTTTGAGAGTTTTTGACAAAACTAAGTTTTTACCCAGAAATTTCATGTGATCTTAAGGTGGAATTGTGTTTACCATTTTACCAATAGAGGCTATTGAACCTTCGATCCATTGTGTTGCGTTTCTACGCCAAAAATAGACTTTGTATATAATTTTATTGATTTTTGTAAAAATTACAAGATTGTAATTTTTGAATAATTAGGATACTTAAATTTTACACTTCGTACTTAGAGATTTAAAATGACTATTTTGCCCTTGGGATTCAATGTGTGCTAAAATGACCTTTTTAGTCATAAATGTTTTAAAACTGAGTTTTATACTTGAATTCTGAATGAATTATGATTTTTGGATCAGATTTGATAAGATGAGAGATCTTAGTTCATAGCACTTGGATAGATCGACTCTGAAACGTAAAATGACTGTTTTACCCCTAGTAACAAATTGGCTCTAAGCCATGACTTAGATGACTAGAATTGGATTATTCGGACTTAGTACATTAATTGTACTCATACATGGACGTTTATGATATTCTCATTAGGTCTGTGTGATCGTTAGTGTGAAATACGTGAAGACTCGAGTAGAGATTAGCTGCGTCTTCAGGAGCAAGGTGAAACATGCATATCTTGTTTACATGTGTTGTTTAAATATTTCATTGTTGAAATATTTTAGAAATGTTTTCTATAGAATCATGGATATTGATTAACTTGCTAAATGATTTGATGAAATGAATATTTTTCCTGTCGATACGTCTGAATAAGTGTCCGTGCTTGAGGACTTTAAACAGACAAAGTGGATTTGGAGTTATAAGGTTGGGGGATATTAACCAGGTATCCTGATGGTTTGACGTCATTCCCTTTTATGATATAGAGGTCGCTCCTCTAGAATTCTGGTTGAAACTTGTTCATGAAAGATGTGCGAAATCGACGAGTATTATGAAATGTGATATTTTTAATATCATGATGGTTTTGTGCTTTATCCTGAAAAGTTGGATTTCATTCTGTGAATGAACTGATGACTTAGAATTATTGCTTTTAGCATAAGTCTATTGAATGTCTTGAATTCATTTTATTATGGACTTGAGATTTGATTATCTTTGGAAAGGAAGTACATTTTACATGTTCGATACTGAAGAGTATGACTACACTTTTTATAAGATGTTATTTGTATTCACGATTTAATGTGTTGACTAGATATACCATGTTTCATACGAGCTTTAGCTTATGGAGTTTTTCAAAAACCATACTTTTCAGGTTAACAGCATTAGATGGACTCGGCTTTGCTCTCAAGTCGAAATCTTTTTGGTGATCAGTTCTTATGTGTATATAGTAGTACTGTTCTGATGTGAGTATAGAGCTATGAGGCCTTGTCTTGAAGACATTCGAATTTTGATAACCGGCTTGTTCCGGTCAGGTTATGCTATGGTTACTTGCAGGTATTGTTAAGCAGTTATATTTATTTCCGCACGTAGAACTCTGGAATATGTTGAAATTATTGAAATCAGCTTACTGAATTTCTTAAGGTAATCTATTTTAATGAGAAGATTTTATGAATTCCCTAAACTGACTTATTAGGATAGACCTAGGGTGATGTAGACTCACTGGCCGGTCATTAGACCTTTAACCCATGGGTTTGGGTCGTGACAAAAGTGGTATCAGAGCTGCAGTTTTCGGAATTTTAAAAAAAAAATCCAGAGTTAAGATCACTACACATTATATTGCACCTATGTGACTACTTGTATAGTTACTATGTTTGCTTGTAACTATTCAACACGTAAGTTGAATTTTTTGGTCGATAGACCATTTTACCTAAGAACGACACTTGAGGTCTAGTTCAGCAATTGACATGAATTAGTATGGTGATTAGTGGACATGGGTCGACACCATTGATGGTTATAATTTTTCACGAGGGATATCATATGCATAATATATTGGATTATTGCACTTTTCGATGGGAATATTGTGGAACCTAGAGAGGTACAAGAAAACTGTACATTGATCAGAGGTGAAATTTACAACCGATTAGAGAATTGAATTTTGGTAGCTCAGCTTAGACATGTATGTGCTGAGTGGAGATTATTATGAAGAATAGATTGCGGAGTTCCTCTATTCCATAGAAATTGGATTGTAGTTTTCCATATTGCGCTTGGAGTGATGGTCTTCCTTGCATTAGTACTCGAGTTAGTACATGGAATTGAAAATCTTTTGAAGGAAATTTTTTGAATTAGAACTTTTACCTTACAAGAGAGAGATGGATACTTGAAGATGTGAAAGTTAGCACACTTCGTTGAGGAGAATTTTTATGATCGTTATTTGTACTAAGTTACATATATAGAGAGTTTGATTGCTCATTGAGTTAGGTGAATTCGATGCTACAACCTAGGAATCCTAGAAAGCCCAGTATGAATTGGGGAAAGTTTGAATTTGTGGATTTAGCCCATGTAGATCATACCTTATCGTGATTGAGAATTGAACCTACAAATTTTGAGGCTTATGCTCTTGTTTTTAATAGACAATAGTAGATGGGTAAGGAAGGGGAGTCGTATTAGTTCATGAGAATAAAAGAGTTTGGGTTGGGCAATGAAGGGAACAAGTTGAACAAGAATTCTAGTATGGAAAAGTTGAACAAACAACCAGATAAGAACTAGAGAGGTACAATAGAAAAAAAAATTTTGGGTCATTTGTGGATACACTCATTTGATGCCATGTTGTGGATGATAAGAGAAGGAGATTGATAGTAGCAAGGTGATTTTGTTTTGAGGTGATATGAGAAGGACGTACAAATGGGAAGAGAACAGTCATAGGCCACAGTTCCTAGGAATGGCAATGCCAAGAGTAGTTGTGACAACAATGAGAAGAGTGCGCAGCGGAAGCATGGTGGAATATGCTAAGAGGATATGAAATGGGAGTATGAGAAGAAAAAAAAAGGGGAACCGCAAAATTTGTCTCCTACTAGTGTGAAACCCCTAAATGATGATCCCTAAGAGTTGTTATAGGCATTGGAGGAAAAAAAAAATTTTAAAAAAAATGACTTGGTGTGTGCTATTTGTGATAAGAACATAAGGAATTACTTGCCGCTAGCAATACTAAAGTATGTTATGGGTGTCATTAGATGGTATATGAAAGATAGAGTCGGTATCTTGGATTCATGAGGTGTACATGGGGTTAATGTAAGTTAGCCATATATACTTTACTTGTGCAGCTACCTGATATGTAGAAGTAGTTTTTCTACTTAACTCATAGATATAGTACCTGGTCCCTTTAATTTGTTGATTTAATTGGTGACATACCCTGAGGGCTTTTGGTATGGAAAAGGGAAATATGAGAATTTTTCTTTTAGAAATGAAAACGTAATGTTCTATGTGAATTATTAAGCTCTAATTCATGATGCATGTGAAAATTTTATTCCGAGTGAAGTATTGAATAGTAAAGATGAATAGTAAAGATGAATGTATATGGCATAAATGAAACACGTTTTTGTTAAATTTTGACAATCTACCTTCGGATATTCGGTTGGAAGGGCGACTGGCCACCGCAACTTCACGTCAAATATCCGAAATAGAAACGCTAATACAAGATATGAGAAAAAGTTTTCAAATTACAATGACATTGAATTTCGATAGAAATATCAAAGTTAAAGACTGATACTTGTTTGTTGACTTTATACCTTTGAGACATGATTTTTCTGATGTGAACTTCTTTATAAGGGACAATTTAGACACTAAGAAATATATTGTGAGTATGGTTGATGGATTGTGAAAGAAATTAGGGCAGCATTTACTGTCGGAATATTATCACAATGGTTAATTATCAAATTTTGATGCACACAAAGGTGGATGGTGAAGAATTTCATCATGATGGGCAGATATTAGAAAATTCTTAGATGGGTTGGAAGCACATCGTTTTGTACAGAATTCTTGAGTTAATCATTATTTGTTTTAATTCTATGTTTGGATCTTTATAAGATCGATTGTATTTTCTTAAAGGTTTCACCTATGAAAGGAATTTTGAGGTTCGTGAGGAAAGGAAAGTTGTGGGTCCTTTTGAAATCCTAGAGAGGATTGGGCCAGTTGCTTATCGTTTAGCATTGACCTTAGAACTCGCAAAAGTTCATGATGTGTATCATGTATACATATTAAAGACGTTATATTAGTGACTCCTCTTACGCCTTAGAACAACCTAAAGTAGAGTTACAAGAGGATTTGAGTTACGAAGAGATATCTGCTTGTGTTTTAAATTGGTAAGAGAAGCGGTTAAGGAACGAAGTAGTTCCACTCATGAAAGTTTGGTGGGAAAACCATTTTATTGGTGAAGCCACTTGGGGAAAACATGAGTTGATATGCGTGAGTGTTACCTAGAGTTGTTTGTTGTTGGTACTTGGTAAGCTACCGACTACATACTTTATGTGTGTATATGTTAAGTTAATTTGGAGGACCAAATTTCCTAAGAGGGGAAGGATGTGAGAGCCCTCACGTTAAAAATAGTATTAGTACATGATAATTCGTCACTACCTTTAATTATTGGTCACGGACACATTTTACAAGTCAATCGGTCAGGCATTACAAATCTATGTGTTCTGGATTTTTCCTTGAAATTCCGCGAATGGGGTTATTCTTAGAATAATTTATTTAGGGTACTGTGCGAATTTTATATTTTTCTGAGTCCGGAACCCATACAGTTTTTCGAGCCGCACGCGAGTCGCGCTCCGGAACTAGCCATGCGTGCATGGCTAGGTGTCAAGACCAAGTCAACACTTGGCAACCCCATTAGTTTAGTTAGGTGCCAAGTGTACACTAGCATAAAAATATTATTCATATAATATATTATTACTATTGTATTTTGCAAGAAATAAAAAGGAAACAAAAAGAAAAAGAAAGGGAGGAGGTGGGACGGCAAGAGAGAGAGAGAGAGAGAGAGAGAGAGGGAGGAGACCCAATTCCTCTAGGAACCTCCATCAAGATCAACTAGGTAATTGTTTTCTCTAGCCATTTCTATGTGAATAATTTTGATTAGGAAGCTACAAACCTCTGATTTTGGACACCCATTATCATATTCTTAACAGATGTGTAAGGTTTTAAGGTGTTAGAAGTTGATTACCTCAAAAAGATTAGGCAAAACAACACCAATTTTTGGAGACAGATTACTGTCTTTTTGGAAATTCGTATTTTGAGAACCCTTCTGCTATGATTCAATCTTTGAAGTCTTCACAACTTTTAAAGTACGTTTAAAGACGAAGATTTTGATACCAAGAACATGCAAAACCAATCAACACAGAATTAGTTATGGATTTTTGAATACTGACTGTCACTTGTGTGTCCGAATTTGAAAGTGTCTGTCTTCTTTTAAATTTATGGAAACTTTCACTACTTGCATGGCTATGGTTTTTTTTCAGGAATTAAACCTTTAAGTTGGAAACATTTTGGCGTTGAAATCAAATCATTTGGATAAATATACAATATTTGGTGAATTTTTAAAGTAGAGTTGTCTGACAGGGACATAAACTGTGATCAATCTGTTTTCTTTTGTTTGCCGAGGAAAATCCTTTAGATTTATGAATCTTATATTTTTACTGAGAATAATACTTTCCGTTTTTCAACTTTGAGCGCTAGTTACAACATTTTTGAAGTTGAAATGAATTAGTTATGAATTTTCTACTAAAACATGTTTGGCTGCCCTGTTTTTCTGTAGAACAGCTTGTTCTTTTGAAATCTGCAGAATATTTGGTTGATAACTAATCTTCCAATTTTTACAGTAGATACACATAGTAGATACACATGGATGTTACGCAAGTTTGGGCGCTGGTTTGAGTATTTTTGGACCTTACATGAATAGATATGATTTTTCAAAGAAAGGGTGACAGATTTTAGTAAATGAGCAAAGTATTGTTTTTATTTCTTAAAATACCTTGCATGCATAGATTTTTGAGAGTTTTTGACAAAACTAAGTTTTTACCCAGAAATTTCATGTGATCTTAAGGTGGAATTGTGTTTACCATTTTACCAATAGAGGCTATTGAACCTTCGATCCATTGTGTTGCGTTTCTACGCCAAAAATAGACTTTGTATATAATTTTATTGATTTTTGTAAAAATTACAAGATTGTAATTTTTGAATAATTAGGACACTTAAATTTTACACTTCGTACTTAGAGATTTAAAATGACTATTTTGCCCTTGGGATTCAATGTGTGCTAAAATGACCTTTTTAGTCATAAATGTTTTAAAACTGAGTTTTATACTTGAATTCTGAATGAATTATGATTTTTGGATCAGATTTGATAAGATGAGAGATCTTAGTTCATAGCACTTGGATAGATCGACTCTGAAATGCAAAATGACTATTTTACCCCTAGTAACAAATTGGCTCTAAGCCATGACTTAGATGACTAGAATTGGATTATTCGGACTTAGTACATTAATTGTACTCATACATGGACGTTTATGATATTCTCATTAGGTCTGTGTGATCGTTAGTGTGAAATACGTGAAGACTCGAGTAGAGATTAGCTGCGTCTTCAGGAGCAAGGTGAAACATGCATATCTTGTTTACATGTGTTGTTTAAATATTTCATTGTTGAAATATTTTAGAAATGTTTTCTATAGAATCATGGATATTGATTAACTTGCTAAATGATTTGATGAAATGAATATTTTTCCTGTCGATACATCTGAATAAGTGTCCGTGCTTGAGGACTTTAAACAGACAAAGTGGATTTGGAGTTATAAGGTTGGGGGATATTAACCAGGTATCCTGATGGTTTGACGTCATTCCCTTTTATGATATAGAGGTCGCTCCTCTAGAATTCTGGTTGAAACTTGTTCATGAAAGATGTGCGAAATCGACGAGTATTATGAAATGTGATATTTTTAATATTATGATGGTTTTGTGCTTTATCCTGAAAAGTTGGATTTCATTCTGTGAATGAACTGATGACTTAGAATTATTGCTTTTAGCATAAGTCTATTGAATGTCTTGAATTCATTTTATTATGGACTTGAGATTTGATTATCTTTGGAAAGGAAGTACATTTTACATGTTCGATACTGAAGAGTATGACTACACTTTTTATAAGATGTTATTTGTTTTCACGATTTAATGTGTTGACTAGATATACCATGTTTCATACGAGCTTTAGCTTATGGAGTTTTTCAAAAACCATACTTTTCAGGTTAACAGCATTAGATGGACTCGGCTTTGCTCTCAAGTCGAAATCTTTTTGGTGATCAGTTCTTATGTGTATATAGTAGTACTGTTTTGATGTGAGTATAGAGCTATGAAGCCTTGTCTTGAAGACATTCGAATTTTGATAACCGGCTTGTTCCGGTCAGGTTATGCTATGGTTACTTGCAGGTATTGTTAAGCAGTTATATTTATTTCCGCACGTAGAACTCTGGAATATGTTGAAATTATTGAAATCAGCTTACTGAATTTCTTAAGGTAATCTATTTTAATGAGAAGATTTTATGAATTCCCTAAACTGACTTATTAGGATAGGCCTAGGGTGACGTAGACTCACTGGCCGGTCATTAGACCTTTAACCCATGGGTTTGGGTCGTGACAAAGTTGGTTCTAAAAACTACTCTAAGCAGGAGAATAATGAGGATTTACAAAGGGCAGTAGGCTGTCTGGAAAAACAGAAATGGTTTCTAGAGAGAAGTTGGAGCAATGCTTGAATTTCTAGAGAGAAGTGGGAGCAAGAAGTGAAGGTGTGAGTTTAAGCTTGGATGAGCTTGCTATTTATAGGCCAAAGGTTGGTCTATTATCCAAGAGACAATATTTCCCCTAACATTTGTTATCCAATGGATAAAGAATTGACTAGATTTGATGATACTTGGATTGTGTGAGGTGTTGGCCAAAGGACCATGACTAGGCTTAAGAGTACACTTGCACACATCACACTCTCTCTCTCCCTCTCTCTTTTTGGCTATATCACTCACTCTATCTCTCTTTCCATGGTACAATGTACATAAGTACATAGGTGTAAAGATTACAAAGATTTTTCTTGTACTTTCTTCCAATCTAGGACAAGTGTAGGTGATTCTAAGGGCTTCCTAGTCTTGTCTAGTACTTAGAAGATTGGATAGGATAGAAAGAGTAAGAAAACTCTAGATTTGGTTGTCCTTGGCTGATCAAGGTGTAAGAAAGACTAGATTTTTGTTGTACTTAGATTGTGTACGAAGATGACCAACAAGGATGGACTAGTTTTGGAGAGTACACTTGCACACACATCACACTCTCTCTCCCTCTCCCAATCCGGCCATCTCTCTCTCTCTCTCCCTCTCTCTCTCTCTCTCTCTCTCTCTCTCTCTCTTTGTACAAAGTACAACCAATGTATATATAAATGCATGGAAGGACTAAGGGTGGTTGGTTGACTAAGGAAGAGTAAGGATTTGGTTGTAAGTTTTGTAAGAGATCTTGTAAGAAATCTAGTACCTCAAATCTACCTCATGTCATCCTATATCACATTCTTACACAAGTACAAGTACTTAGGATGGATAAACAATTGGATTTGGTGGAGAAAGATCAAGAAGGTACATGCATCTCTCTCTCTCTCTCCTATCTCTCTCCCCTATCTCTCTCTCTCGGCCTCCCTCCTCTCTCCTCTCTTGGCTCTCTCCCTCTCCTTGTCCCTCTCTCTCTCTCTTGTTTTATATATATATATATAGGAAAGAATACAAAAGGACAAGGTACTTACATGATCTTCCTAGATTTTCTAGGTCAAAATTCCTTATTTAAACAATGTCAAATTGGCACATGATCTTAGTATAAAATAGAATTAGGGTACATAGAAAATCTAGGTACAAATCTAGGTACAACTCTTATTTCCTCAATAGAATATCTCATGGGAAAATCTAGATAATGAATTAACCAATATATCTTAGTACTTAGTTCTATTATCCAATGGATATCCATTTCCCTTGTAGTTATTAACCAATAGGTAATATTTCCCCTAACTTTTGTTAACCAATGGATAAAGAAATAAAGTAACATATACTTAGAATAATATATACATGTACTTTAACATGTGTTTATAAAACTACAAACAAATATATATATGTAATTATCACATCTATCACCAAATTTTTTTAAATAGAAAATCTAGGGTTTCTATTATCCAATGGATAAAAATCTCCCTAACCTTTAGTAACCAATGGGTAGAAGACAAGGGTGATATGGTCAAGATTCTCACAATAATCCAAGAGGTACTAGTACTTATATAATTATATAGTGTACTTAGAATCTAGGAAAGTAACTACTTTAAGTATATAAGTACATGGGAAATCTAGGAAGTGATTTTATTTAATAAACCCTAGTACTTGTTGAAAGATTAACTCTATTATCCAATGGGTAATAATTCTCCTAACTTTTATTGACTAATGGTTAAAGAAGCAAAGTATATATATATAGATGTATTGACCAAGTATACAAAAGTACATAGTACTACATGACCTCACTAGATCTTCCAAGTCAAAATTCCCTATTAAACTAAGTCAATATGGCACATGTCTCCCTTTATAATATAGTATTAGGGTACAAAGAATCCTAGGGCAAGATATCATATCCATTTCTTTAATCTATTAGGTACATGGCATATCTAATTAAACTAATAAGTCCTAGTACTAGGTAGAAAGACTAGCTTATTATCCAATGAATAATATTTACCCTAACTTTTATTATCCAAGGGTCAAAGATGGAAGGTACTATATATATATAAGTACAATGACTCATGGTGAATCTATTAAACTAATAGATCTTGTACTAGGCAGAAAGACTAACCTATTGACCAATGGGTAACAATTCTCCTAATCATTTATTATCCAATGGATAAAGATGGTAAGTATTATGCTTTCACAATATATATAAGCATAGTGACACGTGGCAATTCTATTATCTTAATAGGTCTAGTACTTGGTGGAAAGACTAAGCTTATGGACCAATGAGTAATATTCTCCCTAACTTCTATGGACCAATGGGTAAAAGAGTAAAGTATAATATTGGAATATTATATATACATCTTTCAAACATGTGTACGAAGGCCTATATAATACTATATAAGTGTACCTTGGTCAAATCTAATAAAATATCTTAGGTAGAAAGCCTATTGTCCAATGGATAAAGATTTCCCTAACTTCTATCGTCCAATGGGTAAAGGTCAAAGATGACTTTGGTCCAAAGGGTTCCTTTTGGAAAGGTTCAAAAGGTTCAATTAGGGTTGGAAGTGCAATTGGTAGTTAGGTTTCCTCGATGAATTGGTTATAAGCTAACTAGGCTCGCTAAGTAGGATTTCTAGCCAAGAAATGAGATTCTAAGACTTTATCTTAATAGTTAGGAAAATAAACCAGACACTTGTCTTTTGGAAAATGATCCTATTGCTCGGAGTGAAGAAATCTAATTACAACGGATTACTAGGGGAAATATACAAGTGCTTTTACAAGCATACTTGTCCTTGGGGAAATGACTAGAAAATTTATATGAAGTAAACTATATTTATAAGACTAGAATTTAGTAACGACGGATTTTTGGATATTAGAAAGGAATTTTAAATGGAATCCAAGTAATAAAATAAAATTCAAATTTTTAACGAAATTTTTACTGACCAAAAATCAAGGTCGTTACATGTTGTTTAATTCTAGCTTTCATGGATTGAGATTTGTTTAGGTTTGCTTTTTCCTTTTCCTTTGGAAATAATAAAACATTTGGTTGTTTTCTTTGAAGATGTTATTGCCATGGTTTGATAGTGAACATGCTTTAAGATAGACCTAGAAATTTCAGAAGTGATGATGATAGCAGAGGCCGGATCTCAAACTTAGAGATTGCCTACGTATCCCATGGAGGGAATCAGGCCATAAACGTAGTTCCAACAAAAGGGATTTGTTTTGTTTTTAGTTAGGGTCCACTCGGGTATTTTGCTCTCCTTTTGTGCTCTTAATTTTGCCTAAAACCGCCCTTACGGGTTTTCGGTCTAGTGAGCGTCTTATTTATGCCTTAGCTTTTGCCTAAGCCGCCCTCGTGGGTTTTCGACCTAGCAGGCTGCTCTAATTTTTGCTTGGGTCCGCCCACCCTTGTGGTTTTCGGCCCAATGAGCATCTCTCATGGGTAGTACTTCCTCAGCTTGTCGATGTTGACTGGCGTCGCGAATTCCATTCCATCCAAGTCTGCAATGTATGCTGCTCCTCCAGAAAGTATGCGTTTGATAAGGTAGGGGCCTCCCCAGTTTGATCTAAACTTGCCCCTTAGGTCTGAAACGTGGCGACGGATTGCTTTGAGCACCATGTCTCCTACTTTGATGTCTCTCGGTTTTACTCTTTTGTTGAATGCTTGTGCAATGCGGCGTTGATACCCTTGTACATGGTATAATACTCTCAGCCTCCTTTCGTCTAGTAGTGCCAACTCGTCGTAGCGGTTTTGAACCCAGTCTTCTTCGATCATTCCAGTCTCAGCCAGAACCCTTAACGAAGGTAATTCCAGCTTGATAGGAAAGACAGCTTCCATTCCATAAACCAGAGAGTAGGGAGTGGCCCCAGTTGAAGTTCTTTCAGTTATTCGATAACCCCATAGTGCCAAAGGTAGCATTTCTGGCCAGTCTGTGGAAGTGTCGGTAGTCTTCCGCAGAATCCTCTTGATATTCTTGTTTGCAACCTCAACTGCTCCATTAGTTTGAGGTTGATAAGTAGATGACCGATGATTCTGTATCCCAAATTCGGCAAAAAGCTTCTTTGTCGCTCCCTTGAAGTGCAATCCATTGTCACAGACGAACTCGTGAGGTACACCATATCGATAGATGATATTAGTGCGAATAAATTTGGCCACATGAGTGGCTTTGAGGGTAGCATAAGAAGCTGCTTCTACCCACTTGGTGAAGTAGTCGATGGCCACTAGAATGAACTGATGTTTGTATTTTCCCTTGGATTTATACTTCCAATGACGTCTATCCCCTAGGTGGAGAATGGCCAAGGGGATGTCATGCTATATAATTCCGTAGGGGGAATACGCATGCGATCAGCGTGAGTTTGACATTTGTAACATCGACGGACATAGTCAACGCAGTCGGCCTCCATGGTGGTCCAGTAATATCCCTGACGCAGGATCTTCTTTGCCATTGTTGCCCCATTCATGTGTGGCCCACAAATTCCTTCATGTATTTCCTCCATTACCTTACGGCTATCCTCCATTGTGATGCAAAGTTGGCTTGGACCCAAGTATGCCCTTCGATATAATGCTCCTCCACAGATTACAAATCGGGCGGCAAACTTCCGCAGAGCCGTTTTGTCTTTTGAGGTGGCCTTGGATGGGTATTCTCCTTCTTCCAGGAATTTCTTCACGTCTGTACCATGGCTTGCCATCGTCCTCACCTTCCTCGGTGAAGGTGAATTCGCATGCTGGTTTGACTTTTTGTTTGATCATGAGAGGCCGCATTGTGAATCCCAGGGGTATTTTGACCATAGATGCTAATGTTGCCAGTGCATCTGCAATTCTATTGCTCACTTGAGGAGTGTGCGTGAAGGTAACGGAATCGAATTGTGGAATTAGATCTTCCAACACAGAGTGATATAGTTTCAGTGTGTCTTCCTTGACCTTCCAGTCTCCTCTTGCTTGAGATACCACCAGGTTTGAATCCCCAATGACTTCTACCCTTTTTGCCCCTAGTTCCAGGGCTACCTCCATTCCAGCAATACAGGCCTCGTATTTAGCTTGGTTGTTGGTGACTTCAAACCTCAGTTTATATGACAAAGGGATATGAGAGTCGTTTGGGGAAACTAGAAATACCCCTATGCCATATCCACATTGGTTTGATGCTCCATCAAAGTAAAGCTGTCAGGTGTCGTCTAGGAGACATAAGATATCCTCGTCGGGGAACATGAAGTCTTCTGCCTCGGCTTCTGTCACAGGGTGATCTGCCAAGAATTCTGCCACAGCTCTTCCATTTACTAATTTTCTTGTCATGTATTTGAGGTCAATTCTGCTAACAGCAATAACCATCTAGCTAGCTTCTCGATAAGTGTTGGCTTTTCGAAAAGATATTTGATTGGGTGTAAGCGAGAAACCAGCACCACCGGATGTGCTAACAGGTAGTGCCTTAGTTTCTTTATGGCACATACTAGCCCCCAACAGGTTTTCTCGAGGGGAGTGTACCTTGTTTCATAGTCCATCATTTTTTTGCTGAGGTAGTATATGGTGCACTCTACTTTGGCGTCGTTCTCTTGTTCTAGCATGCATCCCATGGATGTGTCTGTTACTGAGAGATACAAAATCAATGGCTTCCCAGGGATGGGTGGTGACAGTACAGGTGGATTCTGAAGATATTCTTTGATTGCCTCAAACGCTTGCTAACAGTCTTGGCTCCATTCAAAATTAGTACCTTTCTTCAGTAGCTTGAAAAGGGGTTCACAGGTAGTTGTGAGCTTGGAAATGAACCTGCTAATGAATTGTACTTTCCTCAAGAAGCTCCTTACTTCCTTTTCTGTCCTAGGTGGTGATATTTCCATGATAGCCTGTATCTTGGAAGGGTCTACCTCGATTCCTCTTTGAGTGATGAGAAATCCCAAACATTTTTCCAGCCGTCACCCCAAAAGTGCATTTTTGAGGATTAAGACGTAGTTTGTATTGCCTAATCCTCTCAAAGAACTTTTGAAGCGCTTCATAGTGTCCTTCTATTTCCTTTGATTTGACTATCATATCGTCGACATATACCTCGACCTCTTTGTGCATCATGTCGTGCAGTAGTGTTGTTGCCATCCTTTGGTAAGTGGCTCCAGCATTCTTTAACCCGAATGGCATCACTTGGTAGCAGTAGGTTCCCCAAGGTGTAGTGAAGGTGGTTTTCTCTCTATCCTCAGGAGACATAAGAATTTGATTACACCCAGAAAACCCATCCATGAAGGATAGCAATGCATGGCCTGCGGTGTTGTCTACTAGCTCGTCTATGTGGGGTAATGGGAAGTCATCCTTTGGACTGGCTTTGTTGAGATCTCGGAAATCTACACAGACCCTGATTCCTCCAGTTTTCTTTGGTACGGGAACGATGTTAGCTACCCATTGTAGATATTCGATGACTATGAGAAAACCGGCATTGATTTGTTTAGTGACTTCTTCTTTTATCTGTAAGACCCAATCAGGGCGCATACGTCTCAGTTTTTGTTTAACTGGTTTTGCATCAGGATGAAGGGGAATTTTATGTTGAACAATTTCAGGGTCTATTCCAGGCATGTCCTCGTAAGACCAGGTAAAAACATCTTTGTATTCTTTTAGCAAAAGGATTAGTTTTTCACTTTCTTGAGAGGATAGTGTGGTACCAATTTTAACCATTTTGGGCTCGTTTTCAGAGCCTATGTTTGCTATGATTATTTCCTCAGAAAAAGGTTTAGCGTGCCTTTCTTCTTCTCTCTCGATGAATTCTAGAATTTCTTTTGGAATTTCTTCCTCAAAATTCGGTGTGTCGGAATCCATACAATTGATTATAGGCAAAGTGAAATACTCTAAAGCTTTCTTCTCATTGCTAAGATTGTCAAAAGACATTTCAGAGTCAAACTCAAAGTAAATGTTATGCTTTGGTGCCTTGACCAGGTTTCCCTTACTAGACTTAGTAGTTTCAAAAGATGAAAAGCTTGACTCGGACTGAGTCGACTCGGAGTCAGAATCGGAATCGGAACTAAGATCAGAATTAGCGCTTTTCATTTTGTATTTCAGAGTATGTTCCACGGTCCAGTTAGGGTAAGCCCCTTTTTCAGCATCCACAATCAGTTCAGAGCAGTCTTTTTCATCACCAAGGTTAATCATCAGCACTTCACTGTCACCTTGATTCGCACTTTCATCATTGTCACCCTGCAAGTCTTGGAGGGCCATTTGATTTGCTATTGCTGTTATCTCTTCCAGTTGAGCTTCAATCTCTGCTTCGTCGCTGTTGTCGACTTTTCGTGTGCCAACAAAGCCCTACCAATTACCAAAGCTATCCGTGATGGGGTAGATCACCCTTATTTCATCGTTGGTGACCCCCTCATCAAAGAGTAGGTTCAGTGATATTTCGTCTAGTAGGTCGTTGGCAACAGACTCTTCTTCCTTTGCCTCTTCAGTTTCGAGGTTATTGACCTCATCTATCGGCCAATAGTCGTCGGTAGGTGCATAGGGGTCATAAAAATAGATTGGGACCTTGCGAAGCCCTTCTTCTTCAATCATGTCTTCTACTTCCTCTTCATAAACTGTTCTAGCGAACATGACATGGTTGTCTTCAATGATAGTCACCATAGGCTTTGGTTGATTTACCGGAGTGATGTATTTAGAGGGGTTGAAATCCTCAGCAGCAGAGTGAAGTGGGCCAGACAGCTTGGTGACAACTTGAAAGTGCGAATCAAACGTGGATAGTGAAGCAGTCATTTTTCATGCAAGATTTTTGTTTTAGTTAGATTGATTGATCTTACCTACTGTTCATTTGACTTAGAGAGACTCCTAAGGTTTGACCTGCAAAAGAGAATTTTTACAACATACATGTATACAATGGGTGTGAGGAAGAACTTGGAAGCAAAAAAAAATAATGCAAGTAGGTTCCTAGCCTGTAGGTTCCTGTCTTAGTTTGATAAGTTCTATGGCTTTCTAAAACATGCAAGGTTTAGGTAGTCTCAGGGTGCTCCATTGTCAAAGGGCACCAGTCCTTTCACCAGCCCATCATAGGCGGTGATTGGGTGATTCCGTTTTTGATATACCACTAGGTACGAGTGACTGTGGAGTTTGTGGGAACCCCCAACATAGCCCGTGTCATGCTGGGATATCAGGTGAACTCAACGGGTTGCCCACTCGATGCATATGATAAATGAATTAAACAAGGCATGTATTAGTCTTATGTTGAACTTTCTGGTTATGGCTCTCATATTCCCCAGCAGAGTCGCCAAAAACTGTAGACACCTCCCAAACGGGGCATCGCCATACAGATTGATCGTTTATTGCTCGATTGGTTGCTTGCTTCATAAACCAAGATCATGGACATTCTCATGGCTAGGAACATCGCCACACGATAGCGGTTATCATCAAAACAGAGTCGCCACCTAGTTTATCAAAACTAGGAAAACAAATAGAGATTCTAGGTACGGAAGCCAAGAGTACAGTAAGGGGAAGGTGTTAGGCACCCCTCTCTGCCCAGCCGTGAGACTAGCCCATAGTTGTTCAACATAAGACGTACAGATGCTTTGTTTAATTCTAACACATAATCTATTTAATTAAGCCTTTAAACAGTAAGTATCTGTTTAATTAAGCCTTTAAACAGTAAGTAAAGTGAGCCAGTGAGATAAGTAAAGCATGCATCAGAAAGCAGAAAAGTAAAACTGTCCCAGGAAGATGGATCCCGCGGCCGGTGAATAGATGTCACGGCCGAGGAATCCTCCTGGTTTGATGTACCGGCTGAGGGATCGAAGCCCCGGTCGGTGTTTTTCCTCACACCAGACTATACGATTAACAGATAATCAGAAAGCTATGATTAAGCATAAGAACGATAAATGAAACAAACCAGAAGCCGTTGGGCCTCACCACCTTGATCCCTCAGTTGCTTGATTGCTTCGGTTTGCTTGTGATTGATTGATTGCTTCTCGGGAAACCCTAGGGTTAGGGTTTGAACTTCGGGGTTTTGATCGTTGGATGATGGCTGCCTTCGGGAGGTTAGGGCTTTTAAAGAGGGGGTTTGAGAGAGTATTTCTGCAGAGTTTCGTGGCTTGAGAGGGTGTATTCACTTGTTAATTTCGTGGTCTTTATTTTGGAACCCAAAGGCCCTTTATATAGGCAATTGGTGACTCACTCCGGCCAATCAAATGGCACGATTGCAATTGCAATGCAATTCAAACTCTTCGTTGTAATCTCTGAACGTAGCCCGAACGCAACGGGGAGGTAGCATAGTTGGATCAAACGTCTGCATAACCAGAGTCTGGAAAAAGGACGATCTGGCGGCCGAGCAATGGATCTGGCGGCCGAGTAACGGATGTTGCGGCCGAAGGATAGATCTTGCGGCCGAGGGATTGATCTCTCAGGGAGATTTTCTAGCAACAGGTTGCTCGGGTGAGGAAATGATGTTAAGGCCGTGAGATCGATGTTACGGCCGACAGATGGATTCTCCTAGGATTCTGTATTTCTGTTTGAAAGGCTGTATGGCTCTGGATTGGGTCCTCTAAGTGGCTCAAAGTTCTCACCGAAAGTCATAAGGTTTTCGAGAAGGCAATCAGCAATCACTGTATCCATTCATCTTCGGGATGGTCCCCAAGGTGGGACTTGAAATAATCGTTAGGCCAAATTGGGGTGTCTACAAAGTCCAGAACTTGAAAGAAGCTCTACGCTTATATCAAACACACACGCATGGGCCCGTGCACATTTGCATCACCATTATCACATCGAGTCTGTATCATCATATCTGTTCACATCTAACAATCATCATCACACATGTACACTCTGCATATCTCTAATGAAACAGGTCAACCCTGCAATCAACCGGCTCTACGCCTCGGTTTTATTGATCGATCCAGCGCCTCGATCCTTTGGCTCTATGCCAAAATTTATGATGAGAAAGCTCCGTGCACAGACCATCAGAATGCAACCGGCTCTACGCTTCGGTTCAAATCACATCAAGCTCTAAGCTCCGACACCTTAGGCTCTCGCCTTATGATCAATACCAGCTCCGCGCTTCGGTTCAAATCACGTCAAGCTCAAAGCTCCGATCACCTCAGGCCCTCGTCTCATGACTACAGCAGGCTCCACGCCTCAATTTCATCACCCCAGGCTCTCGCCTCATGACTGTAACCGGTTCCGCGCCTTGGTTCCCTCATCCCAAAGCTCCGTGCTCCAGTTACTGGCCTTGCGCCCCCCATAACTCAAAACAAACCGGCATCCGATACATCCCCAGTAGATGGCTTGGATTCCACCCCCATTACATCAATTCCTTCCAACTCATTCGCAAGGATATGCTACCCTACCAAGCTCCCTTCAATCAAAGTAAGGATGATCAAGAAAAGCAAACGCACCTGCCGTGTACTGATCTACCCCAAAATACTAAGGAAGCTCTCTGCAAAAAATTCCCTCGGCAGCCCGCGCTCCTCCAACTATCTTCCGCCAAAACCCTGGCTCAGTCTAGGTACGTCGCACTACGGCTTTTTAAGCCCGAAGGTACGTCTTCTGTCTCTAACCCTCCAAACTTTTTTATTTTTCTTTATTGCCCGAACTACGGTTGGTCTGAATTTCCCTTGTGGAATACGTAGGCAACCTCCCGGCCCGACCATAACAAAAACCTTTTTCAAAAAACCCCTTGGAATAGTGGTTGGACCAAATTGAGTTGCTTTTTACAGCTTTGACTCTTCAAACATGTCTCGCGATCCGTCTGAGCTCAGTCAAAGAGGGGCATCTGTAGACACCCCAATTTGGCCTAACGATTATTTCAAGTCCCACCTTGGGGACCATCCCGATGATGAAATGGATACACTGATTACTGATTGCCTTCTTGAGAACCATAGGACTTTCGATAAGAACTTTGAGCCACTTAGAGGACCCAATCCAGAGCCATACAGCCTTTCAGACAGAAATACAGAATCCTAGGAGAATCCATATGTCGGCCGTTACATTGATCTCATGGCCCTAACATCATTTCTTCACCCGAGCAACCTGTTGCTTGAAAATCTCCCTGAGAGATCAATCCCTCGGCTGCAAGATCTATCCTTCGGCCGCAACATCGATTCCTTGGCCGCCAGATTGTCTATTTTCCAGACTTTGGAACGTTCTGTCAGACGTTTGATCCAACTACACTACCTTCCCGATGCGTTCGGGCTACGCTCAGAGATTATCACGAAGAGTTTGCATTGCATTGCAATTGCAATCATGCATTTTGATTGGCCAGAGTGAGTCACCAATTGCCTATATAAAGGGCCTTTGGGGTTCCGAAAATACAAGAACGAAATACACAAAATTTGTATACTTCCATACTCTCTCTCAAGCCATGAAACTCTGCACAAATACTCTCTTAAACCCCCTCTTCAAAAGCCCTAACCTTCCGAAGGCAGCCATCAATCCGACGATCAAACCCCAAAGTTCAAACCCTAACCCTAGGGTTTTCAAAGAAGCAATCAGTCAATCACAATCAATCCGAAGCAATCAAGCAACTGAGGGATCAAGGTGGTGAGGCCCGACAGCCTCTAGTTTGATTTACTTTCTGTCTGTAATCTTAATCGTAGCGTTTTGATTATCTGTTAACTTTCCTGTCTGGTGTGAGGAAGAACATCGACTGGGGCTTCGATCCCTCAGCCGATATATCAAACCAGGAGGATCCCTCGGCCGTGACATCAATTCACCGGCCGCGGGATCCATCTCCCTGGAACAACCTGTTTTGCTTTTCTGCTTTCTGATGCATGCTTCAATTATCGAACTGGCTCACTTTACTTACTGTTTAAAGGCTTAATTAACAGACTATGTGTTAGAATTAAACAAAGCATCGACATATCTTATGTCGAATAACTATGGGCCAGTCTCACAGCTGGGCAGAGAGGGGTACCTAACACCTTCCCCTTACTGTACTTTTGGCTCCCGTACCCAGAATCTCTATCTGTTTTTCCTAGTTTTAATAAACTAGGTGGCGACTTTGTTTTGATGATAACCGCTATCGTGTGGCGATGTTCCTAGCCATGGGAATGTCCACGATCTTGGTTTATGAAGCAAGCAACCAATCGAGCAACAAACGATCAATCTGTATGGCGATGCCCCGTTAGGGAGGTGTCTACAACGAGGCCTATCATCCATTGCTCAATGCCATAGCCCGGGCCCACCCGGAGACATTTGGCTCTTTCAATCCGCGGTCAGCCTGGCTTGGGGCGCTTTTCCTTGGCAACCTCCAAGAAGTGCTCACCCCCTGGGCACAGCTACGCTTTGGCGATTTTACCCCTGACACGGAAGCTGCCCTGCAGGAGGTTGCATAGGACATGGAAGTTTTGGGGTTCGACCTGGGCTGGTTGTGCGTAAGGAGTTTTGCGCTGAGGGCCGCAGGAGAAAGGGCAGCCCTGAGGCCCGAGATCCAGGGGTTGGATGCCCAACTAGAGTCCGCTCGGCAGCATGTGGCTAACTTGGAGGCCAGGTTCGCCCAGGTTATGCAGCGTGATGCGGAGCTGGCTGCCGTGGCGTTGAATCTTGAGGACCCTGACCCGGAGGAACTTGTCTTCGCGGAATGGCTGGCTTAGGGCCTCTCCCTTTTTTTTTGTAACACATGTACTATTGTTCCAAATTTTATTTTTTTGGAATAAAATTGCCATTGTATCAATAATGCTATTTGTGTATTAATTTTGCCTTCTTTTGCAATAATATTACCATCGTCTTCTTTGGAGCATGCCTTAGTCTTTTTTACTTGGGTCATCACTTGGGATGGTCGCCAGCTGCCAGTCCGCGGGCCACATCTTGGCCATTATCGACTTAGCGTTATCTCCATTTGATAATCGTTCGGATCTCGCGGGTCATGTTCTGATCCCTCACGACTTAACATTATCTCTATTTGATAACCGTTAAGTTCGGATTGATAATCGTAAGGTGGGTGGGGGTTCCGCGGAAATGTTCTCTTTGCGTGACCACTCCCTTTCGTCACAACGTAAAACGTTAAGGAGATAGAATAAAAGAGGGATAATTGTGGCGCTTCATTAAAAGTCTTCAGAAACAACCAATCTAACGATTCATTCTTACAAAATTTCAATGTAGTTCACAGAATGACATTGCTTTTCATTAAACTTTGAGACATCATTAAAAGAAAAGAACAGGGGAAACTAGTAAAGTAAAACAGAAGATCAGGGATTCCATTGCTTTTCTCACGGGTAGAACTTCTTGATATACTTGGAATTTACTGCTCCTGTCCTGAAACTGTCTTCTACGCGGGCCAAGTGGTAGTATCCGCTTGCGGAAGAACCAATTACCTCATAAGGCCCTTCCCATCTGGGTGTGAACTTCAGGGTCTTTAAATCCCTCATTACCGCTGTGGTAGCCTTCCAGACTAGATCCCCGACCTTGAACACCCGCGGTACCATGCCCTTGTTGTAATAGCGTGCCACGGACTCCTAATACTTCTCATGAGCGAGGGCCGCTGTAACCCTTCTCTCTTCAAGGGCTTCTAGATCTGCTCTTCTTCCTTCTGCGGAGTTTTCCATCGCGAGGATCATCCGTGCGGAGGGGACACTCAGTTCTGCAGGCAAAACTGTTTCCGCTCCATACACCAGGCTGAAGGGGCTGGCGTGGGTAGATTTTCTTTTCGAAGTTTGATAAGCCCACAAGGCTATTGGTAGATGATCCGCCCAAGTACCCCCGCGTTCGTCCAGTAGCTTGCTCAAAATTCTTATCAGGGTCTTGTTTGTTGCTTCCGCTTGCCCGTTTCCTTGCGGATAGTAGGCACTAGAGGTACGGTGATCGACCACGTATTCGTCGAGGAGGCTTCCCAAATGGTGATTAATGAACGGAGTCCCATTATCGGAAAGAATCATCTTGGGTATGCTGAACCTGCAGATGATGTTTTCTTTGATAAATGCTGCCACAGCGTCTCCCGTGGCCATCTTCAGCGGAGCAGCCTCAACCTATTTGGTGCAAACCTCCGTGGCTACTAGGATCCATCTCTTTTTCCGCGATGCTGGCCTGATTGGTCCAACCAAATCTATGGCCCAGGTGTGGAAGGGATAAGGGGCGCGGATTGAATGCAATTCCACGGAAGGAGCATGAACCAGGTTTCCAAATTTCTGACAAGCTTGGCATCTTTGCACATGTCGATTGGAATCCTTCTCCATGGTGGGCCAGAAATACCCCAGATGAACCAACTCTTCGTAAAGCTTTCTCCATCCTTGATGCTCAATTCCATGGGTCTTTGTTAAGACCTCCTCTGCCTCCTCTTTATCTACACACTTTGGGGGCATTCCATCGAGGGTTCTTCTGAACAGGAATCCCTTCTCCAAGAAGAAGTGTCGCGCCCCGCGGACGATCCTCGCGGACTCAGTCCGCTCTATGGTCAATGATCCTTCCCGCAAGTAATCAATGTAAACCTGTCTCCAATCTGTCTCTTGGTCGCTAGTACCCGCCATTAGACATTCGGGCTTGGCCGTGTATAAAGAGCACCAAGTGCAGTTTTTTGCGATTAGATCGGCGTCTTTCTTCATGCTGGGCCAATAGTAACCCTGCCTTTGGATCCTCTTGTACAGTGCTATCTCGTTGTCCACACAATTGTTGTCGTGGATCTGGTTCAAGACTTCTCTTGCCTCATTCGAATCAACGCACCTCGCGAGCCACCCCTGCGGAGCACGGTGATACAACTCTCCACGCAAGACAACAAAGCATGAAAGCTCCGCGGTGGGCAAGTGTCCTATGCCGGTAATTAACTGAATTTTGATGGATCCACGCCAATCCTCCGTCGGCTCTGAAAAGTCCTCTACCACGGATGGTTCGAACATCTTTAAAAACTCTATGCAAGCCATTTTCTCCTCAAATTCCGTCTTTGCCCCCAGTGAGGGCGTCCGGGAATCGATTTTCTGACCTGGGCTTATGAATGATATTGATGCTTTTGATAAATTTCATCAACTTCTGGACTGTTGTTCGGTACGGTGCCAAGGTTGGTTCCTTCAACGCGTAAACCCCTTCCGTTTGCAGAATTACCAATTTTGAGTCTCCCGCTATCTTTAGGTGTCTGATCCCTCTTTCTTTTGCTGCTACGAGGCCCAAGATCAGTGCCTCGTACTCTGCCTCGTTATTGGAGCATGGGAAGTTCAATTTGTAGGCCAAATGGACTCTCTCCCCTTCTTCGTTTTGCAACACTATTCCTGCGCCTCCTGACCCACTACCCGCGGCCCCATCAAAGCTGAGCGTCCAGTGCAATCCATCCACGCTGGCCGCGAGAGCTTCGAAACTATCTCTAGGTAGAGATTCTTCAAGTGGTTCGCACTGGCCGCTTGGGAACTGTGCTAAGAGGTCAGATAGGGCTTGGCATTTGATTGCTTTCGGCATTGTGCATGAAATTTCAAATTCTGTGAGTGCTAACAACCAGCGGGCAACCCGGCCTGTGAGCACTAGGCGGGACAGGAGATACCTTACTGGATCAAACTTAGTGATTACCTGTATAGGGAATGACAGGAAATAATGTCTGAGCTTCTGCGCGGTGAAGACGAGGGCTAAACAGTGCCGCTCAATGGGCGTGTATCTTTCTTCCGCTCCTTGGACCTTCCTGCTGATGTAGTAGACTGGGCGCTCCGTCCCATCTACTTCTTGCACCAGCAGGGCCCCGATAGATCTCGGGGTGGAGGTCAGGTAGAGTATCAATGGCTTTCCGGCGATTGGAGCCACCATCGTCTGGGGAGATGTCAGGGCTGCTTTAATCCTCTCAAAGGCTTGCTGGTGCTCCTGCGTCTATGCGAACTTTGCATTACCCTTCAATAAGTCTGCAAAGGGTGCCGCGATTTCCGCCAGTGCGGGGATAAAACGCCGCAGGTAAGACACTTTGCCTAAGAACCGCTTGAGCGTCTTCTGAGAGTGGGGCGGGGGCATTTCTGCGATGGACCTAACTTTTGCCCCGTCCGCGTCGATTCCGTGGCGATGCACAAGGAAACCTAGGAACTTTCCCGCGGTAACGCCAAACGCACACTTCAGGGGGTTCATTTTAAGATTGAACTTCCTGCATCTGTTAAACACGGTAGCTAGATCCACTAGGTGGTCTTTCTGCTCCCTCGATTTTACCACCAGGTCATCCACATAGTCTTCTATGATCTTGTGCATTAGATCGTGGAAGATCGCGGTCATGACCCGCTGATACGTCGCTCCCGCGTTCTTGAGCCCGAAAGGCATCACGATGTAGTAGAAGTTTCCCAAGGGGGTCCGAAAGGCCGTTTTCTCCGCGTCTTCCGGAGCCATCTTAATCTGGTTGTACCCTCTAAACCCATCCATGAAAGAGAACATCTGGTGGCCCGAGGTGGCATCCACCAATGTATCGATATGCGGGAGCGGAAACTCATCTTTTGGGCATGCTTTATTGAGATCGCGGAAATCGACGCATACTCTGATTTGTCCATTCTTCTTCTTCATCGGGACAATGTTCGCTAACCACTCAGGGTAGTGGATTGGGCGGATAAATCCCACTTTGCGCAACTTCTCGACTTCTTCCTTGATCTGCCCTTCCAAGTCGGGGTGGTATTTCCGCTGGGGTTGTTTTGCAGGCTTGGAGTTGGAAAAAACGTCCAAATGATTGGTTACTAGCTCCGGGTCTAAGCCAGGCATTTCCTCGTAGTGCCATGCGAACACATCTGAATTGTCGCGTAATAGTGCTATCAACTTCTCACGGAATTCTTCGTCTAGCTCTTTGCTTACGAACACTAGTTTCTTTTGGCCCGCTCCGTTATTAAGGTCCACTTCCTCTAGTGCTTCTTGCTGTGGCCTAGGTTGATCCTGCATGCATTCTGGAGTGGGTTCTGGCTTTTGGATTGTTTCTTCTTCTATCACGGCACATATTCTGCCGGGGCTAGCGGTTTCATGATTGGCCGCTGCCCCGGTGGATAGTCATAAGTAGTACACTGTCTTGCCCCCTTCCTTCGTTTTGGTTATTTTTCTAGGGGTTGCGGCCTCCGCCGCGGATGGGTCTCTTTGTCGGGATTCCTGCTTCTCATCCTTGATGTCTTCCCACCTTGGGATTGTAACGAACCTAATATTTGGTAAATAAAAATTTCTTTAAAAATTTGAATTTAAAATTTTCTTTTTATATAATCCGTCATAATTAGATTTTTTTCACTCCGAGCAATCTAGTCATTTTCTAAAGACAAGTGTGCTAGAATATTTTCCTATAATTGAGATGAAGTCTTAGAATTATAATTCTTGGCTAGAAATCCTACTCGGCAAGTCTAGTTAGATTCCAACCGATCGTTGAGAAAGCCTAACCTAGTTACTTTCTCCTAAACCTTAATGAAACCTTTTGGACTTAGATTATTATTATTAGATACATATACATACACATATATATATGCCTAGTCATACTTGTCATCCTTGATCTTTACCCATTGGACGATAAATGTTAGGAAAATCTTTATCCATTGGACAATAGGAAATCCTAGATTTCTACCAAGAGTACTATATTAGATTTTGTTAAAGGTACATATATATAGTTATATATAGCCATATAGTCTTCCATCAAGTACTAGGGTTTATTAAATAAATCATTCCTAGATTCACCATGTGGTGATATACTTTTATATATATATATATATATATATATATATATATATATAAACATGTACCTAGTAGATTTAATACCCTAGATTTCCTAAGTACACTAGTACAATATTTTAATAAGAACATGTGCCAATTTGTGTTATTTTAATAAGGAATTTTGATTTGGAAATCTACCTAGATTGTATGGTACATACTTATATATATATATATATATATCTATATGTACTTGGTTATATATATATATATATATATATAGATATATATATATATTATATTTCAAAAGTACACATGTGCATAGTTGTTATTTTAATAGAAAATCTTTATACTTGAAATCTATTAGATTACCTAGTACTTTAAGTACATCCTTATATATATATTACATGTACCTAGAAGTATATATATATATATATGTACTAGTACTAGTACTAGTGAGAGAGAGAGAGGGAGAGAGAGAGAGAGAGGAAGAGAAGGAGAGATTGGAGTGTACTTGGCTTGATCTTCTTCCATTGTACTTTAACTAGATCAGAATCCATGGTGATTTACTTCTTTCAAGCAAAATCCATTCACATTGTCCTTTTTTGTACATTTACCAATTTAAAACCTTGTACAATCCTCCTTTCTTCACCAAAATCTTTCCAAATCAAATCCAAAGTACCAAATCTAGTCAAGCAAACCAATACCCATTGGACAATAATTGTTAGGGGAAAAATTATCCCTTGGACAATAAGCCAAGTTTTTGCTATAAATAGCACCTCATTCTTGCCATTCAACTCACACCTTCCATACTTCAACTTCTCTCTCTAGAAAGCTTGTGTTTTGTTCTTGTTCTTTCTTGTTCTTGGTGTTCTTGAGTTCTTCAAGAAACTCATCCAAGATCGCCACTAGACCGCCACTCAACCACCCTCTCGATCCAAAAGTTTTAGTAGTATTAGTCAAGATCTAGTTTCAAGAGAAACCTTTCTCTTTCGAAACTACCGGAAGCTTACCGTAGGAAGTTACTCCGTCCAATAGCCGAGTTACCTCCCGTAGCCGACCTACCGCCAAGAAGAACGGTAGACTTTTCCTATGATCTCTAACTCTAAGTATATGTAGATTCTTCCTATACTTTCTAACTCTACATATAATGTATGCGTATTGTATAATCACGTTGAATAATCGACTTTTACTCCAATAAACATGTGTTGTTTTGAACTTCTTGGAAAGAAAGAAACGAATCTTGAAAGATAATGTTGTAGTGATTTAAAGTATTTGTATTTTGATCTTAGAATGGTTATGAGCACGTATACGTGATTACGTGGATTACTTTCTTGATGTGTGATAAAGCATAAGTGGTTTTCCACTCCAAAGGTGTCCGTCCATGTGGCACTATGCTTTACTTTGTGTGTTAAATGTTGAGCATGAGGATGTGATAATATGAGCATGCTATCTAATATAGAGTTGGATGATCTTGCTAGTTTAGTTTTAAGATTACAATGAATGATTTCTGATTTTGTCATAAGAAATCCTGCCGCGGAGTCTATGCATGAAAATGAGACACGAAAACCGAGAAAGTTAGAAACATGACACTTGGGGTGTGTTTAAAGGCGTTGACTTGGTAAAATATTTTTGAAACTACATAATGACCGGACGTGGTAGTCATTATGTGAGTTGTGTGTGTGTTCCAATGGAAATCCGTGGTGGCAGAACCATTGTGAGGATGTGTGTGTTCCAATGGAAATCTGTGGTGGCGGAACTATTGTGAGGTTGTGTGTGTTCCAATAGGATTCCGGAGCGGCGGAACGATTGTGAGGTTGTGTGTGTTCCAATGGGAATCCGGAGCGACGGAACCATTGTGAGGCTGTGTGTGTTCCAATGGGAATCCGGAGCGGCGGAACCATTGTGAGGTTTGTGGCTTGGTTATCCGTGGAGAGGAGCCAATGCTATTGTGTGCCAATGGGAACCCGGTGCGGCAGAACCATTGTGAGGATACTCGGGAACCCGGAACGGCGGAACCGAGGTTGGGTGTGTGTTTTAAAAACCTCATGTGGTCGAATGTGGCAGCTCATTGTGTGGATAGATTTTGAAAGCAGCAATGTGGCCGGACTTGGTAGCCCATTGTGTGTGTGTCACCAATGTAGCCGGACGTGGTAGCTTCATTGGTAACATGATTTATCTATACATTCAATAGGGACCTGGCGTGAAAGCCCTTGTGTGGATTTTGAAAACCGCGATGTGGTCAGACGTGGTAGCCCATCGTGTGTGATATTTGAAAACCACAATGTGGCCGGACTTGCCCATTGTGTGGTGTGCATGTGTAAAAGAAACGATTTTCAAAATGTTGATTTGGCTAATAAAAGGTAAAATGGTGACACGGTCTACAAAACGCTGCGTAGGAGAAACTCTGATGACACGGACACTTACGCTAGTTGAGTAATGAATGTGCATGTGTTATTGTACATCTCTAAATGTGAAGTTATTGAATGCACATGTGTTAGTTTGGTTACTATCATGGCTTATTGACTTGTTACTTGTAAGATAAGGGTTAGTGGGTATAGGTTTACTCTGCTGAGCTCTTGTAGCTCATGGTGTTACCTTTGGTGACCCTGACATATTATATCGGTGGCGACGCTGGTATAATGTGTCAGACTTTGTAGATGATCAAGGTGAGCTGTAAACCTTGGAGGCCCTTGGAGCAGAAGAGCTGGCTAGGATGGAGGAGCAGGCAAAGCCGTAGTTAGGAACCCTAAGTTTCCTTCCCTTTATGTAATGAAAGCACTCTGATGGGAATTATGATGTAATAATGAGTCAGACTCTTTCTAGATTTTCAATAAAAAAAATGACTATTTAACGTACCCAAAAATTAGGGGCGTTATAGGGATCCCCGCGCCGCGCGGCTTGGCAGTGATCGATTGAGACACTTCGCCCAGCTCCGAGAAGTAAACCACGTCTGAGAGGTGTGCTTCGTGAGTATCGAACGGGTTCTCTGACGCGCGGATGGTGACCTTCTTTCCTGTCCAAATTCCTTTTAGGCATTGGTGATAGCTAGATGGCACAACTGCATACTTATGCATCTAGCTCCTGCCGAGAATGATCTGGTAATTCAGGTCCGCGTTGATGAGGTGAAATTTAGTGGCTGAGCGGATTGCCCTCACTTCTAGGTCTACCACAACATATCCCAGAGATTGCCTTCTGTCTCCTCCGAATCCTGTGATAGTGATTGGTGATTCCACTATCCGGTAGTCCTATATTCCCAGCTTTTTGAATGTCGACACGGGCATGAGGTTTATGGAGGCCCACCATCTAGAAAGGTTCTCTTCAACTCTATCCCATTGACGCGGGATGTAACATACAGTGGGCGGTTGTGGGGGTACGGCACCCTTCGGTCCGCGTCCGAAAAGGTGACGGAGTTGGATTCATCGCGGATTGTCCGCGGGATAAACCCCTCCGCGGACATGCATGATTCTTGATGGACCTCCGCGATACTGATGATCGCCTTGGTGATTTCCAACCACGCTGTTGGTGTAAAGCCAAAACCATCAAAAAATGCACGGAACTTTGTGCTATTTTGCAATGTCTTGACCGAAGCGTTGGGATCAGGTGCAACCGTGAGGGCCGTACCGTCTCCAAATTCCTCGGTGATTTCGTAGCAAGAGACCATGTAGGCTCACGCTTCATCTTCCTCTCCTTCCAGGTAGTAATTGTTGTCTGCTTCCACTTCATCTTCATACATGAACGGGTAACATTCCGTCATGTTTACTTCTCCATTGTTATTTCCGTGGGCCAGGTAAGGCTCGACGCGGATGTCGCGTCGTCCTATCCTTAGCTCATTCGCATTCTGCTTTCTCTTGAACAACCTCTTTAGTGACCAACAATCACTAGTTGGGTGCTTGGTATGCCTGTGGTACATGAAGTACCGCGGATGCTCGCCATTTTCCCGCGTCGGTTTGTACTCCACTCGTGGAAGCTTCAATTCTCCGTCTTGCACCCATGCATTCACCAAGGCTCGCACTTCATCCATGGTGCTGGAATAATCTGGAGCTGGCCCCATCTCGCGCTCCCTCCGTTTTCTTCCTCCCGGGGCTTGCTGGGCCCGCGGCGCCTCCGCGACAACAACGGTGGCGCCTATGGCTTTGCCTTTCCAGCTATCTTTCCTGGCCGATTTGACCACGTGGCGGATATTGTACGCGGATTCCAATAGGGTGGAAAATGTTCCCAACTTTAAGTTGATGAGCAGCATCTTGAATTCATCCATGGCTAGGGCGGAAAATGTTCCCAACATGGCTAGGAACATCGCCACACGATAGCGGTTATCATAAAAACAGAGTTGCCACCCAGTTTATTAAAACTAGGAAAATAGATAGAGATTCTGGGTACAAGAGCCAAAAGTACAGTAAGGGGAAGGTGTTAGGCACCCCTCTCTGCCCAGTCGTGAGACTGGCCATAGTTATTCAACATAAGATATGTACTTGCTTTACTTAATTCTAACACGTAGTCTGTTTAATTAAGCCTTTAAACAGTTGATATGGTGAGCCAGTGCGATAATTAAAGCATGCATCAGAAAGCAGAACAAAACAAAGCTGTCCCAGTAAATCGATTACTCGGCCGGTGAATGGATGTCACGGCCAAGTAATCATACTGGTTTTATGTACCAGCCGAGGGATCGAAGCCCCAGTCAGTGTTCTTCCTCACACCAGACAGAAAAGTTAGCAAATAATCAAAACGCAACGATTAAATTATATGGATAGAAAATAAACCATACCATAGGCCGTTGGGTCTCACCACCTTGATCCCTCAGTAGCTTGATTGCTTCGGATTGAATGGGTTTGACTGATTGCTTCTTTGAAAAACCATAGGGTTAGGGTTTGAACTTCGGGGTTTGATCGTCAAATTGATGGCTGCCTTCAAGAGGTTAGGGCTTTTGAAGAGAGGGTTTGAGAGAGTATTTTTGTAGAGTTTCGTGGATTGAGAGGGTGCGAAAGTATATTAATCTGATTGTGTTATTTTCGGAAACCAAAGGCCCTTTATATAGGCAATTGGTGACTCACTCCAGTCAATCAAAACGCACGATTGCAATTGCAATGCAATACAAACTCTTCGTGGTGATCTCTGAGCGTAGCTCGAACGCATTGGGGAGGTATCGTAGTTGGATCAAACAATCGACAGAACGTTCCAGAGTCTATAAAATAAACAATCTGGCGGCCGTAGAAAGGATCTGGCGGTCGAGGAAATGATGTTGCGACCGTGGGATTGATCTCCCAGGGAGATTTTCAAGCAACAGGTTGCTCAGGTGAAGAAATGATGTTAAGGCCGTGAGATCAATGTCACGGCCGACAGATGGATTCTCCTAGGATTCTGTATTTTCTGTCTGAAAGGCTATATGGCTCTGGATTGGGTCCTCTAAGTGGCTCAAAGTTCTTACCGAAAGTCCTAAGGTTCACAAGAAGGCAATCAGCAATCACTGCATCCATTTCATCATCGGGATGGTCCTAAGGTGGGACTTGAAATAATCGTTAGGCCAAATTGAGGTGTCTACAAATGCCCCTCTTTGACTGAGCTCAGACGGATCACGAGACATGTTTGAGTAAGAGTCAAAGCTGTAAAAGCAACTCAATTTGGTCCAACCACTATTCCAAGGGGTTTTTTTGAAAAAGATTTTTGTTATGGTCGGGCCGGGAGGCCTACTTATTCCACAGGGAAAATTCAGACCAACCGTAGTTCGGGAGGGCAATAAAGAAAAAGAAAAAGTTTGGAGGGTTAGAGACAGAAGACGTACCTTCAGGCTTTAAAAGCCGTAGTGCAACGTACCTGGGTTAAGCCAGGGTTTTGACGGAGGATAGTTGAAGGAGCGCGGGGCTGCCAGGGAAGTTTTTGCGGAGAGCTTCCTTAGTATTTTGGGGTAGATCAGTACACGGCAGGTGCATTTGCTTTTCTTGACCATCCTTACTTTGACTGAGGGGAGCTCGGTAGAGTAGCCTATCCTTGTGAATGAGCTGGAAGGAATTGATGTAATGGGGTGGAATCCAAGTCATCTGCTGGGGATGAATCGGACGCCGTTTTGAGATATGGGTGGAACCCAAGCCATCTTCTGGAGACGAGTTGGATGCTGGTTTGAGATATGAGGGGCACAAGGCCGGTAACTAGAGCACGGAGCATTGGGATGAGGGAACCGAGGCGCGGAGTCGGTTGTAATTATGAGGCAAGAGCCCGGAGAGTGGTAGGTTCTGACCTGATGGAACTAAGGCACAGAACCGGTTGAAGTCACAAGGCGAGAGCCTAAGGTGATTGAATCGAGGCGTAGAGCCTGCTGTGGTCATGAGGCGAGGGCTTGAGGAGATTGGAGCTTTGAGCTTGATAGAACCGAAGCGCGGAGCTGGTATTGATCATAAGGCGAAAGCATGAGGTGTTGGAGCTTAGAGCTTGACGTGATTTGAACCGAGGCGTAGAGCTGGTTGCATTCTGATGGTCTGTGCACGGAGCTTTCTCATCATAAGTTTTGGCGTAGAGCCAAAGGATCGAGGCGATGGACCAATCAATAAAACCGAGGCGTAGAGCCGGTTGATTTGCAGGATTAACCTGTTAAATGAGAGATATGCAAAGTATGTATATGTGATGATGATGATGATTGTTAGATACGATAATGGTGATGCAATTGATGCAGACTCGATGATGCAATGTGTGCACGGGCCCGTGCGTGTGAATTAATTTAAGCTTAGAGCTTCTATCAAGTTCGGGACTTGAGCATTCAGAGTGTAGAGCTCGAGCATTCAGACGACAGAATCCGAGCATTCAAAGTACAGGTTTTGAGCATCCAGTACGCAGTGGTTGGGCATTCAAGCGTGGAGCTTGAGTATTCAAGTGTGTGTTCGTGTGTATGAAATGTTGTTCTCCTTCAAGTCCTGTAACTTGTTTTTTTCTGAAAGTACAAAAGTTGCTCTTTAAGTCACCTAATTTGCTCCTTATATGAACTTTTGTTGGTCTCTATGTAAGAAAGTTTGCCCTAGACTGTTATGTGCAGTCACCCATGTTTTAACTCACTCAATGACTGTCCCTTCACCATTGTGTGTGTTGGTGTGTATGAAATGTGATTTTACTTCAAGTCGTGTAACTTGTTTTTTCTGAAAATACAAAAGTTGCTATTTAAGTCACCTAATGTTGCTCCCTGTATGAACTTTTTTTGCTCTCTATGTAAGAAAGTATGTCCTATACTGTTAAGGGCAGTCACCCATGTTTTAACACACTCAACGGCTCTCCCTTCACCCTTGTGTGTGTTGGTGTGTATGAAATGTGGTTCTCACTCAAGTCATGTAACTTATTTTTTTCTGAAAATACAAAGGTTGCTCTTTAAGTCACCTAATATTGCTACTTGTATGAACTTTTGTTGCGCTCTATGTAAGATAGTATGCCCTAGACTATTAAGGGTAGTCACCCATGTTTTAACACACTCAATTGTTGTCCCTTCACCCTAGTGTGTGTTGGTGTGTATGAAATGTGGTTTTTCTTCAAGTCATGTAACTTGTTTTTTTATGAAAATACAAAAGTTGCTCTTTAAGTCACCTAATGTTGCTACTTATATGAACTTTTGTTGCTCTATGTAAGAAAGTATGCCCTGTAATGTTAAGGGCAGTAACCCATGTTTTAACTCACTCAATGGATGTCCATCCACCCTTGTGTGTGTTGGTGTGTATGAAATGTGGTTCAACTTCAAGTAGTGTAACTTGTTTTTTTCTGAAAATACAAAAGTTGCTTTTTAAATCACCTAATGTTGCTACTTGTATTTACTTTTGTTGCTCTCTATGTAAGAAAGTATGCCCTAGACTGTTAAGGGCAGTCATCCATGTTTTAACTCACTCATTGGCTGTCCCTTCACCCTTGTGTGTGTTGGTGTGTATGAAATGTGGTTTTTCTTCAAGTCATGTAACTTGTTTTTCTGAAAATATAAAAGTTGCTCTTTAAGTCACCTAATGTTAGTCGTTGTTTGTTTTTGTTTTTAACTTGCTGCCTCGTTTGACTTACATGGGTTGAATTATCATATTCTTAAGAAATACGACTTTAGGAGCAGTTTCTTGGATGTAATTTCCGAACTTGGAAACTATTTTGTGTCCGTTCTTTGTTGACATGGTCAATGGTTAAGTGTGCTCATCTAATATCTTATTGGGTTACATGGTTTGAACTACCATATTGTTAACAAATACCACTTCTTATGTAATTTGCAAACTTTGTAATGTAATAACTTTTACCAACTTGCGATTTGACACGTAATGTAATCATTTGTTTTTTTGTTGTGGTGTACATAATTTGGGTTTTGAATTGAATACATTACCTACGTTTTTAGTTTTTAGGTATGGAGAATCGGGAGAAGAAAACATTGACAGGTTTTTGCTACTGGGGCGGAGAACGGAAGGTAAATGCCAATGGCACCTTCTTGTACAACGGTGGGATGTGTGTAGCTGTTCTACTTGAAGAAGGAAATCAAGTAAATGAGTTGCTTGAGAAGGTTTGTGGTGCCCTTCACATTAATTTGGAAGGTAAAATATTTTTCTATAACACAAAGAGGGACAAGATGAAGTATGTAACTTTGAAAGACGACAATGGTGTTGCAATGTTGTTCCACTTGAACGAAGATGATGTCGGCTTGTTTGGAAGAAAAGGAATGAGTCGAATGACTCCTTTTATGCATGTCAGAAGGTTGTTGACATAGGCAACACCTAGTTTTATCTATGATAATGACTGGGACCATCGCAATAACCAACTTGACACCCTCTCTTCTGCCATTATATTCAATTCAACAAAAACAACAGCTGACCAATAACTGCCATTTCCACTACCATTAACATTGATTAGCCCCTACTCTATCCACCCATGGCTTGTTTGTTGTTTGTTGGACAAGACTACTAAACCACCAACCGATCAACATTTGACATTACTCAACAATTGATATTACCACTACAGTCAACATCACTTAGCCCATCCACCTAGGTATTGTCTGTTTGACTAGAAGATTAGTAAAGACCTTTATAGTTCCATAGGATATGTAAACTGGAACACTAGCGATGGGATTAACAACAACAAAGCCCCTATCCCATGTCCTGTGGGATTTTAGATCCAATGGATATGTAATGACTGCAAAAGCTTCCAATTAAATACAACATACATGGTCCCTCGGTTGTATAATACAACGTACATGTGAAGGCTATACATGAACTATGTATTGACTGGAACGAGGAGAATTGTATCAAGTAATGATCGAGAAGGCAAAGAAGAAAATGAAATTAGAAGTTAGAATTGCAAAATGATGACATTCAAACATAGACAAACATCTAACCAATAGAAAACCAGAATGCTCATACAACAGAGGTCAGTATTCATCATTCACAAAAATCCGATTGGCATGCTCTATGAGTGACCAAAAAAAAAACTACAAACCCCATAAAATGGCAGAATTTGGCTGAGACCACTGACCAGTGACCACTAATGTTAACAGATAAAATCAATTATACCTGCATATAGAAGTTAAATTCCAAGGCCAACTCAGGCTTGAGGTTGTCAGCAAGACATCTCTTTTCACACAAATAATGCCGTCCATTTCTCTGATCTACCAGAATTATTGAAATTAATTGAAGTAATTTAGGTACCCATAAATCTACAAATTTACCCGCTCACGTTAACCTGCCATTACTTTCCATTTCATATCTTCCCCAGCACTACGATACCACCACCATCAAACTAATGGGAAATACAAAAGTAGCAGAGTTTTACTTAGTCCATTCTTAAATCAAAGCTAATCAAGCGACTGAACTAGGGGGCACATTGTCAACCATACACAATGAAAGACACTAACCAGTTCCATTACCAAAACATAGAAAAACAAGACAAATGTGATAACAAGAACAACTCAACGAGGAAGAGAAATTGAAGCACAGATAAAAGGCCAAGGAATGCAATCAAAATTTTTATTCAGCAAGACAGTGAGCTTAACCATGCATAAAGATCAGAAAGACCATTCTAATCGCCTGACCTCATCTCACTCCGTTCAAAAATCAAGAGAGGGCTCATTAAGATCCAACGGCACCCGTTCAATTATGATATGAAGTAATTAAATCCAAAATTCGGTTGACTGCATAGAAAGAGGATCTAATCACTCTGCTCCTAAAATAAGGCTTAAATTAGAATTCCCCTCACAATGGAAACATAGCCCGTCAACATATCCACTTAGCCTAATTGTACGAAAGCCAAATACATTCATCTTCAACCACTCATATGAAGGTATGCAAACAAAGTAAAAAAAAGGTATTCATTCAAGTTACATAACATCCAAATGCATGAACAGCTACAAGTGATACAATGTTTCAGTCTCTAATGTTTCAGATGAAATCATGACCAAGAAGATGAAATCATGACCAAGAAGAAACTCAATGCATTTACTGGGATATAAGCCACAGAATTACTTATCCGGGTTTCGCAATATTATCAATGCATCACTTACAAAATAGGAAAAAAAGATATTCAAGAACTAAAGAATACATATGGAAAGTATGTAACACAAAAAACAGAAAAGGATTTCCAGGAAAATTCAACTACATTTCGATACCTGTATGCTAAAATCACAAATATAAGGGGGGAAAAGGGGAGCCTCGTCCCATCAGTTTGAGCAAATTAAAATTTTGTTCAAGTCAACACCCAGATCCAATCTAGCAAGGAAATAAGATTCAACCGGCCAAACAAAAGAGTTCAGCACCAGGAGATAACATTTAGCACCATTTTATTCCTAATAAACTCGAAAAAAAAACTATTAACCTTCAGCCCACATTGAGGGGATTAGAAATACTAAGAACTCTCAAACTTACGGTAAAAAAAGATCTCCAACCCGGGCTGGGGATTTCGGAAGCAAATCAGTGCTGGAAGTTTAAACCCAGTCAATTTCGAAACTTGATAGAGGTCTCCGGTGGCCGGAAAAGGACAGCGATGGTTAGCCAATTCCAAGGTCGCCTGAGGTCAGCGGCTAAAGAAAACAACTGTGCCTGGAGATTCAAGACCAATGACAACGTCGAGGAAGATCGACGAAGAGAGTTGGGGAATTTCTGGTCATCGGTTGGCAAGAGAGAGAGGAGAAGAGAGGAGCAACGAGATGAAGAGAGAGGAGCAACGGAATGGGTTTCAGAGAGCAACAGCGAGAGAGAGAGAGAGAGAGAGGGGGGGGGGTTTCAGAGCTAGGGTTTGGATGTGATTTGGAGGCTGGAGAGATACGGGTTTTGGGGAGAGGGATTCAACGACGTCGTGTAGGTAAAGGGGTAGTTTTGTCCACATATATTTTTCATTCCATGTATTAGGAATTGTTTTCCTCCTCCCCATCACTTATGAATTCCTAAAAAGTTGTCCATGACCTGGGAAATCTTTTTCCCTCTTTCCACTGATCAGCAATTTTCCCTTGATTTAATAAACTTTAAAAAAAATTAGGTTAAATAAATCTTCAAAATAGAGTTTAGCAGCGGAAGCTTTAAAATTCAGATTAACAATAAACATAATTTGGGTAAAAAAAATAACAATAATAATCATTTAAGATTATATTTCTTGAAATCTGAAAATTCAGTATTAAAAACAAATCAAAGCTTCTAAGGGTACGGGTACAGAAGTCTGACAACTTTATTTAACAAAAAGGACAGGACTGATCACTAATTCTGATACGAGTTCCAAGCTTCTTCTTGCTCAGTCTCAACAACCGGCTCTCTTCCTGAAAATGCTGATCACCTCTTGTCTTCTGAATACCTGGCATGAAACACCAGGCCAAGCGGCACTAAAATGAGTTTCGACTCTCAGTAGATAAATCTTACCCATTAACCCTTAAGCTACAAGTAAACACATTTATAATAAATAAGGTAAGAATTGAATAGCACAGAACTTGTTTCATTATATAACCATCAACTTAAATAAATATCATACTCTCAACTTTGATAAAAATTCCAACACCTCATGTCACGCCCTCGATTTTCAACATAAATAATAATCATTTTCAATAAATAAAACCATCACCGAAAAATCGACAATACCCAAATGACATATTTTCCCCAGTTCTCAAAGTTGAATTCAAATTACAATCTCGGCTCGAAGCCCCAAGTTATACAAATGCTAAAATAATATTACAGTTTTCATTAATTATTTCTCTGAATGCTACTTTCAAATAAAATGAAAATTTAATTCCTTTATACCTCCGAGACACATGATCGACTAGCACGAGATGCACGTCATGCAACTTCCTTGCTTTTTACCTGAAAATAATAGGTTGAGCTACACTAGCCCAGTAGAGAAATCTATACTCAAGTTATATGAAAATGCGATGAAGTATGCGCCAAACGTGAATGAGACTCAACAATTGAACAAGAGACACAAGAGGGGTTACCACAACGAATTAACAAATCTAGACTTCAGGATTTCAAACATCTTAGAGATAACCCTAACCATCCACATATCAACTAGAAGCAGCGTTAAAACTCACATCAATCGATCAAATAACAATAATAGTTCAACCATCTCGTAATTTCTCAAATGAATGCCACAAACCACCTTCTCAATTCATACCATCTACCATAGAGCCTCATTTCATAAAACTTTCCCTTTTGAATTTCCAAAACAATTTAGAAAAAACACAAGACCACCACGGGTCAAGCTCTATTGATTCGAGCTTGAATACCGGAATCTGTTGATTTGTGCCCAAATACCAGATCCGTTGATTCGCTCAAGAATACCAGAGGATTTTGATAAAAATCCTCTTTTCAAAACTCAAATTGCTTTCGTTAATAAAATCTTGATAAAATCAACATTTCGTTCTCTTTTCCAACAACCACAATCCCAAGCATTCCAAACATCAACATAGACATCTAAAGTCAATCAAATTTCTCTTCATCATGCGAGACATTCAACTGTGTTACCATCCCTTGAGTCACATTGAATTCTCTCCACCTGGGTTTCCGCATTGCCACACCTTGCGTTGCGGGCCCTCTAGAGTCTCCGCATTACCACACCTTGCGTTGCAGGACCCTCTATTCAGAATTCACAACTCACGTAAACATAAAAGCATTATCAATCCGTATATAAGCAAACATCATTTCCCAAGCTCATAGTTGTTCTTACATCATTAACCATGGATACAAACTCATAAGCACACCCCATTGCACATTAATAAATACTTTAAGCCCACGTTATTCCTCTAAGTCTATCACGACACCTTACGTCACGTATCGAACCCACAACGACTCTACGACACATCACCCACTAGGTTCTAAACGGGAATCAAATAGAACGAGGACACGAGTCACAATACTACCCATCAGATCACTAGACAAGCTCACGTCCACCCATAATACTCATCACATTACCCCTTATCGTCCACGGTACTCCTACCAAACTTACAATACATTCCCTACCCAACGACACTAATATTATACTCTAGCGAGTGCCAAGAGACAAAATCAAACAACGAGCCTTTAGAACACAAGCAGTCATATTTGAGAGTGACTTAAACATGTTCTAATCATATAGGGAATCATAACACAGAACAAAAACAACCTTAGGAGTAGCCACAGACATCGGCCGACTGACACACCTCTACTCAAATGGTCATAACTTTCTGTGTACTAAGAGTTCTAAGGTGATTCTGGTGGCAAATGAAAGCTGACTTTAAGACCTTCGAATCGATATAAAGTTTACATGAAACGGACTTCGGACGAGGAAGTTATGGCTGTTTGAAGTTGGGCTGAAACTCAAAAACGGACTGAATTTCCAGATTCGACCAAAATGCAAAACCCAACCTCAAGCGCGAAACAAAGCACGATCTAGGTACATAAACATCATATAAACGTATAACAAGAGTAAGAAATCCCTACCACAACGGGTTTTGAGCAAAACCCTAAGTACACCAAGTGCTATAAGTTTGAATCCACCAAAAACAAACTCCACCCAAGCTCGGCTACAAGATCTAGGGTGAATACAACCCAAAAATAAGATAAATAAACAAAGATCAACAAGTGATTGAGAGGAGAGAGAGAAAAACGTGGTGAGAGCCCAAAAGTGTTAGGAAGAACACAAAACCTACCTCTTGTTCACCAAACGCAAGAATCGAGTGATTTTGAGGTTGAAAACCCTTGGATCTTGAAGATTTGAGGTTGAAATCAAGAGTTTTGGGTGAGATTAGAGTTGGGTAGGTGAGAGAGGGTTTTGAGATCTGATTTCGTGGTGTTTGGGTGTGAAAAATGGTAAATGGGGGTATTTATAGTGGTCCAAAAAGCGTGCTGAAATCTGCAGAAAAACACAGCGGGTACCGGTACTGGGTGACTCCCAGTACCGGTACTGGAGCCTTCAGAAAGTCAATTTGGCCACGCTCTGGACACTGGGTACTGGTACTGGGCAAGAGGCAGTACCGGTATTGGCTAAAGAAAAGATGAAATTTCACCGACGGACATCGAATCGAACCCGCTTGCTACCAATACCTCCAAACATCATTTCAACACCGAAACTCAAAGTTTAACTATCTATCGAACGTTCCAAACATAACGACACGTCAATCCGAACGATCACATCAATTAAATAACCAAAGTAAATTAGAGCACAATTTTACTAAAATGAGATTTTTACACGGGTCCTCACATTCTACCCACCATATAAAAATTTCGTTCTCGAAATTTGCTAAACCAAGTCCAGCCAAGCCTTCAATCACAATATCTAACCTCATATCACAATTCCATAACCAAAACCTCATCCTTCCTTCCCTACGTTGACCTTCCCTTACTCTTTTTGCTCCACAAATCCTCTTGCTAACGGTATGGTCCTACCACCCATCAATCAATCTCGTAAGCCTAGGATACACATCAATTTCTCCTCAAGAACTACACCAATCTCTAATCGCTCTCCTGAAATCTCAACCTTCACCGACATTCAAATTTTAACATCCACTCCGAGATTCAACGACTTATATCCTCTCGTTCTTCAAACTCTAAAATCCGCGTTCTCCTTCTCTCTTTTTTTCAGTCAATGTCAACTATCAATTTAGAAAACTCTGAATAACACCTGTGGTAATAAAACCCAAGAACCCATAATCAAATTATTAGACTTCCTAATGATCACCACCCCATGCTCAGTTATGAACACCGACTCACCATAATTACACTCCTTACGTCTTAAAGCTATTGACTTCCTCTTCAACTCCAAGAGCAACACGTCTCACAATCAATCCAACTCTATCGATAATGCTATGGATAGACACCAACACCATACACACATAAGACAATCCGCTAGTCATGATCCCCAACTCACACCTCCATCTACCCGCATAACTCTTCCCTATGAACTCTACACAAACCTCAAACGTCTTTTCGTCCATCTAACCTTCAAACACAACCAAGATTCTAATGCCTATCCACATCTCTCATCCCACTTAGCGTCACTACCAACTCCCGCTCGAGAAATCCAAATTTACTCCTACAGTAATGTGTCCCTTCTACATAAGTCAACGCGACACAATATTGGAACCATTCACGTAAACTCTCAAATCCACCATTTTCCTCAAACGTAGTTCCCCACATATTACTGCTGCTACTCAAGAAAAGATATGCTCCAAATTCCAACTACATAATAATTCCTCATAGCAAATGCCCACATATGCTTCATCGTTTATTCTACATAGTATACAAAAAGTAAACTTCACGCATTGTTACTACATAACATATCAAACATGTAGGTTTAAGCTAAATAGCAATAAAGTTCATACACGAAATATCCTAACAAACCAACCATACAATTTAATGTCTCACACAACACCAATCATATTCACGCATTAGCAGACTCACTTAGTATTCACAGAATAACAAAGTATCCCATCACTTCACAAATTATGGCTCTAGAAAATCCAATAGTAATCTCGTTCCTTTCAACCTCATAATACATTTCACGTTTTCTGTTCACCCATCAACATCGAATTCTCTCGTCATTCAATCTAATCAAGCCACATGCTTCCCATTTTCACAATCTTAAATATCATATAACAAATACACATAGTGTCAATATTAATCATTTCTCTATCAATGTTACAATCACACGACATTTTATCACCCAAATACCTACACAATGTGTGCATTAGCTGCACTAACGAACTTCCACTACTATTGATTATCTTGATACTAAAATTTAAACACCAACATAAATAAATTGACAGGCTCCTTCCTAAATACCAACAAGACTCAGGGGTTTCAAACACAATGCGTCTATACTCGTTGTTACGTTCTGAGACTTCTACTACCCCATCTCTAAGAACCAAAATCACTCACACAAATAACTCTTAACGGTTCTGCTCACCACAAATTTTCACAGCTCTCAAGTCTCTTCCTTACACTAAGTAGTCATTGTAGACACCCCAATCCGGACCTCGGAGGGTCTTTGACCGCCCCGATGATGAAATAAAGGAAACAAAGCCTTTGTGAGCTTGAATGAAGTATTCCTCCAGCATCCGCAACCCAAACCAACCATCAGCCCAGAAAAGTCCAAAAACTCAAAAGCCCAGAGAAAGCCCAAAAGACCTGGACTGAACCTAAAGTACTGTGCGCGACACTTCTACACCGCACGGCGTATCGAAATTTAATACGCCGCACGCAGTCATGAGGTTAACCGCACGGCATTTTGGATAAAGTTCTGACTGGCTCAGAAAGCTGTCGGCCACGCCTATTTGAGCCACAGCTGCAATACGGCTCAGCCGAAAGCACACTTCTGGCCCGCCTAGAAAATGCCTCCAACTTTTGAAATTCAAAATCCAAGGCTCTTGCCTATAAATACACCCCTCCACTCAAGAGAAAAGGGCCCTTGATCACCATTATACCCTTTCTCTCTCTTCTTGCTGTCACACCCACTTTCCCATTTCCAAGCCTTGAGAATGTTGTTCTTAAAAGACATTCTCTAGGCCTTTTACTCCATTTTTCTCCTCACCATTGAAGTTAGTCCCTTACTAACTTTGAGGTCCCAACTACCCAATATACCCATCTATTGCACACATCCACACTTCTATTTTCTTTTTCTACCTTCCGACGTCCATCTTCCTTCATCAAAGCTCATTCAAGCTCCAGATCCAAGGTAAAAACCAAGTTTCCTTGGGCTAGGCTTTGTCCTGGCCCTGAGGGGACCTTTCTGTTTTCAGGCTCGACCCTTTTGGTTGAGATCTGACCTAAAACCTCTTTTTCAAAACAAAACCAGAGTTCTGTACAAAGGTGTGCTACGCCGCGCGGCTCTATAGAGCGTCGCACGGCGTAGTAGACTAATACGCACGGCATTTCGAAAGAATACTATTTTATTGATCAAACTGTCTGGATCGCGATCATCCATTGTTGGGTCTGTTCTGTATACCAAAAGCTGTCTCAGAATGAGACCATTTCTACAAGCCATGTTTTAAGCTCCATAGATCTTTTCAAAACAAGCAAACGTATCAAAAATGGTTTTTCCCTTCATGGTTTGAAAGAATGGTGCAAATCTGAGATGATCTGGCGGCTGTGAGTTGTCTGAAGCTTTAAAATAAAACCGTGCGATGTAATGGTACACCGTGCGAAGCTTTACAAAACTATAAAAGTTTGGTATCAGGATCGGAACCACGCACGGCATATTGGTAAGCCGCGCGCTGTAAGCCGATATGCCGTTTGACGGAGGGCAGTGATCCAGACAGTCCGTTTGAATATCTTTCTTGTTTATATCATCGCCATGCCATCCTTATCATCTCTGTACAGCAAGCACCACTAGCACGGCAACGTGTTATTATTTATCTTGTTACCCTTTCCCCTTTATGTGTTTTTAAGGTTCTCCGAATCGTATTAATCCCCCCATTTAAAATGCTTAGTAGAGACCGGTTTTCACCGGGCCAGCGGGGTGCTTTTAAACAAAACATTCCCCGTTCGTAACCTGGCTCCCGGATCCAAAATCTCAAACGGTTTCGCTAGATCAAAAAGCCTTTTTCTTTCAAACAAAACCCCCATCAGTTCCTCGGATCATCCATCACAAAAATCCGGGTGGCGACTCTGTCATAAAACAGCGCCGCGGGCGCGGGAGCCCACAGTGGCGACTCTGCTGGGGACTTTTATTCAAAACTTCTTTTTTTTTAAAAAAAAAATACATAAAGAAGTGTTGGATAATCAAGAGGGCCAAACTTGAAAGGCATTTTTCTTGGGGGACTTAATGCAATTTGGAGAACTTAATTTTTTTTTTTACACTCTGCACCGCACAAGCCTCGCTAGTGTGTTTCGGCTATCTTGCCCGGTTTACCGCTGACAAGCTCTCCCGAAATGCCTAGCAACCCTCGACTATGATGAGCCATCGTGCTGTTCGACCATTGTCTTGCAATACACTTGACATGGGGTAGTACATCTTGGCTCTAGTTCGGGGAACCCCTCTCAAACCAAAACCGGCCTTTACACTTGTTCATAACCATAGAACTTTCCCAACTAGGACAGGAACCCATGGCTAGGACTTATGTGATATATTCTGTTTATGTGTATTTATTTGTACATACATATCATTCACACATCATTGCATCTTGCAGGCTAGAGGATTAGGCTCTCTTAGAATTCTTTAGGACTTTTCGGTCAGTCTAGGAGACTATAAATCCATGGAGGTTGCGATACCTCCGGTGTTTGCCGTGCCCGAACGGCTCCCTTGACATGGGATTAACCTTGGAGGTGTGCGTATTTGGATTCTGACGGTCACATTTCTCTGTCTCGGATGGTCAAGATAAGGAGATTGGCTCTGGTTCCGAAAACGATCGGAATTTAACCTGCCTGACAGTACCTACCTGGATCGTCGGAAATCTTCTGTACAAATGCCCCAAGTGAAACTCAAGTCACGGTAGGTTCTAGGACCTAGAAGGCACGTAGAAGGTAGGACAGACACTCGGGGCGGATTTTGAGTTGTTCCCTTTTGCTTTGCTGCAAGTTCAGAAACATTGGACACCTGCAAAAAGAAGAGGCTTTACCCAATTGGTTTCGTCCATCTCGAAGATTGGTTCGCGTAGATACCCTGGAAGAAACCCAACTGGCTGAGGTCCACATAGAACAGGAAGGCCAGCCATTATTAGCAGTTTCGCTAAGCCCAGCAATACAGGAGCCTCCGCCACTTGAAAATCTCTTACCCATGGCTGACCAAGGAAACGGGGTAGAAGAGCTTAGGCAGAACATGGCTACTATGAACGCTCAGTTTAGGCAATCCCTTGCTGGGATGGATGTGCAACTCAAAGCTTCGGTTGCATCCATGAAAGGCGACATGAACATGATAATGGAAACCATGCAAGAGGTTTGAGACAAGCTTTTGGTTAAAACTGATGTACCCAAAGAAGAAACGCCATCCAAGGACACGCCAGCAATCGATCCTAATCTAGCCGCCCTTATGGTTAAAATCGGAAAGTTGGAAGAATCAATGCAAGAAAGCAAGCGATTAGGAAGAGGAGAGATTGACATGAACAAATTGTGCCTGTTCCCCAACGCGAAGTTACCATAAAAGTTTAAGGGTGTGGATTTCGCAAAGTTTGACGGTACCGGAGATCCAAAAGCTCACCTCCAAGGGTATGTTGGTTCACTCACCATGAGAGGAATCGAGAAGGAAGCCATGGCCCAACTATTCCATGAATCTCTATCGGGGCCCACTTTGCAATGGTTTCTTACCCTAGAACCCTCTAAGAAAAGGACTTGGGAAGATATTGGGACGGCATTTGTAGCTCAATACGATTTCAATGTTGATCTAAAGATGACCACGAGGGAACTAGAACGCACCAAGATGGGTGAGAAGGAAGGCTTCGCCGACTTTGTGAAACGTTGGAGGGCTAAGGCCACTCAGATGCAAAGCAAACCAGACTTAAAGGAACAGATAAGGATCATCACCAAGAATCTGCCAAACTCTTTTGCTCCATACATGGTTCTCTCCCAGGCAGCCCCAAATTTCGAAACTTTCTATGACTCAGACCTGGCTGTAGAAGAAGCACTGCGAGATGGAACATTAGAAAGGAAGGAATCAGCAGCAAAGCCCAAAAGGGTATATTCAGGGAACAGCAATGTCCTCTACGGGAATTCCAATCAGGCTGGAACTTCATCTGCCAAACTGGCAGAAGTAAACCAAATTTCAGAAAAACCAAAGTCCCAACAAAGAGCCTTTACCCAATTCAGTACTCCTAGATCCGCCTTGCTCAAAAAGCTCACTGAAGTAGGAGTATTGAATCCCCTTCCGCCACCACAGAACATTCCACCCAACCTAAATCAAAACGTCTACTGCGATTTCCACCAAATGCATGGCCACACCACTGATAACTGTATCCGTCTCCATCATGAGATTCAAAACCTCATCGACAATAAAGTCATTGATACCCCTCCTTCGGACAAACCAAACACCATGACAAATCCCTTGCCACAGCATAATACCCCATTCCATATCAACCAAATCACCCAAGACAAAAGCCAAGACTTTGATCCTACCTCTTTCATCATCCCTGATACCGAGCCGAAGCCTGTTGTGGAAGTTCCCGAAGAAATCGCCCTCTGTTACCTTTGGGATTGGGGAGACTTGATTGCTGATTGGAGAGAGTTTGAAGTCGCTAATTTCCAAGAAGATGTAAACCCATTCTTTGAGCCAGAATGGGAAGTTGATTGGCAAAACATTTATGCTGACCCTCTTGATGGATTTTCTTTGAATATGATGTTCAACTTGCCAGAAATGCCGGAATGGGAGTGGAATCCAATTCCGGATGAGTACCAACTCTTGGCCTGGAATGATCCTTTAGATACCTTCTCTATACCCATGTTGTTTACAGAAGAATACCAACCACCGGCGGTGATCTACGACTGGCCTGAACCGGTTCCGTTTCGACCAGACTTCTCCTCCTACCTCCTCGATCTCATAGCCAACGACCCATACAACAACGTGGGTCTTGCTCCATACCCAGAACCGCCGGGTCCCGAAGAAGATGTGGCTAGTAATGAGTTCAACCCAATGGACTATCTGGTCGATGAAATTAAGTCAGAATCATCTGTCACTTTCCCAAAAGATGCTGATGTTGCCATGATGAACTTGTGGGAAGATGAACCAGGTGCTAAGACAAACCTGTGGGGTAATACGGAAATCATCAACATAAAAGTGGGGAACGAAGAATGGACTGTAAATAGGGCAGTAGTAGAAGCTGAGAAATGGAAGCCCGAGGATCTGTGGGAAGACCTGGTTGTCGCTGACTTGGCTGCCAATCTCCAAGACACTACCATTGGAAACAAGCGCAAGGCCCTTGCGGATTTGTGGAATGAAGAATCCAAGTACCAACAGATTGGTCAATTAACCCGGAGTGGTCGAATATACCAACCCCCTAATCTTCAGATCGGAGAATCCTCCAACCCGTTTGTCACCCCAATCAAAGATACTTTCCAACCCTTTGCCCCACCAGTTAAAGAGCCTTCACGCCCTGAAAAAGACCCAGAAAGAATGATCAAGCGCCAGCTTGAACAAACTCCAGCCAAAATGTCTGTTTGGGACGTACTAGTTCATTCCACCCGCCATCGCGAAGGATTCATCCAAGCTCTCTTTCACCTGAAAGTCCTCTCCGCCATAACCCCTGACGAACTTGTGGCACTCATCAAAACCATACCCGTCAAGCATGCTATCACCTTCGCTGATCGAGATTTGCCCACTGATGGAACTGATCACAATCGGCCACTCCATATCACTCTGAAATGCCACGAAAAATGGGTACCAGTAATCCTCATTGACAACGGGTCGGCAATCAATGTCTGCCCACTCCGTGTCGCTTATTGCTTGGGATACAAAAATAGTGACTTTTCTCCATCGGAAGTCAAAGTTCGGGCCTATGACAACACCCGACGAGATGTGACTGGCACTCTCATGCTTCCTATGACCTTTGGGCCCTACCAAACAGATGTGGAGTTCCATGTGGTAAACATTCCCGCATCCTTCAACCTACTGCTGGGTAGACCTTGGATGCATCGACCTGACATCATGGCAGTTCCTTCAACACTCCATCAGAAAGTTAGACTGGGACTAGAAACTGGGATGCTCACCATTCACGGCGATTCTGGGATTCGTGCTCCTGTAGAAGACAATGCCCCGCTTTTGGAGATACAACATGGGGAAGAGGACGTTGCTCTGGGCGGTTTCTCTCTTGACACCTCTCATTCTGTTTTCACTGTCAAGATTGATGATGATTTCGTCGTTAGTAATGTTGCCATAAAGATAATGAAGAGAATGTCCTACATGCCAGGATTGGGACTGGCAAAGAATCTTCAGGGGCCAGCACAATTTGAAGAGCCAGGAACTTTAACCCGCATAACAGGTGTGGGGTACTACTCTTCCGAGGATAGGAGGGAGAAGAAGGGAGACAAGCTGGAAGATTATTTTGTCAAAGAAAAGGCAAAACAGATTTATCAAGGGCAGCCAGAACCATTTTGGGACAAAGAAACCAATACCTTCCTACCAGGATTTGAGATATTCGCCAATGATGTCTGGCCTGAAAGTGATGAAGAGCCAGAAGCAGTAATCAAACCAGTAAATGCGACAGATTGGGTTGAAACTCTTGCCTTGGGTAGCCTGGCGACCTTATTCGAGGAGGACGAACCATTGGGTATAGTTGTGGAAGCAAAAGTGCAGATGCTGGGGCAGGAGGCCCCCGAAGATCCAACTTCACTCATCATGGATGCCGCTGGAGATTATAAGAATTGGACTTTCATACCGAGTGCAACCAGTCATGAGTCTGAATTTGAAGCTGAGTCCTTTGAGTCTTCCGAGTCTTCTGAGTCTTCTGAGTCTGTTGAGTCCGAGTCGGTGCCTCTTGGCCCAACTCCTCAGAGTCTGTATTTTGAGTTTGAGTCTACCCGTGTGTACGGCGCCCTCGAGGCCTCTGCTAATGATGAAATAAATGAATCTGATTCCGCTTACTTCCCTGATTTTGAAATAAATTGTGTCGACCCCAATGATGAAGAGATCGATTTCGAGGGGGAAATCCCTGAAGAAATTCGGTCCCTAATCGAAAGGGAAGACGAAAGGCATGCTCAGCCTGTAAAAGAAGAAGTTGTTTCAATAAATTTGAGGGACAAAGGGAATCCCCGAATGGTCCAGATCGGTTCCGCGCTGTCAGAAGAAGAGCGTCAGGCTCTTATGGAGTTGTTAAAAGAATTCGAGGACGTTTTTGCATGGTCGCACGCTGATATGCCCGGAATTGATCCCGAAATCATGGAACATCGGATTCCCCTTCACCCTGACGCGAAACCAGTAAAACAAAAACTGAGACGCATGAGGCCCGACTGGGTGCTCAAAATAAAAGAGGAAGTAACTAAACAAATCAATGCTGGGTTCTTAATGGTAACTAAATACCCTCAGTGGGTTGCTAACATCGTTCCCGTCCCAAAGAAGGGTGGCAAAATCAGGGTCTGTGTGGACTTAAGGGACTTAAACAAAGCTAGCCCCAAGGATGACTTCCCTCTGCCCCACATCGACGTGCTAGTTGATAACACCGCGGGACATGCCTTACTTTCCTTCATGGACGGCTTCTCAGGATATAACCAGATTCTCATGGCCCCGGAAGACCGAGAGAAGACCACGTTCATTACCGAGTGGGGAACCTATTGCTATCGGGTCATGCCTTTCGGGCTGAAAAACGCAGGTTCCACTTATCAACGAGCTGCTATAACCTTGTTGCATGATATGATCCATAGAGAGGTGGAGGTTTACGTTGATGACATGATCGTTAAGGCAAAAGAGCAAGAAGGTCACTTACCCGCGTTGAGAAAGTTCTTCGAAAGGATAAGGAAGTACAGGATGCGCCTCAACCCTGCTAAATGTACGTTCGGAGTCACCACCGGAAAAATGCTCGGATTCATGATCACCACTCGTGGCATCGAAATCGATCCATCAAAGATTAAGGCCATTCTGGAAATGGAGCCACCACGGACACAGAAAGACGTGAGGAGTTTCCTTGGCAAAATACAGTTCATCAGCCGGTTTATCGCAAAATTGACTTCAACATGCGAACCCATATTCCGTTTGCTCAAGAAAGGAACACCCTTTGCATGGAATGACAGATGTCAGCAAGCTTTCGAGGCCATTAAAGCCTATCTAAGGAATCCGCCAGTCTTAATGCCGCCGGAACCAGGAAGACCTTTGATCCTATACTTGTCAGTCACTCCATCTTCCATGGGGTGCATGCTGGCACAGGAAGGAGACGATGGGGTTGAAAGGGCTATCTATTACCTCAGCAAAAAGATGGTTGGGTCCGAAGAACGCTATACTCCCTTAGAAAAGACATGCTGGGCACTTGTTTGGGCTTCCAGAAAGTTAAGATATTACATGCTGGCCTATTCGGTGAGATTGATATCCCGAATGGATCCTCTGAAGTACTTGTTCGAAAAGCCAGCACTCACAGGAAGGATGGCACGATGGCTATTGATGCTGGCAGAATTCGAATTAAAATACGTCAGCAGAAAATCAGTAAAAGGAAGAGCTATCGCTGAATTTTTGGCCGACTGCCCGGTCGAAGGAAAAGAAGATGCCGAATTTGAGTTGCCGGATGAAGGCATATTGACCATAGTTGAGGACGTGTGGCAATTATATTTCGACAGAGCAACCAATCAGAGAGGATTCGGAATTGGTGTGCTATTGATTTCACCGGATGGGTCGCACATCCCGCTTGCATTCAAACTCAACTTCAAAGTCACCAACAATCAAGCGGAATACGAAGCTTGCATTGTCGGCATGGAAACAGCCATTGAAATCGGTGTAGAAAAATTGGAAGTCGTGGGAGATTCCAACCTGGTCGTTTCTCAAGCAAACGGTGATTGGAAAGTCAGGGAAGAGAAGTTAAAGCCGTACCATCGAGATCTCGAAGATCTCATTCCCCATTTTAACAAAGTAACTTTTACTCATGTTCCGAGACTCAAGAATCAATTCGCTGATGCCCTGGCAACATTAGCCTCCATGGTCGAAATCCCTATTGGTGTGAAGCTAAGGCCGATTATGATCGAACAAAGGGATACCCCGGTATACCAACATGTCATGGCCATCAACGAGCCCGAGGACGGTCACCCTTGGTTTTACGATATCTGGAGATTCGTGGAAAGAGAAGAGTACCCCTCTGAAGCAAGCAAGAAGGACAGGATCGCCCTTCGAAGAATGGCAGCCCAGTACATCATTTGTGGAGGAAATCTATACCGAAGGTCTCACTGTGGAACCCACAAACTGTGTATTCATGGTGAGGAGGTAAAAAGGGTGATGGAAGAAGTCCATTAAGGAGTATGCGGTCCTCACATGAACGGCATGATGCTTGCCAAAAAGGTTTTGAGACAAGGCCACTTCTGGTCCACGATGGAGACGGAATGTGTGGAATACGTACGACGTTGCCATAAGTGCCAAATTCACGCTAACCGCACGCATGTTCCGCCACATGAGTTGCAGCAAACGACCTCGCCATGACCTTTCTCGACATGGGGTATTGATGTCATCGGAAGGATTGTGCCAGCAGCCTCTAACGGCCACAAGTTCATCCTGGTGGCTATCGATTACTTCACAAAATGGGTAGAAGCAGCCTCATATGCAACCCTGACCGCGGTTCAAGTCGCGCATTTTATCAAGCAAAACGTTATTTATCGGTATGGGGTCCCACAAGCATTCGTGTCCGACAATGGGGTGCATTTCAAAGGCCAAGCAAGGGAAGTCTTGGAGGAATTCCAGATCCAAGTACACAAGTCAACAACCTATCGACCGCAGACCAATGGGGCCGTGGAGGCAGCCAACAAAACAATCAAAACCATCCTGGAAAAGACCATTCAATCTGCAAGGGATTGGCACGAACGACTACCTTTAGCATTGTAGGGATACCGCACGTCTGTGCGTACACCAACGGGAGCAACTCCGTACTCTTTGGTTTATGGCATGGAGGCCATACTTCCCATAGAATTAGAGGTTCCACCCCTCCGTACTATGATCGAATGCGATGTACAAGAGGCAGATTGGCTGAGCAACCGGTTTGAAGAACTCATGTTGTTTGATGAACGTCGTTTAAGGGCACTTTATCACATTCAAGGATATCAAAGGAGAATTGCACGTGCATTTAATAAGAAAGTGAAGCCCAGGGACCTGACAGAAGGTGACATGATTCTGAAGGAGATACGAGCACCAATCTATGATCCCCGAGGAAAGTTCCGACCAAAATGGTCTGGGCCGTATATTATCAAGACCATCCTATCTGGAGGAGCTACGCAACTTATCGATCTGGACGGAAACGAATTCTCAACTCTAGTCAACCTGGATCAACTCAAGCGCTACTACCCCTGAGAGAAGCTCGCTGGGCTAAAAACTGTAAGGGCAGTCAGTTCCAGGCAAAAATTAGAGCAAAAGGCCTGCTAGGATGAAAACCCGCAAGGGCATCTTAGGCAAAAATTAAGGCATACAATGAACAAGCTCGCTAGGCCGAAAACCCGAAAGGGCTGTACTAGGCAAAAATTAGAGCGTAAAAGGAGAGTGCCAAAACCAGAGCGAACCCTATCCTTGAACTACGTCATGACCTGATTCCTTCATCAAAAGGATACGTAAGCAGTCTCACTATGGGACTTGGTCACGATCAATCAAAACAAAAATCCAGATTGACAGAATCCAGAAAGGTAGAATCAGAGAGGGGGAGACCCTCCATAACTCACTTTATTAGGATAACTGCTTCTAATACATAAGGCTGAGCATGATCTTCGAAAATAAAAAGGCAATACAATAAAAGGAGGTCCACGATTTATTCAATGATCAGGGTAGTAAGATCGAGTCAGTTTCCTTGGGCACCCGCCCTCGCAGCAATGTCCCTCCTGAGCCATTTCCTGTAACTCCCACGCACTACAACAGAGGGGTAAGGATGAGCATCGGTCACCTCACGAGACCTCCAGAATCGCTGGTAGTTGCAAAGAACCAAATGGCGGAAGAAAGGCATAACTACATCCACCAGGATCTCTACAGGAACCTCCTGTCTCAAACCAAGCTGACGCTGAATCCGATAGGGGATGTAGAAGGTAAAAGCCTCCAGCCCGAGAAGAACCATCCACTGGGAACCCATATAATGCACAGTCATGGGCGGAAGATCAAGCCAAGAGCTTCTCCAGGAGATAGTCTCAGCCTGTTGACGCTTGAAGAAGGTGACCCACTCGGAAACTCGCCTGTCCGCAAATTCAAAGTACCGAGAGGAAAGTAACCTAGCCCCATATGCCAAGTTGCCAGGAGGGAGAGTCAGTATGTTCACCTTGTCGCATAGCCAAATCTGCCCAAGAGAGAAAACAAGTAAGAAACCATAGAAAGCCAAGCCCAGCATTAAAGAAAATAGGAAGAGCTGAAAAGAGGGAAGATGAGGCGAAAACTAACCTGCAAGAGAAGGGGGCTGCCTCCAAAATTCTCAGTCTCTCCAGAACGAACCCTGTCTAAACCCATTAGTGTCTCAGCCAATACCATTGGAATCACATCCTTCCGAGCTCCAATCTGCACTGCAATACTGACCAATGCCGAGCTAGCACGGCCAGTGGAGGAAACCAAGAAGTAAGCGGCAAGCAAGCACATACAAAGAGCGGTCATGCGCCGAGAGTGGTAGGTTACGTCCGCTAAGTTGCCAAGAGGAGAGAACATCTCAATAAGTCGCATCACGTTGAGATGACCATTGCTAACCAAGAAACGAGCAACACCGTCATTCAAGCCGAGAGAGGCAGCAAGAACTTTGGACATGTTCTCGCGCACCGGAGGGACAATGACATCTCCAAAGCCGAAACCGCCAAGATAGGCGCGAAACTCCTCGATTGTTGGGCAAAGCTCTTGTCCACCAAAGCGGAATACATGCACCTCCGGATCCCAAAGACTTATGGCAGCCTTTAGGAGCTCAGGGCGAAGGCGGATGTTACGAAGGTATCTCATAGAGTAGAGACCATGCGCCCGAAAGTTGAGCCAATCGACCCCCTCCATGGAAATCAACCACGGCCGTAGCGAACCGGTGAGAGAAAGAGCCATCGGGAGGAGATGAAGATTTGAAGAAGAAGAGATATGGTCAATATGAGGCCTAAAGCCTGAATTTATAGAAGGATAGAGGAGACAACTTCAACTTCCAAAAGAGCCTTGGGTTCCAAAAGTGTATATTTTCCATGAGTCTTACATAGGGAAAAGCTTGGTCATGCTCTAAAAAGAACAAAACAGACATGCATTGGCACGGATATGATATAGGACAGGTCAAACTTTAAACCTCGTGCAATCTGTCTTGGGAAGCAGCAAATGGCAGGATGTCAGGGAAAAGGTGCCGCGCGGTGTAACGAGGCGGCGCACGGCATACCAAGACCAGGAGAAAACCGCGGCATAACACGGATACGCCGTGGAATCAGAGGAAGCCCCGCACGGCGCTTTGTTGCCTCGCACGGCATATTAAGTCTGCATTTCTGCAGACTTTGACAGCAGAGGTTAGAAACCATTTCGAGGCACTCGCAGGCATCACCAACCCTCAGAACATGTCTCAGTGGGTATTTGGGACTTCGGGGAACCCCCACTTCGAGTCAACTCTCAAAATTCGACGTAAAGACACCAAAAAATCAATAAAACCCATTTCCCAAGTCATGACAAGGTATCGGAATCCGCTCCAAGCCGTTTCAAGTTGGTCTTTCGGGTCCTACAGGTCATAATGACCAATGGTGACCTGGTCCAAGTTCTGTTTCACGGTCAATGTCGAAATCTGAGAATGTCACCCTCCAAAGTCAAGGTTTTCTCGCTTTCCAGGCATATTTTCAACAAGTTTTCAGTTTCCAAATAAGAGTTTGAGTTCCGTAGTCACGTGTCAAGTATCCAGGGTCGTTATTGATGAACAAGAGTCCGCAACAGGGGTAGTTTCGTAAAGTCTTGTACAAAGAGATCAGTTTTTCAGAATTATTCACTATATCCTCTTTGATTTCTATTCCAATGTCAATAAATCTTTGCCTTAACATACTGCTCATCATAAAACTCAAAGTTCGCTTCAGATTATGGCTCAAAGGACTAGTCGCATGCATTGGTTAGTGTTTCTGTTATTCCAATCTTTCTTAGACAAATGACAATAAGGGAGGTTGAATGACATAAACACTAAAAGAAACAAGCTTCTCTATATATAATCTCCGAAATATCTATGAGTCGAAGTACCAAAAGGAGTGCAAGCCTCAAAATCCTATCTACTGAGGGTAAACAGGCACCCTTCCAAAAGAAGCACGCAGGCTCCAGTCAAAAAGCAAAATAAAAGGGAACTCTACTCTAGTCCTCATCCTCGTGGTCGTCCTCACCCTCGTCGCTGTCCTCCCCAGAGGCCTCCTCTGCCTGAGAATTGGCCGCCTCCTGAGTACCTGACGCCCTAGGCACTGTACTCCCCAAGGTGTCCGAGAGGTCAACGTCTGTCGGCTCCTCAGTCTCGTCAGAGACATCGACCGGCTCGTCCTCTGTCCCCCCAGAAAGCCGCTGCCTCTTCGACGAAGGCTCCTCCCGCGAACCTGCAGAGGAAACCTGTGGCGCCTGCATGCGCACAGACTTCCTGCGCAGCCCACGCGAAGCCCCTCCTCCAGCCTGCAATGACATGGTATTCATCATTTGCATTGTAATCATGAAATAAGCAATAGGAAATAAAAGCAAAGGGTTCGAAAGCTTTACCATAGTCCCACCAGCGCGAGGAAGCACCTCTGGGGCACGCCCCATGGCGTACTGCCTCACCAGCTGCTCCAGGCCCATCATGGCCTCGGCCATCTCTCTCACGTACTCCGGAGTCGCCTGCACAATAGGTCAATTGTTTAGAACGTACAGTGATACTAACAAGTAAGTGCAAATGGGTGAAAGAATCCAAGTTATACCTGAGCAAGGAACTCCGGAGCTGCGACCGTGGGACGCGGCACCACCACTACACCAGAAACCCCCTGGGCAGTCGTCACGTCCACGGTCCAGGAGAGTCGAGGCAAGCTGGCCCCGCCCGGACCTGCGCCGTCACCTCGACCTCCAACGCTACTCTCGCGTCCTCTGCCTCTCCCTCCTCGTCCGCCTCTACCACCAGCACCACCTGACGCTCGAAGCGTCGCCTCCCGAGCAGCAGCCCGTACCCCGAAACTCAGCATCAAGTACCGAGCCCGGTACTCAGAGTAGTCCATGCCTGCCTGGAAGAGCGGCTCCAGCTCAAGGTCCGGTCGTACAAACCGCTCAACCTCTCCCCTGGTGTACAAGCTCGTCCGCTGCACCAGAGCAGGAAGGAGACCAGGGACTCTAAAAGCGTCCAACCTCAGCGACTGACGTGACACCCGGTCACCCAGGTACCACTGCCAGCCATAAGGGGACTCGAGCAGCACTCTCCCCCTCGTCACCTCCCTGCTCCGCACCAAGAAAGGAAGCTCGCCGCGGTCCCACACACGCCAGCGAACCTGCAATCAAAGATGAATAACATCAGCATGAGACTTGAACAAAGAACTGTTAAACGAATGAAAGCATGCAAGATGTAGTCATACCCTGTCAGGACGAAGCTCGTCTAGGAAGAGGCGGTAGGCGTTCAGGTCGCCCTTCCCCTTCTTCACTCCCCGGAACTCCTTGGACCAACGTAGGGCCCAGGGAAGCACTGTGTCACTAGGGCAGGAGGTCTCGGGAGGGTACATATCCAGTACCTCGTACGTCCACAGCTGCATAATCAAACATCAAGGATTAGTACAGGATACGCAATAAGTGAATAGAAAGACAAATGGAATGCAAGAGAAGTTCGAAATGTACCTCCCAGACCCTCCAGTAACCGCCAAGGCTCTTCCCCGCTCCTCGGGAAAGAGACCCCATGAAGGCGTAGCACGCCCCCAAAGCTGCACCACCCCAATCAAAGCAGGCTATCTCCCCGACGTCCCTCAAGGCCGGTAGGAGCGAAAGGTGTACTCGGTTGCGCCTGTTGGGAAACAGGGACGCACCAAGTAAGTACAACAGAAAGCACCGCGCCATCTGCTCCTCCTGCACCCTGTCAGTCGGGAGCTCCTCCGTCCAAAACCCCAACAGCTGAGCGTACTGGGCGTCCTCACTCTCCGCCCTCAGCACGTACCCCAGTATCTCCCGCTGAAGCACCACGCTCCTCCCTGTAACAGCGTCGTAGGGGATAGGGTCACCCCCGACCCTCAGACCAGTGATCGCCGCAAAGTCCAGCGGCGTCACCGTCAGCTCGCCAAAAAGGAAGTGGAACGTGTTCGTCGTGTCCCACCACCTCTCAGCCAGTGCCCTCACCACCTGGCGGTCGTTGCTCGCCCTCGTCAGCACGCTCACAAACTCCCCAAAACCCACCTGCCTCACTATCTCTCTCACAGCCTCAGGGAGTCTCTCCCAGAACGTCGGCACGTCAGCCGCACCACCGTAGCACGAGATGGTGATCTCCTGTTACAATAAGTTGATAACATTCAGTAAACAGGTATATATTCAAAGCAAACACAGCATTCAGATAAAGAAATGAAAGTACGATACATTGGAATTTGAAGTGCAAGTGTTCAAGGTATACCTCGTCTCGGCGCAAAGAAAGGTGCTGTTGTGGGTCCCTCAGGACCAGAGCCTCGTCGTACGTGGGCCGCGCCGGCCTGTAGGCGTCCAAAAGTGTGGGAACCACTACGTGCTGAAAGGGCACGTAAGACTCCGCCTCGTAAGGTTCACGCCCCTTCAGGGCCGTTGCCGCCTCCTCCACAACACTCCTCCGAGGGCCTGTCCCACCTCCGGCAGCCTCCTCCTCTGCTCCCTGTGGCCCTCCAGCGGCCCCCGTCTCGAGCTCAACCTGGAGCACCCTCTCCTGAGCCTCAAGTAAAGCCGCAGCCAGTCCAGGCACCCCCCGTAAGGTCTCAACCAAGTCCTCAAGGGACGCCTCCTCAAGTTAGTCGCCTAAACCAATGGGCCGCGATGACCCTGCACCCTCACCACTGCCAACAAACATGGCCGGCGTCTCCCTCTCCTCCACCAGCTCCTCCTCAACAATAGGACCCTTCCCCAAGTCAGTCCGAAGCTCTCTCACAGGAGAAGCCTCAGCCTCTACCTCCACTCTGACAAGTCCGTCGCCACCGCGAGCCTCCGTAACCCTCTCCCCTGAGCCAATTGCACCCTCCGTCCGGCCTGTAGCCTCGTCTTCACCCCTGGACTCCACTGCACTCGGAGTCTCCGTCCCCTGACCGTATCCAGCCAACGCTCCACTACCGCCGTCATCACCACCGCTGCCGACCGCCGCGGCAGCCGAGGACGTGTCTCCCTCGGCCAATGCCGCCGGGGCCGAGACCCCCACGGTCTCCGGCCCCACCTCGGCTGCCACGCCGCTCCCCGGGGCTGCCGTGCCCAGTGCAACCTCGACCCGCGGGGGGTGATCACCCCCGGGTATATCACTGCTATCCATGAGAGAGAGAGAGACAGCGAGAAAGAGAGAGAGAGAGACAGGAGAGAGAGAGGAGGGAAATTCGAAACGATCGGGGCGTACTGTCCACGCCCCGTATATATATGTATATCTCCTGAACCGGTTCGTCTGGACTTCAAGTGGACCGGGTTTGAAGAAAGGTGCGCCGCATGGCATAATGAATAGAAGCGCGCGGCATAACGGCTTAACTGGATGAAAATTCTCGAGTTACCACGACGCACGGCATTACCTATGCTGCGCACGGCATACTGGGTTATTTCGACAGTTCAGATTCTAAGAGCAGCCTTCTGGCCATGGCATTCACATTCAGTCTCGTTCATGAACAGTATGAGGAATGAAAAAGCAGACAAGCAATGACAAGGAAAGGACTTTTCATTTCATCAAACCCGAGGAAATCCCCGGGATTTGCATTACATTGTTCAAAAAAAAAAGGGGGGGAAAAAGGTTGAAAATCGAAACAGGAAAAGAAATTCTACTGGCCCCCCCTTTCTTCTTCCTCAAATTCTCATGCTCAGTCGCTCCCTTCGCCGGAGCGGTCATCCGAACCATTCGGATTCCCCTCCGAGTCCTCTGCAGTCCCGTCCGAATCACGCCCCGGCGCATACTCCGGGTCATGTTTGCTATCCATCTGATCGAAGGCGAAGTCCTGAAGGTTGGACACCGCGCGACGGAGAGTGCGAATCGTTGATATGAGCCTCGCGATCTGATGGTTCAGTTGCTCAACCTCCTCGCGGTAAAAGCCCATCTCTGCCTCCAAAGAAATCACCCGCGCTGTCAAGTCATCTGCCGCCATATCCTGAGAGTAGTTTACAAATTTGGGAATCTAGAGGGATTTGGGAGAAGAGTGCATAGAATGAGGCACCACCATCTCTTTAAAAAGAGGTCCTGACCGACGAAAGGGCACGCCTGTATTAATGGGCACCCTTAAACCAGCCAACTGATCTCGGAAATCGAAGAGGTGCATGGGAAAACGAAAGACCGCGCGCCACACTGAACGCCCACACGGCATTATGGCTTCAGAAGAATAAATGTGTTTTCTCATAAATTGAGCACTCTAGCCACCAAAATCATCTCGGAAACTAAAAGCTCCAGCCGTTTTGCAGCAGAAATCCTTTGTAATAGCGTTCATTTATGATAGGATTATTTGATCCTAGTCCCCCGGGACTCACAAAAATTCCCCGTCCCCCGAGGACTGGTCGTGTTTACGTCTGCTCGCAGTATTTGCCAGATTCGCGTCTCAACCCCATTTCAAAAAAAAATAAAAAATTTCGCCCCCCGAGGGCTCGTCTCAAGTCTCAAATCAATTTCAAAAATTCGCCCCCCGAGGGCTCGTCTCAAGTCTCAAATCAATTTCAAAAATTCGCCTCCAGAGGGCTCGTCTCAATTCAAGTCTCAGGTCTCAAATCAATTTCAAAAATTCGCCTCCCGAGGGCTTGTCTCAAGTCTCAAATCAATTTCAAAAATTCGCCCCCCGAGGGCTCGTCTCAAGTCTCAAATCAATTTCAAAAAAAATTGCCTCCCGAAGGCTCGTCTCAAGTCTCAAAACAATTTCAAAATTTTGCCTCCCGAAGGCTCGTCTCAATTGAATTTTTCGCATTGTTTTCTACATTTGCATCGTCCCAATTGAACTACGTTGGTCTAATCCCTACAAACAGGGTACGTAGGCAGTTCCATGAACGCGACCACCATTGTCATTTACTTGCATTTTCAAGCATTTTGTTTTTGTTTCTATTCAAAGACTTTAGAGCAAACGGATCGGGATGCCTATTCTTTAAGCGTCACTCGTATCAAAACAATGGTATCTGAGTTACGTTAAAGAGGGACTACTGTAGACACCCCAATCCGGACCTCGAAGGGTCTTTGACCGCCCCGATGATGAAATAAAGGAAACAAAGCCTTTGTGAGCTTGAATGAAGTATTCCTCCAGCATCCGCAACCCAAACCAACCATCAGCCCAGAAAAGTCCAAAAACTCAAAAGCCCAGAGAAAGCCCAAAAGACCTGGACTGAACCTAAAGTACCGTGCGCGACACTTCTACACCGCACGGCGTATCGAAATTTAATACACCGCACGCAGTCATGAGGTTAACCGCACGGCATTTTGGATAAAGTTCTGACTGGCTCAGAAAGCTGTCGGCCACGCCTATTTGAGCCACAGCTGCAATACGGCTCAGCCGAAAGCACACTTCTGGCCCGCCCAGAAAATGCCTCCAACTTTTGAAATTCAAAATCCAAGGCTCTTGCCTATAAATACACCCCTCCACTCAAGAGAAAAGGGCCCTTGATCACCATTATACCCTTTCTCTCTCTTCTTGCTTTCACACCCACTTTCCCATTTCCAAGCCTTGAGAATGTTGTTCTTAAAAGATATTCTCTAGGCCTTTTACTCCATTTTTCTCCTCACCATTGAAGTTAGTCCCTTACTAACTTTGAGATCCCAACTACCCAATATACCCATCTATTGCACACATCCACACTTCTATTTTCTTTTTCTACCTTCCGACGTCCATCTTCTTTCATCAAAGCTCATTCAAGCTCCAGATCCAAGGTAAAAACCAAGTTTCCTTGGGCTAGGCTTTGTCCTGGCCCTGAGGGGACCTTTCTGTTTTCAGGCTCGACCCTTTTGGTTGAGATCTGACCTAAAACCTCTTTTTCAAAACAAAACCAGAGTTCTGTACGAAGGTGTGCTACGCCGCACGGCTCTTTAGAGCGTCACACGGCGTAGTAGACTAATACGCACGGCATTTCGAAAGAATACTGTTTTATTGATCAAACTGTCTGGATCGCGATCGTCCGTTGTTGGGTCTGTTCTGTATACCAAAAGCTGTCTCAGAATGAGACCATTTCTACAAGCCATGTTTTAAGCTCCATAGATCTTTTCAAAACAAGCAAACGTATCAAAAATGGTTTTTCCCTTCATGGTTTGAAAGAATGGTGCAGATCTAAGATGATCTGGCGGCTGTGAGTTGTCTGAAGCTTTAAAATAAAACCGTGCGATGTAATGGTACACCGTGCGAAGCTTTACAAAACTATAAAAGTTTGATATCAGGATCGGAATCACGCACGGCATATTGGTAAGCCGCGCACTGTAAGCCGATATGCCGTTTGACGGAGGGCAGTGATCCAGACAATCCATTTGAATATCTTTCTTGTTTCTATCATCGCCATGCCATCCTTATCATCTCTGTACAGCAAGCACCACTAGCACGGCAACGTGTTATTATTTATCTTGTTACCCTTTCCCCTTTATGTGTTTTTAAGGTTCTCCGAATCGTATTAATCCCCCCATTTAAAATGCTTAGTAGAGACCGGTTTTCACGTGGCGAGCGGGGTGCTTTTCAACAAAACCTTCCCCGTTCATAACCTGGCTCCCGGATCCAAAATCTCAAACGATTTCGCTAGATCAAAAAGCCTTTTTCTTTCAAACAAAACCCCCCTCGGTTCCTCGGATCATCCATCTCAAAAATCCGGGTGGCGACTCTGTCATAAAACAGCACCGCGGGAGCGGGAGCCCACAGTCATATAGATATCTCCCTTCTCAACCACGCTCATCACTCACACTCAACCTCAATAATACAAACTACGCCATTCCCATCACCATCACCACTATCACTATTACTATTACAATAACTACAACAATACCATAGCACTTCCCTCTTACTATGAAATCCCTATATACGGTTGTCTATCTCGAGCCTAGAAATCTTAATCTTGAGTACAATCCTATTGTCCAATTGACTTTCCGAGACTTCCATCTAGAAGGAGCGGTGATCAAGCACCTCTTCCAACTGGATCTCTTCAGTAGTCGCCTGGGTGTCCAGAAGACACATGCTGTATCTATACACCCTACCTATAATCATCATCTTCCTAAATCAAATTAACCTTAGAACAAATATCTTCCTATGTGGGCTTGACTTGCCCTACCTATGATATAGTAACCGTCTCAATAACAACCACAACAACGGCTGACCACATCCACTAGCACAGTATGTCATTTCCCTTTCTTTTTTTTTACGCATCAAGATACTCCTTGTCTCAACCCCTAACTCGTATACCCATCTCCTTATACGCATACTCGATTCAACACCTATAATATGGGATTAACTTAACACGCTTAAGACTGAATACATAATCCATACAATTCACATAGAAATCAAATCTAACACTTAACTCGTAGGTCATGTTATTGTTCTAACACTCTTATCCTATGCTAACAAATTTCCTCTTTCACATATCAACATCGTCACAACCTACGACCATTTCAATCGCCACGGTTTCTTTCCAGATCTCATCTCATCAAAAGTACTTTACCATAGTTGGTCCAAGACCAAGACTGCAACTGATGACAACAACTATAGTTACAAATGCAACAGCAATCACTACTCATCAGTCATGCAAGCACTCACATGTTTCTATTTTTTTTTAAAGTTATGCAGAGTTTTGAACCCATGAGACTAAAAGCCTCCCCACGGTCTCGAGGTATTCAAACCTAGACGCTTTGATACCAATTTGTCACGCCCTCGATTTTCAACATAAATAATAATCATTTTCAATAAATAAAACCATCACCAAAAAATCGAAAATACCCAAATGACATATTTTCCCCAGTTCTCAAAGTTGAATTCAAATTACAATCTCGGCTTGAAGCCCCAAGTTATACAAATGCTAAAATAATATTACAGTTTTCATTAATCATTTCTCTGAATACTACTTTCAAATCGAATGCAAATTTAACTCCTTCTTTATACCTCCGAGACACATGATCGACTAGCACGCGATGCACGCCATGCCAACTTCCTTGCTTTTTACCTGAAAATAATAGGTTGAGCTACACTAGCCCAGTAGAGAAATCTATACTCAAGTTATATGAAAATGCGATGAAGTATGCGCCAAACGTGAATGAGACTCAACAATTGAACAAGAGACACAAGAGGGGTTACCACAACGAATTAACAAATCTAGACTTCAGGATTTCAGACATCTTAGAGATAACCCTAACCATCCACATGTCAACTAGAAGCAGCGTTAAAACTCACATCAATCGATCAAACAACAATAATAGTTCAACCATCTCATAATTTCTCAAATGAATGCCACAAACCACCTTCTCAATTCATACCATCTACCATAGAGCCTCATTTCATAAAACTTTCCCTTTTGAATTTCCAAAACAATTTAGAGAAAACACAAGACCACCACAGGTCAAGCTCCGTTGATTCGAGCTTGAATACCGGAATCCGTTGATTTGTGCCCAAATACCGGATCCGTTGATTCGCTTAAGAATACCGGAGGATTTTGATAAAAATCCTCTTTTCAAAACTCAAATTGCTTTCGTTAATAAAATCTTGATAAAATCAACATTTCGTTCTCTTTTCCAACAACCACAATCCCAAGCATTCCAAACATCAACATAGACTTCTAAAGTCAATCAAATTTCTCTTCATCATGCGAGACATTCAACTGTGTTACCACCCCTTGCGTCACATTGAATTCTTTCCACCTGGGTTTTTGCATTGCCACACCTTGCGTTGCGGGCCCTCTAGATTCTCTGCATTACCACACCTTGCGTTGCAGGACCCTCCATTCAGAATTCACAACTCACGTAAACATAAAAGCATTATCAATCCGTATATAAGCAAACATCATTTCCCAAGCTCACAGCTGTTCTTACATCATTAACCATAGATACAAACTCATAAGCACACCCCATTGCACATTAATAAATACTTTAAGCCCACGTTATTCCTCTAAGTTTATCACGACGCCTAACGTCACATATCGAACCCACAACGACTCTACGACACATCACCCACTAGGTTCTAAACGGGAATCATATAGAACGAGGACACGAATCACAATACTACCCATCGGATCACTAGACAAGCTCACGTCCACCCATAATACTCATCACATTACCCCTTATCGTCCACGGTACTCCTATCAACCTTACAATACCCTACCCAATGACACTAATATTATACTCTAGCGAGTGCCAAGAGACAAGATTGAACAACGAGCCTTTAGGACACAAGCAGTCATATTTGAGAGTGACTTAAACATGTTCTAATCATATAGGGAATCATAAAACAGAACAAAAACAACCTTAGGAGTAGCCACAGACATCGTCCGACTGACACACCTCTGCTCAAATGGTCATAACTTTCTGTGTACTAAGAGTTCTAAGGTGATTTTGGTGGCAAATGAAAGCTAACTTGAAGACCTTCGAATCGATATAAAGTTTGCATGAAACGGACTTCAGACGAGGAAGTTATGGCTGTTTGAAGTTGGGCTGAAACTCAAAAACGGGCTAAATTTCTAGATTCGACCAAAATGCAAAACCCAACCTCAAGCGCAAAACAAAGCACAATCTAGGTACATAAACATCATATAAACGTATAACAAGAGTAAGAAATCCCTACCACAACGGGTTTTGAGCAAAACCCTAAGTACACCAAGTGCTATAAGTTTGAATCCACCAAAAACAAACTCCACCCAAGCTCGGCTACAAGATCTAGGGTGAATACAACCCAAAAATAAGATAAACAAACAAAGATCAACAAGTGATTGAGAGGAGAGAGAGAAAAACGTGGGTGATCGAGAGCCCAAAAGTGTTAGGAAGAACACAAAACCTACCTCTTGTTCACCAAACGCAAAAATCAAGTGATTTTGAGGTTGGAAACCCTTGGATCTTGAAGATTTGAGGTTGAAATCAAGAGTTTTGGGTGAGATTGGAGTTGGGTAGGTGAGAGAGGGTTTTGAGATCTGATTTCGTGGTGTTTGGGTGTGAAAAATGGTAAATGGGGGAATTTATAGTGGTCCAAAAAGCGTGCTGAAATCTGCAGAAAAACACAGCGAGCCGGTACCGGTACTGGGCTACTCCCAGTATCGGTACTGGAGCCTTCAAAAAGTCAATTTGGCCACGCTCTGGACACTGGGTACCGGTACTGGGCAAGAGGCAGTATCGGTATTGGCTGAAGAAAAGATGAAATTTCACCGACGGACATCGAATCGAACCCGCTTGCTACCAATACCTCCAAACATCATTTCAACACTGAAACTCAAAGTTTAACTATCTATCGGATGTTCCAAACATAACGACACGTCAATCTGAGCGATTACATCAATTAAATAACCAAAGTAAATCAAAGCACAATTTTACTAAAAATGAGATTTTTACACGGGTCCTCACATCTCAGTGATCAACAGATTCCAAAATCATAATTTCATCAATCATACTATGCATGTCCTACTAGGCTACCCTCCAAAACGCGAGGTCCTAGTAGACTACTCTCACAATTCTAGGGCCTTCAGGCTGCCCCCACAATTCTAGGTCCATCAGGCTACCCTCAATACCTGAGGTCCCGCCAGGCTACCCCTGATCCTGCTTGGTCACCCTCACAATTCTAGGTCCATCAGGGTGCCCTCAAGGCCCTGCTAGGCTACCCCCCAATACTTGAGGTCCTGCCAAGCTACCCCTGAGGTCCTGCTTGGCCACCCTAGCTACACCGGGTCTTTCAAGCTACCCTCAAGGTCCTACCAGGCTACCCCCGATCACACGAGGTCCTGTCAGACTACCCCCGAGGTCCTGCTAAGCCCACAACCTTTCATTTGTTTCCTTTTTCCACTAACCAGAACAATGTCTACATAAGTTCTCTAAGTCCACAACTCCTCCATTGTCCCTAATGTCCTTTCTACATTCTCGGTTCAATCAACAAAGTAATCATTTCAACTAAAGAGTAAACAATTCATAATATCACCACATACACAGAATAACTGAACCACCATAGGCCACCTTGCAACAATTTTGATATGTTTCAATACCAGAGTAATTGCAAGTGGATCAATAATAACAACAGTTCATAAAAAGTCAATGAAATATAACATTATCAATAGTTCAAAACAAATTGAATTTCACATAAAGTATTCAGATTTGTCCTTGTGACTTTTGGGTTTCACACATAGGTTCATTTTAGTAGTTTCCATTATTTGAGGATTGGATAGTTATTTCGTAAGCCTTAGGTAGTTTCGAATTTTTATTAAGTTGAAATCCAATATGTAATTTATAAAGCACTAAAACTATCGTTAGTCTAAACAATCTACTGTATTGGAGAAATACGTGTGAACTTGTAAAACCTAAGGTAAATTCATAATACTAATAAATTAAAATTTGTTCAACAGTGTCACAAAAATAGTACTAATTAAACTAAAGTATCAATTAAAAGTTTACATGCATCTTGTAACTATGTAGTTATGGTTTCCAATATAAAGTTCTATACGTAGTGTTCAATTAGAACCAAAATCATGTGTACACTTGTTCATGCATTTGTTTAAGGAAAAATACAATGACATTAACAGGTAAGTATACAAATCCATCACGTACGGAACATTACAATCAAATATTGAATCTAAGATTAAAATCTGTTTTTGTTCTATTACGGCTACTAGGTGGATGGTCGCCACCGCGAGGTATTGATGGGTGTGTTCAATTTTTTGTAGTTCCGGTTTCTCTTTACATGGGTTCGATTTGAACCGCAAATATACTATGAAACATATTTAATATACTTAGGGTTAAGGGGTAATGAAAAATCTACCTTGATCCTTGGAGTTTCGAGCTAAGATTTAAAGAAAATATAGGTGAGCGGTGGCGACAATGGTGGAACCCGGTGGTGGTGATACGGTGCCGATTCGGAGCTCCAGTGTGCACTGCACGGTAATGGTGTATGGCCTATTCCTTCTCCTCCTCTTCTCCTCTTTTTCCTTCCTCTTTTCTCCTCCTCCCAGTAACCCGGCCCTCCTCTCTCTCTCGGCAACAGCAATGAAAGAAAATAAAAGGGCAAGGGATGATGTTGCTGTTGTTGCTACAAATGATGGAAGAAAGCAAGAAATAAGGAAATGGTTTGGTACCCTCTCTCTCCAGCCGAATAAATGGGGATTGGAAGGTGGGTTTGGTTTTTGCACAAGAAGGGGGATGAGATAGATGGGTGATGGAGAGGTGGTGGAGTGTGGGAGGAAAGTGAGGAGTTAGTTTCAATAAGATTTTAGTCCGGGTTTAGTTAGGAAGGATAAGAGATGAGTATGGATCCAAGTATATCTAAAGCATAATATATATCCTATACAAGTTTGTAGGTAATATCAATTATACACGTGATCATGTATTTTAGTTAATTAATCTAACTAATTATTGAATTAGTATTTAACATTTCAACTTTATATTTAAAAAAAAATAGTGCAAAAATCTGGGTCGTTACAAACCATCCTTCGTATACGGGGAGCGCTGGAACTGGCTTTTCTTCAACTCATCAGGTTGTCGCAACCGCGGTGGTTCATCATGCACTTCCACATTATCATTAACACATAAAGACGGGACAGGGTTGGCATTTGGGAACTTTTTTTTCCAACCTCTACTCAAACCACTTGGCGACTTAAAGCCCTTTACCGGTGAAGGTGAACATACAGCCTCATCCATCTCCAATTCTATCCTCCTCTTTCGAGTGTTTCGAGTGTCAGGCCCCTTGTATTTTTGGAGCATAGGATCTGGGGTTTTAAACTCGTTGGGTGTTGAGGTTTCACTTCTGTGTACTCCCATTATTTGGGGAGAGGATTCTCCTGAAGGGTGAACATGATTCAGGTCCATTTCTTTAGCCATTTCTGGTTGCAGCTGAGACGGCATATCAGACCCAGGGTGGTTGGCAAGCCTTGGATTGGTTGACAAACCATTGGATTGGTTCAGCATAGGATGGGGGGTTTTAAGCAAGTTCAGACTTGAACTTTCACATGTATGTGCTTGCGTGAGGATGGGAGAGGATTCTTGAGCCATTTGTGGTTGCAGTTGAGACAGCATTTCAGAGCCAAGGTGGCTGGCAAGACTTTGATTGGTTGAGACACCCTTGGATTGGTTGAGCACAGGATCGGGGGTTTGAAACACGTTGGGTGTTAAAGGTTGACATGTTTGTAGTCCCGTGAGGAGGGCAGAGGATTCTCGAAATAGGTAGACATGGTTTAGGTCCATTTCTTTACCCATTTGTGGATCCAGATTACACGGCATTTCAGACCCAATGTACCTCGCCAGTAACATATTTTGACGCAACAAAAGAGCTGCCACAGTTTCAAAAGTACTTGTCATCACAGCTACAGCTGTAGTTGAAATTTGGGACACACCACCTTCATTGGCACTTGTTTTTCCGTCCTGTGTAAAATGAACCACCACCCCCTCCCTGTCATAACCTCCTATTTGGTCAAACCGGTGCAAGATGCTCTTAATTTCATAATCACCCCAAACACTCAAAGAAGGGAAATTTCGAACGTACAGCTTGACCATAGGAGAGACACGATCCAAGTAGAAAACCTACATTATGACAATATTAAAGTAATAGGACAATGCTACTCACACAACAATCCAAACACAATAAATTACACAACCTCTCACATACATGTGGGGCCCACACATAGTAGTGTGTGTGGAGCCCACATGTATGTGAGAGGTTGTGTAAGTTGTTGTGTTTGGATTGTTGTGTGAGTATCATTTTTGAAAGTAATAATGCATAACAAATAAATAACCTATGTGAAATAAGGAATATGAAATGCGTTTATGCAAAATCTCTCAGAACATACCTCCAGAAGGAATAGGCACCCGTTTGGTTGTACATGATCCTTATTGCGTTGCTCCTGTATACCCTTGCATAAGAAGTGTAGGGTCAGTTTCGCCCAATTTTGATTGCCCATTGCCTGAACATCACTAACAACATTAATAAAGGATCGAGTAACACCCGACTTCGTGTTTGGGCATAAAAAGCATCTCAAGATGTACAAGGCAAATTCCCTCTTGAATACATCATCTACTTCCTCTGTTTTCTACAAGTACTCTCTCGAGTCTTTAAGTTGGACTACCCCGTTCGTCATTCCTAGGTTTTTACAAAGTTCTGAACATTCTACCGACATATTCCCCTCCAACTCAATAAGGTTGCCTTGTGCATGAATGCCCAAGGACTCGTGAACATGGGAATCAGTGAGAACGAATGTCCGCCCATGAACAGTAAGTGAACAAGAAACGGGATCAAATTTCCCCAACAACCAATTACATAGCGGATGGTTAAGAGCCGTACACCTTAATTCTAATATTCCACCCAACCCAATAGCCTGAACAGTGCAGCGTTGATTTGCGCTCAACTTTTGTACTATTCCAACGATGGACTTCAAGGAAATACGGTTCTGTATCTTTCTCTGCAAATTTAACAAATATCACCAAATAAGTTGGCATTCCAAAATCAGGTCAAATCATGTTCACCTAGTTATACAAGTCCCAACAATTTGTACTCATTTTTACTTCTTTGGGTTCCAGCGGAAGTAAAGCTTTATTCTTGGCAACTTCCTCTTTGGCCAACTCAGCCAAATCTTTGTACTTTTGCCTATATTCATTCGACAGGTTTTTCCATTGCTCACTAATGTCCCTCTTCGTCTATAATACATACCAAATCATGCAACTATGATCATTCAAAATCAACAATATTATATCAAGTAGATGCAACTAGATGACGAAATGTTAAGTTCAAACAAATCAAAGGAAACACACATGTCCAAATTATAATTTTACCTGATTTGTTATTAAGGTCCCGGCATCTTTTAGATTGGCTATGGTTTCATTGCTACTTGCACAAACATAAAGTAGTAGTCAAACATTGTCATAGAAAAATACATAACTAAGCCTTAAATCAGCGTTAAATGATTTAATTATCATTAACAAAGAATACTTATATAGAATGAAGGCTGATGGCGCCCTTCCTTTCAAAGCATACTTCTGAATGATCTGCTCTGTCATGCTGAAAATACAGTATTTGTAAATGGCCATGTTACAATCTGTCACGCCCTCGATTTTCAACATAAATAAATAATCCATTTCAATAAAAGATCCTCACATATCATAAATTATATCCAAAAGAGTTCCCATATGTCTATCTTTACAAAACAAGTCCCCAAGATTAAAGTTATACAACTTTGGCACCATAGCCTAAATTAACTTAGATACAAGTACGAACAAGTTGTTAAGTTACAAACGGCTTAGTCAAAAGGAAATTCTAGAATAAATAGTTACAAACTCATCTTTATCAAAAGAAAGTCAATTACAAAGATGTTTAAGTAACTAATGAAGTAGCTTCCAAAAAGTCTTTCACTTCCAAACACGCAATGCATGCAAGCTACTGTCTAGCGTTTGAACCTGAAAAGAAAGATTAGGTTGTGCTACACTAGCCCAGTAGGAAAATCTTTACCAATTCTATATGCAAACATGATAATATGTGCAAAACAACGAAGACAAGAGATGTGGCTCAATCGATGGATATTAGTCAACTCAAAGTATGCCAATTACTCGCAAAGATCATTCCAAGACTTGCCATTATCATAGCCAACCACATTGTTCATAAGACCCATGCAACTCTATGATTTCGACACGACTCACAATCACCGATCTCCAACGTCTGTATTTCCACCCCTTTCGTTACAGTGAACCCTAACAACCCGAGTCTTCGTATTACCACCCCTTGCGTTACGAGACCCATTTGAGTCTCCGTATTACCATCCCTTGCGTTACGGGACTCCTAAACCCAACTTCCGACTCAATGAACCACTTTCTTACTCAATACGTAAACAAAGACTTTCCATGACCATATTCATACATGAAACGTCAAACAATATGCCAACGTTACCATAATTGCACCATAAGCATTCACAAGCATTCAAATCAGTCAATCACAAGTTGCGTCTTATTGACATCTTAACCAAATAAACTATTATTCATTCCTTACTAACGGAAGGCCAACGGGTCAAGAATAACATCCACTAATCATAGGAAGTCATAACGATAGAACGAGAATCTTAGGAGTAGCCAACGGATGTTGGCAAACTGACACACCCCCACTCTAATGGTCATAACTTTTTGTGTCCTCAGAGTCTAAGGCGATTTTGGTGGCAATGAAAAGCTAACTTCAAGACCTTCGAATCGATATAAAATTTACAAGAATTGGACATCGGACGAGGAAGTTATGGCCATTTGAAGTTGGGCTGAAACTCAGAAGCCGAGCAGAATTTCCAGAGAGGGGAGGGATCGATCCCTCCTTTCATGGGGATCGATCCCCAAGGTGAAAACTCCAGACTTGAAATGAGGGATTGATCCCTCATTCTTGGGGATCGATCCCTGGGCGATTTTGGGCGTTTTCTGCACTTTTTTGACAGCTTTCTAGAGAACAAAGGGGGACGATCAATGTCCGATTTCCACACCAAATCAACATATTAACACATAAAAGAGGTAAAGAAGTCCCTACCTCGCGATGATAATCAAGATCCAAGCGATTTGAACAAGCCCTAGCCTCCTTGAACTTCAAAACTTCGATTCAAGCTTCACCCAAGGATTTTTCGAACTCAAAGACACGATCGGAAGGCCGTAGGGAGGTTAATCTTTGAGGGTTTTAAGAGATTGAGTGGAGTTTTTGAGTGAGAGGAGGAGAGAGAGAGAGAGAGATTCGGCTGGAGTGAGAGAGGGGACGGATGAGAGAGAGAGATTTGGAGATATTTTGATCTCCTACATACTCACACCCCGTATATATACTCCCACATCTTTTAATCACACCCACACTCCCTCAAACTTCAATTCTTTCACTTCAATCCTCAATCAAATTAGACACCAAATAAACCACAATTTCTCAATTAGACATTTATTAAACATTTCAAAAAAAATTAGAAATTTTTGGGTCTCTACACAATCAATCAAACATAATATTTAGATGAATAAGTAATCAGATCAAAATGTTCAAACATCAATCGAAAATGGAATCGTACAACTTCAAATGGAAATGGAATCCCTGTTAACTAGCATGTCCTGTTAAGTTGAAGGACATGGTAGTAGTGGCACAAGTCATTAGTTATTAAACAACCTTGTAACTAATGCTTGTTCCTATTTGATGAGAAGCTATTAGAACTGAGTGCAATTGTTTGTACATAAAAATTCCCTGTTAACTTTTCATTGGCTTGCAAATTTTCACATCTTCAAATTTACTCCAACAAACGAAAATCTCTCTTTCCACAAATAAGATTACAAATACAAATATTCTAATGCCTATTTTTTCCCCTATTTCAAAGGGTCACCAATTCACAAATAAAATAACAATGTCATCTCAACATTCCACAACTTACAACTAAGACTCGGGGGACATGGACCAAACACAAAACCGAGTCTATCATTATCGAATGAACAACATTGGGGTAAAGAAAAAACCGACTTACCTTGCAGATGGTGGAGGCACGACTCATGTGGATTGTGATGGCAGTGGGGCCTACGGAGAGTTCAAAGCCATCAATGGTGTGGAGTGTTGAGGTTTTGGGGAATTTATTGCCTGGTCTTCAGTTTAGGTCAACAGTTTGGCAAAATCAGTCCTGTCGACCGGATGGTGGCAGCGTCGTGCAGATGGTGATGGCGGATGGTGATGGTGGATGGTGGCGCCGTCGCGTGGATGGTGATGGCGGTCGGCCGTCGCGTGAACTGAGGTGTTGGAGGAGGGAGTCGGTGCTATGCTGGGGAAGATTCAAGGTTCAGAGGAGGACCTTTTGGGGGGAACGAAGCAAAAAGTACAAGTACTTTCTCCCTTTTCACTTTGTGTTTGTGTTATAACTTGGCCATGGATCATCCACGTGGTCCAAGTTTGAACACTTTAATTTCAAATATTTGGGGGATTCTCCCCACTTGCATACTTAATCGGATGATCGGACGTACAACACGGAATCTGTGTTCCGATGAATAGGGTTTCAAATTCCGCTAGACCCGGAAATTTATGAGAATGATAAAAAAAATCAAGCATAGCAAAATTAATGGTATCGATCATCGTGATTCTAATGCGGTCATGTGGCTATTGTACATTAGACTACAGCACAAAAGCTTCATTCATAATCAAATAAGTTCAATGTATAGATTTCAAAGGAAGTAGGCAACTAATTTTTTCAACTACTCAATCTAAACCGATGGGATTTAACATCTTCTTGATTTAAACATTGTCACCCATATCGGTGATAATCGAATGTCGGTAACCACCTCATCAGATTCATCAGATTCCAGAAGCGTTCAAGTCCCATTACTGCACCACTCTTGAGCCGTCTCGGCTATTTTTTTCGAATCGGGACCGTCTATGTTTGGCGTAACAAAGATTACAATACTTCTGCAAAAAATGAATTCAATCTCTTATTAATACATACTTGATCGGATGTAAAATGTCATTCTAATATTGAATCTACGTTCCAATAATAGGGCATTCTAAACCCAATAGACCAAATTATTTACGAGAACAATTAAAACACCAAGCAAAACAAGATGAACGGTATCGATCGTCATGATTGTGTTGCGATCGTATCAGTATTGTACATTACACAAAAGTATAAGACCTAAGTTTAGAAACAATAAGGTTCAACGTATAGATTTTAAAGGAAGTTGTTCAATAATTTTTTCTTATGACCGATCTAAACCGTTAAGATTGCACATCTTATCGATTCTATATTTGTCGCCAACTTCAGTGATAATCAGATGTCAGAAACTACATGTTCGGAACACAGTCGATGCTTACATAGGTATTAATGTCCTTTACTTCACAACTCGATCACCGCTTTATCTATTTTTTCAAAATCAGAGCCGTCTATCTTTTGCGTAAGAGAGATTATATCATTCCTGCAAAAGATGAAGTAAATTGGTTATCATTACAAACTTTTTCGACCATAAGTTATCATTCTTATGTTCAATTTTTGTACCAATGAAACAGCTTCATAAACCGGAATAGACCGGATGGAGCCTAAAATTCACAAATATAACTAAATCAACAATAACACCTAAATCAACGGCTTTGATTATTAAAATAAATTATTTACTGGGGTCCGTTACATGTTATTGTTCAACATAATCGCAAAACACGTTTACATTTTAAAAAAATTCCCAATTTTTCCCACTTAACCACGGTTAAACATCTTATTAAAAAAAAAATTAAAAAAAAGATAGGTGGGGTATTGTTATGCTTCTATAGGTTATTGTTATGCCTTTTAGTGGTTATTATTATGCTTTTATGTGGTATTGTTATGTTTCTTCTATTTTTTGTTTTACTTATGCCTATTATGGTTTTTGTTATGCCTTCTATGGCTTTTTGTTATGCTTTTCAATGGTATCCGTTATGCCAATGCTGTTATGACTCACCAGTTATACCTAATGGTTCAGTTATACCTAACTTGGTTTGCGTTATACCAGTTTGGGAAATGGTATACCCGTGTTACGCCATTAAATTCATGGTGTTATGCCTTTTGGGTTTCTTGTTATGCCATTTACTGATTTTGTTATACCCAGTACTTTGACCTGTTGGGGTTACCGGTTTGACCGATCACTTTTGGTCAAACTTCGAGCGTGGCATAATCTCGTCCGTCGGTTTGGTTATGCTTGTTAGTGGTTTGGTTATGCTTTGTTATGATTTTGTTATGCTTGTAATGGGTTCTGTTTATGCTGTTAATAGTTTTGTTATGCCAAATATTACGGTGTCTCCAAAAGGTGGGTAGACACCGAAGTATTTTCCAACTTTTTAGCCTACAATTTACGAAACACTTAATCTTTTAAACAAGGGAATGACTTCGGTGTCCCCAGTCATTTTGGAGACACCATAACTTTTGGCATAACAAAACCATTATGAGTATAACCAAAATCCATTACAAGCATAACAGAACTATAACAAGGCATAACTTGTTTGTTAAGCCTTGGATGAGTTTGGTTATGTCTTGATTGGTTTTTGGATATTCCTTGGTTATGTCTTATTTGGATTTTGTTATGCTTGTAATAGGTTTTAGTTATGCTCATAATGGTGAAGTTATGCTAAAAATTACAGTGTCCCCAAAATGACCGGAGACACCATAGCATCATCCTTTAAACAATGTAAAATGTAGTTATCAAACCTACTAAATCACTCACTCCCTCCATCATCTTTTTAAGTGTCCAACTTCATAACTCTAACTTATTAAAAAGATATATCATTACACATTTTTACATCAACTTTTACCTCAATTTTTCCTATTTACCCTCTATGGAGACATCATTATTACATTTTTACTCACTAACTTTTCAAAATAAAATATACTTTTAGGGGCAAAATGAAAAATATACTAACTTTTACCCACTAACTTTACAAAATGAACACTTATTAAGAAACAATCCAAAATGAAATATTGGATTCTAAAAAAGGAACAAATGGAGTATTACTTAATTCATTCATTTTTAAGAGTTGAATTTGGTTATCAAACCCCACTAACTGGAATGAAATGCAGTTGATGCCTCATTTATACTCTCATCCCCCTCCCCAAATCCCCAAGGATAGAGTAAATTAGGTATAACAAATGAAAAAAACAAAAACAAAAACTACGGCTGGGAAACGAATTGTATTTTTAACTACCATATCGCGTTGATGAGGCGATATTTGGTTATGGAATTGGCTTATGTTATTCTGTTCTATTGGTAGGGCCATATTCAGTTACAACAGATAAAGAGATTTTCACATGACAACTTCTTTCATTACCAGAATTGAAGGATCCTGCAATTACAATCTGAACCCGCATTACCTACATCAGCCCGTCATTGACAGTAAAAGCATTAAAAATAACTATAAAGTAAATCGATTCTAACAGTTACATCTGCATTTTAAAATTAAACACTAAAAAAAGAACAAAGAATTGTTACAAAGTTACAAAAAAAAATGCCCCCACCTATCCATGTAGAGACCGTGACTTGGTACCGAAAATTGATGGAGTAATTAAACCTTAATGGTACATTTCTGATTCTTCTCTCTTTTTTTCGCTTTGTTATTCTGTTGCTTTTCTTCTTTCCTTTTGCAGAACTGGACTACTTTCTGTATGAGTGATATTATATGGCCGAAACCCTCCTCGTTAACCTGTGGACTCTCAATATAACAGAACCCTGAGTAGCCCAGGCTGTGGTTCTGAGTAGTCAAGGCCCTCCTCCTCAAGCAAATAGCGCTGGACGGCAATTGGAAGTCTGGAGGGGGTGCGAGAACCCCTAGTGTGGTGGCCAGTTCCGACACATATATAAACCTGTAGGCGCTGCTCCTTTGACCTGGCAGTGCTCCTCAACAGTGTCAGCTCACGCTTCAGAACGTGAATGGCCTCACTCACATGCAGCCCATGCAAGTCTATTATCCTCTCCTGCTGCTCTCCTGCCCTTCCATTGCCTTGCATCTCTCCACTCACAGGGTTCCTGCAAAAACAAAAGGAAAACATAGCATTTGGAAAGGGGGTTAAAGCTTCATAACACAGCATTTAACACAAACTGGCCTAACAGGAAGCAATAATATAGTTAGCAGAAAAAAGGGAGCAACAAAGCACCACCATCGTCATTCCTCTTACGTAACAGGATCTCTTTATCTTAAAGCTCGGTTGTTTTCATGACCAGTGTTACCAGATATTAAGGCAAGTGGTCGTTCTAACAGATGTGGCTTGCTTGATCTCATCCTAGCATACGGGCTCTTGAATCCACAAGAAAGATAAAGTAGACCTTGTTCACAACGAATATAGAGAACTATGAAAAGTTCTATTGATTGGATGAAAATTCCCAAGAGGGTAACACTTGCATGCTTATTTATAGGTAGGGAAACCCTATTTTAGGTAGGAATCAAACTCGGTAATCTCTTGTTAACCAAGAAATCAAAAGAATAACAAAATTAAAAGATAATTAGGTCCATCCAAATCATCACTAAAAGGTAATAAATCGTGCCAACAAAGGTGGCATTAAAGAAAAGAAAATTCTAGAATATTGGAAGTTCCTATTTCTATAATAAAAAATATCCTAACCATGGTATTGGGTAGCTATTGAAGTGAGGGTGCCCTCGCGCTTGTATAATCCATATTATTTTGGTAACCAGGCGATGTGGGACTTTGCTTTACACCCTCCGTCACGTGTAGCGCACTCACTCGGCAGCACTTGCAGCGTGCAGGCCAAAGACACGTACCCTAACTATCTTTGGTACCTAGCTCTAATACCATGTTACATGGTCTTGGATAGAACTCAACCTCAAAAGCTAGCTATTGAAGTGAGGGTTCCCTCACGCTTATATAATACAAATTATTTTGGTACGGATGCGATGTAGGACTTCGCTTCACAGCCACAATAAAAGCTCTCAATCCATAATTCTTCGTCTACTTTTGCTCGTCGAATCTTTCCAGAAAATATTTCGCAATTTGCTACACCAATTGGACACTTAAATCATATTTTTACCATCTTTGAGGACAAAGAAGCTCATAGTCGGTAGGAGACCTAATTTTCTAGCCTCTCGCAGGGATGGAAGTTAAAAGTCTCATCTTTCCACTACATCCCACTTCATTTTGCATACATTCCCAAATCATGACATCTTCTGTTCAAATATTGTACAATATCTAACAAGTTAAATACTCCAGTTACATGTATCTCCTTATCCTAAGTCTATGGGCTAAGCGAGATCCAACTAATGGACAGACACTCATACCTGAATCCAGGAAACAGTTCACAATACGGTTACAATTCCTTGTCATGCCAATATCAAAATAGACCTATAACTGCAAACATTACATCGAATTATTTTTGGTGCTACGTTATTATTATTATGATTATGTACAATACCTGACAATATACAGGTTAGTTGGAGATTAGAATAAACAAATGCTAGAACAAAAAGGTAATGCTGAACAAACCACTTGTACTGCCATTTGAAGACAGACTAGTGCTCTCATAGAAAGGCAAGGGACAACAAACCTCTGACGATAAATAGATTCTTGAGCTTTGCCGTGAGCTGCCTTCATGTGCATATTATGCAGCTGCCCTTTCACACTGAGTTCCTTTGCTAGAGCCTTGTTACCAATCAAATAAGCCTGCCGTGCCTGAATATAGTATACAGACACATAGAGAAAGAGAGAAAAGTTGTTAAGATAACATCAAGTAAAATACAAAAGCAGATTTAATTGCAAAAGATACATTACAATTACAGCTGATAACGGAAATGATTCAATGGCTTGATCAGTTGGGTAGTTCGCCCAAGCATTCAGCACTATACTTCATGACATTTACAGAAAAATGGCTGAATAATATGAACAATAGCAAGATATCAGCGTATCCCCTAGTCAGACGGTCAGTAACATACCCATGTTTGTCATAAATCAGGGAGTAGGGCATCGCAGTCAGAAGTTCTTGTTTCCTTCCGATCACACTTTGATATCATCTTTTTTGTTTTCATTTCTTTGTTATTTTTCCATGAGGGGTAGGGGCCATTAACATAGCATCCCCATTGATTGTCATAAATCAGGCACATGGTCCTCTACTCAATTTAACTCTAAAATTTGAAGCTTTGACAAAAAGAGATATCTTCAGAAAGATATAGGAGATATTATTAAAGGATCAAGATCATTCTTCAACCAAAGGAATGGTTCACAAGACTATCTTATACAATTCATGAAATCAAACATATGTTCCGGTGAAAATACAAATATTAGCATGCATATAAAATGATGAATCCATCTCACATGAATCCAACGTATGATCATGGCACCAATCTAAAGTATGCAACAGTCAGTAGCAATCACTAATACAAATCCTTCCTGGAACTTGTAACAACAGGTACACAGATTATACTTCCATAAAGCAAATTTCAAAAACTGCCTTTTGCAAAAAAAAAAAATTAAAAAAAATATTCATAAGATTGGCTATATATAATCACATTAATCACAATTCCTAACCTAGGGAGTAGGGCATCACATTGTTCTAAAAACTACAAATGAAATTTAAATGTGAAGCTAAAACATAAACTGCCAATCCCTGCTAAGTGTTTAGCCCAACTTTGCATCAGAAAATGTAATCTCCAATTCCAAGCAAAAGAACCTCCTCTTCGCCAAAAAATAACAATATGGGCTAATTCCACACTTAACAACTCAACTATTGCCGTTTTCTTTGTTTTGGCCTTGAACTTTTAAGTTCATCCATTCATCCTTGACCTCTTTGATTACAACTCACGTGGCGTCGTGGCCTAATTGAAAACATCTGTCCAGGTACAGCAAAAGCCTGGTTTCATGGACAGAAGGGACACTGCACAATTTGAACAACTTAAACCCCTATAGCCAACACCTATGTAGGCTATATTCCTAATTACCCTATTGTGCACAGCAAATGCCCTGCAACCAAAAACACCCATCCCCTCCCATAAGGCTAAGAACTAAGGCCAGTTTAATGCTTACCATAAACATATCGCAGAACTACCACTTTCTCCATCCCTCCCTGCCCCCAACACCAACAAACCCCCATCATCCTCGCACACGACCACCAGTTAAACCTTGCCTGCTACCCACCCACTGACCCACTCTCTCATTTGATGTGTTTCCTTCCCCATTTGTACATTGATATGTTCCCTGACGTGCACATGCACACGCCCACACCCACACTCACACTCACACCGTGATTGTGTGTGTAACAGGCCATAAACGGATATTAAAGATCCAACATCCTACCTCTATGTCGTCGGAAAACATGGTAATAGGGCAGTTCTGCTTCCTCTATGGTGGTAGTGGCCATTAGCCTGGCACATCCTCTCTCCTCCCCCCACAACACATGATCAAATGCATGTGCACTACATTTGTCTCCGTTCAATTAGAAGGAAATATAGAACTTGGTCACCCCATCTTTCCCAATTATCCGACCTCTCTCCAGCGGTGTGAGCATATGCCCTTACATGTTACCTTCCTGACTGCATGAGAAGGTATTTTAGCTTCTTTCAGCATGGGCTTATTCCACAAGGGACAAGACATATTGCTACAAGAGAGTATCACAAAGGCAACTTTTCACATGACCTTGTGATGAGTTGATAATTTCCATCTTATTGCATATCTGAATGCCACCTTTCTCCTTCATAGGCATCTCATTTGCTGCAGTCAATATCGTCCGTCAGACCCTTGTAACATTTCCATGTTCAATGGCAACTCCTACTCACAGGTGAACATTCCTTGCATTTTCAACTTTTTTCTGTCTCTTCACACGGTGAACTGAATTGCCAAATTGGACTCTTGGATGGTTCACACATTTTCTGCGTCAAGTGCTATTTCACATGAGGGAAGACGTGCTTAGAACATAGTGATCTCAGCAAGGAAGAGCTGATTAAGAAGAAGGTAATTACGTGTACAAGTTTTAGGCGATAGGTTTTAGGTAGTCGAAACTGTGGATGTCCGATGGTTCCTTTTTCCCAACAACGTAAGCTTTTGCGGTATTTTGATTTGGACAGATGTCTCGAATCGGATATTTTGATTTGGAAAGATGTCTCGAATTGAACCACGTAAGTTGAAATCAGAAGCTTCACGGATGAAATAGATTAAATTGAAAGTTCACAAGTGCCATGACGACAATGGCCGTAGCTTAGAATATTAAATTTATAAATAGCCTAATAACAACAATGTTTAATCAGTAGTAAAATCCCAAGCAACAAAATCACTTAAGACTTTAAAACTTTCTCACGTGTCACGATCAATAACAAAAATTCCACATCACGCTTCAGAACGAATTTAAAGTTGTTCAATCCCCTTTCAAGGGCTAAAAGGAAAATGAAGATGAAAAAAAAAAAAAAAAGAGGGCAAAACCACGACCTTTCATGCCTTCTACGCCATATTAACAAATAATACCTTATGTTGCAAAATGGTTGTTCCAGCCCTAATGGTAACAAACAAACCAAAAAAGTAATCCCATCCCTGTATCAAAAGCTTCTTCCTTTCATAGCAGACAAAATAGTTGGATTTGTCAAAACAACAAAACTCATCAGCGATGAGGGCAATGTTGTGGACAATACTTTAAATGTCAACTATAATATAAGACATCCACATCATGTTGCACGTAAATCACATATCCTTCCATCACTCTATGTTCTAGGGCAGCACTGTTCAAGAATTTTTTATCCAAATCAGAAGAGATGCCAGAGTAGATAACATAATTTATTGGTTATTGCAAAAGGAAAAAACAGTGCATGTGCAGTCGTTTTTTGTCGGTGAGGGGTGGGGAATCTCGACTCCCAATATTGATGACTGGTCAATCTAAGACTTTGTAGGACATACCTGTTCAAAGTATGCATTTCGTATGCGCGCATGGTCACGGGCTTCCTCTCGCATTTCCGAGTACATATTTGCTGCAATCTCAACAATTTTAAAAGTACAAATACATACAGAAGGTTTTTGTTCCAAAATCTAAGTTTTACAGAGAAAGTAAATTTGTCGGCATAGAATCATTACCCACTGCTTCTCCAGTTTCGAGCCAGACAGGAGCTTCCCGGTATGAACTCCGACTTTGTACCTTATCGCCATAGATGCCCCTAACCTGCCCACCATTGAAAGAGCTAGCCAACACATGTGCACTTCTACTTGAGCCAACACTAGCATCAGCAGAACCATTTCGATCATACTTCCACATATTTGATTCCTGAGATGACATTTTCCTGACAGCTGAGGCAAAATCTATAGCACCTCTGGTAGGTATGGAATAGTTAGATTTGGACAAAAGCATATTGTCCTTGTTGGCAGATCGGTAAGGACTACCACTTTGTTGGATATCATCTCCAGAATGTTTTATCACACCAATTTGACTCTCTTGCACAGAAAGTGCAGGGAAATCCAGTTCAGTAAGATTTGGAGCAGACAAGACCTTCGAGTTCAGATTTTGACTAAAACCACTATCAACTTGCAGCTACAATCACAAACAATATTCTATGTGAAAGACCTTAAGAAGGATACAAAAGTCCCAAATATTGATATTACTAATTTAGGTCTGGAAACAAACCTAAAACTAGTACACGAATATGACACAAGCCTAACTTTACAAGTCTAAGAGCTATAGATTGGTAGCCAAAGTGAATCAAGCCTACTGATACAATATCAATTTCAAAATAAGAAAATATTAAGAAAAACTCATATGAGAAAGGAGATGTTTCATAGAATCACAAAACTCCCTGGTGCCACTACAATACTGCTTGGCCGACCTCCCTAAGAAATTGGAAGCTAATACAAGATCTAAATTCTAAAGTTGCACTGAAGTGTAGTGGGCACAACAATAAGGTCCTGGTCCGAATAAAAAGGCGCCAGCCCACTTGAGTAAGGCTTGTGGGCCGAGAGGCCGTCGTTGAGGTGGACTGACATAACATGCAGGGCACGGCTAAGACAGGCGAGTCCAGCCCGGGGAATTGCTTACATGCAGCTGTTGGGCTGGACAGGGATGGACCAGACCCGTCTCGTTGAGTGCCACATGCATGGCCAGGTTGCACGGTTTAGTCAAATGGCATATGCCGAATTGCGCATTTGCCTACCATCGTGCATGTCTTTTGGAAAACGGTAAAGAATGACGTCATGGACACAAGCCCTGCAGACTTGCTTGGAGGCCAAGTACACTCACTTTTTTTAAGTAGTTCACAAAACCTTAGAAAGGTACACTCTTAGTTGCAGGGAGCTCCTAAAATGGTGCCGCTCCCACCTTGGGAGCCGCTTTTGCGCTCCTAACTAAGGAGCTTGACGGGAGCCCGCTCCCATCGGGATGGGAGCTCGCTCCTTACAAAGATGGGAGCTTTAGTATGATATTTGTATAGAAAACTAGGGATTTATCACTTGGCTTTATTAATTGGTCTTTGATGAACTCATATATCTAGCCTAAGTCATGATATCTTGAAAAGAAAATCATATGTTGTACCACTAGCCAATTTCTTACACTTATGGAGGACTTGGCCCATATTTTTACTTCCTAAATTATTGTACTTTTACAGTGGAATACTCTATGCTACATTGTTTTCATAATATATGTACACGATCCTCTCACGCTCCCAACCTTGGGAGCTTCTATATTCCCTCGCTCCCCCGCTTCTGCTCCCGCACCCGCTCCCGCTTCGTGCAACTAAGGGTACGCTTTACTCTATGAAGCTACTGTTGAGTACTTCTCCATTAGAGAGAGAGAGAGAGAAATTAGGCATTTTGAGTACCCCCAGCGCAAACTCTGACAGGTAGGGACTAACAAGTTTATTTTATTTTTACAGATAGGTGGGGAAGACAGAGCAAGGGATCATTCAGCCTTCAGACAGAGATGGAAGAACAGATCAACCCACAAAAAGTTTTTGGTAAATTTATGCAGATTCTAAGATGTGAAAAATAGTATTTCTCCATCATGTGTGTGTATACAGATAAATGGAAACTTTCAACTATACACTTGACTGCATACATCGAACATCTGGAAGAAAAAGAAGAATTCGTATTTCCGGACAATATGGAGCATATTAGACTTCTACTTAGTTGTAACACGCAGAAAAAATTATGTATCTCATCATTAACTTCAAAAATCTTATCCGAAGCATTGTTAGCAAAAAGAATATAAGCTTTCCTGCAATATTTAATATTAGCGGAAAGACCGTAATCCAAAGCATTTTGAGCAAAAAGATTATCTGTTTTCCTATCATATTTAATAGGAAATTGATTTTGGCACTCCAGCTTTAGCCACTCGCACTCCACTTTGTGTCTTGATCATGTGAGATTACAAAATAAAAAGTGGAGTGCCACCGGCTAAAAGTGGAGTGCCAAAATCACATCCCTATTTGATATTAAAAGACTGTCATCAAAAGCACTGTAAGCACAAAAGAATATCCTGCAATGTTTAATACTAGCAAAATACCGTTAATTCAAACCTTGGTACAAGAATCATATTCTCTTTACTCAGTATCACTTGCATAGAGTCATAATGCTATTGATAAGTGCCGAAATATTGGTATTTTGGCCCTCAAAACTACACTTGTTAGTCATTTATATTTGTTACTTGATATTTATTTTGCTTTTATTTTGTTTATAGGTTGCTCGAGCCCATTGCCCAAAATATTGGATAAAAAGAAGATTTAATGGAAGTTTGGGGTCAAAGTGTAAAGAGCTTCAAAGTTGAATTGCTAATCTATTAAAGCATGAAGTTTAAGGGCCTATATGTAATTAATACTTGAAACCCTATATAATGGAAATTGACTGACTTCGACAGAGAGCTTCGGAACAGGGTTAAGAAATTGGACGGCCGACGGAGGCAGCGGCTTTGAGTGGGAAAACATCAACTGAGATGGCTCATCCTCATGGCCGGCTAAATCCTCTTCTAGGGTGTAGATGAAACTCGAACCCTAGTAACATTATTTATGTTTTGATTTAGTTACTATTTATGTTTTGATTTAGTGTTCTAATTATTTGAATCATGGTTGTTTGACTTGATGATTTATTTATGATATTAATTCTTTCAATCAAATCTCGTGTATGAATTCCTATGTTTTATGCACGTTCATACAACGGTTTTAATTGTTTTAAGATAACCGGTTGGATGGATTATACAACGTAAGACGCATCGTGCCGATGAGACGATACGTGCTTGATTAGAGACGGTTCGTACTAGTAAGACGATTCGTGCTAGGCGGAGATAGTCCATGCTCCCGATTGGTGCTTCATAAATTATCTTTGGGAGGTATCGCTAGGGCTTGCTATCCTACGGTATCGAAACATAAGTAGGTTACGAGGGGAATAGTGGATTCGAAACCCTAGAGCTTTTTCTCATTAACTCTTTTCTACGTTTTTAACTGTTTTAATTACTGTTTAATAATTTTAGGAAACCAACAATCAATCAATCTTTTTCTCGAATTAACTTAGGAATTAATTGGAATTACTGTAACCCAGCCTTATAATCCCTGTGGAGAGATACTCGGAATACTTACCACTATTCGTTTGAGTAGTAGTAATTGTTCCATTTTATTAATTATTTTTTTGATACGGAAACGACATGGTCAGCTCTCTTCACACAAAAACGCGAACACCTACAATAAGCTCTGCAGTTTTAAATAGAATATGCAGTTGACAAAAGTTATTTCCCGAACCTCATAAATCTGCAGTTAACTTCAGTACAACAAGACATGCTAAAAGATTCAAAGTGCTAAACAAAAAATGGAAATCAAACAAAATCTTGAAAAGCCACGAATTTCCATATGCTGTCAATTTTTTACTAAGAATCACTCATCTTGGGCCAAGTTAAAGAGTTGATCATACCTCAAGCTGAGTAAGCATTTCAATTGTCAGGTTCAAGTCACCTCCATTGGCAAGGTACACCTCAGCAAGGCTCTCAGCAGAAAAGCCAGGAAACTGTGTAGCCAAAAACGGAAGAGGATTTAACTCTGTATTACCTGCTATTGCTTGCTCATTCAGGAAACCCTGTCTAGGATTCCTATCATACAGAAGCCCCTCTCTAATAGTGGAAAGAAGCTGATCATTGTTTGTCATTGGCTTGTCCCAAGGTTTAGTTCCTGAATGAATGAAGTTGGATGAGGATACATCTTCACCATAGAATGGAACAGAATATCTTATCTTCTCAGCAAAACTTTTCCCATTTGTTCCGTGGTGTGACAACTCCTTCAACATAAAACTACTGCCTGTAGTAGAGAACCTCGAGGCATCACTGCCATCATGAAGGGAAAGCATTGAAAAGGGGATGCTATTAATTCCCTGAGACTCATCACCCCCCATAACCTTAAAGTCAGGAGTAATGTCATCAGGTAGCTGCCGGCGCCAGTACTGGTGAGCTTCTTCATCAGAATTACTTGAGATTGTCGATTCCGAACGATCTAACACTGCTTTCCCGAATTTCCCAGTCCCAGAGACAACCAAGCTCGTTGACCCATCTACAGTACTTGTGCTTCCAGAGGATGACCTGAGAGCGAAAGGAACAAACTCTACAGCATTTGGATTCAAAGCCGCCACCTTTCCCGTGTTATTTAGCTTCTCATCATTGATAGGGGACCCTATGTTGGGCAAGCTCATTCTCTTCTCTGTTGTTCTTTTTTATCTTGTTTTCGGATAGTGAAAGGAAAAATACGAGTTTACAGGCATATAAGTCTTATGACTGAGGAAATATACGAAGTTGCAGTACCCATTACCCAAATCCTGCAATAGAAATTTATTAAGAGGAAAAATCAGTAATCATAGGAAAATATCCTACTTGATGGTGCACAATTCAATTCTGGCCACAGCTGAACTAAAAGAACATGCCAAGTGCTCGCAACTACTTAACTATATCACAAAACCAAAAAGGAAAGTTGGTGATAGCCAACTAAAAATTTGCACTAATTGCAGTTAATTAAAATGTGCTATGAACTGACTAGAGTAAGTATACACTGCAATTTAATTTCTTAATAATTTAAGAGGCAGGTCTATAGAGCTTGCCATAACTTACTTTTACTATTATATAAACACCAACGAGTAACAAATAGACAGAATACACAGACTCTGAGATTATAAGCTTCCTCGTATTATCTAAAACGAAAGAAGCCATATTAAATACCCAGTGACGCAGTAGCTACCCATGATTGAAGAAATAAGGGTGCCCACAAAATAATTGAAAAAAGACGCATGAACTTTGTTACTCTAAACTGAGATTATTAACTCAACACTCGCCAATAATGAATTATGGAAAGAAACCGAACTTGTCACCAAAAAATGGAGCACATCAAACAGAAACCCTAAGCAGAAATCCCAAAAAATCGAAATAAAAGCAGAAGCTACGCATAATATCGAGAGATCATGACAAATCTAAAGCAGGCTCAATATGAGAATAAGCGCACACACAGAAAAAAAAATTTAAAGACGGGAATAGTGATCTGACAAGGAATTAGATAAAGATCTGGCGGTAAAATAAAAGGTGATTTTGTTCTATACCTTTGCAAAGCTCTACGATTGAAGAAACCAAATCGAATGGATCCATGGGCCAAGATAAGGAAGAGATATAGACAGACAGATAGAGAGAGACAGACAGACGAACGGAGAGGGCGTAGAGTATATATAAACAGTAAACACGCACCGAAGAGAGAGTAAAATATACTCTCAGCTTTGGCCTGCTGATATCTACCAATCGACGCGCGCGCGCGCGCTCTCTCTCTCTCTCTCACTCAGGGACTGTGCTGCGCAGCGTGCTGTGCGGGACAAATCGTCACTGCTTCGGTCCTGCTTCGATGATCGGAAATATTCACTTCGTAGAGCTCATCGACTAAAACAAGTGTATCAAAAATCAGCTCGATCAGATATCATTAAGTGCCTTATCCAAACATTATTATCTTGAAATTATTAAGTGTACCCAAAAAAACAATGGATTTTAATCTAGTGTTTCGGATCCATTCATTTCAAGATAATAATGTTAGGATGAGGCACTTAATGATATCCAATCGAGCTAATTTTTGATACAATTGTTCTACTCGACGAGCTCTACGAAGTGAACGTTTTCGATCATCGGAGCGAGATCGGAGCGGGGACGATTTGCCCCACACAGCACACTGCACAGCACGAGGCTGCGCAGCACAGTCCCTCGGTCCCTCTCTATCTCTCCTCCTTATTTTAATCGTTGTTTAAGTTTTTTATTTTATTTCTTTCGAACCCTCTTGCAACCAAGCAAGTTGCGGACTTTGCCTTTTCCGATCGAACTTCGATGATCCGAGCCGCTCAATGTGTTCAGAACGTGATTTTAAAGGTACTCGGGAGAAATCAGCAAAAAAAGACTGGGAAGTGCTTCATCCGAGCTATTTTTGTTTATTTTTTATGGAACGGTTCAAATAAAAACTGCTCAAATCAAGCCCTTCCCGGTCATTTTTATTTTCCAATTTCTCGCGGGTACCCTTAAAATCACGTTCTGAACACATTGAACGGCTCGGATCATCAAAATCAGGTCAGGGATTCCTGACCTGATTCCGATCCGCATCTCCCCTTTTCCGATCGAATTTCGATGATCCGAGCCACTCAATGTGTTCAGAACGTGATTTTAAGGGTACCCGCGAGAAATCGGCAAAAAAAAAACATTGGAAATGGCTTGATTTGAGCAGTTTTTTATTGAACCGTTCAATAAAAAACTGTTCGGATCAAGCCCTTCTCGATCATTATTTTTTTGCCGATTTTTAACAAGTACCCTTAAAATCACGTTCTGATCACATTGAGCGGCTCGGATCATCGAAAATCGATCGAAAAAGGGGAGGTGCGGACGATAAGAGGTGTGGATAGGAACCAAACTGATATATTTATGAAAAACTGCTCAGATCAAGTCATTCCCGGTCATTTTTTTGGGCGATTTCTCGCGGGTACCCTTAAAATCACGTTCTGAACACATTGAGCAGCTTGGGATCGTCGTAATTCGATCGGAAAAGGGGAGTCCCTTATGGTCTTACCGTGAGGGATCCCTCATACTGTAAGGGATCCCTCATATCAGTCAGGATCCTATGAGGGATCTCTTACGGGCTTACCGTAAGAGACTCCCCTTTTTTGATCGAATTGCGACGATCCGAGCCGCTCAATGTGTTCAGAACGTGATTTTAAGGGTACCCGCGAGAAATCGCCCAAAAAAATGACCGGGAAGGGCTTGATCCGAACAGTTTTGCATAAAATGCATTTATAGTGTTTTTATGAAAACTGCTCTGATCAAGCCCTTCCCGGTCATTTTTTTGGGCGATTTCTCGCGGGTACCCTTAAAATCACGTTATGAACACATTGAGCGGCTCGGATCGTCGCAATTCGATCCGAAAAGGGGTGTTACCGTGCCGTAAGGGATCCCTCATAGGATCCTGACTGTATGTGTGTATATATATATATATATACGTCTAGATGTTTGATGTTATATCTTTAAAGGGACCAGGTTACTTAGGAGGCGTCAGCCCATGCATAGTGGGGCAATCAGTAAGTAAAAACGAAAGGTTTTGTTCCATATCAAGTTACTATTTTTATTTTTTTTTGCCTATTTAGTTGTTAGCTTCTCTGGGAATATAAGTTAGTAGCTTATCAAAAAAAAAAAGAGGAACTTAGTTGATCACTTGCAGCTCTTTGATGTGGATTTTGTAGAGACTTGCAAAATTATTTTAATTTCAAAAATCGTTTAATGCGTAAAAGAATCGTATTATTAGTAAAGTTGTGCGTTTGTTTGTGGGAGTGTATGGAGATATGTTAATTGTTGTGTATCGGACACCCGGAATATAGTAAAATGTTAGTTTTGATGTTGTAATGTTGTTTGAGAGTGTTGGTATCAAATTGGGTTCAAATCGGTGTCTGTCCAAAATTTTCGTCTCTCTGCCCAGCCGATACCGGTACTGCCTGTCGCCCAGTACCGGTACCCACTGTCTAGACCTTGATCAAATTGACATTTTGAAGGCTCCAGTACTGGTACTGGGAGTCGCCCAGTACCGGTACCCGCTGTGTTTTCTGCAATTTTCAGCACACTTTTTGGACTTTTTATAAATACCTCCCTTTTATCATTTCTCACTCCCAAACCCACGAAACACACCTAGAAAAACCCCCTTTCACTCACCCCACTCCAATCTCACCCAAAACCCTTGATTTCAACCTCAAATCTCCAAGATCCAAGGGTTTTCTTCATCAAAATCACAAGATTCTTGCATTTGGTGAACCAATGGTGAGTTTTGTGTTCTTGTTCTCACTCCTTGAAGCTCTATCACGTTTTTCTCTCTCTCCTCTCGATTATTTGTTGATCTTTGCTTGTTATTCATGTTTTTGGGCTTTATTTGCTTTAGATCTTGTATCCAAGCTTGGGTGAAGTTTGTCTTTGAATGATTCAAGCTTATTACTCTTGGTAGACCTAGGGTTTTGCTCAAAACCCATCTAGGTAGGGATTTCTCTCTTCCTCTACATATTTTGTGGTGACTATGTGTGATTTAGGTGTTTATTTGCTATATATGGTCGAATAGAATGTTTTATGGCTTGAGGATTGCATATTCTTTGATAGTGGTATTGTGGTAACGAGTGCCATGGTCCATGAGCTATATGTGTCATATTAGATAATGTCGGTGTGTGTGGAATGAGTTTATGGCATTGGTATCAATTGTGACGATAGTGTGGTTGTTGTTGTTGTGAAGTGAATGGGGGATTTAGTGTGACGCAAGGGGTGGAAACACACAGTTCGCAAGGGGTGGAGTCTATTGTGACGTAAGGGGTGGAAACACAATCTCGCAAAGGGTGGAAATTCGTTGGAAGAAGTGTGTGCGTGTGTGTGTACGTATGGGTTTGTGATTGGGAATTGTTATGACATTTGCAAAAGGGTGTTGATGTGCATTATTTGGATTTGTCGTTTAATTTGATTCGCCTTTTTTCATGCTTATCATCTCATTGCATGCAGATTTTGTAGAGAATTTCCTACTGGGCTAGTGTAGCTCAGCAAAATTCTTCTTTTCAGGTTCGAACGCAGGGCAATAGGTTGCATGACATGGTGTATTTGGAAACAGAGACTTTTGGAAGCTAACATGACTTAGTTACTCATCCATCTTTGTATTAGTCTACTTTTGGATAGAGATTGTATTGTAACTAATTTACTTTGTTTGATCTTTTAACATAAGATTGTAATATTCTAAATACTTTGCACATGTATTTAACTTAATTTGGGCCACGGTGCCAAGGATGTATTCCTTTTAAACTTGGTGTGGGCTACCACAGCCCCGGGTGGATCGGGGCGGCCCGAAAAATCGCACGCCTCTTTTGAATAGATTTGAAAGATTTGAAGAGTCGCCACCCGGATTTATGGTCTATCACCCGAGAAACCGTTTTGTTTTGAAGATGATTGATTTGAAATTGAAAACCAGAGATTCGTTTCGGGATTTGAAAGCCATATTACGAGGGGGGAAAGGTTTTACGGCACCCCCCTCGTCCGACGCGATGTCGGTCTCTACTAAATGTTTGTGGGATTTTTCAAAGGGATTTTGTTTCATTAGACAAGTAGCATGTATTCACAGGTATACCAAATAGGCGTGCATGCATGTGCATGTGAACAGGAGGTGATGAAAGTGGTAAAGGAATACTAAATAACAAAAAATGGAACCCTGCCTACTGACTTCACTCTCGAGCGCTCGGGAGTGGTCCCGAGCGCTTGGGAGTGCTGATGCCCAACCTGCGAATTTTGTTAGTACAAACAGGAAATAATGCTAACAACTATGAACTGAAATGATTTTAAGTACATCACAGGCTCAGCAGAGGACTTGATAGACTGAGATAAAACCTCAATCTTCCAAATCATGCATCCTTACCTCAACAAAATTAGATCTACATCTTTTAAGAGCAAATGAGCACGTCCATGCATGCAGAATGACAGAAACATGGCAAAATGGGGAGAATAATGGATTGCAGTAGCATGCAGGCACTCCCGAGCGCTCGAGAGTGATTCCAGTAGGTTTTCAAAAAAAGTTTTGTAATCCCTTTGCTCTTGTTTTTACACTAAGGTCTCCCAACCATGCACCCAGTATTAAAGACTGGGACAGGCTGAGAGACCCCCCTCAGAAGGGAAAAACAACCCCTTGTTTGAGATGGCAGTAGAAAGATTTTCTACCTTTGCTTGGAACTTTGCTCCTTGAATGGCTTTGAAAAGTGAATGCAGAAAGAAGAACACAAGAAATCAGAAGCTAGGAATGTTCTGGATTTCCTGCCTTTTCCTTAATGCTTTTGAAAACCTTTTGTGGTTGGAAAACAAGTTTGAGTTTGAAAGTCTTTGCCTTGAACAAGAGAGAGGGGGGGGGGGGGGGGGGGGTTTAGAGAGAGAAATATCGTGTCCTTTCTCAGCTGAAAACAGGTTATATATATAGGCAATATAACCTATGCTTTGCAAAATGAAATGAATTTGAATAAAATCTTTCTTTTAAAAGGAAAAATCTTCTGGCCTGATCCTCTCTGACTGAGGTTGAGTGTTGACTCAAACCTCGGCCAGCTCAAGATGGCTGTCATGATAGGCTGCATGGATAGTGGGAAGCCCTGCCATCCATTGGGCAGCACAGAGGACCCGAGCGCTCGAGAGTGGTCTCGAGCGCTTGGGACTTCACTCTCGAGCGCTCGGGAGTGAGCCAGGCCAATGGTTTTGAAAAACAGTTTTGAGCGCTTGGGAGTGCTCCCAAGCGCTTGAGATTAGTTTTGACCATTTTATTTCCCTTTTCAAATCTTTCAAGAAGCAAAGTCTCAATTGGTACGAGGCTTGTTTTAATCCGAATTCATCATTGGGGAGCCTTAGGGCCACAAATTATGGAAATTCGAAGAGTCCAAATTGGGGTGTCTACAGTTGCCCCTCTTTGGGCGACGCTCGGCATCATGTCTGGATACGAGCGACGTCCAAAGATTGAGACAGCCCAATTCGAAACAAATCAAATCCTTAATTCAAAAGACAAATGCAAGTGGAGACATTCAATGCACGAGGTCGTGTCCTTTCGGACTGCCTACGTACCCTTTTCTGCAGGGATCAGACCAGCGTAGTTCTTTGGGGCAAATGCAAACACATGTAATGCATGCAGCAGAAAGTATCGACAAGACTTTGATAAGATAAACACACAGAGGGTCCACCTGTTACTCTGTTTGGCTGACAAAACAAGGATAAAATATTCTGGGAACGCAATGAAAGTGGAATGGTTAGACTATTTTGATCGACTTCGAAATAAAATACCGATTTTCAAACGTGAGCCAAAAGTGGACTAACGAATGAAGTTCGTGATCAGTTGCTCTGTTTTGATACGAACGAAATCAGGACTGAGATTGATTTTGTAAAATAAATTGCAAAATGAGAGTTTCATAAATGAGAAATGCCCGGGATATCGGAAACTTGGTACAGGGCACGAAAATAGACCCGAGCGCTTAGAACCACTCCCGAGCGCTCGGGAGTGGTCTCAAGCGCTCGAGACCGCAGCTGGGGTACATTGTCCTTTCATCTTCTTCTTCGATCTGGGCACATATACTCCTATTCCTGAGCGCTCGAGAACCAGAGCGACGATACCCTCCTGCTCTTCTCATGATCTCTCCCCCTCTCTTCCAGTCGATCTCTCTCCCTCTCTCCCTTTTCTCGATCGAAACTTCACTCTTTCAAATGGCTCAGTTTAAAGATCTCAAAATCACGGCCATATTTCGGTGGGCCGTGGTGGTGCACGAGGTACGGAGAAAGGGGCCGAAGGCCTCCTGAGTGGGGGTAGGCGAGGTGATAGCCGGTGGTGAGGAAAGGGCGGCGGTGGGCGAGGCTGCGCCTGGCGATGGCGTGGCGGCAGTGGGCGAGACCGACGGTAGCGTGGCTATGCCCGGCGACGAGAGGGTCGCAGGTGAGGACTCGGCGGCGGTGGTAGCAGAGGGCAACACTAGTGGTAGCCGAGAGGTGGAAATGGGGGCCGTCGGAGATGCTAGAGCGGCGGGAGGCGGTAGCGGGGGTGAGACTGAGAGCACGGCTGCCCGCGGAGGCGACAGCTGCCGGGTTACGAGTGGCGGGGAGGCCGGAGGCAGCGGAGTTGGCGCCACGAGCAGTAGTGGAGGTGCCACGAGCACTCCTCCTACTCCTACTATGGAGGAGTTGCTCGCGGCCGCGGAGTGGGCCGGCGACGAGCGACGGGCCGAGGTTGGGAGCGAGACGGTGGTGGGTGGCCACGTCGTGGCCACTCCCACCTTGAGATTGACGGCAGCGGTACCGAGGGGAGGAGATAGTGGGATCGAGGCCTCACGCCCCGTTCCCTTCGAGGAGGGTGACTTCTTGGATTCTGCGGGGCCGCGGGATATCCTAGACACACTCGGCCTCGACTCCGGGGTTGCGGCTGTGTTGAGAGGTGCTGAGACTCCGGAGGACCGGGCCTCAGCGCTGCTGTTAGGGGCTTTGCTGAGCGGCGGGGGGGCGTCGGATGTGGGAGGACACAGGATAGAGGAGGAGGAGGCGGAGGAGATGGAGATGGAGGGGCCAGAGCCAGAGGTGACCGTTGAGGCGCAGGTCACCGCGGTCGACGAGGTGAGGGCTTACCTGAAAGGGGAAGCCCTGGGTTCGCGATCGTGACTTACGCTCCACGAGCTCACTTTTTCGAGCCGGTAGGGATGGATAGCTACACCCCCGCTCGAGCCGACTACTCCGAGGACTTGCTTCTGCGCGATCGCGATTCGCACATCTCCTCAGGCTGGACCACGGTGAGTTTCGACAGCTTTAACTCTTGAATTCGATACATGAGTCCATTTGCTAATTGCTTTATTGATATTTGATGCTATTTCCTTGCTTTGTTGAAACAGCGCACGACAGACATATACGGCCACGGGGGTTCAGCCAGCTCGCTGAAATACTTCAAGGTGCTGCCCCAGAGAGTACATGCGTTGGTGGAGGTGGCGGGCTTCGGGCCGTTCATCCAGTTGATGACGGTGGTGAGGGTCGACCACGCCGTGCTTACGTCGCTGACCGAGAGGTGGTGGGACACCACCAACACCTTCCACTTCCGGTTTGGAGAGATGACGATCACGCCCCTCGACTTTGCAGCAATCACGGGCCTCAAGGTTAGAGGAGACCCCATTCCGTACGACTTGAGTACAGTGCTGGACGACGCGGCCTTGAGATGGTTTCTTGGACGAGTTCCACGCCACAGCGGTGGGGTGGGGGCGTACGGGCAGTTCGTGGAGTACTGGGACCACGAGCCCGTGAGCGACGAGGAGGCGGCCCAGATGGCCAGGACGTACTTACTATACCTCTTTGGGGCTTCTCTGTTCCCAAACAGGCGTAGTTGGGTTCACCTTTGCTACTTGGCCGGATTGGTTGACTTGGGGCAGGCGAGGCTCTTCGACTGGGGAGGTGCTGCTCTGTGCACGCTCTACTGCTTTTTGGGAGCTGCCTCACGTGGTGTTGGTGACACGATCGGCGGCTACTGGAGGATAGTCGAGGTATAATCTCAAATTACTGCTTTTATCCTGCTTTCGACTGCTTATTAATTTGAATCGTGCATTGAACTAACTTATATACCAAAAATTTGCAGCTCTGGGCCTACGAGGTTTTGGGGATGTTCCCCCCTGAGAACACGTGCCGAGACCCTGGTTTGCTTCCTCGCGGGCTCGCGTGGGGGAAGGCTTACAGGAGGACAAAGGAGAGGAGAGGGGAGGTGATGACTTTCTGGCGCTGGCTGGATAACTTGACTGGAGTAGCGGTACGATTTGTTCCTTTCAATTTCCTTTTCCATGTCTTTCTGATAATCAAAACTTCCATTATTAAAGCAAGAACATCGAATGCAGGTTCACTAGGATCGTTGGGCTAGGTGGAAGCTGAATTCCTTCCTAGGAGTCGGGAAGTGACGCGGAGCAGGGTTTTGCTAGAGTGCCCCCTGGGCTGGCAGTGGTACCTGGGAGATCGGGTGACTCGGCAATCGCTCGGTCTTCCAGCGTTCGTGGTGCCCGGGCTGCTTCCTCCACGCGTGCAGAGGACAGAGTTCTATACCCGTGCTGAGCTTGAGCAGTTCACGGTGCCTGACACCGACCTGGAGAGGCACTTCTGACGCACGCTAGACTACGCTGCTTACCGGGACAGGTACTTGGCTACAGACTTGGGGGTGGAGGCGGAGCTTGAGAGGTGAGTGGCTGAGGGAGGGCGAGGCTCCGGTGCTGGAGGAGAGACTGGAGTGCGAGGCCGTGGCGGCTGGTCTGCACGAGGTAGGGGACGAGGTGGTGGACAGCCTGCCGGCGGGCGAGGTGTTAGTCCACCAGACGGAGGGGAGGGTGGCACAAGGGTGCCAGAGGAGGCGGAGGCCTCTGTTTCGTCTGTGCTGCCGATGTTGGAGTGGACCATAGGCGTGACCGGTCCTAGCGGCGTGCGGGAGGTGATAGATGGCCCACGCCTTCCACAGTCGCCCATGCGGCTTCCTGCTCAGGTATACACGGATTCGTACTTCTCATGCTTTAAATGATCCCTACTTGCACAATTCCGATTCTTGAATGTTTACAGGTACCGCGAGAGTGGGCTGAGACGGCCATAATGCTGATGGTGGGAATGCGCCATTTGCTGAAGGGCTGTGCGAGAGGGAGGGTCCTACAGACCAGACCTGCTCCCGAGCCTGTTTCTCCTGTTGCCCCTCAAGTATACAAATGCTTGCATGTTTCACATTACAATGATCCAATTTACTTTCTATTATGCATGAGATGATATGATGTTTATGATGTGCAGACACAACCACGACATTCAGCTAGGAGACAGCCACCGGCTACCACGAGCTCTCCGGCTTCTGCCAGCACGAGAGGTCGAGGGACACAGAGAGTGTCGCGGCCTGCTGCGGAGGCCAGACAGTTCAAGGTTTTGCCAAGGCGGCGTCCCAGTGGAGACTCGCTCGCGTGGAGTCAGAGGAGTCTGAGGAGGGGACGAAGGAGGAGACAGAGGAGTCTTCTGAGTCACGCATTTTAGGGACGTCGGACTCAGAGACTGCTTCTGGTTCTCCAGGCGATGATGATGGCGATGATGCCGACGAGAGTGAGAGCACGGAGCCCGAGGACCAGCAGCGGAAGAGGACTCATCGAGACTGAGCCTTAGGTTTTTGTTTTGCTAGCTTTCTTGTACATAGGCCTGCGTGCCAATGTAGTTGTAGCCTCTGGGCCTGCGTGCCTTGATTTTGTTTGGGCCTGCGTGCCTCGGTAGTCAGGATTGGGCGCGTGTTTGTCCCAGCTTTTGTACTTCCCTCTTTGCTCATTGTAAATACCGCATTCATTTATGAGAATTTGCACTTTTGTTCTTTTTTATTCGTTCGCACTCCCATTATAGAATTGTATTTTATGAAATATGCTCGTCTAGCTTGAAAGAAAGTAAAGAGCACGCGGATTTCGACCGATACTCTCAAAGTAAGAATGAAAACATGACATTGTTCACAGATAGACCTTTCTAACAATCGACTACGGAAAATTTTGACTTTAAAGGCATTTGATTGACACAGAGCACATCGTTCGGTCGATAATGAGTGCTATGACCTGCGAGGACTACTAGAATTACCAAAACGTCCTTGACATGAAGATTGACATACGCTTATGCTTGAAAACGACGATTTTGGGACGATTGAACGATGAAAACTTGAATTAAGAGCGTTAACGCGTATTTGATCATGCCATACAGTCACTAATGCACGTCGTGACTTATACACATCGCTGGACTCAATCAAATACGCTTAACGTGGATTTTGACACACCCGCGGAGGAAAAACTTCGAAAATCTTGGTATTTTTGAGGAAAATGGATGAATACATGAGAAAACACACAACGGAAACTGCTGTATTCCCTGGGTACAAGTTAAGAGCCTTCTGATCTGAGCTGCATGCATTTACAAGGTTGAATTGAGGTTGGAAAGTTGAGAAACAAAACCTACTGTAAACAGCAGCACTCTCGAGCGCTCGAGAGTGGTCTCGAGCGATTGGGACTTCACTCCCGAGCGCTCGGGACTGCTGCTGTCTGCAGTCTCCTGTTGTTTCCCAATGCCACTCACTTGCTATTCCCACGTTGTTTTCTTCTGCATGCATACTTCCAAGGTGCCTTGTAACCCTGCACTAACTGTTTCCCAGGGGAAATGGCTTCCCAAAGTAAGACTTGAGCTTTTCCAATGCTTTCTCAAACTTCCAAAGTTTGAATTTTTTGAAATTGTCTTGAAAATGTTAGGTTTGATAAGTTCCAAGGCTGGTGGGAAGTGGCATTGTATCCCCCAGGCCTCTATAAATACAGAGTCTTGCTTTGGCAAGCCATTCACACTTCATTTCACCCTTGTTCTTTCAAAAATCCTTCCTTGTGATGGCTCTGCTGAACCAAGCCTTGCTTCGTCCTTGGTTGGACAGTCTCGAAGGCATCGACTGGCTGAACTTCCGAGGGCACCGCCTTTATGCCCTAAGGCATTTTCGAGAGATCGCAATCCGTCCGGTCTTGTTACATGCAGCGGCGCGCTTTTGGGATCCTGAAGACATGCCTTTCGCTTTGGTTCTCAAGAGCTGTGCCCTACCGTCGAGGAGTTCCACGCCTATCTTGGAAGTCACGATTCCGCTGAGCCAATTGTTCCAATGATCAGGGAGAGTATGAAGAACATTCTGAAAGCTAAGCTGAGCATTAGCGGAAATACCGCTGAGTTTCTCACTCGGGGCAATGTCATCAACATCGTGCAGTTGTACGAGAAGTTCAGTCCACCTGGAGACCTGACAGACTTTGAGTACCAAGGTCGTCGAATGATGGCCTGTTGCATTTGTCTCCTGGCGGCCTTCCTGCTGGTTCCGTCCGTTGGTCAGCCCAACTCTCTATTGGTGGGGGTCGCTGCTCAGATTGAGGCTCGCAAGGATGTTGCACCTTTGGTTCTTGCTGAAACCTTGATGGGGTTAGATGCTGTTCATGCTGGTCGCACAAGGGTTTTTGGTGGTAGCCCGCTGTTGCTGCAGGTTAGGGACCTCACTCAACTCTCCTTTTTCTATTTCTCTCATTCATTTTACCTCGACACTCAGTTTAGGCTTTATCTGGCTCCTTACTTGTTTTCTCTCTTTTTGGGTAGATGTGGCTTTGTGACAAATTGAATCTGCTGATACCGCCGGCCAATGATTGGTGGTATCGTGCAAGCGGATGGAACCGCCCCTTTCAAGTGATGTACGGTAGCGAAGATGACTGGGCTGATTTCCTTGCTTCTGCGGAGGAAGATGACATTGCTTGGCGGTGCCACTAGCTGAGGCTTCCTGCTATGACTACTGGCAATATGGGTTCGACGCACGTGCTTGTGGCTGGCTTGACAGGCTTCTCCTTCTATTCACCTTTCCGCATTCTCCGTCAGTTTGGCCTTAGCCAAGGAGTGCCGCCGCCGGGCTCTGAAGTGCTTCGTCTCCCTCCCTTCACCATTCCGGGCCTTCGGAGTTATGTTCGATCGTGGGAGACTCGTAGGACTGAGCCAAGTGACCGACTCTTCTCTATTGCTTTGACCGGAAGGTACCGCAAATGGCTAAGGAGAGATGTGAAAGCAAGGATGGGTTGACTGCTTACTTTGCCGTTCTTTGAAATAAAGAGTGTATTTTAAATGCGTGTTTTTCCGTTTTCATGCTCAGCTTGTAATAAAGAAATAATCTGAATAAAATCGACTGATTAAGGGTTTCCCCCTTTCGGTTCATTAATCGTGTGCGCCTTTGAGAAAACATTCTGATTTGTCAATTTGGATTTGGATTTTTGAGATTTAGGACCGAACCTCAGTGTGAGATTGCCTACATATCCCTTGAGAAAGGGAATCAGGCCCATACGTAATTCGGGCTAGGGTTCGCTCGGTTATTAACACTCTCCTTTTGCGCTCTAAATTTTGCCTAGTACCGCCCTTTCGGGTTTTCGGCCTAGCAAGCTCTTTTTCGACTTTTGCCTAAGCCGCCCTTTCGGGTTTTCGACCTAGCAGGCTTGCTCTAATTTTTGCCTGGGACCGCCTGCCCTTGCGGTTTTCGGCCCAGCGAGCTCTCTCAAGGATAATACCGTTTAAGTTGATCCAAATTGACAAGGTTTGAGAATTCGTTGCCGTCAAGATCGATGATTGAGGCCGCTCCTCCAGAGAGAATGGTCTTGATGATGTAGGGCCCTGCCCACTTAGGTCGAAACTTCTCTCGTAGGTCAAAAACTGGCGCACGGATCTCCTTGACTACCATATCCCCCACTTGCAGATCCCTCGACTTTACTTTCTTGTTGAATGCTCGGGCGATCCTACGCTGATAACCCTGAATGTGGTACAACGCTCGTAGCCTTCTTTCATCGAATAGCATGAGCTCCTCAAACCTCCCACTGATCCATTCGGCTTCATTCACTCCGCACTCAGCCATGACCCTCAACGATGGAACTTCTAGCTCGATAGGGAGAACGGATTCCATACCGTACACCAAAGAATAGGGTGTTGCCCCTGTCGGTGTGCGGATAGACGTCCGGTATCCCCACAAAGCTAGTGGCAATTGTTCGTGCCAATTCCTAGCCGACTGAGTAGTCCTTTCGAGAATCGTCTTGATGGTCTTGTTCGCTGCTTTGACTGCCCCATTTGTTTGTGGCCGATAAGTGGTTGAATGATGCACTTGAATCTTAAACTCGTCAAAGAGTTCCAAAACTTTTCCCTTGAAGTGAACACCATTATCAGATACAAAGGCTAGAGGGACCCCATACCGATAAATGATGTTTTGCCTGATAAAGTGAGCCACTTGAACTGCCGTCAAAGTCTTGTACGAAGCTGCCTCGACCCATTTGGTGAAGTAATCGACTGCTACCAAGATGAACTTGTGACCGTTAGAAGCCGCGGGTGTGATCTGCCGTCCTAGCTGGACCGCTTCTTCGACGGCTAAGCCTGTATCGAAGAATGTTTTGAAGTCTGAACATGCCTGCGCCATAACCATGTGCCTCGCAAGATTTGGCTGAAGGTTCCGGACAATCATCCGGATCTGGTCCCTGTCGGTCGGTCTGTCCTTCATCTGCGCTGCCTTGGCCCTCCACCTTTTCACGAAATCCGCAAAGGATTCTTTGGCTTCCATCTTCGTTGATTCCAGTTCACGAGTGGTGACTTCGAGCTGGATATTATAGTCATACTGCGCCACAAAAGCCGCACATATGTCCTCCCAAGATCGTTTCTTTCTTTCATCCAGCGAAGTAAACCAGTGCAGAGCATGACCCACCAAGGTCTGTGAGAACATCTGAGCCATGGCATCCTTCTCTACACCCCACATGGATAGTGCTCCTATGTACCCAGTCAAATGCGCCTTCGGGTCCCCAGTTCCATTGAATTTTGCAAAGTCTATGGGCCGAAACTTTTTTGGGAGCTTTGCGTTGGGAAACAGACAAAGCTTGTTGATGTCAAAGCCCGTTGATGCAATCTTCTCATTCCTTGCTACTGATTCCTCCAATTGGGTGATCTTTGCCAATACCACTGCCATTTCGGGATTCTGCGGGGTTTCCATCTCGAGGACCAGTTGCTCCGGGTTTGGATTTGGATTAGGGTTAGGGTTTGGGTTTGGATTTGGGATTGGATTTGGATTTGGATATGGATTTGGATTTGGGTTAGGGTTTGGGTTTGGATTTGGAGGTGGAAGCCGTCGTGCAACTCCGGTAATCATCAGCATGAGTTGGGCGATTTGGTTGTCGGTGCGTTCGCCCAGTCGTTGGATAACTTGTCTGATCTGCCCCAGTTCTCCATTCGGGTTCTCTGGGTTCGGGTTTTCTGGGTTTGGATTGGGATTAGGATTCGGATTTGGATTTGGATTGGGATTAGGAATGGGATTTGGATTTGGATTGGCATTTGGGTTGGCGTTTGGATTGCCTCCGTTAGGGTTTGGATTGCCTCCGTTTGGGTTGAGGTTTGGATTGAGGTTTGGGTTGAGGTTCCCGATTTGTAGATCCATCTCTACCCGAGGGTTTGATACACTGACGGGATCTGCTTGAAGTTGAAGTCGTTCCAATCTCTGCCCCAGGGGTCTGGTCTAGGAGGGTGTGATATTCTTCTTCTTTGGCCCAATTGCTCAGAACTGACAGCAAAGCAAAAACCGTGCTCAGAAGCGGTCCCTGTTTACATTTTCATGAAATATGTGCATGATTTTAGAAAGTGCGTGCATCATCGTCACCGTCATCGACTCTATTTTTCAAAAACGATTGAGTACCCTCTATGGGAGGTTGCCTTGATCCTCGGATTTTTAGGGTGTATCCACTTTTAGGAACCAATGCTTCCCAAAGGATGCTAAAATGAGCTAAGTATCCGGCTAATATTCCCTCGACGAGTCGACCATCGGTTTGGAATGATTTGGGGCGGATGACGTGATACAATAACCGAAGCGGCGTAAGCGGTGCGTTTGCTTTTAGCCTGGGTGGTGTTGGTATCACAGCGTTTTTGTTTCCTTGTCATTCCTTCCTTTGGTTAATTCACCGATTAAACACTAGTCAAGGACTTAGCAAAATTTTAGTTTCCCTTAGGTTTTAGTTCGAGGACTCACATGGTTAAGCAACACGCATTAGGGAGCGTGACTCTTCATCGGGTCTCGGCAACCTCCCAAAGACCGCGCGAGCGAGTCTCGAGAACCGTGGCTGACAAAAAGACGATGCAATATGAAATGCAGCACGTAAACAAGATATAGCACGTAATCCTACCCTGTAGGCTCCTGTCTTAATTTGGAAGGATCTATGGTTCGCTAAACATGTACAAAGGCCGGTTTTGGCTTGAAGAGGGTTCCCCGGGCTAGAGTCAAAGTATACTTCCCACTATTGAGCGTACACCCAATAATGGTACAAACGGTAGGGATGACTCATCACGGTCGAGGGTTGCTGAGCATTCCGGGATTCCCTATCACCGGCAAGCTGGGTAGGATTGCCAAAACACAACAGCGGGGTTGAACAAGATATATATACAAGAGATAGACAATGAAACAAAATAACTTTGAAAATCCTACAAACGTTTTTCAAGCTTGGCTCTCGGGTTTAATTGATGGTTAAGGAAAGTGGACCGTTTTGACAACATGCCAACTTTTTCTCAAGTATCAATTAAACTTTCTCCCTGGTGGAGTCGCCACTGTGGGCTACCACAGCCCCGGGTGGATCGGGGCGGCCCGAAAAATCGCACGCCTCTTTTGAATCGATTTGAAAGATTTGAAGAGTCGCCACCCGGATTTATGGTCTATCACCTGAGAAACCGTTTTGTTTTGAAGATGATTGATTTGAAATTGAAAACCAGAGATTCGTTTCGGGATTCGGAAGCCATATTACGAGGGGGGAAGGGTTTTACGGCACCCCCCTCGCCCGACGCGATGTCGATCTCTACTAAATGTTTGTGGGATTTTTCAAAGGGATTTTGTTTCATTAGACAAGTAGCATGTATTCACAGGTATACCAAATAGGCATGCATGCATGTGCATGTGAACAGGAGGTGATGAAAGTGGTAAAGGAATACTAAATAACAAAAAATGGAACCCTGCCTACTGACTTCACTCTCGAGCGCTCGGGAGTGGTCTTGAGCGCTTGGGAGTGCTGATGCCCAACCTGCGAATTTTGTTAGTACAAATAGGAAATAATGCTAACAACTATGAACTGAAATGATTTTAAGTACATCACAGGCTCAGCAGAGGACTTGATAGACTAAGATAAAACCTCAATCTTCCAAATCATGCATCCTTACCTCAACAAAATTAGATCTACATCTCTTTAAGAGCAAATGAGCACGTCCATGCATGCAGAATGCCAGAAACATGGCAAAATGGGGAGAATAATGGATTGCAGTAGCATGCAGGCACTTGTAGACACTAAAATTTTGGCATGACTTAATCGCCGTCCGATCAATTGGGATAAATTGTCCTCAAGAAATTAAAGTCAAGATTGGTCAAAGCGCTCGAATAAATATTGGGCCCATCAAATTTCTACGGCTCAATACATTTGAAATACAATGAAGACCAAAGTAAGTTGGGCTAACTTAATTAATCTATCGCCTGTAGTCGTTTGGTCATTCAAGGCTTCAACCAAGGAGGGCAGCGCGCAATTGGAATGATTCGTCTGAACCTCACCATCAATGAGCTTGTAGCAAGTACACTATTTCATGTCATTGATGCCAAAACCTCTTACAATCTGCTACTTGGGAGACCTTGGGTTCATGGAAATGGAGTAGTTGCGTCCACACTCCATCAATGCTTTAAATTCTATCAAGACGGGATAAAAACTGTAGTAGCAGACGACAAGCCATTCACCGAAGCTGATTCTCACTTTGCAGATGCAAAGTTTTACATGGAGTCCGTTACCGTTCTTTAAGTCATCCCGATTGAGGTTCCTTTTATGGGACAAGGAAGTTCAAAGAAAGAGAAACAAGCCACAATAACGCATTCACAAGAAAATGCAAGAAATTGTGAAGAACCACCAAGAATTGAATCTTCACGAGAGAGATCTTCATCTGAAGAAACGCAAGCTGCGGAAAAGAGCTTCAGATACATTCCAAAGTCGCGACGAAAGGAAGGACAATCACCGTTTGAAGAGGTCATCACCACTATAGAGAATCCAGCAAAATGCTCTCAACCTTTGTGCAAGGAAGATCTTCAAATGCTAAAGGGAGACCTAACAACACCTCTTCCGACCTTGGGACAACCTATCTCAACCAAGCCCCCATTGAAAGGGTTTGTTAAGTCTACACAAAGTCCTTTTCAACATTCCCCTCTTCCCGAAAAGAGAACTGACGGTTTTGATCCAAAGGCTTACAAGCTCTTGGCTAACTCGGGTTATGACTTCAACAATCCTACGCCACTTGGAGAGTTGAGTCCTGAACTCACTGGTGAGAAGGTTCACGGCCTTAGTAAAGCACAAGAAGAATTAAGGCTGCAAGGATATAGAGTTAGCCCTCCAAAGACTGGTCTTGGGTTCACACCACCGAAGCCCATCCGCATATCCGCCAAAGGAAAAGGTAAGAAAGCAGATGTGCAACATATCATAGCGAAAGAGGTGAAAGAAGACGACAATGAACAAGTTGCTCCTCGAGTCTCTGTCTTTGACCGCATCGAAGCTCCCATACCTCGGACCTCTGTCTTCAACAGACTTGGTGTTACAAAAGAGACGTGCAAGGGGGCAACGTTGCAGCCAAAAAAGTCAATCTTTTCTCGACTTGGGAATAGAAGCGCATCATCGAGAGAGCACAATTCCGAGAGAGAGGGAAAAAGCATCGAGCTAGATTCTGCTAAGGAAGATGAGGAGACTCGAAGCTCTATTCCTTCTCGTATGAAGCGGATAACATCACTCGAAGTCAATGCAGAAGGTCCACTCAAAGTTAAACGACGCACCATCGTACTAACTGGGCAGCCTAAGGGTAACGAAATAGCTGAAAAAGAAGAGGAGATGGAGTATACTACATCTTACCACATGGCGGTTGAGGAACACTCAAGCTCGGATTCTGAAGATGACGATTTTCCCGAAGCTCCTCTCGAATTGGAAGATGGAGGGCAACCAACAGTTGACGACCTCAAAGAACTTAACCTTGGAACTCCCGACGAGCCTCGACCAATCTTTGTGAGTGCACATCTAAGCCCAGAAGAGGAAAAAGCATACTTCGACTTGTTGTTCGAGTATAGAGACGTCTTTGCTTGGACTTATAAAGAAATGCCAGGACTAAGCCCTAGAGTAGCTGTTCACCACTTGGGGATTAGACACGGTGCCCGTCCTGTAAAGCAAGCTTGTCAGTATATCCGACCTGAGCGGATCCCCGTGATCGAAGAAGAGGTCAACAAACTAATCGAAGCTAGGTTCATACGTGAAGTAAAGTACCCACGATGGATTTCAAGCATGGTCCCAGTAGTGAAGAAAAATGGAAAGATTCGGATATGTGTCGACTTTCGAAATTTGAATGATGCATGTCCCAAAGACGACTTTCCTCTTCCTATCATGGAGTTAATGATAAATGCAACTACCGACCACGAGGCATTGTCTTTTATGGATGGATGTTCCGGATACAACCAAATAAGGATGGCACCCGAAGATGAAGAAGCAACGGCCTTCCGTACCACGAAAGGAATTTTTTGTTACAAAGTAATGCCTTTCGGTCTCAAGAATGTTGGGGCCACTTATCAACGCGCCATGCAAAAGATTTTTGATGATATACTCCACAAGATCGTGGAGTGTTACGTGGACGACTTGGTTGTCAAGGCCAAACAAAGAGAGGATCACCTGCAAGACCTTCGGCCAGTTTTCAATCGATTGAGGAAGTATGACTTGAAGATGAATCCTCTAAAATGTGCCTTTGGGGTTACATCTGGAAAATTTCTTGGTTTCATTGTCCGACATCGAGGCATTGAGGTCGATCAATCCAAAATTGATGCCATACAAAAGATGCCAGCACCGAAAAACATAAAGGAGCTCCGGAGCTTGCAAGGCCATTTGGCGTACATCCGTCGATTCATCTCAAACTTAGCAGGGCGTTGCCAACCTTTTAGTCGTCTGATGAAAAAAGATGCACCTTTCATTTGGGATCACGCTTGTCAAAATGCCTTTGAAAGTATCAAAACGTACTTACTCAATGCTCCAGTTTTAGGGGCTCCTATTTCTGGAAAAACCACTGATACTTTACATAGCTGCCCAAGAGGAGTCACTGGGGGCAATGCTTGTGCAAAATGATGAGGAGAACAAAGAACGAGCACTCTACTACCTGAGTCGAAGATTGACTGAAAACGAGCTCAAGTATTCACCTGTTGAAAAGATGTGCTTGGCACTTGTCTTCTCCTCGCAAAAGTTAAGGCATTACTTTCAAGCACACACAATTCATCTCGTGGCCAAAGCGGACCCGGTCAATTATGTCATGTCCAAACCTATCCTCTCAGGACGCTTAGCAAGGTGGTCTCTCCTCTTTAATGAATTTGAGATCGTATACGTCCCATAGAAAGCACTAAAAGGGCAAGCATTAGCAAATTTCTTGGCGGATCATCCTATCCCAGTCGATTGGGAAATATCCGAAGAGTTCCCTGATGAAGATGTGCTATTTATTGAGGTTCTTCAGCCCTGGACGATGTTCTTTGACAGGGCTGCTAGATTGGAAGGGGCTGGAGCTGGCGTCATCTTTGTCTCTCCACAAAAGCAAGTCCTACCTTATGCATTCATACTTAGCGAAAAACGTTCAAACAATGTCGCTGAGTATCAAGCTTTGATTCTTGGTCTCCAAATAGCTAATGAAATGAAGATTGTAGACCTCAAGATCTTCGGAGACTCCAAGCTAATAATTAACCAACTAAGCGGAGACTATGAAGTGAAGAAAGAAGACTTAGTCCCATATTTTCAATATGCAAGTCACTTGTTGAGAAATCTTGAAGGAGTGACACTTGAGCATGTGCCACGAAAGGAGAATCGCATGGCAGATGCACTAGCTAATCTAGCAACAACTTTGGTAGTGCAAAAAGGTGAGAATGTCAACGTCCATGTGTGCGAACAATGGATATTACCACAACTGTTGGACTGCCGCCTCGAAGAAGCAAATGCAATCACAGTCTTGCCCATTGAAGACAACGATTGGAGACAACCCCTGTGTAGACACCCCAATTTGGACTTGTCAAATTTCCTTAATTTGTGCCCTCGAGGATCCCCGATGATGAAATAGGGTCAAAACGGGCCTTGGCAAACTTGGACGATACTTCTTGGACTTTTTCAAAATCAAAACATTCCTTTTTTCTCGACACCCTGAGGGTAAAATTGGCACACATTTTAGCATATAAAATATATTTGAAAGAAACTAACTGGGTTAGAAAGAGGACTTAACGAGCTTTCCAACGCTTCGAAAAACACCCAAAACCGAGTTCGGGAGTGTCCGTGGCGCCCTTCTGAAGTTGGGCTGCCACTCCCAAGCGCTCGGGACCACTCTAGAGCGCTCGGAAGTGACACTCCCAAGCGCTTGGGAGTGCTGACTGACCAATGCATGTTGAGCTTGGTCTTTGACCATGACTTTTCAGGCTTTTTCAGACCTTTCAACGTTCAAACCTACCAGTCAAGCCTGCCTGAGCCAGCAGAATATCATCATGCCTTCTTTTTCCCTCCAAAACTATTTTTTTTATCTTTCATTTCATTTCCAAACCTTAGGTTATCTTTCTCTATAAATACCCCTTTGTTCTTCCATTCAAGAGGGGCACGAAAAATCAGTCCCTCTCTCCCCCTTTTGCTGCCAAAAACCAGCCTCTCAAACTCTCTCTCAAACTCTTTCAAAACAACCTACATTTTCTAAGAAAAACCACCAATCTTCAAGGAAAATTTCTAAGAAGAATGGAATACTAGATTTCATCTCCTCTTACTGTTTTCAATCCATTTTCAAGCAAACAAGTCAGTCCAAGAAGCTGGATTCAAGTCAAGCAAAGGTATAAAATCTCATTTTATACCTAAAATCTACCGTTTTTTCTACTTCTGAGGGGGATCAAGGGTTCATACTAGTTCCTTATACTAGTTGTGAGCTCATTTGATCTTAGTTTAGCACCAAGAGCAAGAGGAACACAAAGAAAACAAAACTTTTTCTGGGCACTGTGTTCACTCCCGAGCGCTCGGGACCATTCCTGAGCGCTCAGGAGTGCTGCTGCCACCAAAACTTTGTTTTGTTCATTATGTATTTCATTTTCTGTTTTTAGTAGATACTGGGTGTGCACTGGTCCTTCCAGAGCCCAGTTAGGTTTGCTTTCAGTTGCAAGGAAGCCTTGTTTGGATGGTTAGGACCAGTTCTTAGCTGTTTAAACCTCTGGCTGAGCACGTCTGTATCTTGATTTCTTTGTGATTTTTCTGGCAGTATTAGCATGCGAATATGTCTAACCAAATTTGCAGGAAATGTTGGCAACACTCCCGAGTGCTCGGGACCACTCCCAAGCGCTCGAGAGTGAATCCAGTGACAGGGTTTCATATTCTGCTGTCTTGTATACCATGCATGGCCATCTCATCATTCCCCTGTACATATGCACATGCATGCACAGTTTTTACATTATATCTTGTATGTACTAACAAATTTTGCAGGTTGGGCACCAACACTCCCAAGCGCTCGAGAGTGAAGTCAGTGGGCAGGGCTTCATTTCATGTTATTTTGGCATTCTTTCACCATTTTGCCACTCTTTGTACACATGCACATGCAAGCACGTCTATTTGGATATATCTGTGGATACTTGCTAGCTGGTTAAATGAAACAAAATCCCTTTTAAAAATCCCACAAACATTTAGTAGAGACCGATTTCGAATCGGGCGAGGGGGGTGCCGTAAAACCCTTCCCCCCTCGTAACATGGCTTCCGAACTCTTGAAACTGATCTCTGGTTTTCAATTTCAAATCAACCATTTTCAAAACAAAACGGTTTCTCGGGTGATTAACCATAAATCCGAGTGGCGACTCTTCAAACCATTTTTCTCAAAACGGAAATATATTTTTCGGGCTGGTAGCCCACACCCTGATTGACTACCTCCAACATGGAAAGCTTCCAAATGACCGTCGACATAGGGCAGAGATAAGACGACGAGCTCCTCGATTCATCTTTTTCAAAGATACTTTATTTCGTCGGTCATTCGAAGGTGTCTTTCTTCGCTGTCTTGGGAAAGAAGAATCCCAACAAGCAATGGAAGAATCCCACTCTGGGATCTGTGGGGCATATCAATTTGGTCCAAAACTTCACTTTCGAGTAAAACGGATGGGATACTACTGGCCCACTATGGTCAAGGATTGTCTAGATTAAGCGAAAAGGTGCCAACCCTGCCAATTCCATGCAAACTTTATCCATCAGCCACCAGAACCATTGCACCCTACAGTTGCCTCGTGGCCATTTGATGCATGGGGGCTAGATGCCGTTGGACCACTAACTAAGTCTTCCACCGGCCATTTGTACATTCTGGCTGCAACGGACTACTTCTCAAAATGGGCTGAAGCTATTCCGGTCAAGGAAGTCAAGAAGGAAACCGTTGTTGATTTCATCAAGTCAAATATCATCTTTCGGTATGGAGTGCCGCGTCACATCATCACGGACAATGGAACACCCTTTGTCAATAAGCTAATGGATAAGCTTTGCGACAAGTTTGACTTCGTGCAAAGAACCTCCTCAATGTATAATGCACCGGCTAATGGGCTCGCAGAAGCATTTAACAAAACATTGAGCAACCTCTTGAAGAAGGTGGTCGCAAAGTCTAAGCGAGATTGGCATGAAAGGATTGAGGAAGCTCTTTGGGCATACCGGACAACGTATAGGACCCCTACTCAAGCGACCCCATACTCTCTTGTGTATGGTGTTGAAGCTGTTCTTCCACTAGAGCGACAAATTCCATCACTAAGGATAGCCCTCCAAGAAGGCTTGGCTGATGAAGAAAATGCAAAACTCCGCCTCGCTGAGTTAGAAGCACTAGACGAGAAGAGATTGGAAGCGCAGCAACAATTGGAATGCTACCAAGCTCAAATCTCTAAAGCTTTCGATAAAAAAGTTAAGCCTCGCTCCTTTAAATTTGGAGACTTAGTGCTTGCACTGCGAAGACCCATCATCACTAATCGTCGAACCCGCAACAAATTCTTGTCAAAATGGGATGGTCCATATGTGGTGGTGGAAGTCTACAACAGCGGAGCGTACAAGATAGCTGATGAGCAAGGTTTCAGAATTGGTCCAATCAACGGAAAGTTCTTGAAGCGCTACTATCCTTGAGACCTCAAACTCCAAATTGCACGAGCCTAAACTGCATGATGCTCCTGGCCCGCATGAGCTAAAACTGTGTACGGCCCAAAAAAAAGAAAAAGAAAAAAAGATTTTATCATGTTTGAACTACGTTTTGACTTGATCCCTTCCAAGGGTACGTAGGCAACTTGAGAACTTTCTTTAAGTACAGTCAACCAAAAAAATAATTGTATTTTTCATTTTGAACTACGTTTTGACTTGATCCCTTCCAAGGGTACGTAGGCAACTTGAGAATTTTCCTTGAGTACAGTCAATCCAAAAAAATAATAATAATAAAGAAGAGCAAAATCTTGTTACTCCTGAAAGAGAACGAACTGTGAACGGATAAAGTATGAGAAGAGCTTTTATTTAAATAATAAAGTGATGTCTTATACTAAGCATCATAAACGCAAGACATGATTTGCGGTGAAAATGAAACACTCATCCTACAGACTAAACAAGCCTAAAGAAAGAAACATATGACAAAAGCAAGCAAAATAAGAACTAAGGTAGCCATGCCAAATTCTGGATCTCGTCTCGCTCAGACTTCAGAAGTTGCTCCAGATTATTCGCTACTTCCATATCATCCTTCTCAATCACCTCAGCTGCCTCTAGAGTAGCACGTTCTGCTTGCAAATTTGCAATAACATGCTGATCCTGAGCTCTCTCTGCATCAATCTCATCAATTGATTTCTTGAGCTTATCTTCCTGCAAATCTAACAGCTCTAGCTCCTTCAGCAATTTAGCTCTCTTTGGACCAATGCCATTCAATTCAAAGCTGAGTGCTTGAGCACGTTGCATTTTTGGGCCATCGAGAGCCAATGCATTGGTAAGACGTTGATCTACATCCGCCAGTCGTTGCACCTGCACCTCCAAGGTCACCCCATTAGCAAAGCCAGATCTCATCGAAATATAGTTACCAACATTCTGTATGTGCTTCTCTATCTCGATTTGGAGCGGAGAATAATCCACTTGGAATTTCGTAAACTCATCATAAATCTTTTGCAACTTTGGCCTCAAGGATGCTAGCTTCTCAAGAGGGGTCTTACGTAAGACACTCTTAATGCTATTATCCAGAATCAAACAAGCGGCACGACGAGCATCAACAATAGTACTTCCAGTATCAAATGCAGTAATGGTTAATGGTGCAGCTAGACCTAACTTAGGAGGGTTTGATGAAGGTGGAAGATGGATTGCCTCAGATGCACGATTTGGTCGTTGTCGTAGTGCCAAATCAAAGGAAGATGGGCCGTGAACTGATTCTCCACTCATAGACTGCTCATCAAGGAGGATAAAGTTTTCATCCTTTGAGTTGTGTATAATATCACCTTCCTGCAACTATAAAAAAAAAAAAAGTCGGTGCTTGGAGATATAACACGCAAATATTGGTTGGAATAAAAATAAATAAATGTCCTTACCTCAACTTGATGGGCCTGAATTGGTTGAGTGCTACTTGGAACACCTTCAAGGAGCATGTCCACATCATTAAATGAAATATTGACCCTTTCAGCAATGTCGCAGCTAGATTTCTTCTTAAGGTGGCGCCAATTGCGATCCTCACAACTGATCCTTTCATCGGTTGTTTTGTTAAGAGGAACAACACTTCTAACCAGGTCATGGTTCCCACCATTCGCTCTTGTGGTGCGAAGGTCAGTACGTGGCTCAACAGTAGCCAATTTCTTGGCCTTAACCACTTGTTGCTTGGGAGAGGCAGGACGCTTACCCCTCACAGAGTGTTCGGTCGAGCTTCGAAAATAATCTCCATAAATATGAGACCACCATTCTAGATATGCCTTGGTAATGGGAATGGCTCGACGGTCAGCACGGTTTGGCAACCTCAACTTGCTCTGGGACTTTTCACGAACAAGGGACTCGAAGTGCTTGACAATATTCTTTAAGCTGCAAATACGAATGTTGACGTTAAGTCTCCCTGGTACATCCTGAGTAAAGCCAAACTGTCGGCTGAATCTATGAGGGCTGTACGGTTCGATGACTTTAGTGGAACCACTACGCAACGTCAGATATCCAGATCGAATGCTGATGAGGTACTTCATCTCCCAATCACTGAGCTGACCGTCGTCAACCAATTCTTTGCTTTTGCCCTCTCGTTGTGCAAAACGATCCATAACCAGATCATCACACTTTCGGAATAGGTCGAGTGCTTCAGCCTCATCAAGCTGCTTAGCCACCCTTTCGCCACCATATCTAATCATCTTTGGTCTTTGAGTCGATGGTTGGGAGCCGCTGCTAAAATGGGTGCTGAAATACTCTCCAAGCCATGCATAAACATAATGGACAGGAAAGACAGCATCACACTTCCCAGGATTAGAAGATTTAGCAATATCATTTAATCCTCTATAAATACTCGCCAGTACGGGAACAGCAAGGCAGAATCTTGTACCACGAGCCATCATGGCAGCAACTTTGAAAACCCCAGGTCTGATCAATTCGCAACTCCCAACAGGCAAAACAAATTTGCATAACCAACAAGCAAGAAAAGCTGCCAAATGGGTAACGTCCTTTTGTGTCTCTTTGACCCCCAAAATGGTGAAAACCTTTTCCTGCTTGGGTGTTCGCTTGAGCTTCGCCAATGGTACCAGAAGGATTGTTAACATTGGCAAGTCGCTGGGTCTTGTTCTGAGAAGTCTTCCTCGATGACTTGGAATAGGAAATCTTCCCTTTAAACCAAAACTTCACCCAGGCATCAATCTTCACTTCACCTTTCTTTGAGTCCGTAAGAAGACGATGGTAGGCAAGGAAAAGGTAGCGACAATTCACCGGGAAATAGTACGTATTATCCTTATCAACGCCGATTAACTCATCTGCATGTGGAACGGCCTCATCATAAATTAAACCAGAAATTGGAAGCCCACCAAGTGCTCGCAAATCCCAAAGAGAAATGGACATCTCTCCCGCAGCAGTATGCAGAGTGTTGGTGGATGGACTCCATAATTCACAGAAATGTCGCGTGACACTTCCGAGTCGATCGTATGAAAACAAAGAAGCGTATATGGCCTCATAAATCTTCGCCTTCTTCAACATTTGCTCATGACGACTCAATATGTCTTCTAGCCACTCCCAATACCCTTCGCAATATGAAGGATCAATGATCGCTTTAAAAGTGTTTCCCTAAACTGCTTCTTCGGTCTGGATCCTATGGCCAAGGAGGGAGAATGGAGTAGGTTGCTCTTCATCATGATGAGCTGACTGCAAGAGCAATGCCAGAGAATCAGACTTGCTTCCAATAACCTCGCAACTAGTCTCGATAGCCCACTGTGGAGGATGAAGCACGTCACCTAGAGGCTCATACTGTAGAGCCCATGCACCAAGAAAAGCGGGATGAACAGTCAAGGTGGTCCCATTCTCAACTTTATCAGTAGAGTCATTAAGAATGGTCATGGAGCCTTCTTGGAAACTCTTGAAGCGAGCCATGCCTACAATGCAAAATAGAGTACAAAAAAGGAAAAGAGACTAAATAAACTTACAAGGAAAGCTCATGTTATAAGAAAGACATAATCAGCCTACGGCCACAGGACTTGTTGAGGCGCCCGGATAACTAGGCAGAAGCTAGCCCACCAGGCGCACTCTCCATGATGGTAAACATCCAACCCTCTCCAATTGGGGTGGAGAAGTGTCTAGATAACTAGTCAATGACTAGCCCACTAGGCGCATCCTCCGAACTGCGAGAGTACATGGGTGTGGTGAAGTGTCTAGATAACTAGTCAAGGACTAGCCCACTAGGCGCATTCTCCATTAAGTCAAACTAACCACCTATGGTTTATGGGAGTGGTGAAGTGTCTAGATAACTAGTCGAGGACTAGCCCACTAGGCGCATTCTCCGTTAAGTCAGACTAACCACCTATGGTTTGTGCGTATGGAGAAGTGTTTAGATAACTAGTCGAGGACTAGCCCACTAGGCGCATTCCCCGTCAAGTCAAACTAACCACCTATGGTCTATGGGTGTGGAGAAGTGTCTAGATAACTAGTCGAGGACTAGCCCACTAGGCGCATTCTTCACTAAGTCAAACTAACCACCTATGGTTTGTGGGTGTGGAGAAGCGTCTAGATAACTAGTCGAGGACTAGCCCACGCATTCTCCGTGAAGTCAAACTAACCACCTATGGTCTGTGGGTGTGAAGAAGTGTCTAGATAACTAGTCATGGACTAGCCCAATAGGCGCATTCTCCATTAAATCAAACTAACCACCTATGGTCTCTGGGTGTGGTGAAGTGTCTAGATAACTAGTCGAGGACTAGCCCACTAGGCGCATTCTTCGCTAAGTCAAACTAACCACCTATGGTTTGTGGGTGTGGAGAAGTGTCTAGATAACTAGTCGAGGACTAGCCCACTAATCGCATTCTCCGTAAAGTCAAACTAACCACCTATGGTCGGTGGGTGTGAAGAAGTGTCTAAATAACTAGTCATAGACTAGCCCAATAGGCGCATTCTCCGTGAAGTCAAACTAGCCACCTATGGTTCAAAAGGTAGGAAAGGTGCTTAGATAACCAGCCAATGACAAACCAATGCGCATTTTCCGTTATGAAAAAAATTGGTGGCTAGTTTTAGACAAGAAGGATATATTTACCTCGGAAATCGAAGCTTCTGTCGAAAGAAAGAACGTGAATCCCTTTGGAGGAAAGCAAGAACTCCAACCTGAAAGTGGAAAAGAAAACTACAATTATTTAATTGTCCAAAAAAAATATGTACGTGTTATTGACCAAGTGTTCAAGACAATGCAATGAAAGGAAGGTGCAGCAACAAGTCTAGACATGCACGTGTTATTGACCAAGTGTTCAAGACATGCATATTTTCTTTAAGAGGAGCAAACAGGAAGTCATGTGGCATAATGGCGAGCTTTTGACAGTTGGCATTTTTTTTTTTTTAAAAAAAAATGCATATATTTAAAAAAAATGCATATATATATATATATATATGGCGACTGAAGGGTCCCTGCATTGCTTCATTACTTTGGCCCAAAAAAAAAAGGGCCTTTAAATAAATAAATGAGAGTAGAGGGCATTCAAAAGTGTGCCTCATACGGTTCTTCTTCTAACCTACACATGTCAGACTTAAAAGAAAGAGTAAAGGCTGACAAAGACAAATGTGAACATAAAAAAAAAAACAAAAAAACAAAAAAACAAAAAACACGGTGCTGCACCAGAAAATCCCTTTCAGTGACAAGTGGAGACTCAATAATAAACAAATGAATCCCTCCACTGTTTTTCTTTGTGATATTCACATGTGGCCAGCAAACGGGCAAATGAATGCATGCATCAAGACAAGAGAAGGAAGAAAGAGATTCTAAAAGAATTCCTTTGCTGACTTTGGCTTTTGTTTGTAGTGTTCACATGTTGCTCACATATAGACAAAGCTAGTAGCATAAGAGCATAATAAAATAAAGAAAATAGAAGAAGAAGAGAGATGATGCTTACCCTATTGGAACTCTCCCACTGCAAGAAGGCAGACAAGCCAAGCACGGCTACAAAAGCAAGAAGTTGGTGTGAATACAGTACACAAGATGTGAAGCTTTGTTTCCCCTAACGAGGCAATTTATAGCGACTGAAAAGTCCAACTTCTAAGGAAATTGTTGGGCTTTGGAAATAAAAGGAAAGAATTGCAAGGGAAAGTCAATATGTGGTTTCTTTTATTCTCGGCAAATAAATCTGTAATGGGTTTGTGTTCTTGCTTTTTGTGAGTGTATAAATTAATCTCTCTCCCGTTTGGGTGTATTTCTTATGGGAATGATTTGAGCACGTGCATGACTTAATAGGAAGGTACAGCTTGACTTGCCATGAAAGAATCCTAATTAATTGTTTATTGCCAAATCAAGAACTTCTACAAAGGAAATTCTCAGACGTGAGCTCGTGGGGTTCTACAAAGGATTCGCAAGCCATCTTTTGGTCTTGTTGACTCATTCATACACATGCCTTGTGTAGAAAAGGAAAGCTTTGGATCGGTGACTGCATGGGAAAATATTTCGTACCAATAAAAGTTTCCATGACAGAAAAGCAATAGTTTCCCGACGAATATTCCTTGCCTAAAATTTTAAAGTCAAGCTCGCTAATTCACGGGCTGAAGCTAAGTTGGGCACAATTCATAGGAATAAATAAATAAATAAATAAAGTGATTGCTTGGACGAGCCCCGGTTTTGCTCGAGGGCCGCGGCGCACCAAGGTTCATTTTTGTGGACCATAAAATCCAACACTTAAAAGTTGTCGTGAGGCACTGCCAGTTTAAGAATAATAAATAAATAAATAAATCCGTCTGCAATCTGCTCAAATATTTGGAACGGTGAGGTCAAGCAAGCACCTCAAGTTACAAAGACGCCAAAGAACTTCAAGTCTCCCGCTTGATGCTGGCAAGCAAGCAAGCATCCGCCTGAGTCTTGAAGTGGGGGCAAATTTGTAGACACTAAAATTTCGGCATGACTTAATCGCCGTCCGATCAATTGGGATAAATTGTCCTCAAGAAATTAAAGTCAAGATTGGTCAAAGCGCTCGAATAAATATTGGGCCCATCAAATTTCTACGGCTCAATACATTTGAAATACAATGAAGACCAAAGTAAGTTGGGCTAACTTAATTAATCTATCGGATTAAAGAGTTGGGCTATCTTGATTGGCCAAATGGGTTAAGGTATACAAGCCCAAAAGTGCAGGCCCATTTCAAATAAATCCTGAAAAAAGAGTCAAATAATAAATATATTATTTCTCTTTTAAATTAAAATCATTCCCTATAAAGAAATATAAAATCTTCTTACATAGGAAATGAAATAGAATCAATCAAGCCAATCAAGATCCAATCAAGCCAAATCAAGTCAATCAATCAAGCCAATCAAGATCCAATCAGATCAAATCAAGTCAATCAATCAAGCCAATCAGATCAAATCAAGTCAATCAAATCAAATCAAGCTAATCAAAGATCTTATTATAAGATCTTGCCATACTTGGCTCTTCTCTCCTAGAGCCTATAAATAGAGGCTCATAAGAGGGAGAGAAGATACAACTTTTTGCTTGGCATTCTTCAGAGCTCTCAAGACTCTTCAAGAACTCAAGCATTCTTCAACATCCTGCAGAGAATCATCAAACACCAAAAATCGTGTCGATTTCTTTGCAAGTCCACCACATCAAATCGTTCAGCAACTCAAATCACTCAACAAACCAAAACTCTTGGAGATTTTAAGGATCAAACTCCAAAGTTCAAGTCATCTTCAAACTTTGTTCTTCAGTTCATTCAACTTGAAGATTCAAAGAAAGTTACTGTTTGTGCAATTCAACAACAAGCATTCAAGCCGTTAAAACGCCAACAATTCCGGAGATCGAATCAGAGAATTTTGTTCTTTTCTTATTTAAAGAGCATTTATTAGAGGATTGTACCCCTTTCAATTCAAAATCAATAAAAGTATTATTTTGTGCATCTTTTTCGTCTTCTTTATTGCAGGACACGAATTTGTGTGTTATAGCACTCCCGAGCGCTCGAGAGTGATTCCAGTAGGTTTTCGAAAAAAGTTTTGTAATCCCTTTGCTCTTGTTTTTACACTAAGGTCTCCCAACCGTGCACCCAGTATTAAAGACTGGGACAGGCTGAGAGACCCCCCTCAGAAGGGAAAAACAGCCCCTTGTTTGAGATGGCAGTAGAAAGATTTTCTACCTTTGCTTGGAACTTTGCTCCTTGAATGGCTTTGAAAAGTGAATATAGAAAGAAGAACACAAGAAATCAGAAGCTAGGAGTGTTATGGATTTCCTGCCTTTTCCTTGATGCTTTTGAAAACCTTTTGTGGTTGGAAAACAAGTTTGAGTTTGAAAGTCTTTGCCTTGAACAAGAGAGAGAGAGAGGGGGGGGGGGTTTAGAGAGAGAAATTTCGTGTCCTTTCTCAGCTGAAAACAGGTTATATATATAGGCAATATAACCTATGGTTTGCAAAATGAAATGAATTTGAATAAAATCTTTCTTTTAAGAGGAAAAATATTCTGGCCTGATCCTCTCGGACTGAGGTTGAGTGTTGACTCAAACCTCGGCCGACTCAAGATGGCTGTCATGATGGGTTGCATGGATAGTGGGAAGCCCTGCCATCCATTGGGTAGCACAGAGGACCCGAGCGCTCGAGAGTGGTCTCGAGCGCTTGGGACTTCACTCTCGAGTGCTCGGGAGTGAGCCAGGCCAATGGTTTTGGAAAACAGTTTTGAGCGCTTGGGAGTGCTCCCAAGCGCTTGAGATTAGTTTTGACCATTTTATTTCCCTTTTCAAATCTTTCAAGAAGCAAAGTCTCAATTGGTACGAGGCTTGTTTTAATCCGAATTCATCATTGGGGAGCCTCAGGGCCATAAATTAAGGAAATTTGAAGAGTCCAAATTGGGGTGTCTACACTTGGGGACTTCGTTTGTAATTAAACAGGTGGGAAAGCTCATTTTGGGTATTAATAGCCGTGTGTGAGGATCTTTTGTCGTAATAGATTATTTATTATGTTAAAAATCGAGGGCGTGACAGATTTGGCCTTTTTAATTTATCTTAGACTTTAGTCAATTGGATTTTTATTTTGGCTTCAGTTTGTTGCAAGGAAAATAGTTATTTTGGATACAGAAGTGATTAAGTTGGTTCTTTGATTCTGTGAAGATGAAGGAGGAAGCTTCATTATACCGATGGTGTTTGCTTTGATTACTATTTGTGTTTTTACTGTGTTTCCTAGAATGTACAAATTTGTTGACATGTTTACGGGAAAAAAAAAAATCGGTTTTGTTGATGTAATCTTGAATAAAAGCTCACTAATTTTTTCAAACAATTTTGCATGTGCTTTGATTCCTTGGGTTATATCTTCTATTGAGATTAAACAGCTTTTGTGTTAAGGGTGTATGAAAGTTTTTCATTATTTTATGTCAATACTTTTGAATTATTGCCTTCAGGCAGGGGCACAGTTGCACTCCTCAGATTTCAAATTTTAGAAGTTAATTCCTTTTAGTCATGTTCAAAAATATGTTGCGTCGTGCCTGAAGGCACGGCGCAACGATCAGCACACACAAATAAATACTGGACATTGAACCTAATACTATATCAACCCCAGCCCAATGAATTCAAATATATTTATTGACCTGTTTAACTTCAATCAGCAAGTAAAGAGCAAATAAATTTTCAATCCTTAACTTCTGCATGCACAACTCAAACGCATACAACTTTGATAAAATGTAGAGCAGACATCTCAGCCTCCATAGCTGTCCGCCTCTCAGAAATAGATAAGGCCTCCTGAACAGTGTTAGGAAAAAAAATAGACGAAACAGAAGTAGTAAAAGCACGAAGGGACAGAAACAAGTGAGCATAGGAAACAAACCGATCAATAGGGTGAGAAGTGCAAGACCGAATACACGAAGAGCTATAGGATGACCAGGTGATGATAGAGGTGGAGGTGGAGGTGGTTGTGGAACTAGATCTTGAGACGAAGGAGGCGTGGCGGAAGGCACTGGTGGGGCTGTTAATACTTTATGCTGACGAACATACACCTGCAAGGGTGGCACAGATGGTACACAAACAGGAAACACAGACTCAGTCTCAGGAAGGTCAACTGGAGTACGGGGACCCGAGTAAAAGGGTAATGACTCATTAAACGTGACATCAGCACAAACAAAATGACGACGTAGAGACGGTGAGTAACACTTATACCCTTTCTGAGTGCGTGAGTATCCCAGAAAAATACACCGAATCGACCGAGGATCAAGTTTGTCCCGGTCAGGATCAAGAGTATGAACATAACAGGTGCACCCGAATACTCGTAGGGGTAATGAGTGGAGAGGCTGACCAGAAAATAAACCCGTATGGGGTATCTGACTGCCTAGGACTCTAGATGGCATACGATTGATCAAATAACATGTTGTAAGAACAACATAACTCCAGTAAGACTTAGGAACTTGCATTTGGAATAACAAAGCACGCATAACCTCTGATAAATCTCTAATCTTGCGTTCGACAACTCTATTTTGTTGTGAAGTCCGAGCACAAGAAGATTGGTGAATTATACAATGATCATCAAAAAACTTAGAAAGAGAATTATGAAAATATTCACCTCTATTGTCAGAACGAAATATACAAATGCAAGTATCAAACTGAGTTTTGATCTCTGTATAAAATTACTTAAAAATAGAAGACAACTTTGACCTCTCTTTCATGAGATAAAGATACGTGATACGAGAGTAATCATCAACAAAGATAACATAATATTGGAAGCCAAAAACATTAGGAACACGCATTGGACCCCAAATATCAGAATGAACTAATTGAAAAGGATGAGACACACGACTCTCAACCCTAAGATAAAAAGACACTCGATGATGTTTACTAAACTCATAGACTTCACATGGCAAAACATTAACACGGCTACATGAAGGTACCGATCGTTTAAGATTTTGAAGGGATGGATGACCAAGACGACAATGATGTTGATTTGGTGACACCGAAGACTGAAGGGCAACAAAGCTAGGGTGAACATTGTCGGTAAAGTAATACATGCCACCACGTTGAGTACTACCACCAATTTTCCTCCCCGTCTTGAGATCCTGAAGCACACAACCACTGGGGAAGAATGTGATAGAGCAATTTAAAGATTTGGTTAGTTTACTAATAGACATAAGGTTTAATGGAAAACGAGGAACATGTAACACATAATCTAAAGTCAAAGAAGAAGTGACAGAAACAAAACCTAAACCGATAATATCAATGGTAGAGCCATCGGCTAAGGTAACACGAGATGATTTATCAATAGATTGATAGCCAGAGAGAATAGTTGTAACGCCCCCAAATTTTCGGGTACGTTAAAGGACAATTTTATTGATAAAATCAAATGGAGTCTGGCTCATTATTACATCATCAACCTCACAAGGAGTACATTTATTCAAAAGGGAAGGGAACTAAGGTTCCTAACTACAGCTCCGCCTGCTCTTCCATCCTAGCCAGCTCTTCGGCTCCAAAAGCCTCCAAAGTGTACATCTCACCCTGTTCGTCTATAAGGTCTGACACATTATACCGGCGTCGCCACCAATATAATATGTCAGGGTCACCAAAGGTAACACCGTGAGCTTAAAAAGCTCAATAGAATAAACCAAACCCACTGACCCTTAACTTACACATAGCAAGTCACATATAATAGAAATGAATCATACAGATAATGATATCTACGCAGTATGTGTTTATTCAATAGCTATTAACAATAACACATCCGCATTTTCTTTCTAACGTTCATTGAAATATAAGAGTTTCTCTTACGCAGCGTTTCATTTCTCAAATTAACATTTTGAAAATCGTTAAGTAACCAGAAATTCACATAGACAATTACACATGCTCATTCAACAACATAGTTAAATAATGACACATCAACATTCGATATCTTTATTAGCGTTGGTGTCATGTCTTTTCGTGTTTCTCCTACGCGACTCATCGTAGACCGTGTCACATTTTCACCTTTACCAAAATCACAATTTTCAACGTTTCTTTCACAAATTGCTACTAACGAGGCTACCAAGTCCGGCTTCATTAGTAACACACATGATGTCTACCAAGTCCGGCCAATCATGGTTTTCAAAATCCATTCTCTTTTAAATCTTGCATTGATTCCTTTTCGCGGAGAATCAAGCCATATTTCCACATGAGACTACCACGTCCGGCCCCATTGGAAATCTTCGCAATGGGCTACCAAGTCCGGTCGCATTACGGTTTTCACAATCCATTCAAATCTTGCATTGGCTCCTCTCCGCGGATAACCAAGCCTTATTTCCACATGAGACTACCACGTCCGGCCCCATTGGAAATCTTCACAATGGGCTACCAAGTCCGGCCTCATTGCGGTTTTTGCAAGTCCACACAAAGGGCTACCAAGTCCGGCCACCTTGCGGGTTTTCACAACTCACATTGGGCTACCATGTCCGGCCACAATGTAGTTTCAAAAATATTTTATCCAAGACCAATTATTTCCTTTATCCACACCCTAGGTGCCATGTTTCTACTTTCTCGGTTTTTGTGTCTCGTTCGCATGCATAGACTCCGCGGTAATTCATTCCACAATTTAAGTAATCTTGAAACTAAACTAACAAGATCATCCAACTCTATACTATATAGCATGCTCATTTTATCACATTATCATGCTCAACACTTAATCACACAAGGTTAAGCATAGTGCCACATGGACGGGCACCTTTGGAGTGATAAATCACTTATGCTTTATTAACAACAAGTAGTCAAGTAATCACATAATCAAGCTCACATTCATTCTAAGATTAAAACAGCTTAATTCCTAAATCATGCTTTCTTAAGTTCAAAACAGCATATGTTTATTGAGTACTTCTAACGTTAAGCTAATCATGCCATGGTTAATCAAGATAACAACTCTTAAACATTTCTAGTCATGCTTAAGGACAAGATAACCTACGTATACTTAGAATTTCAAAGGTTTAGAATAATCCATAATCATTTCGAAATACGCATGCAATACGCAATACTTAGATCTTTGAGAATCATAGGAAAACTATACCATACGTAAGGAGTATTCTACATATATACGTATACGTAGAGAAGAGTAGATATAGAATATCTACATTTCAAGAGTAAACATAATTCTAATTATAATTAAGGGAAATAGATATGGAAATCTAAATTCCTTTCAACATACGCATATCATACGTTATATTTAGAGTTTAGAAAGCATAAGTAAAATCTACATATACTTAGAGTATAGGAGGTGTAGGAAAATTCTACCTTGATCCGAAACTAGTCGGGGCCGAATAAGCTAATTGGAAATACTACGGGCGGTGAAACTCTCGAATCTGGACCGAACTTTGGATGGCAGTAACTCGGTCAATATTTGGCCGAATACAATCGTTCTTGAGTTGAAACTGAAGCTCTAGAAGTTCTCTACAACTTTCGTGAAGGAAGTTGATCCTAGAAACTGGTTTAGGTAGGAGGAATATGGTGATAAAGGGATGGACAGTTTGCTGTCTGGAAATCTGGAAATCCGAATTTTTGCTGAACTTCGGATGTCGATATCTTTGTCGTTTCTTGACCGATTAGGGTGGTTCTTGGGTCTAACTTGAAGCTCTCGAAGTGCTCTACAACTTTCCCGGAGGAAGTTCATCCTAGAAACTACTCTAAGCAAGAGAACAATGAGGATTTACAAAGGGCAGTAGGCTGCCTGGAAAAACAGAAATGGTTTCTAGAGAGAAGTTGGTGCAATGCTTGAGTTTCTAGAGAGAAGGGGGAGCAAGAAGTGAAGGTGTGAGTTCAAGGCTTGAATGGCTTGCTATTTATAGGCCAACGGTGATCTATTATCCAAGGGGTAAATTTTCCCCTAACATTTGTTGTCCAATGGATAAAAATTTGTCTAGATTTGGTTGTCCTTTGGTGAGGTAGGATGATGGCTTCAAAGGACATGACTAGGCTTATTGTACACTTTGCACACATCACTCTCCCTCTCATCCGAAATTTCTCTCTCTCTCTCTCTCTCTCTCTCTCCATGGTACAATAGGTGGAAAGATTACAAAGATATTTCTTGTTCTTTCTTCCAATCTAGGACAAGTCTAGGTTAATTTATTGGGGATTTGGTCTAGTCTAGTACTTGAGAAGATTGGATTTGATTGAAAGAGCAAGAAACCCTAGATTTGGTGGTACTAGGTGATATGTGAAGATTGGCCAAGGACTATGACTAGGCTTGGAAGGGTACAAGGGCACACATCACCATCTCTCTCTCCCTCTCTCATCCGGCCTCTCTCTCTCTCTTTCTCTCCCATCTCTCTCGGCAATCTCTCTCTCTCTCCTCCTCCTATCTCTCTCTCTCTCTCTCTCTCCCCTTAGTATTACTATGTATAATATATGTATACTTACTAGATATGGTAGGACAAAAGAAGAATAAACAAATGGGGTTTTAGAAAGAGTAAGATTTACCCAATAAACAATTGGATTTGGCACAAGAGTACTTCCTATATTTAATTAAGGGTAGGTATACACTTGCCTTATAATAATATTTAGGTACATATAGAATCCTATGGAAATATATATATATATAAGTATAAATCTTATTCTTTCACTAGAGAATCCCATGGGAAAATTGGGTAATGCTATTAACCAACATACATTAATGCTAGTCCTATTATCCAATGCATAATAATTCCCCTAGTAGTTATTAACCAATGGGTCATAGTCCTCCTAACTTTTATTATCCAAAGGTTAAAGATAGGAAGTACTAGGCTAATATAATATGTATAAATGATTTTGACACATGGTATATCTATTAAACTAATAGGTTTGTTCTAGGTAGAAAGACTAGCTTATTATCCAATGAATAATATTTACCCTAACCTTTATTATCCAAGGGTCAAAGATGGAAAGTAATATATAATCATATAAAGTGTACCTAGTAATCTAGTCACAATATCCTAGGTGTAAACCTATTGTCCAATGGATAAAGATTATCCTAGCATCTATCGTCCAATGGGTAATAGATCAAAGGTTGACTTTGGTCAAAGGTCTCACTTAGGGTTCAAATGGTTCATGAGGGTCCAAGGTCCGATTAGGTTACCCTAACGATTAGTTGGAAGCTAGCTAGGCTTGCTAATCCGCCTTAGGGTTTACTATCTCACTTGTCTTTAGAAAATGACTATGTTGCAAGGCGACGAAATCTAAGTGCTTTACAAGCATACTTGTCTAGGAGAAATGACTAGAAATTTATGAAGAAGACTATATTTGTAAGTCTAGATTTTAGTAACGACGGATTTTTGGATATTAGAAAGGAATTTTAAATGGAATCCAAGTAATAAAATAAAATTCAAATTTTTAAATGAAATTTTTATTTCCCAAAAATCCGGGTCGTTACAATAGTAGATGTACCATTCATATGATCAGATGCACCAGAATCAATGACCCAAGGAATAGAAGAACGGGAAGATGCAATACAAGCACTAGAAGAACCTGTTTGAGATAATGTAGCAATGGAGGAACTTGTCTAAAGTAACACAAGGCGTTGGTACTCCTCCACAGAAATAGTCACCATAGCAGTAGAGTGAGTAGCCTGCCGAACATCTTTGAAAGGAGTAACCCGATGAGCCTGAGGAAAACCATGTAGGTCATAACAGTACTCCACCGTATGATTTGTTCCCCCACAATGAGTACACAGTTTAAAAACACGGCCTCGACTATGGCCACCTTCCCTTGACATGCGGCCCCCAGGACGAAAGCCACAACCACCATGACCAGAATCACGACCACCAAAAATATGGTCAAAAACCCGACCACTGTACCCAGAATCACAACCGTGACCACAGCCAGGACTGAATGAAGAACTAAAAGCACCAGAAACAGCGGAAGTAGAATCAGATTTCATTGCAAATATATCCCATACAATGAGAGGCAACTAGTCAACTATCAATAGATCAACCAACCAAATATTTCACCAACTACCGACCAACAAATAATCAACCCACCAATATAGCAACCGACGAAGAACCACCGAACAACTAATAAGCAATAAAATAGATCACCAAGCAATGAACATCATCAACTCACAAGACAAGATGACGGCCCAAATAAACAAGATTCGATAGCATCAAAGTCGAGAGAAACAACAACCCAACAACGAATCAGTGCAAAACTCAAAGCTAATCATCAACCTCCAACACGAACGAAATAATCATCAACTCAAAAAAGATCACAACAATAACTAGTATGCTGCCAGTGCAAAACTCAAGACTAATATCAACAGCAACACCAAACAAACACTGAACCAAACACTAAACCAACACAACTAAACGGCACTGCAGACCATCCAAGAACACCAATCCGCTTCGAGAACAACCTGGCACAACCAAGGACGAAGGAGGAACAGATTGGTATCACAGAAAATCACCTTAAATCATATCGCCAAGAGACAAGTAGATTGAATAGGGGTTATAGATTGAAGATGGCAAGATCGGCACCAACAGATGCCGCGATGAACAATGTCCCGTGAACAGTGTAATGGTGAATAGTGACGTGAACAGTGTGTGATGAACTGTGCTTTGAACAGTGTCATTTTAGGGTTTTGATGAGTGTGGGTAGGTCGTTTTAGGATTCCAAAGGGTTTGGGTAGGTCGTTTAAGGGTTTTTTTTTTTGGGGTGGCTGGTTGAAGACTTGGATTATTGGTGTTACAGATTTGGGTCAAGATGATGGCGGAGGTAGCGGTGGTGGTGGGTGGCGTAGGGCTGCGGTGGCTATGGTGGTAGGTTGGGGTGGCTATGGTGGTAGGTTAGGGTTAAGCTTTGATACCGTGTTGACAGAGATGAGAGAAAGTGTATAGGGTGTTAATGAACCTTAACACAAATAACTATTATTTGAGATAACTTGATACAAGACTTGTTTAACCAATGTGGGACAAGACTTATAACAACTACTTAAATATTCCAACAATCTCCACCAAATTCCTCTCCAAACTACAGGAACAAGACTTATAACAACTACTTAAATATTCCAACAATCTCCACCAAATTCCTCTCCAAACTATAGGAACCCTCTTGTGAGAGATGCTCATTGGGTGACCTAAGAACCCAAGCAAAAATAAAAAGCAAAGCCTGCTAAGACAAGAAACTGCAAAAGCGCAGCCTAGGCAAAAGTTAAGGCATTTGAAGAAAGGTCACTAGGGACTCAACCTCCATTAGGTAACCTAGGCAAAATCAAGAGCATGTGAGGAGAAAAACCAAGAGTGGAAAACCAACCCCAAAGGTTGTGATTTTGGAACTACGTAAAAAGGCTTGATTCCCTAACTGGGATACGTAGGCAATCTCACTTTGAGATACGGCCCAAACATGTGGAGAGAAGATATCAATAAGTTTGTACTCAATGATAGGCATAGCTAACCCTGTGTATTGAGCTCGCAAAGGATAAGTATTCTTTTCTCAAAGAATTGACAATAGCAAAAAACATGAGAATTATCGTTCATCCCTTCCAACTTGAAGGTCATTGACACAATGGGCAAGATATCTCAAAGATTCTTGAATTTGACAGAAGGAACCATGGAATATGGCAAAAACAAAAAGGTATAAGTCAAAATCAAGCATGAAAAGGAAGAAAAAGGAGGATGCCACTTAGTTAAAAACAAAATCTAGCTTCTTTAGAAAATAGGAGCAACGGCCGAAGGATCGATATATCGGCCGAAACATCGAATCATCAGCCGTATTATCAATTCCTCGGCCGGTGTTTCATTTTACACAAATTGCTGTAAACAACAGATACCTGCTTAAAACAATTTTTAAAAGCCATGTTTTGACTATCACATACAATCTCGAGACATTTAGAGGCACAAAAAGTATTTCTCATTTCATGAACAAAAGCTTGATTACAAAATCATCGCTGTGGTTGCTTTCGCTACAAAAATACAGTTTCTGTCTATCTTTTTGCTAACTATGGACAGGAAAGAAAATGAAATCCCAAGGCTAGTCATGACGACGTCTCCGAGACGATCTCTGAGATGAAGAAGGGGATTGCTCATTATCCTCCCCACTAGCGACAGGAGCTTGTTCAGCTTCAAGCTGCAAAGAAAGGATACAAGGGCTCAAAATCAAGAAAGGATACAAAGCAAAGGAAATGTATGGGAAAATCATAACTTGAGGATTCAACGGTGCTGCCTCCGAACCAAAGCCTCCGCACTCTGATAAGCATGAAGCCATTCTTGCACTATCTCAGCGGGCACCTGTGGGATAATCAAAACATTACAACACATGACACAACGATGAGGCAAGAAGAAACTTGAGATGAGACAGTATCTACGAAGCTCCCGCTGGCAATGTATAAAGCTGAGTCGAGCAAGGAGTAAGCCCCAAGCGTTTCTCCTCTCCATCAACAGAGTGGAAGGAGACAAAGGAAGGGGCCCATGGCCAAATGGGAGCAATAAGAGGAGCGGCAGGGGGAGTCAAGAAGAGGTGGCAATACTCCGTATGTTGTGCGGCAGACCCCCGAAGGACCCAACCGCAACCCAACGATCATTGATGGTCACGATATTGGAAAAATAACCAAACCAAATTTATGCGAAAAACTAATGGAGAAACCAAACCAAGCAAAAAAAATGAATAAGAGAGACCAAGATATACGTGGTTCGACTTACGGCTGTAAACGTACTCCACGGGCAAGCGAACGAGAGACGATTCCACTATGTGTGAAGAGAACGATGCTCCAAAGAGCTACAATGGTGACAAACAAACAAAGCCCTCACAAAGAGACTCTCACCAATCCCAAAATACAAGTTCTCTTACCAAATAAAAAACCCGATTGGAAACTCTCACCAAATATAGATTCTCTCTCATGATCAAGTCTCACAAAACCCCTAGGGTTTTTAACCAAGAGACACGGATGGAAAAAAATTCCACAGACGTGACTGGATGTCACACATAAATAGATGATTCTTACGAAACCCTACGGTTTCAACCAGAAAGAATCGCCAAAACAGATGCTCTTCCAGATGGCCGGAAGCCTATAGAACCCACCATAGAAGGGGCAACCAGATGCGGATGAAGATTGAACAGACGAACCCTAAGGTTCTACAGATGAGATCCCTTAGGGGCCTCTCAGAGGGATTCACTCAAGAAGTCCAAATCCTAATGACAGAGCAATGCTATATTTATAGCCACAGATTGCTTCCTAAAGCTAGAATCCTTGCCAGATTATGTTTCCTTTGCATATATAGTCCAAAACCAAAATGGAAACTCCAAAATCAATCTTTAGGAAGTCCAGAATATAACCAAAATCGGCTGAAACGCGCATGTTGGTTCGGACCACCGCTTACCGTGGTCCGGATGGAGATTCCAAATTGCACTGCCCCGTCGTCGTGGTCCAGACCACTGTATGCGCTAGTCGGGACATAAAAAATAGATTGCCCCAGAAAATGCATACAAGCACTGGTCCGGACCACCAAGGCCTTGGTTCGGACCATGGAGGCCGAGAAGTCCAAAACGAGCCAAAAAACTACACCATGTAGTCTCTCGCCTAAAGAAGCAAGCCCGCCCAGTCTCTAATCCGAGCATTCCTCAATTCTTCCTTGGACATTGAGGAGGTGGATCTCATCGACGTTGGAGGCGGAGGAGGAACGAACTGGAGAGCCTCAGCGCGTGGGCGCCACTGACTAGCCACCCGATCGCCTAGGTACCAAGCTCGGCAAAAGGGGCCCTCAAGCAAGCTACGAGTACGATCCAGAACCCTCGAACGTGCAAGAGGTGCGTCCTCTGGTACACCACTCCAAGGGTCAAACCACACCTGCAAATAAGGCCAAATCAGTTGCAACACAAAGATATGAAAATCCAAAGACAAGGAATACAAGAAAAGAGAAATACCTGATCAACCGTCAACCGGTCCAAAACTCGCCGCCACTCAGGAAGGCTCAGAACAGGTGACTGCAGCTTCCGTTGCCCCACCAACCATCGCTTGTAGTGAGGTACACAGTTCACATCCTCATTCTTGGTGTCAGTCAAAAACTGAAGAAGATGCTCAAAAGTCCAGAGCTGAGAGACGGATTAACATGACTCAATACCAAGAAAAATCAAAGTGAGAAAGAAGGAAAGGGAAGAAGGATAAACCTCAAGCACTCGGTAGTGACCGCCAAGGATGAGGCTCTTATCCCATGAACAAGCCCCAAGGTTGCCATACAAGGTGGCCAAAGCGGATGCCCCCCAATCGAACTCCCAAATGGCCTTCAAGTGTTGCAAAGGGGCCAAAAACTGTGTGTGTACCGAGCTATCCTTGTTGGCAAACAATGTCTGCCCAAAGAGGTAGAGAAGGAAAGCCCGTGTCAGCTGCTCGACGCTCACCTGAGTCAAAATATCAGCCTTCATGAAAGTCTTGCTCAGCCAAGAGACGTCAACATGACCGCGTGAGTGGAGGGGAGGCACTTTGCCCAAAAACCACTCCAAAGCTCCTACCCGCTGCCAAAGCTTCGGATCGATCTGAAGAGGAACTCCACCTACCCGCAAACCAGTCAGAAGGGAGAAATTGCCTGGCGTAATTGTCATCTCACCAGCAGAAGGGAAGTGGAATGTGTTGTTGGTATCCCACCATCTTTCCACCAGTGAAGTCATCAAGGACCAATCAACCTTTGGAAGATTGAGGCCCAGAACAAACACCTCAAAGCCTGTAGCATGCACCAACTCCCGAGCTTGCTCTGGTAGCGTCAAAAACCACTTGCGCACTTCCTTGCCTCCACCGCGAGCCTCCAATCTCCTATTTCTCTGCAAAATTCTACCAAGAACGAAAAGGGAGTTAATCTCATGATTGTATAAACAAATAAAAAATTAGGGGCACCAACTTGACATCTAAGAAGCATGCATTGCCTAAACAGGGAGCATTCTAATCTTTTCAAGCAAAGTAATTTTGACCCTGCTATGGGTCCTTCTCATTAGTGCCCTTGGCTGAGAATAAAAGGGATCATGTCCCGTGAACACAAAGAATTCATTTCAAATCAAATCGTGAACAAAAAAGAATAAACTTTTTGTTTCTCAGGAAATACGGAAAGCTTACCGGAACGTTGAGAACACTCAAGTGCTGCTCAGGCTCCCTGTGAACCACCTCGGCCTCTGGGCCACCAATGGAGGGCGGTACTGCAAGAATCCGCCAGAACCCAACCTACCCGAAGGAAGGATGTAGGTAGTAGCATCGAACGGAACAGGCTCTTCAACCGCCTCTTCGTCGAAAGAAGGACGGTCGCACCCACATGTAGGGTGTGAGGAGGGACCCACAACGGAAGATGGAACGTCAGTAGAGGAGGACGAAGGTGGCGTAGCTATCGTGGACGAAAAAAAAGCAGTGGGGGAGGACGACCGAGAACGACGGCGACGGTGATTGTGGAGAAGAACGACGGCGAACGGTGGTGGTCGCCGGAGGTACTAGGACGAGAGGGGTGGAGGAAAACTGAGGGAGAGGTGAATCAAAAAAATGAGTCGTGAGATCGATTAAACCAAACTTAAATCGATTTTCTGACTTTTGGCTTTCTCATGGCCGAGACATCGATTCTTCAGCCGAGACATTGATTCTTCGGCCGCTAGATCTATTTCCTGGCCCCCTAATCTATCTCCCATAGCAGCATCAGATCTTGCTCAATGCACTAATTCAAGCAAACATGAAGTTTTGGGTCCATGACCGACAAAATGAATGACAAAGAATGATTAGAATAGCCTTGGGAGCAATCCCGAGCAAATACAATATGATCAAAACTAGTCTTGGGGGCATCCCCGAGCATATGGAATCTCAAGCATCAGTGCCAAACCCACTCCAAGATTGTCTAAACTCCCACCAGCAACTTCACCACTGCCCAACACTCAATCATTGAGGATTATCAACCTCGAGCTCTCGCTCTCAAAACCCAAGGATCCTTGGTGCCTCGGACTCAAGCTCTATGCCCCAATTATTGTACTTCAGAAGTACGACACCCATCACGACCTACGTTAAAATTCCAGGCTCACTATCACTCAACAACTCCATGGCTTCACGCTCTCCGTCTTACTCACAACAGCTCATTACCAATGGCCCCACCATCTCAGCAGCTCCGTACCTGCTATCTCAAGCTTCGTAGCCCTGTCACTTAGCAGTTTTAGCAACTTTATTCATTCAACAGCCCTGTGCTCAAGTCACTCAAGCAGCCCCGTACTTACTCACCACCATTAAGCTACTCCATCTTGACAACTCTGCAACTCCTAATCACCTAGCAGTTTGGTACCCAGCTACCCAATGGCCCTGTGCTTGTAAACTCACTATTCCCAGGCTTCGTAGCCTCGTGATCATTATCCCTATCACATAGCAGCTCCATCAGCTCCATATTCAAGTCACTCAGCAGCCCTGCGCTCATCTTACGGCTCTGTGCTCACTAGCATATCAACTCAGCAGCTCCATACCAGTAGCTCTATGCTCATACAGCAGCTCTGTGCTCGCCATCCCCATAGCTCTATGCTTACTCGCTCAGCAGCTCTATGCCTGGGAACTCATCATCTAGCAGCTCGCTATCTCACTATCTCAGCAGCTCCGTGCTCATTTAGCAGCCCTGTGCCCAAGTCACTCAGCAGCCCTGCACTCATCTCATAGCTTTATACTTCAAGCTACTCAACAGCACTGTGCCCATAAACTCATCATTCCAAACTTCGCAGCTCTATGATCACCAGCTCAGCAACACCATGTGCTCATCTTCATTACATCAAGCTACTCACCATCTCCATCAAATTGCTCTGCGGATCTACGCTCACTATCAGTAGCTCTATGCACACGTTCAACAGCTCTATGCTCATCTCAGCAGCTCTACGCTCAAGTCACTCAGCAGCCCCGAGCTCATTATCTCAGTAGTTCCATATTCACTATCTACCTCATGCTCACTACCATCAAGTCACTCGACAGCTCTACACTCATGATCTTGGCAGCTCCATGCTCACCATCTCAATTAGCTCCATCTCAGCAACTTCACTCATTCAAGCAGCTTCGTGCTCATAAACTCAGTCACTTTGCAGCTCTATGCTCGCTATCTCATGATCCCAGCAGCTCCGCGCTTGTACTCACTTAGCGGTTCTACTCAATGGCTTTACGCCCACAAACTCAATGGCTCTACGCCCACAAACTCAACGGCTCTACGCCCACAAACTCAGTGGCTCTACGCCCATTATCTCAACAGGCTCCATGCCAACAACACCAATATATCATCTATTATCAAGCTCTATGCTTGAATGCTCAAAGTCCAACACTTTGAATGCTCGAAGCTCTTCGAATACCCAACCACTGTGTACTGGATGCTCAAGTTCTACACTTGAATGCTCAAGCTCTACGCTTGAATGCCCAACCACTACGTACTGGATGCTCAAAGCCTGTACTTTGAATGCTCGGACTATACCTCCGAATGCTCGAGCTTTATGCTCTGAATGCTCAAGTCCAGAACTTGAAAGAAGCTCTACATTTAAAACAAACACACACGCACGGGCCCGTGCACATAAGCATCAATTGCATCACCATTGTCACATCAAGTCTGCATCAATTACATCACCATTATCACATCTTACCACAATCATCATATACATATTTTGCATCTATCTCTCACTCATGAAAGAGGTCAATCCTGCGCACAACCGGCTCCTCGCCTCAGTTTTATTGATCGGTCCCGTGCCTCGATCCTCTGGCTCTACGCCAAAATTTATGGAAGATGGAAAAGCTTTGCGCTCAGATCTTCGGCCTCATGACTGCAAACGGCTTTGCGCCTCGGTTCTCTCATCTCAAGCTCCGTGCTCTAGTTACTGGCCTTGTACCCCCCATATCTCAAAATCGGCGTCCAATTGTCTCCAGCAGATGGTTTGGATCCACCCCAATTACATCTATTCCATCAAGCTCATTCGCAAGGATAGGCTACTCTACCGAGCTCCCCTTAGTCAAAGTAAAGATAATCATGAAAAGTAATCGACTCACCCGCTGCGTATTGATCTACCCCAAAATTTTGAAGATGCTCTTCGTAAAAATTTCCCCGGCAACCCCGCGCTCCTTCAACTACTCTCTGCCAAAATCCTGGCATTGCCCAGGTACGTTGCACTACGGCTTTTTAAGCCCGAAGGTATGTCTTCTATCTCTAACCCTCCGAACTTTTTATTTTTCTTTATTGCCCCTCGTACTACGATTGGTTTGAATTTCCCTTATGGAACACGTAGGCAGCCTCCTGCCCCGACCCTGGCCCGACCATAACTAAAACCTTTTTCAAAAACCCTTGGAATAGTTGTTCGACCAAATTGAAGTTGTTTTATGGCTTTGACTCTTACTTAAACATGTCTCGCAATCCGTCTAAGTTCAGTCAAAGAGGGGCATATGTAGACACCCCAATTTGGCCTAACGATTATTTCAAGTCCCACATTGGGGACCATCCCGATGATGAATGGATACAGTGATTGTTGATTGACTTTTCGTAAACCCATGGACTTTTGGTGAGTACTTTTTAGCCAATTAGAGGACCCAATTCAGAGCCAAATAGCCTTTCAGACAGAAATACAGTATCCTAGGGAAATCCATCTGTCGGCCGTAACATTGATCTCACGGCCTTAACTTCATTCTTTCACCCGTGAAACATGTTGTTTGAAAATCTCCCTGAGAGATTGATTCCTCGGCTGCCAGATTGTAGACACCCCAATTTGGCCTAGCGATTATTTCAAGTCCCACCTTGGGGACCATCCCGATGATGATATGGATATAGTGATTGCTGATTGACTTCTCGTGAACCTTAGGACTTTCGGTAAGAACTTTAAGCCACTTAGAGGACCCAATCCAGAGTCAAATAGCCTTTCAGACAGAAATACAGTATCTTAGGAGAATCCATCTGTCAGCCGTAACATTGATCACATGGCCTCAACATCATTCTTTCACCCGTGAAACTTATTGCTTGAAAATCTCCCTGAGAGATTGATCTTTCAGCCGCCAGGTCTAACCTTCGGCCGCTCAATCATTTCCTCGGCCGCCAGATCGTCTATTTTCCAGATTCTGGAACCTTCTGTCAATCGTTTGATCTGTTCACAAAACCCTAGCAGCCTTTTTTCGATCCGTTCAGGCTACGTAAGGAGATCACCATGAGGAGTTTGTGTTGCCCTATATTTCCAATTCAATCGTGCGTTTTGATTGGTTGAGGTGTGTCACCAATTGCCTATATAAAGGAACCCTTGGGTTCCGAAATTAAAAAGAGAAGACACCCTTTCTAGCCATGAAACTCTGCCAATATACACTCTCATATCCCCTCTACAAAAATCCTAACCTTCCGAAGGCTGCTGCGATTCGACGATCCAAACCCTAACCCTAGGGTTTCGAGAAGCAGATCAGTCAATCACCCTCAATCCGAAGTAATCAAGCCACTGAGGGATCAAGGTGGTGAGGCCCAGGGGCCTTTGGTTCGTTTTACTTTCAGTTTATGCATGCTAATCGTAGGATTTTGATTATCTGTTAATCGTATAGTCTGGTGTGAGGAAGAACATCGGCTGGGTCTTCGATCCATCGACCGGTACATCAAACCAGGAGGATCCCTCGGCCGTGACATCTATTCACCGGCCGTGGGATCCATCTCCCTGGGACAGATTTGTTTTATTTTGCTTTTCTGATGCATGATTTCAATTACGGTCTTGGCTCACCATTAACTGTTTAAAGGCTAATTAATCAGTTTATGTGTTAGAATTACATAAAGCATGTATTAATCTTATGTCGAACAAATATGGGACAGTCTCATGGCTGGGCAAAGAGGGGTGCCTAACACCTTCCCCTTATTGTACCTTTGGCTCCCGTACCCAGAATCTTTATGTTTTTCCTAGTTTTTATAAACTAGGTGGCGACTCTGTTTTGATGATAACCGCTATCGTGTGGCGATGTTCCTAGCCATGGGAATGTCCACGATCTTGGTTTATGAAGCAAACAACCAACCAAACAGCAACGATCAATCTACATGGCGATGCCCCGCTTTCGGGAGGTGTCTATAGTTTTTGGCGATTCCGCTGGTGTCACGACCACCATTTTCAACATAAAATATAAAGAGTTTCTTAAGCAATTACCTCACAATAATCCGCACGATACCAAAATATCATTAACTACCCATAACCATACTCCAAGTCCAAAAGTTCAAAATATTACATCTTAGGCACAACGGCCCCAAATAAGAATAGACATCAAATGTTTACAAAATATCCCATAGTTAATTGAATCATCACCTAAGTTACAAATACATCTTCAAAAGGAATTTACAAAGATGCCTAAGTAACTCTACAATGTTAGCTTTCAAAACGTTGTGTCCGATGCCCAAGCACTCCAATCATGGTCGCTAATGTCCAGAGTTAGTACCTGAAAAGAAATAAGGCTTGAGCTACACTAGCCCAGTAGGAATGCTACGCAGACAATATATGCAAGAGAAATGCAGAAGTGATGATACAACCCATACAAAGGGTAGCCCTAGCAACTGACAATCAAAATGGTTCAACAATCCGACAAACAAGCCATGAGATTTAGAATACCCCTCAACCTTTAACCATTATCATATCTCGTGTGCCCAAACCAACTTGCGTCACGTGTCATGAGCCGAAGCTCCTGCCGGGCTATTCATGGGACCCCGATATCCCCTGCCAAGCACCCACCTCGAAGGTTGGGCCTTGAATAATCAATACGAGCATTAGCTCCTGCCAGGCTATTTATGGGACCCTGGTATCCCCTGCCAAGCACCCACCCGTCGATGGGCCTTGAGTGTTTACGCGTTGTGTCAACAAAGTTTCATGTGTCTCAAATTTCATAACGTCTCGTTCCATTTCATGTTCATGCCATAATTTAGACAACTTTCATCGCACGAAAGTAAGGAAATGCCAAGAACGCACAAGAGCTCAACAAGGGTGTTCAACAATGATTAGGAGTGTTTTAGAAGTACTTAGAACGAGTTGAAAGTGATCGGGGGTCAAACCAATGGATTTCGGAACAAAACAGTGAATTCTGGAGATAAGCTCACAGTATCGATACGAGAAAAAAATCCGTATCGATACGGGTTGGTTACGAATTTTCCAGCTTGTTTCGTATCGATACGGATTAAGGGCCGTATCGATACGGGAGGCTTACGAGCAGTTTTTCTGCAGATTTTCAGAGATTCAACAACAACCACAATAACAACAACAATGGATACAATTTCAAGCAAGGAAAACACTTCTATTACATGTATTGAGAGGTAGAATCCCTACCTCAAAGCCGAAGAACGAAACCCAAGAAGATACGAGCCCTAGCTCTCCGAAAACCTTGATTCGAACGGGATATGACTCCACCGAGCTCCAACCGGTGGGATACGGACCACAATACGCGTAGAGGTCGAAGGATTGAAGGTTATCTTGGTGGGTTTTTGAGTGATTTTGGCGGGAGAGCAAGAGAGAGAGAAAACTGTGAGAGAGGGAGAGATCGGGAGAGAGACGTGAGAGTGGATGAGGGAAAAATGATTCTATGCTCTCTCATCTCCCCTATATATACTCATACATCCACAAATCGCACATTACACCCTTTCACATTCAATTCTACCACTTTAACCCCAAATCACATAAAGCCAAACATTCCGTTTTCCCTTTTCCGAAAATTATGCATTTAATAAATATCAACTTTGGATAAAATAAACACGAGTCTCTACAGCTGGGGAATTGAGAGCCATAACCAGAAAGTTTGACATAGGACTAGCACATGCTTTATTTAATTCATTTATCATTTCCATCGAGCGGGCAACCTCGTTGAGTTCACCTAATACCCCGGCATGTCACGGGCTATGTTAGGGGTTCCAGCAAACTCCATAGTCACTTGTACCTAGTGGTATATCAAAGAGGGGATCACCCGATTGCCGCCTATGATGGGCTGGTAAGAGGACTGGCACCCTTTGACAACGGAGCACCCTTGAGACTACCCAAAACTTACATGTGTTAGAAAGCCATAGAACTTATCAAAGTAGGATAGGATCCTGCAGGTTAGTAATCTACTTGCATCTTTTCTAGAAGTTCTTCCTCACACCTTGTGTATGTTGTTGTAACCACTCTTTCTGTGCAGAAGGGTTAGGGCTTGAACTAAAGGCCGGCCTTAACCTTAAGTCTTTATAGTTGAAGCACTAATGGCGTTGCCTGCAAGGTATATTTCTGGTAAGTCGAAAGCATCATTGCTTATTTCTCACTCCCACTTTGCTTAAGGCACCGTGAAGCATGGATTTCTAGAACAAAATCAAACACTTAAAAAAAACATAAGCCGCCCCGTCGGCAATTGAACTAGGGGTTGCTCTAACAATCTTTACCTTGCAAGGCTAAAGGAAAGGGGGAGTGTGAGGTAGTAGAGCAGGTTATGGATGATTGTATGCAAAGTCAAGGATATTATGGATAGAACTGGCAATACTTATTTCTCCATGGATGATTCAACATGATAAATTTTGGGCTTTGATTCTTATTTCCAAATCGGCCTAGTAACCCATCTTTTAATTTCAAAATTTTGAGCATGCTTACTACAACGAGCTGGTAGGATTTAGGAGTTTGTCAATGTGCCGGCAAGTAATCATGTGGATCCCAATTACCTCAATCACGTTTTGAGAAAGAGAGAGGAAAAAAAACTTGTCGAATGAGTTTCTGCAAGATCAACCCCGATGTGCTTTAGTAAAAATGAGTTTTGAAAAATACTTGCTGAAAGAATAATCTGAAGCTGGTAGAAAATCACGGTAGCATTGTTTGGAGTGAAGTCCTCAAATGACAAGTTTTTCTTAAAACCAAAAAGTTGTGTAAGGTGGAACATTCAAAAAGCCGCTAGCACAGCGGTGGACTCTAAGTCTACTTTTTGTTGTGGTCATCTGCTTAACTTTTTCGGTGGATTAGCTCGAAAATAGGATCTTAAGTGGCATGCAGTATTTTTAAGCAACGAGTCTTAAGAATCATCCTTATAAAAAATTGTTGGTTGTCTATGGTATTGTGGGCTACCTACCCGAAAAATATATTTTGATTTGAAAGATTGAAAAGTCGCCACCCGAATTTGAGGTTCGCCATCCGAGAAACCGTTTTGTTTTGAAAATGATTGATTTGAATTGAAAACCAGAGATCCATTTGAGGGTTCGGAAGCCACGTTACGAGGGGGAAGGGTTTTACAGCACCCCCCTCGCCCAATACAAGATCGGTCTCTACTAAACGTTTGTGGGATTTTGAAAATATTTTGTTTCATGAAAACAATTAGCAAGTATGTACAAATATACCAAATAAGGAGTGCATGCATGTGAAAGGTGTACAAGGTGCAATAGAATGATGAAGTAAGAAAACAGAATGAACTGTCACTGGAATCACTCTCGAGCGCTTGGGAGTGGTCCCGAGCGCTCGGGAGTGTAGTCAACACCTCCTGCAAATTTCTTTAGACATATTCACATGCTAGTACTGCCAGAAAAATCACAAAGAAATAAAAGTACAGACGTGCTCAGCTAGAGGTTTAAACAGCTAAGAACTGGTCTTAACCATTCAAACCTTGCTTCCCTGCAACTGTAAATAAACCCTACCAGGCTCTGGAAGGACCAGTGCACACCCAGTACTCAGAAACTTGTATGAACAGCAATATAAGGGGAAAAACAAGTTGCAGCAAAATAACATTACTCCCGAGCGCTCAGGAGCACTCCCGAGCGCTCGGGAGTGATTCCAGTGTACTGAAAAACTCCTTCTAACCTCTTGCTTTTATTGTTAAACCAAGATCAAGTGGCTCACAACCAGTATGAGGAACTGGTATGAGCCACTGATCTCCCTCAGACAGGGGAAAACAGTAGGCTTCTAAGTATAAAATCAGATTTTATACCTTTTGCTTGGACAAGACTTCTTGGATTGACTTGAATGCTTGAATGAGGGCTGAAAAATAGTAGAAAAATGAAGTCTAAGACTTCAAATGCTTTTGTGATGTTTGGATTTTCTTTGAAAATTGTTTGAAAATGAAGGTTGGAAAATGTTTGAGTTGAAAATATTTGAGGGTGTTTGAAACAGAGTTTTCTGCAAATAGGGGAATGAGAAGGAGAAATTTTCGTGGCCCTTTGCATGTAGAATGAAAGGGGTATTTATAGGCAAGGAGAAAATGTGTTTGAAACTTGAAAAATAAAAGAAAATCAAATAGAAAATGGTTTTGGGGGGGAAAAAGGCATGATTATATTCCTGCTCCATCTGAATACTCAGGAAGGGCCAGGTTGAACGTTTAACGGACTGAAAAGGGCTGAAAAAGGTCTGAAAAAGCCAAGCTCAACATGCATTGGCCCTGACAAGACTCCCAAGCGCTTCGGAGTGTCACTCCTGAGCGCTTGGGAGTGGCAGCTCAACTTCAGAAGGGCGCCACGGACACTCCCGAACTCAATTTTGGGATCGACTCGAATGAATATGACCGGGCCTTAGGATGAGGCTGCCTACGTATCCTTCTTGCAAAGGAATCAGGTCATAACGTAGTTCGGGACGGCGAAACTGACTCTCTTTTTGGTTTTTCTTCTTCGACTACAAACTTGAATTTGAAAACATACAAACATGAAAGCATAAAAGACTCGAGGTACAAACTGACTCAAAATTGAAAAAGACTTGACTTGAAACTTAAAAACTTTCCAAACTCGTGAGAAATTCCATTCATGGATTGGCTTCATTGCATTCATCATTCTTCTCCAGATCTGAGGTCTGGCATTGGGGTGGTTCTAGTCCTTTCTCACTATCTCGGGCATCATTCGGATTTTGATCCACCCCCGGATTCTGTGTCGGCTTGGAGCTTATTATTGAGGCATCGAGCTTGTTAGGGGTTGAAATAATGGGTTCTGGCAGCCAATTGTCGATAATGCACTGGTAGGTGTAGACACCTCCCAAACGGGGCATCGCCATACAGATTGATCATGTTTGTTTGCTCGATTGGTTGCTTGCTTCGTAAACCAAAATCATGGACATTCCCATGGCTAGGAACATCGCCACATGATAGCGGTTATCATCAAAACAGAGTCGCCACCCAGTTTATTAAAACTGAGAAAATAGATAGAGATTCTAAGTACGGGAGCCAAAAGTACAGTAAGGGGAAGGTGTTAGGCACCCCTCTCTGCCCAGCCGTGAGACTGGCCCATAGTTATTCAACATAAGACATAGAGATGATTTATTTAATTCTAACACATAGTCTGTTTAATTAATCCTTTAAATAGTAAGTAAAGTGAGCCAGTGCGATAAGTAAAGCATGCGTCAGGAAGCAGGAAACAAAGCAAAGCTGTCCCAGGGAGATGGATCCCGCGACCGGTGAATGGATGTCACGGCCGAGGGATCCTCCTGGTTTGATATATCGGCCGAGGGATCGAAGCCCTGGTCGATGTTCTTCCTCACACCAGACAGAAAGATTAACAGATGATCAAAACGCTACAGTTAATCATAAATACAGTAAGTAAAACAAACCAGAGGCCGTTGGGCCTCACCACCTTGATCCCTCAGTTGCTTGATTGCTTTGGATTGGGTGTGATTGACTGATTGCTTCTCGTAAAACCCTAGGGTTAGGGTTTGAACTTCGGGGTTTGATTGTTGGATTGGTGGCTGCCTTCGGGAGGTTAGGGCTTTTGAAGAGAAGTTTGGAGAGAGTGTTTTTGACAGAGTTTCATGGCTGATCGTGGTGTATTCTCTAATGAATTTCATGTGTATATTTTCGGAGTCCAAAGGCCCTTTATATAGGCGATTGGTGAATCACTCCGGCCAATCAAAGCACGCGATTGCAATTGCAATTGCAATACAATGCAAACACTTTGTTGTAATCTCTGAGCGTAGCCCGAACGCATCGGGAAGGTAGTGTAGTTGGATCAAACGTCTGACAGAACGTTCCGGAGTCTGGAAAAAGGACGATCTTGCGGCCGAGTAATGGATATCACGGCCGAGGAATGGATGTCTCGGCCGAAGGATAGATCTTGCGGCCGAGGGATTGATCTCTCGGGGAGATTTTCTAGCAACAGGTTGCTCGGGTGAGGAAATGATGTTAAGGCCGTGAGATCGATGTTACGGCCGACAGATGGATTCTCCTAGGCTTCTGTATTTTCTGTCTGAAAGGCTGTATGGCTCTGATTGGGTCCTCTAAGTGGCTCAAAGTTCTTACCGAAAGTCCTAAGGTTCTCAAGAAGGCAATCAGCAATCACTGTATCCATTTCATCATCGGGATGGTCCCAAGGTGGGACTTGAAATAATCGTTAGGCCAAATTGGGGTGTCTACAGATGCCCCTCCTTGACTGAACTCAGACGGATCACGAGACATGTTTGAGTAAGAGTCAAAGCTGTAAAAAGCAACTCAATTTGGTCCAACCACTCTTCCAAGGGGTTTTTGAAAAAGGTTTTGTTATGGTCGGGCCGAGAGGCTGCCTACGTATTCCACAAGGGAAATTCAGACCAATCGTAGTTCGGGCGAAAAAGGTTTTGTTTTGGTCGGGCCGGGAGGCTGCCTACGTATTCCACAAGGGAAATTCAGACCAATCGTAGTTCGGGCAAAAAAGGTTTTGTTATGGTCGGGCCAGGAGGCTGCCTACGTATTCCACAAGGGAAATTCAGACCAATCGTAGTTCGGGCAATAAAGAAAAGTAAAAAGTTTGGAGGGTCAGAGACAGAAGACGTACCTTAGGGCTTAAAAAGCCGTAGTGCAACGTACCTAGACAGAGCCAGGGTTTTGGCGAAGAGTAGTTGAAGGAGCGCGGGGCTACCGGGGGAATTTTTGCAGAGAGCTTCCTTAATATTTTGGGGTAGATCAGTACATGGCAGGTGCATTTGCTTTTCTTGATCATCCTTACTTTGACTGAAAGGAGCTCAGTAGAGTAGCCTATCCTTACGAATGAGCTGGAAGGAATTGATGTAATGGGGTGGAATCCAAGCCATCTGCTGGGTATGAATTGGATGCCGGTTGTTTTTGAGATATGTGGGCGCAGGGCCAGTAACTGGAGCACGGAGCTTTGGGGATGAGGGAACCGAGGCACGGAGCCGGTTGTAGTCATGAGGCGAGGGCCTGGAGAGTGATAGCTTCTGACGTGATGGAACCGAGGCGCGGAGCCGGTTGTGGTTACAAGGCGAGAGCCTAAGGTGATATGATTGAGGCGCGGAACCTGCTGTGGTTTTGAGGCAAAGGCCTGAAGTGATCGGAGCTTAGAGCTTGATAGAACCGAAGCGCGGAGCTGGTATTGATCATAAGGCGAGAGCCTGAGGTGTCAGAGCATAGGGTTTGTCATGTTTGAACCGAAGCGGGGAGCTGGTATTGATCATAAGGCGAGAGCCTGAGGTGTGAGAGCTTCAGAGCTTGACGTATTTGAACCGAAGCGTAGAGCTGGTTGCATTTTGATGATCTGTGCATGGAGCTTTCTCATCATAAGTGTTGGCGTAGAGCCAAAGGATCGAGGCGCTGGACCGATCAATAAAACCAAGGCGTAGAGCCGGTTGATTACAGGGTTGACCTGTTTCATGAGAGATATGTAGAGTGTACATGTGTGATGATGGTTGTTAGATGTGAACATATATGATGATGCAGACTCGATGTGATAATGCAATATGTGCACGGGCCCATGCGTGTGTGTTTGTTTTAAGCTTAGAGCTTCTATCAATTTCCGGGCTTGAGCATTCAGAGCGTAGAGCTCGAGCATTCGGACGGCAGAATCCGAGCATTCAAAGTACAGGCTTTGAGCGTCCAGTACGCAGTGGTTGGGCATCCAAGCGTAGAGTTTGAGCATTCAAGTGTAGAATTTGAGCATCCAGTACACAGTGGTTGGGCATTCGAAGAGCTTCGCGCATTCTAAATGTTAGATTTTGAGCATTCAGGCGTAGAGCCTGAGAATAGATGTCTTGATTGTTGGAGCGGCATAGAGCCTGTTGAGATTTGCTTGTTTACGGCTTCGAGCCAGTTGAGATAGTGGGCTTGGAGCCGCTTTGATGAGATAACGGGCGTAGAGCCTGTTGCTGTGATAGCGAGCGTAGATCTGCTGAGTTGAGGGCTTAGAGCCGCTGAGTGAGTGAATACGGGCGTAGAGCCGTTGGATTAGTTGTTATGGCTTCGAGCCAGTTTGAGATTGTGGGCTTTGAGCCGCTGAGATGGTAGACATAGGCTTCGAGCCTGTTGAAGTAATGGGCTTCGAGCCGCTGAGTTGAGGGGTGAAGGCGTAGAGCCTGTTGCTGTGATAGCGAGCATAGAGCTACCGACTCGAGGGCTTGGAGCTGCTGAGTGAGTGAATATAGGCGTAGAGCCGCTATGATAATGGGCTTGGAGCCGCTGAGTGTTCTGACTTGCTTTGGCCAGCAGTTTGTGGAGAGAGATTTTAGATGCTTAGGCATGCCCCCAAGGCTAGCCTTGATCATGTTGTATTGGCATCAGGGATGCCCCCAAGGTTATTCTGTTGGTCAAGGACCCAGAATCCATAATGGCTTGAGTTTTTGGATGCACTGAGCATGATCTGATGTTGCAGAGGGAGATTGATTAGGAGGCCAGGAGATCGATCTCTCGGCTGAAGGATTGATGTCTCGGCCGAGGTATTGAATGCTCGGCCACTTAATCGGTTCGTTTCCAGGGGCTTATAAAAGGCCACGGCCTCAGCCGTTTCATTTCATTTCTCTCTTTCTTCGATTTCTCTCTTCGTCCAAGAGACTTGCCGAGAGCTCCTCTTTCACTCCCCTTCGTTCCTGACGGCTCCGGGCCATGGATGACGCACGGCCAAAGATCGCGGAGGGAGGCCGCGCTGTTCTTGGTCCTGTCTTGATGCTTGATTAGGGACCCTTGCATGGGTAGCTTGCTTGCGGAGCTCCTGGCGTGGCGGTGGTACGCGGTATGGTGATTTTTCTAGGCCATGTGGTAATTCTTTTGAGCCACATGGTGTCCCTTCTGCACCGTAGTACTCCTCTGGTATACACCGCCTCAGGGGTGTCCTCTTCTTTTTTGCAGCTGGTCTCCGGTGTTCGGACCACCAGAGGGTTCGGCATCCTCTTTTGCTTCCTTTTTTTGTTTTTCTGTTCCTCTTCCTGCATAGGTTAGTTCAACAGGAAATCGATGTATAGTTTGTTTAGGAAATGTGGGATGATCCACCTTGTGATGTAAAAAGCTTTCGTTATATGAAACAAAAATCTTTTGCTCTGTTATGTGATTGTGTACGCTATGTTTGCACCGTTTGTGTATGATAGTTTTGTTAATATGATAAAAAAAGACGGTGAAACGAACAGAACCGTGAAAACAGTCTGTAAAACAGCCGTTCTGGCGGCCGATCTAATGATTACGCGGTCGAGGTGTAGACACCTCCCAAACGGGGCATCGCCATACAGATTGATCACGTTTGTTTGCTCGATTGGTTGCTTGCTTGCTTCGTAAACCAAAATCATGGACATTCCCATGGCTAGGAACATCGCCACATGATAGCGGTTATCATCAAAACAGAGTCGCCACCTAGTTTACCAAAACTGGGAAAATAGATAGAGATTCTGGGCACGGGAGCCAAAAGTACAATAAGGGGAAGGTGTTAGGCACCCCTCTTTGCCCAGTCATGAGACTGGCCCATAATCATTCAACATAAGACATATACACACTTTGTTTAATTCTAACACGTAGTTTGTTTTTAACCTTTAAGCGGTAAAGGGTGAGCCAATACGATAAATAAAGCATGCATCAGAAAGCAAAATGAAACAAACTGTCCCAGGGAGATGGATCCCGCGGCCGGTGAATGGATGTCACGACCGAGGGATCCTCCTGGTTTGATATACCAGCCGAGGGATCGAAGCCCCGGTCGGTGTTCTTCCTCACACCAGACTATACGATTAACAGATAATCAGAAAGTTATGATTAAGCGTAAGAACGATAAATAAAACAAACCAGAGGCCGTTGGGCCTCACCACCTTGATCCCTCAGTTGCTTGATTGCTTCGGATTGGGTGTGATTGACTGATTGCTTGATTGAAAACCCTAGGGTTAGGGTTTGAACTTCGGGGTTTGATCGCTGGATTGACGGCTGCCTTCAGGAGGTTAGGGCTTTTGAGGAGTGGGATTGAGAGGATATTTTGACAGAGTTTCGTGGCTTGAGAGAGTGTATTCTCTAATGAATTTCGTGTGTATATTTTCGGAGTCCAAAGGCCCTTTATATAGGCAATTGGTGACTCACTCCAGCCAATCAAATGGCACGATTGCAATTGCAATGCACCTCTAACTCTACGTCGCAATCTCTGAGCGTAGCCCGAACGCATCAGGAAGGTAGTGTAGTTGGATCAAACGTCTGACAGAACACGTTCCAGAGTCTGGAAAAAGGTCGATCTGGCGGCCGAGTAAAGGATATCACGGCCGAGGAATGGATGTCTCGGCCGAAGGATAGATCTTGCGGCCGAGGGATTGATCTCTCAGGGAGATTTTGCTAGCAACAGGTTGCTCGGGTGAGGAAATGATGTTAGGACCGTGGGATCGATGTCACGGCCGATAGGTGGATTCTCCTAGGCTTCTGTATTTCTGTCTGAAAGGCTGTATGGCTCTGAATTGGGTCCTTTAAGTGGCTCAAAGTTCTTACCGAAAGTCCTAAGGTTCTCAAGGAAGCAATCAGCAATCACTGTATCTATTTCATCATCGGGATGGTCCCAAGGTGGGACTTGAAATAATCGTTAGGCCAAATTGGGGTGTCTACACGAGGCTTTGATCTGGCGGCCGAAGGATGGTTTTGTCTGCCTGGGTTTGACTTGTAGGCCAACCCTGATTTTCACGGGCCGACGGATAGATCCTACGGCCATCATATCGAAGTGCCGGCCGAGAGACCGACTGAAATTCCGAGGATTAAGAATCCAATTCCGATTCGAACTAAGACTCGACTTAGTTTTATAAATACGCGTTCTACGAACCCGATAGCATTGTCAGTAGCAATTCCTTGCACATGGCACAACCAGTCCTTGATCAGTGGTTGGATTCCTTTAATGGCGTCGACCGTTTACACTTTAAGTCCTTTGGCATGGACTTTCTCTTCTCCTTTCGTCAAATTCCTGTGAATTTTGCCTTCCTTAGGGCAGCCACTAGTTTGTGGGACCCTGCTTTTCACGTCTTTCGATTTAGGAGAGAGGAATTGTGTCCTTCTATCGAGGAGTTTGCGGCCATCATGGGTCATTCGGATAGAGAGGGTTTCGTTGTCCCTAATCCTTTGTTCAACCGAGGTGATCTCTTGAAGGATTTACTCCAAGTTCAGAAACATGAAGTTAGGTTCTTCCTAGTGAAGGGAAAGCTAGAAATTCTTCAGTTTATCCAGCGCTTTGGTACAGCTGAGGCTCATCGCCAAGTTTCTCAACAGAAAGCATGCTTTCATGCGTTGTGCATTTGTCTCCTTCATTATTACTTGCTTGGCCCTTCCTCTGGTCATGCTGATCCCGTATTGCTTAACCTTACTCAACAAATTGGAAACCGTGTGGGTTTTGCTGGCTTGGTGTTGGCAGAGACCTTGATGGGTCTAGACGTGATACAGGGTAACCCTACAGCTCAGTTCTCAGGCAGTCCTTTGCTATTGCAGGTTCGCTCTGTGTTTGTTTTATTCGTCAAGTTATCTTTCCACTCATCACTCTTTTGTTTTGACTCACGTGTTCTCTCAACTCACAATTTTCCCTTGTTCTTTAGATATGGTTATTTGAGAAGCTAAAGGTGTGGGATGCGCCAGAGCGACTTCCTTATAATCCAGACCAATGCACGGAGCGTCGCATGATTAAACAGTTTCCAACTGAAGCTGCTTGGGAAGCATGGATGAAGACTTGCAGAGGTGATTGGATTCAATGGGTTTGCCCCTGGTATGGTATTGAGAGCATGACTGCGAGTACCATGAACCATTTTGGTGTAGCAGTGATTGGTAATGCTCGAGTCGTTTTCTACTTTCCTGCTCGCTTTCAAAGGCAGTTCGGGGCTGAACAAACCGCAATCCTGGGTGACCCTGAGTACACTGTCTCTAAGGTCCATGATGCCAGCTTCCGTCGCAACATGCTGCATCTTTGGCCAAATAGAGTGATGCAGGAGGTTGCTCAGAACTTCGTTGTCAAGCTATCGAGTTCTTACAAACGCTGGTTGAAGAAAAACCTTTTGGAGGATAGTAGTGCAAAGAGAAGGAAGACCTAGAGATTGACGCTTTGCTTATGTTTTTCAAAAGATGTTTGTTTGATTCTTGCTTTCATGGATGAAGAATTGTTTAGGTTTGCTTTGTCCCTTTCCTTTGGAAATAATAAAACATTTGGTCGTTTTATTTGAAGATGTTATTGCCATGATTTGATAGTGAACATGCTTTAGGATAGACCTAGAAACTTCGGAAGTGATGATGATAGCAGTGGCCAAATCTCAAACTTAGAGATTGCCTACGTATCCCATAGAGGGAATCAGGCCATAAACGTAGTTCCAACAAAGGGGATTTGTTTTGTTTTTGGTTAGGGTCCACTCGGGTATTTTCCTCTCCTTTTGTGCTCTAAATTTTGCCTAAAACCGCCCTTGCGGGTTTTCGGTCTAGCGAGCGTTTTATTTATGCCTTAGTTTTTGCCTAAGCCGCCCTTGCGGGTTTTCGACCTAGCAGGCTGCTCTAATTTTTACTTGAGTTCGCCCACCCTTGTGGTTTTCGGCCCAACGAGCATCTCTCATGGGTAATACTTCCTCAGCTTGTCAATGTTGACTGGCGTTGCGAATTCCATTCCATCCAAGTCTGCAATGTACGCTGCTCCTCCAGAAAGTATGCGTTTGATAAGGTAGGGGCCTGCCCAGTTTAGTCTAAACTTGCCCCTTGGGTCTGAAACGTGACGACGGATTGCTTTGAGCACCATGTCTCCTACCTTGATGTCTCTAGGTTTTACCTTTTTGTTAAATGCTCGTGCGATGCGGCGTTGATACCCTTGAACATGGTATAACGCTCTCAGTCTCCTTTCGTCTAGTAGTGTCAACTCGTCGTAGCGGTTTTGAACCCAGTCTTCTTCGATCATTCCAGTCTAAGCCAGAACCCTTAACGAAGGTAATTCCAGCTCGATAGGCAAGACAGCTTCCATTCCATAAACCAGAGAGTAGGGAGTGGCCCCAGTTGAAGTCCTTTCAGTTGTTCGATAACCCCATAGTGCCAAAGGTAGCATTTCTGGCCAGTCTGTGTAAGTGTCGGTAGTCCTCCGCAGAATCTTCTTGATATTCTTGTTTGCAGCCTCAACTGCTCCATTAGTTTGAGGTCGGTAAGTAGATGACCGATGATTCTGTATCCCAAATTCGGCAAAAAGCTTTTTTGTCGCTCTCTTGAAGTGCGATCCATTGTCACAGATGAACTCGTGAGGTACACCATATCGATAGATGATATTAGTGCGAATAAATTTGGCCACATGAGTGGCTTTGAGGGTAGCATAAGAAGCTGCTTCTACCCACTTGGTGAAGTAGTCGATAGCCACTAGAATGAACTGATGTTTGTATTTTCCCTTTGAATTTATACTTCCAATGATGTCTATCCCCCAGGTGGGGAATGGCCAAGGGGATGTCATGCTATATAATTCCGTAGGGGGAATACGCATACGATCAGCGTGAGTTTGGCATTTGTAGCATCGGCGAACATAGTCAGCGCAGTCGGCCTCTATTGTGGTCCAGTAATATCCCTGACGCAGGATCTTCTTTGCCATTGTTGCCCCATTCATGTGTGGCCCACAAATTCCTTCATGTATCTCCTCCATTACCTTGCAGCTGTCCTCCGTTGTGACACAAAGTTGACTTGAACCCAAGTGTGCCCTTCGATACAATGCTCCTCCACAGATTACAAATCGGGCAGCAAACTTCCGCAGAGCCGTTTTGTCCTTTGAGGTGGCCTCGGATGGGTATTCTCCTTTTTCTAGGAATTTCTTCACGTCTTCGTACCATGGCTTGCCATCGTCTTCACCTTCCTCGGTGAAGGTACATTCGCATGCTGGTTTGACCTTTTGTTCGATCATGAGAGGCCGCATTGTGAATCCCAGGGGTATTTCGACCATAGATGCTAATGTTGCCAGTGCATCTGCAAATCTATTGCTCACTCGAGGAGTGTGTGTGAAGATAACGGAATCGAATTGCGGAATTAGATCTTCCAGCACAGAGTGATATAGTTTCAGTGTATCTTCCTTGACCTTCCAGTCTCCTCTTGCTTGAGATACCACCAGGTTTGAATCCTCAATGACTTCTACCCTTTTTGCCCCTAGTTCCAGGGCTGCCTCCATTCCAGCAATACAAGCCTCATATTCAGCCTGGTTGTTGGTGACTTCAAACCTCAGTTTATATGACAAAGGGATGTGAGAATCGTTTGGGGAAACTAGCAATACCCCTATGCCATATCCACATTGGTTCAATGCTCCATCAAAATAAAGTTGCCAGGTGTCGTCTAAGAGACATAAGATGTCCTCGTCGGGAAACATGAAGTCTTCTGCCTCGGCCTCTGTCACAGGGTGATCTGCCAATAATTCTGCCACAGCTCTTCCCTTCACTGATTTCCTTGTCATGTATTTGAGGTCGAATTCTGCTAGCAGCAATAACCACCTAGCTAGCTTTCCGATAAGTGCTGGCTTTTCGAAAAGATACTACTTGATTGGGTCTAAACGAGAGACCAGCACCACCGGATGTGCTAATAGGTAGTGCCTCAGTTTCTTTGTGGCCCATACTGGTCCCCAACAGGTTTTCTCGAGGGGAGTGTACCTTGTCTTATAGTCCATCATTTTTTTGTTGAGGTAGTATATGGCGCACTCTACTTTGGCGTCGTTTTCTTGCGCTAGCATGCATCCCATGGATGTGTCTGTTACTGAGAGATACATAATCAATGGCTTCCTAGTGATGGGCGGCGACAGTACAGGTGGATTCTGAAGATATTCTTTGATTGCTTCGAACGCTTGCTGACAGTCTTGGCTCCATTCAAAATCAGTACCTTTCTTCAGTAGCTTGAAAAGAGGTTCTGTGGGCTACCACAGCCCCGGGTTGTGAGATCGGGGCGGCCCAATTTTGGAAAATCGCGCGCCTCTTGCCGTTTTGGATAAAATAGTTTGATTTGAAAAGTCGCCACCCGGATTTATGGTATATCACCCGAGAAACCGTTTTGTTTCGAAAATGATTTATTTGAATTGAAAACCAGAGATCATTTTGAGGGTCCGGAAGCCATGTTACGAGGGGGGAAGGGTTTTACGGCACCCCCCTCGCCCGATACGAGATCGGTCTCTACTGAACGTTTGTGGGATTTTCAAAGAGATTTTGTTTCACTAAAACCAACTAGCATGTATCCGCGGTTATAACACATAAAAAGTGCATGCATGTGCAACTGTACAGTGGATGATAAAATGGTGAGTGAATAAAATGCATGATCACAGAAACTGAGGATCTGTCACTGACTTCACTCTCGAGCGCTCGGGAGTGGTCCTGAGCGCTTGGGAGTTCTGATGCCCAACCTGCAAGCTTTGTTAGTCCAAACAGTAAGTAATACTAATAACAATAATATACTGAAGTGATTTTAAACATGTTAAAGGCTCAGCAGAGGACTTTGATAGACTGAGATAGGGCCTCAAGCTCTCAAGCCATGCCTCCCTGCCATTGCACAATTAAATTTACAACTTTGAAGAGAGAAAGAGAATACATTCATGCATGCAGGAAGTCAGCAAGTGCAACAAACTGGAAAATGGAATGCAATGGCCTGCACGAACTCCCGAGCGCTCGGGAATGGTCTCGAGCGCTTGGGAATGAACTGCACGTCAACTCTCTCTCAAACGAATAATGGTACTGTCTTAGCATGCAAAAACCCCTACTTTTGGTTTTATACGAAAAACTTGTAAGAGGTGTTTCTGTCTCAGGATAACTGATTTTCTGTGCATGCATGCTAGAGTAACACCATTTTATTTGAAAGTGCACCTCACCCCCAGCCTACTGCTTACCAAAATGCCATGCATGGGACTGGAAACAGTCCCGAGCGCTCGGGAGAACTCTCGAGCGCTCGAGAGTGGTTCCAGTAAGGGTTTTAAGAAAACGTTTTTTTTTTGTGCACCCTTTGCTCTTGCTTTTACACCAAGGTCTCCCAACCATGCTCCCAGTATTGAAGACTGGGTCAGGCTGAAAGACCCCCCTCAGAAGGGAAGAACAGCCTCTTTGCTTTGATATCAAAGGAGAAAGGTTTTCTACCTTTTGCTTGACACTTTGCTCCTTGACTGGCTTTTGAAAAGTGGATGGAGAAAGGAGAATACAAAAAATCAGAAGCTGGGAGTGTTCTGGATTTCCTGCATTTTCCTTGATGATCTTTTGAAAGCTTTTGAGGTTTTAAAGTTGGAGTTTGAGTTTGGGAAGTTCTTGCTTTGAACAAGAAAGAGAGAACAGAGAAAGGAGGGGGTTCCTAGAGAGAGGAAATTTCGCAGCCCCTTGCTCAGCTGAAGACCAGTGGTATTTATAGGCAAAATAACCTAAGGTTCTAAAATGACATGAATTTGAAATAAATATATTTTTTTAATGGAAAATCACTTGGTCTGAAGATTTCTGACCGAGGTTGAGTGTGGACTGAGCTTCAGCCGGCTCAAAGAGATTGTAATGATGAGTTGCATGGGTAGTGGGAAGCCCTGCCATCCATTGGGCAGCACAGAAGACTCGAGCGCTCGAGAGTAATCCCAGCCAGTGTTTTTGAAAAATGGTTTGGAGCGCTTGGGACTGCTCCCAAGCGCTTGGAAATGATTTTTGACCATTTTATTCCCTTTTCAAATCTTTCAAGGAGCCAAGTTTTGATTGGTATCAGGCTTGTCTTAATCCAAAATCATCATCGGGGAGCCTCCGGGCCACAAATTAAGGAAATTTTGACAAGTCCAAATTGGGGTGTCTACAGGTTCACAGGTAGTTGTGAGCTTGGAAATGAACCTGCTGATGAACTGTACCTTCCCCAAGAAACTCCTTACCTCCTTTTCTGTCCTAGGTGGTGATATTTCCATGATAGCCTGTATCTTGGAAGGGTCTACCTCGATTCCTCTTTGAGTGATGAGGAATCCCAATATCTTTCCAGCCGTTACCCCAAAAGTGCATTTTTGAGGGTTAAGACGTAGTTTGTAATTCCTAATCCTCTCAAAGAACTTTTGGAGTGCTCCATGGTGTCCTTCCCTTTCCTTTGATTTGACTATCATATCGTCGACATATACCTCGACTTCTTTGTGCATCATATCGTGCAGTAGTGTTGTTGCCATACTCTGGTAAGTGGCTCCAGCATTCTTCAACCCAAATGGCATCACTCGGTAGCAGTAGGTTCCCCAAGGTGTAGTGAAGGTGGTTTTCTCTCTATCCTCAGGAGACATAAGGATTTGATTATACCCAGAAAATCCATCCATGAAGGACAGTAATGCATGGCCTGCGGTGTTGTCTACTAGCTCGTCTATGTGAGGTAATGGGAAGTCATCCTTTGGACTGGCTTTGTTGAGATCTCGGAAATCTACGCAGACCCTGATTCCTCCAGTTTTCTTTGGTACGGGAACGATGTTAGCTACCCATTGTGGATATTCGGTGACTATGAGAAAACCGGCGTTGATTTGTTTAGTGACTTCTTTTATCTTTAAGACCCAATCAGGGCGCATACGTCTCAGTTTTTGTTTAACTGGTTTTGCATCAAGATGAAGGGAAATTTTATGCTGAACAATTTCAGGGTCTATTCCAGGCATGTCCTCGTAAGACCAGGCAAAAACATCTTTGTATTCTTTTAGCAAAAGGATTAGTTTTTCACTTTCTTGAGGGGATAGTGTGGCACCAATTTTAACCATTTTGGGCTCGTTTTCAGAGCCTATGTTTGCTGTGATTATTTCCTCAGAAAAAGGTTTAGTGTGCCTTTCTTCTTCTCTCTCGATGAATTCTAGAATCTCTTTTGGAATTTCTTCCTCAAAATTTGGCTTGTTGGAATCCATGCAATTGATTATAGGCAAAGTGAAATACTCTAAATCTTCCTTCTCATTGCTAAAATTATCAAAAGACATTTCAGAGTCAAACTCAAAGTAAATGTTATGCCTTGGTACTTTGACCAGGTTTTCCTCACTAGACTTAGTAGTTTCAAAAGACAAAAAGCTTGACTCGGACTGAGTCGACTCGGAGTTGGAATCGGAATCAGAACTATGATCAGAATTAGCGCTTTTCATTTTGAATTTCAGAGTGTGTTCCACGGTCCAGTTAGGGTAAGCCCCTTTTTCAGCATCCACAATCATTTCAGAGCAGTCTTTTTCATCACCAAGGTTGATCATCAGCACTTTACTGTCACCTTGATTCGCACTTTCATCATTGTCACCCTACAAGTCTTGGAGGGCCATTTGATTCGCTATTGCTGTTATCTCCTCCAATTGAGCTTCAATCTCTGCTTCGTCGCTGTTGTCGACTCTTCGTGTGCCAATAAAGCCCCACCAATTACCAAAGCTATCTGTGATGGGGTGGATCACCCTTGTTTCATTGTTGGTGACCCCCTCATCAAAGAGTAGGTTCAGTGATATTTCGTCTAGTGGGTCATTGTCGACAGACTCTTCCTCCTTTGCCTCTTCAGTTTCGAGGTTATTGACCTCGTCTATTGGCCAATAGTCATTGGTAGGTGCATAGGGGTCATAAAAATAGATTGGAACCCTGCGAAGCCCTTCTTCTTCAATCAAGTCTTCTACTTCTTCCTCATAAACCGTTCTAGCGAACATGACATGGATGTCTTCAATAATAGTCACTACAGGCTTTGGTTGATTTACCGGAGTGATGTATTCAGAGGAGTTGAAATCTTCAACAGCAGAGTGGAGCGGGCCAGACAGCTTGGTGACAACTTGAAAGTGCGAATCAGGCGTGAACGGTGATGCAGTCATTTTTCCTGAAAAGGTTTTTGTTTTAATTAGATTGATTAATCTTACATACTGTTTATTCGACTTAGAGAGATTCCTAAGGTTTAACCTGCAAAAGAAAAGCTTTACAACATACATATATACAATGGGTGTGAGGAAGAACTTTTGCAAGCAAATGCAAGTAGGTTCCTAGCCTGTAGGTTCCTGTCTTAGTTTGATAAGTTCTATGGCTTTCTAAAACATGCAAGGTTTTGGTAGTCTCAGGGTGCTCCGTTGTCAAAGGGCACCAATCCTTTCACCAGCCCATCATAGGCGGTGATTGGGTGATTCCCTTTTTGATATACCACTAGGTACGAGTGACTGTGGAGTTTGCTGGAACCCCCAACATAGCCCGTGTCATGCTGGGATATCAGGTGAACTCAACGGGTTGCCCGCTCGATGCAAATGATAGATGAATTAAACAGGGCATGTCTTAGTCTTATGTTAAACTTTTTGGTTATGGCTCTCATGTCCCCAGCAGAGTCGCCAAAAACTGTAGACACCTCCCAAATGGGGCATCGCCATACAGATTGATCATGTTTGTTTGCTCGATTGGTTCCTTGCTTCGTAAACCAAAATCATGGACATTCCCATGGCTAGGAACATCGCCACATGATAGCGGTTATCATCAAAACAGAGTCGCCACCCAGTTTATTAAAACTGAGAAAATAGATAGAGATTCTGAGTACGGGAGCCAAAAGTACAGTAAGGGGAAGGTGTTAGGCACCCCTCTCTGCCCAGCCATGAGACTGGCCCATAGTTATTCAACATAAGACGTATAGATGCTTTATTTAATTCTAACACATAGTCTGTTTAATTAATCCTTTAAACAGTAAGTAAAGTGAGCCAGTGCGATAAGTAAAGCATGCGTCAGAAAGCAGGAAACAAAGCAAAGCTGTCCCAGGGAGATGGATCCCGCGGCCGGTGAATAGATGTCACGGCCGAGGGATCCTCCTGGTTTGATATATCGGCCGAGGGATCGAAGCCCCGGTCGATATTCTTCCTCACACCAGACAGAAAGATTAACAGATGATCAAAACGCTACGGTTAATCATAAATACAGTAAGTAAAACAAACCAGAGGCCGTTGGGCCTCACCACCTTTATCCTTCAGTTGCTTGATTGCTTTGGATTGGGTGTGATTGACTGATTGCTTCTCGTAAAACCCTAGGGTTAGGGTTTGAACTTCGGGGTTTGATTGTTGGATTGGTGGCTGCCTTCGGGAGGTTAGGGCTTTTGAAGAGAGGTTTGGAGAGAGTGTTTTTGACAGAGTTTCGTGGCTGATCGTGGTGTATTCTCTAATGAATTTCGTGTGTATATTTTCGGAGTCCAAATGCCCTTTATATAGGCGATTGGTGACTCAATCCAGCCAATCAAAGCATGCGATTGCAATCGCAATTGCAATACAATGCAAACTCTTCGTTGTAATCTCTGAGCGTAGCCCGAACGCATCGGGAAGGTAGTGTAGTTGGATCAAACGTCTGACAGAACGTTCCGGAGTCTGGAAAAAGGACGATCTGGCGGCCGAGTAATGGATATCACGGTCGAGGAATGGATGTCTCGGCCGAAGGATAGATCTTGTGGTCGAGGGATTGATCTCTCAGGGAGATTTTCTAGCAACAGGTTGCTCGGGTGAGGAAATGATGTTAAGGCCGTGAGATCGATGTTACGGCCGACAGATGGATTCTCCTAGGCTTCTGTATTTTCTGTCTGAAAGGCTGTATGGCTCTGATTGGGTCCTCTAAGTGGCTCAAAGTTCTTACCGAAAGTCCTAAGGTTCTCAAGAAGGCAATCAGCAATCACTGTATCCATTTCATCATCGGGATGGTCCCAAGGTGGGACTTGAAATAATCGTTAGGCCAAATTGGGGTGTCTACAGTAGGGATGGATTTTTATGCCATTGAAGATCCCGTTGATGGTTTGGTCGCTTAGAAGTTGTCCAAACGAACCGTGTCCCACTGATTCATAAGCCAGTCCAGCCTTGAACTCCTCAAAGATTAGAGGATAGTTTTTCCCAAGCAATCGCCACCCATCAGGTGTTGACTCCCATACCAGGTCTATGCTCTCAAGTGTGCAAATCCCGGCTTCCTCAGGTATATTGACAGTGGGTTTTGGCTCGGTTGTAGATATGATGTATTGGCTAGGGTCGAATGAGGTTGGGTTGAGATCGATGAGGTTGACACGGGGGTTTCGCGGGTGCTTTGGTGGAGGGTTTATGGTGGTGTTTGAGTTTGAAAGTGGAGGTGAGATAGTTCCATTATCGATGAGATCTTGGATTTTGTGGCGGAGACGGAAGCAATTATTGGTGGAATGGCCGGTATATTGGTGAAAAGCACAGTAGGCATTTGGGTTGTGGGACGCCGGGAGCTTTTGAGGTAGGGGAGTTGGAGGGAGTGGCTCGATGAGGCCGGCTTCGAGGGGCTTCTCATAAACTGAGGACAAAGGTACAGGAAAACGGGAGAAGATCCTTGGTGGGATTTTGCAGCTAGGCTGAGGGTTCATGGTGGTGCTGAGGGGGCCTCTGGTGAAAGCCTTGCTTGCTTTGCAACTGCATAACACTCCTTTGCTTTTGGGGTTGATCTCATCAATGTGCACATCTTGCCTTTCAGCACTAGTTTCAGACAAGGATCCAATATCCTCCTTTGAGTGAGTCTTGGCGTCATGGAATTTGACCAGATCTTTGAGCATGTCCGAGAGCTTCACTTTTGAGCATATTCTGACTGTTGAAGGGTGGTGGATTTGTGGAGTTTCTTTGATCCTGGCATCATCAGCATTTAGTCCCAGATCTGGATTCGACATGGCGGAGGTGAAAAGGTCAATCAACCCTTGCAATAGAGTCACCTGCTTATCCATTTTCTGACTCATTTCCTCTATAGCTTTTTTCAGCTCAACCAGCTCTGTTTGCCCTGTCATTTTGAGGTGGTCGAAGGAGGTGGTATGGCTTTGTGTAGGATGAGTGGCCCAGTGCTGACAGTAAAGTAAAAAAGCGAACTCAAAATGTGCCCCTGTTATGATTTATTGAAAAATGTGTATGAATAAAAGAATTGTTAATCACGTGTTGTCCTCGTCGACTCAAGGGATCAAACTTCACGAATAGTTCTAACAGTCACGGGTAGGTCGTTGTCAGGCAGGTTAAATTCCTCACGTTGGGAATCAGAGCCAATCTCCTTATCTAAGACCATCCGAGACAGAGCAATAAGACTGCTGGAAGATGCACTTAAGGCTAGATTGAACTAGAAGGAGCCGTTCGGGCACGGCGAACACCAGAGTTATCCCAAACTCCATGGATTTATGGTCTCCTAGACCCGACTCAAGAAATAACAACCTGCGAAGAATTGCCTTTGTCCTCAAAGATTCTTTTGAGTGTGTATCTTTTGATTAGGAATGACAAGATTTGGGAGATATCAAGACAAATTAAGTCTTTAACATTTTTCACCCGAAATTTCTGTTTTGGTTTCAAAGACCGTTTAGCGTAAATGACATGATACCGTAACCGAGGTGGCGTAGGTGGCATGGCGCCATTAGCCTAAGCGGTGTAAGTGACTTTGCACTATAACCTGGGAGGTGTGGGTATCATGACGTTGTAGCCTAATTGTTTCGTTAATTTTCATTGAATCCATGATTGAAAAATGTATTGAAGACTTAATGAATTTTGATATCCCCAAAACCTCGTCGTTCCAAGGACTAATTAATTTCAACAACGTGCCTTTAAAAAGCACGACTCTTCATTGGTCCAGGCAATCCTAAACAAGCTGCGCGAGCGAGCCTAAGAGTTCTATACTGGACACGAAAGCAAGCAGATAGCATAAGATGCCAGGTGAGATGTGCAAGCGGAATAAGATCACTGTCCTTCGAAGGTTGCCTCATTCCTCAGAATTTTTTTAGAGTGTATCCTTTGTTTCGAACGACAGGTTCTAAGAGATGTCAAAATGAACTAAGTATTCGACTAGTCCTCACTCGAAGTTTCAATTTTGAACTTGGAATAGCTTAGTGTAGACGACGTGAAACCATAACCAGAGTGGCGTCAGTGGCATGGTGCCATTAGCCGAAGTGGTGTAAGTGACGTAGCGTCACGGCGTCGTTTCCTTGTTATTCCTCATTCTCCATTGAATCTTCGATTAGGCGTTAGTCAAGGACTTAGTATATTTTGATTTCCCAAAGTCTCATTGTTCTAAGGACTCATGTAGTTTAGACAACGTACGCTGGGGTGCACGATTCTTCATCGGGCCTCGGCAACCTTCTCCAGACCGTGCAAGCAAGATTTAAGAGCACAGGACTCGAGCATGATGGCATGACATGGATGAGATGCATGGTGAGATGCAGAAAGCAGTAACATTTAGGCCGGAAATAGCACATAGTCCTACCTTGCGGGTCCCTGTCCTAGTTTGGAAGGTTCTATTGCTTTCTACACACGTATAGAGGCCAGGTTTTGGTTTAAGAAGGGTTCCCCGGACTGGAGTCAATGTATGCCTCCCATTGCTGAGCGTACACCCAACAACGGTACAAACGGCAGGTATGACTCATCATAGTCGAGGGTTGCCGAGCATTCTGGGATTCCCTATCATCGGCAAGCCGAGTAGAATTGCCAGAACACAATAGCGAGGTTGAACAAGATATATGTACAAAAGATAGAAAGTGAAACAAAATATTTTGAAAATCTCACAAACATTTTTCAAGCTTGGCTCACCAATTTAATCAATTCTTAAGGAAAGTAAGTCGTTTTGACAACATACCCATTTTTTCTCAAGTATCAATTAAACATCCCCAACAGAGTCGCCACTGTGGGCTACCTGCCCGGAAAATATATTTTGATTTGAAAGATTGAAGAGTCGCCACCCGGATTTGAGGTTCGCCATCCGAGAAACCGTTTTGTTTTGAAAATGATTGATTTGAATTGAAAACCAGAGATCCGTTTGAGGGTTCAGAAGCCACGTTACGAGGGGGGAAGGGTTTTACGGCACCCCCCTCGCCCGATACAAGATCGGTCTCTACTAAACGTTTGTGGGATTTTGAAAATATTTTGTTTCATGAAAAAAACTAGCAAGTATGTACAAATATACCAAATAAGGAGTGCATGCATGTGAAAGGTGTACAAGGTGCAATAGAATGATGAAGTAAGAAAACAGAATGAACTGTCACTGGAATCACTCTCGAGCGCTTGGGAGTGGTCCCGAGCGCTCGGGAGTGTAGTCAACACCTCCTGCAAATTTCTTTAGACATATTCACATGCTAGTACTGCCAGAAAAATCACAAAGAAATAAAAGTACAGACGTGCTCAGCTTGAGGTTTAAACAGCTAAGAACTGGTCTTAACCATTCAAACCTTGCTTCCTTGCGACTAAAAGTAAATCTAACTGAGCACTGGAAGGACCAGTGCACACCCAGTGTCTACTGAAATACAGCAATATAAGGGGAAAAACAAGTTGCAGCAAAATAACAGTACTCCCGAGCGCTCGGGAGTGATTCCAGTGTACTGAAAAACTCCTTCTAATCTCTTACTTTTATTGTTAAACCAAGATCAGGTGGCTCACAACCAGTATGAGGAACTGGTATGAGCCACTGATCTCCCTCAAACAAGGGAAAACAGTAGGCTTCTAAGTATAAAATCAGATTTTATACCTTTTGCTTGGACAAGACTTCTTGGATTGACTTGAATGCTTGAATGAGGGCTGAAAAACAGTAGGAAAATGAAGTCTAAGACTTCAAATGCTTTTGTGATGTTTGGATTTTCTTTGAAAATTGTTTGAAAATGAAGGTTGGAAAATGTTTGAGTTGAAAATATTTGAGGGTGTTTGAAATAGAGTTTTCTGCAAATAGGGGAGTGAGAAGGAGAAATTTTCGTGGCCCTTTGCATGTAGAATGAAAGGGGTATTTATAGGCAAGGAGAAAATGTGTTTGAAACTTGAAAAATAAAAGAAAATCAAATGGAAAATGGTTTTGGGGGGAAAAAAGGCATGATTATATTCCTGCTCCATCTGAATACTCAGGAAGGGCCAGGTTGAACGTTGAACGGACTGAAAAGGTCTGAAAAAGCCAAGCTCAACATGCATTGGCCCTGACAGCACTCCCAAGCGCTTGGGAGTGGCAGCCCAACTTCAACTTTCTAACCCAATTGGTTTCATTCAAATATATTTTATATGCTAAAATGTGTGCCAATTTTACCCTCAGGGTGTCGGAAAAAAATGATGGTTTTGGTTTGAAAAAGTCCAAGAAGCATCGTCCAAGTTTTCCAAGGCCTATTTTGACCCTATTTCATCATCGGGGAGCCTCGAGGGCACAAATTAAGGATAATTAATAGGTCCAAATTGGGGTGTCTATAGGTATCTAATAAACTCATGCATGCACACAAATTGCTGTACATGACTCATCCATAATCTGTGCAAATAGTTGTGGTGCTATATATATATAATTTTGCTTGCCTTTCTCTAACCATGCAGGGGGGCAAACCAAAAGAGGAGTCCATCACCCCCATTTTCTTTCTTTGTTCATCGCATGTCGGCAACTTACATTTTAGGGAGCAATAGGCGTAGGTGCACTGCACGATCACTTGATTTTGGACATCTCAACCTGAGCATAACTAAGTTTTTATTTTTCCTAAATTTTGGGTTTGGTCTTAGACGTGACAGTGATGGCTGACGAGAACATTGAAGCTCTGGCTGCTAAAGTTAATGTACTGGCTAAATCAGTGGCTGCCCTAGCCACCATTGTTCACAATTTGCAAAGAAGTCCTCCACAAGCTCCACCTCCACCTCCCCCTGCTAGATGGACGGAGAAAGCAGTTCAAGCGGAAATTCATTTTGCCAAGGAAAGACAAGGAAGAACAATGATGAACCTGCAGCCTCAATATGTGGAACAAGTCGAGGGAGAAATCACCCAACCAAAAAGAAGCCTTCCCAACCATACCGTTGTCACCAATGCCAGCAGTGCCATATTTCCACTAAATCCATCCCATCATACCCCTACTCACCAGAACCCCACTTCCAGAAATCCCAAACGTCGTGCACTCTACCATCGCCGAAATCTTAACTCATCCCCATCTCAAGCCCTGGCTACTCTGGTCGAACAAGGACTCCTCAAACCTTTAGAAACTCAGTCGCCTCGCCCACCATTTGGCCCAAACTATGATCCTACCAAGCACTGTGCCTACCATCAAATTTCTAGGCATGAAACTGATAATTGCATCCAATTGCAACGTGATATCCAAGAACTCATTGATCAAGGGGTGTTCTGATCCGGCCAAGTTGAATGTTTGAGCGACAACAGCCAAGTCTGTCACGTCTTAGTCTGAGTGTTGAGTCAATGTTTTTTTTAGCTTCTTTTTACAATCTGAGTCTTGAGCTTATTTTCTTTTAGGAGTTTGAGTCTTGAGTTTATTTTCTTTTAAAAATTAAAGTCATTTTGTTCATCATGGTTTTTGACCAACTCTTTGCACTCAACATGAAATGTGAATCTCTTCCAGAATGTGAATCTCCTTAGACATGAACTACGAATGGCCTAATTCTCTTTAGAGATACGTAGGCAACTTAGGGTCGGCCACATTTTTGAAAATGTTTTCTCTTGTGCTAAGTTGCTGTTATAGAATGTTCATGATAACGTTAAATGTTAAAAACAATCCTTAGGGATTTCAAAGTGATCTCATGATAACTTTTTGAAACACATCATAAATCACTTGAGTTGTCAAATGCAAAGAATGCGTTTTCAAAACTATGACCCATGTCATTTCTGTTGAGTTGAGGAGTTGAAAATATTTCTGTATGCTTGCAGGACCACTGTTAAATATGAAGAATAAGGAAGAGGAAAGAGAAAAGAAAAAAAAGAGAGTGAGCTCGCTAGATTGAAAACCTACAAGGGCGGTCTAGGCAAAAATTAGAGCGTGAACAAAGAGAAGAGAAATGAAAAATTGGCTATGTTTTCATACATCTGTTTGGTTAAACATCAAAGCTCTTGGCTAGAATCCTTATCACTTTGTCGTATGATTCAAAATGAAGAGAGGCATTCATTTCATCTATCTAAACACTTTTCCCTTGCTAGTCACGTTGAGCCTCTGGATAATTCCTTTGAAAAGCCTGCTAGGCAGCCATCCCCTACGCTGGGGCAAACAAAAAATACAAGGAGAGATGAAAGAAAAATCAATGAGCACCTCTTCATACAAGGGGCATTTTGAAGGAAACATTTCTTCTAATCCTTACAAAGGACATTTTGAAGAAAATAACTCTTTCACACAAAGTGAGACAAGAGACGACAAGAGTTGATAAGAATGTTGAAGATGGCTGCTAGCTTTTAAAACCCAAGCGTGAGTAGAAGTTAGGTTTTAGCCTTTACATCCGCTTCTTTTCTTAAGCCAAAACCCCAAGCCTAGATTATGGTCCATAACAAAGTCCTCTCAAATTGAGGAACACGACTTGGCTGCAAGGTCCTAGGCACTGGGGGCATAACCAGTGTGGAAAGTGACGCGATAAGAAAACATCATGGGGTACGTATCACTTTGGCAAAGTACACATCATGAAGAATCATATGAGATAAGGGGCATGACTAGGCCCTCCTCTATTCTCTTCTCAAAAGTATCCAACCTCCCGTGAGGATAGCCGCTTAACAATTCAACTCATGACGATTGACTCAAAACAATGACCTCACCTAAAATGACTAGGGGCATGGGTTTGTGAAGCTATGTCTCATGGCAAATTGAGTGGTATGGATATGGAGCATGATTGATGGAATGGAATGATTTTGAAATCCTCGAGGAAAAGTTTTCAAAGTTAATTTTATCCTAAGCATTCTTGACACAGCAACACGAGCACAATTATTATTTGCAAACTTTCGAGGAGATAACATGAGTTTCCCATTTCATGAAGAGTGTAGCTAGATGGTCTCTTGGCCAAGCAGTATTATCACTAGAGTATCGCGACGTTTTAAATCTTATCTTGTCATAACTGCTTGGCTGGTGTGAAGTTTTGTCAATAGTGAGAAGCATTGGATCAAATACGCGAAAGTTGAGATGTCCAGAATGCATTGTGGATTTACATGCACCCTGTCATTTGCATTGATCTCTTGACCATAGTATTTCATGTGTACATCCTTATGGTTGCTTAGCAAAAGTAGTTGTCTTGATTGCACGAGCTAACTCCAAGTATAAGGTGTTCTTATTTTCAAGCAAAGCAAGTTCATCAATGCAAGGAGTGAAGCGGGCCGTAGACCCAAGGTTGGGAAAGCTCCCTGTGACAGCTAACCCACCTTCGTTGCTGCATTTACTAACAATTTTGCAGGGGCAACAAAGGGATGCACTGTAAAGTCTATCTCCCTACCAACACACTTGGCCTTCAAAAAAGGAGGAAGAAGAAAGTTCTGCCTGAGGGGTGTCATATCCTGGAAGAACACCTCAACTCTTCTGTGGAAGGATGTCACACAGCATTGTCAAAAGCATACCAAGATCTCTGCCGAACAGAAAGAGAAACATTGCACTCACATTCATTGCTATTTACATCGCATGTTTCTATACTAGGGGCAATTAGATCGTTGTCGTCATGCATGGTTGAGCTAGGATCAAGCATTCATGGCCTAAATAGGGGGCGTATGTTTCTTCTTAAAATATTCACTTTAATATGCATACGTACTCATTGCAATCTATGTCACCCGAAATCGTTCAAGCTCTTGAACTAGGGTTCTTAAAAGTGTGGTGGCCTTGCCCCTAGCAGTCAGCATAACAGGATTTCGGCTCGTGGTCGATTCCAAATTTGTTGCATGTTTTCTTATCCATGTCGTTTTCTAAACTATTCGAATGTGGAATTGCAGGTAGTTCTGAATGTTCTCCACATTCAAGTGATAAGCAACCTCTCAATCTTCACAATCACTCCAGTATGTTGAGTACTACTTGGAGTTGTCATGATCAGAAATGAAAACTACAAAGAAGCTAAAGTCCTCCAGAAGGCACCCGTATTGCCAGAAGGCACCCGTATTGCCAAAGTCCTCCAGAAGGCATTTGTGTTGACAGAAAGCGTTCAGCCTCCGGAAGGCACCCCGTCAGTGGAGGCGATGGAAATCTCCTAGAGCATATGTGTGGATCACCCCATCAGTCGAGGCGATGGAACTTTCCATGGCACCAAGTTGAAGGAGGCGATGGAAACCTCTGAAGGCAATAATAGCCAAAGCATTTAACAAACCTTATGGCATTTTGGGTCAACGGAGTCAAAGTGGAATATGGCCAGAACTAGCCTTAGGGACAATCCCAAGCATATGGAATCTAGCCTTGGGGACAATCCCGAGCATATGGAATATACTCAGAACTAGCCTTGGAAACATCCCGAGCATATGGAAACTAGCCTTGGAAGCATCCCAAGCATGAGGAACAAATCAAACCCCGTGGAAGATGGAATACTCAACAACTCTAATCTCAGCGGCTCTACGCCCATAAACTCATTACTCAGCAGCTCCACGCCGTAATATACAACAAGACATCATCTGCTCTCAAGCTCTATGCTTGAATGCTCAAAGTTCAAAGCTTTGAATGCTCGAAGCTCTTCGAATGCCCAACCACTGTGTACTGGATGCTCAAGTTCCATACTTGAATGCTCAAGCTCTACGCTTGAATGCCCAACCACTGCGTACTAGATGCTCGAACTCTATGTTCGAATGCTTAAGGTTTATACTTTAAATGCTTAGGCTCTACGCTCTGAATGCCCAACCACTGTGTACTGGATGCTCAAAGCCTGTACTTTGAATGCTCGGACTCTACCCTCCGAATGCTCAAGCTCTACGCTCTGAATGCTCAAGTCCTGAACTTGAAAGAAGCTCTACGCTTGAAACAACACACACGCACGGGCCCGTGCACATAAGCATCAATTGCATCACCATTGTCATTATCAATTGCATCACCATTATCATATCTAACCATCATCATGCACATACTATATTTTGCATCTCTCTCACTCGTGAAACAGGTCAATCCTGCATTCGACCTGTAATGACCCTGATTTTTGGTAAATAAAAATTTCGTTAAAATTTTGAATTTTATTATAATTACTTGGATTTCTTTTAAAATTCCTTTTCATATCTAATACTCCGTCATAATTAAATTCTAGACTTATAAAATAAGTTTTCTTCGTATAAAAATTTACTAGTCGTTTCCCTAAGGACAAAAAGACTTCTTATTTATTGTGTCTAGAATTAATTCATAAGTTTATCTTCTTGGCTAGGAGTCCTACCTTTCCTAGGATAATTTTATTCCAACCAATTAGTTAACCAAATCAATTGGATTCTAAAGCCTAGTTAAATCTCCCTAACCATTATTGAACCTTATGACCCTTATGAATCCTCCTAATTCCAAGGTGCACATCTTGAACCTTGTGAACCCTTCTACACCCTAGTTAAAACTTTCCAACCCTAGACTAGGAAATCATTACACTCTCATGACTAGTCATTTCAAGATTTTGTTTCTCATCATCACTCCTTCCAAGTATATTTTTCCTCTTTACCCATTGAACAATAATTCGTAGGGAAATTATTATCGTTTGAGTAATAGAAATAAGACTTGCCATAATCCAATGAGTACATAGATTTGACAAGACAAATCATTAGAACTCCTCATCATGACCTAGACTTGTCATGCATGTAAGCCTAGGAAGAATAGACTTGAACCTAATTACCCACCAAGACTTACTTTCCTAGATCTTTCCCTAGGTATATATATATATATATATATGTATGTATACCTAATAGCCTATTATAAACATGCCTATATATACATATATGCTTTCTAGGAAATTCCTTATCCATTGGTGAATAGATTACCCTTGAAAGCCTTACCTTTAATCATTACTCTTTTCCTAGACTTAGTAAAGCTACCTAAACCTAGTTACCATTTAACTTAGTTACCTTTCCCTAACATTTATAAACCATTGGACCATAAGAAGCCATCATTATGCTTCCAAAAGAAGAAAAACTAGCCTTGCCATGCATGCACACCTAATATAATCATGCCTATTATGCCTAGGTGCACTTTCTAGGAAACTAATACCCATTGGACAATATTCTTGTCATTGAAAGCCACCTTTAATCATTACCCTTTCCTTAGACCTAATAGGACTACTATTGCCTAAGTATAATTAGCTATATATATATATATATATATATATATATATATAGTATAATGGTACTTATGCCACTTCAAAAAGGGCACAACTATTGCCACTATATGGGACCGTACACCTCACCGGCAAGGATGGCCTCCACCAAAGCTTGACTCTCCTCGGGCTTCGTGCCATAGAAGTCGTCAACCCTCTCTTCGTGGCTCACGATTACGGCACTGAGCTTGAACTTCTCCGCCAATGTGATATTGAGCTTGGACAACTCCTCTTTGACCATCGTGCGTCGGGCGGATATCTCCTTCTCGTAGCCAAAGGAATTGGCCAATTTCTCCACATGGACATTGCTAGATTTCAAGTAATTGTCCATGCTCGCATAGATGGACAACTCCGCTTCACCCATTCTTGTCCTCTTCCTCCCCTTTTGGGCTCCGACATTAGCCGCCGGCATTGAGACACGGGGAGTGGACGTGGGGAGTGATGCATGAGGTGTGAACGCTTGAGGAGTTGTGGGAGTGACGGGAGTTGTGGGAGTGTTGGGGAGACGTACGTCGTAGTCAGTGAATAGAGCTTCATAGAAGTCATTGGAGTTGTGTGGCTCCACAGTTTCGTTGCCAACTTCCGGCTAGGCCATTTCGTCATAATCTTCCGCACCGGCCCCTGTAGCCCTATCCTTGCCAAATATTCTTTGCCAATCCTCAAAGTACGGGAAAGACTTCCCGTACAAGCCTTGGGCCTTTTTGGAATGGGCCTACACAAATATTTGGAATTTTAGTAAGGCATACCAATGCCTTAATATTCAATTCATTTTTTGGAATTGAAACTTTACCTTTTCGTACGCATCCCAAACGGGTTGCTCCACATCAATTCGATTGTTGACAGCATCCCACCTGAAACCACTTAGGTTTATAATGTCAACTAATCTACCCCATATGGATTTCCAATGCTTGACCTTGGAGTCAATGTGGGGGTTTGCCTGAAGGGTACACCCCGGGAGCACTTTGTGTAACTCCTTTTGCAAGTGGGTGAAGTAACCCGTTCGGAAGCCATTCTTGGACTTCCATCTCTCCGCTTATTCACTCAACATGCACTTCATTAGTGCATCCTCCTCAACTTTCCTCCAACTCCTGCGTTTTTGCTTGGTCGGACCTTCCACCTCCACTACTTCGACTTCATTAGTGGCCATTATTGCACATGCATTTCAATATGTGCAAAAACTATAAAAGTAGGACCTTTACACAAAATTTTAGAATAGAGCATGAAATACAATCGTATGTTATAAGTTGTTCAACAACAAAAGTTACGACGACATTACAAATAGTACAATTACAATGTCAAACACAACAGAAAACACAACAAAAGCAAATACAATCAAGGAAGGATGCCCTCCACTTGTCCCCCACCACTGGCTAACCATTGGTTATACATGGCCGCCGCTAGAGCATCCCTCCCTGCGCTCCACTCATTGGAACTCTCTACGGCACCAATGTGATCATCAACAGGGACATCGTTGATATGTGCTCGTTCCCACGCTGTGTGCTCGTGTTCAATTGGATCGTTGGGCATCTCTCTCTTAATTAGATTATGAAGAAGACAACATGCCGACACGATACGACATTGAGTCCTTATCGGGTAATAGGAGGGAGATCTCAAAATTGCAAACCGCATCTTGAGAACACCAAAGCTTCTCTCAATGACATTCCTAGCAGCGGAGTGTTTCATGTTGAAGAACTCCTCTTTGCTTGTTGGCATATGACCTTGCCTCCAAATGTTAATGTGATATCGTTGGCCACGGTATGGTGCTAGAAAACCGTTCCCATTGGTGTATCCAGCATCAACAAGGTAATATGTCCTGTAACGAATGGAAGACAACACATTGACGGGTGGATAAATGTAATGGAGTCAAACGAAACATCAACTTAGGATATGGAACATACCATGGGGGACTCTTAGACCGTGGGGTCTTTCCATGGCGTTCCCAAGGATTCTAGAGTCAGTGGCCGATCCTTCCCAACAAGACAATACGTAGACAAATTTTAGGTCCCGAGTACAAACACCTAAGACATTTGTAGCAATTTCACCCTTCCTCGACCTATATCGTGGCCTGTCAACGGCTGGGGGATTTACTGGGACGTACGTCCCATCCAATGCCCCTAGACAATTCTAACAAATTTGGAAAAGATTATTAACGTTAGTGAATATGGCCAACTAGAGGAAAGGTTTAGAATGGAAGGAATACGAACAATTGAACACGACTATACCTGAAACCAATTCCACCTAGTGTCTTGGTAGTTAGCAGGTACAGGCTAGGGCGTCACTAGGAGCATTCGGTGAAGGCGCAAGACAACTTGGAGTACAGCATTGAAATGCCTACTTATTGTCTCAGTAGACCTATAGAATTGAAATTTGGTACGCCTCTACTTCGTATGGTGAGAGAGGACCCACAAGAATATTGCTACCCTCTCCTCAAGACATACGTTGCGTGAGTCCCCTAACCCAACACCTCGGAATAAACAACAAAGTCTTAAAAAAGTATGCCTATTCACCCTCAATTGCTCGTGGCAGTCCACGTCAGTACCCCGTACAAGCCTATTGATATTGTTTATGTGCGTCTAGTAAAAGTCCGAATTCGGAGACAATTCCGAACGAGGCTCCGGACGGCGAAACATGGACGTGATGAATAAGTACAGACGAAAACAACCTCTCACAGCATTCATAATAGCATGTAATGCCATGAACCCCTCTTGCTATTCTCTTCTCCTTTTTTGTTTTCTGTTTAATCTTGGCATCCTAAAAAACACTTACAAGGTTTAGGGTTTTTTATGAAAACCTAATCTTCGGATCCTAATTAACAATGATCAACCCAAGTAAAGTGCAAGATACTAAATAGTGGCTCACAAATAAGGGTCATAACATAAACAATGAGGCTGTTTCGTAATGATGTGAGATTATGTTTGAGGCATTCCCATGGTGACACTACTTCCAAATCATACATTTAACTAAATAGTAAAGAATCAGACCACGAAAGTGTACAGCATATCACATGAAAGCATCCAAGCATCAGTAGATAATCAAAATGGTGCTAGATTACTTGTATCATTCAGGCTTATACGATGAGAAGTGATAGAAAAAACTAGCTATGAAATCATTCAGGCTTTTGGGTGAAACACTGGATCTCTCAATAGATCGTATTAAATGAGAAGAGCTAAAAAGAACACACTCCTGGTCGTTATACTAATTACAGAAGATCTACGTTATCTACTCAAGTCAATATAAAAAATGTATGATCAGTGTGGCCTCATTCACCATTTCTTGAACTGTATCTATCCAAAGTCGAACCCTAAGTTGTGTCACTTCTTTTCACCTCATCCCACGTTCTCACCTTCCTTAATTTAGTTATTTTTAACACCCTCCCCGTTGATCAAATTTCTCTTTAGTCCTCACCACTCAAATGGCTTTTCTCTTCTGGTTTTGCCCTATGATTTGTGCCACTTCTCACTTGTTAATAAAGGATGACCTTTAATTTCATCTTTTCTAGTCAAACGATTCATTCATTGCACACTCCTTATTTATGCTACACTGCTGTAATGGAACATGGCTTTTCTAAGTGCCCTAACATTTTTAATCCAGAAACAATTGAGAGCATTCATGACATTATTAAAGGAACCCAGAGGGCCTGTGTATGGGCGCACAACATTCCTGTTATGCACAATCTCAGTCGTTCGTCTGTGTTTTAAATGATCCGGATTTAAATGAATTTTTTTCAAAAACAAAATAACTGTTTCCCAACTTTTTTTTATTTAAATCTTGACCATCTAAAACACAAACAGACGGTTCGAATTGTGCACAACAGGTATGCACCATACTGATTCTACTGAACAACAAGGCCCCCCGCTTTCATTACACAGCAATATCACGATTGACATCTGGAATAGGTGTAATAGCTACCGAAACCCATGCAACTCATTAGCAGTCGAAACCCTTGCGCCCAAAATCGAACCTCAACCTACAAAATCTGAAACAAAATCCAAAACCCATGCATCCCATTACAGTCGAAACCCTAGCGCCCTAATTGAACCTATTAACCTCACTGAATCGAACTAGCAACAGAGAGAGTGCGGGAAGAGTAGGAACAGAAAAAGCACAAAAAATTTAAACCCATACCTCACTGAATCGAACTCAGATCGAAATTCACCCAAAATCGCCACAAACCTCTCGTCGCTTCGAAGAACAAGTGCGGCTCAGAATTGTGACAGGAATGGGTACCTCGGGGTGGGAAAGGGGGATTAGGAGGGGTAGATCCGTCCGAAAAAGAGAGGAATTCGGGGGTATTCCACAACAACTGGTCGAGGGCTGCCCATCGCTAACACCCCCTCAGCCGGTGTTAGCAGGTGTAGTGGAAGACCGGGGAAAGACAATACCCCTCCCTTTTCAGATCCCGAACGGGGTATTAGGGTGGGGTCCACGTGTTAAAAGGGGATTACACTACACCCGTTTACAATACCCATCCAAACAGTTAAGTCATTAAACCAATCTCTTTCAATGGTTCAGATAGAATAGACATAATGAAAGTATGATGCTACCAAAATCGCTTGGGAGCACCATAGCCGGGCGCCTCTCTCTAAACACTTCTCTCTCCCTCTCCCTGACTGTATTCTGTCTGTCTATCCTCTCTCCAAACTTCAACATGTTTCTCGGCGAAGTCGGACAACAACCCCTCCACTCTGGACCAGAATAACACCACTCCAAATCCCCAGATCTTTGCACCATGGCATGGACCCCTGCCGGATTCAAGCTCCGGCATCCGCCGACAGTCCTCCCCGCCTTAACGTAGATCCGTAACCGCCGGAAAACCAACACCCCATCAGCCCTTCGAGTTAACGACACACATGCCCCTGAACTAAAAGCCCCGAAAAACTTCCACGTCAATTTAGCCGTACGACACACTCTTGATTTTCTTTGCGGCTGGCTGACTTTCTCACAATGGCGGCGATTGATTCCACAACCCAATCCGTCGAGCTATCATCAGCCGACGAGGAGGCTACGAAAGCAGTGCACAAGAGGTACGAAGGGTTAGCAATGGTACGGACCAAAGCGATTAAGGGCAAAGGGGCTTGGTATTGGGCGCACCTGGAGCCTATCCTTGTTCAAAACTCTGATACCGGCTCACCTAAATCAGTTAAACTCAAGTGCTCTCTCTGCGACGCCGTTTTCTCGGCTTCGAACCCGTCTCGAACCGCTTCGGAGCATCTCAAGCGAGGGACTTGCCCCAATTTCAATTCCTCAATTTCCCCAACGCCCATATCCTCTGTTTCCCTGTCCTCTTCTTCCATGCCCACTCTAACCTCGCCTCCTAGTAACCGAAAGCGCTCTTCTTCCGGCGGCCGCGGCGGCCGAGGTGCTGCTGCTGCTTCTTCTTTCCAGCTTCCACCGCTTGGTATTGTCGATCCGTCGCGGTTTTCAGTAGAGCTTGCTTACCCGCTGCCGGTGTCGGTTGCTACTGTTGTTACTCCCACTGCTGGCGGAGGCGGAAGTGGGTGTTCTTATTATACTCAACAGCAGCAGCATTTGTTGTTATCAGGTGGGAAAGAAGACTTGGGTGCATTAGCTATGTTGGAAGACAGTGTGAAGAAGTTAAAGAGTCCCAAATCATCACCTGGGCCAACCCTGACAAAAACCCAAATCGATTCATCCCTTGATTATCTTTCCGATTGGGTCTACGAATCGTGTGGGTCGGTCTCATTTTCAAGCCTCGAGCACCCAAAGTTCAGAGCTTTCCTAAACCACGTCGGATTGCTGCCAGTTTCACGACGAGAATTTGCTGGTGCCAGATTAGATGCTAAATACGAGGAAGCGAAATCAGAGTCAGAATCAAGAATCCGAGATGCCATGTTCTTTCAAATTTCATCCGATGGGTGGAAGTCAGAGAATTTGGTGAATTTAGCTGCGAATCTTCCCAATGGGACTAGTGTGTTCCGAAGAGCTGTTTTCACTAGTGGGGATGTTCCTTCCAAATATGCAGAGGAGCTTTTATGGGAATCCGTAAGGGGCATTTGTGGAAATGCTGTGCAACAATGTGTAGGTATAGTGTCAGACAAGTTCAAAGCCAAGGCATTGAGGAGTTTAGAGAGTCAACACCATTGGATGGTAAATCTTTCCTGTCAGTTCCAAGGGGTTAATAGTTTGATCAAGGACTTAAGTATGGAGCTTCCATTGTTCAGCAATGTGGCGGAGAGATGTCTAAAACTAGCGAATTTCGTCAATAGCAAGTCTCTACTCCGAAACTCCTTCCATAAGTACCAGTTGCAGGAGTATGGGCAATCTGGGCTGTTAAGAGTACCTATCAAAGACCACGATAAATCCAACTTTGGACCCATCCACACTATGGTGGAGGATATATTGAGTTCGGCTAGGGCACTTCAGTTAGTCTTGCTTGATGAGTCGTACAAGATCGTGTCCGTGGAGGAGCAAGTTACTGGAGAGATTAAGGAAATGCTGAGGGATCCTCATTTTTGGAACGAATTAGAGGCAGTCCACTCGGTGGTTAAACTGATCAAGGGAACGTCTCAGGAAATTGAGAAAGAAAGGCCACTGATAGGGCGATGCATTCCTCTTTGGGATGAGCTGAGGGCTAAAGTGAAGGACTGGTGTTCTAGATTCCACGTTGCTGAACCTCATGTGGAGAAAGTGATCGATAGACGGTTCAAAAAGAACTACCACCCGGCTTGGGCTGCTGCGTTCATACTTGATCCACTGTATCTAGTTAGGGACACCAGTGGGAAGTATTTACCCCCATTCGAATGCTTGACACCTGAGCAAGAGAAAGATGTGGACAAGCTCATAACCCGGCTTGTATCAAGGGAAGAGACTCATATTGTTCTTATGGAGCTTATGAAGTGGAGAACCGAAGGGCTTGATCCGGTATATGCACAAGCTGTGCAGTTGAAGCAGAGGGACGCCATTACAGGAAAAATGAGAATTGCTAATCCCCAGAGTAGTAGGCTTGTGTGGGAAACTCACCTTACTCAGTTTAAGTCATTAGGGAAAGTTGCAGTTCGGTTGATCTTCCTTCGTGCGACTTCGTGTGGGTTCAAGTGCAATTGGTCTTTCTTGAAATGGGTGAGTACCCATGGCCATTCCAGGTTAGGTATGGATAGGGCTCAGAAGTTGATATTTATTGCTGCTCATTCAAAGCTTGAGAGGCGGGACTTTTCAACTGACGAAGGGAAGGACGCGGAGCTGTTTGCAATTGCAAATGGTGATGATGATGATGTACTGCATGAGGTCTTTTATTGATGCATCTTCCGAGTAAGGCTTTTTTTTTTTTTTCCCCCTCTCTTTAGAATGTCAGATCAGTAGGATTTACTAATTAATTTTTTTGTTGGCTGTTGCTACTTTCACCTTGTTTTCATCTACTTGCTCCTTTCGGAAGAATTTAGCTACCTGGGGTGGGGTGAAGAGGAGCATGAATGAGAATTTGGATTATGTGTATTCTGTACTTGGGACACTCATGGTTCATTGCAATGCTGCGTGATCAAAGGGATTTGTTGAAAAGGAACTGTTTTTTCTTTTTAAGATAGGATGCTGCATAAACTTGAGTTGTAGATGTTCTAACATATTAAATATTTATGACAGGGAAGCTTTTCATTCTCCCTTGGCTTTTTTATGTTCAAAATTTCTAATGCGGAATGAATTTTCTATGGAGTTTGGTCATTTCTTGTTAACTTCTTTCTTGAACTTGCAGTTTGCTTCTGGACTGCAATTTATATGTTCATACTACCATTAATTGTAGAGTTCTTCGATATGAAGTTGACAGCAGTATTTGTTCAAAGCAGCTTTAATCCTCTTTATATCGACTTTCACCTCACCTTTTTTCTGAGGGAAAAAATATGGACTGAAATTATAGTTTGTGTGTATGATAGCGATAGATCTGGATTAACCAACACTACAAGAAACAATAGTACATTATTTGCGACGGGACTATTCCCATTGCAAAAGGCTGCTTTTAGTGAAGGGATGTTGTCTCGTTGCAAACGTTCAAGTAATTGCCACGGGAGAGTGCCCTGTCGCAAATACGAAAATCAAAACACCCGCTCTTAATTTCGCACTTTATTTTCCCCTCTTTTAAAAGTGCACCAATTTTTTGGCGGAAAGATTAGGCGTGATTTCAGTACTTGTGAAATACATTGAGCACATTTGGTGACCAGTTTTCTGGTCGCTGAAGGGTTGAGGCTGAGCCACACATTGGCCCACATACATTCATCTCTCTATCTTCAGTTCGGAACAGGGGAAAAAAAATCTCAGATCTGGCGCTGAAGAACTTTGTCTCCCCCTTCTCCCTCTCGTGATGAAGAACTTTGTCTCCCCCTTTCCCCCTTGCTCCTTCCTCCCACTCTCCTCCTTCTCCTCTACTTGTTTGTTTGTGTGTGTTGTGACACAGGAAAACGAGGATGTAAGCATCACCGGTCTCCGCCATTTTCGAGCGAGAGAAGTTTCCAGAAATTAAGCCCAATTTCAGAGAACCCACGAGTAGCAACAGCACGCGACAGATAAACCAGGTTGCTTCTCTCTCTCTCTTGCTATACATATACCGGGAAAATCTATAACCCCCAATTTCAGAAAACACTAGATTTGTTCTAGAAAAGAAACCAAATTCGAAAACCCTCAATTGTTTCAAAAAATTAAGCCCAAAGTGTAAACCCTAGTTCTCTTATCCGGCCCTTGATAAACTCCTGGTTCGTATAAATCTGTATATATGGCTTGGATTTCATTATGTGCTTATCAGTAATTTATGATTTCACGGAGAAGAATTGATACCTTGAGAGTGTTCTGCTCTAGTTCCAATGTTCCATTCAATAGACTGTCAAACATTAATATTGGGTTCCCCTTGATCAAGTTTTTTGTCACTTGAATGGGTACAGGCAACTGGATGGCTTCATTCTTCCAGATTTCACCCTTCTTTTATATTGTTGACTAGGCAAATAACAAAACAATTTTAGCAGGGTTTGTTCGAACTTTTTCCCCTCAAAAGGGGCTTAAATGTGCTTCAATACTTCTTGAACTTGAATGATCCTATTCCTGTATCTAAGGAGGAATCCGAGCAAAATATATTCTTATTTAATTTACTAGTTGAGTACATGGTTTATTGAAAGAGCTTTGAAAACTGCTGGTTAAGTGTTTGTCCTTGGCACATTGTTTATTCAACCTTATTTTGTCAGGAGAATGAACTCAATTGACAATAGCTTATGTTTTTAGGTTCACTATCCCAGGTTAGTGAAGTATATCGCAGCTCACTACCCCAGGTTTTGATTTTGAGCCATGAGTATAATATTTGATTCTAAACAGGATCATTAGTTTCATTCTATCTTTTTCATACTCCATGTTGCAAATGTATTATGTTTATGAAACGACTTATTAGTACCTAACTACTATATGTCATATTCGTTTCTAATTATGTAGAGGGGATCAGAATTGACATCTCATATTAATCGAAGGATGCTGTTGCAAAAGGGAATTTACACATTTGTTTGTGGAAGACGAGAACGTAGAAGTCAGTTAAAGCATTACCCTTAAAAGATAGAGTATGATACTTGGCCTTCTTTGAGTTGTACATTTTTGTTGTTTATTGCCATTTGATTGTTGGTGAATTTCTCTACGCTCATTATGGACTTGCAATTGGTATCCAACTTTAGTTTGATGCCAGTAGCTAGCTCCTCCCAATTGGTATCTGTTGGAATATTTGAGTAGTTATGAGTCTTGTCCCACATTGGTTAAACAAGTCTTGTATCAAGTTATCTCGTAATATAAATAATGAATCTTTGTGTTAGAGTTAGTTAACACCCTATACACTTTCTCTCATCTCTGACAACATGGTATCAGAGCTTAACCCTAACCTACCACCATAGCCACTACCGCCCTACACCACCCACCACCACCGCAACCTCTGCCATCATCTTGACGCCACAAAAAAAAACCCCTAAAGCGACACTGTTCACACGACTGTTCACCGCAGCACTGTTCACGTTACTGTTAATGCGCACTGTTCATCAGGTACTGTTCATGCGCCACTGTTCATTGTAGCATCTGTTGGCGTCGATCTTTGCCATCTTCGATATGAAACCCCTATTCAATCTGCTTGTCTCTTGGCGATATGATTTAAGGTGATTTTCTGAGATACCAATCTGTTCCTCCTTCGTCCATGGTTGTGCCAGGTTGTTCTCAATGCGGATTGGTGTTCATGGATGGTCTGCGGTGCCGTTTAGTTGTGTTGGTTTAGTATTTGGTTCAGTGTTTGTTTGGTGTTGCTATTGGTATTAGCCTTGAGTTTTGGGTAGCATAGTAGTTATTGTTGCGGTCTTTCTTGAGTTGATGATTATTTCGTTCGTATTGGAGGTTGGTTACTGATTCGTTGTTGGGTTGTTGTTTCTCTCGACTTTGATGCTATCGGATCCTGTTTATTTTGTGAGTCGATGATGTTCATTGCTTGGTGATCTATTTTATTGCTTATTAGTTGTTCGGTGGTTCTTCGTCGGTTGCTAGATTGGTGGGTTGATTATTTATTGGTCGGTAGTTGGTGACATATTTGGTTGGTTGATCTATCGATAGTTGACTAGTTGCCTCTCATTGTATGGGATATGTTTGCAATGAAATCTAATTCTACTTCCGCTGTTTCTGGTGCTTTTAGTTCTTCATTTAGTCGTGGCCATGGTCGTGATTCTGGGTACAGTACTCGGGTTTCTAGTCATGGTGGTTGTGGTTTTCGTCCTAGGGGTCGCATGTTAGGGGGAGGTTGCCATAGTTGAGGCCGTGTTTTCAGACTGTGTACTCATTGTGGGGGAACAAATCATACAGTGGAGTACTGTTATGACCTACATGGTTTTCCTCAGGCTCATCGGGTTACCCCTTTCAAAGATGTTCGGCAGGTTACTCACTCTACTGCTATGGTGACTATTTCTGTGGAGGAGTACCAACGCCTTGTGTCACATCAGACAAGTTCCTCCATTGCTACGCTATCTCAGACAGGTTCTTCTAGTGCTTGTATTGCATCTTCCCGTTTTTCTATTCCTTGGGTTATTGATTCTGGTGCATCTGATCACATGATCACATGACTGGTACTTCTACTATTTTTTCTGACCATCAGTCTATTGATAAACCATCTCATGTTACCTTAGCTGATGGGTCTACCACTAATATTATTCTACCACTGATATTATTGGTTTGGGTTCTGTTTCTGTTACTTCCTCTTTGACTTTGAATTCCGTATTGCATGTTCCTCGTTTTCCATTAAATCTTATGTCTGTTAGTAAACTTACCAAATTTTTAAATTGCTCTGTCACATTCCTTCCCGATGGTTGTGTGTTTCAGGATCTCAAGACAGGGCGGAAAATTGGTAGCGATACTGAACGTGGTGGCCTATTACTTTACCGACGCTGTTCGCCCTAGCTCTGTCTTAGGTGTCACCCTATCAACATCATTGTCGTCTTAGTCATCCATCCCTTCAGAACCTTAAACGGCTAGTACCTTCATGTAGCCGTGTTGATGTTTTACCCTGTGAAGTCTGTGAGTTTAGTAAACATCATAGAGTGTCTTTTTATCCTAGGGTTGAGAGTCGTGTGTCCCGTCCTTTTCAATTAGTTCATTCTGATATTTGGGGCCCAATGCGTGTCCCTAATGTTTTTGGCTTCCAATATTATGTTATCTTTGTCGATGATTACTCTCGTGTCACGTATCTTTTTCTCATGAAAGAAAGGTCAGAGTTGTCTTCTATTTTTAAGTCATTTTATACGGAGATCAAAACTCAGTTTGATACTTGCATTCGTATATTTCGTTCTGACAATGTAGGTGATATTTTCATAATTCTCTTTCAAAGTTTTTTGACGATCATGGTATAATTCACCAATGTTCTTGTGCTCGGACTCCACAACAAAATGGAGTTGCCGAATGCAAGATTAGGCATTTATTGGAGGTTATGCGTGCTCTGTTATTCCAAATGCAAGTTCCTAAGTCTTACTGGAGTTATGCTGTTCTTACAGCATGTTATTTGATCTATCGTATGCCATCTAGAGTCCTAGGCGGTCAGATACCTCATACGGTTTTATTTCCTGGTCAACCTCTCCACTCATTACCCCTACGAGTGTTCGGGTGCACCTGTTATGTTCATACTCTTGATCCTGACCGGGACAAACTTGATCCACGGTCAATTCGGTGTATTTTCCTGGGATACTCGCGCACTTAGAAAGAGTATAAGTGTTACTCACCGTCTCTACGTCGTCATTTTGTTTGTGCTGATGTCACGTTTAATGAGTCCTTACCCTTTTACTCGGGTCACTGTACTCCAGTTGACCTTCCTGAGACTGAGTCTGTGTTTCCTATTTGTGTACCATCTGTGCCACCCTTGCAGGTATATGTTCGTCAGGAGAAAGTATTAACAGCCCCACCAGTGCCTTCCGCCACGCCTCCTCCGTCTCAAGATCTAGTTCCACAACCATCGCCACCACCGCCTCCACCACCACCACCACCACCACTTCCACCTCTATCATCACTTGGCCTTCTTATAGCTCTTTGCAAAGGTATTCGGTCTTGTACTTCTCATCCTATTGATCGGTTTGTTTCCTATGCTCAACTGTCTCCGTCCCTTCGTGCTTTTACTACTTCTATTTCGTCCATTTTTGTTCCTACCACTGTTCAGGAGGCCTTATCTGTTTCTGAGTGGCGGACAACTATGGAGGCTGAGATGTCTGCTCTTCATGATAATGACACTTGAGAGTTGGTTCCTCTTCCGCCAGGAAAGTCTACTGTTGGTCGTCGGTGGGTCTTTACGGTCAAATATCATCCTGATGGGTCTGTTGAGCGTTACAGAGCTCATCTTGTTGCTAAGGGATATACTCAGACTTATGGTGTTGATTATGCTGAGACTTTTTCTCCAGTTGCCAAGCTTGGTTCTGTCCGCCTTCTTATCTCCTTTGCAGCCAATCTTGGTTGGCCATTATTCCAGTTGGATGTTTTTTTTTTTTTGATAAGTAAATAAATATATAGATGAAGGCATTAAGGGAATGCCGCCCGTATACAAATAGGCCACGAGACAAAAAGGCCCTATACACTTTCAAGAGAAAAGAAAAGCTCAAACCAATCTAAAAATTGGTGAAGAGAAGGATCACATTCTCTCTTGTCCCAACTAAACAAACTATTCACCAAAATTTTTTTGATTCTATATAAAGGTTTTTCCACCCCATCAAAGCATCTCGAATTTCTTTCCCGCCAAATGATCCACATTAGACAAAGAGGGATCAAAAACCAAATTTGCTTCCTCCTCTTTCCAACTTTTGCACCTCTCCAAGCGATTAAAAGTTCCATCACACTCCTCGACATGACCCATCGCATAGCAAACCAAGAAAGAACCATAGTCCAAAGCTCCCAAGCCACCGGGCAATGAATAAGGAGATGATCAACCGATTCCGCATCTCTTTTGCACATACAACACCAATTGATAATGATTCTCTGCCTTCGGATCAAATTATCAATGGTAAGAATCTTGCCTTGGGCCGCACACCAAACAAAAAAACTCACTTTTAAAGGCGCCTTTGTCTTCCAGATTGCTTTCCAAGGAAAAGGAGTACCCCTTCCAAAAAAAGATTCATAATAGGATTTCACCCGAAAGTAGCCATCTTTGGATAAATTCCACCGAATTTCATCCTCTCCTCCACCTAGTCTTTGGATACCATACACTCTAGAAAGCAACGCCATCAAAGCCTCTTCCTCCCACTCGTTCACATCCCTTCGCAATCGGATGTCCCAAACCGCAACTCTTTCATGAAAATGGAGATACTCGGAAACATTAACATCTGTGTCGCTAGCCAAACTATAAATACTCGGGAACTCTTCCCGCAAGGTCACTTCCCCACACCACATGCTCCCAAAACTTTACCCTTCTCCCATCACCAACCAAAAAATGGGTGTTCTTAACGAAGGCATCCCACCCATTCATAATCCCCTTCCACAAAGACACCCCATAAGGCGATCTCACACCCAAGGACGACCAATCTCCCCATCCGGACCCATATTTCGCAGCAACTACTTTCCTCCACCATCGCTCCCTTTCACTCGCAAATCTCCAAAGCCATTTGCCCAACAAAGCGTGATTGAACAACTTTAAGTGCCTCACACCCAAACCTCCCTCTCTGATGGGAGCACAAACTGTATCCCAATCTACGAGGTGATATTTAACCTCATCCCCTGCGCCGTTCCAAAGAAAATCTCTTTGAATCTTTTCTAACCTCCTCGCCACCGAAATCGGAATGGTAAACAACGACATAAAATAAGTGGGCAGATTTGAAAGGGAGCTTTTAATCAAAGTTACTTTACCTCCTTTTGTCATATCTTGGCGTTTCCAACCCGCCAGTCTCTTCTCAAATCTTTCTACAACCGAATCCCACACAGACTTAGATTTGAAAGATGATCCCAAAGGCAAACCAAGGTACACCGATGGGAGAGACGCCACCCTACAACCCAAAATCTGAGCAAGAGCATTAATATCCTCAATCGCCCCAATCGGAATCATTTCTGACTTTCCCAAATTCACCTTAAGGCCTGACACAGCCTCAAAGGACAAAAGAACACATCTAAGAAAGCCCACTTGTGTTGCCTCTGCATTGCAAAACACAAGTGTGTCGTCGGCATAAAGAATATGAGAGACCATCAACCCCGCACCGTCTGTCCTCCCAACTTCCACACCCTTCAAGAAACCCCCTAGAGCTGCTTTCTGAATCATCTTACTTAGCACCTCCATGACCAAAATGAAAAGGAGGGAGGAAAGGGGGTCGCCTTGACGCAATCCTCTAGAAGTCTGAAAGAAACCGACTGGAGAACCGTTCACCAATACTGACATGCTAACAGATGAGATACAAAATTTTATCCACTTCCTCCACCGCTCTCCAAACCCCATTCGATGCATAATATAGATCAAAAAGTCCCAGTTAACATGATCATAAGCCTTCTCAATATCCAACTTACACATGATACCAGGAATTCCGCTCTTTAATCTCGAATCCACACACTCATTAGCAACCAGGGATGCATCAAGAATTTGCCTGCCTTCAACAAAAGCATTTTGGGCTTCGCACACAACCTTCCCTACCGTCTTCTTTAAACGAATTGCCATCACTTTAGCCAACAACTTATACGCTCCCCCAAGTAAACTGATAGGTCTAAAATCCTTGATGTCCTCTGCGCCTCCTTTTTTCGGAATCAAGGCCACAAAAGACGCGTTCAGACTCTTTTCAAACTCTCCAAATCTCCAAAAATAATGGAACATGCCCATCACTTCCCCTCTCACCACACCCCAACAATGTTGAAAAAAGGCTAAAGACATACCATCTGGACCGGGTGCTTTATCTCCATTCAACGATTTAAGAGCAAGAAGAACTTCTGATTCCTCAAACGGTCTTTCTAACCAAAGAGCCTCCTCCCCCGAGATAGAGTCGAACTCCAAATTATCAACTCGAGGCCGATACACTCCCTCCTCCTTGAACAAACTGGCGTAGAAGTTAGCTATACCTATTTTGACCTCCTCTTCCTCCTCCAAAATACTATTGCCAATCCTAATCTTTCCAATAAAGTTCTTTCTCCTATTACAATTGGCCATTCTGTGAAAGAATCGAGTATTTCTATCTCCCTCTTTTAACCACAAATTTCTCGACTTTTGACGCCAACTGATTTCTTCATACTTTGCAATTTTACTAAATTCTTCTTTGGCCTCGTTCCTTAGGACCTTTTCAATATCTGTTAGAGCACGCACTTGTTCCTCCAAGTCCACCCTGCGAATGACATCAACCACCTTAGCCTTTTGATTCCCTAACAACCCAAAGACTTCGGAATTCCACTTTCGCAAATCCTCTTTTAACAATTTGAGCTTCTTAGCTAGAACAAAGCTAGGCTTCCCAGAGACCGAATAACTGTTCCACCAAATGCCCACCCTATCCACAAAACCATCTGACAACAACCACATATTCTCAAATCGGAACGGAATTCTTCCGCGATGAATCCCTCCACTATTTAAAAGGATCGGCAAATGATCTGAAATAGGCCTTGGAAGAGAGCACTGAATCACCTCTGGACAAAGCTCCTCCCAAGAAGAAGAGAACAAAAACCGATCAATGCGGGACATACATCTAACCTCCTGATTTCTAAACCACGTGAATCTGCCCCCACTGAGGGGCGGGTCAACAAGCTCCAGATCGCTAATAAAATCAGAAAATCTTCTCATGTGACGAGAAGTAGAGGTACACCCCAATCGTTCATGTTGGAAGCGAACTACATTAAAATCTCCTCCCACACACCACGGCGCATCCTATCTGAACGCAACCGCCGAAAGTTCATCCCACAGATCCTCCCTATAACAATTGGTCACTGGCCCATAGACTCCTGTGAAAACCCATACATTTCCATCCTCCACAGTCTTGAACAAACACGATACCGAAAACAAACCAAACTCTTCATCAACTTTCTCCACCACTCTACTATCCCACATCAACAAAACCCCCCCTGCTGCCCCACAAGCATCCAAGTGGATCCATTCCACCGAACGACCTCCCCACAACTCCTTGATGCTTTCCTTAGATACCTCCTTTAATTTAGTCTCTTGAAGACAAACCACATCCGCCTTCCACTCTTGTAACAATGATTTAACTATCATCCTCTTTTCCTTCGCATTTAATCCTCTCACATTCCAACTAAGGATTTTGATCTTCATAGAAAGACAAGAGATTGGATCCTTCCACCACTTCACTACCCCTCTCTCTCCCCTTATTGCGCCCCTCATAATTAACGGAGCATTGTAGCCTTCTTAGTTCCCTCACCCCTTTACTAACTCTGCTCCCTCCTTTTTTTGCTTCCGTCGACGCTCCATTCTTCCATTTTTCTTCAATTTCAGAAAATAATTGCATTGTTTTATCTTCAAACCCATCAAAAGAGACCCCCAAAAATTTGCTAAAGCCATTAATCCTCTTAAGCACCCATTTGGAAACTTCTGCCTGAGACATTCCATTCACCAATAAATCTTCCTCTCCCCATATCCTCTCTGGCTCCCTAACATCCAGCGGAAATTTCGAACCATTATTCTCGATCAGCCTGTCCTCCACAAGATCCTGCACCCACCCCAATTGATTAACGAACTCCCCCTCCTCCTGACAAACCCAACCTAACTCCTCATCGACTACCCGCCCACAAAAAGGCACCAATTCTAACCCCCTTGGACTGCAACACCCCTGTTCACCCTCTGCAACACAGCCCCTAATCACCCCACCCTTGCCCAAACCACCTGACGAGAGCACTCCCCCAGAACCCAACAAGGCACCTCCCTCCACTAAACAGCCCGTCTCCGCCTCCCCCCGCAACAAAGAGCACTCCACCTCCCGGTGCAGCAAAGAAGCTGAACCGAAACACCCCTCATCCAAAAAAGAAAAGGAAGAAGGAAAGGAAGATGACGAAGAGGGAAAAAGGCGATCAGAAATCATACACACCTCACTATCATCGACCGGCACAAAAGAATTCCGACCCACACCGCCGAACTCAGCCCCAACGGTCGAACGCCTGAAACCTTCGGCGGATTGAGATCTGTCTTCCTCAACCACATCGGAAACAACTTTCTCCAAGACGGAAGCCCCTTTATAACTTGGACCCCCATTTGAATCCTTTCGTCTGACCCATTTTTTGTTTTTAAGCACCACCAAATTAGTCTGGACTGGTCTTTTAAAAAGATGGGCCTATTTAGCATCAGACCTCTTATACCCATTAGAATTCTGGGCTAATTTTGTCACACCCACAGGCCCATTAAGAAAACTCTTTTGCAGCCCATGTCCAGAAGTAGTAGCCCCAGGCCCAATGCCCGCACGATTTTGAAATTCAAAAAAAGGATGACGACGAGGCCCGTACAACCCTCCACTCGTGACCCCAGTCGCACCACGTGCGTAGACTCCACGCGTCATCTTCTTCCATCCTCCCCCCGAACACCTAAAGACGGCCGCGCTACAGACCCGCCATAACCGCCCAAAACAGTCTTCACACTAGCTTGAAACACCACCCTCGGGCCCTTCTCAACCCATAAAGGAACTTTGAACATCCAACCTCCCATCGCAATCTTCACTGTCGGCGGAATATTCTCCGGTGAGGCACGAACAGCAATTCTTGCCCACCGAAGATGAGAACGCAGTCTGAAAACCCCCACAAAAATTTCCAATAGCACTGAACACCTCGACATCCCATAGCTGAAGAGGAAGCCCTAAAATCTTGACCCACACCTCTGAGCAATCGTCCACCTTTTTCGTACAACATACAGTCGGAGACCACCACTCCAGATTCATCCTTCTTCCTTCGAACCCCCATTGCCCTTTTACAACTCGTTGTGCTTCCTCCACGGACGGCAACGCGAACAAGAAAGAAAACCCACCCAGATCAAAAACTTGAACACCGGCAGTCACCTTCCACGATCGTTGAGCCCAGCGTTGAACCTCCATGGCCGCCGGCAGCTTCACAGCCCCATTCTCCAATCTGCCCACCAAACACCTTCCCAGAAAGCACATCGACTTCTCCGTAGATTCAGCTCTCACTTCGATATCGCACCCCTTCCGTCTCTGCCCCTCTTTCTCCACCACCACATTATTCGACGGCCAACCACCGATACTGGCAACTTTCAAAAAGGATCTGCCATCAAGAGCCCCATCAGAGAGCCTCCATCCACAGAAAGCCCAGAATTTTCTGGAAATATCCACCCAACCCCCAGCGCCGCCCAGCTCTGGCAGAATCACGAACCACATCCTTTCTCTGACCCTCACCTCCACCCGCAAGGAGAAACCCCCTACAAACACAGAACGGCGCACCTGCACTCTTCTAACAAAACCCCCATAACTGCGCACAAGCTCCTTGTCGTACCCCACAGACACATCTTCGAGGATTAAACACAGCCATAGGAGTTCTATTTCCGATAAACGAATCTCTCGACGAACTCCTGAACCACGCTCTACTAACCCATATCTGAGTTGTTCTCCTTCGCCCTCGTCCACGAGCTCCAGAGATTTAAAACCCACCTGACTCAGAACTTTCCGACGCCTATCCATCATGGGTCATACCATTCAAAGACGGATCCCTAGTTGGATGTTAAAAATGCCTTTCTTCATGGGGATCTCCAGGAGGAAGTTTATATGGAGCAACCACCTGGATTTGTTGCTCAGGGGGAGCGTAATCAGGTATGTTGTCTTCGCAAAGCACTATATGGTCTTAAGCAGTCTCCTCGGGCCTGGTTTGGCAAGTTCAGTGTTGTAGTTTTGAAATTTGGGATGAGTCGCTGTCAGTCTGATCATTCGGTTTTCTCTCTCACATCTGATCAAGGGAAAGTATTATTGATTGTTTATGTGGATGATATTATTATTACGGGCAATGATCAAGAAGGTATTGATGAGTTGAAGAAATTTCTGCTGAGTCAGTTTCATACCAAAGATCTGGGAAGGTTGCGATATTTTTTGGGTATTGAGGTTGCACGATCTAAAGATGGCATTAGTTTATCGCAGAGAAAATATGTGCTAGATATTCTAAATGATACTGGTTTATTGGGGTTGAAGCCTGTCGATACTCCTATGGATCCTAATGTCAAACTGTGTGTTGATCAGGGGGAGCTGCTTTCTAGTCCTAATCAATAGCGTCGCTTGGTTGGTAAATTGAACTATCTTACTATTACACGTCCAGATATCTCGTTTGCAGTTAGTATTGTGAGTCAGTTTATGTTTGCTCCTCGTCTTCCACATTGGGAGGCTGTTCTTAGAATTGTAAAGTATCTCAAGGCTCATCCAGGACGTGGTTTGTTTTATCGAGCTAATAGTCACTTACGTATTGAGGCTTTTACTGACTCTGATTGGGCAGGAGGACCTTCTGATAGGAGATCCACTACAGGATATTGTGTTTTTCTCGGTGGAAACCTTGTCAATTGGAAGAATAAGAAACAAACAGTGGTTGCACAGTCTAGTGCAGAGGCAGAGTATAGAGCCATGGCCCACACGACATGTGAGCTTGTATGGGTGCGATCTTTTCTTGAGGAGATAGGATTTAGTGTGTAATTGCCAATGAATTTGTATTGTGATAATCAGGCAGCAATTCACATTGCATCCAATCCGGTATTTCATGAGAGGACTAAGCATATTGAAGTTGATTGTCATCTAGTGCGTGAGAAGTTAGCTGGTGGTGTGATAGCTACTCCCTTTGTGTCTACAAGTGCTCAGTTAGCTGACATGTTTACTAAGTCATTGTTCAAGCCCCGGTTAGAGTTGTTATGTAACAAGCTGGGACTTTGTGATATCTATTCTCCAGCTTGAGGGGGAGTGTTGGAATATTTGAGTAGTTATGAGTCTTGTCCCACATTGGTTAAACAAGTCTTGTATCAAGTTATCTCGTAATATAAATAATGAATCTTTGTGTTAGGGTTAGTTAACACCCTATACACTTTCTCTCATCTCTGACAACAGTATCCACCCCCTAAAAAATCAGCTTATTTCTTGCTTTCCAAACAGATCATGTGAAAAAAAAAGACCATGTCATTGTAGCAAGCATAGCATACGAAATCAGCTTAATGTTCTCATTACCTCTTCTTTTAAATTTCCACCCATTCAACCAAAAAATACCTTTTGAATCGACTACGGGGAAAACAATACCAACCCCCACCAAAGTTCCCAAGTTTTGACATGCTCTATGGGTTGATTAAATACAACTACTAGAATGACTTCGTTTAAATGATGCTACATTTTGGTTTTGTACCCACTGTAGTTCCTACCGACACACTCCACTGTTATCAGTTAAATTCCATGCTTGTTTGTGCAGTTAACTTCTTCTTATGAGTAGGTAGCTAGGTTAGGTAGGTAATTTTTTTGGAATTTTTGTCCTCCTTCCACAGGAGCTTACATGGAACTCTTCTGCCATCACTACAAGGAAAAAGACTTTTCCCCGCATTTATTTCCCAGCATTTACCAAAAATCCCGGTAATAGTTACTAGTAATACACACGCGGCAGTCCCTCTCTCACAGCCCACCCTCACAACAACCCTAGCCCCCAAATGCCTCCATCTCGCTCACGCCTCCTCTCTTCTTTTCTTCTCCTCTGTCTCTCTCTCTCTCTCCAGATCTAGTCCCCTCTCCTCCCCATCTTCTCGCACTCTCCTCACTCTCTCGATCGTCCACACCCACCACCTCCGACCTACTTCACAGTTCTCTCAATGACGATCAACACCGCAAATGCCGACCATCACCGTGAACGACGATCGTCGACCACCGCACTGTACCACCAAGGTTCCTCTCTCTCTCTCAGTTGCTCAGTCGTTGTGTGTTTGTATGTGTCTCAGATTAGGGCTTTGATTAGGAATCCATCACCACGAATGACGACTGTCGACCACCACTGCAAACGACAGCCGTTGACCACCGCACTGTACCACCAAGGTTCCTCTCCCTCTCTCTCTCTCTCTCTCTCTCTCTCTCTCTCTCTCTCTCTCAATCAGTTGCTTTGTGTGTGTCTCAGATTAGGGCTTTGATTAGATCCTAAATTCCTTATCATCCTATATTGAACATTGCAGATTCAGCTTCAATCGTACACCAGTTCTGCCCTAAAAATTGTAGTTGTAAGTTTTCTCTCTTTGGGCCTACTGTTAGGGCTACTGTTTGCTTTGCTACATACACTCTCTGAATCTTATTTTGATTCATCTTTGTTTTGCTACATATACTCCCTGATTGAATCTTATTTTGTTGACTCACAATAGTGCTTTGGTTTTTTAAATATGAATTTGAAAATTGGTGCTTATTGGACTGGGATTTTCCCGTCCAGAATGTAACTTATTGATGGTGAGACTGTTGGGTTTTTTTTTCTTCTGGTATCAAAATGTGGAGTTGTGAAGTGGGTTTTGTTGTATTGAATTGGTTTCATGACATTGACAATGGCAATTGTTACTGTTCTATCTGTGTTCGGTTTTGGAACACGAGTATAGGAGGATTCTGTTATTTTGGGTGTTTGATATTTTGTGCTGGTTTACTTCCCTCAGTTAATGAGATGATTATCGCTTACGTTTGGTTCCTGATTTTCTGTTATTCGAGTGTTCTTATTGCAATTTTGTCATTACCGAAAAAAATTGTGACTTGTGATTTCAGGTCGAAAGGAAAATAGATTTGGTGTATGGTGGAGGAAGTTTTAGGCTAATGGGTTTGATATCCCAGAGAGTTTATGACAGACGTTGCCATGTTCTTGGGTAAACAAGAGCCAATTTGTATTTTACATATTTTAAATCGACAAACTTGTTCATCGATTTAAACTAGGGTCTACTGTTCATGCTTTAGCATATGACTCAACTCTTAAATGCTCAACATGTGCAGGGTCATTCCTAAAGCTCTTGTCCCTCTCGAGGTATCAATAATGTTCTGATCTCTATAACTTTGTTTCCAGTGTTAGTACGTCTCAAGTAAATGATGTTATTTCCTCGTAGAGAGAATTTGAGTTATTCTTATCACATTATCTTTTTGATCAAAAGGTGGTCGTGAAGCTACTCTCATATGAGGTTAATTTGATTCTTGGTGATATTCTTAACTTTGATTGTTTCTATTAGTTGCTTGTTGGGTGGTCTAATTCTTCGAAAGAATGACTTAAAAAAATACTTTCCAGGGTACCTTTTAATTGTTGTCCTAGTTCTCTATCCAATGGAAGTGCTTCATTAGCCCTTGTTGCATGAGCGTAAAGCTGAAATGGCTAGAGAAGCTGATGCTTTTATTGATCTTCCGGGTAATTAACTAGTCATCTTTGTTCTCTGGTGGAGAAAGTATAGTTGCATGCATTTGGTGTACTTATATTAGTGAATTTTAATTATTTAGGTGGATATGGAACTGTGGAAGAGGTTCTAGAGATGATAACATGGTCGCAACTTGGAATTCATAAGAAACCGGTGACCCATCAATCTACATTCAGAAAAATATTTAATCCAAGGGCTTTTTTTCCCTAGTTTTGTAAATGTGTAATCCTCGTGCAGGTTGGTCTGCTAAATGTCGATGGGTACTACAACTCTTGTTTGCATTATTTGACAATGGTGTTGAAGAAGGTTTCATCAAGCCAAGTGCTCGACACATCATCCTTTCCACTCCAACTGCCAAAGAGCTTTTTGTAAAGATGGAGGTATTGATCCCACTTCACTGTCAAGATGATTTTGTTTTCATTTTTTCCTGTTTTTCTTAGTTTGTCAATGGAAGGAATCAATTTCTGTTGAAGCAGACACAGAATCATGTTTGGCTGTAAATAGAAACAACTCCACCTGCTTTCTTTATCAACAAATCGTTATTCTTTGTGATTTGATTTCTAGTAGAATATGCCTTGCTGTTTTACAAAAAACATTGGATTATAATGGAAATGGTTAATCAACACACTATTCCCTGGTCATATCTTGCTGTTTTACCTCTTTCAAAAAGCACAAAGTTTATTTGAAAAGGAAATAGTACAGTTTGTAGGCCGGATATTCTACTGCAATTAGGTGGTACCTTAATGCAGTGGCTTGATCACTACTTTTGGTTGATATGACTAGAGTGAGTTAAAATGGTTGCATCTAGGACGAACTAAACTTATTGCATTGAAGCTGTTGGATCACGAGGCAATTCTTTTGTGTGTGTTTTTTTTCCTTATGCGTGCTTTCCTTTTGTGTATTCGCAGGTCAGGTGTGGATAAAAAGAATGTTGACAAATTCTTGGAAAAAAAAAAACAAATGGTACTATCCTTTTTCACCCGAGTTCTTAATCTTAGGTTCAATGTTTTTAATTACTCTTTGCAATTTGTTAGCAATGGAGATATGCTTATGTGGCAGATGAGTCTTTATGGAAGTTTAGTAGTGCTCAGGAATAGGGATTTGTCTCTTTATGCTTATGTTGATTCTTACTTTGGAAAATATGCTACCCCTTGAAGATTTTCTGCTGCTGGTTCATTATATTTGGTTTGTGCTCCACTGGCTTCACTTTAACATGGTTTTATTAGGATTGGCTCTGTGTTGAGAATGCTGCTAAGGCGGCTGTTGTTATTACCAAATCTCTGCTGATGTTGTGCTTAATCTTTACCAAAAGTGATGCATATGATGGGGCTACCCTCTGCCTTTGATGTTTCCTCCTACATCAGTATTTGTTTGCATCAGAGCATTGTTGTTCCATTTTGCAGTCTCTTTTGTTGGATACTTATGTTACTAATTATGGACACGGAGCTTGTATCTTTTATTTGGCTTATTAAGCTATGCTTTATTCCTTTCTATTGCATTCAGATTGTATTATGATGGTGCTTTTTCTTTTAACAAAAACTTGCTAGATGCTTGGAAACGGATGGTTTCAACTTTCAAGACCGTGTATGAGGCAGTTGGTGCAGATTCTAGGTTCGAAGCGTGAGAGCGGTGCCCATGTTCGTTAGCAGAAAGAACCCCTCAATTGAAGATGATTTTGGAAGTTATAGTTATTCATTTTTCAAGTGTTACTAGTAAGGACCATAAGACGGTACATGTGGTTTGATAGACAATCTATAGTTCCATGGTTGAAGAATTTTTTTCTTTATCCTAGTTGTGCTTTGTTTGAATGTAGATTGTGGACATGAAATAATATGATTTTGGGATGTTGCTAATTTTTTTTGTTAGGTGTTTCAATCCTATGGATTATTAATGAATTTGAAAATATTTTGGGAACCATTTGTACACTCTATAGTCATACTATTTGTTAGCTGTGGCATGAGGAGTAAAAGTTTAAAAAATCTACTGAGAAATTGACTGAAATTGGGGAATTTTTTTTTTATAAAATAAAGGTTTTCCGGGCGTTTTTAAAAACACCAGCAAAAGCTTCGCCGGATCGGAAAAGATGCCGATCAAGGACTTATTCTTGAGGTTTTATAAAACGCCGGCAATAGTTTCAAAAACGCCGGAAACTTTTCCCGACGCCGGCAGTCATGGCGTTTGCAGAAAATGCCGAGGGAAACGCCGAGAAGAGACTATTGCTGGCGATTACTGGTGTTTAAAAAAATGCCGAGAAAGCCATGAATTCTTGTAGTGGTGCATGCTATGTGAGGAACCTCTTAACTGATTAGAGGTGAGTAGCTATTGTTTAAACGGTTTCAACATTTGAGTAATGTCTTGTTTCATTCCTTGTTGTAATCATATACATTTGTAGCTTTTGCATAAAATTGCTTCTTAAATTTGCAATTTCTCCAGAAAAAGATGGGCGGGCCAAGTGATATAATTGCAGCGCCCTCATTCCTTGTGTTTATTTTTTGTGATCTTATTTTGATTGTAGTTGTCTGGGAACATGAACTTTAAATTGTATGTGTAAATTGTTGGTTTTGTTAATTGTAAGAATCGTTTTGCTTGTATCTGAATTTAAAGTTTCTGATTTGGATGGATACATGGTTCTCACGGATCGGGAGATCCTACCAAGCAAGGGTGCTTGGAAGGGGTGCCGAGCGCATCTCGGCTGTCCAAAAGTGTTTTGGATGGCCCGGATGCAAAAGTACCGAATGGATTTAAAAAAAAAGAAAAGGAAAAGGAAAAAGATGTTTCGATCCGGGCCGTTGATTCTGAGATGGACGGCCGGATTGGCCGCTCGACAGGGGTGCCACTCGACAGGCACCCCGGGTCCGATTCTCGCATGATTTGGAATACTTTTTTTTTTTGTTAAAGAATTTATCTTTTTTGCGACGGGCCGGGCTAGGCCTGTTGCTAATAAGATTTTTTATATTTTTTGTGATATTTTTTGCGATGGGGGCTAGATCATCGCTAGTATTTGCCATGGGAAAACCCGTCACAAAGAGTATTTGCCACCCCACCATCTGCCACCGCCCATTCCCGTTGCGACCCTGCCGCAAAAGGTCTTTAGCCACCGTAAACCAAATACCGTCGCAAAAAATATTATTTCTTGTAGTGCAACGATATTCCAAAGACTTGAGATCCCGAAGGTGGAGGAGGAGATAGCCAAAGGCAAATCCTAGAGAGAGAGACAGTGAGAGAACCAAGAGATTTGTATAGGAAGTGGGATGGGTATTGGTATTTGGTGTATGGTGTTCCAAGTGTCTGTTTATATAGGAGTGACGTACCAGAGGACGCCCCTCTTGCGCCTACTCACTGCCGGACGCCCCTCTTGCGCCTACTCACTGCCTTACTTTTACTACAAACAAACAAAGGTTACATTTATCATTCACAATCGTTGTCAGAAATGGTTGACTGTAGACACCTCCCAAACGGGGCGTCGCCATGCAGATATCCTCTTTGCTAATTCCACTTCATAAACCAAAATCGTGGACATTCCCATGGCTAGGAACATCTCCACACGATAGCAATTATCATCAAAATAGAATCGCCACCTAGTTTATAAAAACTAGGAAAAATAGGTAGAGATTTTGGGTATGGGAGCCAAGAGTACAATAAGGGGAAGGTGTTAGGCACCCCTCTTTGCCCAGTCTTGAGACCAGCCCACAATCATTCAACATACGATTAGTGATTGCTTTATTTAATCCTAAACACGTAAACTGGTTTTAATCCTTTAAGCAGTTAATATGGTGAGCTAGAGCAGTAAGTAATGCATGCATCAAAATAAGCAAGAAAGACAAGTTGTCCCAGAGAATGGATTCCACGGCTGTTGAATAGAAGTCACAGCCGTGGGAACGATGTCCCGCCGATATTCTTCCTCACATCAGAATATGAACAATTTAACAAGACATCAAAACACTACGATTAAAGTTTAAAGACATAAAATGAATCAAACCATAGGCCCTTGGGCCTCACTACCTTGATCCCTCAGTGCAAAATTGCTTCGGATTCAGGGTGATTGACTGACTTCCTTCTCGAAACCCTAGGGTTAGGGTTTGTACTTCGGGGGTTTGATCGTTGGGTTGCGGCCGCCTTCGGGACTTTAGGGCTTTTGTAAGGGAGCTATGAGAGAGTATTTTTGTAGAGTATCGTGACTAGAGAGGATGAATTGTTATTTTTTATTTCTAACCCTAAGTGCCTCTTTATATAGGCATAGGATGACTCACTCCGGCCAATCAAATGACGTGAATCAATAAGGAATTATAGGGTAACAAGATCTCTGTCCCGAATCTCTTTCGTAGCCCTAAAGAATCGGAGAATGGATGCTAGGGTTTTGAGCACGGAACAAACGATGACAGAACATTCCACAATCTGGAAAAAGGACGATCTGGCGGCTGCCAGAATGATCTGACGGCCGAGGGATGCATCTTGCGGGCGAGGAATCAATCTCTCAGGGTGAATTTCAAACACCATTTTCCACGGGTGAAGGAAAGAAGTGGGGGCCGTGAGATCGATATTGCGGCCGACAGACGTATTTTCCTAAGATGCTGTATTTCTATCTGAAAGGCTATTTGACTCTGAATTGGGTCCTCTAAGTGGCTAAAAGTACTCACCAAAGTCCTCAGGTTTTCGAGAAATCAATCAACAATCACTGTATCCATTCATCATCGGGATGGTCCCCAAGGTGGGACTTGAAATAATCGTTAGGCCAAATTGGGGTGTCTACATTGACCATCCTCCAAAGTTGTTGCCGTGGAATTGAGCTTGAACACTCTTGGGATTTCTTGACCATTTAGCAGTCTACAAAGTTAGAGTTTTAATATTAGTGAATGGACAAATGCATAATAGTCTATTAACTGGCTAGATAATAAGAGACTTACCAAATTAGAGTTTTAAAACCATATTAGAGTTTTGAAACCATATTAGAGTTTTAAAACCATGGGAAGCTTGGTCAAATTATTGTGAAAAACTTATTTGTGTTTTTCCAACTTATGTTCTTTGAATAAGTTGGTAAGAGCTAGTCACAATTAAACTTAGTTTCTTATTGCGAATTTTTTTTTCCTAGTTACAACTTGTTGGCTTTACAAGTCAAAATCACAACTAAATACAATTTCAATCCGTAATTAAAAAAATCCACATAATATGGTATAATCTGCCATAAACACTGGTAAGAGTAATAATAAAAAATAGTAATAACATGAAGAGCTTGGTGTAGACACCTCCCGAAGTGGGGCATCGCCATACAGGTTGATCGTTGCTGTTTGTTTGGTTGTTTGCTTCATAAACCAAGATCGTGGATATTCCCATGGCTAGGAACATCGCCACACGATAGCGATTATCATCAACACAGAGTCGCCACCTAGTTTATAAAAACTAGGAAAAACAGATAGAGATTCTAGATACGGGAGCCAAAGGTACAATAAGGGGAAGGTGTTAGGCACCCCTCTTTGCCTAGTCGTAAGACCGGCCCACAGTTGTTCGACATATAATTAGTACATGCTTTATTTGATTCTAAACAAATAATCTTTTTATTTAGCCTTTAAACAGTTAATGGTGAGCCGAGACAGTAATTGAAAGCATGCATAAAAAATAAGCAAGAAACAAACTGTTCCAGGAAAATAGATCCCTTGGCCAGTGAATTGATGTCACAGCCGAGGAATCCCACTGGATTGATGTATCGGCCGAAGGATCGAAGTCCCAGCTGATGTTCTTCCTCACACTAGACTAAATGATCAACAGAAAGCTAAAACGCTATGATTAATATGTAAAAGTTGTAAGTAAATCAAACCATAGGTCCCTGGGCCTCACCACCTTGATCCCTCAATTGCTTGATTGCTTCGGATTAGAGGGGATTGACTGATTTACTTCTCAAAAATCCTAGGTTTAGGGTTTGAACTTTGGGGTTTGATCGTCGGGTTGCGGCTGCCTTCGGAAGGTTAGGGCTTTTGAAGAGAGGATATGAGAGAGTATATGTGAGAGTTTCGTGGCTAGAGAGAATGATTGATCATATTAATTTCGGAGCCAAAGGCTCCTTTATATAGGCATGGGGGTGACTCACTCCAACCAATCACAATGCACGATTAAAATTGGAAGTGTAGGGCAACTCTAACTCTACATGGTAATCTCTTTACATAGCCCGAACACATCGGAATTTGGCTGCTAGGGTTTTGGTGATCGGATCAAACGTATGACAGAACATTCCAGAATCTAGAAAATAGACGATCTGGCGGCCGGGCAAAGGATCTGGCGGCCGAGGAATAGATTAGGCCGCTGAAGAATCGATCTGGCTGCCGAGGAATCAATCTATAAGGGAGATCTTCAAGAAACATGTTTCACGGATGAAAGAATGATGTTGAGGCCTTGAGATCAATGTTATGGCCGAAAGATAGATTTTCCTGGGATACTGTATTTCTGTCTGAAAGGCTATTTGGCTCTAGATTGGGTCCTCTAAGTGGCTAAAAGTACTCACCAAAAGTCCATGGGTTTACGAGAAGTCAATCAGCAATCACTGTATCCATTCATCATCGGGATGGTCCCCAAGGTGGGACTTAAAATACTCGCTAGGCCAAATTGGGGTGTCTATAGATGCCCCTCTTTGACTGAACTTAGACGGGCGAGACATGTTTAAGTAAGAGTTAAAGCTGTAAAAGCAACTCAATTTGGTCGAACCACTATTCCAAGGGTTTTTTGAAAAAGGTTTTATTTATGGTCAGGCCGGGAGGCTGCCTACGTATTCCACAAGGGAAATTCAGACCAATCGTAGTTCGAGGGGCAATAAAAAAGGAAATTTTTTTGGAGGGTTAGAGACAGAAGACATACCTTCAGGCTTAAAAAGCCGTAGTGCAACGTTCCTGGGCTATGCCAGGATTTTGGCAACCCCGGTCGGGTCTTAGTCGTGTGTTCACTGTGCAGGTTAGGGCAAGAAGGCTAGGTAACTCTTGAACCAATTGAAGAGGAACTCAGACCAAAAATCAACAGGCCGCACACAGAGTAATTTTTTTTGTGAAGGTTTGGTGGAAAAACCAATCTACTGGTGAAGCCACTTGGAAAACAAAAGCTGACATGCGCAAGTGTTACCCAGAGTTGTTTGTTGTTGATACTTTGTGAGCTACCGATTACATACTCTATGTGTGTATATGTTAAGTTAATTTGAAGGACCAAATTTTCTAAAAGGGGAAGGATGTGAGAGCTCTCATGTTAGTAATATTAGTAGAAGGTTGACTCGTGAGCAAAGGAATGATCTACTTACCCCGTAGGTCGTTTGTAATTTTTCAATTACTTGTTGACTTAGGAATGAGGTACATGTGTTTTTCAGATGTAGCGGATTTACTAGTTGTGCACGATTTTAAAAGAGAGGAAAACAAATAAACATAGTGTAGGATAGGTCCGAAATCTGAGTGGACAAATACTCCTTAGGAATAGATGTGCCGGAGAGGTTAGAATAGCTTATGGAAAGGAATGGAAGGAGTGATCTAGAAGGGTGAAGAAGAGAGCAGGGGTGAACAGGAAGGGTAGGCAATGGAGACCCAAACCCAAAGATCCCCAAGAGGAAAGACAATAGAGCCCCTGAAAGAGGATAAGACCTCCTTTAAAATCAGTGCTCACCAACTTTCTCTCTCTAGGAAATGTTCACAAGGCTCTCTAACCTTGGATCTGGTAAAGAAACGTTCATATTTATAGACCACACGAGCTAATGCTCGGGCGCCAAGTGGCGCGCTAATAAAATGACACGTGTCCCCCCTGTACCCCCTGACCGCCGAGGTGTTGCGACCCTCGCGATGACCCGCGAGTATGACGGTCGGCGTATCCTCTTATTCGCAGAGATCCTCTTCTTCTTTTACAGCCACCAAACCACTAGATCCCCCTTCATTCCCGTAAGGGCAAGGTCGTGACCTTAATCGATCGTGCCTGTACCGCTGCCAAGCCTCAAGGGGCCCCTCGGGTCCTACCTAAAGGCCGGAGCAGGCATAAGAGCCTGGGCAAATCACTGGTGTCTTGGTTAAACCGCGTTATCGTCTCCATTAAATTGGGACCGCGCTAAGTGTTCACCTGAATAAATGTAATTCTCTCCTTAATGGAGGAACAAAAGCTCGCGACCCTTACATGGTCGCTGCGGAGCGATGGGTAGCGCGAGGCTCCCTCGCGCAAGGGGCCACGTGTCGCGCGACTGAGGCGCCACGTGGCGAGCTAGGGTTCGTTGGTCAAATCGTCAACCCCGCGAGGACGAGTACACGTGTCACATGCTCATTGGCTAGTCAAACGGTCAACGGTCACGCCTATTGACCTTTCCTACAATTGCCCCCCACGCGCGTATGACCCATGCGCTGTCATTCGCGCGTGCAACGGTCAGAACTGTTCAAGTCTGCAGAGTTTATCACACCCCTTCATTTACTACGTCCCTTTCTCGAGATTTGGGGGACCTCTCTCTGAGTATAAGTACCCATACTTAGCCACAAACCTCTTCACTTTTCAAAAGACTCCAACTTTTCTCCTCTCTCTCTATCAGAGCCCCTTCTTCTTCTTCCTTCCTTCACCGACTGCAACTTTCTCTCTCTCTTCTCCCTCACAAACCCACTTCTTGGTTCATGATGGTGAGAGACGACGTAAAGTAGGGGAGCAAGGCCATTTTGCAAACTTCCATCCGAGCACTCCCCGCGGATGAGTGGCTTCGGGCGCCGTACCACGGCGGTTCGAGTGACTCGTTCTGGCGGAAGGCGGAGGCTTTCGTGCCGGAGACAGAGATCCCGGAGGAACCCCTCTCCTTAGTTCCCGAGGTACCACATGAGGAGGCTGATTTGATCCCTCCTTCTTCCGTTTTGAGATTCCGTGTGGAGAGAGGGGATGTTCCTTGTTGCTTCATCAATTACGAGGCCATATCTCAGGCGCCGGCCCATTGGGGCGACTGGGTGGAGTCGGTTTTGGAAGATCCGGCCTCCGTGCACGCCCTTACGGCTTCCCGTGTTCTCGAGCCTGTCCGCCTCTCGGCGAAGTTGAGTATTCGAAGGAATAACAACAATATTGACTTCATGGTTTCTCGTTGGAGCAGGGATACTCACACTTTCGTGTTCCCATGGGGAGACTGCGGTCCAACACTTCAGGATACGGCTGTGATGATGAGGCTGAGTACGAGGGGGTCAGTGGCCTTCGACCCCTCGAACCTCTCTTCGGCGGATGCGAGACTGGTTGATCGGCTGAGGAGGGCATACACGGCGGCGGGCAAGTGCGGGTCCTGCTTTGACAGAGAGGGATGCGTACGGGCCCCTTCGAAGTCGGGTAAGACGTCTTGGGGCTGTTGGTTGAGGTACTTCTTCAAGGACTTGCCTCCTCCAGGGACCGTGCCTCCTGCTGGGCAAGCAACTGAGTTTCATGGGAAGATGTTCGATTCCGATCTCCATCTTGCAGGTTTCCTCGTCTACTGGCTTTCTTTCTTTGTGATTAATGATTTTCCTTATGAAGGGTCGAATCATACTGTTTTCCCCCTCGCGGTAAGCCTCGCACGGGGGGATTTCGTCCCGCTTGGCCCTCTCTTCCTTGGTTCATTATTTCACCGTATGGATCAAGTTCATGCTGATACTGAGAGATCTTTAGGGCGCTATGATATGGTGTCAGTGGTGCACACACAGTTTCTGATGGCTTTCTGCTTCGAGCATTTCCCGAGTCTCGCGCCTTCCCCTGTGGACCTTAGCTGGAGTGAAGAACCTTGCCCCCGAATCATGAGATGGAGTGGGGTGAGTTCGACGAAGCCTTGGGGGAGGCAGATCGATGATGTTGGCACATTCCTTCCGCGACCCTATGCTGAGCCGGTCGAAGGTGTCCTCCCAACCAGCTTTTTCTCGGAGGACGACCGTATTGTTGACTTTCAAACTGACGGTGTTGCTGTCTCCTCTTCTGCTCTCGCTGCATTCGCCGCCGCTTGCCCGTGCTCCCTTCCCGCATTATGCGCGGAGGGGACGCGCTCTGTGTTGTATCGTCCGGATAGGGTAGCACGGCAGTTTGGCTATGATCAAGGTGCGTCGGGTCTAGCGCCATCGCTGAAAAGTTATGCCGAGAGTCTTCGTCGCTTTACCAGGGCTCATGTGGAGGAATTGGCTGAGGGTTATGATATTGTGGTGCTCCCGAGAAACGACAGGGAGGCTTTCTTTACTGCTAATGGCCGCTTGGCCTGGCGTTGCAATCTCGACTCCTTCATCAACTATGTACGCGGCGCCCCTGAGGTTCCAGTCCTTCCAGACGTTTACCATCGCGACGTGTCTCTAAGGTCCCCGAAGGCGAGGCAAACTGGTTGGCGAGGTAAGAGAAGTCGTTGGGCCCCACCAAGCGCTGCTCCTTCGGCCAGCCGCGGCATCACCATCGCGGAGTCAATTTCAACTGTCATCCCGTCGAGAATGACTCGCGCGAAGGCAAGGGAGCAATCCTCCTCGCAACAGCAAGGTCTTCAGCTAAAACGACTGCGGAAGGTACGCCTTCTTTTGAAATGGCATTTCCCCATCTTATTCGTAGCAGTGCTCGCTGTTCATGTTTCTTGCGACCTCTGAATTCGTTTCTTTTCTAGGGTGCCCCTATCCGCTCCTCGAGGACTTCTCGCTCTAAAGAGACTCCTACGAGCGTTGCGTCTGCAGGTGAGATTTGTCCCCTGCCTTGAGCTCATCCCGTTAGTTCTCGCTTCGCTTTGTTACTGCTTTCTCACATGTCCCTCATCGCTTTGTAGGCTATTTGTTCAGATACGAAGGGGGGGAGCACATCCCCTTGAGCAAGTTGAAGAGAAAGAGGGAAGGCGAAGAGGCTCGCGAGGAGGGTTCCGATAGCAGTATTGATGATACCGCCCCGATCAGCCAGTCTTTCAAACTGCTCCGCACTACACATCTCAGTCCCGGCGGCACGTCCGCTGCCGCAGGTAAGAAAGTGGTTGTCACCCTCGATGAGGGGGAACTTGATGGTGATGAGAGCGACGCTAATAGTAGCGATGATCGCGATGATGAGGAGGATGATGTTAGCAGTGCGGGTGGCAGTGAGGGCAACCAAAGTGATGATGACGACGACGAGGATCATAGTGGTGATGGTAATGGTGGTGAGGACCTTGTTCATAATGAGGATGAAAATCTGGGCAGTGATGGTGGTAATGATGATGATGGGTGGCGACGAAGGTCGCGGTGGTGGCGGAGGTGATGACGGTAATTTTGGTGGTGATGTGATGCCACCCGTGATTGATGAGGATGAAGAGGATGCAAACATTCCGGGCTTGGTTCCTCGCCAGAGGGTTCTGACTGGGGGGATTCTTTCCGTTCCCGATATTAATCTGTTGGCCCCGGAAGCTGACATTCCGCCGCCATCTTCCCAAGAGGCGGTAGAGACTGCCCTGCATCACCTTGACAAACGTATTAACGTTCCGCCCACCGGTGATCTCACTTCACACTTCCAGGCGCATGACGCAGCAGTGGCACTCACGAATCTGACTACCGCTGAGGTCTTCGCGGACCTGCAGGATGACTCCCTTGTATCCCTTGGGCTTTCGCAGACGGGGTACGCCGTTGGGCACGTGGGTGGCGGTACTTCTTTTCAAGCTAGCGAGTCTGTTTTGCAGCAACAGGCTGAAGCCAGTACTAGCCGCGAGCATGCGGCGGTTGATGATGATGCTGAGGTGCAAGTGGTGGACCCGCCAGTGGTCAACGAGGTGGAGGAGCCTTCAAACGAGGACTTCTTCGGGTATTATGGCTTTACTCTTGAGTCGACCTCTTTTCTTTCCTTCGTCCGGGATCTTTTCCCTTATACATTCTTCAAGGTCCGCGGCCTTTACAGCCGGACCATGGGCCGGATGCAGCTGGAGTGCCTTTACACCTTCTTGTGGAGTATCAAAGGCCTAAAGGTGTGCGAGTTGGGTCCTCAACAGATTGAGGAGGTCGGGCTTACTGTTCAAAACTTTGACAAGTTGGGGTTTGACATTTGGTGGGTGTACAAGGAGCTCGAGGCCGCGAAGATCATGCGCGAGAATGAGAAACTGCGGATGGACTGCGAGGGAGCTAAAGTAGCCCTAGAGAAGGCTCGCGCGGCTCTCGCCAAAGCACAAAGTGCAGTAACTACGGCAGAGGCGGCAGTAGAAGAATGCAAGTTGGCTTACGAGCGCTTGGCTGAGGAGGCTCGCCTTGGTGACAAACTTGTTGATGCGCCCCTTCGCGATACTGACCCTTTCCTGAGGAATATCTTTGGTGCTTGATTCTGTTTACTCTTTTGTGTTGTAATACGATGACTTTGATGGCCTGTTTGTAGTAAACTTTTGGGGTAGCTTATGGTGGTGCAATGACAACTTCGGATATTTACAGTAGTTTTATGCGTAATATGCCTATGTTTTAGGAACATAGTTAGATGATATTACAACTGCCGCTTTACTTTCCGTTCATTGCCCATCACATAATACTTGCCACCTTACATATGACAGCTGTTCATAAATGAACCAAGGATAGAATGGCCTGACGCCTTCTTAAAAATTGAAAATATAGGAAATACCCTTACATCATGGGTAGTACATCTTAATGAACTTAACATTGATAGGGCCAGTTTTAAAGCCATCACTGACCCTTGCTAGCTCGTAATGGTCGCTGCTACTGGCCTTGATTACTTCATACGGGCCTTCCCACCTTGGAGTGAACTTTGGCTGCTCCAGGTCCCTCATGATTGCGGTGGTGGACTTCCACACTAAGTCGCCGACTTGAAATGCTCGTGGCACCACACCTTTGTTGTAATACTTGGCTACTGACTGCCAATACCTTTCCTGATTCCTCGCCGCAGTGTTTCTCCTTTCTTCCATGGCCTCCAGGTCTGCCCTTCTTTCTTCTTGTGTCACCTCCGCCGCGAGGACCAGTCTCGCGGATGGCACACTTAGCTCCGCGGGGAGGACAGTTTTAGCCCCATAAACCAAACTGAAAGGACTCACGCGCGTAGCTTTGCGATGAGAGGTCCTATATGCCCACAGTGCCACCGCAAGATGATCAGCCCATGTTCCTCCCTTTTCATCCAACAGTTTACTGATGATGCGGATGAGAGTCTTGTTGGTTGCCTCGGCTTGACCGTTGTCTTGAGGATAGTATGGAGTCGACGTGAGATGACTCACTGAATAGGACTTTAAGAGCTCCTTCACGTTCTTGTTGATAAAGGGGGTGCCATTGTTCGAAAGGATGACTTTGGGTATGCCGAAATGACAAATGATGTTCTCCTTAATGAAGTTTGCTACCGCCGCGCCGGTCGCCTTACTCAAGCTAACGGCCTCAACCCATTTTGTGCTTATTTCGGTAGCAACTAGGATCCACTGGCTTCCTCTTGACGTAGGGTGTATGGGCCCGATCAAATCCATCGCCCAAGTATGGAACGGATAGGGGGCGCGGACGGAATGTAGTTCCACGGATGGTGCATGGACCAAGTTCCCAAACTTTTGACAGGCCGCACACCTGTGCACATGTTTCTTTGAGTCTGCTTCCATCGTAGGCCAGAAATACCCGAGATGGATCAAGTGCTCGTATAGCTTCCTCCAACCCTGATGTTCCACTTCATGAACTTTCTGTAGAACCTCTTCGGCTTTCTCGCGAGACAGGAAGCGCATGGGTATCCCATCTAGAGCGCGCCGATAGAGTTGCCCCCCTTTCAGAAAGTAGCATTGGGAGCAGCGCTGAACTCTTCGAGCCTCCTTCGGGTCCAGAGGCAGTGCTCCTTCGCGAAGGAAATCAATGTATTCCTGTCTTCAGTCTAGCTCTTCCATGAGGCAACATTCTGCCTCCACTGCGTACAGCATACACTTTTGGCAAGTGCGGAGGACCTTCGCGGCATCTTCTTTCATGCTGGGCCAGTAATAACCCTGCCTTTGAACTCTGCGATACAGGGAAATCTCGTTCTCGCCACAAGTTTTGTCATGGATCTGACGCAACTTGGTCTTCGCCTCGCCGGGGCCTACGCATCTTGCTAGCCACCCCTGAGGTCCACGGTAGTAAAGCTCACTGCGAAGGACAGTAAACTGAGCCACCTCCGCGATAGGCAAGGTCCCCTTTCCAGAAACCAACTGCTTCAAGACGGGGTCGCGCCAGTCTTCCTCACATCGTTCCCCGAGCTCATCAATGATTGACGGCTCTATCTTTTTAATGATCTCAATCGTCACCTTTTCTTCGTCAAATTCTGTCTTTGCCCCCAGCGTCGCGAGGGCATCCGGGAATCTGTTATCTGACCTTGGCCTATGGATTATGTCCACTGCCTCAAATCTTTCCATTAGCCTTTGTACCGTCGCCCTGTAAGGCGCGAGGGTGGGCTCCTTTAGCGCATATTCCCCTAATGTTTGGAGAATGATAAGTTTTGAATCCCCCACTATTTTCAGTCGTGAAATTCCTCTGAAATTTGCTGCCAAGAGCCCCAGGATTAGGGCCTCATATTCTGCTTCGTTGTTGGAGCATGCGAAGCCTAGCTTGTAAGACAAGTATTCCCTTTCTCCTTCATCACTTTGAAGGACAATTCCTGCGCCGCCATGTGCTCCTCCTGCTGCCCCGTCGAAGCTCAGCGTCCAGGACACCTCACTTGGACTGGCCGCATGGGCTTCGAAACCGTCTCCCGGTAGCGCCTCTTCCAATGGTTCGCACTGCCCACTCGAAAATTGTGCAAGGAGGTTTGCTAGAGCTTGACACTTGATAGCCCGCGGAGTAACACATGTGATCTCGAATTCTGCCAACGCTAAAAGCCATCTCGCGATCCTCCCTGAAAGGACTGGTCGCGATAGTAAGTACCTCACTGGGTCACTTTTGGTGACGAGCTGTACTGGGAATGACAGGAAGTAGTGCCTCAACTTCTGAGCAGTGAATACAAGGGCCAAGCAATGTCGCTCCACTGGGGTATACCTCTCCTCCGCTCCTTGGATCTTCCGGCTTATGTAGTACACCGGTCGTTCTACTCCCTCTATCTCCTGGACAAGGAGTGCCCCGATAGATTTCGCCGTTGACGTCAGGTACAAAATGAGTGGCTTCCCCGGTTGTGGCGCGATCATGGTTTGAGGCGAGGCTAAAGCAGCCTTGACGCTATTGAAGGCCTTCTGATGCTCGCTACTCCATCTGAATTCTGCCTTCCCTTTCAGCAGATCACTGAATGGCACGGTTATCTCTGCTAGTGCTGGAATGAACCTCCGCAAGTACGAGACCTTTCTGAGAAAACGCTTGAGGGACCGTTGCCAGTGTGGCGTGGGCATCTCCGCGATGGACCTTATCTTTGTCTCATCCGCGTCGATCCCGTGCCTGTGTACCAAGAATCCCAAAAACTTTCCTGCTGTCACACCAAAGGCACATTTCAGCGGGTTCATCTTCATGTTAAACTTTCTGCATCTTTCGAACACCTCTTCCAAGTGCTTCAAATGGTCGCAGCTTTCCTTTGACTTGACTACTAGATCGTCCACGTAGTCTTCCACTATGTGATGCATTAGGTCGTGAAAAATTGCCGTCATGACGCGCTGGTAAGTGGCGCCTGCATTTTTCAAACCAAAGGGCATCACCACATAGTAGAAATTCCCTAACGGCGTGCGAAAGGCAGTCTTCTCCGCATCCTCGGGGGCCATCTTTATCTGGTTGTATCCGCTGAAACCGTCCATGAATGAGAACATTTGGTGACCTGCGGTAGCATCGACCAAAGTGTCAACATGCGGTAATGGGAACTCATCTTTAGGGCACGCCTTGATAAGGTCGCGAAAATCCACGCAGACCCTAATCTGCCCATTCTTTTTCTTCACTGGGACTATGTTGGCCAGCCATGAGGGATATTGAATCAGCCGTATGAAACCGGCCTTCCTCAACTTCTCGACTTCTTCCTTGATTTTCTCTTCCAACTCAGGGTTGTACTTCCGCTGCCCTTGCTTCACAGCCTTGGAGTTGGGGAACACATCCAAGTGGTGCGAAACTAGGCCTTCATCCAGCCCGGGCATTTCCTCGTAGTGCCACGCGAAGACATCCGCGTGTTTTCGCAACAGTTGTATCAGCTTCTCTCGGGTTTCTTCCCCTAATGCCTTGCTTATAAACACAGGCCGCGGGGTTCCTTCGCCTTGTCTCAGGTTTATCTCTTCCAAGGCCTCTTGCTGGGGCCTAGGACCGTCCTGCATGCATTCCGGAGCTGGTTCCGGCTTATCCACCAAGTCTGGCTCGACTTCTGCTGCTATCACAGTGTGGGGGTTAGCGACCCCGGGAGGGACTGCTACCCCCGCGCACCGTCATAAGCAGTACAACGTCTTTCCACCCTCTTGGACCTTAGTAACTTTCCTCGGGACTGCCGACACCACCTTCGCGGCGGGTCGCTTGCTCGCGACCCCATCTTCCCTGTTCATGATGTTCTCCCACCTTGGGACCTTGATGCCTATGGGTTTTGCTGACACCACATCCACTTCTTCCTCCATCTCGGAGAAGTAGACCGCATCGGGCTGGTGTGCCTCATCCGTGTCGAAAGGCTTTTCTGACGCGGCTACCGTGACTTTCTTTCCTGCCCAGATTCCCTTCATGCACTGATGATAGCTCGACGAGACTACAACATACTTGTGCATCCAGCTTCTCCCCAGAATGATATGGTAGTTTGTCTGTGCTTCGATAATGTGGAACTTCGTCGCGGCGCGAATGGCGCCTACCGCGAGGTCCACCACCACGTAGCCCAAGGATCCCTTCTTATCTCCTCCGAATCCCGTGATCGCGACGGAGGACTTAATGATTCGATTTTCTGGTATTCCAAGCTTCTTGAAGGTAGCGAGTGGCATGATGTTGATGGATGCTCCCTCATCTAAGAAAGCTCGCCTCAACTCAACCCCCTTGATGTGAGCCGTTACATAGAGTGGCCTGTTATGGGAGAACGTGACGCGACGGTCAGCGTCGGAGAAGGTGATAGTGTTGGCTCCTTCTCGGATGGTTCGCGGCACTGAGCCATCCAAAGCCATGCACGCCTGCTGGTGCGCCTCCGCGATGCTCACGATGGACTTAGTGATTTCTGTTCTAGCCGCGGCTGTGAAGCCTAGCGCGTCGTAGAACGCCTTGAACTTAGTACTTCCTTGCAACACCTTGACTGCAGCGTCAGGGTCAGGAGTGACCCTTGGCTGCTCATGAGAAGCAATTTCATCCAAGTGATCATAGTAAGAAGTCATGCAGACCTCCTCATCCGTGTATTTGTCTTCATCAGCAAAGAAGTTGTAACAAACAGCCATATGGACAGCCCGCTCGTGCTCAAGGTAAGGATGTTTGCGCACGTCGTTGGGGCGACCGGTCCCAACCCTAAGCTGATTGGTTTCCTGCTTTCTTTTGAAGATCCTCCTCAAGGTCTAACAATCGCTTGTTGGATGCTTCATGTGCCTATGGTACATGCAGTACCTCGGACTCTCGCGATCCTGCCGCGATGGTTCACGCTCAACTTCAGGCAGCTTGAGTACGCCATCGGTGACCCATTGTTCCACCAGCGCCTTCACTTCTTCCATACTACATGGGTATTCTGGGACCTCGGCTGGTTCTTTGTCCCTTCGCTTCTTATGACCGCCACCGTCGTTACCACCCCCCTGCCTCTTGTGCGACTGCTGAGCAGAAGAGGCAGAAGCGACTGTGATAGAGCGGTTGGACTTCCAGTTGTCTTTGGAAGGGGGTTTCACAGTATACCGCAGGTTGTAAGCGGCCTCAAGGAGAGCTGAAAAGGTTGGGATCTTAATGTTCACAAGGAATACGCGATACTCGCGCATGATTCTGTCAATGCATATTTCGACCAAGTGTGACTCGCCCACTGGCTCGTGGCAGTCCACAGCTTTGTCCTGAAAGCGCTTGATGTAATCGATGATATCCTCACCATTACGTTGGGTTTCCTTCACGAGGGACAAGATAGTGACCTTCTCGCGGACTTGGAAGAACTTAGTGTAAAACTTGTTTACCATTTCTTCCCAAGTTTCGATCGAATAAGGTTTAAGATTCACATACCAAGTGTACGCTTGCGAGGTAAGGGATTTTGAGAACTCGCGAAGGCGAAGGTTATGGTCACCAGAATGAGCCCCAAGTGTTTCGATGAACCGAACCACATGCTCTTGGGCGCTGCCTTCTTTTCCGTCGAACTTGATGAACTTGGGTGGGGTATATCCCTCTGGATAAGGTAGAGAGAGGATGGATATGGGATAAGGGGGTTGTATGTCGGGATTGGGTAGGGAGGGAAGTGTGGCTTTGGTTTTCTCTTTGAGTAAGAGGGCTTGAACATCAGCTACAGTGAGGAACTGATTCTGAAATTGGCCGTTGTTCCCGGCCAGGAGAGATTGTTGGTGGACTGAACCAGTACCCGTAAGAGGGGCCGGTCCACCGGTTTGGGGATTTTGGGGATTTTGAACAGGGTTTTGAAGAGGGTTTGCAGCTGCTGCTGCTGCTGCTGCGGGAGGGGGTTGGGCTATTACAGGTGGTACTGCTGGTGTTACCACCGGCGCTACTGGCAGAGCTGCGGTAATGGCCTCTGTGAGAGCAGCCATGGTAGCAATCATCTGATTCTGGCCATCTCGAACAGCTTGGAGAACCTCTATGGTGGTGTCTCCTCCATGGGTGGAAGATCCATCGCCCTCGGCCAAGATCGGCCCGGTATTGAGCAGATTTTCCGCCATGGCTGGAGTATGGGTCGGAGGAGGAAGAAGAGCTGGAGTTTCTAGACCACTTCTTAAGCTAACCATAAACTAAACAACCTCCCCAGCAGAGTCGCCAATGTAGGATAGGTCCGAAATCTGAGTGGACAAATACTCCTTAGGAATAGATGTGCCGGAGAGGTTAGAATAGCTTATGGAAAGGAATGGAAGGAGTGATCTAGAAGGGTGAAGAAGAGAGCATGGGTGAACAGGAAGGGTAGGCAGTGGAGACCCAAACCCAAAGATCCCCAAGAGGAAAGACAATAGAGCCCCTGAAAGAGGATAAGACCTCCTTTAAAATCAGTGCTCACCAACTTTCTCTCTCTAGGAAATGTTCACAAGGCTCTCTAACCTTGGATCTGGTGAAGAAACGTTCATATTTATAGACCACACGAGCTAATGCTCGGGCGCCAAGTGGCGCGCTAATAAAATGACACGTGTCCCCCCTGTACCCCCTGACCGCCGAGGTGTCGCGACCGTCGCGATAACCCGCGAGTATGACGGTCGGCGTATTCTCTTATTTGCGGAGATCCTCTTCTTCTTTTACAGCCACCAAACCACTAGATCCCCCTTCATTCCTGTAAGGGCAAGGTCGTGACCTTAATCGATCGCGCCTGTACCGCTGCCAAGCCTCAAGGGGCCCCTCGGGTCCTGCCTAAAGGCCGGAGCAGGCATAAGAGCCTGGGCAAATCACTGGTGTCTTGGTTAAACCGCGTTATCGTCTCCATTAAATTGGGACCGCCCCAAGTGTTCACCTGAATAAATGTAATTCTCTCCTTAATGGAGGAACAAAAGCTCGCGACCCTTACATGGTCGCTGCGGAGCGATGGGTAGCGCGAGGCTCCCTCGCGCAAGGAGCCACGTGTCGCGCGACTGAGGTGCCACGTGGCGAGCTAGGGTTCGTTGGTCAAATAGTCAACCCCGCGAGGACGAGTACACGTGTCACATGCTCATTGGCTAGTCAAACGGTCAACGGTCGCGCCTATTGACCTTTCCTACACATATCTAAGAAGCTAAGACCTTGGCTGAGCAGACTTGACTTTGTAGAGTACTGACACATATCCTATAGTTGTACACATTTTATCCTAATAAGAATAAGAGAAGTGCTGGGAGAATTGTTACGTGATTATAAAGACTAAATATTTAGTCATTAGGTGGTGGCAAATTGAGGAAGTAAATTAATTTGGTATACATATTTATCCAATTCTTTAAGTTTGATTCATATGAGTAAATAGAGTTATCAATACATATATATAGATTAAAAAAGAGGGGGAAAGGGGTTGTCCCTCAATCCTTTGTGTTTGGACGTGTGGCAGGAGAAATTGGGTGACTTAAGTGATTCTCTTTTGCCCACAACATGCCACCTAATGCCCAGCCTTGACTGAGAATTCTAGCAAGAATTACACCTCATGCTTAATGAGTTGAGACTAGGTCAAGAATAAGCAAGAGAACTCCTTGTTCTCTGTTGATGTTGCTACTGCAGAGAGAGAGGAGAGAGAAAGGAGAGAAAATTGCAGAGAGACGGAAGGTTGGGTCACCATCTTCTTCAACTGGGTTCGGATCTTTCAACCTCATACACCCTTCAACAAAACCCAGCACTTTTGCCACCATCTCACTGGGTTTCTCGCCGGTTTCGTCCTTTGTTCTCACTGGCAACCACTGTTTTTCGCCTAATCTTTTGACCTCTGCACATGTCTCTTCAATTCTCGCTACCAACACCATTAGAGAGGTAATTTCGTTCCCTTCCCAGCGATATATGGTGTGACTATTGGCCTTCAATTTCATCTTCCAAACAGCCCTTAATTCTTCAGAACTCTTCATCCCGTTTTTTCTGACAGACTGCGCAGTCATCGCTTAAACAGACATCTCTCGTTAGGAAACATGGAATTGAGCACCGTTTGCGGCATCGGAAAATAGACTTCCTTACCTTTTTGGAAAGGTCAATATACGCGATCGTTGACCGTTTGACTATCCAATAGGTATGCGACACGTGTACTCATCCTTCGCGGGGTTGACGGTTTGACCAACGAACCCTAGCTCGCCACGTGGCGCCTTAGTTGCGCGACATGTGGCCCCCGCGTGAGGGAGCCTTGCGCTACCCATCGCTATGTAGCGCCCATGTGAGGGCCGCGAGCCCATATTCCTCCCATAAGGAGATAACTATATTTATTCAGGTGAATACTTGGCACGGTCCCAATGTAATGGAGACGATAACGCGGTTTAACCAAGATACACCAGTAACTTGTCCAGACTCTTGTGTCTGCTCCGGTCTTTAGGCAGGACCCGAGGGGCCCCTTGAGGCTTGGCAGCGGTATAGGCGTGACCGAGCAAGTCACGACCTTGCCCTAACGGGAATGAAGGGGATCTAATAGCTTGGTGGCTGTAAAAGAAGAAAAGGATCTTCGTGAATAAGAGGATACGCCTACCGTCATACTCGCGGTCATTGCGAGGGCAGCGACACCCCGGCAGTTAGGGGGTACTGAAGGGACACATGTCATTTTATCAGTGCGCCACTTGGCGCCCGAGCATTAGCTCGTGTGGTCTATAAATATGAAACGTCTCTTCATTGAATTCCAAATTGAGCTCATTGTGAACATTCCCTAGAGAGAAAGTTGGTGAGCACTGATTCCAAAGGGGTCTTATCCCCTTTTCAGGGCTCTATAGTCTTTCCTCCTTGGGATCTTGGGTTAAGGTCTCCACTGCCTAATCCCTCTTTGTTCACCCCTGCTCTCTTCTTCACCTTTCTAGATTACTCCTCTCATCCATTTTCATTAACTATTTCAACCTCTCTGGCACATCTATTCCTAAAAGGTATTTGTCCATTCAGATTTCGGACCTATCCTACATTGGCGACTCTGCTGGGGAGCTTGCTTAGTTTATGGTTAGCTTAAGAAGTGGTCTAGAAACCCCAACTCTCCTTCCGCCTTCGACGCATTCACCGGCCTTGGCAGAAAATCTACTCAATACCGGGCCGATCTTGGCCGAGGGCGACGGCTCTTCCACTCAGGGAGGAGACGCCACCATGGAGGTCCTCCAAGCTGTTCGAAATGGCCAAAATCAGATGATTGCTACTATGATTGCCCTCACAGAGGCAATTACTGCAGCTCTTGCAGCAGCGCCGATGGTACCACCAACAGTACCACCAGTAATAGCCCAGCCGCCTCCCACCGGGACGGTAGCAAACCTAGCAGCAGCAAACCCTGTTCAAAACCCTGTCCAAAATCCCCCAGCGGCTAGACTGGCCGCTGTCACAGGTACCGGCTCAGTCCATCAGCAGCCTCTCTTGGCCGAGAATAACGGCCAGTCTCAAAATCAGTTCCTCACCGCAGCTGATGTTCAAGCCCTTCTACTCAAAGAAAAAACCAAAGCTACACTTCCCTCCCTACCCAACCCCAATATACAACCCCCATACCCCATAACCATTCTCTCTCTGCCCTATCTAGAGGGATATACCCCACCCAAATTCATCAAATTCAACGACAAAGAGGTTAGCGCCCAAGAACATGTGGTTTGTTTCATTGAAACCCTCGGCGCCTACTCCGGTGACCATAACCTTCTCCTCCGAGAGTTCTCAAAATCCCTCACGTCACGAGTGTACACTTGGTATGTGAATCTCAAGCCTTACTCGATCGCCACTTGGGAAGAAATGGTAAACAAGTTTTACACTAAGTTCTTCCAAGTCCGTGAGAAGGTCACTACCTCGTCCTTCGTGAAGGAAACCCAGCGTAATGGTGAGGATATCATCGATTACATCAAACGTTTTCAAGACAAAGTTGTGGACTGCCATGAGCCAGTGGGCGAGTCACACTAAGTCGAAATATGCATTGACGAAATCCTGGGCGACTATCGCGTATTCCTGGTGAACATCAAGATCCCAACCTTTTCAGCTCTCCTTGAGGTAGCTTACAACCTGCGCCACACTGTGAAGCCCCCTCCCAAGGACAACTGGAAGTCCAATCGCGCTCTCATAGTCGCTACTGCCTCTTCCGCTCCACAGTTGCATAAGAGGCAGGTGGTGGTAGCGCCAGCGGCGATCACAAGAAGCGAAGGGATAAAGAACCAGTTGAGGTCCCAAAATATCCATGCAGTGTGGAAGAAGTGAAGGCATTGATGGAACAATGGGTCACCGATGGTGTAATCAGGTTGCCTGATGTTGAGCATGAGCCGTTGCGGTAGGATCGCGAGAGTCCAAGGTACTGCGTGTACCACAGGCACATGAAGCATCCAACAAGCGATTGTTGGACTCTAAGGAGAATCTTCAAGAGAAAATTGGAAGCCAATCAACTGAGGGTTGGGACTGGCCCCCTAACGACGTGCGCGAACATCCTTACCCTGAGCATGAGCATGTTGTCCATATGGCTGCCTGTTATAACATCTTTGCTGAAGAGGATGAATACACGGATGAGGAAGTCTATATGACTTCCAATTATGATCACTTGGATGAAATTGCCTCTCACGAGCAGCCAAGGGTCACTCCAGACCCTGATGCTGTAGTCAAGGTGTTGCAAGGAAGTACTAAGTTCAAGGCGTTCTATGACGCGCTAGACTTCACAACCGCGGCTAGAACAGAAATCACCAAGTCCATTGTAAACATTGCGGAAGCGCACCAGCTGGCGGGCATGGCTACGGATGTCTCAGTGCCGCGAACCATCCGGGAAGGAGCTAACTCTATCACCTTCTCCGATGCGGACTGACGCGTCAGATTCTCCCACAACAGGCCACTCTATGTGACAGCCCATGTCAAGGGGGTTGAGTTGAAGCGGGCCTTCCTAGACGGAGGGGCATCCATCAACATCATGCCACTCGCTACTTTCAAGAAGCTCGGAATACCAGAGAATCGAATCATAAAACCCTCTGTCGCGATTACGTGATTCGAAGGAGATAAGAAAGGGTCCTTGGGCTACGTGGTGGTGGACCTCGCAGTAGGCGCCATTCGCACCGCGACAAAGTTCCACATTATCGATGCACAGACAAACTACTATATCATCCTGGGAAAGAGCTGGATGCACAAATATGTTATAGTCCCTTCAAGTTATCATCAGTGCATGAAGGGAATCTGGGCACGAAAGAAGGTCACGGTGGCCGCATCAGAAAAGCCTTTTGACATGGATGAGGCACACCTACCTGATGCAGTCTACTTCTCCGAGATGGAAGAAGAAGTGGAGGTGGTGTCAGCTAAGGCATCAAGGTCCCAAGGTGGGAGAACATCATGAAGAGAGAAGAGGGGGCCGCGAGCAAGCGGCCCGCCGCGAAGGTGACGTCAGCAGTCCCGAGGAAACTTACCAAGGTCCAAAAAGGTGTACTACTTATGACGGTACGCGGGGGTAACGGTCCCTCGCGGAGTCGCTAGCCCCCACACTGTGGAAGCAGCAGAAGTCGAGCCAGACTTGGTGGATAAGCTGGAACCAACTCCGGAATGCATGCAAGATGGTCCTAGGCCCCAGCAAGAGGCCTTGGAAGAGATAAACTTGAGAGAAGGTGAAGGAACCCCGCGGCTCGTGTTCATAAGCAAGGAACTAGGGGGAAAAACTCGAGAGAAGCTGATAGAACTATTGCAAAAGTACGCGGATGTCTTCGCGTGGCACTACGAGGAGATGCTCGGGCTGGACGAAGGCCTGGTTTCACACCACTTGGATGTGTTCCCCAACTCCAAGGCCGTGAAACAGGGGCAACGAAAGTACAACCCCGAGTTAGAGGAGAAGATAGAGGAAGAAGTTGAGGAAGGCCGGTTTTATACGGCTGATCCAATATCCCTCGAGGCTAGCCAACATAGTACCAGTAAAGAAGAAGAACGGGCAGATTAGGGTTTGCATGGACTTTCGCAACCTTAACAAGGCATGCCCTAAAGATGAGTTCCCACTACCGCACGTAGACACATTGGTTGACGCTACCTCAAGTCACCAAATGTTCTCGTTTATGGATGGCTTCAGCGGGTACAATCAGATAAAAATGGACCCTGAAGATGCAGAGAAAACAGCCTTTCGCACGCCACTCGGGAATTTCTACTATGTGGTGATGCCTTTGGCCTGAAAAATGTAGGCGCCACATACCAACGCGTCATGACTGCAATTTTTCATGACCTAATGCATCACATAGTGGAGGACTATGTAGATGATTTGGTGGTCAAGTCAAAGGAGAGTGGCGATCATCTGAAGCACCTAGAGGAAGTGTTCGAGAGATGCAGGAAGTTCAACATGAAAATGAACCCGCTGAAATGCGCCTTTGGTGTCACGGAGGGGAAATTTTTGGGGTTCTTGGTGCACAGGCTCGGCATCGACGCGGATGAGACAAAGATAAGGTCCATCGCAGAGATGCCCGCGTCGCACTCGCAACGGGCCTTAAAGTGCTTTCTCGGGAAGGTCTCTTACTTGCGGAGATTCATACCAGCATTAGCAGAGATAATCGCACCGTTCATCGATCTGCTGAAAGGGAAGGCAATGTTCAAGTGGAACAATGAGCATCAGAAAGCCTTCAACAACGTCAAGGGTGCCTTGGCCTCGCCTCAAACTATGATTGCACCACAACCGGGGAAACCTCTCATCCTGTACTTAACATCAACGTCAAAATCTATCGGGGCACTCCTCGTCCAAGAGATAGAGGGAGTCGAGCAACCGGTGTACTACATAAGCTGGAAGATTCAAAGAGCGGAGGAGAGGTACACTCCAGTGGAGCGGCATTGCTTGGCTCTCATTTTCACAGCACAGAAGCTGAGACACTACTTCCTGTCATTTCCCATTCAGCTCGTTACCAAGAGCGACCCTGTGAGATACTTACTATCGCGACCAGCTCTGTCCTGGAGGATCGCGAGATGGCTCTTGGCCTTGGGAGAATTCGAGATCACATGTGTCACACCATGGGCTATCAAGTGCCAAGCCCTAGCAGATCTCCTTGCACAGTTCCCAAGCGGACAGTGCGAGCCATTGGAAGAGGCATTGCAGGGAGACGGTTCCGAAGCCCACGTGGCCAGTCCAAGTGAGGTGTCCTGGACGTTGAGCTTCGACGGGGCAGCAGGAGGAGCACATGGTGGCGCAACAATTGTCCTTCAAAGTGACGAAGGAGAAAGGGAATACCTGTCTTACAAGCTAGGCTTTGCGTGCTCCAATAATGAAGCAGAATATGAGGCTCTGATCCTGGGGCTCTTGGCAACAAACTTCAGAGGAATTTCACGGTTGAAAATAGTGGGGGATTCAAAGCTTAGTATTCTTCAAACATCCGGGGAATACGCACTAAAGGAGCCCACCCTCGTGCCAATTAGGGCGACAGTCCAAAAGCTGATGGGAAGATTCGAGGCAGTAGACATAATCCACAAGCCAAGGTCAGACAACAGATTTCCAGACACCTTCGCAACGTTGGGGGCAAAGACAGAATTCGATGAAGAAAAAGTGACGATTGAGATCATTAAAAGGACAGAGCCATCAATCATAGATGAGCTCGGGGCACGCCGCGAGGAAGATTGGCGCGACCCCAATTTGAAGCAGTTGGTTTTCGGAAAAGGGACCTTGCCCATAGCGGAGGTGGCCCAATTTACTGTCCTTTGCGGTGAGCTATACTACCGCAGGCCTCAGGGGTGGCTAGCAAGATGCGTAGGCCCAGGCGAGGCAAAGAGTAAGTTGCGTCAGATCCATGATAAAACTTGTGGCGAGAACGAGATCTCTCTATATCGCAAAGTTCAGTGACAGGGCTATTACTAGCCCAGCATGAAAGAAGATGCCATGAAGGTCCTCCGCGCTTGCCATAACTGCATGCTATACGTAGTAGAAGCAGAATGTTGCCTCATGGAAGAGCTGGATTGGAGGCAGGAATACATTGATTTCCTTTGTGAAGGAGCACTGCCTCTGGACCCAAAAGAGGCTTAGAGAGTTCAATGCTGCTCCCAGCCCTGATTTCTGGAAGGGGGGCAACTCTACAAACGCGGCTTGGACAGAATACCCCTACGCTGTCTGTCTCTCAAGAAAGCTGAAGAAGTCCTACAAAAAGTCCACGAGGTGGAGCATCAAGGTTGAAGGAAACTATATGAACACTTGATCCACCTTGAGTATTTTTGGCCCACAATGGAAGCAGATTTGAAGCAACATGTGCACAGGTGTGCAGCTTGTCAGAAATTCGGGAACCTGGTCCACGCACCATCCGTGGAACTACACTCCATCTGCACCCCTTATCTGTTTCATACTTGGGCGATGGATTTGATTGGCCCCATACACCCGACATCCAGGAGAAGCCAGTGGATCTTGGTCGCTACTGAGATAAGCACGAAGTGGGTAAAGGCTGTTAGCCTGAGTAGAGCGACTGGTGCGGCAGTTGCAAATTTCATCAAGGAGAACATCATTTGTCGCTTTGGTATACCCAAAGTCATCCTTTCTGATAATGACACGCCTTTCATCAATAGGAACGTGAAGAAGCTCTTAAAGTCCTACTCAGTTAGTCACCTCCCGTCGACTCCATACTACCCCCAAGTTAATGGTCAAGTTGAGGCGACCAACAAAATGCTCATCCGCATCATCAGCAAACTGCTAGATGAAAAGGGAGGGACATGGGCTGATCACCTTGCAGCGGTGCTGTGGGCATACAGAACCTCCCATCGCAAAGCTATGCGTGCTAGTCCTTTCAGCTTAGTTTATGGGGCAGAGACTGTTCTCCTCGTGGAGCTAAGTGTGCCATCCGCGAAGCTAGCCCTCGTAGCTGAGATAACACAAGAAGAGAGAAGGGAGGACCTAGAGGCCATGGAGGAAAGAAGGAACACCACCGCGAGGAATCAGGAAAAGTACTGGGAATCAGTGGCCAAGTATTACAACAAAGGGGTGGTGCCCCGGGCATTTGAAGTCGGAGACTTAGTATGGAAGTCTACAACTGCAGTCATGAGGGACCTGGAGCAGCCAAAATTCACTCCAAGGTTGGAAGGTCCGTATGAAGTAATCAAGGCCAGTAGCAGCGGCCATTATGAGTTAGCAAGGGTCAGTGATGGTTTCAAAACTGGTCCCATCAATGCTAAGTTTATTAAGATGTATTACCCATGATGTAAGGGTACTTCCTATGTTTTCAGTCCTGAAAAAGTGTCATTTTATGCTATCCTTAGTTCATTTATGAACAGTTTTCATGTAAAAGGTGGCAGACGAACTATGTAATGGCAATTAGCGGAAAGTAAAGCAGCAGTTGTAATATCATCTAACTATGTTCCTAAAACATAGGCATATTACGCAACAAAATTATACTGCTAATATCCGAAATTGTCATCTTAACAAAAAATTATGGTAAATGTCCAAAGGAGTAACCAAAAGTTAGAAAGAATGAAACTAGATACCCTTCATAAAAGGGTCAGTATCACAAAGAGGGATGTCAACAAGCCTCTCGCCAAGACGAGCCTCCTCAACCATGCGCTCGTACTTCTGCCTTCGCTCTTCCACAACGCCTCAGCCACGACCACCGCGCTCTGTGCTTTGGCAAGGGCTGCGCGAGCCTCCTTTAGAGCCACTTTTGCTCCCTCGCAGTGCCTCCATAGCTGTTTGTTCTCGCGCATGATCTTGGCAGCCTCGAGCTCCTTGTACACCCACCATAAGTCGAATCCCAGTTTGTCAAAGTTCTGCACGGTGAGGCCAATTTCCTCTATCCAGTCAACGCCCAGATCACCAACAATTATCTCCTTAATACCCTGCAGAAAGGTGTAGAGGCAATGGAGCAGCAGTCGGCCCATAGTCTGACTGTAAAGACCGCGGACCTTGAAAAATGAGTAGGGAAAGCAGTCTTAGACAAAGGAAAGGAAAGAGGTCAAAGATACCCTGCATAAAAGGGTCAGTATTGTGGGCAACATGCCCATAAAAAAGGATTCCGTTCCTTTCTAAAAGAGGCCCGCGGATCGAGGGAACGCCAGCGGATGGGGCAAGCGCTCGAAATACAGAGTCACCACTCGGGTTTGAAGATCCGACACCCAAGGAACCGTATTCGAAGCACCTGCCGCGCTATTTTGATTTGAAAAAGTGGAGGCACCAGTCCGTCATAACCATATCTGGGTTTGGGAGCCAGGTTACGAGAGGGGAAGGGTTTTAAGGCACCCCTCTCGCCCAATTCGGAGATCGGTCTCTACTAAGACATTTTGTGAAAATATTGCGATTCTTCTTTTATTATCAATTTATTAGCCAATTAGGGCGGGGAAGCAGTTTAATGGGGGGATTAAAACTATAACAGTTTGCAAGATGTGATCGAAATAGCATGGATGGATAAAATGATTAACAATAAATGGAATAAAATCCAACATTGTGAAGAAATATCAAAACTGTGCGTTATGTGAAATTTGACATGAACATGAGCCAACTTGCATGCATGGATAACGAACATGCAAGACAACCCGCGCGTGCCAAATCCATACACACGCGTGTGTATTGATCTTTCTCCAACAAGTTTGATTTCATCACCTTCTGGGCTCTGGGATGACCAGTGCTCACCCAGGAGGAAGCCAGGCAGTTCATATGTACAGAACATAGACTGTAATTACAAGCAGAACAAATATAATTGAAATACAACCCCTAAACAGTGGGGGTATTAAAAAAGAGGCCAAAGGCCTAGCTACCCATGTAAAACTAGTCACTGGAAATGAATCTACCAGCACGCGCATATCAAGGACAGGCGCGTGCCTATTCTGACTGGACTTCCAGTGATTTGCTTTGCATATCTGGGCTTTGAGACATGATCAAAAGCCTCCCAGGGGTATTCCAAAGCAACAGTAAAGCATGCTGAGCTAAACTTAACATTTTGTATACATAAAACAATAAGTAAATTTTATCATGCATCAGGGTGATTTATAACATGATAAGAAAACATAAAATGGCCAACACCCCTGTCCCCACGAGGATCAGCGCGCGCTGCCCATGACAGGCGCGTGTGTACATCAGACCCACGCGCGTAGGTGTGCAAGACACACGATTCTTCTAGATCTGCTAGCTTTAGGACCGGACTTGTATTGATTACCAGCCTTGGCCCTGCCAGCCCCTCTCAGGGATCAAAACAGTAAGACAGTAAAGGTTATACCTTTGCTTGAGTGTTTGAAAAAAATGGTTTGAACAAGGAGGTAGAGGTTGTAAAATAAGTGTATGGAAGTGGTAAGTATAGTGATGGTAGATGTGTGCTTGAGTTTGTCTTGCTCTTTGGAATTTTTGTTAACCTTGGAAGCTTGATTTTTTTGTAACCCTTTTAAATGGAAGACCAAAGGGGGCATATATAGGAAGTGGGAAGGTGGTGAACATGGTGAAGTAACCAGCCAACAAGGCTGGTTGGCCTTACTTGGTGGAGAAGACTCCCCAAAAGGTGATGGGAGTGGGTGTGAGGGGGTGCACCCCAAACTTGCCAGAATACTGTTCAGGCGACGAAATTCGAGTTCCATAAGTGTAATAGACCCCTGATCATCACAAAATTTGGCTGGCAAAAAGGTGAAAGGGACAGGTGTTATCCGGCGCGCGCGTGACTCGAACATACGCACGCGAGAGCCACCTTCCCCCGCACTGGTCAACAGTCAAAGTTTGACTTTTGACCAACACCTGGCAAGCTGACTGGCACGCGTGGGAACTAGTTCAATGCACGCTGGTCAAACCTAGGGTTAGGGTTTTGACTCAGGGTCTAAGGTTCAAAAGGGGTTCCAATCACTCCAAGTTCAATCCTTTTCATTCTCAAGACTATTTTTGATCTGATTCATCATCGGGGAAACAGGAAATCAAAAAATGAAGTAAATCAATTGGGAGACCCAGATTGGGGTGTCTACAGTAGTCCCTGTTTGGCGGCACACGGAGCACCATTGAACTGGTACGTGTAACGTCAAAGAGTTCTAGACACCCACCAAATCCGCCCAAAAGCCGATAAATAGAAAATGCAGACGTGTATATAAAAATACTATGCACCAAAGGATCGAAGACGGGCAAACCATCACGAGATTGTTTGTAAGGGAGTCCGAACTCTGCTTGGGGAGAAACGAAATCCTGAAAGAGCAGATCAACATCGATTGTCGAAGGTGAACTCTCCTGGGGAATAAACTGATTTGGACGGATATATCGTCGCTGATTTGAAATTGGACGGATAGATCGTCGCTGAGTTGAGATTGGACAGATAGATTGTTGCTGATTTTGAAAGTGGACGGATAGATCGTCGCTGACTTTGAATTTGGACGGATAGATTGTCGCTGATTTGAAATTGGACAGATAGATCGTCGCCGAGTTAAAAATGGACGGATAGATCATCACCGACTTGAAATTGGACGGATAGATCGTCGCGGACTTGAAATTGGACAGATAGATCGTTGCTAAGTTGAAATTGGACGGATAGATCGTCGCTGAGTTGAGATTGGACGGATAGATCGTCGCTGATTTGAAATACGGATAGATCATCGCTGAGTTGAAATTGGACGGATAGATCGTCGCTGAGTTAAAATTGGACGGATAGATCATCGTTGAGTTGAGATTGGACAGATAGATCGTCGCTGATTTGAAATCGGATGGATAGATCGTCGCTGACTTGAAATCGGACGGATAGATCGTCGCTGATTGATATCGGACGGATAGATCATTGCTAATTGATATCGGACGGATAGATCGTCGCTGATTGATGAGATTGGAATCCTACAAGGATTAAGGTGAGCGCGGGCAGACCACTGCTGGGGGTATAAAAGGCCTTGGACTGAAGAGATGTCAATCCGGAGCGATCCAAGTTTCTTGAAATGTGAATAAACATTGATTGGGCCAGGCCAGAAGGTGAACTGGGCCTGTGGCCCAAACGTATCATCGCGCGCGGGTGCCTTTTTTAGGCTTAAAACCAGATTCGGCCCAGAACCGGCCCATGCCTGTTCCACTCCCTTATATTCGTCGGGATGCCTCAGAAAATCGCTCACAGCAATTTCAAACCATCACAAACCCTCATCTCTCTCACAAACTCTCTCAATCTCTCAATTTCCTTCCAAAATCAACAAACCCACACTCAAAAGAAACATCCATGGCGGATGGCAGCAATGGCAGCGGTGGCGGAGATGTAGTTGATCATCCAGAGGATGAGGGAGGACCGATGGAGGTTGAAACAGTGGAGGAGCAAGCAGCAAGGGCCATCGCAGGCTTCGGTGCAAAGGTTGCAGGCAGCGGCGATGGCGGTGGAGATCGACAGCAGGAGGTGGTCGATGAAGCCAAGCGGCGCACATCGGTGGAGGAGCCACACGCGTTAGAGACGCCAGGGGCAGTGGGGCCCGTTGTCGAGCCATTAGACCCAAGCATGGCAGTAGTGGGGGTTGTAATCACTAGTGGCGGCTTTGGGGGTGCTGGAGGCAGTGGTGCCGGTGGTAATGATGTCGGGCCGAGCGGGTCTCCGCCGAGGGACGCAGCGAGGGGCAAATGCGTCGTAGAGGAGACTACAGGGGTGCCCATAAAAGTTCGAACAAAACCAGTTGAGTTCCAACCGGCAGAGGGATCCTCGAGGCATGAGCCCATCTCGAAGGGTGATTTCGCGGAGTTTGTGGATGATGCCACACTTAGCCGCTTGCTCCAGGATAATCCGACCGTAGTTGCCGCGGTCGTGGCTGCCCGGGAGGAGAGACAGAAGGCCATTGCACTGGCTCTAGAGGAGGAGCGTTTGAGAGATGAGGCCGAACGGGCTCGGATTGACGGCGAGGACGTCCTGAGAGAGGCGGAGGCTGCTGAGAGGGCCAGGGCCGAAGCAGAGTTGTCGAGAGTACCTGCAGCGACAGTAGCTGTAACGACCCTGATTTTTGGTCAGTAAAAATTTCGTTCAAATTTTGAATTTTATTTTAATTACTTGGACTTCTTTTAAAATTTCTTTACCCAAAAATCCGTCGTTACTAAATTCTAGACTTATAAAAATTAGACTTCTTCACTCCGAGCAATAGGGTCATTTTCTAAAGACAAGTGTCTGGTTTATTTTCCTAAATATTAAAGATAAAGTCTTAGAATCCTATTTCTTGACTAGAAATCCTACTTAGCAAGCCTAGTTAGCTTCTAACCGATTCGTTGAGGTAACCTAACTACTAGTTTCACTTCCAACCCTAGTTGAACCTTTTGAACCTCCCCAAACCCTAAAGGAACCCTTTGGACCAAAGTCATCTTTGACCTTTACCCATTGGACGATAGAAGTTAGGGAAATCCTTATCCATTGGACAATAGGCTTTTCACTTAAGATATTTTATTAGATTGACCAAGGTTATAGTATTATATAGGCCTATGTACACATGTTTGGAAGATGTATATATAATATTCCAATATTATGCTTTACTCTTTTACCCATTGGTCCATAGAAGTTAGGGAAAATATCGCCCATTGGTCAATAGGTTAGTCTTCCTATCAAGTACAAGATCCATTAGTTTAATAGATTTGCCATGTGTCAACATATATATATATATTATTGAAAGAGTAATACTTTCCACCTTGGACCATTGGATAATGATTGTTAGGAGAATTTTGGTTCATTGGACAATAAGTCTAAGTCAAGCCAAAGTACTAGGTCTTATTAGTTTATTTGCTTACTAGATATTCCATGTGCCTAATTGTTTAAAAGAAATAGATATGGATATCTTATCCTAGGATTCTATGTACCCTAATATAGTTTTATAATGAGACATGTGCCATATTGACTTAGTTTAATAGAGAATTTTGACTTGGAAGATCTAGTGAGGTCATGTAGTACTATGTACTTTTGTATACTTGGTCAATACATCTCTATATATATATATATATATATATATATATATATATATATATATACTTTGCTTCTTTAACCATTAGTCAATAAAAGTTAGGAGAATTATTACCCATTGGATAATGGAGTTAATCTTTCAACAAGTACTAGGGTTTATTAAATAAAATCACTTCCTAGATTTCCCATGTACTTATAAACTTAAAGTATTTACTTTCCTAGATTCTAAGTACACTATATAATTATATAAGTACTAGTACCTCTTGGATTATTGTAGAGAATCTTGACCATCACCCTTGTCTTCTACCCATTGGTTACTAAAGGTTAGGGAGATTTTTATCCATTGGATAATAGAAACCCTAGATTTTCTATTTAAGAAAATTTGGTGATAGATGTGATAATTACATATATATATATATATTTATAGTTTTATAAACACATGTTAAAGTACATGTATATATTATTCTAAGTATATGTTACTTTATTTCTTTATCCATTGGTTAACAAAAGTTAGGGGAAATATTACCTATTGTTAATAACTACATGGGAAATGGATATCCATTGGATAATAGAATTAAGTACTAAGATATATTGGTTAAATCATTATCTAGATTTTCCCATGAGATATTCTATTAAAGAAATAAGAGTTGTACCTAGATTTGTACCTAGATTTTCTATGTACCCTAATTCTATTTTATACTAAGATCATGTGCCAATTTGACATTGTTTAATGGGGAATTTTGACCTAGAAATCTAGGAAGATCATGTAAGTACTAGTGTACTTTGTTTCTTTGACATATATATATATTAATCAAGGGAGAAAGAGAGAGAGGGAGAGAGAGAGAATCCGAGAGAGGGAGAGAGAGAGAGAAGCCGAGAGAGGGATAGGGAGAGAGATAGGAGAGAGAAGGAGATTTATGTACTAGCCCTATATTTTCTTCTACCAAATCCTAGTTATATAAACATATAAGTACTTGTACTTTGAAAGGAGAAATATAGGGAGATATGGGAGAGATTTAAAAGTACAAGATTTTCTTACAAAACCTTACAACACAATCTCCTACTCTTTCAACCCTTGTCCTTAAATATATATATACATTGTACTAAGAGAGAGAGAGAGAGAGAGAGAGAGAGGGAGAGAGAGAAATAGAGAGAATTTCCGAGAGAGAGAGAGAGAGATTTGCCGAGAGAGAGAGAGAGAGAGAAAGCGGAAGAGATTGGAGTGTACCTTGCCTTGATCTTCCATTGTACTTTGACTAGATTACAATCTAAGGTGATTTACTCTTTCAAGCAAAATCTATTTTTCATTGTCCTTTTTTTGTACATTTTCCATTTTAAAACTTTGTACAATCCTTCTTTCTTCCATAAAATCTTTCCAAATCAAATCTAAAGTACCAATTCTAGCCAAGCAAACCTTTGTCCATTGGACAATAAATGCTAGGGAAAACCTTATCCCTTGGGTAATAAAAGTTAGTCAAGATCTTTGGCCATCATCCTACCTCATCCAAGTACCATCAAATCTAGTCATACTATTAACCATTGGACAACAAATGTTAGGGGAAAATTTACCTCTTGGATAATAGGCCACCCTTTGGCTATAAATAGCACCCATTCCCTCCCATTTCAACTCACACCTTTCATTCTACAACTTCTCTCTCTAGAAAGCTTAGTGTTCTTGCTTGTTCTTGAAGTTCTTCCCAGGTTCTTCAAGAAACTCATCCAAGACCGCCACTAAACCGCCACTCGACCACCCTTTCGATCCAAAAGTTTTAGTAGTATTAGTCAAAATCTAGTTTCGAGAGAAACCTTTCTCTTTCGAAGCTACCGGAAGCCTACCATAGGAAGTTACTCCGTCCGATAGCCGACGTACCTTCTAACTTCCGTAGTCGTCACTACCGCCAAGAAGAATGGTAGATTTTTCTTATACCTTCTAATCCTAAGTATAGATAATTGTGTGTTCATGTAGAATGATCTTATCCCTACTTACTCTAAGTATACGTAGGATTTCGATAAACACGTGTTGTTTTAAACTTTCGAAAAGGAAGAATGAACTTTGGAAGATAGTGTTCGTAGCTTAACTTTAAGTATTCGTATTTTGATCTTAGAATGATTATGAGCATGTATACATGTTTACTTGTCTACTTGTTGCTGATAAAGCATAAGTGGTTTACCACTCCAAAGGTGTCCGTCCATGTGGCACTATGCTTTACTTTGTGTGATTAAATGTTGAGTATGATGATGTGATAAAGTGAGCATGCTATTTAATATAGAGTTGAATGATCTTGCTAGTTTAGTTTCAAGATTACTATGATTACATGAAAAGTCCTGCCGCGGAGTCTATGCATGATGACGAGACACGAAAACCGAGAAGAATTAGAAACATGATGCCTAGGGTGTGGTTAATAAAAAGGCGTGTTTGAAAAAGAGAAATGTTTTTGAAAACCGCAATGTGGCTGGACTTGCCCATTGTGTGGTGTGCGTGTGTAAAAGAAAGATTTGTGACATCGGATAAAATATTTTTGAAACTACATTGTGGCCGTTTGCCCAATAGGAGTTGTGTGTGTGTGTTCCAATGGAAATCCGTGGTGGCGGAACCATTGTGAGGTTGTGTGTGTTCCAATGGAAATCCGTGGTGGCGGAACCATTGTGAGGTTGTGTGTGTGCCAATGGGAACCCGGCGCGGCGGAACCATTGTGAGGATACTCGAGAACCCGGCGCGGCGGAATCGAGGTTGGGTGTGTTCCAATGGGAATCCGGAGAGGCGGAACCATTATAAGGCTGTGTGTGTTCCAATGGGAATCCGGAGTGGTGGAACCATTGTGAGGTTGTGTGTGTTCCCATGGGAATCCGGAGCGGCAGAACCATGGTGAGGTATGGCTTGGTTATCCGTGGAGAGGTGCCAATGCTAATGTGTGCCAATGGGAACCCGGCGCGGAGGAACCGAGGTTGGGTGTGTTCCAATGGAAATCCGTGGTGGCGGAACCATTGTGAGGCTGTGTGTGTTTTAAAAACCTCAATGTGGCTGGACTTGCCCATTGTGTGGTGTGCGTATGTAAAGGAAACGATTTTCAAAATGTTGATTTGGTGAATAAAAGGTAAAATGGTGACACGGTCTATGAAACACTGCGTAGGAGAAACTCTGATGACACGGACACTTACGCTAGTCGAGTAATGATTATGCATGTGTTGTTATTATTTGGATATATGTGTGCTATATGACTTGCTATGTGTAAGTTAAGGGTTAGTGGGTATAGGATTATTCTACTGAGCTCTCTAGCTCATGGTGTTACCTTTGGTGACCCTGACATATTATATCGGTGGCGACGCTGGTATAATGTGTCAGACTTTGTAGATGATCAAGGTGAACTGTACACCTTGGAAGCCCTTGGAGCAGAAGAGCTGGCTAGGATGGAGGAGCAGACGGAGCTGTTGTTAGGAACTCTAGATTTTCCTTCCCTTTTTGTAATGAAAGCACTCTGATGGGAATTATGATGTAATAATGAGCCAGACTCTCTTTTAATATTCAATAAAATTGTCCTTTTAACGTACCCGAAATTGGGGGCGTTACAGTAGCAGTGGGTTTGGTGCATGCCCCTTTTTCAGCGACGGCGTACGTGCCACCTACACCACACCTGTTCGTGCCATCGGGCTTTGCCGGTTATAGACTGCGGCGAGTGAACTACGATGCCGAGCTCGTTCTGAGAGACCCTGAGACTCACATCTCAAGGACTTGGATAGAGGTACATCTTTGAAAACCCTTCCTTTAGTTCATTTCAGCTTGAATGTACTTGAATTGCTTTGAATAGGATATGATAATCCTTGAAATGTATAGCATGCAAGCATAACTTGAACCAACCATCTGTTGTTAGGCCGAATTGATTACCTAGAACTTGAAAATGAATGCCTGGTATACTGACATATCCCTTTTGTTGCTTGTCCTTGTGCTTAAAACAGAAGAGAGCGAGACAGCGGGATATTCGCGGCCACGGAGGCGCGAGTAGTTCCCTTGCTTTGTACGAGAGACTACCGGAGAGGGTGAGGAGCTAGTGGATGAGACGGCCTTTGGTCAATTTGTACGGATCCTGTCACCAGTTAGGAATGACCACGCCGTCCTTGTTGAGCTTGCAGAGAGGTGGAGGGATACCACCAATACCTTTCACCTACCACTAGGGGAGATGACAGTGACGCCTACAGACTTTGCGGCGATCACTAGGCTGAGAGTTGGAGGAGAGCCTATCCCGTTTGATACGGGCATCCATGAGGACAAGGAGGCCATGAGGTGGTTCTTGGGAGAGGTGCCACTCCTGGATGAGGAGATGGTGAAATACGAGCAGTTCAAGAGGTACCTGAAGAAGAAGGTGACCATTGAGCAAGAGGTGGAGCAGATGGCCAGGGCGTACCTGCTGTAGCTTTTTGGTGCTTCCTTGTACCCGAGCAGGCATAGCAGGGTGCACTTGTCGTACCTACCGGCGTTGAGGGACCTGAGGACGGCCTCACGCTATGACTGGGGTGGAGCAGCGCTTGGCGCGTCCTACGACTTCCTGGGGGACTCGTTGAGGACAGAGCAGGGAGCCGCTGGATATTGGAGGATCTGGGAGGTATAATTTCATCATTGTTAGAGTAGAACTTCCATTATACTTGTAACATTTGACTGCATAGCCTGCTTTACTGTAAAATTGCATAACTGTATATCCTGTAACTGATGCTTTTGAATGTTTGAAAATTGTACAGCTTTGGGCCTATGAGGTGTTGAAAATGTACACCCTCCAAAGACAAAATGTCCCGACCTGAGGACTCTCCCCCGTGCGCTCATTTGGAGCAAGGAGAACATGGGAGAAAAGAAAGGGAGAGGTGACCTGAACGCCTTCCGGTAGTACTTGGACGAGCTCCGAGCCTCACAGGTATGACACGAAAACCCCAACAGTTAATCATGCATCCCTATGTTGCTATAATGTTGTCGCTGATCAATGTTTGTATTGCTGTAGACACCCCAATCTGGGCTTCCAGATTAGCTTACTTACGGTATTTGATTCCTCAATGATGAACCGGATCAAGAACACCCCGGGAATGTCGAGTGTTTGAGCTTTGAGTGTTTGAAAAACCCTTGAACCTAACCTAGTCTTAAGCCACTTCCAAAAGCCAAAAACCCTACTGACGCGCGCCAGGGCGCAACCATAGCGCGCTAGGGCGCACCATCGCGCGACGGTCTGACTCCATCGCGCGATGGTCAAACAGAGCGTTGACCAGTGCGCCAGGGCGCACCATCGCCCGACAGACTGGCTCCATTGCGCGACGGTCCAAGCTGTCCCCATCACCTTTATCAACTGGGCAGCTTAACCACCAAGTAACCCTCAGCCAGCCTCGTGGACTGGCTGAGCTCCTCTCTTTGCATCACCTTACCTTTCCAAAGGATGAAATTTGGCCACCAAGCCAAACCAACCCTTGTTTGGTTGGTTGTTCTTTCCTCCACACACCATTTCTACCACTCTCCCTATAAATATACCCCCATGGTTCTTCCATTTTAAGGGTTGGTTTTTGGTGGATGTTTTTGGTTAGTTAAATCCAAGGTTTGTGAAGGGTCACAACCTAAGCTCCCAAGAACATAGCTTGTTCTTTCTCCTCCATTACTCAAAACAACTCAAACAACCTCAATCTCAATTCAAAGCTCAAACACTTTTTAAATCTCAAAGACCAAAGGTATAGCTTACCTTTGTTTTGCTCTCTGTTCTGATCCCTGAGGGGGGCTGGCAGGGCCAAGGCTGGTAACCAATACCAGTCCTGGCCCTAAAGCTAGCAAGGTTTCAAAAGCCGTGGCTTGGCAGACATCGCGCGATGGACCCGAACACTCGCGCGACACTTCTGTCTGCATGAGATTGGTCCACGTGGGGATGGGATGCTGGTCTTTTGTGCTCATTTCATACTTGTAATTATTTTGAAGCATGTTGTATATTAAATCACTGTGTTCCATGCTAAAATCTATAGGTTAGGCCCTTTTACTATGTTGTTTGATTTGGAATGCCCTTGGGATGCTCCTGAATATGTGTCAGAGCCCCAAGCATGCAAAGTAATTCCTGGAAGTCCAGTCAGGAGCCTCGCGCGAGTGTCCCACTCAGTTGCGCGATGGTCCACTGATTTCCAGAGACTGCCCTTGCATGGGCAGCTTGGCCCTTGGCCTTTGTTTCAATACCCCACCTGTTTAGGGGTTGCTTCTCAGTTTTTACTTAGACTATTTGTAATATTATTTACATTCCAGTACACATAAACTGCTTGGTTTGCCCCCTGGGTGTGTACTGGTCCTTCCAGAGCCCAGAAGGGGATAAAGTTCAAACTGTTAGTAAGGCCACAACACTCGCGCGAGTGTATGGCTTTGTCGCACGATGGTTCACTTGCATGCAGGTTGATCCATGCATGCAAGTTGGCCATTGTTTGTGATAAATCCATACCAAGCTTTGTTTTGATGCTTGATCAACGTTTTGAACTTTATTCCATTTATTATTTGTCATTTCATCCATCCATGCTATCTTTGATCACATATTGCAAACTGTTACAGTTTTAAATCCCCGGTTAAACTGTTCCCCGCCCTAATAGACTAAAATTGATTAATAAAAGACGAATCACAATGTTTTCAAAATGCCTAAGTAGAGACCGATCTCTGGATTGGGCGAGAGGGGTGCCTTAAAACCCTTCCCCTCTCGTAACCTGGCTCCCGAACCCAGATATGGTTATGACAGACTGGTGCTTTCACTTTTTCAAATCAAATAGCGCGGCAGGTGCTTCGAAATACGGTTCCTTGGGTGTCGGACCTTCAAAACCCAAGTGGCGACTCTGTGTTTACGAGCGCTTGCCTCTCCGCTCGCGCCTCCCTCGATTCCGAGGGCCTTGCCCAAAGTTGTCGGAAGGGAACGCAATCCTTCTCCGAGGGCATGCTGCCCACAGTGGCGACTCTACTGGGGATAATCGAACTAATATTGATCCATACTTAGAGTTTAATACACTTGGGAACAATCCCTTAAAAGTCTGTCAAAACGGTGAGCTTCGCGCTGCCGAAGGTTGGAATGGTGATTTAACAGGACCTCGTGTCCGGCCATTCTAATCTGAGGCTTTTTCGATTGTTCACCTGTGTAGTTTCCTCTAAAGATGGATTAAATAAAGTGAGCCAAATTTGAAAAGGCATTTTGTGATTTTGCGATTCTTCTTCTCTTAATCAATTTCTAGCATTCTCATTTGCATCGATGTGGGATAAGCCTCGTTGGATCGTTTTGGCAATCCAGCACGGTTTACCGGAGCCCGGGGACCCCGAATGACCAACAACCTTCGACGATGATGAGTCATTCTACCGTTCGACTGTTGCTCTACGGTTACGCGGGCAGCGGGAGGTATATCTTGGCTCTAGTCGGAGGAACCTGTTACAAGCCAAAACCAGCCTTTGCATATACAAAGCATTAGAACTTTCCAAACTAGAACAGGTACCTACAGGGTAAGATCTTTTTGCATCTAACCCCGTAACTGTCTGTGTGTTGCTGCTTTCCCTATCGCTTGCACTGTACATACATTGTTTTGCATAGGAGCATGCTTAAGGCTGTTTTGTCTTTCGAGTTTGTCTTACGCTGTCTAAGACGTTGTTGGACCCGATGAGGAGTCGTTCATTCTGTTGAATGTTCGTTATCAATCGCAAAGTCCTTAGTTCAATGAGACTTTGAGAAATCAAAATTTACTAAGTCCTTGGCTCATGCCCGTTTAAGGTTTCAACCAACAAAGAGGAACAACAAAGCAGTGATGCCGTGTCACTGGCGCCACCCAGGTTGAAGTGCGTAGTCACTATACACCGCGGCGTGCAAGGTTAAGGTGCCATGTCATCAACACCGAGTTGTTCCAAATTCCAAGTTGAATCTTCAAATGGGACTAGTCGAAGATTTAGTCTATTTTGACATCTTTTAGGATCTGTCGATCTACTCAAGGACACATTGCTGAAAAGAATATCCGAGGATTCTGGAAGCGTCCGAACATCATGAGACAAGCTCGTCTCTGGAACTGTACATACATACATTCCGTTTTGCGTAGGAGCATGTTTAGGGCGGCTTCTAGGTTGTCTCTCACTTTCGAGTCTGTCTTATGCTTATTAGGACGCTACTAGAGCCGATGAAGAGTCGTGCATTTCGATGGTGCACGTTGTTAATTTTTCAAAGTCCTTAGATCAGCGTGACTTTGAGAAATCAAACCTTATTAAGTCCTTGGCTCATGCCCGATTGAGGATTCAACCGAAAATAAGGAATTACAAAGTATTGATGTCGTGACATTGATATCATTCAGGTTACAAGTACCTCGTCACTTACAACCACCCTGGCTAATGCACGGCGTTGCTCACGCCACCCCGGTTAAGGTATCACGCCATCAATATCGAGTTGTTCCAAGTTCAAAGTCGAATCTTCAAAAGGGACTAGTCGAAGACTTAGTCTGTTTTGACATCTCTTATGATCAGTATGATCTATTCAAAGGATACACCCTCGAAAAGATTTCTGAGGATTTTGGCAGCATCCGAACATCATGAGACAGACTCGTCTCTAGTTCTAGAGTCTAGGGTTTGACACCGACGACAACGTGTACATTGCATTTTGCTGTAGGAATGCCACTGAGCTTTCACTTACTTTACTGTAAAGTTCAAAGCCATTATGCCGAGCAAGAAAGTACCGAAAAGAAGAGCCAAACCTACTTGGGAACGTCTTCGGAATCCGGTTCAAAGACTTGTCAGGCTTGAAACTCAGTCAGTTGCAACGGAGGTTTCTCCAGGTTCATTGTTGGCTGCCCTACAGTCGGGTTCGCCATTGATTTTACAAAGAGCCACGCCATCGGCTTCTCCTTCTTCAACATCTTCAAAGCCAGCTATGGCAGATCAACCGCTCACTCCAGAGGCTGTGCTCACAAACCTCCAGAATAGCAAAGGGCTATCCAGACTGATGCTTCCATCGCCCGTCTGAATGACCTTATCAACACTCGTCTTCTACCTCCTCTCCAAGAGGAAGGCGAGGACGATGAGGCCGACCAGGAACAACCTGTCTTGGTCCCAGATCCGAATCATGAGGGGCATCTCATTGTTCAGCTCAACCCTAAGGAGGTTCGCGCACCTGCTGCGAGCCCAAATCCGGCAGGTGGCAGGCCTATTTTGAATCCAGATATGGTAGCTCTCATGGCCAAGATGGCGAAGCTGGAAGAGGAAGTCTCCAAATCCGAGAAAATCAGTGCAGGAGGAATTGACTTGGTTAGTCTCTGCCTGTATCCCAATGCCAAGCTCCCTGACAAATTCAAGATGCCTGACTTGGTTAAGTTCGACGGGAGCGGTGATCCCAAAACTCATCTCTATGGCTACCATGCCGCCATGAAGCTATTAGGTGTTGAAAGTGAGGCCATGTCTCAACTTTTCCCTCAAACGCTCTCTGGACCTGCCTTCCACTGGTTCCTGTCGCTCGACATCTCCAAACGAAGCACTTGGGAAGACATAGGGGCTGCCTTTGTCTCGCAGTATAGCTACAACTCCCAGCTGAAGATGACTATTCGAGAGTTAGAATCCACGAAGATGGAAGCTAAGGAGTCCTTTGCGGACTTTGTTAAAAGGTGGAGAGCCAAAGCCGCTCTAATGACTGAGCGCCCGAGTGAGAGAGATCAACTCCTCATTGTTTCCCGCAACCTACATCTCGACTATGCTAAGCATCTCGTGCTGGTTCAAGCATCTGCCAACTTTGAGACCTTATTTGAATCTGGCCTGGCCATCGAGGATGTGCTGCAAACTGGAATTCTGCCAAGAGGAGAGTCGTCATCTTCCTCTGCTCAAAAAGCTAAGCCGAGGGCTTATTCGGGAGATAGTAGTTCATTGTTTGGTAACATCAACTACTCCAATACAGCTACAAGTGGGAGCGATGCTCCAGCTTTCAACTCCAATCGCGCTGCCGATGTTAATCAGGTTCAAAACGCTCAAAGCTTCCGAGCCCGAACCCAACCCCGGAGTTTCTCTGCCTTCGAGGCATCTCTATCCGCAGTGATGGAGAAACTTGTCAAGTCTGGGCATCTCAAACCTTTGACCCCAACTTCCCCACCCAAAGTCTTACCTGCTGGTTACTACCCTAACCTCTTCTGTGCCTTCCACCAAATGCCTGGCCATCACACTGACAAGGGCTATCGTCTTCGACATGAGATTCAAGATCTTATTGATGATGGCACGGTTCAAGTTCCACCAAAGCCCAATGTCATTTCCAACTCATTGCCTCAACACGGGTCTGACCCTCTGGTTGGTCAGGTATCTATCACCTCCACTCAAATCAACCCGAGCCACTATATCGTCCCAGCACACCAACCCAAACCCATCGTATCCATCCCGTCCGAACCGGAGGTTAACATGATGGCTGTAGGTTGGGCAATCGAGGTTTTCACTGCCGACATCTGGATTGACAGTGATGAGGGGCTTGCAAAGGAGAGGACTAACTGGCTGAGGTCCTTTGTTCAAAGGAGCACCGAGTAGGTTTGGTTGAAGAAGCTGAGGAAGCCGAAGTGCTGTTGCTTGGGCCTGACACCCGCTAGATCCTACCTCTTTCTGTGGAAGCTACGGGTAGCTTTTTAAAAATTGCATTTTCAAAACCACGTCTAGTTTGCATTGGCAGTATGTCTAAGTTTGACACGGAGTCTTTTGCGCTTGTCTAAGTCTAGCTCTGAGTCGGAGGTTGTGCCTCTTGGCCCTCCACGTCGTAGCTTTTGTTTCGAGTTTTGAGTCTGCTGTACTTGGCGAACCCCGAGGGTTTTTATGATATGCTTTATCTTGCTTCTAAGTACTTCGCTGGCTTTTATATAAACTGTGTCGACCCTGACGACGAAGGGATAGATTTCGATGGGATCATTCCCAAGGAAATGTCTTCCCTCGCCGAAAGGGAAGACAAAAGGCATGCTCAGCCTATTAAAAGAAGAAGTAGTTTCAAATAAACTTGAAAGACAAGGATAACCTCCCGAAAGGTTCAAATTTGGTTCAAAGCCGCCCCCAGAGAAGCATTGCGCCTGGTTAGACAATCATCGACGTCTTGGCATGGTCTCATCAACTCACACCTCGCGTTTGATTTTGAGACAAAGAAGCATCAAATCCCCTGCTACCAGGTGCCAATCCAGAAAGCAGAAGCACAGAAGGCTCCGGGCCTTGTACCATGTTCAAAAGCAGCAACAATAGTGGTGTTCCGCCAAGTACAAATGAGGAAGTGCACAAAATGGCCCGGAGCAAGGCATTTCCAACTGAAGCACTCTTGACTCTTTGTCATCAAAGCCATTTTATCTGGGGCTGCGGCCAAAGATCATCGATCTCGATGGCAACAAATTCAATACCTGGGTCAACTTGGATCAATTCAAAGGTTACTTTTCCCTGAGAGAAGCTCGTTGGGTTGAAAACCCCAAGGGTGGGCAGTTCCAAGCAAAAGTTAGAGCAGCCTGCTAGACCAAAAACCTATGAAGGCGGTTTAGGCAAAAATGAATAGGTAATCAATCAAAGCTCGCTAGGCTGAAAACCCGAATGGGCGGTACTAGGCAAAAGTTAGAGCGCAAAAGGAGAGATAAATACTCGAGAGTTAACCCTTGGCCTGAACTACGTTTTGACCTGATTCCCTAGCTTGGGATACGTAGGCAGTCTCTCTTTAAGACTCGGTCACAAATCTATCAATTGGATCCATGGTTGACGTTTTGGTACACATCAAAGGTCGGAGAGGATCAAAGATCAGATCAAGCTGCATTGGAGGAATCAGAAGGGGGAAAACCTTCATCTTTCAATTTTATTACAAACTACTTCTTCAATTTACAGGCTGAGCATAAGGCCTTAAAATATTGGAAGCAGAAAAAACAGAACGAAATGCTGGCGAAGCCTAATGGCTCACAGTTTATTCTAAGTTCAGCGAAGTCTGGTGTAAGCAACCGCAGCGCGTTTGTTCGAAGTGATGCGCGTTGGTCTCAACTCTACGCACGCTTATTCCATTCCTGCAGCAGAGAGTAGCAGTCATCTACTGCCCTTGAATGTTGTTCCTGGGGCTTTTGCCAAAGTCTTGTCATACCATGCAAGTCATATGGACTTTATGTGACTGCACGGGGGTGTCGGTTTCAGTCCAGGCCTATACGAGTCATAATCTGCGTCTTATGTCCGTCTTTGTGACATTTTCCAGCTTTTCAATCAGTTGTCATATCGGGATGTTTTTCTCGGTTTTGTTTGTACAGGTCTTTGTGTCTTTTTGCGTCTCTCACAAGTGTCAGTTTCACCTGTTTAGGAATGTCGTGAGTTTTGGCCCTTAATGCCCAAGATTTCATTATTTTCCGCTTGTCTAAGGGTCTGTGTTGTATCCTGGGGCTCTTTCTCCCTTTTCATTCGAGCTAGGTGAGTTTGTACATGCGCACGTCTGTGTGTCGATTCAAAGCACTTGTCAATGCAAATTAGATATTAGTGGTTAGTTTTTACACTCTCTTCAACACTTGCAAAAGAGAGTCAATAAACTGGAAAATGCAATTGTTTCATTGCTACCCCTAGTATCAGTAATCCACTAGCAGTGGAATTTTGTGAAGCAGCAAGGGCACGTCAGCCCAGGGCCCATCAGCCCAGGGCCCATCAGCCCAGGGCCAAGCAAGGCACATCTATGGGGCATATCCGCCCAAGCATCGAAGAAAGGGCACGCAGGCCCAATTCCATTACTAAAGCGTCAACTGGGGCACGCTGGCCCGCTCAACGTCTATCAATCTGGGTTCACATCTCAGAAGTACCAGACAGTACATTAATAAGGCTCAGTGGTAGTCCTTAGGTGTCGTCGTCCTCCTAGGAGCTGCCCTTCGCTTGCATATGCATTTTCAGTATATTATACATACCCTTGCATATTGTGTGTATTAAATGTTGAAAGCAGGAAGATGGCCAACATGGTTGCCGTCATATGATTTGTTTGCCCAGGGATGCAATGCAATCTTCTGCGGAACAATCCAATGACAGCCGGTCCTATCCAACCCCAATGGCTCGATCACTTTTTATAGCGATCCGCCAGTTCAAATCAACGACAGCCGGTCCTGTCCAACTGCAATGGCTCGATCACTTTTTATAGCGATCTACCCAGTTCAAATCAACGACAACCGGTCCTGTCCAACCCCAATGGCTCGATCACTTTTTCTAGCGATCTACCCAGGTCAAATCAACGACAGCCGATCCTATCCAACTACAATGGCTCGATCACTTTTTATAGCAATTTGCCAGTTCAAATCAACGACAGCTGGTCCTGTCCAACTTCCAACGGCTCGATCACTTTGTATAGTGATCCGCCCTTCCAATTCAACGACGGTCAGCCGTATCGTCCACCTCAATCTTTCAATCGATGGTCAGCCATATCGGTCATTCAACGATGGTCAGCCATATCATCCATGACGGTCAGCCATATCGGTCATTCAACGATGGTCAGCCATATCATCCACGACGGTCAGCCATATCGTCTATCTCCACCAAATCAACGGCTAGATCATTCTGCACACTGATCAACCTGTCTCCTGTCACAATCCCTCAACGGTTTGATCATTCAGCACATTGATCTCTCCGTCCGCATTCACGACAGCCGGTCCTGTCAAATCCCTCAACGACTTGATCATTCTGCACACTGATTAGCCTGTCTCCTGTCACAGTTCCTCGACGGATTGATCATTCTGCACACTGATCAACCCATCTCCTGTCACAATCCCTCAACGGTTTGATCACTTAGCACATTGATCTCCCCGTCCACATTCACGACAGCCGGTCTTGTCAAATCCCTCAATGGCTTGATCATTCTGCACACTGATCAGCTCGTCTCCTGTCAAAGTTCCTCAACGGTATGATCATTCGGCGCATTGATCTTTCCATCTCCTGTCATAGTTCCTCAACGGTTTGATCATTCGGCACATTGATCTCCCCGTCCGCATTCACGACAGTCGGTCCTGTCAAATCCCTCAACGGCTTGATCATTCTACACACTGATCAGCCCGTCTCCTGTCACAGTTCCTCAACGGTTTGATCATTCTGCACACTGATCAGCTCGTCTCCTGTCAAAGTTCCTCAACGGTCTGATCATTCGGCACATTGATCTCTCCGTCCACCTACATAACAGCCAGTCCTATCAAATCCACAACAACGATCAGATTATCGTCCGATGGTCCGTTCATCCGCAACTGATTGTTCCCCAGGAGAGTCCGCCTTGGCCCTTCCTGAACGACAATCGCCCTCAATCTAGCCACAAGTGCATCTTCCAGCAGCCATATTGCTCTGTCTCGGATGGTCTTTGATAAGGAGATTGGCTCTGATTCCCAACAGATGGAATTCAACCTGCCTGACACGACCTACCCGTGTTTGTTGGAATACTTTGTGCCGAGGATAGCTTGATCCCCAGCAGCGACGGCCGATCCCGTCCAAATCTGCAGCGACAGCCTGTCCTGTCCAAATTCGATCAACAAGCGGCAATGCAATCGTCCACTTCTACTTCCATCCCCAGTGACGGTCCGTTCGTCCATTCAACCAATCAGGTTCTTTAAGTATTTGTGTCTACTTTGCTAGCATGTTCTGCTCTGGATTGCCTTGAGGGGTGTCTAGAAACCTTTGACGTTACTTGTACCAAGTCAATGGTGCTCCAAGTGCCGTCAAAGGGGGGCTACTGTAGACACCCCAATCTGGGCTTCCAAATTAATTTACTTATGGTATTTGATTCCCCAATGATGAACCGGATCAAGAACACTCCGGGAATGTCAAGTGTTTGAGCTTTAAGTGTTTGAAAAACCCTTGAACCTAACCTAGTCTTAAGCCACTTCCAAAAGCCAAAAACCCTACTGACGTGCGCTAGGGCGCAACCATCGCGCGCCGGGGTGCATCGTCGCGCGACGGTCTGACTCCATCGCGCGATGGTCAAACGAAGCGTTGACCAGCGTGCCAGGGCGCACCATCGTGCGACAGACTGGCTCCATCGCGCGACGATCCAAGCTGTCCCCATCACCTTTATCAGCTGGGCAACTTAACCACCAAGTAACCCTCAGCCACCCTCGTGGACTGGCTGAGCTCCTCTCTTTGCATCATATTACCTTTCCAAAGGATGAAATTTGGCCACCAAGCCAAACCAACCCTTGTTTGGTTGGTTGTTCTTTCCTCCACACACCATTTCTACCACTCTCCCTATAAATATACCCCCATGGTTCTTCCATTTTAAGGGTTGGTTTTTGGTGGATGTTTTTGGTTAGTTAAATCCAAGGTTTGTGAAGGGTCACAACCTAAGCTCCCAAGAACATATCTTGTTCTTTCTCCTCCATTACTCAAAACAACTCAAACAACCTCAACCTCAATTCAACGCTCAAACACTTTTCAAATCTCAAAGACCAAAGGTATAGCTTACCTTTGTTTTGCTCTCTGTTCTGATCCCTGAGGGGGGCTGGCAGGGCCAAGGCTGGTAATCAATACCAGACCTGGCCCTAAAGCTAGCAAGGTTTCAAAAGCCGTGGCCTGGCAGACCATCGCGCGATGGACCCGAACACTCGCGCGACACTTCTGTCTGCATGAGATTGGTCCACGTGGGGATGGGATGCTGGTCTTTTGTGCTCATTTCATACTTGTAATTATTTTGAAGCATGTTGTATATTAAATCACTGTGTTCCATGCTAAAATCTATAGGTTAGGCCCTTTTACTATGTTTGATTTGGAATGCCCTTGGGATGCTCCTGAATATGTGTCAGAGCCCCAAGCATGCAAAGCAATTCCTGGAAGTCCAGTCAGGAGCCTCGCGCGAGTGTCCCACTCAGTTGCGCGATGGTCCACTGATTTCCAGAGACTGCCCTTGCATGGGCAGCTTGGCCCTTGGCCTTTGTTTCAATACCCCACCTGTTTAGGGGTTGCTTCTCAGTTTTTACTTAGACTATTTGTAATATTATTTACATTCCAGTACACATAAACTGCTTGGTTTGCCCCCTGGGTGTGTACTGGTCCTTCCAGAGCCCAGAAGGGGATAAAGTTCAAACTGTTAGTAAGGCCACAACACTCGCGCGAGTGTATGGCTTTGTCGCGCGATTCTTCACTTGCATGCAGGTTGATCCATGCATGCAAGTTGGCCATTGTTTGTGATAAATCCATACCAAGCTCTGTTTTGATGCTTGATCAACGTTTTGAACTTTATTCCATTTATTATTTGTCATTTCATCCATCCATGCTATCTTTGATCACATCTTGCAAAATGTTACAATTTTAAATCCCCAGTTAAACTGTTCCCCGCTCTAATTGGCTAAAATTGATTAATAAAAGAAGAATCAAAATGTTTTCAAAATGCCTAAGTAGAGACCGATCTCCGGATTGGGCGAGAGGGGTGCCTTAAAACCCTTCCCCTCTCGTAACCTGGCTCCCGAACCCAGATATGGTTATGATGGACTGGTGCTTTCACTTTTTCAAATCAAATAGCGCGGCAGGTGCTTCAAAATACGGTTCCTTGGGTGTCGGACCTTCAAAAGCCAAGTGGCGACTCTGTATTTATGAGCGCTTGCCTCTCCGCTCGCGCTCCCTCGATACCGAGGGCCTTGCCCAAAGTTGTCGGAAGGGAACGGAATCCTTCTCTAAGGGCATGCTGCCCACAATTGCTTGCTTGTCTTATGTGCAGGTTGAGTGGGATCCCTGGAGGGGGATAGAGCCGGAGCCGGAGTATCTGGCGAAGAGCAGGGCCGTTACCGCGAGCAGGGTGCTGTTGGAATCAGCTTTTGGCTGGCAATGGTACTTGGGAGATTGAGTGACACGACAGTCACTTGGCCTAGCTCAGTTCCAAGTGCCAGGGCTACTTCTAACCCATGCCTCACACACTGGTGAGTACACGTGGGCTGAGCTGGAGGAGTTCACACAGCCCGATACTGACTTGGCGCACTACTTGCGTCCTGAGCGGGACTACGTTGCTTACTGGAGAGATCACTTGGCGGGGCCACTCGGAGTTCGGGCTTTCAGAGAGGTTCGGAGTCAGGCTCGTGGAGCTACTGAGGAGAGAAGAGCAGCCACAGAGAGGCAGAGAGGGGGAGAGTGCTGTGTTCGACGGAGTCTGAGTGGTCCAGTGGCGGGCGGACCACAAGAGTTGCTGTGGAAGATAGCAGTGGTGGACGCGCAAGGTAATCCAGCGGAGGTACACCTTGCACCTGCCAGAGTGGAGCCTGCACCATTGACTGTCCCGGTAAGAATAGCTTCCATTCTTGTCCTTTGATAAACTTGAATGACTGTTGAAACTATCTGATAATCCCAAACTGTATGCAGGTGCCAACTGAGTGGGTGAACGAGGTTGTTCGCCGCATGCTTGCGATGGAGAATGTGATCAGAAGAGCGGCGAGCGGCATGCCACTGGAGTTGCACTATCCAGCACCGACCCCACCACCGGTTCAGCCAGCAGTTGTTCAGAGGTTTCAAGTATGCATTTGGGAAAACGATACACTCCTGCTTTCGATACTTGTAATATGCACCTGCTTTCGATACATGTATGCTTTGATAGCCTTTGACTTGATAATTGATAGATTGTACTTGCTTTCAACAATTAATACGATATGCACAATGTATACTAATGCTTCAAATGAAATAACAATGTAGGCACAAGGCAGGGCGGCTCCTAGAAGGAAAAGCACACGGGACCCTCCACAGAAAAAGGTGGTAGCAAGGACTCCTGCACCTCCGGCCACTACACAGCGATAGATGAAGAGTACACGATAGGCGGCCAGAGATTTACAGGCAGCTAGGGAGGCCGTGGCCCCCACAGAAAGATGGTACCAGATTAAAATGCGCGATAATCCGACCCAAGACGAGCCAGTCCACAAGAAGAGGCAGCTGATATTGCCTGAAGCCTCGGAAGAAGAGGAAGAGGAAGAAGAAAGAGAGGAAGAAGAGGATGAGGAGCGCTCGTCCTCCAGTAGCGGCTTCGACGACGATCCTGGATACAAAAAGGATCCCAGAGAGGAGGAGAAGGACGACGAAGACGACTGGCTTGCGGAGTACTGAGGGCTACCATTGAGCCTCATTTTACTTTCTGCACTTTTGATTTTGATTTCGGGCCTGCGTGCCCAAGTAGATAGCTTTGATGACGGGTCAGTGTGCCCAAGTTGACATGATGTTTTGATTGGCCGAAGTGCCGCACGCACAGTACATTCCACTGTTTTGACATGGATATTGCATTGTAGTTATAAAATTTGCATTTTCTAGCTCTTTAACTCTTGCTCAGGAGAATTGATAAGAGAAAATGAAATCCAACCACTAATACCACACTTGCATTGATAATGTACTGAGATGACGCACAGACACACGCATATGAACAGGCATGACTAGCTCAAAAAAGAATGGAAAACGTGTCCTAGGATACGGCGAGGACACTTGGATACGTGGAAAATAATGAAATTTTGGGCATTAAAAGACCAAAACTCAAAATATTCTGATTCAGGTGAAACTGACACTTCCATAAGGCCAAATATGTACAAAATGACATGTACAAATTGACGGAACTAAGAAAAATGCTCCGGTAAAAGATTTAGACCAAAAAATTCTAAAAATGCCATAAAGACGCAAAAAATGACTCGAATATGTCCCGGACTAAAACCGACACCTTCGCACAGTCACATTAGGTCCATATGACTTGTACGACATGATAGAACTTGGCAAAAACCCTTAGAACGAATTTTGACCCCTCAAAACCTCGATTTGAACTCGAAATAGGTCGCCGAGGGTCCAAAATCTTTGTTGGGCGCAATATTTCGAATCCGATGCTTGGACATAGTCACAAATGCCTATAGTGACTTGTCGGAGCCATCAAAAGTGAAAAAGAACCCTTGGAATAAAAAATGACCAAAACAGGTCAGTAGCTGCTGAAATCTGTCTGCTGGTGCACTGCAGACACGCGCGTCCAACTGGGACTGGCACGCGAAGGTAGCATCACACGCGCGTGGATCTACGACTGGCGCATGAATGTCAGACCCTGCTTAGGTGCCTTTGTTTGACCACACCATCCTTTTGAAGGCCTACAAATCTTGTCCCTCTTCCAGATGGCCTGCAGATTGTTTTGAGCTGTAGGGAGAGGTGTCCTTTGCATGCAAGGTGTTAGGACACCTATGCATGGAGCTTATCCCTCGGCACGGGAACCGAGACTGATATTTTGAAAGTTTGCCTATAAAAGAAGGGTGCTAGTAACATTGAGAGCATACCACCTCCTTTCAAACACAATACACCTCTATTATATGCAATGGAAAGCCCTTTGTCTGCCTTGTTCGATCCTTGGCTAACAAGGTTCAAAACCATCAACTAGGCAAGCCCACGGTCACGAGGCCTAGCCTCGATCCATGACCTTCGATATGTGGGGCCATGCCCCGAGCTCCTCGAAGCTGCTCTTGTTCATTGGGATCCCGTCATGCATGTCTTTCGGTATTACGACGATGAACTGTGCCCCACAGTGGAGGAGTTTCAAGCCTATCTCCAAGGCTTTGTGAACTCCCACATACTTGTTGTCCCACCGGTCCAAGAGAACATGAGTCATCTGCTATGGATGACACTGAACATTTCCGAGGAGCTGACGGCGAGCATCATTCACGACGGCGAACTGGACATTGCGCGTCTGATTGAGTTGTATGGCCCCGCAGGATTTTGGAGGACTACGTCGAGCAGGCGCACCGACGATTTGCTTTCTCAATTTGCACATTGGTGGCTTACGTGTTGGTTCCAGCTGATGGAAAAGTCAGCCCTAGCTTGGTGAGCATAGCCTCACAGATGGGGGCTCGAAAGAACATGATTCCCATAGTCCTGGCTGACACCATAATGGGCTTGGATCTGTTCAAAGGCGGCCAGACCAACACATTCAGCGGCAGCCCGCGCCTGCTTCAGATAGGTTCTTACTCAGCTCACCTTTTTCTTATTTGCGCACTTTCTTATTTTACCTCGACACTCGGGTGAGAATCGCTCTGGAACCTTACTTTTTTTTTTCTTTTTTTTTCGCTCGGGCCTTATCTGGCTTCTCACTTGTCTTTTCACTCATACAGATATGGCTTTCTAACAAGGTCGGCTTGCTTGAAGTGCCCTAGGCGGGCTGGGAGCACTTTCCCAGGCGGATGCTCGAAAGATCCATGCTGTACCCCGAAAGGGAGATGTTGGAGTGGTATGTTTTCCTTCATGACATGCAGTCTGAGGATATTGTCTGGAGGTGCCCCTGGCTGAACATGCCCGAGATGGCTGTCAACTTTGTTGGCTGTGAAAGGATGGTGATTGCCGGCCTGGCAAGCTTTACATTTTACGTCCCGGGCCGTATACTCTGTCAACTAGGTATGAGCCAAGGCCTGCACAAAGCTGGGACTGAGAACTTCCAACTGCCCAACTTCGATGCTTAAACATTGCGCAACTACCGGAATAGTTGGAACAACTGGGTGCTCGAGGATCCAAACCCAAGTTTCGTAGACTGGCTGGATAGCCGTTACGTAACATGGCTCCAATCAGAAATCGAGGCAAGACTAGGTGGATACTATTGAACCCAGAAACCTTGCTTGTACTGAGAATAAGCCAAGAGCCGTTGGGCCACTCAAGCATTTTTGCTTTGCTTTTGAACATTTGTACCGCTGTACGGCCTTTAAGCTTGGCATGTCCAATAAATGAATGATATGTATAGCACAAAAGGCTCTGAATCTTGCTTGCAAAATTAATCCCGATGCAACGAAACCTTGTTTGTAGCTCAAAAATCCCCTCTGAGGATCTGAATTCTTCATTTAGCACAAAACCACATAACCAACGCTTCGACATAGTCATAAATATACATCATGACTTGCCGGAAGTGTTAAAAGTTCAAAACCAGGCCCCAGACGAAAAGTGAAAAATCACCCCCAAAAGGCAGTCGCCTGTTTTTTCTAGCAGATTAAGGCTGGACCAGCACGCGTTGAAGTGAGACACATGCGCGTATGATCTACTGGCACGCGCCCATCCTAGACAGACGCGCGTGAATGTAGCCCTATTATAGTTGCCAAGTTTGACCCATCTTGAAACTGACGTGCTGCATGCCTTGTCACTGCCCTTGGCCATCCAGAATGTCCCTGGGGCAGTTCACAAGTGTACCTTGCATTGAAGGGATGGTGCCACCTTACTTTGATATTTACCTTGGAAAAAGGATGATATTTCCAATGTTTTGGCTATAAAAGAGAATGGTCCCTGTAAATTTAAAGCACACCTCCAAAAGCTAGAGTCTTCAAAACACTCACAATGGCGAATAACCAGCCAACCTTAATCGGGCCATGGTTAGAGGCATTCGCCGCTGGAGATTGGCTATCCTTCCAGTCCCACGGGCTGGCTGCCTTCCGCTTTCTCCAGAACGGGAGGCTCTGACCAGAAATATTGAGGGCGGCCCTGCAGTTCTGGGACCCAGATGTCCATGTCTTCAGGTTCGGGGACAACAAATTGTGTCCCACCGTGGAGGAGTTCGAAGCATACCTCCAGGGCTTCGCCTCTAGTGTGATTGTAGTACTGCCTTATTGAAAGAACATGCCAAAGCTTTTAAAGAGTTGTCTCAATATCTCCGGAGGAGTAGCAGAGAATTTGCTGAGCGGTGGCCAAATCAACATCATGCGCCTGATGGAGTGGTACGGGCCTGAAGGCGACACAGAAGATACGGCCGTGTAGGCCCGGTGTCGATTTGCCCTAGCAATCTGCGTGCTAGCTGCTTATTTACTGGTGTCTCTAGTCTGACAGGTCAATCCCTCACTGGTGAGCGTTGTTGCTCAAATGGGCACTCGAAGGAATGTGGTGCCACTAGTTCTTGCGGAAACGCTCATGGGTTTGGATTTGGTTTATACCGGCCAAACAAACACATTTAGCGGTAGTCCACTCTTGCTCCAGGTAAACTCTCACTCAGCTCACCTTTTTCTGGCTTTCACACATTATGTTTTTACCTCAACTCTCAGCTAAGGCTTTATCGGAGCTTCTCACTTGTTTTTTCGCTCAAGTTTTATATGGCTCCTTACTTGTCTTTTCGCTCATGTAGCTGTGGCTATCAGACAAACTCGGACTGCTTGTGGCTCCCGAGGCAAACTGGCCTAACCTGCCTGGCCGAATGCATCAACGAGGGATGATATACCCAGAGATGTCCATAAATGAGTGGTACACGTTTATGAATGAGATGTCACCGAATGAAATCATCTGGAGGCACGAAGCATTGAATATCCCAGACATGGCCACTAACTCTGCAGGTTTCGAGAGAATGGTGATTGCTGTGCTGTCCAGTTTCACATTCTACATTCTAGGGCGTATCCTTTGCCAACTAGGAATGAGCCAGGGGTTGCACCGAGCTGGGGTAGAAACCTTTCACCTTCCTGCGCTCACTACCCAAAACCTGACTGGATACGAGCATAACTGGGGCCTGAGGCAACTTGGCGGAGTAGATCCAGATTTCAGCACAGAGCTCAAGCATCGCTACAAAACATGGCTAAGAAAATAGATTGCGAGAAGGAAAAATATAGACTGACTCCCGACAAGACTCTACTGATCTAGAATAAACTGTGAGCCTATTAAGGCCTCTAGCATTTTATTCTATTTTTATGCTTAACTATTTTTTAAGACTTTGCTCAGCTTGTGTAATAGAAGAAATAGTTTGCAATAAAATTGAAAAACGAAGAGTTTTCCCCATTTTGATTCAAATGTTGAACACTGCGCCGCTTTGACTGTAGAGATTTTTCCATAGGACTGGAAGCCATGGATCAAGTTGATTGATTGTGACCGAATCTCACGAAGAGATTGCCTACGTATCCCTTTTCAAGGAATCAGGTCGCACGTAATTCAAGCTAAGGTTCACTCTGTAGACACCTCCCAAACGGGGCATCGCCATACAGATTGATCATGTTTGTTTGCTCGATTGGTTGCTTGCTTTGTAAACCAAAATCATGGACATTCCCATGGCTAGGAACATCGCCACATGATAGCGGTTATCATCAAAATAGAGTCGCCACCCAGTTTATTAAAACTGGGAAAATAGATAGAGATTCTGAGTACGGGAGCCAAAAGTACAGTAAGGGGAAGGTGTTAGGCACCCCTCTCTGCCGAGCCGTGAGACTGGCCCATAGTTATTCAACATAAGACATATACATGCTTTATTTAATTCTAACACATAGTCTGTTTAATTAATCCTTTAAACAGTAAATAAAGTGAGCCAGTGCGATAAGTAAAGCATGCGTCAGAAAGCAGGAAACAAAGCAAAGCTGTCCCAGGGAGATGGATCCCGTGGCCGGTGAATAGATGTCACGGCCGAGGGATCCTCCTGGTTTGATATATCGGCCGAGGGATCGAAGCCCCGGTTGATGTTCTTCCTCACACCAGACAGAAAGATTAATAGATGATCAAAACGCTATGGTTAATCATAAATACAGTAAGTAAAACAAACCAGAGGCCGTTGGGCCTCACCACCTTGATCCCTCAGTTGCTTGATTGCTTTGGATTGGGTGTGATTGACTGATTGCTTCTCGTAAAACCCTAGTGTTAGGGTTTGAACTTCGGGGTTTGATTGTTGGATTGGTGGCTGCCTTCGGGAGGTTAGGGCTTTTGAAGAGAGGTTTGGAGAGAGTGTTTTTGACAGAGTTTTGTGGCTGATCGTGGTGTATTCTCTAATGAATTTCGTGTGTATATTTTCGGAGTCCAAAGGCCCTTTATATAGGCGATTGGTGACTCACTCCGGCCAATCAAAGCACGTGATTGCAATTGCAATTGCAATACAATGCAAACTTTTCGTTGTAATCTCTGAGCGTAGCCCGAACGCATCGAGAAGGTAGTGTAGTTGGATCAAACGTCTGACAGAACGTTCCGGAGTCTGGAAAAAGGACGATCTGGCGGCCAAGTAATGGATATCACGGCCGAGGAATGGATGTCTCGGCTGAAGGATAGATCTTGCGGCCGAGGGATTGATCTCTCAGGGAGATTTTCTAGCAACAGGTTGCTCGGGTGAGGAAATGATGTTAAGGCCGTGAGATCGATGTTACGGCCGATAGATGGATTCTCCTAGGCTTCTGTATTTTCTGTCTGAAAGGCTATATGGCTCTGATTGGATCCTCTAAGTGGCTCAAAGTTCTTACCGAAAGTCCTAAGGTTCTCAAGAAGGAATCAGCAATCACTGTATCCATTTCATCATCGGGATGGTCCCAAGGTGGGACTTGAAATAATCGTTAGGCCAAATTGGGGTGTCTACAAATGCCCCTCTTTGACTGAACTCAGACGGATCGCGAGACATGTTTGAGTAAGAGTCAAAGCTGTAAAAAACAACTCAATTTGGTCCAACCACTATTCCAAGGGGTTTTTGAAAAAAGGTTTTGTTATGGTCGGGCCGGGAGGCTGCCTACGTATTCCACAAGAGAAATTCAGACCAATCGTAGTTTGGGCAATAAAGAAAAGTAAAAAGTTTGGAGGGTCAGAGACAGAAGACGTACCTTAGGGCTTAAAAAGCCATAGTGCAACGTACCTAGACTGAGCCAGGGTTTTGGCGAAGAGTAGTTGAAGGAGCGCGAGGGTACCGGGGGAATTTTTGCAGAGAGCTTCCTTAGTATTTTGGGGTAGATCAGTACACGGCAGGTGCGTTTGCTTTTCTTGATCATCCTTACTTTGACTGAAAGGAGCTCAGTAGAGTAGCCTATCCTTGAGAATGAGCTGGAAGGAATTGATGTAATGGGGTGGAATCCAAGCCATATGCTGGGGATGAATCGGATGCCGGTTGTTTTTGAGCTATGAGGGCGCAGGGCCAGTAACTGGAGCACGGAGCTTTGGGGATGAGGGAACTGAGGCACGGAGCTGGTTGTAGTCATGAGGCGAGGGCCTGGACAGTGATAGCTTCTGACGTGATGGAACTGAGGCACGGAGCCGGTTGTGGTTACAAGGCGCGCGAGAGCCTAAGGTGATAGGATTGAGGCGCGGAACCTGCTGTGGTTATGAGGCAAGGGCCTGAAGTGATCGGAGCTTAGAGCTTGATAGAACCGAAGCGCGGAGCTGGTATTGATCATAAGGCGAGAGCCTGAGGTGTCAGAGCATAGGGTTTTGTCATGTTTGAACCGAAGCGGGAAGCTGGTATTGATCATAAGGCGAGAGCCTGAGGTGTCAGATCTTCAGAGCTTGACGTATTTGAACCGAAGCGTAGCTGGTTGCATTCTGATGGTCTGTGCACGGAGCTTTCTCATCATAAGTGTTGGCGTAGAGCCAAAGGATCGAGGCACTGGACCGATCAATAAAACCAAGGCATAGAGCCGGTTGATTGTAGGGTTGACCTATTTCATGAGAGATATTTAGAGTGTACATGTGTGATGATGGTTGTTAGATGTGAATATATGATGATGTAGACTCGATGTGATAATGCAATATGTGCACGGGCCCGTGCGTGTGTGTTTGTTTTAAGCTTAGAGCTTCTATCAAGTTCCGGACTTGAGCATTCAGAGCGTAGAGCTCGAGCATTCGGACGGCAGAATCCGAGCATTCAAAGTACAGGCTTTGAGCGTCCAGTACGCAGTGGTTGGGCATCCAAGCGTAGAGCTTGAGCATTCAAGTGTAGAACTTGAGCATCCAGTACACAGTGGTTGGGCATTCGAAGAGCTTCGCGCATTCAAAATGTTAGATTTTGAGCATTCAGGCGTAGAGCCTGAGAATAGATGTCTTGATTGTTGGGGCGGCATAGAGCCTGTTGAGATTTGCTTGTTTACGGCTTCGAGCCAGTTGAGATAGTGGGCTTGGAGCCGCTTTGATGAGATAACGGGCGTAGAGCCTGTTGTTGTGATAGCGAGCGTAGAGCTGCTGAGTCGAGGGCTTAGAGCCGTTGGATTGGTTATTATGGCTTCGAGCCAGTTTGAAATTGTGGGCTTTGAGCCGCTGAGATGGTAGACATAGGCTTCGAGCCTGTTGAAGTAATGGGCTTCGAGCCGCTGAGTTGAGGGGTGAAGGCGTAGAGCCTGTTGCTGTGATAGCGAGCGTAGAGCTGCCGAGTCGATGGCTTGGAGCCGCTGAGTGAGTGAATACAAGCGTAGAGCCGCTATGATAATGGGCTTGGAGCCGCTGAGTGTTCTGACTTGCTTTGGCCAGCAGTTTGTGGAGAGAGATTTTAGATGCTTGGGCATGCCCCCAAGGCTAGCCTTGATCATGTTGTATTGGCATCAGGGATGCCCCCAAGGTTATTCTGTTGGTCGAGGACCCAGAATCCATAATGGCTTGAATTGGTGCACTGAGCATGATCTGATGTTGTCGAAGGAATTTGACTGAAGGGCCAGGAGATCGATCTCTCAGCCGAAGGATTGATGTCTCGGCCGAGGAATCGACGTCTCGGCCGTGAGATAGCCAACAGTCAGAAAATCGATTTAAGTTCGGTTTAATCGATTTCACGGCCCATTTAATCTTTTCTCCTCCCCCTCTTTTATTCTTCTCCGTCCCTCTCATCCGACGACCACCACTGCACGCCACCATTCTCCTCCACCACCGTCGGCCACCATCATCTCCGGCGACCGTCCTCTCCGATCACTGCTGCCGTTGCTGCCGGCTCTTGGTTGTTTTGGGAACCGTTAGTTTTCCTTCCAGATTCGGACGTGATGGCCATGCCATCTTCGGATGTTGCGGGTTCATCCTCGCACCCTCCATGTAGGTGCGAGTATCCGTCTTCTGATGAGGAGGTGATTGAGGAGCCCGGTTTGTTCGATGCCGCTACCTACGTTCTTCCTTCGCGTAGGTTGGGCTTTGGCGGTTTCTTGCAGTACCGCCCTCCTGTGGGTGGCCCAGAGGCCGAGGTGGTTCGTCGGGAACCTGAGTTGCACCTGAGTGTTCTTAATGCACTAGTAAGTTTTCCTGAAAAGTAAAAAGTTTACTTTAGTTCGGAGTTTTGATTTCGTACGATTTTAAAAGTGAATTTCTATTTGGTGGGATGAAATCCCTTTAGCTAGGGGCGTGAATGAGAAGGACCCGTGTTTGGGTTGAATTTGTTTTTGTTTAAAGAAAATAATCGTGCCCCCTGTTTAGGCAATGCATGCTTTTGAATGTTAATTGGAGGCCCCTAGCCTTTTTTATTTGTTTATGCAATCATGAAATTAACTCCCTTTTTGGTCTCTGACAGAGAAATAGGAGGCTTGAGGCTCGCGGTGGAGGCAGGGAGGTGCACAGGTGGTTTTTGACACTGTTAGAGCAGGCTTGGGAACTAGTACGTGCTGCAGGCTTTGAGGCGTTCGTTCTGGGCCTCAATGTTCCGAAGATGGACTGGTCGTTGATGACGTCGCTGGTTGAGAGGTGGTGGGATACCACCAATACCTTCCACTTTCCTTCCGCTGGTGAGATGACTATCACTCCGGGTGACTTCTCTTTGCTGACTGGCCTGCGAGTAGGCGGAGTAGCTCTTCGAGTTGACCCCCGGCTTTGGGAGCGGGAGGGTGCTTTGAGGTGGTTTCTGGGCAAGGTGCCCCCTATTCGTTCCCAGGGTCATATCGATCTTGCTTGGCTAAGCAAGACTTTCATAGTGGCTGACATCCTGACCCAGGTGAATGTTGAGCAATTGACGCGGGCCTTTCTTCCTTACCTCCTTGGGCAAACGTTATTTGCCAATAAGGATGGTTCGGTACACACGCAATTTTTGGCTCCTCTGCAGCACTTGGGAGCTATTCGGGAGTTTGACTGGGGCTCATCTGCTTTGGCCACCTTGTATGGTAATCTTGGGGCTTGTTCGCGGGACAAGAGTCTCATTCTTGGTGGTCACTTTCGAGTGCTTGAGGTGCGTATCATTCTTTTGTATTTCTGTTCTTATTTTGGCCTTTGCTGGTTCTGAACTTGTTTTGCTAATCCATATTTCAGCTCTGGGCTTTCGAGCATCTTCTTCAGTTTCCCCCTGAGACTAGGCATGGAGATGCGAACTGTATACCTCGTTACGAGCGATGGTTGGTGGGGCAACGGAGGCCACGGTCACCAGTTTTGAGCCTTCCCGAGTGGCGGCAAGTTTTGGACCGACTGACGGTCGATCAGGTACCTTTTTCTTTGTACTTCTTATCCTTTAGACTTCCATATTCTTGTGTTGGGGCTGATTTGTCCTTGCCTTGTAGGTACGGTTTGACCCTTGGGGTGGTGTACCAGAGGATGCCCCTCTTGCACGTTGTAGAGTCTTGGACCGGACCCGTAGCTTGCTCGAGGGTCCATTTTGCCGAGCCTGGTACTTAGGCGATCGAGTGGCTAGTCAGTGGCGATCATGTGTTGAGGCTCTTCAGCTTGTTTCTCCTCCTCCTCCAGTGTCTATGAGGTCTACTTCCTTGATGTCGAAGGAAGATCTGAAGAATGCTCGGATCAGAGATTGGGCAGGTTTACTCCTCCAGGCAGGTGACTATACGGAGTACTGCCGTCTTCTCTTGGCCTCCCCTGTTGCGGCTCCTCCTGTTGCTCTTGTTTGGCCACGGGCTCCTTCGTTTGTCTCCTTCCACTCAGATGATGGGGAGGAGGAGCGTCTGGTGCTGACTCCTTACACGACCCAGCTTTACACCTTGCCAGCCGGGGCTTCACAGGTATCTTTAGCTTTCCATTCTAGCTTTCATTGCTTCGCATTGTATCCCTTGCTTAGATGTTTGTAATGTTTGATTGTTCCACAGGTACCTGTTGAGATAGTGCAGGAATGGCTTCACGCCTATCAGAGTGCAGAAGTTTTGGTTCGGAGACAGCGCCGTAGGATCCTCGAGGTACGACTCTCTTCATGAATTTCATCTACTTGGTATCATCTCTTGAATCTGAATGTTTGTATCCCTCTTTGGCTGCAGCTTGAGGCTGAGGGAGTACCGGTTGCTGGTGGGGGGAATGTGGGGATCAGTGAGCAGCCCTTGCCTTCTTCTCAGAGATCGCCTAGCTTTTAGGGCTTTTCTTTTTCCTGTTCATAGCTAGTGGGAGATAGGCAGAAACCATATTTGTATAGTGAAAGCAACCACAACAATGGTTTTGTAAACAAGTTTTTGTCTATGAAATGAGAAATGCTTTTTGTGCCCCCAGATGCTTTGAGATATGCCTGTGAAAGTCAGAACATGGCTTTAAAACACGTATTTACTGATAGATAGTAATTTATGAAGACACCTGGCCGAAGAATCGATTACTCGGCCGAAGAATCGATTACTCGGTCGAAGAATCGATTACTCGGCTGAAGAATCATTGTTGCGGCTGAGGTATTGATTATTCGGCCGTTACGTCTATTTTCCCAAGGAAGCTAGGTTTTGCTTTAGCCAAGTGGCATCCTGTTTCACATTCCTTCCTATGCTTGGTCTTTGATTTTCTGTCTTTTGCTTTTGCCATGCTCTATAGTCTGATTGCCAAATTCGAGAGCTTTCGAGGTATCCTATTTATTGTGTCCATGACCTCTAAGTTAAAAGGGATGAACAACAATTCTTGTGTCTATTGTTGTTGTCAATTCCTTGAGAAAAGCGTACTCATCTTTTGTGAGCTCAATACACAGGGTTAGCTATGCCTATTATTGAGCACAAATCCTTTGATATTTTCCTTTCTCCAAATGTTTGGGCCGCATCTCGATGCGAGATTGCCTATGTATCCCAATCAGGGAATCAGGCCTTTTACGTAGTTCCAAGATCACCACCTTTGGGGGTTGGGTTTTCACTCTTGGTTTTTCTTTTCTTATGCTCTAAGTTTTGCCTAGGTTACCTGATGGGGGTTGAGTCCCTAGCGAGCTTTCCTTGGAATGCCTTAACTTTTGCCTAGGCTGCGTTTTTCGCATTTTCTTGTCCTAGCAGGTTTTGCTCTTACTTTTGCTTGGGTGTATAGATTACCCAACGAGCATTTTTCTCTCAAGAGGGTTTTAGTGTTTTGGAGAGGAATCTGATGGAGATGTTTTTATGAATCTCCTGTTACGTTTGTACTTTCACAATGGGTAAGCTAACCCTAAGTGTTCTCACGGAGATAGTGTCTTTCTTCTAAGTTTTGACAAAAACCTAGTTTCTTAAGCAATTAGAGTTCAACCTTTCCTTCCCTTTTGTCGGGGACACAAAGATCTTGATCCCTTCGAATTTTCCCTTGTCTTGGCAATGAGAGTATAGCGCATGGCAATTGCAATTTAGGAATTTAGATTTAGATAAGCATAATCTGGAAGATGAAAAAGAAATTCTGTTAGCGGAAATAAAATGCCCAAACAGGGGCCCAAAAACTCGTTCTAGTTTGATTTAGAAAGCAAAAACAATGTTTTAACGTTCTTTGCCATGTTGTGACTTCTCAGCTACTGCAGCATGTCGGGGTCATTTCTCTTGCCTTTTTGCAACTTTATACTCTTTTCCACCCTCTTCTTTGCCAAACAGAGCCTTTGAACTGGGTTCATCTTTGAAGCTCGTACGACGGCTACCTCCCTGAGCCATGAGTAATCCCCAGATGGAAGTGTCAGTTTGAATCTCCCTTTTTCCCTCCTCATTGATTGTGTGGTCATCAGCTATTTCCTCCTGATTGAATAGTGATGCTTAGGAGGTTTCGTCGAGTGGATCTGTCACGACCTAGATTTTCGACGTAATTAAATAAAGCTTTTTCAATAAAAGATCTTCGGATAATGTACTTAATAGCCCCAAACAGTTCCCTCCTGTTAAACTTTACAAAACAAGTCCCAATTTCAAAAGAATATACAATTTTGGCACTCCGGCCCCAAAGAGATTACAAATGTTTGTACGGACAAACCATGAAGTTACAAAACCCATCTTTATCAAAAGAATGTCTATTACATAAAATGACTATGTATCTAAATCAGAGTTAGCTTCCAAAAACCCTTTTCACTTCCAAGCACGCAATTTATGCAAATCACTGTCCATCGTCTAAACCTGAAAAGAAAGATTAGGTTGAGCTATGCGAGCCCAGTAGGAAAATCTTTACTAAATTTATGTGCAAACAAGATGATATGTGCATAGGGAAGATGACAAGGGTGTACGGTTCAATCAATGGTAACCATCTACAAGAGAGTGTGGCAATGCTTAGTGTAAGCGCTCTAGGATGTACCACTATCACAAACATACGTCAAGTCCAAGGGACACGACCCCTCTAACAATCCCGATTCAACTCACTAACACAAACCTCCACGAATCGTATTTCCACCCCTCGCGTTACGGTACAATGTCTCAAGAGTTACCGTATTACCACCCCTCGCGCTACGGTAAACCCCGACCGTTAGAACCATCGTATTACCACCCCTTGCGCTACGAGATCCACAAGAGTCTCCGTATTTCCACCCCTTGCGTTACGAGACTTCCCATTCCGACTTTCGACTCACAATAACTACTTCTGCTCTCACGATACAAACCATGACTCTCTTACTATCACATTCATAAGTAAAACACCACACGACATGCCAACCATGTTTCGACGGTACCATAGACATTTCCAAGAGTCAATCAATAGATAAGATGCATTCCAACACAACGTTAACCAAACAAACTACGACTATTTCGACTAACGGAAGGTCAACGTAATGAGCACAAGGTCATTCAACCATAGGAATTCAATTGGACAAGCTTGAGATAGTTTAGGAGGTGTTACAAGGGTGTTAGAAGTGTCCGGGGTTCAAAACAATCGAAGTAGAAGCAGCGAAGGCAAAACTGCCCATAAGGAACTGGTATCGATACGGCCAAAATGGCTGTATCGATACAGGATGCTTATCAGCCAAGCCCATTCTGTTTTAACTGGGTATCGATACGGCAATAATCCCGTATCGATACGGAGAGGTTTCGAGCAGATTTTTCTGCAGATATCAGAATCTCAAGCACAACACCAACAACAACAACATCAAGCACGGATTTCACACCTTATCAAGCTATTTACACATAAAAGTAGCCAAGAAATTCCTACCTCGGTCCAAGGAACGAAACCCGACACCTCGAACGAGCTCTAGCTCCTAACTTCCAAAATTTGCCGCGATCTCCTTCCCGAACCTCACCCAATGCGATACGAGCCCGGGGTTGCGTAGAGGAGGTGAAATGAGGGTGGGTTCTTGAGAGCTTGGAGGTGTTTTGGTGAGTTTTTGAGTGGGAGGAGAGGAGAGAGAGAGAACCGGCGGGGAGGAGGGAGAGAGCCGAGAGTTGGTTTTGGGGAAAAATGATCCCATACACTCACACTCTCCTATTTATACCTCAAAATCTACAAATCACACATTTACCCCTCAATCTTCTACTCTCTCATCTAAGTCCCCAACTCAAATATTCACAAACAAATCCGTATTTTCTCAATTAAACTTTTAATCGATATTTCAAACATTAAAAATATTCGGGTCTCTACAATCTATCCTCCTTAAAGAAATTTCGTCCCGAAATTTACAACGCAAGTCAACTAAAATTCATGCATCAATTAATCATGCTCATGTAACAACACACATTTTTTTTTATACTAACAAGTTAACAATCATAAGGTTAAAAAGTTCGAGACTCATATCGATTAACTCAAAATAAATGCGAATACTTCTCCCTCACTTCGTCTTCCCTTTCCCACGTCGACTCTTCCCTTCCGAGATGACTCCATAAGACTCGCACTAATGGAATGGTTTTACCCCTCAAAACTTGCTCGCGCGAATCAAGGATATGTATCAATTTCTCCTCAAGAAATCCACCAACTTCTAATCATCCCTATCTAATTTGGATTTGCATAGGTACTCAAGTCCGTTGAATATTAGTACTAAAGTTCTAATCCCACATAATTACTTAACAATCACATCAAGATCTATCAACTAGTGCACCCACGTTCTCTAAACTCTGAAATTCACATTCCTATTCATTGTGCCTTATTCCAATAAGTATACATCTACCTACCAAGAAGGATGTATCGAAAGCTTATAAAACTCCAATTCTTATTTCCCTCAATCAACGTCAACCAACGAATCAAAATTTTCACATACTAATTTAGAGTACCCAACTTGTCTGTATTGAAATAGAATCAAGAAAAAAAAATCCTCATCCGCTTAATAGCGTTCTAAATGAATTCTCAAGAGCTAACTAATCACTTGGTACCACTTGATCTAATATACACTTTGTATAATAACGAATTATCCCTTTCCTTATCACATGATGTTAAATTCGTTGAAGTAGCATGGGCCATCTCTAACTTAAAACTCAGGCTTGATGATTTCCACCTTGTAGCCACCATGTTCAATAGTACCCCCACAAAAGAATCTAACTAAGCATGCATATTTTACCAAAAGATACTCACAGAAGACTCAAAGAAAGGGAGTGACTTATTCACAAACGAGATTCATAATCATAGAATGAGTCCAAACTAAACTTAGCTTGCAAGCAATCCAAGATCCAATTATTAGACTACATAATGATTCATTACCCTCTGCTCAATCACAATCATCAACTTGCCATAGTTAAACTCCTCACTCTTCAAGTTATTGATATTTCTTTCAACTCCAAGCGTAGACACGTCCCACAATCGATCCAACTCTATTGATACTGCTAATGATAGACTGCAACATTACTCCCTTAATTATCCCAAATGATCCTATGCATCTTGGTACTCACTTCCCCCTCACAAAGACACGATTAACTTTCCTTAATGTGGCGAAATACATAACACCAAACCACTAGCCATTATCTCTAACTCACATCCCTGTCCACCCACAGAATTTCTTTTACCGACTTTACAAACCAACCAAGATTCCAACATCACTCCACATCCCTCAGCCTACTCGGAATCACCACCGACTTCCATCTTGGAAACCCAAACCTACTCCTACGGCAACGTTCTTCTACATGACTCAACACGACACAACATTAAAACTACTCAGGTGAACTCTCAAATCCATTATCCTCCTTACCACAAGCCATTAACTACTCTCAACTAAGAGTTGATACATCGTGGAAACTTCTCATATCAAATCTTCCGATCATATCATTGATGCTGTTAAGGAAATGACATGTGTCAGGTTCCAACTACAAAACAACTCCACTTAGTCACCCAAGGAATAACACTGCTAATCATAATTGAGACATGGTGACCCTTATCAATTATAGGTTCCAATAGAGTCATGAAAACTAATGCATCTTAGGACAATCTCCCATACAATAGCAATACTCAAGATATGCTCCCTCGAGAAAATAAACGCTAGGTCAAAGTCTAAGCGTCTGACGTGATGATATTAAAAATTAAACAACAACCACGAGTCTCAATTTACGATTTTCAATAGCATGTGTATAGTGTCACACGTCATTAAGTAAATTTCTTCCTTCCCCCTTTTTGACATTATCAAACAGTAGCCAACATAGCAAAACTTAGGATGAGGTTCACTCCGCTGGGATGTAACCGACTCTAAGCCTATACTGTTACCATTTCCAAAAGGTACTAAACGAATAATCAATTTACACAAAGCATTACTCTTTTTCAAAGAGACCCCCTTTTTTTTTTTTTTTTTTTTTCCAATCACATACATATATAACTCCGTAGGTGTAAAAGTTCTCAAAACTAAAATCCACCACTTCACATATTTCACTATACTTACTCGACGCCCCAGATAGAAGACTTGATTCAAATGCGGCATGTGTCTACAACGTTCAATTAGTCTCACTTGTTCAATGTACATCTCACGAAGACTGAACTAGACTATCAAGATTCTCAATAAGACTATAATCTAGAAAATGAAAGGCATGCAAAGCACTAGTCAACTCGTAAGCCATAACAAAACAAGGAGTTGAGAATAGAGATTCCAATCATCGTATAGCGTTAAGTCAAACTAAAGGATTTGTGCCAATCAACTCAAGTACGTTTCTATCGATTACATATTTGACCAGGGACATGTATCCACACATCACATCACTATCTACTTAGTACTGCATTCAAAGGATAAACTTCACCCACTAGGATTACACAACCAGTCAAACCAGAAAATCTACACTAAATAGCAGAACACTTTATGCACGAATATCTCAGTAAACCAACCGTTGATTCATCGTACAAATTGAGAGCGTTGCACAGTACCAAACACACCTACACATCATCGGACTCATACAGTACCCAATACTTCACAATTCATGGCTTTAGGAAGCCCAACAGTTATCTCATTCCTTTCAATCTCGTGATGCCTCACACGACCTCTATTCACTTCACTAGTCCAGAGCATTCTCATTCATTCGGTCAAGTCAAATCATGTATTTCTCATGTTCACAGTCTTAAACATCACTACATCACATCACAAATACACGTATTATCAATTCTAATTATTCCTCTATTTTAACAACTTTACAACCTAGTAACATGCCTATACTTCTCGTTACATTCTAAGACTCCAACTACTTCGTCACTTAAGAATCAATCTCACTCACACCAACATCCTCTAATAGTTCCGCTCACCACAAGTTTCACATCTCACGATTGTCCCTCAGCTAAGAAATCATATCAACCTCAATTTTCCTCAAAGGCATTTGCCATATCTACACTTGACCTCAAGAACAACAACTTCCATTACCACTACCATCTCTGCTGTCACCATCATTATCACTATTATCCCTTCATCTCTCTTAAACAAATTTATCGTCTCAATGGCATTCCTTCATATGTCCTATACTGTCATTAGTCTAGTCCGCGTACCCGATTATACACCATGATCGATCTCTACACTCCAATCCTTCTTTTCACAACATATTATTTCTCCACATGCCTATCACTTCAAAGTTCCTACCATTCCCACCCAGGACACCAATTACATTTCGCCTCATTGTCAACCTCAACAGCTCACATTCGTATCGCCCTCACTCCAGACAAATTTCTCACCACACACTTACATCAATCACTCGACTTAAGTCACATAGATATAATTTACCTTAGCGATGACGACTACAACACTATAACCCTTCTCAAGCCTAGAGTTCTAGCCCCTATACCCAATCGTAGTGTCCAATTGACTTTCCGAGACTTCCATCTAGAAGGAGCGGTGATCAAGCGCCTCTTCCAGCTGGATCTCATCGGTAGCCTGGGTGTCCAGAAGACACATACCGTATCTAGACACCCTACCTAATACCTATAACCCTCATCTTCCTAAATCAACCTCAACAACCAATATAATAATGACAAATCACATAAGATTTGATTAACGCAATTTAGACCCAATAAGTAATCCACGCAATTCAAGTAAAACACATCCAGCACTTAGCTCATAAATCTTATTAACAGTCCAGCACTTCTATTACATACTAACAGATACCTCCTCTCACAAGTCGACCTCGCCACTAAGCATAAGCACTACCACAATCTTCGTCCTTTCATATTCTTTCCTGTCTAACATCTCATCTACATGTTAGGCACCTTACCACAAATGGCTCAAAAACAAAACTACCAACAGTAGTGATAACAATAGTAACGGTCGCAACCATATCCACCATAAGGAGATCAAACTTCTCATTTTCTCAGACACAAGTACCAGCTTTTAACTATTTCATGTAAGCATATACATATACAATGCCTATTCAGTGAACACATATCGGTCATGCAAGCACACACATGTTTTTGTTAAAAAAAAAATGTGATAATTTTTGAACCCATGAGACTAAGTCTCCCCACGGTCTCTAGGTATTCTAAACCTAGATGCTCTGATACCAATTTGTCACGACCTAGATTTTCGACGTAATTAAATAAAGCTTTTTCAATAAAAGATCTTCGGATAATGTACTTAATAGCCCCAAACAGTTCCCTCCTGTTAAACTTTACAAAACAAGTCCCAATTTCAAAAGAATATACAATTTTGGCACTCCGGCCCCAAAGAGATTACAAATGTTTGTACGGACAAACCATGAAGTTACAAAACCCATCTTTATCAAAAGAATGTCTATTACATAAAATGACTATGTATCTAAATCAGAGTTAGCTTCCAAAAACCCTTTTCACTTCCAAGCACGCAATTTATGCAAATCACTGTCCATCGTCTAAACCTGAAAAGAAAGATTAGGTTGAGCTATGCGAGCCCAGTAGGAAAATCTTTACTAAATTTATGTGCAAACAAGATGATATGTGCATAGGGAAGATGACAAGGGTGTACGGTTCAATCAATGGTAACCATCTACAAGAGAGTGTGGCAATGCTTAGTGTAAGCGCTCTAGGATGTACCACTATCACAAACATACGTCAAGTCCAAGGGACACGACCCCTCTAACAATCCCGATTCAACTCACTAACACAAACCTCCACGAATCGTATTTCCACCCCTCGCGTTACGGTACAATGTCTCAAGAGTTACCGTATTACCACCCCTCGCGCTACGGTAAACCCCGACCGTTAGAACCATCGTATTACCACCCCTTGCGCTACGAGATCCACAAGAGTCTCCGTATTTCCACCCCTTGCGTTACGAGACTTCCCATTCCGACTTTCGACTCACAATAACTACTTCTGCTCTCACGATACAAACCATGACTCTCTTACTATCACATTCATAAGTAAAACACCACACGACATGCCAACCATGTTTCGACGGTACCATAGACATTTCCAAGAGTCAATCAATAGATAAGATGCATTCCAACACAACGTTAACCAAACAAACTACGACTATTTCGACTAACGGAAGGTCAACGTAATGAGCACAAGGTCATTCAACCATAGGAATTCAATTGGACAAGCTTGAGATAGTTTAGGAGGTGTTACAAGGGTGTTAGAAGTGTCCGGGGTTCAAAACAATCGAAGTAGAAGCAGCGAAGGCAAAACTGCCCATAAGGAACTGGTATCGATACGGCCAAAATGGCTGTATCGATACAGGATGCTTATCAGCCAAGCCCATTCTGTTTTAACTGGGTATCGATACGGCAATAATCCCGTATCGATACGGAGAGGTTTCGAGCAGATTTTTCTGCAGATATCAGAATCTCAAGCACAACACCAACAACAACAACATCAAGCACGGATTTCACACCTTATCAAGCTATTTACACATAAAAGTAGCCAAGAAATTCCTACCTCGGTCCAAGGAACGAAACCCGACACCTCGAACGAGCTCTAGCTCCTAACTTCCAAAATTTGCCGCGATCTCCTTCCCGAACCTCACCCAATGCGATACGAGCCCGGGGTTGCGTAGAGGAGGTGAAATGAGGGTGGGTTCTTGAGAGCTTGGAGGTGTTTTGGTGAGTTTTTGAGTGGGAGGAGAGGAGAGAGAGAGAACCGGCGGGGAGGAGGGAGAGAGCCGAGAGTTGGTTTTGGGGAAAAATGATCCCATACACTCACACTCTCCTATTTATACCTCAAAATCTACAAATCACACATTTACCCCTCAATCTTCTACTCTCTCATCTAAGTCCCCAACTCAAATATTCACAAACAAATCCGTATTTTCTCAATTAAACTTTTAATCGATATTTCAAACATTAAAAATATTCGGGTCTCTACAGGATCATCGCACTCTTCTTCCATTTCATCAAAGTCGCTTTCTCCTGTCTTATAGGGTTCTGTGCATATGAAATCTAGATCTTCTCTTTCCTCTATCCATTGATTATAGTCGCACTCGTCGTAAGGGTTGACCCATGGTTGCATTTGAAACTCCTCTACCTTCTCTATGAGATTGATTGTCTCCCAAACAATGGGCGGTGTTGGAATTTTGGGACGGTGATGCGTACCACTATTTAGGCAGGCTCGAAGCGAGCGTGCCTCCTCATCATGATAACCCTTTCTTTTCCTTCTTTCTCTTTTCAAACCAAATACGAAGCCATTCATCGTCTTCTATGAAAGGAATGTCTGGATCTTCCAAATTGTGTTTTGCCCAGGAATGCTCCCTCCACTTCCTTAGCTTTTCTTCCTCTAATTGGTCTTTGCTACTTATGTCGAACATGTCAAGATCGATCACTTCCGATTGATCGGAGTCGTTATCCTCCTCCTCCTCCATCATAAAACACTTGTCCTCCTCGGGGAAGGTTAGGGTTGGTTTGGTTTGGTTGTCTTGGACAATGTATTGGCTGGGATTGTATGTGGGGTTGTGAGATAGATTTATGAGATTGATACTTCGAGGTGGCGGTTCAGCATTATGGGTAGGGAGTGGGTTGGCTTGCCCATCAGGTTTTGGAGGTTTTATGGTTCGACTATCAATAAGGTCTTGAATGTCGTGACGAAGACGCATGCAATTGTCTGTTTCGTGCCCAGGATGTTGGTGGTAGGCGCATTGTTTGTTTGGATCGTGGTTTGGACCATAGGGTGGCTGAGGAAGTGGTTTGTTTAAAGGTTTGAGATGCCCTTGACGGCTGAGAATGGTCAAGGCTTGGGACAAGGTCATGTAAAGAGGATCAAAGTTGCGGCGGGGTCGATTTGTGCTTCGGGATGGGCTAGTTTGGAAAGGGTCTTGAGACAAGGATGTGCCAAGGGCATTCACGGAGGCGTGAGATGTACGGCTAGAGAAGGTTTTCTTAGGCGGAGGAGTGGCCTCTTCTTTCCCAATGAGTCCTAGTTTGATTCCATCTTTGATTTGCAACCCAGTGGCATGCAAACGCTTGAAATCGGTGATAGCCTGTGTGTAGATGTGCCTGAGATATTTGGGTTGCAAATTTTTGACAACTATCCTCACTTGGTCTTCCTCGGAGGGGTGGTTCTTCATCTTGGCAGCCTTTTCCCTCCATCTTGCCACAAAGGTAGCAAAGTCCTCATTGGAATCTTGTTTGGTCATTTCCAAGTCTCGAGTTGTTAGCTCAATTTGGACATTGTATGCGTACTGTTTGACGAAAGCGTTGGCAATTTCTGGCCATGTTTGATAGTGCACAAACTCCAAAGTGAGGAACCAGTCGAGAGCACTTCCAATGAGAGTTCGCTGGAACAACTGGGCGATGAGCTCATCATTCAAGCCCATTGGCTTCAGGGTGTTGATAACGTGGCGAACATGACTGGTAGGGTTTCTAGCTCCATTGAATTTCTAGATGTTGGGCATTTTGAAATTCTCAGGCAGCTTGGATTCTGAGAAGAGGCAAAGTCCCTCGAAATCCAGAATTTGGTCCCCTTGTGATCGAGCCAAGGCTTGTTTGATTTCCTTGACTTGCTTGGTTAATTCGGGACTTTCTGCCAATATCACTTTATGGGGATTCTCGTCTTCCATTGATCTTTCCTCATCCTCAGCATCTCTAGCTGCCTTTTCTGCTAGCAGCGCAGTGATTTGAGCTTGGAGGTTGGCAATAGTGGCGTCGTTGTCTGCCATGAAGGTAGAAGGGTTGCTTGACGAAGCTTGGGATTTAGTAAATGACGGGGTCCATTGAGGGGATGACCGGGAAGTTTCTGGAAGCAGTTGGGATCGTTGTGGTGAGGGTGTTTTGGCAGATGAGGACGATAGACGGGATGGTTGCAGAGACCTCTGTTTGGCGTAGCTTCGGGTGTTATAAGAGTACAAAGTTGGCTGTGGTTGCTTCTTTGATTTACCTATTGTGCCTGCTTGAGAAAGTAGAATACCTGAGGATCAGTACTTGGCTCGTACAGTGTTAGGATTTGGGCTGAAAAATCCCAACACTTCTGCACAGAAAGAGTTAATTACAACAACAGATGGTACAAGGTGTGAGGAAGAACTTGGAAGTAAAATGCAAGTAGGTTCCTAGCCTGTAGGTTCCTGTCTTAGTTTGATAAGTTCTATGGCTTTCTAAAGCATGCAAGGTTTTGGTAGTCTCAGGGTGCTCCGTTGTCAAAGGGCACCAATCCTCTCACCAGCCCATCATAGACGGTGATTGGGTGATTCCCTTTTTGATATACCACTAGGTACGAGTGACTGTGGAGTTTGCTGGAACCCCCAACATAGCCCGTGTCATGCCGGGATATCAGGTGAACTCAACGGGTTGCCCGCTAGATGCATATGATAGATGAATTAAATAAGGCATGTATTAGTTTTATGTTGAACTTTTTGGTTATGGCTCTCATGTCCCCAGCAGAGTCGCCAAAAACTGTAGACACCTCCCAAACGGGGCATCGCCATACAGATTGATCATGTTTGTTTGCTCGATTGGTTGCTTGCTTCGTAAACCAAAATCATGGACATTCACATGGCTAGGAACATCGCCACATGATAGCGGTTATCATCAAAACAGAGTTGCCACCCAGTTTATTAAAACTGGGAAAATAGATAGAGATTCTGAGTACGGGAGCCAAAAGTACAGTAAGGGGAAGGTGTTAGGCACCCCTCTCTGCCCAGCCGTGAGATTGGCCCATAGTTATTCAACATAAGACGTATAGATGCTTTATTTAATTCTAACACATAGTTTGTTTAATTAATCCTTTAAACAGTAAGTAAAGTGTGCCAGTGCGATAAGTAAAGCATGCGTCAGAAAGCAGGAAACAAAGCAAAGCTATCCCAGGGAGATGGATCCCGCGGCCGGTGAATAGATGTCACGGCCGAGGGATCCTCCTGGTTTGATATATCAGCCGAGGGATCGAAGCCCCGGTCGATGTTCTTCCTCACACCAGACAGAAAGATTAATAGATGATCAAAACGCTACGATTAATCATAAATACAGTAAGTAAAACAAACCAGAGGCCGTTGGGCCTCACTACCTTGATCCCTCAGTTGCTTGATTGGTTTGGATTGGGTGTGATTGACTGATTGCTTCTCGTAAAACCCTAGGGTTAGGGTTTGAACTTCGGGGTTTGATTGTTGGATTGGTGGCTGCCTTCGGGAGGTTAGGGCTTTTGAAGAGAGGTTTGGAGAGAGTGTTTTTGACAGAGTTTCGTGGCTGATCGTGGTGTATTCTCTAATGAATTTCGTGTGTATATTTTCGAAGTCCAAAGGCCCTTTATATAGGTGATTGGTGACTCACTCCGGCCAATCAAAGCACGCGATTGCAATTGCAATTGCAATACAATGCAAACTCTTCGTTGTAATCTTTGAGCGTAGCCCGAACGCATCGGGAAGGTAGTGTAGTTGGATCAAACGTCTGACAGAACGTTCCGGAGTCTGGAAAAAGGACGATCTGGCGGCCGAGTAATGGATATCACGGCCGAGGAATGGATGTCTCGGCCGAAGGATAGATCTTGCGGCCGAGGGATTGATCTCTCAGGGAGATTTTCTAGCAACAGGTTGCTCGGGTGAGGAAATGATTTTAAGGCCGTGAGATCGATGTTACGGTCGACAGATGGATTCTCCTAGGCTTTTGTATTTTCTAGTCTGAAAGGCTGTATGGCTCTGATTGGGTCCTCTAAGTGGCTCAAAGTTCTTACCGAAAGTCCTAAGGTTCTCAAGAAGGTAATCAGCAATCACTGTATCCATTTCATCATCGGGATGGTCCCAAGGTGGGACTTGAAATAATCGTTAGGCCAAATTGGGGTATCTACACACTCGAGTGTTTTTACCTCTCCTTTTACGCTCTAACTTTTGCCTAGACCCGCCTTCTCAAGTTTTTGATCTAGCGACCTTTGATTGATTGCCTATTTATTTTTTTCCTAAACCGCCTCCTCAGGTTTTCGGTCTAGCAGGCTTGCTCTAATTTTTGCTTGGAACCGCCCACCTTTGTGGTTTTTGGCCCAACGAGCTTCTCTTAGGAATAGTAACGTTTGAGTTGATCCAGGTTGACCAGAGTGTTGAACTCGTTGCCGTCGAGGTCAATGAGCTGAGCTGTTCCCCCAGAAAGGATAGTCTTGATGATGTAAGGTCCCGAGCGCTTCGGACGAAACTTACCACGAGGATCGAAGACAGGTGCTCGGATCTCCTTTGTAACCATATCCCCTTCGACCAAGTCTCGAGACTTCACCTTTTTGTTGAACGCATGGGCGATTCTTCGTTGATACCCCTGAACATGATACAAGGCACGGAGCCTCCTCTCATCAAAAAGCATGAGTTCGACAAATCTCCCATTGAGCCACTCGGATTCCGTGAGTCCACATTTTGCCATGACCCTCAATGATGGTACCTCAAGCTCGATAGGGAGTACTGCTTCCATCCCGTAAACTGGGGAGAAGGGAGTTGCCCCTGTTGATGTTTGAATAGATGTTCGATACCCCCAAAGAGTTAGAGGTAGTTGCTCGTGCTAGTCCCTAGCGGACTCAGCAGATTTCTTGATGATCGTCTCGACATTCTTGTTCGCCGCTTCGACAGCCCCATTTGTTTGAAGGCGATAGACTGTTGAATGATGCACTTGAATCTTGAACTCATCAAAAAGTTCCAAAACCCTGCCTTTGAAATGGGTCCCATTATCTGACACAAAGGCCTGGGGAACACCATATCGATAGATAATGTTCTTTCTGATGAAATGAGCAACTTGAACCGCAGTCAGGGTTTTGTAAGATTCGGCTTCCACCCACTTGGTGAAGTAATCTATCGCCACTAGAATGAACCGGTGACCGTTCGAAGTAGACGTCATGCCAATAACATCGATGCCCCACACAGAGAAAGGCCAAGGCGACGTCATGCCAAACAAATTGGAGGGAGGAACATGCATAAGATTGGCATGGATCTGGCACTAGTGACAGCGACGTACATAATCCACACACTGCGATTCCATTGTTGACCAAAAGTACCCATGCCGTAAGATCTTCCTAGCAAGCATGACACCGCTCATGGGAGGGCCACAGACTTCTTCATGAATCTCCTCCATTATCCTTGTGGCCTCAGCGCCATTGACACAGAGCTTGTGCATTCCACAATGAGATCTCCTATACAGCTTTCCTCCACAGATGATGTATTGGGCAGCCAACCTTCGCAACGCAGTTTGATCCTTTTTAGTGGCCTCAGCCGGATACTCCCCGCTTTCAACGAAGTTCCATATATCATGGTACTAGGGCAGGCCATCATCGACATCATCGATGGCGTTGATATACTGATAAGCAAGGAAGTCCCGCTGTTCAATCAGGATAGGGCGGAGCTTGACACCCAACGGAAGTTCGACCATGGAAGCCAAAGTTGCCAAAGCATCGGCGAATTGAATTTTCAAGTGGGGAATGTGAGTAAATGTCACCTTGTTGAGGCGAGGAATGAGTTCTTCCAAGTCTTGATGATAAGGTTTCAATTTTTCTTCACGAACTTTCCAGTCCCTGTTGGCTTGAGATACTACAAGATTGGAATCGCCAATGACCTCAAGCTTTTCAACACCAAGCGTAAGCGCAGCTTCCATGCCAACAATGCAGGCCTCATACTCAGCTTGGTTGTTTGTGACATCAAAGTTCAGTTTGAAAGCAAGTGGAATATGAGAGCCATCGAGTGTTATCAACAATACTCTGATCGCATATCCTTTCTGATTAGCTGTCCCATAAATGTAGAGAGTCCACGCGTCTTTGATAACTGTCAGCACCTCCTCATTTGGAAACACAAAGTCTAAGTCCTCCAGTCCATCAACAGAATGATCAACCAAAAATTCTGCGACCGCACGACCTTTGACAGACTTCCTTGTGACGTATTCGAGATCAAATTCTGCCAAGAAGAGCAACGAACGTGCTAACTTACCAGTAAGCACAGGCTTCTCAAATAGATACTTGAGAGGATCCATTCGAGAAATCAACTTCACTGGATAAGCAAGCATGTAGTGTCTCAATTTCTTGGAAGCCCAGACAAGAGCCCAACAAGTCTTTTCCAAGGCGGTGTAGCACTCTTCACATCCGACCATTTTCTAGCTCAGATAGTAGATGGCCTTCTCAACCCTTTTGTCTCCTTCTTGAGCCAGCAGACACCCCATAGATGAAGGGTTCACCGACAAGTACAGAATCAAAGGTTTCCCAGGCACAAGTGGCATCAAAATTGGAGGCTTTTGCAAGTAGTTCTGAATCGAGACAAAGGCAGCCTGGCACTTGTCGGTCCATATGTATGGGGTGTCCTTCTTGAGTAGATGAAACATCGGCTCACAAGTTAAAGTTAACTTGGCGATGAATCTGCTGATGAACTAAACCTTTCCTAAAAAGCACCGCACTCCCTTTTCAGACTCTAGTGGCTTCATCTCAAGCACGGCCTTGATCTTTGATGGATCGACCTCTATCCCTCGAGAGGTGATCATGAAACCAAGCATCTTGCCTGCTGTGACCCCGAATGTGCATTTTTTAGGGTTAAAACACATGCGAAACTTACGGAGCCGTTCGAAGAACTTTCTAAGCACAGGAATGTGGCCTTCTCGAGTCTTTGACTTAGCAATCATGTCATCCACGTAGACTTCAACCTCTTTGTGGATCATATCATGCAATTGTAGCAGCCCGCTGGTAAATAGGACCAGCATTCTTTAACCCAAACGGCATGACCAAGTAGCAGTAAGTCCCCCATTTAGTGATGAAAGTCATTTTCTCACGGTCCTTTGGAGCCATAAGAATCTAATTGTAACCCGAGAAGTCATCCATGAACGAGAGCAAAGCATGCCCTGCAGTATTATCCACAAGCACATTGATGTGTGTGTGGGCTACCAGCCCGAAAAATATATTTCCTGTTTGAAGAAAAATTGATTTGAAGAGTCGCCACCCGGATTTGTGGTATATCACCCGAGAAACCGTTTTGTTTGAAAACCATTGATTTGAATTGAAAACCAGATATCGTTTTGAGGGTTCGGAAGCCATGTTACGAGGGGGGAAGGGTTTTACGGCACCTCCCTCGCCCGATTCAAAATCGGTCTCTACTAAACATTTGTGGGATTTTTCAAAGGGATTTTGTTTCATTAAAGCGTTTAGCAAGTATCCACAGTTATAACACGTAAGAAGTGCATGCATGTGCAAGTGTATAGTGGATGACAAAATGGTAAATGAATAAGATGCATGATAATAGAAACTGATGATCTGCCACTGACTTCACTCTCGAGCGCTTGGGAGTGGTCCCGAGCGCTCGAGACCTTTTATCACCTGCAAAACAGAACTTAGCACGTCTCGATGCAAACGGAATATACAAACAGTGAGGTATAAATTAGAGCAGCATTTAGGTAGGTTTGCTCAGCATTGAACTCAAACAAACAAGAACAGGTCTTGAATATCCAAGTATTGCTTCCTTGCAAACAGGAAATAAACCCAACTGGGCTCTGGAAGGACCAGTGCACATCCAGTACATACTAAAATACAGGAAATGCAGTATTTGATGACAAAATAAGATTTTGGTCGCAGCAGCACTCCTGAGCGCTCAGGAATGGTCCCGAGCGCTCGGGAGTGAACCCAGTGCCCAAAAAAAGATTTGTTTCTTTGTATTCCTCTTGCTCTTGTTGTTAAACCAAGATCAAGTTGCTCACAACCAGTATGAAGAACTGGTATGAGCCACCGATCTCCCTCAGACAGGGGAAAACAGCAGGCTTAGGTACAAAATGAAATTTTATACCTTTGATCAAGCTTGAACTTGACTTCTTGATGGATTTGAGGACTATAATGTGGCTGGAAAACAGTGAGAAACAAGGTCTTAGATGTATCTAAGAATAAAAAAATTTTGGTGATTTTCTTGGATGTTTCTTTGAAAATTATTTGAAGGGAAAATTTGAAAAATGTTTGAGGGTGGTTGAGAGCTAGAACTTCTGAAAACAGGGGAGTGAGGGAGAGAAATTTTCGTGGTCCCTTTTGAGATAGAACAATGGGGTATTTATAGGGGAGGGGAAATTGAGTTTGAAACTTGAAAAATAAAAGAAAAATGAAATGGAAAATGGTTTTGGGGGGAAAAATGGCATGATTATATTCCTGCCCCATCTGAATAATCAGGCAGGACCAGGTTGAACGTTGAATGGGTCTGAAAAGCCTGAAAAGCCATGGTCAAAGGCCAAGCTCAACATGCATTGGTCAGTCAGCACTCCCAAGCGCTTGGGAGTGTCACTCCCGAGCGCTCTAGAGTGGTCCCGAGCGCTTGGGAGTGGCAGCCCAACTTCAGAAGGGCGCCACGGACACTCCCGAACTCGGTTTTGGGTGTTTTTCGAAGCGTTGGAAAGCTCGTTAAGTCCTCTTTCTAACCCAATTGGTTTCATTCAAATATATTTTATATGCTAAAATGTGTGCCAATTTTACCCTCAGGGTGTCGAGAAAAAAAGAATGTTTTGATTTTGAAAAAGTCTAAGAAGTATCGTCCAAGTTTGCCAAGGCCCGTTTTGACCCTATTTCATCATCGGGGAGCCTCGAGGGCACAAGTTAAGGAACTTCGACAAGTTCAAATTGGGGTGTCTACAGTGTGGTAAGGGAAAATCGTCTTTGGGGCTTGCTTTGTTCAAGTCCCTGAAATCGACACAAACTCGAATTTGCCCATTCTTTTTAGGAACTGGAACGATATTGGCTACCCAAGTGGGGTACTGAGAGACCATGAGAAAACCAGCGTCAATCTGCTTGGTGGCCTCTTCCTTGATCTTCTGCACCCAATCCGGCCTCATCCGCCTGAGCTTCTATTTCACAGGTTTAGCATTTGGCAACAAGGGGATCCGATGTTCCACTATCTCGGGGTCGATGCCAGGCATGTCTTGATGAGACCATGCGAAGACATCGCTGAACTCGGTGAGCAGCTCTTTGAAATCACAATGCTCCTCTGGCGAAAGCATGGAGCCCACTTGAACCATCCGGGGATCGTTCTCATATTTTAAGTTTATAGAAACTACTTCTTCTTTTAATGGCTGAGCATACCTTTCATCTTCCCTCTCGATGAGGGCACGAATTTCCTTGGGAATATCCCCATCGAAATCTATCCCTTCATCGTCGGGGTCGACACAGTTTATATAAAGATCAGCAAAGTAGTCAGAAGCAGATTCTTTCATTTCACAAGACCCTTCAGGGTCGCCAAGTACAACAGAATCAAACTCGAAGTAAAAGCTATGACGTGGAGGGCTAAGAGGCACAAACTCCAACTCAGAGCTAGACTTAGATGACTCCACAGACTCTGTGTCAGACTCAAACTCCGACTGAGACTCAGATGTGTCATCAATGCAAGTTAGGCGCGGTTTGAAAATGTAGTTTTTAAAACTACCCTTGGCTTTCGTGATAAGAGAGGTGGGATCCTCAAGGGCTTCAGGCCCGAGCATGAGCACTTTGGCCTCTTCAGCTCCTTCGACCAAACCCAATTGGGAGAACTCAAGGAACAGCAGCTCCAAGCTCCCCTGATCGAAAGATCCCAGCCAGTCAGTCTTCACTTTAGTCTAACTAAGCTTCCTCTTGAATTCTGCATTTGCCACCCTTCATCATTGTCTGACCAGTTGTCATCAGCGAATACTTCAAAACCAGGTAGCAGCTCCCCGGTTTTTGGATCGATAAATGGCTCAGTCTGTCCTGTGTAAATAGCACTACCAACCTCACTCACAAAGTAGCTATCGGGATCACCATAAAGGGTTCAAGGTTTTCCCATATGTTTCTTTCTTTGACATCCTTGGCTGAGGCGATGTACCCCAAACCAAAGCGGCCCTCGCTGGAAGGAAAGGTAGGGAACTCAGGGACCCCTTGCTGGTGAATTCCTAACCCCAAACAAGCAGATAGGACATCCTCCTCATTATGTCCAATGCAACGGAGCTTATAATGAAGTCCCCGTCGACATTGATAGCAACGACAGAGCCGGATGTGTCGAAGGAGAAACCCCCAAGATTGACGTCTTCTTCGCCATGCATGATTCCCAAAACAGGCGTTCCATCAACGTCATGGGGACGATTGCCAGAGTCGCCTCAAATTGTCAACGTGCCAGTAGGAAGTCCCAGCATTAATTTCTGGTGGAGAGTTGAAGGCACGGCCATGATATCCGACCTATGGAGCCAAGGCCTGCCTAGCAGCAGGTTGAAGGTAGCAGGTATGTCGACGACATGGAACTCAACGTCCCTTTCGAAGCCCTCAGCATCGAGCTTGAGCATCAGCGTGCCCTCGACTACACGACGAGTGCTGTCGTATGCCTTAACAACTAAATTTGAAGGCACAAGGTCCTTCTTTACAAGTCCCAGGCGATAAGCCACCATCAGAGGGCAAACGTTGATCACTGAACCATTATTGATGAGGACGGTCAGAACTAGAGTCCTCGGCATTTGACAATAATGTGCAAAGGGCGGTTGTGCGCAACCCCTTCAACTGGTAGATCCTTATCAGTGAAGACCACGGTGTGCTTTGAAGTAGGAGGGAGAATGAGGGATACCATTGCCTCAGGAGTAACGTCAGCCTGTACCTCCAGGTGAGAGAGTGTATGGCAAAGTTTCTAACGATGCTCATGAGAGGAACAAATTAGTCCCCAGATTGATATAGCAGCGGGAATCCACTCGAGTTGCCTCTGAATAAGATCTGCACTTGGAGAACCAGCTGGTACCTCGAGCGGTGCGGACCTTGGGAAATTAGAGGGTTCGTTCCTTTGGTTAGAAGGGTTAGACGAACTTCCAGCTTGTAGATTAGCAGGCTGATAAACTCGTCCACTCCTCGTAACGTTGTGAATGTTCCCCAAAGAAGGCACGACTTGAGGGTCTTCATTTTCATCCCAGAGATCGGCAGGAACCTGCCCCAATTTGCGTTTTCCCTTGTCATTGGCCGGAGCTGCTACAGGTACTTCCGTGTCCAACCCCAAATCATCGACCAAGTCTTGCAACAACAACGAGTCCCAGAAATTGAGATCTTTGAGTGCTACAACTTCCGCAACAGGCTCTGGACTTGTTATGAAAGGAACATCCTAAAGACCACCATCGGCCAAGGAGCGGTTGACAGCCCAAACTTCCGTTCCAACTTGAACGTCGACTTCCCAAAGATCGGCAGGTGGAACAAGATCCGTGACCATGATGCTGCAGTCCTCAATTTCAAAATAAGGAACCACGGGGCGCGGAAGTCCTTCATCGACGATGTTGAGAGTGGGATCACACTCGGAATCAATTACCGAGTCGACAAGCCTGCTGATGGTAGAAGGAAAAAAGCATTCCCCCAGAATACGAGGCTCTTCTTGAACGAGGTCGTCCTTTATGAAGTGAGTCATGTAATCCGGTATAGCATAACCTTGGAGAGGATTGGGATCGAATCCATTGGCATATACCAAGCTGGCTCAGGATCCCAAAAGTATTCCACTTCAGGGGCTACAGGCTCAGGCTCTTGAAAAAGCATATACAAGGAGATACCATCCAAGGGATCGATCATCGCCTCATGATGTCCGGCCATCCATTCCACATTCCAAGCAGGGTCGAAAGGAACATGTTCTGGGTGCAACGGGAACCCTTCTAGTTCAAATTGATACCATCCTTGGATTATGGGGGAAGCATAATCGTCATCATCGGCTATTGCCCAGCCTACGGCCTGCATGTCGATCTTCGGCTCTGGTTCGGGCAAAGCTGGCATCATAGCCCTGGATCGGTTCCCAAAACTCTGAGGAGAGCTGGGATTAACCATGGTGAAGATAGGATTACGAATGGTGGAAGCAGGGTCGAGCTGCCTAGAGGGGATAGGGTCAGAGGAGAGATCGCCAATGACTGCATTGAGTGTAGTCATGCCCCTTTGCAAATGCCCTGGAGTCGCATTGGGATAGGGTGGCTGCCCATCCAAACGTATGTACATGAGCTTAGCCTCAGGATCGAGAGGTATGGATACAATCGGTTTGGGTTGATTGACTGGGATTATATGGTCGGCAGGGTTAAATATAGTGGAGCTGGAGTTGATATGAGTGGAGCTGAGGGATATCTGGCTGATATGTGGGATAGCGTTGTGCTTGGGAAGGGAGTTGGAAATGACATTTGGTTTTTGAGGTGGCGGAGGGGGCATTGTGAGCGTGCCATCGTCAATGAGATCCTAAATCGCATGACGGAGGCGATAGCAAGAGTCAGTGACATGGCCAGCCTGGTGATAGGCACAGTAAAGGTTAGGTTTGAAGTTGGCTGATGGATTTTTGGGTAGCGGAGTTGGATCAAGAGGCTTAAGATGGCCGGACTTGATCAACTTTTCCATAACAAAGGACAGAGGTGCCTCAAAAGCGGAAAAGCTGCGGGGTTGAGTGCGAGGCCGGTTGTTCTGTAGCATTTGCACCTGATTGACATCGGCAATGTGATTGTCCGTGTTAGAGGAAGAGGCGTTGGTGCCACTAGTTGCTGCATTGGAGCAAGTGCCACCCCAAAAGAGCGCATTGGTGTTCCCGGAGTATGCCCGAGGCTTTGATTTCAGAGGGTTAGAAGATTCCCCCTCGGTAGAACTCCACTTTGCAGTGCATCCTCAATGGCTAGGCTAGATTCAAAGAAGGTCTCAAAGTTGGCAGACGCTTGAATGAGCACCAGGTGCTTGGCATAGTCTGGCTGGAGATTGCGGGAGATGATGAGGAGTTGGTCTCTCTCTCTGGGGCGCTTAGTCATTAGAGCAGCCTTAGCTCTCCACCTTTTGACGAAGTCCACAAAGGACTCCTTGGCTTCCATTTTGGTGGATTCAAGCTCCCGAGTAGTCATTTTGAGCTAAGAGTTGTAACTGTACTACAAAATAAACGCAGTGCCAATGTCCTCCCAAGTTCGTCTCTTGGAGATGTCGAGTGACAAAAACCAATGGAAAGCAGGGACAGAGAGAGTTTGTGGGAACAGTTGAGACATGGCCTCAGGTTCCACATCGAGCAGCTTCATTGCAGCATGGTAGCCATAGAGATGAGTTATGGGGTCACCACTCCCATCGAACTTGACCAAATCAGGCATCTTGAACCTGTCCGGAAGCCTAGCGTTGGGATACAAGCATAGGCGATCCAAATCGATTCCCCTGCACTGATCTTTTCAGATTTTAAGACGGATTCTTCTAGCTTTGCCATCTTGGCCATAAGGGCAGCTATATCAAGGTTTAATACAGGCCTGCCACCTACTGGATTTGGGTTCGCAGCAGGTACACGAACCTCTCTAGGGTTGGGCTGAACAATGAGACGCCCAGCATGATTCGGATCCTCAATCATGATAGGCTGTTCATGAACGTCCTCATCGTCCCCACCTTCCTCTTCGAGTGCTGGTGGAAGGTAAGTGTTGATGAGGTCATTGAGATGGGTGATGTTGGCATCTGTTTGAGCAGCCCTTTGCTGCATAGCAGTGATGCTGTTCTGAAGGTTTGTAAGCATGGTTTCCAGGTTTAGCGGTTGGTCTGCCATGATAGGTGACTCGGAGGTGCTTGATTTAGAAGAAGGTGATGGAGATGCTGGCTGCCCAGTTTCCTGTAAAATTGACGATGAGCCTGACTGTAGAGCGGCCAACAGAGAACGCAGAGAGTCTTCCGTCGTGACTGACTGGGATTCCAATCTGACAAGCCTTTGAATCGGATTCCGGCGCAGATGTTCCCAAGTGGGTTTGCCTTTTTGCTTCGATACTTTCCTTGGCGGTGCAATGGTTCAGAACTTCAGCAAAGTAAAAGAAGGCCCAATAGGGAGCCTTCAACAACTTTAATCTAAATAAAAGAATAAAGCACAAATGCACCCAGCGTCGTCGTCAGTGTCGCCCTAGACTCTAGAACTAGAAGACAAGTCAGTCTTGAGATGTTCAGACACTGCCAGAATCCTCGGAATTCTTTTCGATAGTGTATCCTTGCTTGAATCGAGTGATTCTAAAGGATGTCAAATAGAAGTCTAGACCTTTGGCTATCCCGCTCTTGGAGTTTCAACTTTGAAGTTGGAACAACTCGGTGTAAATGACATGATACTGTAACCAGTATGGCGTGAGCGGCACAGCGCTGTTAGCCGGGCGGTGTAAGTGACGAGGCACTTGTTACCTAACTGGTGTAAGCATCATGGCATCTTCTCCGTTGTTCCTCGTTTTATGTTTGAAACCACAATCAGGTATATAGACAAAGATGTAGAAAGCTTTTGATTTCCTAAAGTCTTGCTGTTCGAAGGACTTTGAAAATTGACACATGCACCATCGAGGTGCACGACTCTTCATCGGGCCATAGCAGTGTCCTGATAATCTTAAGACAGACTCGAAAGAACGAGAACCTAGAAGCTGCCCTAAACATGCTCCTACGCAAGACGGAATGTATGTACAGTGCATACGATAGGAAAAGCAGTAACACGTAGACAGTATATGGTGTTAGATGCAAACAGATCTTACCTTATAGATAGCTGTCCTAGTTTGGAGAGTTCTAATGCTTTGTATATGCAAAGGCCGATTTTGGTTCGTAACAAGTTCCTCGGACTAAAGCCAAGATATCCCTCCCGCTGCCCGCGTAACCGCAGAGCAACAGTCAAACAGTAGAATGACTTATCATCGTAGAAGGTTGTTGGGCATTCAAGGTCCCCGGGCTCCGATAAACCGTGCCGGATTGCCAAACCGCTCCAACGAGGCTATCCCACATCGATGCAAATGAGAATGCTAAGAAATTGATTAAAAGAAGAAGAATTGCAAAAACACAAATTGCCGTTTCAAATTTGGCTCACTTTATTTAGTCCATCTTTAGAGGAAACTACGCAAGTGATCAATCGGAAAAAGCCCCAGATTAGAATGGCCAGACACGAGGTCTTGTTAAATCACCATTCCAACCTTTGGCAGCGCGAAGCTCACCATTTTGATAGACTTTTAAAGAATTGTTCACAAGCGTATTAAACTCTAAGTACGGATTAATATTAGTTCGATCATCCCCAGTGGAGTCGCCACTTGTGGGCACACGCCCCTGAAAATTCGGGTACACCCTTTTAATGAAAGCGCGACGAAATGCTTAAAATTCAGAGTCACCACTCGGGTTTTAGCGGTAAACTACCCAAGGAACCGAACTTGAAATGCTTTGCTACGTTTTGATTGGAAAATGTTTTGTAGACTGGACCGTCGTCACCTTCGATATCTGAGGTTCGGGAGCCAGGTTACAAGAGGGGAAGGATTTTATGGCACCCCTCTCGCCCAATCCGGAGATCGGTCTCTACTCGGGCATTTTGTAAAACGTTTGCATTTTTCTCTCATTAATCATTTTTTAGCCAATTAGGGCGGGGAACAGTTAAAGGGGATTAAAACTGTAACAAGTTTGCAGTTTGTGACAAAATCGTATGCTTGCTTTATTGAAACAATTAGTATAGATTGAAAACAGATGTAGGGAGGTAATCCCGAACAGGCACAAATAAGGTCCGAACACGTGGTACGCGGGACCATGGTATAATTACAATGAGGACAGTCGCCGTGCAAGATGGTGATCGGCGGCTGGGACCACCGATATGAGGGATCGATGGTCCAGAAAGTCTGTGCTGGGTCAAGGTCCAGTAACACGAGAGAGTATTGGACCAAGAGATTGACGAAGGAGCAGTGACATGTGAAGTCACTGGTCCAATTAGTTTGTTCGGCAACGAAAGAGCCGAACAGGAGGGGATTTGTACGTAAAGCAGTCCCAGATGCAGGAAACGTTCCAAAAGGTTCTAGAAACAGGGACATTCCGTGATGACTATAAGATCCCAATAAAATAGGATCTCGGAGAGATACCCAACAGGAATGGGAAGTTCGGCCAGCTGTGGAAAGGAGTCCTAAATGGACTAAGGTAATGAACCGATAAGGGAACGAGAATCCAAGATATTCTGGGTTTCCTATACGAAATAAGAAACCTAGGGAAACGTGGATACTTGGGCAGCAAGCATCCATAAACCTATAAATACAAGGCAAACCTAGAGGGAAAAGGTACACAATACATTGCAGTTATACATATTCTCTTATGCTAAATTAGGGTTTTCCACTAGTACGTGATACTAACTTAGGCATCGGAGGGCCTTTGCCACGAGAGGCAGAGGTGCGCTCACCCCTTGTCTGTTTTGCAGATAAGGATTTCGGCGGCGTATTAGGGTTCCGGCGAGGATCACGAAGTAGCCGTTAAGTTCTTGTGCTGCTTAAACCTTCTTAATTTTTCTGCACTTACAATTGGCGCCGTCTGTGGGAAACGAAAGAGATCCCTCTGAAAAGCGACCATGATGGAAGAAGATCCAAAGACACCACATGATCCAAAACACCAGTTGGGAGGAGGAGGCGACAAGTCCCCACCAGATCCTCCGAGAAAACCCGATGGTGGGCAAGCCAAGAAGCCCACAAGCAAGGGTAACCCCCTGACTGTCCATGACGACTCCAAGAACAAGGAGGGTAGGACGGCCACAGAATCAACGAGAAGGAGTAGGTCCCGTCGTGAGGGAGAATTAGTGGCACATTCAAGGAGTGTGCACAACCATGACGATATCTTGGACAAGAAGAGACAAGAAATCGAAGAGTACGCTTGTCTAATCAAAAAACGGGAGTACGAAATCCAGGAATTGCAACGGATACGAGAACATCCGGAGGATTCTGGACTGTCACGAAGAAATTCCAGAGGAGACAGATTGGCCGTAGAGGAATACAAGAAGGCTCCTTCACGAGGAAGGAGGAGCAGGTCCAGGAGCCCCACTCCGAGAAAGAAAAGGGCTTCTTCACGAAAAAGAAGGAGCAGAAGCCTTACCCCCGAAGATGGGGAGGTTAGTATACACCACAGGGATAGGTACGAGAGGCCTGATTCCGATTGGGAAAAGAGTACTCCCAAGAAAGCGAAAGAACAAGAGGAGGGAACCATGTCTGCACGAGAAGCAGCACGGAAAGCCCTCAGCAATATAGCTTCATCCCCTTTTGCAAGGAGATTGCAGAGGCAAAGCTTCCGAGCAGGGTGAAGCACGGGGTATTCGTCCTTTACGAAACAAATACTGATCCCGTGGCACACATACAGCATTACCGGCAAGCAATGTTCATGCACGACGGGGATGACGCGATTATGTGCAAGATGTTCCCATCGAGTTTGGGGAAGGTGGCCTTGTCATGGTTCCATAAACTGAGGCCGAACACCATACGAGGATGGAGACAGTTAGCCGAAGAATTTACTGCTCGGTTTTTTACGAGCAGGAAAGCACCAAAAACCTTTGAGAGTCTCTATGTTATGAAACAAGGAGAGAACGAGCCGATCAGGGACTATGCTAAGAAGTACTGGGAGACTTTCAACGAGATTGAGGGTTGCAGTGAGGAATATGCAATAGCCACGTTCAAGACGGGGCTACCTGTTCGGGGAGAACTACGAAAGTCCCTGAACATGAGCCCGGTAGAAACGTTGGCAAGGTTGATGGAACGGATTGAGCAGCATGCCAGGAACGAAGATGACATACTGCGAGAGGACAGCAGAATGGTTGCCGAGCAGGCAAAGGGTCTAGCAAAGAAGGCAGATAAGCCAGAGCCTAAAACCTACAAAGAGAGGAAGGAATACGGGCAGACCAAAAAAGAGCCGTTCAGAGAGAAACATGCTCCAGACCCCAAATCTTTCTTTTCGGTGACAACGGCTTGGAAGGAACCAATCTACCGGATTCTTTATAAAATAAAGAATCGTCCATATTTCAAGTGGCCCCCAAGGCTGGAGGGGGATAAAGATGCAAAGAGGGCTACGAGTCAGCATTGCAGTTATCACAAAGACTGGGGTCACATGATGGAGGATTGTGAGATGTTCAAGCAACACCTTGATGATCTGGTCTCGCGTGGGTACTTGAAAGAATTTATTTAGGAAGAGCACAAGGGTGCAGAGAAAGCATTGGAATTGGATTACGAGCAAAATCCGAGGGGCGTAATCCATATGATACATGGATTAGCCGCGCCTTATACGAGAAATGAGGTGAGGTTGCTCCAGAGATAGGTAAAGCACGACCAGCATGTGATGCAGTTGGGGAATAAACGAGGACGTGAGGAAGAAGAATGCAATGGAGGCATAGTCTTCACGGATGAGGACCTGGGGGGAATCCAGGTGCCACATAATGATGCCTTGGTCATAACCCTACGAATTGGGGAATATGACATCGAGAGAATCCTGGTGGACTCAGGAAGCTGCACAGAGATACTGTACTATGACGCGTTCAAGAAGTTGGGGCTGACACAAGCGGACTTGGTGCAGTCAATAACCCCTTTGGTCGGATTCAGTGCAGGAGCAGTCTGGCCCTTGGGCAAAGTAACTCTTCCTATTCGGGCAGGAACAGTTGTGCTGAGAACCGATTTCTTAGTGGTAGATATACCATCTTCTTATAAAGCGATTATTGGAAGAACATGGCTGCACAAGATGAAGGCAGTTTCCTCTACTTACCACCAGATGGTGAAATTCCCAGGATCGAATGGCATAGAGAGGGTTAGGGGAAATCAGAAAGTTGCCCAGTAGTGCTTGGTTTCTATAATCAAGAAGGCACCCAAGGCAAAGTTAGTTCAAGCAATCGAGGTCCCGGACCAGCCGACCATCGAGCATGACGGAGGGGATCCCGCCGAGAAAGTGGTGGAAGGCTTGAAAAAGATCCAGATCAACAAGAATGATCCGGAAAGGTATTTCCTGATTGGGGAGAACCTGAATGAAACAGAAGAGAAAGAGTTGGTAGGGTTCCTCAAGGAACACGTTGATGTGTTTGCTTGGGTGCCCGAAGAAAAAATGCCTGGAGTGGATGCAAATGTGATTTGTCACCACTTGAATGTGGATCCACAACATAAGCCTGTGATGCAGAAGAAGAGACGATCTGCCGTACAGCACGTGGACGCTGTTATCGAGGAGGTGGACCGGTTACTCGAAGCAAAGGCTATACGAGAAGTGTACTACCCAGAATGGCTGTCCAACACTGTGGTGGTAAAGAAGAAGAATGGGAAGTGGCGAGTCTGTGTCAATTTCACTGACTTGAACAAGGCGTGTCCCAAGGATAGCTTCCCCCTTCCCAGGATAGACCAACTTGTTGATGCCACGGCTGGGTATGGGCGGAAGAGCTTCCTTGATGCTTATCGAGGGTATCACCAGATAGCCATGTACGGTCCTGATCAAGAGAAGACTTCCTTTATCACACCAAGGGGGTTGTACTGTTATAGCGTCGTGCCCTTTGGTTTGAGGAATGCAGGTGCAACATACCAGAGGTTAGCAATGATTATGCTAAAGAAGTTGTTCGACAAGACCATGGAGGTATATATAGACGACATGGTGGTCAAAAGCAAGGAGAAGGAAAACCACATTGTTGATTTAAAGGAAGCTTTCGAGATATTGAGAGAATATAAGCTAAAACTCAATGCCTCAAAATGTGCGTTCGGGGTGAACTCAGGAAAGTTCCTGGGACATTTGGTGACCATAAGAGGGATAGAGGCAAATCCCGACCAAATTGCAGCTTTGCAAAAGCTCCAAAGTCCAAAGACCACGAAGGAGGTCCAGCGGTTAACGGGGATGGCAGCAGCTCTAAACAAATTTATCAGCAGATCTAGTGACAAATGTAGGCCTTTCTTTCAGTTGCTGAAAAAGAGAGAAGGATACGAATGGGGAGCAGAATGTGAGCAGGTGTTCCAAGACCTGAAGAAGTACTTGGCAGCAGCCCCCCTACTGTCCACCCTCGAACAAGGTGAGTCTTTAACTTTGTATTTAGCAGTCTCTGAACATGCTGTGAGCGCAGTGTTACTGAGAGACAAGGGATCCGAGCAAATCCCTGTCTATTACGTGAGCAAAACATTGTTGGACACATAAATGAGATATCTGCGCCTTGAAAAGTTGGTCCTGGCATTAAGGACAGCGGCAAGAAAGTTGCCCTATTATTTCCAAAGTCACAGGGTTGTGGTGTATACTGAATTCCCGTTAAAGTCTTTGCTACGAAAGGCGGACTTCTCGGGACGTATCTCGACTTGGTCGGTCGAGTTGAGTCAGTACGATATTGACTACCAGCCGCGCACTACGATAAAGGGGCAGGTGCTGGCAGACTTTGTAGCTGAATTTTCGCCTACGGTGGCTCCCCAGCCTCCTATGAGACAGGAGCAGAGAAAGGAACATGGGAAGGAGCAAACAACGAGAAAAAAGAGAGCTCCGGTCGAACAGGATCCCATGGAGTGGAAATTATTTGTTGATGGCTCTGCGTGCAATACGGGATCAGGAATTGGGGTGGTACTTTTCCCTCCTGAAGGAGCAATGATGGAGTTGTCCCTTCGATTGGGTTTCAGTGCTTCGAATAACGTGGCAGAGTATGAGGCACTCTTGGCAGGGTTAAGAAGCGCAAGGACCCTGAAGGTAAAAAGGATACGAGTACATTGTGATTCACAACTTGTGGTGAACCAGTTGTCCGGGGAATATGAGGCCCGGAACGAGAAGATGGCTGCCTACGTGATGGCCGCCAAAGATCTGCTTGACACTTTCGAGAAGGTGTATATTGAGCAAATAAGCTATGGGCAGAATGCCCATGCTGATTCACTTGCCTGGTTGGTTGCATCTGTACCAACAGAATTTAAGAGACGGGTGGCAGTAGATTGTCTTGCTGAGCCGAGCATCGGAAGAAGTGTGGAATTGGTCTTGGACGTGAACCAAGGACCAAGTTGGATGGACCCAATAGTGGAGTTCCTACGAGATGGGGCACTCCCCACAGACAAAAAGGAGGCTCACAAGATAAAAACAAAATCTGCACGGTTTTGGCTGTCACCAGAAGGAAAGTTGTACGGAAAATCCTTCACTGGTCCATACTTACTTTGTGTGCACCCCGAGATGGTACAGAAGTTCCTTCACGAGATCCACGAGGGAACGTGTGGAAGTCATGCTGGGGGTAGGTCCATTGCCCACCGAGCAATAACCCAAGGGTATTGGTGGCCTCACATGCAGGAAGATGCAAAGGTGTATGTAAAAATTTGTGAGAAGTGCCAGAAATTCTCACCAATGATCCGAACACCAGCCGAGGATCTGGTGCCATTGACTAGTCCTTGGCCCTTCGCACAATGGGGGATGGACATCGTGGGTCCACTTCACAAGGCAACAGGAAATAGGAAATTTCTGTTGGTAGCAACAGACTATTTCACCAAATGGATTGAGGCAGAACCATTGGCTAAGATCACTGAGCCTATGATAGAAAGGTTCGTGTGGAAAAGCATAATTACTCGATTTGGGGTCCCCTATTCACTGATTACGGATAATGGGTCCCAATTCCAGAAAAATTCAAGGCTTTCTGTGCCCAGTACGGAATAAGAAACTATTACTCCACCCCGGCCTACCCCCAGAGTAATGGGCAGGCGGAGGCGTCCAACAAAATTATACTTGATGGGATTAAGAAGAGGTTGGACAAGGCAAAGGGAAAATGGCCCGACGAACTGCCACTTGTTTTATGGGCGCACCGAACAACGCCTAGGAGGTCTACGGGAGAGACCCCCTACTCATTGGCATATGGGACAGAAGCTGTAATCCCATTGGAGGTTGGTTTGCCGACCAATAGGACCACTTTGGTTGAAAGTGGAGGCAATGACAGAGCCCTAGAAATTGAACTGGACCTTGCCGAGGAACGTAGAGAAAGGGCGCTGGTGCATTTGGCTTCTTATCAAGAGCAGCTGAAGAAAAGCTATAACAAAACTGCCCATCCACGAGAGTTTGGTGTAGGGGACCTTGTGCTTCGAAAAGTGCTCGGCAATACCAAGGTGGCCAACGAGGGCAAGTTGGGGGCAAACTGGGAAGGCCCATATCGAGTTACAGAGGTTGTGGGCATTGGGGCTTATCGTTTGGCGGACCTGGACGGGAACCCGGTGCCGAGGCCATGGAATGTCCACAACTTGAGGAAGTTTTTTGTTTGAAAAGACTTCAATTTATTTTTTACTCTGTTTTTAGGATGCACATCGTGGTTGTGTGGGAATTACGAATAAAATTCCTCTGTTTTTTATTTTGTTAGTTGCAAGGGGTACGCGTAACGCCCCCTTGAGTTCTGAATTATGAATAAAATTCTGCGTTTTGATATAAAAGTGATTGAAATTGTATCTATGCCGCGCATGGCAAGCTTACAGCCACAAAGGGCCACCACAATATTCAAAACATATTGGGAGTGTTCCAAAGGGAAGGGAATTCATACCTATTGATCGACGGTAGGGTTCTCAATGATAGAAGAAGAAACTTGTGCAGGAGTGGCTTCCGCAGTTGTGCTCCCATCAGTTGGACCACCGCTGGCTTCCTTTTGGCTAGGGTTGATCTCTTCAACGTTGTGATCGGTTTCTGCACCACGATGCTCGGAGACGTTGGTATTAAGCCCCTCATCCAGGTTATCTTCTTCCTCAGCAAACTCTTCCTCGTCTTGGGCTGCCATGTTGCTTGGGAGATCAATTTCTGTCCAGAGGGAGGAAGTCTCAGCTGTTCCCAATTTTCTAAGGCAGGCGGTCCAACCAGCAGCCCAGACCTGGTCTTGGATCTTGGGCATTTGATTTTTGTAGCTTTCAGTGGCTACATTGACTCCTTCGTTGTATCCCTGCTGGTAGGCCTCCTTCGCTTCATTTTTGCTTGATTCCAACTCTGTCAGAGTCTGGTTCAGACTATCTTCAGCACCGTCCAGTTTGCTCTTTAACTCGTTCATTGCATTTCGAGCCTGGTTTCTTTCCCTCTCGAGGCGGATGATGGTACCCTAGAGCTTGGCATTCTCACTGGCCAGCTTCGCTCGCTGAGGCTCGGATTGGCCCAACTTTTGCGCCATAGATACCATCCTTTGCATGGCCTAGAATGTTTTAAAGAAAATTAAATGGAGGTTAGAAACAACAAATCTGGAATTATTGGTTTGGTGAGTATAAAGGGCTTACCTGAGCACTGTAGGTCATGAAAGATCCGAGGAGATTGTCAGGGGAGCTAGTTACCACCTTTTGCATATCTCCGGGTAGCATGAAAGCCTGGGACAAGGCAAGAGCTGTCCCCGTAGATTCTATACTGTCCCGAACAGTGACTGGACGCCCACCATGAGTGAATTGGGGAGCCCAGATTGGAGTTGGGATTGCAGGTGTCTGAGTCAAAGGCCCCTCAGATGCTTCCAAGCGTTGGCGTTTGTCCCTGTGGCTAGCTTCGATTTCCTCAGGGGAGAATCCAGGAGGGGCGTCAGGTTGTGTTGCTCCTCGGCGGCCATGTGAAGGGACCGGGCTCTGGGAACGACCTCGGCCACGAGTAGTGCCGCGGCCTCTTCCTCGGCCAGCTCCAGGGATTGTGAGGAGGGTTCCGAGATCAATGGGTTGGTTCATCTCTTGAGAAGGAGGGGATGGGGAATAGCCGTCTGATGATGTGGAAGCTTCCTCGGCAAGTTCTACAGATCCGCTACGGAATGGAGGGGTCCGAGAACGCCTTTCCTCTTCTTGTTGGTCGGGTTGATTGGGGGGTGGTCCAGGTGCAATGGGGTTGTCAGCTGCTCGGATACGACGGTCGACAAAACCCCCGTACGAAGCCCTGTAGCTAAGAAGCACATGTGCAGCTCTTGCTCGGCTAGCCAAATGGGTGCCCTGACCATTGAAGTTTAGGGCCCGGTTGATGTCTGCTACGTGAACTTGGGGGGTAATGATGGCATACCCCTGGTTGATATTTTCAGCTGCAACATGAGAAGTTGACAGTCAGAAGATAAGTAAATTGGAAATGCAGTACGAATAAATTGCTCCATGAGTGAATTTTACGAGGAAAAAAGGAACTAACGTGGTTACCCAAATCTGTGAGGGGCATGAAAGCCTATCACTTGACCGTCCTCGTTTCTGGGCTCGAAATTTCCAGTAATGACGAGGAAATCGTCATCATCTCCTCGAGCGGAGTCAGGCAACTCAAGCACCAGTCGTCTTCTGGAATCTCTACTCTTTAGGTAGTAGGTGAGGGCGTCTTTTGTACGAGAGATGCTATACAAGTGATGAATGTCGTGTAGGCCTAGGGATGTGCCTAACATCTGGTTTAGGGCATGCACACCCATAACGACCCTAAAGAAGTTAGCAGAGACTTGCATGGGGGATAGCCCGTAGTAAGCTAGAACCTGGCGGAGTAGTGGCGCCAGGGGGAATCTAACACCACCCTCTACGACGGCGACTACTGGGATGTGGAGAGTATCGTTATTGGGACTCTGGCATATGGCATCTACAGGGGCCAATCTGGTGGCAACATCGTCAGGGATCTCATAGCGAGATCTAAATGAGGCCATGGCCTGAGGAGTGTTGCAATGACGCCTAAACCTCCCCATTATGAACAGGAGTGAAACAGGCGAATAATATGGGTACGAAGAAACCCTGAAAATGATTAAATGAATCCCTAGATCGACGAGAGATAAGGGGAGAAGGAATGATGACTTACGATTGTGATGATCGGAGTCCTAAGTGCACAAGGGAGAAATCTCGAGATGGTGAATAGGGCTCCAATGGCGGGTACGCTTGAAAACTCTGGTTGCAGAGGGAATCTAGACAGAGAATGGGGTTTCGAAATGGGGTGAAAACCCAAATGTACCCTATTTTTTGGATGGCGTAAGCGAAACGTCATCTCAAGCGCTGTTTGGGCGTTCCGTTTTTCAAGGAAAGTCCGTTCGCATTTAATGAAGACGGTACAATGAGTGCCACGTGTAAAGTAAAGGGCAGGAAAAGCCTATCCAGCCCGGCGACGAGACGTTTTCGAGCTAGCTCAATGATGATATTTGCACCAAATTTAAAAAATAAAAGGCGCAGGAGCAAAGAAACGTTGCTCGGGTCCTGAGAAGCTTTGCTCATCATATTAAAAGTAAATGACGAATAAAGCTGGGGAGCAATTGTAGGGAGGTAATCCCGAACAGGCACAAATAAGGTCCGACACGTGGTACGCGGGACCATGGTATAATTATAATGAGGACAGTCGCCATGCAAGACGGTGATCGGCGGCTGGGACCACCGATATGAGGGATCGATGGTCCAGAAAGTCTGTGCTGGGTCAAGGTCCAGTAACACGAGAGAGTATTGGACCAAGAGATTGACGAAGGAGCAGTGACATGTGAAGTCACTGGTCCAATTAGTTTGTTCGGCAACGAAAGAGCCGAACAGGAGGGGATTTGTACGTAAAGCAGTCCCAGATGCAGGAAACGTTCCAGAAGGTTCTAGAAACAGGGACATTCCGTGATGACTATAAGATCCCAATAAAATAGGATCTCAGAGAGATACCCAACGGGAATGGGAAGTTCGGCCAGCTGTGGAAAGGAGTCCTAAACGGACTAAGGTAATGAACTGATAAGGGAACGAGAATCCAAGATATTCTGGGTTTCCTATACGAGATAAGAAACCTAGGGAAACGTGGATACTTGGGCAGCAAGCATCCATAAACCTATAAATACGAGACAAAGCTAGAGGGAAAAGGTACACAATACGTTGCAATTATACATATTCTCTTATGCTAAATTAGGGTTTTCCACTAGTACGTGATACTAACTTAGGCATCGGAGGGCCTTTGCCACGAGAGGCAGAGGTGCGCTCACCCCTTGTCTGTTTTGCAGATAAGGATTTCGGCGGCGTATTAGGGTTCCGGCGAGGATCACGAAGTAGCCGTTAAGTTCTTGTGCTGCTTAAACCCCTCTTAATTTTTCTGCACTTACAACAGACTTCTGTGAGCGTTTTAAACAGACTGTAACACACTGGTCCTGAGTGACGTATGCAGGATGTTTGCAGGATGAAACCTGCATGCACTGGCCAAGCCATTGCATGCGGACCTGACCTACGCATGCCACACATGAACTAGCGTACTCCAGTAAGCCTAAACTCATAGCTCTTATTTTCAACCCTCTAGGCTCTGGAAAGGACCAGTGCACACCCAGGACAAACCACGCAGTATTATATACAGAATATATACATTTACAGACAGTTTGAATGGGCTTTGGGGCTACAGAATGAATAGAACACCCCATAAACAGTGTGGGGAATAAACAGAGGCCAAGGCCAAGCTACCGTGTAAGGGCCAGCCACTAGACTAGAGACAACAGGCGCATGCAGGTCTAAGGATACCGTACGCCAGTTGTTCCCTTTTGTCCAGTGCTTGGCTTTGCACGTTTCTGGGTTCAGGAACATGACCAGAAGGATCCCAGAGTTATTCCAAAGTAGCATAAATGAATATTGAATACTACAACTATGCAGTTCTAAATACAGAAAGCAATAAATTGATTTTAACATGCAATAAGGTGATGAAATGGAAAGAAAGCAGAAAACAACTAGTCACTGATCCCCACGCCAGTACTGCATGTAAAGCCATTACTGGCGCACGTGAAGTCATGATTGGCGTGCGCTAGTTCTTAACCTTACACGGTTTTGAAACCTTGCCAATTTTAGGGCTAGGACTGGTATTGATTACCAGCATTGACCCTACCAGGCCCCCCTCAGGGGTCAGAACATAAAGCTTGACAAAGGTGGTATACCTTTGGTTTTGGAGCTTGGAGGTGTGTTTAAGCTTGAGCTTGTGGTTTGATGGGGAATGGAGGATGTTGGAGGGATGGTGTATGAGGTGGTGCTTCTTGCTTACTCTTTCAAAGGGGGAGAGAAAGAATGAGCAAGAAACTTGAGAGAGAAAGCACTCGAGACTTGAATGCTTAGGCTTTTTTTTGTAACCCCTTGTACACAAATGCAAGGGGGTATATATAGAGGAGAGGGAGGGGATGTAACCAGCTGAAATGGCTGGTTAGGTTAGGAGGGAAGTCTCCCATGCATTATATGCATGGGACAAGGTGATGGAAGTGGTAGGAGAGAGGGGGGAACATCCCCTGCACATACTCACCAACCAGACGAATGTACAGGACTTTGGGACGGCCAAAAAGTCTTGTGCACGTGGCTGAATAAAGGTGATGTGACTAGCTTTGACCGGCGTACGTTGATAGATGACCTGCGTGCGCCAGTCACAGCCTGGTCAACAGTCAAAGTTGACCGATGATTGACACGTGGCTGTGGACCAGCCTACGCCTGTACAGTACCAGTGTATCCAGGTAGGGCTTTGCTGAGGCCTTTTGGTTCTGGCTCGACAGGTTTGAATGGGTTTTGAAAGGGTTTGAAAGAGGTTCGAAACGCTCAAAGCTCAAACACACTAACATTCTCGACGAGTTCTTGACCTTATTCATCATCGAGGAATCAAAGACCGTAAGTAAACTAATCTGGACAGTCCAAAATAGGGTGTCTACAGTAGTTCCCCTTTGACGGCACTTGGAGCACCATTGACTTGGTACAAGTAACGTCAAAGGTTTCTAGACACCCTTCCAAGCTATCCAGAATAGAACATGCTAGCAAAGTAAACACAGATACTTATAGAACTTGATTGTTTGAAATTAGACGGATGGATCGCCGCTTTGATTTGAATGAATGGATAGATCGCCGCTTGTTGAAGTTGGACAGAATAGGCTGCCGCTGTTAAGGATAACATGGACGGGAGGACCGCCGTTGATTGATTTAATGGACAGAACAGGCTATCATGAAAGTAAACTCTCCTGGGGAATAATCATTTGGGGATGGGTAGATTGCCGTTGCTGGGGATACAAAGAATGGACGGGATAGGCCGCCACTTGATTGGACAGTGCAAGCTGTCGTTGATTTGAAATTGGATGGGCAAATCGTCGTTGATTAGAAATTGGACGGATAGACCGTCGTTGATTTGAAATTGGACGAACGGACAGACCGTCTTTGATTTGAAATTGGACGGACAGACCGTCGTTGATTTGCAATTGGACGGACAGACTGTCGTTGATTTGAAATCGGACCCTTGAAAACATGACTCCGGGCAGTCATGGGCTGTAATTTGGCCATGGAACCCATTTCAATGCAGTGGAGTAATTGGGCCTCAAGCCCAAAAACAACTGGCGTGCACCCGTATGGTAACGGCGTACGCAGGTAATAGCGGCTGACCCGAGTCTAAATCCGGCCTAAACCCGGCCCATCTTCTCTCCTCTTCGTTTATAACTCTAGAACGAGAATGGAAACCGCCATTCGGCAGTTTCAAAACCTCACAAACTCTCTCCCACAATCATCTCTCCCCTTTTTCTCCACACTTTGGTCTGAAAGTACAAAACCCATACACATCCATGGCTGAAATTAACAGTGGCAACGGTGGTGGTACTGGCGGCGATGGTAACAACGGAGGAAATCAATTGAGGGACGAAGTTGAACCCCAAAGATCTCAAATCGTCGATCAAACTGCAGAGGGGGCTCCATCAGGCACGGGTGCAGCCGCTACGAGCGATGACAGAGGTGGCGATGGCCATGCAGCGAAGATTGGTTGTAGCGGAGATCGACGTACGCCAGTGCCTTAGGGGCGTACACCGGTGACCGGCGTACACCGGTAGGCGTTGTAACAGGGGGCCCACGGGTGAGCCGATTGGATTTCCAGAGTGGTGTGGATGGTTTAGTGGTTACCGGAGGGGGTTTGCCTGAGGCCGGCAGCTGCAGTGGTGGCGGCGGTGATTGGTCGGACATGCCACTGAGGAATCCGGCGAGGGGCAAGGATCCGGTGGTTACAGAGGAAGTTCCGAGGGAGGTGCCGGTGGAACGGGTTAAGTTTATTCCGCCCGTTGGATCCTCAAGGCATGATCCCATTACCAGCAATGACCTTGCGAAATTTGTAGGCGAGGAAGCTCTTGCCCAGTTCATGGAGGAGAACCCTTCAGCGATTGCAGTAGTGTTGGTGGCCCGCGAGGAGCGACTGCAGCAAATTGCTCTGGCCGAGGAGGAGGAGAGGCTGAGGAGAGAGAACGAGGCAGCTAAGAGAGCCCTGGGGGAGTTAGAGCAAGAGACCGAGGCGGCCGAGAGAGCCGAGGAGGAGGCGGCGTGGGTGCAGGAGTCCGCAATGACTTTGGCTGAGTCTAGGGTGAAGGGGCCCCGCGCTGAGTTTGTTGCAGGGACATACACACCGTCAGAGCCACACATGTTCGTACCTTCAGGGGTCGAGAGCTACGAGCCTCGACGGGAGAGCTATGATGCAGAGCTTGTGCTGAGAGACCCCGAGGAGCACTTGTTCGTGTCTTGGGCACAGGTATATCCTTAAACTTGCTTCAGCTTCCATTTTGTACTGTTGTACCTGCATGTGCTTAAAATTTAACTATATAGCTCGCAATGCATGCCATTTGTACTCGAACTCTATTTGCTGAATATAATCTAATAATATGCTTCGACCGATAACATAACTTGGAACTTGAGTTGGTAGAATGCATGTCAGCTTGATTCGACTGATAGAATGCCTGGAATGTCTGAACTTGACTGTAGAATGCCTAGAGCTTGATAGAAATTACTGATAGGGAACTTGAATCGACCGTAGAATACCTCGACTGATAATGTAACTTTGAACTCGAACTCAACCAGTAGAATGCCTGATATCTTGATTCGATTGTAGAATATCTTGTAACTTTGTTATCGACTGAAGGAATGCCTGGAGCTTGACGAAAACCATTAACAGTTAACTTGATTCGACTGGTAGGATGCACAGTAGTGTGGAACTCGACTGATAGTATCCTCTTGAATGTTCGACTGATAGTATGCCTGTTTCGACTATAGAATTGCTTTAAAATTCCTGATTCGACTGCCTACTAGATTTGAATAGTACGTATTGACATATTCCTCTTATTTTTGTTTTGACTGTTGTTTTGAACAGAGAGGAGTAGCCAGCTCACGAGGACATGGCGGTCCAGCGAGTTCGCTTGAGCTATATAGAGCCTTACCTGAGCGGGTCCGAGAGCTGGTGGATGCTGCAGGGCAGCTTGTTTATCCCCACCCTGATAGCAGTGAACAGAGACCATGCCGTACTGACTGCACTGGCTGAGAGGTGGTGGGACACATCCAACAACTTCCACTTTCCGATCGGGGAGATGACCGTGACCCCGTTGGACTTCATGGCCATTACTGGCTTGAGGGTAGGAGGCGAGCCTATCCCATTTGACTCGGGAATTCATCGAGACGCGGCTGCACTGAGGTGGTTCCTAGGACAGGTGCCTATGGGTGGTGAGGAGACGGTCCGGCACGACCAGTTTAGGGTATACTTGTAGGGGAGGATACCGACTTCTGAGCAGGAGGAGGAGCAGATAGCAAGGGCCTACCTGTTGTATTTGTTCAAGGCTACGCTGTACCCGAATAAGCGGGCTACAGTGCACTTATCTTACTTGCCAGCCCTTCGTGACCTACGCACGGCCTCTCAGTACAACTGGGGAGGAGCAGCTTTAGGGGCGTGCTACGGGTTCATGGGGGAGTTCTTGCGAGGGAAGAAGGCGACTGCCGGCTACTAGAGAGTGTGGGAGGTAAGAAACAAAACATTGTAGTTCAATATCATTTCATACTTCCACTTTTTCTAAATTGTTTATGCTGTATTTCCGATGCTTTGATTGTTTGAAAACCTTGCAGCTGTGGGCCTACGAGGAGCTGAAGATGTACCCTCCGGAGAACAAGTTTCCGAACTTGCGGACTCTTCCTCGGCCATGATCTGGGGGCCGCTACACAGAGGCAAGAAGAAGTCGAAGGGGAGTCTCCTGGCCTTCAGAGTCTACCTCGACGAGCTGTCGAGCACCCAGGTAAGCGAATCAATTCCGTTTGTAGTATACACCTTGAAACGCTTTAATGTTGTTGCTAATATCATTTGCTTTTGGCTGTTTGAATGTGCTGCAGGTGGAGTGGGACCCGTGGAGCAGTGTGGAGCCTGAGCTTGAGTACCTAGCGAGGAGCAGAGTAATGATTGCGAGCCGAGTGCTATTGGAGTCGGCTTTCAGGTGGCAGTGGTATTTGGGCGACCAGGGCGACCAGGTGACGCGACACTCACTTGGTTTATCTGAGTTCTGGGTCCTTGGGCCGCTTTCGCCCCATGCTTCACACACAGGCAGGTACACACTTGCTGAGCTGCAACGGTTTACTGTCCTGGAGGACCTTTTTGCCTACTTGAGGCATGAGCTAGACTATGCCGTCTACCGGAGACAGTACTTAGCGGGACCACTTGGGGTGATGGCACACCAGGCTGTGGTGAGCGAGGCTAGGGAGGCTGGCTTGGAGAGACGGGGCCAGAAAGGCAGGACGACCAGTTCGAGGGAGAGGTCTGGCTATGCCACAGCAACGGGCCTTCCTCAGCTTTCTTGGACACTGGCACAGGGAGAGGCTACCACAGTTCATTTCGAGCCTGCCAGGACAGAGCCAGCACGAATTACCGAATCGGTATGATGTACTTTCAGCTTTGTTTATTCCTTGTACCATATTTGAGCTGTATTTGACTTTGTCCCCGATGTATAACACAGGTGCCTGTGGAATGGGCGGAGGAATCTGCCCGCTTGATGCTTGCGATGGAAAAGGAGTTCCATAAGATAGCGGGTGGTACTCATCTACAGTTGCACTACCCACCGGCAGCTCCGGCTCCTATTGTTCGACCTTAGGTATAACCCCAAAAACTTGCTCAGTTCTGCTTTCGATACTAGAATAGGCCTGCTTTTTGACATACGATATGCTCAACATACCTGCTCTTGATCCTTGTTTTCAGCATTTAATATATACAATATGCACAACATATTTATCGAAATGATTGAATGAATTGACAATGCAGGGACAAGCTAGGGCGGCTCTTAAGCACAAGACAGTGCGATCGGTTCCTCAAAAGAAGAAGGCTACGGGCACCTCTACCACTCCTACCGCGGCCCAGAGACAGGCGAGCGCCTCACAACCGACGGCCAGCGCATAGAGAGGAGTTGAGATCATCTCAACTAGCGATGAGCCACAATTCCACCGAGAACTGAGGAAAAGGCCAGCGCAGAAGAAACCAGCTCAGGGGCCAGCACAGAAGAAGAGGAGGCAAGAAGCCGAGAGCGAGGAGGGAGAAGAGGAGGAGGACGAGGACGAGGAGTGCTCGCTTTTCAGCAACGGCTCTGACGACACCGTCGATGACCCCAAGTACAAGATCGATCCGAGAGAGCGAGACGACGACAACGAGGAGGACGACGATGACGACGCTGAGGACTTTGATGACTAAGGGCTATCACCGAGCCTCAGTTACTTTACTGCCTTTTGATTTTGACTGCGGGCCAGTGTGCCCTAGACTTGATACTCTTGATACTTTGACAAGAGGATGGGCCTGCGTGCCCTTTTGGCTTTTGGGCAGATGTGCCCTGTTGATATTTCTTGCTCGCGCCATTGCGCCGCTACATATATTTCCACCTTTTGCTTTTTGCTTTATGGATATTGACAGAGTAATTATAAAATTTGCATCTTCTATTTACTAATTCTCTTTTGATGAAAATTGATAAAAGAAAGAATGAACTAACCACTAATATCAAACTTGCATTGACGAGTGATCTGAATCAACACAAAGACACGCGGACACACATGTACAAAACTAACCTAGCTCGAAGGAAAAGGGAGAAAAGTCTTGGGACACGACACGTATCCCCAGACATAAGGAAAATAATGAAATTTTGGGCATTAATGAGCCAAAATTCAAAATTCTCCTAGACAGGGGAAATCGACACTTCTGTAAGACCATATAGACATAAAGTGACTTGAACAAGTTGATAAGACCGGGAAAAACATTTCGAGATGAAAAATAAACCGAAAAATGCTAAAAATGCCTCCAAAATGGACATAAGACACAAAAGATGACTCAATTATAGTCCCGGACTGAAACCGACACCCCCATACAGTCACATTAGGTCCATATGACGTGTACGGTATGACAAAACTTGGCAAAAATCCCTAGAACGAATTTCGACCTTCCGAAACCTTGTTTTGAACTTGATACGGGCCGTCAGAGGTCCAAAAACTTTGAAAAGCGCGTCATTTGGCATCCGACGCTTCGACATAGTCCCAAATACCATTTATGACTTGTATGAATCAACAAATGACCAAAACAGGCCTCGGAATCAAAAATGGCAATGCGATGGCAGTAGCTACTGCAAGCTGGTTTCTGGTGAACCTTACTGGCGTGTGCCAGCGATTACCTGTGTGCGCCAGTAAAAGCAGATACGTGCACGTTGGTAATTCACTGGTGTACGCTGGTATGGTCTGAAGCAGATCCACTTGTTTGACCAACTGTCCTTTTAGGGAGCATGCCTTGTCTTCATCCCCACATGGTTTGAACACGGTTTCTGAGCATCAGAGGGCAGTGTCCTTGCCTGCTAGGGTTGTTTGGACACTAATGCTTGGTTTTAACTTCGACATGAGAACCGAGGTTCATGTTTTCCTATAAATGGAAGGTGCAAGCATTGTTGAACCCACACTTTCACTCCCCATATTCAAAAATTCTTGGCATTCTCGATGGAGAATCCGCTCCCAACCTTGATCAAACCTTGGCTAGTGCAATTCCTAACCGTCGATCGGCTAAACTTCCAATCGCATTGCCTCACCTCGTTCCGATACCTTCGACATGTGCCACTTCGTCCTGGACTCCTAAGGGCTGCTCTCAGGTTCTGGGACCCAGACGTCCATGTCTTCCGCTTCGGAGACGATGAGATATGTCCAACCGTGGAGGAATTCCAAGCCTATCTTCAGAGCTTCGCATCCCCTGTGCTCGTTGTCCCACCACACCAAGTGAGCATGCCTAAACTACTGGCGTCTTCACTTAACATTTCCCGAGGTCTGGCCAATACCCTGCTGGAAGGTGGCCAAATCAACGTTATGCGCCTGATCGAGAGGTACAGTCCAGACAACGATTTGAGCGACGATGTTGTGCAGGCTCGGCACCGCTTTGCTTTGGTAATCTGCCTGCTCGCTGCTTACCTGCTCATCCCTACTGATGGAAGGGTCAGTCCCTTGCTAGTGAGCATAGCCGCTCAAATGGGAGCGCGGAGAAACGTGATTCCTCTTGTCCTTGCAGAGACACTCCTGGGTTTGGATTTGGTCAGCACCGGTCAAACGGACACGTTCAGTGGAAGTTCGCTGTTGCTTCAGGTAGGCTCACTCAGCTCACCTTTTTCCGATTTTCACACTTTCTCATTTTACCTCATCATTCGGTTTAGGTTGCTTCCTAGCTCCTTACTTATTTTTCCGCTCAGGTTTTATCTGGCCTCTTACTTGTCTTTTCGCTCATGCAGTTATGGCTGTCAGACAAGATTGGGCTGCTGCACCCTCCAGAGGCAGGCTGGAACCTTTTCCTGAAGAGGATCCATCAAAGGCAGATGAGGTTTCCTGAAATGGATTTGGAAGGCTGGTATGAGTTTATGAGGCACATACAGCCTGATGAAATTGCCTGGAGGTGCTCTTGGTTGGATCTTCCTGACATGGCTACTCACACTGATGGGTTCGACAGGATGGTGATTGCAGGGTTGACAAGGTTCACCTTCTACATTCCCGGCTGCATCCTCCGCCAGCATTTCACAGGAGAACAACCGTATCAGTACCGGGGACTTCCGTCTTCCCAACTTCAATGCTCAAACACTCGGCGGATATCAGCGACGCTGGGGTCTCAGGGATATCCAAGCAGAAGTTCCAGATTTTAACCCAAGGCTTAGGAATCGCTACAAGCAATGGCTACGAGCAGAGATATGCGCAAGAGAGAATATTGACCGACTCTGGAACTACTTTGCTGTACTTAGAATAAGCTGTGAGCCGTTAGGCTTCTCAAGCATTTTGTTCTGTTTTTCCTGCTTCAAATGTTTTAAGGCTTTTATGCTCAGCTTATGTATTAGAAGTAGTAGTTTGCAATAAAGTCAAAAGACGAAGGGTTTCCCCCTTCTGATTCCTCCAAAGAAGCTTTGTCTTGTTCTTGACCTTGGATGTGTATCAAACGGCCAACCATGGATCAAGTTGATAGATTATGACCGGGTCTCAAGGAGAGACTGCCTACGTATCCCTTTTCAAGGAATCAGGTCAAAAGGTAGTTCAGGCCAAGGTTCACTCGTGTGTTTTACCTCTCCTTTTACGCTCTAACTTTTGCCTAGTGCTGCCTTTTCAGGTTTTAGGCCTAGCGAGCTTTCGACTTTTTGCCTATTTATTTTTGCCTAGATCGCCTCCTTGGGTTTTCGGTCTAGCAGGCTGCTCTAACTTTTGCTTGGCACCGCCCACCCTTGTGGTTTTCGAACCAACGAGCATCTCTCAGGGATAGTAACGCTCGAGTTGATCCAAGTTGACTAGAGTGTTGAATTCGTTGCCGTCGAGATCAATGAGCTTAGCAGCACCCCCAGATAGGATGGTCTTGATAATATAAGGGCCAGAACGCTTCTGTCGGAACTTCCCGTGAGTATCGAACAACGGAGCACGGATCTCCTCCGTGACCATATCCCCTTTAACCAAGTCCCTGGACTTCACCTTTTTGTCGAATGCGCGAGCGATTCGACGCTGATACCCCTGAACATGATACAAAGCACAGAGCCTTCTCTCATCAAATAGCATCAGCTCAACAAACCTTCTGCTTAACCATTCAGACTCTTCGAGACCACTTTCAGCCATGACCCTCAAAGACGGCACCTCAAGCTTGATGGGAAGTACTGCCTCCATGCCGTAAACCAGGGGAAAGGAGTTGCACCAGTTGAAGTGCGGATCGACGTTCAGTACCCCCAAAGTGCTAGAGGCAGTTGCTCATGCCAGTCCCTTGTAGACTCAGCAATCTTCTTTATAATCACCTCGACATTCTTGTTTGCGGCTTTGACTTCTCCATTTGTTTGTGGACGATAGGTCGTTGAATGATGGATCTCAATATTGAACTCTTCGAACAATTCCAAAACCTTGCCCTTGAAATGACTCCCATTATTCGACACGAACGCATGTGGGACACCGTATCGATAGATGATGTTCTTTCGAATGAATTGAGCGACCTGAACCGTTGTCAGGGTTTTGTAAGATTTAGCCTCGACCCACTTGGTAAAATAGTCTATCGCCACGAGTATGAACCTATGGCCATTTGAAGCAAAAGGTCTGATCATGCCGATAACATCAATGCCCCACACAAAGAAAGGCAAAGCCGAGGTCATGCCATACAATTTAGACGGAGGAACATGCTGTAGATTAGCATGGATTTGACATTTGAAACAGTGCCGTACATAGTTGATGCATTGCGACTCCATAGTAGACCAGTAGTAACCTTGCCTTAGGATATTCCTAGCAAGCATGACACCACTCATGTGAAGACTGTAGACTCCTTCGTGAATCTCCTCCATTATCCTTGTTGCCTCGGCGCCATTGACACACAGCTTGTGCATCCCACAGTGAGACCTTCGATACAGTTTCCCTCCACAAATGATGTACTGAGTAGCCAACCTTTGCAAAGCAACTCGATCTTTCCTTATAGCCTCGGCGGGGAACTCTCCATGCTCCACAAAGTTCCAAATGTCATGATACCAGGGTAGACCATCATCGATGGCGTTGACATACTGATAAGCGAGCAAGTCCCTCTGTTCAATCACAATTGGCCGCAGCTTAACTCCTATGGGAAGTTCTATCATTGAAGCCAAAGTCGCCAAGGCATCGGCAAACTGATTCTTCAAGCGTGGAATATGAGTGAAAGTCACCTTATTAAAGCGAGGAATCAGTTCTTCCAAATCTTGGTGATAAGGCTTCAGCTTTTCCTCACGAACCCTCCAATCTCCATTGGTCTGAGAGACGACCAAGTTTGAATCTCCGATTACTTCGAGCTTCTCGACTCCAAGTGCGATAGCAGCTTCCATTCCAACAATGCAGGCCTCATACTCAGCTTGATTATTGGTGACGTCGAAGTTTAACTTGAAAGCAAGCGGAATATGAGCACCGGCAGGCACGATTAGCAACACCCCTATCCCAAATCCTTTCTGATTAGCAGCCCCATCAAAGTAGAGCGTCCAAACTTCCTCGGCCACCATTAGTACATCCTCATCAGGAAAAGTGAAGTCCACATCCTCCGGTCCATCAATCGGGTGATCGGCCAAGAACTCCGCCACAACGCGTCCCTTTACAGACTTCCTTGTGACGTATTTGAGATCGAACTCAGCCAGCAGAAGCAACCAACGTGCTAGCTTATGGGTGAGCACAAGCTTCTCAAACAAATACTTGATAGGATCCATCCGAGAAATCAGTCTCACCGAATAGGCTAGCATGCAGTGTCTAAGCTTTTTGGAAGCCCAAACAAGCGCCCAGCACATTTTTTCCAAAGGAGTATAGCGCTCCTCGTATCCCACCATCTTCTCGCTCAGATAGTAGATAGCTTTCTCAACTCCATTATTTCCTTCCTGTGCTAGCAAACATCCCATAGCTGTTGGGGTGACAGACAAGTACAAGATCAAAGGTCGACCTGGCGTAGGCGGCATCAGTACTGGTGGGTTCCGCAAGTACCCCTGAATAGATTCGAAAGCCGCTTGACGCTTGTCTGTCCATTTGAACGGGACATCCTTCTTGAGCAGCCTAAATATTGGCTTGCAAGTCAAGGTCAACTTAGCAATGAACCTGCTTATGAACTGGACTTTCCCCAGAAAGCTTTGTACTCCTTTTTCGAACCGTGGTGGCTCCATTTCGAGAATTGCCTTGATCTTGGACGGATCTACATCGATCCCTCTTGCAGTGATTAAGAAACCCAACATCTTGCCTGCTGTGACCCCAAATGTACACTTCTGCGGATTCAATCGTACTTGGAACCTGCGGAGCCTTTCGAGGAACTGCCTAAGTGTCAGAATGAAATCCTCCCGTTCTTTTGCCTTGACAATCATGCCGTCGACATAGACCTCGACTAACTTGTGGATAAAGTCATGTAACAGGGTTGTTTGGGACCGTTGAAAGGTGCAGCCGGCCTTCTTTAGCCCAAACGGCATCAGCACATAGCAGTAGGTACCCCACTCAGTGATGAACATTGTCTTCTCCTAGTCCTCCGGTGCCACAAAAATCTGGTTGTATCCTGAGAACCCGTTGACAAAAGAGAGCAAAGCATGCCCCGCCGTGCTGTCCACAAGCACATCGATGTGTGGCAAGGGAAAACTGTCTTTGGGGCTTGCTTTGTTCAAGTCCCTAAAATCGACGCAGACTCGGATTCTCTCATCTTTCTTAGGAATAGGCACGATGTTAGCAACCCATTTAGGGTACTCCGCAACCCTCAAAAAACCAGCATCAATCTGCTTGGTGACCTCCTCCTTGATCTTCTGAACCCAGTCCGGCCTCATTCTGTGGAGCTTCTGCTTGACTGGTATAGCTCCAGGTGCCAAAGGAATCCGGTGCTGCACTATCTCTGGATCGATACCGGGCATGTCCTTGTGAGACCATGCAAAAACCTTGAAGTATTCTTTGAGCAGTTCAATCAGTGCAGTGCGATCCTCCGGGGACATGGTTGAACCAATTTGCATCATACAGGGGTCATCCTCGTCTTTCAAATTTACAGAAATTACTTCTTCTTTTAGAGGCTGAGCATGCCTTTCGCCTTCCCTTTCGATGAGGGAACACAACTCAGCCGGGATGTTCCTGTCGAAATCTATTTCTTCATCGTCGAGGTCGACACAGTTTATATAAAAATTAGCATAATAGTCGGAAGTAGGATCATTCATTTCATAAAACCCTTCAGGGTTGCCAAGTACAGTCGACTCAAACTCAAAGTAAAAGCTATGACGTGGAGGGCCGAGAGGTACAAACCCCGACTCTAAGCTAGACTTAGACTCGACAGACTCTATGTCAGATTCAGATGTATCGTCAATGAAAGTTAGACGTGGAGTGAAGATGCAGTTTTTAATACTACCCTTTGCTTCCACGATGAGAGAGGTAGGATCCTTGAGAGTGTCGGGAGAGTCGGACCCAAGCATCAGCACTTCAGCCTCCTCATCTTTGCCAACCAAACCTACTTGGGAGAACAGCATCTCCAGCTCCCCTGATCAAAAGTCTTCAACCAGTCAGTCTTCTCCTTGATCTTAGCCAGCTGCTTCTTGAATTCTTCTTCGGCAAGCTTATCCTTAGCCAATTCCTCCTCGCTATCGGACCAGGTGTCAGCTCCGACGACCTCAAAACCCGGTAGCCAAGTGCGAGTCTCCGGATCCCAAAACGGTTCGACCTGTCCCAAGTAAGCAATGCCTCCTCCTTCATGGACAAAGTAGCTGTCGGGATTACCATAAAGGGTTCGAGGCTTTCCCGTATCTTTCCTCTTTTTGGCACCTTTGGCTAGGGGAACGTATCCCAAACCAAAGCCACCTTCGCTAAAAGGAAAGGTAGGGAATTCGGCGATCCTTTGCTGGTTGATCCCGAGTCCCAAACCAGGCATGAACGACATTCTCCTCATTATCTCGAGGGCAACAGAACTTATGATAAAATCGTCATCCATGGCAATGGCGAGGACTGAGCCAAATGTGTCAAAAAAGAAACCCCCGAAGTCTGAATCTTCCTCTCCGTGCATGATCCCCAAGATCGGTACTCCATCTTTGGCGTGCGGTGCGTGCGGACGAATGCCAGAGTCTCCGTAAATCATCAAAGTCCCAGTGGGGAGTCCCAGCATGACCTTCTGGTGCAGAGTAGACGAATCTCTGCTTCCTTCTACTACCAGCGGGTACGGCCATGATGTCTGCCCTATGAAGCCACGGTCTTCCCAGCAGCAGGTTGAAAGTAGCGGGGATGTCGACCACATGAAATTCCACATCCACCTTAAAGCCCTCAGCATCGAGCTTGAGCATTAAAGTCCCTTCGACCACATGGCGGGTGCTATCATATGCCTTGACCGCCAAGTTAGACGGCACAAAGTCTTTTTTGGTGAGACTGAGACGGTAAGCAACCCTCATAGGGCAAACGTTGATTGCAGAGCCATTATCAATGAGTACAGTTGGCACCCAATATCCCCTACATTTGACAATGATGTGCATCGGGCGGTTATGAGAAGTCCCCTCAACAGGAAGATCCCTCTCGGTGAAAGTGACGGAGTGCTTGGAGAGAAGAGGCAATATGAGGGAGATCATTGCCTCGGGAGTTATGTCGATTGGTACCTTGAGACGGGCAAGAGCTGAGGACAACTTCTCACGATGCTCCTTTGAAGTATCAAACCCCAAATAGAGACTGCAGCAGGGATCCATTCGAGCTGTTTCTGGATAACATCCTCCTCCGGGACACCATTTGGGACTAAGGGAACATTCCTTTGAGCGCAGGAGTGTTGGGCCTTTGAGCAAGAGGAGTTGACGAGCTTCCGGCCTGAAGATTTGGAGGCTGAAAGACTTGGTCGCTCCTCGTGACATTGGCAACATCCCACAAAGAAGACATATCATCAAGATCCCATAAGTCGGCTGGCACATCCCCCAACTTGCGCTTTCCTTTGTCGACTGACGCAACCGTTGCTAACGAATCTTGCCCTAGAGCTGAATCCCATTCCAAGTCATCCATCACTAATCCTTCCCAAAAAGCAAGGTCCTAAGCAGCAACTTCCTCGAAAGGCGTCCCCGGGTTGGTGACGAACGGAACATCCCAAAAGCCTCCATCCACAAGAGCAGAGTTGACTGTCCAAATCTCATCGCCTACGGCCACATTGACAACTATATTGATGTCCCAAAGATTAGCAGGAGGCGGGGTCCTGCCAATGTCAACAATCTCATCCACATCCCAAAGGTCATCGGGCGGTGCATTCAAGACCATGATAGAGCAGTCATCGCTAGGAGCGGCAATGTTTGGACGCGGCTCTTTCGCGGAGACTATGCTGAGGGTGGGATCGCACTCGGGGACACATTCATGGACAACATCTTAGATTGAGTCCACTAGGGGGAGAAAGGCCCCAAGCTGGCGACATCTATCGGGAATGATCTCTCCCTCGGCATAGTAGTTCAAGTACTGCTCATCTATGTCACTATCGCTGTCATACTGACCCAAGTTGAGATTAAGACCCAATGCCAACTGTCTTTCATCGGGTTGCGGATCCCAAATGTACTCTTCAACTTCACCCTCAGGATTGACTGGCTTAGGCAGGTGATAGAGCATGAACAAAGATAAGGCATCCAAGGGATTTGCCTATGCCGCATTCCACTCACCTTCCCAATGTTCCAACCACGCCTGATTGACTTGAGGGACTGGAGGGAAACCCATGTTATAACGATCGTTCCAGTCTTTATTGAGTTCTTTCCACTCATCAGCTTTGTCTTCCATATTGCAACCTACTGCCAACATGTTGACGTCAAGATCGGAGGGGATGGTTACAATCGGCTTGGTGTGATTTTCTGGGATGATATGGTCGGTGGGGTTGAATATGGTGGAGCTGAGGGATATCCGGTTAATTTGTGGGTTAGGGTTGTGTTTAGGCAAGGAATTGGAGATGACGTTGGGTTTAGTAGGTGGAGTTGGAAGGGTACCATTGTCTACCAAATCTTGAATCGCATGACGAAGACGATAGCAAGAATTGGTGTGATGGCCGGGCATCTGGTGGTAGGCACATAAAACGTTAGGGTTATGGATTGGAGGTGGATTTTGAGGAAGTGGGGTTGGAGTCAAAGGTCTAAGATGATCGGACTTAACTAACTTCTCCATCACTGAGGAAAGGGAAGCCTCGAAGTTGGCGAAGTTCCGGGGTTGACTTCGGTTTCGGGGTTTTTGTGGGGTTTGGACCTGGTTGACATCCACGATGTGGTTGGAGCTTTGAGTAGTGGCGTTGTTGCTGCCGGAAGCTGCATTGGCGTAGTTGTTACCGCCAAACAGAGCAGTATTGTTCCCGGTGTAAGAATGGGGCTTAGCTTTTGAAGCTGCTGAGGTAGAAGAGGAAGTGTCACTCCTTGGCAGAACTCCTGTTTGGAGGGCTTCTTCAATGGCGAGGCCGGGTTCAAAGAAAGTCTCGAAGTTAGCTCCCTGGACTAGCACGAGGTTCTTGGCGAAGTCGGGCTGCTGATTGCGGGAGATGATGCGGATTTGATCCCTTCCGCTTGGGCGACCAGTCATAAGGGCTGCCTTGGCCCTCCACCTTTTGATAAAGTCCACAAAAGACTCCTTTGTGTTCATCTTGGTTGATTCCAACTCCCGAGTAGTCATCTTGAGCTGAGAGTTATAGCTATACTGAGCATTGAAACCGCGCTGATGTCCTCCCATGTCCTTCTTTTGTAGACGTCGAGAGACAAGAACCATTGGAATGCCGAGCCGGAAAGAGTTTGCGTAAACAACTGTGCCATTGCGTCTTCTTCGACCCCATGTAGTTTCATTGCACCATGATATCCCAGAAGATGAGTCCTAGGATCACCTGTCCCATCGAACTCACAAAGTCCGGCATCTTGAACCTTTCGGGCAGCCTGGCATTAGGAAATGGGTAGAGACGATCCATGTCCAACACTCCAGCACCAATCTTTTCGGACTTAGAGACAGCCTCTTCGAGCTTCGCCATCTTGGCAATTAGAGCAGCCATTTCTGGATTTGGGACAACAATTTTGACATGAGGGTTTTCGGGCTCGCACTCGCGCCTTTCACCCTCAACCCTACCTCCTCTTGCCGGGAGTCGCTCTTCGATTAAGGCACGCAAAGTGGCCTGATCAGCCCTTTGTTGCATGATAGCTATGTTGTGCCGGAGATCTGCCAAGACAGTAGCCTGATCCTGAGGTGGAACGTCAGCCATGACTAGAGCTTCTGTTTTGACGGGTTTCAGTGATGAAGGTGGAGATGGAGAAGACAGAGGAGTTTCGTGCAGAGTAGTCGGTGGTGAATCTTCCCTTGACAGAGAACAGGCCAAAGCTTCCGTTGTGACTGACTGAGAAGCAACCCTACCAAATCTTCGGACGAACTCGATGGACGTTCCCAAGCAGGTTTGGCTCTTGATTTCGGAACTTTCCTTGATGGTGTAATGGCTAGACAGTAAAGTACAAGAGCTCAGTGACAACCTGCAGCAATTTATTTGAAAGAAGAAATGAAGGAATAGAAAATGCGCACATCAACATCATCGGTGTCCTCCTAGACTCTACAACTAGAAAACAAGTCCGTTTTACGATGTTCGAACGCTGCCAAAATCCTCGGATTTCTTTTCAACAATGTATCCTTGTTTGAATTGACTAACACTAAGAGATGTCAAAACAGCCTAAGTCTTTGACTATTCCATTCTCGAAGTTTCAGCTCTGGGATTGAAACAACTTGGTGTAAATGACATGATACCAGAACCAAGGCGGCATAAGCAGCACTGTACCGGAACCTGAGCGGTGTAAGTGTTTAGCACTTTTAACCTGGGCGGTATGAGTGTCATGGCATTCTCTCCGTTGTTTCTAGTTTTCTGTTTGAAACCTCGATCGGGTATGTAGACAAGGACTTAGAAAGTCTTGATTTCTCGAACTCTCGTTGACTCAAGGAATTTGTAAATTGATAACGTGCACCATCAAGATGCACGACTCTTCATCAGGCCAAGCAGTGTCCTAATAGGCATAAGACGGGCTTGAAAGAGAGACAACTTAAAAGCCGCCCTAGCATGCTCTTACGCAAAACGGTATGTATGTATGTACAGGCATGCGATAGGAAAAGCAGTAACACATAGACAGTTTATGGGGTTAGATGCAAATAATCTTACCCTGCGGGTTCCTGTCCTAGATTGAAAGGTTCTAGTGCTTTGTACGGATGTAAAGGCCGGTTTTGGTTTAAGGGGGTTCCTCTGACTAGAGCCGCGATATACCTCCTGCTGCAACACGTATTGCAGAGCAACGGTCGAACGGTAGTATGACTCATCATCGTCCAAGTTTGTTGGGCATTCGAGGACCCCGGGCTCCAATAAATTGTGCCGGTTACCCAAAACACCTCATCTAGGCTTACCAACATCGATGCACATGAAGAATGATGAAGAACGATTGAATGAGAGAGAAACGGAATGTTTTGAAAAATGCCTTTTAAAGTTTGGCTGACTTTTATTAATTGATACTTGGAGAAAACTACACAAGTGAACAATAGTAAAAGCCCCAGTTCAGATTGGTCGGATATGAGATCCTGTTATGTTACCATTCCGTTCTTCAGCAGCGCGGAGCATACTATTTTGACAGACTTTTGAAAGATTGTTCATTCATGTATTAATTTCTAAATATGGATCAACGCAAAGAGTCCCCAGCGGAGTCGCCACTGTGGGCACACGCCCCTAAAAATTTGGGTGCACCCTTTTAAGGAAAGCGAGGTGAAACGCTTACAATTCAGAGTCGCCACTCAGGTTTTAGCGGTAAACCACCCAAGGAACCGAACTTGAAACGCTTTGCTACGTTTTGATTGGAAAAGGTTTTGTAGACTGGACCGTCATCACCTTCGATATCTAAGGTTCGGGAGCCAGGTTACGAGAGGGGAAGGGTTTTATGGCACCCCTCTCGTCCAATCTGGAGATCGGTCTCTACTCAGGCATTTTGTAAAACGTTTGCATTTTTCTCTCATTACTCATTTTTTAGCCAATTAGGGCGGGAAATAGTTAATGAGGATTAAAATTGTAACAAGTTTGCAGTATGTGACAAAATGGTATGCTTGCATTATTGAAACAATTAGTATAGATTGAAAACAGACTTCTGTGAGCGTTTTAAACAGACTGTAACACATTGGTCCGAAGTGACGTACGCAGGATGAAACCTTCATGCACTGGCCAAGCCACTGTATGCAGACCTAACCTGCTCACGCCACACATGAACTGGCGTACTCCAGTAAGCCTAAACTCACAGCTCTTATTTTCAACCCTCTGGGCTCTGGAAAGGACCAGTGCATACCCAAGACAAACTACGCAATATTACATACATAATATATACAGTTATAGAGAGTTTGAATGGGCTTTGAGGCCACAGAATGAATAGAACACCCCATAAACAGTGTGGGGAATAAACAGAGGCCAAGGCCAAGCTGTCGTGCAAGGGCCAGCCACTGGACTGGAGACAATAGGCGCACGCAGGTATAAGGATACCGTACACCGGTTGTTCCCTTTTGTCCAGTGCTTGGCTTTGCACTTTTTTGGGTTCTGGAACATGACCAGAGGGATCCCAGAGGCATTCCAAAGTAGCAGAAAGGAATATTGAATACTACAACTATGCAGTTCTAAATACAGAAAGCAGTAAATTGATTTTAACATGCAATAAGGTGATGAAATGGAAAGAAAGTAGAAAACAGCTAGTCACTGATCCCCATGCCAGTACTGCACATAAAGCCATTACTGGCGCACATGAACTCATTATTGGCGTGCACCAGTTCTTAACCTTACACGGTTTTAAAATCTTGCCATGTAACGCCCCCAAATTCGGGTACGTTAAAAGGGCAATTTTATTGAATAATCAAGGTGAGTCTGGCTCACTATTACATCAAATTTCCATCAGAGTGCCTTCATTACATAAAGCGAAGGAAATCTAGGGTTCCTAACTACAGCTCCGCCTGCTTCTCCATCCTAGCCAGCTCTTCTGCTTCAAGGGCTTCCAAGGTGTATAGCTCCCCTTGATCATCTACAAGTCTGACACATTATACCAGCGTCGCCACCGATATAATATGTCAGGGTCACCAGAGGTAACACCATGAGCTACAAAAGCTCAGCAGAATAATCCTATACCCGCTAACCCATAACTTACACAAAACAAGTCATACTAATAACGATATCTACACAAAACAAGCCATACAGATAACGATATCTATGCAGTATATGTTTATTCAACTATCAACAATGACACATCCACATTCTCTATTAACTATCGTTGGTGTCTGTGATATCAGAGTTTCTCCTACGCAGCGTTTCGTAGACCGTGTCACCATTTTACTTTTCATTTCCAAATCAACATTTTGAAAATCACCTTTTAACACATACCACACAATGGGCAAGTTCGGCCACATTGGGGTTTTCAATTATTACACACAATGGGCTACCATGTCTGTCCACATCGTGGTTTTCAAAATCCACACAAGGGCTTTCGCGCCAGGTCCCTATTGAGTGTATAGATAAATCATGTCACCGATGGAGCTACCACGTCCGGCTTCATTGGTGACACACACACAATGGCTACCGAACACCACACAATGGGCAAGTCCGGCCACTTTGCTGCTTTCAAAATCTTTCCACACAATGAGCTGCCACGTTTGGCCACATGAGGGTTTAAAACACACCCAACCTCGGTTCCGCCGTTCCGGGTTCCCGAGTATCCTCACAATGGTTCCGCCGCACCGGGTTCCCATTGGCACACATTTGCATTGGCTCCTCTCCGCGGATAACCAAGCCATACCTCACCATGGTTCCGCCGGTCCGGTTTCACATGGGAACACACCCAACCTCGGTTCCGCCATTCCGGGTTCCCGAGTATCCTCACAATGGTTCCGCCGCACCGGGTTCCCATTGGCACACAAAACTTTGCATTGGCTCCTCTCCGCGGATAACCAAGCCACACACCCAACCTCGGTTCCGCCGTTCCGGGTTCCCGAGTTTCCTCACAATGGTTCCGCCGCACCGGGTTCCCATTGGCACACACACACAACACCACCCAACGGGCAAGTCCGGCCACGTTGTGGTTTCAAAAACACACACCACACAATGGGCAAGTCCGGCCACATTGCGGTTTCAAAACACACCTTGTCTTTTAACACACCCTAGGCATCATGTTTCTATTTTCCTTGATTCTTGTGTCTCGTTATCATGCATAGACTCCGCGGCAGGACATTAGCCTTTCATTGAAATCTTGAAACTAAACTAGCAAGATCATCCATCTCTATATTAACTAGCATGCTCAACATTATCACATCATCATGCTTAACATTTAACACGCAAGGCAAGCATAGTGCCACATGGACGGACACCTTTGGAGTGGTAAACCACTTATGCTTTATCAGCAACAAGTAGACAAGCAAACATGTATACAAGCTTATAATCATCTTAAAGGTTAAAATACGTATACTTCTGTTCAGGCGACAATAGGTTTTTTCACTAACATGCATTTCAACGTAAAAGTAATATACAAACTTCTAATTATACTTAGGGAAGAGAGTAAGGATAATCTACCGTTCTTCTTGGCAGTAGGTCGATCTAAGGGATTGGTCGTCGGTTTTGGTGGATCGGCGACGTAACGGCTCCGGATTGCTTCGAAAGGAAGAGAGATGGATGTTCTCTTCCTAGAAACAACTGTGCGAACTAGTCTAGACTACTTTAAAGATCTAAGGGTGGTTTTGGAGGTGGTTTGGTGGTTGCTCTTCAAGAACAAGGAAGAACATTCAAGAACAAGCAAAGAACAAGCAAGAACATTATGCTTTTGTAGACACCCCAATTTCAACTCTTCGAAATTCCTTAATTTGTGGCCCGGAGGCTCCTCGATGATGAACTTGGATCGAAACAAGCCTTGTACCAATTGAGAAACTGCTCCTTGAAGGATTTGAAAAGGAGCATAGCCCCGGGTGGATCGGGGCGGCCCAATAGAAAATCGCGCGCCTCGAACTTTGATCAATTCGAAAAATTGTTTTGAAGAGTCGCCACCCGGATTTATGGTTTATCACCCGAGAAACCGTTTTGCTTTGAAAATGGTTGATTTGAAATTGAAAACCAGAGATCAGTTTTGAGGGTCCGGAAGCCATGTTACGAGGGAGGAAGGGTTTTACGGCACCCCCCTCGCCCGATTCGAAATCGGTCTCTACTAAACGCACTACAACAAAAATCACATTTTATAGCGTGCGAAAAACACTGTTAAATGTCATAGATAGCGTTCCGAAGAACGCCTTATTAGGCGATGCTATTAAAAGTCAAGACTTTTAATAGCGTTCATTGCACGCTATAGAATGTAACCTTTTTATAGCGTTCTTTGCGCGCTGTCTTTAACATACTTTTAATAGCGTTCTTTGACCGCTGTTGTAGATAAACTTTTAATAGCATTCTTTGCCCGCTGTCAAACGTCCAAGACTTTTAATAGCATTGACTAATACAGTGTTCTTTAAAATGCTATTTTATACTTTCCATAGCGTTCTTTGCCTGCTATCCTATACTACTTTTTATAACTTGCAATGAATGCTATATTAGCCGATTTTTTGCCCCTTTTTTTTTAATATTCTATAATACCAATATGCTAGTATTTTCAAATAAGATCATGGTAATTTCATTTTAAAAAAAACAAAAATGAAATATTCCATTCAACACCAACTATATCCAAACGTCAATGTACAATATACAATTCAACCATTGAATAAAGATTCATTACATTAGCGGGGAAAACAATTCCCCTACAAAAACTGCATAAAAGAGTCTGACTAATTAGATGATACAAATGATAAAACTTCCCCTAGTTCAAACAGTGATAGCTAGACTTCAATTTCAGATGTCTCTTGTAGTAGAATTGATAGCTTGGGTGGTAGACAAGCTGTTGTTACCAAGTCTGTTCTATCTAATAAGGAGGAAGCTCCAGTTTCAGCTATTCCATCTGTTTCAGAACGAGCTTTGGAAAGTGAAGGGGAAGGTACTGAGTATGTTAATGTTGGCTTGGTATCTCTTCCAGCAGCAGCTTCCAAGGATAAACCTGTGGTAGAACTTAGTAGGTCAAAGAGTAATGCATCCAAAGGAAAGAAGAAAAGAAAAGAATTTCTTCAAAAAGTAGATGCTTTGGGAACAACCTCTGATCTGTATATGGCCTACAAGGGTCTAGAGGAAAAAAAATGAAACTGTTGCCTCTTTAGAAAGCACTACCAGTGCATCTAGTGTTGCTTCAAAGCAAGAATTTATTGATACTACGAAGGATGACGTAAAAGAGACTGGCACCCAAAATTTGGTGGGACGCTATGGTAGTAAGAGTTTTTCTTCTACTTATCCCCGTGTCTCTTTACAATTTCAGCACACTTCAGCAACAACTAAGGTATATCAGCAACAAAAAAATCATATTCTAGCACTTTATCTAAGCAAAAAAATACTATTTTTTCACTAAACATCCAATCTTTCGAGATTGCAGTATTATCACATCACAACAACAAATATAAGTTGAATAACTATTCGCTTGTGAAAGTATAATCAACGAACTAATTTAAATTTGGAGGATACCTAATCTGACCAAGCACTTTCCCCAACTCCAAAAACTGCTCATTTGATGATTCCTTATGCCTTGTTCTCTTTGCAATTCAAAAAGAATTTTTCAAAAAATTCCCCTTAGATTCCACCTAGATTCTCCCTATTTTCAACATTTCTCTCTCTATCTCTCTCCACTTATTACCCCTACTATTTTTCAAAAAACTTTTCAAATTCCAATCCAAACACAGCATTAGTCTCTCAAAATCAGAGTATCCAACTTTCACATAAACAAGAGAAAAAAACCAAAGTCTATCCTTCCTATCGTCCAAGTCTCCTTGTCCTCACCCCCATGTCCCTTTTATCCTATTTGGACTAAAGGCAATTTGTAACTCCCGTATTCTCTTCATTTCAATGGAACAATGACAACCAAAAAGTTCAGTCACACATTACAAAATCCCAAGACAAATATCAACTAGTAAGAGTATAATGGAAGTCTGACCTCCTGGTTACTGTAGAGTTTGAGACTTACACAACCATTATTTCAAGCAAGAGGCACATCAACATTATCGTCTTATGGATCCGCTCGCCGAAAATGGTAACATGATTTTGAATCAACGCACACTCAAGTACGTAGAAAATTTGTTACCTCTTAGGAACTCTATGGCTTCATCCAAGACAAGATTCAATAACTGATCATATCCTTTCAAGGTTCCTGTCACTGTAACAGTAAAGATCATCTTATAATCTATTGATAATGGACAAAAATTAGTTACATAGTCATAGAGAATCATTGGTTTCAAAAAGACGCATTTCTTTTCCGCATAAACCCCACAATGAAAAGAAGCTCATGAAGGGAAAATATCAGGGCCTTGCAAAAGTATCCCTTATAAGAAAATTTCACCTAGTTCCAGATCTATAAAGAGAGGGACAGAGAGAGGGCATCTAAAGAAAAACTAGAGAATGTCTAAAGAAAAACTAGAGAATGACTGCTAAATGTTTTATGGTCATTGTTCTATTCTATGCCACGTTTTTAGAGGTTCACAAGATAGCATCACAAAGTCTACAAGAGAAATAATATAACCCAAGAACCTCTCTCATGGTCATTGTTCAATTCTATACCAGTAATACCACAGTTTTAGAGGTTCACAAGGTAGCATCATGAAGTCCCTAAGCTATTAACTGTTTTCTCATGGTCATTGTTCAATTCTATACCAGTATTAACTGTTCTCTCTCATAGCTTTAAAGTTCTCGCTTTTCACCTAAAGTCAAGAATAAACCAAAATCAAGTCCTAAATGCAGCAGAGAAAGGGTAGTAGCAACTCCTAAATAAAGGAGAGAAAAAGCAGTAGAATGGAGGCCCAATGACTGTGTTCCTCCCTGTGAGAGCAGCAACAAATCCCAAATGTGTGTGAGAGCTATAGAACTGGTCTAAAGAGCATAGACAAGAATCATTCTTTCCAGTAATTATCAAAATCATTGCACATTGCAACCAAACTGTAAAGAGTATCGCCGATAAGGAAAAAAATCTATAAAGAGAGTATCTTTTACCCCTTGTCAAAAAATCCTGCAGGCTGGGTTTTTGATATCGAACCTTAACCCCTATATCTGCTCAAACCACCCTCAGTCACGGACACCTAGTATAGTTGTAGGTTGTCCTGTGAATTGGTCACATGAAGAATGGAGTAAGGATCGAATTTGCTATATTAACCAAACATTGTCAGGGAAGCAGCTTCTTGTGCAATTAATCTTCAGCAGATTTAATATTCTCAATCTTAAAAAGGAGTCTTAGATTCTAAAAGTAACAAAAAGGAAACAGAGGTAATAATTTACCATGTTTTCCCATAGAGCCCACAAACAAGGGCTTGAGTATTCTTGGGCATTATGTCAAGATAATGTAGGCAACTAAGGCATGTACGAAAAATCAAATACTCAGCCAATCCTGGCAAAAATCAAATCACACCTGTTGAGCACTCTTTGAACTGGCTGTTTACTTCTACCAGTGCAGTATGTATTCTTCTATGACTGCAGAATCAAGAAGCAGAAGAACGATGAAGGTCAGGATATTAATAAGGAAACAGAGGTAAATCCATGCACTGACAATAATACACCAATATTTATGCATCGGCATCAATAAGTATGTTATATTCACTCAAATAATTTAGGGACACTAGAACCCAGACATTAAAACACAAGTAGTGGACCACTTCAAAGATTTTCTTTATAGTTGTTTCACAAAAGGTAGGGTAGGACAACTTCTATAGCAGAAAACCTAAAGCTCCAAGGTATGAAAGAACAACTTCTATAGCAGAAAATCTAAAGCTCCAAGGTACAGCACTACAGCCCCCCATGGTTTCCTGGAGCTGCACCCTGTGCAACTACACCCTGTGCAATCCAGTCATTTGTACATAGTGAGGAGTAAAGTGGATATAGAGTAAAGCGAGATGAAATATGATATGTATGAGTCAAGTGAGCCAATTTTTATCATAAGTGTCTATAGAAATTACAAATAGTGACTTGTCGCGATCCTCATTTCTCTCCCTACGTGTGTAAGTGTATTTGGCCTGCCACAAATTTACAACATTATCAATAAAAGAGGCTTCCATAGAACTTCAAGGCCCTTTAGAAGATTCGCTTTAATTCTAAGGGCTTGCCTCTTCAACGAGTCCACTCTTTTCATCATAAAAGAATATTAAGTCCAGTCCTAAACCAATAAAATATGGAAAGAAAAACATCATCACTATAAGATGAATCTGTTATATTCATAATCTAAGATCAGACAACACAGCATCTTCTAGCATCTATTGATGCCCAAGAGAATGTCTATCAAAAACAAAATGCCCATTTCGCTCTGTAGGCCCAAAAGAAAATATATGCCGCAAAGTGGGAGTTCTTCTTTAGTGCTGACCCCTGCTATCTCTGGACTCTATCACCCAACTAGCTATACCACTATTAAAGTAAATGCCCATTTTGCAAAGGTGTGTTGGCCCTAGTGTGCAGGGTCTAGAAGTTTTTGAGAAGAAAAAAAAGAGTAAATAGATACTACAGATTATGAAGAAAAAAAGAGTAAACAGATAGTATGAAAACTCTATTGTCCAAGCCATAGCCACTAAGTGTTCCACAAAAGAAGCTTCACTAACATCATTAACAAAGTAATAACTGATACACCTTTCCATCCAGCTCATGTATCCTCTCAGAGGCAAAGGGGCAAACTTTTCCTTTGTCAAGCGTAACAAATTGAATTAAGATATGAAATGGGATAAATTTCCACTTGTGTTAGCCAAACTAAGGTATGCTAGATCTCTTGGAGAAGTAACAAAATTACTAACAAGACTATAAACATAAAAGAAAGAAAACAGTAACAACTAGGTAGTAGAGCTTCCTTCACTTAGTAGAAGACTGGTTTTTACGTACTCAATCATTAAAGGATGTGCACTAAGTCATAGTATCACAAAGAAATTAGAAAGAAAAAAAACCCTAATGTCCACTGCTGTCATGATTAAGATAGATAATAAAAAAAATTAGCTAGACTAACAAAGATATTCCGATCATATGATGTGGTGACCTCGTAGGCTGCCATGATTATACAATCGCATGGGCTCCTGGCTATCACCTCAATAACTAAAAATGGTTCAATGAATGTGGTGGCTCGCATGCCTGAACAGTAAGAAACAAAAGAAAATGTATCAATTATGCATAAGGAAAATTAGTATCACAACATCTTCAATTGACTGAATCAAAACTAAATGGACAAAACAAATTCCTGTCCAATACTTGGTCAAAACCTCATCTCTATAGGTTTTATACTCTGTTAGAAACCGCACCACAGGCGCAAACCATCTCCAAGAGGTTCTGAACTCTTGTGGGTATTGAAACCAAGACAATGCAAAAACGCTACAACATCAAATAAAGACTACTTAAAATTTGAATCTACTGAGATCAACCTTGGGCTGCAAGCTCTTAAGTCCTTGTAGGCCATTCTCAACAATTGCATAGTGAATCTAATCCAACGTATAATCAAGCAATCTCATCGAATATGGTTTGATAAGTAAATAATTTCTCCCGTCATATATTGGTTGTTTGGCTGATAGATTTGAGAAACAAATTTCATTCAAGCATATAATCAAACAGTTGGTGGGGGAAAGTTATTTACAAAGGCAAGTCAATTTCAATAACAACAGAACTAAACTAGAAATTGTAGAACACTCAGCAAGCATCAACAAGCAGAGGAAGAATAATAAGCAATTCAAACGGGACAGCAACAGCGAAAGCAAAACAATAAACCCCCTTATCAATTTCAAAACTGTCCCAGCCACCAAAACAGTAAACGAAACAGCCGAAATTGCCAAATAGAGGTTCGAAATTGGTACCTCAAGCCCACAGGTTGGAGGTGGTCGCCGGCGACCCAAACCCACGGGATACAGAGACGACAGCGATAATCAAAAATCCACCACGGATCTGGAAAGAGACAGGCCATCTGCGACGACGATGAGCGGAAGGAGGCGGCGATTAGTGACGAAAAGGAGAAGAGAACTGGATTTGAAGCCGAAACGTCACCACGGATGGGTGATCAGCGACGGCGAAAGGCGTCGCGGTGAATGGGTTTGGAAGCCTGCAGAAACTTGCGTCGGTGATCGGAAAGCAGACTCGAGGGGAAAACGGGTGGGGGAAAAGGTTGGGGGAAGGGAAGGCAGCCGGTGATGGCCACCGGAGGAGGCGAGGTCGGGGGCTAGGGTTTCAGCATTTCAAAGTTTTTCGAAGTAGGCACTTTTCCGCATGCTGCTTTGGTTTGTTCAATTGAGGCTGCTGCTTTGGTTTCGCCAGGAGAAGCTTGATCGAAACCCAATTTCTAGGGTTTCAGCCGACGAAGAAGAAGATCTATTTATGCCTCTGATTTTGGAGCGCCTTTGATTTGGAGGAAAGATTGAAATTTTCAGAAGGGGGGTGCGATTCAAGGCGCCAAGTAAAAAAAATTTTGGAACGCTATTGTATCCTTTAATGAACGCTATAGTATTTTAGGCGCCAGTTTTTTCTCGGCTTCTCATCACTAAACGCTATAATTGGTTCCCTTTTATAGCATTCCTAAAAAAACGCTATAACATAATGCTATAAAAGATCATATTTGTTGTAGTGATGTTTGTGGGATTTTTCAAAAGGGATTTTGTTTCATTAAAACAACTAGCAATTATCCACAGTTATACCAAATGAGAAGTGTATACATGTGCATGTGTACAGGAGGGGATGAAATGGCCATGCATAATATACAAGATGACTGAAAATGCAACACTGTTATTGGATTCACTCTCGAGCGCTCGGGAGTGGTCCCGAGCGCTTGGGAGTGCTGACACTCTCAACCTGCAAATTTTGTTAGTACTGACAGAATATAATGCAAAACTGGAAACTAAAGTGTTATTAAGTACACTATTGGCTCAGCAGAGGATTTGAAAGATTGAGATGGGCTTTCATTCTTTCAGATCATGCATCCCTGCCTCAATAAAACTAGATCTACAACTTTAAAAGGGGAAAGGGATACATTCATGCATGCAGAAAGGCAGAGAACACAGCAAACTGGGGAAAATGGGGTGCCATGACATACAGCTCACTCCCAAGCACTCTGAACCATTCCCGAGCGCTCGGGGCTGTGGTAGCCCACAGTGGCGACTCCGCTGGGGATGTTTTAATTGATACTTGAGAAAAGTTGGCATGTTCCCGAAACGGCCCGCTTTCCTTGAATATCAATTAAACTTGTGAGCCAAGCTTGAAAAACGATTGTGGGATTTTCAAAGTTATTTTGTTTCATTGTCTATTTCTTGTATATATCCTGTGCAGCCTCGCTGTTGTGTTTCGGCAATCCTACCCAGCTTGCCGGTGATGGGGAATCCCGGAATGCTCAGCAACCCTCGACCGTGATGAGTCATCCCTACCGTTTGTACCATTATTGGGTGTACGCTCAATAGTGGGAGGTATACTTTGACTCTAGTCCGGGGAACCCTTTTCAAGCCAAAACCGGCCTTTGTACATGCTTAGCAAGCCATAGATCCTTCCAAATTAGGACAGGAACCTACAGGGTAGGGTTACATGCTATATCCTATTTACATGCTGCATTTCATCTTGCATCATCATTCTGTCAGCCACTGTTCTTGAGACTCGCTCTCGCGGTCTTTGCGAGGTTGCCAAGACCCGATGAAGAGTCACGCTCCCTTATGCGTGTTGATCAACCACGTGAGTCCTCGAACTAAAACTCGAGGGAAACTAGAATTTTGCTAAGTCCTTGACTAGTGCTTAATCGAAGAATTAACCAAAGGAAGGAATGACGTGGAAACGAAATGCCGTGATACCAACACTGTCCAGGCTAAAAGCAAACATACCGCTTACGCCGCTTTGGTTATCGTATCACGTTGTCCACCCCAAGTCATTCCAAACCAATGGTCGATTTGTCGAGGGAACATTAGTCGAACACTTAGCCTATTTTAGCATCCTTTGGGAAGCATTAGTTCCTAAACGAGGATACACCCCAAAAATCTGAGGATCAAGGCAACCTCACATGAAGGATACTCAATCGTTTTAAAAAAATGGGAGTCGATGACGGCGACGATGATGCACACATTTTCTAAAAACCCATGCACATATTTCATAAAAATGTAAACAGGGACCGCGTCTGAGTACGGTTTTTGCTTTGCTATCAGTTCTAAGCAATTGGGCCAAAGAAGAAGAACATCATACCCTCCTGGACCAGACCCCCGGGACAGAGACTGCAGGCAGATTCCGTCAGTGCATCAGATTTGAGGGTGGAAATGGATCTACTAATTGGGAACCTCAATCCAAACCCAAACCCTAACGGAGGCAATCCTAACCCAAATGGAGGCAACATAAACCCGAACGTTGGCAATCCAAACGCCAACCCAAATGTCAACCCAAACGGAGGCAATCCAAACCCGAACCCAAACGGAGGCGAGCCAAATCCGAATCCTAACCCCAACTCTAATCCCAATCCAAACCCTAACCTAAATCTGGGAAACCTGTACGGAGAAATGGGACAAATCAGAGAAGACATCCTACGTCTGGGCGAGCGCACTGACAACCAAATCGCCCAACTCATGATGATGATTACTGGAGTTGCACGACGTCTTCCACCCCCAAATCCGAATCCAAATCCTAACCCAAACCCGAATCCAATTCCAATCCCGAATCCGAATCCGATTCCAAATCCAAATCCTAACCTCAACCTAAACCTCAATCCGATCCCCAACCTGAATCTCAATCCAAACCCTAATCCGAATCCGAACCCGGAGCAACTGATCTTTGAATTGGAAACCCCGCAAAACCCCGAGATGGCAGCGGTATTGGCGAAGATCACCCAGTTAGAGGAGTCAGTAGCGAGGAATGAGAAGATAGCATCGACTGGTTTTGACATCAACAAGCTTTGCCTTTTTCCCAACGCGAAGCTTCCGGAAAAGTTTAGGCCAATCGACTTTGCTAAGTTTGACGGAACGGGTGACCCAAAGGCACATTTGACTGGATACATCGGAGCACTTTCCATGTGGGGAGTGGAGAAGGACGCTATGGCACAAATGTTCTCGCAGACTCTAGTGGGGCATGCTCTGCATTGTTTACTACCCTGGATGAAAGGAAGAAGCGTTCATGGGAGGACATGCACGGCTTTTGTGGCGCAGTATGATTATAACATTCAGCTGGAAGTTACCACTCGGGAATTGGAGTCAACAAAGATGGAAGCTAAGGAAGCCTTTGCCAATTTCGTGAAAAGGTGGAGAGCAAAGGTAGCATAGATGAAGGACAGACCAAGTGACAGGGACCAAATCCGGATGATTGTCCGGAACCTTCAACCCAATCTTGCGAGGCATATGGTTATGGCCCAAGCATGCTCAGACTTTAAAACATTCTTCGATACAGGCCTAGCCGTCGAAGAAGCGGTCCAACTCGGAATCCTTGAGAAGCCCGAACCTGCCCCTAAACCCAAGAAAGTTTACTCGGGAAACAGCAACGCCCTATTTGGAAACTCCAACTACACCAATCTCCCAAACACCTCCTCAAACACAACTCAAGCCGAGCCCGTCAATCAGATTGTGACCCAAGCCAGTCAACCACGTACCCAACCCCGCAGTTTTGCTCAATTCTCGGCACCTCTCTCTGCCGTGCTCGAGAAGTTGGTCGAAAGTGGCGTGCTCAAACCACTTGCCCCTACTCCCTTACCTCAAAAGCTCCCCGCATCCCACAATCCTAATGCATACTGTGCTTACCACCAGAACGTGGGCCACCTAACCGACAACTGCTTCCGCCTGCGCCATGCTATCCAGGATCTCATAGACAACAAAACTCTCCCCATGCCACCACAAAAGCCGAATACCATCTCAAACCCGCTCCTGAAGCACTCTAACGCCCGCACCAATCATATCTCCATAGACCATCCCTTTAACCCCAGCCATTACATCGTCCCTACCACCCAACCCAAACCAATTGTCGAGTTACCGGCAAAAGAGGTTGTCTGTGCCCTCGAGTCTATAGATTGGGACTTCCAAAGAAGGTGGGAAGATTTGGCGAGCGATTTCCTTGCAGTGGAGAACCGGGCTATCGTAACTGGAGTGTGGCCCGTGGCACTCAATGCTCACCAAGTTGAAGAATTGGAACATGGTGATTGGAGGCAGGAATTCGAAGAAGTAATGGCCGACCCGTTGGACGGGTACTCCCTATTTGCTCTGTTCTTGGAGCCGGAACCGATTGAAGACGAAGATGAACGGGAATGGGAGCCCGAGCCCAACGGGTGGCACTGGATTGATGATTCCGACCCTTTAGATGAGACGTCTCTGGCATACCTATTTCAAGAGGAGGAAGTACGAGAAGAAATGGATTTGATGAACCCCCGTATGTTCTCGGGGCTCACCGTCAGCGCCATTATCAATCTCACTAGAGGATCCGACGCTCTTGACCATGTCATGGATCAGGCCTTCATTCCACAGGATTACATTATTGAGGAGTTTTTTTTGCAGCCCGTAGTTGAAATCCCCGAGGAACCCAACATCTGCGTACTCGATCCCGAAGATCTTTGGGGTAAATCTGAATTGGTAAACGTGTGGGTCGATGGCGAAGAACTCATAGTCAACAAAGCTATGTTGGATGAAGGCTCCTTGCAGGTCAGTAATAGCAACAACAACAACAACAATAGCAACAGCAACACCGTTAACTTCTGGAATTCTTTGGAGGAAGAGAACATGTGGCATGCCCTAGAGATGGAAGTTCTTAATGAAGATCTCGAGAAAACGAGCCTGGACAAAGGCAAGCGCAAGGCCGACGCTGATCTTTCCATCTTTTGGGAAGATTCTTGGTGGGATCCCATCCCCAAGTCAATCAGCAACCTTACCAGAAGTGGAAGAGTGTACCAACCAACCAACCTTCAGCAAGGGAGCTCATCCCGAGCCCCTCAACAGAACAACCCTGTCAATCCGGCAAGCACCCATATCCCACCTACCCCACCAAATAACCCTTCAAGCTCCACAAACCCTCCGCGTCAACCTAATCCACCCATCCATCTTAACCCATTCGCTAGCTCTAACCCCAACTCCTCCCAGCAGCAAAATTCGAATTCCTCCACAGACCCCATAATCCAACAGCTCCAAGAAACCCCCGTGCGCATGTCCATGTGGGGAGTGTTGGCTGCATCCTGCGAGCATCGCCGAAGGCTCATTAACACTCTTTCCAAATTCGAGGTCCCCTCTGATATAGCCCCGGAAGCCCTCATTGCCCTTATAACCCCGATGAACCTCACCCAGCACACCCTGTCATTCACGGAGAAAGATCTCCCGCCTGAGGGAGCTGACCATAACAAGCCGCTACATGTGACCATGAAGTGTCTTGGAAAGTGGGTCCCCGCAATTCTCATAGATAATGGTTCGGCCATTAATGTGTGCCCACTCCGCACTGCTTACTGCTTAGGCCTGAAAAGTAAGGACTTTGCGCCGTCAACCATTGGTGTTCGCGCCTATGATAACACACGGCGTGATGTCCTAGGGACTGTCAACTTGGAACTTGCAACTGGGAAGTTCAAAACCACCGTCGAATTCTGTGTACTGGAAATACCTGCTTCGTTCAACCTCCTACTGGGGAGGCCATGGCTGCACAGGTCGGATGTCATGGGAGTGCCCTCTACGCTGCATTTTAAACTTATCCTGGGATTGGATTCCGGGACTCTCATTATCCATGGGGACTCGGGCATCCGTCCTCACTCCGAAGACAACTCCTCGCTGTTAGAAATTATGCATGGAGAGGAAGATATTGCCATGGGGGGGTTTGCAGTCATGACCTCAAAAGTTTGCACTATCCAGGCCAAAGATGGGTTCTTGGTGAGTTCCGCGGCGCTGGAGATTATGAAGAGAATGAACTATCTGTCGGGCATGGGCTTGGGACTTTATGGGCAAGGAGTCTCCGAGTTCCCTGATTTCCCTGGAAGCAACGAGCGCTTTGGCCTTGGATACGAGCTCAGAAAGGGTGACCCAGTAAAAAGGTGGCGCAACCGCGCCCGGGCTCATGCAGCCGGGGTAAAGATGAAAGTGAAAGAAGCGCTATACCGAGGACAACCCGAGCCTTTCGTGGATTTGGAAACAAAGGTGAAGTACCCCGGGTTTGAGATCTTCGCCAATGACACTTGGGAGGATGATGTTGAGGAAGTGACCAAGATGGAAGAAGTATTTGAGGCACTGGACTGGCTTGAGGCTTTTGGTTTGGGTAGTCTCCAATCTCTGTTTGGGGACGAGGAATCTGAGGGTATGGTGGAGGACGCTGCCGTGCTCATGCTTGGAGAGGAAGAAGAAATCGAAGACCCTTCCAAACTCATTGTGGAGGCTGTAGGCGCTTATGAGAATTTCATTTTTATACCACTTGTAAAGCGCACTCACGACACTTGCACCGAGTCGGAGTCTGAGTCTGACTCCTCGTCTAGCACAGAGTCAGAGTTTGTGCCTATTGGCACTCCACATCGTAGTTTTTACTTTGAGTTTGAGTCAACCGCTGTATTCCCCCCTTATGAAGAGGCTGCTAATGAAATGAACGATCCCTTTGCTTACTTGCCTGATTTTGAAATAAATTACTTAGACCCCGACGATGAAGGAATAGATCTCGATGGGGACATCCCCAAGGAGATCCGTTCCCTCATCGATCGTGAAAATGAAAGGCATGCTCAGCCTTTAAAAGAAGAGATAATCTCTATAAATTTGGGTGATGAGGAGAACCCTCGATTGGTTCAGGTCGGTTCCGGGCTGTCCCCCGATGAGCTTCAAGAGCTCACAGATTTACTAAAAGAATTCAAAGAGGTTTTTGCTTGGTCCCACGCAGACATGCCCGGAATTGACCCGGAGATCGTCGAGCACAGGATCCCTCTCTTCCCCGATGCAAAACCCGTTAAGCAAAAACTGAGAAAAATGCGGCCCGATTGGGTATTAAAGATAAAAGAAGAGCTTACAAAACAAATCGATGCCGGTTTTCTAATAGTGACAGAGTACCCCACTTGGGTCGTAAACATCGTTCCCGTCCCCAAAAAGGATGGAAAAATCAGAGTGTGCATCGATTTCAGAGATCTGAACAAAGCAAGTCCTAAGGATGATTTTTCGTTGCCTCATATAGACATACTTGTGGATAATACTGCAGGGCACGCTTTACTGTCTTTCATGGATGGCTTCTCGGGGTACAATCAGATTCTCTTGGCTCCGGAAGACAGGGAAAAGACCACATTCATCACCGAGTGGGGGACATACTGTTATCGGGTTATGCCATTTGGGTTGGAAAACGCCGGTCCTACATATCAAAGGGGTGCCACGACACTGCTACACGACATGTTTCATAAGGAGGTCGAAGTATACGTCGATGACATGATAGTGAAGGGAAAGGAGCAGAAAGACCATCTCCCAGCATTGAGGAAGTTCTTGAAAAGGATTCAGAAGTACAGGATGCGTCTCAACCAGCAAAAGTGCACGTTCGGAGTCACGGCTGGCAAGATGCTTGGATTCATGATCACAACTAGGGGGATTGAGGTGGATCCTTCTAAGATCAAAGCCATTCTTGAGATGGAGCCACCTCGATCCGAGAAAGAGGTCCGATGCTTCTTGGGGAAAATTCAATTCATCAGTCGGTTTATTGCCAAGTTGACCTTGACCTGTGAGCCACTATTTCGACTACTCAAGAAAGACGTGAAATTCGAGTGGAATGACAAGTGTCAGAAGGCCTTTGAAGCGGTGCGAACTTATCTCCAGAATCCTCCAATCTTGATGCCGCCCATCCCAGGAAAACCTTTGATCCTATACTTGTCCGTCACGCCCTCGTCAATGGGGTGCATGTTGGCACAAGAGGGAGAAGATGGGGTTGAAAGGGCAATCTACTACTTGAGCAAGAAGATGGTGGGAAGTGAAGAGCGGTAAACTTCCTTGGAAAAGACATGTTGGGCACTAGTATGGGCCACAAAGAAATTGAGACACTACATGCTGGCTTACTCGGTGATACTGATTTCTCGGATGGACCCTCTCAAATATCTATTCGAGAAGCCAGCACTTACCGGTAAGTTAGCACGTTGGTTGCTCTTATTGGCAGAGTTCGAAATCAAGTACGTCACTCGCAAGTCAGTGAAGGGAAGAGCGGTAGCAGAGTTCTTGGTGGATCGTCCGATTGAGGGCCCAGAACACAAGGAATTTCAATTTCCCGATGAAGACGTGATGACAGCAGTCGACGAAACATGGACGTTGTACTTTGATGGAGCCACTAATCAGAAGAGCTTTGGGATTGGCATACTGCTAGTCTCACCGGAGGGGTCGCATATCCCTCTCGCTTTCAAGTTGAACTTCGAAGTCACAAACAACGAGGCGGAGTACGAAGCGTGTATTGTGGGAATGGAAGCTGCATTGGAGATTGAAGTCAAGGTGCTGGAAGTTGTCGGAGATTCCAACTTGGTCATATCGCAAGCAAATGGAGAATGGAAAGTTAGGGATGAAAAGATGAAGCCGTATCATCAGCAACTCGACGAGCTTATCCCGAACTTTCAAAAGGTGACCTTCACGCACATACCAAGGATGAAGACTCGCTTTGCGGACGCACTAGCTACTTTGGCATCCATGCTGGAACTTCCAATCAGGGTAAAGCTGAGACCTGTCATGATTGAGCAGAGGGGAAAGCACGTGTACGACTATGTCATGAACATCGACGAACCAGACGATGGACTCCCTTGGTTCCACGACATCTGGAACTTTGTCGAAAATGGGGAATTTCCTGTGGATTCAAGTAAGAAGGATCGGATCGCCTTACAGCGGCTCGCTGTAGACACCCCAATTTGGCCTAACGATTATTTCAAGTCCCACCTTGGGACAATCCCGATGATGAAATGGATACATTGATTGCTGATTGCTTCCTTGAGGACCTTAGGACTTTCGGTAAGAACTTTGAACCACTTAGAGGACCCAATTCAAAGCCATACAGCCTTTCAGACAGAGATACAGAAGCCTAGGAGAATCCATCTGACGGCCGTAACATCGATCTAACGGCCATAACATCAATCCCTCACCCGAGCAACCTGTTGCCAGCAAAATCTCCCTGAGAGATCAATTCCTCGGCCGCAAGATCTATCCTTCGGCCGAGACATCCATTCCTCGGCCGTGTGATCTATTACTCGGCCGCCAGATCGACCTTTTTCCAAACTCTGGAACGTTCTGTCAGACGTTTGGTTTGATCCAACTACACTACCTTTCCGATGCGTTCGGGCTACGCTCAGAGATCACGACGTAGAGTTAGAGATGCATTGCAATTGCAATTTCCATCTCGTGATTTGATTGGCCGGAGTGAGTCATCCCTATGCCTATATAAAGGAGCCTTTGGGCTCCGAAATAAACACACGAAATTCATACACCTACACACTCAACCAAGCCTCAAAGCTCTACACAAATACTCTCTCAAACCCATACTCCAAAAGCCCTAACCTTCCGAAGGCAGCCGTCAATCCGGTGATCAAACCCCGAAGTTCAAACCCTAACTCTAGGGTTTTCAATCAAGCGATCAGTCAATCACAATCAAATCCGAAGCAATCAAGCAACTGAGGGATCAAGGTGGTGAGGCCCAACGGCCTCTGGTTTGTTTTACTTATCGTGTTTATGGCTAATCGTAGCATTTAATCGTTTGCTAACTTTTCTGTCTGGTGTGAGGAAGAACATCGACCGGGGTTTCGATCCCTAAGCCGATAAATAAAACCAGGAGGATCCCTCGGCCATGAGATCCATTCACCGGCCGCGGGATCCATTTCCCAGGGACAATTTTGTTTGTTTCCTGCTTTTCTATGCATGCTTTCAATTACCGTCCTGGCTCACCTTTATCTGTTTAAAGGAATAACTAAACAGACTATGTGTTAGAATTAAACGAAGCATCTATATGTCTTATGTTGAATGATTATGGGCCAGTCTCACGACTGGGCAAAGAGGGGTGCCTAACACCTTCCCCTTATTGTACTTTTGGCTCCCGTATCCAGAATCTCTATCTGTTTTCCTAGTTTTAATAAACTGGGTGGCGACTCTATTTGATGATAACCGTTATCATGTGGCGATGTTCCTAGCCATGGGAATGTCCATGATTTTGGTTTATGAAGCGAACAACCAATCGAGCAAACAAGCGTGATCAATTTGTATGGCGATGCCCCGTTTGGGAGGTGTCTACACTCGCGTCTCAATACATCATCTATGGTGGGAAATTATACCGGCGATCTCCGTGCGGGGTTCACAAGTTGTGCATTCACGATGACGAGTCGAGAGCAGTAATGGAAGAGGTTCATGAAGGTGTTTGTGGACCCCACATGAACGGAATGATGCTAGCAAGAAAGTTCTGAGGTTGGGATACTATTGGTCGACCATGGAAACAGATTGCATCGAGTATGTGCACCGATGTCATAAGTGCCAGACTCATGCCAATCTTATCCATGTCCTGCCCTCGGAATTACACTCAATGGCGACACCGTGGCCGTTCTCTGCCTGGGGCATCGATGTTATTGGAAAGATCACTCCCGTCGCTTCCAATGGTCACAGGTTCATTCTGGTAGCAGTGGATTACTTCACCAAATGGGTCGAGGCAGCCTCATACAAGACTTTGACGGCAGTTCAAGTGGCTCATTTTATCAGGCAAAACATCATTTATCAGTATGGGGTCCCTCAAGCCTTCGTATCTGATAATGGTGTTCACTTCAAGGGAAAGGTTTTGGAACTCTTTGACGAGTTTAAGATTCAAGTGCATCATTCGACCACTTATCGGCCACAAACGAATGGGGCAGTCGAAGCAGCGAATAAGACAATCAAGACGATCCTCGAAAGGACTACTCAGTCGGCTAGGAATTGGCACGAGCAATTACCACTAGCTTTGTGGGGATACCAGACGTCTATTCGTACACCGACAGGGGCAACACCCTATTCTTTGGTGTACGGTATGGAAGCCGTTCTCCCTATCGAGCTAGAAGTTCCATCGCTGAGGGTCATGGCTAAGTGCGGAGTGGATGAAGCTGAATGGATCAGTGGAAGATTTGAGGAGCTCATGCTATTCGACGAAAGAAGGCTACGGGCATTGTACCACATTCAGGGTTATCAGCGAAGGATTGCTCGAGCGTTCAACAAGAAAGTAAAGTCGAGGGACCTGCAAGAGGGGGACATGGTAGTTAAGGAAATCCGTGCACCGGTGTTTGACCTACGAGGGAAGTTCTGACCTAAGTGGGCGGGGCCATACATCATCAAGACCATTCTCTCTAGAGGACCGACCTCAATCATCGACCTCGACGGCAACGAATTCACAAATCTTGTCAATTTGGATCAGCTTAAACGGTATTACCCCTGAGAGAGCTCGCTGGGCCGAAAACCGCAAGGGCGAGCGGTCCCAGGCAAAAGTTAGAGCAAGCCTGCTAGGTCAAAAACCCGAAAGGGCGACTTAGGCAAAAGTTAAGGCAAAAGTCGAAAGAGGGCTCGCTAGGCCGAAAACCCGAAAGGGCGGTTCTAGGCAAAATTTAGAGCGCAAAAGGAGAGCGTTAATACCCGAGCGAACCCTGGCCCGAACTACGTATGGGCCTGATTCCCTTTTCGCGAGGGATACATAGGCAATCTCACACTGAGGTTCGGTCCTAAATATCTCAAAAATCAAAACCCAAATTGACAAGTCAGAATGTTTTCTCAAAGGCGCATGCGATTAACGAACCAAAAGGGGGAAACCCTTAATCAGTCGATTTTATTCGGATTATTTCTTTAATACAAGCTGAGCATGAAAACGGAAAACACGCAATTAAAACACTCTTTTTATTTCAAAAAAACAGCAAAGTAAGCAGTCAACCCATCCTTGCTTCCACATCTCTCCTTAGCCATTTGCGGTACCTTTCGGTCAAAGCAATAGAGAAGATTGGATCACTTGGCTCAGTCCTGCGAGCCTCCCATGATCGAACATAACTCCGAAGGCCCGGAATGGTGAAGGGAGGGAGACGAAGCACTTCAGAGCCCGGCAGCGGCACTTCTTGGTTAAGTCCAAACTGACGGAGGATGCGGAAGGGTGAATAGAAGGAGAAGCCTGTCAAGCCAGCCACAAGCACGTGCATCGAACCCATGTTACCAGTAGTCAAGGCAGGAAGCCTCAGCCAATGGCACCGCCAAACGATGTCATCTTCCTCGGCAGAAGCAAGGAAATCAGCCCAGTCATCTTCGTTACTGTACATCGCTAGAAAGGGACGGTTCCATCCACTTGCACGATACCACCAATTATTGGCCGGAGGTGTCTGCAGACTTAACTTGTCACAGAGCCACATCTACCCAAAAAGAGAGAAAACAAGTAAGGAGCCAGATAAAGCCTAAACCGAGCGTTGAGGTAAAATGGATGAGAGAAATAGAAAAAGGAGAGCTAAGTGAGGTCCCTAACCTGCAGCAACAGCGGGCTACCACCAAAAACCCTTGTGCGACCAGCATGGACAGCATCTAACCCCATCAAGGTTTCAGCAAGAACCAAGGGTGCAACATCCTTGCGAGCCTCAATCTGAGAAGCAACACCCACCAATAAAGAACTGGGCTGACCAACGGACGGAACCAACAGGAAGGCCGCCAGGAGACAAATGCAACAAGCCATCATTCGTCGACCTTGGTACTCAAAGTTTGTCAAGTCTCCAGGTGGACTGAATCTCTCGTACAGCTGCACGATGTTGATGGCGTTGCCCCAAGTGAGAAACTCGGCGGTATTTCCGCTGATTCCCAGCTTGGCTTTCAGAATGTTTTTCATACTCTCCCTGAGCATTGGAACAATTGGCTCAGTGGAGTCATGACTTCCAAGGTAGGCATGGAACTCCTCGACGGTGGGGCACAGCTCTTGAGAACCAAAGCGAAAGACGTGCACTTCGGGATCCCAAAAGCGCGCCGCCGCATGTAGCAAGACAGGACGGATTGCGACCTCTTGGAGATGCATTAGGGCGTAAAGTCGGTGTCCTCGGAAGTTCAACCAGTCGATGCCTTCGAGGCCGTCCAACCAAGGTCGAAGCAAGGCTTGGTTCAACAAGGCCATGAGGAGGATGGATTTTTGGAAGAAGAATGATGAAATAAAGTGTGAAGGACTTGCCAAAGCATGACTCTGTATTTATAGAGGCCTGGGGAGTACAATGCCACTTCCCACCAGCCTTGGAACTCATCAAACTTAACATTTTCAAGAAAATTCAAACTTTGGAAGTTCAAAAAGTGTTGGAAAAGGCTCAAGTCTTGCTTTGGGAGGCCACTTCACCTGGAAAACAGTCAGTGCAGGGTTACAAGGCACCTTGGAAGTGTTCATGCAGAAGAAAACGACATGGGAGTAGCTAGTGAGTGGCATTGGAAAACAACACTGGCCTGCCAATGACAGCAGTCCCGAGTGCTCGGGAGTGAAGACCCAAGTGCTCGAGACCACTCTCGAGCGCTCGAGAGTTCTGCTGTTTTGCAGCAGTTTCTGATTCCAACTTTCCACCCTCAATTCAACATCGCAAATGCAAGAAGCTCAGGTCACAAGGTCCTCAGCATGTACCTAGGGGATACAGCAGTTTTCGTTCTGTGTTTTCTCGTGTATTCGTTCATTTTCCTCAAAAATACCAAGATTTCCGAGGTTTTCGTTCCGCGAATATGTCAAATTCCACGTTAAGCGTATTTGATTGAGTCCAGCGATGCGTATAAGTCACAATGTGCATTAGTGACTGTATGGCATGATCAAACGCGCGTTAACGCTCTTAGTTCAAGTTTTCGTCGTTCAAGCGTCCCAAAATCATCATTTGCAAGTGTAAGTGAAGGTTAATCTTTGTGTCAAGGGCATTTTGGTAATTCTAGCGATCCTCGCAGGTCATAACACTCAATGTCAATCGCACAGTGCGTTATGTTACGATCAAAAGCCCTTAAATCTAAGTTTCACGATCGAATGCTCAAAAGTTTGCTATTGTGTATCAACGACGAGTTTTCGTTATTTCATTGAGTATCGGTTGAAATTCGCGTGCTCTTTACTTTCTTTCATGCTAGACGAGCATATTTCATAAAATACAATTCTATAAAGGAAGTGCGAATGAATGCAAAAGAGCGAAGTGCAGGTTTTCATAAATAAATACAGTATTTACAATGAGTAAGGAAGGAAGTACAAAAGCTGGGGCAAACACACGCCCAATCCTAACTACCGGGGCACGCAGGCCCAAACAAAATCAAGGCACGCAGGCCTAGAAGCTACAACTACCTCGGCACGCAGGCCCATGTACAAGAAACCTAGCAAAGCAAAAAAACCTAAGTCTCAGGCTCGACGAGTCCTCTTCTGCTGGTGGCCCTCGGGCTCTGTGCTCTCACTCTTGTCACCGTCATCGCCGTCGTCTGTGCTAGGAGAACCAGAAGCAGTCTCCGAGTCCGTCGTCCCTAAAACACGCGACTCGGAGGACTCCTCTGTCTCATCCTCCTCCTCTGACTCCACGCAAGCGAGTCTCTGCTGGGACACCACCCTGGGCAAAACCTCGAACTGTCTAGCCTCCGCAGCGGGCCGCGACACTCCCTGTGTCCCTCGTCCCCGTGTGCTAGCGGGAGCCGGAGAGCTCGTAGTAGCCTGAGGCTGTGCCCTGGCCGAACATCGTGGCTGCACCTGCATATCACAAGCATGCGATCATTCTGTGCATATTTGAAATTCAATTGATTCATTAAAAGTTCTATACCATGCATTTTTCGTACCTGAGGAGCAACAGGAGAAACAGGCTCAAGGACAGGTCTGGTCTGCCGGACGGACCCTCCCTCTCGCACAGCCCTTCAGCAGGTGGCGCATCCCCACCATCAGCATTATGGCCGTCTCAGCCCACTCTCGCGGTACCTGTATTATTCAAGCATCAGAAATGAGCAAGCGGTAATCATTCAAAGCATAAGAAATTGAATTCGTTTATACCTGAGTAGGAAGCCGCATAGGCGGCTGCGGAAGGCGTGGGACGTCTATCAACTCCCGCGCACCGCTAGGCCCAGTCACGCCTATCGTCCACTCTAGCGTCGGCAACACATACGAAGTCGAAGCCTCTGTCGTCTCCCGCGCCCTCGTGTCACCCTCTCCTCTGCCTGGTGGGCTGGTACCTCGCCCGCCAGTAGGCTGCCTGCCACCTCGACCCCTACCTCGTGCGGACTGGCCGCCACGGCCTCGCACCCCCGCCTCTCCTCCAGCACTAGGGCCTCGCCCTCCCTCAGCTACTCGCCGCTCTAGCTCTGCCTCCACTCCAAGACCCATGGCCAGGTACTGGCCTATGTAAGCTGCGTAGTCCAGAGTGCGTCGAAGGTGCCTCTCCAAGTCTGTATCCGGCACAGTGAACAGTGAACAGCTCCAGCTCCGCACGGGTGTACATCTCCGTCCTTTGCATGCGTGGAGGGAGTGTCCCAGGTACTACGAACGCTGGAAGACCGAGCGACTGCCGAGTCACCCGATCTCCCAGCCCAGGGGGCACTCCAGCAGCACCTTGCTCCGTGTCACCTCGCGACTCCTCGGAAGGAAGTCGGCCTCCACCCTCGACCACCTATCCCAGTGAACCTGCATGTCAAATTTTGAAATATCAATAAAGGCATACGTCGAAATCGGAAAAGGAAAGGAATGAGGTCGAGTCATACCGCAACGCCCGTCAAGTTGTCTAGCCAGTGCCTGAAGGTCATCACCTCTCCGCGTCACTCCTTCGTCCTCCTATACGCCTTGCTCCAGGCAAGCCCGCGAGGAAGCAAGTTCGGGTCCCTACAAGTGTTCTCAGGCGGGAACATCCCGAGAACCTCGTAAGCCCAAAGCTGCAAATTGTCAAGTTCAAGTCAATTCAATTTCAAGCATCTATTCAATCATTAAGCAGTCGAAAGTAGTATTAAAGCAATAATTTGAGCCATACCTCGACGATCCTCTAGTAGCCACCAACTGTGTTGCCCACTCCGCGTGAGGCAGCTCCCAGAAAGCAGTAGAGGGTGCACAAGGCACCCCCTCCCCAGTTGAACCGTCCTGCGGTCCTCAGGTCGACCGGGCCCGCCAAGTAGCACAGGTGCACCCGCGACCGCCTAGTCGGGTACAGAGAAGCCCCGAATAGGTAGAGCAGGTACGCCCGGGCCATCCTCACCGTCTCCTCGTCATCTGCGGGCTCGTGGTCCCAGTACTCCACGAACTGCCCGTACGCCGCCATCCCTCCGCTGTGCCGTGGGACCCGCCCGAGGAACCACCGCAGGGCAACGTCGTCCAGCACCAAGCTCGAGTCATAGGGGATCGGCTCTCCTCCCACTCTCAGTCCCGTGATCGCTGCGAAGTCCAGCGGTGTCAGCGTCATCTCCCCAAACCGGAGGTGGAAGGTGTTGGTGGTATCTCACCACCACCACCTCTCGGTCAATGCCGTAAGCACGGCGCGGTCCACCCTCACTGCCGTCATCAGCTGGATGAACGGCCCGCCGCCACCACCAACTCCCGTACTCTCTCGGGCAGCCCCTTGAAGTACTTCAGCGAGCTAGCTGAGCCCCCGTGGCCGTACACGTCCGTCGTGAGCTGTTTCAACAGAGTAAAGAAATAGCATCAAACATCAGCAATCAATACAGCTATCTGCAAAACAATGTCGAATTCAAGAGTTACGAGTTGTCGAAGCTTACCGTGGTCTAGCCCGAAGAGATGTGCGAGTCGCGGTCTCGGAGAAGTAGGTCCTCGCAGTAGTCAGCTTGAGCGGGGACATAGCTGTCCATCCCCACCGGCTCGAAGAAGTGAACCCTCGGAGCGTAAGTCGCAATTGCGAACCTAGCATGCTCTCTTCCCAAGTAGGCCTTCACCTCGTCAACAGCAGTGACCCGCCTCCAGCTCCGGCCTCTCCATCTCCATCTCCTCCGCCTCCTCCTCCTCAACCCTGTGTCCTCCCGCATCTGACGCCCCCGCGCCGCTTAGCAGAGCCCCCAGTAGCAGCGCTGAGGCCCGGTCCTCAGCAGTCTCTGCACTCCTCAACACAGCCGCGACCCCCGGGTCGAGGCCGAGCGCGTCTAGTATGTCCTGCGACTCCGCGGATTTCAGGAAGTCACCCTCCTCGAAAGGAACGGGGTGTGAGGCCCCGATCCTGCTATCGCCTCCCCTCGGTACCGCCACCGTCGACCTCAAAGCGGGAGTGGCCGTGACGCGACCACCCACCTCTGTCTCGTCAACCTGTCCCTTGTCGCGGGCCCGATCCACGGCCGCAAACAACTCCTCCACAGTAGGAGTAGGAGGAGTGCCCGTCACTCCACCTCCGCTGCCCGAAACACCACCCCGACTGCCCGAGGCGTCTCCGCCTCCGTCAGCCTGTCTCCCACCTGTGTCGTGCTCAGCCTCGACCCCTGTGGCATCCCCAATCACCGTAGAACCTCCCCGGGCCTCCTCTACCACCATAGGATCCCTATCAGCACCACCCACTACCACCGTGCCCTCACTGGTAACCCCCTCGTCCCTGGCATCACCTCCTCCACCACCTGTTTCACCCATCATCACCGCCGCGGCTGCAGCCGCCACCACGCCGTCCCCAGGCGTAGCAGCGCCACCGCGGGTCTCACCCATTGCCGCCCTGTCCTCCCCACTAGCCATTTTCCTTCCTTCTTCTTCCTGAAGCTTCTTCTTACCCTTGATTCGAACCTCCTGGCACACGATTGCCCACTGGAAGATTGAAGAAATCTCGAGGTCGTGAAATCGATCCGTGGCTTTTCAGGAGAGAGAGAGATCGTGAGAGAGGTCGACTGGGGAAGTGAGAGAGAGAGAGTTTGTCGAGAGTCGGTGAGAGAATAGGAATGTCTGACGTTCTGGTTCTCGAGCGCTCGAGTATGGGGGTTCTAAACCCCAGATCTGGAAGAGGAAGACGAAGGAGTGGCGGGCCCCTGTAGTGGTCCCGAGCGCTCGACACCACTCCCGAGCGCTCGGGAGTGGTCCCAAGCGCTGGACTCTGTTTTAGGTCGCTGCGCCGAAATCTTCGGTCCCCCGTTTATTTCACTGTCGAGGCTTTTTACAAAATCAATCTCAGTCCTGATTTTAGTTCGTATCAAAACAGATTAATAGATCACGAACTTCAGTCGATTTTGCGCGTTTGGTTCACGTTTGAAAATTGGCACTTTATGTTGAAGTCGATCAAAATAGTCTAATCATTTCAATTTCACTGCATTCCCAGAATGTTTTATCCTCGTTTTGTCCGCCAAACAGAGTAACAGGTGGACTCTCCATGCATTTATCTTACCAATGTCTTATCGATACTTACTTTCTCGTGCATGCATTACACGTGTTTGCATTTGCCCCAAAGAACTACGTTGGTCTGATCCCTGTAGAAAAGGGTATGTAGGCAGTCTGAAAAGACGCGACCTCATGCATTGAATGTTGGTGTCTTCACTTGCATTTGTGTTTTGAATTGAGGATTTGATTTGGCTCGAATTGGGCTGTCTCAATCTTTGGACGGCACTCTCGTATCCAGACATGATGCCGAGCGTCGCCCAAAGAGGGGCAACTGTAGACACCCCAATTTGAACTCTTCGAAATTCCTTAATTTGTGGCCCGGAGGCTCCCCGATGATGAACTTGGATCGAAACAAGCCTTGTACCAATTGAGAATCTGCTCCTTGAAGGATTTGAAAAGGAAATAAAAATGGTCAAAATCATTTTCAAGCGCTTAGGAGCAGTCCAAGCGCTCCAAACCATTTTCCAAAACCTTTGGCCTGGCTCACTCCCGAGCGCTCAAGAGTGAAGTCCCAAGCGCTCGAGACTACTCCCGAGTGCTCGAGTCTTCTGTGCTGCCCAATGGATGGCAGGATCACCCACTATCCATGCAATCCATCATTGCAGTCACCTTGAGCCGGCTGAGGCTTGAGTCAACACTCAACCTCAGTCAGAGAAGATCAGGCCAACAGATTTCCTCTATTTAAAAAATGTTGCAAAACTATAGGTTATTTTGGCCTATAAATAGGAGTGCCTGGTTTCAGTGAAGAAGGACTACGAAATTCCTCTCTCTGGGAACCCCTTCTCTGCTCTCCCTTCTCTCTTGTTCAAAGCAAGAACTTCCCAAACTCAAACTTCAACTTCAAACTTTAAAAACTTTCAAAAATCACCAAGGAAAAGGGCAGAAATCCAGAATACTACAAGCTTCTGGTTTCTGGTCTTCTTTCTGCATCCACTTTTCCAAAGCCATTCAAGGAGTCAAGTTCCATCCAAAGGTAGAAAGTCCTTTCTACTTTGATATCAAACCAAAGAGGCTGTTTTTCCTTTCTGATGGGGGTCTCTCAACCTGACCCAGTCTTCAATACCGGGTGCATGGTTGGGAGACCTTGGTGTAAAAGCATGAGCAAAGGGGTACAAAAAAATGTTTTCTCAAAACCCCTACTGGAAACACTCTCGAGCGCTCGAGAGTGCTCCCGAGCGCTCGGGACTGTTTCCAGTCTCATGCATGGTACTTTGTCACACAACAGGCTGGGAATGAGGTGCACTCTTAAGAGGGTTTCATCTTGGCATGCATGCACAGAAAATCACTTTCCCCTAAAACAGAAACATTTCTCACAAGTTTTTATGTAAAAATAAGGTTTTTTTTTTCCAAAGTTAAAAGATGATTTCCTCTTGGGAAAAATCAAAACAAGGGTGTTTGCATGTCAAGTCAGTATCATTTCCTATTTAAAACTAAGCTGACATGCAGCTCACTCCCAAGCGCTCTGAACCATTCCCGAGCGCTCGGGAGTGCATGCATGCCATGGCACCCCATTTTCCCCAGTTTGATGTGTTCTCTGCCTTTCTGCATGCATGAATGTATCCCTTTCCCCTTTTAAAGTTGTAGATCTAGTTTTATTGAGGCAAGGATGCATGATCTGAAAGAATGAAAGCCCATCTCAATCTTTCAAATCCTCTGCTGAGCCAGTAGTGTACTTAATAACACTTCAGTTTCCAGTTTTGCATTATATTCTGTCAGTACTAACAAAATTTGCAGGTTGAGAGTGTCAGCACTCCCAAGCGCTCGGGACCACTCCCGAGCGCTCGAGAGTGAATCCAGTAACAGTGTTGCATTTTCAGTCATCTTGTATATTATGCATGGCCATTTCATCCCCTCCTGTACACATGCACATGTATACACTTCTCATTTGGTATAACTGTGGATAATTGCTAGTTGTTTTAATGAAACAAAATCCCTTTTGAAAAATCCCACAAACGTTTAGTAGAGACCGATTTCGAATCGGGCGAGGGGGGTGCCGTAAAACACTTCCCCCCTCGTAACATGGCTTCCGGACCCTCGAAACTGATCTCTGGTTTTCAATTTCAAATCAACCATTTTCAAAGCAAAACGGTTTCTCGGGTGATAAACCATAAATCCGGGTGGCGACTCTTCAAAACAAATTTTCAAATCGATCAAAGTTCGAAGCGCCCGATTTTCTATTGGGCCGCCCCGATCCACCCGGGGCTGTGGTAGCCCACAGCTTTCTAGAGAGAGAAGTTGAAGGATGGAGGTGTGAGTTGAATGCTTGGGCAAGGGTCCTATTTATAGCAAAAGTTTGGCTCTCCCCTCCTTCTCTTGGCCGGCCCTCTCTCTCTCTCTTGGTCCATTGGATTTTGCTCCATGGCTTGTCATTTCAAGCATGCAAACATGCCAAGGCTTGTCATTTCCAACCTTTTAGGCTTAGGGCTAAAATCCTAGGTTATCATGGAGTGTGCAAGGTCTTGTCTTGTCAAAAATGGTTGGCTTAAAGGATAGGATCTAATCATTGGCTTTGGAAAGACTAGAAATGGTTGACACATGGGGCTTTTAGGCTTAGGGCTACTCTTGTAGCTTGATGGGGTGTCCATCACACATGCACACACCCTCTCTCGGCTCACTCTCTCTCTCTCCCCCCTCCTTTGGCCGAAATCCCCCCCCCCCTCTCTCTCTCTCCCATTGCCTTGTCAAATCATGCTTAAAACATGCCAAGCATGGCTTCCATTTTTAGGTTAGGTCTTAGGTTATCATAGGAGTTTGTCATAAAAGGATGGACAAGTGGCAAGGCTAGTTGGTACTTTGGTAGGCTAGATTTGGTTGGCTTGCAAAAAGAACAAAGGAAGCCAAAAAGGGTTGTACTTTGGTTGGCTAAAGTAGGAAGATTGCTTGCATGAGTGGCCAAACACAAGCACACACTCACTCTCTCTCCCTTCTCTCTCTCTCTCAAGGCTTTCTCTCTCCCTCTCTCTCTCTCTCTCTCTTACTTGGTTAGGTACATATATATATAAGTCTATATATAGAAAGAACAAGGAAAGACTAAAGGGATGAAATGATTAAAGGTGAAATCTTACTTTCCTAGAAAGTAACTTGTCATAAAAGCAATGATTACTCCAAGCCATGTGTTCTACTTTTGGCATCTCATGATGATTCCTATTGTCCAATGGTTCTAGGATGTTAGGAGGATGTAACTAAGTCAATTGGTACTTATATTAGGCTAACTAAATAGTTGGAAACCAATTCTACTTGCCAAGTAGGATAACTAGCTAATTTTAAGACTTTGTTTCAAATGCTAGGAAAATACACAAGTGCTTTTATAAGCATACTTGTCTTTAGAAATGACTAAATAATTTTATATGAAGAAAACTATTTTTATAAGCCTAGAATCAATAACGACTGATTTTTGGGTTTTAAAAAGAAATTTTAAATGGAACCCCAGTAGTTAAAATAAAATTCAAATATCTAACAAAATTTTTATTTACCAAAAATCAGGGTCGTTACATGCCAGCTTTAGGGCCAGAACTGGTATTGATTACCAGCCTTGACCCTGACAGCCCCCCCTCAGGGGTCAGAACAGAAAGCTTAACAAAGGTGGTATACCTTTGATTTGGAGCTTGGAGGTGTGTTTGAGCTTGAGCTTGTGGTTTGATGGGGAATGGAGGATGTTGGAGGGATGGTGTATGAGGTGGTGCTTCTTGCTTACTCTTTCAAAGGGGGAGAGAAAGAATGAGCAAGAAACTTGAGAGAGAACCCTAGAGATTTGAATGCTTAGGCTTTTTTTTTGTAACCCCTTTCATATAAATGCAAGGGGGTATATATAGAGGAGAGGAAGGGGATGTAACCAGCTGAAATGGATGGTTAGGTTTGGAGGGAAGTCTCCCATGCATTAAATGCATGGGACAAGGTGATGGAAGTGGTAGGAGAGAAGGGGGAACATCCCCTGCACGTACTCACCAACTAGAAGAATGTACAGGACTCTTGGACGGTCAAAAAGTCTTGTGCACATGGCTAAATAAAAGTGATGGGACTAGCTTTGACCAGCGTACGCCGATAGAAGACCTGCATGCGCCAGTCACAACCTGGTCAACGGTCAAAGTTGACCAATGACTGACACGTGGTTGTGGACCAGCGTACGCCTGTACAATACCAGTGTATGCAGGTAGGACTTTGCTGAGGCCTTTTGGTTCTGGCTCGACATGTTTGAATGGGTTTCGAAAGGGTTTGAAAGAGGTTCGAAATGCTCAAAGCTCAAACACACTAACATTCTCGACGAGTTCTTGACATTATTCATCATCAGGGAATCAAAGACCGTAAGTAAACTAATCTGGACAGTCCAGAATAGGGTGTCTGCACCACTGTGGGCAACATGCCCTTAAAAAAGGATTCCGTTCCTTTCTAAAAGAGGCTCGCGGATCGAGGGAGTGCCAGCGGATGGGGCAAGCGCTCGGAATACAGAGTCGCCACTCGGGTTTGAAGGTCCGACACCCAAGGAACCGTATTCGAAGCACCTGCCGTGCTATTTTGATTTGAAAAAGTGAAGGCACCAGTCCGTCATAACCATATCTGGGTTCAGGAGCCAGGTTACGAGAGGGGAAGGGTTTTAAGGCACCCCTCTCGCCCAATCTGGAGAACGGTCTCTACTAAGACATTTTGTGAAATTATTGCGATTCTTCTTTTATTATCAATTTATTAGCCAATTAGGGCGGGGAAATAGTTTAACGGAGATTAAAACTGTAACAGTTTGCAAGATGTGATCGAAATAGAATGGATGGATAAAATGATAAACAATAAATGGAATAAAATCCAAAACTGTGAAGAAATATCAAAACTGTGCGTTATGTGAAATTTGACATGAACAGGAGCCAACTTGCATGCATGGATCTACGTGCATGAAAGACAACCTACACGCGCCAAATCCATACACACGCGCGTGTACTGATCTTTCTCCAACAGGTTTGATTTCATCCCCTTCTGGGCTCTGGAATGACCAGTGCTCACCCAGGAGGAAGCCAGACAGTTTATATGTACATTACATTGACAGTAATTACAAGCAGAACAAATATAATTGAAATACAACCCCTAAACAGTGGGGGTATTAAAACAGAGGCCAAAGGCCTAGCTACCCATGTAAAACCAGTCACTGGAAATGAATCGACCAGCGCGCGCATATCAAGGACAGGCGCGCGCCTGTTTTGACTGGACTTCCAGTGATTGGCTTTGCATAACTGGGCTTTGAGACATGATCAAAAGCCTCCCAGGGGTATTCCAAAGCAACAGTAAAGCATGCTGAGCTAAACTTAACATTTTGTACACATAAAACAGTAAGTAAATTTTATCATGCATTAGGGTGATTTATAACATGATAAGAAAACATAAAATGGCCAGCACCCCTGTCCCCACGAGGATCAGCACACGCTGCCCATGACAGGCACGCACGTACATCAGACCCACGTGCGCAGGTGTGCAAGACACGCGATTCTTGTAGCTCTGCTAGCTTTAGGACCAGGGCTGATATTGATTACCAGCTTTGGCCCTGCCAGCCCCCCTCAGGGATCAAAACAGTAAGACAGTAAAGGTTATACCTTTGCTTGAGTGTTTGAAAAAAATGGTTTGAACAAGGAGGTAGAGGTTGTAGAATTAGTGTATGGAAGTGGTAAGTATAGTGATGGTAGATGTGTGCTTGAGTTTGTGTCTTAATCTTTTGAATTTTTGTTAACCTTGGAAGCTTGATTTTTTTGTAACCCTTTTAAACGGAAGACCAAAGGGGGTATATATAGTACGTGGGAAGGTGGTGAACATGGTGAAGCAACCAGCCAACAAGGCTGGTTGGCCTTACATGGTGGAGAAGACTCCCCAAGAGGTGATGGAAGTGGGTGTGAGGGGGTGCACCCCAAACCTGCCAGAATACTGTTCAGGTGACGAAATCCGAGTTCCACAAGTGTAATAGACCCCTGATCATCACAAAATTCGGCTGGCAAAAAGGTGAAAGGGACAGGTGTTGACCGGCGCGCGCATGACTTGGACAAACGCGTGCTAGAGCCACCTTCCCCCGCGCTGGTCAACAGTCAAAGTTTGACTTTTGACCAACACCTAGCAAGCTGACTGGTGCGTGTGGGAACCAGTTCAACGCATGCTGGTCAAACCTAGGGTTAGGGTTTTGACTCAGGGTCTGAGGTTCAAAAGGGGTTCCAATCACTCCAAGTTCAATCCCTTTCATTCTCAAGACTGTTTTTTATTTGATTCGTCATCGGGGAAACAAGAAATCGAAAAACGAAGTAAATCAATTGGGAGACCCAGATTGGGGTGTCTACAAGTATCACAAAGAGGGATGTCAACAAGCCTCTCGCCAAGACGAGCCTCCTCAGCCATGCGCTCGTACTTCTGCCTTCGCTCTTCCACCACCGCCTTAGCCGCGACCACAACGCTCTGTGCTCTGGCACGCGCCGCGCAAGCCTCCTCTAGAGCCACTTTTGATCCCTTGTAGTGCCTCTATAGTTGTTCATTCTCGCGCATGATCTTGGCAGCGCCCAGATCTCCAACAATTATCTCCTTAATACCTTACAGAAAGGTGTATAGGCAATGGAGCTGCAGCCGGTCCATAGTCTGACTGTAAAGACCGCGGACCTTGAAAAATGCATAGGGAAAGCGATCTTGGACAAAGGAAAGGAAAGGCGGTAGTACTCAAAGAAAGCCTCATTTGAAAGCTCTGCTTCCTCGTTAACAACGGGTGGATCCACTGTAGACACCCCAATCCGGACATCAGAGGTTCTTTAAATGCCCCGATGATGAAATAAAGGAAACAAAACCTTTTGAGAGCTTGAATGAAAGACTCCCTTAGCCCAGAAGCCCAGAAAACCCAAAAAACCCAAAAGCCCAAGAGCCCTGGACTAAACTTATAATGCCGCACGGAACACTTCTACATCGCACGGTGTAATATAATTCTTTACACCGCATGCCGTCATGAAGTCAACCGCACGGCATTTTAGGTAAAGTTCCGACTGGCTCAGAAAGCTGTCGACTACGCCCACTTGAGCCACAGCTTCAAAACGGCTTAGCTGAAAAGGCACTTCTCGCCCGCCCAAAAAGCACCTCCCTCATTTGAATTCAAAATCCTTGGCTCTTGCCTATAAATACACCCCTCCACTCAAGAGAAAGAGGTCCATAAACTCTCTCTCTCTCTCATCATCTTGCCCATACACTCACTCTCCATTCCCAAGCCTTGAGAATGTTGTTCTAAAAACATTCTCTAGGCATTTCTTTTCTCAAAACACTCCATTTTTCTCCTCACCTTCAAAGTTTAGTCTTTTACTAACTTTGAGATCTCACCTACCTAAACACCTAATAGCCACTCACACCCACACTCATCCTTTGTAACCCGTTCTTGTCCACACTCATCCATCATCATCCGTCCTCATTCAAGCTCGAGATCAAAGGTAAAAATCAAGTTTCCTTGGGCTGGGCCCTGTCCTAGCCTTGAGGGGACTCTTCTGCCGTTAGGCTTAACCTCTTTTGGTTAAGTACTGACTTAAAAATCATTTTCAAATGATAAAATAGCCACTGTACTAGGCATACCACGCCACGCGGCGTTCTGATGCATCACACAGCGTAGTATTTTCAGGCGCACGGTCTTTCATCATTTACTGTTTATTTATTTAAACTGTCTGGATCTTGGCCATTCTTCACCAGGCCTGTTTGTATTATTGAGATACTGTCATCAGTACTTTTCAGCATAAGACCATATCTACAAGCCATGTTTCATTTTCTAAATGAAGTTTTTTCTTAATCATTTCAAGTGATCAAATGCATCAAAAGTTGTTTCATATTCATTTTTTGAAGAAATGGTATAGTTCTAAAATGGGTCAGGAGTTGTGTATCTTCTGATGTCTTTAAGAAACATCGTACGGGGTATACATTACACCGGGCGTTATTCTGGGTTCTGATGATAGTCTGATAGCAGAGAAGGTAAACTGCACGGCATATCATAAGGCCGTGCGCGGCATTATGATAAGCCGTGTGAGAATGGTTATGATCTGGACAGTTTGCTGATTAATTATTTCGCTTTACAACATGTCATTCACTCATCATTTCTGTACAGCAAACACCACGTGCACGCCAATGTGATATATTTTCCCATGTCCCTTCCCCCCTTGCTTGTTTATTAAAGAGTTTGATTTTATGTAGGATATTCAAAATTTTCCCCTTTTGAAAAAGTTTAGTAGAGACCGGTTTCACCGGGCGAATGGGGTGCTTTTCAACAAAACCTTCCCCATTCGTAATGTGGCTCCCGAACCCAAAGTCTTGACGTTTTCGCTAGACCAAAAGCCTTTTTCAAACGAGTTCTCAATTTCTCGGATCATCCATCTCAAAAATCCGGGTGGTGACTCTTCGGGGGAGCCCACATCCACCATGCGCACTTCAGAATCATCCTCGACCGATACCCGCCCATGGCTCGTGCCAGCCTCAGCCTGGTGTTGTGAAATAGATCCCCCAGCCAGTAAAGAACTCCCCTCACCAACGTCGCCAGCAACATAGCCCACTTGCGGGGTCCCGAGAGATATCAGAGAGTCATCTTGGATGTCTGTGAAGACCTCCACGGAGTTCAAATTTGCAAGTGCCACTGCTTTGTCGTGAGCTTGAAAGTGTGTGGCAAGGTCATCAGTAGGCGGGACGTTGACGCACCTATTAAAGAGGTTCGCGGCAACCTCTACCACTCGCGGGGACTGTTGCTGAGTAACCACCTCCGGTGCAAACTGATTGATATCGAGAATTGTAAGGAACCCCTCCGTCGAAGTCCTGCGATGGGGTATCAGGCACGGGACATCATCATCATCCACTTCATCCACCCCAACCTCGGGTTGCACCATGTTGACACCCGGACTGCTACCATCGCCACCATCACCTCCATCACCGACATTGTTGTCCTCACCCCCACCATCATTATCATCACCAGTGTGATCCTCACCATCACCGTCATTGTCGTTGTGGTCCTCACTACTAATGTTAACATCGCTATCCTCACATTCTTCATTACCGCGGTCGTCATTACCCTTAGCATCGCTACCAGTTCCATCAAAAACCCCTCTGTCCAAATCAATAACCTTTTTGTCTTTGGCAATGGGTTCGCCACTTGGGCTAGAATGAGCAATGCGGGGCAGCTTCATAGACTAACTGATCGGAACACTATCATCAACGCTGCTGTCGGAACCCTCCTCCTGCACGCGACCCCTCGCATCTGCCCGCCTCCGTATAGGCCTTCCTCAATCAATCTACCAACCTCGCGTCCGCCGAGGAAAGGTTCGAGTGGTCGAAAGCCATGGCCCCCCTCGTACTCAACCGCATCAGCACGGCCGAGTCTTGAAGGGTGGGGCCACCGTCTCCCTAGGGGAACACGAAAGTATGGGTGTCCTTACTCCAATGGGAAACCACGAGATCAATGTTGGTGTTGTTCTTCCGAATGCTCAGCTCCGCAGACAAACGGATGGGCTCAAGGGCACAGGAAGCCCTGAGGATTTGCACCAAGTCAGGGTTCGCCAAAACCACCTCGACCCAGTCACACCAATGGATCAGCGCCTGGGAGGTGGCCTCGTAGTTGATAAAGCAAGAAGGGATGTCCCCTCTCTCCACCCGAAACCGCAAGACAGAGGAGGGAGGAATCAAATCAGCCTACTTGGGCAAAACTCGGGGACTAGAGAAAGCCTCCGCCTTTCGCCAGAAAGAGTCGCTTGAACTGCCCAGGTATGGCGCCCGGCGCCATTCGTCTGCAAGCACGTATCACACAACATAAAGCATAGTGTCACATGGGCGGACACCTTTGGAGTGGAAACCACTTATGCTTTATCACACATCAAGGCAAGTAATCCTAATAACCACATATACATGCTCATAACCATCCCAAAGATCAAAATACGAATACTTTCAATCAAGCTATAAATTCTTATCTTCCAAAATCCGTTCTTTCTTCCTTTTTGGGAAGTTCAAAACAACATATGTTTTTCCGGATTAAAAGTCGAGTTATTCAACATGTTCATATTTCTTTTTAAGATTTTAGTAAAACAAGCTTATTAGCTATTATGCATTTCATATACGCAATATACAATTTTTCTTTTATACTTAGAGATAGTCAGTAGGGAAATCTACCGTTCTTCTTGGCGATGGGTACGGCTACGGAAAAGTAAGTACGTCGGCTATCGAACGGAGCAGCCTCCTATGGTAAGCTTACGGTAGCTTCGAAAGAGAAAAGATAATACTTTCTTTTTCTCTTGAAACCAATTCTTGACTAAACTACTAAACTTTTTGGATCGAGAGGGTGGTCGAGTGGCGGTTTAGTGGCGGCCTTGGATGAGTTTCTTGAAGAACTCAAGAACACCAAGAACAAGGCAAGAACAAAGATCAAACACAAGAATTCTAGAGAGAAAAGTTGAAGGGTTTGAAGGTGTGAGTTGAATGGCAAGAGTGGGGTGCTATTTATAGGAAAAATTGGGCTCTCTCTCTCACTCTCATGGTCGGCCATCTCTCTCTCTCTCTCTCTTTACTCTCATTGGTTTGCTCCATTGTATTTTCCAATCAAGCCTTCCAAGCATGCCAAAGCCTTGTCAATCCATCCTAGGTGTAAGACTATGTGATCATGGAGATTTTCTAAGGCTTTTAAGTAAATCCTAGGTGATTATAACCTAGGTTTCAAGTCTTACAAGTCTAATGATGATGATGGCTAGGCTAAAAGTGTAGTCTTCCATGTTTAGTCAATCCTAGGGCTAGACTTTATGTTTAAAGTGACCTAAAGAAGGGTTGTAAAGTGGTGCTAGGGTTGAGTGTGAAAGGTGTAAGTGAGGTAGCTTGTTGAAGTGTACAAACACAAGCACACACACCACTCTTCTCTCTCTCTCTCTCGGCCTCTCTCTCTCTCTCTCTCCTCTCGGCTCTCTCTCTCTCTCCCTTTCTAGTACCATGTGTGTGTATATATATATATATAACTATGCATACTTAGGTCTAAGTAGTCTTACTAAGTCTAGGAAAAAGGTAATGATGAGTGGTAAGGCTTTCAATGACAAAACATTGCCCAATGGTTAATATTTTTCCTAGAAAGTCTATATGTATATATAGGCATGATTGTGGTAGGCTAGTATGTACATTTACTAGTGCATGCCCGTACCTGAAGGCGCGTCTTGAAGCATTCGATATTCAATACGAATTCGAGTTCCCTTGGCATGATGTGAACAAATGATTGTGCGTAAAAAGGCACGGACCCACATAGCTTTATCACCATGAAGAACTAATTTCTCGTTATTTGTATTGATTACATTGATTAATCTAAAATCCAACAGCTCCATCAATAGTTAGTCACACTTGAAGGAAACAAAATAAACTATAGACAAAACTCATCTTTATCCAAAAGTAATGTGATTGTGTGACTATCATAAAATAGCAGCCATTGCAAAACCAAACTTAGTACTAATGGAACCAAAAAAACTTCAATCCAATGCAATTCAAACTTCAATTAATTATAAAACCATCATACATCAAAGTTCTCTGTTAGATTCTCACCCCTTCTCCGTTAGATTTTCATTTGTCCTTGATCGAATGCAACACATTAAAAATGCACAGGGGATAGAAAATGATAAATAGGGAAAGTAAAAAAGATAAACTAATTTCCATATTTTTTTGCCACAGAGAAAGGGAAGATTCCATAAACCATTGGATCAAATTGGATGGATTGAATCTCAGATGTTAAATCCTTTACTACCCTTTTGAGTGCACTTTGTATTTGGGAGAGAATTAGAGCCGTGAAATGGAATTAATGATTCAATCTCAACCCATAGTTGTGCCACGGAGGACACTTGTGAGTGAGACATTTTGCAAAACCGTTGTGCAATGTAATATATATATATACATGCCTAGGAAAATCTAGGAAAGTAATCTTGGAGGGTAATTAGGTTTAAGGCTATTATTCTTAGGCTTGCATGCATGGCAAGTCTAAGTATACTACTTTTGGAAGCATAATGGTTACTTTCCTAGGCCTAAAAGGTTCAATTAGGGTTTGGAAAGGTTCATAAGGTTCAAAGATGGTTGAAAAGGTTCATCTAGGGTTAGGGGAATGTAACTAGGTGAAATGGTAGTTAGGCTTTAGAAGCTAATTCTACTTGCCAAGTAGGATTTCTAACCAAGAAATATAATTTTATGATTTTCTTTTATTCATTAGGAAAATATACAAGTGCTTCTACAAGCATACTTGTCTTTAGAAAAGGACTAGATCGTCTGGCGCGAAGAGATTTAATTTTTTAAGTCTCAAATCTAATTATGACGGATTATTAAAGTTAAAAAGGAATTTATAAAACAATCCAAGTATTAAATAAGGATTTTTTTTAAATATTTAAACGAGATTTTTATTTACTAAAAATCGGAGTTGTTACAACCTATCCCCCTTAAACAATTTCGTCCTCGAAATTAGGTGCACGCTCGGATTCGAATAGGTGGAGACAATTTGCTCTCATGGTTTCCTCTCTCTCCCATGTGGTCTCTTCAGATCCACGGTGCTTCCATAGGACTCGTACTAGTTTGATCATCTTGTTTCGGATTATCTTCTCACTCCGGTCCTAAATCTCTATTGGTTCTTCTTCGTAAGTCGCGTCTTCGTCGATGGTGACGTCTTCCCAGTTGAGGACATGTGTGGGTAATGCGAGGTACTTACGGAGCTAGCATTGAAACGTGGAACACGTTATGTATTCTATCTAGCTGTGGCGGCAACGCTAGACGATACGCAACCTTCCCGATTTTCTCCACAATGTCAAAGGGTCCGATATAGCGTGGGGACAATTTTCCCTTTTTCCCAAATCTAATAACTCCTTTCTTTGGCCTAATCTTTAGGAACAGATGGTCTCCTACTTTAAAGGATAATGGCCGGTTCCTTTTATCCGCATAGCTCTTCTGTCGGCTTTGAGTGGTTTGGATCCTTTGTCTAATGGTTTTGACCTTCTCCATAGTATCCCATACTATGGGAGGTCCTATTAACCCGGTTTCTCCAGCATCTGTCCAGCAGACGGGAGATCGACAAGGTCGACCGTATAGAGCTTCGTACGGTGCCATCTCAATACTCGCTTAGTAGCTGTTGTTGTAGGCGAACTCTACCAAGGGTAAGTGCTGCTCCCAATTTCTAGAAAAATCTAAGGCACAGGCTCTTAGCATGTCTTCTAGGGTTTGTATTGTCCTCTCCATTTGTCCATCTAAGTGTGGGTGGAAGGTCGTGCTAAGCCTTACGTCCGTTCCCAATGCCTTTTGCAATCCCTTCCAAAAGTGTGACACAAAACGTGGGTCCCGGCCAGACACTATTGAGATAGGTACCCCATGTAGGCGTACAATTTCTCGGATATACAGCAGGCTCAGATGTTCTATGTTTTTTGTCATCTTAACAGGTAGAAAATGCATAGATTTGGTGAGTCGATCTACGATCACCCAAATAGCAGTGTTGGATTTGGCAGACCTTGGTAGTCCAATCACAAAATCCATTGAGATATGCTCCCACTTCCAGGTCGGAATTGGTAAGGGTTGGAGATCTCCTCCAGGTTTCTGGTGTTCAGCCTTGACTTGCTGGCACACAAGACAGGTAGACACAAATTGTGCTACTTCCTTCTTCATTCCTTCCCACCAGTACGTCCTTCGTAGATCATGATACATCTTTGTACAGCTAGGGTGGACTGCGAAGTTTGAATGGTGAGCTTCTCGGAGTACAGCTTCTCGAAGGGTTCCAATGTTAGGTACGAATACCTTTCCCTTGAACCTCAGGTTGTTATCCTTCTCAATTGTCAATCCAAGGAGTGCCTTTCCCTCTCGGATTCGAGATCGTATGAATTCGCAATCCTGCTCAAAGGTTTGAGCTAGTAGGATTTCTCGGTGGAGTGCTGATTCTGCAACGAGGGCATATAAACGTGCGTTCCCATCCTCTGATGATGGTCGCAAGTTGAACTCGTTGAGAGTGTCCACCATTTCCCACTCTTTAATGGCAGTTTTGACTTTTTGTGCCCTGTCCTTTCGGCTCAGAGCGTTAGCCACTACGTTGGCCTTGCCAGGGTGGTACTATAGCATAAACTTGTAGTCCTCCAGGTATTCCATCCATTGATGCTGCCTCAGGTTCAACTCCTTCTGAGTGAACAGGTACTTGAGGCTCTTATGGTCGGTAAAGACCTCGAATTGTTCTCCCCACAGATAGTAATGCCAAGACTTGAGGGAGAATACTACTGCAACCAATTCTAAGTCATGAGTGGGGTAATTCTTCTCGTGCGGTCAAAGTTGTCGAGATCCGTAGGCTACAACTTTTCCATTCTACATTAGCACGCATCCTAAACCGTCTCTTGACGCGTCGTAGTAGGTCGTGGACATTCCCATGGCTAGGAACATCGCCACACGATAGCGGTTGTCATCAAAACAGAGTCGCCACCCAGTTTATTAAAACTGGGAAAATAGATAGAGATTCTGGGTATGGGAGCCAAGAGTACAATAAGGGGAAGGTGTTAGGCACCCCTCTCTGCCCAGCCGTGAGACTGGCCCATAGTTATTCAACATAAGACATGTAGATGCTTTATTTAATTCTAACACGTAATCTATTTTTAGCCTTTAAGCAGTTAATGGTGAGCCAAGACTGTAATTGAAACATGCATCAGAAAGCAAGGAACAAAACAAAGCTGTCCTAAGGTAATGGATCCCGCGGCCGGTGAATGGATGTCACGGCCAGGGGATCCTCCTGGTTTGATGTATCGGCCGAGGGATCGAAGCCCCGGTCGATGTTCTTCCTCACACCAGACAGAAACGTTAGTAAATAATCAAAATGCTAAGATCATGATTATTGACAGAAAATAAAACAAACCAGAGGCCGTTGGGCCTCACCACCTTGATCCCTCAGTTGCTTGATTGCTTCGGATTGGGTGTGATTGACTGATTGCTTGATTGAAAACCCTAGGGTTAGGGTTCAAACTTTGGGGTTTAATCGTCGGATTGATGGCGGCCTTCGAGAGGTTAGGGCTTTTAAAGAGGGGGTTTGAGAGAGTATTTTGACAGAGTATCGGAGCTTGGGTGAATGATTTCACTTATGAATTTCATGGTCTAAGGGCCTCTTTATATAGGCAATTGATTACTCATTCCGGCCAATCAAATGGCACGATTGCAATTGCAATGCAATTCAAACTCTTCGTCGCAATCTCTGAACGTGGCCCGAACGCATCGGGAAGGTAGTGTAGTTGGATAAAACAATCGACAGAACGTTCCAGAGTCTGGGAAAAGGACGATCAGGTGGCCGAGTAGTGGATATCACGACCGAGGAATGGATGTCTCGGCCGAAGGATAGATCTTGCGGCCGAGGGATTGATCTCTCAGGGAGATTTTCTAGAAATAGGTTGCTCGGGTGAGGAAATGATGTTAAGGCCGTGAGATCGATGTTACGGCCGACAGATGGATTCTCCTGGGCTTTTGTATTTTCTGTCTGAAAGGCTGTATGGCTCTGAATTGGGTCCTCTAAGTGGCTCAAAGTTCTTACCGAAAGTCCTAAGGTTCTCAAGAAGGCAATCAGCAATCACTGTATCCATTTCATCATCGGGATGGTCCCCAAGGTGGGACTTGAAATAATCGGGGTGTCTATAGATGCCCCTCTTTGACTGAACTCAGACGGATCACGAGACATGTTTGAGTAAGAGTCAAAGTTGTAAAAAGCAACTCAATTTGGTCCAACCACTATTCCAAGGGGTTTTCGAAAAAGGTTTTTTGTTATGGGCGGGCCGGGAGGCTGCCTACGTATTCCACAAGGGAAATTCAGACCAACCGTAGTTCGGGCAATAAAGAAAAGTAAAAAGTTTGGAGGGTCAGAGACGGAAGACGTACCTTAGGGCTTAAAAAGCCGTAGTGCAACGTACCTAGACTGAGCCAGGGTTTTGACGGAAGATAGTTGAAGGAGCGCGGGGCTGCCGGGGGAGTTTTTGCGGAGAGCTTCCTTAGTATTTTGGGGTAGATCAGTAGACGGCAGGTGCGTTTGCTTTTCTTGATCATCCTTACTTTGACTGAGAGGAGCTCGGTAGAGTAGCCTATCCTTGCGAATGAGCTGGAAGGAATTGATGTAATTGGGGTGGGATCCAAGCCATCTGCTGGGGATGAATCGGACGTCGGTTTGCTTTGAGATATGGGGGGCGCCAGGCCAATAACTAGAGCACGGAGCTTTGGGGATGAAGGAACCGAGGCGCGGAGCCGGTTATAGTCATGAGGCGAGAGCCTGGGGTGATGAAATTGAGGCGTGGAGCCTGCTGTAGTCATGAGGCGAGAGCCTGAGGTGATCGGAGCTTTGAGCTTGATAGAACCGAAGCGCGGAGCTAGTATTGATCATAAGGCGAGAGCCTAAGGTGTCGGAGCTTAGAGCTTGACATGATTTGAACCAAAGCGTAGAGCTGGTTGCATTCTGATGGTCTATGCACGGAGCCTTCTCATCATAAGTTTTGGCGTAGAGCCAAAGGATCGAGGTACTGGACCGATCAATAAAACCGAGGTGTAGAGCCGGTTGATTGCAGGGTTGACCTGTTTCATGAGAGATATGTAGAGTGTATATGTGTGATGATGGTTGTTAGATATGAACAGATATGATGATGCAGACTCGATGAGATAATGTTGATGCAATATGTGCACGGGCCCGTGCGTGTGTGTTGATTTAAGCTTAGAGCTTCTTTCAAGTTCCGGACTTGAGCATTCAGAGCGTAGAGCTCGAGCATTCGGACGGCAGAATCCGAGCATTCAAAGTACAGGCTTTGAGCATCCAGTACGCAGTGGTTGGGCATCCAAGCGTAGAGCTTGAGCATTCAATTGTAGAACTTGAGCATCCAGTACACAGTGGTTGGGCATTCGAAGAGCTTCGAGCATTCAAAATGTCAGATTTTGAGCATTCAGGCGTAGAGCCTGAGAATGATGTCTTGATTGTTGGGGCGGCGTAGAGCCTGTTGATAATGGTTGTTACGGAGCCAGTTGAGATAGCGGGCTTGGAGCCGCTGAGTTTGATATATGAGGGCGTAGAGCCGCTGAGTTGATGAGTTGATGAATTCGGGCGTAGAGCCACTGAGATTGTCGTCACGGCTTTGAGCCAGTTGAGATTGCTTGAGTATGACTTTAGGCATAGAGCATGTTGCTGTGATGGCGAGCGTAGAGCTGCTGAGTCGAGGGCTTGGAGCTGCTGAGTGAGTGAATACGGGCGTAGAGCCGTTGAGGTGACTATTACGGCTTAGAGCCAGTTGAGATAGTGGGCTCGGAGCCGTTGAGTGAACCTAGAGCTGTTGAGTGATAATGGGCTTCGAGCCGCTGAGAAGGTGAATATGGGCGTAGAGCCACTGTGATAATGGGCTTTGAGCCGCTGAGATGGTGAATGCGGGCATAGAGCCTGAGTGACTTAATAGAGGTGAAACTGCGTAGTGCTGCTGATGTAATGAGATGGTGGGTGTAGAGCAGCTGTGTGAGTGAGATAGTGAGTGCGAGGCTGCTGAACGGCTTGAGCGATGAGCATGGGGTACTGCTGAGTTGTTTGATAGTGGTGATTAGCAGAGCTGCTGAATGTTCTGATTTGCTGTAGTAAGAGTTTCAGCCAGCAGTTTGTGGAGAGAGAGCTTCCTTATGCTTGGATATGCCCCCAAGACTAGTTTTGATCATGTTGTATTGGCTCGGGGGTGCCCCCAAGGCTACTTTGTTGGTCGAAGACTCAGAAGTCTATAATTGCTTGAATTGGTGCACTGAGCTAGATCTGGTGTTGCTGAAGGAAATTGATTGAAGGGCCAGGAGATCGATATCTCGGCCGAATTATTGATGTCTCGGCCGAGGAATTGATATCTCGGCCGTGAGATAGCCAACAGTCAGAAAATCGATTTAAGTTAAACTTAATCGATCTCACGGGTCATTTCATCCTTTCTATCCCTCATCCTCTTCTCCCGTTCGAGCGATCGCCGCCGCTCCCTCCTCTCTCTCCTCATCGGCCGCCGCCGTTGCCTTCCCCTTCGCCGTCGGTTTTCCGACCACCACGGTTCCGGTTGTCATTTTTCTTAGCTGTCATGGCTTCATCACCGCCTCCTCCTCCGTCATCTGATGTTCCTGTCGCGCCTAGGGACACGGGCAAAGCTCCAGCCGTTGAGGCCGCAATTCTTGGTGGGGTTTCAAGTTCCCGCGTCTTATGCTCGAGTCGACGTAGTGCCACTGTTGGAGGGAGCTCCTCGCAACCCATTCCTCCTGAGACAGAGCCCGAGGTTTCTACCGATGCAGGCGGTGGTGCTCTACCACCATTTGACGTTGCCACATACGTTCCTCAAGTTCACATGGTTGGGCGTGGCGGGTCACTGCGATATCGTCCTCCCCTTGGCGATGTCCCACCTAAGGTCTTGCACAGGGAGCCAGAGCAACACCTTGGTTTCACCAATAGGAAGGTAAAATTTTTATCCTATCAAATGGTTTTTATATGAGATCTTGTGAAGTGATAATTTGATATTTGACAGAAAATTTGAGTTTCAGAAGTTGCCCCCTGTATAGGCGATATTTTGTGTATTGATTTCTTCTTTGTATTTTTGTCAGGCGAATGAGAGGTTTCGTGTGTGGGGAAGCTGCCCCCAGGTTTTTGAGTGGCATGAGAGGCTCCCTCAGGATGCTAAGGACATGGTTGCTTTGGCTGGCTTTGAGCAGCTAATACGGGGCTTTCATCTTCCGAAGGTGGAGCTTGGTTTGACCACAGCGCTTGTGGAACGGTGGTGGGATACCACCAACACTTTTCATCTTCCTGAGGCCGGAGAAATGACGATCACTCCAGGTGATTTTGCTTTGCTTACTGGTCTGAGAGTTGGTGGTGATCCTCTTCCGATTGACCCTCGGATTAATGAGCGAGAGGGTGTTTTTGACTACCTTTTGGGGAAGGTCCCTCGTGTGTCAGAGAGCGGTCACATCACCTATTCCTGGCTTCGGGAAGAGTTTGAACAAGCTGATATCTTGACGGAGGTTTCCCTTTCTCAGCTGGTACGAGCTTTCCTCCTTTATCTCCTTGGGCAGACTCTGTTTTGTAATAAGGAGAATTCGGTGCATATCCAGTTCTTGGCCACCTTGGTCAATTTGGACACTATAGCAGAGTTTGATTGGGGACTCCTGCCTTAGCTACGCTGTATGGGCACCTGAGTGCCTGTTCCCGAGGTGTTAGTTTATCGCTGGGTGGACATCACCGCATTCTCGAGGTATATACTTTAGCTTTCTTTGTTGTTCCTTTATCACCTCGTGTTCTATATCTCACACTCGTCTTTTATCTTGTAGCTCTGGGCCTTTGAACATTTGCTGCAGTTCCCTCCTCCGACTGGGCATATTGAGCCTAGGTTTGTCCATGAGCGGCCCGTTGGCTGAAAGAAGTCCGGAAGACGCGGTCGCCTGCAATGGATTTGCTAGCTTGGAGGAGAGTTTTGGATCGCCTGACAGTGGATCAGGTACAATGTTTCCTTATTCTCTGATTTTCATGCATTTTCTCCATTCTGTTATTTTGATGTTACTTCCCTTATTACAGGTGCGATTCGATCCGTGGGGCACTTTGCTTGACGATGCTCCTTTGGAGTTGACTTCGGCTCGGGCTTTGGACAGCCAGCATTTCCTCCTGGAGGGGCCCTTCTTGAGAGCTTGGTACCTTGGGGAGAGGGTAGCGAGTCAGTACTTTCCACGTTCTGAGGCTTTACAGCTTGTTCCTCTTCCTCCTCCAACTAGCATGAGGTCTACTCATCTATTGACAGGAGAGAGTTTGCTTCTTGCTCTTGAGAGACAGCCAGCCGTGAGCTTTCTTCAGGCGGGAGATTACTCGACCTTCCGTTTGGCCTCGCTGACCCTACCTACTGCTATTGTTGCTGCTGCTCCCCTCGTTTGGCCATGGGCCCCCAGCTTTATCTCTTTCCATAATGCCAACGGAGAGGAGGAGCGTTTAACGCTGACACCGTGCGCTACTCAGCTCTACGTGCTTCCTACTGGAGTTCAGCAGGTAATATTGTAGATTCTGCTTTAGTTTCCTCCAGTATTCTTCACTTGCTTTGCTGTATATGTAATTGCTTCCTCTGCAGGTGCCTGCTGATGTTGTTCAGGAATGGTTGCGTGCATTCCAGAGTGCAGAGGTCTTGGCCCGGCGGTAGTGAAGCCGGATAGTTGCGGTATATATCCTTTAATCTCTTCTTTTTCCATTCCACGTTTTATGTGAAGCTGAATGTCCATATTCTGTGTCTTTGCAGCTTGAAGCGGAGCGGGTGCTGACGGTGTTGGTTACTCAGAGTGCTGGAGTTAGTGAGGGTGGGAGTACCAGAGCTGGTGACGGAGATGCTAGAGATGGTGATGGAGCTGATGGCGAAGGTGAGGGACAAAGGATTAGCGTCCCTGTTCCTGAGCGCTTTCGTCCTTCTTCTTCCCGCCCTACACCCAAGAGAGGCCGTGGCCAGTAGCTTTCCTTTTCCCTGTATTTGTTAGTTCTAAAACAGACAATGGATATTTGTATTTTTATGAAGCAACTTCAGCGTGTTTGGCAAATATTATGATTTATACCTTGTCTCGAGATACTTCAGATTTGTAATTAATGGTTTAAGGCTTTATGGGTGTTAAAGCAGATTAAAACATGGGCTGAAGAATGGATTGCTTGGCCGAGAACTCCATTCTTCGGCCGCTACTTCTATTTCTTAAAGAAGCTGGACTTTTTGCTTTGGCCAAGTGGTATTTCCTTACGCTTGAATTTGATTCATGCCTTTCATTTGCTTTTGCCGTTACTACAGTCTCTTTGCCATGTTTTTTTTTGGGATTTTTAGGATACCTTGTCCTTTATGTTGACGACTTTTGAGTCAGAGAGGACGAGCGATGATTCTCATGTGTCTTTGTTTTCGTCAATTCCTTGGAAAATGACTAACTCATCTTTTGCGAGCTCAATACGCAGGGTTAGCTCGTTGAGCACAAATCTTTTGATGTTGTTTCCTCTCTCCAAATGTTTGGGCCGTATCTCGATGCGAGATTGCCTACGTATCCCAATCAAGGAATCAGGCCTTTTACGTAGTTCCAAGATCACCACCTTCGGGGGTTGGGTTTTCACTCTTGGTTTTTCTTTTCACATTGCTCTAAGTTTTGCCTAGGTTACTTGATGGAGGTTGAGTCCCTAGCGAGCTTTTCTCTGAATGCCTTATATTTTGCCTAGGCTGCGTTTTTCGCATTTTCTTGTCCTAGCAGGCTCTGCTCTTACTTTTGCTTGGGTGTATAGATTACCCAACGAGCATCTTTCTCTCAAGAGGGTTTCGGTGTTTTGGAGAGGAATTTGATGGAGATGTTCTTTATGAATCTCCTGTTGCATCTGTACCTTCACAATGGGTAAGCTAACCCTAAGTGTTCTCACGGAGATAGCGTCTTCTTCCTAAGTTTTGATAAAAACCTAGTTCTAAGTAATCAGGGTTCGTCCCTTCTTTCCTTTTTGTCAACAACATAAAGAATTAGATTCTTAAAATCCTTTTATCTTTGGCAGAGAGATTGTAGTGTATAGCAATCGCATTTAAAGATGGAATCATTTAACAAGCATAAAAGTGATAAAATGGGGATTTATTTAGCTGTAGATAATGCCCAAACAGGGGCCTAAAACATGTCCTAGCTCGTCTTTAGGAAATGAAAGCAATGTTTTCGTCATGCGATTTACTACAGTATCTCGGGAGTGGCTCCTTTTTCTTTTGCAGTTTTATACTCTTCTTCACCCTCTTTGCCAAACAGAATCTTTAGGTCAAACTCAGCTAGCACCTCGATCCAGTCTTCAAAAGTGGGAGATGAATTTGTCGGTTCTTCTTCTATATCACTGTCAGTCCACTCTTGATCAAAAAAGATTTGCATTCTAGGATACCTTTGCTTGGTGGTTTCATCTTCCCATGTTTCTGCGAAACCGCAGAATGGGAAGTCTTCTCCCTCTCTCACAAACCATCCGTTGAGTGTTTTTGGGACCATGAGTTTTTCTTCTTTGATCCTGCTTCCCCTTGCTTTAGCTTTTTCCACGCTTCTCTTCTTTTTCATTTCGGCTTCTGTCGGGGTATAGCCAAGACCAAAGGCGTATTGATTATGTGGGGGATCAATCATTCGCGGAATGCCTTGTGATCTTTTGCCTAGACCCAATCCAGGGAAATAGTTTGTTTCTTCATCATCCATATGGCAGGGGTGCTTATGTAGAAGTTCCTCTCAGCCATTAAGGCTTGTACAGCAGTTGCTTCCTCAAGACTGAATCCAGTAAGGAAGGTTTCCTCGGTCCCTACTTCTTGGACAGGTGTGTCGGAATGAGCTCGGATCGATGAATCCCCCAGAATGGTTATGACTCTTCCATCTACTGCAAATTTGACCTTCTGATGCAAGGTGGAAGGCACCGCCCCAGCGTCATGTAACCAAGGCCTTCCTAATAAAAGATTGAAGGTGGCCGGTATATCCATCACATGGAACTCCACGTCTCTTCTGATCTTCTCTACTTCTACTGGCAGTGTGACACACCCAACCACTCTTCTCTTTGAGTTGTCATAGCCTCTTACGCCTTGACTTGAAGGGCGTATATCGGTGGAGCCTACCCCTAGCTTGTCAAGGGTTCTTTGAGGACATACATTTAAGGCAGACCCATTATCCACCAAGACCAGTGGGATCCATTTAGTGAGACATTTAAGTGAAATGTAGAGAGGTTTGTTGTGTGCAGGTCCTTCATGAGGTAGATCTTTGTCAATGAAAGCTATTGTCGGTTTTGGAGCTTTTGACGTCATTATGAAGCCTACCAGATCTTCGGGGGTGATATCGATAGGAACTTTAGCTTTTCCCAAAGTTTTGAAGAAAGAGTTGCGATGCTCATAGGAGGACATAAGCAATCCCGAGATAGAGATATCAGCTTGGATTTTCTTCAGTTGTCGTAGTACTCTGTCTTCCTCAGGTTCGGCCATTTGGCTCTCTTCTTCTTCTTCTTCCATTACTCGCGTTGAGGTTGAACTTTCCCCTCTTAGTTTAGGAGGTTTATACACTCTTCCGCTTCGGGTGAGGTGACCTATTTCTTCTTCTTGGGTGCCCCAAGGATCAGCAGGCTCAATTCTTCCAACTTCCCAATCACTTGGCAGGGCTTGACGCATGTCCAACCACCAATCCCCATCATCAATGGCATAGATGTGGGGTTCTCCTCCTGTCGCAAAGCATTTGCCATTCTTAGAAAAAATGTGTTGGGTAGGATTATATGTGGGGCTATTGGATAGGCTTATGAGATTGATATTTTGAGGCGGTGGTTCGTTGTTGTGAGCGGGAAGTGGATTGGTTTGCACATTGGGCTTGGGTGGTTTTATAGCTCGACTAGCAATGAGGTCTTGGATGTCATGACGAAGACGCATGCAGCGGTCTGTCTCATGCCCAGGGTGTTGGTGGTAAGCGCATTGTTTATTGGCATCATAGCTTGGGCCATAAGGTGGCTGAGGAGGTGGATTATTCAAGAGCCTGAGATGCCCTTGACGGCTTAGGATGGCTAAGGCTTGAGATGGAGTCATATAGAGAGGGTCAAAGCTGCGGCGGGGGCGATTTGTATTTCTAGATAAGTTAGTTTGAAAAGGGTCTTGTGGTAAGACTGAGTTAAGGGTGTTGACGGAGGCAGGAGATGCACGGGTCGGAAAGGTTTTTCGGGGTAGAGGGGTTTCTTCTTTCCCAATGAGGCCTAGCTTGATTCCATCTTCGATTTGTAATCCAATGGCATGCAGGCGTTTGAAGTCAGTGATAGCCTGAGTGAAAATGTGGGTGAGGTACTTGGGCTGCAGATTCTTGACAACTATCCTCACTTGATCTTCCTCGGAAGGGCGGCTTTTCATCTTGGCAGCCTTTTCTCTCCATCTTGTCACAAAGGTAGCAAAGTCCTCATTGGATTCTTGTTTAGTCATCTCCAAGTCTCGAGTAGTTAGCTCAATTTGGACATTGTATGCATACTGCTTGACAAAAGCATTGGCAATTTCTGGCCAGGTCTGATAGTGCATAAATTCCAAAGTGAGGAACCAATCGAGGGCATTTCCAGTGAGAGTTCTTTGAAACAGTTGAGCGATGAGCTCGTCGGTTAGGCCCATAGGTTTCAGAGTGTTGATGACATGGCGAACATGGCTGGTAGGGTTACCAGTCTCGTTGAACTTCTCGATGTTTGGCATTTTGAACCGTTCAGGCAGTTGAGATTTTGGAAAGAGGCAGAGTCCTTCAAAATCTAGAATTTGGTCTCCTTGTGAACGAGCCAAAGTGTGCTTGATCTCCTTGACTTGTTTGACCAATTCAGGGTTTTCTGTAACTTCATGAGGATTTTCTGCTTCTTCCTCATCTTTCTTGTCTTCAGCATCTCTTGCTGCTTTCTCGGCTTGTAAATAGGCAATTTGGGCTCGGAGCTCGGCGATAGTAGCATCATTGTCTTCCATTTTTGGGATGTAGGTAGAGGGATTGCTTGGCGAAGCTCGGGATCGGGTAGATAGTCGGGTTTGTTGAGAAGATGGCTGCGAAGTCCCCAGAATTGATTAGGACCGTTGCGGTGAGGGTGTCTTGACAGGCGAAGGTGACCGATGAGATGACTGTAAAGACCTCTGTTTGGTGTGACTTCGGGTATTGTAGGAGTATAAAACTGGTTGAGGTTGCTTCTTTAACCTACCTATTGTGCCTGCTTGAGAAAGTAGAGTACCTGAAGATTAGTACTTGGCTCGTACAGGGTTAGGATTTGGGCTGAAAATCCCAACCCTTCTGCACAGAAAGAGTTATTTACAACAACAGATGGTACAAGGTGTGAGGAAGAACTTGGAAGTGAAAATGCAAGTAGGTTCCTAGCCTGTAGGTTCCTGTCTTAGTTTGATAAGTTCTATGGCTTTCTAAACAATGCAAGGTTTTGGTAGTCTCAGGGTGCTCCGTTGTCAAAGGGCACCAATCCTCTCACCATCCCATCATAGGTGGTGATTGGATGATTCCCTTTTTGATATACCACTAGGTACGAGTGACTGTGGAGTTTGCTGGAACCCCCAACATAGCCTGTGTCATGCCAGGATATCAAGTGAACTCAACGGGTTGCCCGCTCAATGCATATGATAAATGAATTAGACAAGGCATGTATTAGTCTTATGTTGAACTTTCTGGTTATGGCTCTCATGTCCCCAGCAGAGTCGCCAAAAACTGTAGACACCTCCCAAACGGGACATCGCCATACAGATTGATCACACTTGTTTGCTCGATTGGTTGCTTGCTTCGTAAACCAAGATCGTGGACATTCCCATGGCTAGGAACATCGCCACACGATAGCGGTTGTCATCAAAACAGAGTCGCCACCCAGTTTATTAAAACTGGGAAAATAGATAGAGATTTTGGGTACGGGAGCCAAGAGTACAGTAAGGGGAAGGTGTTAGGCACCCCTCTCTGCCCAGCCATGAAACTGGCCCATAGTTATTCAACATAAGACATGTAGATGCTTTATTTAATTCTAACACGTAATCTATTTTTAGCCTTTAAGCAGTTAATGGTGAGCCAAGACTGTAATTGAAACATGCATCAGAAAGCAGGGAACAAAACAAAGCTGTCCAAGGCTAATGGATCCCGCGGCCAGTGAATGGATGTCACGGCCGGGGGATCCTCCTGGTTTGATGTATCGGCCGAGGGATCGAAGCCCCGGTCGATGTTCTTCCTCACACCAGGCAGAAACGTTAGTAAATAATCAAAACGCTAAGATCATGATTATTGACAGAAAATAAAACAAACCAGAGGCCGTTGGGCCTCACCACCTTGATCCCTCAGTTGCTTGATTGCTTCGGATTGGGTGTGATTAACTGATTGCTTGATTGAAAACCCTAGGGTTAGGGTTCAAACTTCGGGGTTTGATCGTCGGATTGATGGCGGCCTTTGGGAGGTTAGGGCTTTTGAAGAGGGGGTTTGAGAGAGTATTTTGACAGAGTATCGGAGCTTGGGTGAATGATTTCACTTATGAATTTCGTGGTCTAAGGGCCTCTTTATATAGGCAATTGATGACTCACTCCGACCAATCAAATGGCACGATTGCAATTGCAATGCAATTCAAACTCTTCGTCGCAATCTCTGAACGTGGCCCGAACGCATCGGGAAGGTAGTGTAGTTGGATAAAACAATCGACAGAACGTTCCAGAGTCTGGGAATAGGACGATCTGGCGGCCGAGTAATGGATATCACGGCCGAGGAATGGATGTCTCGGCCGAAGGATAGATCTTGCGGCCGAGGGATTGATCTCTCAGGGAGATATTCTAGCAACAGGTTGCTCGGGTGAGGAAATGATGTTAAGGCCGTGAGATCGATGTTACGGCCGACAGATGGATTCTCCTGGGCTTTTGTATTTTCTGTCTGAAAGGCTGTATGGCTCTGAATTGGGTCCTCTAAGTGGCTCAAAGTTCTTACCGAAAGTCCTAAGGTTCTCAAGATGGCAATCAGCAATCACTGTATCCATTTCATCATCGGGATGGTCCCCAAGGTGGGACTTGAAATAATCATTAAGCCAAATTGGGGTGTCTACAGCGGAGTATATCAAGATGTCATCAATGAACACCACTACAAATTTGTCTAAGTAGGGTTGAAAAATCTTGTTCATGAGACACATGAATACTGCTGGAGCATTGGTCAGCCCAAACAGCATCACTACAAACTTGTAGTGTCCGTATCTAGTGCGAAAGGCTGTCTTGGCGATATCTTCATCCCGGATTCTTAACTGATGATAGCCTGATCGAAGATCGATCTTAGAGAAGCAGATTGCTACTCTCAATTGATCAAATAGATCATCGATCCTAGGCAATGGATACCGATTCTTGACTGTGACTTGGTTTAGCTTCCTGTAGTCGATGCACAGTCGAAGCGTCCCTTCTTTCTTCTTCACGAACAATGCCGGTGCTCCCCATGGTGACGTACTCGGCTTGATGAACCCTTTGTCCAACAGCTCTTGCAATTGGGTCTTGAGCTCCTTTAGCTCAGCAAGGGCCATTCGGTACGGCGCCATAGAGATTGGTGCCATTCCCGATTGGAGTTCTATAGAGAAGTCTATCTCTCTATGAGGTGGTAAGCCAGGAAGTTATTCAGGAAAAACATCGGCGTACTCGCAAACGATGTGTGGTAATCCCACTTCCATCCTATCGGCTTCTTCCATTTGGAGAATAGCTAGACATCCAAACAGTTGATTTTACCACCTCGATCTTCCCGTCGCCGAACTCGCTGTCTGTCTATCCCCCTTAAATCGGAAACATGTCCCCTCGGGGATGTAAGCGGTCACCATCTTCTGATGGCAGTCTATGACCGCTCGATGTGCTGATATCTAGTCCATCCCCAGGATTACATTGAAATCCGCCATGTCGATCACTCTAAGATCGCAGGTTAGACGCAGGTTGGCTACTTCTAGTTCGCACTCTCAACATACTAGTCTAACGGCTATTCTCCCCCCTAATGGTGACGCTACTTTCATACTTGTACTTAGGGGTTCTGTTTCTAGCGCTAGAGCAGTTACACAGGCACTAGATATAAACGAATGCGATGCTCCAGAGTCATATAAGGCTTGTACGCAGGTACTATATAATAGTAGCGTACCTTGGATCATAGAGGGATCCTGCTCTTGTTCCTCAGCCTGCAGCGCAAAGACACGCCCTCTAGTGCCTTGCTGGGTTCCCATGGGCTGTTTTCCTTTGTTTTGCCCATTCTACTGGTGTGATGGGCCTCCAGGGTTTTGCTTCACAAAACCAGTCGGTCCAAAGCTCCCATTCCCCTCCCTTTGAGGTTGCGAGCATTGGCGACTATAGTGGCCCATAGCCTGACAGTTGTAACACTTAGCTATCGCTATGTCCCGACCACCTCTCTGTGGTTCGCCATGTCCGGTAGTAGCAGTCCTCCAGGGTTGGTTATTTTGCGGCGGGTTAAAGGGTTTGGTGGTGTAGGGTCCACGGTTATGGTTGGGTGGTTGGGTTCGGATTGGCCCGCCGGTACTGCTATTCGCCTTCCTCCACCGGGTTTTGAAGTCCAACTCCTCACTCTCTAGTCGGAGCGCACACTTCACCACTTCGGCATAGGTGGCAAAGGCTTGTGCCACCACAGCCCTAAAGTATTTGCCTAGAAACATGGTTTCGAACTCAGCGAATGTCATGGTGGCTATAGTATGTGTCACCTCCATTAGGTCCCACCAATAGCGAGCTTCTCCCTTCAATTGGTAAGTGCCTAAGGCTAATGTAGACACCTCCTAGACGGGGCATCGCCATACAGATTGATCGTGGATTGCTCGATTGGTTGCTTGCTTCATAAACCAAGATCGTGGACATTCCCATGGCTAGGTACATCGCCACACGATAGTAGTTATCATCAAAACAGAGTCGCCACCTAGTTTATTAAAACTAGGAAAAACAGATAGAGATTCTGGGTACGGGAGCCAAGAGTACAGTAAGGGGAAGGTGTTAGGCACCCCTCTCTGCCCAGCCGTGAGACTGGCCCATAGTTATTCAATATAAGATGTATAGATGCTTTCTTTAATTCTAACACATAGTCTGTTTAATTAAGCCTTTAAACAGTAAGTAAAGTGAGCCAGTGCGATAAGCAAAGCATGCATCAGAAAGCAGAAAAGCAAACAGATTGTCCCAGGGAGATGGATCCCGTGGGCGGTGAATGGATGTCATGGCCGAGGGATCCTCCTGGTTTGATATGTTGGCCGAGGGATCGAAGCCCTGGTCAATGTTCTTCCTCACACCAGACAGAAAAGTTAGTAGATAATCAAAACGCTATGATTAGGCATAAATACTGTAAATAAAACAAACCAGAGGCCGTTGGGCCTCACCACCTTGATCCCTCAATTGCTTGATTGCTTTGGATTGGGTGTGATTGACTGATTGCTTCTTAGAAAACCCTAGGGTTAGGGTTTGAATTTCGGGGTTTGATCGTCGGATTGATGGTTGCCTTCGGGAGATTAGGGCTTTTGAAGAGGGGGGTTTGAGATAGTATTTGTGCAGAGTTTCGTGGCTTGAGTCGGTGTATTCACCTCTTAATTTTGGAACCCAAAGGCTCCTTTATATAGGCATAGGGATGACTCACTCCAGCCAATCGAAATGCATGATCAAAATTAGAGTTAGAGAGTGATTCTAACTTTTCAAGGCAATCCTCTGACGTAGCCCGAACGCATCGGGATTTGGCTGCTAGGGTTTGGTGAACGGATCAAACGTTTGACAGAACGTTCCAGAATCTGGAAAAAGGACGATCTGGCGGCCGAGTAATGGATCTGGCGGCCGAGGAATGGATGTTGTGACCGAAGGATAGATTTTGCGGCCGAGGGATTGATCTCTCAGGGAGATTTTCAAGCAACAGGTTGCTCGGGTGAAGAAACGATGTTAAGGCCGTGAGATCGATGTTACGGCCAACAGATGGATTCTCCTAGGATTCTGTATTTTCTGTCTGAAAGGCTGTATGGCTCTGGATTGGGTCCTCTAAGTGGCTCAAAGGTCTTACCGAAAGTCCTAAAGTTCTCGAGGAGGCAATTAGCAATCACTGTATCCATTTCATCATTGGGATGGTCCCCAAGGTGGGACTTGAAATAATCGTTAGGCCAAATTGGGGTGTCTACAGATGCCCCTCTTTGATTGAGCTCAGACGGATCGCGAGACATGTTTGAGTAAGAGTCAAAGCTGTAAAAAAGCAACTCAATTTGATCCAACCACTATTCCAAGGGGTTTTCGAAAAAGGTTTTTGTTATGGTCGGGCCGGGAGGCTGCCTACGTATTCCACAAGGGAAATTCAGACCAATCGTAGTTCGGGCAGTAAATAAAAATAAAAAAAAAAGTTTGGAGGGTTAGAGATGGAAGACGTACCTTCGGGCTTAAAAAGCCGTAGTGCGACGTACCTAAACTGAGCCAGGGTTTTGGCGGAAGATAGTTGAAGGAGCGCGGGGCTGCCGGGGGAATTTTTGCGGAGAGCTTCCTTAGTATTTTGGGGTAGATCAGTACACGGCAGGTGCGTTTGCTTTTCTTGATCATCCTTGTTTCGAGATATGGGGGGCGCAAGGCCAGTATCTGGAGCATGGAGCTTTGGGAATGAGGGAATCGAGGCACGGAGCCGATTGTAGTCATGAAGCGAGGGCCTGGAGAGTGATAGCTTCTGACGTGATGGAACCGAGGCGCGGAGCCGGTTGTAGTCATAAGGCGAGGGCCTAAGGTGATAGAATTGAGGCGTGGAGCCTGCTGTGGTCATGAGGCAGGGGCCTGAGGAGATTGGAGCTTTGAGCTTGATAGAACCGAAGCGCGGAGCTGGTATGAGAGCCTGAGGTGTCGGAGCTTAGAGCTTAATAGAACCGAAGCGTGGAGCTGGTATTGAACATAAGGCGAAAGCCTGAGGTGTCGGAGCTTAGAGCTTGACGTGATTTGAACCGAAGTGTAGAGCTTGTTGCATTCTGATGGTCTGTGCATGGAGCATTCTCATCATAAGTGTTGGCGTGGAGCCAAAGGATCAAGGCGCTAGACCGATCAATAAAACCGAGGCGTAGAGCCGGTTGATTGTAGGGTTGACCTGTTTCATGAGAGATATGTAGAGTGTATATGTGTGATGATGGTTGTTAGATGTGAACAGATATGATGAATGCAGACTCGATGTGATAATGGTGATGCAATTGATGCAATATGTGCACGGGCCCGTGCATGTGTGTTGATTTAAGCTTAGAGCTTCTATCAAGTTTCGGACTTGAGCATTCAGAGCGTAGAGCTTGAGCATTCGGACGGCAGAATCCGAGCATTCAAAGTACAGGCTTTGAGCATCTAGTACGCAGTGGTTGGGCATTCGAAGAGCTTCGAGCATTCAAAATGTTAGATTTTGAGCATTCAGGCGTAGAGCCTGAGAATCGGTGATGTCTTGCTTGTTGGGGCGGCGTAGAGCTTGTTGAGGATTTGATTGTTTACGGCTTCGAGCCAGTTGAGATGGTAGGCTTGGAGCCACTTAAGTTGATACAGGCATAGAGCCGTTTGAGATGATCATTACGGCTTCGAGCCAGTTGAGATGGTGGGCTTGGAGCCGCTGAGTGATAGGTGAGGGCGTAGAGCCGCTGAGTTGGTGGTTACGGCTTCGAGCCGGTTGTGATAATGGGCTTCGAACCACTGAGTTGGGCCATTGAAATGATGGTGGATATGATGATGAGCTCTGGGCTGTTGAGTGAGCTTAGAGCTGCTGATGATGCTTAGAGCCTGTTGAGTAAGTTGATGGCGATATGGTCGCTGGAGTGGCAAGCGTAAAGCTACTGTATGAGTTGATGTGGGTGAACATGGGCATGGAGCTGTTGAGTTGTTTTGATGGTGATGAGCTTGGAGCTAGTTGAGCTGTTGGTGATGCAAGGAACATGATGTTGTCGAGTGACTTGTGCACAAGGCTACCGAGCGTAGAGCAACTGTGGTAATGAGCTCAGGGCTGCTGAGTGTCTTGATTTGCTTCTGCCAGCAGTTTGTGGAGAGAGAACTCCCTTATGCTTGGATATGCCCCCAAGGCTAACTCTGATCACGTTATATTGGCTCGGGGGATACCCCCATGGCTAGTTTCCACATGCTTGGGATGTTTCCCAGGCTAGTTTTGAGTATGCTCGGGATTGCCCCCAAGGCTAGATTCCACATGCTCGGGATTGTCCCCAAGGCTAGTTTTGGGTATGCTCGGGATTGCCCCCAAGGCTAGTTCTTGACCATATTCCACTTTGTTAGGGAGATTTCCATTACCTCCACTGATGGGGTGATTCACACATGCGCTCTAGGAGATTTCCATCACCTCATTTGGCAAATTCAACTTGTTTTGGGAGATTTCCACCATCTTCGCTGATGAGGTGATCCTTATGCATGCCTAGGAGATTTCCTTTGCCTCCTTGTTAGGTAGATTCAACTTTGTTAGGGAGATTTCCCATTACCTCCACTGCTGGGAGTGCCTTCCGGAGGGTGCGCTGGGCTAGAACTGCATGAATGTGCATTAGAGTGGGAGCCACAGGATTACTTCACCGGCCTAGAAGTGGTGAGGCTGCTTATCTTTAAGACGTGAGCTTGGGGTAGCTACAGAGCTGCTGAATGACTGAGATAGTAGGCATGGGGCTGTTGAGGTGAGCGCAGAGCTGTTTGAGCGACTTGGGCACAGGGCTGCTAGATGAACACGGAGCTGCTGATAATGAGCCTAAAGCTGCTGGGTGATAATGGGTATGGAGCTTTTGAGCACAGGGATGAGCGTAGAACTGTTGAACGACTTGAAAAGTGAGCACATGGTGCTGCTGAGTGACCTGATGGTGCAAGAAGTATGGTGCTTGCAGAGACGGTGTTTTCATGGGCGTTTGAGCCACTAAGTTGAATATTAGAGAGTTGCTGGGTTATGATGCTGTCTGAGATGGCGAACAAGGAGCACATGGTGTTGCCAGGTGGCTAGTTGAAGCTATTGAATGAGCCTGACTATTGGAGTGATGAGCTTGAGGTCGCTAGGTGAGTGAGACCATTAAACGATTGTGGACATAGAACCTCTAAGTTGGTTGGCGTAGAGCTGCTGAGCAGCACTTGAGCATCCTCAATGTTTCAGTAAGCTTCCTGAAAAGTAAAAGGTTTACTTTAGTTCGGAGTTTTAATTTGCATAAAAAATGAGTTTTTTTGTTTTTGTTTTTTTGTTTGCGGGATGAGATCCCTTTTAGCTAGGGGCGTGAATGAGAAGGACACGTGGTTGGGTCGAAGTTATTCTGTTTAAAGAAGCTAAAATAACCGTGCCCCCTATTTAGGCAATGCATGCTTTTTAAATGTCGATTTGATGTCCCTAGCTTTTTATTTGTTCATGCCATGAGATTAACTCCCTTTGTCGGACTTTGCAGAGGTGCACAAGTGGTTTGTGATGTTGCTGGAGCAAGCTCGGGAGCTAGTACGCGTTGCTGGTCTTGAGGCGTTTGTTTTGGGCCTCAATCTTCCGAAGATGGATTGGTCTTTGATGACCTTGCTGGTTGAAAGGTGGTGGGATACTACCAACACGTTCCACTTTCCTTCTATTGGTGAGATGACGATCACGCCAGGTGATTTTTCTTTGCTTACTGGCCTGCGAGTAGGTGGAATTCCTCTTCGGGTTGATCCCAAACTTTGGGAGTGGACAGGGGCTCTGGAGTGGTTCTTGGGCAAGGTGCCACCTCTTCACTCACGCGGTCATGTCGATGTCTCTTGGCTGAGCAAGACTTTTATGAAGGTTGAGATTCTTACTCAGGTGAGTGTTGAGCAGCTGACGCAAGCTTTCCTTCTCTACCTCCTTGGGCAAACGTTGTTTGCCAACAAGTATGGTTCGGTGCATACGCAATTTCTGGCTCATCTGCAGCACTTAGAGGCTATTAGGGAGTTTGACTGGGGATCGTCCGCTTTGGCCACCTTGTACGACAACCTTGGAGCTTGTTCTCAGGACAAGAGTCCTATCCTCGGTGCTCACTACCGGGTTCTTGAGGTATATCCTTTTTCTTTACTTCTTTTCTCGTTGTGATTTTTCCCGATTTTGAACCTTGCTTCGAGCGATGGTTGGTGGGGCAATGGAAACCACAGTCGCCAGTTTTGAGCCTTTCTGAGTGGCGGCGAGTTTTGGATCGACTGACGGTCGATCAGGCACCTTTCTTCTCTTGTGTTCTTTGTCCTTAGATTTGCATATCCTTATGCTGTGGCTGATTTGATCTTGTTTTGTAGGCATGGTTTGACCCTTGGAGTGATGTACCAGAGGATGCCCCTTTCGCGAGTTCCAGAGTTTTGGACCATACTTGGAGTCTGCTTGAAGGCCCCTTTGTTGAGCCTGGTATTTAGGTGATCGGGTGGCCAGCCAGTGGCGTCCGTGTGCTGAGGCTCTTCAGTTCGTTCCTCCTCTACCTCCGACGTTGATGAGAAGAATGCTCGGATCAGAGATTGGGTGGTTTTGCTTCTTCAGGCAGGTGACTGTATGGAGTACTACCATTTTTCCTTGGTTCTGCCTGCTATTCCTTCAGTTGCTCCTGTTTGGCCACGGGCCCTTTCCTTTGTCTCCTTCCACTCTGATGATGGAGAAGAGGAGCGCTTGGTGCTTGCCCCTTGTTTTGTATTCTTTTCCTTGTAACTTGAGGCTGAGTGAGCACCAGCTGTCAGTGGGGAGGATATCCATCAATCTCCTTCTTCATCTTAGAGATCTTCTCAAAGACGCCGTCACGACCAGCTTTAGGATTTTCTTTTTCCTTCCTGTTCAATGTTAGCAAAGAGAGAAGCAGAAACTGTATTTGTATAGTGAAAGCAACCACAATGATGATTTTGTAGGCAAGCTTTGTTCATGAAATGAGAAATGCTTTTTATGCCCCTAGATGTCTTGAGTTTGCATGCGATAGTCAGAACATGGCTTTTTGAACAAGTATCTGCTGATAGACAGTAATTTGTGTGAAAATGAAATACTGGCCGAAGAATCGATTACTCAGCTAAAGAATCGGTGTTGCGGCCGATGTACATATTATTCGGCTATTACTTTGATTTTTCGAAGGTAGATTTTGTTTCGGCCAAGTGGCTGTAGACACCTCCCAAACGGGGCATCGCCATACAGATTGATCATATTTGTTTGCTCGATTGGTTGCTTGCTTTGTAAACTGAAATCATGGACATTCCCATGGCTAGGAACATCGCCACATGATAACGGTTATCATCAAAACAGAGTCGCCACCTAGTTTATTAAAACTAGGAAAACAGATAGAGATTCTGGGTACGGGAGCCAAAAGTACAGTAAGGGGAAGGTGTTAGGCACCCCTCTCTGCCCAGCCGTGAGACTGGCCCATAGTTATTCAGCATAAGACATATAGAAGCTTTGTTTAATTCCAACACATAGTCTGTTTATTTTGCCTTTAAACAGTAAGTAAAGTGAGCCAGTGCGAATAGTAAAGCATGCGTCAGAAAGTAAAACAAAACAAACTGTCCCAGGGAGATGGATCCCGCGGCCGGTGAATAGATGTCACGCTCGAGGGATCCTCCTGGTTTGATATACCGGCCGAGGGATCGAAGCCCCGGTCGGTGTTCTTCCTCACACAAGACTATACGATTAACAAATAATCAGAAAGTTATGATTATTCATAAGAACGATAAATAAAACAAACCAGAGGCCGTTAGGCCTCACCACCTTGATCCCTCAGTTGCTTGATTGCTTCGGATTGGGTGTGATTGACTGATTGCTTGATTGAAAACCCTAGGGTTAGGGTTTGAACTTCAGGGTTTGATCGCCGGATTGACGGCTACCTTCGGGAGGTTAGGGCTTTTGAGGAGTGGGATTGAGAGAGAGTTTTTGACATAGTTTCATGGCTTGAGAGAGTGTAATCTCTGATGAATTTCGTGTGTCTATTTTCGGAGTCCAAAGGCCCTTTATATAGGCAATTGGTGACTCACTCCGGCCAATCAAATGGCACGATTGCAATTGCAATTGCAATGCACCTCTAACTCTATGTCGCAATCTCTGAGCGTAGCCCGAACGCATCGGGAAGGTAGTGTAGTTGGATCAAACGTCTGACAGAACACGTTCCAGAGTCTGGAAATAGGTCGATCTGGCGGCCGAGTAAAGGATATCACGGCCGAGGAATGGATGTCTCGACCGAAGGATAGATCTTGCGGCCGAGGGATTGATCTCTCAGGGAGATTTTGCTAGCAACAGGTTGCTCGGGTGAGGAAATGATGTTAGGGCCGTGGGATCGATGTCACGGCCGACAGATGGATTCTCCAAGGCTTCTGTATTTCTGTCTGAAAGGCTGTATGGCTCCGAATTGGGTCCTCTAAGTGGCTCAAAGTTCTTACCGAAAGTCCTAAGGTTCTCAAGGAGGCAATCAGCAATCACTGTATCCATTTCATCATCGGGATGGTCCCAAGGTGGGACTTGAAATAATCGTTAGGCCAAATTGGGGTGTCTACAGATGCCCCTCTTTGACTGAACTCAGACGGATCGCGAGACATGTTTGAGTAAGAGTCAAAGCTGTAAAAAGCAACTCAATTTGGTCCAACCACTATTCCAAGGGGTTTTTGAAAAAAGTTTTTGTTATGGTCGGGCCGGGAGGCTGCCTACGTATTCCACAAGGGAAATTCAGACCAATCGTAGTTCGGGCAATAAAGAAAAATAAAAGTTTGGAGGGTTAGAGACAGAAGACGTACCTTTTGGCTTAAAAAGCCGTAGTGTGACGTACCTAGACTGAACCAGGGTTTTGGCGGAAGATAGTTGGAGGAGCGCGGGGCTGCCAGGGGAGTTTTTGCGTAGAGCTTCCTTAGTATTTTGGGGTAGATCAGTACACGGCAGGTGCGTTTGCTTTTTTTGATCATCCTTACTTTGACTGAAAGGAGCTCGGTAGAGTAGCCTATCCTTGCGAATGAGCTGGAAGGAATTGATGTAATGGGGTGGAATCCGAGCCATCTGCTGGGATGAGTTGGATGCCGGTTTGTTTTTGAGATATAGAGGGCGCAGGGCCAGAAATTGAAGCACGGAGCTTTGAGGATGAGGGAACCGAGGCACGGAGCCGGTTGTAGTCATAAGGCGAGAGCCTGGAGAGTGATGGAATCGAGGCGTGGAGCCTGTTGCAGTCTTGAGGCGAGGGCCTGAGGAGATTGGATTGATAGGACCGAAGCGCGGAGCTGGTGTTGAATACAAGGCGAGAGCCTGAGGTGTCGGAGCTTTTGAGCTTGATAGGACCGAAGCGCGGAGCTGGTATTGATCACAAGGCGAGAGCCTGAGGTGATTAGATTGAGGCGTGGAGCCTGCTGTGGTTTATGAGGCAAGGGCCTGAGGTGAGCTTAAAGCTTGATGGGACCGAAGCGCGGAGCTGGTATTGATCATAAGGCGAGAGCCTGAGGTGTCAGAGCTTTGAGCTTGACGTGATGAACCGAAGCGCGGAGCTAGTATAAGACGAGAGCCTGAGGTGATAGAATTTTGAGGCATAGAGCCTGCTGTGTTCTTGAGGCGGGAGCCTGAGGTGTCGGAGCTTAGAGCTTGACGTGATATGAACTGAAGCGTAGAGCTGGTTGCATTCTGATGGTCTTTGCACGGAGCTTTCTCATCATAAGTGTTGGCGTAGAGCCAAAGGATCGAGGCACTGGACCAATCAATAAAACCGAGGCGTAGAGCCGGTTGATGGCAGGGTTGACCTGTTTCATGGGAGATATGCAGAGTGTATATGTTGTGATGATGGTTGTTAGATGTGAACAAATATGATGATCCAGACTCGATGTGATAATGCAATATGTGCACGGGCCCGTGCGTGTGTGTTTGCTTTAAAGCTTAGAGCTTCTATCAAGTTCCGGACTTGAGCATTCAGAGCGTAGAGCTCGAGCATTCGGATGGCAGAATCCGAGCATTCAAAGTACAGGCTTTGAGCGTCCAGTACGCAGTGGTTGGGCATCCAAGCGTAGAGCTTGAGCATTCAAGTGTATAACTTGAGCATCCAGTACATAGTGGTTGGGCATCCAAGCGTAGAGCTTGAGCATTCAAAATGTTAGATTTTGAGCATTCAGGCGTAGAGCCTGAGAATAAATGTCTTGATTGTTGGGGCGGCGTAGAGCCTGTTGAGATTTGATTGTTTACAGCTTCGAGCCAGTTGAGATGATGGACTTTGAGCCGTTGAGTTGTGATAATAGGCGTAGAGCCTGTCGATAATGGGCTTGGAGCCGCTAAGATGGTTGTTACGGCTTCGAGCCAGTTGAGATAGTGGGCTTGGAGCTGCTGAGTGAGTGAGTACAGGCGTAGAGCCTGTTGATAATAGGCTTCGAGCCGCTGAGATTGGTTGTTATGGCTTCGAGCCAGTTGGGATAGTGGGCTTGGAGCCGCTTTGATGAGTGATAGCGAGCGTAGAGCTGCTGATAATGGGCTTCGAGCCGCTGAGATTGTTTTTTACGGCTTCGAGCCGGTTTGGCGAATTCGGTAATGGGCTTAGAGTCACTGAGTTGTGATAGCGAGTGTAGAGCTGCTGAGTGAATGAGTACAGGCGTAGAGCCTGTTGCTGTGATAGCGAGCATAGAGCTGCTGAGTTGATAAAATGGCGGGCGTAGAGTCGCTGAGATGATGGGCTTTGAGCCGCTGAGTTGGTGAATACGGGCATGGAGCAGTTAAGTTGACTAAGCAGTGATGAGCTCGGAGCTGTTGCGTTATTTTGATGGCAGTAAATAGCAGAGTTGCTGAATGTTTTGATTTGCCATAGCAAGAGCTTATGACCAGCAGTTTGTGGAGAGAGAGAGATCTTTGGTGCTCGGGCATGCCCCCCAAGGCTAGTTTTGATCATGTTGCATTGGCTCGGGGATGCCCCCAAGGCTACTTGGTTGGTTGAGGACTTAGCAGTCTGTAGTGGCTTGAGTCAGTGCACAGAGCAAGACCTGATATGGCTGAGGGAAATAGATTGGAAGGCCCGGAGATCGATCTCTCGGCCGAAGGATTGATGTCTCGGCCGAGGAATCGATGTATCGGCCGTGAGAAAGCCAAAAGCTAGAAAATCGATTTAAGTTCGGTTTAATCGATTTCACGGCCCATTTAATCTTTTCTCCTCCTCCTCTCTTACTCTTCTTCATTCCACTCGTTCGACGACCACCGTATGCCGCCGTCCTCCTCCACTACTGTAGGCCACCATCATCTCTGGCGACCATCCTCTCCAACCACTGCTGCCGTTGCTACCAGCTCTTGGTTGTTTTGGGAACCGTTGGTTTTCCTTCTTGATTCGAACGTGATGGCCACGCCATCTTCGGGTGTTGCGGGTTCATCCTCACACCCTCCATGTAGGTGCGAGTATTCATCTTCTGACGAGGAGGCGATTGAGGAGCCTGGTTTGTTTGATGCCGCTACCTACATTCTTCCTTCGCGTAGGTTGGGTTATGGCGGTTTCCTGCAGTACCGCCCTCCTGTTGGTGGCCCAGAGGCCAAGGTAGTCCGCAGAGAGCTTGAGCAGCACTTGAGCGTTCTAAACGTGCCGGTGAGTTTCCTGAAAAGTAAAAAGTTTACTTTAGTTCGGAGTTTGGAAATCTTTGTATGTTTTAAGAATGAATTTTTTTGTTTGCGGGATGAAAATCCCTTTTAGCTAGGAGCGTGAATGAGAAGAACCCGTGTTTAGGGTTGAGTTTGCTTTTTTAAAGAAAATAACCGTGCCCCCTGCTTAGGCAATGCATGCTTTTGAATGTTAATTGGAGGCCCCTAGCCTTTCCTTTGTTTATGCAATCATGAAATTAACTCCCTTTTTGGTCTCTGACAGAGAAACAGGAGGCTTGAGGCTCGCGGTGGAGGCAGGGAGGTACACAGGTGGTTTTTGACATTGCCAGAGCAGGCTCGAGAACTAGTACGTGCTGCAGGCTTCAAGGCATTCATTTTGGGCCTCAATGTTCCGAAGATGGACTGGTCGTTGATGATGTCGCTGATTGAGAGGTGGTGGGATACCACCAATACCTTCCACTTTCCTTCTGCTGGCGAGATGACTATCACTCCGGGTGACTTCTCTTTGCTGACTGGCCTGCGGGTAGGTGGAGTTGCTCTTCGAATTGACCCCCGACTTTGGGAGCGAGAGGGTGCTTTGAGGTGGTTTCTAGGCAAAGTGCCCCCTATTTGTTCGCGGGGTCATATCGATCTTGCTTGGCTAAGCAAGACTTTCATGGTGGCTGACATTCTGAACCAGGTGAGTGTCGAGCAATTGACGCGGGCCTTCCTTCTTTACCTCCTTGGGCAAACGTTATTTGCCAACAAGGATGGTTCGGTACATACGCAGTTTCTAGCTCCTTTGCAGCACTTGGGAGCTATTCGGGAGCCTGACTGGGGCTCGTCTGCTTTGGCCACTTTGTATGGCGGTCTTGGAGCTTGCTCGCGGGACAAGAGTCCCATTCTTTGTGGTCACTTTCGAGTGCTCGAGGTATATATTATTCCTTTGTACCTCTGTTCTTACTTTGGCTTTTTCCTAGTTCTGAACTTGTTTTGCTAATCCTTATTTCAGCTCTGGGCTTTCGAGCATCTTCTTCACTTTCCCCCTGAGACTAGGCATGGAGACGCGAACTGTATACCTCGTTATGAGCGATGGTTGGTGGGGCAACGGAGGCCGCGGTCACCAATTTTGAGCCTTCCCGAGTGGCGGCGAGTTTTGGACCGACTGACAGTCGATCAGGAACCTCTTTCTTTGTACCTCTTGTCCTTTAGACTTCCATATTCTTGTGTTGGGGCTGATTTGTCCTTGCTTTGTAGGTGCGGTTTGACCCTTGGAGTGGCGTACCAGAGGATGCCCCTCTTGCACGTTGTAGAGTCCTGGACCGGACCCGTAGCTTGCTTGAGGGTCCATTTTGCCGAGCCTGGTACTTAGGTGATCGGGTGGCTAGTCAGTGGCGAGCACGTGTTGAGGCTCTTCAGTTTGTTCCTCCTCTTCCTCCAGTGTCTATGAGGTCTACTTCCTTGATGTCGAAGGAAGATCTGAAGAATGCTCGGATCAGAGATTGGGCGGGTTTACTCCTCCAGGCAGGTGACTATACGGAGTATTGCCATCTTTTCTTGGCCTCCCCTGTCGCGGCTCCTCCCGTTGCTCCCGTTTGGCCACGGGCTCCTTTGTTTGTCTCCTTCCACTCAGATGATGGGGAGGAGGAGCGTCTGACGCTGACTCCTTGCACGACCCAGCTTTACACCTTGCCAGCCGGGGCTTCACAGGTATCTTTAGCTTTCCATTTTAGCTTTCATCACTTCGCATTGTATCCCTTGCTTAGATGTTTGTAATGTTTGACTTGTTCCACAGGTACCTGCCGAGATAGTGCAGGAATGGCTTCACGCCTATTAGAGTGCAGATGTTTTGGTTCGGAGACAGCGCCGTAGGATCCTCGAGGTACGACTCTCTTCATGAATTTTATCTACTATATATTATCCCTTGAGTCTGAATGTTTGTATCCCTCTTTGGCTGCAGCTTGAGGCTGAGGGAGTACCGGCTGCTGGTGGGGGAATGTGGGGACCAGTGAGCAGCCCTCGCCTTCTTCTTAGAGATCGCCTAACTTTTAGGGCTTTTCTTTTTCCTGTTCATAGTTAGTAGAAGATAGGCAGAAACTATATTTGTATAGTGAAAGCAACCACAACAATGGCTTTCGTAAACAAGTTTTTGTCTATGAAATGAGAAATGCTTTTTGTGCCCCCAGATGCTTTGAAATATGCATGTGAAAGTCAGAACATGGCTTTGAGACACGTATTTACTGATAAATAGTAGTTTATGAAAACACTTGGCTGAAGAATCGATCACTCGGCCGAAGAATCATTGTTGCGGCCGAGTTATTGATCATTCGGCCGTTACGTCTATTTTCCCCAGGGAGCTACGTTTTGCTTCAGCCAAGTGGCATCCTGTTTCACATTCCTTCCTATGCTTAGTATTTGATTTTCTGTCTTTTGCTTTTGCCATGCTCTATAGTCTGATTGCTAAACTCAAGAATTTTGAGGTATCATACTCATTGCGTTGATGACTTTTAGGTTAGAGGAGATGAACTATAATTCTTGTGTCTATTGCTTGTTGCCAATTTTTCGAGAAAAGCATACTCATCTTTTGCGAGCTCAATACGCAGGGTTAGCTATGCCTATCATTGAGTACAAACCTGTTATGCTTTCCTCTCTCCAAATGTTTGGGCCGCATCTCGATGCGAGATTGCCTACGTATCCCAATCAGGGAATCAGGCATTTTACGTAGTTCCAAGATCACCACCTTTGGGGGTTGGGTTTTCACTCTTGGTTTTTATTTCTCTCATGCTCTAAGTTTTGCCTAGGTTACCTGATGGAGGTTGAGTCCCTAGCGAGCTTTCCTTCGAATGCCTTAACTTTTGCCTAGGCTGCGTTTTCCGCATTTTCTTGTCCCAGCAGGCTCTGCTCTTACTTTTGCTTGGGTGTATAAATTGCCCAACGAGCATTTTTCTCTCAAGAGGGTTTTAATGTTTTGGAGAGGAATTTGATGGAGATGTTTTTATGAATCTCCTGTTGCGTTTGTACTTTCACAATGGGTAAGCTAACCCTAAGTGTTCTCACGGAGATAGTGTCTTTCTTCTAAGTCCTAACAAAAACCTAGTTTCTTAAGCAATTAGAGTTCATCCTTTCCTTCCCTTTTGTCGGGGACACAAAGATTTTGATCCCTTTGAATTTTCCCTTGTTTTGGCAATGAGAGTATAGCGCATGGCAATTGCAATTTAGAAATTTAGATTTAGATAAGCATCATCTGGAAGATGAAAGAGAAATTCTCTTAGCGGAAATAAAATGCCCAAACAGGGGCCCAAAACTCGTTCTAGTTTGATACGGAAAGCAAAAACAATGTTTTAACTTCTTCTTTTTTGCCATGTTGTGACTCCTCAGCTACTGCAGCATGTCGGGGTCATTTCCCTTATCTTTTGCAACTTTGTACTCTTTCCCACCCTCTTCCTTGCCAAACAGAGCCTTTGGACTGGGTTCATCTTTGAAGTTTGCACGACGGCTACCTCCTTGAGCCATGAGTAATCCCAAGATGGATGTGTCGGTATGAATCTCCCTTTCTCTTTCTTCATTGATTGTATGGTCATCAGCTATTTCCTCCTGATTGAATAGTGATGCTAAGGAGGTTTCGTCGAGCGGATCATTGCACTCTTCTCCCATTTCATCAAAGTCACTTTCCCCTGTTTTATAGGGTTCTATGCATATGAAATCTAGATCTTCTCTTTCCTCTATCCATTGACTATAGTCGCACTCGTCGTAAGGGTTGACCCATGGTTGTATTTGAAACTCCTCTACCTTCTCTATGAGATTGATTGTTTCCCAAACAATGGGCGGTGTCAGATTTTTGGGACGGTTGATGCGTACCACTATTTGGGCAGGCTCGAAGCGAGCGTGCCTTCTCATCATGATGACCCTTTCTTTTTCCTTCTTCCTATTCTCAAACCAAATATGAAGCCATTCGTCATCTTCTACAAATAGAATGTCTGGATCCTCCAAATTGTGTTTTGCCCAGGAATGTTCTTTCCATTTCCTTAGCTTTTCCTCCTCTGCCTGATCTTTGCTACTTATGTCGGGCATGTCAGCGTCGATTACTTCTGACTGATCAGAGCTATTATCCTCCTCCTCCTCCATCATGAAACACTCGTCCTCCTCGGGGAAGGTTAAGGTAGGTTTGGTTTGGTTGTCTTGGACAATGTATTGGCTGGGAGTGTATGTGGGGTTGTGAGTTAGATTTATGAGATTGATACTTCGAGGTGGCGGTTCAGCATTATGAGTAGGGAGTGGGTTGGCTTGCCCATCAGGTTTTGGAGGTTTTATGGTTCGACTATCAATATAAAGTCTTGAATGTCGTGACAAAGACGCATGCAATTGTCTGTTTCGTGCCCAGGGTGTTGGTGGTAGGCGCATTGTTTGTTTGGATCATGGTTTGGACCGTAGGGCGGCGGAGGAAGTGGTTTGTTTAATGGTTTGAGATGCCCTTGACGGCTGAGAATGGTCAAGGCTTGGGACAAGGTCATGTAAAGAGGATCAAAGTTGCGGCGGGGTCGATTTGAGCTTCGGGATGGGCTAGTTTGGAAAGGGTCTTGAGACAAGGATGTGCCAAGGGCATTCACGGAGGCGTGAGATGTACGGCTAGAGAAGGTTTTCCTAGGTGGAGGAGTGGCCTCTTCTTTCCCAATGAGCCCTAGTTTGATTACATATTCGATTTGCAGCCCAGTGGCATGCAAACGCTTGAAATCGGTGATAGCCTGTGTGTAGATGTGCCGGAGATATTTGGGTTGTAAATTTTTGACAACTATCCTCACTTGGTCTTCCTCGGAGGGGCGGTTCTTCATCTTGGCAGCCTTTTCCCTCCATCTTGCCACAAAGGTAGCAAAGTCCTCATTGGAATCTTGTTTGGTCATTTCCAAGTCTCGAGTTGTTAGCTCAATTTGAACGTTATATGCATATTGCTTGACGAAAGAATTGGCAATTTCTGGCCAAGTTTGATAGTGAACAAACTCCAAAGTGAGGAACCAGTCAAGAGCGCTTCCAGTGAGAGTTCGCTGGAACAACTGGGCAATGAGCTCGTCATTCAAGCCCATTGGTTTCAGGGTGTTGATAACATGGCGAACATGACTGGTAGGGTTGCCAGTTCCATTGAACTTCTCGATGTTGGGCATCTTGAAATTCTCAGGCAGCTTGGATTCTGGGAAGAGGCAAAGTCCCTCGAAATCCAGAATTTGGTCCCCTTGTGAACGAGCCAAGGCTTATTTGATTTCCTTGACTTGCTTGGTCAACTCGGGACTTTCTGCCAATACCACTTTATGAGGATTCTCGTCTTCCATTGATCTTTCTTCATCCTCAGCATCTCTAGCTGCCTTTTCTGCTAGTAGCGCAGTGATTTGAGCTTGGAGGTCGGCAATAGTGGCGTCGTTGTCTGCCATGAAGGTAGTAGGGTTGCTTGACGAAGCTTGGGACTTAGTAAATGACGGGGTCCGTTGAGGGGATGACCGGGAAGTTTCTGAAAGCAGTTGGGATTGCTGTGGTGAGGGTGTTTTGTCAGATGAGGACGATAGACGGGAGGGTTGCAGAGACCTCTGTTTGGCGTAGCTTCGGGTGTTATAAGAGTACAAAGTTGGCTGTGGTTGCTTCTTTGATTTACCTATTGTGCCTGCTTGAAAAATAGAATACCTGGAAGTCAGTATTCGGCCTGTGTAGGGTTAGGATTCGGGTTGAAAATCCCAACCCTTCTGCACAGAAAGAGTTAATTACAACAACAAATGATATAAGGTGTGAGGAAGAACTTTTGCAAATAAAATGCAAATAGGTTCCTAGCCTGTAGGTTCCTGTCTTAGTTTGATAAGTTCTATGGCTTTCTAGAACATGCAAGGTTTTGGTAGTCTCAGGGTGCTCCGTTGTCAAAGGGCACCAATCCTCTCACCAGCCCATCATAGGCGGTGATTGGGTGATTCCCTTTTTGATATACCACTAGGTACGAGTGACTGTGGAATTTGCTGGAACCCCCAACATAGCCCGTGTCATGCCGGGATATCAGGTGAACTCAACGGGTTGCCCGCTCGATGCATATGATAGATGAATTAAACAAGGCATGTATTAGTCTTATGTTGAACTTTTTGGTTATGGCTCTCATATCCCCAACAGAGTCGCCAAAAACTGTAGACACCTCCCAAACGGGGCATCACCATACAGATTGATCACATTTGTTTGCTCGATTGGTTGCTTGCTTTGTAAACTTAAATCATGGACATTCCCATGGCTAGGAACATCGCCACATGATAACGGTTATCATCAAAACAGAGTCGCCACCTAGTTTATTAAAACTAGGAAAACAGATAGAGATTCTGGGTACGGGAGCCAAAAGTACAGTAAGGGGAATGTGTTAGGCACCCCTCTCTGCCTAACCGTGAGACTGGCCCATAGTTATTCAGCATAAGACATATAGACGCTTTGTTTAATTCCAACACATAGTCTGTTTAATTTAGCCTTTAAACAGTAAGTAAAGTGAGCCAGTGCGAATAGTAAAGCATGCGTCAGAAAGCAAAACAAAACAAACTGTCCCAGGGAGATGGATCCCGCGGCCGGTGAATAGATGTCACGGCCGAGGGATCCTCCTGGTTTGATATACCGGCCGAGGGATCGAAGCCTCGGTCGGTGTTCTTCCTCACACCAAACTATACGATTAACAGATAATCAGAAAGTTATGATTAAGCGTAAGAACGATAAATAAAACAAACCAGAGGCCGTTGGGCCTCACCACCTTGATCCCTCAGTTGCTTGATTGCTTCGGATTGGGTGTGATTGACTGATTGCTTGATTGAAAACCCTAGGGTTAGGGTTTGAACTTCAGGGTTTGATCGCCGGATTGACGGCTACCTTCGGGAGGTTAGGGCTTTTGAGGAGTGGGATTGAGAGAGAGTTTTTGACATAGTTTCATGGCTTGAGAGAGTGTAATCTCTGATGAATTTCGTGTGTCTATTTTCGGAGTCCAAAGGCCCTTTATATAGGCAATTGGTGACTCACTCCGGCCAATCAAATGGCACGATTGGAATTGCAATTGCAATGCACCTCTAACTCTACGTCGCAATCTCTGAGCGTAGCCCGAACGCATCGGGAAGGTAGTTGCAGACACCCCAATTTGGACTCTTCAAAATTCCTTGACTTGTGGCCCGAAGGCTCCCCGATGATGACTTTGGATTAAAACAAGTCTCACACCGATCGAGACTTTGCTCCTTGGAAGATTTGAAAAGGGAATAAAAATGGTCAAAAGTATTTCCAAGCGCTTGGGAGTAGTCCCGAGCGCTCAAAACCATTTTCCAAAACCTTTGGCCTAGCTCACTCTCGAGCGCTCGAGACTTATCCTGAGCGCTCGGGACTGTTTTGTGGCCCAATGGATGGCAGTATCACCCACTACCCATGCAACTCATCATTACAATCTCTTTGAGCCAGCTGAAGCTCAGTCCACACTCAACCTCGGTCAGAAATCTTCAGGCCAAGGATTTTGCTATTAAAAAAATGTTTTATTTAAACCCATTTGATTTTCAAAACTATAGGTTATTTTGCCTATAAATACCACTGGTCTTCAGCTGAACAGTGGGGCTACGAAATTGCTCTCCTGAAGAACCCCACTCTCTGCTCTCTTTCTCTCTCTTGCTAAAAACCAAAAACTTCCAAACTCACCTTCCAAACTCCAAAGGTTTTAGAAATCACCAAGGAAAAGGGCAAGAAATCCAGAATACTCTTCTGATCTCTTGCACTCTTCTCTCTTCATCCACACTTCAAAGCTATTCCAAGGAGCAAGGTTCTAGTAAAAGGTAGAAATTTTCACCTTTGATCGCAACCAAAGAGGCTATTCTTTCCTTCTGAGGGGGGTCTCTCAGCCTGACCCAGTCTTCAATACGGGGTGCATGGTTGGGAGACCCTAGTGTAAAAACAAGAGCAATGGGGTACAAAAAAATGTTTTCACAAAACCCTTACTGGAAACACTCTCGAGCGCTCGAGAGTGCTCCCGAGCACTCGAGACTTTTTCCAGTCCCATGCATAGTATTTTGGTAAGCAATAGGCTGGGGGTGAGGTGCACTCTCAAATAAGATGGTGTTACTCTAGCATGCATGCACAGAAAATCAATTATCCTGAGACAGAAACACCTCTTACAAGTTTTTCGTATAAAACCCAAGATTTCCAAGCTCGAAAGACTATTTTCTCTTCTGAAAGATCAAAGTAGGGGTTTTCGCATGCTAAGACAGTACCATTTTCTGTTTGAGAGAGAATTGACATGCAGTTCACTCCCAAGCGCTCTGAACCATTCCCGAGCGCTCGGGAGTGCATGCATGCCATTGCATCCCATTTTCCAGTCTGCTGTGTTATCTGGTTTCTGCATGCATGAGTGTGGCCCGTTGCTCTTTTAAATTTATAGATCTAGCCTTAATAAGGTAGGGATGCATGATCTGAAAGATTGAAGGCTTAGCTCAGTCTTTCAAGTCCTCTGCTGAGCCAGTAGTGTATATAGAAGCTTTTCAGTTCCAATTTTAGCATTATATTCTGTCTGTACTAACAAAGCTTGCAGGTTGGGTATCGGAACTCCCAAGCGCTCTGGACCACTCCCGAGCGCTCGAAAGTGAAGTCAATGACAGATCCTCAGTTTTTGTAATCATGCATTTTACTCACTTACCATTTAATCATCCACTGTACACTTGCACTTGTATACACTTCTTATGTGTTATGACTGTGGATATTTGCTAAATGCTTTAATGAAACAAAATCCCTTTTAAAAATCCCGCAAACGTTTAGTAGAGACCGATCTCGAATCGGGCGAGGGGGGGTGCCGTAAAACCCTTCCCCCCTCGTGACATGGCTTCCGGACCCTTGAAACTGATCTCTGGTTTTCAATTTCAAATCAACCATTTTTCAAAACAAAACGGTTTCTCGGGTGATTAACCACAAATCCGGGTGGCGACTCTTCAAATCAATTTTTCTTCAAAACGGGAAATATATTTTTCGGGCTGGTAGCCCACAGTAGTGTAGTTGGATCAAACGTCTGACCGAACATGTTCCAGAGTCTGGAAAAAGGTCGATCTGGCGGCCGAGTAAAGGATATCACGGCCGAGGAATGGATGTCTCGGCTGAAGGATAGATCTTGCGGCCGAGGGATTGATCTCTCAGGGAAATTTTGCTAGCAACAGGTTGCTCGGGTGAGGAAATGATATTAGGGCCGTGGGATCGATGTCACGGCCGACAAATGGATTCTCCTAGGCTTCTGTATTTCTGTCTGAAAGGCTGTATGGCTCCGAATTGGGTCCTCTAAGTGGCTTAAAGTTCTTACCGAAAGTCCTAAGGTTCTCAAGGAGGCAATTAGCAATCACTGTATCCATTTCATCATCGGGATGGTCCCAAGGTGGGACTTGAAATAATCGTTAGGCCAAATTGGGGTGTCTACAGTGGCATCCTCTTTTCTCTCCCTTCTTATGCTTGGTTTTGATTTTCCTACCTTTGCTTTTGCCATGTTCCATAGTCTGATTGCCAAACTCGAGAGTTTTTGAGGTATTCCGTTCATTGTGTCAAAAACCTTTAGGTTAGAGGGGATGAACTATAATTCTTGTGTCTATTGATGTTGCCAATTCTTCGAGAAAAGCATACTCATCTTTTGCGAGCTCAATATGCAGTGTTAGCTATGCCTATCATTGAGTACAAATCTGTTGATGTTTTTCCTTCTCTCCAAATGTTTGGACCGCATATCGATGAGAGATTGCCTACTTATCCCTAATCAAGGAATCAGGCCTTTTACGTAGTTCCAAAATCATCACCTTTGAGGTTGAGTTTTCACTCTTGGTTTTTCTTCTCACATGCTCTTGATTTTGCCTAGGTTACCTAATGGAGGTTGAGTCCCTAGCGAGCTTTTCTTTGAATGCCTTAACTTTTGCCTAGGCTGCGTTTTTGCATTTTCTGGCCCTAGCAGGCTTTGCTCTTATTTTTGCTTGGGTTTTCAGGTTACCCAACGAGCACTTCTCTCAAGAGGGTTTCTATGTTTCGGAGAGGAATTTGATGGAGATACTTTTCTAAATCTCTCTTGTGTTTGTACCTTCATAATGGGCAAGCTAACCCTAAGTGTTCTCGCGGAGATAGTGTCTTCTTTCTAAGTTTTAACAAAAATCTAGTTTCTTAAGCAACTAGAGTTCATCCTTTCCTTCCTTTTTGTCAGTGACACAAGGAACTTGATTCCTTGAAATTTCCTTTGTTTGGCAAAGAGACTATAGTGTTTGGCAATTGCAATTTAGGAAGTAAATCATTGAATAAGCATAGTCTAGAGGATGAAACAGGAATTCACTTACCAGAAATAAAATGCCCAAGCAGGGGCTCAAAACATGTTTTAGTTTGATAAAAGCAATGTTTAATGTTCTTTGCCATGTTATGACTTCTTAGCTACTGTAGCATTCCGAGGTTGTTTTCAAAACCTTTGCCTTTCGCAAGTTTATACTATTTTCCACCCTCTTCTTTGCCAAACAAGGCCTTTGAACTAGATCCATCTTCACTGCTTGCACGGTGGCTACCTCTTTGAGACATGAGTAGTCCCCAAATGGAAATGTCAGTCTGGATTTTCATCACCTCTTTTTCCTCCTCGTTGATTATGCAGTCATAAGAGAGATTAGTTACTTCCATTTGGCCAAATAGTAATGTTAAGGAGATTCCATCGAGTGGATCATCGTGTTCTCCTTCCGTTTCATAAAAGTCACTTTCCCCTTCGCTTGTTCTTCTTCATTACTTTTGTCAGACATGTCGTGATTGATCACTTTCGATTGATCGGACTCATTGTTTTCTTCCTCCTCCATCATGAAACATTCATCCTCCTCTGGGAAGGTAAAGGTTGGCTTGGCTTGGTTGTTTTGGACAATGTATTGGCTAGGATTGTATGTGGGGTTATGAGATAGGCTTATAAGATTGATGTTTCGGGGTGGTGGTTCAGCATTGTGAGTAGGGAGTGGATTGACTTGCACATCAGGTTTTAGAGGTTTTATAGTTCAGCTATCATGCCCAGGGTGTTGGTGGTAGGCGCACTGTTGGTTGGGATCATGGTTTGGGCCATAGGGTGGCTAAGGAAGTGGTTTGTTTAAAGGTTTGAGATGCCCCTAACGGCTCAGAATGGCTAAGGCTTGAGATGAGGTCATATAGAGAGGGTCAAAATTGCGGCGGGGGCGATTTGAGCTTCGGGATGAGCTAATTTGAAAAGGGTCTTGTGGTAAGGTTGAGTTAAGGGTGTTGACGGAGGCAGGAGATGTACGGGTTGGGAAGGTTTTCTTTGGAGGAGTTTTCTTCTTTCCCAATGAGGCCTAGCTTGATCCCCTCTTCAATCTGCAGCCCAGTAGCATGCAGGCGCTTGAAATCAGTGATAGCCTGAGTGCAAATGTGCGTGAGGTACTTGGGCTGCAAACTCTTGACGACTATTCTCACTTGATCTTCCTCAGAGGGGCGGTTCTTGGCGGCTTTTTCTCTCCATCTAGCCACAAAGGTTGTAAAGTCTTTGTTTGATTCCTGCTTAGTCATTTCCAAATTTCGAGTTGTTAACTCAATTTGAACGTTGTATGCATATTGCTTGACAAAAGCATTGGCAATTTCTGGCCAAGTATGATAGTGCACAAACTCCAAAGTGAGAAACCAATCGAGAGCGCTTTCAGTAAGAGTCCTTTGAAATAACTGAACAATGAGCTAATCATTCAAGCCCATTGGCTTCAAAGTGTTGATGACATGGCGGACATGGCTAGTGGGATTGCCAGTTCTATTGAACTTCTCAAGTAGTTGAGAATCTAGAAAAATGCAGAGTCCTTCAAAATCTAGAATTTGGTCCCCTTGTGAACGGGCCAGAGTACGTTTGATCTCCTTGACTTGTTTGGCCAATTCAGGGTTTTCTGCCAATACCACTTCTTGAGGGTTCTCATCTTCCACCGATTTCTCTTCGTTCTCAGCATCTCTTGCTGCTTTCTCTGCTTGTAAGGTAGCGACTTTGAGCTTGGTGATTAGCAATGATGGCGTCGTTATCCGCCATGAGAGTGGGAGGATTACTTGATGAAGCTTAGGATTTGGTAGATGATTGAGTTTGTTGAGGAGATGACCGCGGAGTCCCTGGAAGTGATTGGGACCGTAGCAGTGTAGGTGTTTTGGCCGGTGAGAGTGACAGACAGGACGGTTGCAAAGACCTCTGTTTGGTGTGACTTCAGGTGTTGTAAGAGTATAAAATTGGCTGTGGTTGCTTCTTTGTTTTACTTATTGTGTCTGCTTTGAAAAGTAGAGTACCTGTAAGTCAGTACTTGGCTTGTGTAGGGTTAGGATGTCTCGCGATCCGTCTGAGCTCAGTCAAAGAGGGGCATCGTAGACACCCCAATTTGGCCTAACGATTATTTCAAGTCCCACCTTGGGACAATCCCGATGATGAAACGGATACAGTGATTGCTGATTGCTTCCTTGAGAACCTTAGGACTTTCGGTAAGAACTTTGAGCCATTTAGAGGACCCAATTCAAAGCCATACAGCCTTTCAGACAGAAATACAGAAGCTTAGGAGAATCCATCTGTCGGCCGTGACATCGATCCCACGGCCCTTACATCATTTCCTCACCCGAGCAACCTGTTGCTAACAAAATCTCCCTGAGAGATCAATCCCTCGGCCGCAAGATCTATCCTTTGGCCGAGACATCCATTCCTCGGCCGTGATATCCTTTACTCGGCCGCCAGATCGACCTTTTTCCAGACTCTGGAACGTGTTCTGTCAGATGTTTGATCCGATTACACTACATTTCCGATGCGTTCGCGCTACGCTCAGAGATTACGACGTAGAGTTAGAGATGCATTGCAATTGCAATTGTCATCTCGTGATTTGATTGGCCGGAGTGAGTCACCAATTGCCTATATAAAGGACCTTTGGGCTCCGAAAATAAACACACGAAATTCATAGAGTATACACTCTATCAAGCCACGAAACCCTGCCAAAATACTCTCTCAAACCCACTCTTCAAAAGCCCTAACCTCCCGAAGGTAGCCGTCAATCCGGCGATCAAACCCCGAAGTTCAAACCTTAACTCTAGGGTTTTCGATTAAGCAATCAGTCAATCACGCCCCATCCAAAGCAATCAAGCAACTGAGGGATCATGGTGGTGAGGCCCAACGGCCTCTGGTTTGTCTTATTTATTGCCCCTTTTTACTAATCATAGTATTTTGATTACCTGTTAATCTTCCTGTCTGGTGTGATGAAGAACACCGACCGGGGCTTCGATCCCTCGGCCGGTACATCAAACCAGGAGGATCCCTCGGCCGTGACATCCATTCACCGGCCGCGGGATCCATTTCCCTCGGACATTTTGTTTGCTTTATCTGTTTTCTGATGCATGCTTATTTATCGCACTGGCTCACCTTACTTACTGTTTAAAGGAATAATAAACAAACTATGTGTTGGAATTAGACAAAGCATCTATATGTCTTATATTGAATGATTATGGGCTAGTCTCACGACTGGGCAAAGAGGGGTGCCTAACACCTTCCCCTTATTGTACTTTTGGCTCCCGTATCCAGAATCTCTATCTGTTTTCCCAGTTTTCATAAACTGGGTGGCGACTTTATTTGATGATAACCGTTATCATGTGGCGATGTTCCTAGCCATGGGAATGTCCATGATTTTGGTTTACGAAGCGAGCAACCAATCGAGCAAACAAACGTGATCAATCTGTATGGCGATACCCCGTTTGGGAGGTGTCTACAGTTTTTGGCGACTCTGCTGGGGAATATGAGAGCCATAACCAAAAAGTTCAACATAAGACTAATACATGCCTTGTTTAATTCATCTATCATATGCATCGAGCGGGCAACCCGTTGAGTTCACCTGATATCCCGGCATGACACGGGCTATGTTAGGGGTTACAGCAAACTCCACAGTCACTCGTACCTAGTGGTATATCAAAAAGGAAATCACCCATTCGCCGCCTATGATGGGCTGGTGAGAGGATTGGTGCCCTTTGACAACGGAGTACCCTGAAACTACCAAAACCTTGCATGCTTTAGAAAGCCATAGAACTTATCAAATTAAGGCAGGAACCTACAGGCTAGGAACCTACTTGCTTTCTGCTTGCAAAAGTTCTTCCTCACACCTTGTACCATCTGTTGTTGTAATTAACTCTTTCTGTGCAGAAGGGTTGGGATTTTCAGCCCAAATCCTAACCCTACACAGGCGAAATACTGACTTCCAGGTATTCTACTTTTCAAGCAGGCACAATAGGTAAATCAAAGAAGCAACCACAGCCAACTTTGTACTCTTCTAACACCCGAAGCTACGCCAAACAAAGGTCTCTGCAACCCTCCCGTCTATCGTCTTCATCTGACAAGACACCCTCACCACAACAATTCCAACCGCTTTCAGAAACTTCCCGGTCATCCCCTCAACGGACCCCGTCATTCACTAAATCTCAAGCTTCGTCAAGCAACCCTTCTACCTTCATGGCAGACAACGACACCACTATTGCCGACCTCCAAGCTCAAATCGCTGCACTACTAGCAGAAAAGGCAGCTAGAGATGCTGAAGATGAGGAAAAATCAATGGAAGACGAGAATCCCCATAAAGTGATATTGGCAGAAAGTCCTGAGTTGACCAAACAAGTCAAGGAAATCAAACAAGCCTTGGCTCGTTCGCAAGGGGATCAAATTCTGGATTTCGAGTGACTTTGCCTCTTCCCAGAATCCAAGCTGCCTGAGAATTTCAAGATGCCCAACATTGAGAAGTTCAATGGAACTGGCAACCCTACTAGTCATGTTCGCCATGTTATCAACACCCTGAAGCCGATGGGCTTGAACGACGAGCTCATCGCCCAGTTGTTCCAGCGAACCCTCACCGGAAGTGCTCTCGACTGGTTCCTCACTTTGGAGTTTGTACATTATCAAACTTGGCCAGAAATTACCAGTGCTTTTGTCAAGCAATATGCATACAGCGTCCAAATTGAACTAACAACTCGAGACTTGGAAATGACCAAACAAGATTCCAATGAGGACTTTGCTACCTTTGTGGCAAGATGGAGGGAAAAGGCCGCCAAGATGAAGAACCGTCCCTCCGAGGAGGACCAAGTGAGGATAGTTGTCAAAAATTTGCAACCCAAATATCTCAGGTATATTTACACACAGGCTATCACCGATTTCAAGCGCTTGCATGCCACTGGGTTGCAAATCGAAGATGGAATCAAGCTAGGACTCATTGGGAAAGAAGAGGCCACTCCTCCACCTAAGAAAACCTTCTCTAGCCGTACATCTCACGCCTCCGTAAATACCCTTGGCTCCTTGTCTCAAGACCCTTTCCAAACTAGCCCATCCCGAAGCTCAAATCGACCTCGTCGTAACTTTGATCCTCTCTATATGACCTTATCCCAAGCCTTGACCATCCTTAGCCGTCAAGGGCATCTTAAACCTCTAAACAAGCCACTTCCTCCGCCACCCTACGGTCCAAACCATGATCCAAACAAACAATGCGCCTACCACCAACACCCTGGGCACGAAACAGACAATTGCATGTGTCTTCGTCACGACATTCAAGACCTTATTGATAGTCGAACCATAAAACCACCAAAACCTGATGGGCAAGCCAACCCACTCCCTACTCATAATGCTGAACTACCACCTCGAAATATCAATCTCGTAAATCTATCTCACAACCCCACATACAACCCCAGCCAATACATTGTCCAAGACAACCAAACCAAATCTACCTTAACCTTCCCCGAGGAGGACGAATGTTTCATGATAGAGGAGGAGGAGGACAATGATTCTAATCAGTCAGAAGTAATCGACATTGATATGTCCGACATAAGCAGCAAAGATCAGGCAGAGGAGGAAAAGCTAAGGAAGTGGAAGGAACACTCTTGGGCGAAACACAATTTAGAGGATCCAGACATTCCATTTGTAGAAGATGACGAATGGCTTCGTATCTGGTTTGAGAATAGGAAGAAGGAAAAAGAAAGGGTCATCATGATGAGAAGGCACGCTCGCTTCGAGCCTGCCCAAATAGTGGTACGCATCAACCGTCCCAAAATTCCAACACCGCCCATTGTTTGGGAGACAATCAATCTCATTGAGAAAGTAGAGGAGTTTCAAATGCAACCATGGGTCAACCCTTACGACGAGTGCGATTATAGTCAATGGATAGAGGAAAGAGAAGATCTAGATTTCATGTGCACAGAACCCTATAAAACAGGGGAAAGCGACTTTGATGAAATGGAAGAAAAGTGCAATGATCCGCTCGATGAAACCTCCTTAGCATCACTATTCAATCAGGAGGAAATAGCTGATGACCACGCAATCAATGAGGAAAGAGAAAGGGAGTTTCCCGTCGACACATCCATCTGGGGATTATTCATGGCTCAAGGAGGTAGCCATCGTGCAAAAGATGAACCCGGTTCAAAGGCTCTGTTTGGCAAGGAAGATGGTGGGAAAGAGTACAAAGTTGCAAAAGACAAGGGAAATGACCCCGACATGCTGCAGTAGCTGAGAAGTCACAACATGGCAAATAAGAAACATTAAAACATTGTTTTTGCTTTAAACAAACTAGAACGAGTTTTGGGCCCCTGTTTGGGCATTTTATTTCTGCTAAGAGAATTCCTTTTTCATCTTTCAGATTATGCTTATCTAAATCCAAATTTCTAAATTGCAATTGCCATACACTATGCTCTCATTGCCAAAACAAGGGAAGAATTTGAAAGGATCAAAATCTTCGTGTCTCCGACAAAAGGGAAGGAAAGGATAAACTCTAAATTACTTAAAACTAGGTTTTTATCAAAACTTAGGAAGAAGACGCTATCTCCGTGAGAACACTTAGGGTTAGCTTGCCCATTGTGAAAGTACAAACGCAACAGGAGATTCATAAGAACATCTCCATCAGATTCCTCTCCAAAACACTAAAATCCTCTTGAGAGAAAAATGCTCATTGGGCAACCTATACACCCAAGCAAAAGTAAGAGCAGAGCCTGCTAGGAAAAGAAAAGGCGAAAAACGTGGCCTAGGCAAAAGTTAAGGCATTTGAAGGAAAGCTCGCTAGGGACTCAACCTCTATCAGGTAACCAAGGCAAAACTTAGAGCATGAGAGAAAGAAAAACCAAGAGTGAAAACCCAACCCCCAAAGGTGGTGATCTTGGAACTACGTAAAAGGCCTGATTCCTTGATTGGGATACGTAGGCAATCTCGCGTCGAGATACGGCCCAAACATTTGGAGAGAGAAAACATCAACATGTTTGTAATCAATGATAGGCATAGCTAACCCTGCGTATTGAGCTCACAAAAGATGAGTTAGTCATTTTCCAAGGAATTGGCAAAAGCAAAGACACGTAAGAATTATAGTTCATCCCCTCTAACCCAAAAGTCGTCAACACAATAGGTATGATCCTTCAAAAGACTCTTAAGTTTGACAATCAGGCTGTAGAGCATGGTAAAGGCAAGAGACAGGAAATCAAAGACTAAGCATAGGAAATGATGTGAAACAGGATGCCGCTTGGCTAAAGCAAAACCTATCTTTCTTGGGAAAATAGACGTAACGGCCGGACAATCAATACCTCGGCCGCAACAATGATCCTTCGGCCGAGTGATCGATTCTTTGGCCAAATATTTTTCACACAAATTAACTGTCTATCAGCAAAAACTTGTTCAAAAAGCCATGTTCTGACTATCGCATGCAAACTCAAAGACATTTAGGGGCATTTCTCATTTCTCAAAACAAAAACTTGTTTACAAAACCATCGTTGTGGTTGTTTTCACTATACAAATATAGTTTCTGCCTATCTCCCACTAACTATGAACAAGAAAAAGAAAAAGCCCTAAAAGCTAGGCGATCTCTGAGAAGAAGGCAAAGGCTGCTCACTGGTCCTCACATTCCCCCCGCCAGCAGCCGGTGCTCTCTCAGCCTCAAGCTGCAGCCAAGGAAGATATAAACATTCAGACTCAAGGGATAATATCCAGCAGATAAAGCTCATGAAGAAAGTCATACCTCAAGGATCCTACGGCGCTGTCTCCGAACCAAAACCTCTGTACTCTGATAGGCGCGAAGCCATTCCTGCACTATCTCGGCAGGCACCTGTGGAACGGTCAAGCATTACAAACATCTAAAGCAAGGATACAATGCGAAGTGATGAAAGCTAACATAGGAAGCTAAAAATACCTGTGAAGCCCCGACTGGCAAAGTATAGAGCGGGGTCGTGCAAGGAGTCAGCGTCAGGCGCTCCTCCTCCCCATCATCTGAGTGGAAGGAGACAAACGAATGAGCCCATGGCCAAACAGGAGCAACAGGAGGAGCCGCAACAGAGGAGGTCAAGAAAAGACGGCAGTACTCCGTATAGTCACCTGCCTGGAGGAGTAAACCTGCCCAATCTCTAATCCGGGCATTCTTCAGATCTTCCTTTGACATCAAGGAAGTGGACCTCATAGATACTGGAGGAGAAGGGGGAACAAACCGAAGAGCCTCAATGCGTGGCCGCCACTGACTGGTCACTCGATCGCCTAAGTACCAGGCTCGGCAAAATGGACCCTCAAGCAAGCTACGAGTCCGGTCCAGAACTCTACAACGTGCAAGAGGGACATCCTCTGGTACACCACCCCAAGGGTCAAACCGTACCTACAAAGCAAGGACAAATCAGCCCCAACACAAGAATATGGAAGTCTAAAGGATAAGAGGTACAAAGAAAAAAGGTACCTGATCGACCGTCAGTCGGTCCAAAACTCGCCGCCACTCGGGAAGGCTCAAAACTGGTGACCGTGGCCTCCGTTACCCCATCAACCATCGCTCGTAACGAGGTATGCAGTTTGCATCATCATGCCTAGTCTCAGGAGGAAACTGGAGAAGGTGCTCAAAAGCCCAGAGCTGAAAAGCAGGTTAACCAAAGAAAGTTCAGAACTAGAAAAAGCCAGAGTGGAAACAGAAGTACAAAGGAACGATGCATACCTCAAGCACTCAAAAGTGACCACAAAGAATGGGACTCTTGTCCCGCGAGCAAGCTCCAAGACTGCCATACAAAGTGGCCAAAGCAGACGAGCCCCAGTCAAGCTCTCGAATAGCTCCCAAGTGCTGCAGAGGGGCCAAAAACTGCGTGTGTACTGAACCATCCTTGTTGGCAAACAAAGTTTGCCCAAAGAGGTAAAAAAGGAAGGCCCTCGTCAACTGCTCGGCACTCACCTGGGTCAGAATATCAGCCACCATGAAAATCTTGCTTAGCCAAGCAAGATTAATGTGACCTCGAGAACGAACAGGGGGCGCCTTGCCCAGGAACCACCTCAAAGCACCATCTCGCTCCCAAAGCCGGGGGTCAACTCGAAGAGCAACTTCACCTATCCGCAGGCCAGTCAACAAAGAAAAGTCACCCGGAGTGACGGTCATCTCACCAACAGCAGGAAAGTGGAAGGTATTGGTGGTATCCCACCACCTCTCAACCAGCGAGGTCATCAGTGACCAATCCATCTTCGGAAGATCGAGGCCCAGAACGAATGTCTCGAAGCCTGCAGCACGTACTAATTCCCGAGCCTGCTCTGGCAGCTTCAAGAACCATCTGTGCACCTCCTTGCCTCCACCGCGAGCTTCCAGCCTCCTGTTCCTCTGCCAAAGACAAAAGGGAGTTAATCTCATGATTGCATAAACAAAAGAAATGCTAAAGGGCGTCAAATTAACATCTAAAAAGCATGCATTGCCTAGACATGGGGCACAGTTATTTTCAGTTTCCTTAAACAAAAATAAGTTTAACCCAAACATGGGTTCTTCGCATTACGCTCCTAGCTAAAAGGGATTTTCATCCCACAAGCAAAAATTTTTATTCTTAAAATATAAAGATTTCCAAAACTCCGAACTAAAAGTAAACTTTTTACTTTTTCAGGAAAACTCACCGGCACGTTCAGAACGCTCAAGTGATGCTCAGGCTCTCTGCGAACTATCTCGGCCTCTGGGCCACCAACTGGAGGGTGGTACTACAGGAAACCGCCATAACCTAGCCTACGCAAAGGAAGAACGTAGGTAGTAGCATCAAACGAACCGGGCTCCTCAATCGTCTCCTCATCAGAGGATGGATGCTCGCACCTGCATGGAGGATGCGAGGACGAACCCGCGACACCTGAAGATGGCGTGGCCATCACGTCTGAACCAAAATGGGAGGAAAACCAACGGTTTCAAAACAACCAAAGCCAGCAGCAATGGCAAACGGCGGCGTTGGGGATAATCGCCGGAGATGATGGTGGTCGACGGTAGTGGAGGAGGGCGGCGGCGTACGGTGGTCGTCGGGCGAGAGGAACGGAGGAGAATGAGAGAGGAGAAGAAGAAGGGATTAAATGGGCCGTAAGATCGATTTAACTGAACTTAAATCGATTTCCTGACTTTTGGCGTTCTCACGGCCGAGACATCAATTCCTCGGCCGAGATATCAATTCTTCGGCCGAGAGATCTATCTCCTGGCCAAGTTCCCTCAACAAACAGCAGATTTTGCTCAGTACACTACTCGAGCCATTATGGAATTCTGGGTCCATGACCAACAGGAGCACAAATCAAATCAGCCTTGGGGGCATCCCCAAGCCAATGCAACGTGATCAAAACCAGCCTTGGGGGCATACCCGAGCATGAGGAAAGTCCATCTCCACAAACTGCTGGCCAGCAAAACAAGACATTCAGCAGCCCTGAGCTCAAAACTTCAGCGGCTCCAAGCCCATTATTGACAGGCTCTACGTTGATATCAACTCACTCAACTGGCTCGAAGCCATAACAATCAACTCAGCGGCTCGAAGCCCACTACCTTAACGGGCTCAAAGCCTTTGTCTACTATCACCCAGCGGCTCGAAGCCCTTTATCATAGCGGCTCTACGCCCGTATCAATTCAGCGGCCCTGTGCCCATCGTCTCTACACAACTCAGCGGCTCCAAGACCTCTATCTCAACTGGCTCGAAGCCGTAAACAAGCAATCTCAGCGGCTCAAAGCCCCTTATCTCAAATGGCTCCAAGCCATCACCTCAACAGGCTCGAAGCCTATGTTTACTATCTCAGCAGCTCTATGCTCACCATCACAGCAACAGACTCTACGCCTGTTATCACAATCTCAGCGGCTCGAAGCCCATTACTTCAACAGGCTCAAAGCCTATATCTATCATCTGAAATGGCTCAAAGCCGTAACAAACAAATCTCAATGGCTCCAAGCCCATTATCTCAACTGGCTCAAAGCCGTAAAACAAGCAACAGGCTCTAAGCCGCCCCATCAATCAAGACATCTATTCTCAGGCTCTACGCCTGAATGCTCAAAAATCTAACATTTTTGAATGCTCAAGCTCTACGCTTGGATGCCCAACCACTGTGTACTGGATGCTTAAGTTATACACTTGAATGCTCAAGCTCTACGCTTGGATGCCCAACCACTGCGTACTGGACGCTCAAAGCCTGTACTTTGAATGCTCGGATTCTGCCGTCCGAATGCTCGAGCTCTACGCTCTGAATGCTCAAGTCCGGAACTTGATAGAAGCTCTAAGCTTAAAAACAAACACACACGCACGGGCCCGTGCACATATTGCATCAACATTATCACATCGAGTCTGCATCATCATATCTGTTCACATCTAACAAACATCATCACACATATACACTCTGCATATCTCCCATGAAACAGGTCAACCCTGTAATCAACCGGCACTATGCCTCGGTTTTATTGATCGGTTCAGCACCTCGATCCTTTGGCTCCACGCCGACACTTATGATGAGAAAAGCTCCGTGCGCAGACCATCATAATACAACTAGCTCTACACTTCGGTTCATATCACGTCAAGCTCTAAGCTCTGACAACTCAGGCCCTCGCCTCAAGACTGCATGCAGGCTCCACGCCTCAATCACTTCTGGCTCCATGCCTCAGTTCCTTCACCTCAGGCCATTGCCTTATGCCAGCTCCGCGCTTCGGTCCCATCAAGCTCTAAGCTCACCTCAGGCCTCCGTCTCATAAACCATAGCAGGCCCCACGCCTCAATCTAGTCACCTCAGGCTCTCGCCTTATGATCAACACCAGCTCCGCGCTTCGGTCCTATCAATCACCTCAGGCTCTCGCCTTATGATCAACACCAGCTCCGCGCTTCGGTCATATCAATCACCTTAGGCTCTCACCTTATGATCAATACCAGCTCCGCGCTTCGGTCCTATCAAAGCTCAATCACCTCAGGCTCTCGCCTCAAGACTACAACCGGCTCCGTGCCTCGGTTCCCTCATCGCCAAAGCTCCATCCTCCAGTTACTGGCCCTGCGCCTCCCCTACATCTCAAAAACAAACCGGCGTCCAACTTATCCCAGTAGATGGTTTGGATTCCACCCCATTACATCAATCCCTTCCAGCTCATTCGCAAGGATAGGCTACTCTACCGAGCTCCTTTCAGTCAAAGTAAGGATGATCAAGAAAAGCAAACGCACCTGCAGTGTACTGATCTACCCCAAAATAACTAAAAAAGCTCTCCGCAAAAATTCCCCAGGTAGCCCCGCGCTCCTTCAACTACTCTCCGCCAAAACCCTGGCTCAGTCTAGGTACGTCACACTACGGCTTTTTAAGCCCTAAGGTACGTCTTCTGTCCCTAACCCTCCAAACTTTTTGCTTTTCTTTTTTGCCCGAACTACGATTGGTCTGAATTTCCCTTGTGGAATACGTAGGCAGCCTCCCGGCCCGACCATAACAAAACCTTTTTCGAAAAACCCCTTGGAATAGTGGTTGGACCAAATTGAGTTGCTTTTTTTACAGCTTTGACTCTTACTCAAACATGTCTCGCGATCCGTCTGAGTTCAGTCAAAGAGGGGCATCTGTAGACACCCCAATTTGGCCTAACGATTATTTCAAGTCCCACCTTGGGACAATCCCGATGATGAAATGGATATAGTGATTGCTGATTGCTTCCTTGAGAACCTTAGGACTTTCGGTAAGAACTTTGAGCCACTTAGAGGACCCAATTCAAAGCCATACAGCCTTTTAGACAGAAATACAGAAGCTTAGGAGAATCCATCTGTCGGCCGTGACATCGATCCCACGGCCCTTACATCATTTCCTCACCCGAGCAACCTGTTGCTAGCAAAATCTCCGTGAGAGATCAATCCCTCGGCCGCAAGATCTATCCTTCGGCCGAGACATCCATTCCTCGGCCGTGATATCCTTTACTCGGCCGCCAGATTGACCTTTTTCCAAACTCTGGAACGTTCTGTCAGACGTTTGGTTTGATCCAACTACACTACCTTTCCGATGCGTTCGGGCTACGCTCAGAGATTACGACGTAGAGTTAGAGATGCATTGCAATTGCAATTGTCATCTCGTGATTTGATTGGCCGGAGTGAGTCACCAATTGCCTATATAAAGGACCTTTGGGCTCCGAAAATAAACACACGAAATTCATAGAGTACACACTCTATCAAGCCATGAAACCCTGCCAAAATACTCTCTCAAACCCACTCTTCAAAAGCCCTAACCTCCCGAAGGTAGCCGTCAATCCGGCGATCAAACCCCGAAGTTCAAACCCTAACTCTAGGGTTTTCGATTAAGCAATCAGTCAATCACGCCCCATCCAAAGCAATCAAGCAACTGAGGGATCAAGGTGGTGAGGCCCAACGGCCTCTGGTTTGTCTTATTTATTGCCCCTTTTTACTAATCGTAGCGTTTTGATTACCTGTTAATCTTCCTATCTGGTGTGAGGAAGAACACCGACCGGGGCTTCGATCCCTCGGCCGGTACATCAAACCAGGAGGATCCCTCGGCCGTGACATCCATTCATCGGCCGCGAGATCCATTTCCCTGGGACATTTTGTTTGCTTTCTCTGTTTTCTGATGCATGCTTATTTATCGCACTGGCTCACCTTACTTACTGTTTAAAGGAATAAATAAACAGACTATGTGTTGGAATTAGACAAAGCATCTATATGTCTTATGTTGAATGATTATGGGCCAGTCTCACGACTGGGCAAAGAGGGGGCCTAACACCTTCCCCTTATTATACTTTTGGCTCCCGTATCCAGAATCTCTATCTGTTTTCCCAGTTTTCATAAACTGGGTGGCGACTCTATTTGATGATAACCGTTATCATGTGGCAATGTTTCTAGCCATGGGAATGTCCATGATTTTGGTTTACGAAGCGAGCAACCAATCGAGCAAACAAACGTGATCAATCTGTATGGCGATACCCCGTTTGGGAGGTGTCTACAACAACAACAGATGATACAAGGTGTGAGGAAGAACTTTTGCAAGCAGATGCAAGTAGGTCCTAGCCTGTAGGTTCCTGTCTTAGTTTGATAAGTTCTATGGCTTTCTAATACATGCAAGGTTTAGGTAGTCTCGGGGTGCTCCATTGTCAAAGGGCACCAATCCTTTCACCAGCCCATCATAGGCGGTGATTGGGTGATTCCCTTTTTGATATACCACTAGGTACGAGTGACTGTGGAGTTTGCTGGAACCCCCAACATAGCCCGTGTCATGCCGGGATATTAGGTGAACTAAACGGGTTACCCGCTCGATGCATATGATAAGTGAATTAGACAAAGCATGTATTAGTCTTATGTTGAACTTTCTGGTTATGGCTCTCATGTCCCCAGCAGAGTCGCCAAAAACTGTAGACACCTCCCAAACGGGGCATCGCCATACAAATTGATCGTGGATTGCTCGATTGGTTGCTTGCTTCATAAACCAAGATCGTGGACATTCCCATGGCTAGGAACATCGCCACACGATAGCAGTTATCATCAAAACAGAGTCGCCACCTAGTTTATTAAAACTAGGAAAAACAGATAGAGATTCTGGGTACGGGAGCCAAAAGTACAGTAAGAGGAAGGTGTTAGGCACCCCTCTCTGCCCAGCCGTGAGACTGGCCCATAGTTATTCAATATAAGACGTATAGATGCTTTGTTTAATTCTAACACATAGTCTGTTTAATTAAGCCTTTAAACAATAAGTAAAGTGAGCCAGTGCGATAAGCAAAGCATGCATCAGAAAGCAGAAAAGCAAACAGATTGTCCCAGGGAGATGGATCCCGCAGCCGGTGAATGGATGTCATGGCCGAGGGATCCTCCTGGTTTGCTATGTCGGCCGAGGGATCGAAGCCCCGGTCGATGTTCTTCCTCACACCAAACAGAAAAGTTAGTAGATAATCAAAACGCTATGATTAGGCATAAATACTGTATGTAAAACAAACCAGAGGCCGTTGGGCATCACCACCTTGATCCCTCAGTTGCTTGATTGCTTCAGATTGGGTGTGATTGACTGATTGCTTCTTAGAAAACCCTAGGGTTAGGGTTTGAACTTCAGGGTTTGATCGTCAGATTGATGGCTGCCTTCGGGAGATTAGGGGTTTTGAAGAGGGGGGTTTGAGATAGTATTTGTGCAGAGTTTTGTGGCTTGAGTCGGTGTATTCACCTCTTAATTTCGGAACCCAAAGTCTCCTTTATATAGGCATAGGGATGACTCACTCCGGCCAATCAAAATGCACGATCAAAATTAGAGTTAGAGAGTGATTCTAACTCTTCAAGGCAATCCTCTGACGTAGCCCGAACGCATCAGGATTTGGCTGCTAGGGTTTGGTGAAAGGATCAAACGTTTGACAGAACGTTCCAGAATTTGGAAAAAGGACGATCTGGCGGCCGAGGAATGGATGTTGCGGCCGAAGGATAGATCTTGCGGCCGAGGGATTGATCTCTCAGGGAGATTTTCAAGCAACAGGTTGCTCGGGTGAAGAAACGATGTTAAGGCCGTGAGATCGATGTTACGGCCGACAGATGGATTCTCCTAGGATTCTGTATTTTCTGTCTGAAAGGCTGTATGGCTCTGGATTGGGTCCTCTAAGTGGCTCAAAGTTCTTACCGAAAGTCCTAAGGTTCTCGAGGAGGCAATCAGCAATCACTGTATCCATTTCATCATTGGGATGGTCCCCAAGGTGGGACTTGAAATAATCGTTAGGCCAAATTGGGGTGTCTACAGCTACACGATCTCCGTCCTGGGTAATCCCTAAGGTTCTAAGGATCATCTTGACTTCTTTCAGCCACATCTCGGCCACGATGGGGTTGGTATCTTCGTGGAAGGTCGGGGGTCGGCGTTCGCAGAACTCGTTCATCGCTTGGGTTCGGGTCATTGGTCCGTCGTGGTGGTTTTGGTTTTGGCGGTTAGCGTTTAAGGCGGCTATGAACGCTAACATGATTTGGGTTAGGACGGGATTTGCGTTCGAGGGTCCTCCGTTTTCGTATCCTAATCTGTGACGCGTATTCACCATCTACGAGGGAAAATCGAAAGGGGGAAGTTTTAATCTACTTAAACAATTTTCCTTTTGCAAACGGTGTTTCCTTCTAAAGTTGAAAGCAGTTTAAGTAGTATGCAACAGTACTCTTTAATAAGGCAAGCTTTTAATAGATAAACAGAAATATACAATAATAAGCATAGAGTTCCACTACAATGGCAAGTAGGGACAAGAGATAAGATTTTTTCTAATACAAGTTGAGACAATCCTACATACTCCTACTACATGGTCCTACGGTTGCAAGGCTTTATTCTACGCCGTTGTTACTACATTTTAGGGTAGATTGATTCCATGAATCTCCCTCAACCACTTCTTGTAGTTCCTTTCAGCGACGATCTCGGTTCTAAGAAGATACTCACGTTCCTGCGCGAGCAGTTCTTCTGTAGACAGGATGGGCGGTTCCTCCAACGGTTCTAGGTAGTATTGGGAGAGGTTTAGTATGGCAGCTTCCAGTTCTGGGTCAGTCTCCATTTCAAATGGTAACCCAAAGTCCTCAACAGGTGGTGCAAGGACTTCGGCAGGTGGAAGGTATTCGAGGGTCACAGCTGGTGGGGGCACCTCGCAGGAAATTGGGACTTCATATAGTTCCAGGTTATCCTCAGGTGGGGGTGTTGGTCCCGTGTACTCAGGTGCTAGCAGTGACCGGTAGTCGGCCAGGACTTGGGGGGTGAAGGGTGGGCATCCTTCTTGTCGCACGTTCGACATCTATAATATTAAAGAGAATTATATATTAAACTTAACAGTGTAAGGTGTAACCATTTATGAATAGTAGACAGGCACGAGGATAAGTGTGTGCACGAATAGTGATCAACTACTAAAAGCATCATATAAGAATAAGTAGTAATTGAAATAAGGCTTTTATTATCAAGCATAGGAAGAGTACAACCTAAACAGTCGGCCAGGACTTGGGGGTGAAAGGTGGGCATCCTCCTTGTCGTACGTTCGACATCTATAACATTAAAGAGAATTATATATTAAACTTAACGGTGTAAGGTGTAACCGTTTATGAATAGTAGACTGGCACGAGGATAAGCGTGTGCACGAATAGTGATCAACTACTAAAAGAATCATATAAGAATAAGTAGTAATTGAAATAAGGCTTTTATTATCAAGCATAGGAAGAGTACAACCTAAACAGATAGCGATGATCCTAATTTTCATCATCCTACATCCCGAAGGATTACAACTGTTACTAGATTTATTCGAGTGTGCCTAAGTAGTATCCTTGGTTTCACGGGTCCTTTGGAATCTAGTCCTCTTTGAGATTCCCTTCACCTAACAGGTTTTCCTCCTTAGTCGCCTCATTGGTGTCCCCTTCGTCACCGATTTCTTCCTCCTCCTCACCAACCTCAAAGTCTTGCATCGGGGGTAGGGCACTGAAGAACCCATAGAAGGCATACAGGATTGGGAACATTTCGAAAAACCAGGGGTCTTCCTCAACGGGAATAGGGGTATTCTACTACACTCTCTTGAAATCCCGTATTTCTGCGAGTACAGTGGCTATATAGTCGGGATTCTCTATCAGTTGAGTTGTCATGGTTTCTATGGTGTTTTTTAGTTGGTGGGCTCCAGCTAACAGGTTGACTAGATGGTTCATCTATAAGGAAAAAGTTTTAACCTCAATTAGTAATGTTTTAAGACGGGGATTTATTAACTTCTAAAGAAAACTTTTGAGTTTTTAAATTCCACAGTCGATCCTTGATTTAAGTCATCATCCAATTGTTCGGGAATTCCCAGCTCGGTGGTACTGCCAATTTCCACACCTTGCTTTAACCCGGAGGTTGTTCTGTCAGAATTCCACTCAATTTGGGACGGTAAACTTAAACTCATTTCACGTTTGTGCAATGGTCAAACTATCTTATGGTCTACCCATTCTACCCATGGCCGAGGTTTTGAACCTAGAGCTCTGATACCATGTTGTAACGCCCCGAATTTTGGGAACGTTAAATAAACAATTTTATTGGAAATCTAAATAGAGACTGGCTCGTTATTACAGCATAACTCCCATAAGAGTACATTCATTACACAAGGGAGGGAAACTAAGGTTCCTATCTACAACTCCGCCTACTCCTCCATCCTAGCCAGCTCCTCGGCTCCGAAAGCCTCCAAGGTGTACAGCTCACCCTGGTCATCTACAAAGTCTGACACATTATACCAGCGTCGCCACCAGTATAATAAGTCAGGGTCACCAAAGGTAACACCATGAGCTATGAAAGCTCAACATAACAATCCCATACCCGCTAACCCATAACTTACAACAATAGGTCATAGAAATAGTATACTAACTCATGTAAGTTCAACAATTTTCGAATAGCACATGCATGTTCAACAAAACATTTAACAATGACACATCCACATTCACTATTCCACTAAAGTTGGTGTCTGTGATATCTGAGTTTCTCCTACGCGACTCATCGTAGACCGTTTCTCGTTTTCACTTTTACCAAATCAACATTTCGAAAAGCATTTTTAACACACCCAACCTCGGTTCCGCTGTACCGGGCTCCCGAGTATCCTCACAATGGTTCCGTTGTTCCAAGCTCCCATTGGCACACAAAATTTTGCATTGGCTCCTCTCCGCGGATAACCAAGCCACATCACCAATGAGGCTACCAAGTCCGGCCCCACACAATGGGCTACCACGTCCGGCCACATTGCGGTCGCAAAAACATTTTTCTTTCTTGGCCTTCGCGGATAACCAAGTCACACCTCCAGTGAGACTACCAAGTCTGGACCCATTGGCAACACACACCACACAATGGGCTACCAAGTCTAGCCACACTGTGGTTTCAAAACATTTTTTTCAAAAAAAAAACACGCCTTTCCATTATCCACACCCTAGGTGTCATGTTTCTAACTTTCTCAATTTTTGTGTCTTGTTTTCATGCAATGACTCCGCGGCAGGACTTTTCACGTAAGTATACTATAAACGGTGTCTCATAGACATGCATCATTTAATCGTAATCTTGAAACTAAACATGCAAGATCATCCAACTCTATATCACTTTATCATGCTTATAAAATCCCTAAGTTCACGAAATCATATGCAAGCACGTATCACACAACATAAAGCATAGTGTCACATGGACGGACACCTTTGGAGTGGAAACCACTTATGCTTTATCACACATCAAGGCAAGTAATCCTAATAACCACATATACATGCTCATAACCATCCGAAAGATCAAAATACGAATACTTTCAATCAAGCTATAAATACTTCCAAAATCCATTCTTTCTTCCTTTTTGGGAAGTTCAAAACAACATATGTTTTTTCGGATTAAAAGTCGAGTTATTCAACATGTTCATATTTCTTTTCGAGATTTTAGTAAAACAAGCTTATTAGCTATTATGCATTTCATATACTCAATATACAATTTTTCTTTTATACTTAGAGATAGTGAGTAGGGAAATCTACCGTTCTTCTTGGCGGTGGGTACGGCTACGGAAAAGTAAGTACGTCGGCTATCGAACGGAGCGACCTCCTACGGTAAGCTTATGGTAGCTTCGAAAGAGAAAAGATAATACTTTCTTTTTCTCTTGAAACCAATTCTTGACTAAAACTACTAAACTTTTTGGATCGAGAGGGTGGTCGAGTGGCGGTCTCTCTCTCTCTCTCCCTTTCTAGTACCATGTGTGTATATATATATATATATACACTTATATATAACTATGCATACTTAGGTCTAAGTAGTATTACTAAGTCTAGGAAAAAGGTAATGATGAGTGGTAAGGCTTTCAATGGCAAAACATTGCCTAATGGTTAATATTTTTCCTAGAAAGTCTATATGTATATATAGGCATGATTGTAGTAGGCTAGTAGGTACACACACACACACACATATATATATATATACATACATACATGCCTAGGAAAATCTAGGAAAGTAATTTTGGAGGGTAATTAGGTTCAAGGCTACTATTCTTAGGCTTGCATGCTTGGCAAGTCTAAGTATACTACTTTTGGAAGCATAATGATTACTTTCCTAGGCCTAAAAGGTTCAATTAGGGTTTGGAAAGGTTCATAAGGTTCAAAGATGGTTGAAAAGGTTCATCTAGGGTTAGGGGATTGTAACTAGGTGAAATGGTAGTTAGGCTTCTCCTAACTAATTGGTTAGAAGCTAATTCTACTTGCCAAGTAGGATTTCTAGCCAAGAAATATAATTTTATGATTTTCTTTTATTCATTAGGAAAATATGCAAGTGCTTCTACAAGCATACTTGTCTTTAGAAAAGGACTAGATCGTTCGGCGCGAAGAGATTTAATTTTTTAAGTCTCAAATCTAATTATGACGGATTATTAAAGTTAAAAAGGAATTTATAAAACAATCCAAGTATTAAATAAGGATTTTTTTTTAAATATTAAACGAGATTTTTATTTACTAAAAATCGGAGTTGTTACAAGAACTATATTTATTCAGGTGAATACTTGGCGTGGTCCCAATGTAATGGAAACGATAACGCGGTTTAACCAAGATACACCAGTAACTTACCCAGACTCTTATGTCTGCTCCAGCCTTTAGGCAGGACCCAAGGGGCCCCTTGAGGCTTGGCAGCAGTATAGGCGCGACCGAGCAGGTCACGACCTTGCCCTAACGGGAATGAAGGGGATCTAGTGGCTTGGTGGCTATAAAAGAAGAAGAGGATCTCCGCGAATAAGAGAACACGCCTACCGTCATACTCGTGGTCATCGCGAGGGTAGCGACACCTTGACGGTTAGGGGGTACAGAAGGGACACGTGTCATTTTATCAGCGCGCCACTTGGCGCCCAAGCATTAGCTCGTGTGGTCTATAAATATGAAACGTCTCTTCATTGAATCCCAAATTGAGCTCATTGTGAACATTCCCTAGAGAGAGACAGTTGGTGAGTACTGATTCCAAATGGGTCTTATCCCATTTTCAGGGCTCTATTGTTTTTCCTTCTTGGGATCTTGGGTTAAGGTCTCCACTGCTTAATCCCTCTCTGTTCACCCCTGCTCTCTTCTTCACCCTTCTAGATCACTCATCTCATCCCTTTCCATTGACTATTTCAACCTCTCCGGCACATCTATTCCTAAGGGGTATTTGTCCATTCAAATTTCGGACATATCCTACACCTTTCTATTGATATATGGTGATGACATTGATTCCTTACGTTTTTATTCGAATTTAGATATATGGTGATGACATTGATTCCTTACGTTTTTATTCGAATTTAGATATAGAAGTTACAGCTGTAATAGGTAAGTTGTCGCTTTGCCGCCAATTGTGAAATACCCTTTCGAATCCGCACGAATAGGAATTCCCATGTTGGGTTTTTGGTATTGAAAAACTAATATAAGAGTATTTTTTTTAAAGCTCTCTCAGTTTGGGTCGGAGAGAAAGACTCCCTTCTCTCGCAGATTGGCTTACGTTAGCTGTTATGCTACCGGTTGGGCAGATTTTTCACTTGGGGAGCTCGCACGTTATGGCTATATGCATAATAAGCTGTAAGAATACATTCTTTTTGTGACTTATTCAATAGGTCGTTGGCGAGTGTAATCTCTTTGTCAAGGAGCGGTTGTTGTGTGACATCGTTAACTCCATCTTCAGGAATAAGGTGATACATGCATATCTTGTTTACATGTTCTGTTCAAATTGTTTCATTGATATTGAAATATCTTACAAATGTTTTCTAAGCAGAATCATGGATATTGATTAACTTGCTAAATGACTTGATGAAATGTATAGTTTTCTGTCGATACATCTGAACAAGTGTTTGTGCTTGAGGACGTTAAACAGACAAAGTGGATTTGGAGTTATAAGGTTGGGGGATGTTGATTAGGTATCCTGATGGTTTGACGTCATTCCCTTTTATGCTTTAGAGGTTGCTCCTCTAGATTCTGATTGAAACTTGTTCATGAAAGGTGTGTGAAATCGGCAAGTATTATGAAATGTGATATTTTTAATATCATGATGGTTTCCTGCTTAATCCTAAAAAGTTTGATTTCATTCTGAGAATGAACTGTTAATTAAGAAGATTGCCTTCAGCATAAATCTATTGAAAGACTTAACTTTATTTTATTATGATCTTGAGATTTGATTATCTTTGAAAGGAAGTACATTTTACATGGTTGAATATGAAGAGTATGACTAAACTGCTTTCATATGATGTTAGTTATATCAATTATTAGATGTGTTTACCGGATATGCCATGTTTCATACGAGCTTTAGCTTACGGAGTTTTTTTTGAAAAATATACTTTTCAGGTCAGCAACAATAGGTGGGGTTAGCTTTGCCTCCAAGTTGAAGTTTTCTTTGGTTATTAGTCCTATTGTGTGGTAGTGCTACTAGAATTTGTAGTCTTCTATTTTGGGAACCAGTTTGTCCCGGACAAGTTAAGCAGTTATTTTTTTATTTTTGCACATAGAACTTTGGAATATGTTGGGACTATTGAAATTGTGCTTTCGAAGCTTACCGTATTTCTCAAAGAAGACTATTTTGATGAGAGGATTTTATAAATTCCCTAAATTGATTTATTAGGATAGGCCTAGGGTGACCTAGACTCACTGGCCGGTCATTAGACCTTTAACCCATGAGTTTGGGTCGTGACACATTCGGTCTGCCATTGCCGATGCTTCCACCAGTTGAGGTTCCGCCTCAGCTTCATCACTATTGTCAATTTTTCGTGTGCCAACAAATCCCCACCAATTACCAAACCCATCTGTAATGGGTTGGATCACCCTTATTTCAATATTGGTGACCCCCTCATCAAAGAGTAGGTTTAGTGATACTTCATCTAAAGGGTCATTGTCAATAACTTCCTCTTTCTTCGGCCCTTCTTCTTTGTTTTCAGGCTCTTTCTCTTCATCTTTTGGCCAGAAATCATCAGCAGGGGCTGAGGGATCATAAAAGTAAATAGGAACCTCGCGGGGTGCTCCTTCTTCAATTATTTCTTCCACCTCTTCGTCATTGACTGTTCTTGTGAATATGATGTGGTTTTCTTCATGGATGACCATCTTGGGCTTCGGTTGATTTGCTGAGATTATATAATCGGACGGGCGAAGGCCTTTTCATAACCTTCAAAAATATTGACAGAGAGACCAAACAGGCCATACAACTCAGTGACAATTTGAAAGTGCTAACTTGATACGAACAGTGATGCAGCCATTTTACCTAAAAAGTTCTTTAGTTAGCTTACCCTCTTCCTTGGCTTTAAAGCTCCTAAAGTTAACCTGCATAAAAAACTTTACAACACATGTATACAAATGGGTGTGAGGAAGAACTTTAAAGATGGATGCAAATAGATTCTTAACCTGCAGGCTCCTGTCTTATTTTGATAAGTTCTATGGTTTTTGTCACGCCTTCGATTTTCAACATAAATAAATAATCCTTTTCAAAAAATAAAACCTTCACATAGCATAAGTAATACCCCAAAAGAGTTCCCACCTGTTTAATTTACAAATCAAGTCCCCAAGTTTAATGATATACAACATTGGCACTCCGGCCCAAAATAAGCTTAAGTGCAAGTACGAACAAATTCTTAAGTTACAAACGATTTAGTCAAAAGGAAATCTAGAGGAATTCATTACAAAAGCATCTTTATCAAAAGATATTCATTACAAAGATGATTAAGTAACTAAACGGTATTAGCTTCCAAAAGTCTTCCACATCCAAGCACACGATGCATTCAAGCTACTATCCAGCATTTGAACCTCAAAATAATAATAGGTTGAGCTACACTAGCCCAATAGAAAAATCATTCACCAATTTGATGTGCAAATATGATGACAAGTGTAACGGAAAGAAAATAAGAGAGTGTAGCTCAAGGAATGGACTAAAAATCAACTCTAGAGTACGCCAACACTCATTTGATTCAATCTAAAGCATGCCTTTATCACCACTAGCCGTGTAGTTCACTAGTTATTAGCAATTCTAGCGATTACGACACGAACCTCTATCACATATCTCCGTTATCTGTATTTCCACCCCTTGCATTACAGTATAACCCCTCGAGGGTTACCGTATTGCCACCCCTTGCGTTACAGTGAACCCTAACAACGTGGATCACCGTATTACCAGCCCTTGCGTTACGAGACCCACTTGAGTCTCCGTATTACCACCCCTTGCGTTACGAGACTCCCTATCCCAACTTCCAACTCACACATCTACTTTCTTACTTAATATGCAAACTAAGACTTTCCCATGATCACATTCTTGCATGAAACATCATACATTATGCCAACAATGCTACAAATATACCACAAACATTCCAAAGTAAACTACCAATCAATAAGATGCATTTCAACGCGGTTTTAATCAAGTAAACTCCTATTCGTTCCTCACTAGCGGAAGGCCAACAGAACAAGGATAACGTTGATTAATCATAGGAAGTCAATTGAACATGCATGAGATAGGTTAGGAGGTGTCCAAAAGGGTTTAAAAGTGATCGGGGCTCATTACGGTCGAAAGAATACAATATAGCAAAAAGTTGTCCAGAGGAGAGGGGGATCGATCCCCCCATGACCAGGGATTGATCCCAGCAGCCGCTGGTCCAGAGAGAAAAATGGGGGATTGATCCCCCATGCACGGGGATCGATCCCTACGCATTTTTGGGCGATTTTCTACAGATTTTGATAGCATTCAAGAGAGCAAAGGAGGATGATCAAGGCTCGATTTCTACACCTAATTAACATATAAACACATAAAAGAGGCAAAGAATTCCCTACCTCACAACAATGACCAAGATCCAAGCGATTTGAACAAGCCCAAGCCTCCACGAACTTCAAAATCGAAGAAAGCTTCCCTCCAAGCTTGACCCAATGAATTCCGAGCTCAAGAACGTGATTGGAAGGTAGAATGGAGGTTGATCTTTGAGGTTTTGGATAGATGGATTGAGGTTTTGAGTGAGAGAGTGAGAGAGAGAGAGACGGTAGGAGAGAGAGAGAGAGAGAGAGAATAGGAGATGAAATTATCTCCTACACACTCACACACACTATATATACCCCTATATCTTTAAATCACACACACACACACTCCCTCATGTTTCCATCTTATCACTTCAAACCACAATTCAAATAACCACCACATAAGCCATATTTTCCCAATTAGGCATTTAATAAACATTTCAATAATTAAAATCATACAGGTCACTATAGTTTTCTACCACATGTATAGTTTGGGTGGTCTCAGAGGTGCTCCATTGTCAAAGGGCGTCAATCCTTTCGCCAGGCCCATCACAGGCGGCAATTGGGTGATTCCCTTTTTAATATACCACAGGGGTACAAGTGACCGTGGAGTTTGCTGGAACCCCTAACATAGCCCATGATATGTCGGGATATTAGGTGAACTCAACGAGGTTACTCGCTCGATGCATATGATAAAAGAATTAAATAAAGCAAACATTAATTTTAGGTTGTATTTTCTGGTTATGGCTCTCAAGTCGCCAGTAGAGTCACCAAAACTGTGGACACCTCTCCGGAGGGGCATCGCCACACAGATATCCTCCATACTTGTTTCCTCCTTGTAAATCAAAATCATGGATATTCCCATGGCTAGGAACATCTCCACATGATAACAATCACCGCTAAATTGAGTCACCACTTAGTTTATAAAAACTAAGAAAACAAGTAGAGATTCTGGGTACGGGAGCCAAAGGTACGATAAGGGGAAGGTGTTAGGCACCCCTCTTTGCCCGATCGCAAGACCGGCCCATAATCATTCAACATACAATCAATGTTTGCCTTATTTAATCCTACGCAATTAAACTGGTTATTAAGCCTTTAAACAGTTAATAAGGTGAGCCAAGACAGTAAATAAACCACATGCAATTAAATAAACTAAGTACAGAAGCTATCCCAGCAGATGGATCTCTCGGCTAGATAATTGATGTTGCGGCCGAGGGACCCTACTAGATCGATGTACAAACATTAAATAAACTAAGTACAAAAGCTGTCCCAGCAGATGGATCTCTCGGCCAACGAATTGATGTTGTGGCCGAGGGATCCTACTGGATCGATGTACCGGCTGTGGGAACGAAGTCCTGGCTGCTGTTCTTCCTCACACTAGAATATGAACAATCACGACAGAAATCAAAAAATAACATTAAGGATTACAACGCATAAATTAAACCGAACCACCTGCCCCTCGGCCTCACCACCTTGATCCCTCAGTGCTCTATTGCTTTGGATTGAGGGTGATTGATTGATTTCTCTCTCAAAACCCTAAGAACTAGGTTAGGTACTTCAGGGTTTGATCGCTCAGATTGCGACTGCTCACGAGGGTTTAGGGCTTTTGTAGAGAGTATATGAGAAATGATTTTTGTAGAATTTCGTGGCAAGAGATGGAGAAATTCTATATCAATTTTGGAACCCTAAGGCCTCTTTATATAGGCTATGGGTGACTCACTCCGGCCAATCACAATGCACGAATCAACATGGAAGTATACGGCAACAAGATCTCTACATGGAAGTGTTTTTCGTAGCCCCAAAGTCTCGCAATTTGGCTGCTAGGGTTTGAGCTAGGATCAAATTGCTGACAGAACGTTCCAGAATGCTGAGAAAAATGATCTGGCGACCGAGGAAACAATTCTCATGGAGAGATTTCAAACACCATATTCCACGGGCGAAAGAAAGAAGTAAGGGCATGAGATCGATCTTGCGGCTAGCAGATGTATTTTCCTAGAACACTGTATTTCTATCTTGAAAGGCTTTTTGGCTCTGGATTGGGTCCTCTAAGTGGCTAAAAGTACTCACAAAGTCCCTCGGGCTTACGAGAAGTCAATCAACAATCACTTTATCCTGTTCATCATCGGGATGGTCCCCAAGTGGGACTTGAAATACTCGTTAGGCCAAATTGGGGTGTCTACAATACCCCCATAGTGCTAGTGGTAACATCTCCGGCCAATCTGTGTAGGTGTCGGTGGTTTTCCTAAGGATCTTCTTGACATTCTTGTTTGTGGCTTAAACTGCTCCATTGGTTTCAGGTCGGTAAATAGATGACCGGTGATTCTGTATTCCAAACTCGGCGAAAAGCTTCTTACTTGCTCAGTGAAAATGTGATCCGTTGTCACAAATGATCTCATGTGGCACCCCATACCGTTAAATAATGTTGGTGCGGATGAATTTGGCCACATGGGTAGCTTTGAGAGTAGCATAAGAAGCTGCCTCGACCCATTTGGTGAAGTAATCAATGCCCATAAGGATAAGATGATGCTTGTATTTTCCTTTCGGGTTTATACTTCCAATGACGTCTATCCCCCAGGTGGAGAATAGCCATGGAGAAATCATACTGTACAATTCCGTAGGGGGAATACGCAAGCGATCAGCGTGGGTTTGGCACTTGTAACATCAGTGAATATAACTAGAGCAGTCAGCTTCCTTCGTAGTCCAATCGTACCCTTATCGTAGGATTTTCTTCGCCATAATTGTCCCATTCATATGCGGCCCACAAATCCCTTCATGTATTTCTTCCATGATCTTTTTGCTTTCTTCTTTTGTGACACATAGCTGATTGGGACCTAAATGTGCTCTTCGATATAATGCTCCACCACAAACTGAGCGGCAAACTTTCACAGATCCATTTTATCCTTTGGAGTAGATTCTTGTGGATACTCTCCTCTTTCTAAGAACCCCTTCACATCCTTGTACCATGGCTTTCCATCATCATTGTCCTCCTCAGTAAAAGCACATTCACATGTTGGCTTGATCCTTTGTTCGATCATCAGTGGCCGCATTTTAAATCCCGAAGGTATTTCTACCATGGAAGCCAACGTTGCAAGGGCGTCTGCGAATCTATTACTTACACGAGGGGTGTGTGTGAAAGCAACTGAAACGAATTATGGAACCAAAGTTTCCAACACAGAATGATATAACTTTAATGTGTCCTCTTTAACTTTCCAATCTCCCCTTGCTTGAGATACCACCAAATTTGAATCCCCAATGACCTCTAACCTCTTTGCTCCTAGCTTCAGTGCTTCTTCCATCCCAACAATGCAGACCTCATACTCAGCTTGGTTGTTGGTGACTTCAAATCTCAATTTGTATGACAGAGGGACATGTGAGTCATTAGGAGAAACCAACAATATCCATATGCCGTACCCAAATTGATTTGATGCTCCATCGAAGTAAAGCTGCCAAGTATTGTTGAGAAGAAGTAGGATATCCTCATTTGGGAACATAAAATCTTCAACCTCAGCCTCTGTTACTGGATGGTCCGCCAATAATTCTGCCACAGCCCTTTTCTTTACTGATTTCCTCGTCATGTACTTGAGATCAAACTCTGCCAGTAGCAGCAACCACCTAGCCAACTTTCCAATAAGTGCTAGTTTCTCAAAATGTAGAGACCCATATTAAATCTCAATTATCCGAATATTATATCAATGCAAAATTTGGATTTAAAAGTGAAAGATGTGTTTATGTGATTTGGGGTTTATGTGATAGAATTGTTAACGGAAGGGTGCAAGTGCAAGTGCAATTATTTACCCCGAAAAAAGGGTGCAAGTGCAATTTGTGCTTATACTAGTATAAATAGGTGTGTGTGTGTGTGTGTGTGTGTGTAGAGGAGTAATAGCCCAACTCCTTTCTCTCTCTACTCTCCTGACTCTCTCATCTCTCTCTCACGGCTCTCTCCTCTCTCTCACTCCATCACCCAAATTCCCACCCCAAACCTGAAACCCTTGAATATCAACCTCTAATCCGCCTTATACTCACGTTATTGAACTCATGTCTCGGTGGGTTGAGCTTTGTGAGGCGTATTTTGGTTGGTTCGAGCCTTTGGAGCTAAGGCTTGCTCGTTGATCTCGTGCTTGAGCTTATAACTTTTGAGGTAGGGATTTCTTGCTTGTTCTATGTGTTTATGAGTTGATTTCATGCTTGGATCATGCTTTGTGGTGTTGTTGAAGTTGGGTGTTCGCTTTCTGAAAAATCTGGAAATTTGCTGCTCGTAACTACAGGGTATCAATACCATTTTGCACTGGTATCGGTACCAATTCGTTATTTGGCAAGACAGACCTAGGGGTATCGATACCTGTGCAAACAGGCATCAATACCAATTAGGGGACAGTGTTGCTCATGTTGTTCCCACATCGATTGTCTTGACTCTCGATCACTTCTAACACCTCCTAAACGTCTTCAAACCACCTTCAAACTTGATTACTCGCCCTCCAATGACTCATTGATCATCCTCACTCCTTTTTGGCTCGTTGTGGGGTATTAAAGTGTTAAGTTAGATGGATTCAAAACATATGTGCTATGTATGCTTTTGGCTTGTCGTGTGGAACATTGTGGCACTTTATTTGGATAAATAGGACTTGATGAATGACATAAGTTGTGACATGATACATTGCGGGATAAAAACTTCCAAGATAAACGATGAATTGACATAATGAACACGAACAAGTCCACCAAATGGTGCGATGACCGGCAGGGGATGTACGGTGTCCCAAATACCCGAAAAGAACAAAACCGCCAATCGGTGAGTTGCCAGCAGGGGACGTACGGGGTCCCAAATACCCAAAAAGGAGATTGATACACTTAGAATAATGAAAATGACATGTTTGACACAACTTTGAGCATGGAGAACTTAGTGATTGCTTAAGTTAGTTAGTATGGAATGCGGCCGTTCTTACCTAGCTTCTTGTTTATCTGAGATATCCTGTCGTCATTTGTGTTCTTTCCGATGCATTGACCATTTCATTGGCATATAGCGTAAGCATCGATTTCTCTACTGGGCTAGTGCAGCTCACCCAATCATCATTTTCAGGTACACCTCAGGGATCATGATAAGGCGTGCTTGAAGTGCATATTTGACTTCATTCTTTTGAAAGCTAACTTCGGGGAGTTACTTGAGCATCTCATGTAAATCGTATTTTGGAAAGATGTAATTGTAACTTCAAATTTGTACTCTTTTGACTTTGGAAATCATGTAATCTTTTAACTCTACTTCTTTTGACATTTACAAAAAATTCGGGGCGATGTGCTAATTGTAATCCTTGAACCTTGATCGCATTATTATGAAACAATATGGGAAATCTTTTGGGGTATTAATATGTATTTTGCAATGGGTTTTTCATTTACATATATTATCATTATTATTTTGAAAATCATGGACGTAAAACAAAAAGATATTTGATTGGGTCTAATTGAGAAACCAGGACAACTGGATGTGCTAACAGATAGTGCCTTCGTTTCTTCGTGGCCCACTGTAGACACCCCAATTTGGCCTAACGATTATTTCAAGTCCCACCTTGGGACTATCCCGATGATGAAATGGATACAGTGATTGCTGATTGCTTCCTTGAGAACCTTAGGACTTTCGGTAAGAACTTTGAGCCACTTAGAGGACCCAATTCAGAGCCATACAGCCTTTCAGACAGAAATACAGAAGCCTAGGAGAATCCATCTGTCGGCCGTGACATCGATCCCACGGCCCTTACATCATTTCCTCACCCAAGCAACCTGTTGCTAGTAAAATCTCCCTGAGAGATCAATCCCTCGGCCGCAAGATCTATCCTTCGGCCGAGACATCCATTCCTCGGCCGTGATATCCTTTACTCGGCCGCCAGATCGACCTTTTTCCAGACTCTGGAACGTGTTCTGTCAGACGTTTGATCCGATTACACTACCTTTTCGATGCGTTCGGGCTACGCTCAGAGATTACGACGTAGAGTTAGAGATGCATTGCAATTGCAATTGCCATCTCGTGATTTGATTGGCCGGAGTGAGTCACCAATTGCCTATATAAAGGGCCTTTGGACTCCAAAAATAAACACACAAAATTCATACCTTCACACTCTTTCAAGCCTCAAAACTCTGCACAAATACTCTCCCAATCCCATACTTCAAAAGCCCTAACCTCCCGAAGGCAGCCGTCAATCCGGCGATCAAACCCCGAAGTTCAAACCCTAACTCTAGGGTTCTCGATCAAGCAATCAATCAATCACGCCCAGTCCAAAGCAATCAAGCAATTGAGGGATCAAGGTGGTGAGGCCCAACGGCCTCTGGTTTGTCTTATCTACTGTATTTTTGACTAACCGTAGCGTTTTGATTACCCGTTAATCTTTCTGTCTGGTGTGAGGATGAACACCGACCAGGGCTTCGATCCCTCGGCCGGTACATCAAACCAGGAGGATCCCTCGGCCGTGACATCCATTCACCGGCCGCGGGATCCATCTCCCTGGGACATTTTGTTTACTTTTCTGCTTTCTGATGCATGCTCATTTATCGCACTGGCTCACTTTGCTTACTGTTTAAAGGAATAAATAAACAGACTATATGTTGGAATTAAACAAAGCATCTATACGTCTTATGTTGAATGATTATGGGCCAGTCTCACGACTGGGCAAAGAGGGGTGCCTAACACCTTCCCCTTATTGTACTTTTGGCTCCCGTATCCAGAATCTCTATCTATTTTCTCAGTTTTAATAAACTGGGTGGCGACTCTGTTTTGATGATAACCGCTATCATGTGGTGATGTTCCTAGCCATGGGAATGTCCATGATTTTGGTTTACGAAGCAAGCAACCAATCGAGCAAACAAATGTGATCAACCTGTATGGCGATGCCCCGTTTGGGAGGTGTCTACACCCACACTAGCCCTCAGCAAGTTTTCTCCAAAGGAGTGTATCTTGTTTCATAGTCCATCATCTTTTTGCTAAGGTAGTATATGACACACTCTACTTTGGCATCGTTTTCTTGTGCCAGCATGCATCCCATGGAAGTGTCAGTTATTGAGAGATACAAAATCAATGATTTTCCAAGGATGGGCGGTGATAGTACTGGTGAATTCTCAAAATATTCCTTGATTGCCTCAAACGCTTTTTAACAGTCTTGATCCCATTAAAAGCTCGTTCCTTTCTTTAAGAGCTTGAAAAGTGGCTTGCAAGTGGTAGTGAGCTTGGAGATGAACCTGTTGATGAACTGTATCTCTCCCAGAAAATTTCTTACTTCATTTTCTATCTTTGGCGTTGGTATCTCCAATAATAACTTGTATTTTGGAAGAGTCCACTTCGATTCCTCTTTGAGTGATGAGAAAAATCCTAGCATTTTTCCAGCAGTCACTCCAAAAGTACATTTTTTAGGATTTAAACATAACTTGTATTTCCAAATCCTCTCAAAGAACTTCTGAAGTGCTTCATGATGTCCTCCTCTTTCTTTTGACTTTACTATCATGTCATCCACATATACTTCCACCTCATTGTACATCATGTCATGCAGGAGCATCATAGCAATGCATTGATAAGTGGCTCCTGCATTTTTCAATCCAAATGGCATCACTCAGTAGCAATAAGCCATGGTGTGGTGAAAGTGGTCTTCTATCTATCCTCGGGTGACATCAAGATTTGGTTATACCCACAAAACCCATCCATAAAAGACAGCAATGCGTGTCCAGTAGTGTTGTCTACCAATTCATCTATGTGTGGCAATGGGAAGTCGTCCTTTGGGTTTGCCTTGTTGAGATCTCGAAAATCCACCCAAACTCTAATCCTCCCATTCTTCTTTGGTACTGGGACGATATTTGCTACCCATTGCGGGTACTCGGTGACTATAAGAAAACCGGCGTCAATTTGCTTAGTGACCTCTTCTTTTATTTTTAAGACCCAATCAGGGCGCATGCGTCTTAGCTTTTGTTTAACAGGCTTTGCATCGAGATAAAGAGGGATTTTATCCTGAATAATTTCGGGGTCTATTCCAGGCATGTCCTCATAAGACTAGGCAAAAACATCTTTGTACTCTTTCAGCAAAAGGGTCAATTTTTCACTTTCTTGAGAAGATAGTGTTGCACCAATTTTAACCATTTTGATCAGGATCATTTTCAGAGCCTATGTTTACTGTGACTATTTCCTCAGAAAAAGGTTTAGCGTGTTTCTCTTCTTCTCTCTTGATGAACAGGGTTATTAGATTCCACATAATTAATTATAGGCAAAGTGTAATACTCTAAATCCTCTTCCTCATTGCTAAAAATTTCAAAAGACACTGCAGAATAAAACTTAGAATAGCTGTTATGACTCGGCGACCTGACCGAGCCACCATCACTACTAGACTCAATGGTTTGAAAATACGAGGTACTGGACTCAGACTAGGTTGACTCAGAATCTGAATCAGAAACGAAACTTGAACCAGAGTCAACATTTTTATCTTGCATTTCAAAGTGTATTCCAAAGTCCAATTCAGGTAAGCCCCTTCCACAACATCCACAATCAGTTCAGAGCAATCTTTTTCATCATCAAGGTTTATCATCGCCACCTCATCATCCCAATCCACACTTTCATCTTTGTCACTGTTTGAGCTTCAAAGATCCATTTGATTCACCCTCATTATCATTTATGCCACCAGTCTTTCTACGTCGGCTTCGTCACTATTGTCAAGTTTTCGGGTACTGATAAATCCCCGCCAATTACCAAGTCTATCCCTGATGAAATGGATTACCCTTATTTCGGTGTTGGCAACCCCTTCATCAAAGAGTAGACTCAGTGATATGACGTCTAGTGGGTCTTCTTCAGCAATTTCTTCGTCTTCTACATTTTCTTCTTCATCACACAATTCCTCACCCTTGCTTATCAGCCAATAGTCATCGGTGGGCGTTGAGGGATCATAGAAATAGATTGGTACCTGGCGCAACGCCTCCTCCTTAATTATTTCTTCTAATTCTTCTTGATTGACCAGCTTTGTGAACATGATTTGATTCTCCCTAGAGGCGATCATCTCCGGCCTTGGTTGACTTGCAAGGGTGATATAAATAGATGGGTCAATGACCGTCCCCATGCAAGTGGTGGTATCAAATGGCCCACATGACGCACAACTGGTGACAGGGCTTGCTGTATAAACATCGCAAAGGAGCTCTCTCTCTCTCTAGGATGTGAGGCGATTTGGTGGGATGCATGGATCTTGGCTGTTTCTGCTTCGATTTTGATGCTCTCTGGTTTGATTTTGCTGATCTCTGGTTCAATTTTGCTGATCTCTTATTCGTCCTTAGGGTAATTGCTCTTTGTCTCTTTGCATTCGTTTAGTTTTGTTCCTTTCTGCTTTGAATTTGGGTAATATGGGGTCGACTTTAGATTGTGGAGTGTCTGGTCTGGTTGATTCCACTTGCGTGGGAGATGTTCGGATTCCGCTAAATTCTTCCTTTGTTCGTTCTCCTGTCTCTGGGCGACTTTCATTGAATTCTCCTGTGCCTTCTACCCCTAGGGTTTTGTCGAAGGTTAGTCCTTGTAGACACCTCCCAAACGGGGCATCGCCATACAGATTGATCACGTTTGTTTGCTCGATTGGTTGCTTGCTTCATAAACCAAAATCATGGACATTCCCATGGCTAGGAACATCGCCACACGATAGCGATTATCATCAAAACAGAGTCGCCACCCAGTTTATTAAAACTAGGAAAACAGATAGAGATTCTGGGTACGAGAGCCAAGAGTACAGTAAGGGGAAGGTGTTAGGCACCCCTCTCTGCCCAGTCGTGAGACTGGCCCATAATTATTCAACATAAGACATGTAGATGCTTTGTTTAATTCTAAACACATAGTCTGTTTAATTAGGCCTTTAAACAGTAAGTAAAGTGAGCCAGTGCGACAAGTAGAGCATGCATCAGAAAGCAGAACAAATAAACCTGTCCCAGGGTAATGGATCCCGCGGCCGGTGAATGAATGTCACGGCCGAGGGATCCTCCTGGTTTGATATATCGGCCGAGGGATCGAAGTCCCGGTCGATGTTCTTCCTCACACCAGACAGAAAAGTTAGCAGATGATCAAAACGCTACGGTTAGTCATAAATACAATAAGTAAAACAAACCAGAGGCCGTTGGGCCTCACCACCTTGATCCCTCAGTTGCTTGATTGCTTCGGATTTGATTGTGATTGACTGATTGCCTCTTTGAAAACCCTAGGGTTAGGGTTTGAACTTCGGGGTTTGATCGTCGGATTGATGGCCGCCTTCGGGAGGTTAGGGCTTTTGAAGAGAGGGTTTGAGAGGGTGTTTCTGCAGAGTTTCGTGGCTTGAGAGAGTAATTTCACTTATGAATTTCGTGGTTCGAAGGCCTCTTTATATAGGCAATTGGTGACTCACTCCGGCCAATCAAATGGCACGATTGCAATTACAATTGCAATGCAATTCGAACTCTTTCGTTGTAATCTCTGAACGTAGCCCGAACGCATCGGGGAGGTAGCATAGTTGGATCAAACGTCTGACAGAATGTTCCAGAGTCTGGAAAAAAGGACGATCTGGCGGCCGAGTTATGGATGTTGCGGCCGAAGGATAGATCTTGCGGCCGAGGGATTGATCTCTCAGGGAGATTTTCTAGCAACAGGTTGCTCGGGTGAGGAAATGATGTTAAGGCCGTGAGATCAATGTCACGGCCGACAGATGGATTCTCCTAGGCTTATGTATTTTCTGTCTGAAAGGCTGTATGGCTCTGGATGGGGTCGTCTATGTGGTTCAAAGTTCTTACCGAAAGTCCTAAGGTTCTCGAGAAGGCAATCAGCAATCACTGTATCCATTTCATCATCGGGATGGTCCCCAAGGTGGGACTTGAAATAATCGTTAGGCCAAATTGGGGTGTCTACAGATGCCCCTCTTTGACTGATCTCAGACGGATCGCGAGACATGTTTGAGTAAGAGTCAAAGCTGTAAAAAGCAACTCAATTTGGTCCAACCACTATTCCAAGGGGTTTTCAAAAATGGTTTTTGTTATGGTCGGGCCAGGAGGCTGCCTACGTATTCCACAGGGGAAATTCAGACCATCCGTAGTTCGGGCAATAAAGAAAAATAAAAAGTTTGGAGGGTTAGAGAGAGAAGACGTACCTTCAGGCTTAAAAAGCCGTAGTGCGACGTACCTAGACTGAGTCAGGGTTTTGGCGGAGGATAGTTGAAGGAGCGCGGGGCTGCCGGGGGAATTTTTGCGGAGAGCTTCCTTAGTATTTTGGGGTAGATCAGTACACGGCAGGTGCATTTGCTTTTCTTGATCATCCTTACTTTGACTGAGAGGAGCTCGGTTGAGTAGCCTATCTTTGCGAATGAGCTGGAAGGAATTGATGTAATTGGGGTGGAATCCAAGCCATCTGCTTGGGATGAATTGGACGCCGTTGTTGAGATATGGGGGCGCGCAGCCAGTAACTAGAGCACAGAGCTTTGGGGATTGAGGGAACCGAGGCACGGAGCCGGTTGTAGTCATGAGGCGAGAGCCTGGAGAGTGATCATTTCTGACGTGGTGGAACCGAGGCGCGAAGCCGGTTGTAGTCATAAGGCGAGAGCCTGAGGTGATAGAACTGAGGCGTGGAGCCTGCTGTGGTCATGAGGCAAGGGCCTGAGGGGATTGGAGATTTGGAGATTTGAAGCTTTGAGCTTTGATAGAACCGAAGCGCGGAGCTGGTATGAGGGCCTGAGGTGTCGGAGCTTAGAGCTTAATAGAACCGAAGCGCGGAGCTGGTATTGAACATAAGGCGAGAGCCTGAGGTGCCGGAGCTTAGAGCTTGACATGATTTGAACCGAAGCGTAGAGCTGGTTGCATTCTGATGGTCTGTGCACGGAGCTTTCTCATCATAAGTTTCGGCGTAGAGCCAAAGGATCGAGGTACTGGACCGATCAATAAAACCGAGGTGTAGAGCCGGTTGATTGCAGGATTGACCTGTTTCATGAGAGATATGTAGAGTGTATATGTGTGATGATGGTTTGTTAGATGTGAACAGATATGATGATGCAGACTCGATATGCAATTGATGCAAATGTGCACGGGCCCGTGCGTGTGTGTTTGATTTAAGCTTAGAGCTTCTATCAAGTTCCGGACTTGAGCATTCATAGCGTAGAGCTTGAGCATTCGGACGGCAGAATTCGAGCATTCAAAGTACAGGCTTTGAGCATCCAGTACGCAGTGGTTGGGCATCCAAGCGTAGAGCTTGAGCATTCAAGTGTAGAACTTGAGCATCCAGTACATAGTGGTTGGGCATTCGAAGAGCTTCACGCATTCAAAATGTTAGATTTTGAGCATTCAGGCGTAGAGCCTGAGAATAGATGGTGTCTTGTTGTTGGGGTGGCGTAAAGCCTGTTGAGATTTGCTTGTTTACGGCTTCGAGCCAGTTGAGATAGTAGGTGTAGAGCCGTTGAGATGGTTGTTACGGCTTAGAGCCAATGGTTTGATGGGCACAGAACCGCTGAGTTGATAGCGAGCGTGGAGCTACTGAGGATGGTTGGGCTTAGAGCCTGTTGAGATAGTGGGCTTGGAGCCGCTGAGTTGATACAGGCATGGAGTCGTTAAGATAGTCGTTACGGGTTCGAGCCAGTTGAGATTGCTTGAGTATAATTTGTAGGCGTAGAGCCTGCTATTGGGATGGCGAGCGTAGAGCTGCTGAATGTTTTGAGATGGGCTTTGAACTGCTGAGATGGTGGCGAATGGGTAGGCTTCGAGCCGCTGAATAATAGGCATAGAGCCACTGAGCTGTTTGATAGTGAATACGGGCGTAGAGCCGCTGAGTGTTTTGACTTGCTTCGGCCAGCAGTTTGTGGAGAGAGAGCTTCCTTATGCTTGGATATGCCCCCAAGGCTAGTTCTAATTACGTTATATTGGCTCGGGGATGCCCCCAAGGCTAACTTGATTTCGCTTCTATTGGCCATGGACCCATAATTCCATAATGGCTTGAGCCAGTGCACTGAGCAAAATCTGATGTGGCTGAGGGGAATGGATTAGGGGGCCAGGAGATCGATCTCTCGGGCGAAGGATTGATGTATCAGCCGAGGAATCGATGTCTTGGCCGTGAGAACGCCAAAAGCTAGAAAATCGATTTAAGTTCGATTTAATCGATCTCACGGGTCATCTAATCTTTTCCCCTCCTCCTCTCTTCTCTCGTCCGAGACCTCTCCACCTTCGTTCCTCCGACCACCGTCGTCCGGTCGCCGTCGTTCCTCTGACCACCATAGTCCGGCCGCCTCCAGCCATCACCGTTGGTTTTCGTCACCTTTACTGCCGATTTCTGTTGTTGCAACCGTCGGCTGTTGTCGTTCTTGCTTCCAACGAGATGGACACGCCACCCTCTGTTGATTTGCCGCCATCCTCCTCTACGGATGTTGCGGGTTCTTCCTTGCAACCTCGGTGTAGGTGTGAGTATCCCTCGTCCGACGAGGAAGTGATTGAAGAGCCGGGTTTGTTCGATGCTGCTACCTACATACTTCCTTCGCGTAGATTAGGTTATGGCGGTTTCCTACAGTACCGTCCTCCTATTGGTGGCCCCAAGGCCGAGGTAGTTCGCAGAGAGCCTGAGCAGCACTTGAGTGTTCTGAATGTACCGGTGAGTTTCCTGAAAAGTAAAAAGTTTACTTTAGTTTGGAGTTTTGATTCCGCACGATTTTAAGAGTGAATTTCTTATCTGTGGGATGAAATCCCTTTTAGCTAGGGGCATGAATGAGAAGGACCAGTGTTTGGGTTGAGTTTGTTTTTGTTTAAAGAAAATATCCGTGCATGCTTTTGAATGTTAATTTGATGCCCCTAGCTTTTTATTTGTTTATGCGATCGTGAGATTAACTCCCTTTTTGTCTTTTTGGCAGAGAAATAGGAGGCTGGAGGCTCGTGGTGGAGGCAAGGAGGTGCACAATTGGTTTTTGACGTTGCCAAAGCAGGCCTGGGAACTGGTGCGTGTGGCGGGTTTCGGGGCATTTGTTCTAGGCCTCGATCTTCCGAAGATGGATTGGTCATTGATGACCTCGCTGGTTGAGAGATGGTGGGATACCACCAATACATTCCATCTTCCTTCTGCTAGCGAGATGACTATCACTCCAGGTGACTTCTCTTTGTTGACTGGCCTGCGGGCATGCGGAGTTTCTCTTCGAGTTGACCCCAGGCTTTGGGAGCGAGCAGGTGCTTTGGAGTGGTTTCTGGGCAAGGTGCCCCCTGTTCGTTCTCGGGGTCATATTGATCTTGCTTGGCTAAGCAACACTTTCATGACGGCTGACATCCTAACCCAGGTGAGTGTTGAGCAGCTGCCACGGGCCTTCCTTCTTTACCTCCTTGGGCAAACGTTGTTTGCCAACAAGGATGGTTCGGTGCATACACAATTTTTGGCCCCTTTGCAGCACTTAGAGGCTATTAGAGAGCTTGACTGGGGATCGCCCGCTTTGGCCACTTTGTATGGCAATCTAGGAGCTTGCTCACGGGACAAGAGTTCCATCCTTGGCGGTCACTACCGGGTGCTCGAGGTATATACTTTCCTTTCTTGCTTCCTTTCCTGTTTTGACTTCTCCTAGTATTGAACTTGTTTTGCTAATCTGCTTTTCAGCTCTGGGCTTTCGAACACCTTCTCCAGTTTCCCCCTAAGACTAGGCATGGAGATGCGAACTGTATACCTCGCTATGAGCGATGGTTGGTGGGGCAACGGAGGCCACGGTCACCAATTTTGAGCCTTCCCGAGTGGCGGCGAGTTTTGGACCAATTGACGGTCGATCAGGTACCTTTTTCTTTGGATTTCCTGCCTTTAGATTTTCATATCCTTATGTCGTAGCTGATTTGATCTCGTTTTTGCAGGTACGATTTGACCATTGGGGTGGTGTACCAGAGGATGCCCCTTTTGCACGTTCTAGGGTTCTGGATCGTACCCGTGGCTTGCTCGAGGGTCCATTTTGCCGAGCCTGGTACTTAGGCAATCGGGTGGCTAGTCAGTGGCACCCGCGTGCTGAGGCGCTTTAGTTTGTTCCTCCTCCTCCTCCAGTGTCGATGAGGTATACTTCTTCAATGTCCAAGGAGGATTTGAAGAGTGCTCGTGTCAGGGATTGGGCAGGTTTGCTCCTCCAAACAGGTGACTACACGGAGTACTGCCGTCTTTTCTTGGTCCCAGCTGTTGCAGCTCCTCCTGTTGCTCCTGTTTGGCCGCGGGCCCCTTCCTTTGTTTCCTTCCATTCTGATGATGGGGAGGAGGAGCGCCTGGCCCTTACTCCTTGCGCGAACCAGTTTTATACGCTGCCAGCTGGGGTTTCACAGGTATTACCCTATTTCTGAACTTTGCTTTCCCTGCTTTTTCATTGTATCTGTCGCTCCTGTATTTGAGATGCTTGGTCTGTTTCTGTAGGTGCCCGCTGAGATAGTGCAGGAATGGCTTCATGCCTATTAGAGTGCATAGACTTTGGTTCGGAGGCAGCGCCGTAGGATCCTCGAGGTACGACTCTCTTCATGAGTTTCATCTACTTTGTACTATCCCTTGAATCTGAATGTTTGTATCCTCTTTGGCTGCAGCTTGAGGCTGAGCGAGCGCCGGCTGCTGGTGGGGAGGATGTGGGAACCAACGAGCAGTCCCCATCTCAGAGACCGTCTCAGAGACGCCGCCATGACTAGCTTTTAGGATTTTCTCTTTTCCTGTCCATAGTTAGTAAAAGAGGCAAGCAGAAATTGTATAGTGAAAGCAACCACAGCAAGAATTTTGTAACTAAACTTTTGTTCATGAAATGAAAAGAGCTTTTTGTTCCCCTAAATGCTTTAAGATATGCATGTGAAAGTCAGAACATGGCTTTTTGAATAAGCGTTTACTGATAGACAGTAATCTTTGTGAAACGGAGTACTGGCCGAAGAATCAATTGTGGCTGATGTATCAATTCTTCGGCTGTTACTTTGATTTTCCAGAAGTAAATCTTGCTCTGGCCAAGTGGCATCCCCTTTTTTCTTCCTTCTTATGCTTGGTTTTGATTTTTGCCTTTTGCTTTTGCCATATTCCATAGTCTGATTGCCAAACTCAAGCTTTCGAGGTATCCTGTTTATTGTGTCAATGACCTCTAGGTTAAAAGGGATGAACTACAATTCTTGTGTCTATTGCTGTTGTCAATTCCTCGAGAAAAGCATACTCATCTTTTGTGAGCTGAATACGCAGGGTTAGCTATGTCTATCATTGAGCACAAATCTTTTGATGTTTTCCTCTCTCCAAATGTTTGGGCCGCATCTCGATGTGAGATTGCCTACGTATCCCAATCAGGGAATCAAGCCTTTTTACGTAGTTCCAAGATGCACCACCTTTGGGGGTTGGGTTTTTCACTCTTGGTTTTTTTTCTTTTCACATGCTCTAAGTTTTGCCTTGGTTACCTGATGGAGGTTGAGTCCCTAGCAGGCTTTGCTCTTACTTTTGCTTGGGTGCCTTAGGTTGCCCAACGAGCGTTTTTCTCAAGAGGCTTTCTGTGTTTTGGAAAGGCATTTGATGGAGATATTCTTCCGAATCTCTTGTTACATTTGTACTTTCACAATGGGCAAGCTAACCCTAAGTGTTCTCACGGAGATAGCGTCTTCTCTCTAAGTTTTGACAAAAGCCTAGTTTTTAAAGCAACTAAAGTTCATCCTCTCCTTCCTTTTTGTCGGGGACACAAAGGACTTGATCCCTTCGAATTTTCCTTTGTTTTGGCAATGAGAGTATAGCGCATGGCAATTGCAATTTAGGAATTTAGATTTAAGATAAGCATAATCTAGAAGATGAAAAGGAAATTCTCTTAGCGGAAATAAAATGCCCAAACAGGGGCCCAAAACTCATTCTAGTTTGATTTAGAAAACAAAAGTAATGTTTAATGTTCTTTGCCATGTTGTGATTTCTCAGCTACTGTAGCATTTTGGGTTTGTCTCCTTTCCCTTTGTCTTTCGCAACTTTATACTCTTTTCCACCCTCTTCCTTACCAAACAGAGCCTTTGAACTGGGTCTACCCTTGAAGCTTGCATGGTGGCTACCTCCTTGAGACATGAGCAATCCCCAAATGGAAGTGTCGGTCTGGGTTTTCATCACCCTTTCTTTCTCCTTATTGATTGTGTAGCCGTCAGCTATTTCCACTTGGTCGAATAGTAATGTTAAGGAGATTTCGTCAAGTGGATCATCGCATTCTTCTTCCATTTCATCAAAGTCACTTTCCCCTGTCTATGGCTCTGCGCATATGAAATCTAGATCTTCTATTTCCTCTATCCATTGGCTATAGTCACACTCGTCGTAAGGGTTGACCCATGGCTGCATTTGAAACTCCTCTACTTTCTCTATGAGATTGATTGTCTCCCAAACAATGGGCGGTGTTGGAATTTTGGGACGGTTGATGCGTACCACCATTTGGGCAGGCTCGAAGCGAGCGTGCCTTCTCATCATGATGACCCTTTCTTTTTCCTTCTTCCTATTCTCAAACCAGATACGAAGCCATTCGTCGTCTTCCACAAATGGAATGTCTGGATCTTCCAAATTATGTTTTGCCCAGGAATGTTCTTTCCATTTCCTTAGCTTTTCTTCCTCTGATTGATCTTTGCTACTTATGTCAGACATGTCGGGATCGATCACTTCTGATTGATCGGACTCATTGTCCTCCTCCTCCTCCATCACAAAACACTCGTCCTCCTCGGGGAAGGTTAAGGTTGGTTTAGTTTGGTTGTTTTGGACAATGTATTGGCTAGGATTGTATGGGGTTGTGAGATAGATTTATGAGATTGATACTTCGAGGTGGTGGTTCAGCATTGTGATTAGGGAGTGGGTTGGCTTGCCCATCAGGTTTTGGAGGTTTTATAGTTCGGCTATCAATCAGGTCTTGAATGTCATGGCGGAGACGTATGCAGTTGTTTGTTTCATGCCCAGGGTGTTGGTGGTAGGCGCATTGTTTGTTAGGATCATGATTTGGGCCGTAGGGTGGCTGAGGAAGTGGTTTGTTTAAAGGTTTGAGATGCCTCTGGCGGCTGAGAATGGTCAGGGCTTGGGATAATGTCATGTAGAGGGGATCAAAATTACGGCGGGGTCGATTTGAATTCCGGGATGAGCTAGCTTGGAAAGGATCTTGAGGCAGGGATGTGCCAAGGGTATTTACGGAGGCGTGAGATGTACGGCTGGAAAAGGTTTTCTTAGGTGGAGGGGGAGCTTCTTCTTTCCCAATGAGCCCTAGCTTGATTCTATCTTCGATTTGCAACCCAGTGGCATGCAAGTGTTTGAAATTGGTGATAGCCCGCGTGTAGATGTGCCTGAGATATTTGGGTTGCAGGTTCTTGACAACTATCCTCACTTGATCTTCCTCAGAGGGGCGGTTCTTCATTTTGGCAGCCTTTTCCCTCCATCTTGCCACAAAGGTAGCAAAGTCCTCATTGGATTCTTGTTTGGTCATTTCCAAGTCTCAAGTTGTTAGCTCGATTTGGACATTATATGCATACTACTTGACAAAAGCGTTGGCAATTTCTGGCCAGGTCTAATAATGCACGAATTCCAAAGTGAGGAACCAGTTGAGAGCGCTTCCGGTGAGAGTCCTTTGGAACAATTGAGCGATGAGCTCATCATTCAAGCCCATTGGCTTCAGGGTGTTGATAACGTGGCGAACATGACTGGTAGGATTGCCAGTTCCATTGAACTTCTCGATGTTTGGCATTTTGAAATTCTCAGGCAGTTTGGATTCTGGGAAGAGGCAAAGTCCTTCGAAATCCAGAATTTGGACCCCTTGTGAACGGGCCAAGGCTTGTTTGATTTCCTTGACTTGCTTGGTCAATTCGGTACTTTCTGCCAATATCACTTTATGGGGATTCTCGTCTTCCATCGATCTTTCCTCATCCTCAGCATCTCTAGCTGCCTTTTCCGCTTGCAGAGCAGTGATTTGAGCTTGGAGGTCGGCAATGGTGGCGTCGTTGTCTGCCATGAAGGTAGAAGGTTTGCTTGACGAAGCTTGGGATTTAGTAAATGACGGGGTCTGTTGAGGGGATGACCGGGAAGTTTTCGGAAGCGGTTGGGATCGTTGTGGTGAGGGTGTTTTGGCAGATGAGGACGACATACGGGATGGTTGCAGAGACCTCTGTTTGGCGCAGCTTCGGGTGTTATAAGAGTATAAAGTTTGCTTCTTTGATTTACCTATTGTGCCTGCTTGAAAAGTAGAGTACCTGAAAGTCAGTATTTGGCTCGTGTAGGGTTAGGATTTGGGTTGAAAATCCCAACCCTTCTGCACAGAAAGAGTTATTTACAATAACAAATGATACAGGGTGTGGGGAAGAACTTGGAAGTAAAAATGCAAGTAGGTTCCTAGCCTGTAGGTTCCTGTCTTAGTTTGATAAGTTCTATGGCTTTCTAAAACATGCAAGGTTTTGGTAGTCTCAGGGTGCTCCGTTGTCAAAGGGCACCAATCATCTCACCAGCCCATCATAGGCAGTGATTTAGGTGATTCCCTTTTTGATATACCACTAGGTACGAGTGACTGTGGAGTTTGCTGGAACCCCCAACATAGCCCGTGTCATGCCGGGATATCAGGTGAACTCAACGGGTTGCCCGCTCGATGCATATGATAAGTGAATTAGACAAGGCATGTATTAGTCTTATGTTGAACTTTCTGGTTATGGCTCTCATGTCCCCAGCAGAGTCGTCAAAAACTGTAGACACCTCCCAAACGGGGCATCGCCCTACAGATTGATCACGTTTGTTTGCTTGATTGGTTGCTTGCTTCATAAACCAAAATCATGGACATTCCCATGGCTAGGAACATCGCCACATGATAGCGGTTATCATCAAAACAGAGTCGCCACCCAGTTTATTAAAACTAGGAAAACAGATAGAGATTCTGGGTACAGGAGCCAAGAGTACAGTAAAGGCCCGTTTGGATGCAGGATTAGGTTTGGAGGTGTTATGTAATAAGGGGGGATTAGATAGTAGGGGGTATTGGATAGTAAGGGATGGCCCACATTGATGTGATGTTTATGGAGTGGGTATTAAATAGTAGGTTGTTTGGATGAAGTATTAGAGAAGGGGGATTAGATAATACTTTGTTTGGATGGAGGATTAATAGGGGATATAAGGAATGGTGGATGATGTAAAAAACTGTCAAATGACCCTTTTACCCTTATACAGTCCCAAACTTAATTGTGTATTATGTTATATATATAATTGAAAAAATAATTAATATTTCACATTTTAATCCGTACTATTTAATTTTGACTAACAAATGTACACATTTATGAATATTAGAAAAAAATTTAGTCATTTATAATTTGATAAAAATTCGTATTTTTTTAAAAAATCTGGTTGTTTTTTTTTTTTTGGGAAAAATGCTTTGTTTGGTAGTTGAAAAAGTGTCCAACAATTTTGTTAGTTGAAATCTCATGTGGCCAACATATTTTTTTTGGTGAAAATGTGCCTAACTAATTAGGTTGGTAAATTTTTTCCTTATAAATTGTTCCCATGTCCCTTCTTCTCATTTCCCAGGCCCATATTGTTTGAGAAAAAAAGTTGTTCCGTATAAAGGTCAATCCTATTGATGGCACTGCGAATTTGGACCGAGGTGGAGGAAGAAACGTTACTTTCCAACCTTACGACCCTTGTAAATCAAGGAATTTGGAATGGCAATGCCCACCAACCCGCCTACTTGGAATATCTTCAAATTCAAATGCAAGTTTCTTTTCCTGAAGCAGGTATCGAACCAAATCATATACTTACCAAGATAAAGTATTGGAAACGAGATTATTGCTACATAACTGAAATGCTTCACCTTCCTGGATTTGGGTGGGATTCAAATGAACACAAAGTTGTGGCAGAAGATGAAGTTTGGAATGAATTAATTCGAGTAAGTAAATATTATATAAAGTCTTGTTCAATAAATTGAATTTTATAGGAAGTCTTGTTTACTAAATTTTCTTAAAATGTTTTCCCTTACTTTATGTAGGATCGGCGACAAGTGATACGTTATCGGAACAAGCAATTTCCGAAATTCGATCGATTGACCCATATTTTCAATCGTCGGGAAAACTAGAAGGTCGAAGTTGAAGGCATGTGTTGGCATGTGTTCGAAGAATAAATTTGTATTTGTGAAATAAATGGATTTGCCTTTTCATGGCTTCCTAATTTGTTTTATGTATGTGTGTGACAGTGCAATTATGTCGGTCATCTGTATTGTATCATGTTTTGAAGTGAATTTTCAAACTACCGAATAATTCATCATAGCCATACGTTACTTTTGAACCGAATAATCGAACCAATATGTAATCACATGATTTGTGAAATAAAACGTACAATTTACGAAATTCTTACAACTTAGACAGTCTTTCCCAACCTAATTCGTCCAAATTTGTGAAATAGAACTTACAACTTCATTCCGAACCAGAAAACAAATGTGCCAATAAAATACAACTTACGAAACCTAATAAAAAAGTTACAACAAAGTATGTTGTTAGACTAGTTTGATGTTGAACTCCCAAAGCACTTGCGGATGTCGAAGCACCGTCACTTGATTGATGTTTGGTTCAGGCAAACTCCATGTCTTGAATGAGCTGGTATCTTTCCTCATGAAATGCTAACAATGCTTCTTCCGCTTCGTCTAATGTGTTGTACTTTTTCTTGAAGTTCCCCGCGTATCCATTAACTTGCAATTCCGCGACCGCCCAACTTGTATATATTCCGGGTTTACGGCCAACGAAAACCACCCAAAACGTATCTTTATCTTGACTTCCCATTGAAAATCTATTTGGATACAACAAGTACAATATTTAGAAGTGGCAAACTGCATCCAATAGTACACATAACAGCCACCCCTAACCTAGAAAAGTGCACAAACCATCCCAGTCCAACCATTTTAGTGGGCTCAGAAAAGTCGTACGAAACACACGAGGGTACGCATGGCTGCAACGAAATGTTGCCCCGCCAAGGCACTACCTTGTTTTCCAATTAATTTTTTCATCATAGCCCTACACACACATAGTTCGGCCACTGGACAGATGAGCAACAACATTGTGGAAACTGGACAAAGCAGAACATGTATTGGACACACCAGTTTGGACACATGGTGGAAACTGGACAGAGCAGAACATGTATTGGACACACCAGTTTGGATACAGCACCATTTAGACACACCAGTTTGGATACAGCAGTTTGGACACATCAGTTTGGATACACCAGTTTGGACACACCAGTTTGGGCTCAGAATAAATTCATCATAGCCATTTCACACACCGCATGCTAAACAGCACAGAAAAGTGCAGAAAATTGCCCAAAATCAAAGTAGCCCTAAACAGCACAGGAATAAGCAGAAAACTGTGGAAAACTGCAGAAAACTGCAGTTTTGACAGGCCCATACAATCCCCCTTCACAATGGTCCTTCACAATCCCCATTCACAATACACACTTGCACACCTGCACTTGCAAGCACTTCCCCACACACACACATACACAAATGATAATGAACCAAAGCAGCAGCAGCACCAGTTTCAAACTCACAGCAGTTTGTGCAGAAAACTGCAGTTCGGACAAAGCAGTTTAGACACAGCAGTAAGACATGTTGCAAACGCAGATGAAGCTCACACACACACAAAATAGCTTGTCAGAGTTCAGAACAGAAACAAGAAGGCCTAAACTGAACCTGCTACACAAATGAAGCTCACACACACACACAGAAACCAACAGCTCAAAACTGAACAGAACCACCTATGTTCAGAACCAAAAGTTTGGACACAGTAGGGTCAGAAAAATAGGCTCAGAAAAAATTCATCATCGCCACTATGTTAAAAGCCTCACAAAACAGCCCACATAACAGAAACATAACAGCCCAGAAAACTTACAGAGGCCAGCAAAACCTATGCCAAAGCATGGCAACACATAGGCCACACACACTCACAGAGGGCAGCAAAACCTGTTTGGATGGGCTCAGATAATAAGGATGATACCTTGGCTGCAACAAATGTTACCCCGCCAAGGTATCGACCTTAATTAATTGATTCAAACTGGTGTGTCCAAAAAATAGCCCAAAACAGGCTCAATATCCATGCCAAAACACACCAGCAGCAGGACACACTTAGGACACAGCTTGGACACACCATGCCAAAACTCCACCATAACACAAGCCACACCTGCACATCCCACACCTGCTGCTCCCCTAAACACACACACACACTACACCATACCAAAACACCACCATTTATCACATTTGGCTCAGAAAAATTTCATCATAGCCACTACTTTACAACCTCACAAAAAATACCCAAGCTAACACATAGAACCATAGCTCAGAACTAGCAAATAACAGCATTGTTCAACCCCAAATTCCAGACCTGCACAGAAACAGGAAAAACACCTGCACAGCCTGAGTGGCCAGCAAAACCTATGCCAAAACAAAGCATGGCAATACACAGGCCACACACACACACTCACACTCACACACTGCTCCACAAAGGCAGTACTTAACCTGAAAATAATAGCCAAGCTAACTGTACAGAACAGAAAAACTGCTAAATAGCATGCCAATGTGATCAACAAGAAACTGCAGTAATAATGTCCAACCTTGAAAACTTCAGAACTTATAATGAAACCATAACCTTCATTTATGACATTTGGCTCAGAAAAATATCATCATCGCCACTAGTTAACCACTAGTTAACAACCAGAAAATAAGCCCAGAAACCACATGGAAACATCCCACACACTACACCTGCAGAACCAAAAAAATAGCCACACGTACTACAGAACATGCACCTGGTACACAGACACACACACACACGCTACACCCCCTCTAAAAGTGCACAACAAGAACATAACAAAACTGCAGAACCAGAACAGATAAAAACTTGAGAACCACAACAGAACACAACTGCAGAAACCATTTTTGTCCCCTACTAGACAGAGCAGAAATCATAGTGGGCTCAGTAAATTACTAAGAAACGCACGAGGGTACGCATGGCTGCAACCAAAAGTTGCCCCGCCAAGGCACTACCTTCATTTAGTTTGTCATTTTGTCATCACTGCCCTATTAAGGACCACTTAGAACCATTGGAACATAGAACAGCAAACTGGACATAGCAGTAACAACATAGCTGAAACTGCCCACAAAGTGCACCTGCTAAAAGGGGGGAAATGACAATCCCCCTTCACAATACCCCATCCAAATGGACTAGAATGGTGCACAAAGAACCTGAACACTTTACACTCACACACACACACTGATAAGCCACCACTTATCATACAAACGTAGCTCAAAAGTACCAGTGTCCAGAAGTACTAGGTGCCATTTGGCTCAGAACAAGGTCATCATCGCCACGAGTAATGGTACTTATTCAAACATTTGGATTCGATGTGGGCTCAAGCAATTAATGGAAAAAGATTGGAAGTTACTCATGGCTGCAACTAAGGTTACCTCGCTAAGGTAACTACCTTCTTTACCGAATTTAATATTTTCATCATCGCCCTCATTGTAGTACACAATCACCCAACCCCTGTCATGCAAAGCATAAATGAATTACATTCCCACTACAATAAGAAGACACCCACAGAAGCATATTTGACATAACATATTTGCCTTAACAAGTTTGATTACATCAACGGCTAGCATACAAATTAGTTCATGACATTGTTCTTAGTGGACCTCCTACAAAAGTATTAGATAGTCATAGTTTTTAGACATTCATTACAAATTAACAAATGGCCTATACAAGTATGCCGAGAACGTGCAGCCACTTCAAAAAAAGTGGGTGAAGTACCATTCGTGCTTATAATGGTACTTATGCCACTTCAAAAAGGGCACAACTATTGCCACTAGATGGGACCGTACACCTCTCCGACAAGGATGGCCTCCACCAAAGCTTGCCTCTCCTCGGGCTTCGTGCCATAGAAGTCGTCAACCCTCTCTTCGTGGCTCACGATTACGGCACTGAGCTTGAACTTCTTCGCCAATGTGATATTGAGCTTGGACAACTCCTCTTTGACCATCGTGCGTCGCGCGGATAGCTCCTTCTCGTAGCCAAAGGAATTGGCCAATTTCTCCACATGGACATTGCTAGATTTCAAGTAATTGTCCATGCTCGCATAGATGGACAACTCCGCTTCACCCATTCTTGTCCTCTTCCTCCCCTTTTGGGCTCCAACATTAGCCGCCGGCATTGAGACACGGGGAGTGGACGTGGGGAGTGATGCATGAGGTGTGAACGCTTGAGGAGTTGTGGGAGTGACGGGAGTTGTGGGAGTGTTGGGGAGACGTACGTCGTAGTCAGTGAATAGAGCTTCATAGAAGTCATTGGAGTTGTGTGGCTCCACAGTTTCGTTGCCAACTTCCGGCTGGGCCATTTCGTCATAATCTTCCGCACCCGCCCCCGTAGCCCTATCCTTGCCAATCCTCAAAGTCCGGGAAAGACTTCCCGTACAAGCCTTGGGCCTTTTTCGAATGGGCCTACACAAATATTTGGAATTTTAGTAAGGCATACCAATGCCTTAATATTCAATTCAAGCATTGGAATTGAAAATTTACCTTTTCGTACGCATCCCAACTGGGTTGCTCCACATCAATTCGATTGTTGACAAAATCCCACCTGAAACCACTTAGGTTTATAATGTCAACTAATCTACCCCATATGGATTTCCAATGGTTGACCTTGGAGTCAATGTGGGGGTTTGCCTAAAGGGTACACCCCGGGAGCACTTTGTGTAACTCCTTTTGCAAGTGGGTGAAGTAACCCATTCGGAAGCCATTCTCGGACTTCCATCTCTCCGCTTCTTCACTCAACATGCACTTCATTAGCGCATCCTCCTCAACTTTCCTCCAACTCCTGCGTTTTTGCTTGGTCGGCCCTTCCACCTCCACTACTTCGACTTCATTAGTGGCCATTACTGCACATGCATTTCAATATGTGCAAAAACTATAAAAGTAGGACCTTTACACAAAATTTTAGAATAGAGCATGAAATACAATCGTATGTTATAAGTTGTTCAACAACAAAAGTTACCACGACATTACAAATAGTACAATTACAATGTCAAACACAACAGAAAACACAACAAAAGCAAATACAATCAAGGAAGGATGCCCTCCACTTGTCCCCCACCAGTGGCTATCCATTGGTTATACATGGCCGCCGCTAGAGCATCCCTCCCTGCGCTCCACTCATTGGAACTCTCTACGGCACCAATGTGATCATCAACAGGGACATCGTTGATATGTGCTCGTTCCCACGCTGTGTACTCGTGTTCAATTGGATCGTTGGGCATCTCTCTCTTAATTAGATTATGAAGAAGACAACATGCCGACACGATACGACATTGAGTCCTTATCGGGTAATAGGAGGGAGATCTCAAAATTGCAAACCGCATCTTGAGAACACCAAAGCTTCTCTCAATGACATTCCTAGCGGCGGAGTGTTTCATGTTGAAGAACTCCTCTTTGCTTGTTGGCATATGGCCTTGCCTCCAAATGTTAATGTGATATCGTTGGCCACGGTATGGTGCTAGAAAACCGTTCCCATTGGTGTATCCAGCATCAACAAGGTAATAATGTCCTGTAACGAATGGAAGACAACACATTGATGGGTGGATAAATGTAATGGAGTCAAACGAAACATCAACTTAGGATATGGAACATACCATGGGGGACTCTTAGACCGTGGGGTCTTTCCATGGCGTTCCCAAGGATTCTAGAGTCAATGGCCGATCCTTCCCAACCAGACAATACGTAGACAAAAATTAGGTCCTGAGTACATACACCTAATACATTTGTAGCAATTTCCCCCTTCCTCGACCTATATTGTGGCCTGTCAACGGCTGGGGGATTTACTGGGACGTACGTCCCATCCAATGCCCCTAGACAATTATAACAAATTTGGAAAAGATTATTAACGTTAGTGAATATGGCCAACTAGAGGAAAGGTTTAGAATGGAAGAAATACAAACAATTGAACACGACTATACCTGAAACTGTAACGCCCCCATTTTCGGGTACGTTAATTAAACATTTTATTGATAAAATGAACAGAGTCTGGCTCATTATTACATTGTTAATCTCACAAGGGAGTACATTTATTCAAAAGGGAAGGGGACTAAGGTTTCTAACTACAGCTCCGCCTGCTCTTCCATCCTAGCCAGCTCCTCAGCTCCAAAAGCCTCCACAGTGTACATCTCACCCTGTTCGTCTATAAGGTCTGATGCATTATACCGGTGTCGCCACCAATATAATACGTCAGGGTCACCAAGAAGGTAACACCGTGAGCTACAAAGCTCAATAGGATAAACCATACCCACTAACCAATAACTTACAGCAAGGAAGCATATAAACAATTGCACATACTCATTCAACAACATAGTTAAACAATGACACATCCACATTCGATATCTTTCTGGCATTGGTGTCTGTGATATCAGAGTTTCTCCTACGCAGCGTTTCGTAGACCGTGTCGCCCTTTTTACTTCATTATCACTTCAAAATCAACATTTCCAAAGTTTCTTCATCAAATCGCTACTAATGAAGCTACCAAGTCCGGCTCCATTAGCATCGCTCACGATGGGCTACCAAGTCCGGCCACATCGCGGTTTCTCAAAAACATCTTCTTCCAAATCTTGCATTGGCTCCTCTTCGCGGATAACCAAGCCATATTGCCACATGAGGCTACCACGTCCGGCCCCATTGGCAATCTTCACAATGGGCTACCAAGTCCGGCCTCATTGCAGTTTTTGAAAACACTCACACAATGACTACCAAGTCCGGTCATTATGTAGTTTCAAAATGTTTTCTGCATGTTAATCCCATCCTTTCTTTAACCACACCCTTGGTGTTATGTTTCTACTTTCTCGGTTGTTGTGTCTCGTTGTATGCCATGACTCCGCGGTAGTTCTTTTCATGTAATCATAGAAATCTTGAAACTAAACTAGCAAGATCATTTAACTCTATATTAAATAGCATGCTCACTTTATCACATTATCATACTCAACATTTAATCATACAAGGTAAAGCATAGTGTCACATGGACGGACACCTTTGGAGTGGTAAACCACTTATGCTTTTATCAACAACAAGTAGTCAAATAATCACATAATCATGCTCATAATATGAATACTTAAAGCTAAGCTACAAACATTATCTTTCAATATTCATTCTTTCTTTCATACGTTCAAAAGAGCATATGTTTATTGATTTGCAATGCATATATCAGAATAGTGTCGATGGAAATTCAACATATACTTAGGATTCGAAGGTATAGAATAGTCTACAATCATTTCAAAATACGCATACAATACGCTATACTTAGAGTTTAGGAGGTATAGGAAAATCCTACGTATACTTAGGAATAGCGGGGACGGAGAATTCTACCGTTCTTCTTGGCAGTAGGCGGCTACGGATTTGGAAAGTGGTACGTCAGACGGAGTAACAGCTTAAGAATGGCTTCGATAGCTTCGAAAGAGAAAGGTTTCTCTCGAAACTTGATCTTGACTAAAGCTACCAAAACTTTTGGATTGATATGGTGGTCGTATGGTGGTTTAGTAGCGGCACTTGAAGAGTTTCTTGAAGAACTAAGGAAGAAACTCAAGAACAAGCAAAGAACAACAAGAACACTAAGCTTCCTAGAGAGAAGTTGGAGCAATGAAAGGTGTGAGTTGAAATGGGAAGGAAAGGGTGCTATTTATAGCCAAAGGGTGACCTATTATCCAATGGGTAAATTTCCCCCTAACATTTGTTGTCCAATGGACAAAGAATTGACTAGATTTGATTGTCCCTTGGTGAGGTAGGATGATGGCTCAAAGGACATGACTAGGCTCATTTGTACACTTTGCACACATCACACAATCTCTCTCTCCCTCTCTCTCTCGGCTATCTCTCTCTCTCTTTGGTACAATGTAAGTACATAGGTGGAAAGTTTACAAGATTTTCTTTCCAATCTAGGACAAGTCTAGGTTAATTTATTGGGGATTTGGTCTGGTCTAGTACTTGAGAAGTTTGGATTTGGATTGAAAGAGCAAGAAACCCTAGATTTGGTGGTACTAGATGATATGTGAAGATTGGCCAAGGACTATGACTAGGCTTGGAAGAGTACAAGGGCACACATCACCAATCTCTCTCTCCCTCTCTCATTCGGCCTCTCTCTCTCTCTCTATCCCTCTCTCACTCTCTTGGCCTCTCTCTCCCTCTCTCTCTCTCTCTCTCTCTCTTTCTCCTGCAATGGACACCTAAGCATGAAAGGACAAGGGTTTGGTGTTTGACTTAGAAAGAGTAATAGATTGTGGTGTAAGGTTGCAAGAGGTTTTGGTACCCTAAGAATCTATTTCAAAATCTTCATATCTTCTTCTTTCATTAGTACAAGTACTTATATATATATATATATAACTTAGATTTGGAAGAAGAAATCTAGTACTTGTACATCAAATCCCTCTCTCTCTATCCTATCTCTCTCTCTCTCCCTCTCGGAAATCTCTCTCTCTCTCTCTCTCTCTCTCTCTCTCTCTCTCTCTCCCTTTCCCTTGATTAATATATGAATACCTAAGGATGACTAATTATAAAGGACAAGGGTTGGTTGGTTGACTATGGAAGAGTAAAGAATTGGGTTTGCAAGACTTGTAAGAGATTTCATGTACTTCCAATCTCTCCCATCTTATTCATATCTCACTCTTATACAAGTACATGTACTTGAGATGGATAAACAATTGAGTTTGGTAGAAGAAAGACTAAGAGATACATCAAAATTTTGATCTCTCTCTCTCCTATCTCTCCTATCTTTCCTCCCTCTCTCGGCCATCTCTCTCCTCTCTCTCGGCAATCTCTCTCTCTCTCCTCCTATCTCTCTCTCTCTCTCTCCCTCTTGTACTCCTATGTATAATATATGTATACTTACTAGATATGGAAGGACAAAAGAAGAATAAACAAATGGGGTTTAGAAAGAGTAAGATTTTCCTAATAAACAATTGGATTTGGCACATGTGTACTTCCTATATTTTAATAAAGGGTAGGTATACACTTGCCTTATTATAAAATTTAGGTACATATAGAATCCTATGGAAATATATATATATAAGTATAAGTCTTATTCTTTCACTAGAGAATCCCATGGGAAAGTTGGGTAATGCTAGTAACCAACATACATTAGTACTAGTCCTATTATCCAATGAATAATAATTCCCCTAGTAGTTATTAACCAATGGGTCATAGTCCTCCTAACTTTTATTATTCAAAGGTTAAAGATAGAAAGTACTAGGCTTATATAATCTATCTATACTAGTACAATGACTCATGGTGAATCTACTTAAAATAATAGATCTTGTACTAGGTAGAAAGACTAACCTATTGTCCAATGGTTAATAATTCTCCTAACTTTTATTATCCAATGGGTAAAGATGGTAAGTACTATACTTGCTTAATGTATGTATATAAGTACAATGACTCATGGTGAGTTCATTAAACTAATAGATCTTGTGCTAGGTGGCAAAACTAGGTTATGAACCAATAGGCGATGTTTTCCCTAACTTCTATGGACCAATGGATAAAAGGGCAAGGTGTAATATTGGATTATTATATATACATCTTCCTATATGATACTTTATAGATGTACCTTAATAGAATAACTTAGGTGAAAGATCTAATGTCCAATGGATAAAGATTTTCCTAGCATTTATCGTCCAATGGGTAATAGTCAAAGATGATCTCGGTTCAGAGGGTTACTTCAGGGTTTGAAAAGGTTCACAAGGTTCAACTAGGGTTGAGATTGGTTGTTAGGTCATCTCAATGAATCGGTTAGAAGCTAATTAGGCTTGCTAAGTAGGATTTCTAGTCAAGAAATACGATTCTACGACTTGTTTCAGTAATTAGGGAAATATACTAACACACTTGTCTTTAGAAAATGACTATATTGCGTGGCGTGATGAAATCTAGTTTTATAAGTCTAGATTTTAGTAACGACGGATTTTTGGATATTAGAAAGGAATTTTCAATGGAATCCAAGTAATTATAATAAAATTCAAATTTTTAACGAAATTTTCACTAACCAAAAATCAGGGTCGTTACAGAAACCAATTCCACCTAGTGTCTTGGTAGTTAGCAGGTACAGGCTCAGGCGTCACTAGGAGCATTCGGTGAAGGCGCAAGACAGCTTGGAGTACAGCATTGAAATGCCTACTTATTGTCTCAGTAGACCTATAGAATTGAAATTTGGTACGCCTCTGCTTCGTATGGTGAGAGAGGACCCACAAGAATATTGCTACCCTCTCCTCAAGACATACGTTGCGTGAGTCCCCTAACCCAACACCTCGGACTAAACAACAAAGTCTTAAAAAAGTATGCCTATTCACCCTCAATTGCTCGTGGCAGTCCACGTCAGTACCCCGTACAAGCCTATTGATATTGTTTATGTGCGTCTGGTAAGAGTCCGGATTCGGAGACAATTCCGGACGAGGCTCCGAATGGCGAAACATGGACGTGATGAACAAGTAGAGACGAAAACAACCAATCACAGCATTCATAATGGCATGTAATGCCATGAACCCCTCTTGCTCTTCTGTTTAATCTTGCCATCCTAAAAAATCTTGGCATCCTAAAAAACACTTACAAGGTTTAGGGTTTTTTATGAAAACCTAATCTTCGGATCCTAATTAACAATGATCAACCCAAGTAAAGTGCAAGATACTAAATAGTGGCTCACAAATAAGGGTCATAACATAAACAATGAGGCTGTTTCGTAATGATGTGAGGTTATGTTTGAGGCATTTCCATGGTGACACTACTTCCAAATCATACATTTAACTAAATAGTAAAGAATCAGACCACGAAGGTGTACAGCATATCACATGAAAGCATCCAAGCATCAGTAGATAATCAAAATGGTGCTAGATTACTTGTATCATTCAGGCTTATACGATGAGAAGTGACAGAAAAAACTAGCTATGAAATCATTCAGGCTTTTGGGTGAAAGACTGGATCTCTTAATAGATCGTATTAAATGAGAAGAGCTAAAAAGAACACACTCCTGGTCATTATACTAATTACAGAAGATCTATGTTATCTACTCTCAAGTCAATATAAAAAATGTATGATCAGTGTGGCCTCATTCACCATATCTTGAACTGTATCTATCCAAAGTCGAACCCTAAGTTGTGTCACTTCTTTTCACCTCATCCCACGTTCTCACCTTCCTTAATTTAGTTCTTTTTAACACCCCCTTGTTGATCAAATTTCTCTTTAGTCCTCACCACTCAAATGGCTTTTCTCTTCTGGTTTTGCCCTATGATTTGTGCCTCTTCTCACTTGTTAATAAAGGATGACCTTTAATTTCATCTTTCTAGTAAAACGATTCATTCATTTCACACTCCTAATTTATGCTACACTGCTGTAATGGAACATGGCTTTTCTAAGTGCCTTAACATTTTTGATCCAGAAACAATTGAGAGCATTCATGACATTATTAAAGGAACCCAGAGGGCCTGTGCATGGGCGCACAACATTCCTGTTATGCACAATCTCAGTCGTTCGTCTGTGTTTTAAATGATCCGGATTGAAATGAATTTTTTTCAAAAACAAAATAACTCTTTCCCAAATTTTTTTTATTTAAATCTTGACCATCTAAAACACAAACAGGCGGTTGGAATTGTGCACAACAGGTATGCACCGTACTAATTCTACTGAACAACAAGGCCCCCCGCTTTCATTACACAGCAATATCACGATTGAAATCTGGAATAGGTGTATTATAGCTACCGAAACCCATGCAACCCATTACCAGTCGAAACCCTAGCGCCCAAAATCGAACCTCAACCTACAAAATCTGAAACAAAATCCAAAACCCATGCATCCCATTACCAGTCGAAACCCTCGCGCCCTAATCGAACCTATTAACCTCACACTGAATCGAACTAGCAACAGAGAGAGTGCGGGAAGAGTAGGAACAGAAAAAAGCACAAAAAATTCAAACCCATACCTCACTGAATCGAACTCAGATCAAAATTCACCCAAAATCGCCACAAACCTCTCGTCGCTTCGAAGAACAAGTGCCGCGAAGAATTGTGACAGGAATGGGTACCTCGGGGTGGGAAAAGGGGATTAAGAGGGGTAGATCCGTCCGAAAAAGAGGGGAATTCGGGGGTATTCCCCAGCAACTGGTCGAGGGCTGCCCATCGCTAACACCCCCTCAGCTGGTGTTAGCAGGTGTAGTGGAAGACGGGGGAAAGACAATACCCCCTCCCTTTTGAGATCCCAAACGGGGTATTAGGGTGGGGTCCAGGTGTTAAAAGGGGGGATTACACTACACCCCTTTACAATACCCCATCCAAACAGGCCCTAAGGGGAAGGTGTTAGGCACCCCTCTCCAAAAACTGTAGACACATCCCAAATGGGGCATCGCCATACAGATTGATCACGTTTGTTTGCTCGATTGGTTGCTTGCTTCATAAACCAAAATCATGGACATTCCCATGGCTAGGAACATCGCCACACGATAGCAGTTATCATCAAAACAGAGTCGCCTCCCAGTTTATTAAAACTAGGAAAATAGATAGAGATTCTGGGTACGGGAGCCAAGAGTACAGTAAAGGGAAGGTGTTAGGCACCCCTCTCTGCCCAGCCGTGAGACTGGCCCATAATTATTCAACATAAGACATGTAGATGCTTTGTTTAATTCTAAACACATAGTCAGTTTAATTAGGCCTTTAAACAGTAAGTAAAGTGAGCCAGTGCGACAAGTAGAGCATGCATCAGAAAGCAGAACAAAAACACTACAACAAAGTTGGTCTATGGCGACGAAAATTAGCGACGAAAGTTATTTTTGTCGCCAAAGGGGCGCTATTGGCTACGGAAAAAAATTTCATCGTCGAAGGCTTAGTTTTTGGCGACGAAAATAATTTCGTCGCCAAATGCAAATTTTTGGCGAGAAAATCCCAAATTCTTCGTCATAGGGCAGCTTTTTAGCGAGGAATTCAAAATTTGTCGTCATAGGGAGCTATTTAGCAAGGGAAAAAAATTCGTTGACAAAGGTTGGCTTTTAGCGACAAAATTTTAGAATTCGTCAGCATTGACCGAATTTTTTGACTGATTATTTTTAAATTTTTTATATTATTTAGCATAAAAAATAAATAGAAATATTCATATTAAATAAAATATACATAGTTTAGTTTAAAATTTAATCATAAAAAGGTAATATATATTATACATAATTTAGTTTTAAAAACTTCGATAGTTATCCATTGGCGGTGGCGGCGGCGTGGTGGGGTGGCCTGGGTGAATTTGTAGGAATGGTGGTGGTGGTGTAGTGGTGATGTGGTGGTGGTAGTTGCGGTGATTATGGTGGTGGTGGAGTGGTGATTGTGGTGGTGGTGGTGGTGGAGGAGGAGTGGTGATTGTGGCGGTGGTGGTGGCACGGTGGTGGTGGTGGTGGTAATGGTGACGTGGTGGTGGTTTCGGGAAAAAAAAAAACGAATTAGAAATAGTATATATAATAAATATTAGTCTTCTAGTAAAAGATGGTGTGTTGGTGTAGTGGTAAGGGCTTGGGTATTATAGGCGCGAGGTCTTGGGTTCGAAACCCACTGGGAGCAAAAAACGCGAGCATAAGGGTGGAAAGTTTTTTTTGCTGCAAACACAATCGACAACGAAAAATTTCGTCGCCAAAAACAACCAACGCTGACGAAACTTTTTCGTCGCCCAAAACCGAAATAGACGACAAAAAAATTTGTCGCAAAAACCAAAAAAGCCCGACGAAAAAAAAATTTCGTCGTCAGGGGTCTTTCTCGTCCAACAAAAAACAACGAACGGGGACGACGAAATTTTTCGTCGGCAATCAGTTTGGCGACGAAAATCATGTAATTGCTGGCAAAAATTTTTCCTCGTCTTTGACCTATTTTGTTGTAGTGAAATAAAGCTGTCCCAGGGTAATGGATCCCGCGGCCGGTGAATGAATGTCACGGCCGAGGGATCCTCCTGGTTTAATATATCGGCCGAGGGATCGAAGCCCCGATCGATGTTCTTCCTCACACCAGACATAAAAGTTAGCAGATGATCAAAACGCTACGGTTAGTCAAAAATACAATAAGTAAAACAAACCAGAGGCCGTTGGGCCTCACCACCTTGATCCCTCAGTTGCTTGATTGCTTCGGATTTGATTGTGATTGACTGATTGCCTCTTTGAAAACCCTAGGGTTAGGGTTTGAACTTCGAGGTTTGATCGTCGGATTGATGGCCGCCTTCGGGAGGTTAGGGCTTTTGAAGAGAGGGTTTGAGAGGGTGTTTCTGCAGAGTTTCGTGGATTGAGAGAGTAATTTCACTTATGAATTTCGTGGTTCAAATGCCTCTTTATATAGGCAATTGGTGACTCACTCCGGCCAATCAAATGGCACGATTGCAATTGCAATGCAATTCGAACTCTTCGTTGTAATCTCTGAACGTAGCCCGAACGCATCGGGGAGGTAGCATAGTTGGATCAAACGTCTGACAGAACGTTCCAGAGTCTGGAAAAAGGACGATCTGGCGGCTAAGCAATGGATCTGGCAGCCGAGTAATGGATGATACGGCCGAAGGATAGATCTTGCGGCCGAGGGATTGATCTCTCAGGGAGATTTTCTAGCAACAGGTTACTCGGGTGAGGAAATGATGTTAAGGCCGTGAGATCAATGTCACGGCCGACAGATGGATTCTCCTAGGCTTCTGTATTTTTTGTCTGAAAGGCTGTATGGCTCTGGATGGGGTCCTCTAAGTGGCTCAAAGTTCTTACCGAAAGTCCTAAGGTTCTCGAGAAGGCAATCAGCAATCACTGTATCCATTTCATCATCGGGATGGTCCCCAAGGTGGGACTTGAAATAATCGTTAGGCCAAATTGGGGTGTCTACAGTCCTAGGGTTTCCCTTGTGGAGGGTCCTAGGGTTCCTATTATTGATCTTTTGGAACAAGTCACGGTTACTACCGAGGATCATTTGCAACCTTGTGTTTCGGATATGATTACTGCGAAGCAATTAAGGAGATGAGTGTGGAGAATGCTCGATTATGTCAATTACTTGAGGATCGGGATAAATCTCTTGAGGCTAAGGGTGCTCCCTTGTGGAGTAGTGTTGTTGCTAATGGTGGGGCTGCTAACAGGAGTTCTGGTGGTGGGGTGGCAGGGTTTCCTATACCTGTGGCTGCTCCTGTGAGCATGAAGCTTGAATATATCCCCCCTGTTATTCTTAATGATAGGGTGGTGGTATCTCCTCCTAAAGATGTTGAGGAATTTGGGCAATCAAAGTGGCGAAGATGCATAGTTGGCCATTTTTTGGACAAGAAACTATCATTCACGGCTGTCAGGAATATTGCTATGCGTATCTGGGAAAAGTTTGGGATTTGTGATGTTTTGTCAAATGAGAAGGGCTTCTTTTTCTTTTTGTTTGAAGGTGAGAAGTTTCATCAGCTTTTGGAGAGGGTCTGTGGCATTTTGGAGGTAAGCTTCTTATCCTCAAGCAATGGCACCCTAATCTTAGACTGGAGAAAGAACAGCTGTCGTTGATTCCCCTTTGGGTTCATTTCTTCAATGTTCCATTGGAGTTTTGGACTGGTCCTAGGCTCAGTTATATAGCAAGTTCTATGGGACTGCCTCTGTACATGGACCAAATGACTGAATCTGGCCGACACTACAACAAATCAGCCCTTTTATAGCGTGCCAAAAACGCTATAAAACTATATACATAGCGTTCTGGAGAACGCCTTATTAGGCGATGCAATTAAAAGTCCTTTCTTTCAATAGCGTTCATTGTCCGCTATTGTTAAAATAATCCACAGCAAACAAAGAACGCTATCAAATGTTAAACATAGCGTTCAAATGAGCGCTGTACTAGCCTCTGCTGTTATAGATATAAGACCTTCCATAGCGTTCAATGTCTGCTATAAATAAGAGACCTTCCATAGCGTTCAATGATTGCTATAAATAAGAGATCTTCCATAGCATTCAAAGCCTGCTATAAATTGGAGACCTTCCGTAGCATTCAAAGCCTGCTATAAATTGGAGACCTTCCATAGCATTCAAAAGTTGCTATGAATAAGCAACTACACTAATGTAAAATGGTACATTCCATAGCGTTTATGCCCGCTATAACCTGTCAACTTCATATATACAATTGCAAGCATTCATCGCATCCTATACAAAGCTCTGAAAAGAACTAATTAAAACCAATCGTCGAGTTTAATAATTGCCATAAAGAAGCTCCCATATATTCATACATTAATTGTTCCATACAAAACCATGCAATAGGAGACTTCATCTAACATCACTTAAGTCTAAATATAAGTACCTAGCTAACTATGGCCTTCATCTTGCTAACATTTGCAAGGAGGAAAGTTGCCCAGCTATACAAAAAAGGAGCATCCCAACTATACAAAAGAGGAGCATCCCAACTATACAAAAGAGGAGCATCCAGCTATTCCCAGCTATACAAAAGAGGAGCATCCCAACTATGTCTTCATACAAAAAAGGATCATCCAAGCTATGTCTTCATACAAAAAAGTAGCATTGAGGCTCTACAAAAAGAGAGGAGACATCAATGCATAAACTTCAATTGAGATCGAACGTCCAACACTAGCAAGATCATAATCTCCATCTCTAGCAAAAAGTGATGAAATATCGATCTTCTCTTTCAACCAATCGACCTACATACAATACAAGAAAGAGACTTAGAAGATTGCAAGAATGTTACTTGTTGAAGAGTCATATACAAATATATATTGTGTCCAAAATCTGTGACAGTATCATGGCCACAAGAGCAAAATCTATGCTATATTATAACAAACGAACTCTGAGTAAAACAAATAACTTCACAACCCTAACAACACTGAACGAGCTAATGAGCATATATGAATTGCAAGTTGTTCAATCTTAGCAAGCTTTAAAATGGATTGAAGATATCTCACTTGTTTATTTTTCAACAGATCTCAAGCAAACTTTTAACTAAGCCGAACACGAGCCCAAACTTGTTAAAGTAAGGAGCTTCAGAAGCATCGAGCTTTGTTTATTAACTTGCCACCATACTGCTACCACATCTTTTGCCAATGTCATCATCCTATATATTGACTATTCTACCCACAACTGTACAAAGACAATGCAATCCCAAGTTAAGTTGCAAATCATGATCAAATCGTGAATCGGAAGTTTCACAACCGTCAATTGAACTGAGTAATGAATAGAACCATAAGAATCTCATTACTATGTGAATGACTCGGAGTTTGTCTGACATCCTTTTATATCCCAAAAACACTTCTAGAAAACTCTAAAGCTCAGGAAAAGATGCCCCACAGGTATAGTACAATTTGACACTAAAACAACAATATATTCAACTGCTAGGGTGCTATTGCTTAAATCTGAAATCTGCTAGGGTGCCATTGCTTAAATCTGAAATCTGCTCGCTATTGCTTAAATCTGAAATCTGCTCGCAATACAAAAAGTTCAATTGACAAATCATGTCCTCTTCGTTGGTACAGAAAGCAAGTTCATTCACTTACCAGTAAAATGCGCATATCAGATGAAAGCCAAGGATCTATTACTAAAGTTTAGTGAATAACCAAGAACCAATATTAATCAAACCACCTAGGCCTTTAGATATGTTTGTAACAATCCACTATTTACACATAGCCTAGCCAGGTATGAATTGCATTAGTCATCTCTTGTGGGTTATTTGCTCAACCACCAGATTGTACGCCCGTTGTGTGTATCGAGCCATGTTGAAAATCTACTATTTATTCGTGAATGTAGATGTTTAATTACCGGCTATTACAGCTACATAAAATGGTTATATTCTACCTGTACAAATCGAATGTTAGTTCATGAGAGAACCAAATGGTTATATTCCCCCATCCAGTAGCAATCAGGCATACATTTATCATCGAAGAGAATTAACTCAATATGAAGGAGGGAATGTACATTACCCCGGCGAAGTGTCCATAATGACTTGACTAGCAGGCCACGCGATGGTAGTTCCCACTGCATCGACGACATAGGTCAGATCACTTGTAGGCCTCCAAAGAAACACTTTAGGTTTCTTTGCTACATCCACCCAAACTTTCATTGCGTTAGGTCCGATCGGAACACAATGACATGTTTCATTTGGATCACTTGAAGACCAACGCCCCTCAGCAACTACGTCTCCTGTCCCCATCCAATCTAGCAACTTGCACTTGGTATTCGGACTGATGTTCACAATCTTTACCAACAAATTGATATAACAAAATTAAACAATGATAACAACATAATTCGATGCAACAATGTAATCGATGGTATTTTTTACCCTTCAGCATCTTTTATGCAACAATGTAAGATTATGCTATTTTTTGCAAATGCTAAAGTAAACATTTTTTTTACCGAGGGAGAAACAATGGGTGTAGTTGGTGTTCCTTCAGTTGTTGCCGAACTTTGACCCTAGAAAGTTCAAAAACGAAACAAATAAAACGTAGTTACTCAAAGTAATCCGAAATGACCAGCAATGAAGAAAATGATAAGCTACTTACTTGGCTTTTCTTGAACTCCTCGACTGTATTTTTCACATATGCCATTTCAGACCTCAACTGAACATTTTCTTCACGTAGTGCATCAAACTGACCATTCATTTGTGATAATATAGCCAATCTTGTTAGTGTGACTCCTTTTCCAAATGTTCTTAACCGGCCACGCTTCTCAGGACCAAGCACTTGAGAAAGAGCATCTTCTTTCAGATTAGTTGAAGATGAGTTTGGTTTATCCCGTTCAATTGTTTCCATATCTTTCTAAAAATGGCATAACGATAAACCAATGTAAATGACTAGGACCAAACTGTGAACATATATAACCAATAAAACATACATATAAAGAATGAGCCATGGCCTTACAATCTTTTGAGCAATTTTTTTGTTTGCGGGTTGACCTTTCTTGTTTGTATGTCCATCAGCCCAAACAACGGCTCTACTTATAGAGGACACCTTATTTTTCTTTTTCTAGAGTACAAACAAATATTTGGTCAGAATTGAAGTTATAGTTCATAAATGTGAAGTACAATGATCTTTGATAATGAACAAAAAAAATAGAGGTATTACCAGCTCAACAGTCAACCGTGCATATCCCTTACGACTCATAGTATGTTGCAGCTCCAATTGTTTCTGTCTCATACCTTTGAATTTATTGCTTCTAACCTACACTCAAGAATAAACTAAAATCACAACCATTCTTTCGATATAAATCAGCAGGGAACCACTGGAATTCCAGTTATAATTGCCATCCTTAATTATATTTTGGTTAGCTATGACTACAACAACTTAGGAATGACTTGTCCGCCAAAGTAGAAAACTATCTTTCTTCCCCGGCCCTTGTCTTAAAAACTTTTCCAGCTCTCCTCTTGTTTATGAGATTCCGTATTCGAATGACTTGTCCGCCAACATACCAAATGAATGATGTAACTCACTTATTGGTGCTCAAATACAGTACTAGCTAGATTCCAAACATAATAAATTATTTACCGCATCTTATTTTCCAGTTATCAGAAAGCAGATTACATGCAAGCAAGCAATGCATTTTGCACACGTGTATTTGAACTTGGATCCATTTTTCTTTAGAAAAAGAAGCAGCAAAGGAAACCATGACCATTCTTTTGATATAAATCAGCAGGGAACAGCTGGAATTTCAGTTATAATGGCCAGCCTTACTTTTATCTTGGTTAGCTATGACTACGACGACTTAGGAATTGGGCAATTGTCTTGAGGCATCAAACAGATTTTATATTTCCACTGGTACAAAATAACAAACCTTCATTGAGAGGAAGAATAAGGTTAGGGCAGTACAGTATTAATTAAGCACCGTTGACCACTTTAGTCAACTTTATTATCAAAAGACCCTGCCATAAGTCAGTAATTTAAAAAATTAAGTTTTTCAGAAAAAAAGAGTACAAACCAGCATCAAAATCAGCTGAAACCAGTATGCAAACTGCAGAAAAAATCGCAAGAAAACACACCCACAAACAGCACTAAAATCTCCCAAAAGATGCTATGAAAGCTTTTAACATACAGCAGCATATAACAGCAAACACTAACAGCAGGCACAGCTACAAAAACAGCAAACCAAGATGAACAACATGCTTTATTCTTTTGAGAGAATGAAGAAAAAAATCAGGAATAAAGTGGTGTATGGACAAGGTGCACATACCTTGAATTGTTCACTAGTCTTTTCCTTCACAAAATCCTTCCAATCTTGGAGCGATTTGATGTTATCAGGCTGTAGCTTTAGCCTTTCTTCCTCATTTGAAGCATTTCTTACTTTTCTGACTAATGTCGACTTTGAGGCTCTCCAATCTTCATTCATTTTCCGGAAAACCATTTCTCTATGCCATTCTTCATGAAGATTGAATCTTACCTAAAAATTTGAATGTAACTTACATGATTTTCTATAATTTTTACATTCAGTAGAGTAATAGTATGTGAAAAAATAGAGTTGAAATAATGACACCACATTTGGTTGGATGGAATTATGTAACTAAAAGCATTATACTTGGGCACTATACCATACCTTAACAGATTGCCATAGGATTTCTGCCATTCCCGTAGGAAGCTTTCGCCAATCTGAAAGTGTATATGGTACAATCTCTCGAACTAGAGGTCCTAAGAAAGAAGACAACTTGATTGATCCATCACCGATTGGTTGACCATTCTCGTCAAACTTAACTTCAATCCGACTACCTCCATCTACAGCAATTGTTTTCAGCTTGGTAGGGCCTCTTTTGCGTTTGAGATTTTGTGACATTGTTGAAGGGATTGTAGGAGTTGCTGTAGAATTTTGCATTGGATATGATTGTACTTCAGAAATATTACATAAAAAGAGTACTAGGAAGAAATAATCTCATAACACTATTACTCACCCACGCAGCCGACAACCGTATGTGGGCTGCAAAACATGTCAGTTTGTTCAGTAGGTGATGTGGGGAGCTGCTGAGCTTGGGTCGCTCCCTGGGGGCTGCCACCATCTTCTTGAGTTCTTTGTGATTTTTTCAAAAGTTGTGCACTAGAACAACCCTTCTTCTTTCTTGGACCTGTACCTTTCACCTGAAAACATAAAAGAAGCAATGCATGAATGAAAGAGAGTGGACAACATTGTAATGCTCAAGTAAATAATAGAAAGAGCATGTATATGCAAAAACAAGTAGAAGTACATTAATCTGTTAAAGAGTATACTACATCCTATAGAAACATTACCTGATCTGCTTGAGACTCCGAGGGATCATCATTGTCCCCATCAGAAGTCACCCTTCCTTCACCATCACATGGTTCATAGTCTGGATCACCATTGACTACAAATCCAATGTCCTTTTCCTTATCATTCCCTTTACCGCTACCACTTTGATTTAAACCAAAGTTACCAAACAATGAATTTGGCACGTTGATTCCAGCAGCTTTCATTTCTAAGAAGTTTTGTTCCATTTTTTTTTGCCTTACCCTCTCATAGCCTGCCACCTTCTTGGAAAAGTACCCCGGCTGGACATACATGGTACTGAATACATAAAAGAAAACAAATCAGCTCTGTTCAGTAATGTAGCAGGAATAACAAACTAAAGTTACAAATATCCAGGTATACTATGAATAACAAATTAACATTACCAAGGCACGATGGCAAGATACGAATAAAAAAAAACAAAACAAACCAAAATATCCTGGAAGGCGCCTTTAATACAACATAGCAAAAGTTCCAAAGCAAAAATATCATGGCAAGAGTTCCAAAAGTTCCAACGTACCAAGTGCCTTTAATACAACACACCAAAAGTTCCAAGGAAAAACCAAAAGTTACAAAAGTGTGATGGCTACAAATCCTCAATCAATGTACCCTCACAATCTCCTCTAATATTAGTTATCCTTTCATCATCATCGTCATCGTCCATACCAAGTGCTGAAACATCTTGCGGCCTACAAGATGTATCCACTGTTTCTTCGTACATTTCCAAGTCATAAAATCCCCTAGGAGGTGCCTTTAGTACAACATACCAATTCGAAGAATCAGTTTCCCTTGAATAAAAAACTTGCTTTGCTTGGGATGCAAGGATAAATGGCTCTTTGTCATATTGGGTCTGACCTTGGTGTAGGTTAACAAGTGTAAAACCATCTTCTATCCTAACACCATGGCCAATGTTTGCCCAATCACACTTGAACAATGGCAGTTGAAATGTGTGATAATCTAACAAAATTATATCTTTTATCACCCCGTAGTAGGAAACTACATCAACAACTTGTGCATTGTCCTTCACACTTGATCTACACAGAGTTGTCGCATCAATGGAAACACCACTATTTTGGGTTGATTTCTCAACTTCCTTTGTGTGGAACCGCTGCCCATTGATGATATAGCCCGTATAACTCAAGGCATGCTTTCTAGGACCATTAGCAAGCCATTGTAGTCTCTCCAATTCATTATTTGTGCATGCTTTCACCTGGATCTGTTCAAGTATACACAACACAATTAACACTATATTGATTGCAATATTAAACTTGATAAACCTCAAACAAAATAAGAGGTAACCTTTTCCTTCAACCATTTTGAAAAGTTGTCAGCTTGCCTCTTCAAAAGTAAACTTCTATTTTTTGGAAGACCGAGACTAGGATTCGATTTCTTTAACTCGTCCATATGAATCCTAATAGAAAATGAAACAAACAAGTGATTCACATGGTTATACAAACTTTTATTTGTGTTCAAAATTTTGTGAAATATGCAACTAAAATTTCATCAAACTTACTCCAAATAAGGTTCCACTATGGCTGTATTGAATAACACATAACGATGTGCACTTTCTAAAACTTCATCAGTCAATGTGATGGATGTGGCAGCTGATATTGGACGACCTTCGAGAATTACATCGTTCTCAAAATCTTGATTGCGAGGTCCCCTATGGTTTATTTCCACAGATTTCTTCATGTGCCGGCTGCAAAATGTCATGCACTCTTCTACGAGGTAGCGTTCTACTATACAACCTTCAGGTCGTGCATGATTTCCAACATTTCCTTTGAATATCTTCATATGTCTTATCATGAAGAGAGTACATTGACATTATACAACCATGGATGTTGGAAAAGAACAGTAGATGATGATGTATCAAAAAAGCAAAAGGTGTTCACCTCTCAAAAAGGTACATCCAACGATAATGGACTGGCCCACAAAGTCGTGCTTCTCTTCCTAAGTGAATTGTTAAGTGAACCATGATATCAAAGAACGAAGGTGGAAAGAACCTCTCAAGCATGCATAAGGTTTCAACCACCTCATCCTCAAGGGATGCAATTTCTTCTCCATCAACTACTCTTTGACACAATCTATTGAAGAATGCACAAAGGCGAAGTATCGCATTTCTCGGTCCCGTTGGTAGTAACCCCTTTAAGGCTACAGGCAACAACTGAAGCATTAGCACATGGCAATCATGAGATTTGAGACCTGTGACCTTCAAATCGTCCATTGATACACAATTCCCAATATTTGAACTATACCCATCAGGCACTTTTAAGTCAAATAACCTCTTGCAAAATATTTCTTTCTCATCTTTTGAAAGTGTATAGGAAGCTGGAGGAAGATATGTCCTAGACCCACGATCTTCTGGATGCAAGTCATGCCTTATTTCCAAATGTTGCATATCCTTGCGAGCATTTAAACCATCCTTGGATTTTCCATCGATACCCAACAACGTGCCAATAATACTTTCAACAATATTTTTAATGATATGCATGACATCTAAATTTTGACGTACTGGCAATTCCTACATAGAATAGTAGAGAAAGAGAAACAATCATAAACTACACTAGGACCAATATATATAATTGTAAGATGTAGATTGATCAAAATGCTGGTTGATAACACTTACCTCCCAATATGATAAATCAAACAATATTGACCTCTTTTTCCACCTTCGTTTATCTTCATTGTCTCGCTTTCGTTTTTTGCTTCCTTCTTTTCCGTTTCCACCTTTCCCCCAATCATTCTTAAAATCTTTCAGAGCATGCAAAATGTCTTAGCCAGTCATGATTCTTGGTTTTTTCCCCTTTTCTTCCTTTCCATCGAACCATGATTTTTTCTTCCGAAAGGGGTGAGATGGTGGAAGAAAGCACCTATGGCACATATATACAGTCTTCCTACTGAATTTCAACCATAGAGAATGTGTATTTTCTCCACATATAGGACACGCAAATTTACCCTTCGTCACACAGCCGGCAATATTTCCATATGCTGGAAAATCATGCATTGTCCACATTAAAATTGCCCTCAAATTGAATGTGGAGTTAGTGAGCCTATCATAAACAGATACTCCTATGGTCCACAAAATTTTTAGGTCTTCGATAAGAGGTTGTAGATATACATCAATATCATTACCCGGTTGCTTAGGTCCTGGTATCAATAGTGCCAACAAAACATTTTCCCTTTTCATCCACAACCAAGGAGGCAAGTTGTACATAACCAGCATAACGGGCCAGCAACTATACGTTGAACTCAAATTCCGAAATGGATTGAAACCATCAGTAGCAAGACCAAGTCTTAGGTTACGTGGGTCTGCTGAGAAAGATGGCCACTTATCATCGATTGTTTTCCAAGTGGGGGAATCTACTGGGTGTCGCATCTTCCCATCACTACTTCTATGAGTAGAGTGCCATGTCAAATCTCTAGCTACTTCCAATGACCTATACATGTTCCGAAACCTTGGAATTATAGGCATATATCTCAAAACTTTGGCAGGAACCCCTTTTCTAATTTTCTTTGTGCGCACATCTACCTTCCATCTTGAACAACCACATTTTGGACAGTTTTCCAATTCTGCGTTCTCTTTCCAGAATAAGCAACAATCCTTCACACAAGCATGAATTTTCTCATAACCCAATTCAAATGATTTGAGGAACTTTCTAACTTCACGAACAGAGCATAGCATTGCAGCCATGGGGAACATATCGTGAAGTTTGTCCAAAAGCGTAGTGAAACTCTCATCCGTCCATCCATTCTCGGCTTTGATCTTGTACAAAGTTACTATTGCTGACAACTTTGTATATTTTTCACAACCGGAGTACAATGGAATTTCTGCATCTTCTAATGCTTTTGTGAAGCTCTCTTCTCTAGGTTCATCGAGGGGTTCATCATGCTCTGTATCTCGTGCATATGATGCACTGTATAAGTTATATGCATCTGACATTTCTGCTTCTTTAGGTTTTTGTGCAGCACTTGCTTCCTCCCCATGATGAAACCAAGTTGTGTATGTATGATCCATTCCATTTATGACTAAGTGTTCATAAACATCTTTAACATGATGGTGACTCAAATTCCGACAATGTTGACAAGGACATAAAATCTTTCCTAAATTTCCTGCATTTCGATTAGCCATCTCCACAAAGTTCGATGCTGCTTTCATATACTCATCAGTCCATCTACAAATGAACAAGCTAAATGTTTTAAGAATGTGTCACTAATTTATCTACAGTATGATTAAAATGTATTTCTATTACCTATTCAAATGCACCCAATCTTTGTCCATCATCTTAACGACACCAACCTCGTTTCCTGATATCATACAATCGTACATGTAATATATTGACCAAGTAACACAAAGAGCTATATCATTAGTTGCACATACTCTCAGAGGTAATGATCAGCTTATAAGTTATATAAGACATGTGGAGAAGTTGAAATATCTAATCTTACAACATGGTAAGTTTACTCCTATTACTAAGACGTACAATCTACCAAAAGATGATCAATCTCATTCAATAATCCAAACTGCTCTATAACATTTAACTATGCCATAAACATCTAATGAACCAAAGCATGCCTATATAGATTAAAAGACTATCACTTTTGCTTGGAATCTCAAAAGCATGCCTATATAGATTAACAAATAATCACTTTTGCTTGTTATTGGAGGAACAGTTGCTTGAATATAGGGTTTTGAAGTCTTCGCTCCTCTTCTCTCTTATGGAATTTTGCGAACGAAAAAAATAGCGGGACACATAGTTAAGAATAGCAGGAAGTACATGAGAAGTGGTGGAGCATTTTCGCTGTAAATGACCAAAAAAATCATTTCCTAAAGAGATTGACTAAATCGTTTACAACACCACAAAACACTGGGTCGCTTTACATCCAAATGCAGCAATCTTACTTCATGAATGATATAGGGAATCACAAAAAAAGAAACAAGAGTAAGTAAGAAATAAATCTTCATGTGCACAGATTCAGATGGTAACATACAACTTAACCTAAATCCTAAAACAGCCAACAAATGCCTGTGTGTGCATTATCAATATATGCATTAGTACAAGCATGTCTATCTATATGAAGGCAAAAAATAGAACCTCGTTCAGAACAAGATGGATGTGGAACTAGTTACAGCCATTGGCATAGAGTAATACTATCGTCCATGTTGACATGATAGAGGTTACCAAGGAAATTAAGCACGGCAAACAAACAAAAAAAACTATGGGAAAGTTTGGTCCTTTGGGAAGTTTAGAAGCAACTAAATACCTGTCAATGTGCTGGAAACAACCCTTCAAGAAGATTACTGCAAAAGAGAGAAGAAAAGTTTGCCATGAGTCATGACACAAGAAATAGAGGATCCATGGAGTGGAAGGCTGAGAAAACGATGCCATGTTAGCTAGTGATTGATGAATATTGAGTGAAGTGTGAATAGTTAGGGATGGATGATGAGCTCATAATCGTGATTGGGAATTGTCACTGGTGTTGATGTGAGAACAAATGGGTTAATTGATGAATCTTTCTAATGTAAAGAAATTCCTTTTAGTTAGCACATTGGAGCATTAGTGTTTTGCAATCCTTACCAAATAGCAGTATGGGTCTGCTATTAGGAACTTGGTTTGGTAATTGCTGCCTAGACCCGTCAATATCCTCCACCAAAATGCTAAAAATTTCAAAGACAAAATATCTACTCACAGAAATAAGTTCATGATCTTCTGCTACAACAAATTCTGCAAGACATGAGATCTCCAGAATAATCTAACTCTTAAGACTACAAATAGGAAAATACTTACAACTAAACCAGTAGAGTACAAAAGGAAACATGGAATAAGTCTCACTCAAACCAGCGTGATTGTCTAAGTTCCCAAGTGGGTTTCCGGCAATAAACCTGTTTTTTGGTTTTTCTTTTTTGACCCTTTGGTGAACTACATGACCAGCAAAAAAATATTGATCAAACAGTCCATATCAATACTTATATCAAGTGTCGTCTCATTCAATTAGTGTTTACCACTCGTATAACCAAACTGCTACATATGAAAAGTGGAAACCGACTCAGGCGGCACTTTGTGCTTCTATGAACCAATACTCCTCCAAGTTACAAGGAGTACTAAACTATCAAATTCAACTGCATTCAATAGCTCCATTACAAATCCAAATTCAAAGACATCAACAAACACAAGGTGAAGGTGATCAATCACCACTAAGGACAGCAGCAAGGACGAGGCATTAGCCATTTTACCGGCTTGAATTGCTTTTTCCTGTTTTGGGTTGATTAGATATCCTTATTTAGTTAACTTCTGGTCTATAACAAAGTCCTTACAACAAGAACAATTATGCAGCCTTTTGTAACAAAGCCAACAACCAATCAGTTGATTAATTAACTTCAAACAAAAACACACTACATAAACTCCAGTGGACTTCTAAAATTGCACTATTGTAGAACAACCAACCTATCCACTCTTGGGCACTATGTCAAGATAATGTAGGCAAGTAAGTCATGTACGAAAAATCAAATACTCAGCCAATCCTAGCAAAAATCAAATCAAACCTGTTGAGCATTCTCTGAAATGGCTGTTTACTTCTATGAATGCAGTATGTATTCTTCTCTGACTGCAGAATCAAGAAATAGAAGAACGACGAAGGTCAGGATATTAATAAGGAAACATAGGTTAATCCATGCACTGACAATAATACACCAATATTTATGCATCGACATCAATAATCATATTATATTAACTCAGATAATTTAGGGACACTAGAACCCAGACATTAAAACACAACTAGTGGACCACTTCAAAGCTTTTCTTTATAGTTGTTTCAGAAAAGGTAGGGTAGGAGCTCACATAATTTAAAATAAATTATGCTCTGTTCTCTGGAAACTACATATATAAAATGGAGATTTAAACAAGGTAGAACATTTCGAGCACATCGACCCAAAAAAAACCCCCCCTAATTTCGAATATACAATGCAGAATCACAAACCCCCAAAATCCAACCCTAAAATTGCTTAACTGTACATATATGCCTGTTAAATACTCCCAAAATCGCTGTCGAAGTGGCTGGGTTTGTGCATGTTTGAAACCCCAAAAATCCAACCCTACAACTAGGTTTGTGGCTGGGTTTGCTTAATCGTACATTACCGAAAGCTTATCACTCTAATTTCGAACTGGCTGAGCTAATGCGATGGAATCTGATGGTTGATGGCAGATCGACGGGGTGTGTGTGTGTGCACGTGTGAGAGAGAGAGAGAGAGAGAGAGAGAGAGAGAGAGAGAGAGGGGGGGGGAACAAACCCATTTAGATCAAATTGTTGGAAAAATAGAGGAGAAAAACCAAACCTTAGCAAAACGTGATGCCCCTTCACGGTGTAGATTTTTCGGCAACAGCAACGTGGAGGCGGAGAGGGAGGAGACGGTAGTGGTTGCGACGACGGAAGGGTTTTGCAAGGATGACGTTACCAAGCTCCAGGCGCCATATCTTCCAAACCAAGGGGAATCGGCTTGTCCATCGAGTTTAGAGAGAGAGAGAGACAGAGACAGAGTATGTTAGGGTTTAGAAATAGGACTGGAAATATATTCGTACGAAATTTGAGAGAGAAGAATTTCCCACACACCACGCGAGTATTTTCGCGGCTGAAAATTTCCCACTGAGACTCGCGCCTTTTTGTTAAATGGGGTGAACGCTGTAATTGAATTTAATGGAACGCTGTGGAAATTTTTTTGCTCGCCTACAGTGCATGTACGCTATCTTAACATGAAGATGCAACTCTATCACAGCATTTTTAAAAGAATGCTATAAAATTAAGCTATTAAAACTCATGTTTGTTGTAGTGCGACAGTTGAGTTATGCTAAGATTTGTGTGGAGGTGGATAGCTCTTCCACCCTTCCTAATTCTTTTGACTTGAAATACTCTAATGGTGACATGGTGGAGATAAGGATTCAGTATCCTTGGAAACCTTTGGTGTGCTCTGACTGTTTGGTGTTTGGTCATGGGATTTCTAGTTGCCCCCAAAAGGCTGTACATAAGGAGAAGGGTGCAACTAAGACTACTGGTGCATTGGGAAAGGCTGGGGTGTGTAATAATGACGGGTGACAGTTAGTGGGTACTATACAAAAGGACGCTTCTGGGACTGGGGGTTTAGGCCTCCTTCTTCTTTACTATCTGCTCTTGCATCTCCTAGTAGGCCTGTGGTATCTACTAGTGGTCTTGAGGGTGGTGGCTCTGTTCTTGGGCTTGGGTCGAGTGATTGTGTAACTGAGAATGGTGTCTCTAGTAACTTTCCAACTCTGGATGGGTTTGTAGGTGTTGAGGATCTCATTCCTTCTAGTTTACATCTTCTTGATAAGGGTGGTACTCAACCTGTTGGTACTGCTCTTGTTACTGATGAGTCTAATATGTTTGTTGTTCTTGATGAAGCTGGTATCAGGGAGGTTGAGAATGGCACTACGGCTAATGGGACTGCTGTTGAGCTCGTGACTCTTCCTGATGACCTATTTGATGAACCTAAGCATGGGGGTGCGGATTTGATAGCTGAGATTGCTGTGGATTTTTCTCTAGCTCCTCCACAGATATCTACCTCTCCTTTAGGCCCTAGCCAGAAGGGCAATGTGAAAAGTGGTGGGAAAGGTCTTTCTAGTAAGGGAGGAGGGGGTAGGAAGTCCCGCCGTTAGCTTTCAAGATTGCTAGTTGGAATATAAGGGGACTGAATAACCCCTTAAAACAAAAAGAGGTTAAGTCTCCTATTGTCTCTCAGAAATTAAGTTTCTGTAGTATTTTGGAGGCTAAGGTTAGGAAGGAGAACCTTGGTGCTATTGGTGCAAGATGCTTCCCTATTTCATGGATGGTTTTGGATAACTCTAGGGCTAATAGTACTGCTAGAATAGTGCTTGGCTGGGATCCTGGCATTTTGGGGGTTCAGTTGGTCTTTACTTCTGACCAATTATTGTGTGTTCAAGTGACATGCCTGGAAACTAAGCAGATATTTTATGTCTCTGTTGTGTATGGGGCTAATGCTGTGACTGAGAAGAGAGTGCTATGGGCCTCTATGAGATCTTTGTTCTCGTCTATTGGAGACTTTCCCTGGATCCAGATGGGTGATTTCAATGTGGTGTGTCGAAGATCTGAACGAATGGGGACTTTTGATGTTGCTACTGCTTCTGAATTTAGACAGTGTTTGTTTGCTATCAATATGGAGGAGCTTATCACTAGGGGTGCTTGGTTTACATGGTCTAATAGACGAGGGGGAGGATGAGAGAACATGAGCAGGTTGGATCGAGTGGTGGTCAATGCCAGCTGGTTGGACTCTTTTCCTGAATCTGAAGCTATGGTTCATGCTCCAGGTATCTCGGATCATAGCTCCTTATTAGTGTCTGTTCTTCGTGGTGTGCAATGCAAAAAGCCTTTTCGATTCTTTAATTTCTGGATGAAGCATCACTCATTTAAGGAGTTGGTGTTAAACTCTTGGACTCAGCCTATTACTGGGTCTGCTATGTTTAGTTTGTCTTCAAAACTCCGACGTCTGAAGCCTGCTTTGAGGAGACTAAATGCTCAGTGCTTCTCTAATATTTCTGGGAAAGTTATAGAGGCTAGACATCAGTTGGAAAATCTGCAGGATATGTGTAGTCAGAATGTGGGGGATGATAGTTTAAGGGCCCAAGAACAAGCTACTCTTGAGAATTTTCTGGATCTGAGTGCAGCTGAAGAATCTTTTAAAAAGCAAAAGTCCAGGGTAGCTTGGCTGGCCCTTGGTGATCAGAACACTAAGTTTTTTCATCATAAGGTTTCTTGTAACAAAATGAGGAATAAGATCTTAAGCTTGGTCAATGCAGCTGGGGTTAGGTTGGATAAGCCAGAGGAGGTTCAACAGGAAATCATTCAATTCTATAAAGGCCCGAAAGGTACTAAATTTCAAAGTAGAACAGATGCTACAACTTGTTTACAACAGATTATTAGGAGGAAAGTCCCTGACTCTATGCAAAGAGACCTTGTTAAACCTGTTACAGTGGAGGAAATCAGGGGTGCTCTCAAGTCCATAAAGGGGGATAAAACTCCAGGCCCGGATGGTTTCTGCTCTAGTTTTTTCCAGAATAATTGGGACATTGTGGGGCAGGATTTGATTGATGTTGTTCTTCTTTTCTTTGAGAAGGGCTATATTCTTAGGGAATGGAACTCTACTGCCCTTACTCTGGTTCCAAAGACTTCCAATCCCACTTCTATTAAGGAGTATCGACCCATTGCTTGCTGCAATGTGGTTTATAAGGTTGTTACTAAGGTGTTAGCTAATCGAATACAACAGGCTCTGCCAATTGTAGTGAGTCAATCCCAATCAGCTTTTATTAAAGGCAGAAGTATTGTTGATAATGTGTTGCTTATGCACGAGCTTATCAGGAACTATCATAGAGATGATGGATCTCCTAGATGTGCTATCAAAGTTGATATCATGAAGGCCTATGATTCTATGGATTGGGATTTCTTGCTGGATACAATGAAAGCTATGGAGTTTCCTGCCATTTTTGTGGGTTGGGTAAAGGAATGTATTACAACTCCTAAATTTTCTATTATGATTAATGGAGGGCTTGAACGGTACTTTCCAGGAGCTCGAGGTCTTAGGCAAGGGGATCCTATCTCTCCTTACCTTTTCCTCTTAGTTATGGAAGCTTTCTCTTCCTTGCTACAATGGAATAAAGAAGCTGGAGAGTTCACGTACCATCTAAAATGCCAGGCTCAAGCAATATCTCATGTTGTGTTTGCAGATGATCTTTTTATCTTGAATAGTGCTCATAAGAAATCCTTGCATATTATTTTACAGACTTTGAAGGATTTTCATGGGTTTTCTGGAATGCAGCCTAACTTGCTCAAGAGTGCAATCTATTTTGCTGGTGTCCCTGGTACAACATAGCAAGAGTTGTCTCAGTTATTAGGCATTCCTGTGGGGGCAACTTCCAGTGCAGTATTTGGGTGTTCCCTTAATAAGTACTAGATTAACTTCATCTGACTGTGCTGTCTTAAAAGAGCGGATATTGGCGAAAATTCATAGTTGGACCCAGAAATTTCTTTCGTATGGCAGAAGGGCCCAACTAGTTCAATTAGTTCTCTTTAATATCCAGAGTTACTGGAGCACTACCTTTATTTTGCTTCAGAAAATTATCAAGGAGATTGAAAGTTTGCTTTGTGCTTTCTTTTGGTCTGGAGCAGATTTAAAGCACACTGGTGCTAAGGTTAGCTAGGCCAACCTTTATGTCCCAAAGAAGGAGGGAGGCTTAGGTTTTAGATCCATTAAAGAGTGGAACAAAGCTGTCAACATGAAGCATCTCTGGGCCATCAGTAAAAAAGCTGATACATTATGGGTTAAATGGGTTCATGTTTATATCTTGAGAGGTCAAAGTTTGTGGGGGGTTCAGATTCCTTGTGAGGCTTCTTGGGTGATTAGGAAATACCTGAAGCTGAGGGATACTTGCCAAGAGTGGATTAGGTATGTCATTGGTAATGGTACAGACACTTTCTTATGGAAAGATTATTGGCATCCTATTGGGGCTTTATACAAAAGATTTGGAGAGATTGTGGTGGCTCATAGGGGAAGAGCATTACAGGCCAAGGTCTCTTCTATCATTGATGAAGGTGTTTGGAAGTGGCCTAGGCAACATAACAGGGCTATTATGGAAATTATGAGGGAAACTCCTGAAGGGTTTCTGCCATCTCCATTTGCTAGTGACACGGTTATATGGACTTTGACTACAGATGGTAAGTATTCTGCCAAATCTGCTTGGGAGGTGTGTAGGCACCGAAGTCCCACTCAACCTTGGCATGCTATTGTGTGGTTTGGTTATGGAGTTCCTAGGTGGAGCTTTATTGAGTGGTTGACTGTTTTGGGGAGATTGCCTTCTCGAGATAGGTTGGTGAGTTGGGGTATGGTGGTGTCTCCTCAGTGTGTTCTATGTTCGTCTGGCATGGAGTCTTACGCTCATCTATTTTTTGACTGCCATTTTTCTTCCTCAATTTGGAAACAAATACTATCTAGGAATGGTATTACTTGATCTATATTCCCCCTGTCTCAAGAATTGGAGTGGGCAGTCCAGAACAGAAAGGGAAAAGGGCTCCGGAATTCTCTCTATAAGCTTTCTTTGGCAGCCTCCATTTATTATATTTGAGGGTAGCGCAACCTGAGAATTTTTCAAGGCACGTCCAGAGATGTGGCTGCGGTTTCTCTGACCATCTTTAATTCAATTTGAGATAAGGCTAACTCTTGGGCAACGGTGCAGTTCTCGGCCCAGAATCGAGGTCTTTGTGATGCTTGGCTCCTGGACTCTAGAATTTTTGCGGTTAACAATTGTTGATAAGATGGTGTTTTCTTGTTTTGAGTTAGTTTTTTTTTTTTTGCCTAATCCTGGGGCTTTTGATGTATAGGTTTCCAGGGGGATGCCCCTGTTGATTTGTGTAGCCTTTTGGCTCTGTTTGTTGGTATAAAATTTTCACTTACCAAAAAAAAAAAAACTGGTGACAGTTTGAAAGTGTGGATTTAACATGAACGATAGTGTTTCCATGTTACCTGAAAGAATTAGCTATATTAAGATGCCATCTTTTTCCTCTTTTCCTAACGCTTCGAGCTTGCCTACACTTAAAAAGATTTTACAAGAGATATATACATGGGTGTGAGGAAGAACTTTGAAAATATGCAAGTAGATTTCTAACCTGTGGGATCTTTTCCTATTTGGATAGATTTTTTAGCTTTCTAACACATGTAAGGTTCGGGTGGTTTCAAAGGTGCTCTATTGTCAAAGAATGCCAATCCTCTTCCTAGCCCATCACAGGTGTGGTCTTCCTAGCCCATCACAGGTGTGGGCTCCCGCGCCCGTTGGTGCGATTTATGACAGAGTCGCCACCCGAATTTTTGAGATGGATGATCCGAGAAACTGAGGGGTTTTGTTTTGAAAAGAAAAAAAAGGCCTTTTGATCTAGCGAAACTGTTTGAGATTTTGGATCCGGGAGCCAGGTTACGAGCGGGGAAGGTTTTGTTGAAAAGCACCCCGCTCGCCCGGTGAAAACCGGTCTCTACTAAGCATTTTAAATGGGGGGATTAATACGATTCGGAGAACCTTAAAAAACACGTAAAGGGGAAAGGGGAACAAGATAAATCACAACACATTGCCGTGCTAGTGGTGCTTACTGTACAAAGATGATAAAGATGGCATGGCAATGATATAAACAAAAAAGATATTCAAACAGACTGTCTGAATCACTGCCCTCCGTTAGACAGCATATCAGCTTATAACGCGCGGCTTAGCAATATGCCGTGCGTGGTTCCGATCTCGATACCAAACTTTTATTATTTTGTAAAGCTTCGTACGGTGTACCCATTACATCGCGCGGTTTTATTTTAAAGCTTCAGACAACTCACAGCTGTCAAATCATTTCAGATCTGTACCATTCTTTCAAACCATGAAGAGAAAGCCATTTTTGATACGTTTGCTTGTTTTGAAAAGATCTATGAAGCTTAAAACATGGCTTGTAGAAATGGTCTCATTCTGAGATAGCTTTTGGTATACAGAAAAGACCCAACAATGGACGATCGCGATCCAGACAGTCTGATTAAGAAAACAGTATCCTTTCAAAATGTCGTGCGTGCAAGTATACTACGCCGTGCGACTCGCCAGAGCGCCGCGCGGCGTAGCACACCTTTGCACAGAACACGGGTTTTGTTTTGTAAAAGAGGTTTTGGGTCAGATCTCAACCAAAAGGGGTTGAGCCTGAAAACAGAAAGGTCCCCTCAGGGCCAGGACAGAGCCTAACCCAAGGAAACTTGGTTTTTACCTTAGATCTAGAGCTTGAATGAGTTTTGATGAAGGCGGATGGACGTCGGAAAGGTTGGAAAAGAGTGTAGAAGTATGGATGTGTGTAATAGATGGGTATATTGGGTAGTTGGGACCTCAAAGTTAGTAAGGAACTAACTTCAATGGTGAAGAGAAAAATGGAGTAAAAGGCCTAGAGAATGTCTTTTGAGAACAACATTCTCAAGGCTTGAAAATGGGAAAGTGGGTGTGAAAGCAAGAAGAGAGAGAAAGGGTATAATGGTGATCAAGGGCCCTTTTCCCTTGAGTGGAGGGGTGTATTTATAGGCAAGAGCCTTGGATTTTGAATTTCAAAAGTTGGAGGTATTTTCTGGGCGGGCCAGAAGTGTGCTTTCGGCTGAGCCGTATTGCAGCTGTGGCTCAAATGGGCGTGGCCGACAGCTTTCTGAGCCAGTCAGAACTTTATCCAAAATGCCGTGCGGTGTATTAAATTTCGATACGCCGCGCGGTGTAGAAGTGTCGCGCACGGTACTTTAGGTTCGGTCCAGGGCTTTTTGGGTTTTCTCTGGGCTTTTCTGGGCTGATGGTTGGTTTGGGCTGATGGTTGGTTTGGGCCGTGGATGTTGGTGGAATACCTCATTCAAGCTCGCAAAAGGCTTTGTTTCCTTTATTTCATCATCGAGGCGATCAAAGACCCTTCGAGGTCCGGATTGGGGTGTCTACAGTAGTCCCTCTTTAACGTAACTCGGATACCATTGTTTTGATACGAGTGACGCTTAAAGAATAGGCATCCCGATCTGTTTGCTCTAAAGTCTTTGAACAGAAACAAAACAAAATGCTCGAAAAATGCAAGTAAATGATGATGGTGGTCACGTTCGTGGAACTGCCTACGTACCCCGTTTGTAGGGATCAGACCAACGTAGTTCAATTGGGACAATGCAATCGCAGCAAACAATGCGAAAAATTCGAAGTAAGTCCTTTTGAAAATTTGAGACGAGCCTTCGGGAGGCGAATTCTTTGAAATTGATTTGAGACTTGAATTGAGACTTGAGACTTGGGACTTGAGACTTGAAACTTGAATTGAGACTTGAGACTTGAGACTTGAAACTTGAATTGAGACTTGAGACTTGAATTGAGACTTGATTTGAGACTTGAATTGAGACTTGATTTGAGACGAACCTTCGGGAGGCGGATTTTGAAATTGATTTGAGACTTGGATTGAGATGAGACTTGAAATTTGAATTGAGATGAGCCTTCGGGAGGCGAATTCTTGAAATTGATTTGAGACTTGAATTGAGACTTTGAGACTTGAGACTCGAGACTTGAAACTTGAATTGAGACTTGAGACTTGAATTGAGACTTGATTTGAGACGAGCCTTCGGGAGGCGGATTTTGAAATTGATTTGAGACTTGAATTGAGACGAGCCTTCGGGAGGCGAATTTTTGAAATTTGATTTGAGACTTAAATTGAGACCTGAGACTTAAGATTTGAATTAAGATGAGCCTTCGGGAGGCGAATTCTTGAAATTGATTTGAGACTTGAATTGAGACTTGAGACTTGAATTGAGACGAGCCTTCGGGAGGCGAATTTTGAAATCGATTTGAGACTTGAATTGAGACGAGCTTTCGGGAGGCGAATTTTGAAATTGATTTGAGACTAGGAATGCGATTCTAAAAGATACTGCGAGCAAATGTGAATACGGCCAGTCCTCGGGGGACGGGGAATTTTTGCGAGTCCTAGGGGACTAGGATCAAATAATCCTACCATTAATGCACGCTATTCCAAAGGATTTCTGCTGCAAAACGGCTGGAGTTTTTTGTTTCCGAGATGATTTTGGTGGCTAAGGTGCTCAATTTCCAAGAAAACCTATTTATTCTTCTGAAGCCATAATGCCGTGCGGGCGTTCGATGTGGCGCGCGGCCTTTCGTTTTCCCATGCACCTCTTCGATTTCTGAGATCAGTTGGCTGGTTTAAGGGTGCCCATTAATACAGGCGTGCCCTTTCGTCGGTCAGGACCTCTTTTAAAGGGATGGGGGTGCCTCATTCTATGCACTCTTCCCCTAAATCCCTCTAGATTCCCAAATTCGTAAACTACTCTCAGGACATGGCAGAAGGTGACTTGACAGCGCGGGTGATCTCTTTGGAGGCAGAGATGGGCTTTTACCGCGAGGAGATTGAGCAACTGAACCGTCAGATCGCGAGGCTCATATCGACGATCCGCACTCTTCGTCGCACGGTGTCCAACCTTCAAGACTTTGCTTTTGATCAGATGGACAGCAAACATGACCCGGAGTACGCGCCGGGAAGCGATTCGGATGGGACTACAGAGGACTCGGAGGGTAATCCGAATGGCTCGGATGACCGTTCCGGCGAGGGAGACGGTGCGTCCGGCGGAGGGAGCGACTGAAGAGTAGGATTTGAGGAAGAAGAAAGGGGGGGCCAGTAGGATTTCTTTTTTGTTTTGGATTTTCTCTTTTCTTCTTTTTTTTTTTTTGAATGATGTAAGGAAAATCCCGGGGATTACCTTGGGCTTCATGGAATGAAAAATCTCCCTTTCTTGTCATTGCTTGTCTGCTTTTTCATACTGTTCATGAAATTGAATGCGGATGCCATTGTCAGAAGACTGCTTTCAGAATCTGGATTGTCGAAATAACCCAGTATGTCGTGCGCAGCATGGGTAATGCCATGCGTCGTGGTGACTCGAGAATCCTCATCCAGTTAAGCTATTATGCCGCGCGCTTCTATCCAGTATGCCGTGCGACGCACCTCTCTTCAAACCCGGTCCACTTAAAGTCCAGACGAACCGGTTCAGGGGATATACATATATATATACGGGGCGTACACAGTACGCTCCAATCGTTCGAATTTCCCTCTCTCCCCTGTCTCTCCCGAACGTCTCTCTCTCTCGTCTCTCTCTCTCTCGTTCGTCTCGTCTCTCTCTCTCTCGTCTCTCTCCCTCGCTGCTCTCTCTCTCACTGTTCTCTCTCTCTCTCCCGCTCTTTCTCTTATGGATAGCGCGGACATACCCGGGGGTGATCACCCCCCGCGGGTTGAGGTTTCACCGGCCACGGTGGCCCCGGGGAGTGGCGTGGCAGCCGGGATGGGGCCGGAGACCATGGGGGTTTCGGCCCAAGCGGCATTGGCCAAGGAGGCAGCCGCGGTGGTTGGTGTGGATGGCGACGACAGTGGTGGTAGAGTACTGGCCGGTTTTGGCCAGGAGACGGAGACTCCGAGTGCAATGGAGCCTAGGGGTGAGGACGAGGCTACGGGCCGGACAGAGGGTGCAGTTGGTTTGGAGGAGAGGGTTACGGAGACTCACGGTGGTGACAGGCCTGATGGAGCGGAGGTGGTGACAGAGGCCTCCCCTGTGAGAGAGCCTCGGACTGACTTAGGGAAGGGTCCTGTTGTTGAGGAGGAGTTGGTGGAGGAGAGGGAGACGCCGGCCATGTTTGTTGGCAGCGGCGAGGGTGCAGGGTCGTCGCGGCCCATAGGTTTAGGCGACTACCTCGAGGAGGCGTCCCTTGAGGACTTGGTTGAGACCTTACGGGGGGGTGCCTAGACTGGCTGCGGCTTTACTTGAGGCTCAGGAGAGGGTGCTCCAGGTTGAGCTTAAGACAGGGGCCGCTGGAGGGTCACAGGGAGTAGAGGAGGAGGCTACCGGAGGTGAGACAGGCCCTCAGAGGAGTGTGGTGGAGGAGGCGACGGTGGCCCTGAAGGGGCGTGGACCTTACGAGGCGGAGTCTTACGTGCCCTTTCAGCACGTAGTGGTTCCTACACTTTTGGACGCCTACAGGCCGGCGAGGCCCACGTACGACGAGGCTCTGGTCCTGAGGGACCCACAGCAGCACCTTTCTTTGCGCCGAGACGAGGTATGCCTTAAACACTTGCACTTCAAATTCCAATGTATCGTACCTTCATTTCTTTATCTGAATGCTGTATTTGCTTTGAATAGTATACCTGTTCACTGAATGTTATCAACTTATTGCAACAGGCGATCACCATCTCGTGCTACGGTGGTGCGGCCGATGTGCCGACGTTCTAGGAGAGACTCCCCGAGGCTGTGAGGGAGATCGTGAGGCAGGCGGGTTTTGGGGAGTTTGTGAGCGTGCTGACGAGGGCGAGCAATGATCGCCAGGTGGTGAGAGCACTAGCTGAGAGGTGGTGGGACACTACGAACACGTTCCACTTCCTTTTTGGCGAGCTGACGGTGACGCCGCTGGACTTTGCGGCGATCACTGGTCTGAGGGTCGGGGGTGACCCTATCCCCTACGACGCTGTTACAGGGAGGAGTGCGGTGCTCCAGCGGGAGACACTGGGGTACGTGCTGAGGGCGGAGAGAGAGGACGCCCAGTACGCTCAGCTGTTGGGTTTTTGGACGGAGGAGCTCCCGACTGACAGGGTACAGGAGGAGCAAATGGCGCGGTGCTTTCTGTTGTACTTGCTCGGTGCATCCCTGTTTCCCAACAGGCGCAACCGGGTACACCTTTCGCTCCTACCGGCCTTGAGGGACGTCGGGGAGATAGCCCGTTTCGACTGGGGCGGTGCAGCTTTGGGGGCGTGCTACGCCTTCATGGGGTCTCTTTTCCGAGGAGCGGGGAAGAGCCTCGGCGGTTACTGGAGGGTCTGGGAGGTACATTTCGAACTTCTCTTGCATTCCATTTGTCTTTCTATTCACTTATCGCATATCCTGTGCTAATCCTTGATGTTTGATTCTGCAGCTGTGGACGTACGAGGTACTGGATATGTACCCTCCCGAGACCTCCTGCCCTAGCGACACAGTGCTTCCCCGGGCCCTACGCTGGTCCAAGGAGTTCCGGGGAGTGAAGAAGGGGAAGGGTGACCTGAACGCCTACCGCCTTTTCTTAGACGAGCTTCGTCCTGACCAGGTATGATTGTATCTCGCATGCTTTCATTTGTTTGATAGTTCTTATTCAAATCTCATGCTAATGTCATTCATCTTTGATTGCAGGTTCACTGGCGTGTGTGGGACCCCTGCGAGCTTCCTTTCTTGGTCCGGAGCAGGGAGGTGACGAGGGGGAGAGTTCTGCTTGAGTCCCCTTACAGCTGGCAGTGGTACCTGGGTGACCGGGTATCACGTCAGTCGTTGAGGTTGGACACCTTTAGAGTCCCTGGTCTCCTTCCTGCTCTGGTGCAGCGGACGAGCTTGTACACCAGGGGAGAGGTTGAGCGGTTTGTACGACCGGACCTTGAGCTGGAGCCGCTCTTCCAGGCGGGCGTGGACTACTCTGAGTACCGGGCTCGGTACTTGATGCCAAGTTTCGGGGTACGGGCTGCTGCTCGGGAGGCGACGCTTCGAGCGTCAGGTGGTGGAGGTGGTAGAGGCGGACGAGGACAGAGAGGAGGGAGAGGCAGAGGACGTGAGGGTAGCGTTGGAGGTCGAGGTGACGGCGCAGGTCCGAGCGGGGTCAGCTTGCCTCGACTCTCCTGGACCGTGGACATGACGACTGCCCAGGGGGTTTCTGGTGTAGTGGTGGTGCCGCGCCCCACGGTCGCAGCTCCGGAGTTCCTTGCTCAAGTATAACTTGCACTCTTTCGCCCATTTGCACTTACTCGTTAATATCACTGTACGTTCTAAACAATTGATCTATTGTGCAGGCGACTCCGAAGTACGTGAGAGAGATGGCCGAGGCCATGATGGGCTTGGAGCAGCTGGTGAGGCAGTACGCCATGGGGCGTGCCCCAGAGGTGCTTCCTCGTGCTGGTGGGACCATGGTAAAGCTTTCGAACCCTTTGCTTTTATTTCCTATTGCTTATTTCATGATTACAATGCAAATGATGAATACCATGTTATTGCAAGCTGGAAGAGGGGCTTCGTGTGGGCTGCGCAGGAAGTCTGTGCGCATGCAGGCGCCTCAGGCTTCCTCTGCAGGCTCGCGGGAGGAGCCTCTGTCGAAGAGGCAGCGGCTTTCTGGGGGGACAGAGGACGAGCCGGTCGACGTTTCTGACGAGACTGAGGAGCCGACGGACGTTGACCTTTCGGACACCTCGGGGAGTACAGTGCCTAGGGCGTCAGGTACTCAGGAGGTAGCCAGCTTTCAGGCAGAGGAGGCCTCTGGGGAGGACAGCGAGGAGGGAGAGGACGACGACGAGGATGAGGATGAGAGTTGAGTTCCCTTTTATTCTGCTTTTGACTGGAGCCTGCGTGCTTCTTTTGGAAGGGTGCCTGTTTACCCTTAGTAGATAGGATTTTGAGGCTTGCACGTCTTTTGGTACTTCGACTCGTGGATATTTTGGAGATTATATATATAGAGAAGTTTATTTCTGTCATTGTTTTCGTCATTCAACTTCCCTTATTGTCGTTTTCTTAAGAAAGATTGAATAATAGAAACACCAACCAATGCATGCAACTAGTCTTTTGAGTCATAATCTGAAGCGAACTTGAGTTTTACAATGAGCAGCATGTTAGGGCAAAGATTTATCGACATTGGAATAGAAATCAAGGAAGATAACTGAATATTTCTGAAAGACTGATCCCTTTGTGCAAGACCTTACGAAACTACCCCTGTCGCGGATTCTTGTTTATTGACAATGACCTTGGACACTTGACACGTGATTCAAAAACCGAGAACCGCTTAAAAGCAAGAAAACCTTTACTTTGGAGGGCGACATTCTCAGATTTTGACCTTAACCACGAAACGAAACTTGGACCAGGTCACCTTTGGCCATTATGACCTGTAGGACCCGAAAAACCAACTTGAAACGGCTTGAAACGGACTCCGATACCTTGACATGACCTAGGAAACGGGTTTCATTGACTTTTCGGTGTCCTCACGTCGAATTTTGAGAGTTGACTTGAAGCGGGGGTTCCTTGAAGTCCCAAATACCCATTGAAACATGTTCTGAGGGTTGGTGATGCTTGCGAGTGCCTTGAATAGGTTTCAAACCTCTGCTGTCAAAGTCTGCAGAAATGCAGACGCGATATGCCGTGCGGGGCTACAAAGAGCCGTGCGTGGCTTCATCTGATTCCACGGCGTATCCGTGTTATGCCGCGGTTTTCTCCTGGTTTTGGTATGCCGTGCGTTACCTTTTTACATCGCGCGGCACTTTTTTCCTGACATTCTGCCATCTGCTGCTTCCCAAGACAGATTGCACGAGGGTTAAAGTTTGACCTGTTCTATAACATATCCAGGCCAATGCATGTCTACTTTGTTCTTTTAGAGCATGACCAAGCTTTTCCCTATGCAAGACTCATGGAAAATCTACACTTTTGGAACCCAAGGCTCTTTTGGAAGTTGAAGTTGTCTTCTCTATACTTCTATAAATTCAGGCCTTAGGCCTCATATTAACCATATCTCTTCTTCTTCAAATCTTCATTTCCTCCCAATGGCTCTTTTTCTCACCGGTTCACTACGGCCATGGTTGATTTCCATGGAAGGGGTCGATTGGCTCAACTTTCGGGCACACGGTCTCTACTCTATGAGATACCTTCGTAACATCCGTCTTCTCCTTGAGCTCCTAAAGGCTGCCATAAGTCTTTGGGATCCGGAGGTGCATGTATTCCGCTTTGGTGGACAAGAGTTTTGCCCTACAATCGAGGAGTTTCGCGCCTATCTTGGCAGCTTCGGCTCTGGAGATGTCATTGTCCCTCCTGTGCGCGAGAACATGTCCAAAGTTCTTACTGCCTCTCTTGGTTTGAATGACGGTGTTGCTCGCTACTTGGTTAGCAATGGTCGTCTCAACGTGATGCGCCTCATTGAGATGTTCTCTCCTCTTGGCAACCTAGCGGACGTAACCTACCACTCTCGGTGCATGACCGCTCTTTGCATGTGCTTACTTGCCGCCTACTTCTTGGTTCCCTCCACTGGTCATGCCAGCTCGGCACTGGTCAGTATTGCAGTGCAGATTGGGGCTCGGAAGGATGTGATTCCGATGGTATTGGCTGAGACACTGATGGGTTTAGACAGGGTTCGTTCTGGAGAAACTGAGACTTTTGGAGGCAGCCCCCTTCTCTTGCAGGTTAATTTTCACCTCATCTTCCCTCTTTCCTATTTTCTTTAATGCTGGGCTTGGCTTTCTATGGTTTCTCACTTGTTTTCTCTCTTTGGCAGATTTGGCTGTGTGACAAGGTGAACATACTGACTCTCCCTCCTGGCAACTTGGCGTATGGAGCTAGGTTACTTTCCTCTCGGTGCTTTGAATTTGCGGACAGGCGAGTTTCCGAGTGGGTCACCTTCTTCAAGCGTCAACAGGCTGAGACTATTTCCTGGAGAAGCTCTTGGCTTGATCTTCCGCCCATGACTTTGCATTATATGGGTTCTCAGTGGATGGTTCTTCCCGGGCTGGAGGCTTTTACCTTCTACATCCCCTATCGGATTCAGCGTCAGCTTGGTTTGAGACAGGAGGTTCCTGCAGAGATCCTGGTGGATGTAGTTCTGCCTTTCTTCCGCCATTCGGTTCTTTGCAACTACCAGCGATTCTGGAGGTCTCGTGAGGTGACCGACGCTCATCCCTACCCTTCTGTTGCAGCGCGTGGGAGTTACAGGAAATGGCTCAAGAGGGACATTGCTGCGAGGGCGGGCGCCCAAGGGAACTGACTCGACCTTACTACCCTGATCATTGAATAAATCGTGGACCTCCTTTTATTGTATTGCCTTTTATTTTCGAAGATCATGCTCAGCCTTATGTATTAGAAGCAGTTATCTTAATAAAATGAGTTAAAGAGGGTCTCCCCCTCTCTGATTCTGCCTTTCTGGATTCTATCAACCTAGATTTTTGTTTTGATTGATCGTGACCGAGTCTCATAGTGAGACTGCCTACGTATCCTTTTTGATGAAGGAATCAGGTCATGACGTAGTTCAAGGGTAGGGTTCGCTCTGGTTTTGGCACTCTCCTTTTGCGCTCTAATTTTTGCCTAGCACCGCCCTTTCGGGTTTTCGGCCTAGCGAGCTTGTTCATTGTATGCCTTAACTTTTGCCTAAAATGCCCTTGCGGGTTTTCATCCTAGCAGGTCTTTTGCTCTAATTTTTGCCTGGAACTGACTGCCCTTGCAGTTTTTCAGTCCAGCGAGCTTCTCTCAGGGGTAGTAGCGCTTGAGTTGATCCAGGTTGACTAAAGTTGAGAATTCGTTTCCGTCCAGATCGATGAGTTGCGTAGCTCCTCCGGATAGGATAGTCTTGATGATGTACGGCCCATACCATTTTGGTCGGAACTTTCCTCGTGGATCATAGATTGGTGCTCGTATCTCCTTCAGAATCATGTCGCCTTCTACCAGGTCCCTGGGCCTCACCTTTTTATTGAATGCGCGCGCAATTCTCCTTTGATATCCTTGAATGTGGTAAAGTGCCCTTAAACGACGCTCGTCGAATAACATAAGCTCTTCAAACCGGTTGCTCAACCAATCTGCATGTTGTACATTGCATTCGATCATAGTCCGGAGAGATGGAACCTCTAATTCTATGGGGAGTACGGCCTCCATGCCATAAACCAAAGAGTATGGAGTTGCCCCTGTTGGTGTATGCACAGACGTGCGGTATCCCCACAATGTCAAAGGTAGTCGTTCGTGCCAATCCCTTGCATATTGAATGGTCTTTTCCAGGATGGTTTTGATTGTTTTGTTGGCCGCCTCCACGGCCCCATTAGTCTGCGGTCGGTAGGTTGTTGATTTGTGTATTTGGATCTGGAACTCTTCCAAGACTTCCCTTGCTCGGCCTTTGAAATGTACCCCATTGTCGGATACGAATGCCTGTGGGACCCCATACCGATAAATAACGTTTTGCTTGATAAAGTGCGCGACTTGAATCACGATCAGGGTTGCATATGAGGCTGCTTCTACCCATTTCGTGAAGTAATCGATAGCCACCAGGATGAACTTGTGGCCGTTAGAAGCTGCTGGCACAATCCTTCCGATGACATCAATACCCCATGTCGAGAAAGGCCATGGCGAGTTTGTTTGCTGCAACTCATGTGGCGGAACATGCGTGAGGTTAGCGTGAATTTGGCACTTATGGCAACGTCGTACGTACTCCACACATTCCGTCTCCATGGTGGACCAGAAGTAGCCTTATCTCAAAACCTTTTTGGCAAGTATCATGCCGTTCATGTGAGGACCGCATACTCCTTCGTGGACTTCCTCCATCACCCTTTTTGCCTCCTCACCATGAATACACAGCTTGTGGGTTCCACAGTGAGACCTTCGATATAGATTTCCTCCACAAATGATGTACTGGGCCGCCATTCTCCGAAGGGCGATCCTGTCTTTCTTGCTTGCTTCAGAGGGGTACTCTCCTCTTTCCACGAATCTCCAGATATCGTAAAACCAAGGGTGACCGTCTTCGGGCTCGTTGATGGCCATGACATGTTGGTATACTGGGGTATCCCTTTGCTCGATCATAATTGGCCTTAGCTTCACACCGACAGGGATTTCGACCATAGAGGCTAATGTTGCCAAGGCATCAGCAAACTGATTCCTGAGTCTCGGGACATGGGTGAAAGTTACTTTGTTAAAATGGGAATGAGATCTTCGAGATCTTGATGGTATGGCTTTAACTTCTCTTCCCTGACTTTCCAATCACCGTTTGCTTGAGAAACGACCAAGTTTGAATCTCCCACAACTTCCAACTTTTCTACACCGATTTCAATGGCTGCTTCCATGCCGACAATGCAAGCTTCGTATTCCGCTTGATTGTTGGTGACTTCAAAGTTAAGTTTGAATGCAAGCGGGATATGTGACCCATCCGGTGAAATTAGTAGCACGCCAATTCCGAATCCTCTCTGATTGGCTGCTCCATCGAAATACAATCGCCACACGTCCTCAATTATGGTCATTATACCTTCATCTGGGAACTCGAATTCGGCATCCTCCTTCCCTTCGACCGGGCAGCCGGCCAAAAATTCAGCGACAGCTCTTCCTTTTACTGACTTTCTGCTGACGTATTTTAATTCAAATTCTGCCAGCATCAATAGCCATCGTGCCATTCTTCCTGTGAGTGCTGGTTTTTCGAACAAGTACTTCAGAGGATCCATTCGGGATGTCAATCTCACCGAATAGGCCAGCATGTAATGTCTTAACTTTCTGGAAGCCCAAACAAGTGCCCAACATGTCTTTTCTAACGGAGTATAGCGTTCTTCAGACCCAACCATCCTTTTGCTGAGGTAATAGACAGCCCTTTCAACCCCATCGTCTCCTTCCTGTGCCAGCATGCACCCCATGGAAGATGGAGTGACTGACAAGTATAGGATCAAAGGTTTTCCTGGTTCCGGCGGCATTAAGACTGGCGGATTCCTTAGATAGGCTTTGATGGCCTCGAAGGCTTGCTGACATCTGTCATTCCATGCAAATGGTGTTCCTTTCTTGAGCAAGCGGAATATGGGTTCGCATGTTGAAGTCAGTTTTGCAATAAACCGGCTGATGAACTGTATTTTGCCAAGGAAACTCCTTAAGTCTTTCTCCGTCCGTGGTGGTTCCATTTCCAGAATGGCCTTAATCTTTGATGGATCGATTTCGATGCCGCAAGTGGTGATCATGAATCCGAGCATCTTCCCTGTAGTGACTGAATGTGCATTTAGCCGGGTTGAGGCGCATCCTATACTTCCTTATCCTTTCGAAGAATTTTCTCAATGCGGGTAAGTGGCCTCCTCGCTCTTTTGCCTTGACGATCATATCGTCAACGTAAACCTCCACCTCTCTATGAATCATATCGTGCAACAAGGTTATAGCTGCTCGCTGATAGGTGGAACCCGCGTTTTTCAGCCCGAAAGGCATGACCCGATAGCAGTAGGTTCCCCACTCAGTAATGAACGTGGTCTTCTCTCGGTCTTCCGGGGCCATGAGAATCTGGTTATATCCTGAGAAGCCATCCATGAAGGAGAGTAGGGCATGTCCCGCGGTGTTATCAACTAGTACGTCAATGTGGGGCAGAGGGAAGTCATCTTTGGGGCTAGCTTTGTTTAAGTCCCTGAAGTCCACGCAGACCCTGATTTTGCCATCCTTCTTTGGAACGGGAACGATGTTAGCAACCCACTGAGGGTATTTAGTTACCATTAAGAACCCAGCATTGATTTGTTTAGTTACTTCCTCTTTTATTTTAAGCACCCAGTCGGGCCTCATGCGTCTCAGTTTTTGTTTTACTGGTTTTGCGTCAGGGTGAAGGGGAATCCGATGTTCCACGATTTCAGGATCAATTCCGGGCATATCAGCGTGCGACCATGCAAAAACGTCTTCGAATTCTTTTAACAATTCCACGAGAGCATGACGCTCTTCTTCTGACAGCGCGGAACCGATCTGGACCATTCGGGGATTCCCTTCGTCCTTCAAGTTTATTGAAACAACTTCTTCTTTTACAGGCTGAGCATGCCTTTCGTCTTCCCTTTCGATTAGGGACCGAATTTCTTCAGGGATTTCCCCTTCGAAATCGATCTCTTCATCATTGGGGTCGACACAATTTATTTCAAAATCAGGGAAGTAAGCGGAATCAGATTCATTTATTTCATCATTAGCAGAGGCCTCGAGGGCATTGTACACACGGGTAGACTCAAACTCAAAATACAGACTCTGAGGAGTTGGGCCAAGAGGCACCGACTCAGACTCAACAGATTCAGAAGACTCAGATGACTCGAAAGACTCAGAAGACTCAGATGACTCGGAAGACTCAGAAGACTCAAAGGACCCAGCTTCAGATTCAGACTCATGACTGGTTGCACTTGGTATGAAAGTCCAATTCTTATAATCTCCAGCGGCATCCATGATGAGTGAAGTTGGATCTTCGGGGCCTCCTGCCCTAGCATCTGCACTTCTGCTTCCACGGCTATACCCAATGGTTCGTCCTCCCCGAATAAGGTTGCTAGGCTACCCATGGCAAGAGTTTCAACCTAGTCTGCCATCTTTGTTGGTTTGATTGCTACTTCCAATTCTTCATCACTTTCAGGCCAGACATCATTAGCGAATATCTCAAACCCTGGTAGGAAGGTGTTGGTTTCTTTGTCCCAAAATGGTTCCGGCTGCCCTTGATAAATCTGTTTTGCCTTTTCTTTGACAAAATAATCTTCCAACCTATCTCCTTTCTTTTCCCTCCTATCCTCGGAAGGGTGGTATCCCACACCTGTTGTGCAGGTTAAAGTTCCTGGTTCTTCAAACTGTGCTGGCCCTTGAAGATTCTTTCCCAGCCCCAATCCTGGCATGTAGGACATTTTCTTCATTATCTTTATGGCGACATTACTAACGACAAAGTCGTCATCAATCTTGACAGTGAAAACAGAATGAGAGGTGTCAAGAGAGAAGCCGCCCAGGGCAATGTCCTCTTCCCCATGTCGTATTTCCAAAAGCGGGGCATTGTCTTCCACAGGAGCATGAATCCCAGAATCATCGTGAATGGTGAGCATCCCGATTTCTAGTCCCAGTCTAACTTTCTGGTGGAGCGTTGAAGGAACTGCCATGATGTCAGGTCGATGCATCCAAGGTCTACCCAGCAGTAGGTTGAAGGACGCGGGAATGTTCACCACATGGAACTCCACATCCGTTTGGTAAGGCCCAAAAGTCATAGGAAGCATGAGGGTGCCAGTCACATCTCGACGGGTGTTGTCATATGCCCGAACTTTGACTTCTGATGGAGAGAAATCATTATTTTTGTATCCCAGGCAATAAGCAACACGGAGTGGATAGACATTGATTGCTGACCCGTTGTCAATCAGGATTACTGGTACCCATTTTCTGTGGCATTTCAGAGTGATATGGAGTGGTCGATTGTGATCAGTTCCATCAGCGGGCAAATCCCGATCAGTGAAGGTGATAGCATGTTTGACGGGTATGGTTTTGATGAGTGCCACAAGTTCGTCAGGGGTTATGGCGGAAAGGACTTTTAGGTGAGAGAGAGCTTGGATAAATCATTCGCGATGGCGGGTGGAATGAACAAGCACGTCCCAAACAGACATTTTGGCTGGAGTCTGTTCGAGCTGGCGTTTGATCATTCTTTCTGGGTCTTTCTCAGGGCGTGAAGGTTCTTTAGCTGGTGGGGCAAATGGTTGGAAAGTATCTTTGATTGGGGTAACGAACGGGTTAGAAGGTTCTTTGGTTAGTGGAGCTGGAGGGTTGGAGGATTCTCCGATTTGAAGATTTGGGGGTTGATAGATTCGACCACTCCTGGTTAATTGACCAATCTGTTGGTACTTGGACTCTTCATTCCACAAATCCGCAAGGGCCTTGCGCTTGTTTCCAATGGTAGTGTCTTGGAGGTTGGCAGCCAGGTCAGCGACAACCAGGTCTTCCCACAGATCCTCGGGCTTCCATTTCTCAGCTTCTGCTACTGCCCTATTTACAGTCCATTCTTCGTTCCCCACTTTTATGTTGATGATTTCCGTATTACCCCACAGGTTTGTCTTAACACTTGGTTCATCTTCCCACAAGTTCATCATGGCAACATCAGCATCCTTTGGGAATGTGACAGATGACTCTGACTTAATTTCATCGACCAGGTAGTCCATTGGGTTAAACCCATTACTAGCCACATCTTCTTCGGGACCTGGTGGTTCTGGGTATGGATCAAGACCCACGTTGTTGTATGGGTTGTTAGCTATGAGATCTTGGAGGTAGGAAGAGAGGTCTGGTCGAAATGGAACAGGTTCAGGCCAATCATAAATCACTGCTGGCGGTTGGTATTCCTCTGCAAACAACATGGGTACAGAGAAGGTATCCAAAGGATCATTCCAGGCCAAGAGTTGGTATTCATCCGGAATTGGATTCCATTCCCATTTGGGCATTTCTGGCAAGTTGAACATCATATTCAAAGAAAACCCGTCAAGAGGGTCAGCATAAATGTTTTGCCAATCAACTTCCCATCCTGGCTCGAAGAACGGATTTACATCTTCTTGAAAATTAGCGACTTCAAACTCTTTCCAATCGGCAATCAAATCTCCCCAATCCCAAAGGTAACAGAGGGCAATTTCTTCGGGAATTTCCACAACAGGCTCTGGTTCGGTATCCGGGATGATGAAAGAGGTGGGATCAAAGTCTTGGCTTTTGTCTTGGGTGATTTGGTTGATATGGAACGGGGTATTATGCTGTGGTAAGGGATTTGTCATGGTGTTTGGTTTGTCAGAAGGAGGGGTATCAATGACTTTATTGTCGATGAGGTTTTGAATCTCATGACGGAGACGGATACAGTTATCAATGGTATGGCCATGCATTTGGTGGAAATCGCAGTAGACATTTTGGTTTAGGTTGGGTGGAATGTTCTGTGGTGGCTGAAGGGATTCAGCACTCCTACTTCAGTAAGCTTTTTGAGCAAGGCGGATCTAGGAGTGCTGAATTGGGTAAAGGTTCTTTGTTGGGATTTTGGTTTTTCCGAAATTTGGTTTACTTCTGCTGGTTTGGCGGATGAGGTTCCAGCCTGATTGGAATTCCCGAAGAGGACATTGTTGTTCCCTGAGTACATCCTTTTGGGCTTTGTTGCTGATTCCTTTCTTTCTAATATTCCGTCTCGCAGTGCTTCCTCCACCGCCAGGCCTGAGTCATAGAAAGTTTCGAAATTCGGGGCCGCTTGGGAGAGAACCATGTACGGGGCAAAGGAGTTTGGCAGATTCTTGGTGATGATCCTTATTTATTCTTTTAAGTCCGGTTTGCTTCGCCTTTGAGCGGCTTTAGCCCTCCAACGTTTCACAAAGTCAGCAAAGCCTTCTTTCTCACCCATCTTGGTGCTTTCTAGTTCCCTCGTGGTCATCTTTAGATCGACATTGAAATCGTACTGAGCCACAAATGCCGTCCCAATGTCTTCCCAAGTCCTTTTCTTAGAGGGTTCCAGGGTAAGAAACCATTGCAAAGCTGGCCCCAACAGAGATTCGTGGAATAGTTGGGCCATGGCTTCCTTCTCGATTCCTCTCATGGTGAGTGAACCAACATACCCTTGGAGGTGAGCTTTTGGATCTCCGGTACCGTCAAACTTTGCGAAATCCACCCCTTTGAACTTTTCTGGTAACTTAGCGTTAGGGAACAAGCACAATTTGTTAATGTCAATTTCCCCTCTTCCTAATCGCTTGTTTTCTTGCATAGATTCTTCCAGCTTACCAATTTTGACCATGAGAGCGGCTAAATTGGGATCGATTGCCGGCGTGTCTTTGGCTGGCGTCTCCTCCTTGGGTATGTCAGTTTTTACCAAAAGCTTGTCGCAAACCTCTTGCATGGTTTCCATTATCATATTCATGTCGCCTTTCATGGACGCAACCGAAGCTTTGAGTTGCATATCCGTCCGAGCAAGGGATTGCCTAAACTGAGCATCCATGGTAGACATGTTCTGCCTAAGCTCTTCTACCCCGTTTCCTTGGTCAGCCATGGGTAAGAGATTTTCAAGTGACGGAGGCTCCTGTATTGCTGGGCTTAGCAAAACTGCTAATGACGGCTGGCCTTCCTGTTCTATGTGGACCTCAACCAGTTGGGTTTCTTCCAGGGTATCTATGCGAACCAATCTTCGAGACGGACGAAACCAATTGGTAAAGCCCCTTCTTTTTGCAGGTGTCCAATGTTTCTGAACTTGTAGCAAAGCAAAAGGGAACAACTCAAAATCCGCCCCGAGTGTCTCTCCTACCTTCTACGTGCCTTCTAGGTCCTAGAACCTACCGTGACTTGAGTTGCACTTGGGGCATTTGTACAGAAGATTTCTGACGATCCGGGTAGGTACTGTCAGGCAGGTTAAATTCCGATCGTTTTCGGAACCAGAGCCAATCTTCTTATCTTGACCATCCGAGACAGAGCAATGTGACCGTCAGAATCCAAATACGCACACCTTCAAGGTTAATCCCATGTCAAGGGAGCCGTTCGGGCACGGCAAACACCGGAGGTATCGCAACCTCCATGGACTTATAGTCTCCTAGACTGACCGAAAAGTCCTAAAGAATTCTAAGGGAGCCTAATCCTCTAGCCTGCAGGATGCAATGATGCATGAATGATATGTATGTACAAAGAAATACACATAAACAGGATATATCACATAAGTCCTAGCCATGGGTTCCTGTCCTAGTTGGGAAAGTTCTATGGTTATGTACAAGTGCAAAGGCCGGTTTTGGTTTGAGAGGGGTTCCCCGGACTAGAGCCAAGATGTACTACCCCATGTCGAGTGTATTGCAAGACAATGGTCGAACAGCACGATGGCCCATCATAGTCGAGGGTTGCTAGGCATTTCAGGAGAGCTTGTCAGCGGTAAACCGGGCAAGATAGCTGAAACACACTAGCGAGGCTTGTGCGGTGCATAGTGTAAAAGAAAGTTAAGTTCTCCAAATTGCATTAAGTCCCCCAAGTAAAATGCCTTTCAAGTTTGGCCCTCTTGATTATTCAACACTTCTTTATGTATTTTTTTTTTTTAAAAAAAAGAAGTCTTGAATAAAAGTCCCCAGCAGAGTCGCCACTGTGGGCTCCCGCGCCCGTTGGTGCGATTTATGACAGAGTCGCCACCCGGATTTTTGAAATGGATGATCCGAGAAACCGAGGGGTTTTGTTTTGAAAAGAAAAAAAAAGGCCTTTTGATCTAGCGAAACTGTTTGAGATTTTGGATCCGGGAGCCAGGTTACGAGCGGGGAAGGTTTTGTTGAAAAGCACCCCGCTCGCCCGGTGAAAACCGGTCTCTACTAAGCATTTTAAATGGGGGGATTAATACGATTCGGAGAACCTTAAAAAACACGTAAAGGGGAAAGGGGAACAAGATAAATCACAACACATTGCCGTGCTAGTGGTGCTTGCTGTACAGAGATGATAAAGATGGCATGGCGATGATATAAACGAAAAAGATATTCAAACAGACTGTCTGAATCACTGCCCTCCGTCAGACGGCATATCAGCTTATAACGCGCGGCTTAGCAATATGCCGTGCGTGGTTCCGATCTCGATACCAAACTTTTATTATTTTATAAAGCTTCGCACGGTGTACCCATTATATCGCGCGGTTTTATTTTAAAGCTTCAGACAACTCACAGCTGTCAGATCATCTCAGATCTGTACCATTCTTTCAAACCATGAAGAGAAAGCCATTTTTGATACGTTTGCTTGTTTTGAAAAGATCTATGAAGTTTAAAACATGGCTTGTAGAAATGGTCTCATTCTGAGACAGCTTTTGGTATACAGAAAAGACCCAACAACAGACGATCGCGATCCAGACAGTCTGATTAAGAAAACAGTATCCTTTCAAAATGCCTTGCGTGCAAGTATACTACGCCGTGCGACTCTCCAGAGCACCGCGCGGCGTAGCACACCTTTGCACAGAACACGGGTTTTGTTTTGTAAAAGAGGTTTTGGATCAGATCTCAACCAAAAGGGGTTGAGCCTGAAAACAGAAAGGTCCCCTCAGGGCCAGGACAGAGCCTAACCCAAGGAAACTTGGTTTTTACCTTAGATCTGGAGCTTGAATGAGTTTTGATGAAGGCGGATGGACGTCGGAAAGGTTTGAAAAGAGTGTAGAAGTATGGATGTGTGTAATAGATGGGTATATTGGGTAGTTGGGACCTCAAAGTTAGTAAGGAACTAACTTCAATGGTGAAGAGAAAAATAGAGTAAAAGACCTAGAGAATGTCTTTTGAGAACAACATTCTCAAGGTTTGGAAATGGGAAAGTGGGTGTGAAAGCAAGAAGAGAGAGAAAGGGTATAATGGTGATCAAGGGTCCTTTTCCCTTGAGTGGAGGGGTGTATTTATAGGCAAGAGCCTTGGATTTTGAATTTCAAAAGTTGGAGGTATTTTCTGGGCGGGCCAGAAGTGTGCTTTCGGCTGAGCCGTATTGCAGCTGTGGCTCAAATGGGCGTGGCCGACAGCTTTCTGAGCCAGTCAGAACTTTATCCAAAATGTCGTGCGGTTAACCTCGTGACTGCGTGCGGTGTATTAAATTTCGATACGCCGCGCGGTGTAGAAGTGTCGCGCACGGTACTTTAGGTTCGGTCCAGGGCTTTTTGGGTTTTCTCTGGGCTTTTCTGGGCTGATGGTTGGTTTGGGCTGATGGTTGGTTTGGGCCGTGGATGTTGGTGGAATACCTCATTCAAGCTTGCAAAAGGCTTTCTTTCCTTTATTTCATCATCGGGGCGATCAAAGACCCTTCGAGGTCCGGATTGGGGTGTCTACAACAGACAGCAGATGGGCAGCCTTCTTTTTTATATACTATATAGAGGTACTAGTGACTATGGAGTTTGCTGGAACCCCTAGCATAGCCCGTGACATGCCGGGATATTAGGTGAACTCAACGAGGTTGCCCACTTGATGCACTTGAAAAAGAATTAAATAAAGCCAGTACTAATTCTATGTTGAACTTTTTGGTTATGGCCCTCAAGTCCCCAACAGAGTCGCCAAAATTGTGAACACCTCCACGAAAGGGCATCGCCACACAGATATCCTCGCTACATGTTTCCTCTTCGTAAAACAAAATCGTGGATATTCTCATGGTTAGGAACATCTCCACACAATAATGATTACCGCTAAATAGAGTTGCCACTTAGTTTATTAAAACTAAAAAAACGAGTAGGGATTCCGGGTACGGGAGCCAAAAGTACGATGAGGAGAAGGTGTTAGACACCCCTCTTCACCCCGTCATGAGATCGACCCATAATCATTCAACACAAAGCTAATATTTGCTTTTATTTAATTCTACACAATTAAACTAATTATTTAAGCCTTTAAATAGTTAAATAGGTGATCCGAACAAGTAAATAAACCACATGCAATGACATACACAAAACACATAATCTGTCCTAGCAGATGGATTCCTCGGTCAGCAAATGGATTATGTGACCGAGGAATCCCACTGGTTTGATGTACCGGTCGACTAAACGAAGTCCCGGTCGGTGTTCTTCCTCAAACCAGAACACGAACAAATAACAAAACCTACAATTTAAGTGTAAAAACATGAATTAAATCAAACCATAAACCCCTGGGCCTAACCACCTTGATCCCTCAGTAGCATGGTTGCTTCGGATTGAGGGTGATTGATTGATATTTCTCTCGAAAACCTAAGAACTAGGATGGGTACTTTGGGGTTTGATCGCTCGGATTACGGTGCTTACGGGGTGTTAGAGCTTTTGAAGAGGGAGTATGAGAGATGATTTTTGCAGAGTTCCGTGGTAGGCGAGGGTGTCTTGAACCTTAATTTTGGAACCCTAAGGCTCTCTTTATATAGGCAATGGGTGACTCACTCCGGCCAATCACAACGCACGGCCAATCATAATGCAGGAATCAAATAGGAAGTGTAGGGCAACAAGACCACTTACGCGGAAGTATTTTCGTAGCCCCGACGCAACGTTGAACATTCCAGAATTCTGGGTAAAACGATCTGTCGGCCGCCAGAAGGATTTGGCGGCCAAGAAAATGATCTCACGGAGATATTTCAAACACAATGATTTCACGGGTGAATGAAAGAAGTATAGGCCGTGAGAACGATCTAGCGGCCAGCAAATCAATTCTACCTAAACACTGTATTTCTGTATTAAAAGGCATTTGGCTCTGGATTGGGTCCTCTATGTGGCTAAAAGTACTCACCAAGTTCCTCTGGCTTACGAGAAGTCAATCAACAATCACTTATCCTGTTCATCTTCGGGATGGTTCCCAAGGTGGGACCCGAAATATTTGTTTAGCCAAATTTGGGTGTCTACACTGGTCCTGTTCCTTCTTCAATGCATTTATTTGCAATGGGAATTAGTGTTTATGTAAGGGGAAAAGATGCATCTGTGTTAATGATGCACCCACCTCATTGAATAATTTTGAAGGGTCCCAGAGATCAGTGCAACGATCTCGTGATCCAACTTTATTCCCGCGTTTTGTTTTTTTTCTTTTGTTTTTTCCTCCATTCCATTGTTCCATTTTTTTACTGGGCCATTGGGCCTTAAGTGTAAATGTAACAACTCTGATTTTTACTAAATAAAAATTTCGTTGTTAATTCGAAAAGTCTTTAATTTTTTCTTGAATAATTATTAAACTCCTCCCGAAGACCTTGAGTTATTCCTAGCAATCCGTCATGATTAGATTCTTCCATAAGATCATTTTCGAAAGACAAGTGTGGGACTATTCCCTTAATCATCGAGCTTAAGCCTAGGTTAGATTCTTGACTAGAAATCCTACTTAGCAAGCCTAGTTAGCTTCTAATCTAATCTAAGAAGATAACCTAATTAAACCCTTGACCTTCCTTGAACCGTTTGAGCCTTTTGATCTCTTGAACCCTAGATGAACCCTTTTGACCAAAAGTCAACCTTTGACCTTGTCCATTGGTCCATAAATGCTAGGAGAATTATTATCCATTGGATAATAATAGGACTAGTACTAAGATATATTAGTTAATTCATTGTCTAGAATCCCATGGGATTCCCTCCTTAAAGAATTAGAAGAGAATCTAATATAATATAGGATTCTAGGATTTCCTATGTACAAATACTATATAATAAAGAGACATGTGACTTAGTATAATATAAAATTTTGACTAGATATCTACCCAAATCATCTAGTACATACCTAAATATTATAATAGGACATGAGTACACCTACTCCTATATAATATAGAGATAGAACACATGTGTTCATTTCATTGTTTAATAGGAAAATCCTTGTTCTTTCAAAACCCATTAGTTTATTAGAACCTTGTACTTCAATAACTTATTAGGTAGATATGTACTTATATAAATATACATAGGTAGTACAAGGGAGAGAGGGAGAGAGAGAAGGCCGGGAGAGGGAGAGGAGAGAGAGCCGAGAATGAGAGAGGGGAGAGAGCCGAGAGAGATAAGAGAGATAGGAGGGAGAGAGAGAGAGAGAGAGAGAGAGAGAGAGAGAGAGAGAAAGATATGGTGTACTTCTTGATCTTTCATCCACCAAACCCTAGTTAAATATATCTATAAGTACATGTACTAGTGAAAGAAGAAGATAGGAAGATATGAGTTAGATTTTGAAGTACAAGATTTACTTCCACCAAATCCTTACTCTTTCTAAGTCCACCAACCTTGTCCTTCCATGCATATATATATATATATATATATATATATATATATATATATATATATATATATATATACACATAAGTACATTGTACCAAGAGAGAGAGAGAGAGAGAGAGAGAGAGAGAGAGAGAGGCCGAGAGAGATGAGAGGGAGAGAGAGAGAGAGATGGGCCGGATGAGAAGGAGAGAGAGAGTGTGATGTGTGTGCAAGAGTACTTACCAAATCTAGTTAGTCTTCCATGACCAATCTTCCTACATCACCTTGTACCACCAAAATCTAGGGTTTTCTTGCACTTGTGCACCTAAGGACAACCATATCTAGTATTCTAACTCATTCAAGTACTAGACAAGACAAAAACCCCATAGAATAAACTTAAACCTTGTCCTAAAATAGAAATAAGGAAAAGGGAAAATCTATGGTAGTCTTTCAAGTACTAGATATGACAAGATATGAAAGAAATCCATTGGATATGGAGAGAGAGAGGGGCCGGCCATGATGGGAGGAGAGGGAGCCAAGTTTTGCCTATAAATAGCAACCATTTCTCACCCTTTGAACACACACCTTTCATTGCTCCAACTTCTCTCTAGAAAAACTTTGTGTTCTTGCTTGTTCTTAGTTAGTTCTTGAGTGTTCTTCCTTGTTCTTGAGGTTCTTCATAAGTTCTTCAAGAAACTCATCCTAAGCCGCCACTAAACCGCCACTCGACCACCCCTTCGATCCAAAAAGTCAAGTAGTGTTAGTCAAGATCTAGTTTCGAGAGAAAACATTCTATTTTGAAGCTACCGAAAGCCATTCCTAAGAAGTTACTCTGTCCGACCACCGACGTACCATCCTTACTCCGTAGGCGTCACTACCGCAAAAAAGAACGGTAGACTATTCTATACCTTCGAATCCTAAGTATACGTAGAATCTCCATCGACACTATTCTGATATATGCATTGCAAACCAATAAACATATGCTCTTTTGAACTTATGAAAGAAAGAATGAATATTGAAAGATAATGTTCGTAGCTTAGCTTTAAGTATTCGTATTATGATTATGAGCATGATTATGTGATTATCTGATTACTTGTTGTTAATAAAGCATAAGTGGTTTACCACTCCAAAGGTGTCCGTCCATGTGACACTATACTTTACCTTGTATGATTAAATGTTGGGTATGATGTTGTGATAAAGTAAGCATGCTATTAAATACTCCCTCCATCCCATAAAGTTTGGCACTTTCACTATTCCAGCCCTATGAAAAAATTAACTATATCTTTTAATCTGCAATGTTTTTTATAAGCAATATGGATCTTGTTTGATAGATTTTAATTTGTTCTATTAAACAAAGTTAAAAAAATCGCCTAAAACATTATAGATTGAAAGATATAAGCAATTTAAAAATGGCACGCATTCCTGAAAATGTCAAACTTTATGGGACGGAGGGAGTATAGAGTTGGACGATCTTGCTAGTTTAGTTTCAAGATTACTTAAAATGTGAAAAGAACTGCCGCGGAGTCATGGCATGCAAACGAGACACGTAAACCGAGAAAGTTAGAAACATGACACTTAGGGTGTGGTTGATATGGATAAAAATATTTTTGAAACTACATAATGGCCGGACGTGGTAGTCATTGTGTGGATGTGAAAACCTGCGTTGTGGCCGGACTCGGTAGCCCTTTGTATGGACTTGCGAAAACCGCAATGTGGCCGGACTTGGTAACCCATTGAGAAGATTTCCAATGGGGCCGGACGTGGTAGTCTCATGTGGTAATATGGCTTGGTTATCCACGGAGAGGAGCCAATGCAAGATTTGAATGGATTGTGAAAACCGCGGTGTGGCCGGACTTGGTAGCCCATCGTGTGTGTTGCTAATGGAGCCGGACTTGGTAGCCTCATTAGTAGCAATTTGTTAATGAAACTTTGGAAATGTGGATTTGGTAAAGGTGAAAAGGATGACACGGTCTATGACGAGTCGCGTAGGAGAAACACGAAAAGGCATGACACCAACGTTAGAAAGATAGCGAATGTAGATGTGTAATTGCTAGACTATGTTTTTGAATGAGCATGTGTAATTGTTTATCTGCTTCTTGTTGTAAGTTAATGGTTAGTGGGTATGGTTTATTCTATTGAGCTTTGTAAGCTCACGGTGTTGCCCTTTGGTGACCCTGACATATTATATTGGTGGCGACACCGGTATAATGTGTCAGACCTTATAGACGAACAGGGTGAGATGTACACTGTGGAGGCTTTTGGAGCCGAAGAGCTGGCTAGAATGGAAGAGCAGGCGGAGCTGTAGTTAGGAACCTTAGTTCCCTTCACTTTTGAATAAATGTACTCCCTTGTGAGATTAACAATGTAATAATGAGCCAGACTCTGTTCATTTTATCAATAAAATGTTTAATTAACGTACCCGAAAATGGGGGCGTTACAGTAAAAAAATGGGCCTTATAACAACACACACACACATACATCCAACTATATTCTTGGGTTTAAAAATGGGCCCTATAACAACACACACACACATACATTCATATATCCTAGGTACTAAAACCAAGTGGGGGCACTAGTTTTTAGACTCCTTCTTCTTTTTTTTTTTTTTTGGGGGGGGGGGGAAGGGGATTAAGGCACAGGCCTCTTGGGCATTAGCTAAGAGCTAGCCCTGCAATTCTATGCCATCTTCCTTTTTAGGGCTTAGCAGATGGCGCATTGGTGCGTTGGTTTGATAGGATGCGACCGCAACTACTGTTAGACTCCACAGGTCTGTTCATCACGGAGACTAACCTTGTTTCACTTGCAGTTTGGATGAGTGTTCAATCATCTCTTGGGCTTGAGCTAGTTTCCTTTTTGAACCGGCCTGTAACTTGCCCCGCAGGGGTGGAATCCTCGAGTGCATGATCACCCTATATCTTTTTGTTAAAAATATCATGAAAAGAAGGGGATAGTGTTAAGGCCAAATTTGCCATACACACAAAAAAAAAATTTGAAATTCACAAAAGCATGGTATGGCATAGAAACATAATGCATTAATAGATCCAACTTTTAAAAGCATTCTAAGTCGCCTTATAAATACAAAAATCCTTTGTCTTTGCCCAAATAGCTTATAATGAACTGACTCTTCTAATGCTTTTGCGTCTGTCATTTGGACGAAAAAAGCGTGAAAAGCATATGCATCTGTATGCCTCCAATGGACGGGTGAACGCTTTTGTGGTTATTTTCCCAAGAATCAATGCTCATGGGTGTTTTTGCTATGTCTTGCCTCGAGCTGAGCCCTAGAATGTCCTTTGAAAACATTGGTTTGAGGCAATGCAGCCTTTCCTCATTCCAAAAAACGTTATCCGGATAAGAAACATGGTCATAGTAGTTTTTATCATACTAACTTCTGAGTTATCCATTTTTATTACTCCCTCCATCCCTTTTTAAATGTCCCGCTTCGTAACTCTAACTTATTAAAAAAATATCATCATTATACCTTTCACATCAACTTTTTCCTCCACTTTCCCCACTTACCCATCATCATTACACTTTTACTCACTAACTTTTCAAAATAGAATCTACTTTTAGGGACAAAATAGACAATTCACCAACTTTTACCCACTAACTTTACAAAATAGACACTTATTAAGGGACAGCCCAAAATGGAATACTGGACTGTAATAAAGGGACGGAGGGAGTACTTAACAACCTAATCAGCATGGATGGTTTGATCTTCTTGGATACCTTTTTCGTTTTCTTTTACATAGCTGGATACTTCGTATTTTTTCACTTTAGTTTTGTGTTTAGTGCACATTTCAAACCTTTTTTCCCTCCTCCATCCCATATATCAATGTTCCTATTGAGATGTCAATGACACATACCTCTGCTTTATTGTTTATTCGTGTCTTGAGTTGCTACAAAAGCCATAAATCTGACAGTGTTTTTGTCAAAAATAATCAGTTCTTGTTGGAAATGCATTTGGATGATGTGATGCTTAAATTGGGATACATTATGCTTAACTAAATAGTTCACTTTCCATATAAACCGAAGTGTAGACACGATCAATTCAACTATCCGCTAATAATTGTTCCGTTTGTCTTTTGGAACTTATTTTTTTCATCGTTTCATTCGAATTAGGAAAGTTATGAACATTCGAATTAAAAAAGTTAAGAACTATAAGCTGGATGTACTAGGCAAAAAAGATTCTTGAACGGGAATGACACATACCTCTGCTTTACTGTTTTTTCATATCTTGTGTTGCTACAAAAGCCATAAATCTGACAGTGTTTTTGCCAAAATAATCAGTTCTTGTTGGAAATGCATTTGGATGATGTGATGATTAAATTGGGATACATTATGCTTAACCAAATAGTTCACTTTCCATATAAACCGAAGTGTAGACACGATCAATACAACTATCCGCTAATAATTGTTCCGTTTGTCTTTTGGAACTTATTTTTTTCTTCGTTTCATTCGAATTAAGAAAGTTACGAACATTAATTTAAAAAGTTAAGAACTATAAGCGGGATGTACTGGGCAAAAAAGATTCTTGAACGGACGAATTCACATTAAGCCTATTTTCGACCAACCAGAAAATGCAGATATATATATATATATATTACCAAAATTAAATATATAAGAAAACAGTACAATAAATACTACTCATCTGGAAATATAAGAAACAACAAACTAAAGCAACAAAACAAAACAAAAAAACAAAAAGCCGCATGGAATCAAAAGTCGAAGCTCGACCCATCAGTCACACTCGTGAAGGTGGGTAGAGCAACCATGGGGAGGCAAGGTATGGAAATAGCAACTCTTGAGATGACCCGCCACACCAACTTGAGCTCGGGCCGCCGCATAACCACTTATGGCTTAGATCCAGTTCCATAGATTTGGCGCCTTAGTCAAAAAATGATGGGAAAAATGGGAGATCTACTCTCCCTAAGGAGAGAATCTTAACCATCTCACATCCATGGAGGTGGGAGCGTAGGAGGAGGAGAGAAGAACATGGGAGGAAAGAGATGGGGGAAGCCGATTGGGGGGAGGGGAAAATCAGAAAGGGTAGCAGCTGAAGAGAAAATGAAAGAAAAAGGAGAGTTCTCTCTAGAGAGAGAAGCTCTCAAGCGTCCTTCCTACGCTGCTACACCCAGAAAGTTACATTAAGCCTATTATATGCACATGAAATACGATCTGCAAAATCAGGTGCTGGCTGGAGTCGCTATTTTTTGATACCAGGGTAGCAACGCAATTTACATTTTCTTTAACTTTTGCGATATGGCATCTCGAACTGTTTCAAACCCTTTATAGATTTCAAAAGGTGTTGGAAGTAAACTTTTTGTTTGTTAGAAAGTAAACTTTAGACAAATGCCTGTGTTGGTATCTACCACCCCTACAGATGGTAAATTATGACAAATACTAAGCTGCATTATTACCAGTTATATCCCAAGAGAATAATGGGTAATTTGTATTTTCAGCCAGCCTTTTGCTTAAATTCAGGAAGTATACACACCATAAAGCTTGTCAGAACAACCAGGAATACAGAAAACAAGAATAAGCAATGCCATACTTAACAATTACAATAGAGGACAGAAGGCATGAGCCAGTCAGCAAAATCAAGAAAAATGGGGATAAAGAGAAAAAAAATTAATGTTCATATCTAACATGCTAAAGTGCATGACATTTCAATTCACAACTAAAAATGGAATCAAGAGAAAAAATGCTGTATCTAGCTTTGAGATCTACACCAATGTCGTTAAATCTGAAGATCATCCAGTGACAATTCATCTGCCGTCATTAACTTCAATTTCTGCAAGTTCAATATCATTTGAATGTAATTGCAATACATAGCACCTGAAAATATATTTACTAGGATATTACCATGAAGCAGTATCTGTAAATTATGTCTATCAAAATAACATTTGTCTAATATTAAAGTCGGACACGTGGATCCGAAGCTTGGGACTTCACTTAATTACTCCCTCCGTCCCTTTTTAAGTGTCCTGCTTCGTAACTCCAACTTATTAAAAAGACATCATCATTATACCTTTCACATCAACTTTTTCTTCCACTTTCCCTACTTACCTATCATCATTACACTTTTACTCACTAACTTTTCAAAATGGAATCTACTTTTAGGGACAAAATAGACAATTCACCAACTTTTACCCACTAACTTTACAAATGGACACTTATTAAGGGACAGCCCAAAATGGAATACTGGACTGTAATAAAGGGACGGAGGGAGTACTACTTTCCCATCGGTTATCTATAGTAAATTATACTCTTGGCTGAACAAATTGATGTACAGTTGCATTCACAGAGGTTCTGTTTACATCGCAGCCAAAATGCAATCTTCAGAATGATCGTCTTCCTACAACTATAAAGAACATCCCCCTATCCAACAACACCAACTCTATAATTTTCCTTTTTGGGGTTGGTGCATTTATACAGAACTAACAAACCCTTTCCTCGTACAATTTTGTGGTAACATAAGGCTAGAAAGCCATTACTTCAAGTATGAGAACTAGCGGTATTCCTACTATTTTTCTCCATTTTCATCTCTCTGCTTCTGCGAATCGGTTCTATTAAATAATGACAAAGCAAAGCTGAAAGAATGAAAATAACAACAAAATAAAAACATAAAAAGAAACTAGATGGGGTCCATCAGAAATTGTTTTGCAAAATTACATAATAAGCATGTCACAAAACCCCTTAGAGGTGCCGGAACAAGTACCGCAAACATGGTATGGGCAGCACGGCATGACATAGACACTACAAGTTGGCTGGGATGAGCCGTCATTTTGGGCACGCAGCACGATAAAGCTAAGCATGGACATACTTTTTCATTTATGTACAAATGAGATTCAACTCATTGAATTTAAGTCTCTGTTTGTTTCGACGTAAAATATTTCACAATGTCAAATGTTTTCTTCTAAAATAATTTTGGAAAAAATAACTTTCGTGCAAAATATTTTCCAATGTTTGGTTCACAAATAAATATACTATAACAAAACATAACAGGAGAAATAGGATAAGAAAGGATGAGGGAGGAAGGAAAAGATAAAAATAACTTACGGAAAATTTGAGAGGAAAACATTTTCAGCCATGTAAGGTAAAATGTTTTACTTTGGAAAATATTTTACATTGTTTTTCCCAACCAAGCAACGGAAAATGAGTAGAACAAACGGAGCCTAAGTACATAAAAACAATACTTTTTCCTACAAAATCAATTGAATAATTGGGATAGCATCGGACTGTTAACTCTCTTTAATCTTTTATAATTCAACTTCCGTAATTCATAAAGTGGTAAAGCAAAAGTTCAAAAGCATTGTTGGCTGTAAAAAATTTAATTTAGGAAGGAGAATATATTTAGGTAGCTAGTTTAGGAATCCATATATTTGATTTATGTGTATTTCCCTATTTTGTTTCCTTAGTTGATAGGTAGCTTGTATTACAAATTGTCCTCCAATGGGAGAAGAATAAATCAATGAGAATTTGTTCGACAAGCATAATATTCTAAGTAAATGGTAATCCAAGTAAAATGTGTTATTTCAAGTACAATTTGATAATTCTTCATTTTAAACTTTGAGAATGCATCAACTTGATGCTAATCTTGATTGGCCACTCCATCAACTTGATGTCAAGAATGGATTTTTGCATGGGGACTTGTCTGAGACTGTTTACATGGCTCTTGTCTGAGACTGTTTACATGGCTCAACCACCCAGGTTTGAGTCCAAGGGGGAGAGTGTTTGTCAACTTCGTAAATCTATATATGGATTCAAACAGTCTCCTCGTGCTTGGTTTGATAAGTTCAGCAATTCTGTTGTTTCTCATGGCATGATTTGGAGAAAAGCTTATCACTTTGTGTTTTTTAAGAGGACTGATCGTGGGATTGTGATTCTCGTTGTTTATGTGGAAGATATTGTCATCACTGGCAGTGATAATATTGGAATTCAAAGCTTGATTCATCACCTTTGCTCTAGTTTCCTTACTAAAGATCTAGGCAAACTTGGGTAACTTCTTGGTATTGACGTTGCTCGATCCAAATCAGGCATCAGCCTGTCTCAAAGGAAGTATACTCTTGATCTTTTGAAAGATACAGGATATCTTGGTTCTAAGCCTGTCGCCACTCCTATGGATACTAATTTAAAGTTAATTCCCGACGATGGTGAGTTGATTGTCAACACTGAAGCTTATCGGAGACTTATAGGTAGACTTATCTACCTCACTATTACTCGACCTAATATCTCCTTTACAGTTAGTGTGGTCAGTTAATTCATGAGCGAACTAAACACATAGAGGTTGACTGTCACTTCATTTGGTCAAAAGTGGAGTCTAAGGAGATTACTACTCCGTTCGTTCCTTCGAGGTCTCAACTCGTAGGTATTTTCACCAAAGCTCTTCCCAAAGCTACCATTGATTGTATTTGTTGCAAGCTGGGTGTACATGATATATACTCTTCAGCTTGAGGGGGGTGTTGGCTGTAAACCTTTAAATTAGGAAGGAGAACATATTTAGGTAGCTAGTTTAGGAATCTATATATTTGATTTATGTGTATTTTCCTATTTCAATATTTTGTTTCCTTAGTTGATAGGTAGCTTGTATTATAAATTGTCTTCCAATGGGAGAAGAATAAATCAATGAGAATTCATTCGACAAGCATAATATTCTAAATAAAGTAAATGGTATTCCAAGTAAATTGTGTTATTTCAAGTACAAGTTGATAATTCTTCGTTTTAAACTCTCAAGAAATATACCAACAATCATTGTTTACTTTACAAGGTCCCATTAGGCATGTCCATGGGCACAGGCACACACACAAGCATGGCAATGCCCAAAAATTGCCACAACACGGCATGACATGGGTAGGCATTGTGGGGTGCCCATAGCCCCGGCTAGGCCTTAGTATTCTAACAAGGGGTGCCCATAGCCCCGGCTAGGCCTTAGTATTCTAACAAGGCACGACACAATTACTAAATGGGTCAGGCTAGCACGGTACGACCCATTTGACACCTTTTTTTAACCCTTGAAACACTCGTCAAGTTGACCTCATGTTCAGCAAGTTTAGAAAAAAAGACATCTGTATTAATAGTACCCATCAATCGACTTGAAAATTAAAAGACGGAGCCTTTGTTAATCTATTTGTGAACCTCTCATGACGAAGTACCAAACAATTCAAATAGCGCTCAAGGCCATCAAAATAAACAAAGAAGCAATATACCGTAATAAACTGTGGAGGATCGTCAAGACTAGATGACCCTAACACAATTTCCCTCTTGAGCTTTGCTGTAAGCTTGTGACAAATCCGTAGCTGAAAAGAAGTAAACTTTATGAGAACAATGTCAAAAACGGATGCCAGAAGTAGCAGCAGTCTTGATCTTTAGGGACAAAAATTATATGTACCTCAGATCGAGTAGCTCCGCCAACAATAAATACAAAAATACGTTGGCCCAGCTTCTTGAAATCGCTAGATGCATGCCTCAGAATTGAATCACTACAAACAGGCAAGTAAAAAAAATGAGATTCGGCAATGAAATTGGAATAGAAAGAGTGATACCAAAAGGAGAAACCAATGACAGCTCTTTTCTGGGAGCCCTCCTATGTCACAGAATTAGACACTAGGCTCACAAGGGGTGAGCACTGTGGGACCCACCTCCTTGTGATTAGTCTGTCTGCTCATAATTTTCTCTTTTTTTCTGCCGCAAGAGAAAAAGAGAGATGCTGCAGAAATGGGGGAAACATTAGGAAAGACGTTGAGATGAATATGCGAGATATTGATCGCAAATAAACGAGCCAATCATATTGTACATTTTGTCTACTCAGTGCTTACAGGGGGAAAAAAAGAAAAAGAAAAAGAGTTCGCCTGCCCAGTTCATACCAAAATACGGTCCACCTCCCCAGATCTTGACAAACAAATGATGTTTACCTTTTGCGGTGCTTACAACTTAAAAAAACAAGGGAGTTTCACATCCCCTATGAATGCGATTTCTGAATTTGAAAAACTAATGAAACCAAATGAAGGAACAGTCACAAGCATACCTCGAGTATCCATCGTCAGAGGCCCGAGGCCGGGCCCATGTTGCCCGTCTTTGTCTCATTGAGTGGGGAGCAGAAGTTGGATTAGTTGGATTTGATGCAGCCCCAGAAGACCCATGGAAAGTTGGACTTGGGTCATTCATACATGGGTAGTCATTCTTCGGTAGCTCACCTTTGCTAAGTTTTTCAACAAGTTCCTGAAAGATGACAGGAACTTTAGTCCAACTACCAGTTCCTCTTGTAGAAACGTTGAGATGATAAAACCCCTAGGAAACTGTGATGATGTTATATTGCATCTAACTAGAACCCCCACTAGTTCAACTTATTATCATTGCATTTACTTTGTCTCTGTACAAGTACAGCTAGCAGATACAACCACTGGTATTTCTTGTGTTCATCCTGAACCCCTGGTATAAGCAAGGCACCACCTGAACATCAAATGAGCATTCGATATGTATCCAGACTATCTGAGAAATATTGGATGTGTTCCAGAACAAAAAACCAGGGCACGACCATGCTTATTTCTTGAGTAACATAAAGATATCCTAGACTATCCTAGAAATAAAAGACATCAGCTATGGATGTGGCTCTTCTCTAGAAGCTTCCATGCAATATAAAAATGGAAAAAATTTAGGGAAATGATTTTGCCACACCATTTTTTGATAATGACACCCTGCAAGTGTATTTTTTGGTGAAAAAATACACTTGCAGGGTGTGGCATTATCAAAAAAGGGTGTGGCAAAATCACTACCCAAAATTTAACCTGGAATTTTACCTCTATCATAGGGTAAAATCGCGAAAGCTGCCACATCACTTCTTCACCAGAACGATCTTTTCTAGCAGCATGCTTCTTCTTAAGTCAAAAAGGAAAAGAAGGGGAGGATAAGTATGATAATATAAGTAGTATGTATTAGGCAAGGAAAGAATTGTAGAAAAACATCACATTTACCTTATGAACATCAAATTTCAGAGAAAAAGCTCCAATTGAATTTTTCTTGGTATCTGATGATCCCTCAAGTAATCTCATATTATTCACAGCATTCATATCCTCAGGGGGTAATCTTGCTAACTGAAAGAAAAAGTGTAACGTACAGCTGAGATTGTCTTGATATTCTGCTCTATGCACATTCCCACTGAAAAGACTCACAAACAAAGTAGCACAATCGAAAATAATTGGTTTCATGTTCTGTCCAAAAAACAGAATTTTGCAATGAGTTGCCTTTTGGAAACAGATAGCAAGCAGGGTAGCGAGAAGCCAAAATATATACAATAGCTATCCTGTTAATTAAACTTCTATTAATGTGATAGAAGTGGTACACAGTTTTCAAAAGCTGCAGAAAAAGTAAAGCTGCATAATAGGGTTATTATGGACATTATAAGGCATACTCCAGTGGATTTCCTCCCTAATCCATCAGTTCCTAATAGGGTTGTTTGGACCTTAACATCGGATGGTAAATTTTCAGCAAAGTCTGCTTGGGAGGCTTGTAGACACAGGAATTCCTTTCAACCATGGTATTCTGTTGTGTGGTCTGGTCAGGGAGTGCCTCGATGGAGCTTCATTGTGTGGTTGGCTATCTTGGGAAGACTGTCTACTAAGGATAGGTTGGTTAGTTGGGGGCTGGTGGTTCCCCCTTTCTGTTCTTTTTGTTTGACTGATATGGAATCGCATAGCCATCTCTTCTTTGACTGTCAATTTTCTTCTTTGGTCTGGAAGCAAGTCTTGATTCGGAATGGGATTGATAGGCCTGTTGAGCCTTTAGCCCAGGAGTTGGATTGGGCAGTCCATCACAGGAAAGGGAAAAACTTACGTGACTCTTTGTATAAACTCTCTTTGGCAGCATCCATTTATACTCTTTGGGGCGAGCGCAACATGGGGATATTTCAAGGTAAATCCAGGAATGAAGGTGCGATTGCTCTGGATATCTTTAATTCTGTTCGACCTAAGGTTAGCTCTTGGTCCTCTGTTAAGCTTTCGGCTCAAAACAGGAAGTTGTGCGATGAGTTGCTTTTAGATTCTAGCATTTTTGCTATTAACAATTGTCGATAGGTCATTTTCATTTTTGCTTTGGGGTGTTGGTCTTTGTTTGGACCTTTGATGTATTGGTTGTATTGGTTACCAGGGGGATGCCCCTGTTGATTCTTTGTAAGCTTTGTGCTTGTTTTGGTGATATAAATCTTTTACTTACCAATAAAAAAAAACTATTCTTACTTCATGTAAAATTCGCAGCAGAGATTCACACCTTCAAATTGGAAAGTTTTGGCACTTACATGGGCAAATATTTACTTTCGACAATTACATTACCATATAGAGCAACAACTACTTTAGTTTTTTTTTTTTTTTGGCCCATCATAGAGACCCCAACACAAAAAAAATTCACATGCAAAAACAAATGTGTTTTAGCAAAATATAGACGTACTGTAATGATATAATGTCTTGAGAAGTTTGATCAGACCAGCACTATTTTCATACGTATGCTGCAGCAATCCCATATGCTAAAAAGACCTATTCTTGGCATCTCTTAATCCTTATTGTGCGGAACCCTATCTCATTCTACAATGGAAACACAAATATTGTCAACATGCATTTATCGTGCTTTGCGAAGGTGTATCAAACTCTCAAAACCACAGTTTTAACGGTTCCTGATGCTAAGAAGAGAAAACACATATAATTCAGCAAGAGATGATTAAAAGGGGTGGTAAATCTGTGGAAAAATACATGGCACATGGGCTTTCCCCAAAAAAAGGGGAGAGAAACAGAAAGAAGAGAAATATTGTTATCTACTCCAAATTGGGTGTTATGGCTGAATTGTGTTCATGTATTCGACCCAAAGTCATTTTAGTAAGACACTTAGATTAACGGCAATCAAGAAGGGAAATTACAAGTAGATCACGTCGAAGGAACAGGAGAACGACAAAGGAGCCTACCTCCATTAATTTTGTGATTTTGTCACTCTCGAACTTTTCAGGATAACATGCTGCATAAATCATCAACAGGCGCAACTTATTTTCACGTGTTACATCCTGCATTCATAGAGGTAACCCATTTAAACACCCATATACAAGCTTTCAAGGAATATGTTATTAATAACTACAAGTTCTAACCAGTTTCGTTCTCAAAAAGTTGATTACATCCTTAGTTCCTGCATCTCCGAAAACGAGGTCCTGCTCTAGCTGCCCAAGTTCTTTGAGTCCCATATCCTTGATAATTCTATTGATTTTTCCAGCAATCTACACCCATAAGTGATATTAGCCTGAAGCCATGATGCCCAGAATTTCTTCCAACAAAAGATATATTTTCATTATAACATACATTCATGAGTCATGCATTTAATTAAGCAGATCATAATTTCCCAAAAAAAAGAAAGAAAGCATTCTACCTTCCTTCTAAGTAAACAGAAATTGAAGCATCAGAGTAGATGATTAAGGACAATTTCAGTGCTGATGATTAAGAACAATTGGGTATTATTGTTTACAGTACGTAAAGGCCAAAATTGAGAACAAATCTGTAAATAATCAACAGCAGAGTTTGGAATGGAAAAAGTGAAAACAACAAGCTCTTGCGAGGCATAGAAGAACGTTAGAGCTTGTCCCACATTGGTTAAATATAACCTCCAAAACTAGTATATGAGCCTGGGCGGCCTCTCCACTCATTGCCAATTGGTTTTGAATTGGATGCTTTAACATGGTATCAGAGCTAGGTTTTTGGAGGCTTTTGGACAAGACCCTATGTTGTTGATGGTTGGTTCCCCCTTTGTTTGTCGTTCATAGTTGATTGTTGTCATATCTATTGAATCGTTTGATTACCTCACCACGTGTGAGGCAGGGGTCGCACGTGCGGGGCAGTGTTAGAGTTTGTCCCACAGTGGTTAAATATAACCTCTAAAACTAGTATATGAGCCTAGGCGGCCCCTCCACTCATTGCCAATTGGTTTTGAGTTGGATGCTTTAACAAAGAACATGAATTAAGGCCAAAAATCATATAGATTAAAGAGAGGTGTTCATCCTCAACATTACAGAACTGCTCCACCTTATCCGCAATCCTTTGAGACCATTCGACGGCTTTCTTGTCAGGATGGTCCTGAGCTCGCTTCCAATCAGCAGTCCCGTCTTAAAGGATCTGACTGCAAAACCTTCCACAGGGCTATCAATCTCGTTGGAATAGTTCCAAACTTCCAATACCTTTTGAGTGCAGGCTCTCAGAATCTCAGAACTTACCTTGTTTCATAGTGACCATGCCATTGATGGTCTTCAGCACTTTCTTGATTGAGAAGAAGCGTGCCACAACTCTTTCTCTGCTTCAAAAGCTCCAAACAGTGCCTTGCTCCAGCTTAGAAAACACCGCAAAGCTAGATTTCCAAGCTCAAAGGAAAATCCTCATCATGGTACTTGCAACTATATCTTGACAATAGTTACTTAGCAAAAAAATTAAATTATTTCTTGACAATAGTTTAGCCAGTTTTTACACCTAACAATTGAAACAACCTACTGATTTAAAGAATGAAGAGTTAGAAAAAGACCCATATAACCTAATTGTTATAATCTTGTCGAACTGTACACCCTTTATGAAATATCTTTTATCTCATAACTCTCTTTCTTTCAATCTTTTCTCTGTTGCCACGGAAATGATGGGTTTCCAAATGGAACAAGACAAATTCGAGAAGGGCTTTAGCTAATTCCGAGAATTCTCCTCTTTCCCGTCAAAATCCATTAGCAAAAACAACAGTCTCTTGTGAGCCCACCTCTCTCTTACCCCTTTTCTCCCTCTAATTTCCAACTCCTTGAACAATTAGCGAAGTAAAAGATATATTTTTTCCCGATGAATTTATATTGTGAGAAAAAATGGTACAGATCCACATGCCAGAAGATAGCCGGAACGGCCTGGCATGCCCAGAACAGACCGGAATAACACAGTATTTTGGGGCAAAACGGAACTGGGTGTTTCATGTTCCGTTTTGCTTCCGGTTTGGTACATCTCGGATGGTACTGGTTGGTTAGGTACAGGTAATGCACTCAAATTCTTTACCCAATCTCATCTGACTTATAAAATTGAACCATTTTATTCACCTGATGGTCTATAAGAAAAAATGGTGAGAGAGAGAGAGAAAGAAGGCTTGTGGCCGAATATACTGCAAATAAAACACACCAAAAACTTCTATCATGTAAGCTATATCTTTATAAGTTCCCCATGTGACCGCTTTGTTGAAGACTACTATGAAGATGAGGGAGGGAGAGGAGAATGGCAGACTGTAGAGAGAGATCCTCCTTTCTAGGATCTCCTTAACCTTCTCTTGTGGCAGACGGTACCATTCCATGGCTGATGGCCTGGGATTCAAGGCTATCGATTCCAACACATTACGCAAGAAGCAAAGGGCTTTCAATGCCCATACCCACTAAATCTCAACTCCCAAATCTTCTGATTTAGGATCCCACTCATCGAAAGGTCAAATTAACCCTAACAGGTCTACCCCCATCAAAACCTATGACTTGAGTTTTACAGCTCCAGTTAGTCCCAGTTCATTAAACCCTATTTTCCCCTCATCGTCAACTAATGTGTCCAATGAGGTCCCATTATCGGAAAGTGTGAAATTGGGGGGAAAAAGGAGAGCCAACCCAAAATTAGGTTTCTCTCTCTCACACTTTGTGTATATATATGGACAAAGGTACAAGTACAAATATACCCCTATGTAAAAGATACATAACAAAATAACCCCTAACAATTTAACACTCCCCCTCAAGTTGGTGCAAAGATATCTATCAAGCCCAACTTGAACACAATGGGATGAAAAATCTTACTACTAAGCCATTTCGTAAATATATCAACTAACTGGTCCTCAGACCTTACAAACGGCATACATATCAAACCCTTGCTCAACTTTTCCTTTATGAAATGCCTATTAATCTCGATATGCTTCGTTCTGTCATGCTGCACCGGAATATGAGCAATATTTATAGCCACTTTGTTGTCACAATAAAGTTTCATAGGACCATCATCAAAGAGTCCCAAATCCTTCAACAAGGTTTGGAGCCACAAAAGCTCACACACGCCGTGAGCCATAGCCCTATATTCAGCTTCTGCACTGGATCTAGCTACCACTGATTCCTACTGCGCCAAGTAACCAAATTCCCACCAAAAAAGGTGCAGTAGCAAGAAGTGGAGCGCTTATCATCCATTGAGTAAATGCTTCCAACCTCAAGTGACCATGATTGGAAAACAAAATTCTTTTACCTGGAGCTGATTTGAGATATCTCAAAATACGATAAAACTGCATCCAGATATTGTACGTGGCTCAAGCATAAATTGGCTGACAACTCCAACGGCATATGTAATATCTTGTCTAGTGTAAGATAAGTATATCATGCGGCCCACAAGCCTCTGATATCTTTCCTTATCTGTATGCTCCCAACAGCTCCACTGAGATGATGATTAGCCTCAATAGGTGAGTCTGCAGGTTTGCACCCCAACATCCCTGTTTATTCCAAGAGATCAAGAATATACATCCTTTGGGAGATAAAGATACCTTTATCAGATCTTGCCACCTCCATCCCAAGAAAGTATCTCAATGACCCCAAGTCCTTAATCTTGAACTCTTGAGCAAGATGAGCCTTAAGATGGAGTATTTCTTCTATATCATTGCCAGTCATAATTATGTCATCCACATAGACAATGAGGATAGCAATCTTGCCATTACCTCCCTTGATGAACATAGTATGATCTGCCTGACTCTGCCGGTAACCAAATCTCAACATAGCTTTAAGAAATCTGTCAAACCAAGCTCTCGGTGACTGCTTTAGTCCATAGAGGGCCTTTCTCAATCTACACACCTTCTCTTCAGTTGCAAAGGAAGAGAAACCTGGTGGTATATCCATGTACACTTCTTCTAAATCACCGTGAAGAAATGCATTTTTAACATCGAATTGTTGAAGAGGCCAATTCAAAATAGCAGCACAAGAGAGTAAGGTTCGAATAGAATTCATCTTTGCTACCGGAGCAAAGGTTTCCTCATAGTCAATTCCGTATGTCTGAGTATAGCCCTTGGCAACAAGTCTCGCCATGTATCTCTCAACTGTCCCATCTGCCTTATGTTTTACTGTGAACACCCATTTACAACCCACTGATTTCTTTCCCTCCGGAGGAAACACTAGTTCCCAGGTGCCATTCTTTTTCAAAGCTATCATCTCCTCTACCATAGCTTCTTTCCACTTAGGTATTATGAATGCTTCCTTCCAACTCTGTGGGATAGATATGGAAGAGAGAGAGAGGAAACAAATGCACGATAAGAAAGAGATAAACAATCATATGAAACAAACTGTGAGAACTGAGATGCAATGTTGAGTACACTGTCTAACTCATTTTCTATGAGCAATAGGAGCATCAAGATTATCAGAAACCAGATGGGATGGTTCACTACCAGATGAGTCAGCCGAAGAATCAGAAACTGGACTTGAAGCCGAAGTAGGAGATAGTGATTGGCAAGGTGGTATCGCACAGGCCGACTGTCTCTTTTTCCATTAAGAAAATTTCTGCAAGTTAGGCAACCTATGTGGGTAAAGCCTATCATCATCAACATCTTGACCACTCATGTCATGTTCTGCTCTTGCTTCAGATATGGGTTCTTCCCTAGAGTTTTCATTCTCCCCCTCACCATAACGAGGTATTGGAAAGTAAGACCATGACTCCTGATTATAGGATGTCAACATCTCTTCCTCCATATTATTCTCCCCCTGAAGAGATGTAGTGGAGAGAAGGTAAAAAGAAGTTGTTTCCCAAAAAGTGACATCCATAGAAACAAAATGTTTATGGGAAGGAGGGTCATAGCATTTACATCCCTTCTGGGTAGGGGAATAGCCAAGGAAAACACATTTACAAGCCTTGGGATCTAACTTGCCACCAGGATGTTTAGGAGCATGGACAAAACACACGCAACCAAAAACTTTGAGTGGAAGGGAAGAAACCGAAGAATTACGAGGGAGAAACGCAAGAGGAATTTTAAATTGAAGAACCCTGGATGGCATGCGATTGATAAAATAAGCTGCAGTAAGAACAGCTTCGCCCCAATAAAATTTTGGGACATTCATGGTGAACAAGAGAGAACGAGCTACCTCAGCAAGGTGACAATTTTTACGTTCAGCAACCCCTTCTGCTGTGGAGTGCCAACACAAGTTGTTTGAAAAAGAATGCCATACTCACTAAGATATGCCCGAAACTGCCCATCAAGGTACTCAGTCCCATTATCACTACGAAGGATTTTAATGTTGGTGTCAAATTGAGTACGAACCATCTGATGAAAAGATTTAAAGCATGAAAAAATTTCATTTTTTGGACCAAAGTAAATACACCCAAGTGACACAAGAATAACAGTCAATAAAAGTGACAAACCATCGATAACCAGAAATAGAAGTAACCGGGGAGGACCCCAAACATTAGAATGAATAATCGTAAAAGGGGAATCACTTCTTTGATTAACAGGAGCATAAAAAGAGCGTTTGTGTTTAGCCAGCTCACAAACTTCACAAAAAAACTGACTCCTACTACATCGCTTAGTTAAAGTAGGAAATTTTTTTTCTAAAATCACAAAAGATGGGTGACCTAATCTACAATGCCACTGATGCAATAAAGGAAGAGCTGAACTCATATCTCCAATGACATGGGTGTAAAAGATGGACGAGGTGCAGACTCCAAAAATGTAGACCACCAAGAGATTTACCACTGCCAATCATTCTCCCCGTATCCAGCTCCTAAAAGACAATGTGTAGGAAAAAATGTCACAGAGCAATTCAATGAGTGGGTAAGACTACTAACAGAGAGAAGGTTAGTAGAAAAATTTGGAACAAGGAGAACTGAAGAAAGAGAAATAGTTGGAGAATAGCGGATGGAACCTTTCCCTAAAATAGCAGATAGGGAACCATCAGCTACTCTGACCTTATCCTTACCAAAACATGTAGAGTAGAAGTCAAAAAATGATGAACAACCATCGGTGGCACCAGAATCTATTATCCAAGGAAGAGAGGAAGAAGCAGTAGATGCACTAGCTGGGATACCTGTGTGAGCATAGTACGAGGATGTAGTGGAAGTAGAAGCCGTGGAAGATGGAGAATCAAGCCTAGCTATTAGGCGCCTGAGAGTCTGTAACTCACCCTGAGAAAAGGGACCACCACTTTGGGAAGTACCAGGCACAGGAGCTTGCAAATGAGCGCCAATAGGGTCAGGCAACATGTCATCAGTGGACTCCAAAACATGTGCATGAGAACGCACGGGACCACCACCTCAACCACTGCCTTTCCCACGAGAGGGACGGCCATTTAACTTCCAACATAATTCCCTTGTATGCCTGGTTTTATTGCAATAGTCACACCGGAGCAATTCTTTATCAACAAGACCACTCTTATCACCAAGCTGACCCTGGGTAGACTTACCATCCCGTGGAGGAGGAATAGCAACTAAGGTAGAGCGATCCGGAATTGGAGGATGAACCATCGCACTCCGTCTACTATCCTCCTATTGAACACATGCATAGGCCTCTTCTAGAGTAGGAAAAGGAACCCGACCTAGCACCTGCACTCGAATCGGATCATATTCAATGTCAAGACCAGCAAGGAAATCATAAATGTGCTCCTTCTCCACCATCAAGTTCTTGCCACACTCCACGCAACTCAGCAAGAGATCGATTGTGTTGATCCAATCCCCTAAGTTTCTTCTTTAACTCAAAGGCTTGAGCATCATTACCCTTTCGGGAATAAGTTTGTGCCACAGTAGTCCAAACTGTATATGGGATATCCAGGAGCAAGAAGGTATGACAAATAGTAGGTATCATAGAGTTGAATAACCAAGTCATAGCCAAAGCATCCTGTGACTTCCAAGTCTCAAGTTCTGGTCCAGCATCTGTTGGTTGTGTAACAGGCGTTACGATAAATTTCGACATGCCACGGGCCGTAATGGCCAAGGTAAAAGAGCGAGACTAGAGCAAATAGTTGGTACCATCCAACTTAATTTGACAAATATCAAGGGGAAAGTTATCCAAAGTCCCAACACGACTCCCTTCAATCTTTGTATCAGCGAAAGCTTTTTGTGGATTCCCCGACATATCAACACAAGAACAGAGATTCCAAACAAATAATACCCAATAAACCCAACACTAAACAGCCTTGAAAATAACAGCAGCAGCAAACAAAGACCTATTCGACCCCGTATGAACTCGAAATCAACATACCCAGCCTCTGATAAACCAAAAAACCACCTCTGCCAACCCAAAAAACCCTAAAAACGCACCTGTAAGTGGTTGAACAAAAGCCGTACGAGATCGTAGGTGGTCCGGCGAACCTCCGGTGATACTAGGTGTCGTCGGAAAAGGTTGGCAAACCTCCGGCGAGACTTGGTGTTGTCGGAAAAAAGGTTGGTTGTCGTCGAAAGTGGCTGGTGAGGACCGTGAGGTCGAAACCCAGCTGGGAGAATAGATTTGGGTCATGAAATGAAAGGTCGACGAAGGTCACCCAGGGTCAGAATCACCTAGGTCCTATGTTACATGGACTCAGGTGTGAGTATCGGGTGCGGGTGCAAGTCCAAGAGTCGGACCTTCCTAAACTTAAATTTTAGGATACGTGGATATGTGTCCCCAACTTGGGTACGGGTACGGGGACACGTCCTGAACTCTTGTTTGTATTATATATTGCATAATTTTCTTATATTATGTACCGTAAACTATGTTTACAAATGTATTTAAACAAGAAAGGGTTAAGAAAATTATGTTTTTGCTATTTCCCTATTTCCTGTTTATGTGAAATACTCGAAATATCGCTTTTCTAGCTAATTTGATATTCCTTTTCTGTAAGTATCTTAACAATTAGAGGATCCGAGTGTCCAAAAGGATACGGGTGTCGGACACATCGACACGGGTACTTGAGCCAAAATGAAGGATCCATGTAACATAGCCTAGGTCTTCAGCTAGCGTCTCCCAGATCAATGGAAAAAACGAAGAGAGCCCTAGGTATCGTGGAGCTCTGATACCATGTGAAATTGGGGGGAAAAAAAGAGCCAACCCAAAATTAGGTTTCTCTCCCACACTTTGTATATATATATGGACAAAGGTACAAGTACAAATATACCCCTATGTAAAATATACATAACAAAATAACCCTTTAACAATTTAACAGAAAGCCCTGACAGCTCCTTATCGTCAAAACCCCAAATCATTGCACAGTCTTCGGTTTATGGGGTTTGTAGCCCTAAGCTAACAAGCCCATCAAGAAAGCTTCAAGAGGTGTTTCAATAGGAAAGCTATTGTTTGGAATCTGATGAACGCCTATCGCGATTGGTCAGTGCTCTCGAAGCGGAGATGAAGCAATCGGATGTTAACATTGATTGCTCAGCTTTGGAAGCTAAGATGAAGAAGTTGAAGGATCTCCAGGAATCAACTGAAGCCAAGGCTCAAACCCTAAATGTGGGGTTCAACACCAAAGGCGATACGGGTTGTCAGAATAACTAGGCTTGGGATTCTCTTCTATTATCTCATTTGGTAAGCAAGTCCATGGTGTAATGGTTAAGCACAAGCATTGCTCTGAATTCATCATGTTTGCTGTTTCTTAACTCTACAAATGATCTGACTGAAATGTTGCTCTTTAGTTTAAATGATCTTGGTTGTTCGGACTGTCACGGCTACAGCAAGTCATAGGATTGGTGGATGAACATCATTTATTCTGTTGTTATATTGGTGTAATATTCTTGTTTTATTCGCACACTGGGCTGTTTTCAATGAGTTGTACTCATACTTAATTATCTTTATTGTCTATCCTTGGGGGGATGTCCCTAAGAATATATTTGTATGTTTGGTTTCCCGTAATTCCGCTTTGCTGAGCTGTTGGGATGCCATGCGGCTGTTGGTCTTGTATGGACCCACTTACTTCTGGTGTTGGTATTGGGTCAAGTGCCTAGCTGTAATTCTAGTTTTATGCTAAATGTGGCCAGTTGACTCCATGGACTGCTAGTATTCAATTGGTCACCAATACACACAGGTACATTATGGAACTGGGCTGCAAAGATTATCACTTGGTGTTGTCCCATGTTTATTGGGGCCCGCACTTGCCAACCCCAATCCATTCAATAGGCCTTTCAAGCCCACGGTTCAAGCACTGTTATCGAACGGCCTAATCAGTTGGACTCTGAATTCATTCTATCAAAGCCGTGCTGTGCAACTATGAGTGGAGAGGCTCTTATCTATGTAAAACTCCGTCTAATTCCTTTTGTTTTCTTCTCCTCTTGCTAGATGGCTAGGAAACAATAGGATAGCTTGGTACTCGACTCATTGTAGCCATTTGGCCAATTTTATGTCATTTGTTCTTTTTGTTTCCTCCTGGGGTATGCCCCTTGTAGGCACAAAGCACAAAGCATCTCCTAAAACAGGAACCTCTAAAAATGAAAAACGTTATTGACATTCGTCAAATAATTTGATGCCAAGTCTACCTCAATCTCCATGGGTTATTAGCATAAAAATACAGGAAAAGATTCTAATTTTCAGATGAAATGATAAAAAAGGGAAATGGGAAAGCTGATGTTAGCCCTGAACCAATTTTACATGGTTTATGGGCAACACTGTGTTAGTTTATTATTGCAAGAGGTCCTGTTTTAAACTATCAGCAGGAGCCTTATACGAAAGATAACCCTAGCCAATAGCTGATGTCATTAGCCTGAACTTCTTTATCTACTCGAAAGCTGATGGGAGCAGCTCTTTCTCAAAAAGCGGTGGGTTTTCCATAACGTTATTTCTGGGAGTAGAAAGGAATAGATAAGGGGGCGACACTTGAGTGTTTTATAAAGCTTAAGTAAAATGTTGTTCAATGAAGCTTAAGTAAAATGTATTTTCTGCATAAATGCTGGAGCGGATGCAGCAAAAATGAAGAAATTAGCAAAGTTGCAGGCTCTGGGACATGTACAAGTAAAACTACAAAAACCAGATCATCGCCTGGCGGAAAGGAAGACTGAAGAAAGTGGCTGCCACCTAGATGACAATAAAAGTTCAGGAAGTCATGACTTACTTGTGGCTAGTGTCCCAGCCAAGACTAAAAGCCTGCAACCCCACTATTAGGGGTAGCAGCATGACTACAGGCAACCTAAATACCTAATAGCTGCTGGTAAAATTGAGAGTGAATTTGCATTGCAGAAATCAGCAGTCTCACAAGTCATATCCATGCTTATTCATGTTAAGAAAAGATGAAGAGCTGAACCATGAGTAATAACGCTTTGTATTCATTAAGCCTAAAAGGACAAATCTAACGTGACTTATATGGGAATATAGATATATGGATCAGAAAAATCAAATCCAACGTCGTCTTAATTTCCAGTGGTACATTATATGAACATGAGAGGAATAAGTCACTAGCTATCAAACATGTCATATATTTAGAGCACTTAAAGGGAAAAAGTTGATTTCTTCCAAAACTGAAACAAGAGGGCAAAAAGTGATGCTTATAAGGAACTCACATCTACATGGAGAGAGAGTTTGTCAATTTGTTCACTGTATTGTGGCAATGCTTGAACCATCTTTTGCAGATCACGAGTGGATAATTCACCACCATCTCTAGACAAAAGACACTCGACGTTAGATATGTTGTGCCACTATACTAAAGATAAGAAATGTCACAAAATTCATTTTCTTCATTTCAACGTGCTGAATACTGCAACAAATTATCTCCATCATCCACAATAATCATCAGTGGCGGCTCCACAAAGGTTCTCCCTTCCCTTTTGCCCCATTGTGTATGTTCATTTATTGAAATAATATATTTAATTGCATAGCAAAGTTTAAATATTTCATTCAAAAATATTTGAAAGTTTTTATACGAAACAAATGAACCAATTTTTGAGAATACTCACTGCGAGAAAGAGAGAAATTGGAGAACAAAAAAATAAAAAAAACTAAAAGTTAACATCTGAAAATTCATAAAAAACGAGCAGACAATCTGAGATAGAGCGGGTACGAAAAGACTATTAAGAAGCAAAAGTTGGCCCAAAAGTTAAAAAAATATTTAGAATGCAAAAATACTATGGATACCAACCCAGAGTGTAGTGATTGTGTATAGATTGGTGTGAGGAGCCCACTCTAGGGCCCCACACAAATTATCCGAACTATTCATTACTCTCAAAATAATTTTTCGATTCGCCCTACGAAAAATCAGCATAATCAAATACCTATAAGTGCTTGATCTAATTGTCTAACTTTTCTTCAAAACTCATTCATAATTCAGGTTCCTTAAAAAAATCAGCGTAATTGGACAACTGTAAGTGCTTGATCCAATCGTCTAACTTTTCTTCAAAATCCATTCAGAATTCAAGATCCTAAATTATGAATGAAAAATAGGAAGATTGGATCATGTACTACCTTTGTTCAATTGAGGTGATTTTTTCAAGGTCAACTAAAAATATATATTTTAGAACTAATTAATGGCTCAGATCATTTGTGTGGGGTTCTAAGTGGGCCACCTCATTCACGTGTACACAATCTATATACTATAGGTCGGTACCCATAGTCGAGTTCTTCAGAATAAGCACCCAATTGGGACTCTCGAACATGGATAAGAAGACACGTTGGGAGAATAAAATGAAAACAAGTGAATACAAAGCAAAAATAATGAGAAGGTGATGGTAAATAATATAAGCAATGTTTTAAAAACAGGACCGGACAGGCCGATTAAACCGTAGACCGATGCATGTTCCGGGTCAACCACCCAAAATTGTATTAGCCACTGAACTAGTCTATTTTGCAAAAATCGGCCAAACCCAGTGATTGAATCATTGAACCGGACCGGGATTGATGATCCAAACTGGTCTATTTACATATATTTTTCATTTTAAATTGCCAGCTGTAAAATTTTTCTAGTTAATTATAAAAATTTACAAATTTACATTTATTACGTAATAATGACGTCAGGGTTCGATTGACCCAATGGTTGAACTGGTGACCCATCAACCCGGACTCATCTCCGGTTTGCTCACCGGTCCGGTTTTCACAACATTGAAGACAAGTGTACAAAGAGAGAGACTAAGAAGAAGGAAATATCATGTGCCAGAGGCTCCCATTTGGACCAAAAGTCTGTGGCTAGGTATTCAATATGTAGGTAGTCTCACTATAGAACCAAAGGCTATTGCAGGGTGTTCAAAGCTCATGTGGACTTGATACAGTGGTAACAGTTGTACGCAGGTGTTGGGCCTGCTGGCGAAATTTGGGAGGTTAGGGTATTCATCTAAATACCTTTACTTGTATGTGCCACCGCCTATCTTAATCATTTAAGAAATATTTAAACCAGACATATTTTTCTTTTAGCAAGTTCTCTTCTTGCTCTGCTTCAACCTTATTAACCTGATATGGAGACCCCCAACAATGGACACTGGGCAAGGTTGTATCAAAGCAATTATAGAGAAAAGAAGTAACAAAAGGAAAACAACAACTTCGAAGGCAATCAGTTCTGAACTCAATTTTATGCTCCATATAAAAGGTGCCTATCAATAACAATAAGCCTAGTGTTTATAGGCTAACCACAAAATTTTTATTCTTTTTCCCCGAGGCTAAACCCTATATTACTACCATGGAAATAGTAATGAAATTCTGACATTAGATAATTATCCCCAGAATAAAGCCTAATTCATTTTCAAACTTGTTCTAAAAATCTTCACCAATTACCCGGCCCAACCCCAACACCCCCAATAGAGTCCAGACACACCCCTTTAAGTCCAGGGGCTGCATTATAAACCTCGCTTCAATTTAGCAACTTTGATGTTTTTGTGGTAGGTTTATTATGTTACTCCCTCCGTCCATTTTTAAGTGTCGAGCTTCGTAACTCCAACTTATTAAGGAGACATCATCATTACACCTTTCTCATCAACTTTTACCTCCACTTTCCCTACTTACCCTCTATGGAGACATCATCATTACACTTTTACTCACTAACTTTTCCAAATGGAATCTACTTTTAGGGGCAAAATAGAAAATGTACCAACTTTTACCGACTAACTTTACAAAATGAATACTTATTAAGGGACAGCCTAAAAATGAAAAAAGGACTCTAAAAAAGGGACGGAGGGAGTATCTTTATTGTGATTGATTGCCACATATTTGAGACTTAAAGTTATGCGGCATAGAATGGCTTTATGCTTGCTCATTTTTCTCAAAACTTGGTTTTCGGCGAAGTAGTTCGTAATAAACATAAAATAATATACTATTTGGCTAATAATACGATCTCAACATAACAAAGCATAAACTCACCTAGAACCATGGTGAACTTGCGCAGCTTTATTCTTCGATACGAAGCTTGTCATCTTCTCATGTAGCCGTTCACTAGCCTGGCAAGGCAGACAATGTTCAAAGAACACCCCTGATATATATAGTCAGATGGAACAAATAAATTAAGTTACACATACATCTGCGATATGTGCATGCCGAAGCTCTAGCCAGATAGGATCATGGTCCTCCAAAAGGACGTCTTTTTTCTCGGGTACACCAGCAACTTTGCCTGGGGCCTAAGAAGTACAATTGCCTTGCTGTGATACGTCATACAACAAAGGGGACCCAACATGAATACTGGAAAGCAAATGGGATTAAGAAAAGAAGTACTTACCTCATGCACATATTTATTTCCCTCCATATTTAATAAATCATGGCACATGGCATCATATGTCCATTCATGTATCACAGGAGCAATCTAAGTAAGAAAAATAAGCATGGTAAGCCGATAAGAGTAGACAAGATAATAAGCACATCTTAACCAAAACATGCATCCAAGAACCTGATCTATAGATCTATCAACAATAAGCAATTCGCACGTCTCTGTCTGGGGGAAGTTAGGGAGGTTAGCTTTGTATCTCGCAAGACAATTCCAAACACCAGCAGCAAGCTTTGTGGGGATTAGATCACGAAATGTTGTCATTGTGTTCATATCAAGGGATTTGGCTGCACGATAGCGTACGAAAGGAAATTCCTGAAAAACACCAGGCTCATGCACACTTACAAAATGTACAATACAACATGGGTTTAAAGTTAAGCGTCTCGCATTACATACCCGTAACGAAGCAAAAACTGTAGAAATCCGAGTGGCCATTTCATTCAAACATGCATGACCTTTGCGAGTACTCTCCTCATCCCCAAAAAGTTCCTCTAAAGCCCTCTCATTATCAGTGACAAATCCCTACCCCAATGAAACCAAACATAAGAAACGCCATGAAGTACAATAAAAATATTGTAAATTTTTTTTTCCCCCAGTTACCAGGGTTGTGCGTAAAAAGTATGAGATGGGAAGGTAGGAAGCATAGTTTAAAATGCAGAACATTAAGAATAACACTGAGAAGAATATTTCAACACTCATTGAGCTCATAGATAAATGTCAGTAAAGAAGGAAACAATTTGAGCAATTGCATTATTGCACTCATAGGTGTTACATGGGAACCTCACATGTCATGTTACACCGATGCAATGGCGATTTTGGATCAATTTTTTTTTTCCCGATCATTATTCCTCTCTCTATGAGATTCATCAGATTTTCATTGGTTGCTGGGAAAGAAGAGGCATGGCAGACATAAAGGTGAATCAAACTATTTAATGAAAGAGAGTCAAGCTCCTTGAATAAAAGAAGCTTTTGAAGGACAGGATCAAAGAAGAAAGAGAATGCAATTTCCCATTCAGTAAGGGAATCGGTCAATACACTCTGTCAGAAGGGATCGGAATCAATAACTGAGAGGTGGCTCAGGGGTGTCAGTTACTCGTTCGCGCAGCTACCAAATTGAAGAAAAGCGAGGAGTGAAGCGTGTCTAGAAAAGGCGAAATCTGGTTCTGAGGTCAATGACCATAAGTTTTTGGAACGAAAAGCGAAGAGAAATAGTTTCTGTCTTGTCTATTGGGTTGCTATTTTGACTAAGTGATGAAACCATTAGGTTCTGAAGGATGCGAGAGCAAACTCAACTTAACATTTGAGGAGGCCAGCCCTAATCAGTAAGCTAAGGAGAGGAATGGTCTGCCAGCAATCTAAAGAAAGCAGGCCACTGCTAACGGAAGCCCCCTTTGGAGAATGCGTTAGTTGAAGTAGTTCTAGAATGCAGACATATCATCTTTCTCTTCAATTCTAGGTAGGATAGTCAGAAAAGAAAACAATAAGGCTAGCTCAATCTAATCAGTTAGAAGGCCGGGGATGAAGTCAACTTGCTACTGATTGATAATGAAGCCCTGGCGAAAAGAGGGAAAGGCGTGAAAGTGAGACGAGACTACCCGAGATGCAGATGGGCATAGCATCATTCTCTTTTCCGAAGACCCTGGTTCCAGGCGGAGTAATTAACAAGGACGGATCAAACATTCTGCTTTTGTTGTTGATCCAATTGGTGGATGGAACTGCATTGTTGGCTCTCCCATGCATGGGGGGAGGATTCTGAGTTACGTTGGGCTCGCTATCAGCTTCCCCTTTGAATTCCAGAAGGCCCTGATCACGAAGGTCCTGGATTTTGTCCTTTAAGCCAAAGCACTGTAGTGGGGTTTTCCCCGGACTAGGAAAAATACACTAGAGCACGTGCGGAGCAAGATACCACGTAGGGGAGCACCACAGAGGGAAGAAGCCGACCACGTGGTAAGCACGGGAGCACCACGGAAGGAGCATCCGAGATAGTGTACGTAGCAGCACGGCAACACCACATGAGGGTGCGTAAGGCCGAGCAAGGTTATTAACGGACGATAATGAGCAAAGGTGTTCAACATGATTGCCGAGCAAAGGGCACGAGCACGTAGTAATGGCAAAGCTAAGCCGACCAACGAGATGGGCGGCTGGATTGGTCCAGAATGTTCTGGAATGAGTTCCTTGCGTGATAAGGACGGGTCCCGCGAATAAGGGAATAATATATTCTGCCATGAAGGGCAGAGATAGAGTTACGATATGGAACGAATTCCATATTGGTGGAGTTTCCTAACGAAAGTAGGACTTCGGCTCATTGGAGGAAAGAGTCCCGGAAGGACTAGGGTTTCCTATACAGGATAGGAAACCTAGGGCAACGAGGCTACTTGGAGAGCAAGTCATACGAAATCTATAAGTATGAGGTAAACCTAATGAGAAAAGGCACGCTTTGAGCTATAATTTTACTTACTATCTTCCTTACGAAATTAGGGTTTAGTACGAATATTGAATTTGGCATCGGAGGGCCTTTGCCGACGAGAGACAGAGGTGCGCTCACCGTGTTTGTTCTGCAGGTTTTAGAGTTCCGGCGAGGCTGTCACGTGCGTTGGGATCTAAAAGAGAGTAGTTCAATATAAAGCGTATTTTTCCCTTTACAATTGGCGCCGTATGTGGGAAACGAAGTAACTCTTTGAGGTCACGACCATGACGAAACAGGATCCTAAGACCCCGTGGTTGAACCTAGGTGGAAGCGGGGATAAAATCCCGCCACCAGCTCCCAAAAAGCCGCTGCAGGGAAAGGATAACGAGACGGCTAATCCAAGAAAGCCCCCATTTGAGCTTCCGGCCCGTGAAGATGGTGAGGGGAGCTAGAAAACAGGTGATAGCAAGAAAGAAAAATCTCCGTCTTTTCGAGAAGAAAGGCGTGAGAAATTCGACAAGCGTTCTGTGAGCGTTTGGGACTATGATGATGTGAACGAGAGACACGCAAACTTAAGAAACGAGGGACCTACGTGGAGAGGTCAGGGAGTACACAAGAGTACCAAAGCAGGGACCGAACTCTAGGGAAGCGTAGAAGGGACTCTCCCCACGAGAGGAGGGGAAGGAGTCTAACCCCGGAGGAAAAACGGTCGAGGAGGCATCATCGAGATAGATACGAAAGATCTGACTCAGATTGGGAGAGAGAAGAGGAGCGCAGGTCAGGGCGGCACAAGGAGGGGGCTGCAACCGCGCGAGACGCGGCACAAAAAGCCCTCAGCAAACTTACGGCCTCTCCTCTCTCGAAGAGACTGCAGGATGCACGGCTCCCAAGTAGGGTGAAGCACAGTATGCTCATACCATACAAGACGAAACGGACCCGGTGGCTCACATTCAGCACTACCGACACCAACAGGCTATGTTCATGCACAACGGAGACGATGCTATCATGTGCAAGATGTTCCCCTCGAGTTTGGGAAAGGTGGCCTTGACATGGTTCCACAAATTGGAACCGAACTCAATCAGAAGTTGGAAACAACTTTCCAAGGGGTTCACTGGACAGCTTCTAACAAGCCGAGCAGCCCTAAAACTTTCGAGGTGCTATCCTCCATGAAACTGGGGCCCGATGAGTCACTAAGAAGTTATGCCAAGACGTTTTGGGAGGAATTTAACAAGATCGAGAATTGCATCGAGGAGTACGCGCTGGCTACTTTCAAGACCAATTTGATCTTGGGAGGAAAACTACGAGAGCACCTGAACATGTATCCGGTTGATACGCTGGCCAAGCTAATGGAAAAAATAGAGTAGCACGCTCGGGCTGCCGAGGACGATATCTTACGAGAAGAAGATAAGCGCCCTATCGAGCAAACGAAGGGGGGCACGAAAAAGGCCACCTAGCCTTAGCAGAAGCCTTATGAGAAGAAAAAAGTCTATGGACAGAGAGACTATGGCAGGGGAAGAAGGAGAACAAGCCTGCTCCAGATCCAAGATCATTCTTCATTGTAAATACGGTCTTTAGAGACCCTATTTACAAGATTCTTTTTCGAAACCACCCATGGTTCAGGTGGCCGACGGATAAAATACCAAGGGACTTCAAATCCAGAAGGGAGACCAGCGAGCGGTGCAGTTACCCCAAGGACTGGGGTCACATGACCGAGAACTGTGAGTCTTACAAGAGGTTCTTGGAGGAAAAGGCCGCAGAGGGCCTCCACGACGAATATATCAAGAAAGCTCCGGGTAACCGGGGGGCAGCCATGGAGTTGGAGTATGTTCAGCCACTACGAGGGTGATCCAGATGAAACATGACCTAGCTGCTCCCTACACTCAAAAAGAAGTTAGGATCTTGAGAAGGCAAGCAGAGCATGACAGTCATGTGATGAAGCTCGGCAAAGAGAGAGCACGGCCGGACGAAGGGCCAGAGGATGTGATTAGCTTCACAGACGAAGATCTGAAAGGAGTACAACTCCCCCATAATGATGCGTTGGTCGTTACCCTACGTGTGGGAGACTACGACATCGAGAAGATCCTCATGGATCAGGGAAGCTCCACCGAAGTATTGTACTACAAGGCTTTCAAGCATATGGGGCTGGATCAAGCCAAGATCGTGGAGTCTATAACGCCGCTAATTAGGTTCAGCGCGGATGCGGTATGGCCCCTCAGAAGGGTAACCTTGAATGTGCGGGCAGGATCGATAGTCTTGCCCACGGATTTTCTAGTGGTAGATGTGCCATCCTCTTACAATGCGATCATTGGGAGGACGTGGTTGCACAGAATGAAGGCGATATCTTCAACCTACCACCAAATGATAAAGTATCTGAAAGCGGATGGCATCGAATGCATCCGAGGAAACCAAAAGGCCATCCAGCAGTGCTTGGTCCAGATCGTGAAGAAAACCCCAAAGGCGCATTTGGTAAAATCGGTAGAGGTCTCGGACCAGCCGACACTCAAAGATGTTGAAGGAGATCCAACCAAGAAAGTGGTAGTGGTTGAGGGATTGAAGAAGGTCCAGCTTGAGGATGACCCAGAGAGGTACTTCCTTATCGATGAAACCCTAGCCAAGCAAGAGGAACAAGAGCTGGTTGAGTTCTTGAGGCAGCACATAGATGTGTTTGCATGGACACCCCAGGAAATGCCAGGAATAGACCCCGAAGTAATCTGTCACCACTTGAACGTGGATCCCCAGCTCAAGACTGTCGTCCAAAAGAAAAGGAGGTCCGCAATACAGCATACGGAGGCTGTGATAGAGAAGGTTGAGAGACTCCTCGAGGCTGACTCAATCTGGGTGGTGTACTATCCGGAATGGTTATCCAACACCGTCGTGGTGAAGAAAAAAAACGAAAAGTGGAGGGTCTGTGTGGACTTCACGAGTTTGAACAAGGCATGCCCGAAGGATAGCTTCCCTCTGCCAAGGATTGACCAGCTGGTAGATGCGACTGCCGGATACAAGAGGATGATTTTCCTCGACGCATACCGAGGATACCATCAGATAGCTATGTATAGCCCCGACCAAGACAAGACATCGTTTATAACGCCGCGAGGGCTATTCTGTTATAAAGTGATGCCATTTGGTCTGAGGAACGTAGGGGCAACGTACCAGAGGCTCGCAACTAAGATGTTTAAAAAGCAGCTTAGCAAGACCATGGAAGTCTATATCGATGATATGTAGTGAAAAGTAAAGAGAGAGGGGACCACGTGACAGACCTGAAGGAAACCTTTGAGGTGCTAAGAAGGTATAGGCTGAAGCTCAACGCATCGAAATGCACGTTTGGAGTTAGTTCGGGAAAGTTCCTTGGGCACTTGGTGACAAGAAGGGGCATTGAGGGGAACCTGATCAAATTTCTGCAATTCAGAATTTGGCAAGTCCCCGGACTACGAAAGAGGTCCAGAAGTTAACGGGAATGGCAACTGCACTTAATCGATTTATAAGCCGGTCCTCTGATAAATGCAGGCCATTCTTTCAATTGTTAAAAAAGATAGTGGGTATGAATGGGGAGCAGACTGCGAACAGGCGTTCCAGGACTTGAGGCAGTACTTGGCCTCTCCCCCGCTGTTGTCAACCCCCGAGTGTAGGGAACCACTGACGCTATACTTGGTGGTGTTGGATCATGCAATGAGCGCAGCGCTCCTATGGGTAAGGGATGCCGAGCAAGTCTCGGTCTACTACGTGAGTAAGACATTGTTAAGTGCGGAGACGAGATGCCTCCCGCAGGAAAAGCTGATCCTAGCCTTGCTAACGCCTAACGGCATCGAGGAAACTGCCTCATTACTTCGAGAGCCACCCGATCATCGTGTATACAGAATTCCCGTTGAAATCCTTGCTTCGAAAAGCAGACTTCTTGGGGAGGCTCTCAACTTGGTAGGTGGAATTGAGCCAGTACGAGATTAACTACCAGCCAAGGACGGCGATTAAGGTCCAAGTATTGGCAAATTTCGTGGCAGAGTTTTCGCCATCAGCTTTACCCCCACCATCTTTGGACAGGCCAAGGCTGGAGCGCAAAGGAACAGGGGTGGAGAAAGTATTAGCCGAGCAAAGAGTTCTTACCCCCGAGGAGGATCCTAAAGAGTGGAAGATGTACGTGGACGGGTCAGCATGCAACAAAGGATCTGGCGCGGGGGTGGTGATCTTTTCCCCTGAGGGACTTGTCCTTGAACAAGCTATTCAGCTTGGGTTCAGCGCGTCAAATAACGTGGCGGAGTATGTGGCTCTACTCGCTGGACTATGTAGTGCCGAGGTGTTAAACATACAAAGGTTAAGGGTGCATTGTGATTCACAGTTGGTTGTAAACCAACTTTCTAGGGAATATGAGGCGTGGAACGAAAGGATGGTGGCCTATGTAGAGGCGGCCAAAAACCTACTCAAGAGGTTTGAGCAGGTTCATGTGCAGCAGATCAGCTCGGGACAGAACGTGCATGCAGATTCGCTTGCCTACCTAGCTTCAGCGGTTCCTATGGAGTATAGAAGGACGGTGATTGTCGAATATTTGAGTAGGCCGAGCATAAAACAGACCGAGGAGGTGGTATTAGAACTCGAGTTGGGCTCCAGCTGGATGGACCCAATAGTGAGTTACCTACGGGACGAAACGCTCCCGGCCAATAAGAGGGAAGCTCATAAGATCAAGGCCAAATCTTCCGGGATCTGGATTTCACCGGAGGGGAAATTGTAAAAAAAAAAAACTTTTACTGGGTCGTACTTGCTATGTGTGCACCCCACAATGGTGGATAAGGTCCTATACAAAATCCACGAGGGAACGTGTCGAGGACATGCTGGTGGCCGGTCCATTGCCCACCGAGCAATTTCTCAGGGTTATTGGTGGCCACACATGCAAGAGGATGCAAAGGCTTACGTGAAAGTATGCGAGAAGTACCAAAGGTTTGCTCCGATAATACGGTCACCAGCCAAAGCCGAGGACCTGATGCCACTTACGAGTCCACAACCGTTTGCCCAGTATGGGATGGACATCGTGAGACCAATGCCGAAAGCCTCGGGCAACAGGAAGGTCCTGTTAGTGGCCACTGACTACTTCACGAAGTGGATAGAGGCAGAGCCTCTTGCAAGAATTAATGAGCCAATGGTGGAAAAGTTCGTGTGGAAGAACATCATCACAAGGTTTGGCGTCCCCTTCTCTATTATATCGGACAATGGGTCTCAATTCCATAAGAAATTTAGGGCTTTTTGTGCCCAGTATAAGATCTAGAACTACCATTCCACGACGGCTTACCCGCTGAGCAACGGGCAACCAGAGGCTTCAAATCCATGGAGCGATCAAGAAGAGGCTTGAGAAAAAGAAAGGCAAGTGGCCCGATGAAGTGCCCGTGGTCCTTTGGGCATACCAAACTACGCCACGGAGTTCCACTGGTGAGACATCGTACTCCCTTGCATATGGGACTGAGGCGGTAATCCCTCTCGAAGTAGGGTTGCCAACCAATCGTACGATCCTGGTTGAGTCCGGGGGTAATGACAATACCCTAGCACGTGAGCTCGATTTCACAGAGGGAAAGAGAGAGCGGGCATTGGTCAAACTGGCATCATACCGGGAGCAGCTTATGAAAAGCTATAACAAGAGGGTGACTCCCGGGGAGTTTGGCGTAGGGGATCTGGTCTTCAGGAAGGTGCTCAGGAACACCAAGATCAAGACCGATGGGAAGCTCGGATAAAACTGGGAAGGTCCATACAAAGTAACGGAAGTGGCTGGAGTGGGAGCCTATCGTCTGGCAGATCTGGACAGAAATCCAGTCCCTAGGCCATGGAACGGGCAGAGTCTGAAGAAATTATGGGTCTGAGCAAAGCTAAGTAGCTTGTTTTTTTGAAATTTTCGTTTAGAATTTATTTTTTGAATAAGTTTGGCAGTGTGCCACATGATAGGATCGTATGTCTTTTACTTTAGAATAAAGTTTGGCATTGTGCCTCAGTATAGTCATGAATAATAACCATTAATGTTTAATGGGTTTTTACTTCGTTGCAATCATTATGTTTTCGTGAAGTTATGAATAAAACTTACATTTTTTACTGATTGTTGGATTGATTGAATTCTTGTGTTGGTCTGAACATGAAAACGCTTAAGTATGGACCCAAATTCTTTATTTAACTCCATACTGGGGAGCAGTGAGTGTGGAGAATGTATCACAAAAAACAAAAATCGAACGATCGAACAAAAAATCGAAAATTCTGAATGAATTACTATTCGAGTAGTATAGGCAACGATGAGTGCCACAAACCAGACTTGGTCCCCGGATGGGATAGGTACGAAAAAGACCTAGATAATGGCAACGAATAATGCTAGGCTACAAATAAAGCCAAATAAAAGCCAAGCATGAAGAAGCTTGGACCCAAGCAACAAAGAATGCTCACAGTAAATGAAGGCCAAGCACGAAGAAGCATGGGCCCGAGCAACGAAGAATGCTCAAAATAGACATAGGGCCGAGCGCGAAGGAGGTTAGGCCGGAGCAACGAAGAATGCTCAGATAAATAGTCTAAACACGAGGAAGATTATACCAAGAATAAGATTAAGTGCGAATAAACTTAGGTTAGGGTAACAAATAATAACAGATCATAACTAAGTACGAAGGAACTTAGATAGTACCAAAGCAGTGAACATTGCTCTGGGTAAGCCTAAGTACAAACAGACTTAGGGATTAGCAGTGAACATTGCTAACAAATATTGACTAAATCCGAAAAATACTTAGGCTTAGGGCTACGAAGAAATGCCCGAAGCATAATATTAGCTAATAGTTAAAACAACGAATATAGCACTAAGAAAGGGCCATGAAGAGCCACCAGAGTATAGCCACGAAGGGCTCAAAAGATAAGTGCGAGGTACCACTCAAGTCTTACGGCCATAAAACGAAGGGGACCACCAAAAATCATCAACACCCCGAAGGGTTCACAAGTAGAGTAATGTATGTTCAAACGACACGAAGGGCACCAAATTAATAAAAGTTTTGAAACAGCCACGCAGGGCCAGGATCTTGTTTCATCTACCACGCAGGGTAGGAATGAGAGAGAGATGGGTTAAAAACTTACCAAGTCAGAGAGCCGGGGCAATCATCTCTTGGTCAACGTCAATAGCAGGAACAGCAAGATTGGCAGGTGGGGTTGGCCCTGGACAAATGGATCAATTGGTGCAGGAGGGTGCGTTGGGCCAGAACGATCAGCGGCCGCGTCGACAGCAGAACTACTGCCAACTTCTTGTTGGCCAGGAATGACACTTGTCGAAGGAAGCACAACAGGAGCCGAAGGGCGAGCCTCATCATCACTGATCTCGGTTTTAGTGATGGTTAGGTCTAGACCCTCTGGGACCCGATCTTGAGCCCAAAGTGGCAAGTCCTCTTGCACACCAGCTTGACCCAGGCAGTACGCCCAGCACTTGGCCCAAATCTTTCTGATGACGCCCGGTACCTGGTCCTCGAACTGCCTGGATGCGTCGTCAAACCCATTGTTGAAAGCCTCCGACATGTTTTCCTCGAAAATCCTCACATTTTCCTTTGCCTTTCCGAGCTCCTCCTTCGCCTTCGTAAAGTTAGCATCAGCCTCCTTCCTCTTGTCCTGCTCCAACTCCAATTGCCGGCCAAGCTGCACGGCTGTATCCCTGAGCTTTGTTGTTTGGGAGAATAAGAAAAGTGTATAGGGTGTTAATTAACCCTAACACAAATAACTATCATTTATATTAAGAGATAACTTGATACAAGACTTGTTTAACCAATGTGGGACAAGACTCATAACAACTACTTAAATATTCCAACACTCCCCCTCAAGCTAGAGAATAGATATCACAAAGTCCCAGCTTGTTACATAACAACTCTAACCGAGGCTTGAACAATGACTTAGTAAACATGTCAGCTAACTGAGCACTTGTAGACACAAAGGGAGTAGCTATCACACCACCAACTAACTTCTCATGCACCAGATGACAATCAACTTCAATATGCTTAGTCCTCTCATGAAAGACCGGATTGGATGCAGTGTGAATTGCTGCCTGATTATCACAATACAAATTCATTGGCAATTGCACACTAAATCCTATCTCCTCAAGAAAAGATCGCACCCATACAATCTCACATGTCGTGTGGGCCATGGCTCTATACTCTGCCTCTGCACTAGACCGTGCAACCACTGTTTGTTTCTTACTCTTCCAGTTGACAAGGTTTCCACCGAGAAAAACACAATATCCTGTAGTGAATCTCCTGTCAGAAGGTCCTCCTGCCCAATCAGAGTCGGTAAAAGCCTCAATATGTAAGTGACTCGATAAAACAAACCACGTCCTGGATGAGCCTTGAGATACTTTACAATTCTAAGAACAGCCTCCCAATGTGGAAAACGAGGAGCAGACATAAACTAACTCACAATACTAACTGCGAACGAGATATCTGGATGCGTAATAGTAAGATAGTTCAATTTACCAACCAAGCGACGATATTGGTCAGGGCTAGAAAACAACTCCCCCTGATCAACACACAATTTGACATTAGGATCCATAGGAGTATCGACAGGCTTCGACCCCAATAAACCAGTCTCATCTAGAATATCTAGCACATATTTTCTTTGCAATAAACTGATGCCATCTTTAGATCGTGCAACCTCAATACCCAAAAAATATCGCAACCTTCCCAGATCTTTGGTATGAAACTGACTCTGCAAAAATACCTTCAACTCATAAATACCTTTTTGATCATCGCCCGTAATAATAATATAATCCACATAAACAATCAATAATACTTTCCCTCGGTCAGATGAGAGAAAAAACTGAATAATCAGAATGACAGCGACTCATCCCAAATTTCAAAACTGCATCACTGAACTTGCCAAACCAGGCCCGAGGAGATTGCTTAAGACCATATAGTGCTTTCCAAAGACGACATACCTGATTACGCTCCCCCTGAGCAACAAACCCAGGTGGTTGCTCCATATAAACTTCCTCCTGGAGATCCCCATGAAGAAAAGCATCCAACTGGAATAAAGGCCAACCAAGATTGGCTGCAAGGGAGATAAGAAGGCGGACAAAACCAAGCTTGGCAACTAGAGAAAAAGTCTCAGCATAATCAACACCATAAGTCTGAGTATATCCCTTAGCAACAAGACGAGCTTTGTAATGCTCAACAGACCCATCAGGATGATATTTGACCGTAAAGACCCACCTACAACCAACAGTAGACTTTCCTGGTGGAAGAGGAACTAACTCCCAAGTGCCATTGTCATGTAGAGCAGACATCTCAGCCAGCTGTCCGCCACTCAGAAACAGATAAGGCCTCCTGAACAGTGTTAGGAACAAAAATAGACGAAACAGAAGTAGTAAAAGCACGAAGGGACGGAGACAAGGGAGCATAAGAAACAAACCGATCAATAGGGTGAGAAGTGCAAGACCGAATACCTTTGCGAAGAGCTATAGGAAGACCAGGTGGAGGTGGAGGTGGTTGTGGAACTAGATCTTGAGAAGGAGGAGGCGCGGCGGAAGGCATTGGTGGGACTGTTAATACTTTCTGCTGACGAACATACACCTGCAAGGGTGGCACACATGGTACACAAATAGGAACATAGACTCAATCTCAGGAAGGTCAACTGGAGTACGGTGATCCGAGTAAAAGGGTAATGACTCATTAAACGTGACATCAGCACAAACAAAATGACTACGTAGAGACGGTAAGTAACACTTATACCCTTTTTGAGTACGCGAGTATCCCAGAAAAATACACCGAATCGACCGTGAATCAAGTTTGTCCCGGTCAGGATCAAGAGTATGAACATAACAGGTGCACCCGAATACTCGTAGGGGTAATGAGTGGAGAGGCTGACCAAGAAATAAAACCGTATGGGGTATCTGACCGCCTAGGACTCTAGATGGCATACGATTGATCAAATAACATGCTGTAAGAACAGCATAACTCCAGTAAGACTTAGGAACTTGCATTTAGAATAACAGAGCGCGCATAACCTCCGATAAATGCCTAATCTTGCGTTCGGCAACTCCATTTTGTTGTGGAGTCCAAGCACAAGAAGATTGGTGAATTATACCATGACCATCAAAAAAACTTAGAAAGAGAATTATGAAAAAATTCACCTGCATTGTCAGAACGAAATATACGAATGCAAGTATCAAACTGAGTTTTGATCTCTGTATAAGATGACTTAAAAATAGAAGACAACTCTGACCTCTCTTTCATGAGATAAAGATACGTGACACGAGAGGTAATCATCAACAAAGATAACATAATAGTGGAAGCCAAAAACATTAGGAACACGCATTGGACCCCAAATATCAGAATGAACTAATTGAAAAGGACAAGACACGCGACTCTCAACCCTAGGATAAAAAGACACTCGATGATGTTTACTAAACTCACAGACTTCACATGGCAAAACATTAACGCGGCAACATGAAGGTACCAGTCGTTTAAGGTTTTGAAGGGATGGATGACCAAGACGACAATGATGTTGATATGGTGACACCGAAGACTGAAGGGCAACAAAGCTAGGGTGAACATCGTCGGCAAAGTAATACATGCCACCACGCTCAGTACCACCACCAATTTTCCTCCCCGTCTTGAGATCCTGAAACACACAACCACCGGGGAAGAATATGACAGAGCAATTTACAGTTTTGGTAAGTTTACTAACAGACATAAGGTTTAATAGAAAACGAGGAACATGTAATACGGAATCTAAAGTCAAAGAAGAAGTGACAGAAACAGAACCTAAACCGATAATATCAGTGGTAGAGCCATCGGCTAAGGTAACACGAGATGGTTTATCAATAGACCGATAGCCAGGGAGAATAGTAGATGTACCCGTCATATGATCAGATGCACCAGAATCAATGACCCAAGGAATAGAAGAAAAAGAAGATGCAACATACGCAACGAAAGAACCTGTCTGAGTTAGCGTTGCAATGGAGGAACCTATCTGAAGTGACACAAGGCGTTGGTACTCTTCCGCGGAAAGAGTCACTATGGCATCAGCAGAGTGAGTAACCTGCCGAGTAGAAGGCCAACCCTGAAGATCCCAACAATACTCAACTGTATGATTGTTGCCATTACAATAGGTACAATGTCGAGGAACACAACCACGACTACGATTGCTACTACTAGCTTGACCAAACTCATGGCTAACACAACGACTGCCAGAATTAGAGTAATGACCACCAAAAACCCTATCACCGAACCCATAATCTCGACCATGAAAACCAAAAGCAAACTCACCACTCTCCTCCATTGCACCGAATTAACAACCACCAATAAGAACCAACTAATAGAATCAACAACTACCAACAGATCACCAAACCAGATGATCACCCAACATCATCAACAACACAAGATCATATGCGATCAACCAAACAACCGAAGATTAACTCCGTCTACCAACAAGTCTACGACCAGAAACAAATCATGGAGCAATACTTGCTAATAACAGTACTAAAATCAACAAACCTCAACAATCCAAACATTCATACTACCGACGGTAACCAATCGAGAACACCAACCAATAGGCGACATAGACATCAACAAATCGAGATTCAGATCGATACCTCATAAAACAACACGTAAATCGAGATGCATGTGACTGATCCCAACCGAACAAGGCATAAAACTCTGAACGAACAACAGGAGACAAATCTGGCTACCAGCGAAAACCTTTCAGACTATTTCAAACATAAATCGTGGGATTCTGGGCAGTTTTGAATACAATTCAGGGGGTTTCAAACCATATTCAGGAGTTTTGAGAGTTGATTGTAGTGAATGAGGGTCGATTGGGGCGATAAGGGTTCTGGAGGGTTGATTAGGGCTTGATGGGGGCTGATTAAGGTTCAATTAGGGTTTTTCAGAAGTTCCAAAGGTTTTTCAGCAGTTTTGAATGGGTTTGGTGCATGGGGTTAGGGTATCAGAGGGATTTTAGGGTTGTGCAGTGTTAGCGATGAATAGTGCTCGCGTGAACAGTGTTCGTGGTGAACAGTACTCGCATGAACAGTAACTGTATGTGGTGATGATTAGGGCTGCAAACGAACCGAGCCGCTCGCGAGCGGCTCGCGACTCGGCTCGTTAATAGCTCGTTCGAGCTCGACTCGGTTCATAAACGAACAAGCTCGAGCTCTACTACCTAGCTCGTTTAACAAACGAGCCGAGCTCGAGCTGCCTTAAACTCGGCTCGAACGAGCTCGCGAGCTGACCTTTATATGTATCTGTATGTATAATATATGTATCTGTAATATAATATATGTATCTGTATGTATATATACATATACATATAATGTATATATAATATATATATATATACATTTCTCACGCATACCGAGCCGAGCCGAGCCGAGCTCGAGCTCGGGTACAATGTTTCGAGCCGAGCTCGAGCCAAGTCTGTGCAGCTCGAGTCGAGCTCGAGCTGATGTATATTCTGGCGAGCCGAGCTCGAGTTGCGAGAAACTCGGCTCGGCTCGGCTCGTTTGCAGCCCTAGTGATGATGGGTGGTGGGACAAGGGTTACGATTATGATTAGGGTTAGGGTTGGATAAAGGGTGGCTCTGATACCATGTTGTTTGGGAGAATAAGAAAAGTGTATAGGGTGTTAATTAACCCTAACACAAATAACTATTATTTATATTAAGAGATAACTTGATACAAGACTTGTTTAACCAATGTGGGACAAGACTCATAACAACTACTTAAATATTCCAACAAGCTTGAAGTTCTCCTCACCCAATCTGTTATTCTCCCCCAACAGCCGGGCATTCTCAGCAATGAGCCTGGTCACCTCCGCATCCCCCTGACGGGCCCTCGCACATACTTCCACCATCTTTTGAATAGACTGAGAAAGGGGGCGTGGAGGTTAGAATATCTAGAAAAAGCAAAGAATGAAAAAATAAACGAACGAGGAAAGTATCTTACCCTGATGCCGTGCAAGACAGCGGTCCTCTCAAGCCTATCAAGAGATGATTCCTTCTCTTTTATCATGTCAGGAGGGAGCAAGAGGCCATAGGCTAGGGCAATGGCAGTCTCGAGAGAGCCAGCAGAATCTTCAACCGAGACCGGGCGATTACCTCGGAGGAATGCCAGGGCCCAAACAACGGGGGAGGAAGAGCTACTCGAGGCTAATTGGGAAGCCTGCAGAGGGGCAGGAGTCCGAGCAAAGGCAGCATTAAGTTCTTGAAATTTGCGAAGGGACAACTGATCCTCGTTGTCCTCTCCACCAAAAGCGTCTTGATGAGACCACTTGCGACGAGCATCGGCGAGAAGGCCTGTGGAAGGGGAGCCCGAGGTAGTAGCTCGACCGGCAGGTGTGGAACTATGAGAAGCGGAGGAAGGGAACCGAAGCGACCAACCATGGCCGCGAGGTTTAAGCGGCGGGACTTGTCTTGTTCAGCAAAATAGTCGGAGGGAGAGATGTGAGTAATGGGAAGGTTGATTTCCCCCTCCTGTACAACAACCGTGACGGCGCAATTACGACGGTTGCGGCGACGATTGTTGGGACAAGAGGGGTTGGCCAACTCTTAGGTCTAGAATTCAAAGGCTGGAAAGGGGTCGCTCAGTTCGGGCCTCGGGGCGAAAGCTGATGCCCCCTGTGTACGTAGGATGATAGTTGAGTAGAATGTGGGCAGCTCGGCCAAGACCAGTGCCGATCACGCCAGGGATACCGTCGTAATCAAGTGCACGGTGGATATCCAACTGGCGGACCAAAGAGCTGATGGTGCGGTGATTGTCGTTTATGTTGGGGGCTGCACGAAAAAGCAGGGTAAAAGAACATAAGCAAAACTGTACAAAATGTAATACCGAAGCCCCTTTCGTTTGGCTGGGTTCAATTCCCATGCCGTGCGCCGCACTTATGTGGTGGCTCCCCTTCCCCTTTCCCCCACTAACAAACTGATGTATATCGGCTTTGGAAAAAATAAAAAAAGGAAAAGGAAAATATGCTCGGGGAACAGCGAAACGGGACTCACATGGACGGCCAAAGGCGTGGAGTACGTGCAGCCCAGAAGGCCTACCTTCCTCATCCCTCTCCTCCCAGTTGCCGGTAACGACGAGGAAATCGTCATTATCACCCAGGGCATAATCGGGCGTGTGGGTAACGAGCTTCCTATTCTTGCTACGAGCTTTAAGGTAGTATGAGCCCTCGTCTCGGGTTGAGACAACACTATACATATGTTGAATGTCCCAGAACCCTAGGTTGGTGTCCAAAACCCCGTTTAGGGCATCGATGCCCATGACCAAACGAAAAAAATTAATTGTACACTAGAGTGGGGTGAGGTGATATGTGTTTAGGGTTTGACAAAGCAAAGGGTGAAGGGGAAGGCGAACACCTCCTTCGACTATGGACATGACGGAAATACGAAGGACCTGGTCATCGTGACCATCCCTGTCGACCTCAACGGGGCGAGTTCCATGTAGATGTCATCGGGGACACCGTAGCGTTCCCTAAAGGACCTCATTCTTTCAGGAGTGTCACATAATCTCCTAAAACGGCCTGTCCTGATCACCATTGTAATGGGGGATTTGGGTGCAAACTAGGGCTAAAAACTTGAAAAGACGGAGAGGAAAAAAACTAAAGGACTTACACAAGAAGAGTGGGGGCTGGTGAGGTGTTTCCAACGAGAAACGGAACGATCGGACTCAGGAAAGGTTGGCAGCAGTCGCTTGGAAGAAGATGAACAGTAACAATGGCGTTGGAAGAAAGATGAACAGTAACAATGGCAAGAGAGTTTTTTTCGTTCTGGATAAAGAGAGAGAGAAAGCAAAGGTTGAAAATGGGTTTGAAATGATTAAAACCCCAAAAAAGGTGGGGTGACGTTCAGGACGCCGTTTGGGCTGAAATTATTTTCCCTTCCTTTCTTCTCTTTTCCATAGGTTCCAAACAAACCCTTAATGTACTTAACTGGATTGTTGATATAACAGAATGGAAACAAGCATTTATGGCGCCAACCCCAATTGAATGGGACACATGGCATGGTTGGGTTGGGTTTGATTAGCCACTGACCCACTGCGTAGAGATTTTTATGATCCTCAAGTTCTGCCAGGTTTCTCTATTTTCCTAGTAATATATTTAGGAAGTGAAGACACCAGGAAGTCTTGCTGAAGTGAAATCAGAACAATAACAATTCACAATATTTTTTAATTACAGGGGCACGATGTACCTGACTATCAATGGCAAAGTACTCCAGGTTCATCTGCAATTTCTCACCATATCAGACTATCAGTAGCATGTCACAAAAGCAAAAGCAACTATGCTAAAAATTTAAACAGCCAGCAAATGCAAAGTGTTTCCATGAAATCACAGAAACAAGGGAAATCTTGCAAGGGAAAAAATCATAACCTCTCTCAAGGCACCTATGCGAGCTAAAACACTTCCATCTTTCTTGATATGACTAACCAATTCACGTGGAACAGGTGAACTGAAAAAAACGAATGCCCTAGAAACAGAACATGGTGAAGGACAAGATAAGAGTGAGTGAATTTTCCTCAACAAAACTACTCATAACTTCCAAAAGGATAAATTAACAAACAATATCGAATGAAAAAGATCCATCATGTACTTTTTATACAGAGGTGCTCTTCCAGTCATGTCGGACAGAAACATAATAACACTGCATGACAACAAAACCAAAACATGAGAGAGATAGTGGGTGGGGGTTACCATCCATATAAACCATGACATAATGTAAGGCGAAGAAATATACAAAAACATCACCAACATACAAACTTTAGCAAACAGAAAAAGGAACATGTAATTTAAATAAAAGAGCACAGTAGAAGTAGTTGATCGCCAAATTTGCAAACCAAAATACTAAGAAATGCCAATTGACAAAATCACAGGGAAAAATTCAACAATCATCAGATTCATAACTGGAAACTAAATCAGTAAATGGAATTCTAAAGACGTCCAACTAACCAGTATTTGGTTGAAAGGTTAAATATAAATGCATAACTATCAGCAAGAATAAAGTAAATATATATAACATATGTAAGAAAGTGCAGAAGAAACCATTACTTCTCTTTCGTTGGCTGCATGAAGTAAATGGCATCCATGGTGGGCAATGGCTGCCTTCTCCTGTATATGTCTTCCACCACTGCAGGAAAAGGTAGAAATCACAACTTTAAAGAACATGTACATTTCAAAACAAATATATCACTATAGCTCATTCTTAACACCGCACAATCCAGTTTTTCATCTGTTGTTAATGTTGTCAACTTTACATGAGTCTACGAACTTCAGCACAGAACGATCATTAGCAGAAACCAGAAGGCAAACCAAAAATTTAATCACATAAAACCTGTTGTAAGGGAGAAGAGAGAATGTGTATAGGGTGTTAATTAACCCTAACACAAATAACTACTATTTATTCTTTATAATGTGAGAGACCATGGTTTTAAATCGCGGTATCGGTCGGCATAACAGTCGCAGTTGCGAGTAATGGATATCAGGAGTATCGGGCAATGTGTAACGGGAATCGAACACCACACTCGTGAATTTTTTTCAAGCACTAGCAAGTGCTGAAAACTTTATTGATACACATGCTCTAACCTTATTTATGACTAAATTGAATGTTTTGAAGCAATATTTTACTTTTACAAGTAGTTCTAAGTAAGATGTGATCAAATGTTGCGTTTTAAGAACAAAATTGAAGTTTTTTTTCTCATTCTAACGAGAGTTTGGTTCTCAAAATATTGTTTTAGCACATGAAGGCATCTCAAAAAATTACAAAGTATTACGTTGTAGGATCACATAAAGGTCTGAGAAAGGAAAAAAAATAGAAGAAAAGTTGTTCTCAGTATTTTGTAGGCATAATAGTCCCGTAACAGTCTTGTAACGGGGTGTAACAGCCATTACGCGATACGTAACGGCCATAAAGGCCAATACGCACAAGAATTTTCGTAACGTATCAGAACTAAATGGATGATCTTTGGGTATATAGTAAAACTTGTGGGCTACAACTAGTACCTTGGGCTTAAGCATTTTGGGCCACGTGATGTGGCTTGTGGATCAAAACCAAGGTACTAGGCCAGTGCTCTGCTCGGGGTGTTAAAGGTGGTATCAGAACAATCCGTGTACACGACCATGTGGGCCTTGGACTTTGGATTTGGTTTGGTTTGATTTAGTTTGGTTTGGTGATTTTAGTACTCAACCCCTCACGAGGGCGCGAGGCTATAAAGGTGGGGAGATTATAACACCCCGTCTGACATTGGAAGTCTACATGGGTGATCTTGGGCATATAACAAACCACGTGAGCTACTACTAGCACCTTGGGCTTAAGCTTTTGGGCCATGTGGTGTGGCTTGTGGATCAAAATCAAGGTACTTTGGATATGGTTTGGTTTGATTTAGTTTGGTTTGGTGATTTTAGTATTCAACCCCTCGAGCTATAAAGGTGGGGAGATTGTCACACTCTGTCCCACATCGGAAGTCTACATGGATGATCTTGGGTATATAGCAAACCTTGTGGGCTGCTACTAGTACCTTGAGATTAAGCATTTTGGGCCATGTGGTGTGGCTTGTGGATCAAAATCAAGATACTGGGCTAGTGGTCTGCTTGGGGCATTCAAGGTATTGTAATACCCCAAGATTTGGGGGAAGTGAGTTCTTAGTCCCACATCGGAAGGCTACATGGGTGATCAATGGCTTATAACAAACCATGTGAGCTACTACTAGTACCTTGGGCTTAAGCTTTTGGGCCATGTGGTGTGGCTTGGGGATCAAAATCAAGGTACTGGGCCAGTGGTCTCCTGCGGCGTTACATAAAGTATTCTAACACTAATAGTATTTGTAGCAGGCCGAACATAGAAGTTCGCAGTGGTGCGGACCGAACCCAGTCTGTGCCGAACATGAACCTTGTGCATGGCCCCCGGCGTTATTCTTCATCGCCATCCCACTTGCCACAATGCCACGGGCTCGGCGAAAGACAAGTCTGTGCTCGGTCACTATCCTCGGCAGGGTCCCTTGCGATGTGTCCTCCCCCGTCGATCGCATGCCAAGTTCGGCAAGGTGCGTGCTCGGCCACCCGCGGAGCACGGCAGCTGCCGACGACGGTTGACTGCTAAGTCATGTGTCCCCCCACGTGCAGAAGCGGTTATAACAGAAGACGATCATGGGCGCACATGGATGTGAAAGCTCAGCCCTAAAAACGGTTACCAGATCTATTCTATGATGTCACCATGACGACACTTGGCTCGTGGAAGGCACGCGATCGTACTTGAGGAGCAAGTCAGGAAGGCCCTATAAATATCCAGTGATGGTAACCCTAAAGAGGTACATGCTACTTGATACTTACACTAATACTCTCTCCAATCTTCTGCTCTTTCTCTCTCTGCACAATACTCATCCTCTCGCCAGAGGGCCTTGCAGGGACAACCCCCGGCCAGGCCTTAGTCGTGCGCTCCCTCTGCAGGCTAGGAGAAGAAGGCTCAACAACCATCAAACCATCAACGGAGGAACGAGGATCAACGGGCCACACAGTATTCTAACATTCTCCCTCAAGCTAGAGTATAGATATCATAAAATCCATGCTTGTTACACAACGGCTCTAACTGTGGCTTGAACAACGAATTAGTAAACATATTTGCGCTCCTGTAGACACAAACAAAGTAGCAATCACACCTCCAGCAAACTTTTCACACACCAAATGACAATCTACTTCAGTATACTTAGTTCTTTCATGGAGTACTGGATTAGAGGCAATGTGAATTGCTACTTGATTATCACAGTACAAATTCATAGGCTGCACACCAAATCCTATCTCCTCGAGAAAAGAGCGCACCCATACAATTTCACATGTCGTGTGAGCCATTGCTCTATACTCAGCTTACACACTTGACCGTGCAACCACTTCTTACACTTCCAATTGACAAGATTTCCACCAAGGAAGACACAATATCCTGTTGGATGGCCCTCCTGCCCAATCAGAATCGGTAAACGCCTCAACAAGTAAATGTCCACTAGCTCGGTAGAACAGACCAAGTCCTAGATGCGCCTTAAGATACTTCACAATTCTAACAACAGCTTCTCAATGTTGAAGACGAGGAGAAGAGAAGATATAAATTGGCTCACAATACTAACGGCAAACGAGATATCTGGCCGTGTAATAGTAAGATAATTTAACCCCTAAACTCTAAATTAGAGCCCCACCTTAACCCTAACCCTAAACCACCACTACTATAACCCTTGCTAATGTTGCCGTACATCACCAACCCACCAAAATCCCCAAAATCGAAGATCCAACCTTCTGAAACCCTTAATCGAACTCTTTTCCAGCCATCGTTTACCTTTGAAACCCCAAACTGAGCCCTTTACCACTACTAGATCAAACCCCTTCAAAACCCTAACTGTTTGTGCACTCAATCCATCATTTTCGACCAAAAACAAACCCACCCAGCCCATTTTTGACCAAAATTGAACCCACCCAGGGCACAATCGACCACAATCAAACTCACCAACCCCTATAGACTGCATCAGTATATGACCAAATCACCCTTATAGACATAACATAAGCTGTGCCACTCTATATCCACAAATATCCAATAAGATAACAACTTAAGCAATTATTTTTCAATTAAAGAAAGAAATTGAAAAATGGAAACCAATGCTCGAATTGAATTATTTTTGGAAACAATTTTCGAAGAGAGTATTTATTTTTTAGAACAATCCATTGAAACCAATAACTCAACTCTGCATAAAAACCATGTCCAAAATTAGACTTGACATAGATTTGCAATGTAATCAAGTGACGTGTAAAACCAAACAAGCATGACAAAGAGTGATGAGAAGACTTTTGGGGCCATTGCTAGGTTTGCAGCCTAATCTCAGCAAGACTGCCGGCTTGCTGAAGTTTTCCTTGACAGAAAACAGGTTTTGAGGTCCATTTTGAATATTCCACAAGTCTTCCAGTAAAATATTTTGGTATGCCTTTCATCTCCACAAAGTTGAAATATTCTGATTGCTTGGCCTTCAAGACAGAAGGCTGAAGAGAGTTCAGTTATGGTAAAACAAGCTTTTATCCTACAGAGGTAGGCTACAGTTGATAAGTTTTGTGCTTTTCAGTATCCAAGTCTACTGTCTCTATTTTCATTCTTCCTCATAAGATGCTGAAGGAAATAGAGGGTATTCTCACTGCTATTCTCTGGGGTTGAGTTGAGATCTACAGGGGTTAAAGTCTCATGGTCCTCTATGTGTGTCCCTAGGAAAGAGGGTGGGTTGGGATTTAGAAGGTTTAAGGCTAAGGAGTGGAATAAAGCATCTATGATCAGGCACTTCAGGGTCTTGTGCAAAAAAGAAGATATCCTTTGGGTGAAGTGGATTCACTCCCATACGATTACAAATCAATTTTTATGGCATATGAATCTCCCTTCTGACTTAAGGAAGGATGGGCAGTCATTTATGAAATCTATCATTGGTGATGGCCAGTCCACTTTTTTGTGGCTGGATAATTGGCATAAGTTACGTCCTTTTTACAAGAAGTTTGGGGACAGTGGTGTTTAATATGGGCAGATCTCTTAGAGCTAAAGTTTCTTCCATTATTGTTGATGGGGAATGGAGGTGGCCAAGAGGAAGGGATACTACCATTAATTGATGTAATCATGCTAACACTGCTGCTAATTTATTGCCTCAACGGTCTCAACCTGACAGAGAGGACAGAGTGGTTTGGACCCTAACCCCTATTGAAATCTATAGTGCAAAATCTGCTTGGTAGGCTCTTAGAACTAGGGCCCCTATGGTTGATTGATTGGTTTTCTGTCGTCTGGCACAAGAGACAGGTCTCTAGATGGACTTTTATTCAATGGGTAGCTATCCTTGGCGGATTATCTACAAGGGATAGATTAGCGAATTTTATTCAATGCCACGGGGGCTTGGAGTCCCATGATCACCTGTTCTTTGGTTGTGTCTTTGCTGAACAGGTGTGGAAAGAGGTTAAGACCTTCTGTGGCTTTGAGCATACTGGTAGGAACCTTATTTCTGAACTTCAATCGGGTACCCAGCATTGTAAAGGGCAGTCTTTGAGAACTTCAGTGTATGGATTGTGTCTTGACTGTTTATTATATGTGGAAGAAGACAAATAGTCGAATTTTCCAACAGAAAGGTGTGGAATCTGCTGCTGTGGTGAGAAGTATTCAGGAGGAAGTTAGAGCTTGCGTATGCTCTTGGAAGAATTTGCCAATGTCTGCAGAAAACCAGAGGTACTGCCTGGCTTGGGGAGTCCCTTTATTTGTTTTTCAGCAGAATCAGTATCTTGATGACTTACAGATGTTTTGGCTCCCCCTGCCAAGGTTTCGCTCTTTCAAACCATCGGTCCATCCACGGCCCCTTGAGCAGAGCATCCCTAGCATCGCTGTCATGAAAAGTAATCAGAACTGACCTCCCTCCCAAGGCTCGAAAATGGGCCTCCTCGTTGTGCTCTGTTCTAAAACTTCTCTGCAAAGTTCTTAGAAGAACCACCCTGTTCATAACTGCTACCGTGCTCCGAAGAAGCCATCCGTTTCCAATACTCTCACATTTGATAATGACTTCTTGGTCCTTAGCAGGGCCCGGTCAAGAAGTCTCCCCCTCAACACCTGGGCAAAAGACCTTCCAGGAGATTTACGGAACCGATGAGACTCCTCATACCTATTTATGATGCTGTCCCCTGCTTCCTTAGTGTTGCTGGGTTTATCTCTCTATCTAGTTTCACACACCCTATCCCCGTGGAAATTAGACACCATACGTTTAGGCCTTTTCTCCTTGAGATCAAAGCATGCCTCTTTGACAAACAGCCTCTTGTCATCCACCCAAACACCATTCAGTTTGGTGATAGCCATGCCCGCGGATGCATGGCAGTCGAATCTAACAAACCCAAACTTACTCCCAGTGCACTTACTTCTCTTCCTCGGGATATAAGCATCATTGACCACCCCATACTTATTGAAAGTTCTTGATAGCCAATGCAAATCTCTTGCCTCTGGGATGTTATCAACAAAGAAAGTGAAAGTTTCCATCTCCTTTGATCTCCCGCTGACATGGGTTCTGTGGTTTCGAATGACTGGAACCCATCCTCCATTGTCTCCATTCACTGCCTTCCCACGCTCTCTCACTCCCACTCTCTCTCTCTCTCTTTCTCTCTCTCTCTCTCCATTTATAACTAGTTGGTTGTGTATATGCCTATAAATCTAATTACAGGTGTGTTTTGGTTGGTGCACCAATTTTCTTTCGAAGTGGCTTTTTTTTTTTTTTTTTTTGGTAAAGAGGGATTTTATTACCAAAAAAGGAGACAATATACAAAGAAACTAAGGGGCATTCCCCAGCAAAACTGGAAACCAAAACACAGAAAACAACAAACAAAGGACTAGCCTAACTACAAAACTTTCTCCGAGATGTTCCAATCACTACATAAGATTCTATTCACAAGGCTACGGCCACAGTTTCTCCAAGAGAACACTCTATCATGCACGTCTTTGAAGTGGCTTATTTGTGGACACACCTATTTTCTCGAGCAACCCACAAATTTTCAAGAGGAATTGGTAACATCGTTTTTGGTTGGCACATTGTCAACAATGTCGTGTTTATTTTCCTTCATTGTTTTGTTTTGAAAAAATGAGTGGCCAGGAGGTAGGGTTTTTTTGCGAGTTGCAGCCGTAGAAAAGTCATTGCACTCTTCATACCTCTCTCAATGCATTTCTTTTCCTATTATACTGATTTCATCTTTTGATCTTTATGATTACTGAACTTTTTCTTCGCCGCTCAAAAAAAAGAGGGAGGATTTCCAAATTCTCTCAATTAGGTGGCTTAAAATATTTTTCTTTTATCTTCTCAATTAGGTGCACATAAATTGATTTGGGTCTCTAGACCTGCCCTTTCTGATGCCATTTGGCTTTGATTTAGGGGCATGGCCGCATGGTTCTACAACAAAACATCCCTGTAGCTCCTTGGTTCTTGGAGGTTTAGGGGGGCCACTGTTTCAGTGGTATTCTGAGAGCAGCCACTTTGTGCATATATTGCCAAAGGTTAGGTCTGTCTCCAATCATCCCCCGCCCATACCCCCAATGATTGGGGACTAGATGGGTTATGTTATGTTGTTGTTATCTTCTCATTTGGGATATTGTAGATTCTTGTTTCCATAACTAGATTAAAAACTCATATCATAATCAATCATGTAATAAAATGTCACATATCAATTGAGGGATTGAACCTGCAACCTCTTCATATTTATATAATATATACATTTCGTTACTATAAATATGTTTTGTTATGTATTTTAGAAAAGTATAACTAAATCATTAGGATTCACAATTTGGTTTGATTCACAACTCAAAAGGTTATTTCTATTACAATCTAATTCTCGAGTTGAAAGCCGACAACCTGTTATGAAATGAAATGGTAGTTTAGGAAAGAATAGACTACTATCCAATGATATACAGATTAACGTGTGTAGTGCCTACAATCACATTACATTAATCTATACTTTTGCTTTGGGGATCTTAAGGATGTAAATTTGTAAAGGTTAATTGTTTGGAGTATAGGCTTATTTTGGTGCAAAATTAAGTCCAAGAGTTCCAAGAAACTGGGGTCCATTAAGATGAACAATCTGATGTGTCAACACAAATTTTGGTAATTGAGAAGCACAGCCACTTCAAAAGAAAATTCCACTCTTGAAAAAACAAGTACAAAAACAACATTAAAAATGATTTAGCTGCTAACTAAAGAAAGCCAAAAAAACATACACATACACATGTTAACATAGACACCAAACAAAGAGAATACTGCTAATGTACCCAACACCTAACTCAACCAATAGGCAATAAGCGGAGAGGTCCCCCAATCTCATATACTAGTTTTGGAGGTGATAATTAACCCATGTACGATAAGCACTAACACCCCCTCACACGTGCAACACCCGACGAGCACGTGGATATGTCACAAAGAATCCACAACATACAAGTCACAACAAAATAATGAGCATTTATGGCACACACAATGGGAGAACCAATTAACAGTGAAATTGACTTCTGTTCAAAAGTTTCCAAAAGTCTAGCTCTAGATCAGCTGACTCAAACATACAATGAGCGGAGAAGATGTCCAGCTCATATACCAGTTTTGGAGGCAGTATATTAAAATGCCTGAGAAGCTCCAACATGCCAACTCTATAAAATCCCAAGGAAAAACTCCATGTGGAAAATCCCATTGTTGCAACTCCATAAAAGCTAGAATCTTGAACATCAACAAAGCAAAAAAAAAAAAAAGCTCAGGCCATAACGGTGGTGGGAGCCAATTGTCCATTAGATAGAGATCACATGGTTATCATTTTTTATCTTTTTCCCCCTCCCCAAGGCTACCACTCTTAAGAGGATTGTGATCATATCAGCACTATGCCTTGGCAGCAAAAAATACATTGGTAGGCACACTGATGGGTAGACTTGAGAGTGGTAGCCTTGGGGAGGGTGAAACACCAATGAGATTGCAACCGAGTGGAGAGACTTGAAGATATCAAACGGAGAAGAAATAGAAAGCAATCCTTGCATGCTTTTAACATGGCATATTAGGATGTATTATTTCATACTACAACATTAGTGTAAACAAAATTAGTAAATATGTATATATACAGTATACATATATATGTGTTTGTGTGTGTGAGCGTGTGTTTGTGCGTGCGTGTGCAAACACACAAACAAGGCTTAAAACAGCCAAGAGCATATTCGCAAGGAAATATTATTTTGCATAACGCCAATGACATGCATGCATTTGGCAAAAATATCTAACAATTATACAAAGAAGATTATTGGTAATTAAATTTGTCGAGACTAGCCTTCATGTCTTACATGAAACTCCTTCCTCTGTTATATCAGCCATCTTGCATGCATAAGACATTATTTTGACAGTCACTCTGTCCATGACAAGTACCTAGAGGTAAGAGCATCAGCTATAACTGAATCTGAACTATGTAAGCTTCAAGCAAAAAGGGGATGTTGAAAAATAGGATCATACAAAAAAATATATTGAGCAAGAAGAATTATAATAGCAAGAAGGTGATGTCTAGGAAGAACAAATTACAATAGAAAAATGACATAAGTCTCCTTCACCAGTAATGTTGTCCAAGCGTTGCCTCATATCCATTGTATCAGGGTAAGCTTAATTTCCCATCCTTCAAGTGCTTATTCTAGATTTAAAATTTGTACATAAAAATGCACAATTCATCCTTAGTTTCCAAAAACTTCCCACATAAAAGGATAGACATTGATCTTCATTGTTCACTTCATTCCAAATAACCCCACACAAAGAATAGTGTAGAGTCTTATAACAGCCACCATAACATTTTTATCAACTTACATATCTATAGGTAGATTGAAAAAGGTTATTGACCGACGAACCTGAGGATTGATGATTGATCAATGGTGAAGCTTACCGAATGGAAAAATTCCGGTTTTAAAATAATATACGAACAAAAGAGACAGTGGAAGAGAGGATCAAAGTTTATAAGGGCATGCTGTGACTTTAACAGAAGATTTTGTTGACAAGTAACTTTAGAAGAAGATAAACTTGCAAAAAGTATATAAAATGTCCTATTGGTTGTCCCTAGCTTGTTCGACAAAAATAAAATTGGGTTATGCTTATGGGCCCCGAATGGACTATCTCTGCTTCCTAGGAACCATCTTGATCGGGCAACTTGAGTGCGGAATGTGAACAGACAGAAGTCCTTAGTCCAATGCTTTTATTTCATAACCTCATGAAACCGTTCTTAATATAAACCTCAATATAGTATGGCTTGAGACAAGAGTTGTTTATCCCATATAAATAACTACAAGGCAGTTCTACTACTCAGAAAGGAATATACACAGAAAATAACCCCCAACATATTATAGATATAATCAGCAAAAGAATAGTCTTCAAATTGAAAGTGACATTTTAGTACAAGTTGCTGATACCTTCCATGTTGATTTCGAGTCCCCAGATTTGGTTGATCGAAGCATTTCATACAATAGTCCTACAAATATAAATTCAAATAGAGCCAATAGTTAGATAAGTAAGGTACCATGAACAATTTCTAGTGATATGAAGATATCACACACAATTAACAGAATAAATCAGTTGGCAGCAAATGAACTTACGGGTGCTGATAGGCAATAAAAATATGATATTAAGGCTTGGAAATGAATTACAAGTAACAGATGGCTAGACGAGACAATCGAATTTGGGGTAGACCAATACAAATTTTTCTACTAGGCAATTGAATTTGAAAATTTTTTCCTTGTCGCAATTGGAAAATACAGACCACTAGAATAAGGGTAAAGAGAGGTAGGGAGACTGACGGTCACGAGTAAGTTGCCTGAAGTTCCTGTACTCGCTGCCCTGAGACGACGTATCAGAATCAGACATTGACATGGCGATTCAATCTCCGGATTCACTTTTGTTCTGCAACTGATCAATCTATTGAAACAGAAGAATAGGGTTAACGGATTTAACAGATCGTACTGATCAAAATCCAGATACTAGCTTTATAAAGAGAGGAAAACAGATTTGGGGTTTTGAGAGATTGGGGTTTTGAGAGATAGAGAGAGAGTCCTGAAAAGGTAATTATTGGGGTTGATGTATTGACTTGCCTGAGAATCTCCAATCCAATACATCAAAATACTCTATTTTATTCCTAAAGTGATTTTAGAGGAAATTACTATTCCTATTTACTCCAACCACAAACCCTCTATTTTTCCCTCTAAAATAGAGGATGGGTTGGAGGAGTTCCATACTCTCAAATGGAGGAATAGAGCATGGGTTGGAGATGCTCAAAGATACAAATGCCATTTTAAAAGGTGAATAGTATTATAGAGGGGATCCTCTATATTTTCTCCCATCCTCTAAATATGGAGGATCAAAATCCCATCCTCTCAAATAAATGAGGCTTGAGAGGATGGGTTGGAGGAATTCTATACTCTCAAATGGAGGAATAGAGCATGGGTTGGAGATGCTCCGAGGCAAACGTTGAATCGAAATGTACTAAACGGCTTCTACCGTCCAACCGGATCGGACGGGTCTCTAGCTTCGTTAAAAAGGTCATCACGCGGGAGCTTCTTATAGCACGTTGAATTCTTCTCAGTGCACCCAGTTTTCTCAGCACACAAATGCACAAACTGGAACATTATGCTTATAAAGAACATGCGGTTAAAGAGAACAAGCGTACCCGTTCGATGCACGGAACCAAATAAATAATTTGTACGAACTTTAAACTTTGTAATAGAAACCATGCAAATGTGTGGTGAAGAGATGAATTAGGCCCCCACATGAAAATATCACTGCGACATTGAATAATTTTTCCTTAACTCTCCTAAAATCTCTTTCCTCCTCTCGCCCCCTCCCTCAATTCTCCTAGTCTCTTGGTCTGTCTCCTCCACATGCATCCGGAGTGCACGTGAGGGGGAGTGTTAGTGTAGAGACCCGTATTTTCGAAAACTATTTAAAAGTTTTATTAATGTTAGAATATTGAATAAATGTGGAATCTTTTGGGTTTATATGATTTGGGGTTAATGTGGGAAGATTGTTAATAGAGGGGTATAAGTGTAATTTATGTGTGTGCTAGTATATGTAGGTGTGTGTGAGTGTAGAAGATTAAAAATCCCAAATCTCACTCTCTCTCATCTCTCTCGACCTCTCACCTCTCTATCGGCTCTCTCTCTCTGTACCTCTCTCTCTCACTCAAAAATCCACCAATACGACTTCAATCATTCATCAATCAACCTCCAAACCTTCACCTCTTCGTGTATTGGAGCTCTATCGCGTTCGTAGGAGCTCGGTGGTTCGTATTTGGCTCGGTTCGGAGTTTGAAGTTCTAGGGCTTGGGTGATCTTTTGATTTCGGCTTTAACCCTCAAGGTAGGGATTTCTCTCACTCTTTATATGTTCTTAAGTTGATTTTGTACATGATTCATGCCTTGGATCATTGTCTTGAGTTGGGTTTGATTCGAGAGAAAACCTGGAGAAAATCTGCTCGAAACGAGCTGGTATCGATACCTTCTGTAACGCCCCGATTTTCAACGGAATTTCGGAAGCATTAACCCTAAAATATACTAAATTTTACAAACTATTAGGCCCCTATTTGTCGTTATACAAAATTTACATTTCAAAATAATACCAAAAAAATCTATTTACATTTATTTAACAAAAGCAACTCTAGAGCGATGACACGAATTCCAAGCAACGTTGGCCCAGACTCCGTTCTAGGGGTCCCACTTGTATCAACTGCTCCACTGTGAAATCATGTACACTCTGGCAAATTGATCGCCGAAGCAAACGATTTGCCAGGATACAAACGTATCCTGAGTGATAATTCACAAAGTAGAAATCTTAAAACCCAATACCACAATAAGCAGATCAACAATATAATAATTCATAAATACACAGAAAATACAGATTAACAGCACATCACCTTTTTCTTTTACTATCCATCGACTTACGTGAAATCTAAGGATCATCTCCACGAGATCCTTTCCTCCCACATCCACTAACTACAACCGTCTCATGGGTCCACCCTTCCTCTTGCTTATCCTGTACCTGGGTCCTAGGTGAGCGCATCTAAGTTATGTACCGAGCATGTTCTCACTTAAAACCATAACAGGAGGATCGAGTCATCCCATGACGTATCGTATATTAGGGTTGGACATCCACTACCCCACGCTAACTATAACCGTCTCATGGGACCCATTCTCTTTCTCCAAGAGAAACTTCCCATGACGTATCATACATTAACGTCTCACTAACTATAACCGTCTCATGGGACCCATTCCCTTCCTCGAAGGAAAACTTCCCATGATGTATCATACGTTAGCGTCACAACATATCTCACCACCGGGCCCCGCAGGTAACCCTTTTCAACACAGGGCCCCATTGGTTACCCTTGCCATCGCCATGGCTCAATTCACAATTCACACAGTACTCACACTTCCAACACTTTACCAATTTCCATTTACTTAACATCGTGTATGTGAATCACTACTCGTAACCATCCCGGGAACCTATTTGTCCAATCTACAACCACAATAAAATATCACACGGTTCAACATTTCAACTAAAAGTACTAACATGCTAACAAAATAAATTCATGCGATAAAATTAATTATGTGATAAAACTAATTATGCGAGAAAATTAATCATGTCATAGAATTAATCATGCGATTAAAACAAACTAAGTGGTTCTTATTATTTTCTCTTTTCTTTTTCAAACTAAGGTCTAACACGTGGGATAACAAAAAGTATTTCATGAAAATTTAATTAATAATAATTCAAGACTTACCACTGATTTCCAAACACCATCAAGACTAAATATTAAAGAAAACAGGACTAAACAGTAATTAAAAATTTAAGAATAAGTCATCATCTTCATCCAAAATTTAGTTTTAGTCCCAACTCCATTAAAACGCTGATTGAGTTACGGGTTTCCGGAAAACTACCTCAAACGCGATTCTAAATCTGGGTAAGTGTTGTACAGTGTCCGTAGATCGACGTGGTGGTTCCGAAATCTCAAGGCGGCGTCCGGCGGCACTCCGACGGGGCCCGCGGCGCGGCGTACACCGAAACATTCGGCGTGTGCACTGTGCACACACCCACGGCTGATATGTCGGGTCATGGAAGGCGGGGTGGTGGTGGGTACAGGCCGGAGGAGGTGACGGGTATGGGCCGGAGGTGGCGGGTGGTCTTCGTGGTGGTGGGGCTCGGTGGTGGGTGGTCCGTCTGGAGGAAATGATGATGGTGAGAGGTGGTGGAGTTCAGTTGTGGCCGGAGGAGACCGGTGTAGGTGGTGGTAGGAGGAGGAGCCGAGAGCGGTGGTGGGTACAGGCCGGAGGAGGTGATGGTTTCGGGTGGGATTGAGGAGATTCGGCTGTGAAGGTATAAAGTCTACAAGACTTCAATTAATTAGTACATTTTCACATTGTAGGCGCGGTCAGAATTATTGACATGTTATACAGGGAAGACTTTTGACCAACCAATTGGCCGCGGACACGTGAAAATCAGGACTCTGCGGGAAGTCAGTCTTAGTCAAGATTATATTCTAAGAAGACGGTTGACTGCCCAATTAGAGGGAAGCACGTGTGGCACGTAAGAATAATGCTCACGGAAGTGACCCGCGGAAGGAAGACTCGGCGGAACCCCCGCTAGCTCCGCGGAGGGAACAGAAGACGTACCAAGATAGGTACAGAGGATCACATGAAGACCCCGGGATCCTATTCGGGCCTAAAAGGCAGGGCCCGGAAGGGACCCCGCGGGAAGCAAACGATCGCCGCGGGTCGCGACCTTGCTCTTGCGGGAATTGGGGAAGCTCTTGTGGCTTGGTGGCTTGGGATGGAGGTAGCATCGCGGAAGCGCGAGTCCCCCCGCGGAAAGACCTCCGCGGGAGGACGAGTCTATCCGCGGCCTGGAAGTACGGGAAGGACACGTGTTAGGGTCTTATAGGAGTGTCGTCCTGGGCCTGACCTAGACCCAGATGCCCTATAAATACCCCTGACATTCCCAATGATTGCCAGAGGCTGACTTTTCTGGAAAAGGAGAGTGTGAGCACTAGTGCGATAAGTAAGCATGCATTCAGAAAGCAGAGAAAGCAACAAAACTGTCCCAGGGAGATGGATCCTGTAGACACCCCAATTTGGCCTAACGATTATTTCAAGTCCCACCTTGGGACAATCCTGATGATGAAATGGATACATTGATTGCTGATTGCTTCCTTGAGGACCTTAGGACTTTCGGTAAGAACTTTGAACCACTTAGAGGACCCAATTCAAAGACATACAGCCTTTCAGACAGAAATACAGAAGCCTAGGAGAACCCATCTGACGGCCGTAACATCGATCTAACGGCCATAACATCAATCCCTCACCCGAGCAACCTGTTGCCAGCAAAATCTCCCTGAGAGATCAATTCCTCGGCCGCAAGATCTATCCTTCGGCCGAGACATCCATTCCTCGGCCGTGTGATCTATTACTCGGCCGCCAGATCGACCTTTTTCCAGACTCTGGAACGTTCTGTCAGACGTTTGGTTTGATCCAACTACACTACCTTTCCGATGCGTTCGGGCTACGCTCAGAGATCACGACGTAGAGTTAGAGATGCATTGCAATTGCAATTGCCATCTCGTGATTTGATTGGCCGGAGTGAGTCATCCCTATGCCTATATAAAGGAACCTTTGGGCTCCGAAATAAACACACGAAATTGATACACCTTGACACTCAATCAAACCACGAAACTCTGTCAAAATACTCTCTCAATCCCATACTCCAAAAGCCCTAACCTTCCAAAGGTAGCCGTCAATCCGGCGATCAAACCCCGAAGTTCAAACCCTAACCCTAGGGTTCTCGATCAAGCAATCAATCAATCACGCCCAATCCAAAGCAAATCAAGCAACTGAGGGATCAAGGTGGTGAGGCCCAACGGCCTCCGGTTTGCCTTATTTACTGTCCCTTTTTATTAATCGTAACGTTTTGATTTTCTGTCAATCTTTCTGTCTGGTGTGAGGAAGAACACCGACCGGGGCTTCTATCCCTCGGCCGGTACATCGAACCAGGAAGATCCCTCGGCCGTGATAGCTATTCACCAGCCGCGAGATCCATCTCCCAGGGACATTTTGTTTGCTTTCTCTGCTTTCTGATGCATGCTCTTTTATCGCACTGGCTCACTTTACTTACTGTTTAAAGGAATAAATAAACAGACTATGTGTTGGAATTAAACAAAGCATCTACATGTTTTAAATTGAATGATTATGGGCCAGTCTCACGACTGGGCAAAGAGGGGTGCCTAACACCTTCCCCTTATTGTACTTTTGGCTCCCGTATCCAGAATCTCTATCTGTTTTCCTAGTTTTAATAAACTAGGTGACGACTCTATTTTGATGATAACCGTTATCATGTGGTGATGTTCCTAGCCATGGGAATGTCCATGATCTTGGTTTATGAAGTGGAACCAAACAAGCGTAATCAATCTGTATGGCGATGCCCCGTTTGGGAGGTGTCTACAGTTTTTGGCGACTCTGATGGGGATGTAAGAGCCATAACCAAAAAGTTCAACATAAGACTAATACATGCCTTGTCTAATTCATTTATCATATGCATCGAGCGGGCAACCCGTTGAGTTCACCTGATATCCCGGCATGACACGGGCTATGTTGGGGGTTCCAGCAAACTCCACAGTCACTCGTACCTAGTGGTATATCAAAAAGGAAATCACCCAATCGCCGCTTATGATGGGCTGGTGAGAGGATTGGTGCCCTTTGACAACGGAGCACCCTGAAACTACCAAAACCTTGCATGCTTTGGAAAGCCATAGAACTTATCAAACTAAGACAGGAACCTACAGGCTAGGAACCTACTTGCATTCTACTTGCAAAAGTTCTTCCTCACACCTTGTATCATTTGTTGTTGTATTAACTCTTTCTGTGCAGAAGGGTTGGGATTTTCAACCCAAATCCTAACCCTACACAGGCCGAATACTGACTTCCAGGTATTCTATTTTTCAAACAGAGGTCTTTACAGTCATCTCACCGGTCGCCTTCGTCTACCAAGACACTCTCACCGCAACGGTCCCAATCAGTTTCAGGGACTTCGCGGTCGTCTCCTCAACAAAACCGATTATCTACCCGATTCCAAGCCTCACCAAGCAATCTCCCTACCTACACCCCAAAAATGGCAGACAATGATGCTACCATCGCCGAGCTCCGAGCCCAAATTGCCTATTTACAAGCTGAGAAAGCAGCAAGAGATGCTGAAGACAAGAAAAACGAGGAGGAAGCAGAAAATCCTCATGAAATTATAGAAAACCCTGAATTGGTCAAACAGGTCAAGGAGATCAAGCACGCTTTGGCTCGTTCACAAGGAGACCAAATTCTAGATTTCGAAGGACTCTGTCTCTTTCCAGAATCTCAACTGCCTGGACGGTTCAAAATGCCAAACATCGAGAAATTCAACGGGACTGGTAACCCTACCAGCCACGTCCACCATGTCATCAACACTCTGAAGCCTATGGGCTTGACCGACGAGCTCATCGCTCAATTGTTTCAAAGGACTCTCACTGGAAGCGCCCTCGATTGGTTTCTCACTTTGGAATTTGTGCACTATCAAACTTGACCTGAAATTGCTAACGCTTTTGTCAAGCAGTATGCGTACAATGTCCAGATTGAGCTAACTACCCGAGACTTGGAGATGACTAAACAAGAATCCAATGAGGACTTTGCTACCTTTGTGGCAAGATGGAGAGAGAAGGCTGCCAAGATGAAAAGCCGCCCTTCCGAGGAAGATCAAGTGAGGATAGTTGTCAAGAACTTACAGCCTTCCTCACTCACATTTACACTCAAGCTATCACCGACTTCAAACGTCTACACGCCACTGGATTACAAATCGAGGATGGGATCAAGTTGGGCCTCATTGGAAAAGAAGAAACCCCTCCACCCAGAAAAACCTTTCCAAACCGTACATCTCCTGCCTCCGTCAACACCCTTGACTCAGTCTTGCCACAAGACCCTTTCCAAACTAGCTCATCTAGAAACACGAATCGCCCTCGCCGCAATTTCAGCCCACTCTATATGACTCCATCCCAAGCCTTAGCCATCCTAAGCCGTCAAGGGCACCTTAGGCTCTTGAATAATCCGCCTCCTCAGCCACCTTATGGCCCAAGCTATGATGCCAATAAGCAATGTGCTTACCATCAACACCCTGGACATGAGACAGACCGCTGCATGCGTCTTCGTCATGACATCCAGGATCTCATTGATAGTCAAGCCATAAAACCTCCTAAGCCTAATGTACAAACCAATCCACTTCTCGCTCACAACAACGAGCCACCACCCCAAAATATCAATCTCATAAGCCTATCCAATAGCCCCACATATAATCCTGCCCTACACATTATTCCAAATACCTGAGCTAAACCACCCCTAATCCTCTCTGAGAACGAGGAATGCTTTGCAACAGAGAGAGAACCCCACATCTATGCCATTGATGATGGAGATTGGTGGTTGGACATGCATCAAGCCCTGCCAAATGATTGGAAAGTTGGAAGAATTGAGCCTGTTGATCCTTGGGTTACCCAAGAAGAAGAAGTGGGTCACCTTACCCGAAGCGGAAGGGTGTATAAGCCTCCTAAACTAAGTGGGGAAAGTTCAACCTCAACGCGAGTAATGGAAGAGGAGGAAGAAGAAGAAAGCCAAAGGACCGAACTTGAGGAAGACAGGGTGCTAAGACAACTAAAGAAAATCCAAGCTGATATCTCTATTTGGGGATTACTTATGTCCTCCTACGAGCATCGTAACTCCTTCTTCAAAACCTTGGGGAAAGCCAAAGTTCCCATCGACATCACCCCCGAAGAACTCGTGAGTTTCATAATGGCGTCAAAAGCTCCAAAACCAACGATAGCTTTCACTGACAAGGATCTACCTCCTGAAGGGCCTGCACACAACAAACCTCTCTACATTTCACTTAAATGTCTCACCAAATGGATCCCACTAGTCTTGGTAGATAACGGGTCTGCTTTAAACGTATGTCCTCAAAGAACCCTCGACAAACTAGGGGTAAACACCACCGACGTGCGCCCTTCAAGCCAAGGAGTAAGGGGGTATGACAATTCAAAGAGAAGAGTGGTTGGGTGTGTCACACTGCCCGTAGAAGTGGAGAAGATCAAAAGGGATGTGGAGTTCCATGTGATGGATATACCGGCCACCTTCAATCTTTTATTAGGAAGGCCTTGGCTACATGACGCTGGGGCAGTACCTTCCACTTTGCATCAAAAAGTCAAATTCGCGGTAGATGGAAGGGTTATAACCATTCTGGGGGATTCATCAATCCGGGCTCATTCTGATACGCCTGTCCAAGAGGTAGAAACCGAGGAAACCTTCCTTACTGGATTCAGTCTTGAGGAAGCAACTGCTGTGCAAGCCTTAATGGTTGAGAGAAACTTCTATGTAAGCACCCCCGCCATATGGATGATGAAGAAGCAAAAATACCTCCCTGGGTTGGGTTTAGGCAAAAGATCACAAGGCATCTCGCAAATGATTGATCCTCCGCATAATCAATACGCCTTTGGTCTTGGCTACACCCCGACAGAAGCCGAGGTAAAAAGGAAGAAAAGCATGGAAAAGGCTAAGGCAAGAGGAAGCAGGGTCAAAGAAGAGAAACTCGTGATCCCAAAAACGCTCAATGGCTGGTTTGTAAGAGAAGGAGAAGACTTTCCATTCTGTGGCTTCGTAGAGACATGGGAAGACGAAGTTACCAAACAACGGTACCCTGGAATGCAAATCTTATTTGATTAGGAATGGACCGACAGTGATTTGGAAGAAGAACCAACCAATTCATCTCTTGCTCCCGAAGACTGGATTGAAGTGCTAGCTGAATTTGACCTAAAAATTCTGTTTGGCAAAGAGGGTGAAGAAGAGTATAAAACTGCAAAAGGAAAAGGAACCACTCTTGAAATACTGCAATAAATCGCATGACAAAAACATTGCTTTCATTTTCTAAAGACAAGTTAGGACATGTTTCGGGCCCCTGTTTGGGCATTATCTACGATTGAATAAATCCCCATTTTTATCACTTCTATGCTTGACAAATGATTCCATCTTTAAAATGTGATTGTTATACACTACAATCTCTCTGCCAAAGATAAAAGGATTTTAAAGAATCTAATTCTTTATGTTACTGACCAAAAGGAAAGAGGGGACGAACCCTGGTTACTTAGAACTAGGCTTTTTATCAAAACTCAGGAAAAAGACGCTATCTCCGTGAGAACACTTAGGGTTAGCTTGCCCATTGTGAAAGTACAAACACAACAGGAGATTCATAAAAACATCTCCATCAGATTCCTCTCCAAACACCTCTTGAGAGAAGAATGCTCATTGGGCAACCTATACACCCAAACAAAAGTAAGGCAGAGCCTGCTAGGACAAGGAAAAGCGAAAAAAGCAGCCTAGGCAAAAGTTAAGGCATTTGAAGAAAAGCTCGCTAGGAACTTAACCTCTATCAGGTAACCTAGGCAAAATTTAGAGCATGAAAGAAAGAAAAACCGAGAGTGAAAACCCAACCCCAAAGGTGGTGATCTTGGAACTACGTAAAAGGCCTGATTCCTTGATTGGGATACGTAGGCAATCTCGCGTTGAGATGCGGCCTAAACATTTGGAGAGAAGAAAGACGATACCAAAAGGTTTGTACTCAATGATAGGCGTAGCTAACTCCGCGTATTGAGCTCACAAAAGATGAGTTAGTCATTTTCCAGGGAATTGGCAAAAACAAAGATACGTGAGAATCATCGTTCGTCCTCTCTGACTCAAAAGTCGTCGACATAAGGGACCAAGCATTCTAACAATCCCGAAACATGGCAAAGAGATTGCAGGAACAGCAAAAGCAAATAAACGAGCCTGAATCAAATTCAAGTGTAAGAAGGGGAAAACGCCGTTTGGCTAAAAGCAAAAACCCAACTTCTTTAGGAAATGGAAGTAGCGGCCGAAGAATGGAACCCTCGGCCGAGTGATCCATTCCTCGGCCTTTGTTTAAATCCAGGCATTGCATAAATATCTAATACATGCTGAGGATGCTTCAAATACAAACAAAAAAATACAAATGTCGAATTATCTGTTTTCAGAACTAACAAATACAGGTACAAGAAAGGAAAGGCCGGCTACTGCCCACGACCCCTCTTGGGCGCAGGACGAAAACGCTCAGGAACTGAGACACTGATCCTCTGTCCCTCACCAGCCTCGGCATCTCCACCACCAGCTCCAGTACTCCCACCCTCGCTAACTCCAGCACTCTGGGTGACTGACACTGTCGGTACTTGCTCTGCTTCAAGCTGCAGAGACATAGGATATAGGCATTTAGTTTCACATGAAACGTATGATGGAAAAAGAAAAGATCAAAGGATGCATACCGCGGCTATTCGGCCGCGCTGCCGCCGGGCCAAAGCCTCTGCACTCTGGAAAGCACGCAACCATTCCTGGAAAACCCCAGCGGGCACCTGCAGAGGAAGCAATTGCATATACAATCAAGTAGGCAAGGAATGTTGAAGGAAACCAAAGCAGAATCTACAAATATTACCTACTGAATCCCGGCAGGAAGCACGTAGAACTGCGTAGTACACGGTGTCAGTGGCAAACGCTCCTCTTCTCCATTTGCATTGTGGAAAGAAATGAAACTGGGGGCCCGTGGCCAAACAGGAGGAGCAGCAGCAGCAGTAGTGGTAGGAAGGGTCAATAAGGCTGAACAAAAGGCTGAGTAATCTCCCACTACGAGAAAACTCGTGGCTGGCTGTCTCTCAAGAGCAAGTAGCAAGCCCTCCCCGGTCAAAAGATGGGTCGATCTCATACCAACAGGAGGAGGGAGAGGAACAAGCTGCAACGCCTCGGAACGTGGAAAATACTGGCTCGCTACCCTCTCTCCAAGATACCAGGCTCTCGAAAATGGCCCCTCCAGAAGGAAGTGCTGGCTGTCTAACGCCCGAGCTGAGGTCAACTCCAGAGGAGCATCATCAAGTAGCACGCCCCATGGGTCAAAACGCACCTATAACAAAGGAAATAGCATCAAAATGACAGAATGAGGAAATTGCACGAAAATCAGAGGATAAAGAAGATGTCATACCTGATCCACCGTTAGGCGATCCAAAACTCGCCTCCAAGCCAGTAAGTCCATGGCAGGCGACCGTGACTTCCGAACTCCTTTCAACCAACGGGCTACCCGCGGAACGAACCTAGGCTCTCTGTGCCCAGTTGGAGGAGGAAACTGCAACAAGTGCTCAAAAGCCCAAAGCTACAAGCAAAGACGGAAAACATGAATAATAAAGATAGAAGCAACAAGAAAATAATACAGAAATCAAAGTGTATACCTCAAGAATACGATGGTGTCCGCCAAGCGACAAACTAACTCCCCGGGAACAAGCACTGAGGTGTCCGTACAACGTGGCTAGGGCAGGAGTTCCCCAATCAAACTCTGCTATGGTCTCTAAGTGCACCAAAGCAGCCAAAAACTGGACATGTACCGAATTCTCCTTGTTGCAAAACAAAGTTTGCCCAAGGAGATAAAGCAGGAAAGCTCGTACCAGCTGAGAAAGGGGAATCTCCGTCAGGATATCAACCTGATCAAACTTTTCCCGAAGCCAGGTATATGTGATATGGCCACTTTCTGACACAATGGGAACCTTCCCCAAAAGATATCCAAGGGCACCCTTCCGCTCATGGATCCTCGGGTCAATTGGAAGAGGATCGCCGCCTACTCTCAGGCCTGTGAGCAAAGCAAAGTCACCCGGAGTGATCGTCATCTCCCTAGCCTCCAGAAGATGGAAAGTGTTGGTGGTATCCCACCACCGCTCGACCAAGGATGTGGTCAATCCCAACTCCGCCTTCGGAAGATGGAAACCAAGTATCAAGGGCTCGAAGCCAGCCAAAGCAACCGCATCCTTGGCTTCCTGAGGAAGCCTCTCATACTACTCAAACACCTGGGGGCAGCTTCCCCACACGCGCAGCCTCTCGTTTGCCTGACAAAATACGAAGAAGGAATCAAATACACAAGATATCGCCTATATAGGGGGCAACTTCTAGAACTCAAACTCCCTATCAAAATATCAAACTATCACTCTGCAAAATCTCACATGCAAAAATCATTTGACAGGATAAAATTCTACCTTCCTGTTGGTGAAACCAAAGTGCTGCTCTGGCTCCCTGTGCAAGACCTCATGTGGGATGTCACTGAGGGGAGGACGGTATCGCAAAGAACCACCACGCCCGACCAAGTGAACCTGAGGAGCGTAAGTGGCAACGTCAAAAGGGGGAAGAATATCACCACCCACATCAGTAGAAACCTCGGGTTCAACCCCGGGAGGACTGGGTTGCGAGGAACTCCCCCCAGTAGTGGCCCTGCGCCGACTCGAACGCAAGACGCGGGAACTTGAAACCCCACCAAGAATCTCGGCCTCGACGGCCGGAGCCTTGCCCGTGTCTCTAGACACGGCGGGAACATCGGATGGTGGAGGAGGAGGCGATGTCGAAGCCATGGCAGCCAGAACCGTGGTGGTCGGAGGATCGGCGGCGGGAAGGTGGAAAACGACGAGGAGAGAGAGGAGGCGGCGGCGACGATCGCTCGAACGGGAGAAGAGGATGAGGGATAGTAGGGGAAGAATGACCCGTGAGATCAATTTAACTAAACTTAAATCGATTTCCTGACTTTTGGCGTTCTCACGGCCGAGACATCAATTCCTCGGCCGAGACATCAATCCTTCGGCCGAGAGATCTATCTCCTGGCCCCCAATCAATTTCCTTCGGTAATATCAGATTTTGCTCAGTGCACTAACTCATGCCACTACAGACTTCTGGGCCCTCAACCAACCAATTAGCCTTGGGGGCATGCCCAAGCATGAGGAAAATCTCTCTCAACAAACTGCTGGCCAGCAAAACAAGACACTCAGCAGCTTTAAGCTCAGAACTTCGGCAGCTCCAAGCTCATTATTGGCAGGCTCTATGTCCATATCAATTCACCCAGCGGCTCTACTTAACGGCTCTACGCCCACTATCCTGACAGGCTCAAAGCCCATCATCTTTACGCAACTCAGTGGCTCTAAGCCCCCACCTACTATTTCAGCAGCTCTATGCTCGCTATCACATCAACAGGCTCTACGCCTATATACACTCACTCAGTGGCTCTAAGCCCTCGATTCAGCAGCTCTACGCTCGCTATTACAATTCAGCGGCTCCAAGCCCACTGTCTCAATTGGCTCGAAGCCGTAAAACAACCAAACTCAGCGGCTCGAAGCCTATTATCAACAGGCTCTACGCCTATACTCACTCACTCAGCAGCTCCAAGCCTACTATTTCAACTGGCTCGAAGCCATAACAACCATCTTAGCGGCTCCAAGCCCATTATCGACAGGCTCTACGCCCGTTATCATAACTCAACGGCTCAAAGCCCATCTTCTCAACGGGCTCAAAGCCGTAAACAAGCAACAGGCTCTAAGCCGCCCCAACAATCAAGACATCTATTCTCAGGCTCTACGCCTGAATGCTCAAAAATCTAACATTTTTTTGAATGCTCAAGCTCTACGCTTGGATGCCCAACCACTGTGTACTGGATGCTCAGGTTATACACTTGAATGCTCAAGCTCTACGCTTGGATGCCCAACCACTGAGTACTGGACGCTCAAAGCCTGTACTTTGAATGCTCGGATTCTGCCGTCCGAATGCTCGAGCTCTACGCTCTGAATGCTCAAGTCCGGAACTTGATAGAAGCTCTAAGCTTAAAACAAACACACACGCACGGGCCCGTGCACATTTGCATCAACACTTTCACATCGAGTCTGCATCACATCTGTTCACCTCTAACAATCATCATCACATATACACTCTGCATATCTCTCATGAAACAGGTCAATCCTGCAATCAACCGGCTCTATGCCTCGGCTTTATTGATCGGCCCAACGCCTCGATCCTTTGGCTCCACGCCAACACTAATGATGAGAAAGCTCCGTGCACAGACCATCAGAATGCAACCAGCTCTATGCTTCGGTTCATATCACGTCAAGCTCTAAGCTCCGACAACTCAGGCCCTCGCCTCAAGATTGCATGCAGGCTCCACGCCTCAATCACTTCAGGCTCCATGCCTCAGTTCCTTCACCTCAGGCTCTTGCCTTATATCAGCTCCGCGCTTCGGTTCATCACGTCAAGCTCAAAAGCTCTGACACCTCATGATCAATACCAGCTCCGTGCTTCGGTCCCATCAAGCTCTAAGCTTACTTCAGGCCTTCATCTCATAAACCACAGCAGGCTCCACGCCTTAATCTAGTCCCCTCAGGCTCTCGCCTTATGATCAACACCAGCTCCGCGCTTCGGTCCTATCAATCACCTCAGGCTCTCGCCTTATGATCAACACCAGCTCCGCGCTTCGGTCCTATCAATCACCTTAGGCTCTCGCCTTATGATCAACACCAGCTCCGCACTTCGGTCTTACCCGATCTTCTCAGGCCTTAGCCTCAAGATTGCAACAGGCTCCACGCCTCGATTCCATCACTCTCCAGGTTCCCGCCTTATGACTACAACCGGCTCCGTGCCTCGGTTCCCTCATCACCAAAGCACCATGCTCTAGATACCGGCCCTGTGCCCTCCACATCTAAAAAACAAACCGGCATCCAATTCATCCCCAATAGATGGTTTGGATTCCACCCCATTACATCAATTCCTTCCAGCTCATTCGCAAGGATAGGCTACTCTACCGAGCTCCTTTCAGTCAAAGTAAGGATGATCAAGAAAAGCAAACGCACCTGCAGTGTACTGATCTACCCCAAAATAACTAAGGAAGCTCTCTGCAAAAACTCCCCTCGGCAGCCCCATGCTCCTTCAACTATCTTCCGCCAAAACCCTGGCTCAGTCTAGGTACGTCACACTACGGCTTTTAAAGCCCTAAGGTACGTCTTCTGTCTCTAACCCTCCAAACTTTTTGCTTTTCTTTATTGCCTGAACTACGATTGGTCTGAATTTCCCTTGTGGAATACGTAGGCAGCCTCCGGGCCCGATCATAACAAAACTTCTTTTGCCCGAACTACGATTGGTCTGAATTTCCCTTGTGAAATACGTAGGCAGCCTCCCGGCCCGACCATAACAAAACCTTTTTCGAAAACCCCTTGGAATAGTGGTTGGACCAAATTGAATTGCTTTTTACAGCTTTGACTCTTATTCAAACATGTCTCGCGATCCATCTGAGTTCAGTCAAAGAGGGGCATCTGTAGACACCCCAATTTGGCCTAACGATTATTTCAAGTCCCACCTTGGGACAATCCCGATGATGAAATGAATACATTGATTGCTGATTGCTTCCTTGAGGACCTTAGGACTTTCGGTAAGAACTTTGAACCACTTAGAGGACCCAATTCAAAGCCATACAGCCTTTCAGAAAGAAATACAGAAGCCTAGGAGAATCCATCTGACGGCCGTAACATCGATCTAACGGCCATAACATCAATCCCTCACCCGAGCAACCTGTTGCCAGCAAAATCTCCCTGAGAGATCAATTCCTCGGCCGCAAGATCTATCCTTCGGCCGAGACATCCATTCCTCGGCCGTGTGATCTATCACTCGGCCGCCAGATCGACCTTTTTCCAAACACTGAAACGTTCTGTCAGACGTTTGGTTTGATCCAACTACACTACCTTTCCGATGCGTTCGGGCTACGCTCAGAGATCACGACGTAGAGTTAGAGATGCATTGCAATTGCAATTGCCATCTCGTGATTTGATTGGCCGGAGTGAGTCATCCCTATGCCTATATAAAGGAGCCTTTAGGCTCCGAAATAAACACACGAAATTGATACACCTTGACACTCAATCAAACCACGAAACTCTGTCAAAATACTCTCTCAATCCCATACTCCAAAAGCCCTAACCTTCCAAAGGTAGCCGTCAATCCAGCGATCAAACCCCGAAGTTCAAACCCTAACCCTAGGGTTCTCGATCAAGCAATCAATCAATCACGCCCAATCCAAAGCAAATCAAGCAACTGAGGGATCAAGGTGGTGAGGCCCAACGGCCTCCGGTTTGCCTTATTTACTGTCCCTTTTTATTAATCGTAAAGTTTTGATTTTCTGTCAATCTTTCTGTCTGGTGTGAGGAAGAACACTGACCGGGGCTTCGATCCCTCGGCCGGTACATCGAACCAGGAGGATCCCTCGGCCGTGATATCTATTCACCGGCCGCGAGATCCATCTCCCTGGGACATTTTGTTTGCTTTCTCTGCTTTCTGATGCATGCTCTTTTATCGCACTGGCTCACTTTACTTACTGTTTAAAGGAATAAATAAACAGACTATGTGTTGGAATTAAACAAAGCATCTACATGTCTTAAATTGAATGATTATGGGCCAGTCTCACGACTGGGCAAAGAGGGGTGCCTAACACCTTCCCCTTATTGTACTTTTGGCTCCCGTATCCAGAATCTCTATCTGTTTTCCTAGTTTTAATAAACTAGGTGGTGACTCTATTTTGATGATAACCGTTATCATGTGGTGATGTTCCTAGCCATGGGAATGTCCATGATCTTGGTTTATGAAGTGGAACCAAACAAGCGTAATCAACCTGTATGGCGATGCCCCGTTTAGGAGGTGTCTACATCCCCCGCGGAGAACAAAGGAGACACGTTGCCTTTGTCCTGCCCGTACCTCTTGCTCCTTCCCTCACCCCACAAGATCATTCCCCTTTTTCCCTCAATACTAATTATCAACCAATTGCACCTCTCCAGCTCACATTTATACACGTAAGCATCTCCAGCGGAACCCTGTTCACCCACATTTAGGCGACTCTGCTGGGGAGGTGTCTTTTGGTTTATGGTTAGTACCCGTTCCAAAGAATACATCGAGCAGATACCACCGCGCCGTAGAGCAATGACGGCACCAGACAACAGCGCGCCGGTTATCGAAGAAGTCGAAGAAACCAACAGTGCAGGGGCGGCCGCACAGACGCTGCGGGCCCTCCAGGACGGCCAGCGACAGTTCCTCGAGACACAGAGACAGCTGCTCGCGGCCTTTACCGGTCTCACTGAGCTCATCTTAGCGGCGCTCCCAAAGGCCGCAGTCGGCCAAAGTGACGAACCATCGCAGAACCAGGCCGGGGGCAGCACCAGCCAGACGGTGCAGCCTCAGGTCCCCCCGACGGTGCCTCCCCATTTGCGCCCCGTGCTCGTAGGAGGCATCGCGGGAAATCATGCTGGAGACCGCTAGAAGGAGGTTGCCGCCGATGGTGCCAGCACGCCCTCTGCGGGACCCTACATCACCATGGCGGAGGTCTAGGCCCTGCTGGCGCACAACAAAAGGCAAGTGAGGCAAGCAGAAAAGAGCCAGCCGCTACCGAAGTTGGGGCCCCGTCCGCTGGACAGTTCATTACTCTGGCAGATGTGTAGGCCCTCCTCACTAAGGAGAAGGCAAAGACAGTTTTACCCTCCCTTCCTAGCCCAGATATCCGCCCGCCCTATCCTATGACGATCCTATCACTACCTTACCCGGAAGGGTACACCCCACCAAAGTTCGTCAAATTTGACGGGAAAGAGGGCAGTGCCCAAGAGCACGTGGTCCGATTTATAGAATCTCTTGGGGCTCACGCGTCCGACTCCAACTTGCGTCTCCGCGAGTTTTCGAAGTCCCTCACTTCCCGCGCGTACACGTAGTATGTCAACTTGGAGCCTTACTCGATCACCACTTGGGAGGAGATGGTGAATAGCTTTTATGCTAAATTCTTCTAGGTCCGTGAGAAGGTAACGGTGATTAGCCTGACAAAGGAAACACAAGCTAGCGGGGAAGACGTGGTAGATTATATCAGGAGGTTCCAAGATCGTGCAGTCGACTGCACTGAGTCCGCGAAAGAGGTTCAACTGGTGGAAATCTGCATTAGCAGAATGATGGATGAATTCAAGATGCTGCTCATCAACTTGAAGTTAGGAACATTCTCCGCTCTACTGGAATCCGCGTACAACATCCGCCACGTGGTTAAACCAGTCAGGAAAGATACGTGGAAGGGCAAAGCCACGGGCGCCACCGTAGCTGTCGTGGAGGCGCCGCGGGCCTAGCAGGCACCAGGAGGAAGAAAGCGGAGAGAGCGCGAGATGGGGCCGGCACCGGATTTTCCTTGCACCATGGATGAAGTGCGAGCCTTAGTGAATGCATGGGTGCAAGACGGAGAGTTGGAACTTCCCCCTGTGGAGTATGAACCGACGCGGGAGGACCGCGAGCATCCGTGGTACTGCATGTACCACAGGCATACCAAGCACCCGACGAGTGATTGTTGGTCATTGAAGAGGTTGTTCAAAAGAAAGCAGAATGCGAAAGAGCTGAGGATAGGACGGCGCGACATCCGCATCGAGCCCTATCCAGTCCACGAAAACAACAATGGAGAAGTCAACATGGCGGAATGTTACCCGTTCATGTACAACGATGAAGACGATACCGACAACAACTACTACATGGAGGAAGGAGATGAGGAAGCATGGGCCTACATGGTCTCGTGCTATGAGATCACAGAGGAATTCGGGGATGGTCCAGCCCCCGCGGCGACATCGGATCCCAATGCTTCGGTCAAGACATTGCAGAATAGTGCAAAGTTTCGCGCATTCTTTGACGGCTTTGGCTTCACACCGGCAGCAAGGTTGGAAATCACTAAGGCGATTGTCAACATCGCGGAAGTTCATCAAGAGTCGTGTATGTCCGCGGATGATCCGCGATGAGTCCAACTCTGTCACCTTTTCGGATGCAGACCGGAGGGTGCCCTACCCCCATAACCGCCCGCTGTACGTTACATCTCGCGTCAACGGGACGGAGTTGAAGAGAACCTTTTTAGATGGCGGGGCCTCCATAAATGTCACATCCTCCATTTTGACGTAAAATATAAAGAGTTTCATTAACAAATACCTCACAATAAACCGTACGATACCCCAAATATCCTTAATTCCCCATAACCATACTCCAAGTCCCAGAGTTCAAAATATTACATTCCTAGGCACAACAGCCCCAATTCAGAATAAACGTCAAAGGTCAAGAGTTTAGAGTTTACAAATATCCCAAAGTCAACTGAATTATCACCTAAGTTACAAACACATCTTCAAAAGAAATATACAAAGATGCCTAAGTAACTCTACAATGTTAGCTTTCAAAATGTGTCCAACATCCAAGCACTCCAATCATGCTCGCTACTGTCCAGAGTTAGTACCTGAAAGAAGTAAGGTTTGAGCTACACTAGCCCAGTGGAAATGCTACACAAACAATATATGCAAGAGAAATGCGAGAATGATGATACGAAAAGTACAAAGAGTAACCCAAGCATTGGGCAATCGATAGGGATCTACAATCCGACAAATGAGCCATGAGTTTAAACATACATCTCAACCTTTAACCATTTTCATATCTCGTGTGTCCCAACCATCTCGCGTTACATGTCATGAGCCGAAGCTCCTGCCGGGCTATTCATGGGACCCCGATATCCCCTGCCAAGCACCCACCGTGTAGGTTGGGTCTTGAATAATCAATATGAGCATTAGCTCCTGCCAAGCTATTTATGGGACCCTGATATCCCCTGCCAGGCACCCACCCGTCGATGGGCCCCAAATGTTCGCGCGTTGTGTCAACAAAGTTTCATGCGTCTCAAGTTCCCATAAAGTCCCATTTCAAGTCAATCGAAGTTCATGTAATAATCGACATCTAGATTCTTCCAAACAAGGGCAAGGCATGCAACGATACACAAACAACGTGATTAACAATGTTAGAGAATGATTTAGTGATGTTTAGAACGAGTTAGAAGTGATCGGGGTTCAAAATAACGAAGTATAAGCAAGGTGGGAAAAACTGCCCAGAAAGCCAAGGAGTATTGATACAGAAATCGGAGTATTGATACGGCAGAGCTTGGAGTATCGATATGGAAATCGGAGTATCGATACGGCAGAGCTTGGAGTATCGATACGGTGATGGAGTATCGATACGGTTACGTTACGACAGATTTCTGATGCTACTGGAATGCAGATCCCTTCAGCGTATCGATACACAAACAATTGTATCGATACGGGGACCTTACAAACAGCGATTCACTGCAGAAAACTCAAGGCTAGCACTACAACAAGAACCCAATGATTCAGAGCAAGGAAAACACATTTCTAACATATATTGAGAGGTAGAATCCCTACCTCGAGATCGAAGCACAAAACCCGAGAAGCTACGAGCCCTAGCTCTCCGAAAACTTTGATTCGAACGGGATACGACCTCTCCGAGCTCAAACCAACAGGGTACGAACCACAATACGCGTAGGGGTCGAAGGATTGAAGATTATCTTGGTGGATTTTGAGTGAAATTGGTGGAATTTGGTGAGAGAGTAAGAGAGAGTGAGAGAGGCGTTGGAGAGAAAGGGAGCCGGTGGGTGTGTGGAGGAGAAAGATAATTCTCTACACACTCACCCTCCTATTTGTACCCAAAAAATCACAAATCACACATTACCTCCTTCTACAATCAATTCCTTCGTTTTAACCCCAAATCACATAAATACGATTATTCCATTTTCCTTTCCGAAAATTATGCATTTAATAAATATCAACCTTGGATAAAATAAATACGGGTCTCTACATTCTACCCTCCTTAAAGAAATTTCGTCCTCGAAATTACCATGCCAAAACTAACCACTAATATATCATGTATGCATGCAACAACCACAACTTCCATCATTATGCAACAAATCAATCACTGTAATACTCGAAACTTAAACACTTACATTGGCTCATTCCGGAAATAGGTGTGGGTATTTCTCTCTAACTTTGTCCTCTCTTTCCCATGTTGATTCCTCGCTATCTTGGCTTCTCCATAAGACTCGTACTAATGGTATCGTCTTACCCCTCAAAACTTGATCACGCGAATCTAGGATACGAATCGGTTCTTCCCCGTAAGATGCATCGGCTTTTCCAATTCAAGTTCGGACCATTCTAGCACGTGCGACGGATCCGGTTCATACTTCCTCAACATAGACACGTGAAACACGTCATGGACACCCGATAGCTTCGGTGGCAAGGCCAAGCGATACGCAACCTTCCTAATTTTCTCTATAATGTCGAACGGCCCGATATAACGCGGCGATAGCTTCCCTTTCCTCCCAAAACGAGATGACCCCCTACGAGGCGATACCTTGAGGAATACGTGGTCCCCTTCTTCGAAAGATAACGGGCGACGACGACGATCGGCATAACTCTTTTGCCTACTTTGCGCGGTCAATAATCTTTGGCGAATCACCTTGACTTGTTCGGTTGTTCTATCTTGAGCTTCTTTAAGACGTTGACGAATAGCTCTCATACTCTCGGAGGTCTCTGTGATCATTTCCGGCCCCACTAGCGTAGCTTCTCCCAATTCGGTCCAACATACCGGCGATCGACACGGTCTTCCATATAAAGCCTCATACGGTGCCATTTCGATACTCGATTGATAGCTATTGTTGTGCGCGAATTCTACCAACGGCAAATGATCCTCCCAACTACCCCGAAAATCCATCACACAAGCCCGGAGCATATCTTCTAAAATCTGAATCGTTCTCTCGGATTGTCCATCGGTTTGAGGATGATAGGCGGTGCTAAATAAAAGATTGGTGCCCAAAGCGGCTTACAAACTCTGCCAAAAACGCGCAGTGAACCTCGGATCACGATCGGATACGATGGATACGGGAATCCCGTGAAGTCGAACAATCTCCTGAATGTACAAACGACTCAAGGTTTCCACGGAATCGGTAACACGGATAGGCAAAAAGTGAGCGATTTTGGTCAAACGATCCACGATCACCCAAATAGTGTCATGTCCCTTCGGCGACCTCGGTAAATTCGTAACGAAATCCATGGTCACATTCTCCCATTTCCATTCGGCCACAGGTAATGGTTGTAACTCCCCCGCGGGTCGTTGATGTTCGGCTTTCACTTGTTGACATGTGAGACACTTGGACACAAAAATCACCACGTCCCTCTTCATTCCGGACCACCAAAATTGTCTACGTAGATCATGGTACATTTTCGTCCCTCCCGGATGAACGGCTAAAGGCGAATGATGGAATTCTCGCAAGATTTCCTCCCGACACGAAACGGGTACGAACAATTTTCCTTGATAGCGCAAGCTTCTATCGGCGTGTATCATCCACCCCTCTTGAGCATTTTCACTAAGGAATCTAGCACGAAGTTCCTCTGCTTCTTCATCGTGTTGTTGAGCTTCAATCACTCGAGTCGATAAGGTCGATTGCACAGTCAAATTACACAACGTTACCCCTTCCCGAACCTCCCCGAAATGCGAAGCACAAAAGCCCAAATCGTTCATCATCTTCCACTCATAAATAGCTAGACTCGCAAGGTGTGTTGGTTTTCTACTTAGTGCATCTGCAACAACGTTCGCTTTCCCCGGGTGGTATTGTAACTCGAAGTCGTAATCCTCTAAATGGTCCATCCAACGACGTTGACGAAGGTTGAGTTCCGTTTGGGAAAACAAGTATTTCAAACTCTTATGGTCAGAAAAGACTTCAAATTTCTCACCGTACAAGTAATGGCGCCAACTTTTCAAAGCAAAAACGACGGCCGCTAGTTCTAGATCATGTGTCGGGTAATTCCGTTCGTGAGTTTTCAATTGCCGCGATCCATACGCTACCACTCGCCCCTTTTGCATCAAAACGCATCCTAACCCTTCCTTAGACGCATCACAATATACGGAGTAGCCAACTCCACGTTCGGGCACGATCAAAACCGGTGCGGTAGTCAACCTCTTCTTTAGTTCTTCAAAAGCCGTCTCACATGAGTCACTCCATACGAAACGAGTCCCTTTACGTGTCAATCTAGTCATCGATGCCGCTAAACGAGAGAAGTCCAAGACAAAACGGCGGTAGTACCCGGCCAAACCCAAGAAACTACGGATTTCAAACACGTTTTTCGGTCGCTGCCAATTCATAACCGACTCTATCTTCCCCGGATCAATGGATACACCTCCCTTCGAAACTACGTGACCCAAGAATTTGACCTCGGACAACCAAAACTCACACTTACTAAGTTTGGCATACAATTGGCGCTCCCTCAAGAGCTCAAGAACAAGGGTGAGATGAGATTGATGCTCCTCCTCCGTAGGTGAATAAATAAGAATGTCATCCACAAAGACGATGACAAACCGATCAAGATAAATACAGAAAATACGATTCATCAAGTCCATGAATGTAGCCGGAGCATTCGTCAATCCAAAGGGCATAACAATAAATTCGTAATGGCCGTAACGAGTACGAAATGCGGTTTTTGGGATATCCTCCTTACAAACCCTCAACTGATGGTAACCGGGTCTCAGATCAATTTTGGAGAAACAAGTGGCACCCCTAAGTTGATCAAACAAATCATCAATTCTAGGCATAGGATACTTGTTCTTGACGGTGACTCGATTTAGTTTACGGTAATCAATACACAAACGGAGTGAACCATTCTTCTTTTGTGCGAAGAGAGTCGGTGCTCCCCACGGCGACGTACTCGGACGGATGAAGCCTAAGTTCTCCAATTCTTGCAACTGAAATTTCAACTCTCTCAGCTCAGCAGGCGCGAAACGATACGAAGGTACGGAGATAGGAGCGGTACTGGGAAGTAACTCAATGGTGAACTCAACCTCTCTCTCAGGAGGCATACCGGGTAACTCCTCCGGGAATACATCCGGAAAGTCGCGGACCACTAAGGGTAACTCCCCACGCTCGGAGGCGTCCTCATCTAACGTCAAGCTAGCCAATAATGCATAAATCGACTCGCGTTCTCGAGGCCCACATAGATATGGTTCTAACGGTTCTCGACGCTCCCCAAAGAATTCGAAACAAGGACCCTCGGGTGGACAAATGCGAATTCGATGCTTGAAACAATCAATGGTAGCATGAAATGTGGACAGCCAATCCATTCCTAAGATGAGATCAAACCCTGACATTCCCAGAACAATGAAATCGAACACAAAACGACGGTCACAGATGATCAACTCACAATCTCGACAGATACGATCAAGTGGTGTCCTACCCCCTAGAGGTGTCTCAACGAATAAAGGAGGACTAAGACTCTCTGTTTCCAATTCCAAGGCACACACAAAAGATGCAGCAATGAATGAATGCGATGCTCCAGAATCAAAGAGTACTTTAACAAATGAGTTGAATAAAAGGAATGTACCCCTCACAACAGGAGTCTCTGGAGCCTGAGGAATAGTAGATGGACTAGCTGAAGTGATGTTGTAGACTCGCCCCTGGGTACCCTGACCCTGCACAAAACCTCCCCTCTGACCGGTGCTCTGAATATGCGCGGAAGAGCTCGCCCCCTTATCAACCCCTGAACTCTGAACCGACGTAGTCTGGTGGAAGTGAGGCTGCTGCTGCCTCTGAGTACCCCGAAACTGTTGGCGCACATTGCGCCCCGTTCCCGACTGCTGTACGGAACCCGACTCACTACGCACTGCCGAACTCTGAAGACAATTCCTCGCGAGATGATCCGTCTTCCCACAAGTGTAGGAAGCCTTCTTAAGGTGCGGACATTGAGCACGCACGTGTCCCGATTGATTACACTTATAGCATACAGGTGGAGGCTTAGACAACGTACCCCGAGTCCCTGAAGATGGTGGCCTGAAGCCCGATGAACTACCCTGCGGTATCTGAGATGGTTCCCTCGGTCTTTTCCGTCCTTGACTCCCATAACCTCCCGACGACGAACTCACACTCACACTTGATTGCCTCGGTTCCCAAACTCCCTTATTTCTCTGCGCCTTTTTCGGTATCTCGATGCTCCTCGCGCATTCCACCACCTCGGAAAACTTCGTCCTGCGTTGGACAGTCACCAGTCTCTTGAAGGTGTTGTTCAGCCCTTTCTCAAATCGTCGGCACCTCCTCTCCTCCGTCTCCACCAACTCCGGAGCGAAACGAGACAAAGATCGGAATTTCAACACATATTCCGAGATAGTCATATTACCCTGTTCTAGTTTCTCAAACTGATCTCTCATAGTGTCATGTGAGGTTTCCGGGAAATACTGCTCTTCAAAGAGCGCTTCAAACTCAGCCCACGTCAAGTTCTCAACATCCGGCTCATCTACTTGTGCCGCGGCCCTCGCCGCTCTCCTAGCATCTTTCCTACTTTCCAACACTGCTTCCCACCATTCACCTGCTTCCCCGACTAACTGAACGGCCACAATTCCCACCCTAATGTTGTCCTCGGTAATATTAAGGGCTCGGAAGAGTTTACGGATTTGGGTTAGCCAATGGTCGGCTACCAATGGGTCACTATCTGTCCCGTCAAACACTGGAGGGTTCCTACGGCTGAACTCTCACATTGCCACCATGGCTCGGTCCTTAGCATTCTCTCTCGGAGCTTGGTTCAAAAGATTTGTAGCCGTAAGTGCTGCGACAAGATCCCTAGCGAATTGATTCTGATTCAGAGGCACACCTGCACCTCGACCAGCCCCTGCCCCCGGATTCCCACCTGGGTTCTCCCCATGTTGACTCACCTCATCCTCAAGAGGTACCCCACGGCCACGACCACGGCCTCGACCACCCCGGTTTCCAACCCCGCCACGTCTAACACGAGTCCTCGGAGGCATCTTACTACAAGGATATATGAAAGAAAGACTATTAACCACAACAGTATAACTAAGGGATCAAAGCCCTAACTCCCCAACACGGGTAAATAACTCTACACCACTCTACAATCATGAAAATGCAATGCCACATGGTCACATGAATGTTAGTCACACAAGCATGCATAAATTATGTTAGAGGGCGCGACATTTTGAACCCATGAGGCGAAACGCCTCCTCACGGTCTCTAGGTGTTCTAAACCTAAGCTCTGCTACCAAGTTGTCACATCCTCCATTTTGACATAAAATATAAAGAGTTTCATTAACAAATACCTCACAATAAACCGTACGATACCCCAAATATCCTTAATTCCCCATAACCATACTCCAAGTCCCAGAGTTCAAAATATTACATTCCTAGGCACAACGGCCCCAATTAAGAATAAACGTCAAAGGTCAAGAGTTTAGAGTTTACAAATATCCCGAAGTCAACTGAATTATCACCTAAGTTACAAACACATCTTCAAAAGAAATATACAAAGATGCCTAAGTAACTCTACAATGTTAGCTTTCAAAATGTGTCCAACATCCAAGCACTCCAATCATGCTCGCTACTATCCAGAGTTAATACCTGAAAGAAGTAAGGTTTGAGCTACACTAGCCCAGTGGAAATGCTACACAAACAATATATGCAAGAGAAATGCGAGAATGATGATACGAAAAGTACAAAGAGTAACCCAAGCATTGGGCAATCGATAGGGATCTACAATCCGACAAACGAGCCATGAGTTTAAACATACATCTCAACCTTTAACCATTTTCATATCTCGTGTGTCCCAACCATCTCGCGTTACGTGTCATGAGCCGAAGCTCCTGCCGGGCTATTCATGGGACCCCGATATCCCCTGCCAAGCACCCACCGTGTAGGTTGGGTCTTGAATAATCAATATGAGCATTAGCTCATGCCAGGCTATTTATGGGACCCTGATATCCCCTGCCAAGCACCCACCCGTCGATGGGCCCCAAATGTTCGCGCGTTGTGTCAACAAAGTTTCATGCGTCTCAAGTTCCCATAAAGTCCCATTTCAAGTCAATCGAAGTTCATGTAATAATCGACGTCTAGATTCTTCCAAACAAGGGCAAGGCATGCAACGATACACAAACAACATGATTAACAATGTTAGAGAATGATTTAGTGATGTTTAGAACGAGTTAGAAGTGATCGGGGTTCAAAATAACGAAGTATAAGCAAGGTGGGAAAAACTGCCCAGAAAGCCAAGGAGTATTGATACAGAAATCGGAGTATTGATACGGCAGAGCTTGGAGTATCGATACGAAAATCGGAGTATCGATACGGCAGAGCTTGGAGTATCGATACGGTGATGGAGTATCGATACGGTTACGTTACGACAGATTTCTGATGCTACTGGAATGCAGATCCCTTCAGCGTATCGATACACAAACAATTGTATCGATACGGGGACCTTACGAACAGCGATTCAGTGCAGAAAACTCAAGGCTAGCACTACAACAAGAACCCAATGATTCAGAGCAAGGAAAACACATTTCTAACATATATTGAGAGGTAGAATCCCTACCTCGAGATCGAAGCACAAAACCCGAGAAGCTACGAGCCCTAGCTCTCCGAAAACTTTGATTCGAACGGGATACGACCTCTCCGAGCTCAAACCAACGGGGTACGAACCACAATACGCGTAGGGGTCGAAGGATTAAAGATTATCTTGGTGGGTTTTGAGTGAAATTGGTGGAATTTGGTGAGAGAGTAAGAGATAGTAAGAGAGGCGTTGGAGAGAGAGGGAGCCGGTGGATGTGTGGAGGAGAAAGATAATTCTCTACACACTCACCCTCCTATTTGTACCCAAAAAATCACAAATCACACATTACCTCCTTCTACAATCAATTCCTTCGTTTTAACCCCAAATCACATAAATACGATTATTCCATTTTCCTTTCCGAAAATTATGCATTTAATAAATATCAACATTGGATAAAATAAATACGGGTCTCTACAATAAACCTCATGCCCATGTCAACATTTCAAAAGGTGGGGATACAGACCAACCGGATAGTAGAATCTCCAATCACCATTACGGGATTCGGAGGAGACAAGAGGCAGTCTTTGGGATATGTGGTGGTAGACCTAGAAGTGGGGGCAATCCGCTCAGCCACTAAATTTCATCTCATCAACGCGGACCCCAACTATCAGATCATTCTCGGCAGAAGCTGGATGCATAAGTACGCGGTTGTGCCATCTAGCTACCACCAATGCTTGAAAGGAATCTGGGCAGGAAAGAAAGTCACCATTCGCGCATCGGAAAACCCATTTGATACTCATGAAACACACCTCTCGGACGCGGTCTATTTCTCGGAACTGGGCGAGGTATCTCAGGCGAACACCGCCAAGCCACGCGCTGTCAGGATCCCAAGGTGGGAAGATATCAAAGATGAGAAGCCGGAGACACGACAGAGAGACCCATCCGCGGCAGACGCCGCAGCCCCCCAGGAAGATAACCAAAACAAAGGAGGGGGGCAAAACAGTGTACTACTTATGACGGTCCACCGGGGCAGCGGCTGATCATGAAACCGCTGGCCCTGGCGGTACGTGTGCCGCAGTAGAGGAAGAAGTAATACAAAAGCTGGAGCCCGCTCCGGAGTGCATGCAGGACCAGCCCAAGCCGCAGCAGGAAGAATTAGAGGAGGTCGATCTAAGTGATGGAACGGGCCCAAAGAAGCCAATGTTTATAAGTAAAGAATTGCACGGAGAGTTCTGCGAGAAGCTAATAGCACTGCTACGTGCTAATTCAGACGTATTCGCGTGGCACTACGAGGAAATGCCGGGGTTAGACCCAGAGCTGGTAACGCACCACTTGGATACTTTCCCAAATTCCAAGCCCGCGAAGCAATCCCAGTGGAAGTATCACCCCGATTTAGAGGGGCAGATCAAAGAAGAGATCGAAAAACTGCGGAAGGCGGGGTTTATCCACCCAATCTAGTACCCGGAATGGCTGGCAAACATTGTCCCTGTGAAGAAGAAGAACGGCCAAATCAGAGTGTGCGTTGATTTTTGCGATCTCAACAAAGCATGCCCAAAGGATGAGTTCCCGCTACCACACATTGATACATTGGTGGATGCCACCTCGGGACACTAGATGTTCTCATTCATGGACGGCTTCAGCGGATATAACCAAATCAAGATGGCCCCAGAAAACGCGGAGAAGACAGCTTTCCGGACTCCATTGGGAAATTTCTACTACATTGTCATGCCTTTCGGCCTCAAGAACGCGGGGGCAACATACCAACGGGTTATGACAGCAATCTTCCACGATCTAATGCACAAGATAATAGAGGATTATGTCGATGACCTGGTGGTGAAGTCCAAGGAGCGGAAGGACCATCTCGCGGATTTAGCCACCGTCTTCGCCAGATGTAGGAAATTCAACCTCAAAATGAACCCTCTAAAGTTCGCGTTCAGAGTCACCGCGGGCAAATTCTTGGGCTTCCTTGTACATCGCCATGGAATCGACGCGAACGAGGCCAAGATCAAGTCCATTACGGAAATGCCCCCGCCCCACTCCCAGAAGACACTCAAGCGATTCTTAGGAAAGGTATCCTACCTTCGCCGTTTTATTCCCGCGATGGCAGAAATCGCAGCACCATTCGCGGACCTATTGAAAGGGAACGCAAAATTTGAGTGGAAGCAAGAACATCAGCAAGCGTTTCAGCGGATCAAGACAGCTTTGACATCTCCCCAGACAATGGTGGCACCAGTCGCGGGGAAACCACTGATTCTCTATTTGACCTCTACCCCGAGATCCATTGGGGCCCTGCTGGTGCAGGAGGTAGATGGAACAGAGCGCCCGGTCTACTACATCAGCAGGAAGGTACAGGGAGCGGAGGAAAGGTACACCGCCATCGAGAGGCATTGCTTAGCCCTCGTCTTCACCGCACAGAAGCTCCGGCATTACTTCATATCCTTCCCTATCCAGATAATCACTAAGTGTGACCCGGTGAGATATCTCCTGTCTCGGCCCGCCCTCACAGGACGGGTCGCTCGCTGGTTGCTGACACTTGCAGAATTCGACATCTCATGCGCAACCCCAAAAGCAATCAAATGTCAAGCCCTAGCGGACCTCCTGGCTCAATTCCTAAGCGGGCAGTGCGAACCGCTCGAAGAATGTCTACCCGGAGATGGTTTTGAAGCTCTCGCGGCCAGCACAGATGAACAGCACTGGACGCTCAGCTTCGATGGGGCCGCGGGTAGTGGATCAGGAGGTGCGAGAATAGTGTTACAAACCGAAGAGGGAGACAGAGTCCATTTGGCATACAAATTGAACTTCCCGTGCTCCAACAACGAAGCGGAATACGAAGCATTGATCTTGGGTTTGATAGCAGCAAAGGAGAGGGGAATCAAGCACCTGAAGATAGCGGGAGACTCAAAACTGGTAGTCCTGCAAACAGAAGGGATTTACGCGCTGAAAGAATTAACCCTGGCACCGTACCGAACGATAGTGCAGAAACTGATGAAATCCTTCAAAAGCGTCAGCATCGTCCACAAGCCCAGATCAGAGAATCGTTTTCCGGACGCTCTTGCAACGCTAGGGGCAAAGACGGAATTTTGAAGAAGAGAGAGCCTGCATTGAGATTGTGAAGATGTTTGAGCCATCTGCGGTAGAGGACTTTTCAGAGCCAACGGAGGATTGACGCGGATCTATCAAGATTCAGTTAGTAACCGGCGTAAGGCACCTGTCCACCGCGGAGCTTTCATGTTTCATAGTTCTACGCGGAGAGCTGTATTACCGCGGTCCACAGGGGTGGCTCGCACGATGTGTTGATTCGAAGGAGGCAGAAGAGGTTTTGGACCGGATTCACAAAGACAATTGCGCGGACAATGAGATAGCCTTGTACAGAAGAATTCAGAGATAGGGCTACTATTGGCCTAGCATGAAGAAGGACGCTGATCTAATCGCGAAGAATTGCACTTGGTGCTCCCTGCACGCGGCCAAACCAGAATGCCTAATGGCAAGTGCTGACAACCAGGAGACAGACTGGAGACAAGTTTACGTCGACTATCTGCGAGAAGGATCCCTGCCCATCGAGCGAACTGAGTCCGCGAGGGTTGTCCGCGGAGCCCGGCGCTTTTTCTTAGAAAATGGACTCCTATTCAGAAGGACCCTCGACGGAATGCCTCAAGTATGCGTAGACAAGGAGGAGGTGGAAGAGGTTCTAGCCAAGACTCACGGAACCGAGCACCAGGGGTGGAGGAAGCTTTACGAGCAGATGGTTCATCTGGGATATTTTTGGCCCACCATGGAGAAGGATTCGAAGCGGCACGTACAAAGATGCCAAGCCTGCCAGAAATTCAGAAACTTGGTCCACGCTCCTTCTGTAGAGTTGCATTCCATCCGCGCCCCTTGTCCCTTCCATACTTGGGCCATGGATCTGGTCAGACCAGTCAGGCCAGCATCGCGGAAAAACAGATGGATTTTGGTGGCCACGGAGGTTTACACCAAGTGGGTCGAGGCTGTTCCGCTGAAAAAGGCCACGGGAGATGCGGTGGCAGCATTCATCAAGGAAAACATCATTTGCAGGTTCGGCATACCCAAGGTGATACTTTCCGATAACGGGACTCCGTTCATCAATCACCACATGGGAAGCCTCCTCGATGAATACACAGTCGATCACCGTACCTCTAGCGCCTACTACCCGCAGGGAAACGGGCAGGCGAAAGCAACAAACAAGACCCTGATCAGAATATTGAGCAAGCTGCTGGATGAGCGCGGGGGTACTTGGGCTGATCATCTACCGATAGCCCTTTGGGCTTATCGCACTTCGAAGAGGAAGTCCACCCGCGCCAGCCCCTTCAGCCTGGTATACAGAGCAGAAACGGTCTTGCCCGTAGAACTGAGTGTCCCCTCCGTGCGATGGAAAATTCCGCAGAAGGAAGAAAGGCAGATCTGGAAGCCCTCGAGGAAAGAAGGACGGCAGCGGCCCTTGCCCACGACAAATACTGGGAATCCGTGGCACGCTACTACAACAAGGGCGTGGTGCCACGGGTGTTCAAAGTCGGGGAGTTAGTTTGGAAGGCCATCGCGGCAGTGATGAGGGATCTGAAGATGCCAAAATTCACGCCCAAATGGGAAGGACCCTACAAAGTAATCAGTGCTTCTGCTAATGGGTACTACCACTTGGCACGCGTTGAAGATAGTTTTAAGACAGGGGCAGTGAATGCCAAATATGTCAAGAGGTTCTACCTGTAAGGGAAGACATTAGGAGCTCGCGAGCCTCTAACCTACCCTGCCAGTTCCCTCCCCTTCCGTTCTGTTTGTTTTTCGTTCTTCCCTCTTGTAATCTTGTTTGAAGTTCAATGAAGAGTGGCATCATACCGCGGATTATGCTAAAATTTGTAACTGTTGATTTGATCACCTATTAATGAACGTTGGCACTTGTTCCTAATTCATGCTGCTTCTTTAATGATTATGCTGAAACGAAATGATACGGTCACACGGAGAGAACAGAGGTGATGTCAAGCCTCAGAGGTGACCCGCATATCCCTGGCTTGGCAGTTATCGAACAGAGGTGATGTCAAGCCTCAGAGGTCAGAACATGACCCGCGAGATTCATATTTAGTGATTGTCAAACAAAGATAATGTTAAGTCTCAGATGGCCAGAACATGGCCTGCGAGTTTAAGCAAGAGTGCATGTGTTATGTTCAGATGATGTCATGGACACGAACACGATCTTATTCCAATAATACCATTCTTATTCAATAGAAAAAAAGGAAGAAGGGAAATAGTACATGTATTTCAACAAAAAAAGAAGAAGAAAGAAAACAACGACAAAACAAGAAGGAAAAGCCCTAAGTTTGCCAGTCCGCGAACACAAGCCCCTCGGGGTCAGGATCCTCAAGGTTCAACGCAGTGGCAGCCAGCTCCGCGTCACGTTGCATCACCTGGGCAAACCTGGCCTCCAGATTAGCCATGTGCTGTCGAGCGGACTCCATCTGGGCAGCCAAGTCTTGGATCTCGTGCCTCAGAGCAGCCCTCTCCCCCGCGACCCTCAAGGTAGAGCTCCGCGTGCATAGCCAGGCCAGGTCGAACCCGAAGACCTGCATATCCTGAGCAACCTCCAGCAGAGCGGCCTCCGTCTCAGGAGTGAAGTCCCCAAAGCGTAGCTGCCCCCAAGGGGTAAGCATATCGTGGAGGCTGGTAAGGTAGATCACCCCGATCCGGACAGACCGTGGATTGAAGGAGCTGAATGTCTCCGGGTGAGACCGGGCTATGGCATTCAGCAGCGGGTAGCGTTCCGCGCTTACAGGATAGCCCACAAGGAAGAGGCGGATTGGCTCCGCGGCCTCGGTCTCCATGGGGCCCTTCCCCAGATCTGGAACAGGCTGGTTTTGCCTAGGTGGAGATTGCTCCCTGGACTCGGCTTCATCTCTCTGTTCGCCCATTTCCAAATTCAGGTCAAGCTCGAAGTCTCCAAGGGCTTGGCTTCCCTATCCCCCCAAAACATCGTCAGTTGGCAAGAAGGTCATATCTTTAAATAAGGAATTCAGATATGAGTCAGTAATGGAGGTGGGCCCCCCAAGAAGCTCTTCATTTACCTCCAGCTGTCGGTCGGAAAGGGGAGCGGTAGGCTCAGCGGGCGGAGTCGGCGTACGTCTAGCAGACTGACGAGGAGATTGAGTCTGCGAGGTGGAGCATGCTGGGGAATGGGGACTGGTGGCGTCCACAGCCGTGTCCTGCCCTGCGTTCGATCCAGGACCTTGAAGGAACGAGGCATTGGAGACCCCTAGGGAGCCGCCAGTGACACGGCCTAGAAAGCTCTCCGTGGAACGGATGCAGGCGCTGGTGGACTGCTGATGAGAGCCGGAAGGAGTGGAGGTTGAGCCTGCCCCAGGTTGGTCCGCGATGGGACCCCCCGCGGCAGCATGAGGGAGCTCTTCAATGTCATCTTCAGCTTCCTCCCTCAAAAGTTGCATGGCCGCCGCGTTGATGGATTCCGCGGCGATGTCAGCCTGACCCACAGATTCGCGGGTGTCCGTTGATGGCGGGGTCTCGCGGGCCTCAGAAGGTGCTGCATTGGATGGAGAAGGGTCTCGATCAGCTGAATAAACTATTACATTTTCAAACTCCTCCGAGGAAGAAGATGACTCAGAAGAAACTGTGTTGGGATCTCCCCCGAGGTCAATAATGGAGGGCTCATTGGGTAACGTACCTCCAAGAACCGCGGAGGATTCCGGTTCCGGGTGAGGAAAAGGAACTGGTTCCGTCCGGGGATGAATCACCTCCATTTCCATCTGTTCTTCCGGGGAGTCGGAGACATCCACTACAACATCTTCCGCGGCAGGACCCCCCGTGGCATGGATGACCGGGCTTGCAAGGCCGCAAGTGGATGCTGAGGGGGAGTTGGTCTTCATCATCATCATCATCATCGTCGTCACCGTCATTGCCCGCCCCTGCGTCCTCGTTCACAGCTGTTCGAAAAATTGTAGCAAAATGAAAGTTAGAGATCAGAAAATGCAAAACGACAGAGACGACATTCTAGCAAGGCAAGGCTTACCATCGAGGCAGCGTCTTTTGGGCTGAGCGTCTGGGGCATCCTCTTTCGCCCTGCCCGCTGCTTGTTCCGCTGCCTCCGCCGCCGCGGCTGCCTCTGGCTCAAAAGCCACAAAAGTGCTAGCTTCCCACTCCTGCTGCTGAAAAAAGGGAATAAGCCCCAGAGAACGAAGAGATGAAGCATTGTAATGAGATGATTCAACACGGGGAAGACACTTACATTTCGAATGCGTTTCGGGCGACGGGTCTCCCCCGCCGCGAGCGCCTGAGAGGAGGACGGTTGAGATGGTTCTGCAGGAGGCAGAGGCTGTGTCCTCGCGCGGGATCCCCGCGCACGGGCGTGCCTCGGGGCAGCTTGAGGAGGTGCAGGGACCACCGTAGGAAACACCCTGTTCAAGGGTGCGGCATGGACCACGGCCCATTGGCTGCGGGGTCCGCGCCATTCGGCTGCCCGAACTCCAGCAATGGCCCGCAGCGAAGTGTCCCGAGTACGGATTGTAGCTGCCACGGGGACCATGGCCTGCCCGCAGACGAACGTTAAGAAGGAGTCAAGGTTCCTCCTCCAAAACGCGCGGAACTCCGGAGTACAACTCGAGACCCTGTCCCTGTCAGGGATGGGTAAATCACCAAGATGTGTCAGGATTGGGAAAGTTGGCCCGCCATGAATCAGCGCTGGGATTCCGCAAAGGAAGGCATCGCGGGGACAGGCCCAGGTATCCCTTGGTCGAAGCCCAGTTGCCTCGAAAAATGGTCCGGGCGGTACACCGCCACCCCAGTTGTCTCGTTGCATAGAGACGGGAGCCACCCAGGAAGGGCTATGAGCGCGGAATTGATCACCGTCTGCGCCACGGGGTCGCCACCGTTCGCGGCACTGAGAGAAGAAGCAACTGGGAGAAGGCACTGGCCCACGCCCATGACGCCCGGAGAGGGGATGTTGTAGGGACGTTGAGTAAAGTTGGCCTCAACATCACATGCCTCGTACCATGAGGCCTCGCTGCTGGTACCATGCCATTGCTCCGCGCGGGATCGTACTCCTGACGCTAGCAGGAAGGTGGAGTGGGCCATCGAAAGATGGTCGCACCTACCGAGAGACCTGGTGTAGGGAGTAAATCCCGAACAAGCACAAATAGGACCCGAACACGTGGTATGTGAGACCATGGTATAATTACATTAAGAACAGTCGCCGTGCAGAAATGGTGATCTGCGATAGGGATCAGTGATATGGAGGATCATTGGTCCAGGGAGTTTATACTGAGTCAAGGTCCAGTAACATGAGAGAGTATTGGACCGAGAGATTGACGAAAGAGCAATGACATGCGAAGTCATTGGTCCAAATAGGCTGTTCGGCAATAAAAGAGCCGAACAGAAGGGGGTTTGTACGAAAAGCAGTCCCAGGAGCAGGAAACGTTCCGTCCCAGGAGCAGGAAACGTTCCAGAAAGTTCTGGTGACAGGGATATTCCGTGATTACTATAAGATCCCAATAAGATAGGATCTTGGAGAGATACCCAACGGGAATGGGAAGTTCGGCCAGCTGTGGAAAGGAGTCCTAAACGGACTAAGGTAATGAACTGGTAAGGAAACGAGAATCCGAGATATACTAGGTTTCCTATACGAGATAGGAAACCTAGGGCAACATGGATACTTGGGCAGCAAGCATCCGTAAACCTATAAATACACAGCAAACCGAGAGGAAAAAGGTACACAATATACTGCAAATATACGTCTTCTCTTATGCTTAATTAAGGTTTTCTCTTTAGTACGTGATACTAACTTAGGCATCGGAGGGCTTTTACCACGAGAGGCAAAGGTGCACTCACCCCTTGTCTGTTTTGCAAATAAGGATTCCGGCATCGTATTAGGGTTCCGGCGAGGACCTCGAAGTAGCCGTTACGTTCTTGTGCTACTAAAACTACTCTTAGTTTTTCTGCACTTACACCTGGCATAATCAGCCTGAACCAGGTCCAGTTGGCGGTAAAGCGACCCCAAGAACAGCGGTGATAGTGCGACAGGTTGGTCGCGGGCCAGGAGCACGGCCAGAGGAAAGACCGCCTGGGTGAGGCCATCGATGGGGTAATCGGGCAGGACGTAGTAGGAGAGGAAGTAAGAGAAGAAGCCCGCCATGTAGAGTCGTTGTTGGTATTGGGGGCCTGCGACAAAGTCCCGCGCGGTACCAGGAGCGACAATCCTCGCGGGCTGAAGGTCCTTGAAGAAATAGCGAAGCCAGCTCCCATGGGAGGTTTTCTTGGCATTCGCCGCGGCGGCCTTACGGACGCCCTAGGCATTGAAGATGGGCCCGTTCTGGGCTTGCTTGTGAAGTGCCCTCAGAGTCTCAACATCCTTTCGATCCTCACGCAAGAGCTTGGCCAAATCCACGATGTTGCCCCCACGGAGGGACAAGCGAGTAAGGATGAAGATGTCCTCTCGCGAGAGTCCACTCTCCCCCCATGCCCATGCAAAGGAGTGGGTATCGATGCTCCAGCGCGAGCACGCGAACTCCAAATTCTTGTTGGCCGCCCCCTGTCGAGGGATGCCCAGGCGCCGCGACAGCTGGACGGCGTCGAGAGTACTGTTGCCTAATAACAGTGGCCTGTAGCGGGGATCGTTGGCAACATCATCCACCCAGTCTGCCCAGTCGGTGGGCGGGGAAGCTTGGGCCCCAAAGCGGCATTCCACATAGGGGAAATCCCCGCGCTCGAGGCAAAAGCGAAGCACCGAGGAGGGGTTGACTAGCTCTGCATGCTCCGGGGCGGTAGGGGCTGTGAAGAAGGTGGGGTCAGCCACGGAAGCACCCACGACAGGATACGCTCCCGCGAGGCCCAGAAGGGGTCCCCAACTGTCTGCAAGTACGGGGCCCTCTGCCACTGGTCTGCGGAGGGGACTGGGACCTCGACATTACGCGCAGCCATTTATGATTGATGTGAAAGAGAAAGAGAAGTCGCGAAGAGTGGAAAGCGACAAGAAAGAAAACTATCGCACGCTGAGAATCAGAAGGGAAAATGACAGCACTTCGACGGAGATTTGGGAGTTTAGTAAAAAAGGAAATAATGGACAAAGGGTTTATATAGTGGTCAATCGGTGGGGACATTTATGACGTCTGCACACGAAGAGTCATGACGGTACACGAAGAGATGTCAACGGTTATCATGCCCGTTGCTCCGCGAAATGAATCCGGGGTAACCACGGAAACTCACAGATGGGATAGTACTCACGTGGACGACGTGCACCCGTTGTACGCGCGCGGGGGGACATATGTAGGCGCAGTCAGAATTATTGACATGTCATACAGGGAAGACTTTTGACCAACCAAATGGCCGCGGACACGTGGAAATCAGGACCCTGCGGGAAGTCAATCTTAGTCAAGATTCTATTCTAAGAAGACGGTTGACTGCCCAATAGAAGGGAAGCACGTGTGGCACGTAAGAATAATGCTCGCGGAAGTGACCCGCGGAAGGAAGACTCCGCAGAACCCCCGCTAGCTCCGCGGAGGGAACAGAAGACATACCAAGATAGGTACAGAGGATCACAGGAAGACCCCGGGATCCTATTCGGGCCTAAAAGGCAGGGCCCGGAAGGGACCCCGCGGGAAGCAAACGATCGCCGTGGGTCGCGACCTTGCTCTTGCGGGAATTGGGGAAGCTCTTGTGGCTTGGGATGAAGGTAGCGTCGCGGAAGCGCGAGTCCCCCCGCGGAAAGACCTCTGCGGGAGGACGAGTCTATCCGCGACCTGGAAGTACGGGAAGGACACGTGTTGGGGTCTTATAGGAGTGCCGTCCTGGGCCTGACCTAGGCCCAGGTGCCCTATAAATACCCCTGACATTCCTAATGATTGCCAGAGGCTGACTTTTCTGGAAAAGGAGAGCGTGAGCACTGATTCTAAGGAAGGAGAACATTCTTCTCCGGAGAGAAGGTGACCTCACTCGTTTGATTCCAGGAAAGACAGACGTCATCCCCCGCGGAGAACAAAGGAGACACGTTGCCTTTGTCTGCCCGTACCTCTTGCTCCTTCCCTCACCCCACAAGATCATTCCCCTTTTTCCCTCAATACTAATTATCAGCCAATCGCACCTCTCCAGCTCACATTTCTACACGTAAGCATCTACAGCGGAACCCTGTTCACCCACACACATATACATATACATGGAGTTGATCTGTACAATGGGAAAAAAAAACTACAGGAGGTTACGGATTATAAAATATAAGTAACTAGTAACAAGATAAAAACACATTTGAAAAGCTATTCTTATCTTTATCTACAACTACTTGGAAAGGTTGCTATGGAGGAGGATTCTTATCCCTTATTATTGACAGAGGGAGAGGTGTGGTACGTGGGGGAAGTGGTGATAGGTGTTCAGCCGAAAATTAGGGAATAGGGGTGGTGTTGGTTTGGCATGAATTGGAGAGAGAGAGAATCGAAGAGATGAGGGAGAAGTGATGGGAGTATAATCCCATAAATTGTGGAATGGGTGCTAAATCTATTTTATTATATTTTATAGATATATAGATATAGATACAGATACACATATATAGATACAAGCCAATTAATTAATGTAACATTGTGCTAAACTAATTTTAGTCACCAAAATTTAATCTAGGTTCTAGTTTAATCTAATTACACTTTTAAATAATTAATCGATCGATGACTATAGACTATTTGATAAAATAATAATAATAATAATAATAATAATTTCTTTATTCGAGAAAAAAAATATATAGGGCAAAAATCCGGGTCGTTACAACCTGTCCCCCTTAAAATAATTTCGTTCTCGAAATTGTGTGTTTAGGAATTTCAAACGAAAACAATAATATGTGTGTATATATATATATATTTAAAATAAAGAAGATATGGGGTATTACATTCTATCCCCCTTAAAATAAAATATGAACGTCAATCTATTTCTAATGTGATGTTGAGATTTGTCATGTTGGTTAGATCATACTACTAACGTTGTTAAGCTTTTAATAAAATTTTTTTTTTATAACTAATTTACGTTGATAAAAGATATTTTCAAAATAATTTTTTTTATAAGCTATTGAAAAAAAGAACCCATTTTAAGAATCCCTGAAAGGTATATTTAGATTCCAAAAAGACATTTATTCAAAGAGATTAAGGACGATGAGTAACCGTGTGTTAAATAAAAGCTTTTCATGAAAATTAATTTTGATAACAAACTTGAAATTATAGTTTCCATTTTTTTTATCAAGAATTTAAGTAGAGTCTAATATATATACCACCGTTGCCCAAAAGTCAAACGGATACACTTACACCCTAGTACCTAAACTTTCATCCCCTAGCTAATAGTTTTAATAATCGTAACTACGCTTTCCGCTGCGAACTCTTATAAAAATCTATGTCCATATCACCTCAAGAGTCAACATTACGATAGCCTTCAATCATAATTTCACTTATTTCTTATGTAAAACCTAATGCCCATGTTTCGATAACTCTTTTTTCTTTTCTTTTTTTTTACCTCAAATAACAACCAAATTCATAAATTCATCACCACCCCACAAGCACTGTGCACTTTACATCTCTCTCTACATACACCACATGCACTGCCCATATACATTTTTTTTTCTACTATGATTCCCTCTTTTTTGAATGCTCCTAGCCAAATTCATATTTGGATGCAACCTCTAAGATTTTGTGAGAAACAACGCATATGCTAAGATTATGTAAGAGTTGAAATATTAGGTATAAGAAATGTGATTTTTCTTTTTTGTATTTATATATATACTTATATATATACATATTTTACCGACGTACGCTTTTTTTTGCAAGGTTACAATTTATTAGAAAATAAAGAGATAATTTACTCTCAGATTAGAAAGATCCGGGATATTACAATTTGTAACGCCACATAAGTAGGCAACATAACACATATATGTCAAACACGTAAAGCATATGTTTTCTCACGGTATTCTCTCGAAATCTAAGTCAGATGACGAATAAGTAGTATTTATATTTTAGACTTAAAATACATAAGTAACAATTACGATTAACAACTCGAGTTTACGCTCTCAGAAGTGTGATCTACCCAATCTACCCAAGTCCGAGGGGTTGCACCTATGCTCTGATACCATGTTGTAACGCCCCGATTTTCCACGGAATTTCGGAAGCATTAACCCTAAAATATACTAAATTTTACAAACTATTAGGCCCCTATTTGTCATTATACAAAATTTACATTTCAAAATAATACAAAAAAAATCTATTTACATTTATTTAACAAAAGCAACTCCAGAGCGACTCTAGTTTGGCACGAATTCCAAGCAACGTTGGCCCAGACTCCGTTCTAGGGGTCCCACTTATATCAACTACTCCACTGTGAAATCCTGCACGCTCTGGCAAATTGATCGCCGAAGCAAACGATTTGCCAGGATACAAACGTATCCTGAGTGATAATTCACAAAGTAGAAATCCTAAAACCCAATACCACAATAAGCAGATCAACAATATAATAATTCATAAATACACATGTGGGCTACCACAGCCCCGGGTGGATCGGGGCGGCCCAAATGGAAAATCGCGCGCCTCGAACCGTTTTGGATCGATTCGAAAAATTGTTTGATTTGAAGAGTCGCCACCCGGATTTATGGTCTATCACCTGAGAAACCGTTTTTGATTTGAAAATGGTTGATTTGAAATTGAAAACCAGAGATCAGTTTCGAGGGTTCGGAAGCCACGTTACGAGGGGGGAAGGGTTTTACGGCACCCCCCTCGCCCGATTCGAAATCGGTCTCTACTAAACGTTTGTGGGATTTTTCAAAGGAATTTTGTTTCATTAAAACAACTAGCAGGTATCCACAGATATATCCAAATAGACGTGCTTGCATGTGCATGTGTACAGGGAGTGGCAAAATGGTGAGAGAATGCCAAAATAACATGAAATGAAGCCCTGCCCACTGACTTCACTCTCGAGCACTCGGGAGTAATCTCGAGCGCTTGGGAGTGTTGGTGCCCCACCTGCAAAATTTGTTAGTACTGACAAGATAAAATGCAAAAGCTGTGTATGCATGTGCATATGTACAGGGGGGGATAAAAGGGGCCATGCATGATGTACAAGACAGTGGAAAGATGAAACCCTGTCACCGGATTCACTCTCGAGCGCTCCGGAGTGGTCCCGAGCGCTCCAGAGTGTTAGAACCCCCAACTTGCAAATCTTGTTAGTGCCAACAAAATATAATGAAAAAATGTAAACTGAAATGAATTTAAACACAATATGGGCTCAACAGAGGACTTGACAGACTGAGATATGACCCCAATCTTTCAAACCCTGCATCCTTGCCGCTATAAAATTAGATCTACAAGTTTAAAAGAGTAAATGGCTACACTTATGCATGCAGAAATCAGAGAACACAGCAGGCTGGGGAAATGGAATGCAATTTCATGCATGCACTCCCGAGCGCTCGGGAATGGTTCCGAGCGCTTGGGAGTGAGCTGCATGTCAGCTTACTCTTAAATGGAAAATGACATCATTTTATCATGCAGTCACACTTGTCTAGGTCTTTAACAAGAGAAAATCTTATTTTTGACTTTGGAAAACCTTGTTCTTACATGAAATTTGTAAGATACACTTCTGTTTTATGGAAAATGATTTCCTATGTCTGCATGCCCAAATAAAACCATTTCACTTAAGACTGCACCTCACCCCAGCCTGTTGTTCAACAAAATACCATGCATGGGACTGGAAACAGTCCCGAGCGCTCGGGAGCACTCTCGAGCGCTCGAGAGTGTTTCCAGTAGGGGTTTTGTGAAAACATCTTTTTGTACCCCATTGCTCTTGCTTTTACACTGAGGTCCCCCAACCTTGCACTCAGTATTGAAGACTGGGTCAGGCTGAGAGACCCCCCTCAGAAGGGAAAAACAGCCTCTTTGGTTTGAGAATGAAGGTAAAGATCTCTACTTTTTGTTGGATCTTTGCTCTTTGAATAGCTTTGAAATGTGGATGAAGAGAGAAGAATACAAGAAATCAGAAGCTTGGAGTGTTCTGGATTTCCTGCATTTTTCTTGATGATTTTTGAAAGCTTTTGAAGTTTGAAAAGTGAGTTTGAGTTTGGAAAACCTTTGCCTTGAGCAAGAGAGAGAGGAGAGTGGTTCTAGAGAGAGGGAATTTTCGTGGTCTCCAAGCCCCCTTTCTCAGCTGAAGTCAGGCATTTATATAGGCCAAGATAACCTATAGTTTGCAACATGAAATGAATTTGAAATAAAACATTTGGTTGGGGGAGAAATCTTCTGGCTCTGACTCCTTCTGAGGTTGAGTGCTTGACTTAACTCTCAGCCAGCTGAAGGTGACTGCAATGATGGATTGCATGGGTAGTGGGGAGCCCTGCCATCCATTGGGCAACACATCAGTCTCGAGCGCTCGGGAGTGAGTCAGGCCAAAGGTTTTGGAAAATGGTTTGGAGCGCTTGGGACTGCTTCCAAGCGCTTGGAAATGATTTTGACCATTTTTATTTCCTTTTCAAATCCTTCAAGGAGCAAAGCTTCAATCGGTACGAGGCTTGTTTCGATCCAAATTCATCATCGGGGAGCCTCCGGGCCACAAATCAAGGAATTTTGACAAGTCCAAATTGGGGTGTCTACAACACAGAAAATACAGATTAACAGCACATCACCTTTTTCTTTTACTATCCATCGACTTACGTGAAATCTAAGGACCATCTCCACGAGATCCTTTCCTCCCACATCCACTAACTACAACCGTCTCATGGGTCCACCCTTCCTCTTGCTTATCCTGTACCAGGGTCCTAGGTGAGCGCATCTAAGTTATGTACCGAGCATGTTCTCACTTAAGACCATAACAGGAGGATCGAGTCATCCCATGACGTATTGTACATTAGGGTCGGACATCCACTACCCCACGCTAACTATAACCGTCTCATGGGACCCATTCTCTTTCTCCAAGAGAAACTTCCCATGACGTATCATACATTAACGTCTCACTAACTATAACCGTCTCATGGGACCCATTCCCTTCCTCGAAGGAAAACTTCCCATGACGTATCATACGTTAGCGTCACAACATATCTCACCACCGGGCCCCGCAGGTAACCCTTTTCAACACAGGGCCCCATTGGTTACCCTTGCCATCGCCATGGCTCAATTCATAATCCACACAGTACTCACACTTCCAACACTTTACCAATTTCCATTTACTTAACATCGTCTACGTGAATCACTACTCGTAACCATCCCGGGAACTTATTTGTCCAATCTACAACCACAATAAAATATCACTACTCGTAACCATCCCGGGAACCTATTTGTCCAATCTACAACCACAATAAAATATCACAGGGTTCAACATTTCAACTAAAAGTACTAACATGCTAACAAAATAAATTCATGCGATAAAATTAATTATGCGATAAAACTAATTATGCGAGAAAATTAATCATGTCATAGAATTAATCATGCGATTAAAACAAACTAAGTGGTTCTTATTATTTTCTCTTTTCTTTTTCAAACTAAGGTCTAACACGTGGGATAACAAAAAGTATTTCATGAAAATTTAATTAATAATAATTCAAGACTTACCACTGATTTCCAAACACCATCAAGACTAAATATTAAAGAAAATAGGACTAAATAGTAATTAAAAATTTAAGAATAAGTCATCATCTTCATCCAAAATTTAGTTTTAGTCCCAACTCCATTAAAACGCAGATTGAGTTACGGGTTTCCGGAAAACTACCTCAAACGCGATTCTAAATCTGGGTAAGTGTTGTACAGTGTCCGTAGATCGCCGTGGTGGTTCCGAAATCTCAAGGCGACGTCCAGCGGCACTCCGACGGGGCCTGCGGCGCGGCGTACACCGAAACATTCGGCGTGTGCACTGTGCACACACCCACGGTTGATATGGCGGGTCATGGAAGGCGGGGTGGTGGTGGGTACAGGCCGGAGGAGGTGACGGGTACGGGCCGGAGGTGGCGGGTGGTCTTGGTGGTGGTGGGGCTCGGTGGTGGGTGGTCCGTCTGGAGGAAATGATGATGGTGAGAGGTGGTGGAGTTCAGTTGTGGTCGGAGGAGACCGGTGTAGGTGGTGGTAGGAGGAGGAGCCGAGAGCGGTGGTGGGTACAGGCCGGAGGAGGTGATGGTTTCGGGTGGGATTGAGGAGATTCGGCTGTGAAGGTATAAAGTCTACAAGACTTCAATTAATTAGTACATTTTCACATATACATGGAGTTGATCTGTACAATGGGAAAAAAAAACTACAGGAGTTTACGGATTATAAAATATAAGTAACTAGTAACAAGATAAAAACACATTTGAAAAGCTATTCTTATCTTTATCTACAACTACTTGGAAAGGTTGCTATGGAGGAGGATTCTTATCCCTTATTATTGACAGAGGGAGAGGTGTGGTACGTGGGGGAAGTGGTGATAGGTGTTCAGCCGAAAACTAGGGAATAGGGGTGGTGTTGGTTTGGCATGAATTGGATAGAGAGAGAATCGAAGAGATGAGGGAGAAGTGATGGGAGTATAATCCCATAAATTTTGGAATGGGTGCTAAATCTATTTTATTATATTTTATAGATATATAGATATAGATACAGATACACATATATAGATACAAGCCAATTAATTAATGTAACATTGTGCTAAACTAATTTTAGTCACCAAAATTTAATCTAGGTTCTAGTTTAATCTAATTACACTTTTAAATAATTAATCGATCGATGACTATAGACTATTTGATAAAATAATAATAATAATAATAATAATAATTTCTTTATTCGAGAAAAAAAAATATAGGGCAAAAATCCGGGTCGTTACACCTTCTTAAAAAGGTATCGATACCATTGTGTTGAAAACCCAGGTAGCACTCTGGTATCGATACCATTCTTCAAGGTATCGATACCCTCCTGTCTGGAACGATTTGGAACCCATAGGTATCGATACCTATCAATACCCTTGGCTTAAAAAACAGTTTTGCTGTATTATGCTCCAACTTCAAAGCCTTGGTTTTCGAGCCCTTCCAACTCACCTCTAACACACTCCTAGTTATTTTAAACCACTTCCAAACATAGTTGTTTGCACTCCAATGATTCCTTGGTCGTCCTCATTCGTTGGCTCTCATTGAGTAGAATTGTATCATATGGAATGAATTATCGTCCTAATGCTTTATTGGTGTGTTCGTTTAACTATAAGTGATATTATGAGATGTAAAGATGGACGGAGTGACTCGCTAAAACTGAATGTGTGTGTCGATAAGGTTGATTGTTAGATAGGAGGACGGATAAACCATAAACGCATGCGAGAGACACATGATGCCATGAAGTACAAGGAGTGAGTTGAGATAACGAGTTTGGAAACAAAATAGAAATATGGATTGGTGTGTGGACCATTTACTTAATAACAATATCTCTCTTTATCTTCTATCGTGAAATCAGAACTTTAGCGGCACATATGACGAAATGCAATACAAATGAGTTGTAATCAACATACGGGGTCTTGATACCCGGAACTTAAAACTGATGTACGGGGTCATGAGCACCCGGAATGTAAAAGGGATATACGGGGTCACGAGCACCCGGGAATGTATTGTGGGTATATGAGGCCCTAAAACCCGGAAAGTTCCTTAAGCCCACTGTTCAGCGTATTATTGGAGAAAGAGCTACTTGATCTCACATTGGAGATCAACGAGAGACGTACGGGGTCCTCAAGTCCTGGAATGTAAGACACTTAATGTAGAAATGTGCGAATGAAATTTTGAATAGAAAGGGGAAATGTAAAAGATACTCCCTCCGTCCCCTTTTAAAAGTCAAGTATTCTATTTTGGGCTGTCCCTTAATAAATGTCAATTTTATAAAGTTAGTGGGTAAAAGTTGGTACATTTTCTATTTTGCCCCTAAAAGTATATTCCATTTTGAAAAGTTAGTGAGTAAAAGTGTAATGATGATGTCTCCATAGAGGGTAAGTAGGGAAAGTGGAGGTAAAAGTTGATGTGAAAAGTGTAATGATGATGTTTTCTTAATAAGTTGGAGTTACGAAGCGGAACACTTAAATAGGGACGGAGGGAGTAACTAAGGGATTGACTAGATCGATCAATGATAAGTGAAGTTCTCCTTAAGTCTTGAGTTTCCGACATGAAGTTAGCATTCATTCGCATTCCCTTCTGTTGTCTCAGACTTTATTCTTTTATGTCCAAAATCTTCTTATTTGAATACAAGGTTTGTAGAGACTTTCCTACTGGGCGCGTGTTTGCTTAACCCTTCATTTTTCAGGTGTAAATTCGGAGCTATAGCATGGAGTGCTGTGCATGCATTGATTGGAAACCTATTGAAAGCTGACATGAAGAAATGGCATTGACACTCTTTTGGATTTCTTTAAAGGATGTAATTGCAACTTCACTTTAGTTATTTGTCAAATGGGTAACTGTAAACTATTTAACTTTTCCTTCACTCTTTGTAATACTAGTTATTGGGCCGATGTGCCTTGGGTGAAACTCTTTTGGGAAGTGACGTATGGTATTGTGAGGATTTTAATTATGTAAAGTTATTTATATTTATGTTGAAAAACGAGGGCGTGACAGTTAGACTTGTCCCACATCGCTCATCTAAGCCACCCAAGTTTGATTAATAAAATCTAGAGGTTACTCTACCTATAGCCAATTGGTTTTGTACTGTCAATCTCTCTCTCTCCCTCCCACGTCCTTTCTCTCTCTCTCCCTCTCTTTCTCTTTCCAAATTTTAAAAAAAGAAAAATCTTAAAAATTAAGAATGGGGGTTTGGAGTCTTGAGAGGCATACAAATACATTTGCATAGAGTATGTAAGTGGTGTGTCCGTTCGATGCACGGGACAAAAAAAATTGCTTTTTTTTTTGTTTCCGTGTATCAAACGGGCATACCGCTAGTTGCTAGGGAAAAAAACGTCAGTATGAATTTTTTATTGTCTCGTGCGTCGAACGGACACAACTCGTATTGATTGAAAATATAATTTAAAAAACTCATCGATATAGGTTTGTCTCGTGCATTGGACAAACACAACTCTTATTAATATAAAATATAACTTAGAAATAAAATATCCATATAGGTCTTCAAGAAGACAAAAACTAAAAAATATAATTTTTATTTATCATTATCTAATACTTAAATATCAACTCCTCTCCTTAAAATCACTCTCAAGCCCTCCCTATACTCTCTCTCTCTCTCTCATTTAAAAAAAACTCAAAATTCTAGGAATTTAGGATTGAGGGTTAAGAGACTTTTGGCTTCAACTACATTTGCATAGGATATAGATAAATAAATAGATAGATGTTCTGCCAATAACAACATTTCAATTCTACTTGAAAAAGTCTCACGGCTTGAAGCTAAGTTCTTTCTCCAAGCCGCAACTTATAAGCAGAAGGAATGTATTATCCAAACACCTACGACCCGTTTGTCGGACAAATAAGGTTTTGGGTGGATAAAAAAGAAAGGCAGATAAGAGGTGGATATATTATAAGGGGGATTAGTTAAGGAGGGGGGGATTAGTTTAAACTTAGTTTGAATAGTAGTTGATATGAGTGGATAAGAGTGAATAAAGTGAAAATTACTTGATTACTCTCATTTAATCATTGAATTGTGAAAACAAAAAGGGTTTGAGGGGTAAAAAAAGTCTTTTTTGCCACTCGGATAAGCTAATCCTAGTGTGGGGGTGGGAGAAGCTAACACTCTTTGAGGGGGATAAGCTCTCTCCCTCCTCCCTTCTCCCCTTTCCTTCTCTCGCCAACAAACACCTTTCTTCCTTCTCCCCCTCCCTCCCTTATCCCTCCCTTATTCTCCCAACAAACAAGCCCCTAATGTATAAGGAGTGGGTAGTCCAATTAAAAGATTTGACAATTTTTGCTTATTTTTTCCAATTAAACCCTTCTAATGAGGATGGTTTGTTGTTAATGTTTGGGTATTTACATCATTTTTCTTGGACCAGCTTTTGGGACACTGTAGACACCTCCCCTGTAGAGACCTGTATTTCTGTTAATTATTGAAATGTTCGTTAATTGACTAATTAGAAGAAAATATGGTTTATTTGGTGGATATTTGGATTGAGGATCAAAATGAAGGAATTGAGACTTGAGGGAGTGAGTGTGTAATTTTAAGATATGGGATTATATAAGGTGTGTGTGTGCATTGTAGGAGATCATTTATCTCCACCTCCCTCTCTCCCCTCACACCGGTCTCTCTCTCTCTTGCTCTCTCTCAAAAACTCACCCAAATACCTTAAAGATCCCAAGAACCCACCCTCATTTCACCTCGTGTTGGCATATCATGTGGTGTTTTACTTATGAATTTGATCGTAAGATAGTCATGGTTTGCATTTTGAGTGCGAAAGTAGTTATTGTGAGTCAGAAGTTGGGATAGAGAGTCTCCTAACGCAAGGGGTGGTAATACGGAGACTCAAGTGGATCTCGTAACGCAAGGGGTGGAAATACGATGATTCGGGTTGTTAGGGTTCACCGTAACGCAATGGGTGGCAATATGGTAACTCTCAAGACGTTATGCTGTAACGCAAGGGGTGGAAATACAGTCGGTGAAAGACTTCAATTTATTTTTTCATTTTAGGATGCACATCGTGATTGTGTGGGAATTATGAATACAATTTCCTTGTTTTTTATTCTTTGTTAGTTGCAAGGGGCACGCGTAACGCCCCCTTGAGTTTTGGATTATGAATAAAGTTCTAAGATTTTGGTGAAAAGAACTGTCTTTTGCATTCTTTTTTATAATTGAATACGAAGTTAGGCCTTGTTCTATATCCTCAATTCGTATTAGGGAGCAGAGGTGTACGGTTTGTGTAAAATTACGAGCAATTCAAAACAATTCAAAATTTTGCAAGTACGATTATACTTGATCGTCTGTACGCGTATGAATACACCTGGAATGCATACGTGAACATGCACACTTTTGCCAAATATGAATACATTTGGGTAACCTAAGTATGTGTAGACACCCCAATTTGGCTCAATGCTTATTTCAAGTCCCACCTTGGGGACCATCCCGATGATGAATAGGATATGTGGTTGTTGTGGTTGACTTCATGAAAGCCTTAGGAACTTTATGGAACTCTTAAGGGATTAAGGAACACTTTGGAACAGGTGATAGGAGTGCCAAGCGACACTTAAAGTGGATAGAAATGTGTTGACACGTGTTTTAGCCTTGGTAGCATCGTCGATCTTCAATTAAGTCTACTTTCAGCCCATCTTTCATAAATTAAACTTCTTTATTTTTGTGGTTGGATTCCACCATCTTGTAGTATTTTCAAAACCCTCTTTATTGATATATAATAAGCCTTAAACCAATTTGAAACGAGGGAGATACGAGAATTTTACCAAAACAATTTATTTTCTGACCCACTAAGGGTAAAATCGTCATATCTTTTGATGGACTAAATATATTTGATCCAAACCACTTGAGTTAGAAAGTAGACTCAACAAGCTTTCCAACGGTCCAAAGAACACATAAAACCGAGTTCGGGAGTGTCTGGAGCGAGCCCGCAAAGTTTGGCCTTTTGTTGGAAAATCCTTTCCGCGGCCGCGAAATCCTTTCTTCGGCCGTGAAATCCTTTGGGCGGCCGGCAGACCGATGTTTTCCAGATTCTAGAATGTTCAGCAGCTTTTCAATCCATTCGCCCAAACCCTAGCAGCTACGAACCATTACTTCGGGTTACAAATGCACTTACCATAGAGGTCTTGAAGCCCTAAACTTCCTTATCAATTGGGTTAATTTCGTCCGTTTGATCGGTCCTTCGAAACCCTATAAATAGGGGTCCTCTAGAGCTCCGAAATAGACATCTCTCCACTCCATGATCCGCCCCCAAACTCTACAGAAATCATCTCCTATCAATCCTCTACAAAAGCCCTAACCTCCCGTGAGTAGCCGCGTCCAAGAGTAAAAACCCCCCAAAGAACTCACTTTGTTCTAGGGTTTTGTGAAATTGACCACCACAATCAACCACTATTATCTACAATCAATCGCAATCCAAGCAATCAATCTCTGAGGGATCAAGGTGGTGAGGCCCAAGGGCCCATGGTTGATTTAATTTCCATCTCTTGCTTTTAATTAGTTCTTTCTATTAACTGTTCATATTCTGGTGTGAGGAAGAACACCGGCTGGGACTTCGTTCCCGCGGCCGGTACATCAATCCATCCAGATCCCACGGCCGTGAAATCTGTTCACCGGCCGTGGAATCCATTTGCTGGAACAGTTTTCCGTTTTGTTTATTCTGATGCATGTGGTTTACTTACTCGTCCTGGTTCACCTTATTACCTGTTTAAAGGCTTAAATAACCGGTTTATTTGTATGGAATTAAATAAAGCAGATATCAGTCTTATGTTGAACGATTATGGGCCAGTCTCACGACTGGGTGAAGAGGGGTGCCTAACACCTTCCCCTTATCATACTTTTTGGCTCCCGTACCTAGAATCTCGATCTGTTTTTCCTAATTTTTATAAACTAGGTGGCGACTCTATTTTGATGATGACCGCAATACTTTTACCAGATATGAATATAGCTGGGCACCAAACTAAGTATGAAAAATTAGAAGCGACATACTTAAGTGCACACGAGAACATGCACACTAAGTACGAAATACTTAAGTGCATACAAGAACATGCACATAACAGCTAAGTACGAGCAAACCTAGCTGACTATCCAAAGGTATAAATAAATCCAGTATGATATACTACACAGGCATACGAAAAATATGCAAAATTATCTACGTACTGAAATACTTAGATGTTGAACCTGAACATGATCAATGGCCACGAGGGGCCAAGCAAACCAACAAATATCCAGGCCAAGCAAGGCCACAAGATCGGAACCAGTGTTGTGCCATGAAGGGCCAAATACCTGTGTTAAACATGTTTTAGAAATGTACCAGTGCCACGCAGGGCGAAATCCATGACCACGCAGGGCCAGTAAACTGTTCAGGGAGGAAATCAAGCTTACTCATCAACCGTTAGGATTGGAGGAGAAGAGGGCTGTGTAGATATGTCTTTCGCAGCGGTGCTCCCATCTGTTGGACCACCACTGGCTTCCTTCTGGCCAGGGTTGGTCGTTTCACCATCTTGATCGACATCCGCACCATGCTGCTCGGAGGCATTGGCATTGAGCTCCTTGTCCAGGCCATCTTCCTCCTCCACAACCTCTTCCTCATTCGAAGTTACTATGGTGCTTGGGAGGTCATTTTCTGTCCACAGTGGGGATGACTCAGCTGTACCAGATTTCTTGAGACAAGCAGCCCAAGCTGTAGCCCATATATGATCTTGAATTTTGGGCATTTGGGCCTTGTAGCTTTCAGTGGCTACGTTGATTCCCTCATTGTACCCCTGTTGGTATACAGCCTTGGCTTCGTTTTTGCTTGTCTCCAGCTCCATAAGAGTTTGGTTCAAACTGTCTTCGGCTCCGTCAAGCTTGCTTTTCAGCTCATCCACCACACCATGAGCTTGGTCTCTTTCTCTCTCGAGCCTGATTATTGTGCGTTGCAACTAGGCGTTCTCATTCGCCAGCTTGGCGCGCTGGGGCTCAGAATGACCCAGCTTTTGAGCCATGGCCACCATCTTTTGAATAGCCTGGACAAAATGTGAAAACATTAATGATAGATGATAGGTTCTACAGACAGTGAAGGGGAAAGTAAGGGAACCAAACCTTAACGCTATTGACCATGAAGGTACTGAGGAGTTTGCCGGGTGTGTTCTCTACTTCCTTCTGCATATCACCGGGAAGTAAGAAAGCTTGGGAGAGAGCCAGGGCAGTCTCTTCTGATTCTGCACTGTCCCGCATGCTAACATGACGATTTCCATGTACCAATCGAGGGGTCCAAGCTGGGCTAGAGACAGCGGGTCTTCGCGTGGTAAGGGTACCTTCAGGCAGAACAGTACCAGTAGAGGTCGAGTTGAGGCGTGGACGCTTGTCACGATGGGCCTCGGCCACCTCACTGGGAGAAAACCCCGGAGGTGCATCCGTTTGAATATGGGCCCGACGACCATGCCCCTGGGGACTGCCGTGGCTCCGAGCAACGCCACGACCCCGTCCAACACCAGGAATGGTTAGGAGGCTGCTGAGATTGATCGGTTGGTTCATCTCTTGAGGTGGAGGGGAAGGAGTGTAATCGCTAGAGGTGGAAGTATAGGCTTCTTCGGCCAAAGTGATTGGCTCGTCAGGAATTGGAGGGGTATGAGAACGCCTTTCTCCTTCTTGTTCAGGGTGTGAAGTGGAAGGACTAGGAAGTGCTGGGTTATCAGCTGCATGGGTGTGCCGATCAATGAACCCGCCGTATGAAGCTCTGTAGCTCAAGAGCACTTGAGCTGCTCTTGCTCGGCCAGCAAGATGAGTACCTTGCCCGTTGAAAGCTAACGCCCAGTCGATATCCGCGATGTGGACCTGCGGGGTAATAATGTCGTGACCTTGGTTGACATTTGTGGCTGCAATGAATGATGCAACAGAATTCACAAACTAGGTACGAGCAAACCTTTTGTTGTTAAAAATACAATGAACGATATAGCAAGTGAAAGAAACTGACGTGGGCGCCCAAATCTGTGAGGGGCATGAAAGCTGATCACCCTGTCGTCCTCATCTCTGGGCTCGAAGTTCCCCGTGACGACGAGGAAATCGTCATCATCTCCTCGGGCGGAATCAGGAAGTTCAAGCACGAGTTTTTTCCTCGAATCCCTACTTTTTAAGTAGTAGGTGAGGGCATCTTTGGTCCTAGAAATACTGTATAGGTGGTGTATGTCATGCAATCCTAAGGATGTGCCTAGCATGTGATTTATGGCATTGATGCCCATGACAACCCTGAAAAAATTAGCAGAAACTTGCATTGAAGAAAGCCTGTAGTGGGCTAAAACCTGGCGAAGTAGGGGGGCCAGAGGAAATTTGACCCCGCCTTCTACAATGGCGACTACAGGGATATGGAGGGTGTTGTTGTTAGAACTCTGGCGAATAGCGTCCTCATGGGCCAGTGCAGTGGCAACGTTGTTAGGAATCTCATAGCGAGATCTGAACGTAGCCATGGCCTGGGGGGTGTTACAGTGGCGTCTAAACCTCCCCATTTACGAACAATGGAATTACAGATGTAGACAAGGGGGTACTAAGGAAACCCTAAAACGAGAGAAAAAGCCCCAAATCGCAGATAATGGGGAAGAGTAGAGGAACGACAACTTACGGTGCGGCGAACGAAGTTTCTAGACGCAGAAAGGAAGAACTACGAGACGGTGAGCAGTGTTCTGGTGGCGGGTGTGCTCAAATCTCCTTTCTGCAGTGGAAGCCAAGAGAGAGAGTGTGGTTTTTGAAATGGGACGAAAACCCAAATATACCCTAATAAGTGGGGTGGCATAAGAGAAACGTCACCCCAGACGCCGTTTGGGCGTTTCGTTCTCCAAAGGCGTCAATTCGCATTTAATGCGGGAAGTACGAAATGCGCCACGTGTAAAGGTAAGGGCAGGAAAACCCTGTCTAGCCCAAACGATAAGACGTTTGGCCTGGCCTAATGATGAAAGTTGCACCAAAAGCTGGGGAGCAATTGTAGGGAGGTATTCTCGAAAGAGGTACAAATGAGGCCCGAACACGTGGTACATGGGACCATGGTTTGTGTCACACCCCACACCGGGCCAGTACTCAAATGAGCCCAAACCGACATGAGGGTGCAACATCAACCACCAACCCATTCCTCTAACACAAGTTCTAGCAACTAAGTTAATCAAAAGTCATTTTATTGATAACGCAAAGCATATCGTTCTTACAAACACAATGGAAGTCTCAAAAAAAAAAAACATTAAACTACACAACAAACTAAATATCAACATGAGCTACAACTACGTCTCTATCTACAATGTCTCGCCAAAACTCGCCAAGTCTTCCCAACATGCTACCCTAAATGAGGGTACAACCACACGATGATCAGTAGTGGATATCTACAGCGCCTGCAAAACTGGATTCCAAAATGAAATCCGGGAGTGTTTAAGAGACATGGATGCAATTCTATATTAAAAGTACAGCTAAAAGATAATCTCAACTTGTCAACAGCTATCAACAAAACTTAAAAGCAACACCGGGCACACAGCCAATAATTTAAGGCATAAGCCTTTGGCATTATGCCAATCACCGGGCACACAGCCAATAACTTAAGGCATAAAAGCCTTTTGGCATAAAGCCAATCACCGGGCACTAAGCCAACAATTCAATTCAATATAGAACAACATCTATGAATCAAACACTCACCTTGTACTCCAAAAGAAAGCACAACTTATGGTTTCGGTGCTCCTTGATTCACCGATTTGTCACCTATCCACAAGCCAAACATTTTAGTATAGAAATACTTGAAAGGCTTTAACAAATGTAGAACATAAATAAGTTCACCAATTCTGTGTTGGAAATTCCAAAATTCAGCCAGACAGTCTATTGTATTTTGGCCATACTTCTCTATAGATTCAAAAGAAAACTACAAGACCACCACCACTAGCAAGAGGACTTCTAGTACATCAATCTAGATATAAAATTTGCCCAAATTGGACTCCGAATGACTAAGATATGCTCAATTGAAATTACACAACAAGAAACACGAAATTACTATTTCAGCAGGACAGTCTGCGATCGAAAGCTCATTAAAAATCACCTACTCAATAATTTTCAATGATTCCAACACCAAAACATCACCAACGGATCAATGTTTAAGACTCATGAGAACCCATGTCCACCCAGCATGCTTAAACTTGAGGAATTTCATGAAGAACACAAGCCAAAAGCTGTCCAGAATCCCAGAACTCCCCCAAACCTGAACTTTAATTCAAAAACTGCTATAATCTAGAAAGAACCACGGCACAACCCATATATATTCAGAAAGATATATAAGTCTAGTTTCAGAATCAAGAATTGGTGCGTAAAACCGATACCCGAGCTAGAAGTTATGCCCGTTTTTCCAACACGTGTCTGTGCTGCCAGCACAGACGCAAACCAGACATCAGTTCGGTCCACGAATTTTGTAGGCCAAAACACTTCGAGTTATTTTCTGAAAATTTAACACGATGTAATAGACTCACAGATGAACATTCAGGATTTAGTTCAAGAATTTAGAAGATTTCTAGGTACCTTGAATAAATTCGTGAAGTACAGCCACGAATTTCCTTTCCTCCTTAATTCTCTTCTTCTTCTTCCTCTTCTCTCTCTCTCTCTCTCTCTCTCTCTCTTTACGTTGAAACACACCAGCCCTATTGAGTTTCTTCTTTCTTTTTTTTTAAAGACACGCACACACCTCATCACACACACGGCACACATGCACAATACTTGGGAAAATTCACTCTTAGGCCCTTTAAGTTATTAAATGTCACATTAAAACACCTTAAATATAAAGGGTGTTACACCCTCCCCCTCTTAGGAAATTTCGTCTCCGAAATTACTTACCAAGATCAAACAGATGTGGATAGCTCTTTCGCATAGACTCCTCCGTTTCCCATGTAGCTTCCCGCTCCGAATGAATACACCATTCAACTTTCACCAACGGTATTACTTTTGAACGAAGGGCACGCTCTCCTCGCTCCAAAATCCGAATCGGTTCCTCTACATAGGTCAAGTTCTCCTTTAGTTCCATCGGTTCCGTATTATTCAGCACGTGTGTCGAATCCGGTACATACTTCCTCAACATTGAAACATGGAATACATCATGCAACCGTGCCAACTCCGTCGGCAAAGCCAATCGATAAGCTGTTGCCCCTACTCTCCCGGTAATCTCATATGGCCCAATGTACCACGGTGCCAATTTCTTCTTTCCTTTGAAACGAACCACCCCTTTCCAAGGCGACACACGAATGAATACACGATCACCCACCTCAAATTCCAAATCTCTTCTTCGTTTGTCGGCATAGCTCTTTTGACGATCTTGCGCAATTTTTAAACACTCTCTTATAATATGAACTCCATCAACGGTTTGTTTAACCATTTCAGGACCTAGCATCCGATCCTCGCTTGATTGCTCCATTTGCCGAGCCAACATCTGTCTCTCACCAACATCGTTCCAACAAATTAGTGTCCTACACCTCCTGCCATATAAAGCCTCATACGGTGGCATGCCAATGCTGCTGTGATAACTATTATTGTAGGCAAACTCAATCAACGGCAAATATTCATCCCAACTGCCCTTAAAATCAAGAACACACGCTCTCAGTATATCCTCCAAAGTTTGAATGGTCCGTTCAGATTGCCCGTCGGTTTGAGGATGAAAAGCTGTACTAAATTTCAATGAAGTACCCATAGCTCGCTGCAAACTCACCCAAAATCTAGAAGTAAATTTCGGATCCCTGTCACTAACAATAGACACAGGCGCTCCATGCAATCTAACAATCCCACTAACATATATTTGAGCATACTTATCTGTAGAGTACGTAGTCTTGACAGGTAGAAAATGAGCCGTCTTCATCAATCGATCCACAATAACCCAAATTGAATCATAACCTCCCTGAGAACGCGGTAGCCCTGTCACAAAATCCATTGTTACATGTTCCCATTTCCACTCCGGTATAGGAAGATTCTGCAACAGACCCGCCGGTCTTTGATGTTCAACTTTCACTCACTGACATGTCAAGCAACTAGCCACAAATTCTGCAATCTCTCTATTCATGCCAACCCACCAATAAAACTCCCTCAAGTCACGATACAACTTCGTACTTCCTGGATGCATAGCATAAGCTGAACTATGTGCCTCCTCCAAGATTTCCCTTTTTAGAGCTGCATCATCTAGAACACACATTCTATGTCCATACAAAAGCATACCATCCTCTCGAATATTGAATCCAAAAGTCTTACCTTTAACTACCTTCTTCCTGATTTCTTCCATATGTGGATCATCATGTTGTCCATCTCGAATACGGTCCACAAATAAAGGCCGAACACTGAATCGCGCCAACAAAACATCATTACTATTCAAAAAGAACTCCATACCCATCTATTTCAGTTCAGTAAAATTTACAACCCTCGAACATTGGATACAAGCCATTCTCGCTGCTGTCTTCCAACTCAAAGCATCAGCAACCACATTCGCTTTCCCTGGATGATAATGAATAGAGCAATCATAATCTTTAATTAGTTCCATCCACCTTCTCTGCCTCAAATTCAACTCCTTCTGCGTAAACAAATACTTAAGACTTTGATGATCAAAATAGATTAAGACTTTGATGAGCCTCCACAACTTAAGTGCAAAAACGACAGCCGCTAGCTCCAAATCGTGCGTAGGGTAATTATGTTCATGATTTTTCAACTGCCTCGAAGCAAAAGCAATAACCTTACCCCGTTGCATAAGAACACAACCCAAACCTTGATGAGAAACGTCAGTGTAAATCACCATATCCTCGGTACCCATCGGAATAGTCAATACCGGCGCAGACACCAACTGATTCTTTAATTCCTGAAAACTGTCTTCACATTCATCAGACCACACAAACTTTACATCTTTTCTAGTCAATTTGGTCATAGGCAAGGCAATAGAAGAAAAACCTTGAATAAATCTCCGATAATATCCTGCTAAACCAAGGAAACTTCGGATTTCAGAAACATTAGTCGGCCTTTCCCAATTCACTACTGCCTCCACCTTCTTTGGATCCACACAAATGCCATCTCTAGAGATCATATGACCCAGAAACGCAACACTTTCAAGCCAGAATTCACACTTGCTCAATTTACCATACAATTTCTTTTCACATAATGTCTGTAATATAATTCTCAAATGTTGCTCATGATCTTCCTTAGTTCGAGAATAGATCAGAATATCGTCAATAAACACAATGACAAACAAATCCAAATACGGCTCAAACACCCTAATCATAAGATCCATAAATACTGCTGGAGCATTAGTCACTCCGAAAGGCATAACAAGAAACTCATAATGGCCATACCTCGTTCGGAAAGCCGTTTTGGAGACATCACTGTCCTTCACCTTAACCTGATGGTATCCCGATCTCAAATCAATTTTTGAAAAGACGGTCGCTCCCTGCAACTGATCGAATAAATCATCAATTCTAGGCAACGGATACTTATTCCGTATCGTCACCTTATTCAGCTGCCTGTAATCAATGCACATACGCATAGTACCATCTTTCTTCTTCACAAATAAAACTGGTGCACCCCACGGTGAAATACTTGATCGAATAAGCCCTTTGTCAAGTAAGTCTTTCAATTGAATTTTCAATTCTATCAACTTAGCTGGTGCCTTTCAATACGGTGGAATAGAAATAGGATTTGTTCCCGGTATCACTTCAATAGAAAATTCCACTTCCCTATCAAGTACAATTCTCGGTAATTCATCTGGAAAGACATCCGGAAACTCCCTCACAATCGGTATATCCGACAACTCTAACGGTTTCTTCTCCATGTCAACAACATAGGCCAAATACCCTTGGCATCCCTTCCTCAACATACTCACAACTTTAAGAGCAGATAACATACCAATTACAGAAGTCTGTCTATCACCATAGAATTTAATTTTCGACTCACCCGGTATTTTAAAAACAACTTCTTTATTAAAGCAATCTAAAGATGCATGATGTGTGGATAAGAAATCCGTTCCTAGAATAACATCAAAATCGGACATTACTAAAGGAATCAATCAACTTCTAGATTTCTACCACCCACACTCACCACACACTTGGGGAATGATACCCCAACTATCACCACTTCTCCAACAGGAGTAGATATCGCCAAAGCAGTGTCTAATAACACATAATGCTTATTCAAATGCACACTAAACAAGTTCGACACAAAAGAATGCGTAGAACCAGGATCAATTAAAATTTGTGCATTAACACCACAAACCATTAAAAGTGCCTAATAACACATAATGCTTATTCAAATGCACACTAAACAAGTTCGACACAAAAGAATGCGTGAAACCAGGATCAATTAAAATTTGTGCATTAACACCACAAACCATTAAAGTACCTGTCACCACATTCGGAGTTGCCTGAACATTTTGCCGTGTCATGGCGAACACTCTCCCTGGTGCTGTAGATCCACCCGCTCCACCACCCCGACCAACAGACCCACCAAAACTCGTTCCACGGCCAGCCGGAACACTACCACTAGAAGATGTACCTGAAGCTTGCGATTTCGTGCAATGAGTTGCTATATGCCACATTTCTCCACATCTAAAACATTTAAACCCTTTCCCCGATTCCGGACAATCTCTCATGCGATGATCGGGCGACCCACACCGATAACACTGAAAAGGAGTCCCACGTCCACTTGAACTACTCCCCCTGCCCAAACTTGGCTTACTTGCCTCATAGCTTTGACTACTTTGTTGTTTACCCTCACTTTGACCCTTCAAATGTTGAAATCTACCTCCACCTCTATAAAACCCGCCAGGTCTTCCCCCCTGGCTCGCCTGCCTTGCCTCGAATTTACTCTTCTTTGACTGTTCCCATCTGCTAAACATTTCTTCAACATCCTTGCCAACCTTCTTCGCCGTTTCAATCAAATCCGCATAGTCTTTTTCTTTATAAGCCGTCATTCGGGTTCGAACATTTTCCTCCAGTCCACCTCTGAATCGTCTACCCTTCTTTTCTTCATTATCCACCATATCTGTTGCATAGGCTGAAAGAGCATTAAACTTGGCTTCATATTCGGGCACCGACATACTCCCCTGTTTAAGATTAATAAAATCTGCCTCCTGCTGGAAACGATACATCTCAGGACAGTAACGATCATTAAAAGCCTTCACAAACCTTGCCCATGTAATTACTTGTGGCACCGGTGGTTGAACATCTAGTAATGGGGCTGAGAGCAACCTCTGACTTCCCTCCCACCATATTAAAGCTTGCCCTTTCAAAGTGAAGGTTGCTAAAGTCACCTTCTGTTCATCAGTAACCCCCATAGCTGTTAAAACCCTCTCAACCGTTTTCAACCAATCCTCTGCCTCTTGAGGTTTAAAAGTACCCTCAAACTCCGTTGGATAAAGCTTCTTGAATTTCTCTAGTAATCCAACATTTTGATTAACCGGATTCTAATTAATCGGAGGTGCAGCTTGTCGTTCAGCATACTGTGCTAAAGCCGCCAAAAGTCTATCCATATCTCTAGCCCCAGCCTGAACTCCTGCTGGTGCAGCCCCAGCAGCTGGATCAGCTTGCTCGGGATGGGAAGAGGCTTCTCCTTCCATTTTCCTTACCTGTTGCAATTCAATTTAACAACAGCAACAACATATACTATCTTTATCATGTTAGATAAACCAACACTAAACTACTTAACAAAATATAATCGACTCCTAAATCCACTGCTAGATCACCACTCGCTCAACGACTCTCAGAATCAAGATAACCCTAGGCTCTGATACCAAGCTGTCACACCCCACCCCGGGCCAGTACTCAAATGAGCCCAAACCGACATGAGGGTGCAACATCAACCACCAACCCATTCCTCTAACACAAATTCTAGCAACTAAGTTAATCAAAAGTCATTTTATTGATAACCCAAAGCATATCGTTCTTACAAACACAGCGGAAGTCTAAAAAAAAAATAAAATTAAACTACACAACAAACTAAATATCAACATGAGCTACAACTACGTCGCTATCTACAATGTCTCGCCAAAACTCGCCAAGTCTTCCCGACATGCTACCCTAAACGAGGGTACAACCACACGACGATCAGTAGTGGATATCTACAACGCTTGCAAAACTGGATTCCAAAATGGAATCCGGGAGTGTTTATGAGACATGGATGCAATTCTATATTAAAAGTATAGCTAAAAGACAATCTCAACTTGTCAACAGTTATCAACAAAACTTAAAAGCAACACCGGGCACACAGCCAATAATTTAAGGCATAAGCCTTTGGCATTAAGCCAATCACCGGGCACACAGCCAATAACTTAAGGCATAAAAGCCTTTTGGCATAAAGCCAATCACCGGGCACTAAGCCAATAGTTCAATTCAATATAGAACAACATCTATGAATCAAACACTCACCTTGTACTCCAAAAGAAAGTACAACTTATGGTTTCGGTGCTCCTTGATTCACCGATTTGTCACCTATCCACAAGCCAAACATTTTAGTATAGAAATACTTGAAAGGCTTTAACAAATGTAGAACATAAACAAGTTCACCAATTCTGTGTTGGAAATTCCAAAATTCAGCCAGACAGTCTATCGTATTTTGGCCATACTTCTCTATAGATTCAAAAGAAAACTACAAGACCACCACCACTAGCAAGAAGACTTCTAGTACATCAATCTAGATATAAAATTTGCCCAAACTGGACTCCGAATGACTAAGATATGCTCAATTGAAATTACACAACAAGAAACACGAAATTACGATTTCAGCAGGACAGTCTGCGATCGAAAGCTCATTAAAAATCACCTACTCAATAATTTTCAATGATTCCAACACCAACACATCACCAACGGATCAATGTTTAAGACTCATGAGAACCCATGTCCACCCAGCATGCTTAAACTTGAGGAATTTCATGAAGAACACAAGTCAAAAGCTGTCCCGAATCCCAGAACTCCCCCAAACCTGAACTTTAATTCAAAAACTGCTATAATCTAGAAAGAACCACGGCACAACCCATATATATTCAGAAAAATATATAAGTCTAGTTTCAGAATCAAGAAACGGTGCGTAAAACCGATACCCGAGCTAGAAGTTATGCCCGTTTTTCCAACACGTGTCTGTGCTGCCAGCACAGACGCGAACCAGACATCAGTTCGGTCCACGAATTTTGTAGGCCAAAACACTTCGAGTTATTTTCTGAAAATTTAACACGATGTAATAGACTCATAGATGAACATTCAGGATTTATTTCAAGAATTTAGAAGATTTCTAGGTACCTTGAATAAATTCGTGAAGTACAGCCACGAATTTCCTTTCCTCCTTCTCTCCTTCTTCTTCCTCTTCTCTCCTTCTCTCTCTCTCTCTCTCTACGTTGAAACACACCAGCCCTATTGAGTTTCATCTTCTTCTTTTTTTTAAAGACACACACACACCTCATCACACACACGGCACACATGCACAATACTAGGGAAAATTCACTCTTAGGCCCTTTAAGTTATTAAATGTAACATTAAAACACCTTAAATATAAAGGGTGTTACAGTTTGAGTAAGATATGATAAGTCGCCGTGCAAGACGGTGGTCGGAGATATGGGCCAATGACATGTGAAGTCACTGGTCCAAGTAGTTTGTTCGGCAACGAGAGGGCCGAACAGGAGCATAATTCTGGGGGAAGCAGCCTCAGTAGCATGGAACGCTCTGGAAGGTTCCAGAACAGTGATATCCCATAAGGAAATAGGATCTCGATAGAATAGGATCTAGAGAAGATACCCAACGGGAATGGGATGTTCGGCCAGCTATGGAAAATAGTTCTAAGAGGACTAAAGTAATGAGTTGATAAGGGAACGAGAATCCACGATATTCTGGGTTTCTTATACGAGGTAGGAAACCTAGGGCAACAAGGATACTTGGGCAGCAAGCATACGTGAATCTATAAATATGAGGTAAACCTATAGGCTAAAGAGACGCAATACGTTGCATTATTCGATACTTCCTACTGATAATTAGGGTTTCCTGCTAGTACGTGATACTAACTTAGGCATCGGAGGGCCTTTGCCACGAGAGGCAAAGGTGCGCTCACCCATTGTCTATTTTGCAGGCTAAAGCTCCGACAACGTGTTAACAACTTCCTCAAATTGTGGACATTCCAAGGCCTTGGCACCGGGTTCCCGTCCAGGTCCGCCAAACGATAAGCCCCAATGCCCACAATCTCCGTAACTCGATACGGGCCTTCCCAATTGGCCCCCAACTTGCTCTCATTGGCCACCTTGGTGTTGCCGAGCACCTTACGAAGCACAAGGTCTCCTTTTCCAAACTCTCGTGGGTGGACATGCTTATTATAGCTCTTCATCAACTGCTCCTGGTATGAGGCCAAATGTACCAGAGCCCTCTCTCTCCGTTCCTCGGCAAGATCCAACTCGATCTCCAAGGCTATGTCATTGCCTCCGCTTTCAACCAAAGCGGTCCTGTTGGTCGGCAAACCCACTTCCAGCGGTATGACAGCCATTGTTCCATATGCCAAAGAATGGGGGTCTCTCCCGTAGACCTCCTAGGGGTTGTTCGGTGCGCCCATAGGACCAGTGGCAATTCGTCAGGCCACTTCCCCTTTGCCTTGTTCAACCTCTTCTTGATCCCGTCAAGTATAATTTTGTTGGACGCCTCTGCATGCCCATTACTCTGAGGGTAGGCTGGGTGGAGTAATAATTTCGTATTCCATACTGGGCACAAAAGGCCTTGAATTTTTTCTGGAACTGTGACCCATTATCCGTGATCAATGAATAAGGGACTCCAAATCGAGTTATAATACTCTTCCATACGAACCTCTCTATCATAGGTTCAGTGATTTTGGCCAACGACTCTGCCTCAATCCACTTAGTAAAATAGTCCGTTGCTACCAACAGAAATTTCCTATTCCCAGTTGCCTTGTGGAGTGGACCCACAATGTCCATTCCCCATTGTGCGAATGGCCAAGGACTTGTCAAGGGCACCAGATCCTTGGCTGGTGTTCGGATCATTGGTGAGAATTTCTGGCACTTCTCACAAATCTTCACATACACCTTTGCATCCTCCTGCATGTGCGGCCACCAGTAACCCTGGGTAATTGCTCGGTTGGCAATGGACCTGCCCCCAGCATGGCTTCCACATGTCCCCTCATGAATCTCGTGGAGAAACTTCTGCACCATCTCGGGGTGAACACAGAGCAAGTATGGTCCTGTGAAGGATTTCCTATACAGCTTCCCTTCGGGCAACAGCCAAAACCGTGCAGATTTTGTCTTTATCTTGTGAGCCTCCTTTTTGTCTGTGTGGAGTGTCTCATCTCGTAAGAACTCCACTATTGGGTCCATCCAACTTGGTCCTTGGTTCACGTCCAAGACCAACTCCACGCTCTTTCCAATGCTCGGCTCAGCAAGATAATCCATTGGTACCCTTCTCTTGAACTCTGTTGGCACAGCTGCGGCCAACCATGCTAGGGAATCTGCATGGGCATTCTGCCCAGAACTTATTTGCTCGATATACACTTTCTCAAAAGTATCGAGCAGATCTTTGGTGGCCTCCACATAGGCTACCATCTTCTCGTTCCGGGCCTCGTATTCCCCGGATAATTGGTTCACCACGAGTTGTGAATCACAATATACTCGGGTATTCTCTTGACTTTCAGGGTCTTCGCACTTCTCAATCCTGCCAAGAGTGCCTCGTACTCTGCCACATTGTTTGAAGCACTAAAACCTAATCGAAGAGACAATTCCATCATTACTCCTTCAGGGGGGAAACGTACAACCCCAATCCCTGATCCTGTATTACACGCGGAACCATCAACGAATAGTTTCCACTCCAAGGGATCTTGTTTGGCAGGTTCCTTACCCTTCCTGGTTGATGGCTCAACTGGCTGCTCCTCTCTCGTAGGAGGCCGAGGAGCCACTGTAGGAGAAAACTCTGCTACAAAGTCTGCCAGAACTTGCCCCTTTATTGCAGTGCGCGGCTGGTAGTCAATATCATACTGACTCAACTCTACCGACCAGGTTGAAATACATCCCAAGAAATCTGCCTTTCGTAGCAAAGATTTAAACGGAAATTCAGTGTAAACCACAATTTTGTGACTCTGGAAATAATGGGGCAACTTTCTTGTTGCTGTCCTTAATGCCAGGACCAACTTTTCGAGGGGCAGATATCTCGTCTCTGCGTCCAACAACGTTTTGCTCACGTAGTAGACAGGGATTTGCTCGGATCCCTTGTCCCTCAGTAATACTGCACTAACAGCATGTTCAGAGACTGCTAAGTACAAAGTTAAGGACTCACCCGGTTCAGGAGTAGATAAGAGCGGGGCCGATGCCAAGTACTTCTTCAGGTCTTGGAATGCCTGTTCGCATTCCGCTCCCCATTCGTATCCCTCTCTTTTCTTCAACAATTGAAAGAAGGGCCTACACTTGTCACTGGACCGGCTGATAAATCTGTTAAGGGTCGCTGCCATTCCCGTCAGTCGTTGGACCTCCTTCGTGGTCCTTGGACTTTGGATTCTCTGCAAAGCTGTTATTTGATCGGGATTCGCCTCTATTCCTCTTATGGTCACGAGGTGACCTAAGAATTTTCCTGAACTTACTCCGAATGCACATTTCGAGACGTTGAGCTTCAGTTTGTACTCTCTCAATATCTCGAAGGCCTCCTTCAAATCTGCTATATGGTCTTGCTTCTCCTTGCTTTTGACCACCATGTCGTCTATGTATACCTCCATAGTCTTCCCGAACAACTTCTTTAGCATAATCGTTGCTAACCTCTGGTATGTTGCCCCGGCGTTCCTCAGACCAAAAGGCATGACGCTGTAACAATACAGCCCTCTTGGAGTGATAAAGGACGTCTTCTCTTAATCGGGCCCATACATGGCAATCTGGTGATATCCTCAATATGCGTCAAGGAAACTCATTCGCCCATACCCTACTGTTGCATCAACCAGTTGGTCTATCCTCGGGAGGGGGAAACTGTCCTTTGGACATGCCTTGTTCAAATCCGTGAAGTCTACACAGACACGCCACTTCCCATTCTTCTTTTTTACCACCGCAGTGTTGGACAGCCACTATGGGTAGTACACTTCTATATAGCCTTAGCTTCGAGCAAACGGTCAACCTCCTCGATAACAACGTCTATGTGCTGCACGGCTGATCGTCTTTTCTTCTGCATCACGGGCTTATGTTGTGGATCCACATTCAGGTGGTGGCAAATCACCTTCGCGTCCACCCCTGGCATCTTTTCGGGTACCCAAGCGAACACATCAACGTGCTCCTTGAGGAACCCCACCAACTCTTCCTCTTCTTCCTTGCTCAGGTTTTCCCCAATTAGGAAATACCTTTCTGGATCATTCTCGTTGATTTGAATTTTCTTCAGTCCTTCCACCACTTTCTCGGCGGGGTTCCCTCCGACATCCTTAATGGTCGGCTGGTCTGGAACCTCGATTGCTTGGACAAGCTTTCCTTTGGGTGCCTTCTTGATTATAGAAACCAAGCATTGGTGGGCAATCTTTTGATTTCCCTTAATTCTTTCAATGCCATTTGACCCGGGGAATTTTACCATCTGATGGTAAGTGGAGGAAACCGCCCTCATCTTGTGCAACCATGTTCTTCCTATAATCGCGTTATAGGAAGACGGTACATCCACCACCAGGAAGTCGGTTCGCAGCACCACTGTTCCTACCCGAACAGGAAGAGTTACTTTGCCCAACGGCCAGACTGCTCCTGCACTGAATCCGACCAAAGGAGTTATCGACTGCACCAAATCCGCCTGTGTCAGTCCCAACTTCTTAAACGCATCATAGTACAGCACCTCCGTACAGCTTCTTGAATCCACCAGGATTCTCTCCATGTCATATTCCCCAATCCGTAGGGTTATGACCAAACCATCATTGTGTGGTACCTGGACTCCTCCTAGGTCCTCATCCGTGAAGGCTATGCCCTCGTTGCATTCTTCTACTTCACGTCCTCGTTTCTTTCCCAATTGCATCACATGCTGGTCATGCTTCACTTGCCTCTGGAGCAACCTCACCTCATTTCTCGTATAAGGTGCGGCCAATCCATGTATCATATGGATTACACCCCTTGGATTTTGCTCGTAATCCAACTCCATTGCTTTCTCTGTACCCTTGTGCTCTTCCTGAATGAACTCTTTCAAGTAACCACGCGAGACTAGGTCATCAAGGTGCTGTTTGAACATCTCACAATCTTCCGTCATGTGACCCCAATCTTTGTGATAACTGCAATGCTGACTCGTAGCCCTATTTGCATCTTTATCCCCCTCCAGCCTTAGGGGCCACTTGAAATATGGGCGGTTCTTTATTTGATAAATAATCCGATAGATTGGTTCCTTTCAAACCGTTGTTACTGAGAAGAAGGACTTGGGGTCCGAAGCATGTTTCTCCTTGTATGGCTCTTTCTTAGCCTGCCCATATTCCTTCCTCTCCCTGTAAGTTTTGGGCTCCGGCTTTTCTACTTTCTTTGCAGGACCCTTAGCCTGCTCGGCAACCACCTTGCCGTCTTCTCGTAGTATGTCATCCTCGTTCCTGGCGTGCTGCTCAATCCGTTCCATTAGCTTTGCCAGTGTACCTACTGGATTCATGTTTAGGGACTTACGTAGTTCCCCCAGAACAGGCAGCCCAGTCTTGAACGTGGCTATTGCATATTCCTCACTGCAACTTTCAATCTCATTGAAAGTCTCCCAGTACTTCTTAGCATAGTCCCTGATTGGCTCATTCTCTCCCTATTTCATAACGGAGAGGCTCTCAAACGTCTTTGGTGCTTTTTTGCTTGTTAGGAACCGAGCAATGAATTCCTCGGCCAGTTGCCCCCATCCCCGTATGGAATGCGGGCCAAGCTTATGGAACCAGGATAGAGCCACCTTTCCCAAGCTCGATGGGAACATCTTGCACATGATTGCATCATCCCTGATGTGCATAAACATTGCCTATTGGTAATGCTGTATGTGTGCTACGGGATCTGCATTTGTTTCATACAGGATGAACGCCCCGTGCTTCACCCTGCTCGGCAACCTTGCCTCTTGCATTCTCCTTGCAAAGGGGGAGGAAGCTATGTTGCTAAGGGCTTTCCGTGCTGCCTCTCGTGCAGACATGGTCCCCTCTGCTTATTCCCTCTTTCTTTTGGGAGCGCTCTTCTCCCAATCGGAATCAGGTCTCTCGTACCTATCCCTGTGATGTTTTCTAATCTCTCCCTCCTCGGGGGTATGACTCCGGCTTCTGCTCCTTCTTTTTCGAGAAGAAGCCCTTTTCCTTCTTGGAGTGGGGCTCCTGCTCCTGCTCCTCCTTCTCTGTGAAGGAGCCTTCTTGTTGTGTATAACCAGAGCCAGCCTGTCTCCCCTGGAATTTCGACGTGAAAGTCCAGAATCTTCCCGATGTTCTCGTATCTGTTGCAACTCTTGAATCTCGTACTCACGTCTCTTAATTAGACGAGCATATTCCTCAATTTCCTGTCTTTTCTTGTCCAGGGTATCCTTGTTGTTGTGCACACTCCTCGAATGTGCAACCAACTCTCTCCCTTGATGGGACTTACTCCTTCTCGTGGATTCCGTGGCTGTCCTGCCCTCCCTGTTATTGGAGCCATCATGGACAGTCAGGGGGTGGCCCTTGCTCGTGGTCCTCTTGGTATGCCCGCCATCGGGCTTCCTCGGAGGATCTGGGGGGGACTTATCACCTCCCCCACCTAACTGGTTCTTTGGATCAAGCGGCGTTTATGGATCTTCTTCTACCATGGTCATTTTTCAAAGGGATCTCCTTCGCTTCCCACAGACGGCGCCAATTGTAAGTGGAGAAAAATGAAAAAGGCTTTGAACAGCACAAGAAAACAACGGTCACTCGTAACTTCTCACCGGAACCTTAACACGTTGTCGGAGCTTTAGCCTGCAAAATAGACAATGGGTGAGCGCACCTTTGCCTCTCGTGGCAAAGGCCCTCTGAGGCCTAAGTTAGTATCACGTACTAGCAGGAAATCCTAATTATCAGTAGGAAGTATCGAATAATGCAACGCATTGCGTCTCTTTAGCCTCTAGGTTTACCTCATATTTATAGATTCACGGATGCTTGCTGCCCAAGTATCCTTGTTGCCCTAGGTTTCCTACCTCGTACAGGAAACCCAGAATATCGTGGATTCTCGTTCCCTTATCAACTCATTACTTTAGTCCTCTTAGGACTCTTTTCCATAGCTGGCCGAACATCCCATTCCCGTTGGGTATCTTCTCTAGATCCTATTCTATCGAGATCCTATTTCCTTACGGGATATCACTGTTCTGGAACCTTCCAGAGTGTTCCTTGCTACTGAGGCTGCTTCCCCCAGAATTCTGCTCCTGTCACCTTTGAACCACTTCCAAACATGGTTAATCGTGCCCCTATGATTCATTGATTATCTCCATTCTTGGCTCTCGTTGTAGAGAAGTAAAGTGTTGAATTAGGATTATACGACACGCGTACGTTATTGGTGCATTTGGTTGATTATGTGGAGCATTGTGACATGTTTATATGAACAATATGGACTTGTTATATGTCGAGCACTATGATATTGAGGTATGTGAAATAGAGAACATAATTGAGAATGATAGAACGATACAAAGAAAGCCACGGATCCACCGTAAGGTGTGATGCCATAATGAATATGGGACGCACGGGGTCCTTAATGCTCGGAAGTGAAATCGAAACACAAGACATAATGAAAACGGAGAACTTCAGTGATTGTTAAGTTGCGTGTATACAAACGAGTATCACCATTCGGAGAGATGACCGGAAAGTGTGCGAAACTAATCGAATTAGTGAATGACAGTGTAAGGATTGATGTATGATATGAAGAAGGGACAAATGATTGATTCTATCAATGTTTTGAAAGGAAAGGATTTTGATTTTGGAAAAAGGATTTTAATAAAATCCTCCGGTATTCATGGGCGAATCAACGGTCTCCGGTATTTGGGCACAAATCAACGGATTCCAGTTGTAGACACCCCAAATTGAGACTCCTAGAATTACCTTAGATCACCTATGATGATACAAGACAGAACCATGAATTTGAGGGCTTGATCAACGACTTTTGGGCTTCCCATATATTGAACTCATCAACTGTCCAGCACAAGACACCATGTGCCCAGCGCAAAGCATCAATTATCCAACGTAAAAGAGTACAGCACACTCTCTAGCACTAAAGACTCATTGCCCAACGCTGGGAATCAAATTCTGTAACTGACAGCTCTGACTGCTGAAAGAATCTCATCATGACTCTATAAAGCATCTAGCCGACTCTAAGCCTGCACAGATGCTCCTCCTCCATTTCCCCCTATAAATAGAGGTGCTTAGAGCCATTTCAACACACACATGAACACCCCTAACATTCTCTAATACACACAGATACATACATATACCCCTATACTCTCTCTCTCTCTACTTCAGAGCACTTTCCCTCTTTAAAGATATATATATTTTCTGGGTTTTCCTCAAGGAAAATTCCGAAATGTCTTATATTTGAAGAGAAAAACCACCTCTTCTATAAAGACCCGTCCTTAATTTTAATTTATTTTATTAAATAATGTGGTATGAGTAAGTATTAATAATTTTGTGAACCATGGGTATTTGTTTTATGTATATGGGTGCATATACATGTGTAAGCGTACTCGATTGATTCTATTCAAGTTCGTGGGTCGTGGACCATGTGTGTGTAGCTTACCTTTGAAGTTGGTTGTGTAATTAATTGGTGGTAACAAGGTCCTTAGTGTAATGGTTATACAACTTGTGAAAGATGGTGCAATAGCTAGATACTTGGAAGGGCCCTAGTGTAATTTTTGTACTTAAAAAGCAAAGAAAAATCAGAGAACCCCGTTCTCTTTATTCTAGTAGCCCCTTTTCTTTCTTTTTTGCGTGTCTCTCTCTCTCTACAACTCCACACAAACCCTTATTCTTCAAACCCAAAATCGGAGACCAAGATTCGAGAATCTAGCAAAAAGGTAAGAAGCAAACGTGATCTATGGACAGAGGGCTACAAATCGATCCGGACAAAATCTCGATCGACTAACTTTGGAGATCCTAGCTTTTTCGAAATTTGGCTCTTTTGAGGTAGGATACATGACTAACCCTCTTGATATGTTTATTTTTAGTATAAATGTTGTGAATTTGTTGTAGAACATGAATATTCTTTAGATTATGTGAAAGATTGTGTTAGGATTTTAAGATCTCACTCAAAAAAAGTATGGGTTGTTGTTAATACTTGTTAAATTCTTGAAATTTATGTGTTATTGAAGTATAGAGTTGTTTAATGTTGGGAATATACGAAGTTTATTTGAGACTTTGTATCCATGCTACATGTTTAACATCGAGAGAAAAAGAAAAATACATACTCGAGCAATTAAGTTTAATTTGAGATGCAAAAATTGTGACTCTTGCACCTTGTGATTTATTTTTATGACTTGTGAAGGTTGTTTGTGTTAATGAAAGAGTTTATGTGGGTTTGAAGTTTATTGGATGCTTAGTGCTTGGATACTCGGTAGGGAATTATGTGGATGATGTTTGGATAAAAATTATTCCGATTGGTGAGATATATAGAGATATTTGAGCTCGGATTTTGTGGGTCTAGATCTAGGTGGTGCACCTAGGAAAAGCAAGTTGGGCTTGGCGAGCTCCTCGGTGAAAGACCAAAAATTGTTGGGGTGGTACACCGTACCCGATTACCCCGGTGCAAGGGTGGTGCTTGTACCCGATTACCCCAGTTCATGGGGCGGTACTTGTAACCGTCTACCCTTAGTTTGTGAGGGTGGTGCTTATACCCGATTACCCCAGTTCATGGGGTGGTACTTGTACCTGGCTACCCTCGGTTAGATATTAGAGTAGCATATGGTTATGAATTTGAGTTGAACCTAGGAATGTTAGGCTAGGTTGATTAGTTGGGGAATGTATGAGGTCATTATTATGGTAAATTCATCGACACTTGAGAATTATGTGCGGATTTTTAATTTATGCTTGTTTCATGGCATTTATGTTAAACTTGAACAAATTATTTGGTTTAGTCTTGTTTCTTTTGGGCTCCAGCTCATATTGTTTAACCATTTCAGGTGGCAAAGAGGCGCCGAGAACTTAGTGAAGTATAGCTATGTGGAGTTCCTTTTGTGTTGTTGTTTGTTTAGCATATGTAATGAAACATGTAAGACCATAAGGCCAAATTTATAATTATGTCTTTTGTAGTATGATTGTGGAATCGAAACCTTATTTTATTGTTTTGGAACGGTAAAACTATGGGTTACGTAATCATATTTTTGAAGCCCACCCTGTGGCTTGTAGAACTTATTTTTATGGAAAGAATTATATGTTGTTCTTGGGACTTATGGGAATAAAGCTAGATAGTTTGATTCTATGGAATTTAAGATTGGTGAGATATCCTTCCAAGTACAGGAAACTTCTTAAGCTTTTGTGAAAAATATATTCGTTACAATAATCCATTTAAAAAAAAGGATAAATTGCTTCAAGGTTTAAAAAAAGAAAAAAGAAAGCCATTTATATTTGGTCAACCCTTCCAATGTTTGACGAAGACTTGACTTTTCAACGCGATATTTATGCATTTTCAGCACTTGTTAAGGTTAAATTTTCTGGGGCATTACAGAATGGTATCAGAGCTATAGGTTTGAATACTTAGGAACCGTGGGAGGAGACTTAGTCTCATTTGGGCACCTTCCTTTCATTATGTTAAATGAGGTATGTACTATTTGTTAACTTGTGTTTTTTAGGCTAGCTTGGAGCTATAGGTTAGATGGCCTTAGGACTGTGGGTAGAGGCTTTAATTCGATTGAAGCGTTGCTTGCTACATAAAAATATTTTTGTGATTGTGTGTTTATGTGCAAGTCAAAAACATGAGTAAATTATGTGCTAAGAGAATGACATGTGTATGTTAACTATACGTTGAATGAAATTTCATGTTTGGATGCTATGTATTTACATGCTAAGTGACATGTTTAGTAGGTTTACCGTCATAGCTATTGAAGTAATCATTTTCTTTGGTTCACTTTGTTCTTGTCTTAGCTTTGTGTCTTAACCTGCTTCCGTTGGTTAAGACCTTTTGTGTCTTGTGTCTTGTCTTGGTTTTGGCTCTTTGAATTGGACGTCACACTGCTATTTCTTAGATTATCTTGAGATATTCAGATCCTTTCTTTTAAATGTCTTATGGTGTATCTGTTATTGCTGTTTATGGCCATTCTATTGGCTTATGGTTCTTGATCCCTAACTCCAGTTCTGCTGCTGACACCGCTACATTTAATACAAATTTGTTGGTTAATTGGTTTCTCTGTAGCTGTTGTTGGTGTTTACTGCTCCCATTGCTATTTCGCTCGAGTTGTGGTATTGTTGCTGCTTATAATTGGAGTCCAATTTGATGGTGTAATATTCAGTGATTTTAATTTGTTGGTGCTATTCTATTAAGATCTTGTTGCTACTGGTGCATTCCTTGGTGTCAAAAATCTAATGTTGTTTCTCTGCTTTTGAGGCAAATTGTTTGTCCTATGTTCATATGCAACTTGGAGGAGTCTTAACCATTTCTAGTACTCGCCTAGTTTTGGCCTTGTATCTTTTGCTTGCTTTGGCTCTATCTCATTGTATTATCCCTCGTTGGCTCAAACATTCTGTTTACCTTGTACTCATCTCCTATATTGAAGCATTTCTTTGCCCAAAAAAGAAAAAGAAAAAAAGGGGGGTCTTTAATTCCTTGACTTGTGAAGCCGTAGGAAGGCCATGGCTAATCATTAATATTCTGATCCTTTGGATTTCTATTGAATTTTTAATAGCTGGTACCTTGAATTCATCATTTAACTTCCTTTGGACTTGAGTTGTTCATTCTAGTGGCTTATTGTAGTCTGTCTTAGAGTTCTCGATAGTCTTGTTGAGCTATTGAACTTGGATATTTGATTTGAAGTGCGTTCAGCCAGGGCAATTTCAAATTCAATATCTAGCTTAGCTCTGACCTCCGTTATTTCCTTGGTTTGATTGTATGATTCTAATGGCCCAACCTCACCTTTGAATCTCCTTTGATTTGAAATTTGCACATTATTTGAACGTCATACAGTCGGTTGTGTCAAGCCCTGAGTTAGAATTATGGTGTTTGTTATATTGCTTATGTGCTATAAACTACGGTGTTAGATTTGTTTTGAGATTTTTGAGTATTACTCGCCATTAGTAGAGTTCGCCTGTGATAATAGTTATCAATTGAGCATCGGGATGGCACCATGTGAGAGCTTCTACGGAGATTTCTGATTTGTTGGATCGATTGGGAAGACAACGGTTAAGGGCCAAACTTAGTGCGAGAGACCACCGAGAAGATTGGTACGTACGGCAACGACTAATTACCGCCAAGGTAGCCTAAAGAACTATGCATATCGAAGGAACACTTGACATTTGAGGCTGAAGATCGTGTTTTGTTGAAGGTCACACCATGAAGCGACTTAATAACTTTTAGCTGGATTGGAAGTTAGTACTGTGTTTTGTTAGGTCGTTTAAGATACGTGAGAAGATTGAGAAGGTAAAGTTTGTCTTGCATTACTATCACGTTGTCGAAACTTCACAATGTTTCATCCACCTACGTTTTGAAATTACGAACCGAATCCTTCATTGAGTAATTGATTGGGCTGAACTCAACTTTCATCATGACATTTGTTACGAAGAGCAACCGGTGAATATTCTAGATACAAGAGGGCAAGTCTTGCCGGTAGCAAAGTTCATTTGTTCAAGTCTTGTGGCATCGTCGTAGAGTCAAAGAAGCGATGTGAGAGTTAGAATCCAAATTCCGTTTGACCTATCTAACCTTGTTTTCCTCTTGAGGGGTGTGGTGAATTTAGGGGACGAAATTCCTTAAGGTGGGGCGATTGTAAAGACCTGTCCCTAATTTTAATTTATTTTATTTAATAATGTGGTTATGAGTAAGTATTAAAAATTTTGTGAACCATGGGTATTTGTTTTATGTATATGGGTGCATATACATGTGTAAGCGTACTCGATTGATTCTGTTCAAGTTCGTGGGCTGTGGACCGTGTGTGTGTAGCTTACCTTTGAAGTTGGTTGTGTAATTAATTGGTGGTAACAAGGTCCTTAGTGTAATGGTTTTACAACTTGTGAAAGATGGTGCAATAGCTAGATACTTGGAAGGGCCCTAGTGTAATTTTTGTACTTAAAAAGCAAAGAAAAATCAGAGAACCCTATTCTCTTTATTCCAGCAGCCCCTTTTCTTTCTTTTCTGCGTCTCTCTCTCTCTCTCTATAACTCCATACAAACCCTTATGCTTCAAACCCAAAATCGGAGACCAAGATTCGAGAATCTCACAAAAAGGTAAGAAGCAAACATAATCTACGGACAAAGGGATACGCATCGATCTGAACAAAATCTCGATCGACCAACTTTGGAGATCCTAACTTTTTCAAAATTTGGCTCTTTTGAGGTAGGATACATGACTAACCCTCTTAATATGTTTATTTTTAGTATAAATGTTGTGAATTTGTTGTTGAACATGAATATTCTTTAGATTATGTGAAAGATTGTGTTAGGGTTTTAAGATCTCACACAAAAAAAGTATGCATCCTTGTTGATACTTGTTAAATTCTTGAAATTTATGTGTTATTGAAGTGTAGAGTCGTTTAATGTTGGGAATATATGAAGTTTATTTGAGACTTTCTATCCATGCTACGTGTTTCACATCGAGGGAAAAAGGTAAATACTTACTCGAGCAATTAAGTTTAATTTGAGATTCAAAAATTGTGACTCTTGCACCTTGTGATTTATTTTTATGACTTGTGAAGGTTATTTGTGTTAATGAAAGAGTTTATATGGGTTTGAAGTTTATTGGATGCTTAGTGCTTGGATACTCGGTAGGGAATTATGTGGATGATGTTTGGATAAAAATTATCCCGATTGGTGAGATAGGTAGAGATATTTGAGCTTGGATTATGTTGGTCTAGATCTAGGTGGTGCACCTAGGAAAAGCAAGCTGGGCTTGGCGAGCTCCTCGGTGAAAGACCGGAAATTGTTGGGGTGGTACACCGTACCCGATTACCCCGGTGCAAGGGTGGTGCTTGTACCCGATTACCCCAGTTCATGGGGCGGTACTTGTACCCGTCTACCCTTAGTTTGTGAGGGTGGTGCTTATACCCGATTACCCCAGTTCATGGGGTGGTGCTTGTACCCGGCTACCCTCGGTTAGATATTAGAGTAGCATATGGTTATGAATTTGAGTTGAACCTAGGAATGTTGGGCTAGGTTGATTAGTTGGGGAATGTATGAGGTCATTATTATGGTAAATTCATCGACACTTGAGAATTATGTGTGGATTTTTAATTTATGCTTGTTTCACGACATTTATGTTAAACTTGAACAAATTATTTGGTTTAGTCTTGTTTCCTACGGGCTCCGGCTCATGTTGCTTAACCATTTCAAGTGGCAAAGAGGCGCCAAGAACTTAGTGAAGTATAACTATGTGGAGTTCCTTTTGTGCTGTTGTTTGTTTAGCATATGTAATGAAACATGTAAGACCATAAGGCCAGATTTATAATTATGTATTTTGTAGTATGATTGTGGAATCGAAACGTTATTTTATTGTTTTGGAATGGTAAAACTATGGGTTATGTAATCATATTTTTGAAGCCCACCCTATGGCTTGTAGAACTTATATTTATGGAAAGAATTATAAATTGTTCTTGGGACTTATGGGAATAAAGCTAGATAGTTTGATTCTATGGAGTTTAAGATTGGTGAGATATCCTTCCAAGTACAGGAAACTTCTTAAGCTTTTGTGAAAAATATATTCATCACGATAATCCATTTAAGAAAAAGGCTAAATTGCTTCAAGGTTTAAAAAAAAAGAAAAGAAAAGTCTTTTATTTTTGGTCAACCCTTCCAATGTTTGACGAATACTTGACTTTTCAACGCGATATTTATGCATTTTCAGCACTTGTTAAGGTTAAATTTTCTGGGGCGTTACATCTTCCGTTCAGAAAGCTTACATTCCTCCAACAATCATTCTTTCCAGTCATTCCCCACTTCGAAAAATCCATCAAGCCATCCAAAACAAGCCTCGAAGTCTCGATCAAGCATTCAAAAGGTAGTAAACTACCTGCACTCCTGGTTTCTGTTCATCTGAGGAAACTAGAGCCCAAAGCTAAAGTGTTAGCTAGCTAATACGATCATGGCTGTCTGTTACAAAAAAATGTGATTGCGTGTGCCTTGCGCTGGAGATTCACTCCCCAGCGCAATGCACATGCTTCTGTGGTTGGCTAATTGCCTTGTGCTGGGTATTCATTCTCCAGCACAAAGCCATTTGCGTTGTGCTTACTAATTGTCTCAAGATCAGTAGAGTCCAGAGGCTTTTTATGTTCATTTTCAGCATTTATTATTATTTTTACTTCTTTAATACTGCTTTCTTGTTGCTGCGCCTAGAAATACCTTAAAGCATTATCAAAGGGCCATCATTCATGCATTGTACCAATTAATCCACTATTTGGATAGATAAATAAAATATTTTCAGAGAATGATCTGGATGGCTGCTTTGCGCTGGGCACTGAGACTCCAGCGCAAAGGAGTGATCTCCATCTTCCAAAAAAATTCGACAGTCTGCATTCATTTTACTTATGACATGCCATTTTCTGTTATGTTTTATTGTTATGCATACTGTACACTTCAGCACATGCTTACACCTCACATCCAACTTGCTATGTGTTTTAAAGGTTGAAACATAAGCATTTTTCTCATAATCTCACAAATATTCAGTAGAGATTGGTCCTCGTATCAGGGGAGAAGGGTGCCGAACAAAAGCCTTCCCTTCTCGTAATTTGGCTTCCGAATCCTAAATTTCTGGTTCATTTTCAAGCTCAAATATCATTTTCAAGTTCCAGGTTTCTCGGGTGACAAACCATTTTACAAAAACCTGGGTGGCGACTCTCTCAAAAATTTCCAACAAAACGGGCAGCGTGCAGGGAGCCCTCCGGAAAGGGTCTCTTGGGCTCTGGCAGCCCACACCGGTATTCAAGCTTGAAACAACAGAGCTTGATTTATACTAGTTTTTTATTCCTCTGCTCTATTTTGAAATAAAAAAAGAAGGTGCTGCGTAAAAAGGGTTTTGATAATCGATAATGTGAAATTGAGACTGAATGAAGTATTGTACGAGGGGCAACAAGTTTTGAATTTGCGTGGTGATGAATAAGCGACAGTTGAGGGCAAGTTGTGTTTTAATCAGATTGATACGTGTTGGTTTCTACCTCTAGTGATGTGTGAGTTATTAAGAACACTCTTATAGAATCTTGATCCCCCTTTTTGTTATGGAATGCTCGTTCGTGGTGAAAGACCCTTGTTTCTTGTGATATCCTGTTGTATTCATTCACTCTTGGTGCATGACTCATCGTATTTGCATATAGATTGGGTAAAGATTTCTCTACTGGGCTAGTGTAGCTCACCCTATGATTTTCAGGTACAAATCATAGGAGTTGACATGGTCAGCTTGTTGTGCATATTTGACCAAATCTTTTGAAAGGTATACATGAGGAGCTACATTGCATCTGATTCGAAAGGAGTATTTGGAAAGATGATTATTGTAACTATAATATTATCTTTCTTCCGATACTAGTATTTTGATAACTTGGGGCCTTCGAGTCAGGAATATAATATTTGAATTTAATTTGAGAACAGGGGAAAGAAATGTTATTTGGGTGTTATCTGTATTACAACGAGAACTTTATTTATTAAAAGTGATTACTATTTATGTTAAAAATTGAGGGCGTGACAAATATTGTACGGTATTTTGTTACTAGTGCAATACTCTGGTATGTTTTTACCTTTGAAGCTTGTTTGAGGCCTAAACCCAGTATAGCAAGACTAGGAAGGACCTCAGTACGCTCCCCTCAAGGCCAAAATGTGGTTTAGCCCAATGAATTCGATTTATACCTTCTTGTAGGCTTGGATGTACTTGAGAATAGAAGAGTGGAGGTTGATTTGGACTAGAAACCCCTAAAATCAGTTGGGTTTCTGAGTTTAGGGGAGATTTGAGTGAGTTTTGTGAGCTTGATTGAAGAAAAATGGGATTTTTGGAAGAGAGGAGTGATGTATCAGTATATTGCCTTTAGAGAGAGAATGGGGTGTGTGTAGAGATGGATTGGAGAAGAGGGATCCCATAAATGGTTGATCAAATCCCTATTTAAAGAGAGATTGGTTAAAAATCATAATGGTGGAGTATGGGAGTTGAGCCAAAACCGAATCTATTCAATGCTCGTTCGGAATCGCCCTATTTTGGCATAAGCTTTTATGACAAGCGTGGCCGACAAGTTTCTGCAACTGTCAAAACATTTTCCAAAATGTCGTGCGGCATAATGAGAAATGTCGTGCAGTGTATTGAAATCTCAGGCGGTGGAGTGATTTTTTAAAATTTTTGGAATGCCGTGTGGCGTTTCTGAAATGCTGCGTGGTATTGTGCGTCAGCACAACACACCAAACTTCGCAGGGGCACCTCGGACACTTTCGAACTTGGATTTTTGCACGGTTCAAAGTGTTGGAAAGCTTGTCAAGTCCTCTTTCTAACCCAATTGGTTTCACTTAAAGATGATTTATACATTGAAATGTGTGCCCATTTTACCCTCAGTGTGTCATGTCATGGAAAGAGTTATGTTTTACAAAGCAAACGCATCTTTCTCTTTTACAATTGAACCGGGAGCCACCCTATATGTTTGAAAAGGTCTTTTCTTGAGGTTAGTGAAGGAGTAGCGATCCAAGCCTTGAAGGTATGTTTTTCCTTATTTCATCATCGGGGAGCCAACCGAGCCAAACTTAAAGATAATCCGAAAGCCCGGATTGGGGTGTCAACACCTCCCTTGCATTCGCAGGGGCACCTCGAGGTTTCCTGGTTGAACAATAACTTTGCGAGAGCTAACATCCTTAGCCAGGTGAGCGTCGAGCAATTGACACGGGCCTTCCTCCTCTACCTCCTTGGGCAAACGCTATTTGCCAACAAGGAAAACTCCGTGCACACTCAGCTTTTGGCTCCTTTGCATGATTGAGCCATAGTTAGCAGCTTCGACTGGGGAGGACCTTCTTTGGCCACTTTGTACGGCCACTTAGGAGCTTGCTCGTGGGGTAAAAGCCTCATCCTTGGTGGTCATCACAGAGTTTTGGAGGTACATTTCCTTTCTTACTTCCTGTATTTTAATTTCCTCAGTTCTTATTGAATTCGAACATTTGTCATTGACTTATTTTGTAGCTTTGGGCATTTGAGCACCTCCTCCAATTTTCTATGGGCACAAAGCATGGGGACCCAACCTGCGTTCCTCGTTATGAGCATTGGCTAGCAGACCAGCGGAAGCCACGGTTGCCTACTTTGAGCCTTCCTAAGTGGCGGCGAGTTTTGGACCGTCTGATGTTCGATCAAGTACTTCCTCTTTCTTGCACTCCTCATCGTTAAGTCATTGTATCTCTATACTGTAGCTGATTTGGGCCCATTTGAAGGTGAGGTTCGATCCTTGGAGCGACGTACCGGTTGACGCCCTACTTGCGCGCTCTCGAGTCTTGGACCGTACTCATAGCCTGTTTGAGGGCCCTTTCTGCCGTTTCTGGTATCTGGGCGAGTGGGTGGCAAGTCAGTGGCACCCACGAGCGGAAGCACTTTAGTTCATACCTCCCCCACCTCCTATATCAATGAGGTTCACTTCCTCGATGTTAGGACGAGATTTGAGAGAAGCACGGAGTAGAGATTAGGCTGCATTACTTCTTCAAGTAGGTGATTACGCGGAGCACTGCCGCCTCTTCTTGACTCCTCCTGCTGGTTCTACTGTTGCTGCTCCCACTTGGCCACGAGCGCCTTCTTTCCTCTCCTTTCATACCGCAGACGGGGAGGAGGAGCGTTTGACACTCATCCCTTGCTCGACTCAGCTCTATACATTGCCCGTCAGGATTCAGCAGGTACTTTCCACACCTCCTTCCCTTTCAATCTCCGTATCCTCTGTCTAAATATTGTAATCCCCCCACAGGTACCCACTGACATGGTGCAAGAGTGGTTACGTGCTTTTCAGAGCGCAGAGGCTTTGATCCGGAGGCAGCGTGGCTGAATCCTTGAGGTATGAATTTCTGATTCCAACGCATACCTTCATTTTTCATCCCTTCTTGAATCTAAATACTTGTATCTCTGTTCGCAGCTTGAGGCCGAACGAGTGCCTGTTGCTCAGGATGCTAGTGGGGAGGACACGGGAACCTAGGCAGCACCCTTCTTCATCTCAAAGACCATCCCGAAGACGTCGTCATGGCTAGATTTAGGATTTTTCCTTTCTTCCCCTTTTGTTCCTACATAGTTAGCAAAAATAGGCAAGAATATATTTATTTATGAAAGCAATCACAGCATGTTATGACGAGTTTTTGTAATCAAACTCTTGTTTTTACGAAATGAGAATGCGTTTTATGCCCGAGATGCCTTGAGATTACATGCAATAGTTAGAACATGGCTTTATAAATTGTTTTGAATAGGTTTTTGCTGTTTTGGATAAGCAACATGAGTTGACGATCCTGAAAACAATTTTATAGCAAGCTGCTGTTGAAAGGTGTAATAAGGAATGCCGACTATTGAATGTGTACGAACCGGATTTTGCCCCACCTCTATCTCAAATAAGCAAAAATGTCAACACTTGTCACGCTATCTGTATGTGCATAGCCTAGCAATGAGGCATGCCATTTCTGGACTAAGAAAAGTCCCCTTCTCGGGTGACAGTCCAAAAGTGGGCCCTAGTGACCCTAACTTGGACCGAAAAGCCAACATATACTTCAAGACATCCAAACTAAGATCGGCACCATAAGATGTACCTTTTCTACCATTCTCAGGTGACCTGCCAAGTCTCGTTACAAACTATTGACATTTCACCGTTGGATCATCACCGACCCTTTACCGGCTACTGGTAAAACACCCGATTTGACCCTGGAAGTCTTGATCGGGAAAATTCCTCTCCATACCATTTCAAACATCTCACATGGTGATGTTATGGTATTCTAAGCACCCCGGTCAAGTTTCGTGCGAAACGGAGCTTGTTTGATATTTCTGCGCATACCAAACTTTTCGAAAAAGGCAGTATTTTGTTCTCGGACCCCGGGACCAAAAATTCTTGATCCAAACCGTCTACTAGCTCATTCTCATGAATTTGAAGCTCTCTGCAAAATCTCAGGTCAATTGGAGATCGTTTGGTCTTTCGATTGCCTATATCGCCAAAAGACGCACGAGAACCGAGCGGTCCCTTTTCTCATCAATCCAACCGTAATCTTGAAAAACGGATGTCGCCACGACATCTGAAACGCCTCAAAACCTTAGGAATGTCACCCTGATTGAATTCAAATTGAATTTTCCTGCGCACAAACGCGTGAAGAAGTGAAGTGACGCATCAAACTGGAGCAGACGGAGATGATTGGCCACGAGAGAGCCACCCAGCCCCAAAAGGGGCGGCTCCCCCAAGCCATCACCCTCCCTCCCCCCCTCCCCATTTTATATAAATTGGGGGTCCAAGCCTCCATAGATTTTCACCCCTCCATCTTCCAATGAAACTTTTGGAAGCTCTGACTTCGTTCTTGAAACCCACGAAGGTTTCTCTCTTTGTCTGGAAATCCACAAAGATTTCTTCCTTTCCTTCCTGAAGTCCTAGAAGATTTCAATTCCTAGGAGCCCTCAAAGGCTTCTTTCCTTGGTAATTGCCCGAATTTTCGCAGAAATTTGCTGATTCTCAAGGTCCTGCGGAAGCTCTGCCGATTTTTCGATAGAAATTCCTTAATTCTCAAGGTCCTGCGGAAGCTTTATTGATTTTTCGGTAGAAACTTCCCGATTCTCGAGGTCCTGCGGAAGCACTACTAAAATTCCACCAGAAGCTACCTGATCATCCAAAGTACTGCAGAAATGCTACCCGATTCCAACCAACACTTTATCTCTCCAGCATAGTTGAACCTCTGTCCGGATTCTAGAGATTTATTTTCTCTCGGTTTCTATTCTCGGGTTACTACCGAGAGTCTGTAAGTAACTTTCAATTTTTGTCTTTATTTCAGTTGTTTACTTTATAGCCTCGTAGCTAGGTAATTAGATAGAAGAAATCCACTTCCCTGCACGGTATTCGAGCATACCCCTTTTTAAAGGGGCCGACAGTGGTCTATCGGTGCAGTTCATTGGATTCGGAAAAAGACAAAAAGAAAAACTTGTCGGAACTACGATTGACCTGATTTCTCCCTTGACCGGAGATACGTAGGCGCCTTATAAGGGCTCGATCAGAGTCCATCCCACTCTCACTTCACTTTACCATCTTACCCCCCATTCTTCAGAACTACGTCTGAACTGATTTCTCCCGTGACCGGAGATACGTAGGCGCCCAATAAGGGCTCGGTCAGAATCTATCCACCTATTTCCCCACTTGTTTGAACTACGCCTGACCTGACTTTCCCTTTGCCTCGGAATACGTAGGCAATCGGATAAGGGCCTCGGTCGGAATCTATCTGACTCTTTTTCTAAGTTGTTGTTTCACCTTGAAAGGCGCCTCCAATTACCATTTTGCCCCTCGAAGGGCCGCATCTAAAAAAGAGAAAAATACCCTTCTCCCCAAGCAAAGATGTTGAAATTACAGTTTTACCCCTCGTAGGGTTATATCTAAATACTATCTTTCTAAAAGACGGCAAAACACCTCTCACCTTAAACTGAGTCGTTATTTTTTCCAAATTTTCACCCAAACAATGTTTCAACCCAATAAAGCCATTTTCGGCGCCGATTTACCTTTTTATTATCCCTTCGGGCCCCGATTATCCTTTCTACCAAAACTTCACCAAACCAATGTCTTACCCCCACGGGGTCGTTTTTACCATCAAATTACCTTTTTACCCCTCCCAGCCCCAATTGACTATTTCTGGGCCCGGGTTGACTTTTTCCAACTTTCCGTCGTAAACCCGTTTAAACCCAATAGATCCCTGTTAGGCTTGTGATAAGCCCCTTTCATCCCCAGCGGCCCGCTAACGGAAATTTTCCCTTCTTATACCCCGAACTATGCAGACTTGATTTCTCTCACTCTAGAAATACGTCGACAGCCTTTTGACCAAGATCAGCCCACCGTTCCTCCTTCTGAAAAAAGTCGTTTTCCTCAATAAGCATGAGCATGAACAAATTCGTAAAATGACAAACATAATGTCCTCATATTTCATCTTCATCCAGAAACAACTCATTTCTATTGCATGTTTAAAGGAGTGAGTACCGCAAGGGCGGGATAGAGTGCTCCGGCTGCCCTACACGTAATAGTGAATTACTGAACCCTTACTTTTCTAACCTCGCAGACCTAAAGCCTTTTCCTAAAAAGCAAAACGGGTTCTCTGGCCCGAGCTTCTTTTACTTGAATTATTCTTCGGATATTCAAGAGAGGACCAGGCACACCTAAACTATATACCCAATGGCGACTCTAAGTTATTTTCTAAACCTCCTTTTGGCTCGAACTACAGCTGGACCTGATTTTCCTTTCCCCTGAGATACGTAGGCATCTTGAGCAGAGCTCGGTCCCTTTTTTAAATAAAACCCCCCTTCATTTCCTAAAATTCAAGCATTTTTCTAAAATATCCGAAGCCCTTTTATAGAACACAAAACTCCTCCATTTCCCTTCTTTTTCAAAAACCAAAGTCGCAATTCATAGGAACCGGATCACTTATCTCCCGACCGTTTTCCTCTCGCTCGCACCCCTTGTTCTCCCTCCCAAAGGGAAGGAGAAGGCGAACGAAGACACTCGGCCCTCGCAAGGGGGAGGTGGGGGTAAAATCCCGAGCGCGACAGAATGGATTTAACGGTTAAGAAATCGATCCACTTTCATTGAAAACTTCGTCATGCCCAGAGGCAATCCTTCGGCTGAGGATTCAATTTCTCGATCGGGGAATTCATCCTTCGGCCGTTACTTCTATTTTCTAAAAGAAGCCAGATTTTGAATTAGCCAAATGATATCCCTTTTTCCTTTCCCCATTATGCTCATACCCAATTCACACCCTTCTTTTGCTTTTGCCATATTCCACGGTTCCATTGCCAAATCTAGGAACCTTGAGAGGTCCCGTCCCTTATATCCATGACTTTCAAGTCGGAGAGGACGAATGATAATTCTCATAAATTTGCTACTGTCATTCCTTCAAAAAATGGCATACTCATCTTTTGCGAGTTCAATACGCAGAGTTAGCCATACCCATCAATTAGAACAAATCTTTATTTACGCGCAACATTCTTCCTTTTCTCAACATATTTGGGCTGCATCTCAATGTGAGATTGCCTACGTATCCCAATCAGGGAATCAAGCCTTTTATGTAGTTCCAAGTTACAACTTTTGGGGTTGGGTGGTCCACTCATGGTTTTTGTAACGCCCCGATTTTCCAAGGGAATTTCGGAAGCATTAATATATTATACTTAACATAAATAATATTCTTTTTATTACAAACCACAAAACAATATCTTTTATTACAGCTCAAGTTAAAACTTGACATAACAGCAGGTCGAAATTAATATGCTCTACCCCACATGTACGGAGGCCCTTGGGTGACATGACTGTTAGTAATTTATTTTAATCAACGGGTATCTGTAATCTTAACGTGGGGAGATTAATAAGTATTTAATATCATTGAGCTCGTAATATAATTGAGATAAGGACGAGAGTGCAATTATAATTTTGTAGTGGGGTGAATTATAATTAGTGAAATAAGAAATAGAATCCTGGTGGGATTAGGTTTTCTTGTTTACACTGGGAGCCCAGACTTATTACTCCTTAGGTCTCTATCATAGCCCTATATATACACATTATGCTCTCTAGATCAGATTGACGTTTTAGACGTTTCTATTATTCACAAAATAGAGGCAGATCTAGAGAGGGCAAACAGACCACGAAAGAGTCCACACTCGGTTCGTGTTCTAGGCGTGCAGGGAATACGATAGAAGATCGTAAGGTGCAGTCGAGCAGTATACGTGGCTTATAGCAAGACGTGTTATAACAAGTTCAACCAGCGTTCGTGTTCGCAGGGAGTTGAGGTAAAACCCTAATTCCGCCTTGTAGGGTTTTGCGGTTTTCTTATTGTCTAATTTGTACGCGTCATTACTGATTTCTGGGAATCGTTTCCCAACAGTGGTATCAAAGCAGGCTGTAATCACGCGTATGGATTAAGCAGGCCATGTTGTCCGTAGGTTATAGAGGGTAGAACGTAGAACTGTGCTAACCCTTGTTTTGCAACGTTCTTACCCAACTATTATGGTCACATGATTTTTTGTTGATTTTGTGTGATTGGATCCCACATAATTTTTGTGTGGTTATTGTTATTTATTGGGTACCACGATTATTTTTTCATGGTTATAATAATTAACGTAGCATGTGTTATTTATTGGGTGCCATGATTATTTTTCGTGGTTGTAATAATTAACGTTGCATGTGAACTCCAATGGAGGCATAAGATCGATGTATGTATGTTTCTTCGATTATAATAGCATTCGATGGTTATTCGGAGATCGAAGAAGGGAGATACAGAAGATACAAGTTGTTTGGCTCGCAACAGTTTTTTTCCAGATTCGTAGGGTTTGATTGCGGGGCTATTTCGACCCAGTAAACATTGGATTTAGAAAATCTGTTCTTCATGGAAGTTGTAGATAATTGAATTTCGAATCCAACCCAATTTGAATCACTTCAATTGGAGGTCGGATGAGGAAGATATGGCCAAAATACTGAAGGCTGTGCAGTTTACGCGGGAATATATCAAATCTGAATTTTCTTGCCTAAGCACGGTTGGATTTTGGTTTCCTTGATTGATTCAAAGTATCTAAGTCTTACACACAAGTATAGCTGAAGGATTTCAAGGTTGGAAGGATTGCTTAAGGATTTCAAGTTTGGAAGGATTCCTTATTGCTCAAGGATTGCATCTTTGACCATAATAGCTGGATTCTTTATCTTGTGTTTCCTTATTATTTGTGTTTCCATATTGTTTGCATATGTGATAGTTTACCATATTGGGACAACATGGTAATATTTGGCCTTTGACCTAGATCACGGTTTTTTGCAAACTCGAAAATTTTGATAACCCTCACAATTTTTTTTTTAAAATAACTAAGTGGGAGAGGGAGTTTATTTTTTATAAATCCCACGGTCTCCATTGCTAGTTTGTAGGTGATATAATTAATTTTGTGTGTTGGTTTCAGAACCTTCCTCCCTATCGGACAAATTTAATTGTGGCATCATCGGTACAAACTTCCTAAAGGGATAGCTCTAAGATAATTGTTGTGTAGGTCACTTCTCCATCTGAGGTGGTTCATAACGGAACAATGGGTCATGGGGCTAGGTAATGGTATACACTTAGCTGTAAATAATAGTATCCTCACCATCTGAGTCACTATTATTATTTATAGGATCGAAGCTATATTGGCTATTTAATTTTGCTTGGCATGGTATAGTGTCTAGATAGTAAAATTAAAAGGTTGTGCCTATCTACACGAATGATGAATAGTAGACGACCTTCCCATCGAGGCATGCTCTTCACGGTGTGTAGGGTTGCCAATGTTTTTCTTTTAACACGTGGTTGAGGGAACCAATATTAAAATGAAATTCAAGTTTTTATTGCCCTTCATAATTGTTGTTATGTGATTCTCAGATTCAAAAATGGGTTTTTTCAATCCACTTGCAATTATTCTCAAAGCTAACAAACTTACTAGATCGAATTATATTGACTGGAAAAGGAATTTGGATATTGTGTTAACTGCTGAGGGACACAAATTTGTGTTGTTTGAGGTGTACCCTCCTAGACCTGATGAGAATGCCACATAACAGGAAGCAAAACTTTATAAAAATTGGTGAGTATCACCCATGTTGAAGGGACCCCGATTAAGGATCATATTTTGAAGATGATAGCTCATCTTAATAAACTAGAGATCCTTGGAGCTGAAATTGATGGGGAAACTCAGATCGATTTGGTTCTTAACTCACTGCAGTCTGAGAGTTTTAAGTAATTTCGCCTGAATTATTATATGAACAAAATGTATTTATCTTTGGCGAAACTTCTTAAGGAACTCCAAGCAGCTGATGGTCTTTTGGTTGTGAAGAAACCACCTTCAGTGTTAGTGGCAGAGAAGGCTTCTACTTCTAAGCTGAAAGGCAAGAAGAAGCAGAACAAGTCTCAGAAAAAGGTTATGGAGACAGTTCATGTGCCTCAAGGTGGAGTGAAAAAAGCCTGTGGGCAAGTGTTTTTCACTACAAGCAGATAGAACACTGGAAGTAGGAATGTCCATTCTATCTCAATAAAGTGAACAATTAGGATAAATCTTTTTCACTAGTTGTTGAATCATGTTTAGTGGTGTTATCTACCAGTACCTGGTGTGTAGATACGAGAGCCACTAATCATGTTTGCATTTTGTTGCACGGGTTCCAGGAAACCAGAAGACTCAGTGATGGGGAGATTTATCTACATGTGGGAAATACTACGAGAGTGGCAGCAGTTGCAGTAGGAAATGTCTTTTCAAATTTTAGTAGTAATAGGAGTTTAATTTTGAGAGATTGCCTTTATGTTCCCTCTATTAGAAGAAACTTGGTTTCAGTTTCTAAGTTGATCAAGGATGGATATTTAGTGGATAATCTCTAAATTATTAATCCTATATTTCCTACAGTGCAATTGCATGAATTGAATAACACTAATAATTTGCCATGTAAGAGAAAGTAGCCTTCTAAATTGAACTAAATGTATCTTTGGCACTTACGCCTCAGTCATATTAATCTGAATAGGATTTCTAGACTGGTCAGGGATGGACCTTTAGGTTCATTGGAAGTTGAGGAACTTCCAGTCTGTGAATCTTGTTTAGAAGGTAAGATGACCAAGAGACCTTTTTCTAGCTAAAGGATATAGGGCCAAAGAGCCATTGGAATTGGTTCACTCTGATTTGTGTGGGCCTATAAATGTTCGAGTTAGAGGTGGTTTTGAGTACTTTGTCACTTTTATTGATGATTACTCAAGATATGGATACATTTATTTGATGCGCCGTAAGTCCGAATACTTTGAGAAATTCAGGGAGTATATGGTGGAAGGAAACGGAAAAGCATCTGGGTAAAATGTCTCATGACACTGCGATCTGATCGTGGTGGAGAATACCTCTTGGGAGAGTTTAGGGACTACTTGTCAGCTGAAGGGATTACATCCCAGTTGTCAGCTCCAAGTATGCCACAACAAAATGGTGTAACAGAGAGAAGGAATAAGACTCTTATGGATATGGTAAGATCAATGATGAGTTATTCAGATTTACCAATTTCGTTTTAGGGACATACACTAGAAACAACAGCGTATATTCTAAACTTGGTACCATCTACACCCACAGAACTATGGACTGGGCGCAAACCTAGTCTGTAGCATGTTCGGGTTTGGGGTAGTCCAGCACATGTGCTAAATGGGAACGCATATAAATTGGAATCGAGGACAGAAGTTTACTTGTTTGTGGGGTACCCTAGAGGAATGAAAGGTGGACTGTTTTATAGTCCTACGGATAAGAAGGTCATTGTTGGCACTAATGCCCGGTTCTTAGAAGAGGACTATGTGATAGACCACAAGCCCAGAAGTAAAATTGTTCTAGAGGAATTGAGAGGAGAGATACCGACACAAACTTCTTTACCACCAATAGTGCAGGAGGAAACGCCATAAGAGACATCTGTAGAGGCACCTATTGACACAGCGGTATCTCGTCGTAGTGGGAGGGTTATTATTCCACCCAGTCGGTATACGTTGTTGGGAGAGTCTTTTGAAATGATCCCTGATGATCAACATGCCGAACCCTATAACTATAATGAGGCACTTCAAGATAAAGATGTGGAACTTTGGCAAAAGGCTATGAAATCAGAGATGGAGTCTATGTACTCTAATCAGGTCTGGGATCTTATGGAACCACCCGAAGGGACTAAACTCATTAGATGCAAGTGGATCTACAAGAAGAAGAGAGGGGCGGACGGGAAGGTGTATACCTTTAAAGTTAGGCTTGTTGCGAAAGGGTATATTCAATAAGAAGGGATCGACTATGAGGAAACTTTTTCGCCAGTAGCCATGCTTAAGTCCATCCGGAATCTCTTGTCCATTGCGGCTCATCTCGATTATGAGATTTGGCAAATGGATGTCAAGACTGCGTTCCTTAATGGAAATCTGGATGAATGTATCTATATGGTGCAACCATATGGATTCATAGCAAAAGGTCAAGAGTACATGTTATGTAAGCTTAAGAAGTCTATTTATGGGCTTAAGTAGACATCTAGATCGTGGAACATCCGTTTTGATCAAGCAATCAAGTCTTTTGATTTTGATCAATGTCTGAATGATTCATGTGTGTATAAGAAGCACAACGGAAAAGTGGTGGTGTTTTTAGTACTATATGTCGATGATATCCTGCTCATCAGAAACGATGTGAGAGTATTGTCTTCAGTGAAAGTGTGGTTATCCGGCCAATTCAAATAGGACTTGGGAGAAGCTGATCACATCCTTAGGATTAATCTTATGCAAGATTGCAAGAATAGGATGTTGGGCTAATCACAAGCAATTTATATCGATGAGATTCTTGCCTGTTTTAGCATACAGGATTCCAAGAAAGGGTTCCTCCCTTTTAGACATGGAATCAACCTATCCAAGGATCAGTGCCCTAAGACACCTGAGGAGATGAAGGCAGTTCCTCATGCCTCGGCAGTAGAAAGCCTTATGTATGCTATGTTGTGTACTAGACCTGATATTTGCTTTGCCGTTGGCATGGTTAGCAGATTTCAGTCTAATCCAGGCCAAGAACATTGGACTGCAGTGAAACATATACTCAAGTATCTGAAAAGAACTAGAGATCATATGTTGGTGTTCCAATCAGATAGTCTGGTACCTTATGGGTACACAGACTCAGACTTTATGTCAAATAGGGATTCCAGAAAGTCTACCTCGGGATATGAGTTTACCTTGGGAGGAGGAGCCATAATTTGGAGGAGTATCAAGCAATCTTGCATTGCTGATTCTACCATGGAGGCTGAGTATGTGGCAGCTTCTGAAGCAGCCAAGGAGGCTGTTTGACTCAGAAACTTCTTGTTGGATATGGAAGTGGCCCCTTCAGTGCAATCAGCCATTACACTATATTGTGACAATAGCGGTGCAGTTGCTAATTCGAAGGAGCCAAGGACTCACAAGAAGGGTAAACACATAGAGCGTAAGTATCACCTAATTCGAGAGATCGTTCAGAGAGGTGATGTAGCTGTGACCAAAATCGCATCGGTAAACAACCTAGCAGATTCTTTTACGTACAGCTTACAGGCTAAGACTTTTGATAGTCACGTAAAGGGAATGTGAGTGAGATGCATGGCAGCATGACTTTGAGTCTTAGTGGGAGTTTGTTAGGAGGTTATGTAAAAGCTATGTTTTTATATGATGGATTAATATTGTTATGTATTAATCAATTTTATCCCTTTTTTGATGAGAATCTTTTATAGGTAATGTTTGCATAATATTATTGTATGTTGTGCATATGTGTCTTTTATTTTACAAAGTAGATGATCCGGTGTGTAGAGTTCGGCTTACACACAGAAGATCGGATCATCGGTTCTTGTAAAATATAAGATATGGATCACAGTCTTAGATGGAACTGGACACACCATCAGTAGGACTGTAGTACAATGTTTAGTAGGTCTGTCTTGACTACAGGGAACGGTCTAGTTCTAACTTATTGTGCTAGTACACTTTGTGTGTATTGAACGGGACCGCATTGAGGTAGTTGCCTTTGTACTAACTTTATAAGACAATTGGAACCTCATGGTTATTATGAATGCTTATGCTCTTAATCCAAAGATAATTATTAGAGGTATATATTTAATGTTGTTGATTTTGATTCATTAAAGGGTGAGATCTTTATACGGTCAATAGTCTCGGTGAGTTGGGTCGCAACATTATGTATATGACAACTATTAATTATTAATGGAATCCACGTCCTGATAGGGATTGATGATACCCCTTGAGTAAGCTTATAAGTTTCGATTATGTCAAACCCTACAGGTGGATATTTGTATCCGACATTTCGAATAAGTTAAGCGGATAGTCTCAAGTTAAGATGTTGATTAAGTGGGAGATTATTAGTAATTTATTTTAATCAACAGGTATCTGTAATCTTAACGTGGGGAGATTAATAAGTATTTAATATCATTGAGCTCGTAATATAATTGAGATAATGATGGGAGTGCAATCATAATTCTGTAGTGGGGTGAATTATAATTAGTGAAATAAGAAATAGAATCATGGTGGGATTAGGTATTCTTATTTACACTGGGAGCCCAGACTTATTACTCCTTAGGTCCCTATCGTAGCCCTATATATACACGTTGTGCTTTCTAAATCAGATTGACGTTTTAGACGTTTCTATTATTCACAAAATAGAGGCAGATCTAGAGAGGGCAAATAGACCACGAAAGAGTCCACACTCGGTTCGTGTTCTAGGCGTGCAGGGAATAAGATAGAAGATCGTAAGGTGCAGTCGAGCAATATACGTGGCTTATAACAAGACGTGCTATAACAAGTTCTACCAGCGTTCGTGTTCGCAGGGAGTTGAGGTAAAACCCTAATTCCGCCTTGTAGGGTTTTGCGATTTTCTTATTGTCTAATCTGTACGCGTCATTACTGATTTATTGGAATCGTTTCCCAACAATGACGTCACAGAGCAATGACTCAGAGCGACTCTAGTTCTGATATTGATCCCAAGCGAACTCTTGCTCAGTCTCCGTCCTTGGAATCTCTCCTGTGATAAATTGCTCCAAATTGGGGTCCTGTTCTTCTATGTCGTCATTACCTGCAGCTTCTGGCAAATTGATCGCCAAAGCAACCGATTTACCAGGATACGAACGCATCCGTAAGTGATAAATCACCCAGTAGATACCCCTAAATCCACAACCCATAAAATACAACAATAATATAATAATGAGCATAAAGATTAAAATTACAGAAAATCAGGAGCATATTGTGAAATATCTTGTCTTTAAGTGATTTCTAGATTTCTCTACCATGTGAAATAATCCTCCCAAACAACCTCTGAACTATGGCGACTCTGTCGATTTACCCTCTCCTTGCTTGCCCAGCCTGGGGTCCCAGACGAATAAGACCAAACTACATGTCGGGTCAAACTCGGCTGTACCATCACAAGGAGCGAATGATAACCAACCAATCGCGAGAAATGATACCCATACTCCGGTTTCATTTAATAAATTCACCCCGGAATATCCGGAAGATAAATCCAACAGTGCCATGTTCAGGGTTCGCAAGATGATAATCCACCGGTCCTTAACCACAAGTGCCGATATCGACGACCATTCTTTCAGGAAACCCACGGTCCTCGGCCACCTTGGTTATCTCCTGACTGTAATGTCACAACTGTGACTATTTCACTTTCCCTATGGATTTAACGTCTAATTAATTTATTCCAACGTACGAATACCGCCCGGGGTACCTATTGTCCAATTTCTACGTTTACGAAGCAACAATAAGGCAATAACAATTTATCGAAATTCATGAAATTCGTTTCCACAATTTTATTACCTTTATTTTATTAAAACGTCCTTTTGTTATAGTCTTTTAATACTTTATTTGTTATTAGTGATATAACTAGTTTATTAATTATAATTATAATGATAAATTAGTAACTTTTACAATTTTGTAAAATAGTCCACTTATTACTAAACAGTTTAAAATCAATTACTAATAATAATAATAATAATAATTTATCACAAGGATAGTTCTTTCTTCTTCTTTTTTATCTATACTCTAAATATTTTCTTTCCTTAATGATAATGTTAAGTTAAGATTATAAATATCTTTTATCCACTAATTTCCTTTCTAAAATTACTAAATAAAAGTATTATTAATTTTTTTTTTCTCGATCTTAAAATATTATATGTGTAATTATCAAGTAGTAAAAGAAATTTGAGCACACATATAATCTAAAAATATTACTAATTATCCACTTAATCAACCAGATAAATCAAACTGATATAACTAATTCATTTAATACTAAACTGATATTACTCAGTCAAAAAATAATATCAATTCAGTAGTTTTTTAAAATAATAATATCATAAAGATTGTAAAATAAATATCAATAGGGTCATCTTCTACGTGAATAATATCAAATAGATAGTTGGGCCCAGAAATAATATCAAATTGATGAATCTAGCAGAAAATGGACAGTAAGCTGTATTTTTCGTTTGGGATCATTTGAAGCCCCCAAAACACGTCAAAACTTCTCTATTATACTTAGGGCGAATGGGAGAAGAGGTACATACGTTCGGTTTTGATCAAAACAAGCTTTAAACTGGTTTTTGAAATTTTGGTTCGCCGGAGAAGACGATCAGAGTACGGTTGTCCGGGATTGATTTAGGGCCAATGATGGCTGTTTTGGGAAGCTTGAGGTGTGTATGGAAGGTTAGAAGGGTTAATTCGGGTTAAGAGGTGGTACAAAAGCAAACCCACATTTCTCTCTCTTAATCCTCCATGGGAGGAGCTTAAGCTCTTTTTTTTTTTTAGTTCTTTTTCTCTCTTACCTATCTATTGATTTCCTAACTGGACAGTGGTTTGAGAGAGGTGAGGAGTTGTGGCTTTGGAGGTGAGGGAGGGGTAGTTGTTGAACACAAATTTTGAGTCTACGAAAAAGAAGGGAAAAATGTTAAACGAGAGTCAATTTTATTGATGTATGAAATTAGGGTTTACAATCTCTGATGTACTTTCTAATTAAAGAAAATAAAGTCTTCTGATTCTTCTCTTCGGTTGTTGAAACGAGGGCTTGATGCCTGATCTCGAATCGAACGGTGGAATCCTCTCCGAGATTTGTGGAGAAGTTGATGACTTGGGTTGTGTAAAGACTCGTAATTTCTGAAAAATAGTTAAAGGTTTAATAGATATTGAGAATTGAGGAAAATGTGATTTTTGTTAAGCTTATGTGAAATTTGGGTTAATGTGAATTTTGTGGAGTTGATTTGATTTGGGGTTAGAATGGTAAAATCGTAATTAGAGGGAGTACAAGTGTGATTTGTGTGTATCCTAATATATATAGATGTGTGAGTGTGTACAAAATCACAATCCCAAAATATCTCTCTCAAACTCTCGGCTCCCTCTCTCTCTCCTTCGGCTCTCTCTCTCTACTCCTCCACTCTCAAACTCACTCCCAAACTCGAAACCCACCAAGATCCTCCACCAAATCGACTTCCTCAAGTGTTCTAGGCCTCGGGTTGTGTTCGTTCAAGCTCGGAGGAGGAGTATTTCGCTTGGTTTTGAAGTCCTTGGAGCAAGGGCTTGCTCGAATCGCGTGAACTTCAATCTTTGATCATTGAGGTAGGGACTTCTTACTCACTTTATGTGTTTATGAGTTGATTTCATGCTTTAATCGAGTTTAGATCATCAACCATTGTGTCTTCGAAAGCCTGTTGAAATCTGCAAAAAATCGCCCAAAATTGCCTAGGGATCAATCTCCAAGCATGAGGGATCGATCCCTCATTCAAAATCTGGATTTTCCCCTTGGGGGATCGATCCCCATGAGAGGAGGGATCGATCCTTACCCTCTCTGGAAATTATGCTCGTCTTCTGGGTTTCAGCCCAACTTCAAACGGCCATAACTTCCTTGTCCGATATCTGTTTCATGCAAACTTTATATTGAATCGAAGGCTTTGAAGTTAGCTTTATATCGAATCGAATGCACCGTGAGGTTGTTAGGAGTATCGTGAGCTATAGGGGGTAAAGTGGTGAATGTTATGAGTGGACATGAGTTTGTCTAGTGATTCGATGGGTAGTATTGTGACTCGTATCCTCATGTCTCGTCTTGTTGAGCTCTCTAGGTTCCTTTGGCTGTCGTTCTGTTCTATAAGATTTTCGTTTAGAACCTAGCCGGTGGTGTGTTGTGGAGTGGTTGTGGGTTTGGTACGTGACGTAGGACGTCGTAATAGATTTAGAGGAATAATGTGGACTTATAGTATTGACCAATGTACAATAGAACGTGTTTATGAGTTTGTGATACATTATGTGACTTTGGGAAATGTTGTCTTCTTGTATGCGGATTGGTAATGCATGTGTGTATGTGTGAGTTGATCATTTAAATTGAGGGTCCTGCAACGCAAGGTGTGGTAATGCGGAGACTCTAGAGGGCCCGCAACGCAAGGTGTGAAAATGCAGAAACCCAGGTGGAGAGAATTCAATGTGACGCAAGGGGTGGTAACACAGTTGAATGTCTCACATGATGAAAAGAAGTATGATTGACTTTAAAAGTTTGTGTTGAGATATTTGTACTGTTGGTTGCTTGAGATTGTGGTTGTTGAAAAGGGAATTAACGGTTGATCCTATCAAGGTTTATTTAAAGAAAGAAATTTGAGTTTGAAAAGAGGATTTTTATCGAAAATCCTCCGGTATTCTTGAGTGAATCAACGGATTCGGTATTTGGGCACAAATCAACGGATCCGGTATTGATTTCATTTATTGTAATTGATTATTATTTATGTTGAAAATTGAGGGCGTGACAATTTGGTATCAGAGCTTTAGGTTTGAATACCTATAGACCGTGGGTAGACTTAATCTCATGGGTTCAAAAGTCATTGCATATTTTAACAAAAACATTTGTGTGCTTGCATGACCGACGTTCGTTCACCGATGTGGCTTTGCATTTACGTTTACTCTAATAGGTGGAATGTTGGTGACCCGTGTGTGGGAAAAATGGAAGTTTGGCCTGTGCGTAGGGGGTGTGGCAGCGTTTGTTGTTATTGTTGTGGTTTCCGTTAGCAGTCTTGTTATTAAATTCTATGTGGTAAGATGCCTTTTAGATGAGCTGGAAAGTTGTGAAGGATTGTGGTGGTTATGCGTAGTGGCGAGGTCGATACGTGAGAGATGATATCCGTTAGTATGTAAAAGAAGTGTGAGACTGCTAGTAAGATTTGTGAGTTAAGTACTTGATGTGTTTTATTTGGATTGTGCAGATTACTTGTTAAATTTTGAATACTTTAAGTAATTTTTATGTGAAGTGAGATGTATCATAGCCAGAGGATTGAACAAGTGAGTGACTTGAATGTATTTGAAGGGATGATGTTTTGTTGTGGTAGTGATTGTGGTTTGTTTTGTTATAGTAGTCATTGAGGTAGAGATTTTAAGTATAGGTAAGACAAGTTGAGCCTTCGTAGAAAGTTGTAAGTATCTGAGATTGACTTAGGAAGATGAGAGTTATAGGTAGGGTGTCTAGATATGGTATGTGTCTTTTGGACATCCAGGCGACTACCGATGAGATCCAGTTGGAAGAGGCGCTTGATCACCGCACCTTCTAGATGGAAGTCTCGGAAAGTCAATTGGATATTAGGTTTATACTTAGGGGTAAGATCTCTAGGTTTGAGATAGATATCTGTATACAGAAATTTCTTAGAAAAGGATGTGTTATGGTATCATTTTAGCCATTGTAGTGATTGTCATAGTATTGTTGTTATGAAGGGTCGGTAGGAGAATATTAGTTGTGTTGTTTGGTAAGAGGGAAAATAAGATATAACGAGAAGGATAGTGATGCAATCTAAGGCAATTGGTTAATGTAAGGTAAGGTAAGGAAATTGTTCGAAGTAAGGGTGATATGAGGGTGAACTATTAAGGGCGATAAAGAAGGGGAGTATAGTTGGTGTCCTTAGTTGGAATGGTGTGAAATTGGTGGTGAGCGGGACTGTTAGAGGATGTTGGTGCGAGTGAGATTGATTCTTAAGTGACGAAATAGTTGGAGTCTTAGAATGTGACGAGAAGTATAGACATGTTGTTAGGTTGTAAAGTTGTTGAAATGGAGGAATGATTAAAATTGATAACACGTGTATTTATGATGTGAAGTTGTGATGTTTAAGACTGTGAACATGAGAAATACGTGATTGATATGACTAAACGAATGAGAATGCTCGAGATTGGTAAAGTGAATAGATATCGTGTGAGGTATTATGAGATTGAAAAGAATAAGATGACTGATGGGATTCCTAAAGCCATGAATTGTGAAATAGCGGATACTCGGTGAGTCCGTTGGACATTCGGGGAGTTCATTGGATACTGAGCGAGTATGTTAATGCTTGAATATGTTTGGTGTTATGTGAGTTATTAAATTGTACGGTTGGTTTGTTGGGATATGTTGTGTATGAAATTCGTTTCTATTTAGCTTTAATCTACATGTTTGACTCGTTATGTAATTTCAATGTGAGTAGTTTGCTCTTTGAATGTGGCTCGGAATAGACTCGGAGGTGTGTGGGTGTGTGCTACGAGGAGAGGAAATTATTGTTAAAATCTGACGTGTGTCCTTCTTTTACTAGCCATAGTGGAATGTAAGGTTTAAAAAGGGTAGAATTTAACTCCATGTATATATTGTGTCCTTGCTACTCCTATGTGTGATACGATTAGAGAATTAGATGCAAAATGGTTTCTGTGATATGTCAACCCATAGTTGGGAGTGGTTAGTGACTAGCGGTAAGGAAAATAGTGGATCTGAGAGTTTATATGAATGATTGCAAGGTTAATTCGTGTTGAGATACGTAGAGACGACACATTATGATAGAAGTGGGTTTAGTCTGCTAAAGCAAAAGAAAGAGGTCGATGATGAATTTGAATGAATTAGGGAACATGGAATAGTGTTAGAATTTGGTTGTGTTTAAATGTTAGAGGGACAAAAATGGTGTTTAAGGTTTGTGCAAAGTTCATAAGAAAGAGTGATGTGGATAAAAAGAGGTGTGAGTTGGAGATCATGACTAGCAATTTGTTTTATGTACGTTTGGTGTCTGTGTCTATCCTTAGTACTATTAATAGAATTGAATCGATTATGAGGTGTGTTTGCCTTGGGAGTTAAAGCGGATGTCAATAGCTTTGAGGCGTAAGAAGTTTAATTATGGCGAATTGGTGTTAAAATCGAGCAGAGGGTGATAGTCATTATGAAGTCTGATCTTTGGAATTTTGGGTTTCTCGGTTTCATTACCGTAGAGATTATTCGAGGTTTTCTAGATCGACAGTTGGCATTGATTAGGAAAAAGAGAACGTGGAATTCAGAGTTTGGGGAAACGAGAGGGTATAAGTCCTTGAATCTCGGAGTGAGTGTTAGAATTTGAGTGTCAGTGAAGGTTGAGATTTCATGAGAATGATTAGAGGTTGGCGTAGTTCTTGAGAAGAAACCGGTGAGCATCCTAGGTATACGAGATTGACTGTTGAGTGGTAGGACCATACCGTTAATGAGAGATTTTGTGGAGAAAAAATGGTAAGGGAAAGTCAACGTAGGGAAGGAAGAATGAGGTTTTGGGCTATGGAATTGTGATATGAGGTTCGGTATTGTGAATGACGGCTTAGCTGGATTTGGTTTAACAAATTTCGAGGACGAAATTTCTTTAAGGAGGGTAGGATGTAGAGACCCGTAATTTCTGAAAAATAGTTAAAGGTTTAATAGATATTGAAAATTGAGGAAAATGTGATTTTTGTTAAGCTTATGTGAAATTTGGGTTAATGTGAATTTTGTGGACTTGATTTGATTTGGGGTTAGAATGGTAAAATCGTAATTAGAGGGAGTTCAAGTGTGATTTGTGTGTATCCTAGTATATATAGATGGGTGAGTGTGTAGGAAATCACAATCCCAAAATATCTCTCTCTCAAACTCTCGGCTCCCTCCCTCTCTCCTTCGGCTCTCTCTCTATCTACTCCTACACTCTCAAACTCACTCCCAAACTCGAAACCCACCAAGATCCTCCACCAAATCGACTTCCTCAAGTGTTCTAGGCCTCGGGTTGTGTTCGTTCAAGCTCGGAGGAGGAGTATTTCGCTTGGTTTTGAAGTCCTTGGAGCAAGGGCTTGCTCGAATCGCGTGAACTTTGATCTTTGATCATTGAGGTAGGGATTTCTTACTCACTTTATGTGCTTATGAGTTGATTTCATGCTTTAATCGAGTTTAGATCATCAACCATTGTGTCTTCGAAAAGCTGTTGAAATCTGCAAAAAATCACCCAAAATCACCTAGGGATCGATCCCCAAGCATGAGGGATCGATCCCTCATTCAAAATCTGGATTTTCCCCTTGGGGGATCGATCCTCATGAGAGGAGGGATCGATCCCTCCCCTCTCTGGAAATTCTGCTCGTCTTCTGGGTTTCAGTCCAATTTCAAACCGCCATAACTTCCTCGTTCGTTATCCGTTTCATCCAAACTTTATATCGAATCGAAGACCTTGAAGTCAGCTTTCATTTACCACCGGAATCACCTTAAGAGTCTTAGTACAAAGAAAGTTATGATCATTTGAGTAGAGGTGTGTCAGTCTGCCGATGTTTGTGGCTATTCCTAAGGTTGTTCTCGTTCCGTGTTATGATTCCCTATATAATTAGAACATGTTTAAGTCACTCTTGAGCATGATTGCTTATGTCCTAATGACTCATTGTCCGATTTTGTCTGTTGGCACTCGTTAGAGCATAATATCAGTGACGTTGGTTAGAGAATGCACCGTGACGTTTTTAGGAGTATCGTGAGCTATAGGGGTAAAGTGGTGAATGTTATGAGTGGACATGAGTTTGTCTAGTGATTCGATGGGTAGTATTGTGACTCGTATCCTCATGTCTCGTCTTGTTGAGCTCTCTAGGTTCCTTTGGCTGTTGTTCTGTTCTATAAGATTTTCGTTTAGAACCTAGCCGGTGGTGTGTTGTGGAGTGGTTGTGGGTTTGGTACGTGACGTAGGACGTCGTAATAGATTTAGAGGAATAATGTGGACTTATAGTATTGACCAATGTACAATAGAACGTGTTTATGAGTTTGTGATACATTATGTGACTTTGGGAAATGTTGTCTTCTTGTATACGGATTGGTAATGTATGTGTGTATGTGTGAGTTGATCATTTAAATTGAGGGTCCTACAACGTAAGGTGTGGTAATGCGGAGACTCTAGAGGGCCCGCAACACAAGGTGTGAAAATGCGGAATCCCAGGTGGAGAGAATTCAATGTGACGCAAGGGGTGGTAATACAGTTGAATGTCTCACATGATGAAAAGAAGTATGATTGACTTTAAAAGTTTGTGTTGAGATATTTGTACTGTTGGTTGCTTGAGATTGTGGTTGTTGAAAAGGGAATTAACGGTTGATCCTATCAAGGTTTATTTAAAGAAAGAAATTTGAGTTTGAAAAGAGGATTTTTATCGAAAATCCTCCAGTATTCTTGAGTGAATCAATGGATCCGGTATTTGGGCACAAATCAATGGACTCTGGCATTCAAGCTCGAATCAACGGAGCTTGACCCATAACGGTCTTGAGTTTTCTCGAAATTGTTTTGAAAATCAAAAGGAAAAAGTTTTATGAAATGAGACTCTATGGTGAACGGTATGAAATGAGGAAGTTGCTTGTGGCATTCATTTGAAAAGTCATTTTGATAATTGAACAGTTGTAATTTGTTAGATTGACATGAGTTTAAAAGCTGCTTCTAGTTGACATGTGAATAGTTAAAGTTATCTCTATGACTTCTAGAATCCCGAGATATAATTTCGTCAGTTCTTCGATAACACCTCTTGTAGCTCTTGTTCGCTTGTTGGGTCTCATTCGCGTTTGGTGCATTACTTCATCGCATTTTCATATAACTTGAGTATAGATTTCTCTACTGGGCTAGTGTAGCTCAACCTATCATTTTCAGGTACAAAACAAGGATGTTGGCATGGTGTCATCTCGTACTTGTTGATCATGTGTTTCAAAGGTATAAAAGAGGCGAATGTTTGCATTTGTTTTGAAGGATGTATTTGAAAGAATGATTATTGTAAACTGTAATAATAAATTTTGGTATTTTGAAAACTTGGGGCTTTGAGCTAGGATTGTAATATTTGAATTTAAATTTGTGAACAGGGGGGAGAAATGTCTTTTAGGTATTATCGGTACTCCAGTAGTGATTTCATTTATTGTAATTAATTATTATTTATGTTGAAAATTGAGGGTGTGACAGGTTGAATGTTTTCTTCGAGGCTTTGATTCGAAGAACTTATTGTAGGATGGAGACTTCAAGAATTCTAAAGGGCTTGAGGGCTTTGATCCTCAGAGCTCTGGAGCTTGTGTTCTTCAATGTGCAGATGAAAAATATGAGAGGAAAACACTTCTATTTATAGAGATGTAGGATGAAGAGTCATGACAAATCTCTACTTCTTTCATATTTATCTCTCTTTAATTATTTCTTTACTTAACGTAAAAGAAATAATTAAAATTCAATAATTATCCTACTTTTCTTTATTTTAAGAAAGACAATTATTTGTGAAGAGAAACACAATTATTATTTTACCAAGTGGCTTAATTTGATTGACCGAGCTCAATAAAAATAGTAACTGCGTCACTTTGACGCGTGGCACCATTTGATTGGCTTATACGCATCATCTTGGCTTTCGACCTAAAGACACTTGGCAGCATTTGATTGGCCATTTATCGTGCCCTATTTATTAGGTCCCGCAACACATGGCAACTTGTGATTGAATGAAAATTTTACATGCCTACAGATGCCCCCTCGAGACTTGCTCATGCATGAAAGTGAGTAGGTCTCGAAAATATTGACTTGATTTGATGCCAAAAATTTGTATATTCGGCAAAAACTTCTTTTGCTTGGAACTTGAAGTGAGCTTGATTCTCCAAAACTCAACTCACGAGCTGAGCTGAAATTTGAGGCCAAGGAATTGTTCAGCCCAATACTTAAAACCCACGTGAAGTGAATATAAAATTTGAAGCGATTCCTTTTTGATGAATAAACTTGAATTTGGTCTGTGATACTTGACGTTAATTTGACTTGTAAAATTTCAACTCATAGGCCTGTTAGTAATTTATTTTAATCAACGGGTATCTGTAATCTTAACGTGGGGAGATAAATAAGTATTTAATATCATGGAGCTCGTAATATAATTGAGATAAGGAAGGGAGTGCAATTATAATTCTGTAGTGGGGTGAATTATAATTAGTGAAATAAGAAATAGAATCCTGGTGGGATTAGGGTTTCTTATTTACACTAGGAGCCTTGACTTATTACTCCTTAGGTCCCTATCGTAGCCTTATATATACACGTTATGCTCTCTAGGTCAGTGAGAGATTTTCTATTATTCACGAAATAGAGGCAAGCTTAGAGAGAGCAAACGGATCACGAAAAAATCCACACTTGGTTTGTATTCTAGACGTGCAGGGAATACGATAGAAGATCATAAGGTGCAATCGAGCAGTGTTTCCAAGTGTCCAAGTTCCAAAGTGCCTAAGTGCCGTGAAAGACGTGCTATAACAAGTTCAACCAGCGTTCGTGTCGCAGGGAATTGAGGTGAAACCCTAATTCCGCCTTGTAGGGTTTTGCAGTTTTTCTTGTTGTCTAATCTGTACGCGTCATTACTGGGTTCTGGGAATAGTTTCCCAATAGTGCTATCAAAGCAGGCTGTAATCACGCGTATGGATTAAACAAGCCATGTTGTCCGTAGGTTATAGAGGGTAGAACGTATAACTGTGCTAACCCTTGTTTTGCAGCGTTCTTACCTAGCTATTACAGTCACATGATTTTTTGTTGATTTTGTGTGATTGGATCCCACATAATTTTTGTGTGGTTATTGTTATTTATTGGGTATCATGATTATTTTTCGTGGTTGTAATAATTAACGAAGCATGTGTTATTTATTGGGTGTAACGATTATTTTTTGTTGTTGTAATAATTAACGTAGCATGTGAACTCCAATGAAGGCATAAGATCGATGTATGTATGTTTCTTCAATTGTAATAGTATTCGATGGTTATTCGGAGATCGAAGAAATGAGATACAGAAGATACAAGTTGTTTGGCTCGCAACAGTTTTTTTTCAGATTCGTAGGGTCTGATTGCAGGGATATTTCGACCCAGTAAACGTTGGAATTAGAAAATCTATTCCACACAGAAGTTGTAGATAATTGAATTTCGAATCCAACCCAATTTGAATCACTTCAATCGGAGGTCGGATGAGGAAGATATGGCCAAAATACTGAAGACTGTGCAGTTTATGCGGGAATATATCAAATCCGAATTTTCTTGCCTAAGCACGGTTGGATTTTGGTTTCCTTGATTGATTCAAAGTATCTAAATCTTCCACACAAGTATAACTGAAGGATTTCAACGTTGGAAGGATTGCTTAAGGATTTCAAGTTTGGAAGGACTCCTTATTGCTTAAAGATTTCAAGTTTGGAAGGATTCCTTATTGCTCAAGTATTGCATCTTTGACCATAATAGCTGGATTCTTTATCTTGTATTTTCTTATTAATTGTGTTTCCATATTGTTTGCATATGTGATAGTTTACCATATTGGGACAACATGGTAATATTTGGCTTTTGACCTAGATCACGTTTTTTTGTAAACTCAAAAATTTGATTACCCTCACAAATTTTTAAATAACTAAGTGGGAGAGGAAATTTATTTTGGATAAATCCCATGGTCTCCATTGCTAGTTCGTAGGTGATATAATTAATTTTGTGTGTTGGTTTCAGAACCTTCCTCTCTATCGGACAAAATTAATTGTGGCATCATCGGTACAAACTTCCTAACGGGATAGCTCTAAGATAATTGTTGTGTGGGTCACTTCTCCATCTGAGGTGATTCATAACGGAACAATAGGTCTAAAAGCTAGGTAATGGTATACACTTAGCTATAAATAATAATATCCTCTCTATCTGAGTCACTGTTATTATTTATAGGACCGAAGCAATATTGACTATTTAATTTTGCTTGGCATGGTATAGTGTCTAGATAGTAAAATTAAAAGGTTGTGCCTATCTACACGAATGATGAAGAGTAGACGACCTTCCCATCGAGGCATGCTCTTCACGGTGTGTAGGGTTGCCAATATTTTTCTTTTAACATGTAGTTAAGGGAACCAATATTAAAATGAAATTCAAGTTTTTTATTGCCCTTCATAATTGTTGTTATGTGATTCTCAGATTCAAAAATGGGGTTTTTTTTTTTCAATCCACTTGCAATTATTCTCAAAGAAAATAAACTTACGAGATCGAATTATATTGACTGGAAAAAGAATTTGGATATTGTGTTAACTGCTGAGGGACACAAATTTGTGTTGTTTAAGGTATGCCCTCCTAGACCTGATGAGAATGCCACATAACAGGAAGCAAAACTTTGTAAAAATTGGTGAGTATCACCCATGTTGGAGGGACCCCGATTAAGGATCATGTTTTGAAGATGATAGCTCATCTTAATAAACTAGAGATCCTTGGAGTTGAAATTGATGGGGAAACCCAGATCGATTTCATTCTTAACTCACTGCAGTCTGAGAGTTTTAAGTAATTTCGCCTAAACTATTATATGAACAAAATGCATTTATCTTTGGCGAAACTTCTTAAGGAACTCCAAGCAGCTAAGGGTCTTTTGGTTTTGAAGAAACCACCATCAATGTTAGTGGCAGAAAAGGCTTCTACTTCTAAGCTGAAATGCAAGAAGAAGCAAAACAAGTCTCAGAAAAAAGGTTGTGGAGGCAGTTCATGCGCCTTAAGGTCGAGTGAAAAAGCCTGCAGACAAGTGTTTTCATTGCAAGCAGAAAGAACACTGGAAGTAGGAATGTCCATTCTATCTCAATAAGGTGAACAATCAGGATAAATCTTTTTCATTAGTTGTTGAATCACGTTTAGTGGTGTTATCTACCAGTACCTGGTGTGTAAATACGGGAGTCACTAATCATGTTTGCAATTTGTTGCATGGGTTCCAGGAAACCAGAAGACTCAGTGATGGAGAGATTTATCTATATATGGGAAATGTTACGAGAGTGGCAACAGTTGCAATAGGAAATGTCTTTTCAAATTTTAGTAGTAATAGGAGTTTAATTTTGAGAGATTGCCTTTATGTTCCATCTATTAGAAGAAACTTGGTTTCAGTTTCTAAGTTGATCAAGGATGGATATTTGGTGGATAATCTCTACATTATTAATCCTATATTTTCTCTTGTGCGATTGCATGAATTGAATAACACTAATAATTTGCCATGTAAGAGAAAGAAGCCTTCTAAATTGAACTAAACGTATCTTTGGCACTTACGCCTTGTTCAAATTAATCTGAATAGGATTTCTAGACTGGTCAGGGATGGACCTTTAGGTTCATTGGAAGTTGAGTAACTTCCAGTCTGTGAATCCTGTTTAGAAGGTAAGATGACCAAGAGACCTTTTTTAGCTAAAGGATATAGAGCCAAAGAGCCGTTGGAATTGGTTCGCTCTGATTTGTGTGGGCCTATAAATGTCCAAGCTAGAGGTGGTTTTGAGTACTTTGTCACTTTATTGATAATTACTCAAGATATGGATACATTTATTTGATGCGCCGTAAGTCCGAATGCTTTGAGAAATTCAAGGAGTATAGGGCGGAAACGGAAAAGCGTCTGGGTGAATGTCTCAAGACACTACGATCTGATCGTGGTGGCGAATACCTCTTGGGAGAGTTTAGGAACTACTTGTCAACTGAAGGGATTACGTCCCAGCTATCAGCTCCAGGTATGCCACAACAAAATGGTGTAGCATAGAGAAGGAATAAGACTCTTATGGATATGGTCAGATCAATGATGAGTTATTCAGATTTACAAATTTTGTTTTGGGGACATGCACTAGAAATGACAGCGTATATTCTTAACTTGGTACCATCTAAGTCAGTACCATCTACGCCCACAGAACCGTGGACTGGGCGCAAACCTAGTTTGTGGCATGTTCGGGTTTGGGGTAGTCCAGCACATGTGCTGAATGGGAACGCAGATAAATTGGAATCAAGGACATAAGTTTGTCTGTTTGTGGGGTACCCTAGAGGAACGAAATGTGGATTATTTTATAGTTCTAAGGATCAGAAGGTCATTGTTAACACCAATGCCCGATACTTAGTGGAGGACTATGTGATAGACTACAAGCCCAGAAGTAAAATTGTTCTAGTGGGACTGAGAGGAGAGAGATCGGCACAAACTTCTTTACCACCAGTAGTGCAGGAGGAAACACCATAAGTGACATTTGTAGAGGCACCTATTGAGACACCGGTACCTCGTCGTAGTGGGAGGGTTATTGTTCCACCCAGTCGGTATACGTTGTTGGGAGAGTCTTTTGAAATGATCCCTGATGATCAACATGCCGAACCCTGTAACTACAATGAGGCATTTCAAGATAAAGATGTGGAACTTTGGCAAAAGGCTATGAAATCAGAGATGGAGTCTATGTACTCTAATCAGGTCTGCATTCCTTAATGGAAATCTGGATGAGTGCATCTATATGGTGCAACCAGATGGATTCATAGTGAAAGGTCAAGAGCACATATTGTGTGCAAGCTTAAGAAGTCTATTTATGGGCTTAAGTAGGCATCTAGATCTTGGACCATCCGTTTTGATCGAGCAATCAAGTTTTTTGGTTTTGATCAATGTCCGGATGAGTCATGTGTGTATAAGAAGCGCAACGAAAAAGTGGTAGTGTTTCTAGTGCTATATGTCGATGATATCCTGCTCATCGGAAACGATGTGGGAGTGTTGTCTTCAGTGAAAGTGTGGTTATCCGGCCAATTCGAAATGGACTTGGGAGAAGCCGATCACATCTTTGGGATTAAGCTTATACGAGATTGCAAGAACAAGATGTTAGACTTATTACAAGTTACTTATATCGATCGAATTCTTGCCCGTTTTAGCATGCAGGATTCCAAGAATGGGTTCCTCCCTTTTAGACATGGAATCAACCTATCCAAGGATTAGTGTCCTAAGACACCTGAGGAGATGAAGGCAGTTCCTCATACTTCGGCAGTAGGATGCCTCATGTATGCTATGCTGTGTACTAGACCTGATATTTGCTTTGCCGTTGGCATGGTTAGTAGATTTCAGTCTAATCCAGGGCAAGCGCTTTGGACTGCAGTGAAACATGTACTCAAGTATCTGAAAAGAACTAGAGATCATATGTTGGTATTCCAGTCAGAGAGTCTGGTACCTTGTACACAGACTCAAACTTTATGTCAGACAAGGGTTCCATAAAGTCTACCTCCGGATATGTGTTTACCTTAGGAGGTGGAGCCATAAGTTGGAGGAGTATCAAGCAATCGTGGATTGATTGATTCCACCATGGAGGCCGGGTATGTGGTAGCTTCTTAAGCAACCAAAAAGGTCATTTTGGCTTAGAAACTTCTTGATGGATCTAGAAGTGATTCATTTAATGCAATTAGCTATTACATCTATTGTGACAATAGTGGTGGAATTGCTAACTCTAAGGAGTCATTGACTCATAAGAAGGAAAACACATCGAGTGTAAGTATCACCTGATTCGAGAGATCGTTCAGAGAGGTGATGTAGCTGTGACCAAGATCGCATCGATAAACAACTTAGCAGATTCTTTTACGTATAGCTTACAGGCTAAGACTTTTGATAGTCACGTAAAGGGAATGTGAGTGAGATGCGTGGCAGCATGACTTTGAGTCTTAGTGGGAGTTTGTTAGGAGGTTATGTAAAAGTTATGTTTTTTTATGATGGATTAATATTGTTATGTATTAATCAGTTTTATCCCTTTTTTGATGAGAATCTTTTATGGACAATGTTTGCATAATATTTTTGAATGTTGTGCATGTGTGTCTTTTATTCTACATAATAGATAATTCAGTGTGTAGAGTACGGCTTACACACAGAAGATTAGATCATCGGTTCTTATGGAATATAAGAGATAGTTCACAGTTTTAGATGGAATTTGACACACCATCGGTAGGACTGTAGCACAATATTTTAGTAGGTCTGTCTTGACTACAGGGAATGGTACTAATTCCAACTCATTGTGCTAGTACACTTTGTGTGTATTGAACGGGACCGCTTTGAGGTAATTGTCTTTTTACTAACTTCATAAGATAATTGGAACCTCATGGTTATTATGAATGCTTATACTCTTAATCCAAAGATAATTATTAGAGGTATATATTTAATGTTGTTGATTTTGATTCATTAAAGGGTGAGATCTTTATACGGTCAATAGTCTCGGTGAGTTGGGTCGCAACATTATGTATATGACAACTATTAATTATTGATGGAATCCACGTCCCAATAGGGATTGATTATACCCCCTTGAATAAACTTATAAGTTTCGAATATGTCAAACCCTGCAGGTGGATTTGATATCCGACATATTGAATAAGTTAAGCGGATAGTCTCAAGGTTAAGATGTTGATTAAATGGGAGATTGTTAGTAATTTATTTTAATCAACGAGTATCTGTAATCTTAACGTGGGGAGATAAATAAGTATTTAATATTATGGAGCTCGTAATATAATTGAGATAAGGACGGGAGTGCAATTATAATTCTGTAGTGGGGTGAATTATAATTAGTGAAATAAGAAATAGAATCCTGGTGGGATTAGGGTTTCTTATTTACATTGAGAGCCCTGACTTATTACTCCTTAGGTCCCTATCGTAGCCTTATATATGCACGTTATGCTCTTTAGTTCAGTGAGAGATTTTCTATTATTCATGAAATAGAGGCAAGTTTAGAGAGAGCAAACGGATCACGAAAAAGTCCACACTTGGTTCATGTTCTAGACGTGCAGGGAATACGATAGAAGATCGTAAGGTGCAATTGAGCAGTATACGTGGCTTATAGCAAGACGTGCTATAACAAGTTCAACCAGCGTTCGTGTCGCAGGGAGTTGAGGTGAAACCCTAATTCCGCCTTGTAGGGTTTTGCAGTTTTTCTTGTTGTCTAAACTGTACACGTCATTACTGAATTCTGGGAATGGTTTCCCAACAAGGCCAAGTTAAAATTTCGGTTTCCGATTCCCTGATGTAATGAAATTTGGTGACCCAAATTATTTTAACCCAAGTGAAAGGCTTAGATCAAGCCTAGATGAATTAACTGGCCCATTGAGACAGATTTCCGCCGCCTTGAATATCCCGTGCTCGGAGACCACCGCTTTAACACAATCGTGTTTGAATAGGAGTAGAATTCCAAATCCTTTTCCAATTGGGAATTTGCCTTGTCTTGTTCTATATATTGAGAAGAAGCACCACCGAATCCTCATTATTGAATCTTGAAAAGCAATCCCTAAATGCTACTGTAAGTTGTGCCTTTTTTCCCTTGGCTTCCTGTCTTTTATACTTGTTGGAGCTTTCTTAACTATACCAGACACATGCCATGTATTTCGTCTTTTCCCAAGCATAACTATATATCCAAACAAAGCAACGTGGCCCTTTTTTTTTGACTTTCTTCTTGCTGCAATTTCCATGCTGTTCGCTTTATGTTTCACCATCAAAGAGCCAGTGGGATATTTTGCTTTAAACACCCAAGAAATTTTCTCGTCTCTTTTGACTGTTTATTTTTTCTTCTCATACGAGTCTACGTAGCACTCCGTATTTCAGTAGCACCCAACTCTTCTTCATGAAAAAAAAAAAATATTTTGCTTTCCTGTCTTCGTCTCTTTTAGCTCTTCGTCTGTGAACCGAAATTTTAAAGGTTACTAGATTAGAATTTTTTTACTGATACAAAGTAAACCCTTTATTTTTTGTACTGAGCATGTCAACAAAAATACATGGTATTCTTTGACTAGTTGTACGTGGTACCATTGTATTGATGGTAAAACAATTGAACGCTTTTCCTTTGCACGGCACATGCTCTCTGAACAGAATTTCGGTTAACATATGATCCGACTTTGTGACTTGAAGCCTATGGCCAAAACCAATTTTTGCTTCCTCTGGATTTTGCTTCGTGTACCAAAAAAAACAATCTTGCTTCCTCTGAATTTGTCACTTGTAATTTTGTCACACACCTGTTGCTACTTGAAACTTTTTTCCATGACAACACATGTTCTCTAACCTTGCAAAAGGTTTTCAAGTCTGTGAAAGAATAGCTTAAGAATTTGTATACGGCAACTTGCGTCTGTATTGCTGAAAATATATGCGATAAATTTCCATACCATTGCTCCGTTAATCCACAATCGCACTTCGGGGTAGTGTAATGAAATTTTTTTTCCTACTCGCTGAATGTTTGATCTTTCCTTTATTTGCAGGTATCAAAAATCCTTAAGTCTTTACCGTCTCCGAGAATTTCGATCTCAATTTTTAGAAAAACAGCGCCTTGACTTTCTCATCTGTTTACCAGCTCTTTGATTTTCCTTTTAATGCTCTATAGTTGTTTTCTTTTGCAGACTTGACGATTGGTGTTTTCCAATTCCTTCTTCGAGTTCTAAGCTTCGCTACTGTTATTTCTTCGAGCTCTGCTCCGTAACTTCTTCGAGCTCTGCTCCGCCGTTTCTTCGAGTTTTAAGGCTCCGCAGCTTCTTCGAGCTTTAAGGCTCCGAAGCTTTTTCAAGCTCTAAGGCTCCGCTGCTTCTTCGAGCTATGCTCCGCAGCTTCTTCGAGCTTTAAGGCTCTGCAGCTTCTTCGAGCTCTGCTCCGCAGCTTCTTCGAGCTTTAAAGCTCTGCAGCTTTTTCGAGCTCTAAGGCTCCGCCGCTTCTTCGAGTTTTAAGGCTCCGCAGCTTTTTCGAGCTCTAAGGCTCCGCCGCTTCTTCGAGCTATGCTCCGCCGCTTCTTCGAGCTATGCTCCGCAGCTTCTTTGAGCTCTGCTCCGTCGCTTCTTCGAGCTTTAAGGCTCTGCAGCTTCTTTGAGCTCTGCTCCGCAGCTTCTTCGAGCTTTAAGGCTCCGCAGATTTTTCGAGCTCTAAGGCTCCGCCGCTTCTTCGAGCTCTGTTCCGCAGTTTCATCGAGCTTTGCTCCGCCGCTTCTTCGAGCTTTAAGGCTCTGCAGCTTCTTCGAGCTCTGCTTCGCAGCTTCTTCGAGTTTTAAAGCTCCGCAGCTTTTTCGAGCTTTGCTCCGCTGCTTCTTCGAGCTTTAAGGCTCTGCAGCTTCTTTGAGCTCTGCTCCACCGCTTCTTCGAGCTTTAAGGCTTTGCAACTTCTTCGAGCTATGCTCCGCAGCTTCTTCGAGCTTTGCTCCGCCGCTTCTTTGAGCTTTAAGGCTCTGCAGCTTCTTCGAGCTCTGCTCCGCAGCTTCTTCGAGCTTTAAGGCTCCGCAGCTTGTGAATTACTTTTTGTCAAAGACTATGCCAAGGAAGAGCTCATCAAAGGTCACTGTGGTATTGAAGCTAGCCTATACCACGCTAAGAAGGTCCTTGAATCCTACCACGATGTCGAAGGTTCTTGAAGCCTGCCACGATGTTGAAGCCAACTTTTGACCGGCGAGTTGAAGCCAATCTTACTAGGAAGGTTCTACCATGAAGTTGGAGTGACCAGCAAAGGCAAACGAGAGCGAGGGAGCAACTCTACCTTCTACCATCATTCTTGGAGTTTGATGGATTTAGACAAAAGCATGCCAAGGCAAGCCAACTACTCTACCTTCTACAATCATCTGTGAAGTTGGACAGCCTATTGCAAAAGCAAGCCAGACCCAAGGAGCGATTCTACCCTCCACAATCATCCGTTCAACATGAGGATTCATGCAAAGCAAGCCAACACATCTGCCATCCATGAAGTTGAAGAGATTGTAGTAGAAGCAAGCGAAAGCAAGAGAGCGACTCTACCTTCTGCATGTTTTGTGAGTCGGAGGGACCACAAAAGGAGCACACCAAGGCAATAGAGTGACTCTACCTTTTATGATCATCCATGGAGTCAGAAGGATTTAGCAGAAGCAAACGAAGGCAAGAGAGCGACCTTGTGCCATCACCAACGAAGCTGGAGAGTTCATGCCAAAGCAAGCTGAGGCAAAGAACAAATCTTCCTCTTGCCATCCAACATGAAGATTGAGGGGGCACTCTAACGTGGATATGCTTGGAGCGCTTTAGGTCTACGTTTGCATAGAAGATGTGTTGGGGAGCATGAGGTCTCAATTTGAACTTTAAGACTAAGGATATACCAGTTCTTTTGAGAAGTCAAATGAACAATCCGTCCACACGATCCACCACATGTTGCTTTCATTGATTTGGTTTGAGAAATAAAATTCAACTTTTAGTCTACTTATCCCTTGAAGGATAAAGTAAACACAATTTTTTTTTGTTATGACTGTGCTTTGAATTGAAATTCTAAGCTACCTTCGTACCCAAAATGAGATCAAGCCAAATGTAGTTCAAAAGGATTATTTCTTTGTTTTTGTTTTTGGATGACTGAGCTCAAAATTCAAGCTGCCTACGTACCCTTGAAAAGGGATCAAGTCAAACGTAGTTCATATTTTGTTTTTTGTTTTTTTTGGGGGCTGTGCACAGTTTTAACTCATGCGGGCCAGGAGCAACATGCAGTTTAGGCTCATGCGTCATGGAGTAATGCTTGTTTTTCAAGGGTAGTAGCGCTTCAAGAATTTGCCATTTATGGGGCCAACTCTTAAGCCATCTTCAACAACCAATTTGTAGGCGCCACTTGAGTAAATTTCTTGCACCACATATGGTCCATCCCACTTGGAAATGAATTTGCCACCGATTTTATGGGTGGTATTAATGGGCCTTCTTACAGCAAGAACCAAATCTCCTTTCTGAAAAGAATGAAGACGAACCTTCTTGTCGAATGATTTCGACATGCGGGCTTGATAGCATTCAAGACATTGTTGTGCCTCAAGCCTCTTTTCGTCAAGTGCTTCTAGCTCTTCAAGGCGCAAGCGAGCATTGTCTTCATGAGTGAGACCTTCTTGAATGGCGATCCTTAAAGATGGAATCTGACGCTCAAGCGACAAAACAGCTTCCACACCACACACTAATGAATACGGAGTGGCTTGTGTAGGCGTTCGATACGTGGTTCGATATGCCCAAAGAGCTTCTTCCATTCTCTCAAGCCAATCTCTTTTTGCTTTGGCAACCACTTTTTTCAATAAGTTCCCAAGAGTCTTGTTGAATGCTTCCGCAAGACCATTTGTAGGTGGATTGTACATAGTAGAAGCATGTTGTTTGAAGCCAAACTTCTGACAAAGTCTAGTTATGCACTATTGCAGAAGGACTTTCCATTGTCTGTGATGACATAGCGCGGTACACCATATCTAAAAATGAGATGAGTAAGGATGAAGTTGACGACATTTTCCTTCTTCACTTTCTTCAATGGAATGGCCTCCGCCCATTTGGAGAAGTAGTCAGTCGCAGCCAAAATGTATAAGTGGCCACCAGAAGACTTTGGCAAAGGCCCCACGACATCCAGCCCCCATGCATCAAAAGGCCACGAAGCGACAGTTGGATGGAGCAGTTCTGGCGGTTAATGTATAAAGTTGGCGTGGATTTGGCAAGCATGACATCTTTTGGCATACTCCATGCAATCCTTGACCATGGTCAGCCAATAGTAGCCCATCCTTTCGATTCAAAAATGAAGTTTGGGGCCAAATTGATGAGCGCCACATATTCTAGAATGAGCTTCTTCCAGAGCTTGCTTTGCCTCATTTTCTCCAAGGCAACGGAGAAATAACCCTTCAAAAGATCGGCGGTAAAGCGTGTCCTTGTAGTAGATGAATCGAGGGATGCGACGCTTCACATCCGTTCTTCTATGTGGGTCATAAGGCAATTTTCCATGTTGCAGATAATCAATGAATGGTTGGCGCCAATCTTCTATGTTAATTTCCAACACTGAGATGACATTTACTTCTCTTTCACCATTGTCTTCATCATCAAAGATTGGAGGTATGACCCAACTTCGGCATATAGGAACGTGCGTCTCTTGGTCAGGTAAAGCAAGCAGAGAAACAAGCTTTGCAAGTGCATCTGCCTACCTATTCTCTCCTTGCGGCACATGCTCTAGGGTGACATCACCAAGCCATGCAATCAAGCGACGCACGTAGTTATTGAAAGGCACAAGTTCAAGCTTCCTCACTTCGTAGATGTCAAGAAGCTGGTTGATGATCAACATTGAATCTCCATATACCTTGAGTTGTAAGTGCTTTGCTTCAACCGCCATCTCTAGCCCAAGAATGAGAGCTTGGTACTCAGCCTCATTATTTGAACAATTTTGTGTGAGAGTGAAAGCATATGGCTAGACATCTCCTTCTGGGGAAATGAATACCACACCAGCACCTGCTCCACTTCGATGAGACGCGCCATCGAAGTGCATTGTCCATGGGGGACGAACTTCGACTACCATGACATCCTCATCTGGCAATTCTTCGGACAACTCCCATTCGGCTGGTATAGGATGGTCTGCCAAGAAGTCGGCCAGAGCTTGCCCTTTGACGGCTTTTTGAGGTACGTAGATGATCTTGTATTGTTGAAAAATGAGTGACCACCTTGCCAATCGATCAGAGAGGGTTGGCTTTGACATGACATATTTGATTGGATTAAGACTTGGAGATGAGATGCACTGTGTGAGCTTGAAAATAGTGCTGCATCTTTTGGATTGCAAAGACAAGGGCAAGGCACATCTTCTCAATCACAGAATAGTTCAACTCATGTGGCAGCATAATTCTGCTCAAGTAATATAAGGCATTTTCTTTCCCTTCATCATTCTTTTGAGCGAGAAGTGCTCCAACCGAACGCTCTTGCGCAACAATGTACAAGATTAGTGGTTGTCCAGGTATAGGGACAGTGAGAACAGGGGGGCTCGTTAGATAGGATTTAATACTCTTGAAAGCATTGTTGTATGCTTCATCCCACTCAAATGGAGTCCCTTTCTTCATGAGGTGGCTGAATGGTTGACATCGACCAACCAAATTTGATATAAAACGACGGAGGTAAGCCAATCGTCCTTGAAGACTCTTCAGCTCATGAATATTCCGTGGTTCAGGCATTTTCTCGATAGCGTCAATTTTAGCTTGTTCAATTTCTATGCTGTGGTGGCGCACAATGAACCCAAGAAACTTTCCAGACGTAACCCCAAAAGCGCACTTCAAGGGATTCATCCTAAGTTGGTACCTTCTCAACCTTTCAAACACCTGTCGTAGATCATGAAGATGGTCGGCTCGTCTCTTTGTCTTCACGACTAAGTCATCGACGTAACACTCCACATATTTGTGAAGCACATCGTCGAAGATCTTTTGCATCGCTCTTTGGTATGTGGCACCCGCATTCTTCAAGCCAAAAGGCATGACTTTGTAACAGTAGATGCCTTTAGGTGTGCGAAAAGCTGTGAACTCTTCATCTCGCGGAGCCATGCGGATTTGATTGTAGCCAGATGAACCATCCATGAATGACAAAACCTCATGTCCAGTAGTAGCATCGACCATGAGCTCAGGTATAGGAAGTGGAAAGTCATCCTTCAGACAAGCATTGTTCAAATCACGAAAGTCAACACAAACTCGAATTTGCCCATTTTTCTTCTTTACTGGGACGATGCTCGAAATCCAGGTGGGTACTTGACTTCTAGAATGAAACCAGCTTCAATGAGTTTATTGAAATTCGCTTCAATTTTGGGAACCAAGTCAGGTCGAAAACGTCTTTGAGATTGCTTGACAAGTCGGACGCCATGCTTCACTACAAGATGGTGAACAACGACTCTTGGGTCTAACCCTGGCATTTCGGTGTAATTCCAAGCGAAGATGTCTTTATACTCTCGCAGGAGTTCAATGTAAGCAATTTCTTCTTTAGGAGTGAGCGAGGCACTTATGTAGGTTGGTCGTGGGTCATCTTCAGTCCCTAAGTTGATCTCTTTTAAATTGTCAACGGTAGACTTCACGCCTTCTTACAACTCTTGTGGACCATCTTCAGCATCCTCCTCTACTTGGACTTCATTACATGAAGCTGTGATATGGAATGAGGAAGTGAAGCATCCTTCATTAAGGCCATCTTTCAAGCCCTTAGAAGGCACCTTGGTTAACACCATAGTTTGTCGCTTTACTTTCAACGATTCATCGTCAACTGCCACGACAAGAGTAGTTTGGCGCTCCATCCGAGAGGGTATTTTACTCTTTAATCTCTTATCGTCTTCCGATAAGAGAGCAATCCTCCATTTTGAAGCCTTCTCGATAGTAGTGTTTGAGACACCCAATCGGCTGTGCGCAGACTTTTGAATAGCATTTGACGAAGATGCCTCCTTTGGCAGACTCAATCTGCTATGGACAGACTCGCACAAGCAAGAGGGCATAGGGCTTTCACTTGGCGGCCCTAACCGGCTTTGAATAGATTTTCTCGTGCGAGACAATGAGACTACATCACTTCGGGGTGCCAATCTGTCAAAGATTGACACTTGAGATTTCGGAGCACTCAAGCGGTCGAAGACAGAAGTCTTAGATGCAACTGATGAGGTTTCTTCTTCTGCCGTGATGTGATTGTTGGTGGATTTCTTTATGAAGATACGAGCAGGAGCAGGTGCGGTATATCCAAGGCCTGTTTGAGACTCTTTGACATCATATCTCTTTTTCTTGAGCATCTTCTGAGTTGAGTTCAAGCCATGTATCTTTTCGCCAGTCACTTCAGGCAGGAGTTTCCCTAGAGAAGTTGAATCTTTAGGATTATTTCCAGCCTTTGCGAGAAGCTTGTAGGCATTTGGATCAAAGCCGTTTGTCTGTTGTGACGGCAAGTAGTCATTTTCCACTACGGGGCTATGAGTGGCTCGAACAAATCCTTTTAGGGGTGGAGCAACGTTCGCTTTGTTGAGGTTAGCGACTGGGAGTGTTAATCCATCCAAGGCTGACTCTTCACCTTTCTTCACTTTTGGCACAAAACAAAGTACGTGTGTCCCTTTCTTCTTTGATGCCTCCTCTACATGACGACTGACACCTTGATCAATTTTCTCCTTCTCCTTAGTTAGAATATTTGTCTTACTAAGTTACAAGTCATTGGCTTTGGACTGCTTGTAGCTTGATGAAGAGGCAGCAGGCTCCAACTCCGTCAACACCACATTTGCTACGTAGAATTTAGCATCAGCAAAATGGGACTCGGCTTCGCTAAAGGGTTTATCATCAGCTACCACTTTCTTTATCACACCATCTTTGTAGTACTTGAAGCATTGATGGAGGGTTGATGGGACGACGCCATTCTCGTGGAGCCACGGTCGCCCTAAAAGCACGTTGTCAGAAGTTTTGGCGTCAATGACATGAAGTGATGCACTTGAAGTCATATCATCAATGAGCAAGTCCAAACGAATCACGCCAATAGCTCTTTGCCCCCCTTGATTGTGAGACGACTAGGTGCTAGTTCGTTTATAGGGATGCCAAGTTCCTTCATGGTACGAAGCAGCAAGATGTTAACTGCAGATCCACCATCCAAGAGCATCCTATTGACCCTCTTTTCGCGTATGTATCTGGTGACAAAGAGTGGGCGGTTATGTGCTATGTCACCAAGCAGCAAATCCTCGTCAGAGAGTGTAATGCTTCCAATGCAAGCAAGATAATCACTGGCACAAGTTGTAGAGTCAGCCTTGATTAGAGTATGTTTAGGTGACTCAAGTTTTGGATCCTCAGTTTCTTCGACACTCACAGTGTTACATGAAGCCTCAAAAAGATTGGAGTTGCGAATTTTTGTAGGAAGGAAATCCCACAGGGTAAAAGGAGCATGCAATTTTTGTACAGGCGTGACTTCTTGCCGATTTGAAGATATTCTTTTTGACTTCTTCCTTCTTTGTTGCCTTCTTGCACGCAACTTTTTGGGACTAGGATTTGTAGTTTGGGGAAGCTTCTCATTTGATGCGTGCTTCTTCTTTTTGCAAGTAACAAGGGTCCATCCTTCATCATCCGCGTCATCTACTTTTGTGTTGGTAAAGAGGTTGCCCCCAGACTGTTGAATAGAAGAGCATCGTACTACTTCAATTGGATCGAATGTCCCAAATTGAATCTTCACACTTGGTGACGCTTTAGGCTACAGAGTGTCATTTTGTAGAGTAACTACAGTCTGATTTGTAGCTACAGTCTCATTTTCTTCCTCCAAGACAATCTTCCCTTGGCTAGCAAGCTCTACTATCTTCTCTTTAAAGACGAAGCACCGTTGAATAGGATGGCTAACCAAGCGGTGGTACTTGCAGTAGTTCTGATCATCCATCTTGTTAGCCTCCTCAGGTCGTTTCATCTCCGGGATTTCAATGAGTTTTAGATCTAGCAATTGATCAAACATTGAAGGGACCTCTGAATTTGGAAATGGATACACCTTTTCTTGCATCTCCTTCAACGTGAGCCTCCTTTTCTCCTTCTCTTGTGGAGGAGTAAACTTCTCTACTTGCTTTGTCTTGGGTCTTGTAGAGATTTTGAAAGGTGCAACATTCAATGTCATGGAATCCTTCTTTTCTCCTTTGACTATGGGTTTGCCCCCTTTGTGGACGTCTAGCTTATTCCCTATGATGCGAGAATCTTGCGCTTTGCGAGAGTCTTGTATTGGTAGGCCTTGCCTTCCATTTGCTGCAATGGTGAGTTCCATGTCATGAGCTCGAGAAGCCAACTCTTCAAAGGTTTTAGGCAAGATTCCTTGAAGAATGTATTGTAGATCCCATTGCATGCCTTTGATGCACATCTCGATTTCGAAAGTTTCAGACAGTCTATCCTTGCAGTTTAAACTCACGTGCCGCCATCTATTGATGTAATCAATGACAGGTTCATCATTCCATTGGCGAGCATTCGTAAGCTCGAACATACTGACAACACGACGAGTGTTGTAAAAACGGTTAAGAAATTCTTGTTCTAGCTGCTCCCAACTTTCAATCGTGCTAGGCTCAAGGTCGCAATACCAGTCGAAAGCACTGTCTTTGAGTGTTCGAACGAACTGCTTGACGAGAAGATCACCATCAGTTCCAGCGTTGCTGCATGTTTCAACGAAATGGGCAATATGCTGTTTTGGATTGCCCTTGCCATCAAATTGCTGAAACTTCGGTGGTTGATAACCAGTAGGCATCTTCAAAAGGTCGATCCTTCTAGTATAGGGCTTAGCATAAGTATAAGAAGATTTTGGCGCCTCCTTATACTTCTGTTTGATGGTGCCAAGAATGAAATCCTTCAATTGGTCGATGGGAATCGAGCCCTCCCCAGAAAGCGTGAACTCTTTTGAAACTGCCTTTAGTTTACCTGAGGATTCAACTTGACTTGAATCCCCTTTACTTTCAATTTTGCTTTTGAGGTAGGCGATTTCAACGTCATGTTCATCTAGGGTTTGTGACATTCCCTCAACTACTTTGGCCAGGTTAGTGACTTGTTCTTCTAGGCTGACCGCATTTGTTGTCATAACATTCATGACTGAAGAATTGGTAGTCTTGGCGGGAGCATTGAATTTTGACTGAGGAGTGCTTTTAGAAGAGTCGGAGTCAGAACTGTAACTGGTTAAATAGCCATCTTCCAGGTTCTTCTGAATTTTTGAACCGGACTCCCGAGGCATAGAAGGATTTTCAATGTCGGTTGCCACATCCTTCACTGCTTCTATGGTAGAAACAACATTCCTTCCCTCTGGTGAGCTTGGCGGTGCTTTTGGTAGATCAGTCTCAGACACCAATTTTGGTGAGCTTGGCGGTGCCTTCGGTAGATCAGCCTCAAACGTGGGATTTGATTTAAACAAACGCGAGGCTTGGGCAGTATCCGTAGCAGCAACCTTCACCTTGCTTCGAGTTGTTGGACCATCACTTTTAGTATGAGATCCAGAGCCAGATTTGGTAGCGGTAACTTTCACCTTGCTTCGAAGTGTTGCACCAACACCTTTAGCGTGAAATCCAGAGCCAGTTTTTGCAGCAGTTGAAGACTTGGAGCGTGCAACCAGAGCTTGAGGAGCTTTTGAATGGGCAATCTTAGGAGCCATTGAGAGTTTGTTGATTTGTTGAAGAGAAGAGATGAGAGGCAGAGAGAGTCCCACCGGGCGTGCCAAAATCTGTTGAACACAAATTTCGAGTCTACGAAAAAGACGGAAAAAATGTTGAATGAGAGTCAATTTTATTGATGTATGAAATTAGGGTTTACAATCTCTGATGTACTTTCTAATTAAAGAAAATAATGTCTTCTGATTCTTCTCTTCAGTTGTTGAAACGAGGGCTTGATGCCTGATCTCGAATCGAACGGCGGAATCCTCTTCGAGATTTGTGGAGAAGTTGATGACTTGGGTTGAATGTTCTTCGAGGCTTTGAAGCTTTGATTCGAAGAACTTCTTGTTGGATGGAGACTTCAAGAATTCTAAAGGGCTTGAGGGCTTTGATCCTCAGAGCTCTGGAGCTTGTGTGCTTCAATGTGCAGATGGAAAATATGAGAGGAAAACACCTCTATTTATAGAGATGTAGGATGAAGAGTCATGACCAATCTCTACTTCTTTCATATTTATCTCTCTTTAATTATTTCTTTACTTAATGTAAAAGAAATAATTAAAATTCAATAATTATCCTACTTTTCTTTATTTTAAGAAACACAATTATTTGTGAAGAGAAACACAATTATTATTTTACCAAGTGGCTTAATTTGATTGGCCGAGCTTAGTAAAAATAGTAACTGCGTCACTTTGACGCGTGGCACCATTTGATTGGCTTATACACATCATCTTGACTTTTGACCTAAAGACACTTGGCAGCATTTGATTGGCCATTTATCGTGCCCTATTTATTAGGTCCAGCAACACGTGGCAACTTGTGATTGACTAGAAATTTTACATGTCTATAGTAGTATTTATAGAGAAATTGGAGAGGAAAGGAAAGGAAAGGAGAGGAGAGGAGAGAGAGAGGGGTTACGAGAGAGGGAGATAGGGGTTATCTGGTGAAGGATTTTTTTTGAGGGAAAATAATCTAGTGCAGATGAGTGTAGGAATTGGCACGGATATACGTAGAAACAAGCCTCGCGATCATCGATCGTCCGGTTTTCGATTTCTAAAAAATTCTAAGAATTTACTCGCAACGTCACAAAATCATTTCGATGCTAACCGTGGTCTTGCTTGGTGAAAAAGTAATCTCAATTTTTATAGAAAATATTTTTGTGAATTTTCAAAAGCTCGGTTTGATTTTAAGCGGTCTTTAGCTAATTAATTGGATTTTAATTAATTAAAAGAAAAACTAATATTACAGAATTTTTATTTTATTAAAAATTTCAGAATATTACAACCTATCCCCCTTAACAAAATTTCGTCCTCGAAATTTAAGGTGCACCCTCTACAGGGAATAGTTCCTTGTAATTCTCTTTCATTACGTCTTCTCTTTCCCAAGTACTCTCTTCTATTCCACAGTGTCGCCATAGTACTCTAACTAGCTTGATTGTTTTTCCTCTGATGACCTTCTCTCCATGGTCCTGGATTGCAACGGGTCTCTCTTCGAATGTCGTGTCCTCGTCAACTGTGACATCTTCCCAGTTGATGACGTGGGAAGGGTGGGCCATGTACTTTCTTAGCATGGAGACATGGAAGACATTTTGCACTCTGTCAAGCTGCGGCAACAGTGCTAGCCTATACACAACTTCTCCAATCCGTTCAAGAATCTCAAATGGTCCGATGTAGCAAGGCGACAGCTTCCCTTTCTTTCTAAATCTGATGACTCCACGTTTAGGTCTGATCTTGAGGAAGACGTGGTCACCAACGGTGAATTCTAAGGGTCGCGTTCTTCTGTCAGCATAACTCTTTTGGTGGCTCTGTGCTGTTTTGATCCGCTGAGTGATGACTTTGATCTTCTCATTTGTCTCTTTGACAAGATCTGGTCCAAGCAGGTGCATCTCTCCCACTTCGGTCCAGCATATCGGTGATCTGCAAGGGCGTCCATACAGTGCCTCGAATGGAGCCATTTCTATGCTTGCCTGATAACTGTTATTGTAAGCGAACTCCACCAAAGGTAGGTGTCGCTCCCAGCTTCCTTTGAAATCCAGTACACAGGCTCGGAGCATATCCTCCAGGGTCTGAATCGTCCTTTCAGATTGTCCGTCTGTCTAAGGGTGAAAGGCGGTGCTCATCCTGAGATCTGTTCCCAGCGCTTTCTGTAAACCTTGCCAAAATGCCGAAGTGAATCGTGGCTCTCGATCTGACACAATCGATACTGGAACTCCGTGCAATCTGATGATCTCCTTAATGTACAATCGGCTGAGAGTGTCCATGGAGTCTGTCACTCGCAAAGGTAAGAAGTGTGCGGACTTTGTGAGACGATCGACGATTACCCAGATAGCATTGTGGTTGTTGACTGATCTAGGCAATCCTGTGACGAAGTCCATGGTGATGTGCTCCCATTTCCATCCTAGAATAGGAAGAGATTTTAGCTGTCCTCCTGGTTTCTGGTGCTCGGCCTTTACTTGCTGACACGTGAGGCATGTGGAGACGTATTTGGCCACGTCATCCTTCATTCTGCTCCACCAATACAGGCGGCGCAGGTTATGATACATCTTGTTGCCTCCTGGATGTACAGCGAAGTTGGAATGGTGGAACTCCTTCAGAACTGCTTCTCGTACAAATATCTTGTCTCTAAATCTCAAACTCTTGTCAGGGTGAACTGCCCATCCGGTAACTGCTTTATTGGTCGCCATCTGATATTGAATAAAGTCGCACTCCTAATCGAAAGTCTGAGCGAGCAGGATTTCTCTGTGCAATGCTGGTGTAGCAATCATGGCGAAAAAGCATGCTCCGCTGGATTCTGGTGATGGTTGAAGTCTGAACTCATTGATCTCATCCATCGTCTTCCATTCTCTGACCGCCATACTTGCCACTTGTCCTTTGACCTTGCGGCTAAGTGCGTCAGCAACTACATTGGCTTTGCCTGGGTGATATGACAAGGTCAACTTGTAATCCTCCATGTATTCCATTCATCGTCGTTGGCGCAGATTCAGCTCCTTCTGGGTGAACAGATATTTCAGACTCTTATAATCAGTGAATACCTCGAATTCTTCCCCATATAAGTAATAACGCCATGTCTTGAGGGCGAATATCACTGCTGTTAATTCCAGATCATGCGTGGGATAGTTCCTTTGTGCGGTTTAAGCTGACGTGAACCGTACTCTATAACTTTCCCATTCTGCATGAGCACGCATCTGAGTCCGTCTCTTGAGGCGTCACAGTATATTGAATATCCCACATTTCTCTCAGGAATGATCAGTATCAGTGCACTCGTCAATCTCCTATTCAACTCCTGGAATGACTTCTCGCACGCTTCATCCCATACGAACTTGACTCCTTTCTGAGTCAATAGGAACATGGGCTTGGATAAAGCGGAGAAATGTTGAATAAACCTTCTGTAGTATCCAGCTAGTCCCAGAAAGCTCCGAATCTCAAACATTGTCGTCGGTCGCTTCCAGTTCAGAACGGCGTCAACCTTGCTGTCGTCGACGGAGATTCCTTTTTCTAACACAACGTGTCCCAGAAATTTCACCTCTTTCATCCAAAACTCGCACTTGCTAGCCTTAGGATACAGTTGATTGTCTCTAAGGGTTTGCAGTACGATTCTCAGATGTTATTTGTGCTTCCTCTGTTGGCGAGTAAACCAAGATATCGTCGATAAAGACCACCACAAATTTGTCCAAGTACGGCTGAAAGATCTTGTTCATCAGGCACATGAACACTGCTAGTGCATTGGTCAACCCACACGGCATCACCAAGAATTCATAGTGATCGTATCGAGTCCGAATATCACTATCCCTAATACGCAATTGGTGATATCTAGACCTTAGATCGATCTTTGAGAAACAAGTTGACCCTCTCAATTGGTCAAACAAGTCATTGATTCTTGGTAGTGGGTATCTGTTCTTGATCATCATGCGGTTCAACTGTCTATAGTCGATGCATAACCGCAACGTTCCTTCCTTCTTCTTGACAAAGAGTGCTAGAGCTCCCCAAGGTGATGTACTTGGCCGAATAAAACCCTTGTCTAACAATTCTTGCAACTGAATCTTCAGCTCCTTCAATTTTGCTGGCGCCATTCTGTATGGTGCCATTGATATTGGTGCAGTACCCGGTTGAAGTTCGATAGTGAAATCTATCTCCCTCTTCGGAGGTAGTCCAGGCAGTTCTTCAGGAAATACATCTTCAAATTCACACACAACTCGGGGTAGGTCTAGGTCCATCTGATCATTCTCTTGAAGTGACAAACTCGCTAACCATCCCGATAGTTGGTTGTGTGGTTTGTGTGCTGATGAAGTGGAGACAGGATCTTGCCTATCCCCCTTAAATTTGAAGCACGTCCCATCCTTCGAATAAGCCGTCACCATCTTATGATGGCAATCTATGACAGCTCGATAAGAAGAAAGCCAATCCATTCCCAATATCACATCAAAGTCCGCCATGTCGATAACCCTGAGATCACAAGTTATCCGCAGTCCAGAGACTTCTATTTCGCACCCTTTACAGACTAATCTCACAGATATCTTACCCCCCAATGGTCAAGTAACCTGCATCGTCGCTCTTAGGGGTTCTGTGTCTAGTCCAAGTGATTTCATACATGCAGTAGAAATGAACGAGTGCGATGCTCCAGAATCAATTAAAGCTTGTACACAAGTGTTGAACAGTACAAGTGTACCTTGTATCATAGAGGGATTATCCTGTTCCTCTTCCACCTGCAGTGCAAAGATCCTGCCAGCTCCGCTTGCCTGGTTGTTCCCTGCTGGTACTTTACCCACTGCATTGCTTTGGTGCTGGCGGTTCTGTTGCTGACTTTGTGCTTGATTCTGGTGCCACCCAGTTCTTGCCGGATTTTGATTATTCTGATTCCACCCGATTCTATTCTGGTTAGTTTGGGGTTGAGCAGGTCGTGGTGAGAACTTTGGCTGATTCCCAAAATTATTGTTCTACAGTTTGGGACACTGATTTCTGAAATGCCCTTCTTCATAGCAATGAAAGCAACGGACTGGTCCGGATTTTTGGAATTGACTATGTCCCTATCCGGATCCATGGTTCCTCAATGGTTGCATCTGATGTTGTTGCGGCCGGTTATTGCTATTCTGGTAGTGCGGCTTCTGATTGGCAAACCCTTTGTTGTTGTGGTTATTGCGAATCGGCCCTCCAGACGACGTTCCTCCTTTCTTGATGTTGTTCCATACCATCTTGGAGTCAGCATTCCCACGCTCCATTATAAGGGCACACTCAATAGCCTCGGCATAAGTGCGGAATTTCTGAGATACCACACTCTTCCGGATGCTAGGGTGAAGTCCCCATGCGAACCTTTTTGCCCGCGCTGTAGGGGTTGCTACTAAGCTGGTAGCATGACGCGCTAAACTTTTGAAGCACGTGATGTATTGGGAGACAGTTATCGTCCCTTGCTTTAGATCAATAAATTCTTGTAGCTTCGCGTCCCTGATTGGCTCTGGAAAGTATTTCTCGTTAAAAAGATTCTCAAATTGTCGCCACGTCATTGTCTCTACAGTGTTGGTGGCCTTGATCAGATCCCACCAATGGTCAGCTTCTCCTTGCAGTTGAAAGGCAGCTAGAGCGATGCGATCCTCTGCATTCGTGATGTTCATCGTGTCTAGAAATTTGGCAATCTGTTTCAACCAGGTCTCAGCGACTGTGGGGTCACCTTCCCCATCCCAGATAGGTGGACGGCGCTTGCAAAAGGCGTCCAATAGCTGGTCTCTGTTTCTGGCCTGACGGTACTGCGGCGCCGGTTGACGGGCCCCATTCACCTGTGGCAAGGCTGCTGCCACTGCAGCGGCTATCACCTGTGCCAATTGTGCCACGTCAAATCCCCCAAGGTTTCCGTTAGGGTTGTTGGCATGGTTTCCGCCACTCGTACTGGCGCGATGAGGGTCGCTTCCGTTGTCGCCAGGGGTTCCGTTTCTCGAACGAGTGTTCACCATTTATGAGTGTTAGGAATTCTAGTTAAGAGGGGGTCTATATAAGTCAAAACTATTTTGGAATATACGAACTACTGACAAAAGCATGTAACCAATAAAGAAGTCAGACTTATGTTGTCTCACCGTACGTTCTCGATTATATAGTACTGATAGATTTAGAGAAGTACATATGTAACAGATACGATTGAGTTTACGCTCTCGAATGTGATCTACCCAATCTACCCAAGTCTGAGAGATTGAACCTATGTTCTGATACCACGTTGTAACGCCCCGATTTTCCAAGGGAATTTCGGAAGCATTAATATATTATGCTTAACATAAATAATATTTGTAGAGACTCGCAAATTTATTGTTAATTCGAAAGTCGTTTAATGGTTAATGGGGATCGTGTAAATTAATATAGTTGTACGTACGTTTGTGGGGGTGTACGGAGATACATATTCGGGTGTGTATCGGACTCTTGGAGAATAGTAAAATGTTAGTTTTGAGGTTATATTGATGTTTGGTAGTGTTGGTGGCAAGTGGGGTTGATTCGGTAACCATCGCAAAAAAATTCATTTTCTGCCTTTCTTGAACCGGTACTGGCTGTTGCCTAGTACAGGTACATGATGTCCAGAAGTTGTGTTTTCTGACATTTTGAAGGCTCATGAACTGGTACTGGGAGTCGCCCAGTTCCGGTACAAGCTCTGTTTTTTACACTTTTTCAGCACGCTTTTTGAACCACTATAAATACCCCTTTATGTCATTTCTCACACCCAAAGGCCACGAAATTAGATCTCAAAACCCTCTCTCACCCACCCAACTCCAATCTCACCCAAATCTCTTGATTTCAAGTTCAAATTTTCAAGATCCAAGGGTTTTCTTCATCAAAATCACTTGAATCTCACATTTGGTGAACAAGGGGTAAGTTTTATGTTCTTGCTCTCACCCACGTTTTTCTCTCTCTCCTCTCGATTATTGGTTGATCTTTGCTTGTTATTCATGTTTTTGAGCTTTATTCACTCTAGATCTTGTACCCAAGCTCGGGTGAGACTTGTCCTTGGAGGATTCACATTCATTGCTCTTGGTAGACCTCGGGTTTTGCTCAAAACCCACTTTGGTTGGGATTTCTCTCTTCCTCTACATGTTTGTGGTGGTTATGTGTGTAACGGGTATTTGTTTTGTTATACAAGGTTGAATGGAATGTTTTATAGCTTGTGGATTGCATATCTCTTGAAAATGATATAGTGGTATTGATTATTATGGTCCTAGAGCTATGTGTGACGTGATAGCTAATGTTGGCATATGTGTGGATTGAGTCTGTGGCATTGGTTTTAATTATGACGAATGTGAGGTTGTCATGGTGAATCGAATGTGGAGTATATTGTGACGCAAAGGGTGGAAACACAAACACGCAAGGGGTGGAGTATATTGTGACGCAAGGGGTGGAAACACAAACTCGCAAGGGGTGGAAATTTGTTGGAAGGAGTGTGTATGCGTGATTGTGTGCGAATATGCATAAGAATTGCTATGATACTTGTAAAGTGTGTTAAGGTGCATTGTTTGGATTTGCCATTTAATTTGACTTGCCTGTTCATGCTTATCACCTCATTGCATATAGATTTTGTAGAGAATTTCCTACTGGGCTAGTGTAGCTCAGCAAAATCCTTCTTTTCAGGTTCGAATGCAGGGCAATAGGTTGCATGACACGGTGTGCTTGGACACGAAGATTATTTTGGAAGCTAATTTGGTTTAGTTATTTGCTCATCTTTAGAACTGACTTACTTTGATTAAAGATGGCCTTGTAATAATTTTTACTCTTGGATTATCTTTTGACCTAAGTTGTAATATTCGAAACTCAATTGTATTTGTACTTAAGTAAATTTGGGCCGGACTGCCAATGTTGTGTACTTTGAAACTTAGGGACTTGATTTGTAATTAAACAGGTGGGAACTCATTTTGGGTAATATTTACTTTATGCGAGGATCTTTTGTTGAAATGGTTTATTAATTTATGTTGAAAATCAAGGGCGTGACAATATTCTTTTTATTACAAACCACGGAACAGTATCTTTTATTACAGCTCAAGTTAAAACTTGACATAACAGCATGTCGAAATTAATATGCTCTACCCCACATGTACGGAGGCCCTTGGGTGACATGATGTCACAAAGCAATGACTCAGAGCGACTCTAGTTCTGATACGGATCCCAAGCGAACTTTTGCTCAGTCTCCGTCCTTGGAATCTCTCTTGCGATAAATTGCTCCAAATTGGGGTCCTGTTCTTCTATGTCGTCATTACCTGCAGCTTTTGGCAAATTGATCGCCGAAGCAACCGATTTACCAGGATACGAACGTATCCGTGAGAGATAAATCACCCAGTAGATACCCCTAAATCCACAACCCATAAAATACAACAATAATATAATAATGAGCATAAAGATTAAAATTACATCAATCAGGAGCATATTATGAGTTATCTTGTCTTTAAGTGATTTCTAGATTTCTCTACCATGAGAAATAATCCTCCCAAACAACCTCTGAACTATGGCGACTCTATTGATTTACCCTCTGCTTACTTGCCCAGCCTGGGTTCCCAGACGAATAAGACCAAACTATATGTCGGGTCAAACTCGGCTGTACAATCACAAGGAGCGAATGATAACCAACCAACCGCGAGAAATGATACCCATACTCCGGTTTCATCCAATAAATCCACCCCCGGAATATCCGGAAGATAAATCCAACAGTGCCATGTTCAGGGTTCGCAAGATGATAATCCACCGGTTTTTAACCACAAGTGCCGATACCGACGACCATTCTTTCAGGAAACCCACGGTCCTCGGCCACTTTGGTTATCTCCTGACCGTAATGTCACAACTTTGACTATTTCACTTTCCCTAGGGATTTAACGTCTAATTAATTTATTCTAACGTACGAATACTGCCCGGGGTACCTATTGTCCAATTTCCATGTTTACGAAGCAACAATAAGGCAATAACAATTTATCGAAATTCATGAAATTCGTTTCCACAATTTTATTACCTTTATTTTATTAAAACGTCCTTTTGTTATAGTCTTTTAATACTTTATTTGTTATTAGTGATATAACTAGTTTATTAATTATAATGATAAATTAGTAACTTTTACAATTTTATAAAATAGTCCACTTATTACTAAATAGTTTAAAATCAATTACTAAAAATAATAATGATAATAATAATTTATCACAAGGATAGTTCTTTCTTCTTCTTCTTTTTTTTTTATCTATACTCTAAATATTTTCTTTTCCTTAATGAAATTTATTATCTTAGATTTACATAACATAAATAGAAAATGTCTTCTTTATCTTTTGTGCAAAATACTAAATTTTTAATTGGATGTTGAAAACCATTGCATTAAATCTTTCTTTTTCTTTCTTTTGAAAATCTTATTATTTGTTAACAAAGTTTGTTAATCTATTCTTTTCCCCTTATCGTAATTTAATGAAATATTTTATTACTACTTATAATATTAAGTTAAGATTATAAATATCTTTTATCCACTAATTTCCTTTATAAAATTACTAAATAAAAGTATTATTAATTTTTTTTTCTTCTCGATCTCAAGATATTATTTGTGTAATTATCAAGTAGTAAAAGAAATTTGAGCACACATATAATCTAAAAATATTACCAATTATCCACTTAATCAACCAGATAAATCAAATTGATATAACTAATTCGTTTGATACTAACTAATATTACTCAGTCAAAAAATAATATCAATTCAGTAGTTTTTCAGAATAATAATATCATAACGATTGTAAAATAAATATCAAAAGGGTCATCTTCTACGTGAGTAATATCAAATAGATAGTCGGGCCCAGAAATAATATCAAATTGATAAATCTGGCAGAAAATGGACAGCAAGCTGTATTTTTCGTTTGGGATCATTTCAAGCCCTAAAAACACGTCAAAACTACTCTATTATACTTAGGGCGAGTGGGAGAAGAGGTACATACGTTCGGTTTTGATCAAAACAAGTTTTAAACGGGTTTTGAAATTTTGGTTCGCCGGAGAAGGCGATCGGAGTACGGCTGTCTGGGATTGATTTAGGGCCGATGATGGTTGTTTTGGGAAGCTTGAGGTGTGTATGGAAAGTTAGAAGGGTTAATTCGGGTTAAGAGGTGGTGCAAAAGCAAACCCACATTTCTCTCTCTTAATCCTCCATGGGAGGAGCTTAAGTTTTTTTCTTTTTCTTTTTCTCTCCTACCTATCTATTGATTTCCTAATTGGAGAGAGGTGATGAGTTGTGGCTTTGGAGGTGAGGGAGTGGTAGTATTTATAGAGAAATTGGAGAGGAAAGGAAAGGAGAGGAAAGGAGAGAGTGAGGGGTTACGGGAGAGGGAGAGGGGTTATTTGGTGAAGGATTTTTTTTGAGGGAAAAAATAATCTAGTGCGGATGAGTGTAGGAATTGGTACGGATATACGTAGAAACAAGCCTCGCAATCATTGATCGTCCGGTTTTTGATTTCTAAAAAATTCTAAGAATTTACTCGCAATGTTACGAAATCATTTCGATGCTAACCGTGATCTTGCTTGGTGAAAAAGTAATCTCAATTTTTATAGAAAATATTTTTGTGAATTTTCGAAAGCTCGATTTGATTTTAAGCGGTCTTTAACTAATTAATCGGATTTTAATTAATTAAAACAAAAATTTAAAGAAAAACTAATATTACCTAATTTTTATTTTATTAAAAATTTTGGAATATTACAGTTTTTCTCCTCCCACATGCTCTAAATTTTACCTAGGTTGCCTAATGGAGGCTAAGACCCTAGCGAGCTTTTTTTCTTTCAATGCCTTAACTTTTGCCTAGGCTGCTTTTTGCAATTTCTTGTCCTAGTAGGCTTGCTCTTACTTTTGCTTGGGTTCTTGATAGCCCCACGAGCGTCTCTCATAAAGAGTTTTGTACTTAGGGGAAGAATCTAGCGGAGATATTTTTTTATGCCTCCTTTGGGTTTGTATCTTCATAATGGGCAAGCTAACTCTAAGTGTTCTTGCGGAGATAGCGCCTCCTCACTTTATTTTGACAAAAACTTAGTTTTAAGTAATTAAAAGCTCATCCCTACTTTCCCTTCTATCAACAATACTAAGAACTTGATTCTTAATTTTCCCTTACTTGGCAAAGAGACCATGGCGCAGAACAATTGCAATTCGGGAAACAAAACATTGATAAGCATAATTCGGAAGATAAAACGGAAATTCATTCAGCAAAAGTAAAATGCCCAAACAGGGGCCCAAAACATGTCCTAGCTTGATTTAAAAAATAGAAGTAATGTTTATTGTTTTGCCACGTCATGACTTTGCAGCTTCTGTGGCATCTCGGGGATCACCTCTTTTTCCTCGTCTTCTTTCTTCACAGTTTCATACTCCTCTTGACTCTCTTTCTTGCCAAACAGAATCTTTAGATCAACGTCGGCTAACTTTTCGATCCAGTCTTTGGGGGTGGGGGATAGGTTTGGTGGTTCTTCCTCTATGTCAGTGTCCGTCCATTCTTGATCGAAGAAGATTTGCATCCCATGATGCTTTCGTTTGGTGGCTTCATCCTCCCATGTTTCCGCGAAATCACAAAATGGGAAGTCCTCTCCTTCTCTTACAAACCAACCATTGAGTGTCCTTGGGATCACGAACTTCTTTCCTTTAATCGTGCCTCCTCTTGCCCTAGCCTTTTCCATGCTCTCTTTCTTCTTCTTTTCTACCTCAGCATCCGTTGGGGTGTAGCCAAGACCAAAGGCATATTGATTGTGTGAAAAATCAATCATTTGCGGTATGCCTTGTGATCTCTTGCCTAGACCCAATCCAGGGAAGTAGTTCTGCTTCTTCATCATCCATATGGCAGGAGCACTTACATAGAAATTCCCCTCAGCCACTAAGGCTTGCATAGCAGCTGCTTCATCAAGACTAAACCCAATAAGAAAAGTCTCTTCAACTTCGGCTCCTACCTCTTGTTCTGGAGTTTCAAATGAGGTCAGATAGAAGAGTCCCCCAAAATGGTCACGATCCTCCCATATACGCGAACTTGACCTTTTGGTGTAGGGTGGATGGGATTGCTCCAGTGTCGTGCAGCCAAGGCCTTCCTAGCAATAGGTTGAAGGTGGCCGGTATATCCATCCCATGGAATTCCACATCTCTCTTGATTTTTTCCACTTCCAATGGTAGGGTAATACACCCAACCACGCTTCTCTTAGAGTTGTCATACCCTCTCACCCCTTGGTTTGATGGGCGTATCTCAGCGGCATTAATTCCCAATTTGTTGAGGGTTCTTCGAGGGCACAAATTTAAAGGGGATCCATTATCCTCCAGTACTAACGGAATCCATTTGGTGAGGCATTTCAAAGAGATGTATAAGGGTCTGTTATGTGCAAGACCTTTAGGAGGCAAATCACTGTCGGTGAAAGATATTGTTGGCTTTGGGACTTTGGATGCAATTATTAGATTAACCAAAGCTTTGGGAGTGATATCAATGGGGACTTTGGTTTTCCCCAAAGTTCTGAACGAAGAGTGACGGTGCTCATAGGAAGACATGAGCAACCCCCAGATGGAGATATCGGTCTGGATCTTCTTTAATTGCCTAAATACCCTATTTTCCTCAGGTTCTTCTTCTCGAATTTCTTCTTCCTCTTCCATCATTCGAGCTGCGGCTGGATTCTCTCCACTTCGAGTAAGATGGCCCACTTCTTCCTCTTGAGTGCCCTAGGGGTCAGCTGGCTCAATTTCATTAGCCTCCCATTCACTTGGCAGGGCCTTGTGCATTTCCAACCACCAATCTCCATCATTGATTGTGCAAACACAAGGGAGATCAGCTACCTCTAATTGATCAAACAGAGATGCCAAGGAAATTCCATCGAGCGGATCATCATATTCCCCTTCCATCTCATCAAAATTACTCTCACCAATTCTCTATGGGTCTGCCCATGGGAGATCAATATATTCTTCCTCTTCCTCCACCCATTTGCTGTAGTCACATTCCTCATAGGGATTTACCCATGGTTGCATTTGGAATTCTTCTTCTTCCGACTCGGAGGACTCCTCTGTCTCATCCTCCTCCTCTATCTCCTCCTCTGACTCCATGCGAGCGAGTCTCTGCTGGGACACCGCCCTGGGTAAAACCTCAAACTGTCTAGCCTCCGCAGCGGGCCGCGACACACTGTGTGTCCCTCGTCCCCGTGTGCTAGCGGAAGCCGGAGAGCTCATGGTAGCCTGAGGCTGTGCCCTGGCCGAACGTCGTGGCTGCACCTGCATATCACAAGCATGCGATCATTCTGTGCATATTTGAAATTCAATTGATTCATTAAAAGTTCTATACCATGCATTTTTCGTACCTGAGGAGCAACAGGAGAAACAGGCTCAGGGACAGGCCTGGTCTGTAAGACCCTCCCTCTCGCACAGCCCTTCAGCAGGTGGCGCATCCCCACCATCAGCATTATGGCCTCAGCCCACTCTCGCGGTACCTGTAATATTCGAGCATTAGAAATGAGTAAGCGGTAATCATTCAAAACATAAGAAGTTCGAATTCGTTTATACCTGAGCAGGAAGCCGCATAGGTGGCTGCGGAAGGCGTGGGACGTCTATCAACTCCCGCGCACCGCTAGGCCCAGTCACGCCTATCGTCCACTCCAGCGTCGGTAGCACAGTCGAAGTCGAAGCCTCTGCCGTCTCCCGCGCCCTCGTGTCACCCTCTCCTCTGCCTGGTGGGCTGGCACCTCGCCCGCCAGCAGGCTGCCTGCCACCTCGACCCCTACCTCGTGCGGACCGGCCGCCACGGCCTCGCACCCCAGCCTCTCCTCCAGCACCAGGGCCTCGCCCTCCCTCAGCCACTCGCCGCTCTAACTCCGCCTCCACTCCCAGATCCGTGGCCAGGTACTGGCCTACGTAAGCTGCGTAGTCCAGAGTGCGTCGAAGGTGCCTCTCCAAGTCTGTATCCGGCACAGTGAACAGCTCCAGCTCCGCACGGGTGTACGTCTCCGTCCTCTGCACGTGTGGAGGGAGTGTCCCAGGTACTACGAACGCTGGAAGACCGAGCGACTGCCGAGTCACCCGATCTCCCAGGTACCACTGCTAGCCCAGTGGGCACTCCAGCAGCACCCTGCTCCGTGTCACGTCCCGGCTCCTAGGCAGGAACTCGGCCTCCACTCTCGACCACCTATCCCAGTGAACCTGCATTTCAGATTTTTGGAACATCAATAAAAGCATACGTCGAATCTGGAAAAGAAAAGGAATAAGGACGAATCATACCGCAACACCCGTCAAGCTGTCTAGCCAGCGCCTGAAGGTCATCACCTCTCCGCGTCGCTCCTTCGTTCTCCTATACGCTTTGCTCCAGGCAAGCCCGCGAGGAAGCAAGTTCGGGTCCCTACAAGTGTTCTCAGGCGGGAACATCCCGAGATCCTCGTAGGCCCAAAGCTGCAAATTGTCAAGTTCAAGCATCAATTCAATCATTAAGCAGTCGAAAGTAGCATTAAAGCAATAATTTGAGCCATACCTCGACGATCCTCCAGTAGCCACCAACTGTGTTGCCCACTCCGCGTGAGGCAGCTCCCAGAAAGCAGCAGAGGGTGCACAAGGCACCCCCTCCCCAGTCGAACCGTCCTGTGGTCCTCAGGTCGACCAGGCCCGCCAAGTAGCACAGGTGCACCCGCGACCGCCTAGTCGGGTACAGAGAAGCCCCGAATAGGTAGAGTAGATACACCCGGGCCATCCTCGCCGTCTCCTTGTCGTCTGCGGGCTCGTAGTCCCAGTACTCCACGAACTGCCCGTACGCCGCCATCCCTCCGCTGTGCCGTGGAACCCGCCCGAGGAACCACCGCAGAGCCGCGTCGTCTAGCACCAAGCTCGAGTCATAGGGGATCGGCTCTCCTCCCACTCTCAGTCCCGTGATCGCTGCGAAGTCCAGCGGTGTCAGCGTCATCTCCCCGAACCGGAGGTGGAAGGTGTTGGTGGTATCCCACCACCTCTCGGTCAGCGCCGTAAGCACGGCGCGGTCCACCCTCACTGCCGTCATCAGCTGGATGAACGGCCCGAAGCCCGCCGCCACCACCAACTCCCGTACTCTCTCGGGCAGCCCCTTGAAGTACTTCAGCGAGCTAGCTGAGCCTCCGTGGCCGTACACGTCCGTCGTGCGCTATTTCAACAGAGTAAAGAAATGGCATTCAACATCAGCAATCAATATAGCAATTTGCAGAGCAAGTCGAGTGTCGAATTCAAGAGTTACAAGTCGTCGAAAACTTACCGTGGTCCAACCCGAAGAGATTTGCGCGTCGCGGTCTCGGAGAAGTAGGTCCTCGGGGTAGTCAGCTCGAGCGGGGATATAGCTGTCCATCCCCACCGGCTCGAAGAAGTGAACCCTCGGAGCGTAAGTCGCAATCGCAAACCTAGCACGCTCTCCTCCCAGGTCTGCCTTCACCTCGTCAACAACAGTGACCCGTGCTTCAGCTGCCACCTCCGGCTCTGGCCTCTCCATCTCCATCTCCATCTCCATCTCCATCTCCTCCACCTCCTCCTCCTCGACCCCGTGTCCTCCCGCGTCTGACGCCCCCGCGCCGCTCAGCAAAGCCCCCAGTAGCAGCGCTGAGGCCCGGTCCTCAGCAGTCTCTGCACTCCTCAGCACAGCCGCGACCCCCTAGTCGAGGCCAAGCGCGTCTAGTATGTCCTGCGGCTCCGCCGAGTCTAGAAAGTCACCCTCCTCGAAAGGAACGGGGCGTGAGGCCTCGATTTTGCTATCGCCTCCCCTCGGTACCGCCGCCGTCGACATCAAAGCGGGAGTGGCCGTGATGCGACCACCCACCACTGCCTCGTTGACCTGTCCCTCGTCGCGGGCCCGATCCGCAGCCGCGAACAACTCCTCCACAGTAGGAGTAGGAGGAGTGCTCGTGGCACCTCTGCTGCTGCCCGACGCACCGGCTCCGCTGCCTGTGGCCTCCCCGCCGCTCGTCACCCGGCTACCTTCAGCCTCGACCCCTCCGGCATCCCCAATTACTGTTGAACTCCCCCGAGCCTCTACCACCGCCGTAGGGTCACCCCCATCGCTACCCACTGCCACCGTGCCCTTACTGGTAACCCCCTCATCCCTGGCAGTACCTACTCCACCACCTGTTTCACCCATCATCGCCGCCGCGGCTGCAGCCGCCACCACGCTGTCCCCAGGCATAGCAGCGCCACCGCGGGTCTTACCCATTGTCGCCCTGTCCTCCCCACTAGCCATTTTCCTTCCTTCTTCTTCTTGAAGCTTCTTCTTACCCTTGATTCGAACCTCCTGGCACACGATTGCCCACTGGAAGATCGAAGAAATCTCGAGGTCGTGAAATCAACCCGTGGCTTTTCAGGAGAGAGAGAGCTGGTTTTTAGGAGAGAGAGAGAGAGATCGTGAGAGAGGTCGACTGGGGAAGTGAGAGAGAGAGAGTTTGTCGAGAGTCGGTGAGAGAATAGGAATGTCCGACGTTCTGGTTCTCGAGCACTCGAGTGAGTAACCCCAGACCTGAGATGGGAAGACGAAGGAGTGGTGGGCCCCAGTCGTGGTCCCGAGCGCTCGACACCACTCCCGAGCGCTCGGGAGTGGTCCCAAGCGCTCCACTCTATTTTCGGTCGCTGTGCCGAAATCTTCGGTCCCCTGTTTATTTCACTTTCTGTCAATTATTGCAATGTCGAGGCTTTTTACAAAATCAATCTCAGTCCTGTTTTTAGTTCGTGTCAAAACAGAGTAATTGATCGCGAACTTCAGTCGATTATACACTTTTGATTCACGTTTGAAAAATGCTTTTTATGTCGAAGTCGGTCAGATTAGTCTAATCATTTCACTTTCACTGCATTTGCGGAATGTTTTATCCTCGTTTTGTCCGCCGAACAGAGTAACAGGTGGACACTCCATGCATTTATCTTACCAATGTCTTGTCGATGCTTTCTTTCTCGTGCATGCATTACACGTGTTTGCATTTGCCCCGAAGAACTACGCTGGTCTGATCCCTGCAGAAAAGGGTACGTAGGCAGTCTGAAAAGACGCGACCTCATGCATTGAATGTTGGTGTCTTCACTTGCATTTGTGTTTTGAATTGAGGATTTGACTTGGCTCGAATTGGGCTGTCTCAATCTTTGGACGGCACTCGTATCCAGACATGATGCCGAGCATACCCAAAGAGGGGCAACTGTAGACACCCCAATTTGAACTCTTCAAAATTCCTTAATTTGTGGCCCGGAGGCTCCTCGATGATGAACTTGGATCGAAACAAGCCTTGTACCAATTGAGAATCTACTCCTTGAAGGATTTGAAAAGGAAATAAAAATGGTCAAAATCATTTCCAAGCGCTTGGGAGTCCCAAGCGCTCCAAACCATTTTCCAAAACCTTTGGCCTGGCTCACTCCCGAGCGCTCAAGACTGATGTGTTGCCCAATGGATGATGAGATCTCCCACTATCCATGCAAGCTATCATTGCATTCAGTTGGTCTTGGGTTTTCTCCGATTTGCACTCCACCTCAGTCAAACTGAGTCAGAGCTCAAGATTTTCACCCAACCAAATAATTTCATTTGATTTCATTTCAAAATGAAACCGTAGGTTATATGTGCTATATATATAGCCTAATCTCAGTGGACAGGGGGGACGAAAATTCTTCTCTTTGGAAACCCCTCCTCTGCTCACTCTCTCTCTTGTTCAAAGCAAAAGAAAATCTTCAAACTCAAACTTCAACTTCAAAACTTCAAAAGCTTTCAAAAATCATCAAGGAAAAGGGCAGAAATCCAGAATACTACAAGCTTCTAGTTTCTGGTCTTCTTTCTGCATCCACTTTTCCAAAGCCATTCAAGGAGTCAGGTTCCATCCAAAGGTAGAAAGTCCTTTCTACTTTGATATCAAACCAAAGACGTTGTTTTTCCTTTCTGAGGGGGGTCTCTCAGCCTGACCCGGTCTTCAATACTGGGTGCATGGTTGGGAGACCTTGGTGTAAAAGCAAGAGCAAAGGGGTACAAAAAAATGTTTTCTCAAAATCCCTACTGGAAACACTCTCGAGCGCTCCCGAGCGCTCGGGACTGTTTCTAGTCTCATGCATGGTACTTTGTCACACAACAGGCTAGGAATGAGTGGCACTCTTAAAAGAAATGGTTTCATCTTGGCATGCATGCACATAAAATCACTTTCTCCTAAAACAGAAACATTTCTCACAAGTTTTTATGTAAAAATAAGGTTTTTCCAAAGTTAAAGGAGGATTTCCTCTTGGGAAAAATCAACACAAGGGTGTTTGCATGTCAAGTCAGTATCATTTCCTGTTTAAAACTAAGCTGACATGCAGCTCACTCCCAAGCGCTCTGAACCATTCCCGAGTGCTCGGGAGTGCATGCATGCCATTGCATTCCATTTCCCCAGTCTGCTGTGTTCTCTGATTTTTGCATGCATAAGTGTAGCCATTTGCTCTTTTAAACTTGTAGATCTAATCTTATTGAGGCAGGGATGCATGATCTGAGAGACTGAGGGCTTATCTCAGTCTGTCAGGTTCTCTGTTGAGCCCCTAGCTTGCTTAAATTTATTTCAGTTTACAAGTCTTTGCATTATATCTTGTCAGTACTAACAAAAATTGCAGGTCGTGAGTGTCAGCACTCCTGAGCGCTTGGGACCACTCCTGAGCGCTCGAGAGTGAATCCAGTGACAGGGTTTTATTTTCAGTCATCTTGTATATTATGCATGGCTATTTCATCCCCTCCTGTACACATGCACATGTATACACTTCTTATTTGGCATAACTGTGGATACTTGCTAACTGGTTTAATGAAACAAAATCCCTTTTAAAAATCCCACAAACGTTTAGTAGAAACCGATCTTGAATCGGGCGAGGGGGGTGCCGTAAAACCCTTCCCCCCTCGTAACATGGCTTCCGAACCCTCGAAACTGATCTCTGGTTTTCAATTTCAAATCAACCATTTTCAAAGCAAAACGGTTTCTCGGGTGATAAACCATAAATTCGGATGGCGACTCTTCAAAGCATTTTTTGAATCAATCAAAAGTTCGAGGCGCGCGATTTTCCTTTTGGCCGCCCCGATCCACCCGGGGCTGTGGTAGCCCACAGGCCCGCCGTCCTTTCATCTTCTTCTTTGATCTGGGATCACACACCCCTATTCTCGAGCGCTCGAGAACCAGAACGTCGATAGCTTCCCATTCTCTCTGACTCTCGACGATCTCTCTCACTCTCTGATAATCTCTCTCTCACTCTCCCACAATCTCTCTCTCACCTGAAAAACCACGGACCGATTTCAAGACCTCGAGATCTTGTCGATCTTCCGGTGGGCGATCGTGTGCCAAGAGGTTCGAAACAGGGGGAAGAAGAAGCTTCGGGAAGAAGAAGGAAGAGCCATGGCCAGTGGGGAGGACCGGGCGGCGACCAGCAGCGAGGAGGTTGCTGCGGCGGGGATGGATGAGGGCGGCGGCGGTGTGGCTGCGCCCGGCGATGGCGCGGCGACAGTGGGTGAGACCGGCGGTAGCGCGGCTTCGCCCGGCGACGGGATGGTCGCGGGTGAGGACGAGGCAGCAGTGGGCGATGTTGGTGGCAGCCGAGAGGTGGTGATGGGGGATGTCGGAGAGAGCACGACTGCCCGCGGAGGCGACGGCAGCCGGGTTACGAGTGGCGGGGAGGCCACGGGTAGCGGAGTCGATGCCACAAGCAGTAGTGGAGGTGCTACGAGCACTCCTCCTACTCCTACCATGGAGGAGTTGCTTGCGGCCGTGGAGCAGGCCGGCGACGTGTGACGGGTCGAGGTTAGGAGCGAGACGGTGGTGGGAGGCCACAACGCTGCCACCCCTGCCTTGAGATCGACAGCGGCGGTACCAAGGGGAGGAGACAGTGGGATTGGGGCCTCACGCACCGTTCCCATCGAGGAGGGGATTTCTTGGATTCCGCGGAGCCGCGGGATATTCTAGACGCACTTGGCCTCGGCTCTGAGGTCGCGGCCGTGTTGAGAAGTGCTGAGGCTTCGGAGGACCGGGCCTCGGTGCTTCTACTAGGGGCTTTGCTGAGCGGCGCGGGGGCATCGGATGTGGGAGGACACGGGGTAGAGGAGGAGGAGGAGGAGGAGGAGGCAGAGGAGATAGAGATGGAGGGTGAGGTCCCGGAGGTGACCGTTGAGGCGCGGGCCACCGCGGTCGACGAGGTGAGGGCCTACCTGAGAGGGGAGCGCCCTGAGTTCGTGATCGCAACTTACGCTCCATGAGCTCACTTCTTCGAGCCGGTGGGGATGGATAGCTACGTCCCTGCTCGAGTCGACTACTCCGAGGACTTGCTTCTGCGCGATCCGGATTCGCACATCTCCTCGGCTTGGACCACGGTGAGTTTCGGCAGCTTTAGCTCTTTGAATTAGATACGTGAGTTCATTTGCAAATTGCTTCATTGATGTTGATGCCATTTCTTTGCTTTGTTGAAACAGCGTACCACGAACATATACGGCCACGGCGGTTCAGCTAGCTCGCTGAAGTATTTCAAGGCGCTGTCCCATAGAGTACGGGCGTTGGTGGAGGCGGCGGGCTTCGGGCCGTTCATCCAGCTGATGACGGTGGTGAGGGTCGACCGTGCCGTGCTTACAGCGCTGACCGAGAGGTAGTGGGACACCACCAACACCTTCCACTTCCGGTTCAGGGAGATGACGCTGACACCTCTCGACTTCGCAGTGATCACAGGGTTGAGGGTGGGAGGAGAGCCGATCCCCTAGAACTTGAGCTTGGTGTTAGACGATGCAGCCCTACGGTGGTTTCTCGGGCGGGTCCCACGCCATAGCGGAGGGATGGCGGTGTACGGGCAGTTCGTGGAGTACTGGGACCACGAGCCCGCAGACGACGAGGAGGCGGCGAGGATGGCCCGGGCGTACTTGCTTTACCTATTCGGGGCTTCTCTGTACCCGAATAGGCGGTCGCGAGTCCACCTCTGCTACTTGGCGGGCCTGGTCGACATGAGGATAGCGGGGCGGTTTGACTGGGGAGGGGGTGCTCTGTGCACCCTCTACTGCTTTCTGGGGGCTACATCTCGCGGGGTTGGTGACATGATCGGCGACTACTGGAGGATAGTCGAGGTATGATTTATGCTTAAGATTGCTTTTTATTGCTCATTCACTGAAATACATGCTCGAAATTGAATTAACTCGAATTCGACCATTCGCAGCTTTGGGCTTACGAGGTTCTCGGGATGTTCCCGCCCGAGAACACCTGCAGGGATCCGAACCTACTCCCACGCGGACTAGCCTGGAGTAAGGTGTACGGGAGGGCGAATGAGCGACGAGGAGAGGTGATGACCTTCCGGCGCTGGCTGGACAACTTGACGAGCGTCGCGGTATGATTCGTGCTCATTCCTTTTCCTTTCGGCATTTGACGAATACTTTTATTGATGCTCCAAAAATTTGAAATGCAAGTTTACTGGGATAGGTGGTCGAGGATGGAGGCCGACTTCCTTCCGAGGAGTCGAGAGGTGACGAGGAGCAGGGTGCTGCTGGAGTGTCCCCTAGGCTGGCAGTGGTACCTGGGGGATCGGGTGACCCGATAGTCACTCGGTCTCCCAGCGTTCGTGGTACCCGGGCCACTTCCTCCACGCATGCAAAGGATGGAGACTTACACCCGTGCTGAGCTTGAGCAGTTCACGATGCCTAACACCGACTTGGAGAGGCACCTTCGACGTACGCTGGACTACGCGGCTTACAGAGACAGGTACCTGGCCACAGACTTGGGCGTGGAGGCAGAGTTAGAGAGGCAAGTGGCTGAGGGAGGACGAGGTCCCGGTGCTGGAGGAGAGACCGGAGTGGGAGGCCGCGGTGGTCGGTCTTCACGAGGCAGGGGACGAGGTGGTAGACAGCCTGCTGGCAGGCGAGGTGTTAGTCCACCCGGCGGAGGGGAGAGTGGTGCGAGAGTGCTGGAGACAGCGGAGGCCTCAGCTTCGTCTGTACTGCCGACGCTGGAGTGGACCATAGGGGTGACGGACTCTTCGGGGACACGGGCGGTGATAGACGTCCCGCGCCTTCCGCAGCCACCGATGCGGCTTCCTGCTCAGGTATACACGGATTCGTACTTCTTATGCTTTGAATGATCCCTGCTTGCACAATTCTGACTTTTGAACATTGCAGGTACTGCGAGAGTGGGCTGAGACGGCCATAATGCTGATGGTGGGAATGCGCCATTTGCTGAAGGGCTGTGCGAGAGGGAGGGTCCTCCAGACTAGACCTGCTCCCGAGACTGTTTCTCCTGTCGCCCCTCAGGTATACAAATGCATGCACGTTTCATATTTCAATAATCACATTTACTTTCTATTATACACGAAATGATATGATACTAATGATGTGCAGACACAGCCACGACGTTCAGCCAGAACACGACCTGAGGTTACCACGAGCCCTCCAGCTTTCGCCAGCACGAGAGGACGAGGGACACAGAGAGTGTCGCGGCCTGCTGCGGAGGACAGACAGTTCGAGGTTTTGCCCAGGGCGGCGTCCCAGCGGAGACTTGCTCGCGCGGAGCCAGAGGAGTCTGAGGAGGGGACAGAGGAGGAGACAGAGGAGTCCTCTGAGTCAAGCGTTTTAGGGGCGTCGGACTCAGAGACTGTTTCTGGTTCTCCTAGTGAGGATGACGGCGATGATGGCGACGAGAGTGAGAGCACGGAGCCCGAGGGCCAACAACGAAAGAGGACTCGTCGAGACTGAGCCTTAGGTTTTTGCTTTGCTAGCTTTCTTGTACATAGGCCTGCGTGCCAACGTAGTTGTAGCTTCTGGGCTTGCGTGCCTTGATTTTGTTTGGGCCTGTGTGCCCCGGTAGTTAGGATTGGGCGTGTGTTTGCCCCAGCTTTTGTACTTCCCTCTTTGCTCATTGTAAATACCGTATTCATTTATGAGAATTTGCACTTTTGTTCTTTGCATTCATTCGCACTCCCATTATAGATTTGTATTTTATGAAATATGTTCGTCTAGCTTGAAAGAACGTAAAGAGCACGCGGATTTCGACCGATACTCTCAAAGTAAGAATGAAAACTTGACATTATTCAAAGATAGACCTTTTAACGGTCGACTACAGAAAATCAGACTTAAGGGCATTTGATCGGCATAGAACGCACCGTGCAGTCAATAATGAGCATTATGACCTGCGAGGACTGTTAGAATTACAAAAATGCCCTTGACATGAAGATTGACATACGCTTACGCTTGAAAACGATGATTTTGGGACAATTGAATGATGAGAACTTGTACTGAGAGTGTTAACGTGTATTCGATCATGTCATACAGTCACTGATGCACATCGCGACTTATACGCATCACTGGACTCGACCAAATACGCTTAACATGGATTTTGACATACTCGCGGAGGAAAAACCTTGAAAATTTTGGTATTTTTGAGGAAAATAGAGCTGAACGTACTCGAAAACACGTAATGGAACTGCTGTATTCCCTAGGAACATGTCAAGAGCCTTCTGATCTGAGCTGCATGCAGTTACAATGTTGCATTGAGTCTGAAAGATTGAAAACCAAAACCTGCTGCAAACAGCAGCACTCTCGAGCGCTCGAGAGTGGTCTCGAGCGCTTGGGACTTCACTCCCAAGCGCTCGGGACTGCTGCTGTCTGCAGTCTCCTGTGTTGCTTCCCAATGCCACTCATTAGTTTCCCCATGTCGTTTTCCTCTGCATGCTTGCTCCCCAGGTGTTCAAATGGCTTCAATTCATCTGCTTCCCCAGATAAAGTGATTTCCCAAAGCTTAATTTGTGTTTTTCCAATACTTTTTCAAATTTCCAAAGTTTGAATTTTGAAAACATCTTGAAAATGTTAAGTTTGATGATTTCCAAAGCTGGTGGGGAAGTGGCATTGTCTCCCCCAAGTCTCTATAAATACCAAGCTTTGTTTTGGCAAGTCATTCACACCTCATTTCACCATTCTCCTTTCAACAATCCATTCTCCTCATGGCCTTACTAAACCAAGCCTTGCTTCGTCCTTGGTTGGACAGTCTCGAAGGCATTGACTGGCTAAACTTCTGAGGGCATCGACTTTATGCACTAAGGCATCTCCGAGAGGTTGGAATCCGTCCTGTCCTGCTACATGCAACGGTGCGCTTTTGGGATCCCGAAGTGCATGTCTTTCGCTTTGGCTCTCAAGAGCTGTGCCCTACTGTCGAGGAGTTCCATGCCTATCTTGGAAGTCACGACTCCGCTGAGCCAATTGTTCCTATGATCAGGGAGAGTATGAAGAACATTCTCAAAGCCAAACTGGGCGTCAGTGGAAATACCGCTGAGTTTCTCACTCGGGGCAATGCCATCGACATCGTGAAGTTGTATGAGAAGTTCAGTCCACCTGGAGACTTGACAGACTTTGAGTATCAAGGTCGTTGAATGATGGCCTGTTGCATTTGTCTCCTGGCAGCCTTCCTGCTGGTTCCGTCTGTTGGTCAGCCCAACTCTCTATTGGTGGGGGTTGCTGCTCAGATTGAGGCTCGCAAGGATGTTGCACCTTTGGTTCTCGCTGAAACCTTGATGGGGTTAGATGCTGTTCATGCCGATCGCACGAGGGTTTTTGGTGGTAGCCCGCTGTTGCTGCAGATTAGGGACCTCACTCAACTCTCCTTTTTCTATTTCTCTCATTCATTTTACCTCAACGCTCGGTTTAGGCTTTATCTGGCTCCTTACTTGTTTTCTCTCTTTTCTGGTATATGTGGCTTTGTGACAAATTGAATCTGCTGACACCCCCAGCCAATGATTGGTGGTATCGTGCAAGCGGATGGAACCGTCCTTTCCGAGTGATGTACGGTAGCGAAGATGATTGGGCTGATTTCCTTGCCTCTGCGGAGGAAGATGACATTGCTTGGCGGTGCCATTGGCTGAGGCTTCTTGCTATGACTACTGGTAACATGGGTTCGACGCACGTGCTTGGGGCTGGCTTGACAGGCTTCTCCTTCTATTCACCTTTCCGCATTCTCTGTCAGTTTGGACTTAGCCAAAAAGTGCCGCATTCTCCGGGCTCTGAAGTGCTTCGTCTCCCTCCCTTCACCATTCCGGGCCTTCGGAGTTATGTTCGATCGTGGGGGACTCGTAGGACTGAGCCAAGTGACCTACTCTTCCCTATTGCTTCGACCGGAAGGTACCGCAAATGGCTAAGGAGAGATGTGGAAGCAAGGATGGGTTGACTGCTTACTTTGCCGTTCTTTGAAATAAAGAGTGTATTTTAATTGCATGTTTTCCGTTTTCATGCTCAGCTTGTAATAAAGAAATAATCCGAATAAAATCGACTGATTAAGGGTTTCCCCCTTTCGGTTCATTAATCGCATGCACCTTTGAGAAAACATTCTGATTTGTCAATTTGGATTTTGATTTTTTTGAGATTTAGGACCGAACCTCAGTGTGAGATTGCCTACGTATCCCTCAGGAAAGGGAATCAGGCCCATACGTAGTTCGGGCTAGGGTTCGCTCGGGTATTAGCACTCTCCTATTGCGCTCTAAATTTTGCCTAGCACCGCCCTTTCGGGTTTTCGGCCTAGCGAGCCTTTTTCGACTTTTTGCCTTAACTTTTGCCTAAGCCGCCCTTTCAGGTTTTCGACCTAGCAAGCTTGCTCTTATTTTTTGCCTGGGACCGCCAGCCCTTGCGGTTTTCGGCCCAGCGAGCTCTCTCAAGGGTAATACCGCTTAAGTTGATCCAAATTGACAAGGTTTGAGAATTCGTTGCCGTCAAGGTCGATGATTGAGGCCGCTCCTCTGGAGAGAATGGTCTTGATGATGTAGGGCCCTGACCACTTAGGTCGAAACTTCCCTCGTAGGTCAAAAATTGGCGCACGGATTTCCTTGACTACCATGTCCCCTTCCTGTAGGTCCCTCGACTTCACTTTCTTGTTGAATGCTCGAGCGATCCTTCTGTGGGCTACCACAGCCCCGGGTGGATCAGGGCGGCCCCAAAAACACACGTTTTTTTTAATTGAATTGAAAATTTTGAAGAGTCACCACCTGGATTTGTGGTTCGCCACCCGAGAAACCGTCTTGATTGAAAATAATTGATTTAAAATTGAAAACCAGAGATCGTTTGAGGTTTCGGAAGCCACGTTACGAGGGGGGAAGGGTTTTACGGCACCCCCCTCGCCCGATACGGGATCGGTCTCTACTAAACGTTTGTGGGATTTTTCAAAGGGATTTTGTTTCATTAGACAAGTAGCATTTATCCACAGATATATCATGTAAGAGATGCATGCCGGTGCATGTGTACAGGGGGTGATGAAAATGGTAAAGAAATACAAGATAACAGAAAACTAAAATTTTGCCTCTGACTTCACTCTCGAGCGCTCGGGAGTGGTCCCGAGCGCTTGGGAGTGCTGATGCTCAACCTGCCACTTTGTTAGTACAAACAGGATATAATACTAAGATTGTAAATTGAAATGTCTGCTTTGAATCATATTAGAGGCTCAGCAGAGGGCTTGACTGGCTGGAGTTGAGCCCCAACCTTTCAAGCCATGCATCTCTGCCTATGCAAGGGGAGATCCTCGGTCTGAAGGAGCAAACTAGCACATGCATGGACATATAAAGGCAGGAAAATAGCAAAGCAAAAGAAGGAGTGAAGTGAGATGGCATGCAGACACTCCCGAGCGCTCGGGAGTGGACCCAAGCGCTTGGAAGTGATCTGCACCCTGAATTTTTCGACCAACCAACGACCCTATTGTGACATGTTGATGCACCAAATCTGTCCTTTTGAAGATGAAAAATTCCCTTTTAGATTCTGGAAGATACACTTTTGCATGACTCTTAGATGAAAATTATTTTTGTCTTTAGGAAATAGATCATCCACATCAATATGACTCAATAGAACTACTTTACTTAAAATCATACTTCATTCCTCCTGCATGTCCACCTAAGTACCCAAAAAAAAGGAAAATGGGACTGGAGGCATTCTCGAGCGCTCAAGAGTACTCTCGAGCGCTCGGGAGTGCTTCCAATAGCTTATCACAGAAACATTTTCATGCCCCTTTGCTCTTGTTTTTCACTAAGGTCTTCCAGCCACACACTCAGTATTAAAGACTGAGGTGGGCTGGGAGACCTCCCTCAGAAAGGAAGAACAACCCTTTAATTTGAACCAAAAGAAGTAGAAGTGTTTCTACCTTTTGAGAGACTCTGCTTCTTGAAGTTACTTTGAGTGGTGAGGAACAGTGAGAACTTGTAGACATCAGAACTTGAAACCACACTGAAGCCCTGGCATTTCTTTGATGCTTGGATCTTCTTCAATGTGTTTTGAAAATCCTTTTGAATTTCAAAAACTAAAATTTGCCAAGAGCCTTTTTTGAAAACTTGTTTGACTAGAGAAGAAGAGAGTTAGAGAGAGAAAAATTTTGTCCCCCCCCTTACTGACCAAAGGGCTATATATATAGTGAGTATAACCTATGGTTCCCATTTGAGATGAAATCAAATAAAATCATTTGGTTGGGAGGGAAAATCTCCAGCTCTGACTCCCTCTGACTGAGGTGGAGTGTATACCAGAGAAAAATCCTGGACCAGCCGGCTGTAATGATGGCTTGCATGGATAGTGGGGGACCCTTTTCACCCATTGGGCAAGGCCAAAGGTCTCGAGCGCTTGGGAGTGGTCTCGAGCGCTCGAGAGTGAGCCTGATCCAAGGTTTTGAAAAACGTTTTTGAGCGCTTGGGAATGCTCCAGAGCGCTTGAAACTGATTTTGCACCTTTTATTTTACTCTTTGAAGCTTTCCAAGAAGCATGATCTCGATTGGTTCAAGGCTTGTTTTGATCCGAGTTCGTCATCGGGGAGCCTCTGGGCCACAAATCAAGGAAATTCGAGAAGTCCAAATTGGGGTGTCTACACCTTCGCTGATAACCTTGAATGCGGTACTCTGGATACGAGTGCCGTCCAAAGATTGAGACAGCCCAATTCGAGCCAAATCGAATCCTCGATTCCAAAAATCAAACGCGTGTAAAAGGCACACAAGCATTCGATACATGAGGTCGCATCTTTTCAGACTGCCTACGTACCCCATTTGTAGGGATCAGACCAGCGTAGTTCTTTGGGGCAAATGCAAACACGTGTAATGCATGCACGAGAAAGAATCGACAACACTTATATAATGACAAATGTATAAAAGGGGGTCCACCTGTTGCTCTGTTCGGCGGACAAAACAAGAATAACACATCGACTGCTCTGTAAAAAGTGTCTAAGATTACTTTTATCGACCATCAGGTGAAGTGCTCAATCGCTACGTGTGACTAGAAACAAATCAACAAAGAAATTGTTACCAATTACTCCATCTCGATACGGATAATAATTCAGGACTGAGGTTGATTTTGTAAATGGTTTTCTTTTTGCCAGAAAATGGAATTTTAGGAGTGAGAAACATGTGGGGCAAGAATCTGGCATGACGGCCAAGGCAGAGCAGAGCGCTTGGGACACACTCTCTCTCTCGAATCAACCCTTCTCTCTCTCTCTCTCTGCACGATTCTCTCTCTCTCTCGCAAATTCTCACATTTCTCAGCCATGGACGAGATCCCCGACCTTGATCTCCCGACCATTGCCTTGTGGGCCATGGTGTTCCAAGAGGTTCGGATAAAACGGAGTGGGAAAAACTGGGGTGAAGAGGATGCGGCGGTTGGTGGCGGCGTACGGGCTGATCCCAGCGGTGGGGCGACCACAGGGGGTGGAACGGCGGTGGCCGGCGAGGGTGGGGTTGACTAGTCGGCAGCGGCGGCTGGCAGTGAGGTAGTGGCTGACGAAGTTGGGGGAAGCTCGGAGGCGGCGGTGGACGTTGGCGGTAATGAGGCTGCCTCTAGCAGCAGCGGGGGTTTCACGGGCAGTGGAGGTAGAGGTGCGGGCAGCGGAGATGGGGCCACGGGCAGTGGAGGTAGAGGCGCGGGCAGCGGAGATGGGGCCATGGTCAGTGGAGGTAGAGGCGCGGGCAGCGGAGATGGGGCCACGGGCAGCAGCGGAGGCGCTGCGGGCACTCCTCCCACTCCTACCATGGAGGAGTTGCTCGCGGCTGCGGAGCGGGCTAGTGATGAGCGGCGGGCCGACATTAGTAGCGAGGCGACGGTGGGTGGTCGCGTCGTTGCTACCCCTGTCTTGCGGACTACGGTGGTGGAGCCGAGAGAGGGAGATAGCGGGATCAGGGCCTCGCAGCCAGTTCCCTTTGAGGCGGGAGACTTTCTGAGGGACGCAGAGCTGCGGGACGTTCTGGATGCCCTGGGTCTCAACTCTGGGGTAGCAGACGTACTGAGGGCTGCCCAGACGCCTGAGGATCGGGCGTCGGCACTTTTGCTGGGGATTCTGTTGAGTGGTGTAGGGGCGTCTGACGCCGGGGGACGGGGGGTAGAAGAGTCGGAGACGGAGAAGATGGAGATGGAGATGGAGAGGCCAGAGTTGGAGGTGACCGCTGAGGTGCGGGTCACCGCGGTCGACGAGGTGAAGGCCTACCTGAAAGGGGAGCGCCCTGAGTTCGCGCTCGCGACTTACGCTCCACGAGTTCACTTTTTTGAGCCAGTAAAGATGGATAGCTACGTCCCTGCTTGAGCCGACTACTCCAAGGACTTGCTCCTACGAGATGACTCGCACATCTCCTCAGGTTGGACTACGGTGAGTTTCGACGGCTTTAATTCTTGAATTTGATACATGAGTTCATTTGCAAATTGCTTTATTGATATCGATGCTATTTCTTTGCTTTGTTGAAACAGCGCACGACAGACATATACGGTCACGGGGGTTCAGCCAGTTCGCTGAAATACTTCAAGGCGCTGCCCGAGAGAGAGCGAGCACTGGTGGAGGCAGCAGGCTTCGGGCCTTTCATACAGCTGATGATGGTGGTAAGGGTGGACCGCGCCGTGCTTACGGCGTTGACCGAGAGGTGGTAGGACACCACCAACACGTTCCACTTCCGATTTGGAGAGATGACGATCACGCCCCTCGACTTTGCAGCAATCACGGGCCTTAGGGTTGGAGGAGACCCCATTCCGTATGACTCGAGTATAGTGCTGGATGACGCAGCCTTGAGGTGGTTTCTTGGACGAGTTCCACGCCATAGCGGTGGGGTGGCGGCGTACGGGCAGTTCGTGTTAGTACTGGGACCACGAGCCCGTGAGCGACGAGGAGGCGGCCCAGATGGCCAGGGCGTACTTACTATACCTGTTTGGGGCTTCTCTGTTCCCAAACAGGCGTAGTCGGGTTCACCTTTGCTACTTGGCGGGCTTGGTCGACTTGGGGCAGGCGGGGCGCTTCGACTAGGGAGGTGCTGCTCTGTGCACGCTCTACTGCTTTTTGGGAGCTGCCTCACGTGGTGTTGGTGACATGATCGGCGGCTACTGGAGGATAGTCGAGGTATAATCTCAAATTACTGCTTTTATCCTGCTTTCGACTGCTTATTAATTTGAATCATGCATTGAACTGACTTAAATACCAAAATTTTGCAGCTCTGGGCCTACGAGGTTCTGGGGATGTTCCCCCCTGAGAACACGTGCCGAGACCCTATTTTGCTTCCTCGCGAGCTCGCGTGGGGGAAGGCTTACAGGAGGACAAAGGAGAGGAGAGGGGAGGTGATGACTTTCCGGCGCTGGCTGGATAACTTGACTGGAGTAGCGGTGCGATTTGTTCCTTTCAATTTCCTTTCCCATGTTTTTCTGATAATCAAAATTTCCATTATTAAAGCAAGAACATTGAATGCAGGTTCACTGGGATCGTTGGGCTAGGGTGGAAGCTGAGTTCCTTCCTAGGAGTCGGGAAGTGACGCGGAGCAGGGTCTTGCTAGAGTGCCCCCTGGGCTGGCAGTGGTACCTGGGAGATTGGGTGACTCGGCAGTCGCTCGGTCTTCCAGCGTTCGTGGTGCCCGGGTTGCTTCCTCCACGCGTGCAGAGGACAGAGTCCTATACCCATGCTGAGCTCGAGCTGTTCACTGTGCCGGATACAGACTTAGAGAGGCACCTTCGACGCACTCTGGACTACGCAGCTTACGTAGGCCAGTACTTGGCCACGAGTCTAAGGGTGGAGGAGGAGTTGGAGAGGCGGGTGGCTGGAGTTAGAGCTCGGAGGGACGAGACTGGAGCGCGGAGTCGCGGTGGCCGCTCCACACGGGGTAGAGGACGAGGTGCTGGCCCCTCGGGTAGGGGAGAGGGTGGTGTAGGGGCCCCAGAGACGGTGGAGACTCCGGTACCGCCAGTGCTGCCGGTGCTGAAGTGGACGATAGGCGTGACTAGTCCGTCTGGTGCACGGGAGGTGATAGACGTACCACGCCTCTCGCAGCCACCGATGTGGTTTCCCGCTCAGGTATGGATGACATTTTTGTTTGCCTTGTACATTGATTGCTCCTTGTTTCTTGTTTGCATATTTGAACTTTCAATCACCCTACAGGTGCCGCGAGAGTGGGCTGAGCAAGCTGTGATGCTGATGGTGGGGATGCGCCACCTGCTGAAGGATTGTGCTAAGGGGAGGGTCCTTCGGACCAGACCTGCCCCCGAGTCAGCTTCTCCTATCGTTCCTCAGGTATAACACATATGTACATTTCATATTTCAATTGAGCAAACAATATTTGGATATGCATGAAATGAGAAAATGTTTATGATATGCAAGTGCAGCCACGACGTTCAGCCAGGACACACCCCCAGGTTACCATGAGTCTTCCCGCTCCTGCCAGCACAAGGGGTCGGGGTACACAGAGTGTGCCACGGTCTGCTGTGGGGGCGAGAGGATTCGAGGTTTTGCCTCAGGCGGCGTCCCAGCGGAGACCCGTTCTCGAGGAGTCAGAGGAGTTAGAGGAGGGGACAGGGGAGGAGACAGAGGAGTCCTCCGAGTCACGCGTCCTCGGGACCTCAGACTCGAGTACTGCTTCTGGCTCTCCTAGTGAGGACAACGGCGACGATGGCGACGAGAGTGAGAGCACGTAGCCCGATGGCCAGCAGCGGAAAAGGACTCGTCGAGGCTGAGACTTAGATTTTTGCTTTGCCAGTCTTCCTTGTACATAGGCCTGCGTGCCAACGTAGTTGTAGCTTCTAGGCCTGCGTGCCTTGGTTTTGTTTGGGCCTGCGTGCCCCGGTAGTTAGGATTGGGCGTGTGTTTGCCCTAGCTTTTGTACCTCCTTCATTACTCATTGTAAACGCCATGTTCATTTATGAAAATTTGCCCTTTTGTTCTTTCCGTTTGTTTGCACTGCTGTTATAGAATTGTATTTTATGAAATATGTTCGTCTAGCTTGAAAGAACGCAAAGAGCATGCGGATTTCAACTGATACTCTTGAAGTATGAGCAAAAACTTGACATCGACACACAATAGCGAACTTTGGAGTATTTGACTATAAAAATTAGACCTAAGGGTGTTTGGTCGTAACCGAGCGCGCTGTGCGGTTGACAATGAGCGTTATGACCTGCGAGGACCGCTAAGATTACCAAAATACCCTTGACACGAAGATTGACATTCGCTTATGCTTGACAACGATGATTTTGGGACGATTGAACGATGAAAACTTGAACTAAGAGCGTTAACGCGCATTTTATCATGTCATACAGTCACTAATGCACATCGTGCCTTATACTCATCGCTGGATTCAACCAAATACGCCTAACGTGGATTTTGACATACTTGCGGAGAAAAAACCTTGAAAGTTTTGGGGTTTTCCGAGGAAAATGGATAAATACACAAGAAAACGCATAACGGAAACTGCTGTATTCCCTAGGTACATGTTGGGAGTTGTCTGACTTGAGATGCTTGAGCTTACGATGCCACATTGGAGCTGAAAATTGAAATCCAAAATCTGCTGCAAAACTACAGCACTCTCGAGCGCTCGAGAGTGTTGTCGAGCGCTTGGGAATGCACTCCTGAGCGCTCGGGACTACTGTCATCAGCAGACCTGTGTTGCTTCCCAATGCCACTCACTAGCTATTCCATGTTGTTTCCTTCTGCATGCATATTTCCAAGGTGCTTCGTGACTCTGCACTACCTGTTTCCCAGGGGAAATGGCTTCCCAAAGCCAAAACTTGAGCCTTTCCAATACTTTTTCAAATTTCCAAAGTTTGAATTTTGAAAATGTCTTGAAAATATTGAGTTTGATGATTTCCAAAGCTGGTGGAGAAGTGACATTGTCTCCCTCAGATCTCTATAAATACCAAGCCTTGTTTTGGCAAGCCATTCACACTTCATTTCATCATTCTTCTTTCAAAAATCCTTCCTCCTCATGGCTTTACTAAACCAAGCCTTGCTTCGTCCTTGGTTGGACAGTCTCGAAAGCATTGACTGGCTGAACTTTCGAGGGCACCGACTTTACGCCATAAGGCATCTCCGAGAGGTTGCAATCCGTCCTGTCTTGCTACATGCAGCGGCGCGCTTTTGGGATCCCGAAGTGCATGTCTTTCGCTTTGGCTCTCAAGAGCTGTGCCCTACCGTCGAGGAGTTCCACACCTATCTTGGAAGTCACGACTCCGCTGAGCCAATCGTTCCTATGATCAGGGAGAGTATGAAGAACATTCTCAAAGCCAAACTGGGCGTCAGTGGAAATACCGCTGAGTTTCTCACTCGGGGCAATGCCATCTACATCGTGAAGTTGTATGAGAAGTTCAGTCCACCTGGAGACTTGACAGACTTTGAGTATCAAGGTCGTTGAATGATGGCCTGTTGCATTTGTCTCCTGGCAGCCTTCCTGCTGGTTCCGTCTGTTGGTCAGCCAAACTCTCTATTGGTGGGGGTTGCTGCTCAGATTGAGGATCTCAAGGATGTTGCACCTTTGGTTCTTGCTGAAACCTTGATGGGGTTAGATGCTGTTCATGCCGGTCGCACGAGGGTCTTTGGTGGTAGCCCGCTGTTGCTGCAGGTTAGGGACCTCACTCAACTCTCCTTTTTCTATTTCTCTCATTCATTTTACCTCAACGCTCGGTTTAGGTTTTATCTGGCTCCTCACTTGTTTTCTCTCTTTTTGGGTAGATGTGGCTTTGTGAAAAATTGAATCTGCTGACACCCCCAGCCAATGATTGGTGGTATCGTGCAAGTGGATGGAACCGTCCCTTTCAAGTGATGTACGGGAGCGAAGATGACTGGGCTGATTTCCTTGCCTCTGCGGAGGAAGATGACATTGCTTGGCGGTGCCATTGGCTGAGGCTTCCTGCTATGACTACTTGTAATATGGGTTCGACGCATGTGCTTGTGGTTGGCTTGACAGGCTTCTCCTTCCAGACATTTGGGAACATAAAAGTGTATTTAGAGATATCTCATGCACATCATTTTTCACAGAAAGAAAATATGTCTCCCGTACAAAGGGTGACTCTAAAGCCTTTTGAGGAAGAAGAGAAGAAATAGACAGATCTAATGGTTTCTCAAGAAACACTTCTTGAGTCTATAAGATTAGAAATATGAATGAGAAACTAATTCATAAGGAACATATATGTATGTGTCCAAAATATGGAAATTCTACCTTTTTAGGAGAAGAAAGTTCACCCATAGTCTTTGTTTTTCTAACCGTTTTTTCTTTTCTTGAGTAGAAAAGGGTCTCGTCCTGTGTTTCTTTTGTTTTGCCTGAACAAGAGAAGAAAATCAAATTTAAAGAGAAGTTTGTAAGTAGATTCCTTTCAGAATGTGAAGGAAAGCTTACTTCTAGAGACCAGAGTTTCTGTCTCAGTTTCTTCATCACTTGAAGCATTCTCAAGTCTGAGCTTCCTTGTAACTTTAACTCTTTTTTGGGCTACAAGGAAATTTAGACAGAGAAACATGATTGGAGTGAAATATAGGCATGGAACAAGAAGTCAAATGGCTAGAAGAAACAAAACCTGGTTGTTCGACAGAAGGTTCGAGATAATGCTTAGTGGGGATAACCTTCTCAGGTTGAGTAACAACTTTACTTCTTTTCGAAGCAGGTTCTAGGGGAGAAATTGTACCTACAAAATCATACGCTGTTAGAATTCCCCATTGTAAACAAAGGTACAACATTTGAAGAAGTTAAGGAAAAGAACCTCTTTTCTGTGAAACTCTCAAAGATTGTCTCCTTGGAGGAGGAGAAGGGATGATCATTGAAATGGGTGAAGCTTCAATTGGAGTCATTTCTTGATTAACCTCACCTTCAGCAGTATCTTCAATACCCCCAATCACTCCAAATCCACCATCTGAGGAGAAAGAAGATGAGTCATGATGATTTTTGTTCCCAAATTTAGAATTCTTAAACTCAATATGCTTGAGAAACTTCTAGAAAGGAGTACGCCCAATGATGAAGGAACAATTCGTATGCCACCAATAATCAAATTCAGAAGTAGTATTCACAGCTGTCTCTCTGAAATCCTGAACAATGGTTCACCTTAATAGTTGTTTGGACTGAGCGAACCATGTTTTGAAATGCTCAACAAAAATGCTAGAACGTTCAGACATCGAAATGTTGGCAGAACCACAATAAGGAATGGGATGCCCTGAACATAACCAAGTTGTCTAGCAAATTGAGCAGGACAATATACTTCTGCATGAGCCAAAGACTTGGAAGTATTAGATGAATATATGAAAATCTCCCTGCCCGTGAGAATATTACTCCATGCTTGGAGGGCTGTAGAAGTTTTCCTTGTCTATCTGCTAAAATGTTGAAGAGCCAGGATGGCCCATTTTGTGCAGAATATGGACAAGACCATTCCCTATCAAAAGTGAGCCCAAAAAAGAAACAGAGATAATACACCATAGTTTTGTTTTCAGTGGCCACGGTCCGAACATAGTTATCACCATGAACATTGGGTGTTTCAGAAACACCAGCAGGTGATGTAGGAGCTTTGAAGGGACCAAGTTCAGAAAAGTATGCATGAAGCATAACTGCATAAACCATTGGGGGCCCCCTTGAGAAGTATTTAAGCCCTTTTGATGAAAGTCAGAGCCAACCTTATATGCATGACCAAGGAAATAAGAGGCAAAATCGAACACTTCCCCCTTAGACAATGCCAGAGCCAATGGAATAAACTCACTCATCACCCTTTTGCCAGAATGGCAAAGAATGTCTTTGCAAAGAGTATAGAGAATGTACGCAAAAAACTCAGTATCAGACACATCCCCTGATAATTTCTTTTCTCTAGAATAAAAATGGGAGAAAGCACCATTTGCAGCAGTTAAACGAACGAAACCCTCAGGAACAGGATAATCCTTAGTTGGATCAAATTGAGGGCCAAATGGGATGAGTCCTAACATTTGGGTAACATCCAAAACTGTGGGAGCCATCATACCACAGTTAAATTTGAAAAAATTAAAGGAAGGATCCCAAAAGGCTAGAGCAGCCTGAATTAAAGATGGATTTTGGGGAATTCCCCTTCGAAGAGAATGATGATGTTCTTCAAACCAATTTTTTCAAGTTCGTTTGATTTTTGGGTCAACATCCTAGTAGTCCAAAGTTTCCAATCTTTATCCAGAGTAGGCCAACAAGGAAAGGATCTTCTCGGGTAATTTTGCCAGTCGACATCCGTACAAGCCCGAATATTAGATTCTCCTAATCGAGGATAATACAAAGATAAAGAAGCCGGAATAAAAGTACCTTTCTCTTTAGGGTTTGGGATGAAAACACGGTCATCGAGGAAAGGGTTTTCAGTTGAACCTTGGGTTTTTCCTGCCGTAAGTCTTCTCAGTGCAAGAGAAGGAGTTGGGTGTTCTCTGAATTGTTACTCGAAGAAGCCATTGATTCAATTTGAATGGTCAAGTTGGGATGAAGCAAGAGAGGTTTTTGCTCTCAGAGAATTTTTGAATATGCAAAAGCGTGAGGTGTGATTTTGAATCATTTCCACTTTTATGCTTATACACTGGGCCATTTGTTGACATTGGGCCACTATTCAGCCCAATTACTGGTCCAATAAAATGAATACGTTAAGTTGGAAGGAATTTGTTTCTATTTGAGTGTTATAAATTGAAACACAGAATGAGAAATAATTCAAAAGCCAAAAAAACGTAATTATGCAAATGAAATTTCATTAAACAAACTGCTAATATTTACAAAGGATGATATTTGCATATTTACAAACGATAACAACAAGGGAAATACTAAGACTACTGACAAGAAAACGATAAAGATAGTTTAGGCCTTCAAAGGGCCTGGGTACTGAGAAGCAGCTCTCTGATTCTCAAAGTAGTGAGGAAAAACCAAGTAACAAGGCTATGAAACTTGTTCCAGGCAAATTGGAGAAATTGCATCTCCAATTTTCTCATGGCCTCCTTAGCATTTGACTTCAGTTTTTTCTCCAAAAGGAGCCTAAAGCTAAGCACCAGAGCTTTAGCCTTCCTTTGAAGCTAAGCCTCCATCTTCGGATGCTTCCTCTGCCTCCTCTTCAAACGCCTTCGAAGTTTCTTGTCAGCATGACAAGGCACCACTTCGAAAGACTTAGACTTGAAGTTCAAAAATCTGATTGTGCAGCTTCTCGATCCTCTCCTTGGTAAGAGCAAAGTCTTGGAGATCTTAGTCGAAGCAGTAAACAGCAGCATTAGCTTCGAGCCACATCCTGATCACTGGTAAAAAATCCAAGAAGCAATGGATTTGATACGAAACAACAGAAGGAATGGTACAGTGAACAAAAGTTTCACAAGCCCATTTGAAATTCATCAATGGAACCTGTTCTTCCAGGATAGAAATATCCAAGAAGGAGAAAGTAGCAAGAAGTTGTAAGGCTTTGCCCTTGTCAGAAGGAAAGATAGAGTAGCCGTAATGCCATTGAAAGTAAGGTGGGTTGACAGCAAGGTTAGCTACTTCTCTAAACCAATTAGACTCCTCTGGGAGAGTCGCAAGCTCATTTGACTCTTTCAAGTCAACAAGGTAGTGTGGGGTCTTCACCTTGGTGAGCCAAAGAGTTCTATGGGTTTGAGCCTGACGTTTGAAGTCACAATAAAGGGCTGGCCCAAGATAATTCTCCTCCTGTTTGAGATAAGGAGAGAATTTGAGAGAGGAGTAGATTGACTCCAACATTCCCATGTGAGTAGTGTCCCCACCAGATAGAGGCAAGAACTGACTCACAAATAGGGTTCGAAAGTGGTGAAATCTGTAGGTGGAGAAAAATGAATGGTACCTAGAGCAGCACGTGAGAACAGCACTAGATCGCTGCGGCTCACGTGCTGTTCGATCAGAACCCTAATGCTTTCGCCGAAACCCTAATCTGCAAAACAGACAGGGAGTGAACGCACCTTTGCCCCTCGTGGCAAAGGCCCTCCGATGCCTAAGTTAGTATCTCGTACTGTATCAAACACTAATTATTAGTAGGAAAGTATGGAATCAATGCCACTTATTGCGTACCTTTTGCCTCCACGTTTACCTCGTATTTATAGATATGAGCATGCTTGCTTTCCAAGCATCCTTGTTGCCCAGGTCTCCTGTCTCGTACAGGAAACCTGGCCTTTCCGGGAATCCTCCTGCCCAATCAGCCGAGATCCCCAACTCATAAGGACTCTTCCTGTTCTGGGACTCGTGCCATAACAGGATTGTCTTCTTACTTATCCTGACCAGATACCGGGTTCTTCTTCTGGAATATTCCCACTGCCTTATCTCTTAAGGTTATGTTCTTCCAGAGGACTCTATCTGTCCGGCACATACTTCAGCCGAACAGACTGTACCAATTAACGACTTCTCATGTCTTTGGTCCTTTCCCGTCGAACAGACTATCTAGTCCAGTGATTCTTCATATCATCGGTTCTTATTGCCGCCCATCATCTTGCATGGTGTCTTAAATTCCTTTTCTCATTACACGGAACTCGCACATCACGTGTTCGGCCTTTAGTTGTACCTGTTCGGGAATACCTCCCTACAAAATCTATTTGGAGTAGGGTCAAGTTGGTCAAACTTGACCAAGATAGCACCAACATTAGTGTCAGTAGGTTTTTCCTCCCAAGATCCCTAGTCAGACTCGTTAACGGAATTCGAAAGGGTAGAAGAGGATTTCCAACCCGTAGGAGAAAGATTAGGAGTGTGAAAGATTCGATCAGAAAGAATCTTTCCAGCCAACATACGAGGGGAATTTGAGGGATATATTTTAGGGGTATTAGGCTTATGATCAAGGTTCTCTAAGACAAGGTTAATCTCTGGAAGAGAATCCATAGCTAAAAGACTTGCTAATGGATAGAATTCAACTTCGAAAGGTTTAAGGAGAACGATGTGATTTGTTAAACCCCAACATTAATCACTATTTATAGACAAATTAAATGAAGAAAGTCAGTCATCTTTGGGAAGCTCAAGAGACGTGCATGGAAACAGATCTTTCCCATGCCCCATGCATCCTTATTTGTAGGGAGATGTGGACAAGAGACGTGAGCCATTACCATTAACACTTATTTAATTACTTTAAATAAGATGTTAATGTGGGGGGAGTGTTTACATCCTAAAATATGCCACCCAATAAGAAAATTGCACGTGGCACCAAACAGTGTATCAACCAATCAAAACACGTTTATATTAAGCCTACGATGTAGAGGATCAATGGGCTTAATGATGACGTTATTTTAGTACTACACGGTATCGTTTAGATTGGAAACGACCACGTTTGAACATCTAATGACAAAGATTAAGATGATAATTAAGCACAGCTATGGATTAACTCTTAAAACCATCGAACGGTGTTATTAAAGTCCCATTTCACAAGAAAATCCAGTTGTGTATATAAGGAATCATCTGGATAGCCTATACTGAAGCACAAATCCACGTTGCATGAAAACAGGAACCCATTACCCAAAAATCAACCACGATCAACATCAGCAAACGTGGAAGGAGAAGAATTTTGAGAAGACCAAGTCAAGCAACCGTTCGAAGACCCTTTTGTGCTTTTGAGTAACTGTTTTTGGAGGGAACGAAGAGCATTTCAAATCAAATTTGAATGAAGACGTGGGCATCAATTGAAAACGTGAAGAACGAAAACCAAGGACAGACCCATCGTCTATAAATAGAAGAAGCAAGTGAAGAGAAAGCCCCTAACAAAATTCAACATCTGACAATTCATACAAAATGATTGCTCAAAGATCTATCATAGTTTAGGACTTAGATTAATTAGTTTAGTATTTCGTAAGTTTGAAGACTTATTTGCATGTAAGATTACTTTCGATTAAATTCAAGTTATCTTATTTTTTTCTGTCTTTTTCTTACCAAAGAGTAGTTGATTATAGGTGTACTTTCGATTAAATTCATGTGTGCCTATATTTCTGTAGTACTCTTGTCGAAATCTTAAGAGTAGTTGTATATAAACTTACCTTTGATTAAATTCAGGTTTGTTTATGTTCAATTATCTTTTCTGATTGAAGAGCGTCAATCCATTGTTTGATTGATACCTTTAGAAAAATCCTCTTAATTGAGGTATACGAACGGATAACACAATTGCCTGATTAAATTAGTTGTTTTTGAATTAATCTGAAAAGGATAAATTCTATTCTTTTCTGGCATGCCCGCATACAATCATCTGCCATAGATTGAGCTAATTTAGCCCAAACAATGCCATGATTTGAGTTGTGGAGCAAATTGACCTAGTCGACCTCATCCTACTTTTATCCAAGTTTTTTTTTTATTTTTAGAACGTACTTTTATCGAAGTTTAGAGGGACCTTTTTTCGCATTTTATATGTTAGATTTTCCCTACTTCGTTCAAAAATTCGAAGGAAAAAAAAATTCCCCAATGCTCTTTTCTCATCTCCTCATCTTTAATCTTTCAATCGTCTTTTTCAGACAATATGGAAGACCCTTCAAAATTGCTAGTTTGATTGTACTTTTCTCTATTTTAACTAGTCATTTTATAAGACACACTCCAACAATGCTAGTTACTTTCTTCGTCTTCCTTCAAAAACATATACTCCTTTATATAATATAAGGTAAAAGTACATCCTACCTTATATTATATACTATCTTTTACAACTAAAGTGAAAGAGGGAATATTAGTAGGAAGATGCTAGAGTGTCCCCCCTCTTGTTTGGGGGACACTGTTTGATTCATCACCACCGTCCAATTAAACAAAGGCAAAATACTTACTGCAAAGTTAGCCAGTTACCCTTTTCGAAAAAAGAAAGAAATAAAACACTTAACCATGGTTACTACATAGCCTTTTCTTTTCCTTCTCCATCGTCATCTCCATCTCTTGCTATTTTCCTCGCTCTCCTTTGAACGCTAGAGTTTCGTTTGTCTCTCCCCCTCCATGACGTCGCGGGTTTCCTCCCTCCGGCGACTATCGCTGTCTACCATTCTCGTTTCCCCTAGCTTGCCCTGTTTGTCTACAAGAACTAGGGTTTCGTTTGTCTATTCCCTCCACGCGACGCCTTGGTTTGTCCGGCGACGATCAGCAACATCCAATTAAGTATTGCATATTGTCATCTGTAAGCTAGCATCGACACCTCTCGCTACTCCCAACGGTAAATCTGTCCCTCTTTATTTAATTTTTTTTCCTCAATCTAGTCGGTTTTGATGGTGTAATGCATTTTTGAGTTTATATTTAACTATGGGGAATAGGAATCGTTAGGGCTAAGGATTATTGGTGGTTTTGTTGCAAATATCCCCAGTTTTGCTTTGATTCACTCAAGACTCAAGTAACAATTACGTCCCAGATTTTGTTACTGCATTTTTTAGATAGAGAGTTTTATTTGCCGAATTTTTTCCATGTTCTAAGAAAAAAATCAGCGATTCTTACTTGAGCAAATTTTGTTTGTATGCCAATGTAGTTTTGTTTGATATATATCTTGGCTTGTGGCTGTTTATTTTATCATGACACTGACAATTGGGGTTTTGTGATTAGGGTTCTTATTTATGATATAGTAGTTATTGCCAGAAAATTGAGGATTTTATTTCTGTTGAGGGTTATGTGGTGGCCAATGCCAAGGTCAAGTATGATAGTTTGCTAGGTTTACATGGATAACTTTTTTTACAACATTGTAGTGGTGTAGAGATTTATGTTTGTTTCCATGTGTGTTAAATTTGTGGAAATGTCAATGAACTACTGTGTGGAGTAATTTGTTATAGTGTCATAGGCAACCTAACTGCCAATGAACTAGTGAAAAGGTAGAAAGGCTCTAACTTATTATGATTAGTTATAGACTTAATTGTTTTAATGTGTCTTCATCTGCAACATAGGGTGGTAAGACAAGTGTTTAAGTAATGCACTTTACTTACAACATATCTTTGCCTATGTTTATTATTTATTTAGGTGCGCAATGAGAACTCCTAATCCCAATTTGCGATTCCAATTCAGACTCTTCCCCTATTAGGGAAGATCGTACGAATACATTTGTAGGTCATGGTGTTGATGGAAAAAGGGAAGGGGAAGGGTCAGTTTCTGGTGCAGATGATACTTTTTGTTTGCTCACTAATACTAAAATTGCGGGAATGGAATTTAATTCTGAAGATGAGGCAGGTAAATTCTACAATGCATATGCTAAGGCGATGGGTTTTAGCATACGCAAATCTAGGAGTAAACCCCAAAAGAACAATGACAGCTGTGTAAGATGTCAGACTTGGGTCTGTTCTAGGGAAGGTAAAAGACAGAAGAAACATTTGCAATGGGTTGATCGGACAAGACGTCCCAAAGTTGAAACTAGAATTGGTTGTGGTGCAAAATTTCGGGTCCGTTACTTGTCAAAAACCCAAAAGTACATTGTTACACACTTTATTAGTGTGCACAACCATCCTTTAGCTACAGTGCATTGTGTTCCCTTCTTGTGGTCGCACCGATGCGTGAATGATGCGGACACAGCTCAGGCAACGACCATGCGGAAGGTAGGCATGAAGCCAAATCAAATTGTGGACTATATGACATGTCAGTCAGGAGGTTTCCAAAATTTGGGGTTCACTGCAAAAGATTTGTGCAACAAAATGGACAAGTGTCGTAAAGATGAAATTAAAAATGGAGATGCTGAGGGTGCACTGGGATACTTGTCCGCTCAGGTTGGCACTGATCCTTTGTTTTTTTTCAAGTACAAAGTTGATGAGAATGACTGGTTGGAGACACTCTTCTGGACAGATGGGAGGTCTAGGATGGATTATGCTGCATTTGGAGATGTTTTAGTGTTCGACACCACTTATCAGACCAATGCTTATAAGAAGCCATTTGTCATATTGGCGGGTGTTAGTAATCACTTTACGATGACCATATTTGGTTGTGCCTTGTTGTCGAAGGAGACAGAGGAGACGTACAATTAGGTTCTTGAAACGTTTATGGAGGCTATGGATGGTAAATGCCCCATCTTGGTGGTTACAGATGGTGATTTGGCAATGCGCAATGCAATTAGTAACATATTTCCAGATGCAAGGCATCGCCTATGCACATGGCATTTGGAGAGAAATGCTGCTAAAATGTTCACAAACCTGAATTCGTATCTGACTTTACAGCTCTGATGCTAATGGAATGTGAGGTTGAAGAATTTGATAGCCTTTGGGCTGACATGGTATCGCACTATGGCCTAGAGACAAATGCTTGGGTATTGGAGATGTATAGTGATCGGGAAAGATGGGCTGAGGCATATCTCCTTGGACATTTCTTTGCCGGGATGAGGAGCACTCAGCGATGTGAAGGTATGAATCGTTATTTACATCGGTTTTTAACAGCGAGGCTTTATGAATTTGTTGAACAGTACCACCGCAATTTGGCTAGGATGCGAGTTGCTGATGCAAGGGCTGAGACGGCAACGGAGCACAATACCTCGGTCTCAATCACGGCATTGAAAAGTCTAGAGCAGAATGGAGCTGAGGTGTACACACAATACATGTTCAGATTGTTTCAAGATGAAATACAATGCGTCTCCATTGATCGTGGCACATCGTGTTGATGAGTTGATGCGTCGTTTGTACTTCATTGAGATGTACTCACATCCAGAATCCAAGTGGACGGTTGATTATTATCCAATGGATAGCAGAATGAAATGTGGTTGCATGATGTTTGAGTCTTTTGGTCTACCTTGTTGCCATATGATTGTGGTGATGAAATATGAGCACCTATTGGTGATTTCCCGCAGTTTACTCATGCGAAGATGGACAAGGAGTGCTCGGCCTGTGGCCCAACAACCAACTGTTGCCCAAATTTTTTGCACTTTAACCCACACGACACGGTATGGGATTTTGAGTTCGGGGTACAATTTGATGTCATTCTATGCGTCGTATGTACAGGACTCATTTGAATATTTTAGGCAACTGGAGCACCAAATGACTTCCTAGATCAGAAAGCGTTGGGAGACGGCAAATAATAAAGAGTGCAAGGCTGAGGTTGGTAAAGCAAGTTTTGTCCAAAGTTTGTTTGGTGTGGGCGATCCACTTGTGGTGAAGACCAAAGGCAACCCAGGGAAGAATGCTAATGCCCTAAAATTTTGCAAGCCTTGGAATTGTAGGCACTGCAAGTTAGTAGGCCACGATAAGCGGATATGTCAAAAGTTGTCATCAAACCATCCAACTTTGGGTGACTAAGTTGTTAATTCTTTGGTTCATGTTGATGTACTAAGAGCATCTCCTATCCATACTCTATATCTCTATTTGAGAGTATAAAACTCCTCCAACCCATCCTCTCAACCCTCCTCCATTTGAGAGGATGAGATTTTGATCCTCCATATTTAGAGGATGGGAGAAAATATGGAGGATCTCCTCTATAACACTATTCACCTTTTAAAATGGCATTTGTATCCTTAGAGCATCTCCAACACATGCTCTATTCCTCCATTTGAGAGTATGGAACTCCTCCAACCCATCCTCTCAAGCCTCCTCTATTTTAGAGGGAAAAATAGAGGGTTTGTGGTTGGAGTAAATAGGAATAGTGATTTTCTCTAAAATCACTTTATGAATAAAATAGAGTATTTTGATACTCTCAAATAGAGTATTGGATTGGAGATGCTCTAAGTGTGAAAGATAAGTAATTTCTCGTATTGGGGGAATGTATGACTATTATCCTGAAAAATTGATCCTTTGAATCCATTAATTATCTGCTGTACTAGTAAATTGAGTTTTGGGTCATCTGTTGTAGGATTTGTATCTTCCTCTTTTGATACTTCTCCCATTTATTGAAATTTATTATGATGTTAATTTGCAGGTATGTGTCATTTTCATGTGTTTTGGGTATGAAGCATAGTAGTTTAATAGTACGTGATTGAGCATCGATATCATAGAAGAAATTTTTTTTTTTTTTTTTTGGTTGCCCTTCAATTCATACCCATTGAAGTTCCAATATGAATTTATAGTAATTTTCTAGTAAACTGCTCTTTTGCTTGCTGATAAAGAGCTGGCAATGTGTATTTCATTGCAGTAATTTGTGGTTTATATTTCATTGAAATTCCAATGTGTAAAGTGTCGGTGCTACATGGCTTCTTTATGTGGTTCTCTTATCCTTGATAGTAGTGGTATTATTTGACTTAGTAGTTCGGATTGCACGGTCTTGACTATGAGCTTACATGTATATTGGTGTATGAATTGGCTTATGACCAATGGAGTTTGCTTATCTAAAATGAAGACTGTACCATTTATTATGAATTAACTGTGGTATTTCAAATTTGTGTGGATGTCTCTGGATTACTTTTGAGCATGCATTGCATTTTTATTCATATGTATGCTTTACAGAATGATATTGTGTTTGGGTGTTTTAGCGGAGTAAGAAAGAATGGTATGTCTCTCTCCGATGAACCTCCACGGTTCATCTCTCTCTCTCTCTCCTCACGCACACACCCACACACACACAGAGAAGCACGCACCTATGAAATTGCTTAAGCCCTTCAAACTTTTGCATGTCCATCTACGATTTGTAATCATTGAAGCAGTCAACTCTCTGCATAATTACTTGTTTGACATGTAATTCATATGTACGTGACTAGGTGTTATTTGAAAGGTAGATTTGATTGTATTGTTGCTACCTATAATTGTATTGTTGCTACCTATAATTGTATTGTCCTTGAAACTTTTGCATGTCCATCCTCGTTGCAAACTATAATTGTATTTTGTTGTTGGAGATCTATGTACTTATCTTATTGGAAGAAAGATGTGATGCAATAGTTAATAGTAATTGAAATGCTCCCTTTTAGAAAATAATTGACCCTACTGATCATATTCTGCAAGTTATTTTGCAAAGTGTGGGCAACATGCTCTTAGAAATTCCGGTTTGTAATGAACGGGCCCGGATCGAGGGAGCGCTAGTAGGTCAAGCGCTCAAGATTCAGAGAGTCGCCACTTGGGTTTGAAGGTCCGACACCCAAGGAACCGAATTCGAAACGCCTTACACGCTATTTGATTTGAAAAAGTGAAAGCACCAGTCTGTCATAACCATATATGGGTTCAGGAGCCAAGTTACGAGAGAGAAAGGGTTTTAAGGCACCCCTCTCGCCCATATGCCGTAGATCGATCTCTACTTAGGCATTTTGTGAAAATATTGCGATTCTCCTCTTTCTTTAATCAATTTGTTAGCCAATTAGGGCGGGGAACAGTTTAATGGGGATTAAGACTGTAGCAATTTGCAAGATGTGATTAAAATAGCATGGATGGATGGAATGATAAGCAATGAATGAGATAGAATCAAAGACTGATAAAACTAGCCCAAGGCAGTGCTTTAATAAGAAGTTTGGCTCGAAATAGAGACCACCTAGCATGCAATGATCTACGTGCAGGCAAAGGGACCTGCGCGCGTCGAAACCTGATCCACGCACGCATGTTGGCTTATTCTTCCAGTACTGATTTTATCCCTTTCTGGGCTCTGGAATGACCAGTACTCACCCAGGGGCAAGCAAAGCAGTTTTATATGTACAGAGGATTTATACAAACACAAAGAGAATGAATATGATTAAAATACATCCCATAAACAGTGTGGGTATTAAAACAGAGACCAGAGGCCTAGCTGCCCATCCAAAGCCAGCCACTGGAATAAGCCATCAACCCGCATGCGCGATTACACGACCAGTGCGTGCTTGTTCTGACTGGACTTCTAGTGCTTGGTGTTGCATACCTGGGCTTTGAGACACATTCAGATGCAACCCAAGGGCATCCCAAAGAAACAGAAAGGCATGCTGGACAAAAACTAACCGTTTTAACATAGTAAGCAGTAAACAGATTTTAACATGCAACCAAGTGACTTATATGCTATTAAACACAGTAAAAACCAACAACCCTATCCCCACGCAGGTCTGCGTGTGCAGCCAAGGACCGGTGCGCGCTAGAGGTAGACCGACGTGCACAGGCTGGAAGGTCACACAGTTCTTGTAACCCTGCCAGCTTTAGGACCAGGACTAGTACTGATTACCAGCCTTGGCCCTGCCAGCCCCCCTCAGGGATCAAAACAGTAAGCAGAAAAGGGCTTTATACCTTTGCTTGAGGCTTGAAAATGGATTTGAACAAGGTGTTAGTGGCTGGAAAGTGGTTGTATGGTTGTTGTTTGAGGGATGATAGTGGTGTGCTTTGAGAGAATTAGGGTTTGATTGCAAAGGGATTTTTGCTTGAGATTTGTTAACTTTGAGATTTGGTAACCCCTTCTTTGGAAGAAGAGAGGGGTATTTATAGGAGGGTGGTGGAAGGTGAAAGGGGTGGAGATACAACTAGCCAACAAGGTTGGTTATCGTTGCTTGGTGGTGAAGGTGGTTGAAAAAGGTGATGGGAGTGGTTGTGAGGGTGGTGTACCCCAAACCCTGCAGAACACTGTTCAGGCGATGAAATCTGGGCTCTACATGTGTAATAGACCCCTGATCATCACAAAATTCGGCTGGCAAAAAGGTGAAAGGGATAGGTGTTGACCGGCGCGCACGTGTCTCTGATCGGTGCGCACGCGTGCCACCTACCACCGCTCTAGTCAACAGTCAAAGTTTGACCTTTGACTAACACCTGGCAAGTTGACTGGTGCGCGTGGACCCTAGACCAACGCACCTTGGTCAAACCTAGGGTTAGGGTTTTGACTTAAGGTTTGAGGTTCAAAAGGGGTTCCAAACACTCCAAGTTCAAAGCCTTTCCATTCTCAAGACTGTTTTTTGATCCAATTCATCATCGGGGAAACAAGAAATCGAAAAAAAAAAAGTAAATCAATTGGGAGACCCAGATTGGGGTGTCTACAGTAGTCCCTCTTTGACGGCACGCGGGCCACCATTGAGTTGGTACGGGTAACGTCAAAGATTTCTAGATACCCATCAAGTCTGTCCAAGAGAAAACAAAATGGAAAACGCAGACATGTATATAAAAATATCGTGCACCAAGAGATCGAAGACGGGCAGACCATCATAAAGCATCGAAAAAGAGTCCAGACTTTGTTTTGGGGAGAAAGGAAATCCAAGAAGAGCGGATCAACATCAAATGCCAAGGCGAACTCTCCTGGGGAATAAACACATTTGGACTGGCGGACCATCGTTGATTTGAATTTGGACGGATAGATCGTCGCTGATTGAGATTGGACGGATAGATCGTCTTTGATTGATAATCTGACGGATTGATCATCCTTGATTGAGATTTGGACGTTGTTGATTGAGATTGGACGGATAGATCGTCGTTGATTGATAATCTAATGGATTGATCGTCGTTGACTGAGATTTAGATAGATAGATCGTTGCTGATTAAGACTGGACGGATAGATCGTCGTTGATTGATAATCTAACGGATTGATCGTCGTTGATTGAGATTTGGACGGATAGATAGTCGTTGCTTGATTGAAGACGGATAGATCGTCGTTGATTTGAAAATTGGATTACCTTGAGGAATAAAGTGAATGTGGACGGACCACTGCTGGGGATTTTTAAGGCCTCGGGTTGAATTTTGACAATTCGGAACGACCCAAAAATCATCAAGATACCATGAACATGAACCAACGGGCTGCTTTAAGGAGATAAAATTGATTGGGCCATTTCCAAACGTTGGTTGGGCCAGGGGCCCAATTGCACCAACGCGCGCCGGTCGGGGATACGGGTGTGTGGGTCGGTTTCTAGGGCTAAAAATCCAGATTAGGCCCAGTCCCGGCCCACGCCCCGTTTTCTTCTTTTTCTTCCCCGGGATGCTTCAGAAATCGTCTACAGACAGTTTCGAAATTTCAAAACTCTTCCAAACCTTCTCTTCCTCAAACTCTCTCAAACCCATCTCATTCCAACTCTTGATTCTCCAAAAATCCACGTTCATACTATAGACACCTTCCAAACGGGGCATCGCCATACAGATTGATCACATTGTGTTTGCTCGATTGGTTGCTTGCTTCGTAAACCAAAATCATGGACATTCCCATGGCTAGGAACATCGCCACATGATAGCGGTTATCATCAAAACAGAGTCGCCACATAGTTTATCAAAACTAGGAAAACAGATAGAGATTCTGGATACGGGAGCCAAAAGTACAATAAGGGGAAGGTGTTAGGCACCCCTCTTTGCCCAGTCGTGAGACTGGCCCATAATCGTTCAACATAAGACGTATAGATGCTTTGTTTAATTCTAACACATAGTCTGCTTAATTAATCCTTTAAACAGTAAGTAAAGTGAGCCAGGACTGTAATTGGAGCATGCATCAGAAACCAAAACAATACAAGCTGTCCCAGGGAGATGGATCCCGCGGCCGGCGAATGGATGTCATGGCCGAGGGATCCTCCTGGTTTGATATACCGGCCGAGGGATCGAAGCCCCGGTCGGTGTTCTTCCTCACACCAGACTATACGATTAACAGATGATCAGAAAGCTATGATTAGTTATAAGACAGTAAATAGGACGAACCAGAGGCCGTTGGGCCTCACCACCTTGATCCCTCAGTTGCTTGATTGCTTTGGATTGGGCGTGATTGACTGATTGCTTGATTGAAAACCCTAGGGTTAGGGTTTGAACTTCGGGGTTTGATCGCCGGATTGACGGCTTCCTTCGGGAGGTTAGGGCTTTTGAAGTATGGGATTGAGAGAGTATTTTGGCAGAGCTTTGAGGCTTGAAAGAGTGTGTAAGTATATCAATTTCGTGTGTTTATTTTCGGAGTCCAAGGGCCCTTTATATAGGCAATCGGTGACTCACTCCGGCCAATCAAATCACGAGATGGCAATTGCAATTGCAATACATCTCTAACTCTACGTCGTAATCTCTGAGCGTAGCCCGAACGCATCGGAAAGGTAGTGTAATCGGATCAAACGTCTGACAGAACACGTTCCAGAGTCTGGAAAAAGGTCGATCTGGCGACCGAATAAAGGATATCACGGCCGAGGAATGGATGTCTCGGCCGAAGGATGGATCTTGTGGCCGAGGGATTGATCTCTCAGGGAGATTTTGCTAGCAACAGGTTGCTCGGGTGAGGAAATGATGTAAGGGCCGTGGGATCGATGTCACGGCCGACAGATGGATTCTCATAGGCTTCTGTATTTCTGTCTGAAAGGCTGTATGGCTCTGAATTGGGTCCTCTAAGTGGCTCAAAGTTCTTACCGAAAGTCCTAAGGTTCTCAAGGAAGCAATCAGCAATCACTGTATCCGTTTCATCATCGGGATTGTCCCAAGGTGGGACTTGAAATAATCGTTAGGCCAAATTGGGGTGTCTACAGATGCCCCTCTTTGACTGAACTCAGACGGATCGCGAGACATGTTTGAGTAAGAGTCAAAGTTGTAAAAAGCAACTCAATTTGGTCCAACCACTATTCCAAGGGTTTTCAAAAAAGGTTTTGTTATGGTCGGGCTGGGAGGCTGCCTACGTATTGCACAAGGGAAATTCAGACCAATCGTAATTCGGGCTATAAAGAAAAGAAAAAGTTTGGAGGGTTAGAGACAGAAGACGTACCCTTGGGCTTAAAAGGCCGTAGTGTGACGTACCTAGACTGAGCCAGGGTTTTGGCGAAAGATAGTTGAAGGAGCGCAGGGCTGCCTGGGGAGTTTTTTTGCGGAGAGCTTCCTTAGTATTTTGGGGTAGATCAGTACACTGCAGGTGCGTTTACTTTTCTTGATCATCCTTACTTTGACTGAAAGGAGCTCGGTAGAGTAGCCTATCCTTGCGAATGAGCTGGAAGGAATTGATGTAGTGGGGTGGAATCCAAACCACCTGCTGGGGATAAATTGGACGCCAGTTGTTTTTGAGATATGGAGGGCGCAGGGCTAGTAACTGGAGCACGGAGCTTTGCGTAATGAGGGAACCGAGGCACGGAGCCGATTGTAGTCATGAGGCGAGAGCCTGAGGTGTCAGAGCTTTGAGCTTGTCTTGCTGAACCGAAGCGCGGAGCTGGTATAAGGCGAAAGCCTGAGGTGATGGAATTTGATGGGACCGAAGCGCGGAGCTGGTATAAGGCGAGAGCCTGAGAGTGATGGAATCGAGGCATGGAGCCTGTTGTGGTCTTGAGGCGGAGGCTTGAGGTGAGCTTAGAGCTTGATGGAACCGAAGCGCGGAGCTGGTATTGATCATAAGGTGAGAGACTGTGGTGTCAGAGCTTTGAGCTTAACGTGATGAACCGAAGCGCGGAGCTGGTATAAGGCAAGGGCCTGAGGTGAAGGAACTGAGGCGTGGAGCCTGAGGTGATTAGATTGAGGCGTGGAGCCTGCATGCAGTCTTGAGGCGAGGGCCTGAGTTGTCGGAGCTTAGAGCTTGACGTGATTTGAACCGAAGCATAGAGCTGGTTGCATTCTGATGGTCTGTGCACGGAGCTTTCTCATCATAAGTGTTGGCGTAGAACCAAAGGATCGAGGCGCTGAACCGATCAATAAAACCGAGGCGTAGAGCCGGTTGATTGCAGGGTTGGCCTGTTTCATGAGAGATATGCAGAGTGTATATGCGCGATGATGGTTTGTTAGATGTGAACAGATATGATGATGCAGACTCGATGTGATAATGTTGATGCAATATGTGCACGGGCCCATGCGTGTGTGTTTGTTTTAAGCTTAGAGCTTCTATCAAGTTCCGGACTTGAGCATTCAGAGCGTAGAGCTCGAGCATTCGGACGGCAGAATCCGAGCATTCAAAGTATAGGCTTTGAGCGTCCAGTACGCAGTGGTTGGGCATCCAAGCATAGAGCTTGAGCATTCAAGTGTATAACTTGAGCATCCAGTACACAGTGGTTGGGCATCCAAGTGTAGAGCTTGAGCATTCAAAAATGTTAGATTTTTGAGCATTCAGGCGTAGAGCCTGAGAATGATGTCTTGATTGTTGGGGCGGCATAGAGCCTGTTGCTTGTTTACGGCTTCGAGCCAGTTGAGATAATGGGCTTGGAGCCACTGAGATTTGTTTGTTATGGCTTTGAGCCATTTTAGATGATAGATATAGGCTTCGAGCCTGTTGAAGTAATGGGCTTTGAGCCGCTGAAGTAGACTTGATTATTACGGCTTCGAGCCAGTTGAAACGGTGGGCTTGGAGCCGCTGAGTTGGTTGTTACGGCTTCGAGCCAGTTGAGATAGTGGGCTTGGAGCCGCTAAGCCGTGATAGCGAGCATAGAGCTGCTGAGTCGAGGGCTTAGAGCCGTTGAGATAGTTGTTATGGCTTCGAGCCAGTTGGGATAGTGGGCTTGGAGCCGCTGAGTTGTGATAACAGGCGTAGAGTCTGTTGCTGTGATAGCGAGCATAGAGATGCTGAGATAGTAAACATAGGCTTCGAGCCTGTTGAGGTGATGGCTTGGAGCCACTTGAGATAATAGGCTTTGAGCCGCTGAGTTGTGATAACAGGCGTAGAGCCTGTCGATAATGGGCTTAGAGCCGCTAAGATGGTTGCTATGGCTTCGAGCCAGTTGAGATAGCGGGCTCGGAGCCGCTGAGTTGTGTAGAGATGATAGGCACAGGGCCGCTGAATTGTGATAGCGAGCGTAGAGCTGCTGATTCGAGGGCTTGGAGCCGCTGAGTGAGTGTATACAGGCATAGAGCCACTGGGATGGTAGACATAGGCTTCGAGCGTGTTGAAGTAATGGGCGTAGAGCCGCTGAGATTGGTCGTCATGGCCTCGAGCCTGTTGAAATGGTGGGCTGGGAGCCGCTGAGTGAATTGATAATGGATATGGGCGTAAAGCCGCTGGGTGTTTCAACTTGCTTTGGCCAGCAGTTTGTGGAGAGAGAGCTTCGATGCTTGGGCATGCCCCCGAGATTAATTTTGATCATGTTGCATTGGCTCGGGGATGCCCCCAAGGCTACTTGGTTGGTTGAGGGCATAGAAGTCTGTAATCACTTGAGCAAAATCCATTGGGACTGAAAGGAATGGATTAGAAGGGCCAGGAGATTGATATCTCGGCCGAAGGATTGATGTATCGACCGAGGAATCGATGCTTCGGCCGCTTAATCGATTTATTTCCAGGGGCCTATAAAAGGTCACGGCCTCAGCCGTTCGTTTCACTTTCCTTTCATCCCTCTCCGTTCCTTCCGTCCGAGGCTTCGACCGAAAACCCCCTCCACTTCTCCTTGTTTCCGACAGCTCCGGGCCGTGGGTGATATGCTGACGTGGCTAGCGTGCGCGGAGGGAGACCGCGTTCGCTTTTGGTCCTGTCTTGACGCTTGATTATGGATCCTCGCATGGGTATGCTTGATTAGGGGCCCTCGCATGGGTGACTTGCTTCCGTGACGTGGAGCTCCTGGCGTGGCGGTGGTTCGCAGTGTGGTGATTTTTCTGGGCCATGTGGTGTCTCTTTTGCACCGTAGTACTCCTCCGGTATACACCGCCCCAGGGGTGTCCTCTTCTTAGTTTCTTTGCAGCAGGCCTCTGGTGTTTGGACCACCAGAGGGTTCGACATCCTCTTCTGCTTCCTCTTTTTTTGTTTTTTCTTTGTTTCTCTTCCTGCATAGGTTAGTTTGACAGGAAATCGATGTATAGTTTGTTTAGGAAATGTGGGATGATCCACCTTGTGATGTAAAAAGTCTTCGATATATGAAACAAAAACCTTTTTGCTCAGCGATTGTGATTGTATATGCTGTTTCTACGTTGTTTGCGTGTAATATTCTCGTTAATCCAATGAAACGAACTGAACCGTGGGAACAGTTTGTAAAATAGCCGTTCTGGCGGCCGATCTAGTGATTACACGGCCGAAACCTCGATCTGTCGGCCGAAGGATCGTTTTGTTTGCCTGGGTTTGACTTGCAGGTCAACCCTGATATCTACGGGTCGATGGATAGATCCTACGGCCGTCATATCGAAGTATCGGCCGAGAGACCGATTGAAATTCTGAGGATTAAGAACCCGATTCCGATTCGGACTAAGATTCGACTTAGTTCTATAAATACGCGTTCTACGAACCCGATAGCGTTGTTAGTAGCAATTCCTTATATATGGCACAACCAGTCCTTGATCAGTGGTTGATTTCTTTTAATGGCCTCGAACGTTTGCACTTTAAGTCCTTTGGCATGGACTTCCTCTTTTCCCTTCGTCAAATTCCTGTGAATTTTGCCTTCCTTAGGGCTGCCGCTAGTTTGTGGGACCCTGATTTTCATGTCTTTCGTTTCAAGAGAGAGGAGTTGTGCCCTACTATCGAGGAATTTGTGGCCATTATGGGCCATTCAGACAGAGAGGGTTTTGTTGTCCCTAATCCTTTGTTCAACCGAAGTGATCTCCTGAAGGATTTACTCCAAGTCCAGAAACATGAAGTTAAATTCTTCCTAGTGAAAGGAAGGCTAGAGATTCTGCAACTTATTCAGCGTTTTGGTACAGCCGAGGCTCATCGCCAAGTTTCCCTACAGAAGTCGTGCTTTCATGCGTTGTGCATTTGTCTCCTTCACTACTATTTGCTTGGCCCTTCCTCTGGTCATGCTGATCCTGTATTGCTTAACCTTGCTCAGCAAATTGGAAACCGTGTGGGTTTCGCTGGCTTAGTGTTGGCAGAGACCTTGATGGGTCTAGATGTGATGAAGGGTAGTCCTACAGCTCAGTTCTCTGGCAGTCCCTTGCTATTGCAGGTTCGCTCTTTTATTTGTTTATTTGTCAAGTTTCTCTTTTCACTCATCACTCTTTTGTTTTGGCTCACGTGTTCTCTCAACTCACAATTTTCCCTTGTTCTCTAGGTGTGGTTGTTTGAGAAGCTAAAAGTGTGGGATGTGCCGGAGCGACTTCCTTATAATCCAGACCAGTGCACAGAGCGTCACACGGTTAAACAGTTCCCAACTGAGGCTGCTTGGGAAGCGTGGATGAAGACTTGCAGGGGTGATTGGATTCAATGGGTTTGCCCCTGGTATGGTATCGAGAGCATGACCGTGAGTACCATGAACCACTTTGGTGTAGCAGTGATTGGCATTACTCGAGTCGTTTTCTACTTCCCTGCTCGCTTTCAAAGGCAGTTTGGGGCTGAACAAGCCGCAATCTTGGGTGACCCTGAGTACACCGTCTCTAAGATCCATGATGCCAACTTCCGTCGCAATATGCTGCGTCTTTGGCCAAATAGAGTGATGCAGGAGGTTGCTGAGAACTTCGTTGCCAAGCTATCGGGTTCTTACAAACGCTGGTTGAAGAAAAACCTTTTGGAGGATAGTAGTGCAAAAAGAAGGAAGACCTAGAGATTGTCGCTTTGCTTATGTTTTTCAAAAGATGTTTGTTTGATTCTAGCTTTCATGGATTAAGAATTGGTTAGGTTTGTTTTGTCCTTTCTCTTTGGAAATAATAAAACATTTGGTCGTTTTATTTGAAGACGTTATTGCCATGATTTGATAGCGAACATGCTTTAGGATAGACCTAGAAATCTTGGAAGTGATGATGATAGCAGTGGCCGAATCTCAAATTTGGAGATTGCCTACGTATCCCATGGAGGGAATCAGGCCATAAACGTAGTTCCAACAAAGGGGATTTGTTTTGTTTTTAGTTAGGGTCCACTCGGGTATTTTCCTCTCCTTTTGTGCTCTAAATTTTGCCTAAGACCGCCCTTGCGGGTTTTTGGTCTAGCGAGCATTTTATTTATGCCTTAGTTTTTGCCTAAGCCGCCCTTGCGGGTTTTCGACCTAGCAGGCTGCTCTAATTTTTGCTTGGATCCGCCCACCCTTGTGGTTTTCGGTCCAACGAGCATCTCTCATGGGTAATACTTCCTCAGCTTGTCAATGTTGACTAGCATTGCGAATTCCATTCCATCCAAGTCTGCAATGTATGCTGCTCCTCCAGAAAGTATGCGTTTGATAAGGTAGGGGCCTCCCCAGTTTGGTCTAAACTTGCCCCTTGGGTCTGAGACGTGGCGACGAATTGCTTTGAGCACCATGTCTCCTACCTTGATGTCCCTAGGTTTCACCTTTTTGTTGAATGCTCGTGCAATGCGGCGTTGATACCCTTGTACATGGTACAAGGCTCTTAGTCTCCTTTCGTCCAGTAGTGCCAACTCGTCGTAGCGGTTTTGAATCCAGTCTTCTTCGATCATTCCAGTCTCAGCTAGAACCCTTAACGAAGGTAATTCCAATTCGATAGGCAAGATAGCTTCCATTCCATAGACCAGAGAGTAGGGAGTGGCCCCAGTTGAAGTTCTTTCAGTTGTTCGATATCCCCATAGCGCCAGAGGTAGCATTTTTCTGGCCAGTCCGTGTAAGTGTCGGTAGTCTTCCGCAGAATCCTCTTGATATTCTTGTTTGCAGCTTCAACTGCTCCGTTAGTTTGAGGTCGGTAAGTAGATGACCGATAATTCTGTATCCCAAATTCGGCGAAAAGCTTCTTTGTCGCCCCTTTGAAGTGCGATCCATTGTCACAGACAAACTCGTGAGGTACACCATATCGATAGATGATATTAGTGCGAATGAATTTGGCCACATGAGTGGCTTTGAGAGTAGCATAAGAAGCTGCTTCTACCCATTTGGTGAAGTAGTCGATGGCCACCAGAATGAACTGATGTTTGTATTTCCCCTTTGGATTTATGCTTCCAATGACGTCTACCCCCCAAGTGGAGAATGGCCAGGGGGATGTCATGCTATACAATTCTGTAGGGGGAATACGCATACGATCAGCGTGAGTTTGGCATTTGTAACATCGGCGGACATAATCAGCGCAGTCGGCCTCCATTGTAGTCCAGTAATATCCCTGACGTAGGATCTTCTTTGCCATCGTTGCCCCATTCATGTGTGGCCCACAAATTCCTTCGTGTATTTCTTCCATTACCTTGTGGCTGTCTTCCGTTGTGACGCAAAGTTGGCTTGGACCCAAGTGTGCCCTTCGATACAATGCTCCTCCACAGATTACAAATCGGGCAGCAAACTTTCGCAGAGCCGTTTTGTCCTTTGAGGTGGCCTCGGGTGGGTATTCTCCTTTTTCCAGCAATTCCTTCACGTCTTCGTACCATGGCTTGCCATCGTCTTCACCTTCCTCGGTAAAGGTACACTCACATGCTGGTTTAACCTTTTGCTCGATCATGAGCGGCCGCATCGTGAATCCCAGGGGTATTTCGACCATAGATGCTAATGTTGCCAGTGCATCTGCAAATCTATTGCTTACTCGAGGAGTGTGCGTGAAGATAACAGAATCGAATTGTGGAATTAGATCTTCCAGCACAGAATGATATAGCTTTAGTGTATCCTCCTTGACCTTCCAGTCTCCTCTTGCTTGAGATACCACCAGGTTTGAATCCCCAGTGACTTCTACCCTTTTTGCCCCTAGCTCCAGGGCTGCCTCCATTCCAGCAATACGAGCCTCGTATTCAGCTTGGTTGTTAGTGACTTCAAACCTCAGTTTATATGACAAAGGGATGTGAGAATCGTTTGGGGAAACTAGCAATACCCCTATGCCATATCCACATCGGTTTGATGCTCCATCAAAGTAGAGTTGCCATGTGTCATCTAAGAGACATAAAATGTCCTCGTCGGGGAACATGAAGTCCTCTACCTCGGCCTCTGTCACAGGGTGATCTGCCAAGAATTCTGCCACAGCTCTTCCTTTTACTGATTTCCTTGTCATGTACTTGAGGTCGAACTCTGCTAGCAGTAATAACCACCTAGCTAGCTTTTCGATAAGTGCTGGCTTTTCGAAAAGATACTTGATTGGGTCTAAACGAGAGACCAGCACCACCGGATGTGCTAACAGGTAGTGCCTCAGTTTCTTTGTGGCCCATACTAGCCCCCAACAGGTTTTCTCGAGGGGAGTGTACCTTGTCTCATAATCCATCATTTTTTTGCTGAGGTAGTATATGGCGCACTCTACTTTGGCGTCGTTTTCTTGTGCTAGCATGCATCCTATGGATGTGTCTGTTACTGAAAGATACAGAATCAACGGCTTCCCAGGGATGGGCGGCGACAGTACAGGTGGATTCTGAAGATATTCTTTGATTGCCTCGAACGCTTGCTGGCAGTCCTGGCTCAATTCAAAATCAGTACCTTTCTTTAGCAGCTTGAAAAGAGGTTCACAGGTGGTTGTGAGTTTGGAAATGAACCTGTTGATGAATTGTACCTTCCCCAAGAAGCTCCTTACTTCCTTCTTCGTCCTAGGCGGTGATATCTCCATGATAGCCTATATCTTGGAAGGGTCTACCTCGATTCCTCTTTGAGTGATGAGGAATCCTAACATCTTTCCAGCTGTTACCCCAAAAGTGCATTTTTGAGGGTTAAGATGTAGTTTGTAATTCCTAATCCTCTCAAAGTACTTTTGGAGTGCTTCATAGTGTCCTTCCTTTTCCTTTGATTTGACTATCATATCGTCGACATATACCTCGACCTCTTTGTGCATCATGTCGTGCAGCAGTGTTTTTGCCATCCTCTGGTAAGTGGCTCCAGCATTCTTCAACCCAAACGGCATCACTCGGTAGCAGTAAGTTCCCCAAGGCGTAGTGAAGGTGGTTTTCTCTCTATCCTCAGGAGACATAAGGATTTGATTATACCCAGAAAATCCGTCCATGAAGGATAGCAATGCATGACCTGCGGTGTTATCCACTAGCTCGTCTATGTGAGGTAATGGGAAGTCATCTTTCGGACTGGCTTTGTTGAGATCTCGGAAATCTACGCAGACCCTAATTCCTCCAGTTTGCTTTGGTACGGGAATGATGTTTGCTACCCATTGTGGATATTCGGTGACTATGAGGAAACCGGCGTTGATTTGTTTAGTGACTTCTTCTTTTATCTTTAGGACCCAATCAGGGCGCATACGTCTCAGTTTTTGTTTAACTGGTTTTGCATCAGGATGAAGAGGAATTTTATGCTGAACAATTTCAGGGTCTATTCCAGGCATGTCCTCGTAAGACCAGGCAAAAACATCTTTGTATTCTTTTAGCAAAAGGATTAGTTTTTCACTTTCTTGAGGAGATAGTGCGGCACCAATTTTAACCATTTTGGGCTCGTTTTCAGAGCCTATGTTTGCTATGATTATTTCCTCAGAAAAAGGTTTAGCGTGCCTTTCCTCTTCTCTCTCAATGAATTCTAGAATTTCTTTTGGAATTTCTTCCTCAAAATTTGGTTTGTCGGAATCCACACAATTGATCATAGGCAAAGTGAAATACTCTAAATCTTCCTTCTCATTGCTAAGTTTATCAAAAGACATTTCAGAGTCGAACTCAAAGTAAATGCTATGCCTTGGTATTTTGACCAGGTTTTCCTCACTAGACTTAGTAGTTTCAAAGGATGAAAAGCTTAACTCGGACTGAGTCGACTCGGAGTCGGAATCGGAATCAGAACTAAGATCAGAATTAGCGCTTTTCATTTTGTATTTTAGAGTGTGTTCCACGATCCAGTTAGGGTAAGCCCCTTTTTCAGGATCCACAATCAGCTCAGAGCAGTCTTTTTCATCACCAAGGTTGATCACCAGCACTTCACTGTCACCTTGATTTGCACTTTCATCATTGTCACCCTGCAAGTCTTGAAGGGCCATTTGATTTGCTATCGCTGTTATCTCCTCCAATTGAGCTTCAACCTCGGCTTCGTCGCTGTTGTCAACTCGTCGTGTGCCAACAAAGCCCCACCAATTACCAAAGCTATCTACGATGGGGTGGATCACCCTTATTTCATTGTTGGTGACCCCCTCATCAAAGAGTAGGTTTAGTGATATTTCGTCTAGTGGGTCATTGTCGATAGCCTCTTCTTCCTTTGCCTCTTCAGTCTCGAGGTTGTTGACCTCGTCTACTGGCCAATAATCTTCGGTAGGTGCATAAGGGTCATAAAAGTAGATTGGAACCCTGCGAAGCCCTTCTTCTTCAATCAGGTCTTCTACTTCTTCCTCATAAACCGTTCCAGCGAACATGACATGGTTGTCTTCAATGATAGCCACCATAGGCTTTGGTTGATTTACTGGAGTGATGTATTCAGAGGGGTTGAAATCTTCTACAGCAAAGTAGAGCGGGCCAGACGACTTGGTGACAACTTGAAAGTGCGAATCAGACATGAACAGTGATGCAGTCATTTTTCCTGAAAAAGGTTTTTGCTTTAGTTAGATTGATTAATCTTACCTACTGTTTATTTGACTTAGAGAGATTCCTAAGGTTTAACCTGCAAAAGAGAAATTTTACAACATACATATACAATGGGTGTGAGGAAGAACTTGGAAGCAAAATGCAAGTAGGTTCCTAGCCTGTAGGTTCCTGTCTTAGTTTGATAAGTTCTATGGCTTTCTAAAACATGCAAGGTTTTGGTAGTCTCAGGGTGCTTCGTTGTCAAAGGGCACCAATCCTCTCACCAGCCCATCATAGGCGGTGATTGGGTGATTTCCTTTTTGATATACCACTAGGTACGAGTGACTGTGGAGTTTGCTGGAACCCCCAACATATCCCGTGTCATGCCGGGATATCAGGTGAACTCAACGGGTTGCCCGCTCGATGCATATGATAAATGAATTAAACAAGGCATGTATTAGTCTTACGTTGAACTTTTTGGTTATGGCTCTCACATCCCCAGCAGAGTCGCCAAAAACTGTAGACACCTTCCAAACGGGGCATCGCCATACAGATTGATCACATTGTGTTTATTCGATTGGTTGCTTGCTTCGTAAACCAAAATCATGGACATTCCCATGGCTAGGAACATCGCCACATGATAGCGGTTATCATCAAAACAGAGTCGCTACCTAGTTTATCAAAACTAGGAAAACAGATAGAGATTCTGGATACGGGAGCCAAAAGTACAATAAGGGGAAGGTGTTAGGCACCCCTCTTTGCCCAGTCGTGAGACTGGCCCATAATCGTTCAACATAAGACGTATAGATGCTTTGTTTAATTCTAACACATAGTCTGCTTAATTAATCCTTTAAACAGTAAGTAAAGTGAGCCAGGACTGTAATTGGAGCATGCATCAGAAACCAAAACAATACAAGCTGTCCCAGGGAGATGGATCCCGCGGCCGGTGAATGGATGTCACGGCCGAGGGATCCTCCTGGTTTGATATACCGGCCAAGGGATCGAAGCCCCGGTCGGTGTTCTTCCTCACACCAGACTAAAAATTAACAGGTAATCAAAACGTTACGACTAGTCAAAAAGACAGTAAATAGGACGAACCAGAGGCCGTTGGGCCTCACCACCTTGATCCCTCAGTTGCTTTGATTGCTTTGGATTGGGCGTGATTGACTGATTACTTGATTGAAAACCCTAGGGTTAGGGTTTGAACTTCGGGGTTTGATCGCCGGATTGACGGCTTCCTTCGGGAGGTTAGGGCTTTTGAAGTATGGGATTGAGAGAGTATTTTGGCAGAGCTTTGAGGCTTGAAAGAGTGTGTAAGTATATCAATTTCGTGTGTTTATTTTCGGAGTCCAAGGGCCCTTTATATAGGCAATCGGTGACTCACTCCGGCCAATCAAATCACGAGATGGCAATTGCAATTGCAATTGCAATGCATCTCTAACTCTACGTCGTAATCTCTGAGCGTAGCCCGAACGCATCGGAAAGGTAGTGTAATCGGATCAAACGTCTGACAGAACACGTTCCAGAGTCTGGAAAAAGGTTTATCTGGCGGCCGAGTAAAGGATATCACGGCCGAGGAATGGATGTCTCGGCCGAAGGATGGATCTTGCGGCCGAGGGATTGATCTCTCAGGGAGATTTTGCTAGCAACAGGTTGCTCGGGTGAGGAAATGATATAAGGGCCGTGGGATCGATGTCACGCCCGACAGATGGATTCTCCTAGGCTTCTGTATTTCTGTCTGAAAGGCTGTATGGCTCTGAATTGGGTCCTCTAAGTGGCTCAAAGTTCTTACCGAAAGTCCTAAGGTTCTCAAGGAAGCAATCAGCAATCACTGTATCCGTTTCATCATCGGGATTGTCCCAAGGTGGGACTTGAAATAATCGTTAGGCCAAATTGGGGTGTCTACACATACGCACATCCATGGTAGAAAACAACGGTGACGGTGGAGGTGGGGATGTCATTGATCGTCCGATGGACGAGGGAGAGGTAATGGAGGTCGAAGCAGAAGGATAACAGGCACCCGGGGCCGTCACGATCCTTAGTGCAAGAGTTACAGACGGCGGCGATAATGATCAAGACTGAGAGGAGGAGGTTGGGGATGAAGCAGACCGATGCGCGCTGGTGGAGAATCCACGCACGTCGATGGAAACAGGGGCCATGGAACCTACTGTTCAGCCGTCGGACTCAAGCATGGCCGTGGGAGGATCAGTGGTGACTGGTGGTGGCAGCTCTGAGGGTACCAGAGGCAGTGGAGTGGGCGGCGATGTCAGGCCGAGCGGGTCTCCGTCGAGAGACTCGGCCAAGGGTAAGAGCATTGTTGTTGAGGCGGAGGAGACCACAGAAGTTTGGACAGTGCCAATTGAGTTCCAACCGATAGCAGGGTCTTTGGGGCACTAGCCCATCTCAAAAGGCGACTTTGCAGAGTTTGTGGATGATGCTATACTCGCCTGCTTGCTCTAGGATAATCCGACTGTAGTTGCCGTGGTCGTGGCTACCCGGGAGGAGAGATACAGGGCTATTGCATTTGCCCAGGAGGAGGAGCGCTTGAGAGATGAGGTCAAGAGGGCTTGGGTTGAGAGTGAGGATATTTTGAGAGAGGCGGAGGCCGCTGAGAGGGCCCGGGCCGAGGCGGAGTTACCTAGGCAGCTAGCAGCGACGGTGGCGGCGGGCATGGCATGTGCGGCCTTTCAACGACGGCGTACGTGCTGCCTACGCCACACTTGTTCGTACCGTCCGGTTTTGCCGCCTACAGGCTGCGGCGAACAGATTACGATGTCGAGCTTGTTCTGAGAGACCCGGAGGCACATATCTCGATGACTTGGACAGAGGTATATCTTCGAAACCCTTCCTTCCATTTATTTTAGCTTGAAAGTACTTGTGTAGCTTTGAATAGATTACAATAGACTCTGAATCATATCGCATGTATGTATAACTTGAACCAATCATCTGCTGTTTGGCTGAATTGATTACCTAGAACTTGAAAATGAATTCTTGTATACTGATGCATGTCCCTGTTGTTTGTCTTTGTGTCTAAAAAGAAAAGGGCAAAACAGAGGGATATTCGCAGCCAAAGAGGCGCGAGTAATTCCCTGGCGATGTACGAGGGGTTGCCGGAGAGGGTTAGGCAGTTAGTGGACAAAGCAGGGTTCGGTCAGTTCATACAGATCTTGACACCAGTCAAGAATGACCATGCCATCCTTGTGGCACTTGCAGAGAGGTGTAGGGATACTACCAATACCTTCCTCCTACCGCCAGGGGAGATGATGGTGATGGCCATAGACTTTGCGGCGATCACCGGGCTGAGGGTTGGAGGAGAGCCTATCCCGTTTGACATGGGCATCCATAGAGACGAGGTGGTGCTCGAGTGGTTTTCTGGGTGAGGTGCCATTCCTAGATCAGGAAATGGTGAAGTACGAGCAGTTCAAGGAGTTGCTGAAGAAGGACCCGTCTATAGAGCAGGAGGTGGAGCAGATGGCGAGAGCCTACTTGCTGTACTTGTTCGGTGCTTCACTATACCCGAGCTGGCACAGCAAAGTGCACTTGTCGTACCTACCAGCACTGAGGGATTTGAGGACGGCCTCTCGCTTTGACTGGGGTGGAGCGGCATTTGGTACAGTTTATGCCTTTTTAGGAGACGCGTCGAGGACGGAGCTGGCAGCGGCTGACTACTGGAGAATATGGGAGGTACATGTCACGACCCCATCCCAATAGTTGGATAATAGGAATGTCGTGACCGGCCAGTGGATCTCACTTCCACCCAAGGCCTCATAACTACTCAATCCAAATATACAGAAATTTTCAACAGTTTAAAAACTGCGGAAGCATTATTACATTTAACAAAACACCGTCAGAGCCTTAGCAAATTTACAACCTTTACAAAATGTAAGTGATCTTACACAAAATGGGGAACAGACAATTCCCGGTTTGGTTTTCAAAAATTAGCTATACAATATATACATGTCCACCGGGCAGCAGCTTACTTCATCCCTACTCGCCATCACCTGTAGAAAAATAGTAATTTTTCATAAGCCGAAAGCTCGTGTGAGATACAAAACCAGAGTTATACGTTTTGCCACAGAAATAACTTTCATAAGCTTCTTTGACATATATAATTTACTCATAACTTTCTCATAACTTCATAAAAGGAAGATTCATAACATCATCATCACATAATCTCATGATGCTCATCCAACAGCTAAACATGCATAGGGGAACGACCCCACGTGGTGTGAAATGATCAAATCACGGCAGCTGGTGCCACATAACATTCCTCCCTTGTAACCCCTTCGTTGGTCATGGTATCTTTAAAATCCGTCCCCCTGACCCGGGACACCGCTGTCTGGATGCATCAAACTTTGAGATCATAGAATCGTAATGACATTACACCGTCACCTTTGGTTGGTAAGGCCGGTGTTCATAGTGTGGGGGCGTGATTTACCCTTGAACCTCCTGAACCCTTTCTCGATGCCTGAACCGTAGAAATCTTGACCGGCGACGTTGTGTACCTGCAAACCGGAGGGTGGTGTTCCTCCGGGTAGAGGCTCCGACGATCTAATTAGAACCGGAGGGAGGAAGAAGAAGATGTTTTGGTGAAAGAAATAGTTTTTTGGGAGAGAGAATATCTGACCTCTGCATAGAAGAGGCACTCTGCTATTTATAGGCAGAGGTTTGGAGTGTTGAGCAAGATGGAAGTGTATTGCACGCGCGTTGCTACGCTCGGATGACGTCACGTGCCAGAGGCACTCAAGCAATTCTGCCCTTCGAGACCTGCAGACCCATGTGGACCCACGTGGGCCAATGTCAGATACGTCCCATCGGTTATCAGAGAGGTGAACGTGCTTATCTTTGCTTCTATCAGCAAAGATTTCTAGAATGTTCCATAACCGCCCTAGCCGAGGGACACTTACGAACAGGATCTGCCGAGTATGACACTTACTCGTCGATCCGTACGCCCGAGCCAGGAGGTTACCCATCCGAGTAAGTTGGGCCTATTCCGAACAAGGATGTTACGAGTTCACTCGGCGAGCCAATCTTTCTTCGGCGAACACCCGCAAGACTAACTGACGCTCGGCTGATGACTGGGATGACGTGTTAAGTTTGACTTCCCTTCATACAGACGAACTGAGGCAACTGGACTGTGGGCCCGGAGGGTTATCCCACTGAACCCTTTAAACCTTCGGATATTTTGGCCCACTACAATAGCCCCTCAACTCCTGCTTTGAACAATCCGAGGAAAGGAGGAGTTGACAGTAGTGGCCGAACAACGCTTCCCTGGTAAATAGGCGCCTTCGTTCGCTTCCCTCAATGCCGAACATTAGCCGCTCGCGCTACCCGAAGCAGACAAGCTCTGAACCCGCATTTAATGCTTCTGTAACTGCTGATTTCAAATGTTACACGTGTCATTAGTTCACTGGGTAATGAAACGGCGCTGTACAACGGCCTCCACGTGTCAACCATCGCATGGAACATCAATCTCCCGCTCCAATCCAACGGCTGGGGGTCACGTGCCGTTTCGAATTCCCCCCTTGGTATAAAAGGGGATGAAGGAGAGAGAAAAATCACTTTTTCTCTCCTTCTCTCAGACGTCTCAACTGCTTCATCGTCAGTTTCCGCCCAAATATCGCCAGAAATCTGAAGTTCTCCACACCAAATCACAGATTTCTCTTGATATTCAGGTATGTTTTGATCTTCTCTGCGTTTCTCTGCATTTTCAGTTGCTTCTTGCATGTTTTTGACCATAAAAGATGGGATTTTCTTTTTATTCTGGCCGTTTTTCTTCTATGCACCGTAGAATAGGTTGAACACGTTCATGTGTTCTTCCGAACGCATGAACACCTTCAACCCGAGTTCTTCCGAACACAAACAAATCTCCGAAGAACATGAACCAAGAATTTTTCCGAACGTAGTTCCGGATAAGTAACCATCTCAATGGATTCCGAAGCATGACCGCGCTCGGAAGCCCATATGACACATAGTCGTTCGGGAATGATGTGCTTGCTCGGTTAAATTAGAACACCTGAATTTAGGCACCTTAGGAATAATGACCTTGCTGATCGCTAACGGTCTTGTCCCATGCACCTGTTTTAGGTATGGAGTCATCGCCAACTTTCTCGGGAGAGTCCTATCGCTCGGTGGATTCCGAAGCACCTGATTCTGGTGAGATGGACCCCAAAATTGCCGAAGCAATTAGGGCCGAAGCTCGGAAGTATCGCGTAGGGTCCGGATCGCCGTACGCCGGAATCGAGGGAATCGACTTTCCCTCGAACGTGACGCCTCTTCGGTCAATGGGCCCAGACATCGTCGAAATTAACGACGATGACTCCTCGGAGAAAGCGAGAGAAGACCCTGATGAAGAAGAGGACGCTGACGAGGAAGCAGCTGGCGAGGACAAAGAAGAACAATCCGAAAGGGACACGCCTGCTGCTTCTTCCAGTCGACCGGAGGAGGAAACGATCGCCCTCGGCGAGTCATCTTCCGCAGCTCCGAAGAAGAAAGTAAAGAGGAAGATCGTTCCTCTAGACCCAGACCTAATCCCTGACCGAAGGGGAAGGGACCCATGTCCCTACTGGGATTGTTTCGAGGACCAAAGGGGGATCGAACTCTTTCGGTGGGCCTACTCTATCCCGAACGACGTTGTGCTCACACCAGCGAAAGGACCCCGGATATTATTCAGCGACGAGCATGTCACCGTCCCGTTAATGGCAATTACCGAGGGTGGGCTTCGATTCCCGATGCACAAAATTTTAAGACAGATCCTCCACCGCTTCGGTCTTACGCCTTGCCAACTTAGCGTAAACTCCTACCGTATAATCCATTCAATCATCAAGCTTGCCGAGGTAAAGATGTTCCCCCTTGAGTACCACCATATTTTCGAGAATTACATGATGTCGAGAAACGTCAGGCGTTCTCGGTATTACTTGTGTTCTCGGAGGAATATGGAAAAAATCATTCCCGAGGGAATGTATGACTCGGAGAAATGGGCCTCGGATTATGTCGAGGTCCGAGGCAACTTCCAATACCCTCCCGAAGAATACGGGCAATTTGAAGTTGCAGCTCATAGGGGCGATCCCTGTAAGTTTTTTTTTTTTTTTTTGCAATACTCTCTACATGCTTCACGTTCGGTTTTTCTTACAGTCTTTTACTTCACTTTTATCATGAATATATCGCTTCTAATTTCCCCATCTGTTTATCTTCGGCAGATACGAGCAAGATCAACAAGGACCTCCTCAGAGTAGCCAGAGGTTGTGGCTTGGCCGAGGCATTGTTAACGATCCCAAGCTCGGAAAGAGACGCGCCTACCATCCTCGGGTACGACCCAACATACGGTGGAAGGATCCGAGGGAAAGCAGCGGATAAAGAATTCGAAGGGAAGAAGGTCAAGCTGCCCAAGGAACTTCTTCCGAGCAAAGAGAAACCGCTCCGAGGGACAATACGCGTGCCAATCACCGAACTTTTCTCCGAAGACGAAACTATGCCTCCCCGAGGAATGAAGGCTGTGCTACAAAAGAGGCTTGATGATCAGCTAAAGCAGCTGGCCGAACAAAAGAAGGACGGCGCTCCCGGCACTTTAGGCTCGGTTCCGAGCAAGAGCACCAGCACCGCGCCTCAAGCACAAAAGCGACCTTCCCCTTCCACTCACTCAACCGAGGATGCTCCCCCGGTCCCGAAGAGAACCAAATCCCATGCCAACAAAGCAACTGGGGCGGGCATTCCGAGGGCCGGGGAAAAGGACAAGGAGACAGGGAAGAAGGCTGACGAGGGCGAAACGAGGATCTCCTCGGATACTGACGTCCCATGGGCTCCGAGCTTCGCCATTCCAGGTAAGAAACAGATCCTTAAATCTGATAGCCTCCAAGAGGACCCCTCCCTCGCCTTCACACTGCACTCGGGGCTCATGCTCCCGAGGGACATCGTTGCTCCTCAAACGCTGAAAACAGCACTGAGCGACTACTATTTTCATGTTGGAAGAGTAAGTCCAAATTTCCCTTATTTCTTTCCTTTGCACATTTGTCGTTCATGCATCTTGCGTAGCTTATATATTTTCTTCGTTTACAGGCGACCCAATCCATCATGAGTGCCCAGTTGCATCTCTCCGAGCATGACAAGCAGACAAAACTGCTGAAACAGAAGCTGGAGCTCGGGCAGATGACATTGGAGGAGCACAAGAAGAGCCTGGACCATTCCGAAGGTGTTCGCCGAGCACAGGAGGTCCAGATTAAAACTTTGAACGACTTGGTGAAAGGCCTTCAAGATGCTGCCGATCGAACGAGGGCCGAGGGCAAAGACGAGGGTTTAGAGGAGGGTCGTGCTCTGGGGAGGAGGGAGATGGAGGAAGAGATGAAGAAGTCGCTCCAGGAGGAGTTTGACAGGGGATATTATCAAGCTGAAGAGGATGCTGCGGACCAGGTCATGGCTATTCAGATTGAGATGAGGGAGAAGCAGCACCAGGTGAGCTTCAAGCTCGGATTTAACATGGGCTTCGACGAGGCTGGCGTCGAGGCTGATGATGAGCGCCGAAGCCTCATCGAATTACCTCCTCTCCCGGCCGAAGAATATGTGGCCGACGAATCGATCGTTGATGAAGCTGTGACTAGTCCAGCCGAGCAAGAGAATGCCGCAGCACCAATCTCGGATTCCATTGATATTCCCCCAGTCACCCCTACTCCCGAGGGATAGAGCTTGTTAATGTTATGTTTTTCCATTATGTTTTTCTAAATTTCATTTGGAACGGTCGGCACCGAACAATTGGTTTTAGCCGAACCGTATGTAATTAACACAGGTAGAGGATGGCCAAAAACGATTTACCATGGCCACTCTTCGGTAACGTTTCCCAGGGATGGCAACGAACGATGTACCACTCGCCTTGTCCTGGCAGTAATGTTTAGAAACGTTTAAGTTTTGGTGCTCGGTGGAAACACTTATGTTACGCAACGATTTATTTCCCAATTTGTCCAAGTATTTTTGCTCAACATATATTGTTTTAGTTTTGGCATGTTTAGCTGCCAACATCTCCCAGGTTTTTCACAAGTAAAATTGCTCGTTCATTACCCGAACGATAGATTCTTAACCGAACGAACGTTAGGAGCTCCGAATGATGGACGCCATCCACTTGGATGAATTTACTTTCAGGGGGTCCGAACGATGGAAGCCACCCCTCTAACTTTGCTTTCATGTAATGTTCACACATAGGATCTTTCAGGGGGTCCGAACGATGGAAGCCACCCATTTAACTTTGCTTTCTTGTAATGTTCACCCATAGGAGCCCCCCTGCCTTAGTGGATTACCCGCGTAAAAGCAGGAAGACACGAAGGCAGGAAAGTGGGTGAACCGAGGCTTAGAGAATTTCGCCCAAACCAAACAGCCGAACGAACGTTAGGTGGAAGTGCCAAGTCCCGAAGGGTGTGGGCGAGATAGTATACCCGATCAACCGAACGAATAATCCAAAGAAACAACCAATTGAAAAGCAAAAAAACATCCATTATCAAAAATCGCCCGAAGGCTTACAACCCGAAGAAAAACAAAAACGAAAACCCAGCCAAAGGAGAACCGCCGAAGCTACCCATGGAATTTCCGAAGCTTTTGGGCGTTCCATGGGTTTGCGATCGGCGTTCCATCCATCTCGGCAAGCTTGTAAACACCATGGCCGATCTTCTGCACCACCCGGTAAGGGCCTTCATAAGGATCCTTGAATTTCGTCAACTTTTTTGCTTCGACAACCATCCGAAGGACCAGGTATCCGACGTTAAATGGCCGAGGTCGAACGTTCTTGTTATACCAACGAGCAACCTCTTGTTGATACGCCGCGTGCCGAAGGTTAGCGTTATCCCGCAGCTCCTCGGCAAAATCCAACTCTGCTCCCACCAAAGCATTGTTGTCCACGGGATTGAAGTTGTCCGACCGAGCTGTAGGGATAAGCGTTGAGAGAGGCAAAACCGCCTCCATGCCATATACCATTGAAAACGGCGTTCGGCCAGTGGATCGCCGAGGGGTGGTGCGGTAACTCCATAGAACCTGAGGTAGCTCATCAACCCATTTACCAAGTTTGCGATCCAAACGACGCTTCAGCCCCCGAGTAATGGCCTTATTTGAAGCTTCGGCCTGGCCATTCCCTTGGGGGTAAGCGACGGATGATGTGTGGATGGTGATATGGTGCTCTCGGTAGAAATTCTGGATCGCCGAAGCAACAAATTGAGAGCCATTATCTGAAAGAATAGCGTAGGGAACGCCGAACCTGGAAATGATGTTTTTCCAAATGAAGCGCTCGACGTCCCCAGCCGTGGTCTTCACTAATGGAGAAGCTTCAACCCATTTTGTGAACAGATCGGTGGCAGTAAGCATGTACTCGAATCCTCCTAGCGCCTTCGGCAGCTTTCCCACTATATCAAAGCCCCAGACAGCAAATGGCCAAGGACTGGTGATCATTTTAAGAGGAAACGCTGGCTGGTGGGGAATGAAGGCATGCTTCTGACACCGAACGCAACGTTTCACATATTCTTCGGATTGCTTGACCATTTTCGGCCACCAGTAGCCTTGTGTCAAAGCTCGTTGCGCCATCGTTCGGCCACCTGAGTGTCCACCACAGCTTCCCGAGTGAAGCTCATCAAAAATGCTTTCAACTTGATCCTCATGTACGACGCGCAGATCTGGCCCAGTGAAGGTTCGGCGGTATAGATTGTAGTTCGGATCAAGGAAGTAGTTAGCTGCTCGGCAACGAACCTTGTGGGCTTCCTTTTTGTTGTCAGGGAGGATTTGATGCTTTAAATAGGCGATGATGGGGTCCAACTGGCTCGGACCGAAGGTAATAACATTCACCGAGCATGGAACATCTTCGAAGCTCGGGGAATCCACTTCATCAAAAACGACAGTTCGAGTACCCGAGGTTCGGTACACGGAAGCTAGGCCAGCTAGAGCGTCGGCATGTGCATTGTGTTCCCGAGCGATCCACTCTATCTCGACGTGGCCGAACTGTTTGAAAAGGGCAAGGACATGACTGACGTAGGAGTTCATTCGCTCATCCCTGGCCTGATAGTCGTCGTTGAGATGCCCTACAACCAGCCGAGAGTCGCAAAAGACATGAACTGAGTCTGCCTCCAACCGAAGGGCAAGCTTCAAGCCAGCAATGAGAGCTTCATACTCGGCTTCATTGTTCGTGGCAGGGTATCCGATGGAGACTGAACTCTCATGGACTGTTCCAGCCGGAGAAACGAGGACAATGCCAGCCCCAGCCCCATGCATATTCGAGGCCCCATCAATCGTCATTTTCCAAGCATCCCCAGAGAATAGCTTCCACTCTTTCCTCGGCCTCTTCGTCCCCATAGTGAACCGTGCCCGACGAGGCTCGGGCGGAGGAGTACTCCATTCAACAAACTCCTTCTCCTTAGCGATCCGAGCCTCCTCCGCAGCTGTTGCCAAAGCGTTTTCTTCGTCTTTCAACCCAGGGGTCAGCTCGGTGAAGAAATCAGCCAACGCTTGGGCCTTGATCGCGGTCCTCGGCTCAAACTGAATATCGTAGTTCGCAAGGTCTTGTGAGAATTTCAAGATTCTGCTGGAGGAGGTAGTTCGCCGAAGAAAGGCCTTGAGAGGAAACTCAGTGAGGACCACAATCCTATGGCATTGGAAGTAAGGCATAAGGCTCGTTTTACCTGAAACGAGCGCTAATGCCAACTTCTCCATAGGCAGATACCTCGTCTGAGAGTCCGTCATCGTTTTGCTTGAAAAGAATATCGGCAAGTGGTCCAGTCCTTCTTTCCGAACGAGCACAGCACTCGTTGCGTGGTCTGAAACAGCAAGGTAAAGATATAAATCCTCGTCGGGCTCGGGAGTAACGAGGAGCGGAGCATGGGAAAGGTAATCCTTTAAAGACTGCAAAGCCCGCTCACACTCCTCGGTCCACTCAAACCTGCGCCGACTGGACTTGATGGCCTGGAAGAATGGTCTGCAAAGGTCGCTCGACCGCCGAATAAAACGGTTCAACGCTGCAACCATTCCTGTTAATCGCTGGACCTCTTTGATCGTAGTTGGAGCTCGGAGGTTTTGCACGGCAGTAAGTTGAGTCGGATCAGCTTCTATCCCTCGGCGGCTCACCATGTATCCGAGGAACTTGCCCGAGCCTACTCCGAACGCACATTTCTCGGCGTTGAGGCGAAGCCGGTATTCCTTGAGGATGTCAAAAATTTCCCCAAGATCCCGAAGATGGTCCACGCCGAACCTGCTCTTGCACACCAAGTCGTCAATGTATGCTTCCAGAGTCTTGCCGAGCTTCAGAAGGAACATATTTGTGATTGTTCGTTGGAAGGTGGCCCCGGCATTCTTCAATCCGAAGGGAACGACGTTGTAACAGAACGTCCCTCGGGGAGAGATGAACGCCGTCTTCTCTTGATCATCCTTGGCCAGAGCGATCTGATGGTATCCCCTGTATGCGTCCATGAAACTTAAACGCTCATGGCCAGCTGTCGCATCTACCATCTGCTCAATCCGAGGAAGGGGGAATCGATCCATTGGGCAAGCGTCGTTAAGGTTGGTGTAATCGACACAGACCCTGAGCTTCCCATTCTTCTTTGGGACAACGACTGGGTTAGCAAGCCAGGTTGGATATAATACTTCCCGAATAGCTCCAGCTGCCAGCAGTTGATCTACCTCGGCCATGACTGCTTCCACATGTGAAGCCGCCGAACGACGAACCTTCTGTACGACGGGGCGTCTGTTTGGATCCACGTTTAATGAGTGGGAAGCAAAAGACGGATCCACCCCGGGCATTTCCTGAGGAGTCCAAGCAAATACTTCTATGTTCGCTTTAAGGAAGTTGAACATGTCCATACGCTCGGATTCACTCAAGGAACTGCCGACGAGGAAGTACCTGCTACCATCTTCGGTGATCGGCATTCGTATAAGTTCTTCGGTGGACCTTTGTTCGGCGGGCAACCCCACTTCTTCAGGCTCCGGAACATCGGCCCTGTCGACGCATTGAACCTCCAAGAAATTCCGCTCGTTAGTCACTGTACTGACATAACACTTCTTTGATTGGATTTGGTCCCCCCGAAGGCTCTCCTGCCTTCCATTCCAGCCGATAAACTTCATAACCTGGTGGAGGGCAGAGGCGACCGCCTTCATTCCGTGTAGCCAGGTTCGACCGAGGATGATGTTGTAAGGGCTAGGAGAACTAACCACTACAAATTCGACATCAATCACTCGGGAGCCGGCTCGCACAGGAAGAGTGATCAATCCCTGAGGCCACACAGGTGCTCCGGTGAAGCTGACGAGGGGCGTGCTGGCCGTCCGAAGCTGGTCTGGCTTTAGACCGAGACTTTTGAAAGTTGAGTAGAACATCACTTCGGCCGAGCTGCCCTGATCTATAAGCACTCGCTGGACGGTCGAAGCGCCTACCTTGACCGAGACAACAAGGGCGTCTGCATGTGGCGTTTGAACCCCTTGCAAATCGTCAGACGTAAAGGTTATCGGGCCATCCAGATTAGGATCAACCCACTTCCTCTTTGGTGAGACTCCAACATTACAGACGGCCAAGGCGGCAACAGCTTTGTCGATTTCAGAGTAGAGCTCGGCTGCTCGTCCTTCGGAGACGATGCCTTGTATAACCCCAACAAGATTTCCAACTGGTGGAGGCGGAGGAGGGGGCAATGGATTCCGCCGAAGGTCAATCCATTGATTGAGATGCCCTGCGGCCGCAAGTTCCTCCAGGTGACGCTTGAAAGGTTGGCATTGGGTGGTGTAATGGCCTCGCTCCTTGTGGTACGAGCACATCCCAGGGCCGTTGCCTGCTGTTCCCAAGAATCCTGTCGGCCAAACGAAGAACGGCCTCTGCCCGATAATACTTAGCAATTTGTAGATTGGTTCGGTGAAGGCAGTTCGCTCGGCGACATACTCCTCCGGCCTTGGCTCCCTCTTCGTCTGCTGCCACTGAGCTTGTTGCTGCGGATGTTGGGGGGGTTTGTTTCGACTGTTCGGTTTACTGGACCCCGCTCCATTCTGACCCGATTGCCCTTGCCGAACGTTAGCCACTTGCTTCTTTGCAGCTATTGTCTTTGACGTTTCCGTCCCCTTCGGCACATTACGCTCGGCCACCGCTTCCTCGTGTACGCAATCCTTCTCAATAATCAGCATAAGTTCCCCTATTGTCTTCGGTGGGTTTCGGGACAAATCTCTGAACATTGCCGAGGTTGGATCCAATCCGTTCATAAATGACTCGGCCGCCACGCTCTGATCACAGTCGGGAATGAGGTTGTACACTTCCCAGTATCGCTCGGTGTATAACCGAAGGGTTTCGCCTGGTGTCCTCTTCATATTTACCAGCATTGAGAGCGTCTTCGGCTGGATGTTGCTCGTTACGAACCGCTTGGTGAACTCTAACTCCAGTTCGTTGAAACATTTAATGGACTTCGGCTTGAGCTGGTTATACCACAACATTATAGGCTCACTTAAAGTAAGAGGAAATATCTTACACATAAGCGCGTCGGTGAAATTGTGGAGGCTCATCGTTTGTCGGAATCGGCAAACGAACGCGACTGCGTCCTCTTTGGCCTCGTAACGCTTGAGCTTCGGCAAGACAAATCGATCCGGAGGGCGCTCCTGTTGTATGGCGTCGATGAAAGGTGATGCCTTAGCTTTACCGAGCTTGGAGTTATCGACCAGCTCCGGGGTGCTCGGTACGATCGGCAGAGGAGCCTCAATGTGGCCGGTCCGGTTTTCCCGAGGTTCCCTTTGGTAATGTCGCTGCCGCTTATTCTGTTCTCGCTGCTGATGCCTAACGTCTTCCGAACGTTCCAGTTGCTCGGTCCTCGGATCCTCGAGATGAGTTTGCCGAGGATTGGAGTTTTCGCCAACCGGCTGGTATACCGTTGGCATCCCTGTAAACTGGTCGTACAGGACAATGGTGTTATCCTGCCTCTGTCGTTCCCCACTCTCCGCTCGGCGGTGGCTAGACGAGCCAGTTGGGGGCCTTCCACCCGGATAATGTTGCGTGCGAGACCTTGATTGCTCGGATTTCCCGGGCCGTTCAAGGGTTCGAGCATGCCGAGGCGAATCATTAAGGTCCAAGGGCCTCTTTCCATCTGCATGGTCTCGATGCCGCCGAGAGGCAACATGTGTTCTCCCCGAAGGCCCCGCTCTGCGCGTCCCCGCCGTGGAACTTGTTGCCGAGGAACGCGTGCTTTCGTTACGGACTATGCTCTCTAACCGATGGCGAGAAGCCGTAGGTTGGACTCTAGGAGCATGTTCGAGCCGATCAAAAACGGTACGTCGCTCGGCAGGCGCACTCTCTGAGGCGTGCTCCAGGCGCGACTTCCTACTGCGCTTGTGAGGTTTCTTCGGTCGACTGGGTTCGGCAGGGTGGCCATGCACCGGAGTAGTGGCCACACCTCCGTCCCGTTCTTCTAGACGTTGCTGGAGGAGTGCAATGACTGCGGCTTGACGCTTTTGCTCCGCCAGAGCAATCTCAAGTTCGGTTGGGGGATAAGAGAGTTGCCGAGCAACTGGCAAGGTTGTTCTTGTGGTTTGGCTGGGATCAGTGTTTATCGAACCAAACCCAGCTAAACCGAGGGTGAAGTTCTCCGGGCCAGGAGGGGGAAGGCGTTGAGTCATAATCAGAATGGTCGGTGGTGCACGGTGGAGAGAAGAGGAGGTCTAAGATGGATCACTGCCCATGCTAGGGAAAAGATTTTGTCCCCAGCAGAGTCGCCAATTGTGGGGGCGTGATTTACCCTTGAACCTCCTGAACCCTTTCTCGATGCCTGAACCGTAGAAATCTTGACCGGCGACGTTGTGTACCTGCAAACCGGAGGGTGGTGTTCCTCCGGGTAGAGGCTCCGACGATCTAATTAGAACCGGAGGGAGGAAGAAGAAGATGTTTTGGTGAAAGAAATAGTTTTTTGGGAGAGAGAATATCTGACCTCTGCATAGAAGAGGCACTCTGCTATTTATAGGCAGAGGTTTGGAGTGTTGAGCAAGATGGAAGTGTATTGCACGCGCGTTGCTACGCTCGGATGACGTCACGTGCCAGAGGCACTCAAGCAATTCTACCCTTCGAGACCTGCAGACCCATGTGGACCCACGTGGGCCAATGTCAGATACGTCCCATCGGTTATCAGAGAGGTGAACGTGCTTATCTTTGCTTCTATCAGCAAAGATTTCTAGAATGTTCCATAACCGCCCTAGCCGAGGGACACTTACGAACAGGATCTGCCGAGTATGACACTTACTCGTCGATCCGTACGCCCGAGCCAGGAGGTTACCCATCCGAGTAAGTTGGGCCTATTCCGAACAAGGATGTTACGAGTTCACTCGGCGAGCCAATCTTTCTTCGGCGAACACCCGCAAGACTAACTGACGCTCGGCTGATGACTGGGATGACGTGTTAAGTTTGACTTCCTTTCATACAGACGAACTGAGGCAACTGGACTGTGGGCCCGGAGGGTTATCCCACTGAACCCTTTAAACCTTCGGATATTTTGGCCCACTACACATAGAATCATCCTTTCTTAACCATAGCCATTCGTATGAAATCGTCATCTTTGAATAAAGAATTCATAGCATATTTCCATGGCATAAAATCTATGAGGCATAAAAAACAGTTCATCAAATCATGCTTCCTTATAACATATCATAAGTTTTGAGAATATGAAATACACAACATAATTTGTTTGAAAAAATAATATAACTGAGGTTAGAGTATCTCACCTTGATTTCTCGAGTGCTACGCTAAAGACATGAATCCTTCTCGTTCTTATCCCTTGAACCAACCTATTGTCAATTACTTCGTGTCACGATACATTCGATAAAGAAATTAAAAGACTAGAGACCTTCTCAATCGTGAGTTGGTCAACTGGTTTCAGAAAGGGGTTTGGGCTTTAAACATTGGTCTGCTATTCTTAATCAAATTGTCCGGAGAACTGACTTTGTTTAGCAATGAAGCTATTTTCACATGGGTACACATATGTGATCATTACCAGAAATTTAATAGAACTCAAACTGACTATCTGGATTATTTTAGCCTAAACAAATCAAGGCTTAATTAAGGACTACATGTGTACCTAACTAAACATCCAATATCTAAATACATATATCACACTCACAAAACAGAGCACATCATGCACACACGGCACGCGACTTAAACAGCTGCGGCGTTGCCGCCACTAAACCTCATGTATTTTGTGTTATTTTCCCAGCCGGGGAAAGGAAGGGAAAAAGAAAAGTATGGGAAGGTCCAGCCATGGCCGCCGCCGCGTGCGGTGGTCCACGTAGGGATAAAAGAGGGAGGAAGAGAGAGAAAAGGAAAGAGGAAATTACTCATTGTAGTTTTCCCGGCGGTAATCGAAGGATCTCGGAAGTCGGATCTAACCGGAGGTGTGCGCACGAACTGCTCCTCTCACTCTCTTCCTTCACCGCTTCTTTTTCCTTCTAGTTGCTTCTTTTCTTTTCTTTTCTTTAACCCTTTTTATTTACTATTATTAATATATACTAGATATTTTAGAGGTGAAACATCCAGAGTCACTCTTAACTTATGTGACATGAGGACACATGTACCAATCAAATTCCTAGCGGTGGCAACTAGCTAGTACGTGAAACACTAAGGTAATTGGAATGTCAAAATTTTAATTCTACTTCCTAATAAAATTTGTTCTGATTCAATTATTCACGTCCGGGTTCCAAACTCAAAAAGATTACAACTTAGACTAATTAAAACGTGTAGCTTCTTAGGGTGTCGTTCGCTTTCTAAAGAAAAGTATTAAACTCCTAAAATTATATCGTGCTATACTCGTATCCTAAAAATATTTACTAAAGTGCATTTTTTTTAATCTCGTAACCTAGTTAGGATCACATAAGTATACTTTTAGATGCCGAGCTTGACAGTATAATTTCAAATTATGCTTGTACCGATTTGACTGTATAGCCTGCTTGACTGTAAAACTGTATAAACATGTATCTTGTGACTGATGCCCTTGAATGTTTGAAAACCATGCAGCTCTGGGCCTACGAGGTGCTGCGTATGTACCCTCCACAGACCAGGTGTTCGGACTTGAGGATTCTCCCCCGCGCGCTTGTTTGGAGTAAAGAGAACATGGGGGCGAAAGAAGGGAAAGGAGACTTCAATGCCTTTAGATTGTACTTGGACGAGCTCCGAGCCTCACAGGTCTATCATAAAACCTTGATAGTTAAACATGCATCCCTGTATATCCTTAATGCTGTTGCTGATCAATGTTTGTGTAGACACCCCAATCTGGGTCTCCCAATTGATTTACTTCATTTTCGGTTTCTTGTTTCCTCGATGATGATTCAGATCAAAAACAATCTTGAGAATGGAAAGGTTTGAACTTGGAATGAGTGGAACCCCTTCTATCCCCTTTTGAACCCCAAAACCCTAAGTCAAAACCCTAACCCTAGGTTTGACCAGCGTGCGTTGCACTGGCATCCACGCGCATCTCTCCGCTTGCTAGGTGTTGGTCAAGGTCAAAGCTTTGACTGTTGACCAGCGCGCGAGTTGGTGGTACACACGCGCTGGACCCACTCCCTCGCGCGTTGATCAGCACCTATCCCTATCATGCTTTTCAAGATGGATTTTATAATCATTAGGGGGTCTACAGGGCTGTAGAACCCTATTTTCGTCGCCAGCACAGTGTTCTGTAGGCTTGGGGTGCACCACCCACACAACCACTCCCATCACCTTGTTAGAGCCCTTCTCCACCAAGTGAGGCCAGCCAACAAGGTTGGCTGGTTGCCTAACCTAGTTTGCCACCAACCAAACACTCTCCCACCTCCTATATATACCCCCTTTGGTCTTTCAAGTCCAAGGTTACCAAAATTCAAGCAACAAAAAGCTACACAATCCCTAATACCCTTGCTACTTCATCATTCAAGCCACTTCCATACACTCATTTCACGAGCTCTACAATCTTGTTCAATCCATTTCCAAACCACTCAAGCAAAGGTATAAACTTACTATTTGGTTACTGTTTGATCCCTGAGGGGGGCTGGCAGGGCCGAGGCTGGTAATCAATACCAGTCCTGGCCCTAGGGTCAGCAGGGTTGCAAGAACTGTGAGACTGGTACTCCCACGCGCGTTGGACCCTGTAATGCGCGCGCCTATCACAGGTCGCACGCGATAGTCCACGTGGGGATGGTGATGCCAGTCATTTCATTTTTTTACTGTGTTATAAATCACTGTGATGCATGCTAAAAACTGGTTCACTGTTTTGCATGTTAAATTTATAGCTTAGCTTAGGTTGCTTATTAATTTGCTTTGGAATGCCCCTGGGTTGCTTCTGAATATGTCTCAGAGCCCAGGCATGCAAAATCAATTCCTGAAAGTCCAGTCATGACCCACACGCGTATATCTTACTACGTCGCGCGCAGGTCAGTCTGTTTCCAGAGGCTGCCTTTGCATGGGCAACTTGGTCCTTGGCCTTGTTTTAATACCCCCACTATTTAGGGGTTGCATGTCAATTTATTCATTATGTTTGTAATAATTAATGGCTTTCAGCACATATAAACTGCTTGGTTTGCCCTCTGGGTGTGCACTGGTCCTTCCAGAGCCCAGAAGGGGATAAAATTCAACCTGTGGCGAGATATCAACACACGCGCGTGTGTATGGGTCTGGCGCGCAATGGAGGACTTGCATGCACGTAGATCCATGCATGCAAGTTGGCCATTGTTCACGTCAAATTCATACAAAGTACTATTTTGATATCTGATCACAGTGTTGGGTTTTATCCCATTTATTTTTCAACATTCCATCCATTCATGCTATTTTGATCACATCCTGCAAATTATTACAGTTTTAATCCCCGATTAACTGTTTCCTGCCTTAATTGGCTAAAAATCGATTAATAAAAGAAGAATCACAAAAGTTTTCACAAAATGCCTAAGTAGAGACCGATCTCTGGATTGGGCGAGAGGGGTGCCTTAAAACCCTTCCCCTATCGTAACCTAGCTCCCGAACCCAGATATGGTTATGATGGACTGGTGCTTTCACTTTTTCAAAACAAATAGCACGGCAGGTGCTTCGAAATATGGTTCCTTGGGTGTCGGACCTTCAAACCCGTGTGGCGACTCTGTATTCCGAGCGCTTGCCTCCCCGCTCGCGCTCCCTTGATCCGAGCCCTTGCTTTAGAGAGGAAAGGAATCCTTTTTAAGGGCATGCTGCCCACATTTTGCACTGTTTGCTTATCTTGATTGCAGGTTGAGTGGGATCCCTTGAGGGGAATAGCACCAGAGCCAGAGTACTTGGTCAGGAGCAGAGCTGTCATGGCGAGCAGGTTGCTGTTGGAGTCGGCTTTTGGTTGGCAGTGGTACTTAGGGGACCGGGTGACACGGCAGTCACATGACTTTGCTGAGTTCCAGGTGCCGGGGACACTTCCACCTTGTGCTTCACACACTAGCGAGTACACGCGGGTTGAGTTGGAGGAGTACACGAGGCCTGACATTGACCTGGCGCACTACCTGCGACCTGAGCGCGACTATGCCACCTACCAGAGAGTGTACTTGGCAGGGCCGCTCGGAGTTCGAGCTTTTATAGGGGGTACAGAGCCAGGCTCGTGGAGCCGCTGAGCAGAGGAGGGCTGCCACAGAGAGGCAGAGAGGAGTTGAGACCCGTGTCAGATGGAGTCTCAACGGTCCAGTGGCGGGTGGGCCACCCGAGCTGTCGTGGACGTTGGAGGTGGTGGATGCTCATGGTGATCCAACTGTAGACACCCCAATTTGGCCTAACAATTATTTCAAGTCTCACCTTGGGACCATCCCGATGATGAAATGGATACAGTGATTGCTGATTGCTTCCTTGAGAACGTTAGGACAATCGGGAAGAACTTTGAGCCACTTAGAGGACCCAATTCAGAGCCATACAGCCTTTCAGACAGAAATACAGAAGCCTAGGAGAATCCATCTGTCGGCCGTGACATCGATCCCACGGCCCTAACATCATTTCCTCACCCGAGCAACCTGTTGCTAGTAAAATCTCCCTTAGAGATCAATCCCTCGGCCGCAAGATCTATCCTTCGTCCGAGACATCAATCCCTCGGCCGTGATATCCTTTACTCGGCCGCCAGATCGACCTTTTCCCAGACTCTGGAACGTGTTCTGTCAGACGTTTGATCCGATTACACTACCTTCCCGATGCGTTTGGGCTACGCTCAGAGATTACGACGTAGAGTTAGAGATGCATTGCAATTGCAATTGCAATCGTGCCATTTGATTGGCCGGAGTGAGTCACCAATTGCCTATATAAAGGGCCTTTGGACTCCGAAAATAAACACACGAAATTATCAGAGTACACACTCTCTCAAACCTCGAAACTCTGCACAAATACTCCCTCAAACCCACTCTTCAAAAGCCCTAACCTCCCGAAGGCAGCCGTCAATCCGGCGATCAAACCCCAAAGTTCAAACCCTAACCCTAGGGTTTTCAATCAAGCAATCAGTCAATCACGCCCAATCCAAAGCAATCAAGCAACTGAGGGATCAAGGTGGTGAGGCCCAACGGCCTCTGATTTTTCTTATTTACTGTATTTTTTGACTAACCATAGCGTTTTGATCATCTGTTAATCTTTCTGTCTGGTGTGAGGAAAAACACCGACCGGGGCTTCGATCCCTCGACCGGTAAATCAAACCAGGAGGATCCCTCGGTCGTGACATCCATTCACCGGCCGCGGGATCCATCTCCCTGGGATAGTTTTGTTGCTTTCTCTGCTTTCTGAATGCATGCTTATTTATCGCATTGGCTCACTTTGCTTACTGTTTAAAGGAATAAATAAACAGACTATGTGTTGGAATTAAACAAAGCATCTACACGTCTTATGTTGAATGATTATGGGCCAGTCTCACGACTGGGCAAAGAGGGGTGCCTAACACCTTCCCCTTATTGTACTTTTGGCTCTCGTATCCAAAATCTCTATCCATTTTCCCAGTTTTAATAAACTGGGTGGCGACTCTGTTTTGATGATAACCGCTATCATGTGGCGATGTTCCTAGCCATGGGAATGTCCATGATTTTGGTTTACGAAGCAAGCAACCAATCGAGCAAACAAACGTGATCAATCTGTATGGCGATGCCCCGTCTGGGAGGTGTTTACAGTTTTTTGGTGACTCTACTGGGGATGTGAGAGCCATAACCAAAAAGTTCAACATAAGACTAATACATGCGTTGTCTATTTCATTTATCATATGCATCGAGAGGGCAACCCGTTGAGTTCACCTGATATCCCGGCATGACACGGGCTATGTTGGGGGTTCCAGCAAACTCCACAGTCACTCGTACCTAGTGGTATATCAAAAAGGGAATCACCCAATCAACGCCTATGATGGGCTGGAGAGAGGATTGGTGCCCTTTGACAACGGAGCACCCTGAGACTACCAAAACCTTGCATGTTTTAGAAAGCCATAGAACTTATCAAACTAAGACAGGAACCTACAGGCTAGGAACCTACTTGCATTTTACTTGCAAAAAGTTCTTCCTCACACCTTGTATCATTTGTTGTTGTAATTAACTCTTTCTGTGCAGAAGGGTTGGGATTTTCAACCCAAATCCTAACCCTACACAGGCCGAATACTGACTTCCAGGTATTCTACTTTTCAAGCAGGCACAATAGGTAAATCAAAGAAGCAACCACAGCCAACTTTGTACTCTTATAACACCCGAAGCTATGCCAAACAAAGGTCTCTGCAACCCTCCCGTCTATCGTCCTCATCTGACAAAACACCCTCACTACAACAATCCCAATCGCTTTCGGAAACTTCCCGGTCATCCCCTCAACGGACCCCGTCATTTACTAAATCCCAAGCTTCGTCAAGCAACCCTTCCACCTTCATGGCAGACAACAATGCCACTATTGCCAACCTCCAAGCTCAAATCACTGCACTACTAGCAGAAAAGGCAGCTAGAGATGCTGAGGATGAGGAAAAATCAATGGAAGACGAGAATCCCCATAAAGTAATATTGGCAGAAAGTCCTGAGTTGACCAAGCAAGTCAAAGAAATCAAACAAGCCTTGGCTCGTTCACAAGGGGACCAAATTCTAGATTTCGAGGGACTCTGCCTCTTCCCAGAATCCAAGCTGCCTGAGAATTTCAAGATGCCCAACATTGAGAAGTTCAATGGAACCGGCAACCCTACCAGTCATGTTCGCCATGTTATCAACGCCCTGAAGCCGATGGGCTTGAATGACGAGCTCATCGCTCAGTTGTTCCAACGAACTCTCACCGGAAGTGCTCTCGACTGGTTCCTCACCTTGGAGTTTGTGCATTATCAAACTTGGCCAGAAATTGCCAACGCTTTCGTCAAGCAATATGCGTACAACGTCCAAATTGAGCTAACAACTCGAGATTTGGAAAATGACCAAACAAGATTCCAATGAGGACTTTGCTACCTTTGTGGCAAGATGGAGGGAAAAGGCTGCCAAGATGAAGAACCGCCCCTCCGAGGAAGACCAAGTGAGGATAGTTGTCAAAAATTTGCAACCCAAATATCTCAGGCATATTTACACACAGGCTATCACCGATTTCAAGCGCTTGCATGCCACTGGGTTGTAAATCGAAGATGGAATCAAGCTAGGACTCATTGGGAAAGAGGAGGCCACTCCTCCACCTAAGAAAACCTTCTCTAGCCGTACATCTCACGCCTCCGTGAATGCCTTGGCACATCCTTGTCTCAAGACCCTTTCCAAACTAGCCCGTCCCGAAGCTCAAATCGACCCCGCCGCAACTTTGATCCTCTTTACATGACCTTATCCCAAGCCTTGACCATCCTTAGCCGTCAACGGCATCTCAAACCTTTAAACAAACCGCTTCCTCCGCCGCCCTACGGTCCAAACCATGATCCAAACAAACAATGCGCCTACCACCAACACCCTGGGCACGAAACAGACAATTGCATGCGTCTTCGTCACGACATTCAAGACCTTATTGATAGCCGAACCATAAAACCTCCAAAACCTGATGGGCAAGCCAACCCACTCCCTACTCACAATGCTGAGCCGCCGCCTCGAAGTATCAATCTCATAAATCTACCTCACAACCCCACATATAATCCTAGCCAATACATTGTCCAAGACAACCAAACCAAACTTACCTTAACATTCCCCGAAGAGGACGAGTGTTTCATGATGGAGGAGGAGGAGGATAATAACTCTGATCAGTCAGAAGTAATCGACGTTGATATGTCCGACATAAGCAGCAAAGATCAGGCAGAGGAGGAAAAGCTAAGGAAATGGAAAGAACACTCCTGGGCAAAACACAATTTGGAGGATCCAGACATTCCATTTGTAGAAGATGACGAATGGCTTCATATCTGGTTTGAGAATAGGAAGAAGGAAAAAGAAAGGGTCATCATGATGAGAAGGCACGCTCGCTTCGAGCCTGCCCAAATAGTGGTACGCATCAACCGTCCCAAAATTCCAACACCGCCCATTGTTTGGGAGACAATCAATCTCATAGAAAAGGTAGAGGAGTTTCAAATGCAACCATGGGTCAACCCTTACGACCAGTGCAACTATAGTCAATGGATAGAGGAAAGAGAAGATCTGGATTTCATATGCACAGAACCCTATAAAACAGGGGAAAGCGACTTTGATGAAATGGAAGAAGAGTGCAATGATCTGCTCGATGAAACCTCCTTAGCATCTTTATTCAATCAGGAGGAAATAGCCGATGACCACACAATCAATGAGGAAAGGGAGACTCAAACCGACACATCCATCAGGGGATTGCTCATGGCTCAAGGAAGTAGCCATCGTGCGAACTTCAAAGAAGAACCCAATTCAAAGGCTCTGTTTGGCAAGGAAGAGGGTGGGAAAAAGTACAAAGTTGCAAAAGATAAGGGAAATGACCCCGACATGCTGCAGTAGCTGAGAAGTCACAACATGGCAAACAAAAAACGTTAAAACATTGTTTTTGCTTTAAACAAACTAGAACGAGTTTTGGGCCCCTGTTTGGGCATTTTATTTTCCGCTAAGAGAATTTCTTTTTCATCTTCCAGATTATGCTTATCTAAATCTAAATTTTTTAAATTGCAATTGCCATATGCTATGCTCATTGCCAAAACAAAGGAAAAATTCAAAGGGATCAAAATCTTTGTGTCCCCGACAAAAGGGAAGGAAAGGATGAACTCGAATTGCTTAAGAAACTAGGTTTTTGTCAGAACTTAGAGGAAAGACACTATCTCCGTGAGAACACTTAGGGTTAGCTTGCCCATTGTGAAAGTACAAACGCAACAGGAGATTCATCTCCATCAGATTCCTCTCCAAAACACTAAAACCCTCTTGAGAGAAAAATGCTCGTTGGGCAATCTATACACCCAAGCAAAAGTAAGAGCAGAGCCTGCTAGGACAAGGAAAAGCGGAAAATGTAGCCTAGGCAAAAGTTAAGACATTTGAAGGAAAGCTCGCTAGGGACTCAGCCTCTATCAGGTAACCTAGGCAAAACTTAGAGCACAAGAGAAAGAAAAACCAAGAGTGAAAACCCAACCCCCAAAGGTGGTGATCTTGGAACTACGTAAAAGGCCTGTTTCCTGATTGGGATACGTAGGCAATCTCGCATCGAGATACGGCCCAAACATTTGGAGAGAGGAAAACATCAACAGGTTTGTACTCAATGATAGGCGTAGCTAACCCTGCGTATTGAGCTCACAAAAGATGAGTATGCTTTTTTTGAAGAATTGGCAACAAGCAATAGACATAAGAATTACAGTTCATCCCCTCTAACCCAAAAGTCGTCAACGCAATGGGTATGATACCTCAAAAGACTCTTAAGTTTGGCAATCAGGCTATGGAGCATGGCAAAAGCAAGAGACAGAAAATCAAAGACTACGCATAGGAAAGAATGTGAAACAGGATGCCACTTGGCTAAAGCAAAACCTAGCTTCCTTGGGAAGATAGACGTAACGGCCGGATAATCAATACCTCGGCCGCAACAATGATCCTTCGGCCGAGTGATCGATTCTTCGGCCAAGTATTTTCACACAAATTACTGTCTATCAGCAAAAACTTGTTCAAAAAGCCATGTTCTGACTATCGCATGCAAACTCAAGACATCTAGAGGCATAAAAAGCATTTCTCATTTCATGAACAAAAGCTTGTTTACAAAATCATTGTTGTGGTTGCTTTCACTATACAAATATAGTTTCTGCCTATCTTCTACTAACTATGAACAGGAAAAAGAAAAGCCCTAAAAGCTAGGCGATCTCTGAGAAGAGGGCGAGGGCTGCTCACTGGTCCCCACGTTCCCCCCAGCAGCCGGTACTCCCTCAGCCTCGAGCTGCAGCCAAAGAGGGATACAAACACTCAGATTCAAGGGATAATACACAGCAAATAAAATCCATGAAGAGAGCTATACCTCGAGGATCCTACGGCGCTGTCTCCGAACCAAAACTTCCGCACTCTAATAGGCGTGAAGCCATTCCTGCACTATCTCGGCAGGTACCTGTGGAACAGTCAAACATTACAAACATCTAAAGCAAGGGATACAATGCGAAGTGATGAAAGCTAACATGGAAAGCTAAGGATACCTGTGAAGCCTCGGCTGGCAAAGTGTAAGGCTGGGTCGTGCAAGGAGTCAGCGTCAGGCGCTCCTCCTCCCCATTTTCTGAGTGGAAGAAGACAAACGAAGGAGCCCGTGGCCAAACAGGAGCAGCAGGAGGAGCCGCAACAGAGGAGGTCAAGAAAAGACGGCAGTACTCCGTATAGTCACCTGCCTGGAGGAGTAAACCCGCCCAATCTCTGATCCGAGCATTCTTCAGATCTTCCTTCGACATCAAAGAAGTGGACCTCATAGATACTGGAGGAGAAGGAGGAACAAGCTGAAGAGCCTCAACGCGTGATCGCCACTGACTAGCCACTCGATCGCCTAAGTACCAGGCTCGGCAAAATGGACCCTCGAGCAAGCTACAGGTCCGGTCCAGGACTCTACAACGTGCAAGAGGGGCATCCTCAGGTACGCCACCCCAAGGGTCAAACCGTACCTACAAAGCAAGGACAAATCAGCCCCAACACAAGAATATGGAAGTCTAAAGGATAAGAGGTACAAAGAAAAAGGTACCTGATCGACCGTCAGTCGGTCCAAAACTCGCCGCCACTCGGGAAGGCTCAAAACTGGTGACCGTGGCCTCCGTTGCCCCATCAACCATCGCTCGTAACGAGGTATGCAGTTCGCATCACCATGCCTAGTCTCAGGGGGAAACTGGAGAAGGTGCTCAAAAGCCCAGAGCTGAAAAGCAGGTTAACCAAAGCAAGTTCAGAACTAGAAAAAGCCAAAGTGAAAACAGAAGTACAAAGGAACGATACATACCTCAAGCACTCGAAAGTGACCACAAAGAATGGGACTCTTGTCCGGCGAACAAGCTCCAAGACTACCATACAAAGTGGCCAAAGCAGACGGGCCCCAGTCAAACTCCCAAATAGCTCCCAAGTGCTGCAGAGGAGCCAAAAACTGCGTGTGTACCGAACCATCCTTGTTGGCAAACAACGTTTGCCCAAGGAGGTAAAGAAGGAAGGCCCGCGTCAATTGCTCGGCACTCACCTGGGTCAGAATGTCAGCCACCATAAAAGTCTTGCTTAGCCAAGCAAGATCGATATGACCCCGGGAACGAACAGGGGGCACCTTGCCCAGAAACCACCTCAAAGCACCCTCTCGCTCCCAAAGCCGGGGGTCAACTCGAAGAGCAACTTCGCCTACCCGTAGGCCAGTCAGCAAAAAGAAGTCACCCGGAGTGATAGTCATCTCGCCAGCAGCAGGAAAGTGGAAGGTATTGGTGGTATCCCACCACCTCTCAACTAGCGAGGTCATCAATGACCAATCCATCTTCGGAAGATCGAGGCCCAGAACGAATGTCTCGAAGCCTGCAGCACGTACTAATTCCCGAGCCTGCTCTGGCAGCTTCAAGAACCATCTGTGCACCTCCTTGCCTCCACCGCGAGCTTCCAGCCTCCTGTTTCTCCGCCAAAGATAAAAGGGAGTTAATCTCATGATTGCATAAACAAAGGAAATGCTAAGGGGCGTCAAATTAACATCTAAAAGCATGCATTGCCTAGACAGGGGGCACAGTTATTTTAGTTTCCTTAAACAAAAATAAGTTCAACCCAAACATGGGTTATTCACATTCACGCTCCTAGCCAAAAGGGATTTTCATCCCGCAAGCAAAAAAATTTTAAAAAAATACAAGGATTTCAAAAACTCCGAACTAAAGTAAAATTTTTTACTTTTCAGGAAACTCACCAGCACGTTCAGAACGCTCAGGTGAAACTCAGGTTCTCGACGAACCACCTCGGCCTCAGGGCCATCGACAGAAGGGCGGTACTGCAAGAAACCGCCAAAACCCAACCTACGCGAAGGAAGAATGTAGGTAGCGGCATCGAACAAGCCGGGCTCCTCAATCGCCTCCTCGTCGGAAGACGGATACTCACACCTACATGAAGGATGCGAGGACGAACCCGCCACATCCGAAGATGGCGTGGCCATCACGTTTGAATCAAGATAGGAGGAAGACTAACAGTTTCGAAAAGCCAAGGTTGCAACAACGACGACAGTAATGGTCGCCGGAAATAATGGTGGCCGATGGTGGTGAAGAGGAACGGCGGCGTGCGGCGGAAGTCGTCATTCGAGAGGAACGGAGAAGAATGAGAGAGGAGGAGAAGAAAAGATTAAATGGGCTGTGAGATCGATTTAACTGAACTTAAATCGATTTCCTGGCTTTTGGCGTTCTCACGGCCGAGACATCAATTCTTCGGCCGAGAGATCGATCTCCTGGCCCTCCAATCAATTTTCCTCAGCAATATCAGTGCACTAACTCAAGCCACTATAGAATTCTGGGTCTGTGACCAACAGAAGCAAAATCAAGTAGCCTTGGGGGCATCCCCGAGCCAACGCAACGTAATCAAAACTAGCCTTGGGGGCATGCCCAAGCATCGAAGATCTCTCTCCACAAACTGCTGGCCAAAGCAAAACAAGCAGCCATGAGCTCAAAACTTTAGCAACTCCACGCTCAATAACCTTGTGCACAGGTCGCTCAAGTCACCCAGGCTCTACGCCCATCATCTCTTCAGCAGCTTTAGGCCCACCATCTCAATTGGCTCAAAGCCGTACACAAGCAGTCTCAGTGGCTCTACGCCCATTACCTCAACAGGCTCGAAGCCTATATCTACCATCTCAACTGGCTCAGAGCCATACCAACTCATCAACTCAGCGGCTCTACGCCCCCGCCCATCGATTCAGCGGCTCCAAGCCCATCGTTTCAACTGACTCGAAGCCATACACAATCAAGTTCTTAACAGGCTCAAAGCCTATGTTCGCTATCACAGCAGCTGGCTCTATGCCCGTTACCCCATCAAAGCGGCTCTACGACCATTACTTCAACAGGCTCGAAGCCTATGTCTACCATCCCAGTGGCTCTACGCCCGTATTCACTCACTCAGCGGCTCCAAGCCTAATCACTATCAGCAGCTCTATGCTCGCTATCACAGCAACAGGCTCTACGCCTGTACTCATTCACTCAGCAGCTCTACGCTCGCTATTACAACTCAGCGGCTCTAAGCCCATTGTCTCAACTGGCTCGAAGCCGTAAACAACCAATCTCAGTGGCTCGAAGCCCATTATCGACAGGCTCTACGCCTGTCGCCTGTAATCACTCAACTCAGTAGCTCCAAACCCACTATTTCAGCTGGCTCGAAGCCATAACAACCATCTCAGCGGCTCCAAGCCCATTATCAACAGGCTCTACGCCTGTTATCACAACTCAACGGCTCAAAGCCCATCATCTCAACTGGCTCGAAACCGTAAACAAGCAACAGGCTCTATGCCACCCCAACAATCAAGACATCTATTCTCAGGCTCTACGCCTGAATGCTCGAAAATCTAACATTTTTGAATGCTCAAGCTCTACGCTTGGATGCCCAACCACTGTGTACTGGATGCTCAAGTTATACACTTGAATGCTCAAGCTCTACGCTTGGATGCCCAACCACTGCGTACTGGACGCTCAAAGCATGTACTTTGAATGCTCGGATTCTGCCGTCCGAATGCTCAAGCTCTACGCTCTGAATGCTCAAGTCCGGAACTTGATAGAAGCTCTAAGCTTAAAACAAACACACACGCACGGACCCGTGCACATATTGCATCAACATCGAGTCTACACAATCATATCTGTTCACATTTAACCACCATCACACATATACACTCTGCATATCTCTCATAAAACAGGTCAACCCTGCAATCAACCGGCTCTATGCCTCGGTTCTATTGATCGGTTCAGCGCCTCGATCCTTTGGCTCTACGCCAACACTTATGATGAGAAAGCTCCGTGCACAAACCATCAGAATTCAAACCAGCTCTACGCTTCGGTTCAAATCACGTCAAGCTCTAAGCTCCGACAACTCAGGTCCTCGCCTCAAGACTGCAGCAGGCTCCACGCCTCAATCTAAATCACCTCAGGCTCCACGCCTCAGTTCTTACACCTCAGGCTCTCGCCTTATGCTCAAACACCAGCTCCGCGCTTCGGTCCTATCAAGCTCAAAGCTCCGACACCTCAGGCTCTCGCCTTGTGTTCAATACCAGCTCCGCACTTCGGTCCTATCAAGTTCTAAGCTCACCTCAGGCCCTTGCCTCATAAACCACAGCAGGCTCCACGCCTCAGTTCTATCACCTCAGACTCTTGCCTTATACCAGCTCCGCGCTTCGGTTCAAACACGACAAGCTCTAAGCTTCGACACCTCAGGCTTTCACCTCACGACCACAGCAGGCTCTACACCTCAATCTAATCACCTCAGGCTCTTGCCTTATGATCAACACCAGCTCCGCGCTTCGGTCCTATCCAATCTCCTCGGGCCTTCGCCTCAAGATTGCAAAAGGCTCCACGCCTCGATTCCATCACTCTCCAGGCTCTCGCCTTATGACTACAACCGGCTCCGTGCCTCGGTTCCCTCAAAGCTCCGTGCTCTAGATACTGGCACTGCGCCCCCCACATTTCAAAAGCAAACCGGCATCCAACTCATCCCAGCAGATGGTTTGGGTTCCACCCCACTACATCAATTCCTTCCAGCTCATTCGCAAGGATAGGCTACTCTACCGAGCTCCTTTCAGTCAAAGTAAGGATGACCAAGAAAAGCAAACGCACTTGCCGTGTACTAGTCTACCCCAAAATACTAAGGAAGCTCTACGCAAAAACTCCCCAGGTAGCCCCGCGCTCCTTCAACTACTCTTCGCCAAAACCCGGGCTCAGTCTAGGTACGTCACACTATGGCTTTTAAGCCCTAAGGTACGTCTTCTGTCTCTAACCCTCCAAACTTTTATTTTTCTTTATTGCCCGAACTACGATTGGTCTGAATTTCCATTGTGGAATACGTAGGCAGCCTCCCGGCCCGACCATAACAAAACCTTTTTCAAAAACCCCTTGGAATAGTTGTTGGACCAAATTGAGTTGCTTTTTTACAGCTTTGACTCTTACTCAAACATGTCTCGCGATCCGTCTGAGTTCAGTCAAAGAGGGGCACCTGTAGACACCCCAATTTGGCCTAACAATTATTTCAAGTCCACCTTGGGACCATCCCGATAATGAAATGGATACAGTGATTGTTGATTGCTTCCTTGAGAACCTTAGGACTTTCGGTAAGAACTTTGAGCCACTTAGAGGACCCAATTCAGAGCCATACAGCCTTTCAGACAGAAATACAAAAGCCTAGGAGAATCCATCTGTCGGCCGTGACATCGATCCCACGGCCCCAACATCATTTCCTCACCCGAGCAACCTATTACTAGCAAAATCTCCCTGAGATATCAATCCCTCGGCCGCAAGATCTATCCTTCGGCCGAGACATCAATCCCTCGGTCGTGATATCCTTTACTCGGCCGCCAGATCGACCTTTTCCCAGACTCTGGAATGTGATCTGTCAGACGTTTGATTCGATTACACTACCTTCCCGATGCGTTCGGGCTACGCTCAGAGATTACGACGTAGAGTTAGAGATGCATTGCAATTGCAATTGCAATCGTGCCATTTGATTGGCCGGAGTGAGTCACCAATTGCCTATATAAAGGGCCTTTGGACTCCGAAAATAAACACACGAAATTATCAGAGTACACACTCTCTCAAACCTCGAAACTCTGCACAAATACTCCCTCAAACCCACTCTTCAAAAGCCCTAACCTCCCGAAGGCAGCCGTCAATCCGGCGATCAAACCCCGAAGTTCAAACCCTAACCCTAGGGTTTTCAATCAAGCAATCAGTCAATCACGCCCAATCCAAAGCAATCAAGCAACTGAGGGATCAAGGTGGTGAGGCCCAACGGCCTCTGGTTTGTCTTATTTACTGTATTTTTTGACTAACCGTAGCATTTTGATCATCTGTTAATCTTTCTGTCTGGTGTGAGGAAGAACACCGACCGGGGCTTCGATCCCTCGGCCGGTACATCAAACCAGGAGGATCCCTCAGCCGTGACATCCATTCACCGGCCACGGGATCCATCTCCCTGGGATAGTTTTGTTGCTTTCTCTGCTTTCTGAATGCATGCTTATTTATCGCATTGGCTCACTTTGCTTACTGTTTAAAGGAATAAATAAACAGACTATGTGTTGGAATTAAACAAAGCATCTACACGTCTTATGTTGAATGATTATGGGCCAGTCTCACGACTGGGCAAAGAGGGGTGCCTAACACCTTCCCCTTATTGTACTTTTGGCTCCCGTATCCAGAATCTCTATCCATTTTCCCAGTTTTAATAAACTGGGTGGCGACTCTGTTTTGATGATAACTGCTATCATGTGGCGATGTTCCTAGCCATGGGAATGTCCATGATTTTGGTTTACGAAGCAAGCAACCAATCGAGCAAACAAACGTGATCAATCTGTATGGCGATGCCCCGTCTGGGAGGTGTCTACACCAACTGAGATTCATTTTGAGCCGGCCAGAGTAGAGCCTATGCCCGTGACTGTACCGGTAAGTTATAGCTTCATTTTATGCCTTTCAATAGACTTGTATTGCTTTTGAACTGCTTGATAACCTTAACTATACGTGCAGGTGCCAACTGAGTGGGTGAATGAGGCGCTCCGCCTCATGCTTGCTATGGAGAAGACAATTGGGAGAGCAATGAGTGGCCTCCCTTTAAACATGCGCTATCCGACACCAACTCCACCACCGGTTCAGCCACCAGTTGTACCAAGGGCTCAGGTATACATTCCAAAAAACCATACATTCCTGCTTTCGATACTTGTAATATGCATCTGCTTCCAATACATATATGCTTTAAATGTATTGACAATGCAGGCACAGGGCTGGGTGGCCCTTAGGAGGAAGAGCACATGGGATCCCCCGCAGAAGAAGATGGTAACAAAAACTCCTACACCTCCGACCACCACTCAGCGACAGACGAGTGCTGCACGACAAGCGGTCGGAGATCTTTAGAAAGCTAGGGAGGGCGTGGTCCGCGCAGAGAGGCGATACCAAATAAAGATGCGCGAGAAACCGTCCCAGGCAGAGCAAGCTCACAAGAAAAGAAAGAAGATAGTGCCAGAGACCTCGGAAGAAGAGGAAGAAGAAGAAGAAGATGAGGAGGGAGAGGACGAGGAGCGCTCATCTACCAGCAGCGGTTTTGACGACTCCGTCGATGATCTCGGATACAAGAGGGATCCTAGAGAGGAGGAGGATGACGACGAGGTCGACTGGCTTGAGGAGTGAGGGCTACCATTGAGCCTCATTTTACTTTCTACATTTTTTATTTTTGTCTATTTCTTTTGTTTTGGGCCTGCGTGCCCACGTAGATAGCTAGAAGCGGGCCGGCATGCCCTAACTGACAGTAGTATTGGGCCTACATGCCCCTTTTGACTTGTGGGCAGATGTGCCCTGGTAGACATGATGCTTTTGATTGGCAGAAGTGCCGTACGTATAGTACATTTCACCGGTAGATATGGATATTGGGTTAGTAGCCATAAAATTTGCATTTTCTGGTTTATTAATTCTCTCAAAGGAAAATTGATGAAAGGAATGTATAAATCAACCACTAATACCTCGATTGCATTGACAATACGTACTGAATCAACTCACAAACACACGCATATGTACAAATGTGACTAGCTCAAAAAGAAATCGGAAAATGCGTCCATGGATACGAAAGGGACACGGATACTTGGAAAATAATGAAATTTTGGGCATTAAGGGGCCAAAACACAAAACATACCAACTCAGGTGAAACTGAAACTTCCGTAAGGTCAAATAGGTGCGTAATGACTTGTACGAATCGATGGAACTGAGAAACATCACGGTAAAAGAAATAGACCTAAAATGCTAAAAATGTCACAAAAACGGACATAAGATGCAAAAGACAACTCGAATATGTCCCGGACAGAAACCGACACCCCCGCACAGTCACATTATGCTCATATAACGTGTACGGTATAACAAAACTTGGCAAAAACCCTTAGAACAAATTTTGACCCCTCAAAACCTCGATTGGAACTTAAAACGGGCCGTCGAGGGTCCAAAAACTTCGTTGAGCGCGACATTTTGAATCTGATGCTTGGATACAGTCATATATGCCCATTAAGACTTGCCTGAACCATAAAAAGTGCAAAAAGACCTCTGGAACCAAAAATGGCATATCGAAGGTAGTAGCTGTCAAAATCTGTCTGCTGGTGCATTGCAGACGCACGCGCGCATATGGGACCGGCGCGTGCGGGTGCCGACACACACGCATGGATGTTTGACCTGCGCGCGCAGGTCTGACCACTTAGTTGCCTTTGTGCCTTTGTTTGACCAGACCATCTTTTTGAGAAGCAACAAACCTCTTCACTCTTCTGGACGGCCTGCAGACTATTTTGATCTGTAGGGAGGGGCATCCTTGCATGCAAGGTGGTAGGACACCTATGCATTGAGCTTATCCCTGGCACGAGAACCGAGGCTGATATTTTTGAAACTTTGCCTATAAAAGAAAGGTACTTAAAACATTGTAAGCACACCCTCCCCGGTCACGCCCTCGATTTTTAACATAAATAACAATACCATTTTAAATACAAATCCTCACAATTGTACATACGGTACCCCAAATTACATTACAGTTTTCGAATCTCACAAATCTATCAACTGATGCAGTATTTCAAAATAGAGAAAATAGTACAATACAGTTTGATTTACGAAGAAGGACAAGTACTTCAGAAAATAACTTTAGCCTGTGATGTCTGCATGCACTTCACACCCTCCAAGACTGTGTCCTTGTAGTGTACCTGAAAAATGATAGGTTGAGCTACAATAGCTCAGTAGAGAAATCTTTACTCAAGCTATATGAAAACGTGATGAAGTATGCACAAAGAGTGGAAGAATTCGATAAGTGAACATGAGAAATATGGGTTTATCACAACGGAAGACAGACTACGGCCAAAGGGTTCCAATCGTCTTATAAGTATTCCTACAGTTCACATGTCATGTAGAAGCATTAATAAACTGACATCAATGAAAACATACTCTCAATAGGTTCGCAACCATTTTGATACTCCTCATAATCTCAATACTCTGCATTTTCACCCCTTGCGTTGCAGTCTGCATCGCAGTCAACATCACCCATTATTTGGGTCTCTGCATTACCACCCCTTGTGTTGCTGTCTGCATTACCACCCCTTGTGTTGCAGTCACTTCCTCATTCCAATTCTCAATTATAGCCACTCGATCCCAATAATCATACAACTCCATCAACAAGCACCTCTCTAATCTCATGTCACAATAAAACATGTCAATCAAACCGACTTACAGGTCAAACACGCGTCGACAATCACATTTCAATGTATTCCAAACGATCAATCATAACAGAACATCGACTAATAAATGAGCACATGCCTTTTTCCCTTACTATATCACAATACCGTACCAATCCCATAGCGACCTACAAAATACTACCCGCTAACATTGATACTTAGATCTCATGGAACGAGCGCTAAAAGAGTTTGAAGGATAAGTGAGTCATGTGGACACGCATTACTATGCTACCACTCGGATCACTAGAAAAGCTCACATCTACCAACTATACTCGCCACAACGTCCCACATAGCCTACGGTACTCCTAAACAACCTTACATCACGTATTCCGTTTGCAACGACACTAAGATTACACTTCACGAGTATCGAAGGAATTTGAATGATCAACGAATCATTGGAATCCGAGTAATCAAGCTTAAGGATGGTTTAATGATGTTTAAAAGGTGTTAGAAGTGATCGGGAGTCAAAACAGTCGAACGAGAATCAAACAGACCAAAACTGTCCCATAGAGCATGGGGATCAATCCCCCACAACATGGGGATCGATACCCCAACGACAAAAACCAATCCAGACTGCAGAACAACCAGTGTTTGATAATTCATTAAAAATTTCATACTCAATATTTTTCAATGATTCCAATGCCAAAAGATCACCAACTTACCAATCTTTAAAACCCATAAGGACCCATAACCAATAGCGTCGTTTAACCATAACAAACGATTAAAAAACGCAGCTCTGTATGCTGCCCAGATTTCCAGATTTCAGTTCAATCTTCTAAAAATCACTATAAATCGAGTAATTAATATTTTTGAGTGATTTCAGTCCCGATAGTTGTGTGATTGAACGAAGTACAAAAGATGCGAAGGGACCCTAGTCAAATTTGCACTCAAAATAAGGCTAAACAGGCATTTACTGAAGCAATACGAATCTGTCGAACAACAACGTGACAGATTCGTGACCTTATTTCTAAAATCCCCCATTAATTCAATTCTCAACGGTTTCGGGTGATTCCAGCGGGATTAGAACTGGCTCTAAGTCTACTCTATTTCGTATGAAGGAACCAAAATTCAATTCCAAGTTTAAGACGACAAAAAACCCCATAAATGGTGACCTATTTCTGCAGAATTTCAGAAATGGAAGAAACAACCTCAAACAACGAAACGAGGCACGATCTAACTACATAAACACCGTATAAATGCATAACAAGAGTAAGAAATCCCTATCTCATGGGTTTTGAGCAAAACCAGACTGTTTGACCAAGTCAACTGAGTTCCCTTGTGGCCCGATCGCAATTTTTCTTGGATGGATAGATAGCTCTCGTTTTGTAGAACAACATTAATTATTGGACTTTGTCCGGAATCACGCCACAAGCAGATGAAAACAAGGAGAGAAGTTGAGGGAGAGTTTCGGAGGGCGAGAGCCGAGAGAATAGAGAGAAAGAAAGAAAAAAAAGTGAAAAAGGGAAAATGGGGTTTTCCCCTGTACGTCCATATATATATACATATATATATATATATACATATATATATATATATATATATCACATTGATCGCCTAATCATCTAACCATGACACTATTTGTATTTCCTCAATTTATGCCTTTACTCGATAATGACAATCCCTTTGCTTGGTTCAACACTCAACTCATCTCATTTTTCTCTCTACACGTTTCTCAATACCTTTTTCTCTCTATCTCTTTCCATTCATTACCACTCATTACATAAAAATAACTTTCAAAACTTTGAACCAAACAAGGTGAATATTCCTTTAAAAAAAAAATACGGACCAAAAATTTGGGTCTCTACACCCCCCCTTCCAAGCACAATACCTTTCTATCATTCGCATTGGAAAGCCCTTTGCCAGCCTTGGTTGATCCTTGGTTAATGAGGTTCAAAACTATCAACTGGGCGAGCCCTCGAACACGAGGTTTGGCCTCAATTCGCGACCTTCGATATGTGGGGCCACACCCCGAACTCCTCGAAGCTACTCTTGTACACTGGGATCCGGTCATGCGCGTTTTCCGATATGATGACAACGAACTGTGTCCCATGGTGGAGGAGTTTCAAGCTTATCTCCATGGCTTTGCTAACTCCCACATACTCGATTTCCCACCGCTTCAAGAGAACATGAGTCATCTGCTGCGGATGACGCTGAACATTTCCAAAGAGCGAATGACAAGTATAATTCATGACGGCAAACTCGACATTGCCCGACTCATCGAGTTTTACGGCTTAGACGTAGTCTTGGAGGATTATATCGAGCAAGCGCACCAACATTTTGCTCTCTCAATTTGCCCGCTAGCACCCTATATGTTAGTTCCTGCTGACGGAAAAGTCAGCCCTAACCTGGTGAGCGTAGCTTCACTGATGGGGGCCCGAAAGAACATCATTCCCATAGTCCTGGCTGAAACCATAATGGGCTTAGATCTATTCAAAAGCGGCTAAACCAACACATTTAGCGGAAGTCCGCACCTTCTCCAGGTAGGTTCTCACTCAGCTCACCTTTTTTCGATTTCCGCACTCTCATTTTACCTCGACGCTCGGGTAAGGCTCACTCTAGATCCTTACTTGTCTTTTTGCTCAGGCTTTATCTGGTTTCTCACTTGTCTTTTCACTCATGCAGATACGGCTTTCTAACAAAGTCGATTTGCTTGAAGTGCCTCAGGCGGGCTGGGACAACTTTCCCAAACGGATGCTTGAGAGATCCATGTTGTATCCCGAAAGTGAAATGTTGGAGTGGTACATTTTCCTACACGATATGCAGTCTGACGAATTTGTCTGGAGATGCCCCTGGTTGAACATGCCCGAGATGGCCGTCACTTCCGTTGGTTTCGAAAGGATGGTAATTGCTGGCCTGGCGAGCTTTACCTTTTATATCCCGGGCTATATACTCCGTCAACTGGGCATGAACCAGGGCCTGCACAAGGCCGGGATTGAGAACTTCTAACTTCCCAATTTCGACGATCAGACACTGCGCAACTACCGGAGTAGTTGGAATAATAGGGTGCTTGAGGGCCCAAACCCGAGCTTCATAGACTGGCTGGATAGTTGTTACGTGACATGGCTCCACGCAGAAGTCTAGGCAAAGATCAGGGGGCTACTACTGAACTCACTAATCTTGTTGTAGTTAGAATAAGCTGAGAGCCATTGGGCTACTCGAGCATTTTCGCTTTACTTTTTTTGATGTTTGCTTTGAATCGCTGTATGGCCTTTAAGCCTGGCTTGTTCAATAAAAGAACAATTTTGTATAGTGTAGACACCCTATTCTGGACTGTCCAGATTAGTTTAGTTACGGTCTCTGATTCCCCAATGATGATTACGGTAAAAAACATCCCGAGTTTGTTAGTGTATTTGAACTTTGAGCGTTCCGAACCTCATTCAAACCCTTTTTCAAATCCTTCAAGCCAGAACCAAATGGCCTCAGCAAAACCCTACTTGCATACGCTGGTACTGTACTAGCGTGCGCTAGTAAACTGCCACGTGTCAGTCATCGACCGTTGACCCAGTTGCCACTGGCGCACGCAGGTAGAGGGCTGGCGTACGCCAATCAAAGCCAGTCAAATCAACTTTATTCAACCACGTGCATGAGACTTTTGCGGCCACCCTAGTACGCTGAATAGTCCTCTGATGATTGCAAACGTGCAGGAGTGTCCCCCTCTCTCCTACAACTCCTTTCAAGCCAAGTCTCATGCATTTAATGCATGGAGACTCTCTCCTCTAACCCAATCAGCCCTTACCCAGCTGGTTACTGCCCTTTCAACCAGCCCCCGTGGCCTATATATACCCCCTTGCATTTATATGCAAGGGGTTACACACCATAAGTGTGCTAAGTCTCTTTCTCTCTCTCCTTTCCTTTGTTTCTTTACTTTATCTTCCTTTGATCCATTGAAAGGGCAAGCAAAGGGACAAACTCTCTCATACCACAACACCCTTCCATTCATCATCACTCTCTCAAACCCCAAGTTCAAATCTCAAACTCTCAAACAAGCTCAATCCAAAGGTATACCACCTTTTATTCTGTAATCTGTTCTTACCCCTGAGGGGGGCTGGCAGGGTCAAGGCTGGCAATCAATACCAGTCCTGGCCCTAAAGTTGGCAAGGTTTCAAAGATCATGCATGGTTATCAGTGGCGCGTGCCAGTAACGTGGAGCCGTACGCCAGTTATGGCGGTACGAGCAATACTGGCGTGGGGATCACTACTTACCTGTTTTATGCTTTTCTTTATGTTTATCACCTTTTTGCATGCTTAAAAAAACAGTTTACTGCTTTCTGTACTTAGAATTGTGTAGCTGTCTATTTATTCTTCTGCTTTGGAATGCCTCTGGGAGCCTTCTGGTCATGTTCCAGAGCCCAGTAGATGCAAAGCCAAGCACTGGACAAAGAGGTGTCACTGGCGTACGGTCTTCACGTACCGGCGTACGGCAGTGATACCTAGTCCAGTGGTTGGCCCTTGCATGGCAACTAGGCCTTGGCCTCTGCTTATTTCCCCACGCTGTTTGTGGGTGTACTATTTATTTTATGGCATTAAAGCCATTTCTATTGTCTGTAACTGCATATATGCTGTGATATAAAACTACGTGGTTTGTCCTAGGTGTGCACTGGTCCTTTCCAGAGCCCAGAGGGTTGAGAATAGAAGCTGTGGGTTTAGATCTACCGGCGCACGCCAGTCCTAGTGTGGTGTATGCATGTCATTTCTGTATGCAGTGGCGTGGCCAGTGCATACAGGTCTCTTCCTGCGTACGTCATTCCGGATCAGTGTGTTCCAGTTTATCTAAGATACTCACAGGTGCTTGTTCTCAATCTATATTTATTGTTTCAATAGTGCAAGCATCACATTTTGTCACCATAATGCAACTTGAAACAGTATTAATCCCCTTTAACTGTTCCCCCGCCCTAATTGGCTAAAAAATGATTAATGAGAGAAAAATGCAAATGTTTTACAAAATGCCCGAGTAGAGACCGATCTCCGGATTGGGCAAGAGGGGTGCCATAAAACCATTCCCCTCTCGTAACCAGGCTTCCGAACCTCAGATATAGAAGGTGATGACGGTCCAGTCTACATGCCTTTTTTTTTCAAATCAAAACGTAACAAACCTTTCAAGTTTGGTTCCTTGGGTGTTTCACCACTAAAACCAGAGTGGCGACTCTGAATTGTAGCGTTTTGTCGCCTTTCCAAAAGGGTGCACCCGATTTTATACACGAAATAAAATTTCCAGGGGCGTGTGCCCACAGTGGCGACTCTGCTGGGGACTTGTAGACATCCCAATCTGGGCTTCCAGATTAGTTTACTTACGGTTTCTGATTTTCCGATGATGAAACGGATCAAGAACACCCCGGGAATGTTGAGTGTTTGAGCTTTGAGTGTTTGCAAAACCCTTGACCAAACCTGGTCTTAAGCCACATAAAAGCCAAAAACCTTACTGGCACGCGCTGGTTTCTGACCCGCGCGTGCTAGTTTAATTTGCAACCGAGCTTTAACTTTCCATTTTTGGAGGGTTTCTGGATGGTTTCCATTAATGGAACGTTTCTAGAATGTTTCCATTAATGGGATGTTTTCCATTAATGGAAGGTTTCCACTAATGGAATAGTTTCTACTAATGGAATAATTTCCATTAATGGAAGGTGCTAGTCCTATAAATACCACACCCCCCCCCATATGCTTCCATTTAAAGGGTTCAAAAAAAATCCATACACTTGGGTTAGAAAGGTTAGGAAAAAAGGGTTACAAAATCTCACACCACATTCAACTTCAAACACCATTCAAACTAAAAAACCAAAGGTATAACACCTTTGTTCTGCTCTCTGTTCTGATCCCTGAGGGGTGTTGGCAGGGCCAAGGCTAGTAATCAATACCAGTCATGGCCCTAAAGCTGGCGTGGTTTCAAGAACTGTGTACTGGTACTCCATCGCGCGATGGACCCATTTACGCGCGAGACTGTCAAAGGTTGCCCGCCACTACAAGAAAAAACACCTTTCCCGACTAACTGTTTAGTCGGCAATTATAGGGATTTTAGTCGGCAAAAGCCTTCCCCGACTAAAAATTTTGGTCGGCAAGTTAGTCGGCGGAAGAAGGTCGGAAAAGGTGTTTGCCGACTAAAAACAGTTTAGTCGGTAAAGATTAGACTATTTGCCGACTAAAGTTTAGTCGGCGAATGTGATTCTATTGGCCGACTAAACAATTAGTCGGGGATTTATATCCTATTTGCCGACTAATAGTTTAGTCGGGGAAAGTGGTTTAGTCGGGGAAGGTTTAGTCGGAGAAGGTTTATCCTATTGTCCGACTAAATATTTAGCCGGAAAATGTGCTACCTATTTACCGACTAATTGTTTAGTCGGGGAATGTGTTACCTATTGGCCGGCTAAGTTTTTAGTCGGGGAATGTGTTATCTGTTTGCCGACTACATATTTAGTCGGGGAATTTGTTTCCATATTTTGCCGACTAAATATTTAGTCGGGAAATGTGTGTTTAATTCAACAAATGAATACCCTTTTGGCGACCAAATTTTAGTCGGGAAATGTATTTATTGTCCGTACCAATTGGTCAATATCACATAATTTTCTACAAATTTTTTCTCCATTCATTCCCTGTATATTTGAGCGATCCTGTAAATTTTATTTTCCCTCCATTTTCATTACATCCACAAAATTGCAACATAATGTATTTAATAAAAAAAAATTCCAAGAAATAAATCCAGAATTCCATAAATAGAAGTGTCCACCAAATACTTAGAAAATAACTTGTATCCAAATTCCTAAAACGCAAAATAACGACACATCAACCACAAGGGGGAAATTAAAAAAAAAAAACCAAGCTCAATAACAAAATGTATCAAAACCCCTAGATTGCAAAATACTAAAAAATTCAACCTCGACAAATGGATAACCTAATTGCACGTTCACAACCGAAATCCAACTTTGATCTTCATAGTCAATAACCAAAAGTATAACTGCAGGATACTCCGTTAAGCGTCAATCTGTAAAAAAAGAAAAGAAAAAAACAATCCACCATTAGTATTTATGAACTAGTGTATCCCATTGCTCAAAGTATTAACATAAGTAGATACAAACTAATTACAAGCCAAAACGGAAAATTATCTTGACATGGGGATCGGTTGAACTGGTTCTTTTTCACATAGATAGAAGCTAATTGCAGAATCAACAATTAGAAGCGATTTGTTATCGTTCTTCTCTAGTGGATGTTGGATCATGAATATGGATCCCAATTATATGAAAAGGGAAATTATGATTTGACCAAATTCCGTAAGTCGGAGTATTGGACGTGTAGGATACGTGCATATTCAAAAAGAGAGCACATCCACATACCATGGAAAGCATTAAGTAACAACCATGTATCGGTATATTACACCCTTCTCTTCTAGAAATGTTCTAGAAGGGTTCTTTCATCACAGTGACTTTGGATAGGGCCACCCAAGAGAGTCGTAATCAAAAGGTGCATGTGTTATTTGACTTATTATAGCTGTTGCCAGATTTAGCCAAAATTGTAGTCTCAGATATAATATACTTCTACAATCGTAGGTGTGACTACCAACTATTAGACGGGTTTGGAAACTCGTAGTATCCGTGTGATACATGTAGTACATTCTTCAATTTCATGAGCTACTTAAAGGCCTCGTTTTTTCCAAAACATTCAAACTGTTTATATTGGTACTAAGGTCTTCAGCATGGGTTCACTCTTCAAAATATAATCAAAGGTGCATTAAGATGCCCCAGGACTTCTAATTTTTAGAATTGCAGGAACTAAAGCATCAAAAGTAAAAAATCAAAAGAAGGATAATCATTTGTTATGGGAGTTGTCATTCCTTTCATAAGACCAAAAGAAATTATGGAAGTTGCTCGCTCGGACATTCCGAACCAAATTCTTTTATTTTCCCTACAGTCTATGAAGCACGGATACTCTATTTTGGCCTCCGTATCGCGTATCGTATCCGTATCAGATACCGATACTCTCGGATACTCTCCGGATACGTATCCGATACTCTTTTTAAAGTATCCTGCTTTTAGAATTATTTTTGGGTATCCCGATACGTTTCGGATACGCGCGGATACTCTCAGATACTACAGGTAAAAAGGGTAGAAACGTCAATATTCATCCTTCTTAAAGAAATATATACGAGGGGTAAAGAACAGGACTCCCAATGAAGGATTGATTACAGTCTCAGCTGATTTCAAGGAACCTTACCCGCTATGTACCACATATGAACGGATAGCTTCCCTCATTTTGCATTTAGTCATAACCTATGTTTACAATAATTTTACTTGGAAGAGGGCCATGTTTACTATAGGATATAAAATACGAGTTGAAAGTGGGGAAGTAAGCTTTACTATAGGTACGGCAATACACTTGAATAGATCCGATTCTAGTGGGAATGCTCTTCCTAATAAGGAGGTTTTCAATCAAATTTGGGAATTAATAGTTAAGGAAGGAGAGATTTACCGTGATAATGAGATCCTTGGTGTTTTTCTTCGAGTCTATATAGAGAAAAGAATAAAGAAGAATAAGAATAAACGCATTAGCGCCTATGAGGTGGATAGCTATATTAATAAACTAGTTCTATTAGAAAATTCTATGAAGGATATCGGAAAAACTTCTGGTAAAGTATCTATGCTAAGGCAAAGGGATTCGAAATCGCTCTATATAACTGCATTGAAACCTCATACTACGGAGCTGAAGCCTTTCATTGTAGCTGATCTGGAAACAGTTCTAGTAGAAAGTCAAAATGATGATGATTATCATGTTCCTTACGCTGCCGGTCTATTACCGGTTCATCCTGGTGAGGATGTTGAGTCCAAGCCTAATAGGGAATTTTCTCTCTATTTCAGTGAAGATATAATCAATACTCAAGATTTTGAGGATCGCAGTAAGCTTATAATGACCCACTTTCTAAAACATTTAGAAGTTTTAGTGCAGGAACGAAAGATGAAAACTGTTTACTTACATAACTTAGGTCGATTCGATGGTTTACTGATGATGAAATTTCTAGTTTCTCTTGAAAATTACACCTTCGAAAGTCTGGTCCGGAATAATATAATATACGAAATCAGTGTGTATCCTAAACTAGATCCGCTGGAAAGGAAAAAGGGGGCTAAAAGAACACTACTGTTTCGTATAAGGGATTCATACCTTTTACTCCCTGCGAGTTTAGCGATTTTGTCTAAGACTTTATGTCCTGAATTGGGTTCGAAAGGTGATATCAATCATAAGGAAGTGGTTGTCAGTAATCTGCAAGAAAAGCGTTCTGATTTGATGGTTTATCTGAAACAAGATATTCGTCTCTTAGGTGGTATTTTAGTAGCAGCTCAAAAGCTCTTTTTCAATACCTATGGTGTTGATATTGTTGATTGTATGACCACTTCATCGCTTTCTTTGAGGATCTTCCGTATGAGGTATTTTGATGCGGATAGTTTTCTAATTCCTCGATCTGCTAGTAATAATGTGGATAGTTTCATTCGACGTGCTTACTATGGAGGCCATGCAGAATCCTATATCCCTAAAGGTACTAATTTGTATTATTATGACGTGAACTCTTTATATCCATATGTCATGCAAAATTTTGATATGCCTGCCGGTCACCCTATATGGTATCGGAGTTTTGATGGTATGGATTTGTCTGATATGTATGGTTTTATTGAGGTCTTAGTACGATCTCCTGAAGGTCTTAATCGCCCCTTTTTACCTTATAGGAGAGGCCGAGTGGCTTAGATTGCTATGGCCAAAAATTTGCATATCAGCATAGAGAAGAAGTTGAAGATAAAAGAAACACTTGGTAAAATAGAAAAAGAGACGAACCGACAGGTGATTCAGACATTTTGAATCCAAAGGAAACACCAGATGATTCAACATATAAAGCTTCCAAAGTACACGGCTAAATGCTTTGCAGTCCACAACAAGTGAATATATCAGCAAATTCAATTTTTGGTTGCCTTCTAGTCCAAGGACATGTTTCTTATAGTGCAAAAAACTAATGTTCATGCAATGCAATCAAATAAACAGTTAACAGACTAACAAACTAACAGACTGGAGGGGCTAGGCCGCACCTCAACTCAGCAAACAGAATATGCGAGGGGTTATGCCACCACCTCGGCTAAGCAATGCAATCAAATAAAACTAACTATACTAACTAAAAACAAACTCAATATTTAACTTGGCTTCGTTACACCTCAGGTTTGGCATAAAACCAGGTTAGAGGTATCCACCAAGCTAAATACGAGCTACTAACTACTACTACAAGAAAGAAGCGGGACACTTACAGCGGTTCTGCAATACGAAAACCCTCTCGAATCAAGAATGAAAAGCCTCACCAAGAATGCTTTAGATCACGAAGTCTGCAATACTAAGAAGATAACCACAGAATCAGTTGCAGGAAAACAACCACAAAAAGGATTGCAATGAACACTACACAGCAAAGGGAAAAGTGGGAAAGGAAAGCAAAACTTTGCAAAAGAACTCTTAAAAGTTAGTTTCAAAGTCAGACTTGCCTCTGGAACTGTTAAGTATCAATGAACTTCTAAAAAATAATCTCTAACAAATCAGCCTACAAAAAGACATTAAGGACCCCACTGGTATATCAGTTTTTTTTTGTTTTTGAAGTTACAATTGTCACGTTTTTCAACCCTTTTTGAACTTTAAACGTGAAACAAGTAAACGTACAGCAAAACTAACATGCACGAATAAACCCGCTCGCAAGGTCAGAATCTAGTATGTTGTTGTATGAATACATGAACCACCCAACTCAATTACAGCTAGTTAGATGACAAATGGATCCTTGAGCGCGCATACAAATTAGGCACAAAAAATTAACGCATGACCTAAACCACACCAAACCCACTTGAATTAACCCCCAAATCTCCAATTGAAATCATGCATTTTCCCTTTTCTTTCTGTATCGATTATAGAAGGATTAAAGAAACCCATATCAGAGATTGTAGTTTGTGTATGAATTCTAAGGGGATTGAAAAACCATATCACATAAACCATAGATAAAGTAGAGAGAACATCATACCTAGTGAGAACTGAGCGGTGCGAGATCCGAATACTTTCAAATTGTCAAGACTTAAACCTGCCAAATGAAATCGTACATAAAGGATGAGTGAAGCATTGAGCATTCTGTCGAACACGAAAACGGCAGTCAATTGTACCTAAAAAATCTAACTTTATAACTGATGGGTTATATCCTTTCAGATCAATTCTACCTCATCAATGGGTTCCAACTCTCAAGACCATATTTTAAGCAAACAAAATCAGATTTTTGCACCTTACAATTTGTTTCCAGAATGTTACACTCAATTCCTGCCCTTTACACAACATTTCAGCTCTTGTAGGTTATTTCCAGAATTCAACAACCAAATTCTTGCATCTATACTACAGCTACAGCAAATTTAGCACTTAATAGAAGTGATTTCAACCTCTAAACTTCAATTCTAGCAGTTAGAACTTCAATTTCAGCATCACAACAAAAAACTTAAGGAACACAAAAAAATAGCAAGGTACAACACTTGAAATGCCAAAAAAACAGCCATGTACAGCACTACATGGCTGTGATCAATGCCAAATTCAGTGGCTGTGATCTACACTTGAAAGCTTGAGCTAACTTTTACCTCCACTCTCAAGAACTTTTACCCTACTTTTCAATCCAAACCCACCCTAAATATAGGACAAGTATTAAGGTGTGTCCGACACATGTCCATATGTGTTGTTTTGGGTCGTGTCTTGTTTGTGACCGACACGGATACGTGAGGCATGTAGACGTGTCAGTGCTTCTTAGATTATCCGGCATGTGAAGTGACATCAAGTTTCGCATTATGAATTCCTTGTATGTAGCTATATCAGCATTTCAACATGCTGCTCTCATGCATACAGCAGACCCAGAAGAACATATATGACATAGCTTCAGTCAAACCCATCCATATAGATCAGAGTGGAATAAAGACAGCATGATCCAATCCCAAAGATGGAGCTGCTGTGAGTAGTTTGGCTAGATTGATCACTAACCCCAGGGGTTCGTGATCTTATAACCAAACAGACCCTCACGCTCAAGTCAAATGCAGAGCATGCAAATGCAAGTTTCTGATCATGTCCCATCAAGATGAACTAAAAGGTAGAAGGGAAACAAATCTTAAAGATTCCATCATACAGAAATGTACAACGGAGCATTTTAACTATTCTGATCGTAATAAAGATGAGCTGTCTACAAAACAAGGAAAGGATTAAGGCACAAAATATAACATTTCATGTGACAGAACTGGTTCACTCCTGCTCGGCACATGCGGTAACTGTCTTGGCCGACATCAGTCATGACGTATTTGAGCCAAGAGGTTAGGTGGGTGTGGGTGACCTATAATCGGCACACCGCTCGGGACGCTCTTGGTCGGTTCAGCCCAACATGTGTGTGTGTGTGTATGTATACACGAGTATTAGTGAGTACAAGGATATAACACCAAGCTTCATCAGACTAATTTGGCCAAATAAGGGCCCACGCCCCACAGTCATAGCCACTGCTTATATGTCAATGGGTGTAAAGACTTTCCACTTTGGCCAACCAAACTGTATTGGTTGACAAAATGTAGGATGCTTCAATAGCATGCAGGACCTTGCTTTGGTCCTTAGCAAAAAAAAAGGACCTTGCTTTGGTCAACCAAGGCCCATATGTTGGTCGACCTAGTTAACAAAACTGAGGGAGGTTAGCCCTTTATCTTGTTGAAGGTGAAAGAGAACTCCGCAGATGATCCTTAGGGGGGGGGGGGGGGTGGGGTGGGGTTTGTGGTGGGAGAAGACATTGAGCAATCAATCTTTTCCCTCAATCGAAAGCAAAAGAAAACTTATAACCGAGGGAAAAGAATGAATGAAAGAAAGAATAACACCAAGTAGCATCATCAAACATGGACAAAAAAATTTAGTACTAACATTTAAGGCATACAACAAGATGCAATGGTCAGCAACATAATAGGTTAAATTCAATTACACTATTTTCTTCATCAAAAAATATGTAAATGATATAGAATCAGGAATAGACATGCAAGTAGGTTATGGAGATAAACGAAAAGAAAGACCACACCAACATACACCCACGCACACGATGTGCGTGCTCGACCCCTAGATTTCTACATTAGATGCATTAGGTATAGCCCATGTTTTCTTCAATGGAGTTAAAAACTTGGATAAAAGATTCAAAACTTTTATACATTGACTCCGTTGACGCTATTGAATCTGAAGAGGAAAATAGACATCTGCTACATGTGCAAGGATCGAACGTTCCGTTCGGTTCCGTTTTGATTCCTTCCCTCGTCTTTACTCAACCAAATTAACATGTCGAGAACGAAACTCCAAAACAAGATTAAAAGATATACGTAGTACTCGAATCTGAATCGAGAAGCATACCTCTGTCTATCATTTTTTTCCTCCTCTACCGTTTGCATAACCATCCCTTTTAAACACCATCCACACCATTGTTTCGACAGATTGAAACTAATTGGGAAAAAAAGTTGAACAGGTGGCGGGCAGATTTGTGTTACATATGATTTCAAACTCAAATATTAAGCCCATAAAAAGTTCAAACCCAGAGCATATCAACAAAGTTCAAAGCAGAGCAGCCCCAAACTAAACTTGGAATCAAAACCCTCAAAATTGAAATCCCAAAACAAAACCCCAAAATCGAGAACCCAAATTGAAAACCCTAAAATAGATCCCTGAATCAAAACTCCAAAGTAAATCAAGAATAAACGTTGAGAGTGCACAGAGAGAGAGAGAGAGAGAGAGAGAGAGAGAGAGAGAGAATACCTAGCAGGAGTGAGTGCGCACGCGCGCGAGAGAGAGAGAGAGACAACGCCTCTACCGCGGCTGGAGACGCGCACAGAGTCGGAGGAAAAGCAACGGGGGAGGCAGTGTCCGTGGAGAGAGGGGCTTTCATCGGTGGGGGTTTTGATTGAGAGGAGGGGGGAGCTGAGAGGCTGTGGCGGTCGAAGAGAGGAGACGAGAATTGAGAGGGAGGAACTGATGAAGTGAGGGAGAATGGGGAAGCGTATAAGCGGTGTGGGTTTATATCATGTGTAACGGTGTCGTTTCATGTTAGAGAATCGTTTGCCGACTAACTAGTTAGTCGTGGATTACCGAAATGCCCGCCCTTATTTTCGTGAAATTTTCGTGAAATTTTGAATTGACGCAAAAAAAACATGTCTTCCCCGACCAAATCCTATTTTAGTCGGCAATTATTTTATTTAGCTGACTTAAATATGATCTAGTGGGCTCTAATTATGCCACAATTGCATACAAACTTTAAACTTTATCACCGTGGATGTATTTATGATGCTCGATCTAAACCGTTATAATTTCACATCTTACTGATTATAGCATTGTCACCAATATCGAAGATCATTCAATATCAGCGACAACATGATTAGAGACTTTTACTGTGTCCAAAAGCATTAAAGTCTTATAACACACCACCCGAGCCCCACTTGAGGTCTTTTTGCACGATCAGGACCATCTATCTTTAATTTATTAGGGGTTAGATCATTCTTATTGAGATTATAGTTGATCCCTTTTCGTTAGACAATTGATCAAACGGAAAATACTATTTTTCTAATAAGTTCATGTCTCGATAAAAGGGTTTTCTAAACCTAATCGAGCCGCAAATCTACAAGAATGAATAATTCAACAAGTGCAACAAAATCGACGGTCTCGATCGTCATGATTTGTCTCGCATCGTGTGGCTACTGCAACAACAAGTGTAACATAAGACTTAGTTGATTATCAAATAGATCAAAAGTATAAATTGTAAAGGTAACTACTGAGTCATTTTTATAATGTTCAATCTGAACCGTTAGGATTTCACGTCTTACCGATTATAGCATTGTCACCAAATTTGGAAATCTTTCGATATTGGCGACCACATGATCGAGAGACAACTAATCCGTTCGGAAACGCTAAAGTGTTATAGAGCATTAATCAAGCCCCGCCTAAGATTTTTTTTGGCAATCGAAATCATCTATCTTTAACGTCATACAAATAAGATTATTCATACCAAGAATAAAGTCAATCGCATACAGATAAAAGACTTGGTCGGATAGCAAAATTCTTTCTATTTAAGAATTTTCGTGTTTATGAAGGGGCTTTCTTAACCCGATTGAGCCAAAATTTTACGACAATCTTATGATTAAGAAGAAAAAAAATAGGAACGGTTCTGATCGGGAAGGTTGTAATGTGATCAATGTAGTCGGGACAAATATTACCTTTCTTGAATTTTTTGGAAAGTGGGAAAAGTTGCATTGTAATCAATTTTATGAGAATCTTATAATTAAGAAAAGAAAATGAACAGTTTTGATAAGAAAAGTTACAAATATTTTTTTCTTGAAATTTTTTAAAGAGGGCAACAAAAAAAAGAAATTTACCGACTAAACTAATTAGTAGGTAAAATGTATTGTATTATTGATTTTTAAAATTCGTAAAAAATGACTTTAACCGACTAAACTTATTATTAGTCGGCAAATATTAATAAATACCGACCAAAATAAATAGTCTGGAAAATATATAGTATTTATTGATTTTTTAAATTGATTAAAAAATTAATTTTCCCCGACTAAACTTACTTTTAGTCGGCAAAATATTAATAAATACCGACCAAAATAATTAGTCGGGAAAATATATTTTATTTATTGATTTTTTAAATTAGTTAAAATGATTTTTACCGACTAAATATAAGTTTAGTCGGCAAATATTAATAAATACCGACCAAAATAATTAGTCTGGAAAATGTATTGTATTTATTGATTTTTTAAATTGATTAAAAAATTAATTTTCCCCGACTAAACTTACTTTTAGTCGGCAAATATTAATAAATACCGACCAAAATAATTAGTCGGGAAAATATATATTTTTTATTGATTTTTTAAATTAGTTAAAATGATTTTTACCGACTAAATATAAGTTTAGTCGGCAAATATTAATAAATACCGACCAAAATAATTAGTCTGGAAAATGTATTGTATTTATTGATTTTTTAAATTGATTAAAAAATTAATTTTCCCCGACTAAACTTACTTTTAGTCGGCAAATATTAATAAATACCGACCAAAATAATTTGTCGGGAAAATGTATTTTATTTATTGATTTTTTAAATTGGTTAAAAATTAATATTTGCCGACTAAACTTATTTTTAGTCGCCTAATATAATTAGTTTCCGACTAAAATAAGTTTAGTCGGGAATTATTACCATTTATACCGACTAATTATATTTAGTCGGTAATTTGTCATTATTTGCCGACTAAAATTTATTTAGTCGGCAATTTTAGTCGGGAATTATGTAATTTGTTGTAGTGCGCGATGGTCCACGTGGGGTTGGTGATGCCAGTTATTTTCTATTTTTACTAAGTTATAAATCACTGTGGTGCATGTTAAAAACCAATCTCCTGATTTGCATGTTGATTTCTATAGCTTAGCTTAGATTGCCTTTCTGTCTAGTTTAGAATGCCCCTGGGTTGCTTCTGAATATGTCTCAGAGCCCAGGCATGCCAAAGCAATTCCTTGAAATCCAGTCATGACCCTCGCACGAGGCACTGCCTTTGTCGCGCAATGGTCAGCTCATTTCCAGATATTGCCTTTGCATGGGCAACTTGGCCCATGGCCTTTCTTTCAATACCCCACTGTTTAGGGGTTGTAATTCAATTTTTTCCATTCTGTTTGTAATAATTATTTACTTTCCCTGGGTGAGCACTGGTCCTTCCAGAGCCCAGAAGGGGATAAAATTCAAACTGTGAGTGAGGCATCAACACTCACGCGAGTGTATGGGTTTGTCGCGCGATAGTCAGCTTGCATGTACGTAGATCCATGCATGCAAGTTGGCCATTGCTTGTGCCAAATTCATACAAGGCACTGTTTTGGTGTTTGAATCACAGTATTGGGTTTTATTCCATTTATTTTACAACATTTCATCCGTCCATGCTATTTTTGATCACATCTTGCAAATTGTTACAATTTAATCCCTGATTAACTGTTCCCCCGCCCTAACTGGCTAAAATCGATTAATAAAAGAAGAATTGAATGTTTTCAAAATGCCTAAGTAGAGACCGATCTTCGGATTGGGCGAGAGGGGTGCCTTAAAACCCTTCCCCTCTCGTAACCTGGCTCCCGAACCCAGATATGGTTATGACGGACTTGTGCTTTCACTTTTTCAAATCAAACAGCACGGCAGGTGCTTCGAAATACGGTTCCTTGGGTGTCAGACCTTCCCCTCTCGTAACCTGGCTCCCGAACCCAGATATGGTTATGACGGACTGGTGCTTTCACTTTTTCAAATCAAACAGCACGGCAGGTGCTTCGAAATACGGTTCCTTGGGTGTTAGACCTTCAAACCCGAGTGGCGACTCTGTATTCCGAGCACTTGCTTCTCCGCTCGCGCTCCCTCGATCCGGGTCACCGTGCCTTCGCTAAATTGGTAAACTGGAATTTCCTAAGGGCATACTGCCCACAGGACTCATTGCACTCTGTCAAAATAGTACGCTCCGCGCTGCTGAAGAATGGAATGGTAACGTAACAGGATCTCATGTCCGACCAATCCGAACTAGGACTTTTACTATTGTTCATTTGTGTAGTTTTTTCCAAGTATCGATTAATAAAAGTGAGTCAAACTTCAAAAGGCATTTTTCAAAATATTGCGTTTCTCTCTCCTTCAATCATTTTGTAGGGAGTAAATCCCGAACAAGTACAAATAGGGCCCGAACACGTGGTACGTGGGACCATGGTATAATTACATTAAGAACAGTCGCCGTGCAGAAATGGTGATCGGCGATAGGGACCAGTGATATGAAAGATCATTGATCCAGGGAGTCTATACTGAGTCAAGGTCTAGTAACACGAGAGAGTATTGGACCGAGAGATTGACGAAAGAGCAATGACATGCGAAGTCATTGATTCAAGTAGGCTGTTCGGCAATAAAAGAGCCGAACAGGGGGGTTTGTACGAAGAATGGTCCCAGGCGCAGGAAACGTTCCAGAAGGATCTGGTGACAGGGATATTCTGTGATTACTATAAGATTCCAATTAAATAGGATCTTGGAGAGATACCCAACGGGAATGGGAAGTTCGGCCAGCTGTGGAAAGGAGTACTAAACAGACTAAGGTAATGAACTGGTAAGGGAACGAGAATCCGAGATATTCTGGGTTTCCTATACGAGATAGGAAACCTAGGGCAACATGGATACTTGGGCAGCAAGCATCCATAAACCTATAAATACAAGGCAAACCGATAGGAGAAAGGTACACAATACACTGCAATTATACGTCTTCTCTTATGCTTAATTAGGATTTCCCTTTAGTACGTGATACTAACTTAGGCATCGGAGGGCCTTTGCCACGAGAGGCAATGGTGCACTCACCCCTTGTCTGTTTTGCAGATAAGAATCCCGGCGTCGTATTAGGGTTCCGGCGAGGACCTCGAAGTAGCCGTTACGTTCTTGTGCTGCTAAAACTACTCTTAGTTTTTCTGCACTTACAATTGGCGCCGTCTATGGGAAACGAAAGAGATCCCTCTGAAAAGCGACCATGATGGAAGAAGATCCAAAAACTCCACATGATCCGAAACACCAGTTGGGGGGAGGAGATGGCAACTCCCCACCAGATCCTCCAAGAAAGCCCGACGGTGGGCAAGCAAAGAATCCCACAAACAAGGATAACCCCCTGACTGGCCATGACGACTCCAAGAACAAGGAGGGAAGGACGGCCACAGGATCCACGAGAAGGAGTAAATCCCATCGTGAGGGAGAATCAGTGGCGCATTCAAGGAGTGCACACAACCGTGACGATAACTTGGATAAAAAGAGACAAGAGATCGAAGAGTACGCTCGTTTGATTAAAAAACGAGAGTATGAGATACAGGAATTGCAACGGATACGAGGACATCCGGAGGATTCTGGACTGTCACGAAGAGATTCCAGAGGAGAAAGGCTGGCAATAGTGGAACACAAGAAGGCTCCTTCACAAGGAAGGAGGAGCAGGTCCAGGAGTTCCACTCCGAAAAAGAAAAGGGCTTCTTCACGGAAAAGAAGAAGCAGAAGCCTCACCCCCGAAGAAGGAGAGATTAGAAGACATCACAGGGATAGGTACGAGATACCTGATTCCGATTGGGAAAAGAATACTCCTAAGAAAGCAAAAGGATGAGAGGAGGGAGCCATGTCTGCACGAGAAGCAGCACGGAAAGCCCTCAGCAACATAGCTTCATCCCCTTTTTCAAAGAAGTTGCAGGAGGCAAGGCTTCCGAGCAGGGTGAAGCACGGGGCATTCGTACTTTACGAAACAAATAATGATCCCGTGGCTCACATACAACACTACCGGCAGGCAATGTTCATGCACGACGGGGATGATGCGATCATGTGCAAGATGTTCCCATCGAGTTTGGGGAAAGTGGCCTTGTCATGGTTCCATAAGCTAGGGCCGAACACCATACGAGGATGGAGACAGTTGGCCGAGGAATTCACTGCTCGGTTTCTGACGAGCAGGAAAGCACCAAAAACCTTTGAAAGCCTCTCTGTTATGAAACAAGGGGAGAATGAGCAGATCAGGGATTATGCCAAGAAATACTGGGAGACTTTCAACGAGATTGAAGGATGCAGTGAAGAATATGCAATAGCCACGTTCAAAACAGGACTGCCTGTTCGGGGAGAACTACGTAAGTCCCTAAACATGAGCCCGGTAGATACATTGGCAAGGCTAATGGAACGAATTGAGCAGCATGCCAGGAACGAGGATGACATACTGCGAGAGGACAATAGGATGGTTGCCGAACAGGCAAAGGGTCTACCGAGGAAGGCGGATAAGCTGGAGCCCAAAACCTACAAAGAAATGAAGGAATACGGGCAGATCAAGAAAGAGCCATATAAAGAGAGGCACGCCCCAGACCCCAAGTCTTTCTTTTCAGTGACAACGGTTTGGAAGGAACCAATCTATCGGATTCTTTACAAAATAAAGAATCGCCCATATTTCAAATGGCCCCCAAGGCTGGAGGGGGATAAAGATGCAAAGAGGGCTACGAGTCAGCATTGCAGTTATCATAAAGATTGGGGACATATGACGGAGGATTGCGAGATGTTCAAACAGCACCTCGACGATCTGGTCTCATGGGGTTACCTAAAAGAATTTATTCAGGAGGAGCACAAGGGTGCAGAGAAAGCGTTGGAATTGGATTATGAGCAAAATCCAAGGGGGGTAATCCATATGATACATGGATTGGCCGCGCCTTACACGAGAAGTGAGGTGAGGTTGCTCCAGAGACAAGTAAAACACGTTCAAGAAGTTAGGGCTGACACAAGCAGACTTGGTGCAGTCAATAACCCCTTTGGTCGGATTTAGTGCAGGAGCAGTCTGGCCCTTGGGCAAAGTAACTCTTCCTGTTCGGGCAGGAACGATCGTGCTAAGAACCGATTTCCTAGTGGTGGATGTGCCATCCTCTTACAACGTGATTATTGGAAGAACATGGCTGCACAAGATGAGGGCGGTTTCCTCCACTTACCACCAGATGGTAAAATTCCCAGGGTCGAATGGTGTTGAGAAGATTAGAGGAAATCAGAAAGTAGCCCAGCAGTGTTTGGTCTCAATAATCAAGAGTGCTCCCAAAGCCAAGTTAGTCCAAGCGATTGAGGTCCCAGACCAGCCGACTATTGAGGATGTCGGAGGGAATCCTGCCGAGAAAGTGGTGGAAGGCTTGAAGAAGATCTAGATCAATGAGAATGACCCAGAAAGATATTTCCTGATTGGGGAGAATTTGAATGAAACCGAAGAGAGAGAATTAGTGGGGTTCCTCAAGGAGCACGTCGATGTGTTTGCTTGGGTGCCCGAGGAGATGCCTGGAGTGGATGCAAATGTGATTTGTCACCACTTGAATGTAGATCCACAACATAAGCCTGTGATGCAGAAAAAGAGACGGTCTGCCGTACAGCACGTGGACGCTGTCATCGAGGAGGTGGACAGGTTGCTCGAAGCAAAAGCTATACGGGAGGTATACTACCCAGAATGGTTGTCCAACACTGTGGTGGTAAAGAAGAAAAATGGGAAATGGCGAGTCTGTGTCGATTTCACCGACTTAAACAAAGCGTGTCCCAAGGATAGCTTCCCCCTTCCCAGGATAGACCAACTTGTTGATGCAACAGCTGGGTATGGGCGGATGAGTTTCCTTGATGCTTATCGAGGGTATCACCAGATAGCCATGTATGGTCCCGATCAAGAGAAGACTTCCTTTATCACACCAAGGGGGCTGTACTGTTATAGCGTCATGCCCTTTGGTTTGAGGAATGCAGGAGCAACATACCAAAGGTTAGCAACGATTATGCTAAAGAAGTTACTCGGCAAGACCATGGAGGTTTACATAGACGACATGGTAGTCAAAAGCAAGGATTAGGAAAACCACATTGTTGATTTGAAGGAAGCCTTTGAGATACTGAGGGAATATAGGCTGAAACTCAACGCCTCGAAGTGTGCGTTTGGGGTAAACTCAGGAAAATTCCTAGGGCATTTGGTGACCATAAGAGGGATAGAGGCAAATCCCCATCAAATTACTGCGTTGCAAAAGCTCCAGAGTCCTAGGACCACAAAGGAGGTCCAGAGATTGACGGGAATGGCAGCAGCTCTAAACAGATTTATCAGCAGGTCCAGTGACAAGTGTAGACCTTTCTTTCAGTTGCTGAAAAAGAGAGAAGGATACGAATGGGGAGCAGAATGTGAGCAGGCGTTCCAAGACCTGAAGAAGTACTTGGCGGCGGCTCCCCTATTATCCACACCCGAAGAAGGTGAGTCTTTAACTTTGTATCTGGCAGTATCCGAACACGCTGTCAGTGCAGTATTATTGAGGGATAAGGGATCCGAGCAAGTCCCTGTCTATTACATAAGCAAGACATTACTGGATGCAGAAACGAGATATCTGCCCCTCGAAAAGTTAGTCTTGGCGTTGAGGACGGCGGCGAGAAAGTTGCCCCATTATTTCCAGAGTCATAGGATTGTGGTATACACTGAATTCCCATTGAAGTCTTTGCTACGAAGGCGGACTTCTCAGGGCGTATCTCGACTTGGTCGGTCGAATTAAGTCAGTACGACATAGACTACCAGCCGCGCACTGCAATAAAGGGGCAGGTGCTGGCAGACTTCGTAGGTGAGTTTTCACCTACGGTGACTCCCCAACCTCCTATGAGACAGGAGCCGAGAAAGGGGCAGGAGAGGGAGCAGTCAACGAGAACAAAGAAAGCTCCGGCCGGAAAGGATCCCACGGAGTGGAAACTATTTATTGATGGCTCTGCATGTAACACGGGTTCAGGAATTGGTGTGGTACTTTTTCCTCCTGAAGGAGCAATGATGGAACTGTCCCTTCGATTGGGGTTCAGTGCTTCGAATAACGTGGCAGAGTATGAGGCACTCTTGGCAGGGTTAAGAAGTGCAAGGACCCTGAAGGTGAGAAAGATACGAGTGCATTGTGATTCACAGCTCGTGGTGAACCAGTTGTCCGGGGAATATGAGGCCCGGAATGAGAAAATGGCTGCCTATGTGATGGCCGCCAGAGATCTGCTTGACACTTTTGAAAAAGTGTATATCGAGCAAATAAGTTCTGAGCAGAATGCCCATGCTGATTCACTTGCCTGGCTGGCTGCAGCTGTACCAACGGAATTCAGAAGACGGGTGGCAGTAGATTATCTTGCTGAGCCGAGCATTGGAAGAAGTGTGGAATTGGTCTTGGATGTGAACCAAGGACCGAGTTGGATGGATCCAATAGTGGAGTTCCTACGAGATGGGGCACTCCCCACAGATAAAAAGGAGGCTCACAAGATAAAGACGAAATCTGCACGGTTTTGGTTGTCACCAGAAGGGAAGTTGTACAGAAAATCCTTCACTGGTCCCTACTTACTTTGTGTGCACCCCGAGATGGTGCAGAAATTTCTACACGAGATCCACGAGGGAACGTGTGGAAGTCATGCTGGGGGAAGGTCCATTGCTCACCGAGCAATAACCCAAGGGTACTGGTGGCCTCACATGCAGGAAGATGCAAAGGTGTATGTAAAGATTTGTGAGAAGTGCCAAAAATTCTCACCAATGATCCGGACACCAGCCGAAGATCTGGTGCCCTTGACAAGTCCTTGGCCCTTCACACAGTGGGGGATGGACATCGTGGGTCCACTTCACAAAGCAACTAGGAATAGGAAATTTCTGTTGGTAGCAACAGACTATTTCACCAAATGGATTGAAGCTGAACCACTGGCTAAGATCACTGAGCCTATTATAGAAAGGTTCGTGTGGAAAAGCATAATCACCCAGTTTGGGGTCCCTTATTCCCTGATTACGGATAATGGGTCCCAATTTCAGAAAAAGTTTAAGGCTTTTTGTGCCCAGTATGGGATAAGGAATTATTACTTTACCCCAGCCTACCCACAGAGTAATGGGCAGGCGGAAGCGTCCAACAAAACTATACTTGATGGGATCAAGAAGAGGTTGGACAAAGCGAAGGGCAAGTGGCCCGATGAATTGCCTCTGGTTCTATGGGCGCACCGAACAAAGCCTAGGAGGTCTACGGGATAGACCCCCTACTCATTAGCATATGGAACAGAGGCTGTAATTCCGTTGGAGGTTGGTCTACCGACCAACAGGACTGCTCTGGTTGAGAGTGGAGGCAACGACAGAGCCCTGGAAATAGAATTGGAGCTTGCCGAGAAATGTAGAGAAAGGGCTCTGGTGCATTTGGCCTCATATCAGGAGCAGCTGATGAAAAGCTACAACAAAAATGTCCACCCCCGAGAATTTGGTATTGGAGACCTTGTGCTTCGTAAGATGCTCGGCAATACCAAGGTGGCCAACGAGGGCAAGTTGGGAGCAAACTGGGAGGGCCCATATAGAGTTACAGAGATTGCGGGCATTGGGGCTTATCGTTTGGCGGACCTGGACGGGAACCCGGTGCCGAGGCCATGGAATGTCCACAACTTGAGGAAGTTTTTTGTTTGAAAAAACTTCAGTTTATTTTTTATTTTGTTTTAGGATGCACATCGTGATTGTGTGGGAATTACGAATAAAATTCTTTTGTTTTTATTTTTGTTAGTTGCAAGGGGTACGCATAACGCCCCCTTGAGTTTTTTTTTGAATTATGAATAAAATTCTGATTTTGTTATAAGACATTGTTTCTTTATCTTCGTTATGATTAGAATACGAAGTTAGGCTTGGTCCTTGCTCCTCACTTCGTATTGGGGAGCAAAGGGATAGGTTTATGCCAAATTCGAATATATTTGAGCGGATTCACAAAATTTTGCAAGTACGAATATACTTGGCGTGCATACGTGAATGTACACACTTTTCCCAAATACGAAAACATTTGGATAGACTAAGTACGAATACACTTAGACTTACGAACAAACGTTTGACGTGCATACGAAAATATGCATAGCTGCCCCAAATACGAAAACGTTTGGGAATCTAAGCACGAGTAAACTTAGATAGCTTTTTAAAGTCCAAACCAATAAAAAATGGGGAGCAGACGAGTATATGCAAACCTATCTAAGTACGAGCACACTTAGAATTCTCTCCAAGTACGAGGAAAACTTGGGCAGCATACGAAAAAATGCTGATCAGTGGTATGAATACACTAAGGACTATTTCCAGTTACGAGGATAACTTGGAAAACATACTAGCGATATTAAAGAACACACTCAAAATACCTAAGTATGAGATACTTGGGCAATTGAAATCAAACGATTGGCCATGAAAAGGGCCACTAGCGATATTAAAGAGGTCACGAAGGGCTAAGCAAAACAAAGTTAAACGCCACGAAGGGCCAAAAACCTAAGTTAAAGTGCTGAAATGTATCTGTGCCGCACAGGGCAAGCTCACAGCCACGTAGGTCCACTATGGTATTTCGAATATTGTATTGTTTGTGGAGTTAGAATGCATACCTATTGCTCCGCAACAGGAGTTGGGGTTTCTGCGGGGATGTCTTCTGCAGTGGCGCTCCCATCGGTTGGACCACCACTGGCTTCCTTTTGGCCAGGGTTGGTCGCTTCGTCGTTGGCAACAGCACCAGCATCGGGCTGCTCGGAGACATCCACGTTAAGCTCCTCATCCAGATTGTCCATTTCTTCCTCGATCTCATCTTCATCTTGGACCACTATATTGCTCGGAAGATCAATTTCCGTCCACAGGGCAGAAGAATCAATTGTACCAGACTTCCTGAGGCCAGCAGTCCACCCAGCAGCAAATATCTGATCTTGGATCTTGGGCATCTGATTTTTATAGCTGTCAGTAGCTACATTGATCCTTTCATTATACCCCTGCTGGTAGGCCTCCTTTGCCTCGTTTTTGCTCGTTTCGAGCTCTATCAGGGTCTGGTTTAGGCTATCTTCAGCACCGTCCAGTTTAGACTTCAACTCGTTTGTTGCATTTCGAGCCTGGTTTCTCTCTCTCTCAAGCCGGGCAACAGTGGTCAACAACTTGGCATTTTCACTAGCCAATTTTGCACATTGGGGCTCTGAGTGGCCCAGCTTTTGGGCCATAGCCACCATCTTTTGCGCAGCCTAAACATATTATTACTAACTCAGTAACACAGTTAAGAAAGGACCGAGTTATAAGAACAAAAGACAACAACTTTACCTTAAAACTGTGCACCATGAAAGATCCAAGCAGGTTGTTCGAAGAATTGACCACCTCCTTCTGCATGTCCCCCGGAAGCATGAGAGCCTGGGATAGGGCCAATGCAGTCCCTTCAGACTCCACACTGTCCCGCACAGTGACGGTCTTGTTGCCATGAGTGAATTGGGGGGCCCAGATTGGAGTTTGGGTTATGGGTGTCTGAGTCGAGGACCCCCCAGGCGCTTCCAAGCGCGGGCGTTTGTCCCTGTCGCTAGCAAGTTCCTCGGGAGAAAATCCAGGGGGAGCGTCAAGTTGTGTTGTTCCTCGGCGGCCATGCGAAGGCGCCGGGCTTGGGGAGCGACCTCGGCCACGAGCAGTGCCGCGGCCTCTTCCTCGGCCAGCTCCTGGGATTGTGAGGAGGCTCTCGAGGTTGATCGGCTGGTTCATCTCTTGAGAACGTGGGGGATAACCGTCCGATGATGTGGATGCTTCCTCACAAATTTCCACAGATGCACTACGGAACGGAGGGGTCCGAGAACGCCTTTCCTCCTCTATTTGCTCGGGCTGAGTGGGCTGTGCAGCAGCAGGTCCAGGAACTGGTGGGTCGTCGGTTGCACGGATGCGCCTGTCAATAAAGCCCCCGTATGAAGCCCTGTAACTCAGAAGCACTTGTGCTACCCTTGCTCGGCCAACCAGATAGGTGCCCTCACCGTTGAAATTTAGGGCCTAAGTGATATGCGCTACATGAACTTAGGGGGTAATGATAGCATACCCTTGGTTGATATTTTCAGCTGCAACACGAGAAGTTGACAGTCAGAAGATGGATAAAATTGAATACGCAATACGAATGAATTGCTAGGTGAATGAATTTTACGAAGAAGAAAGAACTGACGTGGTTGCCCAAATCTGTGAGGGGCGTGAAAGCCTATCACTTGGCCGTCCTCGTTTCTGGGCTCGAAATTTCCAGTAACGACGAGGAAATCGTCATCGTCTCCTCGAGCGGAGTCGGGCAATTCAAGCACCAGTCGCCTTTTGGAATCTCTACTCTTTAGGTAGTAGGTGAGGGCGTCTTTCGTACGAGAAATGCTGTACAGGTGATGAATATAGTACAGGCCTAAAGATGTGCCTAACATCTGGTTTAGGGTATTGATACCCATAACGACTCGGGAAAAATTGGCAGATACCTGCATGGGGGATAGCCTGTAGTAAGCCAGAACCTGGCGGAGTAGTGGCGCCAGGGGGAATCTAACACCGCCCTCTACAACGGCAACCACTGGAATGTGTAGAGTGTCATTGTTGGGGCTCTGGCGTATAGCGTCTACAGGGGCCAAACTGATGGCCACATCATCGGGGATCTCATAGCGAGATCTAAACGAGGCCATGGTCTGAGGAGTGTTGCAATGACGCCTAAACCTCCCCATTATGAACGGGAGTGAAATGGACAAGTAATATGGGTACGAAGAGACCCTGACAAAATCCCTAGATCAACGAAAGATAAGGGAAGAAGGAACGATGACTTACGATTATGGTGATCAGAATCCTAGATGCACAAGGAAGAAACCTCGAGATGGTGAACGGGGCTCCAATGGCGGGTGCGCTTGAAAGCTCTGGTTGCAGAGGGAATCGAGACAGAGAAATGGGGTTTCGAAATAGGGTGAAAACCCAAATGTACCCCAATTAGTAGGGTGACGTATGCGAAACGTCGCCCCAGATGCCGTTTGGGCGTTCCGTTCCCCAAGAGGTGTGCATCCGCATTTAATGCGAACGGTACGATAGGTGCCATATATAAAGTAAGGGGCAAGGAACGTCTTGGAGAGCCCAAACGATTAGATGTTCCGTTTGAACTAATGATGATCTCTGCACCAACTTTAAGGGATAAAGGATATAGGAGCAAAAGAAATGTTGCTCGGATCCTGAGAAGCTTTGCTCGTCATATTAAGAGTAAATAACGAGTAAAGCTGGGGAGCAATTGTAGGGAGTAAATCCCGAACAAGTACAAATAGGGCCCGAATACGTGGTACGTGGGACCATGGTATAATTACATTAAGAACAGTCGCCGTGCAGAAATGGTGATCGGCGATAGGGACCAGTGATATGAAAGATCATTGATCCAGGGAGTCTATACTGAGTCAAGGTCCAGTAACACGAGAGAGTATTGGACCGAGAGATTGACGAAAGAGCAATGACATGCGAAGTCATTGGTCCAAGTAGGCTGTTCGGCAATAAAAGAGCCGAACAGGGGGGGTTTGTACGAAGAACGGTCCCAGGCGCAGGAAACGTTCCAGAAGGATCTGGTGACAGGGATATTCCGTGATTACTATAAGATCCCAATTAAATAGGATCTTGGAGAGATACCCAACGGGAATGGGAAGTTCGGCCAGCTGTGGAAAGGAGTCCTAAACAGACTAAGGTAATGAACTGGTAAGGGAACGAGAATCCGAGATATTCTGGGTTTCCTATACGAGATAGGAAACCTAGGGCAACATGGATACTTGGGCAGCAAGCATCCATAAACCTATAAATACAAGGCAAACCGAGAGGAGAAAGGTACACAATACACTGCAATTATACGTCTTCTCTTATGCTTAATTAGGGTTTCCCTTTAGTACGTGATACTAACTTAGGCATCGGAGGGCCTTTGCCACGAGAGGCAAAGGTGCACTCACCCCTTGTCTGTTTTGCAGATAAGAATCTCGGTGTCGTATTAGGGTTACGGTGATGACCTCGAAGTAGCCGTTACGTTCTTGTGCTGCTAAAACTACTCTTAGTTTTTCTGCACTTATACATTTTTCGACGCTCTCCATTTGCATCGATGTTGGTCAGCCCCGTTGAGGTGTTTTGGGTAAATGGCACAATTTATTGGAGCCTGGGTTCCTCGAATGCCCAACAACCTTGGACGATGATGAGTTGTACTACCGTTCGACCGTTGCTCTGCTACACGCGTTGCAGCGGGAGGTAGATTGCGGCTCTAGTCAGAGGAACCCCCTTGTACCAAAATCGGCCTCTACATGCGTACAAAGCACTAGAACCTTTCAATCTAGGACAGGAACCTACAGGGTAGGATTATTTGCATCTAACCCACATAAACTATCTACGTGTGTAGACACCTCCCAAATGGGCCATCGCCATACAGATTGATCACGCTTGTTTGTTTCCACTTCATAGACCAAGATCGTGGATATTCCCATGGCTAGAAATATCTCCACACGATAGCGGTCATCATCAAAATAGAGTCGCCACCTAGTTTATAAAAACTAGGAAAAACAGATCGAGATTCTGGGTACGGGAGCCAAAAGTATGATAAGGGGAAGGTGTTAGGCACCCCTCTTCACTCAATCATGAGACTGGCCCATAATCGTTCAACATAAGACCGATATCTACTTTATTTAATTACATACAAATAAATCAGTTATTTAAGCCTTTAAACAGGTAATAAGGTGAACCAGGACGAGTAAGAAAACCACATGCATCAGAATAAACAAAATGGAAAACTGTTCCAGCAAATGGATTCCACGGCCGGTGAATAGATTTCACGGCCGTGGGATCCCGATGGATTGATGTACCGGCCGCGGGAACGAAGTCCCAGTCGGTGTTCTTCCTCACACCAGAATACGAATAGTTAATAGAAAGAACTAATTAAAAGCAAGAGACGGAAATTAAATCAAACCATGGGCCCCTGGGCCTCACCACCTTAATCCCTCAGAGATTGATTACTTGGATTGAGATTGATTGTAGATAATAGTGGTTGATTGTGGTGGTCAACTTCACAAAACCCAAGGGATTGTGCATTCGTAGCCCCGAAGTAATGGTTCGTGGCTGCTAGGGTTTGGACGAATGGATTGAAAAGCTGCTGAACATTCCAGAATCTGGAAAACATCGGTCTGCCAGCCGCCCAAAGGATTTCACGGCCAAAGAAAGGATTTCGCGGCCGCGGAAAGGATTTTCCAGCAAAAGGCCATACTTTGCGGGCTCGGTCCGGACACTCCCAAACTCGGTTTTACGTGTTCTTTGGACCATTGGAAAGGTTGTTGAGTCTAATTTCTAACCCAAGTGGTTTGGATCAAATATATTTAGTACATCAAAAGATATGATGATTTTACCCTTAGTGTGTTAGAAAATGGATTGTTTTGGTAAAATTCTTGTATCTCCCTCGTTTCAAATTGGTTTAAGGCTTATTATATATCAATAAAAAGGGTTTTGAAAGTACTACAAGATGGTGGAATCCAACCACAAAAATAAGGAAGTTTAATTTATGAATGATGGGCTGAAAGTAGACTTAATTGAAGATCGACGATGCTACCAAGGCTAAAACACGTGTCAACACATTTCTATCCACTTTAAGTGTCGCTTGGCACTCCTATTACCTGTTCCAAAGTGTTCCTTAATCCCTTTAGAGTTCCACAAAGTTCCTACGGCATTCATGAAGTCAACCACAACAACCACATATCCTATTCATCATCGGGATGGTCCCCAAGGTAGGACTTGAAATAATCATTGAGCCAAATTGGGGTGTCTACAACGTGTTACTGCTTTCCCTATCGCATGCCTGTACATACATTCATACCATTTTGCGTAGGAGCATGCTAGGGCGGCTTTTAGGTTGTCTCTCTTTCAAACCTGTCTTATGCCTATTAGGACGTTGCTTGGTCCGATGAAGAGTCGTGCATCTCGATGGTGCACGTTATCAGTTTTTCAAGTTCCTTAAGTCAACGAGATTTCGAGAAATCGAGACTTTCTAAGTCCTTGTTTAAAACCACTCGAGGTTTCAAACAGAAAACCAGGAACAACGGGGAATATGCCATGATACTCACACCGCTCAGGTTAAAAGTACTAAACACTTACACTGCTCAAGGCTCTGGCATAGTGCTGCTTACGCCATCTTGGTTCCGGTATCATGTTATCCATACCAAATTGTTCCATTCCAAAAATTGAAACCTCAAGAAAGGAATAGTCAAAGGCTTGGGCCGTTTTGACATCTCGTAGTGCTAGTCTATTCAAACAAGGATACACTGTCAAAAAGAAAATCCGAGGATCTTAGCAGCGTCCAAACATCATGAGACGAGCTTGTCTGCTAGCTCTAGAGTCTAGGAGGACACCGACGACGTTGATGTGCGCATTTTCCTTTTCTTCGTTTCTTTCAAATAAATTGCTGCAGGCCGTCACTGAGTTCTTGTACTTTACTGTCTAGCCATTGCACCATCCAAGAAAGTTCCAAATCAAGAGCCAAACCTACTTGGGAGCGTCCGCCGGGCCTGTCCGTAAGAAGATTTGGGTGGGATTGCTTCTCAGTTAGTCACAACGGAAGTTCTGGCCTGTACTTTGTCAAGGGAGGACTTGCTACCGACTACTCCGCACGAAACTCCTCCATCTTCTCCATCACCGCCTTCATCACTGAAACCTGTCAAAGTCAAAGCGGAAGCTCTTATCATGACTGACATTCCACCTCAGAATCTTACCACTGTCTTGGTAGATCTCCAGCACAATCTGGCTATCATGCAACAAAGGGTCGATCAGGCCGATGCCTCCATGGCCACTCTACGTGCTTTGATTGAGGAAAGACTCCCGGCAGGAGGAGGAGGTAGTGAAAGGCGTGAGCACGAGCCAGCGGCCGAAGAAATTCCTCAAATCGAAAACCCTGTCCCAAATCTGGAAATGGCTGCTTTAATCGCCAAGATGGCTAAACTTGAAGAGACTGTCTCCAAATCTGAAAAGATTGGTGCTGGTGGTTTAGACATGGATCATCTCTGCCCGTTTTTGAATGCAAGGTTGCCCAAAAGATTCAATATGCCAGACTTTGCAAAGTTTGATGGAACTGGTGATCCGAAAACCCATCTTTTGGCTTATCATGGTGCGATGAAACTACATGGGGTGGAAGAGGATGCCATGGCTCAGTTGTTCCCTTAAACTCTCTCCGGCCTGGCTTTCCAGTGGTTCTTGTCTCTCGCCATCTCCAAAAGAAAGACATGGGAGGACATCGGTGCTGCTTTCAATGCTCAATATAGTTACAATGCCCAGCTCAAAATGACCACTCGAGAGTTGGAATCAACCAAGATGAATGCAAAGGAGTCCTTTGCGGACTTTATCAAAAGGTGGAGGGGTAAGGCCACTCTTATGACCGATCGCCGGAGTGAGAAGGACCAGATCCGTATCATCTCCCGTAACCTGCAGCCCGACTTTGCCAAAAATTTTGTGCTGGTTCAAAGGGCAAATTTCGAGACATTCTTTAAGTCCGGTCTCGCCATTGAAGAAGCCCTCCAAACAGGTGTTCTACCGAGGAGTGAGTCCTCCTCCTCCACCTCAGCTTCAAAGTCCAAGCCCCGTGCCTATACCGGGAATAGTACTGCTCTCTTTGGTGGTAACAACTACGCCAATGCAACTTTTGCCAGCAACAATGCTACTACTCAAAGCTCCAACCACATTGCGGATGTCAACTAGGTCCAAACCCCTCAGAAACCCCAAAATCGAAATCAACGCCGAAACTTCACCAACTTCGAGGCACCACTTTACTCGATGTTGAAGAAGTTAGTCAAGACTGGTCATCTCAGGCCCTTGACTCCAACCCCACTTCCTCAGAATCCAGCTCCCAGCCATAACCCCAATGTTTTCTGCGCCTACCATCAGATGCGTGGCCATCATACCGACTCTTGCTATCGTCTCCGACATGCGAATCAAGATTTGGTGGACAATGGCACTCTTCCAACCCCACCTACCAAACCCAATGTCATTTCCAATTCCTTACCAAAGCACAACCCCCAAATCAACCAGATAACCCTCAGCTCCACTATAATCAATCCAAGCTCCACTATATTCAACCCCACTAACCATATAACCTCAGCGAATCACCCTAAACCAGTTGTAACCATCCCGATCGATCTCAATGTCAACATGCTGGTAGTTGGTTGGAATATCAAGGACAGAGCCGAGGAGTGGAAGGAACTATACCAAGGTTGGAATGAGCGCTACCACATGGGTTTCCCTCCAGCTCCTATTGTCAATCAAGCATGGTTGGACCATTGGGAAGAGGAATGGAACGCAGCACAGGCGGATCCCTTGGATGGTCTCTCTTTGTTCATACTTTTTCATCAGCCTGAGCTGGTCATTCCCGAGGAGGAGGTCGAAGAGTATGTTTGGGACCCGCAGCCCAGCGACGAGCAGCTATCATGGAGTCAGAATTTCAACATGGAACGGGATGACTCTGACAATGGCATAGACGAATGGTACTTGAATTTCTATGTCGGGGGAGAGATCATTCCCGATGAGCGACGCCAACTTGGAGCTGTCCTTCCCCTAATAGATTCGATCACGGACGCTATTCATCTATGTTCCGACCTTGGGTGTGATCCGACTATCAACATCGTCCCCATGGAACAGCCGAGTCCGTATGTGGCTCCTAGCGACGACTACTCTATCATGGTCTTGGATGCACCGCCTGATGACCTTTGGGATGTGGACGAGTGTAGACACCCCAATTTGGCCTAACGATTATTTCAAGTCCCACCTTGGGACAATCCTGATGATGAAATGGACACAGTGATTGTTGATTGCTTCCTTGAGGACCTTAAGACTTTCGGTGAGAACTTTGAACCACTTAGAGGACCCAATTCAAAGCCATACAGGCTTTCAGACAGAAATACAGAAGCCTAGGAGAATCCATCTGACGGCCGTAACATCGATCTAACGGCCACAACATCAATCCCTCACCCGAGCAACCTGTTGCCAGCAAAATCTCCGTGAGATATCAATTCCTCGGCCGCAAGATCTATCCTTCGGCCGAGACATCAATTCCATGGCCGCGACATCCTTTACTCGGCCGCCAGATCGACCTTTTTCCAGACTCTGGAACGTTCTGTCAGACGTTTGGTTTGATCCAACTAAACTACCTTCCCGATGCGTTCGGGCTACGCTCAGAGATTACGACGTAGAGTTAGAGATGCATTACAATTGCAATTGCCATCTCATGATTTGATTGGCCGGAGTGAGTCATCCCTATGCCTATATAAAGGAGCCTTTGGGCTCCGAAATTAATATACCTTCACACTCAATCAAGCCACGAAACTCTGTCAAAATACTCCCTCAATCCCATACTTCAAAAGCCCTAACCTCCTGAAGGCAGCCGTCAATCCGGCGATCAAACCCCGAAGTTCAAACCCTAGCCCTAGGGTTCTCAATCAAGTGATCAATCAATCACGCCCAATCCAAAGCAATCAAGCAACTGAGGGATCAAGGTGGTGAGGCCCAACGGCCTCTGGTTTGTCTTAATTTACTGCATTTTTGACTAACCGTAGTGTTTTGATTATCCGTTAATCTTTTCGTCTGGTGTGAGGAAGAACACCGACCGGGGCTTTGATCCCTCAGCCGGTATATCAAACCAGGAAGATCCCTCGGCCGTGACATCCATTCACCGGGCGCGAGATCTATCTCCCTGGGACATTTTGTTTGCTTTATCTGCTTTCTGATACATGCTCATTTATCGCACTGGCTCACTTTACTTACTGTTTAAAGGAATAAATAAACAGATTATGTGTTGGAATTAAACAAAGCATCTATACGTCTTATGTTGAATGATTATGGGCCAGTCTCACGACTGGGTAAAGAGGGGTGCCTAATACCTTCCCCTTATTGTACTTTTGGCTCCCGTATCCAGAATCTCTATATGTTTTCCTAGTTTTAATAAACTAGGTGGCGACTCTATTTTGATGATAACCGTTATCATGTGGCGATGTTCCTAGCCATGGGAATGTCCATGATCTTGGTTTATGAAGTGGAACCAAACAAGCATGATCAATCTGTATGAAGATGCCCCGTTTGGGAGGTGTCTATAGTTTTTGGCGACTCTGCTGGGGATATGAGAGCCATAACCAAAAAGTTCAACATAAGACTAATACATGCCTTGTCTAATTCATTTATCATATGCATCGAGCGGGCAACCCGTTGAGTTCACCTGATATCCCGGCATGACACGGGCTATGTTGGGGGTTCCAGCAAACTCCACAGTCACTCGTACCTAGTGGTATATCAAAAAGGAAATCACCCAATCACTGCCTATGATGGGCTGGTGAGGGGATTGGTGCCCTTTGACGACGGAGCACCCTGAGACTACCAAAACCTTGCATGTTTTAGAAAGCCATAGAACTTATCAAACCAAGACAGGAACCTACAGGCTAGGAACCTACTTGCATTTTGCTTCCAAGTTCTTCCTCACACCCATTGTATATGTATGTTGTAAAATTTCTCTTTTGCAGGTTAAACCTTAGGAATCTCTCTAAGTCAAATAAACAATAGGTAAGAATAATCAATCTAACTAAAGCAAAAACCTTTTTCAGGAAAAATGACTGCATCATTGTTCACGTCTGATTCGCACTTTCAAGTTGTCACCAAGCTGTCCGGCCCGCTCCACTTTGCTGTTGAAGATTTCAACCCCTCTGAATACATCACTCCAGTAAATCAACCAAAGCCTATGGTTGCTATCATTGAAGACAACCATGTCATGTTCGCTGGAACGGTTTATGAGGAAGAGGTAGAAGACCTGATTGAAGAAGAAGGGCTTCGCAGGGTTCCAATCTACTTTTATGACCCTTATGCACCTACCGATGATTATTGGCCAATAGACAAGGTCAACAACCTCGAGATTGAAGAGGCAAAGGAAGAAGAGGCTGTCGACAATGACCCACTAGACGAAATATCACTAAACCTACTCTTTGATGAGGGGGTCACCAACAATGAAATAAGGGTGATCCACCCCATCATAGATAGCTTTGGTAATTGGTGGGGCTTTGTTGGCACACGACGGGTCGACAACAGCGACGAAGCTGAGGTTGAAGCACAATTGGAGGAGATAACAGCAATAGCAAATCAAATGATCCTCCAAGACTTGCAGGGTGACAATGATGAAAGTGCGAATCAAGGTGACAGTGAAGTACTGGTGATCGACCTTGCTGATGAAAAAGACTGCTCTGAGCTGATTGTGGATGCTGAAAAAGGGGCTTACCCTAACTGGACCGTGGAACATACTCTAAAATACAAAATGAAAAGCGCTAATTCTGATCTTAGTTCTGATTCCGATTCCGACTCCGAGTCGACTCAGTCCGAGTCAAGCTTTTCATCCTTTGAAACTACTAAGTCTAGTGAGGAATGCCTGGTCAAAGTACCAAGGCATAGCATTTACTTTGAATTTGACTCCGAAATGTCTTTTGATAAACTTAGCAATGAGAAGGAAGATTTAGAGTATTTCACTTTGCCTATGATTAATCGTGTGGATTCCGACAAACCAAATTTTGAGGAAGAGATTCCAAAAGAAATTCTAGAATTCATCGAGAGAGAAGAGGAAAGGCACGCTAAACCTTTTTCTGAGTAAATAATCACATCAAACATAGGCTCCGCAAACGAGCCCAAAATGGTTAAAATTGGTGCGCACTATCCCCTCAAGAAAGTGAAAAACTAATACTTTTGCTAAAAAAATACAAAGATGTTTTTGCCTGGTCTTACAAGAACATGCCTGGAATAGACCCTGAAATTGTTCAACATAAAATTCCTCTTCATCCTGATGCAAAACCAGTTAAGCAAAAACTGAGACGTATGCGCCCTGATTGGGTCCTAAAGATAAAAGAAGAAGTCACTAAACAAATCAACGCCGGTTTTCTCATAGTCACCGAATATCCACAATGGGTAGCACACATCGTTCCCGTACCAAAGAAAACTGGAGGAATCAGGGTCTGCGTAGATTTCTGAGATCTCAACAAAGCCAGTCTGAAGGATGACTTCCCATTACCTCACATAGACGAGCTAGTGGATAACACCGCAGGCCATGCATTGCTATCTTTCATGGACGGATTTTCTGGGTATAACCAAATCCTTATGTCTCCTGAGGATAGAGAGAAAACCACCTTCACTACGCCTTGGGGAACTTACTGCTACCAAGTAATGCCGTTTGGGTTGAAGAATGCTGGAGCCATTTACCAGAGGATGGCCACAACACTGCTGCACGACATGATGCACAAAGAGGTCGAGGTGTATGTCGACGATATGATAGTCAAATCAAAGGAAAGGGAAGGACACTATGGAGCACTCCAAAAGTTCTTTGAGAGGATTAGGAATTATAAGCTACGTCTTAACCCTCAAAAATGCACTTTTGGGGTAACAGCTGGGAAGATGTTGGGTTTCCTCATCACTCAAAGAGGAATCGAGGTAGATCCTTCCAAGATACAGGCTATCATGGAGATATCACCGCCTAGGACAGAGAAGGAAGTAAGGAGCTTCTTAGGGAAGGTACAGTTCATCAGCAGGTTCATTTCCAAGCTCACAACCACCTGTGAACCTCTTTTCAAGCTACTGAAGAAAGGTACGGATTTTGAATGGAGCCAAGACTGTCAGCAAGCATTCGAGGCAATCAAAGAATACCTTCAGAATCCACCTGTACTATCGCCACCCATCCCTGGGAAGCCATTGATTCTGTATCTCTCAGTAACAGACACGTCCATGGGATGTATGCTAGCGCAAGAAAACGACGCCAAAGTAGAGTGCGCCATATACTACCTCAGCAATAAAATGATGGATTATGAGACAAGGTACACTCCCCTCGAGAAAACCTGTTGGGGGCTAGTGTGGGCCACAAAAAAACTGAGGCACTACCTGTTAGCACATCTGGTGGTGCTGGTCTCTCGTTTAGACCCAATCAAGTATCTTTTCGAAAAGCCAGCACTTATCAGAAAGCTAGCTAGGTGGTTATTGCTGCTAGCAGAGTTCGACCTCAAATACATGACAAGGAAATTAGAAAAAGGAAGAGCTGTGGCAGAATTCTTGGCAGATCACCCTGTGACAGAGGCAGAGGCAGAGGACTTCATGTTCCATGACGAGGACATCTTATGTCTCTTAGATAACACCTGGCAACTTTACTTTGATGGAGCATCAAACCGATGTGGATATGGCATAGGAGTATTGCTAGTTTCCCCAAACAACTCCCACATCCCTTTGTCATATAAACTAAGGTTTGAGGTCACTAACAATCAAGCTAAGTACGAGGCTTGTATTGCCGGAATGGAGGCAGCCCTGGAGCTAGGGGCAAAAAGGGTAGAAGTCACTGGGGATTCAAATCTGGTGGTATCTCAAGCCAGAGGAGACTGGAAGGTCAAGGAAGATACACTTAAGCTATATCACTCTATGCTGGAAGATCTAATTCCACAATTCGATTCTGTTATCTTCACACACACTCCTCGAGTGAGCAATAGATTTGCAGATGCACTGGCGACGTTGGCGTCTATGGTCGAAATACCCCTGGGATTCACAATGCGGCCTCTCATGATCGAACAAAAGGTTAAACCAGCATGTGAGTGTACCTTTACCCAGGAAGGTGAAGACGATGGCAAGCCATGGTACGAAGACGTGAAGGAATTCCTGGAAAAAGGAGAATACCCATCCGAGGCCACCTCGAAGGACAAAACGGCTCTGCGGAAGTTTGCTGCCCGATTTATAATCTGTGGAGGAGCATTGTACCGAAGGGCACACTTGGGTCCAAGTCAACTTTGCGTCACAACGGAGGACAGCCGCAAGGTAATGGAGGAAATACACGAAGGAATTTGTGGGCCACACATGAATGGGGCAACGATGGCAAAGAAGATCCTGCGTCAGGGATATTACTGGACTACAATGGAAGCCGACTGTGCTGATTATGTCCGCCGATGTTACAAATGCCAAACTCACGCTGATCGTATGCGTATTCCCCCTACAGAACTGTATAGCATGACGTCCCCTTGGCCATTCTCCACTTGGGGGATAGACGTCATTGGAAGCATAAATCCAAAGGGGAAATACAAACATCAGTTCATTCTGGTGGCCATCGACTACTTCACCAAATGGGTAGAAGCAGCTTCTTATGCTACTCTCAAAGCCACTCATGTGGCCAAATTCATTCGCACTAATATCATCTATCGATATGGTGTACCTCACGAGTTTGTCTGTGATAATGGATCGCACTTCAAGGGGGCGACAAAGAAGCTTTTCACCGAATTTGGGATACAAAATCATCGATCATCTACTTACCGACCTCAAACTAATGGAGCAGTTGAGGCTGCAAATAAGAATGTCAAGAGGATTCTGCGGAAGACTACCGACAATTACACGGACTGGCCAGAAATGCTACCTCTGGCGTTATGGGGATATCGAACAACTGAAAGGACTTCAACTGGGGCCACTCCCTACTCTCTGGTCTATGGAATGGAAGCTGTCTTGCCTATCGAATTGGAATTACCTTCGTTAAGGGTTCTAGCTGAGACTGGGATGATCGAAGAAGACTGGATTCAAAACCGCTACGACGAGTTGGCACTACTAGACGAAAGGAGACTGAGAGCGTTATACCATGTACAAGGGTATCAACGCCTTATTGCACGGGCATTCAACAAGAAGGTGAAACCTAGGGACATCAAGGTAGGAGACATGGTGCTCAAAGCAATTCGTCGCCACGTCTCAGACCCAAGGGGCAAGTTTAGACCAAACTGGGGAGGCCCCTACCTTATCAAACGCATACTTTCCGGAGGAGCGGCATACATTGCAGACTTGGATGGAATGGAATTCGCAACACCAGTCAACATCGACAAGTTGAGGAAGTATTACCCATGAGAGATGCTCGTTGGACCGAAAACCACAAGGGTGGGCGGATCCAAGCAAAAATTAGAGCAGCCTGCTAGGTCGAAAACTCGCTAGGGCGGCTTAGGCAAAAACTAAGGCATAAATAAAACGCTCGCTAGACCGAAAACCCGCAAGGGCGGTTTTTAGGCAGAATTTAGAGCACAAAAGGAGAGGAAAATACCCGAGTGGACCCTAACTAAAAACAAAACAAATCCCCTTTGTTGGAACTACGTTTATGGCCTGATTCCCTCCATGGGATACGTAGGCAATCTCTAAGTTTGAGATTCGGCCACTGCTATCATCATCACTTCCGAAATTGCTAGGTCTATCCTAAAGCATGTTCGCTATCAAATCACGGCAATAACATCTTCAAATAAAACGACCAAATGTTTTATTATTTCCAAAGAGAAAGGACAAAGCAAACCTAAACAGTTCTTAATCCATGAAAGCTAGAATCAAACAAACATCTTTTGAAAAATATAAGCAAAGCGTCGATCTCTAGGTCTTCCTTCTCTTTGCACTACTATCCTCCAAAAGGTTTTTCTTCAACCAGCGTTTGTAAGAACCCGATAGCTTGGCAACGAAGTTCTCAGCAATCTCCTGCATCACTCTATTTGGCCAAAGACGCAGCATATTGCGACGGAAGTTGGCATCATGGATCTTAGAGACGGTGTACTCAGGGTCACCCAAGATTACGGCTTGTTCAGCCCCAAACTGCCTTTGAAAGCGAGCAGGGAAGTAGAAAACAGCTCGAGTAATGCCAATCACTACTACACCAAAGTGGTTCATGGTACTCGCGGTCATGCTCTCGATACCATACCAGGGGCAAACCCATTGAATCCAATCACCCCTGCAAGTCTTCATCCACGCTTCCCAAGCAGCCTCAGTTGGGAACTGTTTAGCCATGTGACGCTCCGTACACTGGTCTGGATTATAAGGAAGTCGCTCCGGCGCATCCCACACCTTTAGCTTCTCAAACAACCACACCTAGAGAAAAAGGGAAAATTGTGAGTTGAGAGAATACGTGAGTCAAAACAAATGAGTGATGAGTGAAAAGATAAACTTGACAAATGAAACAAATAAAAAAACGAACCTGCAATAGCAAAGGACTGCCTGAGAACTGAGCTGTAGGACTACCCTTCATCACATCTAGACCCATCAAGGTCTCTGCCAACACTAAGCCGGCGAAACCCACACGGTTTCCAATTTGCTGAGCAAGGTTAAGCAATATAGGATCAGCATGACCAGAGGAAGGGCCAAGCAAGTAGTAATGAAGGAGACAAATGCACAATGCATGAAAGCATGACTTCTGTAGGGAAACTTGGCGATGAGCCTCGGCTGTACCAAAACGCTGAATAAGTTGCAGAATCTCTAGCCTTCCTTTCACTAGGAAGAATTTAACTTCATGTTTCTGAACTTGGAGTAAATCCTTCAGGAGATCACCCCGGTTGAACAAAGGATTAGGGGCAACAAAGCCTTCCCTGTCTGAATGGCCCATAATAGCCGTAAATTCCTCGATAGTAGGACACAACTCCTCTCTCTTAAAGTGAAAGACGTGAAAATCAGGGTCCCACAAACTAGCGGCTACCCTAAGGAAGGCAAAATTCATGGGAATGTAACGAAGGGAAAAGAGGAAGTCCATGCCAAAGGACTTAAAGTGCAGACGGTCAAGGCCATTAAAGGAATCCAACCACTGATCAAGGACTGGTTGTGCCATATGCAAAGAATTGTTGCTGACAATGCTATTGGGTTCGTAGAACGCGTACTTATAGGACTAGGTCGAGTCTTAGTTCGAATCGGAATCGGATTCTTAATCCTCGGAAATTTAGTCGGTCTCTCGGCCGGCACTTCGATAAGACGGCCGTGGGATCAATCCATCGGCCCGTAGATAATAGGGTTGACCTGCAAGTCAAACCCAGGCAAACCAAACGATCCCTCGGCCGCCAGATCGAAGATTCGGCCGTGTAATCATTAGATCGGCCGCCAGAACGGCTATTTTTACAGACTGTTCCTGTGGTTCAGTTCGTTTCGTTGGATTAACGAGAATATCACACGCAAACAATGTAAGAACAGCATATACAATCACAAGCAGAGCAAAAGGTTTTTGTTTCATATATCGAAAGCTTTTTACATCACAAGGTGGATCATCCCACATTTCCTAAACAAACTATACATTGATTTCCTGTCGAACTAACCTATGCAGGAAAAGAAACAAAAAGAGGAAGCAGGAGAGGATGCCGGACCCTCTGGTGCTCTAAACACCAGAGGCCTGCTGCAAAGAAACTAAGAAGAGGACACCCCTGGGACGGTGTATACCAGAGGAGTACTATGGTGCAAAAGAGACACCACATGGCCCAGAAAAATCACAACACTGCGTACCACCGCCACGCCAGGAGCTCCATGTCACGGAAACAAGTCACCCATGCGAGGGCCCCTAATCAAGCATATCCATGCGAGGATCCATGATCAAGCGTCAAGACAGGACCAAAAGTAAACGCGGCCTCCCTCCGCGCACGCTAGCCACATCAGCATATCACCCACGGCCCGGAGCTGTCGTAAACAAGGAGAAGTGGAGGGGGGGTCTTCGGTGGAAGCCTCGGACGGAAGGAACGGAGAGGGAAAAAGGAAAGTGAAACAAACGGCTGAGGCCGTGGCCTTTTATAGGCCCCTGGAAATGAATCGATTAAACGGCCGAGACATCGGTTCCTCGGCCGATACATCAATCCCTCGGCCGGGAGATCGATCTCCTGGCCCTCCAATCAATTTCCTTCAACGAGAAGCAGATTTTGGCTCAGTGCACTAATTCGAGCCATTACAGACTTCTAAGTCCTCAACCAACCAAGTAGTCTTGGGGGCATCCCCAAGCCAATGCAACATGATCAAAACCAGCCTTGGGGGTTTACCCAAGCATGAGGAAAATCTCTCTCCACAAACTGCTGGCTGGCAAAACGAGACATTCAGCAGCCTTGAGCTCAAAACATCAGCAGCTCCCAGCCCACCATTTCAACAGGCTCGAAGCCATGACAACCAATCTCAGCGGCTTTATGCCCATCACTTCAACAGGCTCGAAGCCTGTATCTACCATCTGAATTGGCTCGAAGCCATAACAATCAACTCAGCGGCTCGAAGCCCATTTACCTCAATAGTGCTCGAAGCCTATGTCTACTATCACCCAGCGGCTCGAAGCCCTTTATCTCAGCAGCTCTATGCTCGCCATCACAGCAACAGACTCTACGCCTGTTATCACAATCTCAGCGGCTCGAAGCCCATTACTCTAACAGGCTCGAAGCCTGTATCCGCTATCTCAACTGGCTCGTAGCCGTAACAACCAATCCCGGCGGCTCTAAGCCCATTGTTTCAACTGGCTCGAAGCCGTACACCATCAAGCTCTTAACAGGCTCGAAGCCTATGTCTATCACCTCAGCGGCTCGAAGCCCATTATCTCAACAGGCTCAAAGCCTATATCTATCACCTCAGCGGCTCGAAGCCCATTATCTCAACAGGCTCGAAGCCTATATCTACCACCTCAGCGGCTCCAAGCCCATTACTCTAATAGGCTCGAAGCCTATATCTGCCATCTAAAATGGCTCGAAGCCATAACAAACAACTCAGCGGCTCAAAGCCCAACATCTCAACTGGCTCGAAGCCGTAAACAAGCAACAGGCTCTAAGCCGCCCCAACAATCAAGACGTTTATTCTCAGGCTCTACGCCTAAATGCTCAAAAATCTAACATTTTTTGAATGCTCAAGCTCTACGCTTGGATGCCCAACCACTGTGTACTGGATGCTCAAGTCATACACTTGAATGCTCAAGCTCTACGCTTGGATGCCCAACCACTGAGTACTGGACGCTCAAAGCCTGTACTTTGAATGCTCGGATTCTGCCGTCCGAATGCTCGAGCTCTACGCTCTGAATGCTCAAGTCCGGAACTTGATAGAAGCTCTAAGCTTAAAACAAACACGCACGGGCCCGTGCACATTTGCATCAACATTTTCACATCGAGTCTGCATCATCATATCTGTTTACATTTAACGAACAAGCATTGCACATATACACTCTGCATATCTCTCATGAAATAGGTCAACCCTGCAATCAACCGGCTCTATGCCTCGGTTTTATTGATCGGCCCAACGCCTCGATCCTTTGGCTCCACGTCAACACTTATGATGAGAAAGCTCCGCGCACAGACCATCAGAATGCAACCAGCTCTACGCTTCGGTTCATATCATGGCAAGCTCTAAGCTCCGACAACTCAGGCCCTCGCCTCAAGACTGCATACAGGCTCCACGCCTCAATTACTTCAGGCTCCACGCCTCAATCTAGTCACCTCAGGCTCTCACCTTATGATCAACACCAGCTCCGCGCTTCGGTCCTATCAATCACCTTAGGCTCTCGCCTTATGATCAACACCATCTCCGCGCTTCAGTCCTATCAATCACCTCAGGCTCTCGCCTTATGACCAACACCAGCTCCGCGCTTCGGTCCTATCAATCACCTCAGGCTCTCGCCTTATGATCAACACCAGCTCCGCGCTTCGGTCCTATCAATCCAATCCCCTCAGGCCTTCGCCTCAAGATTGCCACAGGCTCCACGCCTCGATTTCATCACTCTCCAGGCTCTCGCCTCATGACTACAACCGGCTCCGTGCCTCGGTTCTCTTATTACGCAAAGCTCCGTGCTCCATTTACTGGCCCTGCGCCCCCTATCTCAAAAATAAACCGGCGTCCAACTCATCCCAGCAGATGGTTTGGATTCCACCCCATTACATCAATTCCTTCCAGCTCATTCGCAAGGATAGGCTACTCTATCGAGCTCCTTTCAGTCAAAGTAAGGATGGTCAAGAAAAGCAAACGCACCTGCAGTGTACTGATCTACCCCAAAATGACTAAGGAATTAGCTCTCCGCAAAAACTCCCCCGGCAGCCCTGCGCTCCTTCAACTACTCTTCGCCAAAACCCTGGCTCAGTCTAGGTACGTCACACTACGGCTTTTTAAGCCCTAAGGTACGTCTTCTGTCTCTAACCCTCCAAACTTTTTGCTTTTCTTTATTGCCCGAACTACGATTGGTCTGAATTTCCCTTGTGGAATACGTAGGCAGCCTCCCGGCCCGACCATAACAAAACCTTTTTTGAAAACCCCTTGCAATAGTAGTTGGACCAAATTGAGTTGCTTTTTACAGCTTTGACTCTTACTCAAACATGTCTCGCGATCCGTCTGAGTTCAGTCAAAGAGGGGCATCTGTAGACACCCCAATTTGGCCTAACGATTATTTCAAGTCCCACCTTGGGACAATCCCGATGATGAAATGGACACAGTGATTGCTGATTGCTTCCTTGAGGACCTTAGGACTTTCGGTGAGAACTTTGAACCACTTAGAGGACCCAATTCAAAGCCATACAGCCTTTCAGACAGAAATACAGAAGCCTAGGAGAATCCATCTGACGGCCGTAACATCGATCTAATGGCCACAACATCAATCCCTCACCCGAGCAACCTGTTGCCAGCAAAATCTCCCTGAGAGATCAATTCCTCGGCCGCAAGATCTATCCTTCGGCCGAGACATCAATTCCATGGCCGCGATATCCTTTACTCGGCCGCCAGATCGACCTTTTTCCAGACTCTGGAACGTTCTGTCAGACGTTTGGTTTGATCCAATTACACTACCTTCCCGATGCGTTCGGGCTACGCTCAGAGATTACGACGTAGAGTTAGAGATGCATTGCAATTGCAGTTGCCATCTCATGATTTGATTGGCCGGAGTGAGTCATCCCTATGCCTATATAAAGGAGCCTTTGGGCTCCGAAATTAATATACCTTCACACTCAATCAAGCCACGAAACTCTGTCAAAATACTCCCTCAATCCCATACTTCAAAAGCCCTAACCTCCCGAAGGCAGCCGTCAATCCGGCGATCAAACCCCGAAGTTCAAACCCTAGCCCTAGGGTTCTCAATCAAGTGATCAATCAATCACGCCCAATCCAAAGCAATCAAGCAACTGAGGGATCAAGGTGGTGAGGCCCAACGGCCTCTGGTTTGTCTTAATTTACTGCATTTTTGACTAACCGTAGTGTTTTGATTATCCGTTAATCTTTTCGTCTGGTGTGAGGAAGAACACCGACCGGGGCTTCGATCCCTCGGCCGGTATATCAAACCAGGAAGATCCCTCGGCCGTGACATCCATTCACCGGCTGCGAGATCTATCTCCCTGGGACATTTTGTTTGCTTTATCTGCTTTCTGATGCATGCTCATTTATCGCACTGGCTCACTTTACTTACTGTTTAAAGGAATAAATAAACAGATTATGTGTTGGAATTAAACAAAGCATCTATACGTCTTATGTTGAATGATTATGGGCCAGTCTCACGACTGGGCAAAGAGGGGTGCCTAATACCTTCCCCTTATTGTACTTTTGGCTCCCGTATCTAGAATCTCTATCTGTTTTTCTAGTTTTAATAAACTAGGTGGCGACTCTATTTTGATGATAACCGTTATCATGTGGCGATGTTCCTAGCCATGGGAATGTCCATGATCTTGGTTTATGAAGTGGAACCAAACAAGCGTGATCAATCTGTATGGCGATGCCCCGTTTGGGAGGTTTCTACAACGGACCTCAGCCAGTCAGTCCTCTCATTTGTAAGCCCTTCATCACTGTCAAACCAGATGTTGGCAGAGAAAGTCTCAATTGCACAAATAGCAGCTAGCAAGCTGTCCTCGGGCTCGGACAGGATGGGTACAGTCGGCTTGGAGCTCGGGTTGATTTGAGTAGAGTTGATTGATATCTGACCGACCAGAGAGTCAGGCCCGTGTTGAGGTAAGGAGTTGGAAATGACGTTGGGCTTTGGTGGAACTTGAACCGTGCCATTATCAATAAGATCTTGAATCTCATGTCGACGATGATAGCACTTGTCAGTGTGATGGCCAGGCATTTGGTGGAAGGCACAGAAGAGGTTAGGGTTGTAACCGGTAGGTAAGACTTTGGGTGGGGAAGTTGGGGTCAAAGGTTTGAGGTGCCCAGACTTGACAAGTTTCTCCAACACTACGGATAGAGATGCCTCGAAGGTAGAGAAACTCCGGGGTTGGGTTCGGGATCAGAGACTTTGAGCACTTCGTATTTGGTTGATATCGGCGGCACGACTGGAGTTGAAAACTGGAGCATTGCTCCCACTTATAGCCCTTGGCTTAACCTTTTGAGTGATGGAAGAGGACTCGCCCCTTGGCAGGATTCCAGCTTGCAGCGCATCCTCGATGGCTAGGCCAGAGTCGAAGAAGGTCTCAAAGTTGGCGGTCGCTTGAGCGAGTACCAGGTGCCTGGCATAGTTTGGCTGAAGATTGCGGGAGATGATGCGGAGTTGATCTCTCTTGCTCGGGCGCTCAGTCATTAGAGCGGCTTTGGCTCTCCACCTTTTAACAACGTCCGCAAAGGACTCCTTTGCCTCCATCTTCGTGGATTCTAACTCTCGAATAGTCATCTTGAGTTGAGAGTTGTAGCTATACTGTGAGACAAAGGCAGCCCCTATGCCTTCCCAAGTTTTTCTTTTGGCAATGTCGAGCGACAGAAACCAATGAAAGGTAGGCCCAGAGAGAGTTTGAGGGAAAAGTTGAGACATGGCCTCACTTTCCACACCCAGCAGCTTCATGGCGGCATGGTAGCCATAGAGATGAGTTCTGGGGTCACCACTCCCGTCGAACTTAACCAAGTCAGGCATCTTGAATTTGTCAGGGAGTTTGGCATTAGGATACATGCAAAGACGGTCCAGATCAATCCCCCCCAGCGTTGATTTTTTCAGTTTTGGAAACGGATTCCTCCAGCTTGGCAATCTTGGCCATAAGTGCGGTCATGTCAGAGTTCTGAGCTGACCCTTCTTGAGTAGACTTGCCAACTGCGAGATTTGCAGCAGGCCTGCGGACTTCCCTTGGATTCAGTGCAATGAGACGTCCTGCGTGATTCGGATCCGGAACCAAAATAAGTTGTTCCTGGTCAGACTCATCGTCCTCGCCTTCCTCTTCAAAAGGAGGTGGAAGGCGAGTGTGGATAAGGTCATTCAGGCAGGCAATATTGGTATTTGTCTGAGCTGCCCTCTGCTGCATGGCGGTGATGCTATCCTGAAGGTTCATAAGCATGGTTTCCAAAGTAAGAGGCTGTGGCTGTGGTTGCTCTGTCATGACGGGAGGTTCGGAGATGCTTGATGTAGATGATGGGGAGGTTGGTCGCCCTTCCTGTAAGATTGGTGGTGAATCTGACTGTGATCCTGACTGAGAGTCTAACTGTTGCGCAGCCGATAGTGAACGCGGAGAGTCTTCCGTGATGACTGACTGGGATTCTAGCCTGACGAGCCTTTGAATCGGATGAGATGCAGATGTTCCCAAGCGGGTTTGGCCACTTGCTTCGATACTTTCCTCGGTGGTGCAATGATTCGAAGCTTGGACAGTAAAGTAATGAAAGCTTAGTGACGCCCCTTTCAGCAGTTTATTGAAAGAATTGAAAGAACGAAAATGCAGAGATCATCGTCGTCAGTGTCCTCCTAGACTTTAAAACTAGAGACGAGCTTGTCTCATGACGTTCGGACGCTGCCAGAATCCTCGGATATTTTTTTTCGAGGGTGTATCCTTTGAATAGATCAAACTAATCCTAAGAGATGTCAAAACAGACTAAATCTTTGGCTAGTCCCTATTGAAGTTTCAACTTTGAACTTGGAACAACTCGGCATTGATGGCTTGACACCTTTACCGGGATGGCTTCAGCGACAACGCGCTTTAACCGGGGCGGTGTACGTGCGAAGCACGATAACCAAAATGACATCAATATCACGACATCAACACTTTGTGGTTCCTTATTTTCGGTTGAAACCGCAATCAGGCATGAGCCAAGGATTTAGTAAGGTTTGATTTCTCGAAGTCTCGCTGATCTAAGGACTTTTGAAAAATTAACAACGTGCACCATCGAGATGCACGACTCTTCATTGGGTCATAGCAGCATCCTAATAAGCATAAGACAGACTCGAAAGCGAGACAACCTAGAAGTCGCCCTAAACATGCTCCTACGCAGAACAAAATGTATGCATGCATGTACAGAACCAGAGACGAGTTTGCCTCACAAGTTTCAGACGTTGCCGGAATCCTCAGAATTCTTTTCGACGATGTGTCCTTGAGTAGATCGACAGATCCTAAAAGATGTCAAGATAGACTAAATTTTTGGCTAGTCCCTTTTGAATATTCAACTTTGAATTTGGAACAACTCAGTGTTGATGGCATGGCACCTTAACCTTGAACACGGCGGTGTATAGTGACAACGCACTTCAACCTAGGTGGCGCCAGTGACACGGCATCACTACTTCATTGTTCCCTATTGTTGGTTGAATCCTTAACCGGGCATGAGCCAAGGACTTAGTAAATTTTGATTTCTCAAAGTCTCATTGAACTAAGGACTCTGCGATTGATAACGAACATTCGACAGAATGAACGACTCCTCATCGGGTCCAACAACGTCTTAGACAGCGCAAGACAAACTCGAAAGAAAGAACCGCCTTAAGCATGCTCCTATGCAAAAACAGTGTATGTACAGTGCATGCGATAGGGAAAGCAGTAACACATAAACAGTTACGGGGGTTAGATGCACATAATCTTAACCTGTGGGTACCTGTCCTAGTTTGAAGAGTTCTAATGCTTTGTATATGCAAAGGCGGGTTTTGGCTTGTAACAAGTTCCTCGGACTAGAGCCACAGATATACCTCCTGTTACCCGCGTAACCGCAGAGTAACAGTCGAACGGTAGTATGACCCATCATCGTCGAAGGTTGTTGGTCATTCGGGGTCCCCGGGCTCCGGTAAACCGTGCCGGATTGCCAAAACAATCCAACGAAGCTTATCCCACATCGATGCAAATGAGAATGCTAGAAATTGATTAAGAGAAGAAGAATCGCAAAATCGCAAAATGCCCTTTCAAATTTGGCTCACTTTATTTAATCCATCTTTAGAGGAAACTACGCAAGTGAACAATCGAAAAAGCCCCAGATTAGAATGGCCGGACACGAGGTCCTGTTAAATCACCATTCCAACCTTTGACAGCGCAAAGCTCACCGTTTTGATAGACTTTTAAGGGATTGTTCACAAGTGTATTAAACTCTAAGTATAGATCAATATCGTTTCGATTTTATCCCTAGCAGAGTCGCCACTGTGGGCAGCATGCCCTGAGGAAAAGGATTCCGTTCCTTTCCTCGGATCGAGGGAGCGCGAGCGGAGAGGCAAGCGCTCATAAAATACAGAGTCGCCACTCGGGTTTTGAAGGTCCGACACCCATGGAACCGTATTTCAAAGCACCTGCCGCGCTGTTTGAAAAAGTTTAAGGAACCAGTCCGTCATAACCATATCTGGGTTCGGGAACCAGGTTAGGAGAGGGGAAGGGTTTTATGGCACCCCTCTCGCCCAATCCGGAGATCGGTCTCTACTTAGGCATTTTGAAAACATTGCGATTCTTCTTTTATTAACCAATTTTAGCCAGTTAGGGCGGGGAAACAGTTAATCAGGATTAAAACTGTAACACGTTTGCAGGATGTAATTAATATAGCATGGATGGATGAAATGACAAATAATAAATGGAATAGAGTTCAAAACAGTGAGGAAACACCAAAACAGTGCCTTGGTATGGATTTATCACAAGTAGTGGCCAACTTGCATGCATGGATAAACCTGTATGCAAGTGAACCATCGCGCGATACTTCCATACCATCGCGCGAGTGTTTATGTCTCAGTCACAGTTTGAACTTTATCCCCTTCTGGGCTCTGGAAGGACCAGTGCACACCCAGGGGGAAACCAAGCAGTTTATATGTACTGGAAAGTAAATAATATTACATCAAAATGAAACAAATTGAAGAACAAACCCTAAACAAGTGGGGTATTGAAACAAAGGCCAAGGGCCAAGCTGCCCATGCAAGGGCAGTTTCTGGAAATCAGCAAACCATCGCGCGACAGAGTGGAATACTCGCTCGAGGGTCATGACTGGATTTCCAGGAATTTCTTTGCATGCTTGGGCTCTGATACATATTCAGGAGCATCCCAAGGGCATTCCAAATCAAATAACATAGTAAAAAGTTCTAACCTACAGATTTTTAACATGCAACACAGTGATTTAATATCTAACATGCTTCAAAATAATTACAAGTATGAAATGAGCACAAAAGGACCAGCATCCCATCCCCACGTGGACCAATCTCATGCAGATAGAAGTGTCGCGCGAGTGTTCAGGTCCATCGCGCGCAGGTTTGCTTGGCCACGGTTTTTGAAAACTTGCTAGCTTTACGGCCAGGACTGGTATTGATTACCAGCCTTGACCCTGCCAGGCCCCCTTAGGGATCAGAACAGAGAGCAAAACAAAAGTAAGATATACCTTTTGCTTTTGAGTTTGAATGGTGTTTGAGCTTTGATGATGTTTGAAGTTGAAAGTAGGATTTGAGTGAGAACAAACTATGTTCTTGAGTACTAGGTAGGACACCAAGTGTTGCACTTGCTAATGGAGAAGAGATAAACAATGGGCTAGGGTTAGAACCTTTGTGCTTTGAATTTTCGGAACCCTTTGAAAGAGAACAAATGGGGGGTATTTATAGGCATGGAGGGTGAATCTGGTTGGTGCCAGGAGAGGAATTCAGCCAGCCACGAGACCTGGCTGAGGTTGCATTGGTGGCCAAGTTTCTGCCTCTGGAAAAGTAGGTGGGGAACCGACCATCGCGCGATGGTTCCAAACTGTCGCGCGAGGGTTCGCCCTGGCGCATGACGGTCAACGGTCAAACTTTGTCCACCTGGCAGTTTGACCATCGCGCGAGGGCTCTAGTCTGTCGCGCGACGGTGCGCCCTGGCGCGAGATGATTGCAGCCTGGCGCACAATGGTTGTGCCCTGGCACGCGTCAGTAGGGTTTTTGGCTTTTGGAAGTGGCTTAGGTTCAAGGGTTTTTCAAACACTCAAAACTCAAACACTCGACATTCCCGGGGTGTTCTTGATCCATTTCATCATTGGGGAATCAAATACCATAAGTAAACTAATCTGGAAGCCCAGATTGGGGTGCCTACAGCTGGCTAAACGATCTCTCACAGAGATTTTCAAGCAACTGGCTTCACGGGTGAAGAATTGATGTTGAGGCCATGTGATCAGTGTCACGGCCGACAGATGGATTCTCCTAAGATGATGTGTTTCTGTCTGAAAGGCTATTTGGCTCTGGATTGGGTCCTCTAAGTGGCTAAAAGTTCTTACCGAAAGTCCTAAGGTTCACAAGAAGCCAATCAGCAATCACTGTATCCATGTCATCATTGGGATGGTCCCCAAGGTGGGACTTGAAATAATTGTTAGTCCAAATTGGGGTGTCTACAGATGCCCCTTTTTGACTGAACTAAGACGGATCGCGAGACGTTTAAGTAAGAGTCAAAGCTATAAAAGCAACTCAATTTGGTCCAACCACTATTCCAGGGGGTTTTTTGAAAAAGGTTTTAGTTATGGTCGGGCCGGGAGGCTGCCTACATATTCCACAAGGGAAATTTAGACCAACCGTAGTTCGGAAGGGCAATAAAGAAAAAGAAAAACTTTGGAGGGTTAGAAACAGAAGACGTACCTTCAGGCTTAAACAGCCGTAGTGTGATGTACCTAGGCTAAGCCAGGATTTTGGCGGAGGATAGTTGAAGGAGCGTGGGGCTGTCGGGGAAATTTTTGCGGTGAGCTTCTTCAGAATTTTGGGGTAGATCAATACACTGTGGGGAGTCGTTTTACTTTTCTTGATCATCCTTACTTTGACTGAAGGGAGCTCAGTAGAGTAGCTTATCCTTGCGAATGACCTGGAAGGAATTGATGTAATGGGGTGGAATCCAAGCCATCTGCTGAGGATGAATCGGACGCCGATTTTGAGATATGGGGGGCGCGAGGCCAATAACTGGAGCACGGAGCGTTGAGATGCAGGAATCGAGGTGCGGAGCCGGTTGTAGTCATGAGGCGAGAGCCTGAGGTGATAGAACTTTGACGTGATGGAACCGAGGCGTGGAGCCGGTTGTGGTCACAAGGCGAGAGCCTGAGGAGCTTGACAAATTTGAGGCGTAGAGCCAGTTGCATTCACAAGGCAAGAGTCTGAGGTGTTGGAGCTTGACGTGATTTGAACTGAGGCGTAGAGCCGGTTGCATTCTGATGGTCTGTGCATGGGGCTTTCCCATCATAAATGTTGGCATAGAGCCAAAGGACCGATCAATAAAATCGAGGCGTAGAGGCGGTTGATTGCAGGATTGACCTGTTTCATGAGAGATAGAGATGCAAAACATGTGTATATGATGTTGATGATGATTGGTTAGGTGTGATAATGGTGATGTAATTGATGCAGACTCGATGATGCAATGTGCACGGGCCCATGCGTGTGTGTTTGATTTAAGCGTAAAGCTTCTTTCAAGTTCTGGACTTGAGCATTCAGAGCGTAGAGCTCGAGCATTCGGACGGCAGAATTCGAGCATTCAAAGTACAGGCTTTGAGCATCCAGTACGCAGTGGTTGGGCATCCAAGCATAGAGCTTGAGCATTCAAGTATAGAACTTGAGCATCCAGTACACAGTGTTTGGGCATTCGAAGAGCTTCGAGCATTCAAAATGTTGGATTTTGAGCATTCAAGCGTAGAGCTTGAGAATAGATGATATCTTGATTGATTGAGGCGTGAAGCCTGTTGAGGATTGGTTGGTTACGGCATAGAGCCAGTTGAGATAATGGGCATAGAGCTGCTGAGTTGATGGGCATAGAGCCGTTGAAGTTGATTATGGGCATAGAGCCGCTAAGATGGTGAGCATGGGCGTAGAGCCACTGAGATGGTGAATACGGGCGTAGAGTTGTTGACATGGTGAATATGAGCGTAGAGCCGCTGGGATGATAGATGCAGGCGTAGAGCTGCTGTGACGATGAGCACGGGCGTAGAGCCCGTGAGATGGTTAGCTTGGAGCTGCTGAGAAGATGGAGCCGTTGAGTAGCTTGACGGCTATGGGTATGAACATAGCGAGCGTAGCGGTTAGCTCGAGGCTCTGCTGAATGGTTGAGATAATGGGCGTAGAGCCGCTGAATGGGCGTAGGACCGCTGGGAGGAGTGGAATAGTGAGCTATTGAATGGTTTGAGTATATGAGCACAGGGTGCTGCTGAGTGCGAAGCTGTTGAGTAATAAGCTCGGTGTTGTGGGGAGCGTGGAGTTATTAAGATGATGAGCATGTGGTGCTATTGAGCTTGTTGAGCATAGAGCTGCTGGATGGGCTTAGAGCTGTGAGGTAAGCGCAGGGCTATTGAGTAGGGTAGAGAGCGTGAAGCCGCATGAATGGTTACGGGCATGGAGCCGCTGAACAAGTGAGGCTGACGAGATGATGGAGCCGTTGAGTATGAGGCTGCTTGGGGAGCGCAGAGTTTATAGTCGGTCAAGTGATCCAGCGTCTGGTGAGCTTACTGCTTTGGAGAGAGAGCTTGTGTTGGCTATGACGTTTTCTATGCTCGGGTATGCCCCCAAGGGTAGTTCTGATCATTATCTCCGTTGGTCACGGACGCAAAGCTTTATAGTTGCTTGAGCAAGATCTGCTTTTGTCGAGGGAGATTGATTAGGGGGCCAGGAGATTGATTTCTCGACCGATTAATTGATGTCTCGGCCGAGGAATCGATGTATCGGCCGTGGGAAAGCCAAGAGTCGGAAAATTGATTTAAGTTCGGTTTAATCGATTTCACGGCTCATATTTTCTTTTTCCTCCCTTCTCTTTTCTCTCGTCCGAAACTCCTCTATCCCAGTTCCCTCCGACCACCGTTCGCCGCCGTTCCCAACTGCCACCACCGCCGGTTTTGATCACCACCGGCCTCGACCACCGTCGCGTTCTCGACTGTTGGTTGCTGTCGTTGTTGCCTTTTTCTCTTGCTTTGAACGTGATGGCCACACCACCCTCCGTCGATTTGCCGCCATCCTCCTCTACGAACATTGCGGGTTCTTCTTCGCATCCTCCATGTAGATGTGAGTACCCTTCTTCTGACGAGGAAGCGATTGAGGAGCCAGGTTTGTTTGATGCTGCTACCTACGTTCTTCCTTCGTGTAGGTTAGGTTATGGCGGTTTCTTGCAGTATCGTCCTCCTGTTGGTGGCCCAGAGGCCGAGGTAGTTCGCAGAGAGCCTGAGCATGAGCATCCTCAATCTTCCATTAAGTTTCCTGAAAAGTAAAAGTTTTACTTTAGTTTGGAGTTTAATTTCGCATGATATAAAGATGAATTTCAATCTCGGGATGAAATCCCTTTTAGCCAGGGGCGTGAGTGAGAAGGACCCGTGGTTGGGTCGGAACTTGTAGACACCCCAATTTGGCCTAACGATTATTTCAAGTCCCACCTTGGGACAATCCCGATGATGAAATGGACACAGTGATTGCTGATTGCTTCCTTGAGGACCTTAGGACTTTCGGTGAGAACTTTGAACCACTTAGAGGACCCAATTCAAAGCCATACAGCCTTTCAGACAGAAATACAGAAGCCTAGGAGAATCCATCTGACGGCCGTAACATCGATCTAACGGCCACAACATCAATCCCTCACCCGAGCAACCTGTTGCCAGCAAAATCTCCCTGAGAGATCAATTCCTCGGCCGCAAGATCTATCCTTCGGCCGAGACATCAATTCCACGGCCGCGACATCCTTTACTCGGCCGCCAGATCGACCTTTTTCCAGACTCTGGAACGTTCTGTCAGACGTTTGGTTTGATCCAACTACACTACCTTCCCGATGCGTTCGGGCTACGCTCAGAGATTACGACGTAGAGTTAGAGATGCATTGCAATTGCAGTTGCCATCTCATGATTTGATTGGCCGGAGTGAGTCGTCCCTATGCCTATATAAAGGAGCCTTTGGGCTCCGAAATTAATATACCTTCACACACTACAAGAAATTTTAATTTTTCCGGCATTTCATAAATGCCGTTAAAAGTTAAAAAAATGCCGGAAAAGAGTATTACCGGCATTTATTACAAATGCCGTCTAGGAATGTGTCGGAAAAGATACAAATGCCAGGAAAGGTCTCCATAAATGCTGGGAATAGTTGGACTCATTTGCGGCATTTGTACAAATGCCGGGAAAAATTGTACCATATAAGACTTGCATGTCGCCCACGTGGCCGCCACGTGGCGCTTGCGTGGCGCCTGCGTGTCGACCACGTGTCCGCCTGCGTGGCGCCCACATGTCGTGCACATTTTGTGGAGAAATTGCTTGCCCCAAGTTTCGAACTCGTGACCTTTGCCTCGCGCGCGCGTGAGACTACCAACTAGGCTAGCCACCATATTGGGTCAACTTGCACATTGAAAAATATTTATATTAAACGGAGATTTTTTTCGGCATTTTTTTAACAAATGCCGGTAATAGTTTGGCGGTATTATATTGGCGGAAAACTCAACTTTTGCCGGCATTTTTTTAAACAAATGCCGGTAATAATTATTTTTTCCGGCATTTTTTTGAAATGCCGGTAATAGTGGCTTTTCCGGCATTAATTAAAATGCCGGGAATAAAAATGCCGGGAATGACCATTTTTCTTGTAGTGACACTCAATCAAGCCACGAAACTCTGTCAAAATACTCCCTCAATCCCATACTTCAAAAGCCCTAACCTTCCGAAGGTAGCCGTCAATCCGGCGATCAAACCCCGAAGTTCAAACCCTAACTCTAGGGTTCTCGATCAAGCAATCAATCAATCACGCCCAATCCAAAGCAATCAAGCAACTGAGGGATCAAGGTGGTGAGGCCCAACGGCCTCTGGTTTGCCCTATTTACTGTCCCTTTTTACTAATCGTAGTGTTTTGATTATCCGTTAATCTTTTCGTCTGGTGTGAGGAAGAACACCGACCGGGGCTTCGATCCCTCGGCCGGTATATCAAACCAGGAAGATCCCTCGGCAGTGACATCCATTCACCGGCCGCGAGATCTATCTCCCTGGGACATTTTGTTTGCTTTATCTGCTTTCTGATCCATGCTCATTTATCGCACTGGCTCACTTTACTTACTGTTTAAAGGAATAAATAAACAGATTATGTGTTGGAATTAAACAAAGCATCTATACGTCTTATGTTGAATGATTATGGGCCAGTCTCACGACTGGGCAAAGAGGGGTGCCTAATACCTTCCCCTTATTGTACTTTTGGCTCCCGTATCCAGAATCTCTATCTGTTTTTCTAGTTTTAATAAACTAGGTTGCGACTCTATTTTGATGATAACCGTTATCATGTGGCGATGTTTCTAGCCATGGGAATGTCCATGATCTTGGTTTATGAAGTGGAACCAAACAAGCGTGATCAATCTGTATGGCGATGCCCCGTTTGGGAGGTGTCTACAGTTTTTGGCAACTCCGCTGGGGAATATGAGAGCCATAACCAAAAAGTTCAACATAAGACTTATACATGCCTTGTTTAATTCATTTATCATATGCATCGAGCGGGCAACCCGTTGAGTTCACCTGATATCCCGGCATGACACGGGCTATGTTGGGGGTTCCAGCAAACTCCACAGTCACTCGTACCTAGGGGTATATCAAAAAGGAAATCACCCAATCACCGCCTATGATGGGCTGGTGAGAGGATTGGTGCCCTTTGACAACGGAGCACCCTGAAACTACCAAAAACCTTGCATGCTTTAGAAAGCTATAGAACTTATCAAACTAAGACAGGAACCTACAGGCTAGGAACCTACCTGCATTCTACTTGCAAAAGTTCTTCCTCACACCTTGTATCATTTGTTGTTGTATTAACTCTTTCTGTGCAGAAGGGTTGGGATTTTCAAACCCAAATCCTAACCCTACACAGGCCGAATACTGACTTCCAGGTATTCTATTTTTCAAGCAGGCACAATAGGTAGGTTAAAGAAGCAACCTCAGCCGGTTTTATACTCTTACAATACCCGAAGTCACGCCAAACAGAGGTCTTTACAGTCACCTCGTCGGTTACCTTCATCTACCAGGACACTCTCACCGCAACGGTCCCAATCAGTTTCAGGGACTTCGCGGTCGTCTCCTCAACAAAACTGATTATCTACCCAATTCCAAGCTTCACCAAGCAACCTCCCTACCTACACCCCAAACATGACAGACAATGATGCTACCATCACCGAGCTCCAAGCCCAAATTGCCTACTTACAAGCTGAGAAAGCAGCAAGAGATGCTGAAGACAAGAAAAACGAGGAGAAGACAGAAAATCCTCATGAAATTAAAGAAAACCCTGAATTGCTCAAACAGGTCAAGGAGATCAAGCACGCTTTGGCTCGTTCACAAGGAGACCAAATTCTAAATTTCGAAGGACTCTGCCTCTTTCCAGAATCTCAACTGCCTGAACGGTTCAAAATGCCAAACATCGAGAAATTCAACGGGACTGGTAACCCTACCAGCCATGTCCGCCATGTCATCAACACTCTAAAGCCTATGGGCTTGACCGACGAGCTCATCGCTCAATTGTTTCAAAGAACTCTCACTGGAAGCGCCCTCGATTGGTTTCTCACTTTGGAATTTGTGCACTATCAAACTTGGCCTGAAATTGCTAACGCTTTGGTCAAGCAATATGCGTACAATGTCCAAATTGAGCTAACTACCCGAGATTTGGAGATGACTAAACAAGAATCCAATGAGGACTTTGCTACCTTTGTGGCAAGATGGAGAGAGAAGGCCGCCAAGATGAAAAGCCGCCCTACCGAGGAAGATCAAGTGAGGATAGTTGTCAAGAACTTACAGCCCAAATACCTCACTCACATTTACACTCAAGCTATCACCGACTTCAAACGTCTACACGCCACTGGATTACAAATCGAGGATGGAATCAAGTTGGGCCTCATTGGAAAAGAAGAAACCCCTCCACCCAGAAAAACCTTTCCAAACCGTGCATCTCCTGCCTCCGTCAACGCCCTTGACTCAGTCTTATCACAAGACCCTTTTCAAACGAGCTCATCTAGAAACACGAATCGCCCTCGTCGCAATTTCAGCCCACTCTATATGACTCCATCCCAAGCCTTAGCCATCCTAAGCCGTCAAGGGCACCTTAGGCTCTTGAATAATCCGCCTCCTCAGCCACCTTACGGCCTAAGCTATGATGCCAATAAGCAGTGTGCTTACCATCAACACCTTGGACATGAGACAGACCGCTGCATGCGTCTTCGTCATGACATCCAGGATCTCATTGATAGTCAAGCCATAAAACCTCCTAAGCCTAATGTACAAACCAATCCACTTCCCGCTCACAACAACGAACCACCGCCTCAAAACATCAATCTCATAAGCCTATCCAATAGCCCCACATATAATCCTGCCCTACACATTATTCCAAATACCCGAGCCAAACCATCCCTAATCCTCTCTAAGAACGAGGAATACTTTGCAACAGGGGGAGAACCCCACATCTATGCCATTGATGATGGGGATTGGTGGTTGGACATGCGTCAAGCCTTGCCAAATGATTGGAAAGTTGGAAGAATTGAGCCTGTTGATCCTTGGGGTACTCAAGAAGAAGAAGTGGGTCACCTCACCCGAAGCGGAAGGGTGTATAAACCTCCTAAACTAAGTGGGGAAAGTTCAACCTCAACGCGAGTAATGGAAGAAGAAGAAGGAGAAGAAAACCAAAGGACCGAACCTGAGGAAGACAGGGTGCTAAGACAACTAAAGAAAATCCAAGCTGATATCTCTATTTGGGGATTGCTTATGTCCTCCTACGAACATCGTAACTCCTTCTTCAAAACCTTGGGGAAAGCCAAAGTTCCCATCGACATCACCCCCGAAGAACTCGTGAGTTTCATAATGGCGTCAAAAGCTCCGAAACCAGCAATAGCTTTCACTGACAAGGATCTACCTCCTGAAGGGCCTGCACACAACAAACCTCTCTACATTTCACTTACATGTCTCACCAAATGGATCCCACTGGTCTTGGTAGATAATGGGTCTGCTTTAAACGTATTTCCTCAAAGAACCCTCGACAAGCTAGGGGTAAACGCCACCGACGTGCGCCCTTCAAGCCAAGGAGTAAGGGGGTATGACAATTCAAAGAGAAGAGTGGTTGGGTGTGTCACACTGCCAGTAGAAGTAGAGAAGATCAAAAGGGATGTGGAGTTCCATGTGATGGATATACCGGCCACCTTCAATCTTTTATTAGGAAGGCTTTGGCTACATGACGCTGGGGCAGTACCTTCCACTTTGCATCAAAAAGTCAAATTCGCGGTAGATGGAAGGGTTATATAACCATTCTGGGGGATTCATCAATCCGGGCTCATTCTGATACGCCTGTCCAAGAGGTAGAAACCGAGGAAACCTTCCTTACTGGATTCAGTCTTGAGGAAGCAACTACCGTGCAAGCCTTAATGGCTGAAAGAAACTTCTATGTAAGCACCCCCGCCATATGGATGATGAAGAAGCAAAAATACCTCCCTGGGTTGGGTTTAGGCAAAAGATCACAAGGCATCTCGCAAATGATTGATCCTCCGTATAATCAATACGCCTTTGGTCTTGGCTACACCCCGACAGAAGCCGAGATAAAAAGGAAGAAAAGCGTGGAAAAGGCTAAGGCAAGAGGAAGCAGGGTCAAAGAAGAGAAGCTCGTAATCCCAAAAACACTCAATGGCTGGTTTGTGAGAGAAGGAGAAGACTTTCCATTCTGTGGCTTCGCAGAGACATGGGAAGACGAAGTTACCAAGCAACGGTACCCTGGAATGCAAATCTTCTTTGATCAGGAATGGACCGACAGTGATTTGGAAGAAGAACCAACCAATTCATCTCCTGCTCCCGAAGACTGGATTGAGGTGCTAGCTGAATTTGACCTAAAGATTCTATTTGGCAAAGAGGGTGAAGAAGAGTATAAAACTGCAAAAGGAAAAGGAGCCACTCCTGAAATACTGCAGTAAATCGCATGACAAAAACATTGCTTTCATTTCCTAAAGACAAGTTAGGACATGTTTTGGGCCCCTGTTTGGGCATTATCTACGATTGAATAAATCCCCATTTTATCACTTCTATGCTTGACAAATGATTCCATCTCTAAAATGTGATTGTTATACACTACAATCTCTCTGCCAAAGATAAAAGGATTTCAAGAATCTAATTCTTTATGTTACCGACCAAAAGGAAAGAAGGGACGAACCCTGGTTACTTAGAACTAGGCTTTTTATCAAAACTCAGGAAAAAGACGCTATCTCTGTGAGAACACTTAGGGTTAGCTTGCCCATTGTGAAAGTACAAACACAACAGGAGATTCATAAAAAACATCTCCATCGGATTCCTCTCCAAAACACCAAAACCTTCTTGAGAGAAAAATGCTCGTTGGGTAAAATATACACCCAAGCAAAAGTAAGAGCAAAGCCTGCTAGGACAAAGAAAAAGTGAAAAATGCAGCCTAGGCAAAAGTTAAGGCATTTGAAGGAAAGCTCGCTAGGGACTCAACCTCTACCAGGTAACCTAGGCAAAACTTAGAGCATGAGAGAAGGAAAAATCAAGAGTGACAACCCCCAAAGGTGGTGATCTTGGAACTACGTAAAAGGCCTGATTCCTTGATTGGGATACGTAGGCAGTCTCACATCGAGATATGGTCCGAGTATTTGGAAAGAAGGAAGAACATCAACATGTTTGTACTCAATGATAGGCATGGCTAACCCTGCGTATTGAGCTCGCAAAAGATGAGTTAGTCATTTTCCAGGGAGTTGGCAAAAACATAGACACGTAAGAATCATTGTTCGTCCTCTCTGACTCAAAAGCCGTCGACATAAGGGACCAAGCATTCTAACAAAACATGGCAAAGAGATTGCAGGAACAACAAAAGCAAATAAAAGAGCCTGAATCAAATTCAAGTGTAAGGAGGGAAAAACGCCACTTGGCTAAAAGCAAAAATCCAACTTCTTTAGGAAATGGAAGTAGCGGCCGAAGAATGGAACCCTCGGCCGAGTAATCCATTCCTCGGCCCATGTTTAAATCCAGACATTCACAAAACTTTGGAAAATATTGCATAAATATCTAATTTCTCATACATGCTGAGGATGCTTCAAATACAAACAAAAAAATACAAATGTCAAATTATCTGTTTTTAGAACTAACAAATACAGGTACAAGAGAGGAAAGGCTAGCTACTGCCCACGACCCCTCTTGGGCGCGGGACGAAAACGCTCAGGAACTGAGACACTGATACTCTGTCCCTCACCAGCCGTGGCATCTCCATCACCAGCTCCAGTACTCCCACCCTCGCTGACTCCAGCACTCTGGGTGACCGACACTGTCGGTACTCGCTCTGCTTCAAGCTGCAGAGACACAGGATATAGGCATTTAGTTTCACATGAAACGTAGGATGGAAAAAGAAGAGATCAAAAGATGTATACCGCAGCTATTCGGCCGCGCTGCCGTCGAGCCAAAGCCTCTACACTCTGAAAAGCACGCAACCATTCCTGGAAAACCCCAGCGGGCACCTGCAGAGGAAGTAATTGCATATACAATCAAGTAGGCAAGGAATGTTGAAGGAAACCGAAGCAGAATCTACAAATATTACCTGCTGAATCCCGGCAGGAAGCACGTAGAACTACGTAGTACACGGTGTCAGTGGCAAACGCTCCTCTTCTCCATTTGCATTGTGGAAAGAAATGGAACTGGGGGCCCGTGGCCAAACAGGAGGAGCAGCAGCAGCAGTAGTGGTAGGAAGGGTCAGTGAGGCCGAACAAAAGGCTGAGTAATCTCCCACTACGAGAAAACTCGTAGCTGGCTGTCTCTCAAGAGCAAGTAGTAAGCCCTCCCCGGTCAAAAGATGGGTCGATCTCATGCCAACAGGAGGAGGGAGAGGAACAAGCTGCAACGCCTCGGAACGTGGAAAGTACTAGCTCGCTACCCTCTCTCCAAGATACCAGGCTCTCGAAAATGGCCTCTCCAGAAGGAAGTGCTGGCTGTCCAACGCCCGAGCTGAGGTCAACTCCAGAGGAGCATCATCAAGTATCACGCCCCATGGGTCAAAACGCACCTATAACAAGGGAAATAGCATCAAAATGACAGAATGAGGAAATTGCACGAAAATCAGAGGATAAAGAAGATGTCATACCTGATCCACCGTTAGGCGATCCAAAACTCGCCTCCAAGCCAGCAAGTCCATGGCAGGCGACCGTGACCTCCGAACTCCCTTCAACCAACGGGCTGCCCGTGGAACAAACCTAGGCTCTTTGTGCCCAGTCGGAGGAGGAAACTGCAACAAGTGCTCAAAAGCCCAAAGCTACAAGCAAAGACGGAGAACATGAATAACAAAGATAGAAACAACAAGAGAATAATGCAGAAATCAAAATGTATACCTCAAGAATACGATGGTGTCCGCCAAGCGACAAACTAACTCCCCTGGAACAAGCACTGAGGTGTCCGTACAACGTGGCTAGGGCAGGAGTTCCCCAGTCAAACTCTGCTATGGTCTCTAAGTGCACCAAAGCAGCCAAGAACTGGACATGTACCGAATTCTCCTTGTTGCAAAACAAAGTTTGCCCAAGGAGATAAAGCAAGAAAGCTCGTACCAGCTGAGAAAGGGGAATCTCCGTTAGGATATCAACTTGATCAAACTCTTCCCGAAGCCAGGTATATGTGATATGGCCACTCTCTGACACAATGGGAACCTTCCCCAAAAGATATCCAAGGGCACCCTTCCGCTCATGGATCCGCGGGTCAATTGGAAGAGGATCGCCGCCTACTCTCAGGCCTGTGAGCAAAGTAAAGTCACCCGGAGTGATCATCATCTCCCCAGCCTCCGGAAGGTGGAAAGTGTTGGTGGTATCCCACCACCGCTCGACCAAGGATGTGGTCAATCCCAACTCCGCCTTCGGAAGATGGAAACCAAGTATCAAGGGCTCGAAGCCAGCCAAAGCAACTGCATCCTTGGCTTCCTGAGGAAGCCTCTCATACCACTCAAACACCTGGGGGCAGCTTCCCCACACACGCAGCCTCTCGTTTGCCTGACAAAATACGAAGAAGGAATCAAACACACAAGATATCGCCTATACAGGGGGCAACTTCTAGAACTCAAACTCCCTATCAAAATATCAAATTATCACTCTACGAAATCTCACATACAAAAATCATTTGACAGGATAAAATTCTACCTTCCTGTTGATGAAACCAAAGTGTTGCTCTGGCTCCCTGTGCAAAACCTCAGGTGGGATGTCACTGAGGGGAGGACGGTATCGCAAAGAACCACCACGCCCGACCAAGTGAGCCTGAGGAGCGTAAGTAGCAACGTCAAAAGGTGGAAGAATATCACCACCCACATCAGTAGAAACCTCGGGTTTAACCCCGGGAGGAATGGGTTGCGAGGAACTTCCCCCAACAGTGGCTCTGCGCCGACTTGAACGAAGAACGCGGGAACTTGAAATCCCACCAAGAGTCGCGGCCTCAACGGCCGGAGCTTTGCCCGTGTCCTTAGGCACGGCAGGAACATCAGATGATGGAGGAGGAGGCGGAGATGAGGCCATGGCAGCCAAGGGAAGGGATGACCGGAACTGTGGGGTCGAAGGAGAAACGACGGCGGTAAGGTGGGGGGTGGCAGCGGCCGACGAGGAGAGAGAGGAGAGAACGGCGGCGATCGTTTGGACAAGAGAAGAGAATGAGGAATGAAAGGAAGATATGACCCGCGAGATCGATTTAACTAAACTTAAAACGATTTCCTGGCTTTTGGCGTTCTCACGGCCGAGACATCCATTCCTCGACCGAGACATCAATTCTTCGGCCGAGAGATCGATCTCCTGGCCCCTTAATCAAATTCCCTCAGCAACAGCAGATTTTACTCGGTGCACTAGCTCAAGCCACTATAGACTTCTAAGTCCTCAACCGACCAAACAGCCTTGGGGGCATCCCCAAACCAATGCAACATAATCAAAACTAGCCTTGGGGGCATGCCCAGGCATCAAAGATCTCTCTCCACAAACTGCTGGCCTAAGCTCCTACCACGGCAAAATAGGACACCTGGCGGCTCTACACCTCCACCTACTAACTCAGCGGCTCTGAGTCCACTATTTCAACAGGCTCAAAGCCATGACAACCAATCTCAGCGGCTCAAAGCCCATCTCAAAAACATTCAGCAGCTCTACATTCAGTAGGCTCTATGCCTATATTTCAAGCGAACTCAGCGGCTCTAGGCCTGTATCAACTCAGCGGCTCCAGGCCCATATCAAATCAGCGGCCCTGTGCCTACCGTCTCTGCCACCTTAGCGGCTCGAAGCCCATTATCGACAGGCTCTATGCCCTTTATCACAACTCAGCGGCTCAAAGCCTATTATCTCAAGTGGCTCCAAGCCATCACCTCAACAGGCTCGAAGCCTACGTTTACTATCTCAGCAGCTCTATGCTCGCTATCACAACAAACAGACTCTACGCCTGTTATCACTCAACTTGGCGGCTCCAAGCCCCTTATCTCAACTGGCTCGAAGCCGTAACAAACCAACCCAGCGGCTCTAAGCCCATTGTCTCAATTGGCTCGAAGCCGTACACAATCAAAGTTCTTAACAGGTTCGAAGCCTGTATTCATCATCTCAACTGGCTCGAAGCCATAAACAAGCAACAGGCTCTAAGCCGCCCCAACAATCAAGACATCTATTCTCAGGCTCTACGCTTGAATGCTCAAAAATCTAACATTTTTGAATGCTCAAGCTCTATGCTTGGATGCCCAACCACTGTGTACTGGATGCTCAAGTTATACACTTGAATGCTCAAGCTCTACGCTTGGATGCCCAACCACTAAGTACTGGACGCTCAAAGCCTGTACTTTGAATGCTCGGATTCTGCCGTCCGAATGCTCGAGCTCTACGCTCTGAATGCTCAAGTCCGGAACTTGATAGAAGCTCTAAGCTTAAAACAAACACACATGCACGGGCCCGTGCACATTTGCATCAACATTTTCACATCGAGTCTGCATCATCATATCTATTTACATTTAACGAACAAGCATTGCACATATACACTCTGCATATCTCTCATGAAACAGGTCAACCCTGCAATCAACCGGCTCTATGCCTCGGTTTTATTGATCGGCCCAACGCCTCGATCCTTTGGCTCCACGTCAACACTTATGATGAGCAAGCTCCGCGCACAGACCATGCAAATGCAACCAGCTCTACGCTTCGGTTCATATCACGGCAAGCTCTAAGCTCCGACAACTCAGGCCCTCGCCTCAAGACTGCATACAGGCTCCACGCCTCAATTACTTCAGGCTCCACGCCTCAATCTAGTCACCTCAGGCTCTCGCCTTATGATCAACACCAGCTCCGCACTTCGGTCCTATCAATCACCTCAGGCTCTCGCTTTATGACCAACACCAGCTCCGCGCTTCGGTCCTATCAATAACCTCAGGCTCTCGCCTTATGATCAACACCAGCTCCGCGCTTCAGTCTTATCAATCCAATCCCCTAAGGCCTTCGCCTCAAGATTGCAACAGGCTCCACGCCTCGATTTCATCACTCTCCAGGCTCTCGCCTCATGACTACAACCGGCTCCGTGCCTCGGTTCCCTTATTACGCAAAGCTCCGTGCTCCATTTACTGGCCCTGCGCCCCCCCCCCCCCCCCCCCCACATCTCAAAAGCCAACCGGTGTCCAACTCATCCCAGCAGATGGTTTGGATTCCACCCCCATTACATCAATTCCTTCCAGCTCATTTGCAACGATAGGCTACTCTACCGAGCTCCTTTCAGTCAAAGTAAGGATGGTCAAGAAAAGCAAACGCACCTGCAGTGTACTGATCTACCCCAAAATAACTAAGGAAGCTCTCCGCAAAAACTCCCCCGGCAGCCCTGCGCTCCTTCAACTACTCTTCGCCAAAACCCTGGCTCAGTCTAGGTACGTCACACTACGGCTTTTTAAGCCCTAAGGTACGTCTTCTGTCTCTAACCCTCCAAACTTTTTGCTTTTCTTTATTGCCCGAACTACGATTGGTCTGAATTTCCCTTGTGGAATACGTAGGCAGCCTCCCTGCCCGACCATAACAAAACCTTTTTCGAAAACCCCTTGGAATAGTGGTTGGACCAAATTGAGTTGCTTTTTACAGCTTTGACTCTTACTCAAACATGTCTCGCGATCCGTCTGAGTTCAGTCAAAGATGGATCCTGTAGACACCCCAATTTGGCCTAACGATTATTTCAAGTCCCACCTTGGGACAATCCCGATGATGAAATGGACACAGTGATTGCTGATTGCCTCCTTGAGGACCTTAGGACTTTCGGTGAGAACTTTGAACCACTTAGAGGACCCAATTCAAAGCCATACAGCCTTTCAGACAGAAATACAGAAGCCTAGGAGAATCCATCTGACGGCCGTAACATCGATCTAACGGCCACAACATCAATCCCTCACCCGAGCAACCTGTTGCCAGCAAAATCTCCCTGAGAGATCAATTCCTCGGCCGCAAGATCTATCCTTCGGCCGAGACATCAATTCCACGGCCGCGACATCCTTTACTCGGCCGCCAGATCGACCTTTTTCCAGACTCTGGAACGTTCTGTCAGACGTTTGGTTTGATCCAACTACACTACCTTCCCGATGCGTTCGGGCTACGCTCAGAGATTACGACGTAGAGTTAGAGATGCATTGCAATTGCAGTTTCCATCTCATGATTTGATTGGCCGGAGTGAGTCATCCCTATGCCTATATAAAGGAGCCTTTGGGCTCCGAAATTAATATACCTTCACACTCAATCAAGCCACGAAACTCTGTCAAAATACTCCCTCAATCCCATACTTCAAAAGCCCTAACCTTCCGAAGGTAGCCGTCAATCCGGTGATCAAACCCCGAAGTTCAAACCCTAACTCTAGGGTTCTCGATCAAGCAATCAATCAATCACGCCCAATCCAATGCAATCAAGCAACTGAGGGATCAAGGTGGTGAGGCCCAACGGCCTCTGGTTTGCCCTATTTACTGTCCCTTTTTACTAATCGTAGTGTTTTGATTATCCGTTAATCTTTTCGTCTGGTGTGAGGAAGAACACCGACCGGGGCTTCGATCCCTCGGCCGGTATATCAAACCAGGAAGATCCCTCGACCATGACATCCATTCACCGGCCGCGATATCTATCTCCCTGGGACATTTTGTTTGCTTTATCTGCTTTCTGATGCATGCTCATTTATCGCACTGGCTCACTTTACTTACTGTTTAAAGGAATAAATAAACAGATTATGTGTTGGAATTAAACAAAGCATCTATACGTCTTATGTTGAATGATTATGGGCCAGTCTCACGACTGAGCAAAGAGGGGTGCCTAATACCTTCCCCTTATTGTACTTTTGGCTCCCGTATCCAGAATCTCTATCTGTTTTCCTAGTTTTAATAAACTAGGTGGCGACTCTATTTTGATGATAACCGTTATCATGTGGCGATGTTCCTAGCCATGAGAATGTCCATGATCTTGGTTTATGAAGTGGAACCAAACAAGCGTGATCAATCTGTATGGCGATGCCCCGTTTGGGAGGTGTCTACAGAACTGTTTTGTTTAAAAAGACTAAAATAACTGTGCCCCCTGTTTAGTCAATGCATGCTTTTCAAATGTTAATTCGATGCCCCTAGCTTTTTATTTGCTTATGTAATCATGAGATTAACTCCCTTTTTGTCGTGGTGAATTTTTGCAGAGAAATAGGAGATTGGAGGCTCGTGGAGGAGGCAAGGAGGTGCACAAGTGGTTCTTGGTATTGCCGGAGCCAGCCCGAGAGTTAGTGCGAGCTGCAGGTTTTGAGACGTTCATTTTGGGTCTCAACCTTCCAAAAATTGATTGGTCGTTGATGACTTCGTTGGTGGAGAGATGGTGGGACACTACCAACACATTCCACTTCCCATCTGCTGGTGAGAAGACGATTACTCCGGGCGATTTTTCTCTTCTGACTGGCTTGCGAGTAGGCGGAGCTCTTCTTCGGGTTGATCCCAGGCTTTAGGAGCGAGTAGGGGCTTTGGAGTGGTTCTTGGGAAAGGTGCCCCCTCTTTGTTCTCGAGGCCACGTTGACGTCGCTTGGTTGAGCAAAACTTTTATGAAGGCTGACATCCTTACTCAAGTGAGCATCGAACAGCTGACACGAGCCTTCCTTCTCTATCTCCTTGGGCAAACGTTGTTTGCCAACAAGGATGGTTCGGTGCATATGCAGTTTTTGGCTCCTCTGCAACACTTGGAGGCTATTCGGGAGTTTGACCGGGTAGCGTCTTCTTTGGCTACCTTGTATGGCAATCTTGGAGCTTGTTCACGAGACAAGAGTTTCATCCTCGGCGGTCACTACCGGGTGCTTTAGGTATTCACACTTTTCCTTTGCTTCTTTTCCTGTTTTTATTTCACATAGCATTGAAACTCTGTTAGCTAATTCATTTTCCAACTCTGGGCTTTCGAGCCTCTTCTCTAGTTTCCCCCTGGCACGAAGTATGAGGATGCAAATTGTATTCCTCGCTACGAGCGATGGTTCGCGGGCCAACGGAAGCCGCGGTGGCCTGTTCTGAGCCTTCTCGAGTGGCGGCGAGTTTTGGACCGATTGACGGTTGACCAGGTGCCTCTCTTTTCCCTTTGTATTCTTTGTGTTTAGATTTCCACATCCTTGTATTGTGGCTGATTCAACCTTGTTTGCAGGTGCATTTCGATCCTTGGAGTAGCGCACCTGAAGACGCTCCTCTTGCACGCTCCAGAGTCTTGGACCGTACTCACAGCTTGCTTGAGGGTATCTTTTGTCGGGCCTGGTACTTAGGGGATCGGGTGGCTAGCCAGTGGTGCCTGCGTGCTGAGGCTCTTCAGTTTGTTCCTCCTCCACCTCCGGCGTTGATGAGATCTACTTCTCCAGGCGGGGGATTATATGGAGTATTGCCGTCTTTTCTTGGCTCCTCCTATTGCTCCTTTAGCTGCTCCCGCTTGGCCACGGGCCCCTTCTTTTGTCTCTTTCCACTCAGATGATGGAGAGGAGGAATGATTGGTACATACTCCTTGCACGACCCAGCTTTATACGCTGCCAGCTGGGGTTTTACAGGTATCACTCTATTTCTGAACTTGTTTATCTATTGTATCTGGCGTTCCAGTGCTTGAAATGCTTGGTTTGTTTTCAAAGGTCCCTGCTGGGATAGCATAGGAGTGGCTGCACGCTTATCAGAGCGCGGAGGTTTTGGTCCAGAGATAGTGCCGTCAGATTCTTGAGGTACGGTTTTTCCTTTATGCATTTGTTTGTGCGTCTTCTCTTGAATCTGAGTGTTTACAAGCTTGTCCTTACAGCTTGAGGCTGAGTGTGTACCAATTGCTGGTAGGGAGGATGTGGGGGCTAGCGAGCAGTTCCCATCTTCACCTCAGAGGTCATCTCAGAGGCGCCGTCATCACTAGCTTTAGGATTTTTTCTTTTTTCTCTTTTCCTGTACATGGTTAGCAAAAGGACAAATAGAAACTGTATTTGTATAGTGAAAGCAACCACAATTTTGTTTATGAAATGAGAAAAGCTTTTCATGCCCCTTGAACACCTTATGCATGCGATAGTCGGAACATGGCTTCTTGAACATGTAATTGCTGTTTTTACCCAGAGTTTGAAAATATGCAGAAATCTTTGTGAAATATTGGCCGAGGAATTGATCATGCGGCTGAGAAATTGATCACGCGGTTGAGGGATCCATCCCTCGGCCGTTACTTCTGTTTTATTTTGGCCAAGTGGCTCCCTCCTTTCTCTTCCTTCTTATGCTTGGTTTTGATTTTGCCATATCCTATAGCCTTATTGCCAATTTTGGGAGTCTTTGAGATATCTTGTTTGTTGTATCAATGACTTTTGAGTCAGAAAGGATGAACGATAGTTCTTGTGTCTTTTGCTATTGTCAATCCCTCGAGAGAGGCATACTCATCTTTTGTGAGCTCAATACGCAAGGTTAGCTACACCTATCATTGAGTACAAATCTCTTGATGCTTTTCCTTCTCTCCAACTGTTTGGGTCGCATCTCGAGGTGAGATTGCCTACGTATCCCAATCAGGGAATTAGGCCTTTTACATAGTTCCAAATTACCACCTTTGAGGTTGGTTTTTCTTTTCACGTACTCTTGATTTTGCCTAGGTTACCTAATGGAGGTTGAGTCCCTAGCAAGCTTTTCTTCGAATGCCTTGATTTTTGCCTAGGCTGCATTTTTGCGTTTTCTTGCCCTAGCAGGCTTTGCTCTTACTTTTGCTCGGGTTGCTTGGTTTACCCAACGAGCGTTTTTCAAGGGGATTTCTGTACTTTAAAGAGGAATTTTAGTGGAGGTTGTGGGCTACCTGCCCGAAAAATAACACGTGTATTTTCCCGCGTTTTGAAGGAAAATGGATGTTTGAAGAGTCGCCACCCGAATTTGCGGTATATCGCCCGAGAAACCGTTTTTGTTCCGAAAACAGTTGATTTGAAATTGAAAACCAGAGATCGTTTTGAGGGTCCGGAAGCCACATTACGAGGGGGGAAGGGTTTTACGGCACCCCCCTCGCCCGATTCGAGATCGGTCTCTACTAAATGTTTGTGGGATTTTTAAAAGGGATTTTGTTTCATTTAAACCAATTAGCAAGTATCCGCAGTTATAACAGGTAAGCAGTGCATGCATGTGCAGTTGTGCAGGGGGAATGAAATGATGGGGTAACGGTGAGCAAATGCATGAATGACAGAAACTGAGGATCTGTCACTGACTTCACTCTCGAGCGCTCGAGAGAAGTCCCGAGCGCTTGGGAGTTCTGACACTCAACCTGCAGATTTTGTTAGAATAGGCGGAATACAATGCAAAGCTGGAAACTGAAATGGTATTAAGTACACTACTGGCTCAGCAGAGGATTTGAAAGACGGAGCTAAACTTTCAATCTTTCAGATCATGCATCCCTGCCCCAACAAGACTAAATCTACAAATTTAAAAGAGCAACAGGCCACACTAATGCATGCAGAGACCAGATAACACAGCAGACTGGAAAATGGGAAGCAATGACATGCATGCACTCCCGAGCGCTCTGGAATGGTTCGGAGCGCTTGGGAGTGAACTGCATATCAGCTTACCCTCAAACAGGAAATGGCACTGACTTGACATGCACACACCCTTGTTTTGGTATTTCCCAAGAGGAAAACATCTTTTAATCTTTAAAAGCAAGAAGCCTTATTCACACATGAAGACTTTGTGAGAAAATGGTTATGTTTTAGTGGAAAACGACTTCCTTGTGCATGCATGCCAAAATAAAACCATTTAACTTAAGAGTGCACCCCATTCCCAACCTGCTATGTGACAGAGGACCATGCATGGAACTGGGAACAGTCCCGAGCGCTCTGGAGTACTCTCGAGCGCTTGGGAGTGTTTCCAGTAAGGGTTTTATGAAAACATTTTTTTTTGTACCTCATTGCTCTTGTTTTTACACTAGGGTCTCCCAACCATGCACCCAGTATTGAATACTGGGTCAGGCTGAGAGACCCCCCTCAGAAGGGATGAACAGCCCTTTAGTTGTGATCAAAGGTAAAAGTTTCTACCTTTTCCTTGAACTTTTGCTCCTTGGGATGACTTTGAAATGTGGATGAAGAGAGGAGAGTGCAAGAGATCAGAAGTGTATTCTGGATTTCTTGCCCTTTTCCTTGGTGATTTCTAAAACCTTTGAAGTTTGGAAGGTGAGTTTGGAAGTTTTTGGTTTGTAGCTAGAGAGAGAAAGAGAGCAGAGAGTAAGGGTTCTTCTTGGATGAAAATTTCGTGGCCCTCTCCTCTGCTGAAAACCAGTCATATATATAGGCAAAATAACCTATGGTTTTCAAATGAAATGGTTTTGAATAAAACACTTTTTTAATGGGAAAATCTTTGGCCTGAATCTCTGCCACCAGAGGTTGAGTGTGGATCGAGCTATCGGCGGGCTCAATGTGGTGGTAATGATGAGATGCATGGTGAGTGGGTGATACTGCCATCCATTGGGCAACAGATCAGTCTCGAGCGCTCGGGATAAATCTCGAGCGCTTGGGACCTCACTCTCGAACGCTCGAGAGTGAGCCAGGCCAGAGGTTTTGGAAAATGGTTTTGAGCGCTCGAGACTACTCCCAAGCGCTTGAAAATGCTTTTGACCATTTTAATTCCCTTTTCAAATCTTCCAAGGAGCAAAGTTCCGATCGGTACCAGGCTTGTTTCAATCCAAAGTCATCATCGGGGAGCCTCCGGGCCACAAGTCAAGGATTTTTGAAGAGTCCAAATTGGGGTGTGTACAGAGGTGTTTCTATGAATCTCCTTTGTGTTTGTACCTTCGTAATGGGCGAGCTAACCCTAAGTGTTCTCACGGAAATAGCGTCTTTTCTCTAAGTTTTGACAAGAACCTAGTTCTAAGCAACTAAAGTTCATCCTTTCTTTTTCTTTTGTCATTGACCATACATGCAAAAAGACGATAGCATATGGCAATTGCAATTTGAATAAGCATAGTCTAGAAAATGAAACAGGAACTCACTTAGCAGAAATGAAATGCCCAAACAGGGGCCCAAAACATGTTCTAGTTTGATTTAGAAAACGAAAGCAATGTTCAATGTTTTTGCCGTGTCATGACTTCTCAGTTACTACAGCATGTCAGGATCATTTTCTTTGCCTTATCGCAACTTTATACTCTTTTCCACCCTCTTCTTTGTGTGGGCAAAATGCCCTTAGGAAATTCCAGTTTCCCAAAGCGAGGCACAGAGCCTGGATCGAGCGAGCGCGAGCGCAGATTGCAAGCGCTTGGAATACAGAGTCGCCACTCGGGTTTAAAGGTCCGACACCCAAGGAACCGTATTTCGAAGCACCTACCGTGCTATTTGATTTGAAAAAGTGAAAACACCAGTCCGTCATAATCATATCTGGGTTCGGGAGCCAGGTTACGAGAGGGCAAGGGTTTTAGGGCACCCCTTTCGCCCAATCCGGAGATCGGTCTCTACTTAGGCATTTTGTGAAAACTTTTGTGATTCTTCTTTTATTAATTGATTTTTTGCCAGTTAGGGCAGGGGAACAGTTAATCGGGAATTAAAACTGTAACAATTTGCAAGATGTGATTAATATAGCATGGATGGATGGAACGCTGGAAAATACATGGGATAAAACCCAACACTGTGATCAAACACCAAAACATTGCCTTATATGAATTTGGCACAAACAATGGCCAACTTGCATGTATGGATCTACGTGCATGCAAGCCCTCCATCGCGCGACAAACCCATACACACGCGCGAGTGTTGATGCTTCACCAACAGTTTGAATTTTATCCCCTTTTGGGCTCTGGAAGGACCAGTGCACACCCAGGGGCAAACCAAGCAGTTTATGCGTGTTGAAAGTAAATAATTATTACAAACAGAATGAATAAAATTGACTTACAACCCTTAAACAGTGAGGGTATTAAAACAAAGGCCAAGAGCCAAGTTGCCCATGTAAAGGCAGCCTCTGGAAATAGGATAACCATCGCGCAACAAAGTCGGTTCCACGCGCGTGGGTCATGACTGGATTTCCAGGAATTGCTTTTGCATGCTTGGGCTCTGAGACATGTTCAGAAGCAACCCAGGGGCATTCCAAACTAAACAGAAAGGAGATCTAATCTAAGTTAAAGATATCATCATGCAAATCAGAAGATCAGTTTTAAGCATGCAACACAGTGACTTATTGTATAATAAAAACAGGAAATGACTAGTATCGCCAGCCCCACGTGGACCATCGCATGCAACTTGTGACAGTCGTGCGCGTTTTGGGGTCCATCGCGCGTTGGAGTACTAGTCAAAGGTTCTTGTAACCCTACTGACTTTAGGGCCAGGACTGGTATTGATTACCAGCCTTGGCCCTGCCAGCCCCCCTCAAGGATCAAACAGTAAACAGGCAATAAGTTATACCTTTGCTTGAGTGGTTTGAAAATGGATTGAACAAGGTTGTAGAGCTTGTGAAATGAGTGTATGGAAGTGGCTTGAACAATGAATTAACAAGGGTTTTGGAGATTGTGTAACCTTCTGTGCTTGAACTTTGGTAATTTTTGTAACCCTTAGACTTGAAAGAGTAAGGGGGTACTTATAGGAAGTAGGAGAGTGCTTGGTGGGTGGCAAACTAGGCTAAACAACCAGCCAACAAGGCTGGTCAACCTCACTTGGTGGAGAAGCAAGCCAACAAGGTGATGGGAGTGGTTGTGTGGGTGGAGCAACCCACGCAGCCTGTAGAACATTGTACTGTCGACGAAAACGGGGTTCCACAGCCCCACAGGCCACCTGATGATTACAAAATCCAGCTGGAAAAAGGTGATGGGGACAGGCGTTGAACATCGCGCGTGAGAGTGGAACATACGCGCGAGTGGGCACACAGCCGCGCGATGGTCAAAGGTCAAAACTTTGACTTTGACCAACACCTGGCAATCCCACCAACGTGTGAGTGAGCCACAATAACGCGCGACGGTCAAACCTCGGCTAGGGTTTGGACTCAGGGTTTTGGGGTTAAAAAGGGATAAAAGGGGTTTCACTCGTTCCAAGTTCAAACCTTTCCATACTCAAGACTGTTTTTTATTTGATTCATCATCGGGGAAACAAGACCGAAAAATGAAGTAAAACAAATGGGAGACCCAAATTGTGGTGTCTACAGTAGTCCCTCTTTGATGGCACGCTGAACACCATTGACTGGTAGGGGTAACGTCAAAGATTTCTAGACACCCATCAAATCCGCCCAAAAGCTGAAGATACCGTGCACCAATGGGGGCGAAGAGCAGATCGAATGTTGACGCAAACTCTCCTGGGGAACAATTGAGCTGGACGGATGGATCGTTGCGGATTTGAAAGTGGACAGATGGACCATCGCTGATTTGAAAGTGGACGGATAGATCGTCACTGATTGAAAGTGGACGGATAGATCGTCGCTGATTTGAAAGTGGACGGATAGATCGTCGCTGATTGAAAGTTGGACGGATAGATCATCGCTGATTTGAAAGTGGACAGATGGATCGTCGCTGATAGTAGACTGGACTTAAGTGTGCGCGGGCAGACCACTGCTAGGGATACAAAAATGTTCCGGATTGAGAGTATTAGCTTCAACACGATCAACACAAATTGTTGCAAGATCATAACAAGAACTCATAGGCCAAAATGAGGGATAAATGAGATCGGGCCAGGCTTAGAAGCCAGATTGGGCCTGAGGCCCATGCTGTCCATCGCGCGATGGAGTGACTCCCGCGCGCGAGAGAGGCTTGTCAGAGTGTTGATCTGGAACAGGCCTAAACTCAGCCCAAGCCTATTCCACGCCTTTAAACTTCCGCGGGACATACAAAAGCAGTTTTCAGTCGGCTTCGAAATTCAAAACTCCCTTCAAACCTCAAACTCTCTCTCAATCTCTCCCTAAACTTTGATTGAGTCACCAAATCGGGAATCCAACTCACCCACGCTTACCCAAGGCAGACAACGGGAACAATGGTGGCGGAGGAGAGGTTGTGTACCAATCGGAGGACCGAGGGGGCCCTATGGATGTCGAAACAAGGGATCAACAGCCGATGGAGGCCGTCGGGGATGCTGGTGCAGTAGTTAGAGGCGGCGGAGATGGTGAACAAGGCTGCAAGCAGGAGGTTGGCCATGGCGGCAACGAGCGCGTGCCGGAGACTGGGCCTCGGGCAACAGAGGAGGCTGGGACCGTGGGGGTCCAATATCAAGCCATTGGGCTCGAGTACAGTGGCAGGGAACCCACCTGTGGTTAGTGAGAGTACGGGCGGTGCTGGAGGCAGTGGTGCCAGATGTGGTGCAATCGAGCCGAACGGGTCTCCGCCGAGGGATTCAGAGAAAGGTAAGGGGGCCGTGACCGAGGAGGAAGAGACCACGGAGACCCCGTTTGTGTATCAGGAGGAGGATGTGCTCTTTCGACCCGCGGCGACGTCGTCGAGCCATAGGCCAGTCACCAAGCATGACGTTGCTGAGTACTTGAGCGACGAGGCTTCAACGAGGCTCTTTAAGGAGAACCCCGCGATCAGAATCGTGGTCTTGGAGGCCAAGGAAGAGCGGGCGAGGGCAATAGCAGCCTCGGAGGTGGCGGAGAGGGCCGAGAAGAAGAGAAAGGAGAACGAGGAGCCCTTGAGAGATATGGAGGCCGAGGAGAGAGCCGGAGCAGAGGCACAGAGGCCTAGGATGACAGCAGTGGCGGAGGAAGGAGCCGTGACACGCCTTGACTCTTCTGCAGAGGCATATGTGCCTCCCATGCCACACTTGTTTGTGCCGTCGGGCTTCGCGGCTTACGCGCCATAGCAAAGAGAGTATGATACCGAGCTCGTGCTGAGGGACCCCAAGACTCATATTTCAAACACCTGGACAGAGGTATATTCTTGGAAAACCCCCTTTGTAGTTTAATTTCACATTCTCTTGCACATACTTGAACTTAGAACAACATACAATACTCCTGAGTTGAAACATGCCATGACGATACACTCCTTGTAACGTATACCATGCATATAATAAATTGAACCAACCATCTGTTGTAGACTGCATTGATTACCTAGAACTTGAAAATGAAAGCCCTGTATACTGACAATATCCCCTGCTGCTTGTCTTTGTGTTTGAAACAGGCGAGAGTGAGGCAAAGGGACATCCGCGGCTTTGGGGGCACGTGTAGCTCCCTAGAGCTATACGAGGGACTGTCGGAAAGAGTGAGGTGATTGGTGGATGAGGCGGGTTTTGGCGAGTTTATACGGACGTTGTCCCTGGTCAGAAATGACCATGCAGTTCTGGTTGCGCTTGCAGAGAGGTGGAGGGATACCACCAATACTTTCCACCTACCTCCCGGGGAGCTGACAGTGACACCCACAGACTTCGCGGCGATCATCGGGCTGAGAGTCGAAGGAGAGCCTATCCCATTTGACTCGGGAATTCAGGAGGATCGGGCAGCTCTGGAGTGGTTTTTGGGAGAAGTACCCAAGATTGAGGAAGGGATGGCGAGGTATGACTAGTTCAAGAGGTACCTGAAGAAGAAGGTGACCAACGACCATGAGGCGGAGCAGATGGCCAGAGCGTACTTGTTATACCTCTTTGGTGCTTCCTTGTACCCGAGCAGGAGGAGCAAGGTGCACCTGTCGTACTTGCCGGCGTTGAGGGATCTGAGGACGGCCTCACGCTTTGACTGGGGTGGAGCAGCACTTGGTGCAACCTATGGCTTCTTGGGTGACTCATCTAGGATAGAGCAGAGCACCGCTGGCTATTAGAGGATCTGGGAGGTATAATTTCAACATAACAAAGTATAATTTCGATTACACTTGTTCATTTGGTTGCATAGCTTGCTTGACTGCTTTATTTGGATTATTGTATATCCTATGACTGACATTTATGCATGTTTGAATATTGCACAGCTCTGGGCCTATGAAGTGTTGCAGATGTATCCGCCGAAGTGCAAGCATCCTGACTTGAGCACCCTCCCCCGCGCGCTGATATGGAGCAAGGCAAATATGGGGACGAAAGAGGGGAGAGGCGACCTCAATGCCTTTAGATTGTACTTGGACGAGCTCAGGGCCTCACAGGTATATCACAAACCCCTATAATCAGACATGTATTCCTTTCATTGCTTTAATGCTATCGTTGATCAATTGTGTGCATTGCCTATTCGCTTTGTCTGTAGATCAACTGGGACCCTTAGAGAGTAGCAGGGCCAGAGCCTGAGTACTTGGCCTGGAGTAGGACTGTTACGGCTAGCAGGGTGCTGCTGGAGTTGGCCTTCGGCTGGCAATGGTACTTGGGGGATCGAGTGACCCGCCAGTCACTTGGTTACTCTGAGTTCCAGGTGCCAGGGCCACTCCCACCCCGGGCTTCACATACGGACGAGTACACACGGGTCGAGCTGGAGAGGTTCACGCAGCCGAATGCTAAGCTGACACGCTACCTGCGTCCTGAGATGGACTACGCCACTTACCAGAGAGACCACTTAGCGGGGCCGCTCAGGATTCGAACTTTCAGAGAGGTGCGGAGCCAGGCCTACGGAGCCGCTGAGGAGAGAAGGGCTGCTGGAGAGAGACAGAGAGGAGGCGAGGGCCGTACGAGGCGGAGCTTGAGTGGTCCAGTGGTAGATGGACCACCTGAGTTGCCATGGAAGATCCCAGTGGTGGATAACTAGGGAAATCCAGCAGAGATACACCTTGTGCCAGCCAGGGTTGAGCCTACACCAGTGACTGTGCCGGTAAGACCTAGCTTCCATTATTGCATTTCAATACACCTGAACCATTGTTGAACAGCTTGATAATGCCAAGATGTATTTGCAGGTGCCAATTGAATGGGTGAACGAAGCTATCCGTCGCTTGCTGGTGCTGGAGAACGTAATTAGAATAGCAGTGAGCGGCTTACCACTGGAGTTGCACTACCCAACACCGACCCCACTACCGGCTCAGCCAGCAGCTATTCAGAGGACTCAGGTATACATTTCGGAAAACGATACATTCCTGCTTTCAATACATATGATCTGCACCTGCTTTTGATACATATATGCTTTGATAGGCCTTTGATAACTCATAGAATGTACCTATTTTCAGTATTTGATACACAATATGCACAATGTATACTAATGCTCTAAATGAAATAACAATGCACGCACAGGGAAGGGTGGCTTCTAAAAGGAAAAGCACACGGGACCTTCCACAGAAGAAGGTGGCAGTGAGGACTCCTGCACCTCCGGTCACCACCCGTCGACAGACGAGGAGCTCACAGTCAGCAACTGCAAGTCAGGAGGCAGCGAGAGAGGCTGTGGCACGTGCAGAGATGCGGTATAGAATCAAGATGCGCAAGAAGCCATCTCAAGATGAGCCGGTCCACAAGAAACGGTTGATTCTACCTGCATCCTCTGAGGAAGAGGAAGAGAGAGAAGAAGAAAGAGAAACGAAAGAAGAGGGAGAAGAGGACGAGGAGCGCTCGTCCACCAGCAGTGGCTCTGACGACTCCGTTGATGATCCAGGGTACAGGAAAGACCCTGAGGAGAGAGACGATGATGGTGACTGGCTTGCAGAGGACTGAGGACTACCACCGAGCCTCCTTTTACTTTCTGCATTTTTGATTTTTTGCTCTCGGGCCTGCCTGCCCAAGTAGATAGCTTGATAGAGGGCCAGCATGCCCTAGGTTGACATTAGAGAGTAATTTTGGGGCCTACGTGCCTTTTTGACTTGCGGGCGAATGTGCCCAAGTAGGCATGATGCTTTTGATTGGCCGAAGTGCCGCACATTCTGTTCAGCTTCACCATTTTGACATGGATATGGCATAGCAGTTGATATAAAAATTTGCATCTTCTGGTTTATTAACTCTTGTAATGGATAAAAGAGAACAAAACCAACCGCTAATACCAAACTTGCATTGATAACATACTGAGACTGTGCACAGACACACACATATGTACAAACATGACTAGCTCACAAAGAAATGGGAAACATGTCCCAGGATACGACCAGGACACAAGGATACGGGAAATATAATGAAATTTTGGGCATTAATGAGCCAAAATCCAAAACACTTCACTTTAGACAAAACTGACGCTTCTGAAAGTCAAACATGCACAACATGACCAGTACAAACCGACGGAACTGAGGAAAACGTCCCGGGAAAAAATTTAGACCGAAAAATGCTCAAAATAACGCAAAAACGGACACAAAACCTCAAAAACGACCCAATTATGTCCCGAACTGAAACCGACACCCCCATACAGTCACATAACATCCACGTGACTTGCATGGCATGATAGAACTTGGCAAAAACCCTCAGAACAAATTTTGACCATTCGAAACCTCGATTTGAACTTGAAACGGGCTGCCGAGGGTCCAAAATCTTCGTTAAGCGTGACATTTCGAATCCGATGCTTGGGCACAGTCACATATACTTATAATGACTTGCTGGAATCACCAAAAGTGCAAAAAGACCCTTGGAACGAAAAACGACCAAATGAGATCAGTAGCTGCCATAAACTGACCAATTGCAGGTTGCAGACACGCGCGAGGAACTGGGTCCAGCACGCGAAGTAACGATCTCTCGCGCGATGGAGTGGCACAGTCGCTCGATGATCAGTCTCTGCCAGGCTACCTTTGTTTGACCAAATCACTCCTTTAAGGCTCAAAAAGCCTTGTCATCTCCCCAAACGTCTTGCAGACTGTTTTGAAGTTGCAGAAGAGGGTGTCCTTGCATGGCAAGGTGTTAGGACACCTTGCATGGAGTTTATCCCTTGGCACGAGAACCAAGGACGATATTTCCGAAGACTTGCCTATAAATGGGAATTGCTAGCAACATTGTAGGGTATACCTTCCCTTTGTAAGCACAAAATTTCTCCCATTACCGAAAATGGAAAATCCGTTGGCCGCCATACTCGACCCTTGGCTAATGAGATCAGAAACTGTTGATTGGGAGAGAGTCCTCGATCCCGAAGCTTGGCCTCAATTCGTGATCTCCGCTATGTGAGACCATGCCCCGAGCTTCTTGAAGCAACCATGGGTTACTGGGATCCAGCTACACATGTCTTTCGGTTTTATGATGACGAGATGTGTCCGTGTAAACACCTCCCAAACGGGGCATCGCCATACAGATTGATCACGTTTGTTTGCTCGATTGGTTGCTTGCTTCATAAACCAAAATCATGGACATTCCCATGGCTAGGAACATCGCCACATGATAGCGATTATCATCAAAACAGAGTCGCCATCCAGTTTATTAAAACTGGGAAAATAGACAGAGATTCTGGGCACGGGAGCCAAAAGTACAATAAGGGGAAGGTGTTAGGCACCCCTCTTTGCCCAGTCGTGAGACTGGCCCATAATCATTCAACATAAGACATATACGCACTTTGTTTAATTCTAACACATAGTCTGTTTATTTATTCCTTTAAATAGTAAGTAAGGTGAGCCAATGCGATAAGTAAAGCATGCGTCAGAAAGCAGGAAAGCAAACAAAACTGTCCCAGGAAATCGATTACTCGGCCGGTGAATAGATATCACGGCTGAGTAATCACACTGGTTTAATGTACCGGCCGAGGGATCGAAGCCCTGGTCGGTGTTCTTCCTCACACCAGAATGTACGATTAACAGATGATCAGAAAGTTATGATTAAACGTAAGAACGATAAATAAAACAAACCAGAGGCCGTTGGGCCTCACCACCTTGATCCCTCAGTTGCTTGATTGCCTCGGATTGGGTGTGATTGACTGATTGCTTGATTGAAAATCCTAGGGTTAGGGTTTGAACTTCGGGTTTGATCGCCGGATTGACGGCTGCCTTCGGGAGGTTAAGGCTTTTGAGGAGTGGGTTTGAGAGAGTATTTTGACAGAGTTTCATGGCTTGAGAGAGTGTATTCTCTAATGAATTTCGTGTGTTTATTTTCGGAGTCCAAAGGCCCTTTATATAGGCAATTGGTGACTCACTCCGGCCAATCAAATGGCACGATTGCAATTGCAATTGCAATGCACCTCTAACTCTACGTCGTAATCTCTGAGCGTAGCCCGAACGCATCGGGAAGGTAGTGTAGTTGGATCAAACGTCTGAAAAAACACATTCCAGAGTCTAGAAAAAGGTCGATCTGACGGCCGAGTAAAGGATATCACGGCCGAGTAATGGATGTCTCGGCCGAAGGATAGATCTTGCGGCCGAGGGATTGATCTCTCAGGGAGATTTGGCTAGCAACAGGTTGCTCGGGTGAGGAAATGATGTTAGGGCCGTGGGATCGATGTCACGGCCGACAGATGGATTCTCCTAGGCTTCTGTATTTCTGTCTGAAAGGCTGTATGGCTTTGAATTGGGTCCTCTAAGTGGCTCAAAGTTCTTACCGAAAGTCCTAAGGTTCTCAAGGGAGCAATCAGCAATCACTGTATCCATTTCATCATCGGGATGGTCCCAAGGTGGGACTTGAAATAATCGTTAGGCCAAATTGGGGTGTCTTCAGTCCAACGGTGGAGGAGTTCCAAGCAAATCTCCGAGGCTTCACCAACTCACCTTATCTTGCTGTTCCTCTGTTCCAAGAGGACATGGAGCCCCTCTTACGGATGACCCTCAACATATTCGAAGAGTTATCGGCAAGTATACTTCAGAATGACGAACTCAACATCGTTCGTCTCATTGAGCTGTATGGTCCGAAAGGAGCCCTGGGGGACTATGTTGGACCGGCTCACAGACGCCTTGTGCTTTCAACTTGCGTACTAGCTGCCTATATGCTGATTCCCACTAATGGAAGGGTTAGCCCTAGCTTGGTGACCGTCGCCCTGCAGATGGAAGATCAGAAGAATGTTATGCCTATAGTCTTGGCGGAGACCCTCATGGGTTTGGATTTAGTCAAGAGAGGCCAAGCAGACTCATACAGTGGATGCCCTCTCCTGCTCTAGGTAGGCTCTCACTCAACTCACCTTTTTCTATTTGCACACTTTTCGTTTTACCTCGACGCTCAGGTAAGGATCGCACGACAAACCTTACTTGTTTTTTCACTCAGGCCATATCTGGCTCCTTACTTGTTTTTTACACTCTTGCAGCTTTGGCTCTTGGATAAGATAGGCGCACTTCAAGCACCACCGATTGGTTTCGATTATCTGCCCAGACATTTGGTTGAGAGACAAATATTGTACCCAGAGTTACTGGCAGGGGAGTGGCATGCTTTCCTGAATGACATGGATTCTGAAGACCTCGTCTGCAGATGTCCTTGGCTAAACCTCCCAGAGATGACTGTCGCTTTTGCCGGGTGTGAGAGAGTGGTAATTGCCAGACTGGCGAGCTTCACCTTTTACATTCCCGAGCGCATACGCCGTCAACTAGACCTGAGCCAAGGAAACCAACGTTTTGGAACAGCAGGCTTTGAGCCTCTTGATTTCGATGCTGAAAACTTGCATAACTACCGGTGCGGTTGGCATGACAGGGAGCTGAAAGGACCTCTCCCAGGCTTCAAGACATGGCTAGAGAGTCGCTACGTGAATTGGCTACATGTAGAGGTCAAAGCAAGATCAGGGGGATATTACTGAATCCCAAAGAAACCAAGTTTGTATCGAGAATAAGCTCAAAAACCGTTAGGTTGTTCGAGCTGTTTGCTTTACTTTTGAACCCCTGCTTTGTATGCCGTATGGCCTTTATGCCTGGCATGTTTTATGAAATAATGACTTGCACAGTAGAAGAACTTGGAAATTCTCTCCTTGAGGGATCGAAACCATCATTAAACATGCGATTTGTCAAAACAACGCTTTGACACAGTCATAAATATCCATAATGATCTGCTGGAAGTGTTGGAAGCTCAAAAGTTGGCTCGGGACAAAATGTGAAAAATCACCCCCCAAAAGGCAATAGCCTGTTTTTCTGGCAGGAAAAATCTGATCTATCACGCGTTTAAGAGACATGGATGCGCGCGTATCACTCACACGCGCGAGTAACCCACACCGTTGCGTGATGGAGAGACTCTGTTACAGTTGCCAAGCTTGACTCATCCGGAAATTAAAGAGTTGCAGGCCTTGTCATCATTTTTGGCTGTCCAAAAAGACCTCTAGGACGTCCCATAGGTGTACCCTTGATTTGAAGGGAGTAGGACACCTTGCTTGGATATTTCCCTTGGGACAAATAGGATATTTCCCATTCCTTGGCTATAAAAGGGCATATCCCTGTGAATGGAAGGCATCTCTCAAGCAAGAAAGCTCCATATATCCCTTTTCATGGCAAATCACCTACCAACCCTAATTGGCCCATGGCTAGAAGAATTTGTTGCCAGCGACTGGCTATGCTTTTGGCTCCACAGGCTGGCCGCCTTCCACTTCCTTCGAAGCATAAGGCTCCACCCCGAAATCTTGAGAGCGGCCCTACGGTTCTGGGACCCAGACATCCATGTGTTCAGATTCGGGGATAATGAGTTGTGCCCGACCGTGGAGGAATTCCAGGCATACCTCCAGGGTTTCGCTTCCAGTGTGATTGTCGTGCCGCCTTACAGAAAAAGCATGCCAAAGCTTCTGAAAACCAGTCTGAACATCTCAGGAGGAGCAGCCAACAGTCTGCTGATTGGCGGGCAAATAAACGTCATGCGCCTGATGGAGTGGTACGGGCCCGAAGGCGACCCAGAGGACAACGCCACGCAGGCTCGGCGCCGATTTTCTCTGTCAATCAGTGTACTAGCCGCGTTCTTGTTGGTGTCTCCAGATGGACGGGTTGATCCCTCGCTAGTGAGTGTTGTCGCTCAGCTGGGCGCTCGAAGGAACGTGGTGCCAATGGTTCTCGCAGAAACGCTCATAGGTTTGGATTTGGTTTCTACCGGCCAAACAAACATATTTAGCAGTAGTCCACTCCTATTGCAGGTAAACTCTCACTCAGCTCACCTTTTTCTGGCTTTCACACATTCTGCTTTTACCTCAACTCTCAGCTAAAGGCTATATTAGAGCTCCTTACTTGTTTTTTTTGCTCAAGCTTTATATGGCTCCTTACTTGTCTTTTCGCTCATGTAGCTGTGGCTATCAGACAAACTTGGGCTACTGACAGCCCTAAGGCGAATTGGCCCCACCTGCCCAGTTGAATGCATCAGCGAGGGATGATTTACCTGGAGATGTCAGAAAATGAGTGGTATGCCTTCATGAACGAGATGTCGCCGAATGAAATCGTCTGGAGGCACAAGACACTGAACATTCCGGACATGGCCATGAACTCTACAGGCTTCGAGAGAATGGTGATTGCGGGGCTGTCCAGCTTTACGTTCTACATTCTAGGACGTATCCTCCGCCAACTAGGAATAAGCCAAGGGCTACACCGAGCCGAAGGGGAGACCTTTCACATCCCTGCATTCATAGCCCAAAACCTGACCGGATATGAACATAACTGAGGTCTGCGACAACTTGGCGGAGCGGATCCAGACTTCAGCACAGGACTCAAGCAACGCTACAAAGCATGGCTAAGGAAAGAAGTCGCAAGGAGACAAAATATAGGCTGACTCGCGACAAGACTCCAATGAACTAGAATAAACTGTGAGCCTATTAGGGCCTCTAGCATTTCATTCTATTTTTATGCTTAACTGTTTTAAAGACTCTGCTCAGCCTGTGTAATAGAAATAGTAGTTTGAATAAAAGCGAAAGATCAAGAACTTTCTCCTTTTGGTCCAAATGTTGAACACCGCGCCGCTTTGAACATTGAGGTACACCCTGGAATAGGAAACCATGGATCAAGTTGATTGACTGTGACCGAATCTCACAGAGAGATTGCCTACGTATCCCTTTTCAAGGAATCAGGTCGCACGTAGTTCAAGCTAAGGTTCGCTTGTGTATTTTGTCTCTCCTTTTACGCTCTAATTTTTGCCTAGAACTGCCTTCACAGGTTTTCAGTCTAGCGAGCTTTGATTGATTGCCTATTTATTTTTGCCTAGATTGCCCCCTTGGGTTTTCAGTCTAGCAGGCTTGCTCTAATTTTTGCTTGGAACAGCCCACCCTTGTGGTTTTCGGCCCAACGACCATCTCTCAGGGATAGTAACGTTTGAGTTGGTCCATGTTGACCAGAGTGTTGAACTCGTTGCTGTCCAGGTCGATGAGCTAAGCCGCTCCACCTGAGAGGATGGTCTTGATAATGTAAGGTCCCGAACGCTTTGGACGGAACTTGCCGCGTGGATCGAAAATAGGAGCCCGGATTTCCTTTGTAACCATATCCCCCTCAACCAAGTCTCGAGACTCTACTTTCTTGTTGAAAGCCCGAGCAATTCTTTGCTGATACCCCTGAACAGATACAAGGCACAGAGCCTCCTCTCATCAAAGAGCATGAGTTCAACGAATCTCCCACTGAGCCATTCGGATTCTGTGAGTCCACATTCTGTTATGATCCTCAATGACGGTACCTCAAGCTCGATGGGATGCACAGCTTCCATCCCGTAGACTAGGGAAAAGTGGGTTGCCCCCGTTGATGTTCGAATCGACGTACGATACCCCAAAAGAGCTAGAGGCAGTTGCTCGTGCCAGTCCCTGGCAGACTCTGTGGATTTCTTGATGATTGTCTCAACGTTCTTGTTAGCCGCCTCAACTGCCCCATTTGTCTGAGGGCGATAGACTGTTGAATGATGGACTTGAATCTTGAATTCATCGAAAAGTTCCAAAACCCTGCCTTTGAAATGAGTCCCATTATCTGACACAAATGCTTGTGGGACACCGTATCGATAGATAATGTTCTTCCTGATAAACTGGGCAACTTGAACTGCAGTTAAGGTTTTGTAAGATTCGGCTTCTACCCACTTGGTGAAGTAATCTATCGCCACTAAAATGAACCGATGGCCATTCGAAGCGGAGGGCATGATCATGCCGATAACATCGATGCCCCAAATAGCAAAGGGCCAAGGCGACGTCATGCCAAACAAGTTGGAAGGAGGGACATGCATAAGATTGGCATGGATCTGACACTTGTGATAGCGGCGTACAAAATCCACACACTGCGATTCCATGGTGGAACAAAAGTAACCCTGTCCCAGAATTTTTCTACCAAGCATGACACCGCTCATATGAGGCCCACAGACTTGCAAAATTTAAACATATAAGACGACCACTTCCCACTGAAAAGCAATACCCCTACCCGTTCGGTGTTGAAAGGCCAAGTTATCATGACATTTGGATGACCCTTTGCCATGGAAGTTGGCCACCGGTGGGTGAACCCAAAATTCTTTTGAACGGCTTGAAAAGGGACTTTGTTGTCCTCCACCATATTTTCTGGTGGAATGTGTACCCTAAGCCCCCATGACATTCGTTGGATATTGACCAAGCTGCGTTGCTATATGCAGTATACAATGGGTTCAAGCCGGATATTGGGAGGATGTGGTGGGACACTCTATATGCTGCTTTCACGAACAACCATTGTACTGCATCTCTCCCTTTTGAGATATTGCTCACACGTTTCATGTATGCATGCAAAGTACCTATCCTAGTGGGAGACAAGTTGGCAGATAAGAAAACAACACATACAGGTCAGGGTACATTAGGCAAATCTGAAGGCCAAAGCAAGATTCATCGGATGGTCAACAACCCTGTTTCGCTAGAAGGCATTCATGACATGATTTTAACTGTCCAAGAGAACCAAATAGCCTTTTATGAAATGCTGAGGAAGGTGGTGCGCATTGTGTGTCGCGATGACGATCCTTCAGATGCAGACACATTGCGCATTGTACGTTATTTTTTTTGTTAACTTCGAAACTGTAACCTACTACGAATACAAAAATAAATTTACAAATTTCAAATTTCTGACTAAATTGAACATCTTACGTAACTACTTAGACAAGTTCATAACAAAGTGGAAATCTTCCAACAGTAATGAGCATTTACAAAGTGGGAATCTTTCGACAATAAATAACGTGATTTTACATTAACAAATTCCCACATAAGGAGGTGTATGGCCCCGTGTTAATATCTTTTAAATAGAGCTCGTCTCGTCTCTATAAATAAGTTCGGCCATATTTAACGCCATTTACCCCCAAAAAATTATCCCGTGAAAGCATAATCTCGTCTTTATAAACTAGCTCCATAAATACTCAAACACCCATGTCAAAAAAATTTCCTTTTAGAACGGATCATCCTATCCTACAACAAATCAAGGAGGGAGGAGACAATATTTTGGGGAGTTGTGAATCCTGTGATGAAGTATTATAAATATTTTGCAATGAATAGCATATCTCCTAGTATTTATAGTAGTAATAACAATAACGCACTTTAATATAACGCGCTTCTCATGAATAATTTGCCCCGGAAAGAGCAGGAAACAGCCCTGCAATTGTAGTTGCAGTTTCAGCAATGTTGGCAAACAGTGTGGTAATAATTTAGACAATGTTTCTTATATCACGCGTATTACAAATGCGGGGTATTGTTATTTTTTTGGGTTTCATAATTTGTGTAGGGAGGTATTCCCAAACAGGCTCAAAGAAGGCCTGAACATGCGGTACGTGGGACCATGGTATAAATACGAAAAGGGCGGTCGCCGTGCAAGATGGTGGTCGGCGATAAGGACCAACGACATGAGAAGTCATTGGTCCAAGAAGACTGTACGGGGTCAAAGTCCAGTGAACATGAGAAGTTATTGTACCAAGAGATTGATAAAAGAACAGTGACATGTGGAGTCACTGGTCCAAATAGTCTGTTCGGCAATGATAGGGCCGAACAGGAAGAGAATTCTGGGTGAAGCAGCCTCAGATGCAAGGAACACTCTGGAAGGTTCCAAAATAGTGGAATTCCATAAAGGAATAGGAACCCGAGAATAAAGGATCAAGGAAAGATATCCAATGGGAATGGGATCGATGTTCGGCCAACTATATATGGAGAAGAGTCCTAAAAGGACTAAGGTAATGGATTGATAAGGGAACGAGAATCCAAGATATTCTGGGTTTCCTATACGAGGTAGGAAACCTAGGGCAACAAGGATACTTGGGCAGCAAGCATCCATAAATCTATAAATATGAGGTAAATCTAGAGGCTAAAGGTATGCAATACGTGACATTACTCGATATTTCCGATTGTCATTTAGGGTTTCCAGCTAGTACGTGATACTAACTTAGGCATCAGAGGGCCTTTGCCACAAGAGGCAAAGGTACGCTCACCACTTGTCTGTTTTGCAGATTAGGGTTCCGACGACGTGCTAGGGTTCAGGTGAGGAGTCACGAGGAGCCGTTACATTCTCGTGTTGTTGAGAACCTCTTTTCGTTTTTCTCCACCTACAATTTGTATTACAAATGCGCGGTGTTGTTATTATTTTTGTTTCATAATGCATATTACAAATGCGCGGTGATATTATTTTTTTTATCCGTACTTGCAAACCCAGACCAAATAGGATTATGACAGAGTAATAATTTTAGACAGTGGACGTCTTACAACTAGTACATGAACAAGATTATCAAAAAGCAAACATGTTAAAAAACAATGACCGAAAGTCTATTATTGAACATATCCATCAACTAGGCCTCCTTGACCTTATGTAGGTGGTGTTACCGTACTTAATACTCAGTACAACACAAAAAAAAAGGTGAATGGTTCAAGATTTGGTGAATGAGTGGTTTGTAAATGAACATATCCGTACAACGCCATTGTTGAAAAAATTTGACAAATACGAAGACCGAAATTTCAATGGTTGTGCGGTCTCTGAACTTGTCAACCATTTTCCACGAGAAGAGAGCGTTTCTGTCGGAGGCCTGCGTCGAGGAACCCAAATATATCTTCAAAACGAGCTCGAGCATATGCAACGCGATTTAACTCCAACAAATTATCCCGTACAACATTAATCTTGTCTCTATAAACCAGCTCCGTAAATACTGAAACACCCATGTTCGAGGAAAATTTGTAAACTGATCATCCTATCCTACAAGAAAGGAGATAGACGAGTATATGGTATACGGGGGAGTCTTCGTGGATTGTTATGTTGTAACTTATCTAACTGCTTGTATTTCGGATCCCTTCAATTTATAGTTGCAAACAAAGTGCATTTATATTATGCGCACTATAAAGCGCATTCTTATTATGCGTGTTATAAAGTTTACAAAGATTATATTGCACATATTATAAGTGCGCGGTGTTCTGTAAACAAAATTCCAGCTACCAGTCCTTACGAGACCTTACATGAGTTTTATTTCTTTGATTTGCTTAGAACAGAGAATTGGAACTCAATAATTTACGCTATTATTGAACTCAAATACTTTGTTTCTGAGCAAATCGAAGAAAAATAACTTCTATAAGACCTCGTAAGAATGGACAGCTCAAATTTTGTTCACACCGTGCACTTACAATATTCTCTTCTTGTTTAATTAGGCGGCCAGTCACTTACACATGTCAAATATTGTCAACACAAAACAATTTTTTATCACCACACCATCGTGGCCTTTCACATGATTCAAAAATATTACAGTACTACCTCCGTCCGAAAATGTTAGTCTAGAATTCAAAACAATGATTCAAAAATAATGTATTTATTTCCACCAACATTATCATAAATATCTAGTATATTGATTAAAAATTTGCAAATTTTAATTCCAATATTTGTTTTATTTGTAAGTCTTCATTCTGTGAACCGGACAAATATTATGGGACGGAGGGAGTAACGTTTTTAAAGTGTCATGCCATTGTATACCGTAGAAGGACTACAAAATTAAAATTGGATCAGAGATTGCATAATTAGTGCATTTATTTTTTTGAAAATTTAAATTTGTTGTGTTACAGAAAAAAAAATATGCCCCCCTTTTAGGTAAATAAGTACCTAATTTGAACATAAGTACAGGAGATTTCAAGTAACCATTACTTACCGGCCAACAATCGGATGGTCAACCGATTATATGTAAAACCTACTCCCAACAATCAGAACAACAGCAAGTCATTTCTATCCACCCCAAATCCACATGGAAAATAATGGATAGCATGTGTGAGAATGCTCAGGACTAATCCAAAGTACTACAACTGAAAACAAAAACCATAGCATTAGGTTTCAAACATGTCACCATACAAGACTATTGCCTACAATTTAGAACATCAAACGGCAACCGGGAACGTGTATAAGTCATGACATCAACAAAAAAATATAACTGTAAACGTAACCACCCATTACCAAAATACCAACCCTAGAATACTTATCCTCTCACACAGATGACCACCATTGCAACAAGTAAACACCAAATCAATCCATTCGCTAGCTTTTTCATGGTTTGAAGATGATGTTCGAGTATCTCCACCTTTGTTTGAAGAACAACAATATGCCCTTCATCCTCCATAAAGAATTCAATGTTGTCATCAACTGCCAATGAATCCCTTGGCAAACACCACCTGAAGAAGTCACACCTTCCTCCTTTTTTTCCGCAAGTAAAGTACAACTTCCCCTTGTTACGTGAGAAAGACCCTGTTATTCTCAAGTCTGCCTTTATCCAACAATGGCTGTTTGGTGCTGGGTCATAAAGAGATACTTCAGCATTAAAATACTAATTACCAAGTCTACTTTGCATTAAATTCCTCAAAAAATGCCTACAAAAGTATGTCTCGTCAGACTATACAAGTTCCCAAATATCAATGTCATCCACCTATCTTCTTTGTAAAAAAAAAAAAAGCATTTGGAAACCCACTTAGGCTGGTCAAAAATTTGTCAAATCTCAATAAAAACAGTCAGGTCGGACTTTGTTACCTATAGACTATACATAGGCTCATCAAGACCTACGCAAAAATACACAAAGGGATTTGGGTTAGGTTACAAAAAGTTAAAAGAGTTTCCTTATAATATTATCTCGAACATTTAAAACTAACTTGAAGATCAAATTTGGCAGTCGATATGACCATACAAATTGAGGATAATGACCGTTTTCAATCATTCAATGTAATGGTATGGCGATATACAAATGGTCTAACCTAAAAAAATCATGGGATACCGATGGCTCACTACAACAAAAATCACATTTTATAGCATGCGAAAAACGCTGTTAAATGTCATAGATAGCGTTCCAAAGAACGCCTTATTAGGCGATGCTATTAAAAGTCAAGACTTTTAATAGCGTTCATTGCACGCTATAGTACGTAACCTTTTTATAGCGTTCTTTCCGTGCTGTCTTTAACATACTTTTAATACCGTTCTTTGACTGCTGTTGTAGATAAACTTTTAATAGCATTCTTTGCCCGCTGTCGAACGTCCAAGACTTTTAATAGCATTGACTAATACAGTGTTCTTTAAAATGCTATCTTATACTTTCCATAGCGTTCTTTGCCTGCTATCCTATACTACTTTTTATAGCTTGCAATGAATGCTATATTAGCCAATTTTTGGCCTCTTTTTATTTATTTATTCAATAATACCAACATGCTAGTATTTACAAATAAGATCATGGTAATTTCATTTAAGAAAAAACAAAAATGAAATATTCCATTCAACACCAACTATATCCAAACGTCAATGTACAATGTACAATATACAATTCAACTATTGAATAAAGATTCATTACATTAGCGGGGAAAACAATTCCCCTACAAAAACTACATAAAAGAGTGACTAATTAGACTCATTGAAAGAAAAAAAAAACTAATGTAATTCCTCCTTCCTGAAAATGTAATCAACAATCTCATTCCGCAGAATTTCTTTACTTGAAGCTTACTTGTTTGCCAAGCTTATACCCTTTCTGCTCCCAAAGCCATCCACATACCTGTAAATATATCATCCATTTTGGGAAAGGTATGATCTATGACATAGGCAGCTTGTACTTCCTGAAATTATCAACATGGTAAAGATTTCATCAATAATAAGAGGTAGCTGTAGCCCACATTTGATCCTGCTAACACAGAAATCAAAATAATTGAGATAAACTGCTCTGATTCTCAAAAATCTTTTCCAAAATGGAAGAAACCGCAGTACTAGAATCATGTAAGAGTATGCTGGAGGATTTCTAATCGAGGACGGGATTCCATATAGAACTTCTCAAATGAGAAGAGAGTAAACACACTGAACTACTTCTCGTAAAATTATACTAGTCACCACAAAAGAAGAATCAAACTACTAATGACACACTTCTTAAATCCCTGTGTAACACCTTTGCTCAAGAGAGTTCGTGATCTGAGAATAAGATTTGGAACTCAATTAGCATAGTAATCAAGCACAAAACTGTTAAAAAGAGAGGAAAAGGAAAAAGATGTATAGTTCATTGAAGTGGTGTGACTAGTCTAGTAAATTACTGAAGGTAGTTTACTCCAAGATAAGTAAAGGCTGCTCGTCTCCATACCATTAGGTCCATTACATTTTAAGTACACAACCAACAACAAAAAACTAAGTTGAAAATGCTCTATTACACATAGCATATAATTCACAATAACAATTTATAAGCCATCTTCGGTGTTAAAGCTTCAGGTTATACGAAAATGCTCATACCTTAGGAATCTGGAGAGGGATTCTTGAAGCATATTCACAAAGTTTACTGATTTTTCTGTCATTAGGTTCCTTGTCCTGCCAAAATATAGAAAGACAACTCATAACAAACCTAAAACAAATAACAAATAGTTCGGAATGGATCAGCACAAAAGCCCCAATATCATTGGAATGAATGAAATGAATCAACACAGATGTGGCCCGCAGAAAAGAATATGAGCAGCCACAAAACTATGAACAAGAGAAAAGAATGATCATTCCATTTGCTTTCAAAATCCTTCAATCAAACAAACGCTACCTTCGCATGATGGTCGTCTGCTCAAGCCCGCAACCACAATGCTAAAGGGACTTTAAGTTCTCCGTAATTGTAAAGTTATGTTGGTAGAAATTCTTTTACAAGAAAATAGTTTTTCCACTCCTATCATGGGTGCTCAGATGGTAACTTTATTACTTTAGTAACATATTTCATTCAAGAATATTGTTCTATGTTGCTCAAATCACCAGTAACAAAAATATCCCAAGAAAAAAAGTAATCACGTACATGGGTATACAAAACAATATACTTTGTATGTATGTTCACATTGTAAATAGCTACAGAGAGAGAGAGAGAGAGAGAGAGAGAGAGAGAGAGAGAGAGAGAGAGAGAGAACGCTGCTTCAAAGACGAGGGCGGAGAAGAATGGCCTCTGGAGTGACGAAAGGGTTCTCACGCAATGTGATTCAGAGACATGTCTATGAGGGTGTGATATACAGGGGTATGACTGATGTTGGTTGCCTTCTCAATTAAATTAATCTACTTCTATGATGCTGCTGCAAAACTCTTAGCGAGTATGGTCCAAATCTGATACGACTATAAATCTGTTTGGGGTACAGTCCAAATCTGATACTACAACTGCTGCTATTGGGGAGTTGTCAAAATCTGTTGCTACTGTGATATCTGCCTCCACCACTTGACTGTTGTTGTCGCAAAGGAAGCCTCCTGGTTTTTTAACTGAACTTACTTGGTCAAATGGGTGATGTAGCTACTTATGCTGATTGGTCTATAGCCCTAGTCACTTAGGTTTTTCAGTCACTTTCTATGTCTTTTGTTTATGTTTCAGGACATTTCAATAGCAACTTTTCAATAACTAGAGAATTCAACACTTGAACATACATTCCTGAAATCATAGTCTAAAATGCTAAAGTAAATAACTTTTTACCAACAGAGAAACAATAGGAGTAGTTGGTGTCCTTCAGTTTGTAGACACCCCAATTTGGCCTAACGATTATTTCAAGTCCCACCTTGGGACAATCCCGATGATGAAATGGATACAGTGATTGCTGATTGCTTCCTTGAGGACCTTAGGACTTTCGGTGAGAACTTTGACCACTTAGAGGACCCAATTCAAAGCCATACAACCTTTCAGACAGAAATACAGAAGCCTAGGAGAATCCATCTGACGGCCGTAACATCGATCTAATGGCCATAACATCAATCCCTCACCCGAGTAACCTGTTGCCAGCAAAATCTTCCTGAGAGATCAATTCCTCGGCCGCAAGATCTATCCTTCAGCCGAGACATCCATTCCTCGGCCGTGTGATCTATTACTCGGCCGCCAGATCGACCTTTTTCCAGACTCTGGAACGTTCTGTCAGACGTTTGGTTTGATCCAACTACACTACCTTCCCGATGCGTTCGGGCTACGCTCAGAGATCACAACGTAGAGTTAGAGATGCATTGCAATTGCAATTGCCATCTCATGATTTGATTGGAAGGAGTGAGTCATCAATTGCCTATATAAAGAGGCCTTAGGGTTCCGAAATTAACATTCAATTTCTCCATCTCATACCTCCAAGCTCTGCAGAAATCATCTCACATACTCCCTCTATAGAAGCCCTAACCTTCCGAAGGCAGCCGCACCCCAAACGATCAAACCCCGAAGTATAAACCCTAACCCTAGGGTTTTCGAGAAGTAAATAAGTCAATCACATCCAATCCGAAGCAATCAAGCAACTGAGGGATTAAGGTGGTGAGGCCCAACGGCCTCTGGTTTGTTTTATTTATCGCTCCTATACTTAATCATAGCTTTCTGATTATCTGTTAATCGTATAGTCTAGTGTGAAGAAGAACACCGACCGGGGCTTCGATCCCTCGGCCGGTACATCAAACCAGGAGGATCCCTCGGCCGTGACATCCATTCACCGGCCGCGGGATCCATCTCCCTGGGACAGCTTATTTTGCTTTGGTTTCTGATGCATGCTTCAATTACAGTCCTGGCTCACTTTACTTACCGTTTAAAGGATTAATTAAACAGACTATGTGTTAGAATTAAATAAAGCATCTATATGTCTTATGTTGAATAACTATGGGCCAGTCTCACGGCTGGGCAGAGAGGGGTGCCTAACACCTTCCCTTTACTGTACTTTTGGCTCCCGTATCCAGAATCTCTATCTGTTTTCCCAGTTTTAATAAACTGGGTGGCGACTCTGTTTTGATGATAACCGCTATCATGTGGCGATGTTCCTAGCCATGGGAATGTCCATGATTTTGGTTTACGAAGCAAGCAATCAATCGAGTAAACAAACGTGATCAATCTGTATGGCGATGCCCCGTTTGGGAGGTGTCTACAATTTTTGGCGACTCTGCTGGGGATATGAGAGCCATAACCAGAAAGTTCAACATAAGACTAATACATGCCTTGTTTAATTCATCTATCATATGCATCGAGCGGGCAACCCGTTGAGTTCACCTGATATCCCGGCATGACACGGGCTATGTTGGGGGTTCCAGCAAACTCCACAGTCACTCGTACCTAGTGGTATATCAAAAAGGGAATCACCCAATCACCGCCTATGATGGGCTGGTGAGAGGATTGGTGCCCTTTGACAACGGAGCACCCTGAGACTACCAAAACCTTGCATGTTTTAGAAAGCCATAGAACTTATCAAACTAAGACAGGAACCTACAGGCTAGGAACCTACTTGCATTTTTACTTCCAAGTTCTTCCTCACACCTTGTATATGTTGTTGTAACATCTCTTTCTGTGCAGAAGGGTTAGGGCTTGAACTTCAAGCCCTAACCCTAAGTCTTTATAGCCAAGCACTAATGGCATTGCCTGCAAGGTATATTTTTGGTAAAAAGCATCATTGCTTACTTAACACTCTCGCTTTACTTAAAGCACCGCGAAGCATGGATTTCTAGAACGAAATCAAACACTGGCTGCCCCACCGGCAACTGAACTAGAGATTGCTCTAGCAATCTTTGCCTTGCAAGGCTAAAGGAAAGAGGGAGTGTAAAGTAGTAAAGCATGTTATGTATGCAAAGTTAAGGATACTATGGATAGAACTTGCAATACTTATTTCTCCATGGATGATTTAGCATGACAAGTTTAGGACTTTGGTTCCTATTTCCAAATCAGCCTAGCAACCCATCTTTCAAAATTCAAATTTATGAGCATGCTTACCTCAACGAGCTGGTAAAATTTAGGAGGTTGTCAATGTGCTAGCAAATTATCAAGTGGATTTCGATTACCTCAATCACGTTTTGAGAAAGAATCTTCCTTAATCAAGAATTAAAAGAACTTTCAAAACTTTTTGCAATGCCTAGTCTAATGACAAGTTTTTCTGAAACATTCAAAATAGTCGCTAGCACAGCGATGGACTCCGAGTCTACTTTCTGTTGTAGCCATATGCTCAACCTTTTTCGGTTTGTCTCATAATGTGGATTGGCTTGGAAGTAGGATCTTAAGTGGTAGCCACGAGTCTTAAGAATCATCCATATAAAAAATGGCTGGCTATCTATAGTATCCGATAAACTCATGCATACAAACGAATTGCAATGCATGACTCATCCATAATCTGTGTAAGTAGCTGTGGTGCTATACATATCGTTTTGATTACCTCTTTCTAACTATGCAGGGACCAAACCAAAAGAGGAGTCCATCCCCCTCATTTCCTTTCTTTGTTCATCGCATGTCATTTGATTGCACCACCACTAAGGGCAGTCTGCATATTAGAAAATGCGCCGCATGGACAATTAGTTTTGGATAGCTCAACTTGAGCATGATTAGGTTTCTCCTTCCCTTAGATTTGGAGTTTGATCTCAGACATGATGGTAATGGCTGACGAAAAAAATCGAAGTTTTAATCCAACCAAGTTTTGAGCAATGACAGCCATGTCCATCACATCTTGGCTTAGATTTTAAAACAATCTTTTCGTACCTAGCTAACTTTCACCGCCATTTTGGCCCCTGTTTTGCTTCTCTTGAAAAATTGATATCGCTTTGCTCATCATGGTTTCTGGCCAATTGTCACACTCAACATGAAATGTGGGTCTTAAATTCAAGTCTCCTCGAATATGAACTACGAATGGCTTGATTCTCTGTTGGGATACGTAGGCACCTTTTGGTTGGTCACAATTTTGAAAACATTTCCTCCTGTGCTAGTTTGCTGCCATAGAATACTCATGATGACATCAAACACTGAAAACAATCCACAAGGGTTTCAAAGTAATCTTATGGCATCTTTTGGAACATATCATAATCACTTGAATTATCAAAAGCACAAAATGAGTTTTTCAAAACTATGACCCATGTCATTTCTGCTGAGCTAAGGAGTTGAAACATTTCTGCACCCTCACAGAGATCACTTGTGAGCAAATCATGCTGTTGGAGAAGAAAAGAGAGGAAAAATGAAGAGAAAAAAATGATGAGCTCGCTAGATTGAAAACCCCACAAGGGCGGTCTAGGCAAAAGTTAGAGCACGAACAAAGTGAGAAATCAGCCATGTCTCCATGCATCTACAATGTGTCTCAAAGGATTGTTCTCAATCTTAGAAAATCCACTTGGTTAAACCTCGAAGCCCCTAATTTCTTAGTTAGGATCCTTGCCACTTTGTCGTGTGTTTCAAGATGAAGAAAGGCATTCATTTCTCTACCCCAAACACTTATCATTTGCTAGCCACGTTGAGCCTCTGGATAATTCCTTTGAAAAACCTGCTAGACAGCCATCCCCTACACTGGGGCATACGCAAAAACACAAGAAGAGATGAAAGAAAAATCAATGAAAGAATGAGCACCCCGTCATACAAGGGGCATTTTGAAGGAAACATCTCCCAATACGTACAAAGGGCATCTTTGAAGAAACCAACTCTTTCACACAAGTGAGGCAAGAGACAACAAGAGTTGATAAGAATGTTAAAGATGGCTGCTAGCTTTTACAACCCAAGCTTGAGTAGAAATTAGGTTTGAGCCTTTTACATCCGCTTCTTTCTCAAGCCAAAACCCCAAGCCTACGTTATGGTCCATAACAAAGTCCTCTCAGATTGGGGAACACGACTTAGTAGCAAGGTCCTAGACACTAGGGGCATCACTAATGTGGAACTTGACACGAAGGGCAAGAATTCTGGAGTTTGCATCATCTTGGCAAATCACACAACATGAGACAAGGGGCATGGCTATGTTCCCCTTTATGCACTTCTCTTGAAAATATCCAACCTCTTATGTGGGTCTCAGTAGGCACTTATCAATCCAACTCAAGTCAACCAAATCAAACTCGAAGCAACAAACTCACCTGATTGACTAAAGGCATGAGTTTGCAAAATAGTTCTGTGTCCTTTGATGATTGAATGACGTGATTGTGGAACATATAGATGAAATGATATGATTTCGAAATCCTCGAGGAAAAGTTTTCAAAGATGATTTTATCCTAAGCATTCTTAACACAGCAAATACAAGCGCAGCCACTTTTTGCAAATTTCTGAGGAGATAACATGGGTTTCTCATTTCATGAAGAGTGTAGCAATATGGTCCATTGACCAAACAATGTTTTCAGTAGTGCCGCTAGGGCATTGCGATCTTTCAAAACACCTGGCTAGTATAAGCAATAAGTCACTATCAGTCTCCCTAGGGCAAGGGGAAGCATTTGATCACGCGAAAGTTGAGATGTCCAGAATGCATTACGGATTCACATGCATATCTTATCACTCTGTCCTTTACATTGATCTTTTGACCCTAACATTTCATGTGTATATCATTATGGCTGCTTAATGGAAGTAGTTGTCTTGGTTGCACGATCTAACCCCAAGTATGAGGTGTTCTTATGCTCAAGTAAGGCAGGTTCATCAAGGTCATCAAGGAATAAAGGGCAACAAAGGGATGCACTGTAAAGTCTATCTCCCTGCCAGCACACTTGAAGAAAGCTCAACCTAAGAAGCATCATATCCTTGGGGAACACCTCAACTCTTTTGTGGAATGCTGTCACACAGCATTGTCAGGGGATTCTCTTGTATTTCAGTCCTTGAAGTTATCAGGACCAACCACATCAGGTTTTGTGTCCATAACCGACAGAGCCAAGTCAAAGAAGCTGGAAAATAGCCTCGTAACTATTCCTAAGCAATTGGCACCATGTCGGCAACATTAAAGTGGCTTCACACTTCGCAGCTCCTTGCTCTGCGCTTTCATCTCCATTCCGGCAGCTCTGCCTTCATAACACAGAAGCCTCACACTTGCTCCTCAGTAGCACCATGCACATGCCTTGTCATATTCATGACCATGTCGGGTTTCATGAATTCCGAGCAACTCTACACTCAAACAGCCTCACGCTCGGCAGGTCCAATCTCAAACAATACAACACCTACTTTAGTTACCCCAAGCTCACATCTTGAAGATAAGCAGCCTCGCCACTTCCAGGCCAGTGAAACAATCCTATGGCTCCCACTTAATGCAGTCAACAACCAACAAGAAAAAGCACCTGCATGAAGCTTACAATAACCTAGGGCACACTTCAGCCCTTCAAAAGGCATCCGTGTTACTAAAGCCCTCCAGAAGGCGTTTATGTTGCTAGCTTCCAGAAAGTGTTTATGGTGCCAGCTTGCAGAAAGCATTCAGCCACCGTAAGATGTTTGTGTCAGTAGAAAGCATTCAGCCTTGGGGACACCCCAAACATGTGGAATTTAGCCTTAAGAAATCGATCCTCTGACTCTTGGTGTTCATCTCGGCCGCCGCATCCTTCTGCAAAATCTCCCCTTTCAAAGGCAATCAATTTGAATCCAAGCACCAGCAAAACACTCATGGTATTTTAGGCCCGCAGCCAATAGAGTTTCTGATGGAGTGTAATCAAATCCAGTCTTGGGAGCATTTCCAAGCATGCATCGAGCACCAACATCGGAATAAATCAAAAGCCTCGCAAAGATTGTCAAATGCTTGTTAGAAGCACTCCGAGCATAAAGAAACTAGCCTTGGGAGCATTCCCCAGCTTAAAAAGGATCAATTATCAATCAAAACCGTGTAAGGGCTACCAACAGAAACAAGCCCAAAAGCCATCCGGTGGTATTGAGTCTCTCGACCACTATGCCTCTTGGTATTGCATCTCTCGATGAATTGAGTCTCTCGACCACTATGCCTCTTGGTATTGCATCTCTCGATGAATTGAGTCTCTCGACCACTATGCCTCTTGGCATGGCATCTCTCGATGTATTGGGTCTCTCGACCACTATGCCTCTTGGCATTGCATCTCTCGATGTGTTGGGTCTTTCAACCACTATACTTCTTGGCATTACATCTCTTGATGTGCTAGGTCTCTTGACCTATTCACACCAAACTGCCGCTCTTCAGCAATGTTGTTCTTACATCTGAGAATAGCCATACTCCGGTAGCTCCGTGCCCCTGTCCAACAAACTTTGAGTAGGTCATTTGAAGCTTCACCCCGAGTTTAGAAGCGCTCTGAGAATCCAAGCCCCAGAAGGCTCAAACCCATACCAATGAAGTAAAATCAAATCAGTCTTAGGGGCATCCCCCAAGCCAATGCAATATGATCAAAACTAGCCTTGGGGGCATGCCCAAGCATGAGGAAAATCTCTCTCCACAAACTGTTGGCCGAAGCTCCTACCACGGCAAAACAGGACACCTGACGGCTCTACGCCTCCACCTACTAAATCAGCGGCTCCGAGTCCGCTTCCTTAACTGGCTCGAAGCCATGACAACCATCTTAGCGGCTCTAAGCCCATTATTGACAGGCTTTACGCCCATATCAACTCACTCAGCGGCTCTATGCCTATACAATCAACTCAGCGGCTCGAAGCCCATTACCTCAACAGGCGTGAAGCCTACGTCTACTATCACCCAGCGGCTCGAAGCCCTTTATCATAGCGGCTCTACGCCCGTATCAATTCAGCGGCCCTGTGCCCATCGTCTCTACACAACTCAGCGGCTCCAAGCCCGCTATCTCAACTGGCTCAAAGCCGTAAACAAGCAATCCCAGCGGCTCGAAGCCCTTTATCTCAGCAGCTCTATGCTCGCTATCACAACAACAGACTCTATGCCTGTTATCACAATCTCAGCGGCTCCAAGCCCACTATCTCAACTGGCTCGAAGCCGTAACAACCAACCCAGCGGCTCTAAGCCCATTGTCTCAACTGGCTCGAAGCCGTACACAATCAAGCTCTTAACAGGCTCGAAGCCTATATCTACCACCTCAGCGGCTCCAAGCCCATTACTTCAATAGGCTCGAAGCCTGTATCTACCATCTGAAATGGCTCGAAGCCATAACAAACAACTCAGCGGCTCAAAGCCCAACATCTCAACTGGCTCGAAGCCGTAAACAAGCAACAGGCTCTAAGCCGCCCCAACAATCAAGACATCTATTCTCAGGCTCTACGCCTGAATGCTCAAAAATCTAACATTTTTGAATGCTCAAGCTCTACGCTTGGATGCCCAACCACTATGTACTGGATGCTCAAGTTATACACTTGAATGCTCAAGCTCTACGCTTGGATGCCCAACCACTGAGTACTGGACGCTCAAAGCCTGTACTTTGAATGCTCGGATTATGCCGTCCGAATGCTCGAGCTCTACGCTCTGAATGCTCAAGTCCGGAACTTGATAGAAGCTCTAAGCTTAAAACAAATACACACGCACGGGCCCGTGCACATATTGCATCAACATTGTCACATCGAGTCTGCATCATCATATTTGTTCACACCTAACAACCATCATCACACATATACACTCTGCATATCTCTCATGAAACAGGTCAACCCTGCAATCAACCGGCACTATGCCTCGGTTTTATTGATCGGTTCAGCGCCTCGATCTTTTGGCTCCACGCCAACACTTATGATGAGAAAGCTCCGTGCACAGACCATCAGAATACAACCAGCTCTACGCTTCGGTTCATATCACGTCAAGCTCTAAGCTCCGACGACTCAGGCCCTCGCCTCAAGACTGCATGCAGGCTCCACGCCTCAATCACTTCAGGCTCCATGCCTCAGTTCCTTCACCTTAGGCCCTTGCCTTATACCAGCTCCGCGCTTCGGTTCATCACGTCAAAGCTCAAAGCTCTGACACCACAGGCTCTCACCTTATGATCAATACCAGCTCCGTGCTTCGGTCCTATCGAGCTCAAAGCTCCGACACCTCAGGCTCTCACCTTATGATCAACACCAGCTCCGCGCTTCGGTCCTATCCAATCTCCTTAGGCCTCCTCCTCAAGACTGCAACAGGCTCCACGCCTCGATTCCATCACTCTCCAGGCTCTCGCCTCATGATTGCTACCGGCTCCGTGCCTCGGTTTCCTCATCTCCAAAAGCTCCGTGCTCCAGTTACTGGCCCTGCGCCCCCCATCTCAAAAACAAACCGGCATCCAATTCATCCCCAGCAGATGGCTTGGATTCCACCCCACTACATCAATTCCTTCCAGCTCATTCGCAAGGATAGGCTACTCTACCGAGCTCCTTTCAGTCAAAGTAAGGATGATCAAGAAAAGCAAACGCACCTGCAGTGTACTGATCTACCCCAAAATAACTAAGGAAGCTCTCCGCATAAACTCCCCAGGTAGCCCCGCGCTCCTTCAACTACTCTTCGCCAAAACCCTGGCTCAGTCTAGGTACGTCACACTACGGCTTTTAAAGCCCTAAGGTACATTTTATGTCTCTAACCCTCTAAACTTTTTACTTTTCTTTATTGCCCGAACTACGATTGGTCTGAATTTCCCTTGTGGAATACGTAGGCAGCCTCCCGGCCAGACCATAACAAAACCTTTTTCGAAAACCCCTTGGGATAGTGGTTGGACCAAATTGAGTTGCTTTTTACAGCTTTGACTCTTACTCAAACATGTCTCGTGATCCGTCTGAGTTCAGTCAAAGAGGGGCATCTGTAGACACCCCAATTTGGCCTAACGATTATTTCAAGTCCCACCTTGGGACAATCCCGATGATGAAATGGATACAGTGATTGCTGATTGCTTCCTTGAGGACATTAGGACTTTCGGTGAGAACTTTGACCACTTAGAGGACCCAATTCAAAGCCATACAGCCTTTCAGACAGAAATACAGAAGCCTAGGAGAATCCATCTGACGGCCGTAACATCGATCTAACGGCCATAACATCAATCCCTCACCCGAGCAACCTGTTGCCAGCAAAATCTCCCTGAGAGATCAATTCCTCGGCCGCAAGATCTATCCTTCGGCCGAGACATCAATTCCTCGGCCGTGTGATCTATTACTCGGCCGCCAGATCGACCTTTTTCCAGACTCTGGAACGTTCTGTCAGACATTTGGTTTGATCCAACTACACTACCTTCCCGATGCGTTCGGGCTACGCTCAGAGATCACAACGTAGAGTTAGAGATGCATTGCAATTGCAATTGCCATCTCATGATTTGATTGGCAGGAGTGAGTCATCAATTGCCTATATAAAGAGGCCTTAGGGTTCCGAAATTAACATTTAATTTCTCCATCTCATACCTCCAAGCTCTGCAGAAATCATCTCACATACTCCCTCTATAGAAGCCCTAACCTTCCGAAGGCAGCCGCACCCCAAACGATCAAACCCCAAAGTATAAACCCTAACCCTAGGGTTTTCGAGAAGTAAATCAGTCAATCACATCCAATCCGAAGCAATCAAGCAACTGAGGGATTAAGGTGGTGAGGCCCAATGGCCTCTGGTTTGTTTTATTTATCGCTCCTATACTTAATCATAGCTTTCTGATTATCTGTTAATCGTATAGTCTGGTGTGAAGAAGAACGCCGACCGGGGCTTCGATCCCTCGGCCGGTACATCAAACCAGGAGGATCCCTCGGCCGTGACATCCATTCACCGGCCGCGGGATCCATCTCCCTGGGACAGCTTGTTTTGCTTTGGTTTCTGATGCATGCTTCAATTACAGTCCTGGCTCACTTTACTTACCGTTTAAAGGATTAATTAAACAGACTATGTGTTAGAATTAAATAAAGCATCTATATGTCTTATGTTGAATAACTATGGGCCAGTCTCACGGCTGGGCAGAGAGGGGTGCCTAACACCTTCCCTTTACTGTACTTTTGGCTCCCGTATCTAGAATCTCTATCTGTTTTCCCAGTTTTAATAAACTGGGTGGCGACTCTGTTTTGATGATAACCGCTATCATGTGGCGATGTTCCTAGCCATGGGAATGTCCATGATTTTGGTTTACGAAGCAAGCAATCAATCGAGTAAACAAACGTGATCAATCTGTATGGCGATGCCCCGTTTGGGAGGTGTCTACACAGTTGTTGCAGGATTCTGAACCTAGAAAGTTCAAAAAAGGAAAACAAACAAAACTTCGTTACTGAAAGTAGTACAAAATAACACCAGTGAAGAAAATGATAAGCTATTTACTTGGTTTTTCTTTAACTCGTCAATTGTAATCTGCATACTTGTTATCCTCCAGTTGCTAACACATTTGCAAAGAGATCACATCCAGATTCAAATCTCTCAAAACTAAGTTGCATGCCTAGCAATACATGTCTATGCATGTCTTGATACAAAAAAGGAGTTATCTAGTAGAGCAAAAACTTCAATTAAATTCCAACCGACGTCTCCATCTTCAGCAAAAGGTAAGTTCACTCCTTTTCTAAGAAGATCTCATATGGTGTCCACATAAAGTACATTCTAGCATAAACCATATGGACTTGTGGAGTGGAAAGTAAATTGGTTCATGCATGATTGATGGCTAGTAGAGTTTTTCACCCATCTGTTTTGGTATTATTGCAGCAACAAAACATGGAGCTAGTATCTCTAAAAAAAACTATAAGATCAGAGAGGCAGCAAACAAGATTATGGGTAGTCAAAATGTCATTCTAAAAAAACTATTGTGGTCATATACATGAATGTAAACTAACCTAGTTTCTACTTATTGACCATTGCTATCTCAAACTCTTTCGACTTTGGCTGACACAATTACTCGGAGGTTGTTTTTGCTACCTTTACACCATAAAAGGGGAAAGAGAGGGAAAGAGCAATGTTTGTACATCAAAGGCTGAGAATAATTTCAGTGGGAGGCTCAAAAAATCTTCTTGGTCCCTAATATCGGCTGAGAGACTTGCGTGATAAAAGGTGAGGCCAACTGCCCCTCAAAGACTAATCTCAACAATGAATACATTATAGTATATAGTGTAAAAAACAATTGCACTATTATGCTTTGGGATTTCATCTTCCTTTTTGGGGCGGTTTTGTTGGTTAATGACAACATGGACCATGGTGGTTAAGATAATGGTATTATTTTACAAATATGTAGCCAGTAACTAACATTGAATGCTCTAAAACATTGCATTTCAGTAGTTCATCTCGATATGGCCAGCAAACTAACCCATTTTTAGCATTTAACATCAAACTCCAAGACTTAGTATATAGTTCTAGCTCTCTCTTTACAATTTCAGCAGTCAGCACATTTCAGCAACTATGGTATATTAACTATTAAGCAACAAAAATATCATATTACAGCTCCTTATCTAAACAAAAATACTATTTTTAGCACTCAATATCAAATTCACTTCCTCCATGTAATTCATAGTTCTGGATTGCAGTATCAGCACACCAAAACAACAAATATGAGTTGAACAAATTTGACTTGGTACTTTTCCCAACTCCAAAAACTACTCATTAGATGATTCCTTAGTCTCTCGAGGTCAGAGTATCCAACCTTGACATAAACAAATGAAAAAAAAACAAAACCTATCCTTCCTATATACCTCAGTCACCCACAAAGTGGAATAAATCTAACTTTTCAGCATAACCATGCAAACACAAAACTTCAATGAGCCTTGTTCTTGACACCACATTTGCGATTGTAACTATTTTCAGGTTTTTCATGAAGAATGTTAGACTGGGCCAACAAAAAACTTGGAGTAAAGAATGCAAATCTAAATAAAGAATGCCAGAATAAAGTTGTATGAGAGACCTAGTAGGTAGGACACGTTAGCCCTACTTTTTCTTCATATGGAGATGCTGAACCAACCCCCAAACTAGTATCGGCTAAATTCAGAAGTTTGAATCTGTTAACAAGTGCAACCTTTATGCTCAATCTAAGTTATCTAACACATTCGATGAAGAGAACAAGGTACACTACCAATTCCGAATATCGAATTTTGAGACAAATAGCGAGTAGTTTGGAATGAATCAACACAAAAGCCCCAATGTCTTTTCTGAATGAAGACCGATACCTCGGAAAAAATTAAAGCCCAAGCCTTATATTTTGGCAAGAATGAAAGGCAAAAATCAAATCAAACCTGATGAGAACTTTCCAAATTGATTGTTTGCTTCTACTGGTGCAATATGTTCGAATATGGCTTTGATTCTTCTCCTACCGCGGAATGAAGAAGCAGAAGAACGATGAAGGTTAGGAGATTAGCAAGGAAACAAAAGTTAATGGATATACTGGCAAAAAAAAAAACCATTTATACACTGACATCAATAAGCATATAATATTAACTCAAATGATTTGGGGACACTAGAACCCAGACATTAAAACACATTCGGTGGAGTGTGGATCACTTCAAACTTTGTTTCTATAGTTGTCACATAAAACGGAGACCACATTATTTATAATAAATTTTGCTCTACTCTCTGAAAATTGAAAACTATATATACAAAACCCCTAATTTTCAATAAAGAATGCAGAATCACAAACCCCTAAAATAAAACCCTAAAAATGCTTTACATATATGTCAATCAAATATTTAAGATAATCATTTTTGAAGTGGCTATTTGAGCATGTTCGAAAGCTTCTCACTCTACAACTGGGTTTGTGGCTGGGTTTGCTTAATCGTACATTATTGAAGGCTTCTCACTCTAATTTTGAAGTAGCCGAGTTTGTGCGATGGTTCAATCTACTGGTTGATGGCAGATAGAGGGTGAGAGAAAGAGAGAGAGGGAACAAACCCATTTAGATCAGATTTTTGTAATAATAGAGGAGAAGGACCAAACCTTTGGGTGGAACACAAAACGGAGTGGGTTATCGCCTCTTCAACCCCAAAGAAAACGGCGATGCCCTTTCTCTCCGACAAATGGTGTAGATTTTCTGGCGACGGCAGCGTGGAGGTGGAGAAGGAGGAGCCGCTAGTGGTTGTGACGCCAGATGGGATCGTTCTCGTGAGGTTGTTCGAGGATAAGATTAATAAACTCAGGGCGCCCCTTTCTTCCCAAATCGATTGGAATTTCAACGGTTCCCCATCTAGTTCAGAGAGAGAGAGAGAGTGTGTGTGTGTGTGTTAGGATTTGAAATTGGAATTCGCGTAGCTGCGAAGTTGAAGAGAGAGAGAGAGAGAGAGAGAAGGGATTTCCAGTTTCCCCCAAAGTGATTTTTGCGTCTAATTTTTTGTGGAAAATGGAGACTGGCGCCCTTTTTAGGTTGAACGCTATTATTGAGTTAATAGAACGCTATAAGAAGTCTTCCGCTTGTGTACAGTAACTTGCACGCTATCTTAGCTTCAAAGTACAACTCTATTATAGCATTTTTTAAAAGAACGCTATAAAATTAAGCTGTTAAAACTCATTTGTGTTCTAGTGGCTGGAGTTTGTTAAGAAAACATAGGCCCGTCATGACATGCGCACACATAGAAATCAAGAGTTCAATTTACAACTTGAAAATGTTTCCTTATAAGTAAGAGTACCAATTTAGGATAACCAACCTTTCGCAAACTTCTATTCCGTAAATTCTTTCATAACACGATCGATTGCCACATTATTATTGACATAGAACAAATCTAGTAACAGCCTTGGCCTTTCCGCATCATCCATCCACGAAGCCAAAAATAACCTTAGAAATCCAACACTTTAAAAACACAATAAATTACACATAACAATTTATGACAACTAACCACATGTACACTAGATGGGTAATCGACCCCTTGCATGAATTTGATGATGAACAACCCACAATCATAGCTAATTTGGCACACATAAGAGTATGTCAGAAAATCAAATCATACGCAGATAACACAAGTAACATAACAATAGCTTGACTTAATTACCAGTTTGTGTCATCCTATAGGGGTTGCCTTTCAACATTAGCAATGTTAACCTTGCTGACATCTAACTGATAATAATCTCCATATTGCAACCGCAACACTTTATGTAATCCCGACATCTAATTGTAAATAGAAGTAATTAGAATATAAATTGGTAATACCGTATCACAAGGTCTATGCGAGGGGTGACATACCACTTTTCCGGTCAATTGTCTACGGAAAGAGTTGGATCGGGAAGCGGGCTTTGAATAAAAAATATAAGTCATTCGGGTGTTTATGTCTACCTTGATGCAAAACCAATGGAACCCTCTATCATTTGTTGGTATGTATATCTATAATCACAGGTTAAGCAAATCATGATTCATGACCAATTGAAATCTTAATCTACTTTTGATTTGCAAAAGTATTAGCTTAGTTGAACATTGAAACTTTACCCATGAGCAATGCCGAATGTTAGCAGTGAAATTTGTTTCCCCAAAGTAGCTATCGCACATCTTCATCAAATTGTCTTTAGCAAGTTTGGGATATCCTAATATTTGCCTCTGCCAATATTGCAAGAAATTTACAAACAATGCCAATAAAGGAGTTAATGGGGAAATGAATTATACTCCCCGATACAGTCACCGGTAAATACCACATCATGTGATGCTTGCTTTTATGGAATAATCTTTCCGAATTTGTCAATTGCACCACTACCAAATTTATAATCTACAAACACAACATTAGTTAGAAACGACATTGGACTGAAATGTGGTAAGTCGTAATAAAATCAAATATTTCAACAACGTGGCAAACACATTACACACTAACCACATCTAGTATCCATTGTTCTGGTTTCAAGCTACACAACTCAAACTTGGAGGCAAAGTATCTTTCACGGGAAAACAATGCCAAGTGCACGGATACCTACATGTATGACAAAGTAAAATAAAACAAACCTTATACTTGACAAGGGATTGGGTCAGTAGCTTTTCTCGTCATTTAAGGGTACCAGCCTTGGGGTTATTGCATAATGCATCTTTTCTTGGGTGGTCTAGACAAGAAAGAAATATAGAACAAATAGATATTACACTTCATACTAGAATGTACATACAACCTACATTAGTAACCTTGCTTTTAGGGATCATTAGTAACCTTGCTTTTAGGATTCAAGTCTTGCTGAAAACATCCATCTGCAAACTTGGCAAAAACAAAATTATCGAAGAGTTTACGAAGCTAACAAATTGGACGCAAAAGATAATTTGTTTCAAATGTTAGAAAATACATCCTACATAAGCAACAACAAATGAAAGTTAAATTAAGATTCAAACAGCGGGGTCATTTACATCCATGTCGTGCACATGTTTATCCACATTGATCGTTGATTGCATTTTAGCTTGCTTTTTGAGGGGGTTCCGTTGGTTACGACCATCCTTTGTATAGGGGGAACACTGGTACGGGCTTTTCTTCAACTCATATAGTTGTCGCAATCGTGGTGGTTCATCATGGGCTTTCAGATTGTTAAGACGTAAGGAACACCTACAGTTGGCATTTGGCAGCTTCGTTTTCCTACCTCTACTCAAACCAGCGCGCAACTTAAAGCCGATAGCGGTGAAGGTGAAACTACAACCTCATCCATGTCTTGTTGAATCTTCCTCTTTTGAGTTTTCTGACCCATGTTAATTACATTGATCAAAAGAAGAGCTCCGCATGTGGTTGTAACCCTTTGGTTTGTCAACAACTTTGGGGGTTTCAAACGGGCTAGGTGTGGAAGTCTGACATGTATGAACTCCCCTCAAAGGGGTCAAGGGTTGTCGGATAGGGTCAACATGGTTCGGTTCCACTTATTTAAAAACTTGTCGTTGAACCTCAGAGGGCATTTCATAACTTATGTTGGAGGATAAGGATGAGATGTACTGGTCACCTTTCAATTTATCAACAATATCTTCATGGATTTCAAACAGGTTGGGTGTTGAATTTTCTGCTCCCATTAAATGGGTATGTAGCTCTCCATTAGGGTCAACAAGGTTCGGGTCCACTTGTTGAGCCGGTTGGTGCAACTGAGGGGGCATTTGAGAGCCAACCTGAGAGGGCATTAATTTGAGAGGGCATTTGATAAGCAAGCTGCCTCTCCAGCAACATATTTTGACGAAGCAGGAGACCTATTACAGTTTCCAAAGTAAGGTTTCTCCCAGCTACATCACCATTTCAATTATGAGACACACCGCTTTCATTGCCACTGGTTTTGACATCCACCTTCCTCCCTTCATCCCACCTAAAGTGAACCACCACCCCCGAATTGTCATAACCCCCAATTTCATCAAATCGATGCAATATGCCCTTAATTTCAGTATCACCCAACCTAGCCATTAAGGGAACATGTCGAACATAAGGCATAACTTGAGGGATTGGAGAGACATGATCTAAATAGAATACCTACATTATGACAAATCAAAGTTTAAATGCAAAACAATAACATTTGGGAATATGGTTACATATGTATGACAGAAATGCATTTATGCTTACAATCGCTAACAACGTACCACAAGGAGGAATAGGCACCCATTTGGTTGTTGGTGACCGTAAAAGCACTTGTCATATATACCTTTGCGTAAAAAGTTCAGGGTATGTTTCACCCAATTCACATTACCCATGGCCTTAACGTCATTAACTTTCTGAATAAGGGATTGATTAACAGCCGCCTTAGTGGTTGGGCATAAAAATGCTCCCAGGATGTATAATGCAAATTTCCTCTTGAAAACATCATCCGCATCTTTCGCCTTCTCTAAATAGTCTTTCAAGTCCTTCATTTTTACTTCCCCTTTTTTTACTCCTAAATCTTTACATACTTCCAAAAATCCTTCCGACTTTTCCATGTCAACAAGGTTGCCTTTTGCATTAATGCCCAAGCAATTGTGGACATGGGATTCAGTAAGAGGTAATGTCCGCCCATGAACCGTAAGCGAACAAGTAATGAGATCAAAGTATCTTACCAACCACTCACATAGGCGGTGGCTTAGAAACTTACACTTTAGTTGTAATATTCTACCCAACCCAATTTCAATTACAGCAGCGCGTTGGTCCTCACTAAACTTCTGTACAATTTCGACGATGGAGTTTAAGGAAATCTGGTTCTGCATCTTTTTCTGCAAAAAAATAACCAAGAACACCGAATAAGGAGTCAGCCCAAAAATCAAGTCATGGTGTCACATATACTGTGTTGGTAGTTAAGTTGTTTTGTACTAACTTTTTTGGGCTTTCGCGGAACTAAAGCTTTATGCTTGTTGTGCTCCTCCTTAGCCATTTTTTTGGTCTTGTGCCTCTCTTCATTCGACAGTTTTCTCCATTGCTCAAGAAATTCCCTCCTCATCTATGATCATTCATCATCAAAACCATTACATGACAAAAACAAAAGTTCAATCTACTTTCAAAAAATAACTCATGTCAAAATTTAAATTTCACCTCAAGAGTTATAGTGGTACCATCACTGCAACTATCATGTCTTAGATTGACAATCGCTTCGTTCCTAATAATACATGCACAAACAAATATATGTCAAACACTGTCCCGAAAATACCCAACACAGACCGACCTAAATCATCGTTACAAAAACAGAGACAAAAAGGATTACATATAAAGAATGAAGGCCGATGGTGCCCGTCTCTTCAAAGTTCCATTCTCAATAATTTGGTCTGTCATGCTGAACATACAAAATTCATGGCAGTGTTACAACCAGACATGATAAGTAAATCTATAAGTACTCTGCCTCTATATCAATAATGAATGGACAAGGGGAAGATATCACTCAGCTTCCTATAAGGGCATCCTCAAATAAAGAAAAGTGCAGACATCTGTTGACAGCCGCTGGATCTCATCCAATGGTTCTGATTTTAAAAGCCAATTCGTAGATTTAAAAGACCCAAGTCGAGTCAATTGGTTCCGGGTCAACAACACGCACACAACACGGACGAATAGAGAAAGAGAGAGAGAGAGAGAGAGAGAGAGAGAGAGAGAGAGAGAGAGAATAGGAGAATTCGATTTAGAACGAAGAAGAACACAAATACAACCAATGTATCTCACCCTTTCAATGGGCTGAGATAAATACAACAACAGAATCAACAATTACAACTAGGCCAGGATTAATAAGAATTGCATGTGACAGATTTGTTGTGTCCCCTTCCCTCCAAGCTCTTCTACCTAAAACTACTCCCCTAGTACTTCTACTACTATTTATTGGTTTCATTCGACATCGTCTTTGGTTTTCTTCTTGGCCTAGTAAAAAGTTGAAACAAACCAGTAATAGCCTACGTTCACATAACTCAATATCACAACCCTAATTTCTGTGCCATTTTCTAACTCCAAACAAGCCCTAACTAGTAAAAAAAACATAACTCAAAAAAAAAATTACACAAACCCTAACCCAATATCACAACCCTAATTTTTGTGCCATTTTCAGGTAAATCGAACAAACCCTAACTCCAAAAAAAAATAAAGAGAGAGAAACATACCTTCAAATGGTGCCCTAATTTAGTGGTCGTCGTTGTTCTCCTTCACAAGATTGAGATAGCTTGGTGTGTCTGGTACTACACTATAAAGGGAGAATTCGTGTTCGATTTGTTAGGGTTTTTGCTTCACAAGATAGCTTTGTGTTAGGGTTTCTGCATGCTGAAAAATCGACAGATTGAGATCGAGCAAGAGAGAGAAAGGGAGATATACCTTCATTGTATTCGTGTTCTTCTTAGTTCATCGTCGCCGATCGTGTTCTTCTTTGTCCTGTTGTGTGTGCGTCTGAAAGAAAGAGAGGGGACGGGTTTTGTTTCACCTGCGTGTTGTTGACCTGGTTCGAAGATGGTGGAAGGTGAGCAGAGGGCGATGGAGGCCACTGGGTGTGGGTGGTGCCAGTGGGTTGCAGACAAGCGAGTGAGGAAGAGAAAGATAGATGGGGATTTAGGTCACAAGAAAAATACGGCGTGGGGTATATTTAAAAAAGGCAGGATATTTTAGTGTATGTGCTCAGTTGCGCTAACATAAAATTTACATTACAAACTTTATCAGTACAATTTTAGTTTTTTGGTCGATCTGGACAGACAAGTTTTCACATCTTAACGATTTTATCATTACCGCAAAAAAATGGTGATAATCAAATGTTGGAAACCACTTGATCGGTACCATTCCAATGTTTCCAAATGTATTCAAGTATTATAGAGCACCACTACAACACCTCATGAGTTAATTTATGGCAATCAGAACGGTCTATTCTTTTAATAATAGCAACAAATATCATCCTTACCGAGGATAAAGTCTATCGAGTTTTGGTTGCCAATTGATCAGACATAAAATAACATTTTTTTACAATTTTTTCATCTAGATGATCTAGATGAAGGGCTTCCTAAAACCAGATAGGCCAAATAAATGATGACACTTACTAAAACAGAAGGCAAAACAAAGTGAACAGTCCCTATTGTTGACATTGTGTTGCGGTCATTGGAGCATAGTACAATTCAATAAAGCACTAGATTAAGTTTAAGAAACCATAATGTTAAATGTTTAGAATTTAAAGATACTTACCAAGTAATCTATTCTAATCACCGATCTAAACCGTTAAGATTCAACATCTTATCGATTCTAGAATTGATGCCAAATTTGGAGATAATCAATTATCAAACAACCACAAGATTTCAACACATTCAATGGATCTGGAGCATTAAAGTACTATACTACAACACTCAAGAACTGTTTGCGCTCTTTATTAAAAATCCAAACCGTCTATCTTTTACGTAGGAGGGTTTTAGTTAACTCTTCTCTATATTGAAGTAAATCGCTCATCGTTGCATACTTCATCGGATGTAAGTTATCACTATAATAGTGAATTTTAGTACCTATATACAAATTCTTAATACTATTTATTGAACCCAAAATTTAAGAGAACAACTAAACCAATTCTAAAAACTAAATCATCGGTCTCGATTATTAAAATAACTTATGTATTGAGCTCCGTTAAATTTTACTGTTCAAGATAATGGAAAATATTGCATAACACTGGAAATTCTTTCCATGCCTAACTACGGTTAACCACGTTAACAAAAAAAAAAAAAAAAAACACCAGCCATGCCAGGTTAGGTACTGTTATGCCTTTGACAATTTTGTTATGCTTTTATGGTGTCATGTTATATCTTTGTTTGCTTTTTGACTTTTTCCTCGGCGCTAGAATCTGTAACGCTCCGATTTTTTAGAACGATAATTTAATAAATTTCTAACATTTATGCCTTGTTCTCTTTGCAATTCAAAAAGAATTTTTCAAAAAATTCCCCTACTTCCAACATTTCTCTCTCTATCTCTCTCCACTTATTTCCCCTACTATTTAAAAAAAAATATTCAAAATCCAATCCAAACACAACATTATTAAATAGAAATGAATGTAAGGTCATTACAAACTCCAAAAATCCAGAACTTCAAATTACATATATTTAACAGATAGAGGTGGGCACTAAGGTAATCTACTTTTCGCATCCTTCTTCCTTCTCAGCAAGTCTCTGATCAGCACTGTACTCTTCTGACGGATAGTACTACACATGTACATCTCTAAACTCTACCATAAGATGTCAGGGCCACAAAAAGTAGCACCGTGAGCAATTAAGCTCAATAGCAAACTCCTACATCTATGTCCCATACTTTAGCAAAAATAATATATAACTTTGCAAAGTAAAACTCAGAGATTTAACAGTTCAACATATAAATAACAATTCAACAAAAGTGTCAATGTCTTTTCAGAGTCAACGCAGCGTATCATAATTCGTATCATCATTTTATCAGTATCGATTTCATTTTCACTAGTTCCGCTAACCATCTTTCAAATTCCATCGGGCTCCTAGGCTAATTTGTTCCACCCAAAAGCACTGATTCCGCTAACCGTCTCATTTAGATTCCATCGGGCTCTCAGTCTTATTCATTTCATTGGCTCTTTCACCATTTTCACTTGACACTAGTTCCGCTAACCATCCTTTCAGATTCCATCTGGCTCCTAGGTAACACACACCAGAGCCATGATTTCGCTAACCATTTCAGATTCCATCGGGCTCTCATTCTCACACACGCACACCCAAGCCATGATTCTGCTAACCATTCTTTCAGATTCCATAGGGCTTTTGTAGACACCTCCCGGAAGCGGGGTATCGCCATACAGAATGATCATTGCTGTTTGCTTCATAAACCAAGATCGTGGACATTCCCATGGATAGGAACATCGCCACACGATAGCGGTTATCATCAAAACAGAGTTGCCACCTAGTTTATAAAAATTAGGAAAAACAGATAGAGATTCTGGGCACGGGAGCCAAAAGTACAATAAGGGGAAGGTGTTAGACACCGCTCTTTGCCCAGTCATGAGACTGTCCCATAATTGTTCGACATATGATTTGTAGGGAGTAAATCCCGAACAGGTGCAAGAATGGCCCGAACACGTGGTATGTAGGACCACGATATAGTTATGATATGGACAGTCGCCGTGCAGAAACGGTGATCGGCGATAGGGACCAGTGATATGAAGGATCATTGGTCCAGAGAGTCTGTACTGGGTCAAGGTCCAGTAACACGAAAGAGTATTGGACCAAGGAATTGACAAAGGACCAGTGACATGTGAAGTCATTGGTCCAAGTAGTTTGTTCGGCAACAAAAGAGCCGAACAAGAGGGGATTTGTACGAAAAGCAGTCCCCGATGCAGGAAACGTTCCAGAAGGTTTTGGAAACAAGGATATTCCGTGTTTACTATAAGATCCCAATAAAATAGGATCTTGGAGAGATACCCAACGGGAATGGGAAGTTCGGCCAGCTGTGGAAAGGAGTCCTAAACGGGCTAAGGTAATGAACTGATAAGGGAACGAGAATCCGAGATATTCTGGGTTTCCTATACGAGATAGGAAACCTAGGGCAACATGGATACTTGGGCAGCAAGCATCCATAAACCTATAAATACAAGGCAAACCGAGAGGAAAAAGGTACACAATACATTGCAGTTATACGTATTCTCTTATGCTTAATTAGGGTTTTCCATTAGTACGTGATACTAACTTAGGCATCGGAGGGCCTTTGCCACGAGAGGCAAATGTGCGCTCACCCCTTGTCTGTTTTGCAGATTAGGACTCCAGCGAAGCATTAGGGTTCCGGCAAAGATCACGAAGTAGCCGTTACAATCTTGTGCTGCTTAAACCCTTCTTAGTTTTTCTGTACTTACATGATTAACTCATGCTTTGTTTAATTCTAAGCGCGTAAACTGGTTAATTAGCCTTTAAACAGTTCATGGTGAGCCGAAACTGTAATTGAAAGTATGCATCAGAAAGCAGAATAAAACTAATTTGTTCCAAGAGATGGATCCCGCGGCCGGTGAATGGATTTCACGACCAAGGAATCCTCCTGGTTTTATGTATCGACCGAGGGATTGATTCCCCAGCCGATGTTCTTCCTCACACCAGACTATACGATTAACAGATAATCAAAAGGCTACGACTAATATATGAAAACTGTAAATAAACTAGACCACAGGCCCCTAGGCCTCACCACCTTGATCCCTCAGTGGCTTGATTGCTTCGGATTGAGGGTGATTGCCTGATTTGCTTCTCGAAACCCTAGGGTTAGGGTTTGAACTTCGGGATTTGATTGTTGGATCGCGGCTGCCTTCGGGAGGTTGAGGCTTTTGTAGAGGGGATATGAGAGAGTATTTGTGCAGAGCTTTATGGCTAGAGAGGGTGTATTGATATGTTAATTTCGGAACCCAAAGGTCCCTTTATATAGGCATGGGGGTGAAACACAAGAAGGCAGACTGGCAATAGTGGAACACAAGAAGGCTCCTTCACGAGGAAGGAGGAGCAGGTCCAGGAGTCCCATTCCAAGAAAGAAAAGGGCTTCTTCACGAAAAAGAAGAAGCAGAAGCCTTACCCCCGAAGAGGGGGAGATTAGAAGACACCACAGGGACAGGTACGAGAGGCCTGATTCCGATTGGGAAAAGAGTACTTCCAAGAAAGCAAAAGAACAAGAGGAGGGAACCATGTCTGCACGAGAAGCAGCGCGGAAAGCCCTCAGCAACATAGCTTCATCCCCTTTTGCAAGGAGATTGCAAGAAGCAAAGCTTCCGAGCAGGGTGAAGCACAGGGCATTCGTTCTTTACGAAACAAAAATTGATCCCGTGGCCCACATACAGCATTACCGGCAGGCAATGTTCATGCACGACGGAGATGACGCGATCATGTGCAAGATGTTCCCATCAAGTTTGGGGAAGGTGGCCTTGTCGTGGTTCCATAAACTGGGATCGAACACCATACGAGGATGGAGACAGCTAGCCGAAGAATTTACTGCTCGGTTTCTGACAAGCAGAAAAGCACCAAAAACATTTGAGAGCCTCTCTGTCATGAAACAAGGTGAGAACGAGCCGATCAGGGACTACGCTAAGAAATACTTGGAGACTTTCAACGAGATTGAAGGTTGCAGTGAGGAATATGCGATAGCCACCTTTAAGACGGGGTTACCTGTTCGGGGAGAACTCCGTAAGTCCCTGAATATGACCCCGGTAGGTACGTTGGCAAGGCTGATGGAACGAATCGAGCAGCATGCCAGGAACGAGGATGACATACTGCGAGAGGATCGACAACAGGATGGTCGCCGAACAGGCGAAGGGTGTGCCGAAGAGGACAGACAAGCCGGAGTCCAAGACCTACAAAGAGAGGAAGGAATACGGGCAGGTCAAGAAAGAGCCGTTCAGAGAGAAACATGCTCCAGACCCCAAGTCTTTCTTTTCGGTGACAACGGTTTAGAAGGAACCAATCTATCGGATTCTTTATAAAATAAAGAATCGTCCATATTTCAAGTGGCCCCCAAGGCTGGAGGGAGATAAAGACGCAAAAAGGGCTACGAGTCAGCATTGCAGTTATCACAAAGACTGGGGGCACATGACGGAGGATTGTGAGATGTTCAAGCAACACCTCGATGATCTGGTTTCACGTGGTTACCTGAAAGAGTTTATTCAGGAAGAGCACAGGGGTGCAGAGAAAGCATTGGAATTGGATTACGAGCAAAATCCAAGGGGCGTAATCCATATGATACATGGATTGGCCGCGCCTTATACGAGAAATGAGGTAAGGTTGCTCCAGAGACAAGTAAAACATGACCAGCACGTGATGCAGTTGGGAAAGAAACGAGGACGTGAGGGAGAAGAATGCAATGGAGGCATAGTCTTCACGGATGAGGACCTGGGTGGAATCCAGGTGCCACATAATGATGCCCTGGTCATAACCCTACGAATTGGAGAGTATGACATAGAAAGAATCTTGGTGGACTCAGGAAGCTGCACAGAGATACTGTACTATGACGCGTTCAAGAAGTTGGGGCTGACACAAGCGGATTTGGTGCAATCAATAACCCCTTTGGTCGGATTCAGTGCAGGAGCAGTCTGGCCCTTGGGCAAAATAACTCTTCCTGTTCGGGCAGGAACAGTCGTGCTAAGAACCGATTTCCTAGTGGTGGATGTACCATCTTCTTATAACGCGATTATTGGAAGAACATGGTTGCACAAGATGAAAGCGGTTTCCTCCACTTACCACCAGATGGTAAAATTCCCAGGATCAAATGGTATTGAGAGGATAAGGGGAAATCAGAAGGTCGCCCAGCAGTGCTTGATTTCTATAATCAATAAGGCACCCAAGGCAAAGTTAGTCCAAGCAGTCGAGGTCCCGGATCAGCCGACCATTGAGGATGTCGGAGGAGACCCCGCCGAGAAAGTGGTGGAAGGCTTGAAAAAGATCCAGATCAACGAGAATGATCCGGAAAGGTATTTCCTGATTGGGGAGAACCTGAATGAGACGGAGGAGAAAGAATTAGTGGGGTTCCTCAAGGAGCACGTTGATGTGCTTGCTTGGGTACCCGAAGAGATGCCCGGAGTAGATGCAAACGTGATTTGTCACCACTTGAATGTGGATCCACAACATAAGCCTGTGATGCAAAAAAAGAGACGGTCTGCCGTATAGCACGTGGACGCTGTCATCGAGGAGGTGGACCGGTTGCTCAAAGCAAAAGCTATATGGGAGGTATACTACCCAGAATGGTTGTCCAATACTGTGGTGGTAAAGAAGAAAAATGGGAAGTGGCGAGTCTGTGTCGATTTCACCGACTTGAACAAGGCGTGTCCCAAGGATAGCTTCCCCCTTCCCAGGATAGACCAATTTGTTGATGCAATGGCTGGGTATGGGCGGATGAGTTTCCTTGATGCTTATCGAGGGTATCACCAGATAGCCATGTACGGTCCCGATCAAGAGAAGACTTCCTTTATCACACCAAGGGGGCTGTACTGTTGTAGCGTCATGCCCTTTGGTTTGAGGAATGCAGGTGCAACATACCAGAGGTTAGCAACGATTATGCTAAAGAAGTTGCTCGGCAAGACCATGGAGGTTTACATAGACGACATGGTAGTCAAAAGCAAGGAGAAGGAAAACCACATTGTTGATTTGAAGGAAGCCTTTGAGATAATGAGGGAATATAAGCTGAAACTCAACGCCTCGAAGTGTGTGTTCGGGGTAAACTCAGGAAAATTCCTAGGGCATTTGGTAACCATACAAGGGATAGAGGCAAATCCCAATCAAATTACTACGTTGCAAAAGCTCCAAAGTCCGAGGACCACGAAGGAGGTCCAGAGGTTAACAGGGATGGCAGCGGCTCTAAATAGATTCATCAGCAGGTCCAGTGACAAATGTAGACCTTTCTTCCAATTGCTGAAAAAGAGGGAAGGATACGAATGGGGAGCAGAGTGTGAGCAAGCGTTCCAAGACCTGAAGAAGTACTTGGCAGCAGCTCCCCTATTATCCACACCCGAACAAGGTGAGTCTTTAACTTTGTACTTAGCAGTTTCTGAACATGCTGTGAGTGCAGTGTTATTGAGGGATAAGGGATCCGAGCAAGTCCCCGTCTATTATGTGAGCAAGACATTGCTGGACGCAGAAATGAGATAGCTGCCCCTCGAAAAGTTGGTCCTGGCATTAAGGACGGCGGCGAGAAAATTGCCCCATTATTTCCAAAGTCATAGGGTTGTGGTCTATACTGAATTCCCGTTAAAGTCTTTGCTACGAAAGGCGGACTTCTAGGGACGTATCTCAACTTGGTCGGTCGAGTTGAGTCAGTACGACATAGACTACCAGCTGCGCACCGCAATAAAGGGGCAAGTACTGGCAGATTTTGTAGCTGAGTTTTCACCCACGGTGGCTCCCCAGCCTCCTATGAGACAGGAGCAGAGAAATGAACAGGGGAAGGAGCAAATAACAAGGAACAAGAAGACTCTGGCCAAACGGGATCCCATGGAATGGAAGTTATTTGTTGATGGCTCTGCGTGTAATACGGGATCAGGAATTGGGGTGGTACTTTTCCCTCCTGAAGGAGCAATGATGGAGCTGTCCCTTCGATTGGGATTTAGTGCTTCAAATAACGTGGCAGAGTATGAGGCACTCTTGGCAGGGCTAAGGAGTGCAAAGACCCTGAAGGTAAAAAGGATACGAGTACATTGTGATTCACAACTCGTGGTGAACCAGTTGTCCGGGGAATACGAGGCTCGGAACGAGAAGATGGCTGCCTACGTGATGGCCGCCAGAGATCTGCTTGACACTTTCGAGAAGGTGTATATTGAGCAAATAAGTTTTGGGCAGGACGCCCATGCTGATTCTCTTGCCTGGTTGGCTGCAGCTGTACCAACAGAATTCAAAAAACGGGTGGCAGTAGATTATCTTGCTGAGCCGAGCATTGGAAGAAGTGTGGAGTTGGTCTTGGACGTGAACCAAGGGCCAAGTTGGATGGACCCAATAATGGAGTTCCTACGAGATGGGGCACTCCCCACAGACAAAAAGGAGGCTTACAAGATAAAAACGAAATCAGCACGATTTTGGCTGTCACCAGAAGGGAAGTTATACAGAAAATCTTTCACTGGTCCATACTTACTTTGTGTGCACCCCGAGATGGTGCAGAAGTTCCTCCACGAGGGAACGTGTGGTAGTCACGCTGGGGGTAGATCCATTGCCCACCGAGCAATAACCCAAGGATACTGGTGGTCTCACATGCAGGAAGATGCTAAGGTGTATGTGAAAATTTGTGAGAAGTGCCAGAAATTCTCACCAATGATCCGAACACCAGCCGAGGATCTGGTGCCTTTGACAAGCCCTTGGCCCTTCACACAATGGGGGATGGACATCGTGGGTCCACTTCACAAGGCGACAGGAAATAGGAAATTTCTGTTGGTAGCAACAGATTATTTCACCAAATGGATTGAGGCAGAACCATTGGCTAAGATCACTGAGCCTATGATAGAAAGGTTCGTGTGGAAAAGCATAATTACTCGATTTGGGGTCCCCTATTCACTGATTACGGATAACGGGTCCCAATTTCAGAAAAAGTTCAAAGCTTTTTGTGCCCAATATGGGATAAGGAATTATTACTCGACCCCAGCCTACCCACAGAGTAATGGGCAAGCAGAGGCGTCCAACAAGACCATACTTGATGGGATCAAGAAAAGGTTGGACAAGACAAAAGGAAAATGGCCCGACGAACTGCCACTTGTTTTATGGGCGCACCGAACAACTCCTAGGAGGTCTACGGGAGAGACCCCCTACTCATTGGCGTATGGGACGGAGGCTGTAATCCCATTGGAGGTTGGTCTGCCGACCAACAGGACCACTTTAGTTGAAAGTGGAGGCAATGACAGAGCCCTGGAGATTGAACTTGATCTTGCCGAGGAACGGAGAGAAAGGGCACTGGTGCATTTGGCCTCATATCAGGAGCAGCTGATGAAAAGCTATAACAAGAACGTCCACCCCCGAGAATTTGGTATTGGAGACCTTGTGCTTCGTAAGGTGCTCGGCAATACCAAGGTGGCCAACGAGGGCAAATTAGGGGCCAACTGGGAAGGCCCATATCGAGTTACAGAGGTTGTGGGCATTGGGGCTTATCGTTTGGCGGACCTGGACGGGAACCCGGTGCCGAGGCCTTGGAATGTCCACAACTTGAGGAAGTTTTTTGTTTGAAAAGACTTCAGTTTATTTTTTATTCTGTTTTTGGGATGCACATCGTGGTTGTGTGGGAATTACGAATAAAATTCCTCTGTTTTTGATTTGATTAGTTGCAAGGGGTACGCGTAACGCCCCCTTGAGTTTTTGAATTATGAATAAAATTCTGGTTTTGATATAAGACATTGTTTTTTATTTCCGTTACGATTAGAATACGAAGTTAGGCCTGGTTCTTGCCCCTCACTTCGTATTGGGGAGCAGAAGAATAGGTTGATGCCAAATACGAAGATATTTTAAGCAGATTCAAAACCTTGCAAGTACGAGTATACTTGGTGTGCATACATGAATGTACACACTTTTGCCAAATATGAAAACATTTGGATAGACTAAGTATGAATACACTTAGACTTAAGAGCAAACGTTTGGCATGCATACGATAAAATGCATGGCTTTCCCGAATACAAACACATTTGGGAATCTAAGTACGAATAAACTTAGAGAGTAATATTTCGAACCAATGAAAAATGGGCAGCATACGAATACATGCAGAATTAATCTAAGTATGAATAAACTTAGAGAGTAATATTCCAAACCAATGAAAAATGGGCAGCATACGAGTAAGTGCAGAATTATCTAAGTATGAACCCACTTAGAATTTATTTCGATCACGAGCAAAACTCAGAGAGCATTCGAAAACATGCTCATCAATAGCTAAAGTATGAATCAACTTAGCTAAGATATCTAGGTGAGTAAACTTGGGAAGCACCCCATCAAAGTTAAAGAAATACTCGGTTTACCCAAATACGAGATACTTGTTGGCTACGAAAAGGCCACCAGCAATGTTAGAAGGCCACGAGGGGCCGGGCAAAACAAAGTTAAACGCCACGAAGGGCCAAATACTTAAGTTTAAAGTGTTGAAAATATACTTGTGCCACGCAGGGCAAGCCTTACAGCCACGCAAGGCCACCATAATATTATAGTCAAGAATTGGAAGTGTTCCAAGGAAGGGGGATTCATACCTGCTGATCAACAGTAGGGTTTTCAACAGCAGGGTTTTCAACAGCAGGAGAAGAGACTTGTGCAGGTACGGCCTCTGCAGATGTGCTACCGTCAGTTGGACCACCACTGGATTCCTTCTGGCCAGGGTTGGCCTCCTCAACAATGAGTCCGGCATCTACATCATGCTGCTCGGAGATGTTGACAGTAGATTCTCCATCCAAGTCAACTTCTTCCACCTCGACCTCATCCTCTTCTTGAGCGGCCATGACGCTTGGGAGATCAATCTCTATCCAAAGAGGGGATGACTCTACTGCATCAGATTTCCTAAGGCAAGCCGTTCACCCAGCAGCAAACACCTGGTCTTGGATTCCAGGCATTTGGCTTTTGTAGCTTTCAGTTGCTACGTTGATTCCATCATTGTAGCCCTGCTGGTAGGACGCCTTAGCCTCAATCTTGCTCGCTTCCAACTCCGTGAGGGTCTGATTCAAGCTGTCCTTGGCGCCCTCCAACCTTCCTTTCAGCCCGTTCACCTGCCCACGGGCTTGGTCCCTCTCCTTCTCTAAACGGATTATTGTGCGCTGCAGTTGAGCATTTTTATTTACCAACTTGGCTCGCTGGGGCTCGGATTGGCCTAGCTTTTGTGCCATGGCAACCATCCTTTGCAATGCCTGAGATATATGGGAGACAGTTAGATAAAAACCAAATGCAACGATTAGAAAGCTATTGGTTGAACAAAGGGAGTCTACCTGAGCGTTGTTGGTCATGAATGACCCAAGGAGGTTGTCAGGGGAGCTGGTCACCACCTTTTGCATATCCCCAGGCAGCATGAAGGCCTGGGATAGGGCAAGGGCAGTTCCCTCGGATGCCACGCTGTCACGAATTGTCACAGGGCGCCCACCATGGGTAAGTTGTGGTACCCATATTGGAGTTGGAGCATTGGAAGTCTGAGGCTGGGGTCCCTCAATCAAAGACGATTCCAGTCGTTGGCGTTTGTCTTGATGACTTGCCTCGATCTCTTCTGGGGAAAAACCAGGGGGGGGTGCTCAATTGGGCAGGACCACGTCGGCCATGTGACGGCTGGGGGCTTTGGGACCGACCACGAACAGAGCCACGGCCAGCTCCAGTGATGGTGAGAAGGCTGTTGAGATCAATTGGCTGGTTCATCTCTGGAGGAGGAGAAAGGGAATAACCTTGGGAGGAAGAAGTAGAGGCTTCCTCGGTGATGTCGATCAGGTCGTCAGGAATTGGCGGAGTTTCAGGACGCCTCTCTTCCTCTTGCTCGGGTTGCAAATTGGAAGGTCCAGGAGGTGCTGGGTTGTCAGCTGCTCGGGTCCTCCAATCAACAAACCCACCGTACGATGCTCTGTAGCTCAGGAGCACTTGTGCTGCTCTTGCTCGGCCAGCAAGGTATGTACCTTGCCCGTTGAACCCAAGGGCTCGAGTGATGTCGGCCACATGAACCTGTGGGGTAATAATGTTATACCCTAGGTTGACATTTTCAGCTGCAAAGAATACAGTAAGTTACACGCTGAGGAAATGAGTAATTAAAGTACGAAAAAAAAATTAAGTTAAGAGGAACTAACGTGGTTGCCCAAATCTGTGAGGGGCATGGAAACCGATCACACGGCCATCCTCATCTCTGGGCTCGAAAGCCCCCGTAACGATCAAAAAATCATCGTCGTCTCCCTGTGCAGAGTCAGGAAGCTCGAGGATGAGTTTTCTCCTCGAATCCCTACTTTTTAAATAGTAGGTGAGGGCATCCCCGGTTCTAGAAATGCTGTACAAGTGGTGTATATCGTGCAAACCTAAGGAAGTGCCTAGCATGTGATTTATGGCATTGATTCCCATAACAACTCTAAAGAAATTGGCTGAAACCTGCATCGGAGACAGTCTGTAGTGGGCTAAGACTTGTCGAAGTAATGGGGCTAGGGGGAATCTGACGCCACCCTCTACAACAGCGACTACGGGGATGTGAAGGGTATCGTTGTCAGGGCTCTCTCGGAGGGCATCCTCGTGGGCCAGCGCAGTGGCCACGTTGTCAGGGATCTCGTAACGAGATCTGAACGTGGCCATGGTTTGAGGGGTGTTGCAGTGACGTCTAAATCGCCCCATTTTCTACGAGAAAGGAGGACCTTTGTGAAATTTTAGACGAAGGTATGGGTATGAAGAAACCCTAAGTGTGGACGGAGGAAGCCCTAAAGCGACGAGAAAAATGGGGTAGAAAGGGGAACGATGACTTACGAGTGTGGCGATCGAAGTTCTAAGTGCACGAATGAAGACCTTCGAGTTGGTAAACAGAGCTTCAATGGCGGGAGCCTTGATTACGTTTTTGCAAGGGGAACTTGGATAGAGAAGTGAGGGTTCGAAATGGGGTGAAAACCCAAATGTACCCTATGTTTAGTGGAAGGCGTAAGCGAAACGTCATCCAAAGCGCCGTTTGGGCGTTCCGTTTTCCAAAGAAAGTCCATTCGCATTTAATGCGAACGGTACGATGGCTGCCACGCGTAAAACAAAGAGGCAGGAAAAGCCTGTCTAGCCCAGACGATGAGGCGTATCCTTGGGCTGACTCAATGATGGTATTTGAACCAATTTTTAGAATTAATGGGTGCAGGAGCAAAAAAAAAGTTGCTCAGATCTTGAGAAGCTTTGCTCGTCATATACGAAGGTATAACGAGTAAAGCTGGGGAGCGATTGTAGGGAGTAAATCCCAAACAGGTGCAAGAATGGCCCGAACACGTGGTATGTAGGACCACGATATAGTTATGATAAGGACAGTCGCCGTGCAGAAACGGTGATCGTCGATAGGGACCAGTGATATGAAGGATCATTGGTCCAGAGAGTCTGTACTGGGTCAAGGTCCAGTAACACGAGAGAGTATTGGACCAAGGAATTGACAAAGGACCAGTGACATGTGAAGTCATTGGTCCAAGTAGTTTGTTCGGCAACAAAAGAGCCGAACAGGATGGGATTTGTACGAAAAGCAGTCCCCGATGCAGGAAACGTTCCAGAAGGTTTTGGAAACAGGGATATTCTGTGTTTACTATAAGATCCCAATAAAATAGGATCTTGGAGAGATACCCAACGGGAATGGGAAGTTCGGCCAGCTGTGGAAAGGAGTCCTAAACGGGCTAAGGTAATGAACTGATAAGGGAACGAGAATCCGAGATATTCTGGGTTTCCTATACGAGATAGGAAACCTAGGGCAACATGGATACTTGGGCAGCAAGCATCCATAAACCTATAAATACAAGGCAAACCGAGAGGAAAAAGGTACACAATACATTGCAGTTATACGTATTCTCTTATGCTTAATTAGGGTTTTCCATTAGTACGTGATACTAACTTAGGCATCGGAGGGCCTTTGCCACGAGAGGCAAATGTGTGCTCACCCCTTGTCTGTTTTGCAGATTAGGACTCCGGCGACGCATTAGGGTTCCGGCAAAGATCACGAAGTAGCCGTTACAATCTTGTGCTGCTTAAACCCTTCTTAGTTTTTCTGTACTTACATGATTAACACATGCTTTGTTTAATTCTAAGCGCGTAAACTGGTTAATTAACCTTTAAACAGTTAATGGTGAGCCGAAACTGTAATTGAAAGTATGCATCAGAAAGCAGAATAAAACTAATTTGTTCCAAGAGATGGATACCGCGGCCGGTGAATGGATTTCACGACCAAGGAATCCTCCTGGTTTTATGTATCGGCCGAGGGATTGATTCCCCAGCCGATGTTCTTCCTCACACCAGACTATACGATTAATAGATAATCAAAAGGCTACGACTAATATATGAAAACTGTAAATAAACTAGACCACAGGCCCCTAGGCCTCACCACCTTGATCCTTCAGTGGCTTGATTGCTTCGGATTGAGGGTGATTGCCTGATTTGCTTCTCGAAACCCTAGGGTTAGGGTTTGAACTTTGGGGTATGATTGTTGGATCGCGGCTGCCTTCGGGAGGTTAGGGCTTTTGTAGAGGGGATATGAGAGAGTATTTGTGCAGAGCTTCGTGGCTAGAGAGGGTGTATTGATATGTTAATTTCGGAACCCAAAGGTCCCTTTATATAGGCATGGGGGTGACTCACTCCAACCAATCACAATGCACGATCAAAATTGGAATTGTGGGGTTACTCTAACTCTTCATGGTAATCTCCTTACGTAGCCCGAACGCATCGGGATTTCGCTGCTAGGGTTTTTTGAACGGATCAAACGATTGACAGAACAATCCAGAATCTGGAAAATAGACGATCTGGCGGCCGAGGAAATGATTAAGCGGCCAAAGGATGGACCTGGCAGCTGAAGGATCAATCTCTCAGGGAGATTTTCAAGCAAAAAGTTTCACAGGTGAAAGAATGATGTTGAGGCCGTGAGATCAATGTTACGGCCGAAAGATAGATTTTCCTGGGATGCTGTATTTCTGTCTGAAAGGCTATTTGGCTCTGGATTGGGTCCTCTAAGTGGCTAAAAGTTCTCACCATAAGTGCTAAGGTTCACGAGAAGTCAATCAGCAATCATTGTATCCATATCATCATCGGGATGGTCCCCAAGGTGGGACTTTAAATAATCGTTAGGCCAAATTGGGGTGTCTACAGATGCCCCTCTTTGACTGAACTTAGACGGATCGCGAGACTTGTTTAAGTAAAAGTCAAAGCTGTAAAAGCAACTCAATTTGGTCCAACCACTATTCCAAGGGGTTTTGAGAAAGGTTTTACTTATGGTCGGGCTGGGAGGCTGCCTACGTATTCCATAAGGGAAATTCAGACAAACCGTAGTTTGGAGGGGCAATAAAAAAAATAAAAAGTTTGGAGGGTTAGAAATAGAAGACGTACCTGGGCTAAGCCAGGATTTTGGCGGATGATAGTTGAAGGAGCGCGGGGCTGTTGGGGAAATTTTTGCGGAGAGTGTCCTTAGTATTTTGGGGTAGATCAATACACGGCGGGTGAGTCGTTTGCTTTTCTTTATCATCCTTACTTTGATTGAGGGGAGCTTGGTGGAGTTGCCTATCCTTGCGAATGAGCTAGAAGGAATTGATGTAATGGGGTGGAATCCAAACCATCTTCTGGAGAAGAATCGGATGCCGGTTTTGAGATATGGGGGGGGGGGGGGGGCACAAGGCCAGTAACTGGAGCATGGAGCGTTGAGATGAGGGAACCGAGGCGCGGAGCCGGTTACAGTCATGAGGCGAGAGCCTGAGGAGTCAGAGCTTAGAGCTTGACGTGGTTGAACCGAGGCGTAGAGCCAGTTGCAGTCATAAGGCGAGAGCCTGAGGTGTCGGAGCTTAGAGCTTGACGTTATTGAACCGAGGCATAGAGCCGGTTGCATTCTGAAGGTCTGTGCATGGAGCTTTCCCATCATAAATTTTGGCATAGAGCCAAAGGATCGAGGCACTGGACTGATAAATAAGACCGAGGAGTAGAGCCAGTTGATTGCAGGATTGACCTGTTTCATGAGAGATAGAGATGCAGAATATATGTATGATGGTTAGATATGATAATGGTGATGTAATTGATGCAGACTCGAGGTGACAATGGTGATGCAATTGATGCTTATGTGCACGGGCCCGTGCGTGTGTGTTTGATTTAAGCGTAGAGCTTCTTTCAAGTTCTGGACTTGTGGATTCGGAGCGTAGAGCTCGAGCATTTGGATGGCAGAATTCGAGTATTCAAAGTACTGGCTTTGAGCATCCAGTACGTAGTGGTTGGGCATCCAAGCATAGAGCTTGAGCATTCAAGTATAGAACTTGAGCATCAAGTACACAGTGGTTGGGCATTCGAAGAGCTTCGAGCAATCAAAATGTTGGATTTTGAGCATTCAAGCGTAGAGCTTGAGAACAGATGATATCTTGTTGATTGGGTGTAGACACCCCAATTTGGCCTAACGATTATTTCAAGTCCCACCTTGGGGACCATCCCGATGATGAAATGGATACAGTGATTGCTGATTGATTTCCTGTGAACTTTAGGACTTTCGGTAAGAACTTTTAGCCACTTAGAGGACCCAATCCAGAGCCAAATAGCCTTTCAGACAGAAGTATAGTATCCCAGGAGAATCCATCTATCGACCGTGACATTGATCACACGGCCCCAACTTCAATTCTTCACCCGTGAAGCCTATTGCTTGAAAAACTCCCTGAGAGATCGATTAGCCGGCCGCCAGATCCATCCTTCGGCCGCAATATCATTCCTTCGGCCGTCACATCCTTTGATCGGCCACCAGATAGTTTATTTTCCAGATTCTGGAACGTTCTGTCAATCGTTTGATCCGTTCACAAAATCCTAGTAGCCTTTTTCCGATGCGTTCGGGCCTCGTTCAGGGATCACTATGAAGAGTTTGTATCACTCCCTAACTCCAATTTCCACCGTGCGTTTTGATTGGATGAGTTGTGTCATCCCTAGTGCCTATATAAAGAGGGCTTCGGCTCCAAAATTGATATAACAACACACCCCCATCAACCACGAAACTCTGCAGAAATACACTCTCTTATCCCTTCTACAAAAGCCCTAACCTCCCGAAGGTAGCCACTAATCCGACGATCAAACCCCGAAGTTCAAACCCTAACCCTAAGGTTTCAAGAAGCAATCAGTCAATCACCTTCAATCCGAAGCAATCAAGCTACTAAGAGATCAAGGTGGTGAGGCCCAGGGGCCTCTGGTTAGATTTATTTTCCGTTTTTATGTTTAATCGTAGATTTCTGATTATCTGTTAATCGTCTAGTCTGGTGTGAGGAAGAACATCGGCTGGGACATTGATCCCTCGGCCGATACATAAAACCAGAAGGATCCCTCGACCGTGACATCCATTCACCGGCCGAGAGATCCATTCTCTGGGACACTTGTTTTGTTTTCTGCTTTCTGATGCATGCTTTCAATTACCGTCTCGGCTCACCATTAACTGCTTAAAGGCTAAATAAACAGACTATGTGTTGGAATAAAATAAAGCATGGGTTAATCATATGTCGAACAACTATGGGCCAGTCTCACGATTGGGCAAAGAGAGGTGCCTAATACCTTCCCCTCATTGTACCTTTGGCTCCCATGCCTAGAATCTCTATCTGTTTTTCCTAGTTTTCTTAAACTAGGTGGCGACTCTGTTTCGATGATAACCACTATCGTGTGGCGATGTTCCTAGCCATGGGAATATCCACGATCTTGGTTTATGTAGCAAACAACCAAACAAACAGCAACGGTGAATCTGTATGACGATGCCCCGCTTTAGGGAGGTGTCTACAGTTTTTGGCGACTCCGCTGGGGACCTGAGAGCCATAACCAGAAAGTTTGACATAAGATTAATACATGCTTTATCTGATTCATTTATCATGTGCATTGAGCAGGCAACCTCGTTGAGTTCACCTAATACCCCGGCATCTCACGGGCTATGTTAGGGGTTCCAGCAAACTCCACAGTCACTCGTACCTAGTGGTATATCAAAAAGGAAACCGTCCGATCGCCGCCTATAATGGGCCGACGGAAGGACTGGTGCCCTTTGACAATGGAGCACCCTGAGACTACCTAAACCTTACATGTATTAGAAAGCCATAGAACTTATCAAAATAAGACAGGAACCTACAGGCTAGGAACCTACTTGCATTTAATTATAAAAGTTCTTCCTCACACCCATTGTATATATGTATGTTGTAAAGCCTTCTTTTGCAAGTCAAACCTTTAGAGCCCCGTAAGATCAAACAAAAGGAGGTAAGCTAAACCAATCTAACTAAACCACAATTTTTCAAGAAAAATGACTGCTTCGCCGCTCATGTCTGATTCGCACTTTCAAATTGTCACCAAGCTGTCTGGCCCAGTCCGCCCTGCTGCCAAGGTTTTCCACCCTTCCAAATACATCACTCTGGCGGATCAGCCAAAGCCTATGGTAATTATCACTGAAGACGATCATGTCATGTTCGCAAGGACAGTCTATGATGAAGAAGTAGAAGGCATAATTGAAGAAGAAGGATTTCGCAGGGTCCCAATCTATTTCTATGACCCTTATGCTCCTGCCGACGACTATTGGCCAATCGACGACGTCAACAACCCTGAAGTTGAAGAATCTGCTGACAATGATCCACTTGAAGAAATGTCACTAAACTTACTCTTTGACGAGGGGGTCACCGACAATGTAATAAGGGTGATCCACCCCCACAGACAGCTTTGGTAATTGGTGGGGATTTGTTGGCACACGAAGAGTCGACAACAGCAACGAAGCAGAGATAGAAGCTCAATTGGAAGAGATAACGGCAATTGCAAACCAAATGGCCCTCCAAGACTTGCAGGGTGACGGTGATGAAAGTGCGAATCAAGATGACGGTGAGGTGCTGATGATCAACCTTGGTGATGAAAAAGACTGCTCTGAGCTGATTGTGGATGCTGAAAAAGGGGCTTACCCTAACTGGACCGTGGAACACACTCTAAAATACAAAATGAAAAATGTTGATTCTGATCTTAGTTCCAATTCCGACTCCGAATCAACTCAATCCGAGTCTAGCTTTTCATCTTTTTAAACTGCTGAGTCTAGTGAAGAAAACCTGGTCAAAGCACCAAGGCATAACATTTATTTTGAATTTGACTCTGAAATGTCTTTTGATAATTTTAGCAATGAGAAGGAAGATTTAGAGTACTTCACTTTGCCTATGATCAACTGTGTGGATTCCGACAATCCAAATTTTGAGGAAGAAATTCGAAAAGAAATTCTAGAATTCATCGAGAGAGAAGAAGAGAGGCACGCCAAACCTTTTTATGAGGAAATAATCGTAGCGAACATAGGCTTTGAAAACGAGCCCAAAATGGTTAAAATTGGTGCAACACTATCTTCTCAAGAAAATGAAAAACTAATCCTTTTGCTAAAAGAATACAATGATGTTTTTGCCTGGTCTTACGAGGACAAGCCTGGAATAGACCCCGAAATAGTCCAGCATAAAATTCCCCTTCATCCTGATGCATAACCTGTTAAACAAAAGCTAAGACGTATGCGTCTCGATTGGGTCTTAAAGATAAAAGAAGAATGTAGGTGGAGAAAAATAGAAGGTACCTAGAACAGTGTTGAATCTCCTTATTTCACGTGCTGTCCAATCGGAACCCTAATACCTTCGCCTGAACCCTAACCTGTAAAACAGACAAGGGGTGAGCGCACCTCTGCCTCTCGTGGCAAAGGCCCTCCGATGCCTAAGTTAGTATCACGTACTGAATTCAAACCCTAATTATCAGTAGGAAAGTGTATAATGAATGCAACTTATTGCGTACCTTTTCCCTCTAGATTTACCTCGTATTTATAGACATGAGCATGCTTGCTTTCCAAGCATCCTTGTTACCCAGGTCTCCTGCCTCGTGTAGGAAGCCTGGCTCCTTTGGGGATCTCTCACCCAATCAACCGAGATCCCTTCCTCATAGGGTCTCTTCTCACCATAGAACTCATCTCTTAGTAAGACTGTCTCTTGACTCACCTTTGCTGTATATCGAGTCCGTCTTACAGAACACCCCTATTGCCTTTATCTCTTAAGACAATGTCTCATCAAGCAGCTCCACCGGTTCGGCATATGCCCCTACCAAACAGACTACACAAGTAAATGACTTCTCATGCCACTGGCCCATCTAGGCCGAACAGAATGTATCAACTAATGGCTTCTCATGCTACTGGCTTATCCCAGCCGAACAGATCGTCTAATCCGGTGCCTCCTCGTAGCACTGGACCTTACCGCCGCCGTTCGTCTTATACGGGGTCCCATATCACTTTCCTCATTACACGGATCTAGAACACCACGTGTTCGGCAACTATTTGCACCTGTTCGGTAACACCTCCCTACAAAGAAGTCACTAAACAAATCAACGCTGGTTTTCTCATGGTCACTGAGTATCCACAGTGGGTAGCCAACATCGTTCCAGTACTAAAGAAAACTGGGGGAATCAGGGTCAGTGTAGATTTCCAAGATCTCAACAAGGCCAGTCCAAAGGATGACTTTCCATTGCCAAACATAGAAGAATTAGTGGACAATACCGCGGGGCATGCACTGCTATCTTTCATGGATGGGTTTTCTGGGTATAATCAGATTCTGATGTCTCCCGAAGATAGAGAGAAGACCACCTTCACCACGCCGTGGGGAACCTACTGCTACTGAGTAATGCCATTTGGGTTAAAGAACCCTGAAGCCACCTATCAAAGGATGGCAACAACACTGCTACATGACATGATGCACAAAGAAGTTGAGGTATATGTCGACGATATGATAGTCAAATCAAAAGAAAGGGAAAGACACTATGAAGCCCTTCAAAAGTTCTTTGAGAGGATTAGGCAATACAAGCTACGTCTTAATCCTCAAAAATGCACTTTTGGGGTAACGACTGGTAAAATGCTAGGATTTCTCATCACTCAAAGAGGAATCGAAGTAGACCCTTCCAAGATACAGGCTATCATGGAGATATCACCACCAAAGACAGAAAAGGAAGTAAGGAGCTTTCTAGGGAAAGTACAGTTCATCAGCCGGGTCATTTCCAATCACAGCCACCTGTGAACCTCTTTTCAAGCTTTTGAAGAAGGGTACTGATTTTGAGTGGAGACAGGACTGTCAGCAAGCATTCGAGGCAATCAAGGAGTATCTTCAAAATCCGCCTGTATTATCACCACCCATCCCTAGGAAACCATTGATTCTGTACCTCTCAGTAACGGACACATCTATGGGATGTATGCTAGCGCAAGAAAATGACGCCAAAGCAGAGTGCGCCATATACTACCTCAACAAGAAAATGATGGACTATGAAACAAGGTACACTCCACTCGAGAAAACCTGCTGGGGGCTAGTATGGGCCACCAAGAAACTAAGGCACTACCTATTAGCACATCTGGTAGTGCTAGTTTCTCGTTTAGACCCAATCAAATATCTTTTCGAGAAGCCAACACTTATCGGAAAGCTAGCTAGGTGGTTATTGTTGCTAGCGGAATTCGACCTCAAATACATGACAAGGAAATCAATGAAAGGAAGGGCTGTGGCAGAGTTTTTGGCAGATCACCCTGTGACAGAGGCCGAGGCAGAAGACTTCATGTTCCCCGACGAAGACATCCTATGTCTTTTAGACGACACCTGGCAGCTTTACTTCGATGGAGCATCAAACCAATGTGGATATGGCATAGGGGTATTGTTAGTTTCCCCAAACGACTCTCATATCCCTTTGTCATATAAACTGAGGTTTGAAGTCACCAACAACAAGCTGAATATGAAGCCTACATCGTTGGAATGGAGGCAGCCCTGGAACTAGGGGCAAAAAGGGTAGAAGTCATTGGAGATTCAAACCTGGTAGTGTCCTAAGCAAGAGGAGATTGTAAGTTCAAGGAAGACACGCTGAAGCTATACCACTCTGTGTTGGAAACTTTGATTCCACAATTTGACTCAGTCATCTTCACGCACACTCCACGAGTGAGCAATAGGATTGCAGATGCGCTGGCAACATTGGCCTCTATGGTTGAGATACCCCTGGGATTCACAATGCGGCCTCTCATGATTGAGTAGAAGGTCAAACCAGCATGCAAATGCACCTTCACCGAAGAAGGTGAAGATGATGGAAAGCCATGGTATGAAGATGTGAAAAAATTCCTAGAAGAAGGAGAATATCCCTCCTAGGCCACCTCAAAGGACAAAATGGTTCTACGGAAGTTTGTCGCCCAATTCGTAGTCTGCCGGGGACTGTATCGAAGAGCGCATCTGGGTCCCAATCAACTTTGTGTCCCCACGGAAGAAAACCGTATGATAATGGAGGAAATACACGAACGAATTTGTGGGCCGCATATGAATGAGGCAACAATGGCAAAGAAAATCCTGCGTCAGGGATACTACTGGACTACAATGGAGGCCGACTGCGCTGACTATGTCCGCCAATATTTCAAATGCCAAACTCACGCCGATCGCATGCGTATTCCCCCTACGGAATTATATAGCATGACATCTCCTTGGCCATTCTCCACCTGGGGGATAGACGTCATTGGAATTATAAATCCAAAGGGAAAATACAAGTATCAGTTCATTCTAGTAGCTATCGACTATTTCACCAAGTGGGTAAAAACATCTTCTTATTCTACCCTCAAAGCCACTCATGTGGCCAAGTTTATCCGCACCAATATCATCTATCGATATGGCGTACCTCACGAGTTCATCTGCGATAATGGATCACACTTCAAGGGAGCCACAAAGAAGCAGTTGAGGCTGCAAACAAAAACATCAAGAGGATTCTGCAGAAGACTACTGACACCTACACAAAACTGGCCAGAAATGTTTCCTTTGGCACTATGGGGTTATCGAACAACTGAAAGGACTTCAACTGGGCTACTCCATATTCCCTGGTCTATGGGATGGAAGCTGTCTTGCCTATCAAACTAGAGCTACCCTCACTACGAGTTCTAGCTGAGACTGGAATGATCGAAGAAGACTGGGTTCAAAACCGCTATGACGAGTTAGCATTGCTAGACGAAAGAAGGCTAAGAGCATTATACCATGTGCAAGGGTATCAATGCCGCATCGCACGAGCCTTCAACAAAAAGGTAAAGCCACGAGACATCAAGGTGGGGGATATGGTGCTCAAAGCAATCCGTCGCCATGTTTCAGACCAGAGAGGCAAGTTTAGACCAAACTGGGGAGGCCCCTTCCTTATCAAATGCATACTGTCTGAAGGAGCAGCCTATATTGTAGACCTGGATGGAATGGAATTCGCAACACCAGTCAATATCGACAAGCTAAGGAAGTACTACCCCTGAGAGACGCTCGTTAGGTCGAAAACCACAAGGGTGGGCGACCCAAGCCAAAATTAGAGTAACCTGCTAGGTCAAAAACCCGCAAGGGCGACTTAGGCAAAAACTAAGGCATAAATAAAAGCACTCGCTAGACTGAAAACCCGCAAGGGCAGTTAAGGCAAAATCAAGAGCACAAAAGGAGAGGAAAATACCCGAGTGAACCCTAACAAAAACAAACAAATCTTGTTGGAACTACGTTTATGGCCTGATTCCCTCCATGGGATACATAGGCAATCTCTAAAATTGAGATTCAGCCACTACTATCGTTGTCACTTCCAAATTTCTAGGTCTATCCTAAAGCATGCTCACTATCGAACCATGGCAACAACATTTTCAATAAAACAACCCAATGTTTTATTATTTCCAAAGAAAAAGGAAAAGCAAGCTCAAACAATTCTCAAATCCATGAAAGCTAGAATCAAACAAAGAACATCTTTTGAAAAGCATAAGCAAATTGTCAATCTCTAGGTCTTCCTTCTCTTCACACTTTTGTCCTTCAAAAGGTTTTCTCCAACCAGCGCTTATACGAACCCGATAGCTTGTCAGCGGAGTTCCCAACAACCTCTTGCATCACTCGGTACGGCAAAAAACGAAGCATATTGCGACGAAAGCTGGCATCGTGGACCTTGGAAATAGCATACTCAAGGTCACCTAAGACTTTGACTTGTTCAGCCCCAAACTGTCTTTGAAAGCGGGCAGGAAAGTAGAAGGTAACCTGAGTGATACCGATCACCGCAACTCCAAAATAGTTCATGGTACTTGCATTCATGCTCTCAACACCATACCAGGGGCAAACCCATTGAATCCAATCGCCCTTGCGAGTCTCCATCCATGCCTTCCAAGCAGCCTCAGTTGGAAACTGTCTGGTCACACGACGCTCCGTGCAGTGGTCTGAACTATAGGGAAGCCGCTCTAGCGCATCCCATACCCTCAGCTTTTCAGAAAGCCATACCTACGAGAAACCAGGGAAAATTGCAAGTTGTGAGAACACGTAAGTCAAAAGAAAAGAGTGATGAGCGAAAAGTGTAGAGAGCCGAAATATCCGAAGGTTCAAAGGGTTCAGTGGGGTGACCTTGTGGACCCACTATTCAGTTGTCTCAGTTCGTCTGTGTGAGAGAGATCGTCTTGACACGTCATCCGTTTGCTTGCCGAATGATAAGTGGTCCTACGGCTGCTCACCGAGCTTCAGCTACGCCTCCGAATGTCAAGCTATTGTCTTGTTCGGTACCGCGTCCTTTTCCTCGATGGGACATCTTCTCCTTTTGGATCAATGGTAGTTCGACGAACGAGTCTTACGCTCGGTGATATCTTATGTTCGGAAGGATTCTCCGGATATGGTTGTTGGGGAACGTTCTAGAAGCTCCTATTGATAAGACCGATGATAGGCATGTTCACCTCTCTAATAACTGATGTGACATCTCTGACATTGACCCACATGGGTTGGCAGATCTTGAAGGGCGGCATTCATTAAATGCTCCTGACACGTGACGTCATCCAAGCGTAGCAACGCACGTGAAGTGCACCTCCACCTTGTCCAGCACTCCAAATCCCTGCCTATAAATAGAGTAGTACCCTTCCTAGGAAAGGGGTCAGAAAAATCTCTTCCCTAACTCATTTCCTACTAAACCTCTTCTTCTCTTCACTTTTCTTCCATATTTTAACTAGATCGTCGGAGCTTCTACCCGGAGGAACACCACCCTCCGGTCTGCAGGTACACGACATTCTTCCTCAGCTCACCATGGTTCAAGCAACGAGAAAGGAGAAAGGTTCAAGAGGTCCAAGGATAAATCAGCCCCCCACAATTGGCGACTCTGCTGGGGACCGATCTGAGCTTTCCTAGCAAACTGTGGGCTTTGGTTTATCCCAGGTCACCTCCTCTCTCCTCCGTTCTCCACCACCAAATCAGGGTATGGCTCAACGTCTTCCCCCTCCAGGTCCGGAGAACTTCACTTTCGGCTTAGCTGGGTTCGGCTCCATTAATGCTGAACCTAGCCAGGCCGCAAGAAGCACTCTACAAGTTTCACGTCAACTTCCATACCCCCCAACCGAGCTTGAACTCGCCCTGGCAGAGCAAAAGCGTCAGGCCGCGGTAATCGCACTCCTCCAACAACGGCTCGAAGAGCGGGACAGTGGAGTGGCCATGACTCCTGTGCATGGCCACCCCGCCGAACCCAGTCGTCCGAAGAAAACTCACAAACGCAGTAGAAAGTCTCGCCAGGCGCATAGATCCGAGGCTGTCCCTTCCGAACGACGCACTGTCTTTGATAGGCTCAAACACGCCCCCAGGATCCAACCTACGGCTTCTCGCCCTCGCTTGGCAAGTGTCGTCCGAGACGAAAGCACGCGCTCTTCGGCAACGAGCTCCACAACAGGTACTCGCAGGGTGGGAGCTTCAGGGAGAACGTACGATGTTTCTCGACGGCATCAGGAGCGGATAGACGGGAAAAGACCCTTGGATCTTAATGATCCACCTCGACGTGCACGCGCGAGCGGACTTCCTGAGCGGTCCGAGCAATCCAGGTCCCACACAAATCGTTATCCAGAAGAGCGGCGCCTAGCTGGCTCACATAGCCATCACCGAGCGATGAGTGGGGGGAGAACGACCGGGGCAAGATAACACTATTGTCCTGTACGACCAATTCACAGGTATGCCAACCGTGTACCATCTGGTCGACGAAGGTTTCGATCCTAGGCAAGTTCGTCACGGGGGCTCCAAAGGTGAGCAGCAAGAACGTTCGGAAGGAGCTAGACTTCGGCATCGAGAACAGAACGAGCTACCGCGGCACAACCATAGGGAGCCTCGGGAGAATCGTAAGGCCCACCTCGATGCCCCAACGTCTATAGTTTTGATTGTCTCGGAGCCAGTGGATGACTCCAAGCTCGACAAGGCCAAAGCCTCTCCCTTCATTGATGCAATCCAGCAAGAGCGACCTCTGGATCGCTTTGTCTTGCCGAAGCTCAAGCGATATGAGGCTAAGGAAGACGCAGTTGCATTCGTTTGCCGATTCAGACAGACGATGAGCCTCCACAACTTTTCTGACGCACTTATGTGTAAGATTTTTCCTCTTACTTTGAGTGAACCGATAATGTTGTGGTATAATCAGCTCAAACCAAAGTCCATCAAGTGCTTTAACGAGTTAGAGTTGGAGTTTACTAAACGGTTCGTCACGAGCAATGTCCAACCGAAGACATTATCGATGCTGGTCAACATGAGGAGGACGGTAGGTGAGACTCTTCGGTTGTATACCGAATGCTACTGGGAGGTTTACAACCTCATCCCCGACTGTGATCAAAGCATGGCTGCTGAATCATTTATGAATGGGTTAGATCCAACTTCTGCAATGTTCCGAGACTTATCCCGAAACCCGCCGAAGACAATGGGCGAGCTCATGGTGATGATCGAGAAGGACTGCATACACGAGGAAGCAGTTGCCGAGCGTAACGCTCCCAAGGGGACAGAGACACCGAAGGAAACTACTGCAGCAAAAAAGCAGGTAGTTAGTGTTCGGCAGGGACAGATAGGCCAAAGTGGCGCTGGAGCGAATAAACCAAACAATCGGAACAAGCCCCCTCAACATCCATAGCAACAACCTCTATGGCAGGAGACGAAGAGGGAACCGAGGCCGGATGAGTATGTAGCCGAACGTACTGCATTCACCGAGCCGATCTATAAGCTGTTGAGTATCATCGGGCAGTTACCATTCTTTGTTTGGCCAACGGGTTTCCTGGGAACAGCAGGCAACGGACCAGGAATGTGCACGTATCACAAGGAAGGCGGCCATTACACCACACAGTGCCAGCCGTTCAAACGTTACCTGGAAGAGCTTGCGGCGGCTGGGCACCTCAACCAGTTGATTGATCTTCGGTGAAACCCACTACCCCCTCCTCCGCCGTCTCCAGCTGGGAACCTCGTCGGAGTAACTCAAGGCATTGTGTCCAAAGGTCGGGCGGCCGAACTTTACTCCGAGATTGACAAAGCCGTGGTGGCTTTGGCCATCTGCAACATTGGAGCCTCGCCGAAGAGAAAATGGGTCGATCCTAGCCTTGACGGCCCATTAACGTTTTCATCCGAAGAACTGCAAGGAGTTCAAATGCCTCATGTTGACGCCCTTGTTGTCTCGGTGACAGTTGGCATGTCCATTGTTCAGCGAGTGTTGATAGATCAGGGAAGCTCGGCGGACGTTATGTTTCACTCAACGTACAAAAGCCTCGGGCTCAGGCCGGATCAGCTTCGGACGGCAAGTACACCCCTCGTCAGCTTCACCGGTGCACCTGTGTGGCCTCTTGGTTTGATCACTCTTCCCGTGCGAGCCAGCTCCCGCGTGATTGATGTCGAATTTGTAGTGGTTAGTTCACCTAGCCCCTACAACATCATCCTCGGTCGAACCTGGCTACACGGAATGAAGGCAGTCGCCTCTACTCTTCACCAGGTCATGAAGTTTATTGGCTGGAATGGACGGCAGGAGAGCCTTCAGGGAGATCAGATCCAGTCGAAGAAATGTTATGTCAGTACAGTGACTAACGAGCGGACCTTCTTAGAGGTACAGTGTGTTGAGAAAGCTGACATTCACGAGCCCGAAGAAGTAGGGTGCCAGCCGAGCAACGTTCAACCTAGGAACTTGTACGAATGCCGATTACCAAAGATGGAGGACGATACTTCCCCGTTGGCAGTTCCATGGACGAATCCGAGCGTACAGATATGTTCAATTTCCTCAAAGCGAACATAGAAGTATTTGCCTGGACTCCACAAGAAATGGCGGGGGTAGATCCATCTTTTGCCTCTCATTCTCTCAATGTAGATCCAAGCCGGCGCCCAGTGGTCCAGAAGGTTCGACGCTCGGCAGCCTTGCATGTGGAAGCGGTCATGGCCGAAGTGGATCAGTTGTTGGCAGCGGGGGCTATTCGAGAGATTTTATACCCAATTTGGCTCGCTAACCCCATTGTTGTTCCGAAGAAAAATGGAAAGCTCCGGGTCTGTGTTGATTACACTAACCTAAACGATGCTTGTCCGATGGATCGGTTTCCCCTTCCTCGGATAGAGCAAATGGTTGATGCAACAGCCGGATATGAGCGCTTGAGCTTCATGGATGCTTACCGGGGCTATCACCAAATCGCTCTTGCCGAGCATGATCAAGAGAAGACGGCGTTCATCTCTCCCCGAGGAACGTACTGCTATAACGTCGTTCCCTTCGGATTGAAGAATGCCGGAGCGACCTTCCAATGAGCAATCACCAAGATGTTTCTCTTCAAGCTCAGCAAAACAATGGAAGCATACATTGACGATATGGTGTGCAAAAGCAAGCTCGGCAGAGACCATCTTTGGGATCTTGGGGAAATTTTTGACATCCTCAAGGAACACCGCCTTCGCCTCAATGCTGAAAAATGTGCATTCGGCGTGGGTTCGGGAAAGTTCCTGGGGTACATGGTAAGCCGCCGAGGGATAGAGGCTGACCCGACTCAACTTACTGCCGTAAAAAACCTCCGAGCTCCAACTACAATTGTTGCAGACCCTTCTTCCAGGAAATCAAGACTAGTCGGCGTAGGTTTGTGTGGACCGAGGAGTGTGAGCAGGCTTTGCAGTCCTTAAAGGATTACCTTTCCCATGCACCGCTCCTCGTTACCCCCGAACCCGACGAAGATCTTTACCTTTACCTTGCTGTTTCGGATCATGCAACGAGTGCCATGCTCATTCGGAAAGAAGGGATGGACCATCTGCCGATTTTCTTCTCGAGCAGAACGATGACGGAGTCTCAGACGAGGTATCTGCCTATGGAAAAGTTGGCTCTAGCGCTCGTTTAAGTCAAAACGAGCCTTTTGCCCTACTTTCAGTGCCATAGGATTGTGGTCCTCATTGAGTTTCCTCTCAAGGCCGTCCTTCGGAAGACCACTTCCTTCAACAGGATCCTGAAATTTTCACAAGACCTTGCCAATTACGACATCCAGTTCGAGCCACAAACTGCTATCAAGGGCCAAGCGTTAGCTGATTTCTTTGCCGAGCTTACTCCTGGGTTGAAGGACGAGGACAAAGCGTTGGCAGCTGCTGCTGAGGAAGCTCGGATTGCTAAGGAGGAAGAGTCTGTTGAGTGGAGTAATCCTCCCCCCGAGTCTCTTCGTGCTCGGTTCACTTTAGGCACAAAGAAACCAGGGAAAGAGTGGAAGCTATTTTCCGGGGACGCTTGGAGGATGACGGTTGATGGAGCCTCAAACATCCATGGAGCTGGGGCTGGAATTGTTCTCGTCTCTCCGGCAGGGATGGTCCACGAGAGTTTAGTTTCCATTGGCTACCCCGCAACGAATAACAAAGCCGAGTACGAAGCTCTCATTGCTGGGCTGAAGCTTGCTCTTCAGATGGAAGCAGATTCGGTTCATGTCTTTTGTGACTCCAGGCTGATTGTGGGCCACCTCAACGATGACTATCAGGCTAAGGATGAACGGATGAACACTTACATCAGTCATGTTCTCTCTCTGCTCAAACAGTTTGGGCGCGTAAAGATAGAGTGGATTGCTCGGGAACATAATGCCCATGCGGATGCTCTGGAGGGTCTCGCTTCGGTATATCGGGCCTCGGGCAGTCGCACAATAGTTTTCGACGAGGTAGAATCACCGAGCTTCGAGCCCGTTACTCGTTCGGTAAATGTTATCACCCTCGGTCCAAGTCAGATGGACCCCATTATCGCCTACCTGAAGCATCAGACCCTCCCAGAAAACAGAAGGGAAGCTCACAAGATTCGCTACCGAGCAGCAAATTATCTACTCGATCCGAATGGCAACCTGTATCGCCGAACGTTCACCGGGCCGGACTTACGCGTCGTACATGAGGATCAAGTCCAAAGCATCTTGGACGAGCTTCATTCTGGAAGCTGTGGCGGCCACTCGGGTGGACAAACGATGGCCCAACGAGCGTTGACACAAGGCTATTGGTGGCTTAAGATGGTAAAGCAATCCGAGGAGTATGTGAAGCGTTGCGTTCGGTGTCAGAAGCATGCATCCATCCCTCACCAACCTGCATTTCCTCTCAAGATGATCACCAGTCCTTGGCCATTTGTTGTCTGGGGCTTCGATATTGTGGGCAAGCTGCCGAACGCACTCGGGGGATTTGAGTACATGCTTACCGCTACTAATCTGTTCACAAAATGGGTTGAAGCCTCTCCACTGGTGAAGACTACGGCTAGGGATGTCGAGCGCTTTATCTGGAAGAATATCATCTCCAGGTTCGATGTACCATATGCTATTCTCTTGGATAACGGTTCTCAGTTCGTCGCTGCGACAATCAAGAATTTCTACCGGGAGCATCATATCACGATCCATAACTCGTCTGTAGCGTATCCCCAGGGTAATGGTCAAGCCGAGGCATCGAACAAGGCTATTACTCGGGGGCTAAAGCGTCGTTTGGATTGCAAGCTCGGCAAGTGGGTCGATGAACTTCCCCAGGTTTTGTGGAGTTACCGGACAACCCCTCGGCGTTCCACAGGCCGAACTCCGTTCTCCATGGCCTATGGCATGGAGGCGGTCTTACCCCTCTCTACCATGATACCAACTATTCGGTCTGAGAACTTCAATCCGGTGGATAATAATGCTCTGGTTGGAGCGGAGTTGGACTTTGCTGAAGAGCTTCGGGACAACGCCAATCTTCGTCATGCAGCCTATCAGCAAGAAGTGGCCTGAGGGTACAACAAGAATGTTCGGGCTCGGCCGTTCAACGTCGGCGACTTGGTCCTTCGGATGGTTGTCGTGGCAAGCAAGTTGACCAAGTTCAAGGACCCCTACGAAGGCCCCTATCGAGTGGTGCAGAAGATTGGCCACGGTGTCTATAAGCTCGCCGAGATGGATGGTACGCCGATCACAAACCCATGGAACGCCCAAAAACTTCGGAAATTCCATGGGTAGCCTCGGTGTTCCCCACTCTCCTTGTTTTGGTTCATTTTGTTTTTGTTCGGATTGTAAGCCTTCGGGCATTTTGTTAATGAAAGTTCTTGCATTATTAATTCTGTGGCTCAACGTTCGGTTTGATGGGTATTCTATCTCGCCCGGTTTGATTTCTTCGGACCTTGGCACTTCCACCCTATCTTTCGTTCGGATAATCGGTTTGCCTTCGGAATATGGCATGTCATTTTGGCAAAATTCTCGAAGCCTCAGTTTTTCCCTGTCGGTGGGGCTCGGCGCTCTTTCTCTTTGTTTACCCACTTTCCTGCCTTAGTTTTTTCGTGCTCGTACCATGGTAACACACTAAGGCAGGGGGGCTCCTATGGGTAAACATAGACTGGGCAAACGTCCAAGGAAACTAAACAGAGTAGGTGGCATCCATCGTTCGGACCCCTTAATACTCTCAGTTGGAGGAGTAATTGTACTTGTTCATGTTTATACTATCTGAAACATATTTGTGGGCATTTGAGACTAATAAACATTCAAGCTAAAAGAACGTATACCGAACAACAATACTTGGAAATTACTTGTTGCAAAAGAGAACACATTCACCGAACATAACTACTTGGAAAACGAAATTTTTAGCATTTTTTCAGGGCATGACGAATGGTACATCGTTCGTTGCCATCCCTGATATTGGAAAACCTTACCGAGGAATGGCCGTGGTAAATCGTTCGTGGCCATCCTCAACCTGAATTAATTACAAACTACGGTTCGGCAAAGCCCATCGTTCGACGCCGACCGTTCCGAATAAGTCTTTCAAATTCAAAAAAAAAACAAAAACAAGTAAGAGTTCTAAGTTTTATGCTTCGGGAGTAGGAGTGGCCGAAGGAAGAGGGGTGTTGGCAGGAGTTGCTGCGGTTTCTTGCTCGGCTGGGCTAGTGACTGGCTCGCCGGTGGCTGTTGCTTCGGCTTCAGCTTCATCAACGACCAGAGGAGGCACTTCCATAAGGCTCCTTCTATCGTCATTCGGTTCCACCCCAGCCTCATCTAACCCTTTGTTGAAGCCGAGCATGAAGCTTTCCTTGTGCTCAGTCGCCTTCATCTCCATCTGCAAGGCTAGCAATTGATCGGCCGCGTCTTCCTCTGCCTGGTAGTACCCTTTGTCAAATTCTTCTTGAAGCTGCCTCTTCATCTCCTCCTCCATCTCCTTCCTCCCCAGTGCTCGCCCCTCGGCCAGACCCTCGTCCTTGCCTTCAGCCCTCGTTCGCTCGGCAGCATCTTGAAGGCCCTTCACTAGATTGTTGAGAGTTTTTATCTGAGCCTCTTGGGCTTGGCGAAGGCCTTCAGAATGGTCAAGGCTCTTCTTGTACTCATCGATCGTCGCTTGGCCGAGCTCCACCTTTTGCTTTAGCAGCTTTGACTGCTTGTCATGTTCGGTCAAGTAGCATTGGGCACTCATTATTGACTGTGTGGCCTGCAAAGAACAAGTGTATGATATCCGAGCAAAATCACTAAGGAAAATGAGCAAAACAAAATTAGTTTTGTATCGAAGGTTACTTACCCTTCCTACGTGAAAATAGTAGTCATTCAGTGCCGCTCTTCTTCTCTCTCGATGAATTCTAGAATTTCTTTTGGAATTTCCTCACTAGACTCAGTAGTTTGAAAAGATGAAAAGCTAGACTCGGATTGAGTTGACTCGGAGTCGGAATCGGAATCAGAAATTAGATCGGAATAGGCATTTTTCAATTTGTATTTTAGAGTGTGTTCCACGGTCCAATTAGGGTAAGCCCTTTGTTCAGCATCCACAATCAGCTCAGAGCAGTCTTTTTCCTCACCAAGGTCAATCATCAGCACTTAACTGTTATCTTAATCGCACTTTCATCATTGTCACCCTTCAAGTTTTGGAGGGCCATTTGGTTTGCTATTGTCGTTATCTCTTCCAGTTGAGCTTCAATCTCTGCTTCGTTGCTGTTGTCAACTCTTCGTGTGCCAATAAATCCCCACCAATTACCAAAACTATCTGTGATGGGGTGGATTACCCTTATTTGATTGTTGGTAACGCCCACATCAAAGAGTAGGTTCAGTGATATTTCGTGTAGTTGTAGACACCCCAATTTGGCCTAACGATTATTACAAGTCCCACCTTGGGGACCATCCCGATAATGATATGGATACAGTGATTGCTGATTGACTTCCTGCGAACTTTAGGACTTTCAGTAAGAACTTTAAGCCACTTAGAAGACCCAATCCAGAGCCAAATAGCCTTTCAGACAAAAATACAGTATCCCAGGAGAATCCATCGGTTAGCCGTAACATTGATCACACGGCCTCAACTTCAATTCTTCACCTGTGAAGCCTGTTGCTTGAAAAACTCCATGAGAGATCGATTAGCCGGCCGCCAGGACCATTCCTTGGCCGCAACATCAATTATTCAACCGCCACATCCTTTTCTCGGCTGCCAGATCGTCTGTTTTCCAGATTCTGGAACGTTCTGTTAATCGTTTGATCCGTTCACAAAACCCTAGCAGCCAAATCTCAATGCGTTCGGGCTACGTTAGAGGATCACCTTAAAGAGTTTGTATCACTCTATAACTCCAATTCCAATCGTGTGTTTTGATTGGTTGAGTTGTGTCATCCCTATGCCTATATAAAGGGACCTTTGGGTTCCGAAATTAATATACCAACACACCCCCATCAGTCACGAAACTCTGTAGAAATACACTCTCATATCCCCTCTACAAAAGCCCCAACCTTTCGAAGGCAGCCGCTAATCTGACGATCAAACCCTAACCCTAGGGTTTCAAGAAGCAATCAGTCAAGCACCCTCAATCCGAAGCAATCAAGCTACTGAGGGATCAAGGTGGTGAGGCCCAGGGGCCTTTGGTTCAATTTATTTCCCGTTTTTATGTTTAATCATAGTTTTCTGATTATCTGTTAATCGTATAGTCTGGTGTGAGGAAGAACATCGGCTGGGTCTTCGATCCATCAGCCGGTACATTAAACTAGGAGGATCTCTCGACCGTGACATCCATTCACCATCCGCGAGATCCATCTCCCTGGGACATGTTGTTTTATCCTGCTTTCTGATGCATGTTTTACTTATCGTCTCGGCTCACCTTATTCACTGTTAAAGGCTAAAATCAGTTTATGTGTTTAGAATTAAACAAAGCATGAGTTAATCATATGTTGAACGATTATGGGCCAGTCTCACGACTGGGCAGAGAGGGGTGCTTAACACCTTCCCCTCATTGTACGTTTGGCTCCCGTGCCCAGAATCTCTATCTATTTTTCCTAGTTTTCTTAAACTAGGTGGCGACTCTATTTTTATGATGACCATTATCGTGTGGTGATGTTCCTAGCCATGGGAATGTCCATGATTTTGGTTTACGAAGCAAACAACCAATCAAACAGCAATGATCAATCTGTATGGTGATGCCCCGCTTCAGGGAGGTGTCTACCGTTTTTGGGCGACTCCGTTGGGGACTTCAGAGCCTTAACCAGAAAGTTCGACATAAGACTAACACATGTTTGGTTAAATTCTTTTATCGTATGCATCGTGCGGGCAACCTCGTTGAGTTCACCTAATACCCCGGCATGTCACGGGCTATGTTAAGGGTTCCAGCAAACTCCACAGTCATTGGAACCTAGTGGTATATCAAAAAGGGGACCACCCAATTGCCGCCTATGATGGGCTGGTAAAAGAACTGGTGCCCTTTGACAATGGAGTACCCATGAGACCACCCGAACCTTACATGTGTTAGAGAGCCATAGAACTTATCAAATTAAGACAGGAACCTACAGGCTTGGAACCTACTTGCATTTAATTGTAAAAAGTTCTTCCTCACACCCATTGTATGTATGTATGTTGTAAAGCCTTCTCTTGTAGGTCAAACCTTAGGAGTCTCTTCAGATCAAACAAAAGGAGGTAAGCTAAACCAATCTAACTAAAGCACAATTTTTCAAGAAAAATGACTGCCTCGCTGCTCAAGTCTGATTCGCACTTTCAAATTGTCACCAAGCTGTCTGGCCCGGTCCACCCCGCTGCCAAGATTTTCGACCCTTCTAAATACATCACTCCGGCGGATCAGCCAAAGCCTATGGTAATTATCACTGAAGACGATCATGTCATGTTCGCAAGAACAGTCTATGATGAAGAAGTAGAAGGCATAATTGAAGAAGAAGGATTTCACAGGGTCCTAATCTATTTCTATGACCCTTATGCAACTAATGACCACTATTGGCCAATCGACGAGGTCAACAACTCTGAAGTTGAAGAAGCAAGGGAAGAAGAATCTGCTGACAATGATCCACTTGACGAAATGTCACTAAACCTACTCTTTGATGAGAGGGTCACTGACAATGAAATAAGGGTGATCCACCCCACCACAGATAGCTTTGGTAATTGGTGGGGATTTGTTGGCACACAAAGAGTCCAAAACTGTGACGAAGCAGAGATTGAAGCTCAATTGGAAGAGATAACGGCAATAGCAAACCAAATGGCCCTCCAAGACATGCAGGGTGACAGTGATGAAAGTGCAAATCAAGATGACAGTGAGGTGCTAATGATCAACCTTGGTGATCGAAAAAACTGCTCTAAGCTAATTGTGGATGTTGAAAAAGGGGCTTACCCTAACTGGATCGTGGAACACACTCTAAAATACAAAATGAAAAATGCTGATTCTGATCTTAGTTCTGATTCCAATTCCGATTCCGACTCCGAATCAACTCAATCCGAGTCTAGCTTTTCATCTTTTCAAACTACTAAGTCTAGTGAAGAAAATCTGGTCAAAGCACCAAGGCATTACATTTATTTTGAATTTGACTCTGAAATGTCTTTTGACAATTTTAGCAATGAGAAGGAAGATTTAGAGTATTTCACTTTGCCTATGATCAACTGTGTGGATTTCGACAATCCAAATTTTGAGGAATGAATTCCAAAAGAAATTTTAGAATTCATCGAGAGAGAAGAAGAGAGGCACGCCAAACCTTTTTCTGAGGAAATAATCACAGCAAACATGGGCTCTGAAAATGAGCCCAAACTGGTTAAAATTGGTGCAACACTGTCTTCTCAAGAAAGTGAAAAACTAATCCTTTTGCTAAAAGAATACAAAGATGTTTTTGCCTGGTCTTACAAGGACATGCCTGGAATAGACCCCGAAATTGTTCAGCACAAAATTCCCCTCAATCCTGATGCAAAACCTGTTAAACAAAAGCTAAGACGTATGCGCCCCGATTGGGTCATAAAGATAAAAGAAGAAGTCACCAAACAAATCAACGCTGGTTTTCTCATGGTCACCGAGTATCCACAATGGGTAGGCAACATCGTTCCAGTACCAAAGAAAATTGGGGGAATCAAGGTCTGTGTAGATTTCTGAGATCTCAACAAGGCCAGTCCAAAGGATGACATTTCATTGACACACATAGACGAATTGGTGGACAACACCGCGGGGCATGCACTGCAATCTTTCATGGATGGGTTTTCTGGGTATAATCAGATTCTGATGTCTCCCGAAGATAGAGAGAAGACCACCTTCACCACGCCGTGGGGAACCTACTGCTACCGAGTAATGCCATTTGGGTTAAAGAACCCTAGAGCCACCTATCAAAGGATGGCTACAACACTGCTACATGACATGATGCACAAAGAAGTTGAGGTATATGTCGACAATATGATAGTCAAATCAAAAGAAAGGGAAAGACACTATGAAGCCCTTCAAAAGTTCTTTGAGAGGATTAGCCAATACAAGCTACGTCTTAATCCTCAAAAATGCACTTTTGGGGTAACGGCCGGTAAAATGCTAGGATTTCTCATCACTCAAAGAGGAATCGAAGTAGACCCTTCCAAGATACAGGCTATCATGGAGATATCACCACCAAAGACAGAAAAGGAAGTAAGGAGCTTTCTGGGGAAAGTACAGTTCATCAGCAGGTTCATTTCCAAACTCACAGCCACCTGTGACCCTTTTTTCAAGCTTTTGAAGAAGGGTACTAATTTTGAGTGGAGCCAGGACTGTCAGCAAGCATTCGAGGCAATCAAGGAGTATCTTCAGAATCCGCCTATATTATCACCACCCATCCCTGGGAAACCACTGATTCTGTATCTCTCAATCACGGACACATCCATGGGATGTATGCTAGCGTAAGAAAACGACGCCAAAGCACAGTGCACCATATACTACCTCAGCAAGAAAATGATGGACTATGAAACAAGGTACACTCCCCTCGAGAAATCCTGCTGGGGGCTAGTATGGGCCACAAAGAAACTAAGGCACTACCTATTAGCACATCCGGTAGTGTAGGTTTCTCGTTTAGACCCAATCAAATATCTTTTCGAGAAGCCAGCACTTATCGGAAACCTAGCTAGGTGGTTATTGCTGCTGGCAGAATTCGACCTCAAATACATGACAAGGATATCAGTGAAAGGAAGGGCTGTGGCAGAGTTCTTGGCAGATCACCCTATGACAGAGGCCGAGGTAAAAGACTTCATGTTCCCCGACGAAGACATGCTATGTCTTTTAGATGACACCTGGCAGCTTTACTTCAATGGGGCATCAAACCAATGTGGATATGGCATAGGGGTACTACTAGTTTCCCCAAACGACTCTCATATCCCTTTGTCATATAAACTGAGGTTTGAAGTCACCAACAACCAAGCTGAATACAAAGCCTGCATCACTGGAATGGAGGCAGCCCTAGAACTAGGGGCAAAAAGGATAGAAGTCATTGGAGATTCAAACCTGGTGGTGTCCCAAGCAAGAGGAGACTAGAAGGTCAAGGAAGACACGCTGAAGCTATACCACTCTGTGTTGGAAACTTTGATCCCACAATTTGACTCAGTCATCTTCACGCACACTCCACGAGTGAGCAATAGGTTTGCAGATGCGCTGGCAACACTGGCCTCTATGGTCGAGATACCCTTGGGATTCACAATGCGGCCTCTCATTATTGAGCAAAAGGTCAAGCCAGCATGCGAATGAACCTTCACCGAAGAAGGTGAAGATGATGGAAAGCCATGGTATGAAGACGTGAAGAAATTTCTAGAAGAGGGAAAGTATCCCTTCTAAGCCACCTCAAAGGAAAAAATGGCTCTGCCGAAATTTGTCTCCCGATTCGTAGTCTGCGGAGGGGCACTGTATCGAAGAGCGCATCTGGGCCCTAATCAACTTTGCGTCACCACGGAAGAAAGCCGTAAGATAATGGAGGAAATACACGAAGGAATCTGTGGGCCGCATATGAATGGGGCATGTAGGGAGGTAATCCCGAACAGGCACAAATAAGGTCCGAACACGTGGTACGCGGGACCATGGTATAATTACAATGAGGACAGTCGCCGTGCAAGACGGTGATCGGCGGCTGGGACCACCGATATGAGGGATCGATGGTCCAGAAAGTCTGTGCTGGGTCAAGGTCCAGTAACACGAGAGAGTATTGGACCAAGAGATTGACGAAGGAGCAGTGACATGTGAAGTCACTGGTCCAATTAGTGTGTTCGGCAACGAAAGGGCCGAACAGGAGGGGATTTGTGCGTAAAGCAGTCCTAGATGCAGGAAACATTCCAGAAGGTTCAAGAAATTCCAGAAGGTTCTAGAAACTGGGACATTCCGTGATGACTATAAGATCCCAATGAAATAGGATCTTGGAGAGATACCCAACGGGAATGGGAAGTTCGGCCAGCTGTGGAAAGGAGTCCTAAACGGACTAAGGTAATGAACCGATAAGGGAACGAGAATCCAAGATATTCTGGGTTTCCTATACGAGATAAGAAACCTAGGGAAACGTGGATACTTGGGCAGCAAGCATCCATAAAACTATAAATACGAGGCAAACCTAGAGGGAAAAGGTACACAATACATTGCAGTTATACATATTCTCTTATGCTAAATTAGGGTTTTCCACTAGTACGTGATACTAACTTAGGCATCGGAGGGCCTTTGCCACGAGAGGCAGAGGTGCGCTCACCCCTTGTCTATTTTGCAGATAAGGATATCGGCGGCGTATTAGGGTTCCGGCGAGGATCACGAAGTAGCCGTTAAGTTCTTGTGCTGCTTAAACCCCTCTTAATTTTTCTGCACTTACAATTGGCGCCGTCTGTGGGAAACGAAAGAGATCCCTCTGAAAAGCGACCATGATGGAAGAAGTTCCAAAGACACCACATGATCCAAAACACCAGTTGGGAGGAGGAGGCGACAAGTCCCCACCAGATCCTCCGAGAAAACCCGATGGTGGGCAAGCCAAGAAGCCCATAAGCAAGGGTAACCCCCTGACTGTCCATGACGGCTCCAAGAACAAGGAGGGTAGGACGGCCACAGAATCCACGAGAAGGAGTAAGTCCCGTCGTGAGGGAGAATCAGTGGCACATTCAAGGAGTGTGCACAACCATGATGATATCTTGGACAAGAAGAGACAAGAAATCAAAGAGTATGCTCGTCTAATCAAAAAACGAGAGTACGAAATCCAAGAATTGCAATGGATACAAGAACATCCGGAGGATTCTGGACTGTCACGAAGAAATTCTAGAGGAGACAGATTGGCCGTAGTGGAATACAAGAAGGCTCCTTCACGAGGAAGGAGGAGCAGGTCCAGGAGCCCCACTCCAAGAAAGAAAAGGGCTTCTTCACGAAAAAGAAGGAGCAAAAGCCTTACCCCCGAAGAGGGGGAGGTTAGAAGACATCACAGGGATAGGTACGAGAGGCCTGATTCCGACTGGGGAAAGAGTACTCCCAAGAAAGCGAAAGAACAAGAGGAGGGAACCATGTCTGCACGAGAAGCAGCACGGAAAGCCCTCAGCAATATAGCTTCATCCCCTTTTGCAAGGAGATTGCAGGAGGCAAAGCTTCCGAGCAGGGTGAAGCACGGGGCATTCGTCCTTTATGAAACAAATACTGATCCCGTGGCACACATACAGCATTACCGGCAAGCAATGTTCATGCACGACGGGGATGACGCGATTATGTGCAAGATGTTCCCATCGAGTTTGGGGAAGGTGGCCTTGTCATGGTTCCATAAACTGGGGCCGAACACCATACGAGGATGGAGACAGTTAGCCGAAGAATTTACTGCTCGGTTTTTGACGAGCAGGAAAGCACCGAAAACCTTTGAGAGTCTCTCTGTTATGAAACAAGGAGAGAATGAGCCGATCAGGGACTATGCTAAGAAGTATTGGGAGACTTTCAACGAGATTGAGTGTTGTAGTGAGGAATATGCAATAGCCACGTTCAAGACGGGGCTGCCTGTTCGGGGAGAACTACGAAAGTCCCTGAACATGAGCCCGGTAGAAACGTTGGCAAGGTTGATGGAACGGATTGAGCAGCATGCCAGGAACGAAGATGACATACTGCGAGAGGACAGCAGAATGGTTGCCGAGCAGGCAAAGGGTCTAGCAAAGAAGGCAGATAAGCCAGAGCCTAAAACCTGCAAAGAGAGGAAGGAATACGGGCAGATCAAGAAAGAGCCGTTCAAAGAGAAACATGCTCCAGACCCCAAGTCTTTCTTTTCGGTGACAACGGTTTGGAAGGAACCAATCTATCGGATTCTTTATAAAATAAAGAATCGTCCATATTTCAAGTGGCCCCCAAGGCTGGAGGGGGATAAAGACGCAAAGAGGGCTATGAGTCAGCATTGCAGTTATCACAAAGACTGGGGAATCAGAAGGTTGCCCAGCAGTGCTTGATTTCTATAATCAAGAAGGCACCCAAGGCGAAGTTAGTTCAAGCAATCGAGGTCCCAGACTAGCCGACCATTGAGGATGTCGGAGGAGACCCCGTCGAGAAAGTGGTGGAAGGCTTGAAAAAGATCCAGATCAACGAGAATGATCCGGAAAGGTATTTCCTGATTGGGGAGAACCTGAATGAGACAGAGGAGAAAGAATTGGTGGGGTTCCTCAAGGAGCACGTTGATGTGTTTGCTTGGGTTCCCGAAGAAATGCCTGGAGTGGATGCAAATGTGATTTGTCACCACTTGAATGTGGATCCACAACATAAGCCTGTGATGCAGAAGAAGAGACGATCTGCCGTACAACACGTGGACGCTGTTATCGAGGAGGTGGACCGGTTACTCGAAGCAAAGGCTATATGAGAAGTGTACTACCCAGAATGGCTGTCCAACACTGTGGTGGTAAAGAAGAAGAATGGGAAGTGGCGAGTCTGTGTCGATTTCACTGACTTGAACAAGGCGTGTCCCAAGGATAGCTTCCCCCTTCCCAGGATAGACCAACTTGTTGATGCCACGGCTGGGTATGGGCGGATGAGTTTCCTTGATGCTTATCGAGGGTATCACCAGATAGCCATGTACGGTCCCGATCAAGAGAAGACTTCCTTTATCACACCAAGGGGGTTGTATTGTTATAGCGTCATGCCCTTTGGTTTAAGGAATGCAGGTGCAACATACCAAAGGTTAGCAACGATTATGCTAAAGAAGTTGCTCGGCAAGACCATGGAGGTTTACATAGATGACATGGTAGTCAAAAGCAAGGAGAAGGAAAACCACATTGTTGATTTAAAGGAAGATTTTGAGATATTGAGGGAATATAAGCTGAAACTCAACGCCTCGAAGTGTGCGTTCGGGGTGAACTCAGGAAAATTCCTAGGGCATTTGGTGACCATAAGAGGGATAGAGGCAAATCCCGATCAAATTACAGCATTGCAAAAGCTCCAAAGTCCTAGGACCACGAAGGAGGTCCAGAGGTTAACAGGGATGGCAACGGCTCTAAACAGATTCATCAGCAGGTCCAGCGACAAGTGTAGACCTTTCTTTCAGTTGTTGAAAAAGAGGGAAGGATACGAATGGGGAGCAAAATGTGAGCAGGCGTTCCAAGACCTGAAGAAGTACTTGGCAGCAGCCCCCCTATTATCCACACCCGAACAAGGTGAGTCTTTAACTTTGTACTTAGCAGTCTCTGAACATGCTGTAAGTGCAGTGTTGTTGAGGGATAAGGGATCCGAACAAATCCCTGCCTATAATGTGAGCAAGACATTGCTGGACGCAGAAACGAGATATCTGCCCCTCGAAAAATTAGTCCTGGCATTAAGGATGGCGGCAAGAAAATTGCCCCATTATTTCCAAAGTCACAGGGTTGTGGTGTATACTGAATTCCCGTTAAAGTCTTTGCTACGAAAGGCGGACTTCTCGGGACGTATCTCAACTTGGTCGGTCGAATTTAGTCAGTATGATATAGACTACCAGCCGTGCACCGCAATAAAGGGGCAAGTGCTGGCAGACTTTGTAGCTTAGTTTTCACCTACAGTAGCTCCCCAGCCTCCTACGAGACAGGAGCAGGGAAAGGAACAGGGGAAGGAGCAAATAACGAGAAAGAAAAAAGCTCCGGTTTATTTCCAAAGTCACAGGGTTGTGGTGTATACTGAATTCCCGTTAAAGTCTTTGCTACGAAAGGCGGACTTCTCGGGACGTATCTCAACTTGGTTGGTCGAATTGAGTCAGTATGATATAGACTACCAGCCACGCACCGCAATAAAGGGGCAAGTGCTGGCAGACTTTGTAGCTGAGTTTTCACCTACAGTAGCTCCCCAGCCTCCTACGAGACATGAGCAGGGAAAGGAACAGGGGAAGGAGCAAATAACGAGAAAGAAGAAAGCTCCGGCCGAACATGATCCCATGGAGTGGAAATTATTTGTTGATGGCTCTGCATGTAACACAGGATCAGGAATTGGGGTGGTACTTTTCCCTCCTGAGGGAGCAATGATGGAGCTGTCCCTTCGATTGGGATTCAGTGCTTCAAATAATGTGGCAGAGTATGAGGGGCTCTTGGCAGGGTTAAGGAGTGCAAAGACCCTGAAGGTAAAAAGGATACGAGTACACTGTGATTCACAACTCGTGGTGAACCAGTTGTCTGGGGAATATGAGGCCCGGAACGAGAAAATGGCTACCTACGTGATGGCCGCCAGAGATCTGCTTGACACTTTCGAGAAGGTGTATGTTGAGCAAATAAGTTCTGGGCAGAATGCCCACGCTGATTCTCTCGCCTGGTTGGTTGCAGCTGTACCAACGGAATTCAAGAGACGGGTGGCAGTAGATTATCTTGCTGAGCCGAGCATCGGAAGAAGTGTGGAATTGGTCTTGGACGTGAACCAAGGACCAAGTTGGATGGACCCAATAGTGGAGTTCCTACGAGATGGGGCACTCCCCACAGATAAAAAGGAGGCTCACAAGATAAAAACAAAATCAGCACGGTTTTGGCTATCACCAGAAGGAAAGTTGTACAGAAAATCCTTCACTGGTCCATATGTACTTTGTGTGCACCCTGAGATGGTGCAAAAGTTTCTCCACGAGATCCACGAGGGAACATGTGGGAGTCATGCTGGAGGTAGGTCCATTGCCCACCGAGCAATAACCCAAGGGTACTGGTGGCCTCACATGCAGGAAGATGCAAAGGTGTATGTTAAAATTTGTGAGAAGTGCCAAAAATTCTCACCAATGATCCGAACACCAGCTGAGGATCTGGTGCCATTGACTAGTCCTTGGCCCTTCGCACAATGGGGGATGGACATCGTGGGTCCACTTCACAAGGCTACAGGAAATAGGAAATTTCTGTTGGTAGCAACAGACTATTTCACCAAACGGATTGAGGCAGAACCATTGGCTAAGATCACTGAGCCTATGATAGAAAGGTTCGTGTGGAAAAGCATAATTACTCGATTTGGGGTCCCCTATTCACTGATTACGGATAATGGGTCCCAATTCCAGGAAAAAAATTCAAGGCTTTCTGTGCCCAGTACGAAATAAGAAACTTGTAGACACCCCAATCTGGATCTCCCAATCGTTTTACTTTGTTTTACGGTTTTCTTGTTTCCCCGATGATGAAATCGGATCAAACGAGCTTGGATTGGGAATGGATTAAGCTTGGAGTGCTTTGAATCCTGCTTGAACCTTTTGAACCCCTCTGAACCTTCAGTCAAACCCTAGGATTAGTTTTGACCATCGCGCGATCCTTTGTGTTCCTCGCGCGATACTCAGTTTGCCAGGTGTGGTCAAAGTCAAACTGTTGACTGTTGACCGTCGCGCGATAGTTTCTAACACTCGCGCGAGAGTTCTCTCCTGTCCCTATCACAGAATCCAGCTGGACTTGTGATGATTGGGTGTCACATGGGCTGGAACTCCGTTTTCCTCAGCTGAACAGGGTTCTGGCAGGCTACACCCTCACACCCTCACAACCACTCCCACTCACCTTGTTGGCTAGCCTCACCACGAAGTTGTGACCAGCCTTGTTGGCTGATCCTAAGGCCATGTTTGGTCACTACTTAGCCCTTGCACTCCTCCTATAAATACCCCCCTTCATCCTCCATGTTAAGGGTTCCAAGAAAAAAAGATCACAAGGATAATTACTCTTCCACAAGGCAATTAATCCTCTAGCACAAAGTCACTAACCTAAACCACTTCCTAATCTTCTAAACTTAGTGTGTCAATGTATACTTAGTTGCAAGGCTACATCAATCAATTCAATCCACTTCCAAACCCTTTCCAAGCAAAGGTATGACATTTAACCTGTTTCTGTTTTGATCCCTGAGGGGGTTGACAGGGCCAAGGCTGGTAATCAATACCATGTCCTGGTCCTAAAGCCAGCAGAGTTACAAGAATTCGTGGCAGTTACACCATCGCACGACGGTCCACCATACTCGCGCGACACTTGTGTCAGCAAGAGAATGGACCTCGTGGGGAAGGGAGGCTAGCCCTTGTCTGTTTTGCAATATTAACATGCCTGTTGTACTTTATTTTGATTTTTAGATCACTGTTATGCATGCAAAAACAAAATAGAGTAGCTAGTTTATTTGTTTTAAATACCATGGAATGCCCTTGGGATCCCCTGAATCTGTCTCAGGACCCTAAGCATGTAAAGCAATTCCTGGAAGTCCAGTCAGGAATGTCGCGCAAGACTCACTCTCTGTCGCGCGACAGTTCTGTGATTTCCATGAATAGCCCTTGCATGGGCAACTAGGCCTTTGGCCTCTGTTTTAATACCCCCTCTGTTTAGGGGTTGTGTTTCATTTCATTTGGCTCCTTTTGAAGCAATCTGTAATAATTAGTATTCTTACAGTTCCATATAAACTGCTTGGTTTGCTTCCTGGGTGTGCACTGGTCCTTCCAGAGCCCAGAAGGGGATAAACTTGGAACTGTGGTGAGATGACAACACTCGCGCGAGGGTTCATGTGTCTCGCGCGATGGTTGGCTTGCATGCAGATCTGTTCATGCATGCAAGTTGGCCATCGTGCAGGGCAAATCTGTCCCGAGCCTAGTTTTGGCATCTGATCGCTATTTTAGATCCATCCCATTTATTACTCGCTATACCCTCCATCCATGCTATCATTTGATCCCATCTTACAAATTGTTACGGTTTTAATCCCCGATTAACTGTTCCCCCGCCCTAATTGGCTAAAATTAATCAAAAGAAGAAGAATCACAAAAGTTTTCATAAAAATGTCTAAGTAGAGACCGATCTCCGGATTGGGCGAGAGGGGTGCCATAAAACCCTTCCTCTCTCGTAACCTGGCTCCCGAACCCAGATATGGTTATGACGGACTGGTTTCCTTAACTTTTTCAAACAAACAGCGCGGCAGGTGCTTCGAAATACGGTTCCTTGAGTGTCAGACCCTCAAAACTCAAGTGGCGACTCTGTGTTTTCGAGCGCTTGCCACCGGCGCTCGCGCTCCCTCGATTTTTCGAAAAAGGGCCGCAAACGGCGGGAAGGAACGAAATCCTTTTCTCTCCGAAGGGCATGCTGCCCACAGTGGCGACTCTACTGGGGATAAATCGAACCAATATTAATTCATGCTTAGAAATTAATACGCTTGGGAACAATCCCTTAAAAGCCTGTCAAAACGGTTAGCTTCGCGCTGCCGAAGGTTGGGATGGTGATTTAACAGGACCTCGTGTCCGGCCATTCTAATCTGGGGCTTTTCCGATTGTTCGCTTGCGTAGTTTCTTCTAAAGATGGACTAAATAAAGTGAGCCAAATTTGAAAAAGCATTTTTACGACTTTGTAATTCTTCTTCTTTTTTTCAAATTTTAGCATCTCATTTGCATCGATGTGGGAAAAGCCTCGTTGGATCGTTTTGGCAATCCGGCACGGTTTACCGGAGCTCGGGGACCCCGAATGACCAACTACCTTCGACGATGATGGGTCATGCTACCGTTCGACTGTTACTCTGCGAATACGCGGGTAACGGGAGGTATATCTGTGGCCCTAGTCCGAGAAAACTGTTACGAACCAAAACCGGCCTTTTGCATATACAAAGCATTAGAACTCTCCAAACTAGGACAGGTACCCACAGGTTAAGATCTACTTGCATCTAACCCCGTAAATGCCTATGTGTTACTGCTTTTTCTTATCGCATGAACTGTACATATATCTCGTTCAGCGTAGAAGCATGTCTAGGATGGCTCCTAGGTTCTCGATCTGTTCCGAGTCTGTCTTTAGGCTTAGTAGGACACTGTCATGGCCCGATGAGGAGTCGTGCATCTCAGTGGTGCGCGTTATCATCTTTAAATCCTGTTACGGTGGGACTTTAGGAAATCAGAAGCTTTTTCTACACCTTTGCCCGTGTACCTGTTTAGGATTTCAAACAAAAAACGAGGAACCACGGAGTAAAATGCCATGATGCTTACACCAAAAGGTAACAAGTGCCTCGTCACTTACGCCGCCCGGCTAATAGCACAGTGCTGCTCACGCCAATCTGGTTATGGCATCATGATATTCATATCGAGTTGTTCTGGCTTCAGAAACTTGAAACCCCGAACATTGAAACGGACAAAGGTTTAGACTCCTTTTGACATCCTTTAGGACCGCTCGTTCCAAACAAGGATACATCTTCGAAAAGAATTCTGAGGGCTTAAAACAGTGTCCGAAGTGTCGTGAGACAGACTTGTCTTCTGGTTCTAGAGTCTAGGGTGACACTGACGACGTTGGCTGCATCCGCTTTAGTCTTTTATTTAGATTAAAGTTACTGCAGGACCCTTATTAAACCTCATTTTGCCTTGCAAGCAAAGATCTGAATCATTGCACCGCCAAGGAAAGTATCGAGGCCAGTCGCCAAACCCGCTTGGGAACGCTCGCGCCTCTGAATCCCGTTCAAAGGCTTGTCGTCGCAATCCCGGCCGCCATCAAGACTCTCCGCACACTCGTTAATCGCTCTACGATCGATTCTCGGCAGTTCACCGCCAGTCTTACAGGAAGGACGTCCGACCACCCCAGCATCCGCATCAAGCAGCTCTGAACCACCTGTCACGATGGAACGGCCACAACCAGAACCCCTTACCTTGGAAACCATGCTCATGAACCTCCAAGACAGCATCACCACCATGCAACAGAGGGCAGCTCAGACCGATGCTAACATTGCCCGCCTGAACGACCTCATCCACACTCGCCTTCCACCCCCTCTCGAGGAAGAAGGTGAGGGCGATGAGTCTGACTAGGAGCAACCTATCTTGGTTCCAGATCCGCTTCACGCTCTCATGGTGCTGAACCCGAGGGAGGGCCGCAGGCCCGCTGCAAACCTTGTGGGTGGCAGACTGCCTCCAAACCAAGAAGGACCAGCTCAGAATCCGGATGTGGTCGCACTCATGGCCAAGATGACCAAGCTGGAGGAATCCATTGCTAAAATGGAAAAGATCAGTGCCAGAGGGATTGATCTGGATCGCCTTTGCCTATATCCCAATGCCAGACTTCCTGAAAAGTTCAAAATGCCGGACTTGGCTAAGTTCGATGGAAGCGGTGACCCCAGGACTCATCTCTACAGCTACCACGCCGCTATGAAACTTCTGTCTGTCAAGCCGGAGGCCATGTCACAGCTCTTTCCCCAGACTCTTTCAGACCCTGCTTTCCATTGGTTTTTGTCACTCGACATTGCCAAAAGGAGGACTTGGGAGGACATTGGGACTGCGTTTATTTCGCAGTACAACTACAACTCCCAGCTGAAAATGACCACCCGGGAACTTGAATCCACCAAAATGGAAGCTAAGGAGTCCTTTGCGGACTTTGTCAAAAGGTGGAGAGCTAAAGCTGCACAGATGACTGATCGCCCGAGTGAGAAGGATCAGCTCCGTATCATTTCCCGCAATCTCCAACCAGACTATGCTAGGCATCTGGTCCTGGCTCAGGCATCTGCCAACTTTGAAACCTTCTTCGACTCTGGCCTGGCCATCGAAGATGCTCTGCAGAGTGGGATTCTATCAAAGGGAGAATCCTCGCACGCCACAAAGGCAAAGCCTCGGGCTTATTCGGGGAACGCAAATGCACTATTCGGAACAGGGACTTACTCCAACACGGCAACCGCCGGTACCAACACCACTTCCTCCAACACTGCTAATCACATTGCGGATGTCAATCAGGTTCAAACTCCGCAGAACAACCGGCCTCGAAACCAACCCCGCAGCTTCTCCGCTATCGAGGCACCTCTATCTTCCGTCTTGGAAAAGTTGGTCAAATCAGGGCATCTCAAGCCCCTGGATCCAACTCCTCTACCCAAGAACCCTTTACCCGGCTTCAAAGCCAACCTTTACTGTGCTTACCATCAAGGCACAGGTCATCTTACTGACTCCTGCTTTTGCCTCCGTCATGCAATCCAGGATCTTATTGACGATGGCACGCTGGAAACCCCTCCACCGCCTCAAAAACCCAATGTCATTGCCAACTCTCTCCCCAAGCACAACGCTGTACCCCATATCAGCCAGATATCTCTCAGCTCCACCTATATCAACCCTAGCTCCACCATATTCAACCCCACTGACTATATAGCCTCAACCGATCAACCCAGGCCCGTCGTGCCTTTCCCGCTCGAACCGTCCACCAAGATTTCTTATATACATGTGATTAAAGGCCAAGTTGTTGACGCAGATGCACCTTCAGAACCTTTACAAGCTGAATCACCTATCTCCGAAGAATCTGTCAGCTCTCTCTTCCATCAATCAATCCCTACTGTGCAGATCAACTCTGCCTCGTCGCTTGACAGCCCGTATGCGACCATCGCTGGCCCGTTTCCTGATCCCTACCAGCCTTGGGTGCCTCCCTCGGATAGTAACATGCAAGCTACTGGCTGGGCCATAGCAGACAATTGGGACTACGCCATTCCTCTCCTCAACGAGTGGTTGAGCTTTGAAATGGACGGGATTCCTTCACAACCCGAAAATGTCCCGTTCGATCAAGCCTGGTATGATGGCTGGTTGGGTGGTTATGAAGCGGCCATGCTCAACCCTCTGGATGGCTTCTCCTTATACATGCTGTTCAACCCAATCGAGCCTCCAGTTCCCGAAGCAGAATATTACTGGGATCCTGAGCCAACATGGAATGCTCCCATGGACGTTGACCCTAACCCTCTTCAAGGATATGCTATACCAGACTACATGCTTCATTACGCGGAGGACGAACTTGTCCAGGAAGATCCACGGGCCTTGGGAGACCACCTTTCCCTCTTTAGTTCGATCTTTGATTCAGTTTGTGATACTAATCCCGACACTGACCATGACCCCTGTTCCTACATTGTCGACGAGGAAAATCCGCGCCCTCAGGTGCCTTACCCCAACAACAGGGACTGCAGTGTCATGGTCACGGACCGCGCTCCGCCCGTTAATCTTTGGGAAGTGGACGACATAGTGGATGTCCAAGTTGGAAATGAAGTCTGGGCTGTCAATCGTACCCTGGCTGACACTGGTCTTTGGGATGTTCCCTTTATTGCAAATCCGAAGCCTGTTGCTGAAGTTGCTGCTGTGAAAGACTTGAGCTTCTGGGACTCCTTGCTGATGAAAGATCTGGCTGAGGATCTGGGCTTAGACATGGAAGTGCCTGTCTCTGCACCAACTACTGACAAGGGAAAGCGCAAATTGGGAGATGTCCCTGCTGACCTCTGGGACGTGAAGGAAAACCCTCAAGTTGTGCCCTCTTTGGGGAATGTTCACAATGTTACAAGGAGTGGATGGATTTTTCAGCCTGCTAATCTGCAGGCCGGGAATTCTTCCAATCCTGCTAATCAAAAGAACGAGTCTGTTTCCTTCCCAAGGTCGGCACCTCTTGAGGTATCAGCTGGCAATCCGATTCCTGACTTAGTTCAGCGGCAACTTGAGCGGATTCTTGCTGCAATTTCTATCTGGGGACTGATCTGTTCATCCAAGGAGCATCGTTAGAGGCTGTGTCACGCCCTATCCCGCCTTGAAGTCTAGGCCGACGTCACGCCAAAGGCGATGATATCTCTCATCCTCCCTCCAACCTCCAAGCATACAGTGATCTTCACGGACAAGGATCTGCCAGTCGAAGGAGTCGACCATAACCGCCCTTTGCACATCACTGTCAAGTGTCGAGGACTCTGGGTCCCGACTGTTCTTATTGACAACGGCTCCGCCATCAACGTTTGCCCTCTGTGGGTCGCTTATCGTTTAGGATTCACCAAGAAGGATCTGGCACCTTCCAATCTGGCTGTCAAGGCATATGACGGCACCCGTCGCGTAGTCGAGGGTATTTTAAACCTCAAACTCGATGCTGAGGGTTTTGAGATGGACGTGGAGTTCCATGTCGTGGATATTCCCGCGACTTTCAATCTTCTATTGGGCAGGCCGTGGCTTCATCGGTCCGACATCATGGCTGTGCCGTCTACCCTCCACCAAAAGGTTATTTTGGGACTACCTACTGGTACTTTAACTATCTGCGGGGACTCTGGCATCCGCCAACTCAAAGAGGACGGGACTCCCGTTTTGGGAATTCAACACGGTGAAGAAGACGTCGATCTTGGGGGTTTCTCTTTTGATACTTCAGGTACAGTGATGGCCATCAATGTGGATGGGAACTTCCTCATAAGCTCTGTCGCGCTGGACATTATGAGAAGGATGTCTTATTTTCCAGGCATTGGTTTAGGCTCTCGCTGTCAAGGGGTCCCGGAGTTCCCTACTTTTCCTTTCAACGAGGGCCGCTTTGGTTTGGGGTATATCGCCTCTGCCAAAGATGCCAAGTGGAGGAAATATATGGGAAGACCTCGGACCCTCTGCAGCGGTCCCAAATTTGTGCGTGAAGTGGGAAATGCCGCTTACACTGGGCAGGCTGAGCCCTTTATTCATTCCGAAACCGGGGAGCTGCTACCTGGATTTGAGATTTTCGCTGATGACACCTGGTCAAGCAGTGATGATGAACCAGCAAATGAAGAATTCAAGAGGGAGCTTAATCAGGTGAAGATCAAGACTGACTGGCTGGGATCTATCAATCAGGGGAATTTGGAGCTGCTGTTCCAGGAATTCTCCCAAGTGGGTTTGGCTGTGGAAGCTGAAGAGGCCGAAGTGCTCATGCTCGGGCCCGACACCCTCGAGGATCCCACCTCTCTCATTGTGAAAGCCAAGGGCTCTTTGAATAATTGCATTTTCAAGCCACGCCTGACTTGCATTGACAACACTTCTGAGTCTGAGTCTGAGTCTGAGTCTGAGTCTGAGTCTGAGTCTGAGTCTGGGTCTGGGTCTGGGTCTGAGTCTGAGTCAGAGTCTGTTTCGTCCTCTAAGTCTAGCTCTGAGTCGGAGTTTGTGCCTCTAGGCCCTCCACGTCATAGCTTTTATTTCGAGTTTGACTCTCTTGTACTTGGTGACCCTTCAGGGGCTTGTGAAATGAACGAAGCATCTCTGACTATTTCAATGATCTTTATATAAACTTTGTCGACCCTGACGATGAGGGAATAGATTTCGATGGGGACATTCCCAAGGAAATCCGTGCCTTCATCGAAAGGGAGGACGAAAGGCATGCTCAGCCATTAAAAGAAGAAATAGTTTCCATAAACTTGAAAGATGAAAACAATCCCCGGATGGTTCAAGTGGGCTCCACACTTTCGCCAGAGGAGCATCACGATTTCAAAGAGCTGCTCACCGAATTTAGTGACATTTTTGCGTGGTCTCATCAAGATATGCCCGGAATTGATCCCGAGATCGTGGAGCATCACATTCCTTTGTTTCCAGATGCCAAGCCTGTGAAGCAGAAACTCCGACGGATGAGGCCGGATTGGGTTCAGAAGATTAAGGAGGAGGTTACTAAGCAGATTGACGATGGCTTTCTCATGGTCTCTCAGTATCCCACATGGGTTGCCAACATTGTCCCTGTTCCTAAGAAAAATGGCCAAATTCGAGTTTGCGTCGATTTTCGGGACTTGAACAAAGCGAGCCCCAAAGACGATTTTCCCCTGCCACACATCGATGTGCTTGTGGACAATACTGCGGGGCACGCTTTGCTCTCGTTTATGGACGGCTTCTCTGGCTACAACCAAATTCTCATGGCGCCTGAAGATCGTGAGAAAACCACGTTCATCACTGAGTGGGGGACTTATTGTTATCTTGTCATGCCTTTCGGCTTGAAGAACGCCGGGCCCACTTATCAGCGAGCCGCTACCACCATCCCGCATGACATGATGCACAAAGAAGTCGAGGTCTACGTCGATGACATGATCGCCAAATCCAAAACTCGAGAAGGTCACGTTCCTGTGCTTAGGAAGTTCTTCGAGAGATTAGGAAAGTTTCGTATGCGTCTAAATCCTTAGAAATGCACCTTTGGGGTTGCAGCTGGTAAGATGCTTGGTTTCATGATCACTTCCTGTGGAATTGAGGTCGACCCGTCGAAAATCAAAGCAGTCCTTGATATGAAGCCGCCAGATTCTGAAAAGGGGGTGCGAAGCTTTTTGGGAAAGGTGCAGTTCATCAGCAGATTCATCGCCAAGTTGACTCTAACTTGCGAGCCAATGTTTCGTCTATTGAAAAAGAATACTCCGTTTGTTTGGACAGACAAGTGCCAGGCAGCTTTCACCTCCATTCAAACCTACCTGCAGAACCCTCCAGTTTTAATGCCACCAGTGCCGGGGAAACCCTTGATATTTTACTTGTCTGTAAATCCTTCGTCTACGGGGTGTTTGCTAGCTCAAGAGGGAGAAAAGGGAGTCGAAAAAGCCATTTACTACCTGAGTAAAAAGATGGTTGGTGCTGAAGAACGCTACACCGCTCTCGAAAAGACGTGTTGGGCTCTTGTTTGGGCATCCAAGAAATTAAGACACTACATGCTGGCTTACCCAGTGAAGTTGATTTCTCGAATGGATCCTCTCAAGTATCTGTTTGAGAAGCCTGCGCTTACTGGTAAGCTAGCACGTTGGTTGCTTTTGCTCGCAGAGTTTGACCTCGAGTATGTCACTAGGAAGTCTGTCAAGGGACGCGCGGTCGCCGAATTCCTGGCTGATCATCCTGTCAGTGGGCCAGAGGACTCAGATTTTGCATTTCCAGATGAAGGGATAATGGTGGTGGTCAAGGACACCTGGACCCTTTATTTTGATGGAGCTGCCAATCAGAAGGGATATGGGATTGGAGTTTTGCTGATAACCCCCGAAGGTGCTCACATTCCGTTGGCATTTAAACTCAATTTCGATGTCACGAACAACCAAGCTGAATATGAGGCCTGCATCGTTGGTATGGAAGCCGCTCTTACGCTCGGTGTGGAGAAACTCGAAGTCATTGGTGATTCCAACCTTGTCGTTTCTCAGGCTAACGGGGACTAGAAAGTTCGGGAGGACAGATTAAAGCCTTATCACCAAGACCTAGAGGACCTCATTCCTCGTTTCAACAAAGTCACGTTCACGCACATCCCTCGGATGAAGAACCAGTTCGCTGATGCTCTAGCAACTCTGGCTTCCATGGTCGAGCTTCCGATTGGTGTCAAGCTTCGACCTATTCTGATTGAACAGCGGGACTTGCCTGCTTATCAGTACATCAACGCCGTCGATGATGTTGATGACGACCTACCCTGGTATCATGATATTTGGAATTTCATTGAAGATGGTCAGTTCCCGCCTGACGCCACTAAGAAGGATCAAACGGCACTGCGAAGGTTGGCTGCTCAATACATTATCTGCGGAGGGAAGCTGTATCGGAGATCTTACTGCGGAATGCACAAGCTTTGTGTCAGTGATACAGAGGCCATCAAAATCATGGAAGAAATTCACGAGGGAGTTTGTGGCCCTCACATGAGCGGGGTCATGCTCGCCAAAAAATCCTGCGACAAGGTTAATTTTGGTCTACCATGGAATCTCAGTGTGTGGATTATGTGCGCCGCTGCCATAGGTGTCAAATCCATGTCAATCTCATGCATGTCCCTCCTTCTAAACTATTCGGCATGACATCGCCTTGGCCCTTTTCTGTTTGGGGTATCGACGTTATCGGCATGATCAGGCCTTCTGCTTCGAACGGGCATCGGTTCATTTTGGTGGCAATAGATTACTTCACCAAGTGGGTCGAGGCTGAATCCTACAAAACCCTGACGGCAGTTCAGGTTGCTCAGTTCATCTGAAAGAACATCATCTATCGGTACGGGGTTCCACAAGCGTTCGTTTCTGACAATGGGGTCCATTTCAAAGGCAGGGTGTTAGAACTTTTCGAGGAATTCTAGATTCAGGTTCATCACTCAACGGTCTATTGCCCTTAGACGAATGGGGCGGTTGAGGCAACCAACAAGAACATCAAGACTATCATTAAGAAGTCCGCAGAGTCCACCAGGGACTGGCACGAGCAGCTGCCTCTAGCTCTTTGGGGGTACCGCACGTCAATTCGAACGTCAACAGGGGCCACCCCTTTTTCCCTGGTCTATGGAATGGAAGCCGTCCTTCCCATCGAGCTTGAAGTACCAACTTTGAGGATCAGGGCTGAATGTGAACTCACGGAGTCCGAATGGCTTAGTGGGAGGTTTGTTGAACTTATGCTCTTTGATGAGAGGAGGCTCCGTGCCTTGTATCATGTTCAGGGGTATCAACGCAGAATTGCTCGGGCATTCAACAAGAAAGTGAAGTCTCGTGACTTGGCTGAAGGGGATATGGTCACGAAAGAAATCCGGGCTCCCATTTTCGATCTACGTGGTATGTTCCGCCCGAAGCGCACGGGACCTTACATTATTAAGACCATCCTCTCGGGAGGGGCGGCTCAGCTCATTGATCTGGACGGCAACGAGTTCAACACTCTGGTCAACCTGGATCAACTTAAACGTTACTATCCTCGAGAGAAGCTCGTTGGGCCGAAAACCACAAGGGTGGGCGGTTCCAAGCAAAAATCAGAGCAAGCCTGCTAGACTGAAAACCCAAGGGGGCAGTTTAGGCAAAAATAAATAGGCATTCAATCAAAGCTCGCTAGACTGGAAACCTGCAAGGGCAGTCCTAGGCAAAAATCAAAGCGCAAAAGGGGCGTTTGTCCCTGTGGCTAGCTTCGATTTCCTCGGGGGAGAATCCAGGAGGGGCGTCAGGTTGTGTTGTTCCTTGGCGGCCATGTGAAGGGACCGGACTCTGGGAGCAACCTCGGCCACGAGTAGTGCCGCGGCCTCTTCCTCGGCCAGCTCCAGGGATTGTGAGGAGGGTTCCGAGATCAATAGGTTGGTTCATCTCTTGAGAAGGAGGGGATGGGGAATAGCCGCCTGATGATGTGGAAGCTTCCTCGGCAAATTCTACGGATCTGCTACGGAATGGAGGGGTCCGAGAACGCCTTTCCTCTTCTTGTTGGTCGGGTTGAACGGGGGGTGGTCCAGGTGCAACAGGGTTGTTAGCTGCTCGGATACGACGGTCGATAAAACCCCCGTACGAAGCCCTGTAGCTAAGAAGCACCTGTGCAGCTCTTGCTCGGCCAGCCAAATGGGTGCCCTGACCGTTGAAGTTTAGGGCCCGGTTGATGTCTGCTACGTGGACTTGGGGGGTAATGATGGCATACCCCTAGTTGATATTTTCAGCTGTAACACGTGAAGTTGACAGTCAGAAGATAAGTAAATTGGAAATGCAGTACGAATAAATTGCTCCATAAGTGAATTTTACGAGGAAAAAAGGAACTAACGTGGTTGCCCAAATCTGTGAGGGGCATGAAAGCCTATCACTTGACCGTCCTCATTTATGGGCTCGAAATTTCCAGTAACGATGAGGAAATCGTCATCATCTCCTCGAGCGGAGTCAGGCAACTCAAGCACCAGTCGTCTTCTGGAATCTCTACTCTTTAGGTAGTAGGTGAGGGCGTCTTTTGTACGAGAGATGCTATACAAGTGATGAATGTCGTGTAGGCCTAGGGACGTGCCTAACATTTGGTTTAGGGCATGCACACCCATAACGACCCTAAAGAAGTTAGCAGAGACTTGCATGGGGGATAGCCTGTAGTAAGCTAGAACCTGGCGAAGAAGTGGCGCCAGGGGGAATCTAACACCGCCCTCTACAACGGCGAATACTGGGATGTGGAGAGTATCGTTATTAGGACTCTGGCGTATGGCATCTACAGGGGCCAATCTGGTGGCGACATCGTCAGGGATCTCATAGCGAGATCTAAATGAGGCCATGGCCTGAGGAGTGTTGCAATGACGCCTAAACCTCCCCATCATGAACAGGAGTGAAACAGGCGAATAATATGGGTACGAAGAAACCCTGGAAATGATTAAATGAATCCCTAGATCGACGAGAGATAAGGGGAGAAGGAATGATGACTTACGATTGTGATGATCGGAGTCCTAAGTGCACAAGGGAGAAATCTCGAGATGATGAACAGGGCTCCAATTGCGGGTACGCTTGAAAACTCTGGTTGCAGAGGGAATCTAGACAGAGAATGGGGTTTGGAAATGGGGTGAAAACCCAAATGTACCCTATTTTTTGGATGGCGTAAAGTGAAACGTCATCCCAAGCGCCGTTTGGGCGTTCCGTTTTCCAAGGAAAGTCCGTTCGCATTTAATGAAGACGGTACGATGAGTGCCACGTGTAAAGTAAGGGGCAGGAAAAGCCTGTCCAGCCCGGCGATGAGACGTTTTCGAGCTAGCTCAATGATGATATTTGCATCAAATTTAAAGAATAAAAGGCGCAGGAGCAAAGAAACGTTGCTCGGGTCCTGGGAAGCTTTGCTCGTCATATTAAGAGTAAATGACGAATAAAGCTGGGGAGCAATTGTAGGGAGGTAATCCCGAACAGGCACAAATAAGGTCCGAACACGTGGTACGCGGGACCATGGTATAATTACAATGAGGACAGTCGCCGTGCAAGACGGTGATCGGCGGCTGGGACCACCGATATGAGGGATCGATGGTCCAGAAAGTCTGTGCTGGGTCAAGGTCCAGTAACACGAGAGAGTATTGGACCAAGAGATTGACGAAGGAGCAGTGACATGTGAAGTCACTGGTCCAATTAGTGTGTTCGGCAACGAAAGGGCCGAACAGGAGGGGATTTGTGCGTAAAGCAGTCCCAGATGCAGGAAACGTTCCAGAAGGTTCTAGAAACAGGGACATTCCGTGATGACTATAAGATCCCAATGAAATAGAATCTTGGAGAGATACCCAACGGGAATGGGAAGTTCGGCCAGCTGTGGAAAGGAGTCCTAAACGGGCTAAGGTAATGAACCGATAAGGGAACGAGAATCCAAGATATTCTGGGTTTCCTATACGAGATAAGAAACCTAGGGAAACGTGGATACTTGGGCAGCAAGCATCCATAAAACTATAAATACGAGGCAAACCTAGAGGGAAAAGGTGCACAATACATTGCAGTTATACATATTCTTGTGGGCTACCACAGCCCCGGGTGGATCGGGGCGGCCCAATAAAAATCGCGCGCCTCGTCCCTTTTGAAAATCGATTCGAAAAATGGTTTGATTTGAAGAGTCGCCACCCGGATTTATGGTTTGTCACCCGAGAAACCGTTTTGTTTCAAAAATCATTGATTGATTTGAATTGAAAACCAGAGATCGTTTTGAGGGTTCGGAAGTCATGTTACGAGGGGGGAAGGGTTTTACGGCACCCCCCCTCGCCCGATTCGAAATCGGTCTCTACTAAACGTTTGTGGGATTTTTAAAAGGGATTTTGTTTCATTCAACAACTAGCAGATATCCACAGTTATACCAAATAAGAGGTGTATACTGGTGCATGTGTACAGTAGATAACGAAATGGCCATGCATGATGTACAAGTTATTACAAAATGAAGCCCTGTTACTGGACTCACTCTCGAGCGCTCGGGAGTGGTCCAGAGCGCTCGGGAGTTCAAGAATCCCAACCTGCAAATTTCGTTAGTGCCAGCGAAATAAAAAACTAAGACGTAAACTGAAATGCTATTAAGTATACTACTGGCTTAGCGGAGGATTTGAAAGACTGAGACGGGCCCTCAATCTTCCAGATCACGCATCCCTGCCTTAACAAGACCAGATCTACAACCTTAAAAGAGAAAATGGATACATTCATGCATGCAGAAAGGCATACGATAGAATAAGCTGGGAAAATGAAATGCCAAGGCATGCATGCACTCCCGAGCGCTCGGGGACGGTTCAGAGCGCTTGGGAGTGAGCTGCATGCTGACTTGCACTCAGATGGAAAACGGTACTGTCCTGAAATGCAAAGGCCCTTGTTTTTATTTTTCCAGAAGAGAACGATCCTTTTAACTTTAAGAGAAAGGAGCCTTGTTCACACATGAAAAACTTGTGAGAAAATGTTTCTGTTTCAGGGAAAGTGATTTTCTGTGCATGCATGCTAAAATGAGATTCTTTCCTTTAAGAGTAAAACTCATACCCAGCCTGTTTCGTGGCAAAAGACCATGCATGAAACTGGGAACAGTCCCGAGCGCTCGGGACCACTCTCGAGCGCTAGAGAGTGTTTCCAGTAAGGGTTTTGATAAAACATTTTTTTATTGTACCCCATTGCTCTTGTTTTTACACTAAGGTCCCCCAACCATGCACCCAGTATTGAAGACTGGGTGAGGCTGAGAGACCCCTCAGAAGGGAAGATCAGCCTCTTTGTTTGATATCAAAGTAGAGAAATTTCTACCATTTGTGGGAACTTTGCTTCTTGACTGGCTTTTGAAAAGAGGATGAAGAAAGGAGAATACAAGAAATCAGAAGCTAGGAGTGTTCTGGATTTCCTGCATTTTCCTTAATGATCTTTTGAAAGCTTTTGAGATTTGAAGTTAGAATTTGAGTTTGGGAAGTTCTTGCTTTGAACAAGAGAGAGAGAGGGAGAGCAGAGAAGGGGATTCTTAGAGAGAGGAAATTTCGCAGGCCCCTTGCTCTGCTGAAACCAGGCTATATATATAGCAAATATAACCTAAGGTTTCATTTTGAAATGAAATGAAATGAAATGATTTGGTTGGGGGGAAAATCTTCAGCTCTGACTCCCCCTGACTGATGTGGAGTGTATATCGGAGAAACCCCAGGACCAGCCGTCTGCAATGATGACTTGCATGGATAGTGGGAGATTTCATCATCCATTGGGCAACACAGAAGTCTCGAGCGCTCCGGAGTGAGCCAGGCCAGTGTTTTTGGAAAATGGTTTGGAGCACTTGGGACTGCTCCCAAGCGCTTGGAAATGATTTTGACCATTTTTTATTACCCATTTCAAATCCTTCAAGGAGCAAAGTCTTGACCGGCACAAGGCTTGTTTTGATCCAAATTCATCATCGGGGAGCCTCCAGGCTACAAATCAAGGAATTTTGACAAGTCCAAATTGGGTTGTCTACAATTCTCTTATGCTAAATTAGGGTTTTCCACTAGTATGTGATACTAACTTAGGCATTGGAGGGCCTTTGCCATGAGAGGCAGAGGTGCGCTCACCCCTTGTCTGTTTTGCAGATAAGGATATCGGCGGCGTATTAGGGTTCCGGCGAGGATCACGAAGTAGCCGTTAAGTTCTTGTGCTACTTAAACCCCTCTTAATTTTTCTGCACTTACAGGGCAACAATGGCAAAGAAAATACTGCATCAGGGATACTACTGGACTACAATGGAAGCCGACAGCGCTGACTATGTCCGCCGATGTTTCAAGTGCCAAACTCACGCTGATCGCATGCGTATTCCCCCTACGCAATTATATAGCATGACATCCCTTTGGCCATTCTCCACTTGGGGGATAGATGTCATTGGAAGTATAAATCCAAAGGGAAAATACAAGCATCAGTTCATTCTAGTGGCTATCGATTACTTCACCAAGTGGGTAGAAGCAGCTTCTTATGCTACCCTCAAAGCCACTCATGTGGCCAAGTTTATCTGCACCAATATCATCTATCGGTATGGCGTACCTCACGAGTTCATCTGCGATAATGGATCACACTTCAAGGGAGCAAAGAAGAAGCTTTTTGCTGAATTTGGAATACAGAATCATCGGACATCCACTTATCGACCTCAAACCAATGGAGCAGTTGAGGCTGCAAACAAGAACATCAGGAGGATTCTACGGAAGACTACTGACACTTACACAGACTGGCCAGAAATCCTACCTCTGGCACTATGGGGTTATCGAACAACTGAAAGGACTTCAACTGGGGCTACTCCATATTCCCTGGTCTATGGGATGGAAGCTGTAGACACCCCAATTTGGCCTAATGATTATTTCAAGTCCCACCTTGGGGACCATCCCGATGATGAAATGGATACAGAGATTGTTGATTGACTTCTTGTGAACCTTAGGACTTTCCGTAAGTACTTTTAGCCACTTAGAGGACCCAATTCAAAGCCAAATAGCCTTTCAGACAGAAATATAGCATCCTAGGAAAATACATCTATCAGCCGTAAGATTGATTCCTTGACCACCAAATCCATTCTTCGGCCGCCAGATCCATTCTTCGGCCGCCATATCCATTCCTCGGCCGCCAGATCGTCTTTTTCTAGAATTCTGGAATGTTCTGTCAGTCGTTTGATCGACGCACCAAAACCCTAGCAGCCTTTTTCCGATGCATTCGGGCTACGAAGTAGATCGCGTCTAGAGATCTTTGAACCCTAGAATGCCTTTTTGATTCACGCCATTTGATTGGCCGGAGTGAGTCATCAATTGCCTATATAAAGAGGCCTTAGGGTTCCGAAATTAACATTCAATTCCTCCATCTCATACCTCCAAGCTCTGCAGAAATCATCTCACATACTCCCTCTATAGAAGCCCTAACCTTCCGAAGGCAGCCGCATCCCGAACGATCAAACCCCGAAGTACAAACCCTAACCCTAGGGTTTTCGAGAAGTAAATCAGTCAATCCCTTCTAATCCGAAGCAATCAAGCAACTGAGGGATCAAGGTGGTGAGGCCCAGGGGCCTATGGTTTGATCTCTTTTACGTTTTTATGCATTAATCATAGTGTTTTGATTATCTGTTAAATATCTGTTCTGGTGTGAAGAAAAACATCGGTCGGGGGATCAATCCTTCGGCCGATATATCAATCCAGTGGGATCCCTCGGCCGTGAAATCCATTCACCGGCCGAGAGATTGTTTTTCCTAGGACAGCCTGTCCGTTTTGTTTATTTCTGATGCATGATTTAATTAACGTACTGGCTCACCTTTAACTGTTTAAAAGCTAAATAAACAGACTACGTGTTAGAATTAAATAAAGCAAGTACATGTCTTATGTTGAACAATTATGGGCCAACCTCACGGCTGGACAGAGAGGGGTGCCTAACACCTTCCCCTTACTGTACTTTTGGCTCCCGTACCCGAAATCTCTATCTTTTTTCCTAGTTTTTATAAACTAGGTGGCGACTCTATTTTTGATGATAACCGTCATCGTGTGGCGATGTTCCTAGCCATGGGAATAACCACGATTCTGGTTTATGAAGTGGAAAGCAAACAAACACGATCAATCTGTATAGCGATGCCCCGTTTGGGAGGTGTCTACAGAAGCTGTCTTGCCTTTCGAACTAGAGCTGCCCTCACTAAGGGTTCTAGTTGAGACTGGAATGATCGAAGAAGACTGGGTTCAAAACCGCTACGACGAGTTAGCTTTGCTAGACGAAAGAAGGTTAAGAGTGTTATACCATGTGCAATGGTATCAACGCCGCATCGCACGAGCCTTCAAACAAAAAGGTAAAGCCACGAGACATCAAGGTGGGGAATATGGTGCTCAAAGTAATCCGTCGTCACATTTCAGACCCGAGAGGCAAGTTTAGACCAAACTGGGGAGGCCCCTACCTTATCAAACGCATACTGTCTGGAGGAACAACCTATATTGCAGACCTAGATGGAATGGAATTCGCAACACCAGTTAATTTCGACAAGCTGAGGAAGTACTACCCCTGAGAGATGCTCGTTGGGTCGAAAACCACAAGGGTGGGCGACCCAAGCAAAAATTAGAGCAGCCTGCTAGGTCGAAAACCCGCAAGGGCGGCTTAGGCAAAAACTAAGGCATAAATAAAAGCGCTCGCTATACTGAAAACCCGCAAGGGCGGTTTACGCAAAATCAAGAGCAAAAAAGGAGAGGAAAATACCTGAGTGAACCCTAGCTAAAACAAAAACAAGTCTCGAACTACGTTTATGGCCTGATTCCCTCCATGGGATACGTAGGCAATCTCTAAATTGAGACTTGGCCCTTGTTATCATTATCACTTCCAGATTTCTAGGTCTATCCTAAAGCATGCTCACTATCAAACCATGGCAAAGACATTTTTATAAATCAACCAAAGAAAATGGAAAAGCAAGCGCAAACAATCCTCAAATTTATGAAAGCTAGAATCAAACAAAGAACATCTTTTGAAAAACATAAGCAATTTGTTAGTCTCTAAGTCTTCCTTCTCTTCGCACTTTTGTCCTTCAAAAGGTTTTTCTCCAACCAGCGCTTATACGAACCCGATAGCTTGTCAGCAGAGTTCCCAACAACCTCTTGCATCACTTGGTACAGCCAAAAACGAAGCATATTGCGATGAAAGCTAGCATCGTGGACCTTGGAAACAGCATACTCAGGGTCACCCAAGACTTTGACTTGTTCAGCCCCAAACTGTCTTTGAAAGCGGGTAGGAAAGTAGAAGATAACCTGAGTAATACCGATCACCACAACGCCAAAATGATTCATGGTACTTGCTGTCATCCTCTCAACACCATACCAGGGGCAAACCCATTGAATCCGATCGCCCTTGCGAGTTTCCATCCATGCCTTCCAAGTAGCCTCAGTTGGAAACTGTCCGGACACACGACGCTCCGTGTAGTGGTCTGAACTATAGGGAAGCCGCTCTTGCGCATCCCATACCCTAAGCTTTTCATAAAGCCATACCTATGGAAAACCAGGGAAAATTGCAAGTTGTGAGAACACGTAAGTCAAAAGAAAGAGTGATGAGTGGAAAGATAACTTGGCAATAAACAAGTAAAGAGTGAACATGTAGTAACAAAGGGCTGCCTGAGAACTGGGCTGTGGGATTACCCTTCACTGCATCGAGACCCATCAAAGTCTCTGCCAACACTAAACCAGCAAAGCCTACACGGTTTCCCACCTGTTGGGAGAAATCAAGCAGCATGGAATTGGCATGGCCAGAGGAAGGGCCAAGCAAGTAATAGTGGAGTAGGTAGACACATAGCGCATGAAAGCATGCTTTCTGTCGAGAAACTTGACGATGAGCTTCAGCCGCACCGAAAAGCTGAACAAATTGTAAGGTTTCTATCCTTCCATTCACCGTGAAAAACCTAACTTTGTGTTTCTGAACTTGGAACAAAACCTCCAGTAGGTTGCCACGATTGAACAAAGGGTTAGGGACAATGAGGCCTTCTCTATCCGAATGACCCATAACAGCAGCAAACTCCTCTATAGTAGGACACAACTCTTCTCTTCTAAATCGAAATACATGAAGAATAGGATCCCACAAGCTAGTGGCTGCCCGAAGGAAAGCGAAATTCACAGGAATTTGGTGAAGAGAGAAAATGAAGTCCATACCAAAGGACTTAAAGTGTAGACGGTCGAGGCCATTGAAGGAATCCAGCCACTGATCAAGGACTGGTTGTGCCATGCGCAAGCAACTGTTGCTGACAATGCTACTAAGTTCGTAGAACACTTACTTATAGGCTAAATCGATTCCTAGTTCGAATCGGAATCGGATTCTAAATCCCCATTAATCGAGTCGGTCTCTCGGCCTACACTTTGATGTAACGGCCGTAGGATCGGTTCTCCGGCCATGAAAATCAAGGTTGACTCAAAATCAAAACCAGGTAGAAGATTCAATCCTCTGGCCGCCAGATCAATGGCTCGGCCGCTTAATCGATACTCCGACCGCCAGAATAACTATTTTACAGAGAACTTCCATGGTTCTGCTTAGTTTGTCGAATTATCAATTTTCATACTAAACAAAATGACACAAATATAGCATACACAATCACATATCAGAGCAAAAGACTTTGTTTCATATAACAAAAGCTTTTTACATCACAAGGTGAATCATCCCACATTTCCTAAACAAACTATACATCGGTTTCCTGTCAGACTAACCTATGCTGGAAAAGAAACAGAAAACAAAAAAAAAAAGAATGAGAAGAAGATGTCGAATCCTCTGGTGGTCTGAACACCAAAGACCAACTGCAAAAAAAGGAGAGGACACCCCCGGGGCAGCATATACCAGAGGAGTACTACGGTGCAGAAGAGACATCACGTGGCTCAAAAGAATCACCACATGGCCCAGAAAAATCACCATACTGCGTACGACCGCCTCCCCAGGGCTTCTGCATCACAAAAGCAAGCCCCCCATGCAAGGGTCCCTAATCAAGCATCAAGACAAGTCCAAGAACAGCGCGGACTCCCTCCGCACATGTGGCCCGCGCTGACATGTTACGCGAGTGTGGTGAAGAAGCCAAAGGGACGCAGAGGAATCCTTGGAAAAACTCTCGGACGAGGAGGAAGACGAAGAGAGAAATAGAAGAGAAAGAGAAATGAAGTAAAACGGCCGAGGCCGTGGCCTTTTATAGGCCCCTGGAATTGAAGCGGTTACACGGCCGGGTATTCAATCCTTCGGCCGAGACATCCATTGATCGATCGCTGGATCGATTTCTTGGTCTCTTGATCTATCTTGCTCAGAGCACTGAATTCAACCAAAAATGGGATTTTGAGTCCATAACCAACAAAACCATTTTAAATCGACCTTGGGGGCACACCCAAGCATAAGGAAGCTCTCTCTCCATAACAGCAAGATCACCGGATGCTGGTCACTTGACCAACTACAGATCCCGAGCTCACCATCAGCAGCTCTAAGCTCACTCCCAACAGCCCCGAGCCCGTCATCTCAACATCTTTGCAGCTTCACTACCCCTCAACAGCTCATATCCCAACAATTTCACACCATTCAAAGTCATTCAAACAGCCTCAGCAGTTCAACTACTTCAGCAAGCTCTACGCCTGCATCTCGTTATCTCAACAGCTCTACGCTCCCTGCTTAGTAGCTTCATATACTGTTCACCATCTCAGCGGCACAATGCCCATATTCACCATTTCGGCGGCTCAATGCCTACATTCATCGTCTCAGCGGCCCTATGCCTGCTTATTTAGCAGCCATGTGCTCACCAGTTCTATATTCGCCATCAGCAGCTCTATGCTCGCTAAGCGGCTCTACGCCCGTATTCACTAAGCTCACCTCGGCAGCTTTATGGGCTTTATGCCCGTATTTACCACTTCAGCGGCTCTACGGCCATAATCTCAAACTGGCTCTATGCCGTAACAATTATCAATAGGCTCTACGCCCGTTCACTCAAGCAGCTCTACGCTCACTATCATCAACAGCTCTACGCTCGCTACTTCAGCTGCTCTATGCCCATCAACTCAGCGGCTCTACGCCCATTATCTCAACTGGCTCCACGCCGTACCAATCAACAAGATATCATCTATTCTCAAGCTCTACGCTTGAATGCTCAAAATTCAACATTTTGAATGCTCGAAGCTCTTCGAATGCCCAACCACTATGTACTAGATGCTCAAGTTCTACACTTGAATGCTCAAGCTCTATGCTTGGATGTCCAACCACTGCGTACTGGATGCTCAAAGCCGATACTTTGAATGCTCAGATTCTACCCTCCGAATGCTCGAGCTCTACGCTCTGAATGCTCAAGTTCAGAACTTGAAAGAAGCTCTACACTTAAATCAAACACACACGCACGTGCACATTACATCATCACTATCACATCGAGTCTGCATCAATTACATCACCATTATCATATCTAAACCACTATCATCATCATACACATGTTTTGCATCTCTATCTCATGAAACAGGTCAATCCTGCAATCAGCCGGCTCTACGCCTCGGTTTTATTGATCGGTCCAGCGCCTCGATCCTTTGGCTCTACACCAAAATTTATGATGGAAAAGCTCCATGCACAGACCATGAGAATGCAACCGGCTCTACGCCTTGGTTCAAATCACGTCAAGCTCTAAGCTCTGACACCTCAGGCTCTCGCCTTGTGAATGCAACTGGCTCTATGCCTCAAATCTGTCAAGCTCCTCAGGCTCTCGCCTTGTGACCACAACCGGCTCTACACCGCGGTTCCATCACGTCAAAATTCTACCACTTCAGACTCTCGCCTCATGACTGCAACCGGCTCCGCACCTCGGTTTCCTCATCTCAATGCTCCGTGGTCCATTTACAAGCCTTGCGCCCCCCATATCTCAAAACCGGCGTCCAACACATCTCCAGAAGATGGCTTGGGTTCCACCCCATATCTCAAAACCGGCATCCGATTCATCCTCAGCAGATGGCTTGGATTCCACCCCATTACATCAATTCCTTCCAGCTCATTCGCAAAGATAAGCTACTCTACCAAGCTCCCATCGGTCAAAGTAAGGATGATCAAGAAAAGCAAATGACTCACCCGGTGTGTATTGGTCTACCCCAAAATTCTGAAGATGCTTATCGCAAAAATTCCCCTGGCAGCCCCGCGATCCTTCAACTACCCTTCGCCAAAATCTTGGCTCAGCCTAGCTACATTGCACTACGGCTTTTTAAGCCTGAAGGTACGTCTTCTGTTTCTAACCCTCTGAAACTTTTTTTTTTATCTTTCTTTATTGCCCTTCCGAACTACGGTTGGTCTAAATTTCCCTTGTGGAATACGTAGGCAGCCTCCCGGCCCGACCATAACCTAAACATTTTTCGAAAACCCCTTGGAATAGTGGTTGGACCAAATTGAGTTGTTTTTACAGCTTTGACTCTTACTTAAATATGTCTCGCGATCCGTCTAAGTTCAGTCAAAGAGGGGCATCTGTAGACACCCCAATTTGGCCTTACAATTATTTCAAGTCCCACCTTGGGAACCATCCCGATGATGATATGGATACAGTGATTGCTGATTGACTTCTTGCGAACCTTAGGACTTTCGGTAAGAACTTTTAGCCACTTAGAGGACCCAATCCAGAGCCAAATAGCCTTTCAGACAAAAATACAGTATCCCAGGAGAATCCATCTGTCAGCCGTAACATTGATCACACGGCCTCAACTTCAATTCTTCACCTATTAAGCCTGTTGCTTGAAAAACTCCCTGAGAGATCGATTAGCTGGCCGCCAAGACCATTCCTCGGCCGCAACATCAATTATTCGGCCACCACATCCTTTTCTCGGCCGCTAGATCGTCTGTTTTCCAAATTCTAGAATGTTCTGTTAATCGTTTGATCCGTTCACAAAACCCTAGCAGCCAAATCCCGATGCGTTCGGGCTACGTCAGAGGATCACCTTAAAGAGTTTGTATCACTACTCTATAACTCCAATTCCAATCGTGTGTTTTGATTGGTTGAGTTGTGTCATCCCTATGCCTATATAAAGGGACCTTTGGGTTCCGAAACTTTGTAGAAACACACTCTCATATCCCTTCTACAAAAGCCCCAACCTTCCGAAGGCAGCCGCTAATCCGACGATCAAACCCCGAAGCTCAAACCCTAACCCTAGGGTTTCAAGAAGCAATCAGTCAATCACCCTCAATCCGAAGCAATCAAGCTACTGAGGGATCAAGGTGGTGAGGCCCAGGGGCCTCTGATTCAATTTATTTCCCATTTTTATGTTTAATCATAGTTTTCTAATTATCTGTTAATCGTATAGTCTGGTGTGAGGAAGAACATCGGCTGGGTATTCGATCCATCGGCCGGTACATTAAACCAGGAGGACCTCTCGGCCGTGACATCCATTCACTAGCCGTGAGATCCATCTCCCTGGGACATGTTGTTTTATCCTGCTTTCTGATGCATGTTTTACTTATCGTCTCGGCTCACCTTATTCACTGTTAAAGGCTAAAATCAGTTTATGTGTTTAGAATTAAACAAAGCATGAGTTAATCATATGTCGAACGATTATGGGCCAGTCTCACGACTGGGCAGAGAGGGGTGCCTAACACCTTTCCCTCATTGTACCTTTGGCTCCCGTGCCCAGAATCTCTATCTGCTTTTCCTAGTTTTCTTTAACTAGGTGGCGACTCTATTTTTATGATGACCATTATCGTGTGGTGATATTCCTAGCCATGGGAATGTCCATGATTTTGGTTTACGAAGCAAACAACCAATCAAACAGCAATGATCAATCTGTATGGCGATGCCCCACTTCAGGGAGGTGTCTACACTAGTGGATCATTGTCAACAGATTCTTCCTCCTTTGCTTCGCCAACTTCAAGGTTGTTGACCTTATCTGTTGGCCAATAGTCGTCGGTAGGCGCATAGGGGTCATAGAAATAGACTGGGACCCTACGAAGTCCTTCTTCTTCAATTATGCTTTCTACTTCTTCATTGTTGACTATTCTCGCAAACATGACATGGTTGTCTTCTGGGATAATCATCATGGGCTTTGGTTGATCCATCGGGAGGATGTACTTGGATGGGTCAAAAACCTTGGCAGCAGGGTGGAACGGGCCAGACAGCTTGGTGACAATTTGAAAGTGCAAATCAGACATGAGCAGTGATGCAGCCATTTTTACTTGAAAATTTTTCCTTTGGTTAGATTGGTTTGACTTACCCCCTTTCTTTTTTTTGATCTTAAGAGGCCCCTATGGTTTAACCTGCAGAAGAGAATTTTACAACATACATATATACAATGGGTGTTAGGAAGAACTTTTATAAACAAATGCAAGTAGGTTCCTAGCCTGTAGGTTCCTGTCTTATTTTGATAAGTTCTATGGCTTTCTAACACATGTAAGGTTTGGGTAGTCTCAAGGGTGCTCCGTTGTCAAAGGGCACCAGTCCTTTCGCCAGCCCCTCATAGGCGGCGATCAAATGACTTCCTTTTTGATACACCACTAGGTACAAGTGACTGTGGAGTTTGTTGGAAACCCTAACATAGCCTGTGACATGCCGGGGTATTAGGTGAACTCAACGAGGGGGCCACTCGATGCAAATGATAAATGAATTAAATAAAGCATGCACTAGTCCTATGTTGAACTTTCTAGTTATGGCTCTCAGTCCCCAGCAGAGTCGCCAAAAATTGTAGACACCTCCCGGAAGCAGGGCATCGCCATACAGATTGATCGTTGCTGTTTGTTGGTTGTTTGCTTCGTAAACCAAGATCGTAGACATTCCCATGGCTAGGAATATCGCCACACGATAGTAGTTATCATCAAAACAGAGTCGCCACCTAGTTTATAAAAACTAGGAAAAACAGATAGAGATTCTAGGCACGGGAGCCAAAAGTACAATAAGGGGAAGGTGTTAGGCACCCCTCTTTGCCCAGTCGTGAGACTGGCCCATAATTGTTTGACATATGATTAACTCATGCTTTGTTTAATTCTAAGCACGTAAACTGATTAATTAGCCTTTAAACAGTTAATGGTGAGCCGAAACTGTAATTGAAAGCATGCATCAGAAAGCAGAATAAAACAAATCTGTTCCAGGGGATGGATCTCGCGACCAGTGAATGGATTTCACGGCTGAGGAATCCTCCTGGTTTTATGTATCAGCCGAGGGATTGTGTAGACACCCCAATCTGGGTCTCCCAATTGTTTTACTTCATTTTTCGGTTTCTTGTTTCCCCGATGATGAATTAGATCAAAACAGTCTTGAGTATGGAAAGGATTGAACTTGGAATGAGTGGAACCCTTCCTATCCCCTTGTAAACCCAAAAAACCCTAAGTCAAAACCCTAGCTAAGGTTTGACCATCGCCGTAGACACCCCAATTTGGCCTAATGATTATTTCAAGTCCCACCTTGAGGACCATCCCGATGATGAAATGGATACAGTGATTGCTGATTGCCTTCTTGAGAGCCTTAGGACTTTCGGTAAGAACTTTGAGCCACTTAAAGGACCCAATTCAGAGCCATACAGCCTTTCAGACAGAAAATACAGAAGCCTAGGAGAATCCATCTGTCGGCCGTAACATCGATCTCACGGCCTTAACATCATTTCCTCACCCGAGCAACCTGTTGCTAGAAAATCTCCCTGAGAGATCAATCCCTCAGCCGCAAGATCTATCCTTCAGCCGAGACATCCATTCCTTGGCTGTGATATCCATTACTCGGCCGCCAGATCGTCCTTTTTCCAGACTCTGGAACGTTATGTCGATTGTTTGATCCAACTACACTACCTTCCCGATGCGTTCGGGCCACGTTCAGAGATTGCAACAAAGAGTTCGAATTGCATTACAATTGCAATTGCTATCGTGCCATTTGATTGGCCGGAGTGAGTCATCCCTATGCCTATATAAAGGAGCCTTTGGGCTCCGAAATTAATAAGTGAAATCATTCACCCAAGCTTTGATACTCTGTCAAAATACTCTCTCAAACCCCCTCTTCAAAAGCCCTAACCTCCTGAAGGCAGCCATCAATCCAGCAATCAAACCCCGAAGTTCAAACCCTAACCCTAGGGTTTTCAATCAAGCAATCAGTCAATCACACCCAATCCGAAGCAATCAAGCAACTGAGGGATCAAGTTGGTGAGGCCCAACGGCCTCTGGTTTGTTTTATTTATCATTTTTATACCTAATCATAGCGTTCTGATAATCTGCTAACGTTTCTGTCTGGTGTGAGGAAGAACATCGACCGGGGCTTCGATCCCTCGGTCGATATATCAAACCAGGAGGATCCCTCAGCCGTGACATCCATTCACCGGCCGCGGGATCCATCTCCTTGGGACAGATTGTTTTGTTCTGCTTTCTGATGCATGCTTCAATTATCGCACTGGCTCACTTTACTTACTGTTTAAAGGCTTAATTAAACAGACTATGTGCTAGAATTAAACAAAGCATCTATACGTCTTATATTGAATAACTATGGGCCAGTCTCACGGCTGGGCAGAGAGGGGTGCCTAACACCTTCCCCTTACTGTACTCTTGGCTCCCGTACCCAGAATCTCTATCTGTTTTTCCTAGTTTTAATAAACTAGGTGGCGACTCTGTTTTGATGATAACCGCTATCATGAGGCGATGTTCCTAGCCATGGGAATGTCCACGATCTTGGTTTATGAAGTAAGCAACCAATCGAGCAATCCACGATCAATCTGTATGGCGATGCCCTGTTTGGGAGGTGTCTACAATCGTGCGTCATTGTGGTTCACTCGCGCGCTGGTGAGGTTGCCAGGTGTTGGTCAAAGTCAAAGTTTTGACCTTTTGACTAGCACGCGACTGTAATCACCCTCGCGTGACACTCCCACTCTGTCGCGCGATGGTCAATGCCTGTCCCCATCACCTTTTTCCAGCTGGACTTTGTAATCATCATGTCATGCCCTCAATTTTCAACATAAATACATAATCCATTTTTAATAAAAGTCTCTCGCATATCATAGATAATACCCAAAAGAGTCTTCCACCTGTTTAAGTTTACAATCAAAGTCCCCAAGTTTAGAAAATTACATCCATGGCACCACGGCCCAAATTAACTTAAGTACAAGTATGAACAAGTTATTGGATTACAAGCGGTTTGGTCAAGGAAAGTCAAAAGTTTTCAGTTACAAAACCATCTTTAACAAAAGGGTGATCATTGCAAAACGATTAAGTAAGGAATGAAGCTAGCTTCCAAAGAAAATGTCTTCCACATTGAGCACACGATGCAATGCAAGCTACTGCCCAACACTTGAACCTGAAAAGAAGGATTTTGTTGAGCTACACTAGCCCAGTAGAGAAATCTTTACACAAGCTATATGAAAATGTGATGAGGCATGCATCTAGAATGAGTGAGTTCCAATAAACGGATTTGAAATACAAAGGGGGCACCACAGTGAGCCAATAAACTAAAACTACGAGATTCTCTACCTCTTAAAGACTTCCTTAACCATTCGTACATTAAGCTAGGGATAGCATTAGGCACACATCAATCTAAACAACCTCCAACAAGTTCTCAAGCCATTTAAGGACTCCTCAAAGAACACCACAGTTTGCTTCCTCATTTCTTACCATTCGTTATTAAGCCCATTTTCATAAAACATTCATTTTCGATTACCAAAACAGTTTCGAGAAAACTCTCGACCTTTATGGGTCAAGCTCCGTTGATTCGAGTTTGAATAGCCGGAGTCCGTTGATTTGTGCCCAAATACCGGAAACCGTTGATTCGCTCAAGAATAGCCAGAGGGTTTTCATAAAAATCCTTTTTCAAACCAAATTCCTTCCTTTTCAAAAACTTTGATGAAATCAATGTTTATTCCCTTTTTCAACAGTTACAATCTCAGGCATATCACAGCCCAAACAACAACGACATGAACTTCCATAATCAATCATAACTTCTTTCATCAGGAGAGACATTCAACTGTAATACCACCCCTTGCGTTACAGGGAATTCTCTCCTTCTACCCGGGTTTCCATCTTACCACACCTTGCGTAACGGTCCCTCTAGAGTCACCGCATTTTCACACCTTGCGTTGCAGGACCCTCAATTCACAATTATCAACTCATACATACACACAAGCAATACCAATCCATATTCAAAGGACAACATTCCTCAATTTCGCATTCTTTCATTTATCAACACTCAATTGATTACAAACTTATAAACACACCCCATTGTACACTGACACATAGCTTAAGTCCACGTTAGTCCTCTAACTCTATCACGACGCCCTATGCCACGTACCGAACCCATAAAGACTCCACGACACACCACCTACTAGGTTCTAAACGGAAAATCATATAGAACGAGTGCCAAAGGAACCAAGGGAGCTCAACATGACGAGGCACGAGGATACGAGTCTCAATACTACTCATCGGACCACTAGATGAGCTCATGCCTACCCATAACACTCACCACATTACCCCTTGTTGTCCACGGTACTCCTATCAACCTCGCAGAATGTGCTCCAACCAACGATACTAATTTTATACTCTAACGAGTGCTAAGGGACACGATTGAATCACGAACCATTAGGACAAAAGCAATCATACTCGAGAGTGACTTAAACATATCGTAATCATGTGGGGAGACATAGCACGGAACGAAAATAACTTAGGAATAGCCGACATACATGGGCAGACTGACACACCTCTACTCGAATGGTCATAACTTTCAGTGTACTAAGAGTTCTAAGGTGATTCCTGCGGCAAATGAAAGCTGACTTCAAGAGCTTCGAATCGACATAAAATTTGCAAGAAACAAACAACGGATGAAGAAGTTATGGCCGTTCGAAGTTGGGCTAAAACCCAAAAACGGGCTGAAATTCCCAGGTTTGACCGAAATGTAAGACCCAACCTCAAGCACGAAACAAAGCACGATCTAGGTACATAAACATCACATAATCGTATAACAAGAGTAAGAAATCCCTACCACAATGGGTTTTGAGCAAAACCCTAAGTACACCAAGTGCAATGAACTCGAATCTGCCAAAAACAAACTCCACGCAAGCTTGGCTACAAGATCTAGAGAGGATACAACTCAAAACCAAGATAAACAAGCAATGATCAACAAGTAATTAAGAGGAGAGAGAGAAAAACGTGATTGAGAGCCAAGGAGTGTGAACAAGAACACAAAACTTACCATTTGTTCACCAAACGTGAGATTCAAGTGATTTTGAGGTTGAAAACCCTTGGATCTTGAAGATTTGAGGTTGAAATCAAGAGTCTTGGGTGAGATTGGAGTTGGGTAGGTGAGAGGGGGCATTTCTAGGGTTATTTCGTGGGTTTGGATGAGAAAAATGACAAAAGGGGGTATTTATAGGCGTCTGAAATGCGTGCTGAAAATTGCAGAAAAACACCGCATGTACCAGTACTGGGCGACTCGCAGTACCGGTTCAAGAGCCTCCAAAAAGCCAAAAAAACACAACTTCTGGACATCATGTACCGGTACTGGGCAACAGCCAGTACCGGTTCAAGCTGGACAGAAAATGATTTTTTTTGCAACGGACACCGAATCAAACCCCACTTGCTACCAACACTACCAAACGTCAATACAACCTCAAATTACAATATTCCACCTATTCAAACGATTAAAGAAAATGAAATAATTTACGGATCTCTACACATCAGGTGGCCTGTGGGGCTGGAACCCCGTTTTCGTCGACAGAACAGTGTTCTGCAGGCTGCATGGGTTGCTCCACCCACACAACCTCTCCCATCACCTTGTTGGCCATTTTCTCCACCAAGTAAGGTTGGCCAGCCTTGTTGGCTGGTTGCTAAGCCTAGTTTGCCACCCACCTTGCACTCCCTCTCCTCCTATAAATACCCCCTTACTCTTTCAAGTATAAGGGTTACCAAAATTCAAAGCAAAAAGCTTACTAAACCCCAACCACACTTGATACTCTTTCAATCTTGTGTTCTCCATACACTCATTTCACAAGCCCTACAACCTTGTTCAATCCATTTCCAAATTACTCAATCAAAGGTATAATTTACTGCATGTGTGCTGTTTGATCCCTAAGGGGGGCTGGCAGGGCCAAGGATGGTAATCAATACCAGTCTTGGCTCTAAAGTCAGCATGGTTACAAGAACCTTCGATTGGTACTCACTCGCGCGATGGACCCACTATCACGCGCGACCCTCAAAGGTTGCACGCGACGGTCCACGTGGGGATGGTGATGCCAGTTATTTCCTGTTTTTACTGAGTCATAAATCACTATGATGCATGTTAAAAACTAATTCCCTTGTTTGCATGCTGTTTTCTTTGGCTTAGCCTAGATTTCCTTTCTGGCTAGTCTGGAATGCCCTTGAGTTGCTTTTGAATATGTCTCAGAGCCTAGGCATGCAAAAGCAATTCCTGGAAATCCAGTCATGACCCTCGCGTGAGGATATCACTCTGTCGCGCGATGGTCACTCTATTTCCAAAGGCTGCCTTTGTGTGGGCAACTTGGCCCTTGGCCTTTGTTTTAATATATACCCCCACTGTTTAGGGCCGGGTTGCAAGTTAATTTTATCCAGTCTGTATGTAATAATTATTTACTTCCAGTACATATAAACTGCTTGGTTTGCCCCCTGGGTGAGCACTGGTCCTTCCAGAGCCCAGAAGGGGATAAAATTCAAACTGTTGGTGAGGCATCAACACTCGCGCGAGTGTATGGCTTTGTCGCGCGATGGTTGGCTTGCATGTACGTAGATCCATGCATGCAAGTTGGCCATTGTTTGTGCCAAAATCATACAAGGCACTGTTTTGATGTTTTGACCATTGTTTTGGACTTTTATTCCATTTATTGTTCAACATTTCATCCATCTATGCTATTTTTGATCACATCTTGCAAATTGTTACAGTTTTAATCCCCGATTAACTGTTCCCCCGCCCTAACTGGCTAAATATTGATTAATAAAAGAAGAATCACAAAGTTTTCACAAAATGCCTAAGTAGAGACTGATCTCTGGATTGGGTGAGAGGGGTGCCTTAAAACCCTTCCCCTCTCGTAACCTGGCTCCCGAACCCAGATATGGTTATGACGGACTGGTATTTTCACTTTTTCAAATCAAACAGCGCGACAGGTGCTTCGAAATACGGTTCCTTGGGTGTCAGACCTTCAAACCCGAGTGGCGACTCTGTATTCCGAGCGCTTGCCATCTATGCTTGCGCTCCCTCGATCCGGGCACTACGCCCTCGCTTTGGGAAATCAGAATTTCCTAAGGGCATGCTACCCACAGTGGCGACTCTGCTGGGCATGATCGAACCAATATTAATTCATATTTAGAGTTTAAAACATTTGTGAACAATTCCTTAAAAAGTCTGTCAAAACGGTGAGTTTCGCACTGCCGAAGGTTGGAATGGTGATTTAACAGGACCCCATGTCCGACCAATCTAATCTGGGACACGGGGTCAGGTTAAAACTTTTTCAATTGTTCATTTATGTTGTTTCCTCTAAAGATGGACTAAATAAAGTGAGCCAAATTTGAAAAGGCATTTTGCGATTTTGTGATTCTTCTTCTTTTTAATCAATTTCTAGCATTCTCATTTGCATCGATGTGGGATAGCCTCGTTGGATCGTTTTGGCAATCCGGCACAGTTTATCGGAGCCCGAGGACCCCGAATGACCAACAACCTTCGACGATGATAAGTCAATCTACCGTTTGACTGTTGCTCTGCGGTTACGCGGGCAACGGGAGGTATATCTTGGCTTTAGTCCGAGAAACCTGTTACGAACCAAAATCGGCCTTTGCATATACAAAGCATTAGAACTCTCCAAACTAGGACAGGTACCCGCAGGTTAAGATCTATTTGCATCTAACCCCATATACTGTCTACGTGTTATTGCTTTTCCTATTGCATGAACTGCACATACATCCCATTCTGCGTAGGAGCATGTTTAGGGCGGTTTCTAGGTTCTCGATCTTTCGAGTCTGTCTTAAGCTTATTAGGACACTCTTATTGCCCGATGAGGAGTCGTGCATCTCGATGATGCACGTTTTCAATTTTTCAAGTCCTTCAAACAGTGGGACTTTAGGAAATCAGAAGCCTTTCTACACCGTTGCCTATATACCTATTTAGGGCTTCAAATAGAAAACGAGGAACAGCGGAGAAAATGCCATGATGCTTACACCAATTCGGTAACAAGTGCCTCGTCACTTACACCACCCGGCTAACAGCACAGTACTGCTCACGCCAATCTGGTTATAGTATCATGACATTCATACCGAGTTGTTCTGACTTCAAATTTGAAATCCCAAACAGTGGAAGGGACAAAGGTTTAGACTTCTTTTGACATCCCTTGGGATCGCTTGTTTCAAATAAGGATACATCTTCGAAAAGAGTTCTGAGGACTTTAGGCAGTGTCTGAACATCTTGAGACAGACTTGTCTTCTAGTTTAGTCTTTTATTTAGATTAATGTTTCTGCAGGACCCCTATTGAGCCTTCTTTTACTTTGCTGCAAGTTCTAAGCCATTGCACCGCCAAGGAAAGTATCGAAGCAAGTTGCCAAACTCGCTTAGGAACGTCTGCATCTGAATCCGATTCAAAGGCTCATCAAGCTAGAATCCTAGTCAGACACCACGGAAGACTCTCCGCGCTCACTATTGGCCGCTTTACAGTCAGGCTCTCAATCAGGCTCTCAGTCAAGCTTGCCACCAATCTTACAGGAAGGGTTGCTAGCTTCCCCATCTTCTACATCAAGCACCTCCGAGACTCTTGTTATGGCAGATCAGCCCTAGCCACAGCCAATCACCTTGGAAACCATGCTTATGAACCTTCAAGACAACATTACCGCCATGCAACAGAGGGCAGTTCAGATTGACGCCAACATTGCCCATTTGAATGACCTCTTTAACACTTGCCTCCCTCCAATTGCTCAAGAGGAGGGCGAGGTCAAAGAGGATGATCATGAGCAACCCATCATGGTCGAGGATCCCAACCACGCAGGACGTCTTGTTATTTAGCCCAACCCTACGGAGGTTTGAATGTCTGCTGCGAATCTGGCAGGTGGCAGACCTGTTCTAAATCAAGAAAGGCCCGCTCAGAACCCCGACATGGCTGCACTTATGGCCAAGATAGCCAAGCTGGAGGAATCTGTTTCCAAGTCTGAAAAGATCAACGCTGGGGGGATTGATCTGTACTGCCTTTGTCTGTATCCCAATGCCAGGCTTCCCGAGAAGTTTAAAATGCCGGACTTGGCAAAATTCGATGGAAGTGGTGACCCCAAGACTCATCTTTATAGTTACCATGCCGCCATGAAGCTTTTATCTGTCGAGCCTGAGGCAATATCGCAACTCTTCCCTCAAACTCTCTCAGGCCCTGCTTTTCATTTGTTTTTGTCACTTGACATCACCAAAAGAAGGACTTGGGAGGACATTGGGGCTGCGTTTATTTCGCAGTACAGCTACAACTCTCAACTGAAGATGACCACTCGGGAGCTGGAGTCCACTAAAATGGAAGCAAGGAGTCCTTTGTGGACTTTGTCAAGAGCTGGAGAGCCAAGGCCGCTCTAATGACTGAGCGCCCCAGTGAGAAGGATCAACTCCGCATCATCTCTCGCAACCTCCAGCCAGACTATGCTAGGCATCTGGTTCTTGCTCAAGCATCCGCTAACTTTGAAACCTTCTTCGACTCTGGCCTGGCTATCGAGGATGCGCTGCAAAGCAGAATTCTAGCGAAGGGGAAATCTTCTAACCCTCCCAAGTCGAAGCCTTGGGCATATTCTGGGAACACGAATGCGCTGTTTGGGGGAGGAACTTACTCCAATACAGCGACTAGCGGCACTAACGCCACTTCTTCTAACACTGCCAACCACATAGCGGATATTAACCAGGTGCAGACACCGCAGAACAACCGGCCTCGCAATCAACCCCGCAGCTTTTCTGCTATCAAGGCACCTCTGTCCTCGGTCTTGGAGAAGTTGGTCAACTCAGGGCACCTCAAGCCCCTGGATCCAACTCCTTTACCCAAAAACCCGTCACCCAACTTCAAGGCCAACCTCTACTGTGCCTACCATCAAGGGGCGGGTCATCTCACTGACTCTTGCTTTCGCCTCCGTCATGCGATTTAGGATCTCATTGACGATGGCACGCTTGCAACACCTCCGCCACCTCAGAAACCCAACGTCATTTCCAACTCCCTTCCTAAGCACAATGCTATCCCGCACATCAGCCAGATATCCATCAACTCCACTCATATCAACCCTAGCTCCACCATATTCAACCCTACTGACTATATAGCCTCAGCCAATCAACCCAAGCCAATAGTGCCCTTACCGCTCGAACTGGAAGCTGAACTCATGTACATTGGGGAATCCTCTTATCCCAATCCAACTCCCCAGGTGTTACAAATGGGCCTGGATTTCTTCAACGGAACTATCAGCGATCTCTATGATTGCCCCATTCAACCCATTCAATTTGGTCCGACTTCAACCCGTCGTGACCCTGTTTTCATCATGGCTGATCCTGACTCTTTCCAGGACTTCAGGAATCATTTCAGGCCCGTGGCCCCAGTCTTCCCAGAACCAGAACTTAGCATGCAGGCTATAGGCTGGGCCATAGCCGATAACGATGATTATGCCGCTTTGCTGATCAAAGAATGGGACCAATTTGAACTGGAACGGTTCCCACTGCATCATGAACAAGGCCCCGTTCCCTAACAGGACCAATTTCCCAATCCTATCCCATACGATCTTGGCTGGAACGATGCATGGCAGGCCGGACATAATCAGGCAATGCTTGACACCTTGGACGACATCTCTCTCTACATCCTTTTTTAGCAGCCCGAGCCTGTGATTCCCGAGGAAGAATACTTTTGGGATCTTGAGCCTACTTGGCAATTTCCCGATGTTTTCCCTAACCCTCTTCAAGGCTACACCGTGCCCGAGTATCTGGCTCACTATGTGAAGGATGACCTCATTTAGGAGGGGCCTCGCATCTTGGGGGAATGCTTCTCCTTTCCACCATCGACAGGCTTGTCAACTCGGTGTCTGATGCCGAATATGACCCCTCGTTCAACATCACTGATGAACGGCTTCCTCGCCCTGTGGTCCCTTCTCCGGAAGATTTTTGCGTAATGGTCACGAGCCTTGTTCCCCCTGCTAACCTTTGGGATGTCGACGAGATAGTCGATGTTCAAGTTGGGACTGAAATCTGGGCTGTCAATCGATCCTTGGCCGATGGTGGTCTCTGGGATGTCCCTTTCATTACGGATCCAGAGCCTAGTCCTGAAGTAGCCGCTGTCAAGGATTTGGACTTTTAGGATTCGCTGCTGCTGAAAGAATTGGCTGAGGATCTGGGGCTGGATATGGAAGTACCTGTTGTTGCACCAGCCACTGATAAAGGAAAGCGCAAACTGGGAGAGGTCCCCGCTGATCTCTGGGATGTGAATGAAGACCTTCAGGTTGTGCCCTCCTTGGGGAACGTTCACAACGTTACAAGGAGTGGACGGATTTTTCAGCCTGCTAATCTGCAAGCTGGGAGTTCATCCAACCCTTCTAACCAAAGGAACAAACCCATTGCTTTCCCAAGGTCTGCACCTCTTGAGGCATCAACCAGCCGACCAGCTGCTGACCTGGTTCAACGACAGCTTGAGCGGATTCCTGCTGCCATATCAATTTGGGGGCTGATTTGTTCTTCCAAGGAGCACTGTCAGAAGCTGTGCCACACTCTTTCTCGCCTTGAGGTTCAGGCTGATGTCACACCTGAGGCGATGGTATATCTTATCCTCCCTCCTACTTCCAAACACACCGTGGTCTTTACTGATAAAGACCTTCCAATCGAAGGAGTCGACCACAATCGCCTCTTGCATATCACCGTCAAATGTCGAGGACTCTGGGTTCCGACTGTTCTCATCGACAATGGCTCGGCAATCAATGTCTGCCCTATGAGGGTTGCTTACCGTTTGGGACACTCGTCGTGTGGTCAAGGGCACTCTGATGCTCAAGCTCAATGCTGAGGGTTTCGAGATGGACGTTGAGTTCCATGTCATCGACATTCCCGCTACCTTCAACCTTCTGCTGGGCAGGCCGTGGCTCCATAGATCTGACATCATGGCTGCCATCTACTCTCCACCAAAAAGTCATCCTGGGACTTCCTACTGGCACGCTGACTATTTGCGGGGACTCTGGAATCCGCCCGCTCAATGAAGATGGAACGCCTGTTTTGAGAATCATGCACAGTGAAGAAGATGTGGACTTTGGGGGTTTCTCTTTCGACACTTCTGGCTCTGTTTTGGCCATCAGCGTGGATGGGAACTTCATCATAAGCTCTGTTGCACTGGACATTATGAGAAGGATGTCCTATTTACCTGGCCTGGGCTTAGGGATTCACCAACAAGGGGTCCCGGACTTCCCTAATTTTCCTTTTAGTGAGGGCCGCTTTGGTTTGGGGTATATCGCCTCTGCCAAAGATGCCAAGAGAAGGAAATATACGGGAAAATCTCGGAGTCTCTATGGTGATCCCGACAGCTATTTTGTGCGTGAGGTGGGGAATGCTGCTTACACCGGACAGGCCGAGCCATTTATCGATCTACGAACTGGGGAACTGCTGCCTGGTTTTGAAGTTTTTGATGATGACACCTGGTCAAGCAGTGATGAAGAGCCAGCAAAGGCAGAATTCAAGAGGAAGCTTAGTCAGGTGAAGGTCAAAACTGACTGGCTGGGATCCATGGATCAGGGGAGTTTGGAGCTGCTGCTCCAGGAGTTCTCCCAAGTGGGTTTGGCCGAGGAAGCCGAAGAGGCCAAAGTGCTCATGCTCGGGCCCGGCGCCCTCGAGGATCCTACCTCTCTTATAGTGGAAGCCAAGGGTAGCATTAAAAATTGCATTTTCAAACCGCACTTAACTTGCATTGATGACACCTCTGAGTCTGAGTCTGACACAGAGTCTGTTGCGTCCTCTAAGTCTAGCTCTGAGTTGGAGTTTGTGTCTCTGGGCCCTCCACATCATAGCTTTTATTTTGAGTTTGATTCCCTTGTACTTGGCAACCCTCTCGGGTCTTGTGAAATGAATGAGGCATCTTCTGACTACTTCAATGATCTTTATATAAACTGTGTCGACCCCGACGATGAAGGGATAGATTTCGATGGGGATATTCCCAAGGAAATCCGTGCCCTCATCGAAAGGGAAGACGAAAGGCATGCTCAGCCATTAAAAGAAGAAGTAGTTTCTATAAACTTGAAAGATGAGAACGATCCCCGAATGGTTCAAGTGGGCTCCACGCTTTCGCCAGAGGAGCATCGTGACTTCAAAGAGTTGCTCACCGAGTTCAGCGATGTCTTTGCATGGTCTCATCAAGACATGCCCGGCATCGACCTTGAGATTGTGGAGCATCGGATCCCCTTGTTACCAGATGCTAAACCTGTGAAACAGAAGCTCAAACGGATGAGGCCGGATTGGGTGCAAAAAATCAAGGAAGAAGTCACAAAGCAGATTGACGCTGGCTTTCTCATGGTCTCTCAATATCCCACTGTAGACACCCCAATCTGGGCTTCCAGATTAGTTTACTTACGGTTTTTGATTCCCCGATGATGAAACGGATCAAGAACACCCCGGGAATGTCGAGTGTTTGAGCTTTGAGTGTTTGCAAAACCCTTGAACCTAACCTAGTCTTAAGCCACTTCCAAAAGCCAAAAACCCTACTGATGTGTGCCAGGGCGCAATCATCGTGCACCAGGGAGCAACCATCGTGCGCCGGGGCGCATCGTCGCGCGACGGTTTGACTCCATCGCGCGATGGTCAACCGGAGCGTTGACCAGTGCGCCAGGGCACACCATCGCGCGCCAGGGCGCACTCTCGCGCGATGGTCCCACTCCATCGCGCGACGGTTCAAGCTGTCCCCATCACCTTTATCAGCTGGGAAAACTTAGCCACAAAGTAATCCCCAGCCAACCTCGTGGCTGGCTGGCCTCCATTCTTTGGACCAGAGCTACTTCTCTATTAATGGAAGGTGCTAATCCTATAAATACCCCCCTTTGTTCATCTTTTAAAAGGTTAACAAATTTTGGCAATCAAAGGGTCATCTCTTTGTACTCTTTTAAACTAATAAAAGAGATACAAAGACACCCTAAGAACATAGCTTGTTCTTCTTCAAATCAAACACCTCATTCAACCTCAAACTCAATTCAAAGCTCAAGCACTCTTTCAAACTCAATCTAGGTATAGCATACCTACTGTTTTCTGTTCTGATCCCTGAGGGGGGCTGGCAGGGTCAAGGCTGGTAATCAATACCAGTCCTGGCCCTAAAGCTAGCAAGGTTTCAAAAGCCGTGGCCAAGCAAACCCTCGCGCGATGGATCCGAACACTCGCGCGACAGTTCTGTTAGCAAGAGATTGGTCCACGTGGGGAAGGGAGGCTGGTCATTTCTTGTTTTAGCTACGTGCATGACTGTTGTAATTTTTACTTAGTATATAGATCACTGTTAAGCATGCAAAAAAAACTAGTTTATTGTTTTTCTTAGAGCTTAAATCGCTAGCTTGCATTTCAATATTCATTTCAGTTCTGTTGGAGTACCCCTGGGATCATTCTGGACCTGTCCCAGAACCCAGGATGAGCAAAACCAGACACTAGAGAGTTGGCTCGAACCATCGCGCGCTGCACCAAAACCCTCGCGCGATGGTCAAATGGAGCGTTGACCAGCGCGCCAGGGCGCAATCGTCGCGCGCCAGGTCGCAACCATCGTGCGCCCAGGCGCACCGTCGCGCGACAGTTTGGAACCCTCGCGTGACTTTTTGTCCCCGATTAGTGGCTGGCCTTGCATGTTTAACTTGATTTTAGGCTATTATTTTGTACCCACACTGTTTATGGGGTGTTTTGTTTATTTGTTAGGCTTTTCAGCCTTTAAACTGTATATTATGACTGCTATAAACTACTTGGTTTGTCCTGGGTGTGCACTGGTCCTTCTAGAGCCCAGAGAGTTTGAGAATAAGAGCCGTGGGCTTAGGCTTACTGGCGCGCGCAGGTCTTGTAGTAGCATGCACAGGTATGATCAACATGCATTGACTTGATCAGTGCATACTGGTTTCTTCCTGTGCACGACACTCCAAGATAGGAGCTTTCCAGTCTGTTTAAACTCCCGCAGGAGTCTGTTCTCATCCTATACTAACTACTCATCCATGCCATATATCACATCTTGCAAACATGTTACAGTTTTAATCCCCGATTAACTGTTCCCCCGCCCTAATTGGCTAAAAATCGATTAATAAAAGAAGAATCGCAACGTTTTCAAAATGCCTAAGTAGAGACCGATCTCCGGATTGGGCGAGATGGGTGCCTTAAAACCCTTTCCCTCTCGTAACCTGGCTCCCGAACCCAGATATGGTTATGACGGACTGGTTTCCTTCACTTTTTCAAATCAAACAACGCAGCAGGTGCTTCGAAATACGGTTCCTTGGGTGTCGGGCCTTCAAACCCGAGTGGCGACTCTGTATTTTTGAGCGCTTGCCACCTGCGCTCGCGCTCCCTCAATCCGGGCCCATTGCCTTGGGAAAGGAACGGAATCCTTCTCCCGTTTTTAAGGGCATGCTGCCCACAGTGGCGACTCTGCTGGGGATGATCGAACCGATATTAATCCACACTTAGAGTTTAATACACTTGTGAACAATCCTTTAAAAGTCTGTCAAAACGGTTAGCTTCGCGCTGCCGAAGGTTGTAATGGTGATTTAACAGGACCTCGTAACCGGCCATTCTAATCTGGGGCTTTTTCGATTGTTCGCTTGCGTAGTTTCCTCTAAAGATGGACTAAATAAAGTGAGCCAAATTTGAAAAAGCATTTTGTTATTTTGCGATTCTTCTTCTCTTAATCAATTTCTAGCATCTCATTTGCATCGATGTGGGATAAGCCTCGTTGGATCGTTTTGGCAATCCGGCACGGTTTACCGGAGCCCGGGGACCCCGAATGACCAGTAACCTTCGATGATGATGGGTCATTCTACCGTTCGACTGTTGCTCTGCGGTTACGCGGGCAACGGGAGGTATATCTTTGGCCCTAGTCCGAGGAACCTGTTACAAGCCAAAACCAGCCTTTGCATATACAAAGCATTAGAACTCTCCAAACTAGGACAGGTACCCGCAAGTTAGGATCTATTTGCATCTAACCCCGTAACTGTCTATGTGTTACTGCTTTCCTATCGCATGCATTGTTTTGCGTAGGAGCATGATTAAGGATGTTTTGTCTTTCGAGTTTGTCTTACACTGTATAAGACGTTGTTGGACCCGAAGAGGAGTCGTTCATTCTTTTGAATGTTCGTTATCAATCGCAAAGTCCTTAGTTCAATGAGACTTTGAGAAATCAAAATTTACTACATCCTTGGCTCATGCCCGTTTAAGGATTCAACCGACAATGTGGAACAACAAAGTGGTGATGTCGTGTCGCTGGCGCCACCCAGGTTGAAGTGCGTTGTCACTATACACCGCCGTGTTCAAGGTTAAGGTGCCATGACATCAACACCGAGTTGTTCCAAATTCAAAGTTGAATCTTCAAAAGGGTCTAGCCAAAGATTTAGTCTATTTTGACATCTTTTAGGATCTATCGATCTACTCAGGGACACATCGCCGAAAAGAATTCTGAGGATTCCGGCAACGTCTGAAACTTGTGAGGCAAACTCGTCTCTGGTTCTGTACATGCATGCATACATTCTGTTCTGCGTAGGAGCATGTTTAGGGCGGCTTCTAAGTTGTCTCTCGCTTTCGAGTATGTCTTATGCTTATTAGGATGCTGCTATAGCCCGATGAAGAGTCGTGCATCTTGATGGTGCACGTTTTTAGTTTTTCAAAAGTCCTTAGATCAACGAGACTTAGAGAAATCAAACCTTACTAAATCCTTGGCTCATGCCCGGTTGAGGATTCAACCGAACATAAGGAACCGCAAAGTGTTGATGTTGTGATATTGATGTCATTTTGGTTATCATGCTTCGCACGTACACCGCCCCGGCTAAAGCGCGTTGTCGCTCACGCCACCCCGGTAAAGGTGTCACGCCATCAATACCGAGTTGTTTCTAATTCAAAGTCGAATCTTCAAAAGGGACTAGCCAAAGTTTTAGTCTGTTTTGACATATCTTAGGATCAGTTTGATCTTTCCAAAGGATACACCCTCGAAAAGAGATCTGAGGATTTTTGGTAGCATCCAAACATCATGAGACAAGCTCGTCTCTAGTTCTAGAGTCTAGGGTTGACACCGACGACAATGTATGCATTGCATTTTGCTGCAGGAACGCCACTGAGCTTTCTCTTACTTTACTGTCTAGTTTGGAGCCATTGCATTGAGCAAGAGAGTACCGAAAGGAAGAGCCAAACCTACTTGGGAGCGTCTTCAGAATCCGGTTCAAAGACTTGTCAGGCTCGAACCTCAGTCAGTTGCAACGGAGGCTTCTCCAGGTTCATTGTTGGCAGCCCTAGAGTCGGGTTCGCCGTCGATTTTTGCAAAGAGCCACACCGTCGGCTTCCCCTTCTTCAATATCTTCAAAGCCAGCCATGGTAGATCAACGCTCACTCTAGAGGCAGTGCTCACGAACCTTCAGAACAGCATCACCGCTATGCAGCAAAGGGCTGTCCAGACCGATGCTTCCATCACCCGTTTGAATGACCTTATCAACACTCGTCTTCCACCTCCTCTCGAAGAGGAAGGCGAGGACGATGAGGATGCTCATGAACAACCTATCTTGGTCCCAGATCCGAATCACGAGGGGCGTCTCATTGTTCAGCTCAACCCTAAGGAGGTTCACGCACCTGCTGCAAACACAAATCCGGCAGGTGGCAAGCCTAATTTGAATCCCGATATGGTTGCACTTATAGCCAAGATGGCTAAGCTGGAAGAGGCTGTCACAAAGTCTGAAAAGATCAACGCAGGAGGAATTGACTTGGATCGTCTCTGTTTGTACCCTAATGCTAAGCTCCCTGACAAGTTCAAGATGCCTGACTTGGTTAAGTTTGACGGGAGCAGTGACCCCAAAACTCATCTCTATGGCTACCATGCCGCAATGAAGCTGCTGGGTGTGGAAAGTGAGGCCATGTCTCAACTTTTCCCTCAAACTCTCTCTGGGCCTGCCTTCCACTGGTTCCTGTCGCTCGACATCTCCAAACGAAGTACTTGGGAAGACATAGGGGCTGCCTTTGTCTCTCAATACAGCTACAACTCTCAACTCAAGATGACTATTCGAGAGTTGGAATCCACGAAGATGGAGGCAAAAGAGTCCTTTGCGGACTTTGTTAAAAGGTGGAGAGCCAAAGCCGCTCTAATGACTGAGCGCCCGAGCGAGAGAGATCAACTCCGCATTATCTATCGCAACTTGCATCTCGACTATGCTAAGCATCTTGTGCTGGTTCAAGCATCTGCCAACTTCGAGACCTTCTTTGAATCTGGCCTAGCCATCGAGGATGCGCTGCAAACTGGAGTTCTGCCAAGAGGGGCGTCCTCTTCTTCCTCCACTCAAAAAGCTAAGTCGAGGACTTATTCGGAAAATAGTAGTTCGTTGTTTGGTAACAGCAACTACTCCAATACAGCTACAAGTGGGAGTGATGCTCCAGCTTTCAACTCCAATCGCGCTGTCGATGTCAATCAGGTTCAAAACGCTCAAAGCTTTCGAGCCCGAACCCAACCCCGGAGTTTCTCAGTCTTCGAGACATCTCTATCCGCAGTGTTGGAGAAACTTGTCAAGTCTGGGCATCTCAAACCTTTGACCCCAACTTCCCCACCCAAAGTCTTACCTGCCGGTTACAATCCTGTGGGCAGCATGCCCTTGGAAAAAGGATTCCGTTCCTTTTCGCCATTGCGGCCCTTTTTTGAAAATCGAGGGAGCACGAGCGCAGGTGGCAAGCGCTAAAAAATACAGAGTCGCCACTTGAGTTTTTGAGGGTCCGACACTCAAGGAACCGTATTTCGAAGCACCTGCCACGCTGTTTGTTTGAAAAAGTTAAGGAAACCAGTCCGTCATAACCATATCTGGGTTCGGGAGCCAGGTTACGAGAGGGGAAGGGTTTTAAGGCTCCCCTCTCGCCCAATCCGGAGATCGGTCTCTACTTAGGCATTTTTATGAAAACTTTTGTGATTCTTCTTTTAATTAATTTTAGCCAGTTAGGGCGGGCAAACAGTTAATCGGGGATTAAAACTGTAACAATTTGCAGGATGTGATCAAATAATAGCATGGATGGATGGTATGACGAGTAATAAATGGGATGGACCTAAAACAGCGATCAGATGCCAAAACCAGGCTCGGGATGGATTTGCCCTGCACGATGGCCAACTTGCATGCATGAACAAATCTGCATGCAAGCAAACCATCGCGCGAGACACACGAACCCTCGCGCGAGTGTTCTCATCTCACCACAGTTTCAATCTCATCCCCTTCTGGGCGCTGGAAGGACCAGTGCACACCCAGGAGGCAAACCAAGCAGTTTATCAAAGGGACTGTAAAAATACTAATTATTACAAACAGCTTGAAAATGGAACTGAATAAAAGGAAACACAACCCCTAAACAGTGGGGGATAAAAGGAGGCCAAGGGCCTAGTTACCCATGCAAGGGCCATCCCTGGAATAACCAGAACTGTCGCGCGACAGAGAGAGAGTCTCGCGCGACATTCCTGACTGGACTTCCAGGAATTGCTTTGCATGCTTGGGGTCCTGAGACAGATCCAGGGGGACCCAAGGGCATTCCATGCTATTCAAAACGAATAACTAAGCTATTGTATTTTGTTTTGCATGCATAACAGTGATCAATACTTGAAATGAAACTCAACAGGCATACTGAAATTGCAAAAACAGAAAAGGGCTAGCCTCCCTTCCCCACAAGGTCCATTCTCTTGCTGACACAAGTGTCGCGCGAGTGTTGTGGACCGTCGCGCGAGGGTTTGGCTGCCACGGATTCTTGTAACTCTGCTGGCTTTAGGACCAGGGCATGGTATTAATTACCAGCTTTGGCCCTGTCAGCCCCCCTCAGGGATCAAAATAGAAACAGGTTAAATGTTATACCTTTGCTTGGAAAGGGGTTGGAAATGGATTGGATTGATTGGTAAAGCCTCTTGACTAAGTGTTTGACAAAACACCAAGTTTGGAAGACTAGGAGATGGTTTGGGTTAGTAACTTTGTGCTAGGGATTTGATTGCCTTGTGAAGAGTAATTAAATTTCTTAATGATTTTTTTGGAACCCTTAACATGGAAGACCAATGGGGGTATTTATAGGGGAAGTGGAAGGGCTAGGTGGTGGCCAAACTTGGCTTTGCAACCAGCCAACAAGGCTGGTCACAACTTGGTGGATAAGCTAGCCAACAAGGTGAGTGGGAGTGGTTGTGAGGGTGTGAGGGTGTAACCTGCCAAGACTCTGTTCAGCTAAGGAAAACGGGGTTCCAGCCCATGGGGACCCATGTGACACCCAATCATCACAAGTCAAGCTGGATTCTGTGATAATGACAGGAGGGAACCATCGCGCGAGGGTCAACAGTCAACAGTTTGACTTTGACCACACCCGGCAAGCTGAGTATCGCGCGAGGAGCCTGAAGGGTCGCGCGATGGTCAAATCTGACCCTAGGGTTTGACTGAAGTTTCTGAAGGGGTTCAAAAGGATCAAGCAGGGTTCTAAGCATTCCGAGCTCAATCCATCCCCAATCCAAGCTCGTTTGATCCGATTTCATCATCGGGGAAATAAGAAAACCGTAAAACAAAGTAAAACAATTGGGAGACCCAAATTGGGGTGTCTACAGTAGTCCCTCTTTGACGGCACGCGGAGCACCATTGACTGGTACGGGTAACGTCAAAGATTTCTAGACACCCACCAAATCCGCCCAAAAGCCGATTAAATGGAAAATGCAGACGAGTATATAAAAATACCGTGCACCAAGGGGAGATTGAAGATCGGGCGGATAGATCGTCGCTGTTTAATGATCGGACGGATAGATCGCCGCTGATTGAGGATCGGACGGACAGATCGTCGCTGATTGAGAATCGGACGGATAGATCGTCGCTGATTGATGATCGGACGGATGGATCGTCGCTGATTTGAAGATCGGAAGGATAGATCGTCGCTGATTGATGATCGGATGGATAGATCGTCGCTGATTGATGATCGGACGGATAGATCGTCGCTGATTGAGCATCGGACGGATACATCGTCGCTGATTGAGGATCGGACGGATGGATCGTCGCTGATTTGAAGACCGGACGGATGGATCGTCGGTGATTTGAAGACCGGACGGATGGATCGTCGCTGATTGAAGATCGAACGGATGGATCGTCGCTGATTTGATGATCGGACGGATGGATCGTCACTGATTGATGATCGGACGGATGGATCGTCGCTGATTGTGGGCGGACCACTGCTGGGGATGCAAAAATCTTCGGGCTTTGAAGGCAAAGCTTCCAAAATGACCCTCAAATTTTGTTATAGAATACCTTAATAATTCACAAACCCAAAAGACGGGTAAATGAGACTGGGCCAGACCTAGGATCTGGATTGGGCCTGAGGCCCAAAACGAAGTGTCGCGCGACACTCCAGAACCATCGCGCGAGGGTTTCCAGTTAGGGCTTGGATCCAAACAGGCCCAGACCCGGCCCAAACCCGTTCAACTCGTTCAAAACCTTGCGGGACATTACTGAAACAGTTCCCAGCCGTTTCAAAACTTTGAAACCCTCTCGAAACTTCATCCTCTCTCACGAAACTCCCTCAAACCTCTTCCACACTTTGATTCCATCCACGAAAACGAAAAACCCAACCTTGATCGTTCATCCATGGCCGACCACGGTGACGGGGAAGGCGGAGGAGAAGTCGTGGACCAGTCGGAGGACCGAGGAGGTCCAATGGTTGTCGAAACAGGGGATCAACCACTGGTGGAGGCCACCGCAGGGGCCAGTGCAGTAGTTGCAGGCGACGGCGATGACGAAGGGGGTGGCGAGCAGGCGACTGGTGATGGCGAGATCCATCGCGCGACGGAGCCAGAGGCTCGCGCGATGGTTGATACAGGGGCCGTGGGCCACAGTGTTGAGCCATTGGACTCGAGTATGGCCGCAGATGGGTCAGTGGTGACTGGGGTAAGCCCATACGACGCAGAAGAGACTGGTGCTGGAGAGCACCCTCGCGCGATAAAGGAGGAGCCTCGCGCGAGGGTTCAGACTGGGGAAGCCAGTGGCAGTGGGGCTGGAGATGATGATATTGAACTGACCGGGTCCCCGCCGAGGGATTCGGCAAAGGGCAAAAGTGTTGTAGATGTCGAGGAGGAGGTTACAGAGACTCTAGTTGAGGTCCGAGAGGAGGACAATTTGTTTCGGCCCGCGGTGACGTCGTCGAGTCATAGGCCGATCACGAAACACGACGTCGCCGAGTTTTTGACAAACGAGGCGTTGGCGAGGCTTCTTGAGGATAACCCCCTGATTGGGGAGTTAGTCCTAAAGGCCAGGGAGGATCGTGCCCGGGCCATTGAGGCGTCGGAGGCCGCGGAGAGGGCCGATAGAGAGAGACAGGAGAGAGAGGATCTTTTGAGAGAGGCGGAGGCCGAGGAGAGGGCCAGAGCAGAGTCACAGGGGCCTAGGGTTACGGCCGTGGCGGAGGCGAAGGACTCCAGTCGCCTGGGCTTTTCTGCGGGAGCATATGTGCTTCCTACGCCGCACCTCTTTGTGCCGTCAGGCATTGGGGCACACGTACCGTCGCGGAGAGACTACGACGACGAGTTGGTGTTGAGAGATCCCCGGGCCCACATTGCAGCGACGTGGATGGAGGTATATTCCCAGAAAACACCCTTTGTAACTTGATTTCAATATTCTTGCTTTGATAGTTCACATTTGATACTTGCTTAGAACATGCTTGAGCTTAGAATTGTATAGATAACTTGCGAGCCAAAGCATGCTAAACCTACGTACCTCTTGTAACATAGGCCCAATATGTAATAACTTGAACCAACCATCCGTTGTAGGCTTTATTGATTACCTAGAACTCGAAAATGAGAACTCTGTGTGCACGGGAATCTAGAATAGCACATCATACTCCCGAGTTGAGCTATGGCATATAATTCAAGCCGAACATGTGTCCTAGGCTTTATTGATCACCTAGAACTTGAGAATGAACTTCCTATATACTGATAAACCCTTTTGCTGCTTGTCTTTGTGCCTGAAACAGGCTGGAGCAGGACAGAGGGATATTCGCGGCTTCGGGGGCGCGTGTATGTCTTTACGGCTGTACGAGGGGCTGCCTGAGAGAGTGAGGTGGTTGGTGGACGAGGCAGGCTTCGGGGTATTCGTGCAGACTTTGACCCCCGCGAGGAATGACCACGCCGTCCTCGTAGCACTTGCTGAGAGGTGGAGGGATACTACCAATACCTTCCACCTACCTCCTGGGGAGATGATAGTGACGCCTGCAGACTTCGCAGCGATCACAGGGTTGAGGGTTGGAGGTGAGCCCATACCATTTGACTCGGGGATCCAGGAGGATCGGGCTGCTCTGGAGTGTTTTCTGGGCAAAGCGCCCAAGATAGAGGAGGGGATGGCGAGGTACGATCAGTTCAAGGATTACTTGAAGAAGGATGTGACGAACGACCGGGAGGCGGAGCAGATGGCCCGGGCGTTCTTGCTGTACCTGTTTGGTGCCACTCTGTACACAATTTCTTGCATCTTCATTTTTACCCCAAATACTCAGGCTGTATTTGATTTCTTATTTGTCCTCTGTTCCCATGCAGCTCTGGCTGGCGGACAAAGTGGGGGGTTTTAGAAGAGCCACAGGCTGGCTTTGAAGAGTTCCCCAGGCTTTTGGTCGAAAGACCAATGATATTCCCCGACCTGACGGTGGACATATGGTTTGCGTTTCTGAATGATCTGCACTCTGAGGACATAGTCTGGAGATGTCTTTGGTTAAACCTTCCAGCAATGACGCTCAATTCAGCTGGATTCAAGAGAGTGATAATCGCTGGCCTATCGAGCTTCACATTTTACGTTCCAGGGAGTACACTCCGACAGCTCGGGAGAAGCCAAGGGTATAAGCGTTATGGAGCAGAAGATTTTGACATTCCCGCATTTGACTCATGGCAATTGCGCTGCTACAAAGACAACTGGGGCGATAGGACGCTGAAGGAACCAATCCCAGAGTTCAAGACATGGCTGGAGAGTCGTTACATAAGGTGGCTTCGCGTTGAAGTCGAAGCAAGGCTGAGGGGATATTTCTGAATCCCGCGGAAAAACCAAGTTTTGTAATTAGTAAAACCATCAGGTTGCCTGAACTTCTTGATCTGCTTTTCAATATTTGCTTTGTAAATTGTACGACCTTTTGCCCGGCTTGACCGGCTAAATAACGACTTTAAATCATCCGGCCGTTATCCAATCGAGGGACTGAATTCGTCACCGAACGTGCAATTTGAACAAACAATGCTTCGACGTAGTCATAATCACCCATAATGATCTACTGGAAGCATCGGAATTTCAAAATCCGACTCGAGTCGAAATTCGGAAAATAACCCCAAAAAGACAGTAGCCTGCCTTACTGTGCCGAATTTAAACTTAACCCTCGCGCGAGCAAACGAAACCATCGCGCGAGTACAAATAGTCGCGCGACAATTCGGAACCATCGCACGATGGAAAACTCCTGTTACAGTGGCCAGCCTTGACCCATTCGGAAAGTAAAAGGTGGCAGGCTTTGTCAGCAGCTCTGGACGTGTAGGGGCTCCTGGTTCCTCCCAGAGGTGTGCCCTTGATCTTTAATAAGTAGAAGGACACCTTGCATGGACACCTCATCCAAAGGAAAGACATTACACACTTCCTTGACTTATAAAAGAGGAGTAGCTCCCTGAATGAAGGGTATGCTCTCCGTAGAAAACTTCAGACACTTTTCCCCCAATGGCAAATCATCTCCCCACATTAATCAGCCCCTGGCTCGAAGAATTTGTCGCGAGCGATCGGCTATGCTTCCGTTCTCACGGGCTGGCCGCCTTTCGCTTCTTAAAAAGTGTAAGGCTCCGCCCCGAAATCCTGAGAGCAGCCCTGCAGTTTTGGGACCGGGACGTCCATGTGTTCCGATTCGGGGACAACAAGCTGTGCCCGACCGTAGAAGAATTCCAGGCATATCTCCAAGGCTTTGCTTCGAGCGTGATTGTCGTGCCACCTTACAGGCAAAGCATGTCAAAGCTGCTGAAAACTTGTCTGAATATTTCAAGGGGTTCAGCGGAAGGCCTGCTGATTGGTGGACAGATAAACGTCGTGCGCCTAATGGAATGGTACGGGCCTGACGGCGATCCAGCGGATACTGTTCTGCAGGCTCGACGTCGATTTGCCATGTCAATTGGCATACTGGCCGCATATTTGCTGGTGTCTCCGCATGGACGGCCCGACCCCTCGCTGATTGACGTGGCTACACAGATGGGTGTTCGAAAGAACATAGCTCCCATGGTGCTCGCCGAAACGCTCATTGGTTTGGATTTGGTGGCCACCGGTCAAACGAACACGTTCGGTGGCAGCCCACTCCTATTGCAGGTAAAATCTCACTCAGCTCACCTTTTTCCGGCTTTCACACAGTCTGTTTTTACCTCAACTCTCGGCTAAGGCTACATAGAAGCTCCTTACTTGTTTTCTTTCACTCAGGCTTATGTGGCTCCTTACTTGTCTTTTCGCTCATACAGTTGTGGCTGTGCGACAAACTTGGGCTAATCTCGGCTCCTGGAGCGAACTGGCCCTGTTTTCCCGGGCGAATGCATCAAAGGGGAATGTTGTACCCAGAGATGTCTGAGGAGGAGTGGTACACCTTCATGAGAGAGATGTCTCCGCGCGAGATCGTCTGGCGGCACGAGGCCCTGAACATTCCGGACATGGCTATGCACTCCGCAGGTTTTGAGAGGATGGTGATTGCTGGGCTGTCCAGTTTCACGTTCTACATTCCAGGTCGTATTCTGCGGCAGTTAGGCATGAGCCAAGGCTTTCATCGAGCTGGGATAGAAGATTTCCAGATTCCAGCATTCACAGCCCAACATCTGGTAGGGTACGAGCACAACTGGGGCTTGAGAGAACTCGGAGGAGTAGAAGATGACTTCAGCACGAGACTCAAACGCCGCTATGTAGCCTGGCTAAGAGAAGAGGTTGCAAGGAGACAAAACACAGACTGACTCCTGACACGACTCCAATGATCTAGAGTAAACTGTGAGCCCGTGAGGGCCTCTTAGCATTTCGTTCTGTTTTTGATGCTTTACTGTTTTTTTTTTTTTTAGGGCTCTACTCAGCCTATGCAATAGAAATAATAGTTTTGAATAAAGGTGAAAGATTAAGAATTTTCACCTTTTTGGCTCAAGTGTTGAACACCACGCCGCTTGAATGTTGAGGTAGACTTTGGGATAAAAACCCTGGATCGAGTTGATTGATTGTGACCGAATCTCACAGAGAGACTGCCTACGTATCCCAAGCTAGGGAATCAGGTCAAAACGTAGTTCAGGCTAAGGTTCGCTCGTGTATTTTGGCTCTCCTTTTCCGCTCTAATTTTTGCCTAGAACTGCCTTTGCAGGTTTTCAGTCTAGCGAGCTTTGATAGAATGCCTATTTATTTTTGCCTAAACTGCCCCCTTGGGTTTTCAGTCTAGCAGGCTTGCTCTAATTTTTGCTTGGGACCGCCCACCCTTGTGGTTTTCGGCCCAACGAGCTTCTCTCAAGGATAGTAACGTTTAAACTGATCCAGGTTGACCAGAGTGTTGAACTCGTTACCGTCCAGATCAATGAGCTGAGCCACCCCACCTGAGAGGATTGTCTTGATAATGTAAGGTCCTGCGCGCTTCGGGCGGAACTTACCACGTAGATCGAAGAGGGGAGCTCGGATTTCCTTTGTGACCATATCCCCTTCAGCCAAGTCACGAGACTTCACTTTCTTGTTGAATGCCTGAGCAATTCTGCGCTGATACCCCTGAACATGATACAAGGCACGAAGTCTTTTCTCATCAAAGAGCATAAGTTCAACAAACCTCCCACTAAGCCATTCGGACTCCGTGAGTTCACATTCAGCCATGATCCTCAAAGTTGGTACTTCAAGCTCAATGGGAAGCACAACTTCCATTCCATAGACTAGGGAAAAAGGGGTGGCCCCTGTTGATGTTCGAATTGACGTGCGATACCCCCAAAGAGCTAGAGGCAGCTGCTCGTGCCAGTCCCTGGTGGACTCTGCGGACTTCTTGATGATAGTCTCGATGTTCTTGTTGGCTGTCTCAACCGCCCCATTCATCTGAGGGCAATAGACCGTTGAGTGATGAACCTGAATCTGGAATTCCTCGAAAAGTTCTAACACCCTGCCTTTGAAATGGACCCCATTGTCAGAAACGAACGCCTGTGGAACGCCGTACCGATAGATGATGTTCTTTCGGATGAACTGAGCAACCTGAACCGCCGTTAGGGTCTTGTAGGATTCAGCCTCGACCCACTTGGTGAAGTAATCTATTGCCACCAAAATGAACCGATGTCCGTTCGAAGCAGAAGGCCTGATCATGCCGATAATGTCGATACCCCAAGCAGAAAAGGGCCAAGGCGATGTCATGCCGAACAGTTTAGAAGGAGGGACGTGCATGAGATTAGCATGGATTTGACACCTATGGCAGCGGCGTACATAATCCACACACTGAGATTCCATGGTAGACCAAAAGTAACCCTGTCGCAGGATTTTTCTAGCGAGCATGACCCCACTCATGTGAGGGCCACAAACTCCCTCGTGAATTTCCTCCATGATTTTGATGGCCTCAGTATCACTGACACAGAGTTTGTGCATTCCGCAGTAAGATCTCCGATACAGCTTCCCCCCCACAGATAATGTATTGAGCAGCCAACCTTCGCAGCGCTGTTTATCCTTCTTGGTGGTGTCAGGCGAGAACAGTCCACTTTCAATGAAATTCCAAATATCATGATACCAGGGTAGGCCATCATCAACATCATCTACGGCGTTGATGTACTGATAAGCAGGCAAGTCCCGCTGTTCAATCAGAATAGGTCGAAGCTTGACACCAATCGGAAGCTCGACCATGGAAGCCAGAGTTGCTAGAGCATCGGCGAACTGGTTCTTCATCCGAGGGATGTGCATGAATTTGACTATATTGAAACGAGGAATAAGGTCCTCCAGGTCTTGGTGATAAGGCTTTAATTTGTCCTCCCGAACTTTCCAGTCCCCGTTAGCCTGAGAAACGACAAGGTTGGAATCACCAATGACTTCGAGTTTCTCCACACCAAGCGTAAGAGCAGCTTCCATGCCAACAATGCAGGTCTCATATTCAGCTTGGTTGTTCGTGACATCGAAATTGAGTTTAAAAGCCAACGGAATGTGAGCACCTTCAGGGGTTATCAGCAAAACCCCAATCCCGTATCCCTTCTGATTGGCTGCTCCATCAAAATAAAGGGTCCAGGTGTCCTTGACAATCGCCATTATCCCTTCGTCTGGAAATGCAAAATCCGAGTCCTCTGGTCCATTGACAGGATGATCTGCCAGGAATTCAGCGACCGCGCGCCCCTTGACAGACTTCCTAGTGACATACTTGAGGTCAAACTCTGCGAGCAAAAGCAACCAATGCGCTAGCTTACCAGTAAGAGCAGGCTTCTCAAACAGATACTTGAGAGGATCCATTCGAGAAATCAACTTCACTGGGTAAGCCAGCATGTAGTGTCTTAATTTCTTGGATGCCCAAACAAGAGCCCAACACGTCTTTTCAAGAGCGGTGTAGCGTTATTCAGCGCCAACCATCTTCTTACTCAGGTAGTAAATGGCTTTTTCGACTCCCTTTTCTCCCTCTTGAGCTAGCAAACACCCCATAGACGAAGGATTTACAGATAAGTAAAGTATTAAGGGTTTCCCTGGCAGTGGTGGCATTAAAACCGGAGGGTTCTGCAGGTAGGTTTGAATGGAGGTGAAAGCCGCCTGGCACCTGTCTGTCCAAACAAACGGAGTATTCTTCTTTAATAGACGAAACATCGGCTCGCAAGTTAGAGTCAACTTGGCGATGAATCTGCTGATGAACTGTACCTTCCCCAAAAAGCTTCGCACCCCCTTTTCAGAATCTGGTGGCTTCATATCAAGGACTGCATTGATTTTTGACGGGTCGACCTCAATTCCACGAGAAGTGATCATGAAACCAAGCATCTTACCAGCTGTAACCCCAAAGGTGCATTTCTGAGGATTTAGACGCATACGAAACTTTCGTAATCTCTCGAAGAACTTCCTAAGCATAGGAACATGACCTTCTCGAGTTTTGGATTTGGCGATCATGTCATCAACGTAGACCTCGACTTCTTTGTGCATCATGTCATGCAGGATGGTGGTAGCGGCTCGCTGATAAGTGGGCCCGGCGTTCTTCAAGCCGAAAGGCATGACAAGATAACAATAAGTCCCCCACTCAATGATGAAAGTGGTTTTCTCGCGGTCTTCGGGCGCCATGAGAATTTGGTTGTAGCCAGAAAAGCCATCCATGAACGAGAGCAAAGCGTGCCCCGCAGTATTGTCCATAAGCACATCGATGTGCGGCAGGGGAAAATCGTCTTTGGGGCTCGCTTTGTTCAAGTCCCGAAAATCAACGCAAACTCGAATTTGGCCATTTTTCTTAGGAACATGGACAATGTTGGCCACCCATGTGGGATACTGAGAGACCATGAGAAAGCCAGCGTCAATCTGCTTAGTAACCTCCTCCTTAATCTTCTGGACCCAATCCGGCCTCATCCGTCGGAGCTTCTCCTCCATAGGCTTGGCATCCGAAAACAAAGGAATGCGATGCTCCACAATCTCGGGATCGATTCCGGGCATATCTCGATGAGACCATGCGAAAACGTCACTGAATTCGGTGAGCAGCTCTTTGAAATCGCGATGCTCCTCTGGCGAAAGCGTGGAGCCCACTTGAACCATCCAGGGATCGTTTTCATCTTTCAAATTTATAGAAACTATTTCTTCTTTTAATGGCTGAGCATGCCTTTCGTCCTCCCTTTCGATGAAGGCACGGATTTCCTTGGGAATGTCCCCATCGAAATCTATCCCCTCATCGTCAGGGTCGACACAGTTTATATAAAGATCATTGAAATAGTCAGAAGATGCTTCGTTCATTTCACAAGCCCCTGAAGGGTCACCAAGTACAAGAGAGTCAAACTCGAAATAAAAGCTATGACGTGGAGGGCCCAGAGGCACAAACTCCGACTCAGAGCTAGACTTAGAGGACGAAACAGACTCAGACTCAGACCCAGACTCAGACTCAGAAGTGTCGTCAATGCAAGTCAGGCGTGGCTTGAAAATGCAATTATTTAGAGAGCCCTTGGCTTTCACAATGAGAGAGGTGGGATCCTCGAGGACATCGGGCTCAAGCATGAGCACTTCGGCCTCTTCAGCTTCCCCAGCCAAACCCACTTGGGAGAATTCCTGGAACAACAGCTCCAAATTTCCCTGATTGATAGATCCCAGCCAGTCAGTCTTGATCTTCACCTGATTAAGCTTCCTCTTGAATTCTTCCTGTGCTGGTTCATCATCACTGCTTGACCAGGTGTCATCAGCGAAAATCTCAAACCCAGGTAGCAGCTCCCCGGTTTCGGAATGAATGAAAGGCTCAGCCTGCCCAGTGTAAGTGGCATTTCCCACCTCTCGTACAAATTTGGGATCACCGCAGAGGGTCCGAGGTTTTCCCATATATTTCCTCCGCTTGGCATCTTTGGCAGAGGCGATGTATCCCAAACCAAAGCGGCCCTTGTTGAAAGGAAAAGTAGGGAATTCCGGGACCCCTTGACGCCGAGAACCTAAACCAATGCCTGGAAAATAAGACATCCTCCTCATAATGTCCAGCGTGACCGAGCTTACGAGGAAGTTCCCGTCCACATTGATGGCCATCACGGTGCCTGAAGTATCAAAAGAGAAACCCCCAAGGTCGACGTCTTCTTCGCCATGTTGAATTCCCAAAACAGGAGTCCCATCCTCTTTGAGCGAGCGGATGCCAGAGTCCCCGCAGATAGTTAAAGTACCGGTAGGTAGCCCTAGAATAACCTTTTGGTGGAGGGTAGATGGCACAGCCATAATGTCGGATCGATGAAGCCACGACCTGCCCAACAGAAGATTGAAAGTCGCAGGAATGTCCACGACATGGAACTCCACATCCATCTCAAAACCCTCAGCATTGAGTTTGAGCTTTAAAATACCCTCGACTACGCGATGGGTGCCATCATATGCCTTGACAACCAGATTGGAAGGTGCGAGGTCCTTCTTGGTGAGTCCTAAACGATAAGCGACCCTCAGAGGGTAGACGTTGATAGCGGAGCCGTTGTCAATAAGAACAGGCGGGACCCAGAGTCCTCGACACTTGACGGTAATGTGCAAAGGGCGGTTGTGGTCGACTCCTTCGACTGGCAGATCCTTGTCCGTGAAGATCACTGTATGCTTGGAGGTTGAAGGGAGGATGAGAGATATCATTGCCTCTGGCGTGACGTTGGCCTGGACTTCAAGGCGGGATAGGGCATGACATAGCCTCTGACGATGTTCCTTGGACGAACAGATCAGTCCCCAGATAGAAATTGCGGCAGGAATCCGCTCAAGTTGCCGCTGAACTAAGTCAGGAATCGGATTGCCAGCTGATACCTCAAGAGGTGCAGACCTTGGGAAAGAAACAGGTTCATTCCTTTGATTAGCAGGATTGGAAGAATTCCCGGCCTGTAGATTAGCAGGCTGAAAAATCCGTCCACTCCTTGTAACATTGTGAACGTTCCCCAAAGAGGGCACGACTTGAGGGACTTCCTTCACATCCCAGAGGTCAGCAGGGACATCTCCCAGTTTGCGCTTTCCCTTGTCAGTAGTTGGTGCAGAGACGGGCACTTCCATGTCTACGCCCAGATCCTCAGCCAGATCTTTCATCAGGAAGGAGTCCCAGAAGCTCAAGTCTTTCACAGCAGCCACGGGCTCCGGTTTTTCAATAAAGGGAACATCCCAAAGACCAGTGTCAGCCAGGGAACGATTGACAGCCCATACCTCATTTCCAACTTGGACATCCACTATGTCGTCCACTTCCCAAAGATTAGCAGGCGGAGCGCGGTCCGTGACCATGATACTGCAGTCCCTGTTGTTGGGGTAAGGCACCTAAGGGCGCGGATTTTCTTCGTCGACAATGTAGGAACAGGGGTCATAGTCAGCATCGGGATCAGTATCACAAACCGAATCAAAGACCGAACCAAAGAGGGAAACGTGGTCTCCCAAGGCCCGTGGATCTTCCTGGACAAGTTCGTCCTCTGCGTAGTGAAGCATGTAGTCTGGTATAGCATAACCTTGAAGAGGGTTAGGGTCAATGTCCATGGGAGCATTCCAAGTTGGCTCAGGATCCCAGTAATATTCTGCTTCGAGAACTGGAGGCTCAATTGGGTTGAACAGCATGTATAAGGAGAAGCCATCCAGAGGATCGAGTATGGCCGCTTCATAACCAGCCAACCAGCCATTATACCAGGCTTGATCAAACGTGACATTTTCGGGTTGCGGAGGAATCCCGTCCATTTCAAAGCTTGACCACTCGTTGATCAAAGGAATGGCGTAGTCCCAATTGTCTGCTATGGCCCAGCCAGTAGCTTGCATGTTACTATCTGATGGAGGCACCCAAGGCTGGTAAGGATCAGGAAACGGGCCAGCGATGGTTGCGTACGGGCCGTCAAGTGACGAGGCAGAATTGATCTGTACAGTAGGGATTGATTGATGGAAGAGAGAGCTGACAGATTCTTCGGAGACAGGTGATCCAGCTTGTAGAGGTTTTGAAGGCGCATCAGTGTCAACAACCTGGCCTTCAACCACATGTATATAAGAAATCTTGGTGGATGATTCGAGCGGGAAAGGCACAATGGGCCTGGGTTGATCGGTTGAGGCTATATAGTCAGTGGGGTTGAATATGGTGGAGCTGGGGTTGATATAAGTGGAGCTGAGAGATATCTGGCTGATATGTGGTACAGCGTTGTGCTTGGGAAGAGAGTTGGCAATGACATTGGGTTTCTGAGGTGGTGGAGGGGTTTCCAACGTGCCATCGTCAATGAGATCCTGGATTGCATGGCGGAGGCGAAAGCAGGAGTCAGTGAGATGACCTGCGCCTTGATGGTAAGCACAGTAAAGGTTGGCTTTGAAGCCGGGTAAAGGGTTCTTGGGTAGAGGAGTTGGATCTAGGGGCTTGAGATGCCCTGATTTGACCAACTTTTTCAAGACCGAGGATAGAGGTGCCTCGATAGCGGAAAAGCTACGGGGTTGGTTTCAAGGCTGGTTGTTCTGCGGAGTTTGAACTTGATTGACATCCGCAATGTGATTAGCAGTGCTGGAGGAAGTGGTGTTGGTACCAGTGGTTGCCATGTTGGAGTAAGTCCCTGTTCCGAACAGCGCATTCGCGTTCCCAGAATAAGCCCGAGGCTTTGACTTGGTGGCGTGCGAGGATTCTCCCTTTGATAGAATCCCACTCTGCAGAGCATCTTCGATGGCCAGGCCAGAGTCGAAGAAGGTTTCAAAGTTGGCAGATGCCTGAGCTAGGACCAGATGCCTAGCATAGTCTGGTTGGAGATTGCGGGAAATGATACAGAGCTGATCCTTCTTACTCGGGCGATCAGTCATCTGTGCAGCTTTAGCTCTCCACCTTTTGACAAAGTCCGCAAAGGACTCCTTAGCTTCCATTTTGGTGGATTCAAGTTCCCGGGTAGTCATTTTCAACTGGGAGTTGTAGTTGTACTGCGAAATAAACGCAGTCCCAATGTCCTCCCAAGTCCTTCTTTTGGCAATGTCGAGTGACAAAAACCAATGGAAAGCAGGGCCTGAGAGGGTCTGAGGAAAGAGCTGTGACATGGCCTCCGGCTCGACAGAAAGGAGTTTCATAGCGGCATGGTAGCTGTAGAGATGAGTCCTGGGGTCACCGCTCCCATCGAACTTAGTCAAGTCCGGCATTTTGAATTTTTCAGGAAGTCTGGCATTGGGATACATGCAAAGGCGATCCAGATCGATCCCTCCGGCACTGATCTTTTCATTCTTAGCAATGGATTCTTCCAGCTTGGTCATCTTGGCCATGAGTGCGACCACATCCAGATTCTGAGCTGGTTCTTCTTGGTTTGGAGGCAGTCTGCCACCCGCAAGGTTCGCAGCGGGCCTACAGCCTTCCCTCGGGTTCAGCACCATGAGACGTCCTGCGTGAAGCGGATCTGGAACCAAGACGGGTTGCTCCTGGTCAGACTCATCGTCCTCACCTTCTTCCTCGAGAGGGGGCGGAAGGCGAGTGTGGATGAGGTCGTTCAGGCGGGCAATGTTAGCATCTGTCTGAGCTGCCCTCTGTTGCATGGTGGTGATGCTATCCTGAAGGTTCATGAGCATGGTCTCCAAGGTAAGAGGTTCTGGTTGTGGCCGTTCCATCGTGACAGGTGGTTCAGAGATGCTTGATGCGGATGCTGGGGTAGTCGGACGCCCTTCCTGTATAACGGGTGGTGAACCTGCCCGAGAATCTAACTGTAGAGCAGTCAACAGAGTGTGTGGAGAGTCTTCCGTGGCGACTGACTGGGATTGTGACCTGACGAGCCTTTGAACGGGATTCAGATGCAGACGTTCCCAAGCGGGTTTGGCGACTGGCCTCGATACTTTCCTTGGCGGTGCAATGATTCAGATCTTTGCTTGCAAGGCAAAAGGAGGTTTAATAAGGGTCCTGCAGTAACTTCAATCTAAATAAAAGACTAAAGCGAATGCAGCCAACGTCGTCAGTGTCACCCTAGACTCTAGAACCAGAAGACAAGTCTGTCTTACAACGCTTCGGACACTGTTTAAGGCCCTCAGAATTCTTTTCGAAGATGTATCCTTGTTTGGAACGAGTAGTCCTAAAGGGTGTCAAAAAGGAGCCTAAACCTTTGCCCATTTCGTTGTTCGGGTTTCAAAATTTTTGAGGCCAGAACAACTCGGTATAAATATCATGATGCCATAACCAGATTGGCGTGAGCAGCGCTGTGCTATTAGCCGGGCGGTGTAAGTGACGAGGCACTTGTTACCTTTTGGTGTAAGCATCATGGCGTTTTACTCCGTGGTTCCTTGGTTTTTTTGTTTGAAACCCTAAACAGGTACACGGGTAACGGTGTAGAAAAGCTTCTGATTTCCTAAAGTCCCACCGTAACAGGATTTCAAAGATGATAACGCGCACCACTGAGATGCGCGACTCCTCATCGGGCCATGACAGTGTCCTACTAAGCCTAAAGATAGACTCGGAACAGATCGAGAACCTAGGAGCCATCCTAGACATGCTTCTACGCTGAACGAGATGTATGTACAGTTCATGCGATGAGAAAAGCAGTAACACATAGGCATTTACAGGGTTAGATGCAAGTAGATCTTAACCTGTGGGTACATGTCCTAGTTTAGAGAGTTCTAATGCTTTGTCTATGTAAAAAGGCCGATTTTGGTTCGTAACAGGTTCCTCGGACTAGGGCCACAGATATACCTCCCGTTACCCACGTATTCGCAAAGTAACAGTCGAACGGTAGCATGACCCATCATCGTCGAAGGTTGTTGGTCATTCAGGGTCCCCGGGCTCCAGTAAACCGTGTCGGATTGCCAAAACGATCCAACGAGGCTTATCCCACATCGATGCAAATGAGATGCTAAAATTTGATAAAAAAGAAGAAGAATCATCAAGTCGTAAAAATGCCTTTTCAAATTTGGCTCACTTTATTTAGTCCATCTTTAGAAGAAACTACGCGAGCGAACAATCGAAAAAGCCCCAGATTAGAATGGCCGGACACGAGGTCCTGTTAAATCACCATCCCAACCTTCGGCAGCGCGAAGCTAACCGTTTTGACAGGCTTTTAAGGGATTGTTCCCAAGCGTATTAAATTCTAAGTATGAATTAATATTGGTTCGATTTATCCCCAGCAGAGTCGCCACTGTGGGCAGCATGCCCTTGGAAAAAGGATTCCGTTCATTTTCGCCATTGCGGCCCTTTTTTGAAAATCGAGGGAACACGAGCGCAGATGGCAAGCGCTCAAAAATACAGAGTCGCCACTTGAGTTTTTGAGGGTCCGACACTCAAGGAACCGTATTTCGAAGCACCTGCCGCGCTGTTTCTTTGAAAAAGTTAAGGAAACCAGTCCGTCATAACCATATCTGGGTTCGGGAGCCAGGTTACGAGAGGGGAAGGGTTTTAAGGCACCCCTCTCGCCCAATCCGGAGATCGGTCTCTACTTAGGCATTTTTATGAAAACTTTTGTGATTCTTCTTCTTTTAATTAATTTTAGCCAGTTAGGGCGGGGGAACAGTTAATCGGGGATTAAAACTGTAACAATTTGCAGGATGTGATCAAATAATAGCATGGATGGATGGTATGACGAGTAATAAATGGGATGGACCTAAAACAGCGATCAGATGCCAAAACCAGGCTCGGGATGGATTTGCCCTGCACGATGGCCAACTTGCATGCATGAACAAATCTGCATGCAAGCAAACCATCGCGTGAGACACACGAACCCTCGCGTGAGTGTTCTCATCTCACCACAGTTTCAATCTCATCCCCTTCTGGGCTCTGGAAGGACCAGTGCACACCCAGGAGGCAAACCAAGCAGTTTATCAAAGGGACTGTAAAAATACTAATTATTACAAACAGCTTGAAAATGGAACTGAATAAAAGGAAACACAACCCCTAAACAGTGGGGGATAAAAGGAGGCCAAGGGCCTAGTTACCCATGCAAGGGCCATCCCTGGAATAACCAGAACTGTCGCGCGACAGAGAGAGAGTCTCGCGCGACATTCCTGACTGGACTTCCAGGAATTGCTTTGCATGCTTGGGGTCCTGAGACAGATCCAGGGGGACCCAAGGGCATTCCATGCTATTCAAAACGAATAACTAAGCTATTGTATTTTGTTTTGCATGCATAACAGTGATCAATACTTGAAATGAAACTCAACAGGCATACTGAAATTGCAAAAACAGAAAAGGGCTAGCCTCCCTTCCCCACAAGGTCCATTCTCTTGCTGACACAAGTGTCGCGCGAGTGTTGTGGACCGTCGCGCGAGGGTTTGGCTGCCACGGATTCTTGTAACTCTGCTGGCTTTAGGACCAGGGCATGGTATTAATTACCAGCCTTGGCCCTGTCAGCCCCCCTCAGGGATCACAGGTTAAATGTTATACCTTTGCTTGGAAAGGGGTTGGAAATGGATTGGATTGATTGGTAAAGCCTCTTGACTAAGTGTTTGACAAAACACCAAGTTTGGAAGACTAGGAGATGGTTTGGGTTAGTAACTTTGTGCTAGGGATTTGATTGCTTTGTGAAGAGTAATTAAATTTCTTAATGATTTTTTTGGAACCCTTAACATGGAAGACCAATGGGGGTATTTATAGGGGAAGTGGAAGGGCTAGGTGGTGGCCAAACTTGGCTTTGCAACCAGCCAACAAGGCTGGTCACAACTTGGTGGATAAGCTAGCCAACAAGGTGAGCGGGAGTAGTTGTGAGGGTGTGAGGGTGTAACCTGCCAGGACTCTGTTCAGCTGAGGAAACTGGGGTTCCAGCCCATGGGGACCCATGTGACACCCAATCATCACAAGTCCAGCTGGATTCTGTGATAATGACAGGAGGGAACCATCGCGCGAGGGTCAATAGTCAACAGTTTGACTTTGACCACACCTGGCAAGCTGAGTATCGCGCGAGGAGCCTGAAGGGTCGCGCGATGGTCAAATCTGACCCTAGGGTTTGATTGAAGTTTCTGAAGGGGTTCAAAAGGTTCAAGCAGGGTTCTAAGCATTCCGAGCTCAATCCATCCCCAATCCAAGCTCGTTTGATCCGATTTCATCATCGGGGAAACAAGAAAACCGTAAAACAAAGTAAAACAATTGGGAGACCCAAATTGGGGTGTCTATAGTAGTCCCTCTTTGACGGCACGCGGAGCACCATTGACTGGTACGGGTAACGTCAAAGATTTCTAGACACCCACCAAATCCGCCCAAAAGCCGATTAAATGGAAAATGCAGACGAGTATATAAAAATACCGTGCACCAAGGGGGGATTGAAGATCGGGCGGATAGATCGTCGCTGATGAATGATCGGACGGATAGATCGTCGCTGATTGAGGATCGGACGGATAGATCGTCGCTGATTGAGGATCGGACGGATAGATCGTCGCTAATTGAGGATCGGACGGATAGATTGTCGCTGATTGGGGATCGGACGGATCGATCGTCGCTGATTGATGATCGGACAGATGGATCGTCGCTGATTTGAAGATCGGACGGATGGATCGTCGCTGATTTGAAGATCGGACGGATAGATCGTCGCTGATTTGAAGATCGGACGGATCGATCGTCGCTGATTTGAAGATCGGACGGATGGATCGTCGCTGATTTGATGATCGGACAGATGGATCGTCGCTGATTTGAAGATCGGACGGATGGATCGTCGCTGATTTGAAGATCGGACGGATGGATCGTCGCTGATTTGATGATCGGACGGATGGATCGTCGCTGATTTGAAGATCGGACGGATGGATCGTCGCTGATTTGATGATCGGACGGATGGATCGTCGCTGATTTGATGATCGGACGGATGGATCGTCGCTGATTGTAGGCGGACCACTGCTGGGGATGCAAAAATCTTCGGGCTTTGAAGGCAAAGCTTCCAAAATGACCCTTAAATTTTGTTATAGAATACCTTAATAATTCACAAACCCAAAAGACGGGTAAATGAGACTGGGCCAGACCTAGGATCTGGATTGGGCCTGAGGCCCAAAACGAAGTGTCGCGCGACACTCCAGAACCATCGCGCGAGGGTTTCCAGTTAGGGCTTGGATCCAAACAGGCCCAGACCCGGCCCAAACCCGTTCAACTCGTTCAAAATCCTGCGGGACGTTATAGAAACAGTTCCCAGCCGTTTCAAAACTTTGAAACCCTCTTGAAACTTCATCCTCTCTCACGAAACTCCCTCAAACCTCTTCCACACTTTGATTCCATCCACGAAAACGAAAAACCCAACCTTGATCGTTCATCCATTGCCGACCATGGCGACGGGGAAGCCGGAGGAGAAGTCGTGGACCAGTCAGCGGACCGAGGAGGTCCAATGGTTGTCGAAACAGGGGATCAACCACCAGTGGAGGCCACCGCAGGGGCCAGTGCAGTAGTTGCAAGCGGCGGCGATGGTGAAGGGGGTGGTGAGCAGGCGACTGGTGATGGCGAGATCCATCGCGCGACGGAGCCAGAGGCTCGCGCGATGGTTGATACAGGGGCCGTGGGCCACAGTGTTGAGCCATTGGACTCGAGTATGGCCGCAGAGGGGTCAGTGGTGACTGGGGTAAGCCCATACGACGCAGGAGAGACTGGTGCTGGAGAGCACCCTCGCGCGAGGGTTCAGACTGGGGAAGCCAGTGGCAGTGGGGCTGGAGATGATGATATTGAACCGACCGGGTCCCCGCCGAAGGTTTCGGCGAAGGGCAAAAGTGTTGTAGATGCCGAGGAGGAGGTTACAGAGACTCCGGTTGAGGTCCGAGAGGAGGACAATTTGTTTCGGCCCGCGGTGACGTCGTCGAGTCATAGGCCGATCACGAAACACGACGTCGCAGAGTTTTTGACAGACGAGGCGTTGGCGAGGCTTCTTGAGGATAACCCCCTGATTGGGGAGTTAGTCCTAAAGGCCAGGGAGGATCGTGCCCGGGCCATTGAGGCGTCAGAGGCCACGGAGAGGGCCGATAGAGAGAGACAGGAGAGAGAGGCCGAGGCCGAGGAGAGGGCCTAGGGTTGCGGCCGTGGCGAAGGCGAAGGACTCGAGTCGCCCGGGCTTTTCTGCGGGAGCATATGTGCTTCCTACGCCGCACCTCTTTGTGCCGTCAGGCATTGGGGCACGCGTACCGTCGCGGAGAGACTACGACGACGAGTTGGTGTTGAGAGATCCCCGGGCCCACATTGCAGCGACGTGGATGGAGGTATATTCCCAGAAAACACCCTTTGTAACTTGATTTCGATATTCTTGCTTTGATAGTTCACATTTGATACTTGCTTAGAACATGCTTGAGCTTAGAATTGTATAGATAACTTGCGAGCCAAAGCATGCTAAACCTACGTACCTCTTGTAACATAGGCCCAATATGTAATAACTTGAACCAACCATCCGTTGTAGGCTTTATTGATTACCTAGAACTCGAAAATGAGAACTCTGTATGCACGGGAATCTAGAATAGCACATCATACTCCCGAGTCGAGCTATGGCATATAATTCAAGCCGAACATGTGTCCTAGGCTTCATTGATCACCTAGAACTTGAGAATGAACTTCCTGTATACTGATAAACCCTTTTGCTGCTTGTCTTTGTGCCTGAAACAGGCTGGAGCAGGACAGAGGGATATCCGCGGCTTCGGGGGCGCGTGTCACGACCTGGATTTTTAGCATAAATAAATAAAGCTTTCTCAAATAAAGTTCTTCACATATAATAGTAAATACCCCAAATAGTTCCCACCTGTTAAGCTTGGCAAACAAGTCCCAATTTCAAAAGGATATACAATTTTTGCACTCCGGCCCCAAATAGATTACAAGCTTTTGAAAGGACAAACCATTATGTTACAACCTCATCTTTATCAAAAGAAAGTCTATTCCAAAGATGACTATGTAACTAAATCAATGTTAGCTTCCAAAAGTCCGTTTCACATCCATGCACGTATTTCATGCAAGTCACTGTCCCGCAATTAGACCTGAAAAGAAAGATTAGGTTGAGCTACACTAGCCCAGTAGGAAAATCTTTAATAGTTCTATGTGTAAATATGAAGCCAAGTGCAAAATGGGATAACAAGGAGGTGAAATTCAATCAAAAGATAACAATGAACTCATAGGTAACTTGACATTCATTATGATCGTTCTAGGACATGCCGTTATCACAAATAGCCATACCATTCACAAGACTCATACACTCTACCAACTCAACACGACTTGCTATCCCAAACTCCCACCATCGGTATTTCCACCCCTTGCGTTACCGTATAATACTACGAGGATTACCGTGTTACCACCCATTGCGTCACGGTGATCCCAAACAACTCGAGTTACCGTATTACCACCCCTTGCGTTACGAGACCCGTCTAAGTCTCCGTATTACCACCACTTGCGTTACGAGACTTCCCAAACCAACTTCCAACTCAAACAACTACTTTCACACACAATATGCAAGTTAAGACTCCCCCATGATCACGTTCATAAACGAAACGTCACACAACATCCCAACATTATCGCAAATGCGCTATAAGCCATCACAAGTACCAACAATCAATAGAATGCACTTAAACGACGTTTAAGTAAATTATTCCTTGGTCGCACCTCACTAATGGAAGGCCAATGAGTCACAAATATCATCCACAAGTCATAGGAAGTCGAAACAATAGAACGAGGATCCTAGGGGTAGCCAACGGATGTTGGGAGGCCGACACACCTTCACTTTAATGGTCATAACTTTTTGTATACTCAGAGTATTAAGGTGATTTTAGTGGCGATGGAAAGCTAACTTCAAGACCTTCGAATCAATACCAAGTTTGTATGAATTGGACGTCGGACGAGAAAGTTATGGCCGTTTGAAGTTGGGCTGAATCAGAAAGACGAGCAGAAATTCCAGAGAGGGGAGGGATCGATCCCCCCAACACCAGAGATCGATCCCTGGGCTTGCTGGACCAAAAATGAAGAGGGGGATCGATCCCCCAAGTTTAGGGATCGATCCCTATGCGATTTTGGGCGATTTTCTGCAGATTTTGACAGCTTTCAAAGGGGACGAAGGGAGACGATCAAGGCTCGATTTTCACACCATAACCACATAAAAACACATAAAAGAGGTAAAGAAGTCCCTACCTCGCGACGAACACCAAGATCTACAAGATTTGAGCGAGCCCTAGCCTTTTCGAACCTCCAAACTTCGATTCAAGCCTTGCCCGGAGAAACCCAAGGACTTCCAAGCTCAAGAACGGGATCGCAAGGTTGGAGGGAGGTTGATCCTTCAAGCTTTGAGGTCTTAGAGTGGAGTTTTGAGTGAGGAGAATAGAGAGAGAGAGATGTCGGCAGAGAGAGGGAGAGAGGCCGGATGAGAGAGAGTGACAGGAGATGAAATAATTCTCTACATCTCACACCTCCACCATTTATACTCATACATCTTTAAACCACACATTCACCCTTCAACCTTCTATTCTTTCACTTTGGTCCTCAATCTAAATATTCACCAATAAACCATATCCATTCAATTCACCACTTAATAAACATATTAACGGTTTAAGAAAATACGGGTCTCTACAATCTATCCTCCTTAAAGAAATTTCGTCCCGAAATTTACAACCCAAGCGGGGTATTCGTGCAGACTTTGACCCCCGCGAGGAATGACCACGCCGTCCTCGTAGCACTTGCTGAGAGGTGGAGGGATACTACCAATACCTTCCACCTACCTCTTGGGGAGATGACAGTGACACCTGCAGACTTCGCAGCGATCACAGGGCTGAGGGTTGGAGGTGAGCCCATACCGTTTGACTCGGGGATCCAGGAGGATCGGGCTGCTCTGGAGTGGTTTCTGGGCAAAGCGCCCAAGATAGAGGAGGGGATGGCGAGGTACGATCAGTTCAAGGATTACTTGAAGAAGGATGTGACGAACGACCGGGAGGCGGAGTAGATGGCCCGGGCGTTCTTGCTGTACCCGTTTGGTGCCACTCTGTACCCAAACAGACGAAGTAAAGTGCACCTTTCCTACTTGCCAGCGCTGAGGGACTTGAGGACGGCTTCACGCTTCGACTGGGGTGGAGCTGCTCTTGGGACGGCCTACCACTTCTTTGGCAACTCGTCGAGGACGGGTAAGAGCACGGCTGGCTATTGGAGGGTTTGGGAGGTACGATTCTAACCCTTTATTAAGCGCAATTTGATTATGCTTCTCCATTGTTTAGTCTGCTTGACTGTTTCAATTTCAAATACTGTATGCCTTGACTAATGTTCGAATTTGTCTAAACATTGTGCAGCATTGGGCCTACGAGGTTTTGCGGATGTATCCGCCGGAGTGCAAGCATCCAGACCTGAGCACCCTCCCCCGCGCGCTGAAATGGAGCAAGGCAAGCATGGGGAAGAAAGAAGGGAGAGGTGAGCTCAACGCCTTCAGGTTGTACTTGGACGAGCTCAGGGCCTCACAGGTATGAACACGTAATCATAAGCATTAGACATGTATTCGTTTCCTTGCTTTAATGCTGTTGCTGATCAATTGCTTGTATTGCTTGTTTGCCTTGAATTGCAGGTCAATTGGGATCCCTGGAGGAGAGCGGGACCAGAGCCAAAGTACTTGGCCCGGAGCAGAGTTGTCACAGCCAGCAGGGTGTTACTGGAGTCGGCCTTCGGTTGGCAGTGGTACTTGGGGGATCGAGTGACGCGCCAGTCGCTGGGTTACCCTGAGTTCCAGGTGCCAGGGCCGCTTCCACCTCGAGCTTCACACATGGGAGAGTACACACGGGCTGAGCTGGAGAGGTACACAAGGCCGGACACTGAGCTTGCGCGCTACCTGCGTCCTGAGAGGGACTATGCAGTCTACCAGAGAGACTTCCTGGCGGGTCCACTGGGGATCCGTGGCCTGAGAGAGGTGCGGGGCCAGGCCGCAGGAGCTGCTGAGGAGCGGAGAGCAGCTGGAGAGGGACGGAGAGGAGGTGAGAGCCGGGCGAGGCAAGCCCCGAGCGGACCGGTGGCTGGTGGACTTCCTGCGCTACTTTGGAGGATTCCTGTGGTTGACAGCCAGGGGAATCCTGCGGAGTTACAGTTAGTGCCCGCGAGAGCGGAGCCCACTCCTGTGACTGTTTCTGTAAGACCTAGCTTCCTATATTGCTTTTCAATTCCAAATAATTGAATTATATGCCGAATAGCTAGATAAACTTGAATTGCATGCAGGTGCCAACTGAGTGGGTGAACGAGGCCGTTCGACGGATGCTGGCGTTGGAGAATGTAGTGAGAAGAGCGGCGAGCGGCCTACCACTGGAGTTGCAATACCAGGTACCGACACCACAGCCGACTCAGCCAGCCGTCGTTCAGAGGACCCAGGTATGAAAACGATACATTCCAGCTTTCGATACACTCCTGCTTTCGATACATTCCTGCTTTGATAGGTTGATAGATTGTACCTGCTTTCAATACAGAAATACAATATGCACAATAGATACTCATGCTTTGAAATGAAATGACAATGCAGGTGCAAGGGAAGATGAACCCTAGGAGGAAGAGTGCGCGAGATCCGCCACCGAAGAAGGCGGCGGCAAAGAAACCCACACCTTCGGCCATTACTACGCAGCGACAGACGAGGGGCTTACAAATGGCACGCGCACACGAGGAGGAAGCCAGACAAGCCGCGAGGCAAGCTGAGCTTCGGTACCAACTTAAGAAGCGCGAGAAGCCGACACTAGAGGAGCCGGGCCGGTGGAAGCGGCAAATCCTGGGTCAGACTTCCGAGGATGAGGAAGAAGAGGAAGGAGAGGACGAAGAGGATGAGGAGGAAGGAGAGGACGAGGAGGACTCGTCCACTAGCAGTGGCTCCGATGACTCCATTGACGATCCGGGGTACAGAGACGATCCCCAGAAGCTACGGGACGATGCGGGTAGCGGGGACGGGCTTTGAGTGCGCGGAAGGCAACGATGAAGCCTCCGTTACCCTTTTGCACGCTGCTTTTGCTTTTGATTCCGGGCCTGCGTGCCCAAGTAGATAGCTTTTGATAGATACTTTGAGGGCCTGCGTGCCTTTTGACCAGCGGGCGCATGTGCCCTGACTTGACTTGGCGTTTTTGATTGGCCGACGTGCCGTTGATATAGTAGTTGACATGGATAGATCACGGTTGTTTATAGAAATTTCGCATTTTTCAAGTTTATTGTTTCTCGTTACGAATAAGAGAAAGTAAAACCCGCCACTAATACCAAACTTGCATTGACAACACACCGAGACCACTCATAGACACATATGAGTATAAAAACCGGCCTAGCTCCGAAAGAAATAGGAAAGGTACCCTAGGATACAGCTAGGATACGAGGATACGAGAAATAATGAAATTTTGGGCATTAATACGCCAAAACCCACAATACTTGGTTAAAGACAAAACTGACACTCCTAAAAGGTCAATGACGGTCAACATGACCTGTACCAATCAACGGAACTGAACGAAACGTCCCGAGGATAGACTCATACCGAAAAAAATGCACAAAATGACGCGAAAATGGCATAATGCATCCAAGAAAGACTCAATTATGTCCCGGACTGAAACCGACACCTCCACACAGTCACTTAAGGTCTAGTTGACCTGTATGGCATGACCAAAATGGGCTAGGGCCTCCAAGGCGAGTTTCAACCTCCCGAAACCTTGATTTGAACTCGAAACGGACCTCTGAGGGTCCAAAATCTTCGTCGAGCACGGCATTTGGAATCCGATGCTTGGATATAGTCATAAATGCTTATAATGACTTGCTGGAATCATTAAAAGTGCAGAAAGACCCTTGGAAATGAAAACGACCAAAACTGGACAGTAGCTGTTGGAATCTGTCAAAACTGCAGACAAACCATCGCGCAATGGTTTGGAACTGTCGCGCGATGCTTTGGAAGTGTCGCACGATAGTCAAATCCTGCTAAGCTGCCTTGTTTTGACCAAATTATTGCCATTGTCCTGTTCATTGTTCCACGTCTTGGGAGCTGTTCTGATGTTGCAGAAAGAGGGGAGTCCTTGCATGGCAAGGTGGTGGGACACCTAAGCCTCAAATCCACCATATTTGGCCTATAATAAGGAGGGCTTTAGGAGGAATGTAGTGTGCACCCTTCTTCATTACCAAAAATGGGAGATGCATTGACGGAATTACTCGACTTTTGGTTACTGAGAGAAGAAACCATAAACTGGGCAAGCCCCTGGTCTCGATGCTTGTCCTCAATCCGAGATCTCCGATTCGCTCGACCGTGCGTCGAGCTCCTCCAAGCCGCATTGCCTTTTTGGGATCCGATCGTGCATGTCTTCCGATTCCGACAAGACGAGATGTGCCCTACCGTAGAAGAATTTCAAGCGTACGTGCCAGGCTTCGCCAACCTAGACGTTCTTGCGGTTCCGCCCGTTCACGAAGACATAGAGCAAATCCTACAAGCGAGACTCAATATTCCAGAGGCACTGACGGCCAGTATCATTCAGAATGGCGAACTCAACATCTTCCGCCTAATTGAGCTGTATGGACCCGAGGGAGCCCTGGGAGACTACGTGGGGGAAGCTCACAGACACTTTGTTTTGTCCATATGCGCACTGGCTGCGTATATGCTGATTCCCGTTGAAGGAGGAGCGAATCCCAAATTAGTGAGCATCGCCCTGCAAATGGATGCTCAGAAAAATATCATGCCGGTGATTTTAGCGGAAACGCTCCTGGGTTTAGACATGCTGAAACTTGAGCAAGCTGACTCCTTCAGCGGATGCCCTATCCTGCTCCAGGTAAATTCCCACTCGGCACAATTTCTTGCATCTTCATTTTTACCCCAAATACTCAGGCTGTATTTGATTTCTTATTTGTCCTCTGTTCCCATGCAGCTCTGGCTGGCGGACAAAGTGGGGGGTTTTAGAAGAGCCACAGGCTGGCTTTGAAGAGTTCCCCAGGCTTTTGGTCGAAAGACCAATGATATTCCCCGACTTGACGGTGGACATATCGTTTGCGTTTCTGAATGATCTGCACTCTGAGGACATAGTCTGGAGATGTCTTTGGTTAAACCTTCCAGCAATGACGCTCAATTCAGTTGGATTCAAGAGAGTGATAATCGCTGGCCTATCGAGCTTCACATTTTACGTTCCAGGGCGTACACTCCGACAGCTCGGGAGAAGCCAAGGGTATAAGCGTTATGGAGCAGAAGATTTTGACATTCCCGCATTTGACTCATGGCAATTGCGCTGCTACAAAGACAACTGGGGCGATAGGACGCTGAAGGAACCAATCCCAGAGTTCAAGACATGGCTGGAGAGTCGTTACATAAGGTGGCTTGGCGTTGAAGTCGAAGCAAGGCTGAGGGGATATTTCTGAATCCCGCGGAAAAACCAAGTTTTGTAATTAGTAAAACCATCAGGCTGCCTGAACTTCTGGCTCTGCTTTTCAATACTTGCTTTGAAAAATTGTACGACCTTTTGCCCGGCTTGACCGGCTAAATAACGACTTTAAATCATCCGGCCGTTATCCAATCGAGGGACTGAATTCGTCACCGAACGTGCAATTTGAACAAACAACGCTTCGACGTAGTCATAATCACCCATAATGATCTACTGGAAGCATCGGAATTTCAAAATCCGACTCGAGTCGGAATTCGGAAAATAACCCCAAAAAGACAGTAGCCTGCCTTACTGTGCCGAATTTAAACTTAACCCTCGCGCGAGTACAAATAGTCGCGCGACAATTCGGAACCATTGCGCGATGGAAAACTCCTGTTACAGTGGCCAGCCTTGACCCATTCGGAAAGTAAAAGGTGGCAGGCTTTGTCAGTAGCTCTGGACGTGCAGGGGCTCCTAGTTCCTCCCAGAGGTGTGCCCTTGATCTTTAATAAGTAGAAGGACACCTTGCATGGACACCTCATCCAAAGGAAAGACATTACACACTTCCTTGACTTATAAAAGAGGAGTAGCTCCCTGAATGAAGGGTATGCTCTCCGTAGAAAACTTCAGACACTTTTCCCCCAATGGCAAATCATCTCCCCACATTAATCAGCCCGTGGCTCGAAGAATTTGTCGCGAGCGATCGGCTATGCTTCCGTTCTCACGGGCTGGCCGCCTTTCTATAGACACCCCAATTTGGCTCAACGATTATTTCAAGTCCCACCTTGGGGACCATCCCGATGATGAATATGATATGTGGTTGTTGTGGTTGACTTCATGAAAGCCTTAGGAACTTTGTGGAACTATTAAGGGATTAAGGAACACTTTGAAATAGGTGATAGGAGTGCCAAGCGATACTTAGAGTGGATAGCCTTAGAAGCATCGTCGATCTTCAATTAAGTCTGCTTTCAGCCCATTTTTCATAAACTAAAGTTCCTTATTTTGGTGGTTGGATTCCACCATCATGTAGTACTTTCAAAACCCTCTTTATTGATATATAATAAGCCTTAAACCAATTTGAAACAAGGGAGATACGAGAATTTTACCAAAACAATCCATTTTCTGACCCACTAAGGGTAAAATTGTCATATCTTTTGATGTACTAAATTTATTTGATCCAAACCACTTGGGTTAGAAAGTAGACTCAACAAGCTTTCCAACGGTCCAAAGAACGCGCAAAACCGAGTTCGGGAGTGTCCGGAGCGAGCCCGCAAAGTTTGGCCTTTTGCTGGAAAATCCTTTCCGCGGCCGCGAAATCCTTTCTTCGGCCTTGAAATCCTTTGGGCGGCCGGTAGACCGATGTTTTCCAGATTCTGGAATGTTCAGCAGCTTTTCAATCCGTTCGCCCAAACCCTAGCAGCCACTAACCATTACTTTGGGGCTACGAATACACTTACCATAGAGGTCTTATTGCCCTAGAACTCCACTTTGATTCACTCCCATTTGATTGGCCGAAGTGAGTCACCAATTGCCTATATAAAGGGCCTTAGGGTTTCCGAAATCAGGACCACGAAATACACATCTCTCCACTCCATGATCCGTCCCCAAACTCTACAGAAATCATCTCCTATCAATCCTCTACAAAAGCCCTAACCTCCCGTGAGTAGCCGCATCCGAGAGTAAAAACCCCCAAAGAACTCACTTTGTTCTAGGGTTTTGTGAAGTTGACTACCACAATCAACCACTATTATCTACAATCAATCGTAATCCAAGCAATCAATTACTGAGGGATCAAGGTGGTGAGGCCCAACGGCCTACGGTTTGATTTAATTTCCATCTCTCGCTTTTAATTTGTTCTTTCTATTAACTGTTCGTATTCTGGTGTGAGGAATAACATCGGCTGTAGAATCAATCATTCGGCCGATATATAGATCCAGTGGGATTCCTCGGCCGTGACATCAATTCACCGGCCGAGGGATCTATTTGCTGGGACATATTTGTTTTATGTTTATTCTGATGCATGCTTTCATTTATCGTACTGGCTCACCTTATCAACTGTTAAAGGCTAAAAACCAGATTATATGTTAGAATTAAATAAAGCAAATATACATTGTATGTCGAACGATTATGGGCCAGTCTCACGACTGGGCAAAGAGGGGTGCCTAACACCTTCCCCTTATTGTACTCTTGGCTACCGTACCCGGAATCTCTGTCCATTTTTCCTAGTTTTAATAAACTAGGTGGCGACTCTATTTTGATGATAACCGTTATCGTGTGGTGATGTTCCTAGCCATGGGAATGTCCACGATCTTGGTTTATGAAGTGGAACCAAACAAGCGTGATTAATCTGTATGGCGATGCCCCGTTTGGGAGGTGTCTACACTTTCGCTTCTTAAAAAGTGTAAGGCTCCGCCCCGAAATCCTGAGAGCAGCCCTGCAGTTTTGGGACCGGGACGTCCATGTGTTCTGATTCGGGGACAACGAGCTGTGCCCGACCGTAGAAGAATTCCAGGCATATCTCCAAGGCTTTGCTTCGAGCGTGATTGTCATGCCACCTTACAGGCAAAGCATGTCAAAGCTGCTGAAAACTTGTCTGAATATTTCAAGGGGTGCAGCGGAAGGCCTGCTGATTGGCGGACAGATAAACGTCGTGCGCCTAATGGAATGGTACGGGCCTGACGGCGATCCAGCGGATACTGTTCTGCAGGCTCGACGTCGATTTGCCATGTCAATTGGCATACTGGCCGCATATTTGCTGGTGTCTCCGCATGGACGGCCCGACCCCTCGCTGATTGACGTGGCTACACAGATGGGTGTTCGAAAGAACGTAGCTCCCATGGTGCTCGCCGAAACGCTCATTGGTTTGGATTTGATGGCCACCGGTCAAACGAACACGTTCGGTGGCAGCCCACTCCTATTGTAGGTAAAATCTCACTCAGCTCACCTTTTTCCGGCTTTCACACAGTCTGTTTTTACCTCAACTCTCGGCTAAGGCTACATAGAAGCTCCTTACTTGTTTTCTTTCGCTCAGGCTTATGTGGGTCCTTACTTGTCTTTTCGCTCATACAGTTGTGGCTGTGCGACAAGCTTGGGCTAATCTCGGCTCCTGGAGCGAACTGGCCCCGTTTTCCCGGGCGAATGCATCAAAGGGGAATGCTGTACCCAGAGATGTCTGAGGAGGAGTGGTACACCTTCATGAGAGAGATGTCTCCGCGCGAGATCGTCTGGCGGCACGAGGCCCTGAACATTCCGGACATGGCTATGCACTCCGCAGGTTTTGAGAGGATGGTTATTGCTGGGCTGTCCAATTTCACGTTCTACATTCCAGGTCGTATTCTGCGGCAGTTAGGCATGAGCCAAGGTTTTCATCGAGCTGGGATAGAAGATTTCCAGATTCCAGCATTCACAGCCCAACATCTAGTAGGGTACGAGCACAACTGGGGCTTGAGAGAACTCGGAGGAGTGGAAGACGACTTCAGCACGAGACTCAAACGCCGCTATGTAGCATGGCTAAGAGAAGAGGTTGCAAGGAGACAAAACACAGACTGACTCCTGACACGACTCCAATGATCTAGAATAAACTGTGAGCCCTTGAGGGCCTCTTAGCATTTCGTTCTGTTTTTTGATGCTTTACTATTTTTTTTTTTTAGGGCTCTGCTCAGCCTATGCAATAGAAATAATAGTTTTGAATAAAGGTGAAAGATTAAGAATTTTCACCTTTTTGGCCCAAGTGTTGAATACCACGCCGCTTGAATGTTGAGGTAGACTTTGAGATAAAAACCCTGGATCGAGTTGATTGATTGTGACCGAATCTCACAGAGAGACTGCCTACGTATCCCAAGCTAGGGAATCAGGTCAAAACGTAGTTCAGGCTAAGGTTCGATCGTGTATTTTGGCTCTCCTTTTGCGCTCTAATTTTTGCCTAGAACTGCCTTTGCAGGTTTTCAGTCTAGCGAGCTTTGATCGAATGCCTATTTATTTTTGCCTAAACTGCCCCCTTGGGTTTTCAGTCTAGCAGGCTTGCTCTAATTTTTGCTTAGGACCGCCCACCCTTGTGGTTTTCGGCCCAACGAGCTTCTCTCAAGGATAGTAACGTTTAAGCTGATCCAGGTTGACCAGAGTGTTGAACTCGTTGCCGTCCAGATCAATGAGCTGAGCCGCCCCACCTGAGAGGATGGTCTTGATAATGTAAGGTCCTGCGCGCTTCGGGCGGAACTTACCACATAGATCGAAGAGGGGAGCCCGGATTTCCTTTGTGACCATATCCCCTTCAGCCAAGTCACGAGACTTCACTTTCTTGTTGAATGCCTGAGCAATTCTGCGCTGATACCCCTGAACATGATACAAGGCACGAAGTCTTTTCTCATCAAAGAGCATAAGTTCAACAAACCTCCCACTAAGCCATTCGGACTCCGTGAGTTCACATTCAGCCATGATCCTCAAAGTTGGTACTTCAAGCTCAATGGGAAGCACAGCTTCCATTCCATAGACTAGGGAAAAAGGGGTGGCCCCTGTTGATGTTCGAATTGACGTGCGATACCCCTAAAGAGCTAGAGGCAGCTGCTCGTGCCAGTCCCTGGCAGACTCTGCGGACTTCTTGATGATAGTCTCGATGTTCTTGTTGGCTGCCTCAACCGCCCCATTCGTCTGAGGGCGATAAACCATTGAGTGATGAACCTGAATCTGGAATTCCTCGAAAAGTTCTAACACCCTGCCTTTGAAATGGACCCCATTGTCAGAAACGAACGCCTGTGGAACGCCGTACCGATAGATGATGTTCTTTCGGATGAACTGAGCAACTTGAACCGCCGTTAGGGTCTTGTAGGATTCAGCCTCGACCCATTTGGTGAAGTAATCTATTGCCACCAAAATGAACCGATGTTCGTTCGAAGCAGAAGGCCTGATCATGCCGAAAACATCGATACCCCAAACAGAAAAGGGCCAAGGCGATGTCATGCCGAACAGTTTAGAAGGAGGGACGTGCATGAGATTAGCATGGATTTTACACCTATGGCAGCGGCGTACATAATCCACAAACTGAGATTCCATGGTAGACCAAAAGTAACCCTGTCGCAGGATTTTTCTAGCGAGCATGACCCCACTCATGTGAGGGCCACAAACTCCCTCGTGAATTTCATCCATGATTTTGATGGCCTCAGTATCACTGACACAGAGTTTGTGCATTCCGCAGTAAGATCTCCGATACAGCTTCCCCCCACAGATAATGTATTGAGCAGCCAACCTTCGCAGCGCTGTTTGATCCTTCTTGGTGGTGTCAGGCGGGAACTGTCCACTTTCAATGAAATTCCAAATATCATGATACCAGGGTAGGCTGTCATCAACATCATCGACGGCGTTGATGTACTGATAAGCAGGCAAGTCCCACTGTTCAATCAGAATAGGTCGAAGCTTGACACCAATCGGAAGCTCGACCATGGAAGCCAGAGTTGCTAGAGCATCGGCGAACTGGTTCTTCATCCGAGGGATGTGCATGAATGTGACTTTATTGAAACGAGGAATAAGGTCCTCCAGGTCTTGGTGATAAGGCTTTAATTTGTCCTCCTGAACTTTCCAGTCCCCGTTAGCCTGAGAAACGACAAGGTTGGAATCACCAATGACTTCTAGCTTTTCAACGCCGAGCGTAAGAGCTGCTTCCATGCCAACAATGCAGGCCTCATATTCAGCTTGGTTGTTCGTGACATCGAAATTGAGTTTAAAAGCCAACGGAATGTGAGCACCTTCAGGGGTTATCAGCAAAACCCCAATCCCGTATCCCTTCTGATTGGCTGCTCCATCAAAATAAAGGGTCCAGGTGTCCTTGACAATCGCCATTATCCCTTCATCTGGAAATGCAAAATCCGAGTCCTCTGGTCCATTGACAGGATGATCTGCCAGGAATTCAGCGACCGCGCGCCCCTTGACAAACTTCCTAGTGACATACTCGAGGTCAAACTCTGCGAGCAAAAGCAACCAACGCGCTAGCTTACCAGTAAGCGCAGGCTTCTCAAACAGATACTTGAGAGGATCCATTCGAGAAATCAACTTCACTGGGTAAGCCAGCATGTAGTGTCTTAATTTCTTGGATGCCCAAACAAGAGCCCAACACGTCTTTTCAAGAGCGGTGTAGCGTTCTTCAGCACCAACCATCTTCTTACTCAGGTAGTAAATGGATTTTTCGACTCCCTTTTCTCCCTCTTGAGCTAGCAAACACCCCATAGACGAAGGATTTACAGATAAGCAAAGTATTAAGGGTTTCCCTGGCAGTGGTGGCATTAAAACCGGAGGGTTCTGCAGGTAGGTTTGAATGGAGGTGAAAGCCGCCTGGCACCTGTCTGTCCAAACAAACGGAGTATTCTTCTTTAATAGATGAAACATCGGCTCGCAAGTTAGAGTCAACTTGGCGATGAATCTGCTGATGAACTGTACCTTCCCCAAAAAGCTTCGCACCCCCTTTTCAGAATCTGGTGGCTTCATATCAAGGACTGCTTTGATTTTTGTCGGGTCGACCTCAATTCCACGAGAAGTGATCATGAAACCAAGCATCTTACCAGCTGTAACCCCAAAGGTGCATTTCTGAGGATTTAGACGCATACGAAACTTTCGTAATCTCTCAAAGAACTTCCTAAGCACAGGAACATGACCTTCTCGAGTTTTGGATTTGGCGATCATGTCATCAACGTAGACCTCGACTTCTTTGTGCATCATGTCATGCAGGATGGTGGTAGCGGCTCGTTGATAATTGGGCCCGGCGTTCTTCAAGCCGAAAGGCATGACAAGATAACAATAAGTCCCCACTCAGTGATGAACGTGGTTTTCTCGCGGTCTTCGGGCGCCATGAGAATTTGGTTGTAGCCAGAAAAGCCATCCATGAACGAGAGCAAAGCGTGCCCCGCAGTATTGTCCACAAGCACATCGATGTGCGGCAGGGGAAAATCGTCTTTGGGGCTCGCTTTGTTCAAGTCCCGAAAATCAACGCAAACTCGAATTTGGCCATTTTTCTTAGGAACATGGACAATGTTGGCCACCCATGTGGGATAGTGAGAGACCATGAGAAAGCCAGCGTCAATCTGCTTAGTAACCTCCTCCTTAATCTTCTAGACCCAATCCGGCCTCATCCGTCGGAGCTTCTGCTTCACAAGCTTGACATCCGGAAACAAAGGAATGCGATGCTCCACAATCTCGGGATCGATTCCGGGCATATCTCGATGAGACCATGCGAAAACGTCACTGAATTCGGTGAGCAGCTCTTTGAAATCGCGATGCTCCTCTGGCGAAAGTGTGGAGCCCACTTGAACCATCCGGGGATCGTTTTCATCTTTCAAATTTATAGAAACTATTTCTTCTTTTAATGGCTGAGCATGCCTTTCGTCCTCCCTTTCGATGAAGGCACGGATTTCCTTGGGAATGTCCCCATCGAAATCTATCCCCTCATCGTCAGGGTCGACACAGTTTATATAAAGATCATTGAAATAGTCAGAAGATGCTTCGTTCATTTCACAAGCCCCTGAAGGGTCACCAAGTACAAGAGAGTCAAACTCGAAATAAAAGCTATGACGTGGAGGGCCCAGAGGCACAAACTCCGACTCAGAGCTAGACTTAGAGGACGAAACAGACTCAGACTCAGACTCAGACCCAGACTCAGACTCAGAAGTGTCGTCAATGCAAGTCAGGCTAGACTGAGGGCAGGAGACGAAGAGGTGACCGGGGTGTTCTAGATTGGGTCCAGAAGATTAAGGAGGAGGTTACTCAGCAGATTGACGCTGGCTTTCTCATGGTCTCTCAATATCCCACTGTAGACACCCCAATCTGGGCTTCCAGATTAGTTTACTTAGGTTTTTGATTCCCCGATGATGAAACGGATCAAGAACACCCCGGGAATGTCGAGTGTTTGAGCTTTGAGTGTTTGCAAAACCCTTGAACCTAACCTAGTCTTAAGCCACTTCCAAAAGCCAAAAACCCTACTGATGTGTGCCAGGGCGCAATCATCGTGCGCCAGGGCGCAACCATCGTGAGCCGGGGCGCACCGTCGCGCGACGATTTGACTCCATCGCGCGATGGTCAACCGAAGCGTTGACCAATGCGCCAGGGCGCACCATCGCGCGCCAGGGCGCACTCTCGCGCGATGGTCCCACTCCATCGCGCGACGGTTCAAGCTGTCCCCATCACCTTTATTAGATGGAAAAACTTAGCCACAAAGTAATCCCCAGCCAGCCTCGTGGCTGGCTAGCCTCCATTCTTTGGACCAGAGCTACTTCTCTATTAATGGAAGGTGCTAATCCTATAAATACCCCCCATTTGTTCATCTTTTAAAAGGTTAACAAATTTTGGCAATCAAAGGGTCATCTCTTTGTACTCTTTTAAACTAATAAAAGAGATACAAAGACACACTAAGAACATAGCTTGTTCTTCTTCAAATCAAACACCTCATTCAACCTCAAACTCAATTCAAAGCTCAAGCACTCTTTCAAACTCAATCTAGGTATAGTATGCTTACTGTTTTCTGTTTTGATCCCTGAGGGGGGCTGGCAGGGTCAAGGCTGGTAATCAAAACCAGTCCTGGCCCTAAAGCTAGAAAGGTTTCAAAAGCCGTGGCCAAGTAAACCCTCGCGCGATGGACCCGAACACACGCGCGACAGTTCTGTTAGCAAGAGATTGGTCCACGTGGGGAAGGGAGGCTGGTCATTTCTTGTTTTAGCTATGTGCATGACTATTGTAATTTTTACTTAGTATATAGATCACTATTAAGCATGCAAAAAAAACCAGTTTATTGCTTTTCTTAGAGCTTAAATCGCTAGCTTGCATTTCAATATTCATTTATGTTCTATTGGAGTACCCCTGGGATCATTCTGGACCTGTCCCAGAACCCAGGATGAGCAAAACCAGACACTGGAAAGTTGGCTCGAACCATCGCGCGCTGCACCCAAACCCTCGCGCGATGGTCAAATGGAGCGTTGACCAGCGCGCCAGGGCGCAACCATCGCGCGCCCGGGCGCACCGTCGCGCGACAGTTTGGAACCCTTGCGCGACTGTTTGTCCCCGATCAGTGGCTGGCCTTGCATGTTTAACTTGATTTTAGGCTATTATTTTGTCCCCACACTGTTTATGGGGTGTTTTATTTATTTGTTAGGCTTTTCAGCCTTTAAACTGTATACTATGACTGCTATAAACTGCTTGTTTTGTCCTGGGTGTGCACTGGTTCTTCCAGAGCCCAGAGAGTTTGAGAATAAGAGCTGTGGGCTTAGGCTTACTGGCGCGCGCAGGTCTTGTAGTAGCGTGCGCAGGTATGATCAGCATGCATTGACTTGATCAGTACATACTGGTTTCTTCCTGTGCACGACACTCCAAGACAGGAGCTTTCCAGTCTGTTTAAACTCCCATAGGAGTCTGTTCTCATCCTATACTAACTGCTCATCCATGCCATCTATCACATCCTGCAATCATGTTACAGTTTTAATCCCCGATTAACTGTTCCCCCGCCCTAATTGGCTAAAAATCGATTAATAAAAGAAGAATCGCAACGTTTTCAAAATGCCTAAGTAGAGACCGATCTCCGGATTGGGCGAGAGGGGTGCCTTAAAACCCTTCCCTTCTCATAATCTGGCTCCTGAACCCAGATATGGTTATGACGGACTGGTTTTCTTCACTTTTTCAAGTCAAACAGTGCAGCAGGTGCTTCGAAATACGGTTCCTTGGGTGTCGGGCCTTCAAACCCGAGTGGCGACTCTGTATTTTTTAGCGCTTACCACCTGCGCTCGCGCTCCCTCAATCCGGGCCCATTACCTTGGGAAAGGAACGGAATCCTTCTCCCGTTTTTAAGGGCATGCTGCCCACACCCACATGGGTGGCCAACATTGTTCCTGTTCCTAAAAAGAATGGACAAATTCGAGTCTGTGTAGACTTCAGGGACTTGAACAAAGCAAGCCCCAAGGACGATTTTCCCTTGCCACACATCAGTGTGCTTGTGGATAATACTGCGGGGCATGCTTTGCTTTCGTTCATGGACGACTTCTCAGGCTACAACCAGATTCTCATGGCACCCGAGGACCGTGAGAAAACCACGTTCATCATAGAGTAGGGAACTTATTGCTACCTGGTCATGCAGTTCGGTTTGAAGAATGCTGGACCTACCTATCAGCGAGCTGCCACAACTATCCTGCATGACATGATGCACAAAGAGGTCAAGGTCTATGTCGATGACATGATCACCAAATCTAAAACTCGAGAAGGCCATATTCCTGTGCTTAGGAAGTTCTTTGAGAGGCTTCGTAAGTTTCGCATGCGTCTCAATCCTCAGAAATGCACTTTCGGGGTCACGGCAGGTAAAATGCTTGGTTTCATGATCACTTCTCGTGGGATTGAGGTTGATCCATCTAAGATCAAGGCAATGCTTGAAATGAAGCCACCGGAGTCTGAAAAGGGAGTGCGGAGCTTTTTGGGGAAGGTCCAGTTCATCAGCAGATTCATCGCCAAGTTAACCTTAACTTGTGAGCCGATGTTTCGTCTACTCAAGAAGAACACCCCGTTCATATGGACAGACAAGTGTCAGGCGGCTTTCACTTCTATTCAGAACTACTTGCAGAACCCTCCGGTTCTAATGCCACCCGTGCCCGGGAAACCTTGGATTCTTTACTTGTCTGTAAATCCTTCGTCTATGGGGTGTTTACTAGCTCAGGAGGGAGATAAGGGAGTCAAGAAGGCCATTTACTACCTAAGCAAGAAGATGGTTGGTTGTGGAAAACGCTACACCGCTCTCGAAAAGACGTGTTGGGCTCTTGTCTGGGCTTCCAAGAAGTTGAGACACTACATGCTGGCTTACCCAGTGAAGCGGATTTCTCGAATGGATACTCTCAAGTATCTTTTTGAGAAGCCTGTGCTTACTGGTAAGTTAGCACGTTGGTTGCTCTTACTAGCCGAGTTGAGTACGTCACAAGGAAGTCCGTCAAGGGGCGTGCAGTTGCAGAATTCCTGGCAGATCATCCTGTCAATGGGCTAGAGGACTCAGACTTCATGTTTCCTGATGAAGAGGTGTTAACAGTTGTCGAGGACACGTGGAATCTCTACTTTGACGGGGTGGCTAATCAGAAAGGATATGGGATCGGGGTGTTATTGATAACTCCCGATGGCTCTCATATTTCGCTTGCGTTTAAATTGAATTTTGACGTCACGAACAACCAAGCTGAGTATGAGGCTTGTATTGTCGGCATGGAAGCTGCACTCACACTTGGTGTGGAAAAGTTTGAAGTTATTGGCGATTCCAACCTTGTTGTATCTCAGGCCAACGGGGACTGGAAAGTTCGGGAAGACAGACTGAAGCCGTATCATCAAGACTTGGAGGATCTCATTCCCCGTTTCACTAAGGTGACGTTCACACACATTCCCCGTCTGAAGAATCAGTTCGCTGATGCTTTGGCAACTTTAGCTTCCATGGTCGAACTTCCGTTGGGTGTCAAACTTCACCCAATCCTGATTGAACAGCGAGATTTTCCTGCTTATCAGTATGTCAACGTCGTCGATGATGGCCTACCCTGGTACCATGACATATGGAACTTCATTGAGAGTGGCGAGTATCCGGCTAACACCACTAAGAAGGATCAAACTGCGTTAGGGAGATTAGCCGCTCAATACATCATCAGTGGAGGAAAGTTGTACCGAAGATCCCATTGTGGGATGCATAAGCTCTGTGTCAATGGTGCTGAGGCCACCAGGATAATGGAGGAGATTCACGAGGGAGTCAGTGGGCCTCACATGAGTGGTGTTATGCTCGCCAGAAAGATCCTGCGGCAGGGTTACTTTTGGTCCACCATGGAATCCCAGTGTGTGGATTATGTACGCCGCTGTCATAAGTGTCAAATCCATGCCAATCTCATGCATGTCCCTCCTTCCAATTTGTTTGGCATGACGTCGCCTTGGCCCTTTGCTGTTTGGGGCATCGATGTTATTGGCATGATCAGGCCCTCCGCTTCGAATGGCCATCGGTTCATTTTAGTGGCGATAGATTACTTCACCAAGTGGGTCGAAGCTGAATCTTACAAGACCTTGACTGCAGTTCAAATCGCTCAGTTCATCAGGAAAAACATTATCTATCGATATGGTGTCCCACAGGCATTTGTATCAGATAATGGGACTCATTTTAAAGGCAGGGTTTTGGAGCTCTTCGATGAGTTCAAGATTCAGGTTCATCATTCGACGGTCTATCGCCCTCAGACAAATGGGGCAATCGAAGCGGCTAACAAGAACGTTGAGACAATCATCAAGAAATCCGCAGATTCCGCCAGGGACTAGCACGAGCAACTACCTTTAGCTCTTTGGGGCTATCGCACGTCGATTCGAACATCAATGGGGGCAACCCCCTTTTCCCTATTCTACGGGATGGAAGCTGTGCTTCCCATTGAGCTCGAGGTACCGTCTTTGAGGGTCATGACAGAATGTGGACTCATGGAATCCGAATGGCTTAGTGGGAGGTTCGATGAATTCATGCTCTTTGATGAAAGGAGGCTTCGTGCCTTGTATCATGTTCAGGGGTATCAATGCAGAATTGCTCGGGCTTTCAACAAGAAAGTAAAGTCTCGAGACTTGGTTGAGGGGGATATGGTTACGAAGGAAATCCGAGCTCCCATTTTTGATCCACGTGGTAAGTTCCGTCCAAAGCGTTCGGGACCTTACATCATCAAGTCCATCCTCTCGGGTGGAGCGACTCAACTCATTGATCTGGACGACAATGAGTTCAACACTCTGGTCAACCTGGATCAACTCAAACGTTACTATCCCTGAGAGATGCTCGTTGGGCCGAAAACAACAAGGGTGGGCTGTTCCAAGCAGAAATTAGAGCAGGCCTGCTAGACTGAAAACCCAAGGGGGCAGTCTAGGCAAAAATAAATGGGCAATCAAACAAAGCTCGCTAGACTGAAAACCTGTGAAGGCAGTTCTAGGCAAAAATTAGAGCGTAAAAGGGGAGCCAAAATACGTGAGCGAACCTAGCCTGAACTACGTTTTGACCTGATTCCTTGAAAAGGGATACGTAGGCAATCTCTCTGTGAGATTCGGTCACAATCAATCAACTTGATCCATGGTTTCCTATTCCAGGGTGTACCTCAATGTTCAAAGCGGCGCGGTATTCAACGTTTGGACCAAAAGGGGAAAGTTCTTAATCTTTCGTTTTTATTCAAACTACTATTTCTATTACACAGGCTGAGTAGAGTCTTTAAAAACAGTTAAGCATAAAAATAGAATGAAATGCTAGCGGCCCTCACAGGCTCACAGTTTATTCTAGTTCATTGGAGTCTTGTCGCGAGTCAGCCTATATTTTGTCTCCTTGTAACTTCTTTTCTTAACCATGCTTTGTAGCGACGCTTGAGTCCTGTGTTGAAGTCTGGATCCGCTCCGTCAAGTTGTCGCAAACCCCAGTTATGCACGTATCCGTTTAGGTTCTGGGCTGTGAATGCAGGGATGTGAAAGGTCTCCTCTCCGGCTCGGTGAAGCTCTTGGCTTATTCCTAGTTGGCAGAGGATACGACTTGGAATGTAGAAGGTAAAGCTGGACAACCCCGCAATCACCATTCTCTCAAAGCCTGCAGAGTTCAGGGCCATGTCTGGAATGTTCAGCGTCTCGTGTCTCCAAACAATTTCATTCGGGGACATCTCATTCATAAAGAGGTGTACCACTCATTTTCTGACATCTCCGGGTAAACCATCCCTCGCTGATGCATTCGGCCGGGCAGGTGGGGCCATTACGCCTCAAGGGCTGTCAGTAGCCCAAGTTTGTCTGATAGCCACAATTGTATGAGCGAAAAGACAAGTAAGAAGCCACATAAAGCTTGAGCAAAAAAAAAAAAAAAGTGAGGAGCCCTGATATAACCTTTAGCTGAGTGTTGAGGTAAAAGCAGACTGTGTGAAAGCCAGAAAAAGGTGAGTTTAGTGAGAGTTTACCTGTAATAGGAGTGGACTACAGCTAAATATGTTTGTTTGGCCCGTAGCAACCAAATCCAAACCTATGAGCGTTTCTGCAAGAACTATTGGAACCACGTTCCTTCGAGCGCCTAGTGTAGACACCCCAATTTGGCCTAACGATTATTTCAAGTCCCACCTTGGGACCATCCCGATGATGAAATGGATACAGTGATTGCTGATTGCCTTCTCGAGAACTTTAAGACTTTCGGTAAGAACTTTGAGCCACTTAGAGGACCCCATCCAGAGCCATATAGCCTTTCAGACAGAAAATACAGAAGCCTAGGAGAATCCATCTGTCGGCCGTGACATTGATCTCACGGCCTTAACATCATTTCCTCACCCGAGCAACTTGTTGCTAGAAAATCTCCCTGAGAGATCAATCCCTCGCCCGCAAGATCTATCATTCGGCCGCAACATCCATTCCTCGGCCACCAGATCCATTGCTCGGCCGTCAGATCGTCCTTTTTCCAGACTCTGGAACATCTGTCGATTGTTTGATCCAACTACACTACCTCTCCGATGCGTTCGGGCTACGTTCAGAGATTACAACGAAGAGTTCGAATTGCATTGCAATTGCAATTGCAATCGTGTCATTTGATTGGCCGGAGTGAGTCACCAATTGCCTATATAAAGAGGCCTTACCACCACAAAATTAATAGGTGAATACACCCACTCAAGCCACGAAACTCTGCACAAATACTCTCTCAAACCCCCTCTTCAAAAGCCCTAACCTCCCGAAGGCAGCCATCAATCCGACGATCAAATCCCGAAGTTCAAACCCTAACCCTAGGGTTTTCAAAGAAGCAATCAGTCAATCACAAGCAATCCGAGGCAATCAAGCAACTGAGGGATCAAGGTGGTGAGGCCCAATGGCCTCTGGTTTGTCTTATTTACTGTATTTATACTTAATCGTAACGTTTTGATTATCTGCTAACTTTTCTGTCTGGTGTGAGGAAGAACATCGACCGAGGCTTCGATCCCTCGGCCGATATATCAAACCAGGAGGATTCCTTGGCCGTGACATCCATTCACCGGCCGCGGGATCCATCTCCCTGGGACAGCTTGTTTTGTTTTGCTTTCTGATGCTTGACTTATTTATCATCTCGGCTCACTTTATTTACTGTTTAAAGGCATAATTAAACAGACTATGTGTTGAAATTAAATAAAGCATCTACACGTCTTATGTTGAATAACTATGGGCCAGTCTCACGACTGGGCAGAGAGGGGTGCCTAACACCTTCCCCTTACCGTACTTTTGGCTCCCGTATCCAGAATCTCTATCTATTTTCCTAGTTTTAATAAACTGGGTGGCGACTCTGTTTTGATGATAACTGCTATCGTGTGGCGATGTTCCTATCCATGGGAATGTCCACAATATTGGTTTATGAAGCAAGCAACCAATCGAGCAACAAACGATCAATCTGTATGGCGATGCCCCGTTTGGGCGGTGTCTACAGTTTTTGGCGACTCTGCTGGGAATGTGAGAGCCATAACCAGAATGTTCAACATAAGACTAATACATGCCTTGTTTAATTCACTTATCATATGCATCGAGCGGGCAACCCGTTGAGTTCACCTGATACCCCGGCATGACACGGGCTATGTTGGGGGTTCTAGCAAACTCCACAGTCACTCGTACCTAGTGGTATATCAAAAAGGGAATCACCCAATCACTGCCTATGATGGGCTAGTGAGAGGATTGGTGCCCTTTGACAATGGAGCACCCTGAGACTACCTTAACCTTGCATGTATTAGAAAGCCATAGAACTTATCAAACTAAGACAGGAACCTACAGGCTAGGAACCTACTTGCATTTGACTGTAAAAGTTTTTCCTCACACCTTGTATCATCTGTTGTTGTAAATAACTTTTTCTATGCAGAAGGGTTGGGATTTTCGGCCTAAATCCTAACCCTACACAAGCCAAGTACTGACTTACAGGTACTCTACTTTTCAAAGCAGACACGATAAGTAAAACAAAGAAGCAACCACAGCCAATTTTATACTCTTACAACACCCGAAGTCACGCCAAATAGAGGTCTTTGCAGCCGTCTCGTCTATCCCCCTCACCGGCCAAAACACCTGCACTGCTACGGTCCCAATCACTTTCAGGGACTTCGCGGTCATCTCCTCAACAAACTCAATCATCTACCAAATCCTAAGCTTCATCAAGTAATCCTCCCACTCTCATGGCAGATAACGATGCCAACATTGCTGATCACCAAGCTCAAAGTCACTACCTTACTAGTAGAGAAAGCAGCAAGAGATGCTGAGAACGAAGAGAAATCGATGGAAGATGAGAATCCTCAAGAAGTGGTATTGGCAGAAAACCCTGAATTGGCCAAACAAGTCAAGGAGATCAAACATGCTCTGGCCCGTTCACAAGGGGACCGAATTCTGGATTTTGAAGGACTCTGCCTTTTTCCAGATTCTCAACTACCTTGGAAGTTCAATAGAACTGGCAATCCCACTAGCCATGTCCGCCATGAATGATGAGCCCAATGTTCAGTTATTTTAAAGGACTCTTACTGAAAGCGCTCTCGATTGGTTTCTCACTTTGGAGTTTGTGCACTATCATACATGGCCAGAAATTGCCAATGCTTTTGTCAAGCAATATGCATACAACATCCAAATTGAGTTAACAACTCGAGATTTGGAAATGACTAACCAGGAGTCAAACAAAGACTTTGCAACCTTTGTGGCTAGATGGAGAGAGAAAACCGCCAAGATGAAGAACCGCCCCTCTGAGGAAGATCAAGTGAGAATAGTTGTCAAGAGTTTGCAGCCCAAGTACCTCACGCACATTTACACTCAGGCTATCACTGATTTTAAGCGCCTGCATGCTACTGGGCTGCAGATTGAAGAGAGGATCAAACTAGGCCTCATTGGGAAAGAAGCAACTCCTCCACCCAAGAAAACCTTCCCAACCCGTACATCTCCTGCCTCTGTCAACACCCTTAACTCAATCTTACCACAAGACCCTTTTCAAATTAGCTCATCCCAAAGCTCAAATCGCCCCCATCGCAACTTTGACCTCATCTCAAGCCTTAGCCATTCTGAGCTATTAGGGGCATCTCAAACCTTTAAACAAACCACTTCCTCAGCCACCCTATGGCCCAAACCATGATCCTAACAAACAGTGCGCCTACCACCAACCCTTTAGGCATGAAACAGATAACTGCATGCGTCTCCGCCATGACATTCAAGATCTCATTGATAGCCGAACTATAAAACTTCCAAAACCTGATGTGCAAGCCAATCCACTTCCTACTCACAATGCTGAACCACCACTCCGAAACATCGATCTCATAAACCTATCTAACAACCCCACATACAATCCTGGCCAATACATTATCCAAAACAACCAAGCCAAGCCAACCTTTACCTTCCCGGAGGAGGATGAATGTTTCATGATGGAAGAGGAAGAAAACAACGAGTCCGATAAATCGGAAGTGATCGATCCCGACATGTCTGACAAAAGTAATGAAGAAGAACAAGCAAAGGGGAAAGTGACTTTGACGAAATGGAAGGAGAATACGATGATCCACTCGATGGAATCTCCTTAACATCACTATTCGGCCAAGTGGAAGTAACTAATCTCTCTTATGACTACATAATCAACGAGGAGGAAAAAAAGGTGATGAAAACCCAGACTGACATTTCCATTTGGGGAATACTCATGTCTCAAAGAGGTAGCCACCGTGCAAGCAGTGAAGATGGATCCAGTTCAAAGGCCCTGTTTGGCAAAGAAGATGGTGGAAAAGAGTATAAAGTTGCAAAAGGAAAAGGTTTTGAAAACAACCTCGAAATGCTACAGTAGCTAAGAAGTCACAACATGGCAAAGAACATTAAACATTGCTTTTATCAAACTAAAACATGTTTTGAGCCCTTGCTTGGGCATTTTATTTCTGCTAAGTGAATTCCTGTTTCATCCTCTAGACTATGCTTATTCAATGATTTACTTCCTAAATTGCAATTGCCAAACAAAGGAAATTTCAAGGAATCAAATTCCTTGTGTCGCTGACAAAAAGGAAGGAAAGGATGAACTCTAGTTGCTTAAGAAACTAAGTTTTTGTCAAAACTTAGAAAGAAGACACTATCTCCGCAAGAACACTTAGGGTTAGCTCGCCCATTATGAAGGCACAAACACAAGGGAGATTTAGAAAAATATCTCCATCAAATTCCTCTCCGAAACGCAGAACCCCTCTTGAGAGAAGTGCTTGTTGGGTAACCTGAAAATCCAAGCAAAAATAAGAGCAAAGCCTGCTAGGGCAAGAAAATGCAAAAACGCAGCCTAGGCAAAAGTTAAGGCATTCAAAGAAAAGCTCGCTAGGGACTCAACCTCCATTAGGTAACCTAGGCAAAATCAAGAGCATGTGAGAAGAAAAACCTAGAGTGAAAAACCCAACCTCAAAGGTAATGATTTTGGAACTACGTAAAAGGCCTGATTCCCTGATTGGGATACGTAGGCAATCTCACATCGAGATGCGGCCCAAACATTTGGAGAGAAGGAAAAACATCAAAAGATTTGTGCTCAATGATAGGCATAGCTAACCCTGCGTATTGATCTCGCAAAAGATGAGTATGCTTTTCTCGAAGAATTGGCAACAGCAATAGACACGAGAATTATAGTTCATCCCCTCTAACCTAAAGGTCATTGACACAATGAGCAGGATACCTCGAAAACTCTCGAGTTTGGCAACCAGACTATGGAACATGGCAAAAACAAAGGCAGGAAAACCAAAACCAAGCATAAGAAGGAAGAGAAAAGAGGGTGCCACTTGGCCGAAACAAAATCTACCTTTAAAATCAAAGTAACGGCCGAATAATGGATATATCGGCCCCAGCATCGATCCTTCAGCCGAATAATCGATTCTTCGGCCAGTATTTCATCTCACACAGACTAATTATTTATCAGCAAATACTTGTTCAAAAAGTCATGTTTTGACTATCGCATGCAAACTCGAGACATCTAGGGGCATAAAAAGCATCCTAAAGCTGGTCGTGACGGCGTCTTCGAGACGATCTCTGAGATAAAGAAGGGGATTGCTGGCTATCCTCCCCACTGACAGTTGGTACTCACTTAGCCTCAAGCTACAAGGAAAAGGATACAAAACAAGGGGCAAGCACCAAGCGCTCCACTTCTCCGTCATCAGAGTGGAAGGAGACAAAGGAAAGGGCCCGTGGCCAAACAAGAGCAACTGAAGGAACAGAACCAAGGAAAAATGGCAGTACTCCATACAGTCACCTACCTAAAGAAGCAAACCTGACCAGTCTCTGATCTGAGCATTCTCCAAGTCTACTTTAGACATCGAAGAAGTAGATCTCATCAACGCCGGAGGAGGAGGAGGAACAAACTGAAAATCCTCAGCACGCGGGCGCCACTGGCTGGCCACTCGATCACATAAGTACCAGTCTTAACAAAAGGGACCTCGAACAGGCTACGAGTACAATCTAGAACTCTGGAACCCGCAAGAGGGGTGTCCTCTGATACACCACTCCAAGGGTCGAACCTCGCCTGCAAACAAAGTCTAAATCAGCCACAGCATAGAGGAATGGAAATCTAAAAACAAAGAATGCAAGGGGTACCTGGTCAACCGTCAATCGGTCCAAAACTCGTCGCCAAGGCTCAAAACTGGCAACCATGGCTTCCGTTGGCCCACCAGCCATCGCTCACAGTGAGAAACACAGTTCACATCCTCATGCTTGGTATCAGTTGGAAACTGAAGAGAAAGGAGGTAAAGAAGAAGGATATACCTTAAAGCACTCGGTAGTGACCGCCAAGGATAAAACTCTTGTCCCATGGGCAAGCTCCAAGATTTCCATACAAGGTGGCCAAAGGAGATGATCCCCAATCAAACTCCCTAACGGCCCCCAAATGCTGCAAAGGGGCCAAGAGCTGTGTATGCACTGAACTATCGTTGTCGACAAACAATGTCTGCCCGAGGAGATAGAGAAGGAAAGCCCGTGTCAACTGCTCAATACTCACCTGAGTCAAAATATCAGTCTTCATGAAAGTCTTGCTCAGCCAAGAGACATCAACTTGACCTCAGGAGTGAAGAGGAGGCATCTTGCCCAAAAACCACTCCAGAGCCCCTGTTCGCTCCCAAAGCCTGGGGTCAACCCAAAGAGGAGCTCCACCTGCTCATAGGCCAGTAAGCAAAGAAAAATCACCTGGCGTGATCGTCATCTCACCAACAGAAGGACAGTGGAACGTGTTGGTAGTATCCACCACCTTTCAACCAGCGAGGTCATCAACAACCAATCCGTCTTTGGAAGATTGAGTCCCAAAACAAACGCCTCAAGACCAGCAGCACGTACTAACTCTCGAGCCTGCTCCAGCAACGTCATAAACCACTTGTGCAACTCTTTGCCTCCACCGCGAGCCTCCAGTCTCCTGTTTCTCTGCCAAGGACAAAAAAGGAGTTAATCTCATTGCATGAACAAATATAAAGCTAGGGGCTTCAAATCGACGTTTAAAAAGCATGCATTGCCTAAACAAGAGGCACATTTATTTTAGTTTCTTTAAACAGAACAACTTCGATCCAACCACGGGTCCTTTTCATTCACGCCCCTAGCTAAAAGGGATTTCATCCCATAAATAAGTTCACTCTTAAATCGTACAAAATCAAAAACTCCGAACTAAAGCAAACTTTTTGCTTTTCAGGAAGCTTACCGAAACATTGAGGACGCTCAAGTGCTGCTCAGCGGCTCTACGCCCACACCTCAGCAACTCTACAATTGGCACCATGTCAACAGCATTAAAGTGGCTTCGCACTTCACATCTCCTTGCTTCGTGCTATCATCAAGCAAATCCAGCAGCTCTACGCCAACCAACTCAGCGGTTCTACATCCACAATCATTTAACGGTCTCGCTCACCTAGCGGCCTCAAGCTCATCACTCCAACAGTCAGGCTCATTCAATAGCTCCAACTAACCACCTGGCAACACCTTGTGCTCCTTGTTCGCCATCTCAGACAGCATCATAACCCAACAACTCTCTAGTATTCAAACTCAGTGGCTCAAACGCCCATGAAAACACCGTCTCTGCAAGCGCCATACTTCTTGCACCATCAGGTCACTCAGCAGCACCATGTGCTCACTTTCCAAGCTGTTCAACAGTTCTACGCTCATCCCTGTGCTCAAAAGCTCTATACCCATTATCACCAAGCAGCTTTAGGCTCACTATCAGCAGTTCTGCGCTTACCTCAAGAGCCCCGTGCCTACTATCTCAGTCATTCAGCAGCTCTGTAGCTACCCCGAGCTCACGTCTTAAAGATAAGCAGCCTCACCACTTCCAGGCTGGTGAAATAATCATGTGGCTCCCACTTTAATGCACATTTATGCAGTTCTGGCCAAGCGCACCCTCCGGAAGGCACGTAATGGGAAATCTCCCTAACAAAGTTGAATCTACCTAACAAGGAGGCAAAGGAAATCTCCTAGGCATGCATAAGGATCACCTCATCAGATGGTGGAAATCTCCCAAAACAAGTTGAATTTGCCAAAGGAGGCGATGGAAATCTCCTAGAGCGCATGTGTGAATCACCCCATCAGTGGAGGTAATGGAAATCTCCCTAACAAAGTGGAATATGGTCAAAAACTAGCCTTGGGGACAATCCCGAGCATGTGGAAATCTAGCCTTGGGGGCAATCCCGAGCATACTCAGAACTAGCCTTGGGGGCAATCCCGAGCATACTCAGATCTAGCCTTGGGGACAATCCCGAGCATATGGAAATCTAGCATTGGGGACAATCCCGAGCATACTCAAAACTAGCCTTGGAAACATCCCGAGCATGTGGAAATTAGCCTTCGAAACATCCCAAGCATAAGAAACAAATCAAACCCCGTGGAAGATGGAAGATGGAATACTCAACAGCTCAGCAGTTCTACACTCATTATCCCACCAATTCAGCGACTCCAAGCTCACTATCTCAGCAGCCCTGAGCTCATTACCACAGCAACCTATGCTCATTATAATCATCAGCAGCTTTAAGCTCACTCAACAGCTCAGGGATCATCATCATATCCACCATCATTTCAAACTATTCAGCGGCGCTACACCCGTGCTCACCGTCCTAGTGGCTCCATGCCCGCATCTTTCATCCCAGCAGCCTCACATCTATCAGCTCAACGGCTCTACGCCCCCTATCTCAATTGGCTCGAAGCCGTAACAAGCTCTATCAGCGACTCTACGCCCACCATCTCATCAACTCAGCGGCTCTAAGCCCACCATCTCAACTGGCTCGAAGCCGTAAACAATCAACTCTCAACTGGCTCCACGCCGCCCCAACAATCAAGACATCATCTATTCTCAGGCTCTATGCCTGAATGCTCAAAATCTAACATTTTGAATGCTCGAAGCCCTTTGAATGCCCAACCACTGTGTACTGGATGCTCAAGTTCTACACTTGAATGCTCAAGCTCTACGTTTGAATGCCCAACCACTGCGTACTGGATGCTCGAGCTCTATGTTCGAATGCTTAAGGTTTATACCTTAAATGCTCAGGCTCTACGCTCTGACTGACCAACCACTGTGTACTGGATGCTCAAAGCCTGTACTTTGAATGCTTGGATTCTGCCGTCCGAATGCTCGAGCTCTACGCTCTAAATGCTCAAGTTCGGAACTTGAAAGAAGCTTTATGCTTAAATCAAACACACACGCACGGGCCCGTGCACATTAGCATCAATTGCATCACCATTGTTATCATCGAGTCTGCATCATCATATCTGCTCATATCTAGCCACTATCATCATATACACACTCTGCATCTCTCTCTTATTCATGAAACAGGTCAATCCTGCAAATCAACCGACTATACGCCTCGGTTTTATTGATCGGCCCGGCGCCTTGATCCTTTGGTTCTATGCCAAAACTTATGATGAGAAAGCTCCGTGCACAGAACATCAGAATGCAACCGGCTCTATGCCTCGGTTCAAATTACGTCAAGCTCTAAGCTCCGACACCTCAGGCCTTCGCCTTATGGTCAAATACCAGCTCTGCGCTTCGGTTCAGTCAAGCTCAAAGCTCCAATCCCTCAGGCTCTCGCCTCATAATTACAACCGGCTCCGCACCTCGGTTCCCTCTTCCCAACACTCTGTGCTCTAGTTACTGGCCTCGCGCCCCCCATATCTCAAAACGGCATCCGATTCATCCCCAGCAGATGGCTTGGATTCCACCCTAATTACATCAATTCCTTCCAGCTCATTCGCAAGGATAGGCTACTCTACCGAGCTCCTCTCAGTCAAAGTAAGGATGATCAAGAAAAGCAAACGCACCTGCCGTGTACTGATCTACCCCAAAATACTAAGGAAGCTCTCCACAAAAATTCCCTCGGCAGCCCCGCGCTCCTTCAACTATCTTCTGCCAAAACCCTGGCTCAGTCTAGGTACGTTGCACTACGGCTTTTTAAGCCCAAAGGTACGTCTTCTGTCTCTAACCCTCCAAACTTTTTATATTTCTTTATCGCCCGAACTACGATTGGTCTGAATTTCCCTTGTGGAATACGTAGGCAGCCTCTCGGCCTGACCATAACAAAAACCTTTTTTGAAAACCCCTTGGAATAGTGGTTGGACCAAATTGAGTTGCTTTTTACAGCTTTGACTCTTACTCAAACATATCTCGCGATCCGTCTGAGCTCAGTCAAAGAGGGGCGTCTGTAGACACCCCAATTTGGCCTAACGATTATTTCAAGTCCCACCTTGGGACCATCCCGATGATGAAATGGATACAGTGATTGCTGATTGCCTTCTCGAGAACCTTAGTACTTTCGGTAAGAACTTTGAGCCACTTAGAGGACCCCATCCAGAGCCATATAGCCTTTCAGACAGAAAATACAGAAGCCTAAGAGAATCCATCTGTCGGCCATGACATTGATCTCACGGCCTTAACATCATTTCCTCACCCGAGCAACCTGTTGCTAGAAAATCTCCCTGAGAGATCAATCCCTTGGCCGCAAGATCTATCCTTCGGCCGCAACATCCATTCTTCGGCCGCCAGATCGTCCTTTTTCCAGACTCTGGAACATCTGTCGATTGTTTGATCCAACTACACTACCTCTCCGATGCGTTCGGGCTACGTTTAGAGATTACAACGAAGAGTTCGAATTGCATTGCATTGCAATTGCAATTGCAATCGTGCCATTTAATTGGCCGGAGTGAGTCACCAATTGCCTATATAAAGAGGCCTTACCACCACGAAATTAATAGGTGAATACACCCACTCAAGCCACAAAACTCTGCACAAATACTCTCTCAAACCCCCTCTTCAAAAGCCCTAACCTCCCGAAGGCAGCCATCAATCCGACGATCAAATCCCGAAGTTCAAACCCTAACCCTAGGGTTTTCAAAGAAGCAATCAGTCAATCACAAGCAATCCGAGGCAATCAAGCAACTAAGGGATCAAGGTGGTGAGGCCCAACGGCCTCTGGTTTGTCTTATTTACTGTATTTATACTTAATCGTAACGTTTTGATTATCTGCTAACTTTTCTGTCTGGTGTGAGGAAGAACATCGACCGAGGCTTCAATCCCTCGGCCGATATATCAAACCAGGAGGATCCCTTGGCCGTGACATCCATTCACCGGCCGCGGGATCCATCTCCCTAGGACAGCTTGTTTTGTTTTGCTTTCTGATGCATGACTTATTTATCACCTCGGCTCACTTTATTTACTGTTTAAAGGCATAATTAAACAGACTATGTGTTGAAATTAAATAAAGCATCTACACGTCTTATGTTGAATAACTATGGGCCAGTCTCACGACTGGGCAGAGAGGGGTGCCTAACACCTTCCCCTTACCGTACTTTTGGCTCCCGTACCCAGAATCTCTATCTATTTTCCTAGTTTTAATAAACTGGGTGGCGACTCTATTTTGATGATAACCGCTATCGTGTGGCGATGTTCCTAGCCATGGGAATGTCCACGATCTTGGTTTATGAAGCAAGCAACCAATCGAGCAACAAACGATCAATCTGTATGGCGATGCCCTGTTTGGGAGGTGTTTACACCCAGCTGGGCGGCAACACTCACTAGCGAGGGATCAACCCGTCCGTCTGGAGACACCAACAAGTATGCGGCTAATACACTGATTGACAGAGCAAATCGGCGCCGAGCCTGCATGGTAGTGTCTTCTGGGTCGCCTTCGGGCCCGTACCACTCCATTAGGCGCATAATGTTTATTTGCCCGCCAGTCAATAGGCTATCGGCTGCTCCTCCCAAGATGTTCAGACTGGTTTTCAGAAGCTTTGGCATGCTTTTTCTGTAAGGCGGCACGACAATTACACTTGAGGCGAAACCCTGGAGGTATGCCTGGAACTCCTCCACGGCCGGGCATAGCTCGTTATCCCCAAATCTGAACACATGGACGTCCGGGTCCCAGAACCGTAGGGCCGCTCTCAAAATTTCGGGACAGAGCCTTATGCTTCGAAGGAAGCGAAAGGCTGCCAGCCCATGGGATCGAAAGCATAGCCAGTCGCTCACAACAAATTCTTCTAGTCATGGGCTAATTTGGGTTGGTAGGTGATTTGCCATTGAGAGGGATATATGGAGCTTTCTTGCTTGAGGGGTACCTTTCATTCACAAGGACATGTCTTTTTATAGCAAAAGAAAGGGAAATATCCCCATTTTCCAAGTGAAATATCTAAGCAAGGTGGCACCCCCCCTTTAATTCAAGGGTACACCTATGGGATATCCCAGAGGTCTCCTGGACGGCTAAGGGTGATGACAAGGCCTGCAGCCCTTTGGTTTCCGAATGGGTCAAGGTTGGCAACTATGACTGTCTCTCTCCATCGTGCGATGGTGTGGCTCACGCACGCGTGTGATGTTTACTCGCGCGATCGTGTCTCTTCATCGCGCAATGGATCAGCTTATTCTTGCCAGGAAAATAGGCTACTGTCTTTTGGGGTGTGATTTTTCACATTTCGTCCTGAGCCAGTTTTTGAACTTCCAACACTTCCAGCAGGTCATTGTGGGTGTTTATGACTGTGTTGAAGCGTTGTTTGCTCAAATCGCATGTTTAATAATGGTTTCGAGCCCTCAGGGAGAGAATGTCCGGAGTTTTCCATTGTGCCAGTCATTATTTCATTAAGCATGCCTGGCATAAAGGCCATATGGCTTACAAAGCAAGCGCTCAAAAGCAAAGTAAACTATTTGAACAAACCTAACGGTTTCCAAGTTTATTCTTTCCTTGACTTCCTTGTGAAGCCACTTCACGTAACGACCCTCCAACCATGTGATGAAATCCGGGAGGGGTCCCTCCAATTCCCTGTCAACCCAACTACACCCATGGATATGCAGGTTACAAGCATTGAAGTCTGGGAGCTCAAAGTGTTCTCTCCAAAATGTTTGTTCCCTTGGCTAATCCCAAGTTGACGGAGTATGCGCCCCGGGATGTAAAAAGTGAAGCTTGTTATTCCGGCGATTATCACTCTTTCAAATCCTATAGAGTTCACAGTCATCTCTTGGAGGTTCAACCAAGGACATCTCCAGACAATGTCTTCAGGGTACATATCGTTCAGGAAAACGTACCATTCCACCACTAGCAACTCGGGATACACCATTGGTCTCTCGACCAAGTATCTTGGGAAGTTTTCAAAATCGGCTTGAGGTGCTTCGAGTACGCCTACTTTGTCCGAGAGCCAAAGCTACACGAGTGTGAAAATAAGTAAGGAGTCAGATATGGCCTAAGTGAAAAAACAAGTAAGGTTTGTTGTGCGATCCTTACCTGAGCGTCGAGGTAAAATGAAAGTGAGCAGTAGAAAAAGGTAAGTTGAGTGAGAACCTACCTGGAGCAAGAGGGGGCATCCGCTGAACAAATCTGCTTGGCCATTTTTGACCAAGTCTAAACCCATGAGAGTTTCGGCCAGGACTATGGGCATGACATTTTTTCGACCGACCATCTGTGAGGCAACACTCACCAAGTTAGGGCTAACCTTTTCGTCAGCAGGAATCAGCATGTAGGCGGCAAGCGCGCAAATTGAGAGCACAAAGCGTCTGCGGACCGGTCCAACATAATCCCCAAGGGCTCCCTCTGGGCCATACAGCTCGATGAGGTGAACGATGTTGAGTTCGTCGTCTTGGAGTATGCTTGCTGATAGCTCTTCGGATATATTGAGCTTCATCCGTAAGAGGTGCCCCATGTCCGCTTGGAAAGGGGGAATAGCGAGACCATGAGAGTTGGTGACGCCTCGGAGATACGCTTGGAACTCCTCCACCGTCGGACACATCTCGTCGTTGTAGAACCGAAACACATGCATAGCTGGATCCCAGTAACTCATGGCTGCTTCGAGAAGTGCAGGGCATCGCCTCGCATAGCGGAGATCACGGATTGAGGCTAGGCCTCGGGATCGGGGACCTTCCCAATCAACAGCCTCAAACATTAGCCAAGGGTCGAGTATGGCAGCTAACGAGCTTTCCATTTTCAGTAATGGGGGAGATTTTGTGCTTATGAGGGAAGATATACCCTACATTGCCACCTATGCCTCCCATTTATAAGCAAAACTTCGGAAATATCATCCTCAGTTCTCGTGGCGAGGGATAAACTCCATGCAAGGTGTCCTAACACCTTGCCATGCAAGGACACCCTCTCCTGCAACCATTGGACAGTCTGCAAGACGTTTGGGGAGATGACAAGGCTTCTTGTGCCTTAAAGGAGTGATCTGGTCAAACAAAGGCAGCCTAGCAGGGTCAGATCATCGCGCGACGATGCCACTTCATCGCGCGAGGGAGCTTTCCATCGCGCGATGGTCTCAGTTCCTCGCGCGCGTGTTTGTCATTTTCTGTTCCAGGAGGATTTTGGCACTTTTGATGATTCTAGCAAGTCCTTATGAGTGTATGTGACTGTGTCCAAGCATCGGATTCAAAACGTCGCGCTTAATGAAGATTTCGAACTCCCGGCGGCCCATTTCGAGTTCAAATCAAGGTTTCGAGAGGTCGAAATTCGTTCCGAAGCCTTTAGCCAAGTTTTGTCATGCCATACAAGTCACTTAGACCTTCTGTGACTATATGGAGGTGTCGGTTTCAATTCGGGACATATTTGAGTGATTTTCTTAGTTTTATGCTATTTTTGCGTTATTTTGAGCATTTTTCGGTCTAAATCTATTTCCGGGGCGTTTTCTTTAGTTCCGTCAATTGGTACAAGTCACGTCATGCATGTTTGATCTCTTAGAAATGTCAGTTTTGTCCTTAGCGAAGTATCTTGGATTTTGGCTCATTAATGCCCAAAATTTCTTTATATTTCTCGTATCCCCGTGTCCTGATCGTATCCTAGGACGCGTCACCCATTTCTTTGCGAGCTAGTCATATTTGTACATACACGTGTGTCTATGCGCAGTCTTTGTACGTTATCAATGCAAGTTTGGTATTAGCAGTTGGTTTTTGTTTCCTCTTAACATTACAAGAGTTAATAAACCGTCAAAATGCAAATTTTATAAACTAGCATGCTTTGCCATGTCAAAACAATGAAGCTGAACAGAATGTGAGGCACTTCGGCCAATCAAAAGCAACATGTCTACTCAGGCACATCCACCCACAAGTCAAAAAGGCGCGCAGGCCCCAAAACTACTATCTATCTACTTGGGCGCGCAGGCCCGAAAGCAAAAGTCAAAAGTACAGGAAATAAAAGGAGGCTCAGTGGTGGTCCTCAGTCCTCTGCAAGCCAGTCGTCATCATCGTCGTCTCTCTCCCCAGGGTCTTGCCTATACCCTGGATCGTCAATGGAGTCGTCGGAGCCGCTGCTAGTGGATGAGCACTCCTCCTCCTCTTCTCCCTCTTCTTCTTCCTCTTCTCTTTCTTCTTCTCTTTCCTCCTCTTCCATAGAGGAGGCAGGCAAGATCAACCTCTTTTTGCGGGCTGGCTCATCTTGTGTTGGCTTCTCGTGCATCTTGATTTGGTACTGCTGCTCTGCGCGTGCCACGGCTCTCCTAGTAGCTTCCTGGCTGGCATCTACTAGGAGTGAGCTCCTCGTCTGTCGTCGCGTAGTGACCGGAGGTGCGGGAGTCCTTACTGCCACCTTCTTCTGTGGAATGTCTCATGTGCTTTTCCTCCTAGGAGCCGCCCTCCCCTGAGCTTGCATTGTTATTTCATTTAAAACATGAGTATACATTGTGCATATTGTATTTCAAATGCTGAGAACAGGTACATTCTATCAGTTATCAAAGGCTATCAAAGCATATATGTATCAAAAGCATATACGTATCAAAAGCAGGAATGTATCGTTTTCAAGATGTATACCTGAGTCCTCTGAACGGTGGCTGGCTGGGTCGGTAGTGGTGTCGGAGTTGGGTAGTGTAACTCTAGAGGCAACCTGCTTGCTGCTCTTCTAACCACATTCTCCAAAGCCAGCGATCGGCGGACAGCTTCGTTCACCCATTTGATTGGCACCTGCAAATACATGTTGACGTTATCAAGCTATTCAACAGTAGTTCAAGTGTATTGAAATGCAATAACAAAAGCTAGGTCTTACCGGTACAATCACTGGTGTAGGCTCAACCCTGGCTGGCACAAGGTGTATCTTTGCTGGATTCCCCTGGTTATCCACCACTGGGATTTTCCAAAGCAACTCAGGTGGCCTACCTACTACTGGACCACTCAGACTCCGCCTCACACGGCCCTCGCCTCCTCTCTGTCTCTCTCCAGCAGCTCTCCTCTCCTCCGCAGCTCCAAAAGCTTGGCTCCGCACCTCTCTGAAAGCTCGAACGCCGAGTGGTCTTGCCAAATGGTCTTTCTGGTAAGTGGCATAATCCCTCTCAGGACGCAGGTAGCGCATCAACTCAGCGTCCAGCTGCGTGAATCTCTCCAGATCAGCCCGTGTGTACTCGCCTGTGTGCGAAGCCCGGGGTGGAAGTGGCCCTGGCACCTGGAACTCAAGGTAACCAAGTGATTGGTGAGTCACTCGATCCCCCAAGTACCAATGCCAACCGAAGGCCGACTCCAGCAGCACCCTGCTAGCCGTGACAGCTCTGCTCTTGGCCAAGTACTCAGGCTCTGGCCCTGTGGCTCTCCAAGGATTCCAGTTAATCTACAGACAAGACAAATAGGCAATGTACACAATTGATCAGCGACAACATTAAATTAAAGAAAGAAATGCATGTCTAATTGTTGTGATTTACGATATACCTGTGAGGCCATGAGCTCGTCCAAGTACAGCCTGAAGGCATTAAGGTCACCTCTCCCCTCTTTCGTTCCCATATTCGCCTTGCTCCATATCAGCACGCGGGGGAGGGTGCTCAAGTCTGGATGCTTGCATTTTGGCGGATACATCCGCAGCACTTCATCAGCCCAAAGCTGTGCAAAATTCAAACATGCATAAGTATTGGTCGCAGGATATACAACAATCTAAATCAAGCAGTCAAGCTAGCTAAGCAATCAAATGAACAAGTGTAATTGATGTTATACTTTGTTATGATTAAAGTTATACCTCCCAGACCCTCCAATAGCCAGCGGTGCTCTGCTCTGTCCTAGACGAGTCGCCCAAGAAGCCATAGGCTGCACCAAGCGCTGCTCCGCCCCAGTCAAAGCGTGAGGCTGTCCTCAAATCCCTCAACGCTGGTAAGTACGATAGGTGCACCTTACTCCGTCTGTTTGGGTACAAAGTGGCACTGAAAAGGTACAACAGGTATGCCCTGGCCGTCTACTCCGCCTCCTGGTCGCTGGTTACCTTCTTCTTCAAGTACCCCGTGAATTGGTCATACCTGGCCATCCCCTCCTCAATCTTGGGTACTTCGCCCAAAAACCACTCTAGGGCCGCCCGACCCTCCTGAATCCCCTAGTCAAATGGGATAGGCTCTCTCCTCCGACTCTCAGCCCGGTGATCGCCGCAAAGACTGTGGGTGTCACTGTCATCTCCCCAGGAGGTAAGTGGAAGGTATTGGTGGTGTCCTTCCACCTCTCTGCAAGTGCAACCAGGACCGCATGTCATTTCTGACCGGGGTTAGCGTCTGTATAAACTTGCTGAAGCCTGCCTCATCCACCAATCGCCTCACCCTTTCCGGCAAAGCCTTGTACAGCTCTAGGGACCTACACGTGCCCCCAAAGCCGCAGATATCCCTCTGTCTCATTCTCGCCTGTTCCAACACAAAGACAAGTAGCAGGGAAATTATCAGTACACAGGACTTTCCTTTTCAAGTTCTGGGTAATTAATGCAGTCTACAACAGATCGTTGGTTCAAGTTATTACATGCAAGATATATATATATGTTGCAAGGAGTATATCGTCATGGCATGGTTCAACTCAGAAAGATCGTATGCAATTCTAAGTTCAAGTATTTTCAAGCAAATATCAAATTGAACTACGAAGAAGGGGTTTTCCGAGAATATACCTCCATCCAGGTGTTTGAAATGTGAGTCCTGGGGTCCCTCAGCACAAGCTCGATGTTATAATCTTTTTGTTGTGGCGCGTAGGCCGCAAAACCCGACGGTACGAACCGATGTGGCGTGGGAGGTATGTATGCCTCCGCTGTAAAGTCAGGGCGTTTCATGGCTCTCGCCACCGCCACTACAGTCACTCTAGGCCCCTGCGCCTCTGCTCCGGCCCTCTCCTCGGCCTCCGCATCTCTCAAAGGCTCCTCTCTCTCCTTTCTCTCCCTCTTGGCTCTCTCTGCCGCCTCTGATGCCTCTATGGCCCTAGCCCGATCTTCCTTGGCTTTCAATACCAACTCTCCGATTGCGGGGTTATCCTCAAGAAGCTTTGCCAATGCCTCATCGATCAGGTGCTTGGCAACATCGTATTTTGTGATCGGCCTATGAATCGATGACGTGTCTGCCATCCCTGCTGGCCAAAACAATACATCCTCTTCTCGATAAGGCACCTCCGTGGTCTCCTCCTCCTCCGTCATAGCCCCCTTCCCCTTTGCCAAGTCCCTCAGCGGAGACCCAATCGGCTCGATATTGTCACCACTTACACTACTGCCTCTGGCCCCTCTAGCACCACTGCTCATCACAACCGAGCCTTCCACGGCCGTATGTGGGTCCAACGGTTGAGCAACAGCCCCCACGGCTCTAGTCTCCTCTGTCGCGCGACGTTCATCTTCACCACCTACCTCCTGCTCGCGGCCCTGTGCACCATCAATGCCACCTGTAACCTCTGCACCAGTATCTACAATAGCCCCCACTGGTTGCTGATGCTCCGTTTCTATCCCCATTGGACCTCCCGCGTCCTCCGGCCGATCAACCAATTCTCCTCCACCACCATTGAGGCCATGGTCGGCCATGAATGTATATGAGGATTTTGGTTCGATTTCAGAGGCAAAACTAGGTGTTGGGAGAGTTTGAGAGTTGAGAGGGTTTAGAATTTGAAACTTACTGGGAACTATTTTCTGTAACGTCCCGCGACGTTTAAAGGCGTGGAATAGGCTTGGGCTGGGTTTGGGCTTGTTCCAGGTCCATACACTGACCAGCCTCCCTCGCGCGAGGAAACCACTCTATCGCGCGACGGTCAGCTTGGGCCTCAGACCCAATCCAGCTTCTAGGTCTGGCCCGATCTCATTTATCCCTTATGATGGCATATGAGTTCTTATTATGGTCTTGCAACAATTTGTGTTGATCGTATTGAAGCTAATACTCTCAATCCGGAGCATTTTTGTGTCCCCAGCAGTGACGATCTATTGAACAGTACGCCTTGAAGGCTTTTGGAGCTGAGGAGCTGGCTAGGATGGAGGAGTAGGCGGAGCTATAGTTAGGAACCCTAGAACCTCTTCATTTGTGTAAATATTGAACTCTTGTGAGAGTTTTGTTGTAATAACGAGCTAGACTCCATTTGTTATCAATAAAAATGTTTATTTAACGTACCCAAAAATCAGGGGGGTTACAAGTGGTATCAGAGCTCTAGGCTCAGCACTCGGCCATGGGTAGAATGGGTAGAACCATAAGATAGTTTGACCGTTGCACAAACGTGAAATTGAGTTTATGTTTACCGTCCCAAATTGGGTGGAATTTTGACAACACAATCTCCGGTTTGAAGCAAGGTGTGGAAATTGGCAGTACCACCGAGCTGGGAATTCCCGAACAATTGGATGATGACTTAGATCAAGGATCAAATGTGGAATTTAGAAACTCCAAGTTCCTTAGAGTTAAGAAAACCCTTGCCTTAAAGACGCTACTACTTGAGGTTAAAATCTTTCCTTGTAGACAAACCGCCTAGTCAACCTATTAGCTAGAGTGGAGTATGTAGACACCTCCAAAACGGGGCATCGCCATACAGATTGATCACGTTTGTTTGCTCAATTGGTTGCTTGCTTCGTAAACCAAAATCATGGACATTCCCATGGCTAGGAACATCGCCACATGATAGCGGTTATCATCAAAATAGAGTCGCCACCCAGTTTATTAAAACTGGGAAAAAAGATAGAGATTCTGGATACGGGAGCCAAAAGTACAATAAGGGGAAGGTGTTAGGCACCCCTCTTTACCCAGTCGCGAGACTGGCCCATAATCATTCAACATAAGACATGTAGATGCTTTGTTTAATTCCAACACATAGTCTGTTTATTTATTCCTTTAAACAGTAAGCAAAGTGAGCCAGTGCGATAAGTAAGCATGCATTCAGAAAGTAGAGAAAGCAACAAGACTGTCCCAGGGAGATGGATCCCGCGGCCGGTGAAATGATGTCACGGCCGAGGGATCCTCCTGGTTTGATATACCAGCCGAGGGATCGAAGCCCCGGTCGGTGTTCTTCCTCACACCAGACAGAAAGATTAACAGATGATCAAAACGCTATGGTTAGTCAAAAATACAGTAAATAAGACAAACCAGAGGCCGTTGGGTCTCACCACTTTGATCCCTCAGTTGCTTGATTGCTTTGGATTGAGCGTGATTGACTGATTGCTTGATTGAAAACCCTAGGGTTAGGGTTTGAACTTCGGGGTTTGATTGCCGGATTGACGGCTGCCTTCGGGAGGTTAGGGCTTTTGAAGAGTGGGTTTGAGGGAGTATTTGTGCAGAGTTTCGAGGTTTGAGAGAGTGTATACTCTGATAATTTCGTGTGTATATTTTCGGAGTTCAAAGGCCCTTTATATAGGCAATTGGTGACTCACTCCGGCCAATCAAATCACGAGATGGCAATTGCAATTGCAATGCATCTCTAACTCTACGTCGTAATCTCTGAGCGTAGCCCGAACGCATCGAGAAGGTAGTGTAATCGGATCAAACGTCTGACAGAACACGTTCCAGAGTCTGGGAAAAGGTCGATCTGGCGGCCGAGTAAAGGATATCACGGCCGAGGAGTGGATGTCTCGGCCGAAGGATAGATCTTGCGGCCGAGGGATTGATCTCTCAGGGAGATTTTGCTAGCAACAGGTTACTCGGGTGAGGAAATGATGTTAGGGCCGTGGGATCGATGTCACGGCCGACAGATGGATTCTCTTAGGCTTCTGTATTTCTGTCTGAAAGGCTGTATGGCTCTGAATTGGGTCCTCTAAGTGGCTCAAAGTTCTTACCGAAAGTCCTAAGGTTCACAAGGAAGCAAGGAAGTAATCAGCAATCACTGTATCCGTTTCATCATCGGAATGGTCCCAAGGTGGGACTTGAAATAATCGTTAGGCCAAATTGGGGTGTCTACAGATGCCCCTCTTTGACTGAACTCAGACGGATCGCGAGACATGTTTGAGTAAGAGTCAAAGCTGTAAAAAGCAACTCAATTTGGTCCAACCACTATTCCAAGGGGTTTTCGAAAAAAGGTTTTGTTATGGTCGGGCCGGAAGGCTGCCTACGTATTCTGCAAAGGAAATTCAGACCAATCGTAGTTCGGGCAAAAAAGAAGTTTTGTTATGGTCGGGCCGGGAGGCTGCCTATGTATTCCACAAGGGAAATTCAGACCAATCGTAGTTCAGGCAAAAAAGAAAAGTAAAAAGTTTGGGGGGTTAGAGACAGAAGACGTACCTTAGGGCTTAAAAAGCCGTAGTGTGACGTACCTAGACTGAGCCAGGGTTTTGGCGGAAGATAGTTGAAGGAGCGCAGGGCTGCCAGGGGAGTTTTTGGGTAGAGCTTCCTTAGTATTTTGGGGTAGATCAGTACACTGCAGGTGCGTTTGCTTTTCTTGATCATCCTTACTTTGACTAAAAGGGGCTCGGTAGAGTAGCCTATCCTTGCGAATGAGCTGGAAGGAATTGATGTAATGGGGTGGAATTCAAACCATCTGCTGGGATGAGTTGGACGCCGGTTTGTTTTTGAGATATGGGGGGCGCAGGGCCAGTAACTGGAGCACGGAGCTTTGGAGATGAGGGAACCGAGGCAAGGAGCCGGTTGTAGTCATGAGGCGAGAGCCTGGAGAGTGATGGAATCGAGGCGTGGAGCCTGTTACAATCTTGAGGCGAAGGCCTGAGGAGATTGGATAGGACCGAAGCGCGGAGCTGGTGTTGATCATAAGGTGAGAGCCTGAGGTGATTGGATTGAGGCGTGGAGCCTGCTGTGGTTTATGAGGTGGAGGCCTGAGGTGAGCTTAGAGCTTGTCGTGTTTGAACCGAAGCGCGGAGCTGGTTGCATTCTGATGGTCTACGCGCGGAGCTTTTCCATCATAAGTGTTGGCGTAGAGCCAAAAGATCGAGGCGCTGAACCGATCAATAAAACCGAGGCGTAGAGCCGGTTGATTGCAGGGTTGACCTGTTTCATGAGAGACATGCAGAGTGTATATGTGCGATGCTTGTTTGTTAGATGTGAACAGATATGATGATGCAGACTCGATGTGATAATGCAATATGTGCACGGGCCCGTGCGTGTGTGTTTGTTTTAAGCTTAGAGCTTCTATCAAGTTCCGGACTTGAGCATTCAGAGCGTAGAGCTCGAGCATTCGGACGGCAGAATCCGAGCATTCAAAGTACAGGCTTTGAGCGTCCAGTACGCAGTGGTTGGGCATCCAAGCGTAGAGCTTGAGCATTCAAGTGTATAACTTAAGCATCCAGTACACAGTGGTTGGGCATCCAAGCGTAGAGCTTGAGCATTCAAAAATGTTAGATTCTTGAGCATTCAGGCGTAGAGCCTGAGAATAGATGTCTTGATTGTTGGGGCGGCGTAGAGCCTGTTGCTTGTTTACGGCTTCGAGCCAATTGAGATGATGGGCTTTGAGCCGCTGAGTTGAGTGATTACAGGCGTAGAACCTGTTGCCGTGATAGCGAGCATAGAGCTGCTGAGATAGTAAACATAGGCTTCGAGCCTGTTAAGAACTTGATTGTGTATGGCTTCGAGCCAGTTGAAACGATGGGCTTGGAGCCGCTGAATTGATAGGTGGGGGCGTAGAGCCGCTGAGTTGATGAGTTGGTATGGCTCTAAGCCAGTTGAGATGGTAGATATAGGCTTCGAGCCTGTTGAGGTGATGGCTTGGAGCCATTTGAGATAATGGGCTTTGAGCCGCTAAGATTGCTTGTTATGGCTTCGAGCCAGTTGAGATAGTGGGCTTGGAGCCGCTGAGTTGTGATAACGGGCGTAGAGCCTGTCGATAATGGGCTTAGAGCCGCTAAGATGGTTGTTATGGCTTCGAGCCAGTTGAGATATTGGGCTTAGAGCCGCTGAATTGTGATAGCGAGCGTAGAGCTGCTGAATGAGTGAATATGGGCGTAGAGCCTGTTGATAATGGGCCTCGAGCCGCTGAGATTGGTTGTTATGGCTTCGAGCCAGTTGAGATTGTGTAGGCGTAGAGCCTGCTGTTGAGATGGCAAGCATAAAGTTACTAAGTCGAGGGCTTGGAGCCGCTGAGATGATAGGCTTGGAGCCGCTGAGTGATGGGTATAGGCATAGAACCGCTGAGTGAGTTGATATGGGCACGGAGCTGCTTATTTCCTTGGTAGTGGATATGGGCATAGAGCCGCTGGATGTTTTTGACTTGTTTCGGCCAGCAGTTTGTGGAGAGAGGGCGTCATCATGCTTGGATGTGCCCCCACGGCTAGTTTTGATCACATTGTATTGGCTCGGGGGTGCCCCCAAGGCTGACTTGATTTTGCTTCTGTTGGTCACGGACCCAGAATTCTAGAATGGCTTGAGTCAGTGCACTGAGCAAAATCTGCTGTTTGCTAAAGGAAATTGGTTGAGGGGCCAGGAGATCGATCTCTCGGCCGAAGAATTGATGTCTCGGCCGAGGAATTGATGTATCGGCCGTGAGAACGCCAAAAGCCAGAGAATCGATTTAAGTTTGGTTTAATCGATTTCACGGCCCATTTAATCTTTTCTCCTCCTCCCCTTTTGTTCTTCTCTGTTCCACTCGTTCGACGATCACCGTACGCCGCTGTCCTCCTCCACTACCGTCGCCGGCTACCATCACCTCCCGCCGCCGTTGCCGCCGGCTTCGGTTGTTTGAAACCGTTGGTTTTCTTCCTTTCTTGGCTTGGACGTGATGGCCACGCCATCTTCAGGCGTTGCGGGTTCATCCTCGCACCCTTCATGTAGGTGCAAGTATTCGTCTTCTGACGAGGAGACGATCGAGGAACCCGGTTTGTTTGATGCCGCTACCTACATTCATCCTTCGCGTAGGTTGGGCTATGGCGGTTCTTGCAGTACCACCCTCATGTTGGTGGCCCAGAGGCCGAGATAGTTTGCAGAGAGCCTAAGCATCACTTGAGCGTTCTAAACGTGCCGGTGAGTTTCCTGAAAAAGTAAAAAGTTTACATTAGTTCGGAATTTTGGAAATCTTTGTATTTATTTTTTTTTAGGGATGAAATTCCCTTTTAGCTAGGAGCGTGAATGAGAAGAACCCGTGTTTGGGTTGAACTTGTTTTTGTTTAAGGGAACTAAAATAACTGTGCCCCCTGTCTAGGCAATGCATGCTTTTTAGATGTTAATTTGACGCCCCTTAGCTTTCCCTTTGTTTATGCAATCATGAGATTAACTCCCTTTTGTCTTTGGCAGAGGAACATGAGGCTGAAAGCTCGCGGTGGAGGCAAGGAGGTGCACAGATGGTTCTTGAAGCTGCCAAAGCAGGCTCGGGAATTAGTACGCGCTGCGGGTTTCAAGACATTCGTTCTGGGCCTCGATCTTCCGAAGATGGATTGGTCATTGATGACCTCGCTAGTTGAGAGGTGGTGGGATACCACCAATACCTTCCACTTTCCTGCTGCTGGCGAGATGACTATCACTCCAGGTGACTTCTCTTTGTTGACTGGCCTGTGGGTAGGCGAAGTTGCTCTTCGAGTTGACCCCCGGCTTTGGGAGCGAGAGGGTGCTTTGAGGTGGTTTCTGGGCAAGGTGCCCCCTGTTCGTTCCCGGGGTCATATCGATCTTGCTTGGCTAAGCAAGACTTTTATGGTGGCTGACATTCTGACCCAGGTGAGTGCTGAGCAACTGACGTGGGCCTTCCTTCTTTACCTCCTTGGGCAAACGTTGTTTGCCAACAAGGATGGTTCGGTACACACGCAGTTTTTGGCTCCTCTGCAACACTTGGGAGCTATTCGGGAGTTTGACTGGGGCTCGTCTGCTTTGGCCACTCTGTATGGCAGTCTTGGAGCTTGCTCGCGGGACAAGAGTCCCATTCTTTGTGGTAACTTTCGAGTGCTTGAGGTATGCATTGTTCCTTTGTACTTTTGTTTTCACTTTGGCTTTTTCTAGTTCTGAACTTGCTTTGGTTAACCTGCTTTTCAGCTCTGGGCTTTCGAGCACCTTCTCCTGTTTCCCCCTAAGACTAGGCATGGTGATGCGAACTGCATACCTCGTTACGAGCGATGGTTGATGGGGCAACGGAGGCCACGGTCACCAGTTTTGAGCCTTCCCGAGTGGCGGCGAGTTTTGGACCGACTGACGGTCGATCAGGTACCTTTTTCTTTATACCTCTTATCCTTTAGACTTCCATATTCTTGTGTTGAGGCTGATTTGTCCTTGCTTTGTAGGTACGGTTTGACCCTTGGGGTGGTGTACCAGAGGATGCCCTTCTTGCACGTTGTAGAGTCCTGGACCGGACCCGCAGCTTGCTTGAGGGTCCATTTTGCCGAGCCTGGTACTTAGGCGATCGAGTGGCTAGTCAGTGGCGATCACTTGTTGAGGCTCTTCAGCTTGTTCCTCCTTTTCCTCCAGTATCTATGAGGTCCACTTCTTTGATGTCGAAAGAAGATCTGAAGAATGCTCGGATCAGAGATTGGGCGGGTTTACTCCTCCAGGCAGGTGACTATATGGAGTACTGCCGTCTTTTCTTGACCCCCTCTGCTGCGGCTCCTCCCGCTGCTCCTGTTTGGCCACGGGCTCCTTCGTTTGTCTCCTTCCACTCAGATGATGGGGAGGAGGAGCGCCTGATGCTGACTCCTTGCACGACCCAGCCTTACACTTTGCCAGCCGGGGCTTCACAGGTATCCTTAGCTTTCCATGTTAGCTTTCATCACTTCGCATTGTATCCCTTGCTTTAGATGTTTGTAATGCTTGACTGTTCCACAGGTACCTGCCGAGATAGTACAGGAATGGCTTCGCGCCTATCAGAGTGCGGAAGTTTTGGTTCGGAGACAGCGCCATAGGATCCTCGAGGTATAGCCCTCTTCATGGATTTTATTTGCTGTGTATTATCCCTTGAATCTGAGTGTTTGTATCCCTCTTTGGCTGCAGCTCGAGGCTGAGAGAGTACCGGCTGCTGGGGGGAACGTGGGGACCAGTGAGCAGCCCTCGCCCTCTTCTCAGAGATCGCCTAGCTTTTAGGGCTTTTCTTTTTCCTGTTCATAGTTAGTAGAAGATAGGCAGAAACTATATTTGTATAGTGAAAGCAGCCACAACAATGATTTTGTAAACAAGCTTTTGTTCATGAAATGAGAAATGCTTTTTATGCCCCTAGATGTCTTGAGTTTGCATGCGATAGTCAGAACATGGCTTTTTGAACAAGTTTTTGCTGATAGACAGTAATTTTTGTGAAAATACTTGGCCGAAGAATCGATCACTCGGCCGAAGGATCATTGTTGCGGCCGAGGTATTGATTATCCGGCCGTTACGTCTATTTTCCCAAGGAAGTTAGGTTTTGCTTTTAGCCAAGTGGCATCCTGTTTCATATTCCTTCCTATGCTTAGTCTTTGATTTTCTGTCCCTTGCTTTTACCATGCTCCATAGCTTGATTGCCAAACTTAAGAGTTTTTGAGGTATCATACTCATTGCGTTGATGACTTTTGGGTTAGAGGGGATGAACTGTAATTCTTATGTCTATTGCTTGTTGCCAATCCTTCAAAAAGAAAGCATACTCATCTTTTGTGAGCTCAATACGCAAGGTTAGCTATGCCTATCATTGAGTACAAACCTGTTGATGTTATCCTCCCTCCAAATGTTTGGGCCGTATCTCGATGCGAGATTGCCTACGTATCCCAATCAGGGAATCAGGCCTTTTACGTAGTTCCAAGATCACCGCCTTTAGGGGTTGGGTTTTCACTCTTGGTTTTTCTTTCTCTCATGCTCTAAGTTTTGCCTAGGTTACCTGATAGAGGTTGAGTCCCTAGCGAGCTTTCCTTCAAATGCCTTAACTTTTGCCTAGACTGCGTTTTTCGCATTTCCTTGTCCTAGCAGGCTCTGCTCTTACTTTTGTTTGGGTGTTTAGATTGCCCAACGAGCATTTTTCTCTCAAGAGGGTTTTAGTGTTTTGGAGAGGAATCTGATGGAGATGTTTATATGAATCTCCTGTTGCGTTTGTACTTTCACAATGGGCAAGCTAACCCTAAGTGTTCTCACGGAGATAGTGTCTTTCTTCTAAGTTCTGACAAAAACCTAGTTTCTTAAGCAATTAGAGTTCATCATTTCCTTCACTTTTGTCGGGGACACAAAGATTTTGATCCCTTCGAATTTTTCCCTTATTTTGGCAATGAGAGTATAGCGCATGGCAAATTGCAATTTAGAATTTTAGATTTAGATAAGCATAATCTGGAAGATGAAAAAGAAATTCTCTTAGCGGAAAATAAAATGCCCAAACAGGGGCCCAAAACTCGTTCTAGTTTGTTTAAAGCAAAAACAATGTTTTTGTTTGCCATGTTGTGACTTCTCAGCTACTGCAGCATGTCGGGGTCATTTCCCTTGTCTTTTGCAACTTTGTACTCTTTCCCACCCTCTTCCTTGCCAAACAGAGCCTTTGAATCGGGTTCATCTTTGAAGTTCGTACGATGGCTACTTCCTTGAGCCATGAGCAATCCCCAAATGGATGTGTCAGTTTGAATTTCCCTTTCCTCATTGATTGTGTGGTCATCAGCTATTTCTTCCTGATTGAATAATGATGCCAAGGAGGTTTCATCGAGCGGATCATTGTACTCTTCTTCCATTTCATCAAAGTTGCTTTCCCCTGTTTTATAGGGTTCTGTGCATATGAAATCCAGATCTTCTCTTTCCTCTATCCATTGACTATAGTCACACTCGTCGTAAGGGTTGACCCATGGTTGCATTTGAAACTCCTCTACCTTTTCTATGAGATTGATTGTCTCCCAAACAATGGGCGGTGTTGGAATTTTGGGACGGTTGATGCGTACCACTATTTGGGCAGGCTCGAAGCGAGCGTGCCTTCTCATCATGATGACCCTTTCTTTTTCCTTCTTCATATTCTCAAACCAGATACGAAGCCATTCATCATCTTCTACAAATGGAATGTCTGGATCCTCCAAATTGTGTTTTGCCCAAGAGTGTTCTTTCCATTTCCTTAGTTCTTCCTCCTCTTTGCTACTTATGTCGGGCATGTCAGAGTCGATTACTTCTGACTGATCAGAGTTATCATCTTCCTCCTCCTCCATCATGAAACACTCGTCCTCCTCGGGGAAGGTTAAGGTAGGTTTGGTTTGGTTGTCTTAGACAATGTATTGGCTGGGATTGTATGTGGGGTTGTGAGATAGGTTTATGAGATTGATATTTCGAGGTGGCGGTTCAGCATTATGAGTAGGGAGTGAGTTGGCTTGCCCATCAGGTTTTGGTGGTTTTATGGTTCGACTATCAATAAGGTCTTGAATGTCGTGACGAAGACGCATACAATTGTCTATTTCGTGCCCAGGGTGTTGGTGGTAGGCGCATTATTTGTTTGGATCATGGTTTGGACCATAGGGCGGCGGAGGAAGTGGTTTGTTTAAAGGTTTGAGATGCCCTTGACGGCTAAGGATGGTCAAGGCTTGGGATAAGGTCATGTAAAGAGGATCAAAGTTGCGGCGAGGTCGATTTGAGCTTCGGGATGGGCTAGTTTGGAAAGGGTCTTGAGACAAGGATGTGCCAAGGGCATTCACGGAGGCGTGAGATGTACGGCTAGAGAAGGTTTTCTTAGGTGGAGGAGTGGCCTCTTCTTTCCCAATGAGTCCTAGCTTGATTCCATCTTCGATTTGCAACCCAGTGGCATGCAAGCGCTTGAAATCGGTGATAGCCTATGTGTAAATATGCCTGAGATATTTCGGTTGCAAATTTCTAACAACTATCCTCACTTGGTCTTCCTCGGAGGGGCAGTTCTTCATCTTGGCAGCCTTTTCCCTCCATCTTGCCACAAAGGTAGCAAAGTCCTCATTGGAATCTTGTTTGCTCATTTCCAAGTCTCGAGTTGTTAGTTCAATTTGGACGTTGTATGCATATTGCTTGACGAAAGCATTGGCAATTTCTGGCCAAGTTTGATAATGTACAAACTCCAAAGTGAGGAACCAGTCGAGAGCACTTCCGGTGAGGGTTCGCTGGAACAACTGGGCGATGAGCTCGTCGTTCAAGCCCATCGGCTTCAGGGTGTTGATAACATGGCGGACATGACTGGTAGGGTTGCTAGTTCCATTGAACTTCTCAATGTTGGGCATCTTGAAATTCTCAGGCAGCTTGGATTCTGGGAAGAGGCAAAGTCCCTCGAAATCCAGAATTTGGTCCCCTTGTGAATGAGCCAAGGCTTGTTTGATTTCTTTGACTTGCTTGGTCAACTCAGGACTTTCTGCCAATAACACTTTATGGGGATTCTCGTCTTCCATTGATTTTTCCTCATCCTCAGCATCTCTAGCTGCCTTTTCTGCTAGTAGTGCAGTGATTTGAGCTTGGAGGTTGGCAATAGTGGCGTCGTTGTCTGCCATGAAGGTGGAAGGGTTGCTTGACGAAGCTTGGGATTTAGTAAATGACGGGGTCCGTTGAGGGGATGACCGGGAAGTTTCTGAAAGCGGTTGGGATTGTTGTGGTGAGAGTGTTTTGTCAGATGAGGATGATAGACGGGAGGGTTGTAGAGACCTTTGTTTGGCATAGCTTGGGGTGTTATAAGAGTACAAAGTTGGCTGTGGTTGCTTCCACTGCTACAATAATAGATAAATACCACACTAAGGAGGTTCATAAAGATCACGGTTTTTAGTGAAAGTGTGATAAAAAATTGTAGACTAACTTTTTAATCTCAGTTTAAATCAAAAGCTGAGATAAAAAGTGGTGCTTAGCCAAGGAAAAAAGCAAGATAATAGATCTCACCCTTGCGACGAGATAAAATGAAAAAGACCTCACCCTTACAGTGTGATAGAAGACTTTAAGATCTCGCTCATGCAGTGAGATTAAAAAAAAAAGACCTCACCCTTACAGCGTGATAAAAAATTTTGGCCCGAAAAAGAGCGAGATAAAAGATCTCGCTCTTGTGGCGAGATAAAAAACTGTGGGAAAACCGGGAAGTTGTGAATTTTTGCGTGGGCCTGCTTCTCTCATTTAGGCGCGAATTGAAAAGTAATGTCCTCAAAACGACGTCGTTTCATGTTAGCCCAAAATAAGCCCTAGTTTCACTCTCCACTAACCCGTTGAAGCTCAGTAGTCAGCCTCCTGGCCTCTCCAGTACACGTATCATCTCCATCCCCAATATCCTCACCCGCCGCCGCCTCTTCGCCCCCATCCTCACACGCTGCCACCGCCTTATCTCTCTCCACCGCCACTGTGAAGGAAGAAACGGCGAGCTCCCTCGCGCGAGTTTGTTATCAGAGAGAGAGAGAGAGCGAGCTTCAAATGGAGAAGTCGATCAATCGAAATGGAAAATTCCTAAACCCAACAGGTATTGTTCTTCTCTCTCTCTAAAGATTTTCTCTGTTCTTCGCAAATTAACTGGTATTTATGCAGTTTAAGTGTTTGAAAGCATTTTGGTTTAGGTTTTTAGTTATTGCTCTTGAAATTTTTTGCTCCGCTTGAAGTTTTGGCTTCTCCAAACCACCCTTTTCCCTTCTCTTCCATATTTTCTTTTCCAAGTTAGATTGTCCTTCGGCTGTTTCGATTTTCTTTCTACGGTTTCTCTGGCCTTGGTCGGTCCGCTGGTTGTGCTCTTGTTGCCGTCGTCGGGCGCCGGTTTCTGCTCATTGATCTCTTGCTGATGCGGTTTCGTCTATCAGGTGTATTCTTAATCCCCGTTGTTGGTCGGCTTCTGATGTATGTTCTCTATTGTTGTGCCAGCTGGTTTTGGTTTCAATTTGAGGTTGCGTGTAGTTGGTGGCATTGAACTGGTTTAGGGTTTTTGTTTAGGGCTTTCGGTTGTTTTAGGGTTGTTGGGTCCTTTGTTTTTTGGGCTTTGATGGCTGAGTTAATTACGGTATATGCTGACAATCTTCCCCTGGCCATGGATGTTGATTGGCTTCGGCAACTCTTCAACCCTTATGGGCGTAAAGCATTGTGCCTTACGCATAAATGAAAATATTGTAGGCTTCCCGATGCGGAACTCTATTCCTTGTGCACTTGAAGTAGAGAATCCGAAAGAGTGGGGTCAGTCAGATGAACATGCTTCTCTTCTCTTCCCTGCTCTATCTTGGTTTGTCATGAATTGTTTATGGGAAATCTTACACCTGAAATGGTAAATTTCCTATTGGTAATGCTCCTTAAATTGATATTTTCTCGTTCATGCATGTTTGATGGAATTCCTGTTTTCTGGTGTAATTGTCAAATGACAAAGATTTCCACAGTACTCTTCTCTTACATAAACTACTACAGTATGTGAATGCAGAATATTCTCATACATTGTTCTGTTTGAATGTAAAGTGTAGTGTGGGGTTTGGGTTTTGCTAGCCCTTATTCTTGCTGTTTCCTTCCCCATAGCTTAATGCTGATAAGTGGATTCAAGAAATGGATAGTCTGTATACCCAATGACAGGGTCAGGTGTGTAGAAGGTGCTCCTATCGTACTTGTTGAGGGGAGCATTAAGTTTGAACCTTTTTGGCAAATCTGGGTTAGCCAAAAGCCAGCGCCCAAATGCCACCAGATCGGCACCACCATTGCCGATTGCTTCATTTCCATCATCTCTATTGTAGCCATCGGCAACAATGAAAGTTCCCCCGAAAGCTTTCCGCATGGGCAACAAACTAGTTTTGGTCTCTATCCTCTCAAATTGTGTGATCATCCTTGGCTCTATCACATGACAATAGAGTATTCCATATTGGTTCAATGCCTGGGCCATGTATAGGCCAAGAGCATCTGGGTTTGAGTCTCCACTCTCGTTGTAGTCTGCAAAAGGGGAAAGCCGAATCCCAACCTTGTCGGCTCCAATCTCATCTGCAACTGCTTTAACAACTTCTAGTGGAAAACGACAACGATTTTCTAAGCTTCCTCCATACTCATCTGTTCTGTCGTTCACTTGGTCCTTCATGAATTGATCAACTAGGTACCCATTGGCTCCGTGAATCTCCACCCCATCAAAACCTGTTATTCATATCCATCAGCTCCATGAGTTGTAAGTTCTAGCCAGATGAAAACAGAAAACAAATTTTAGTAAAGGCTGGGAATTCTATCTGAGTGTAATATTTTCGGTGCCATACTGCCGTGGCCGGTTGCTCTAATAGTTATTATATTCAGATTTATTATACGGTATTTGATTAAATTTAAACTTGATGTTTACCTGCTTCAATAGCATTCTTTGCTGCAATTCTGAAGTCATTGATAACTTGTGATATTTCTTCAACTGATAACTGATGTGGAGGTGAGAATTCTGCTCCTCCAGAGCCACCAATGTGGACTTCGCTGATTATCGCCTTGTCGGTACATGAGATTGGAGGTTGACCATTAGGTTGATAATCTGTTAAACCAAATATTAGAATGACTATGTAACTAAATAAACGTAATATTCAAAACCAAGCTTTGAAGTTTGGGCATGGTATGCAAAAATAGCACCAAGTCTGATGTACCCATTTTTCTATGCGCCCATGCCCTCGTGTTTTTAGTTGTTGGGTCGTGTCTCTTAACTTCAGCGGTACAGAGAAAAAACAGTAAACGGGATTTGATGCTGGAAAAAACATAGTACGGTAGTGTAGAGTATGTTACCATAGTTAGAGACTCTTCCAGCATGGAAAAGCTGGCAAAAGAAAATGCCTCCTTTCTCATGAACAGCATCCACAACTGGCTTCCATGCATTGTGCTTTACACACATAAGCATTGTGCCTTTCGGTAGTGTAGAGTATGTAGAAGATGGAGTAAAGCATTGTGCCTTGCAGTCAATTATGTGTTCATTGGACTGTTTGTTCTCATGCTTCAGAAATTTGTTGTTACTGCAGTTTATTTAGTAATCCTAACGCCTTCAGAAATTTGTTGTTACGGGGCTTTGTGTCAACTTTAATTGGAGCCCCAGCTAGTGGATTAGTTCTCATGCTTTTGAATGGCTGAATCCACCCGATATTTGTTTCAAAACGTGATCATACTCATGCAATCGTAAAGTCATGTTAATCCCTTTCTCTTTACAGTGCCCGAAACAACCTACAAACGTGGAATGTGGGTTCTATGTAATGAAATACATGAAAGATTTGATTAGAGATGAGAGGATCTTAAGCAGAGGAAATGTAAGACTTATTTTTAACTTGTATTTCTTTATATTGCTCTATGAATAGAATTGTTAACTTGTAAGTATTTTTTTTTCAATCCATTGCAGTTCAATGGAAAAAAAACTTACACGAAAGCCGAAATTGATGAAGTGCGAGCCGAGTGGATAAAGTCCGTCATGAACGAAGTATAATCAGCTTATATCTGTAAGTTAGCTCTTCCTTTATTTGAGTTTACTGTGTTCTTGCTCTGCTGTCCAGTTCTGAATTCTGGCTGCTTGTGATGGCTATTGTTCTTGTCTGCTGTTGTTCTATGGATTCTGTTCTGCTACTGCTTCAGTTCTGAATTGTGGCTTTTGTTGCTGTCTGCTGAATAATGGCAATCTGTTGTGTGGCTTCTGCTGCTGTTTATGAGTTCTACATCTGTTGCTGTTTATGAGTATAACTGGACCTGTTGTTGCATTTGATCATGTGGGATGCTAATTATAGCTACAGGAAAATGAGTGAGACTAATTACCTGTTATGGGAAATTGAATTGTATCATACGCATTACCTGTAGTTGTCTTTGTTCCACCTTATTTTCCTGTAGCATTTTTAAGAACCCTGACCTCATCTGATAAGGTGTTGAGTCTTACATCAAAAGTACAGAATGTTTGCCCATTACCTGTAGTTGTCTCCGTTTGATTCCCATTTTGGGGCGTCAGACTGGCTTGTTTCTCATTACCAACCTCCTAGAAACTATAACTGCCATCAAACGAGACCTAAGAACCATCCTTATAACTTGGAGACAGAATGTTTGCCCATTGCTCTTTATAACTGCTGAAATGCGACGGTTTACATCACTTGAGATCTTCAAATACATGACGAGCTTAGACTAAAAACCCCATATCAGGAGGCCAGAAAGGCAGAACCTATCTATAGTACTTCTTATATGCTGTGGCTCTGGTTTAGTCTCATTCAAGGAATCTTGAGTGTGAAGATTTGGACAAAACGAAAATGCTACTCCCTCCGTCCCATAATATTTGTCCGGTCCGCCAAACGAGGACTAAAAAATAATGCATTTCTTTCAATAAAAAATTCAAACTTTTTTCATAAATTACAAGAACTCATCGATATCTAATGAATTGTTGAAAAAAATTTGAATTTTTCTTGCAAAAAACATATTATTTTTACGTCCTTGTTTTGCGGACCGGACAAATATTATGGGACGGAGGGAGTATTTCTCAACAACCCCATGTGCAGAGCAAAAGTATGTAACTGATCAGGGGAGATAATGGTGTTCAATATTCTCTTGAGTCGATTTGCCATGACTTTAGTAAACACTTTGAGAGAAAATTTGCATAAACTAATGGGTCTAAATTGAGAAAGAGTCTCCGGGGACTGTACCTTTGGAATAATCACCAGGTTGGTTGAATTGAATTCTTTGAGGAGAATCCTTCAGCAAAAAATCTCTTGACTGCCTTGCACACACCTTCACCTACAATATCCCAGAATTGATGGTAGAAATAGCCAGGAAAACCATCCGGTCCTGGAGCTTTGAGAGATCCCAACTGAAAGGCTGCCTCTTTAATTTCCACATTCGTAGTTTCTTTCGTCAGATTCCTATTCATCTCACAAGTAACCGTACATTCAACCTTGTCCAGAACTGAGGAGAAATCTCTTGGTCCTGATGACTTGAATAAATCAGAAAAGAATCTGTAGAGATGCATGTTAATCCCTCTCTCCTCCTTTATCCATGACCCATTCCGGTCTTTTATCTGCAGAAGCTGGTTCCTTTGCCTTCTTTGAGTCACCACAGCATGGAAGAAAGCTGTGTTTTTATCCCCAAACTTTTTCCAGTTTAATCGTGACCTTTGATGCTGATACATTTCTTCCCTCAAGAGAGTGAGCTCCAGCTCCTTCTTAATTTCCTGCTCCTGTTTAAAACCTTCATTCGAAAAGGGATTATTCTGGATGGTGCTGAGCTGGGCTTTGAGATCGTTGATTCTGTCTTTGTTGTTACCAAACTTCTTTTTACTCCAGACCTTCAACATGTCTCTACACTTCCTTAATTTTTGAGCCAACTTAAACATGTCAGACCCTAAACATCCTGGAAAGTGAACTCATGAAGCATAGCAGGGCTCTTTTGTTGCTAAGCTGTGATTTTGTCACTGCATGGAATTCCAGGTTTTACCCCTTTTATGTATTGCATGCCAACGCCTCTATTTCCTTTTCATCAGTTGTATACATTAGGTTTAAATACACCAAAACAGTAAGCAGTCAAGTAATCAAGGCTCCATAGGAGCTTATTTTTATCACAAAACTGTGATTGTTACAAGAGGAATGTAAAGTCTGGTAGGTAATAATGAAATCAATTACTAATAGCTAACATATCTTGTTGAATAAGGATCCTTGGGTGGTATGTCAAAGCACAATAATGCATAGTTTGATTAACAAAAAGTCAAACATTGTCTTGAGGAGGTGGCTAGAAGAGAAAATGAAACCATACGCAAGCGGAGGTTAGCACCATACATGTAGCAAGAACCATATACGTTTGTATTTGTTTCTTTACAAAAAGTGCTTATGCTGTAATTTTATCTCTTATGGATTCAATTTAATTAGGCAGTACAATCTTTTCCCATCTGCCAACTTCTGCAGAAAGAATGATTGGATGGATTCTGGATTTCATAGCCCTATTAAATTGCTGTGATATCATTGTATGGAGTTTGTTTCTGATCTATCATACAAAATTGGTAATGACACCTTGTACATGTTTCATGTACTGTGCAGGAAACTAGTTTTGTCAAAGAAGAATAATGTTCAGATATTTTTTGGGGAACTGTTCTTGTCAGCATTGGTTCTTTCATGTCTCTATATATTTTGCTTTGAGCCTTACCAACAAGCTGTTCTAGTCTGGTAGGTAGTTTATATAAAAGGTTGTGTTTTTCCGAGGTGATGCAATGGCATCCGTACTTAAAGCGAGGAAAAGCAGGCTTTGTTTGGCTCTCTGGAGTTACAAAGTTGGTTGGAATCTGATTCTTGCGCGTCGTTGGATGTATCCTGAGATGTAATCTGATTCTTGCGCGTCGTTGGATGTATCCTGAGATGTGTTTTCTGCTACTTTTTTCTTGGGAGTTCTTAATGCTGCTACTTTTTGTTTTCTGCTGGATTTAGGCATTGGAGTTCTTAATGCTGCTACTTTTTGTTTTCTGGTGGATTTAGGCATGCTCCGAGAATGATGAAGTGCTTGAAATTGGCTTCAGAGAATGACGAAGTGCTTGAAATTGGCCTCAAAGAATGAAGAATTCGTTGTAGCTTAGGATATAACTCCATGCTTGTGGTTCAATTAGTTTTCTTTGTCCTTTTTATTGTTTAGCTTTTGTTCTGCATTTTTTATGCATTTTCTGAAATTTGATTGATGTTAGATTAATTCAATGTAGGCTTTCCGACACGATGTTTCTATCTATGACATGTTTTGTGCAAGATGCAATATCAGTTATATATATTTCGTATTGCTATATATGTCTTTTGTTTTGGAGAAGATAGCTACGGGCTGAATATATATTTTACGTGTATTTATTATTGGGCATTTTTTAAATGTACAAAAAAAAAAAAAAAGATGCATCTTTCAATCACATTTCTAGACTGTGATGATAAGAACATTTAATCACGGTTTTAGACGAAAACTGTGATCTAAAAACCAGAAAAGATCACACCTAACTATTTTCCATCTCATTTTTTAGACATGAAAGATCACAGTTTTTGGTGGTGATTGTTATTTACATACAATCACGGTTTTTGAAGAAGAGTGTGATAAAAAACGGGGGATAGAACACGGAAAGGAGCGGAAAGGAGTTTCCATCTCGGTTTTTCCTAGAAACGATCACGCTTTTTGGGTGTGATTGTTTCTATCTTTCAATCACAGTTTATAACCGTGATAAAAGAGAGTGATTTACAATCACACTCACATCCATCACGGTAGGAGGAGTGTGATAGAATACTAACTATCACTGCCAATAGCTGTGATTGTTATGCTTTATTGTAGTAGTGTTCTTTGATTTACCTATTGTGCCTGCTTGAAAAGTAGAATACCTGGAAGTCAGTATTCGGCCTGTGTAGGGTTAGGATTCGGGTTGAAAATCCCAACCCTTCTGCACAGAAAGTGTTTATTACAACAACAAATGATACAAGGTGTGAGGAAGAACTTTTGCAAGTAAAATGCAAGTAGGTTCCTAGCCTGTAGGTTCCTGTCTTAGTTTGATAAGTTTTATGGCTTTCTAAAACATGCAAGGTTTTGGTAGTCTCAGGGTGCTCCGTTGTCAAAGGGCACCAATCCTCTCTCCAGCCCATCATAGGCGGTGATTGGGTGATTCCCCTTTTGATATACCACTAGGTACGAGTGACTGTGGAGTTTGCTGGAACCCCCAACATAGCCCGTGTCATGCCGGGATATCAGGTGAACTCAACGGGTTGCCCGCTCGATGCATATGATAAATGAATTAAACAAGGCATGTATTAGTCTTATGTTGAACTTTTTGGTTATGGCTCTCATATTCCCCAGCAGAGTCGCCAAAAACTGTAGACACCTCCAAAACGGGGCATCGCCATACAGATTGATCACAATTGTTTGCTCGATTGGTTGGTTGCTTCGTAAACCAAAATCATGGACATTCCCATGGCTAGAAACATTGCCACATGATAGCGGTTATCATCAAAACAGAGTCGCCACCCAGTTTATTAAAACTGGGAAAAGAGATAGAGATTCTGGATACGGGAGCCAAAAGTACAATAAGGGGAAGGTGTTAGGCACCCCTCTTTGCCCAGTCGCGAGACTGGCCCATAATCATTCAACATAAGACATGTAGATGCTTTGTTTAATTCCAACATATAGTCTGTTTATTTATTCCTTTAAACAGTAAGCAAAGTGAGCCAGTGCGATAAGTAAGCATGCATTCAGAAAGCAGAGAAAGCAACAAGACTGTCCCAGGGAGATGGATCCCGTGGCCGGTGAATGGATGTCACGGCCGAGGGATCCTCCTGGTTTGATATACCGGCCGAGGGATCGAAGCCCCGGTCGGTGTTCTTCCTCACACCAGACAGAAAGATTAACAGATGATCAAAACGCTATGGTTAGTCAAAAATACAGTAAATAAGACAAACCAGAGGTCGTTGGGCCTCACCACCTTGATCCCTCAGTTGCTTGATTGCTTTGGATTGGGCGTGATTGACTGATTGCTTGATTGAAAACCCTAGGGTTAGGGTTTGAACTTCGGGGTTTGATCGCCGGATTGACGGCTGCCTTCGGGAGGTTAGGGCTTTTGAAGAGTGGGTTTGAGGGAGTATTTGTGCAGAGTTTCGAGGTTTGAGAGAGTGTATACTCTGATAATTTTGTGTGTATATTTTCGGAGTCCAAAGGCCCTTTATATAGGCAATTGGTGACTCACTCTGGCCAATCAAATCACGAGATGGCAATTGCAATTGCAATGCATCTCTAACTCTACGTCGTAATCTCTGAGCATAGCCCGAACGCATCGGGAAGGTAGTGTAATCGGATCAAACGTCTGACAGAACACGTTCCAGAGTCTGGGAAAAGGTCGATCTGGCGGCCGAGTAAAGGATATCACGGCCGAGGAGTGGATGTCTCGGCCGAAGGATAGATCTTGCGGCCGAGGGATTGATCTCTCAGGGAGATTTTGCTAGCAATAGGTTGCTCGGGTGAGGAAATGATGTTAGGGCCGTGGGATCGATGTCACGGCCGACAGATGGATTCTCCTAGGCTTCTGTATTTCTGTCTGAAAGGCTGTATGGCTCTGAATTGGGTCCTCTAAGTAGCTCAAAGTTCTTACCGAAAGTCCTAAGGTTCACAAGGAAGCAATCAGCAATCACTGTATCCGTTTCATCATCGGGATGGTCCCAAGGTGGGACTTGAAATAATCGTTAGGCCAAATTGGGGTGTCTACAGAGTAGCAGCAGTGTAGTAGTATTAGAATAAGGTCCCGAGAGTCGTAGTCACACTTGTGGTACACTAAGGCAAATCGGACCGCGTAAGAGTATGTAGGACCGTTTCAACTTGTACTAGGAAGAATCTCGTGTCTCTACTTGTCTTTTGTAGTAGAACTCTATGCTTCTGATTGTAATCCTTGGCTTATCTATGAAAAGTTTACTTTATTTAAAAGAGTACTGTTGCATACTATTTAATTTACTATTTTCGACCTTAGGAGGAAAAACCTTTATAAAAGAAAAACGTTTAAATAGACTAAAACCCCCTTTAAATTTTACTCGTAGATGGTAAACACGCGCCGCGGATTAGGATACGAAAACGGTAACACTAACCTCGACCTAGCCCAAGTCATGCAAGCGTTTATAGCCGCTTTGAACGCTAACCGCCGAAACCCAAACCGTGATGACGAACCAATGACCCGAACTCGAGCGATGAACGAATTTTGCAAACGCCGACCCCCGACCTTCCACGGAGATACCAACCCCATTGTGGCTGAGACATGGCTGAAGGAGGTCAAGGTGATTCTTGATACCTTAGGAATTAACCTAGACGGAGACCGTGTAGCCTTAGCCACTTACCAACTAAAAGGAGAAGCCCGTTACTGGTGGGACCTGATGGAGGCAACCCATGCCATAGCCACCATGACTTTTGCCGAGTTTGAAACTCTGTTTCTCGACAAGTACTTTCCCACACCCCTTCGCCTAGCCAAAGAACAAGAGTTCATGAATTTGAAACAAGGAACGATGACCGTTACCTAGTACGCGGCCAAATTTGAGGAATTATCCCGTTACGCCCCAACCGCGGTAGCAACTGAAGACAAGAAGGCAAAAAGGTTCGAGTGGGGGCTGACAACCGCCCGAAGGGCCGTGGTAGCTCAGGCTTTAACCACCTATGCTGGGGTGGTAAAGTGTGCGCTCCGGCTAGAGAGCGAGGAGGCAGACTTTAAAACCAGCTGGAGGAAAGCGACCGGTAACACCGGCGGACCTATTTGAACCCAACCAACCAACGATAATCATGGACCCTACCCCACCAAACCCTTTACTCCGTTTCAAAACAACTAACCCTGGGAGACTACTACCCCCGGACCTGGCGAACCGCATAGAGGTGGTCAAGACATAGCAACAGTTCGGTGTTACAACTGTCAGGCTATGGGCCACATTAGGTGCAACTGCCCGAAGCCTCAAAGGAGGAGGGATGGGAACCTTGGGAATCAGAAAGCTCAACAAACTGGACAGGCCGGTTTTGTAAAGCAAAACCCTGGAGGCCCATCGCAACAACTGTAACAACTCTGATTTTTACTAAATAAAAATTTCGTTGTTAAATTCGAAAAGTCTTTAATTATTCTTGAATGGTTTATAAATCCCTTATAAAACCTTGAGTCATTCTCTAGTAATCCGTCATGATTAAGATTCTTCACTCCGGGCAATAAGGCCATTTTCTAAAGACAAGTATCTGGTATATTTTCCTAACTATTAAGATAAAGTCTTAGAATCACATTTCTTGGCTAGAAATCCTACTTATCAAGCCTAGTTAGCTTCTAACCAATTATTGAGGAAACCTAACTACCAATTACACTCCTAGTTGAACCTTTTGAACCTTTCCAAACCCTAAAGGAACCCTTTGGACCAAAATCATCCTTGACCTTTACCCATTGGACAATAGGCTTTCCACCTAGGATATCTTATTAGATTTGTTCAAAGTACACTTATATAATTATATATAGGCTTATGTACACATGCTTGAAAGTATATACATATATTATTCTAGTATAATACTTTACTCCATTATCCATTGGTCCATAGAAGTTAGGGAAAATATCACCCATTGGTCAATACGATTAGTCTTGCTATCAAGTACAAGATCTATTAGTTTAATAGATTCACCATGTGTCAATATACTTATACATATATATTTTGCAAGCATAGTACTTTCCATCCTTGCCCATTGGATAATAAATATTAGGAGAATTGTTATTCATTGGATAATAAGGTCAAGTCAAGCCAAAGTACTAGGCTTTATTAGTTTATTTGCTTCCAAGATCTACCATGTGCCTAAATACTTACAGAATTAGATATGTACCATAAGAATATATTATCCTAGGATTCTCCTAGTTCTTTAATATAAAATTGTGTAAGGAACATGTGCCAATTTGACATTGTTTAATAGAGAATTTTGACTTGGAAGATCTAGTGAGGTCATGTTGTACCTATGTCCTTTGTATACTTTCACCTAATTCCAAATATATATATAATAAACAAGGGTGAGAGATAGGAGAGAGGGAGAGAAAGTCAAGAGAGGGAGAGGGAGAGGGAGAGGGAGAGGGACCGAGAGAGAGAGAGATAGGAGAGAGAGGGAGATTGATGTACAAGTACCCTAGATTTTCTTCTACCAAATCCTAGATATATATATACATATAAGTACTTGTACTTGTGGAGGAAGAGATATGGAAGATATGAGGTAGACATTGGAAGTACATGATCTTCTTACATCCTTACAACACAATCCATATACTTTCTCAAGTCAAACCACAATCCCTTGTCCTTACATATGTATATATATCCATTGTACTAGGAAGAGAAAGAGAGAGAGAGAGAGAAAGAGAGAGAGAGAGAGAGAGAGGCCGGGAGAGAGGGAGAGAGAAAGAGTGATGTGTGTGCATGTGTACTCACCTAATCTAGTCAACTTCTTTGGCCAACTCCTACCTCATCAAAGTACAACCAAATCTAGTCTTTCTTACACTTTCATATCCAAGCCAATCTCCTAAGTACTAGACAAGACTAGAAACCCATTAGAATAACCTAAACTTGTCCTAGAATGGAAGTAAAGAAAGGAGAAGATCTTTGTGTGCTTTCAAGGATTTAAGTGACAAGATATTGGAGCAAAATCCATTGGACAAAGAGGGAGAGAGAGGCCGGCCAAGAGGGAGGAGAGAGAGCCAAGGTTTTGCTTATAAATAGGACCCCATTCTCACCATTCAACACACACCTCTCAAACTTCAACACCTCTCATACTTCAACTTCTCTCTCTAGAAAGCTTAGTGTTCTTTGCTTGTTCTTGCTTGTTCTTGAAGTTCTTCCCAAGTTCTTCAAGAAACTCATCCAAGGCTGCCACTAAATCGCCACCCGACCACCCTTTCGATCCAAAAAGTTTAGTAGTGTTAGTCAAGATCTAGTTTCGAGAGAAACCTTTCTCTTTTGAAGCTACTGGAAGCTTACCGTAGGAAGTTACTTCGTCCGTTAGCCGACTTACTTTCCGTAGCCGCCCTACCGCCAAAAAGAATAGTAGATAGATCTTAACCTCTATCTCTAAGTATAGATATGTTGTTGAATCAAATGTAGATTATTCAATACACTCTAATTTTAAGTATAGATTTACGTATGATCATGTAGAATTTTCCTATATCTCCTAAACTTTAAGTATTCGTATTTTGATCTTAGAATGATTATGAGCATGTATATGTGGTTACTTGTCCTACTTGTTGCTGATAAAGTATAAGTGGTTTACCACTCCAAAGGTGTCCGTCCATGTGACACTATGCTTTACCTTGTATGATTAAATGTTGAGCATGATGATGATGTGATAAAATGAGCATGCTACTGATATAGAGTTGGATGATCATGCTAGTTTAGTTTCAAGATTACAATTGTAGACACCCTATTTTGGACTTTCCAGAATAGTTTATTTACGGTCTTTTGATTCCCCGATGATGATTAAGGTCAAGAACATTCCGAGTTTTGCTAATGAGTTTGAGCTTTGAGCGTCCTGAACCTCATCCGAACCCCTTCCAAACCCGTGTCGAACCCTCAGGCCAGAACCAAATGACCTCAGCAAAACCCTACTGGAGTACGCTGGTTCTTGACTAGCGTGCGCAGGAGGCCCTGCCACGTGTCACTCATCGCCGCTTACTGGCGCACGCCACTCAGAAAGGGGCGTACGCCAGTCAATTCCAGTCAAATCAACCTTTTTTAGCCGAACGCGCGGGAGTTTTGGTAGCCACCCGACGTCAGCCACAGTCCCCTGATGATTGCATCGGCCAGAACCGTCCCCCCCTCTCTCCTACATCTTCCATCAACTAGTCCCATGCATTAAATGCATGGGAGGCTCCTCTCCTTAACCCAACCAGCCCTTAACCCAACTGATCTCAGCCCTCCTTGGCCTATAAATACCCCTCCCTTTCACCCTTGCAAAGGGTTGGTTGGTTCACAAGGGTTAGCACCATTAAGAGCTCAAGTCTCCTTGTCCTCTTCCCCTTCATTCCCTCCTTTGCTTCCTTTCTCTTCCATAGAAAGAGCAAGTAAGGGAAATACTCACCTTAGTCCATAACACCCCTACATCCATCTCTCAAACCTCAAAATCCCAAGTTCAAGCCCAAGCTCTTCATCAAACTCACAAGCAAAAGGTATACCACCTTTGCTTTCTGTCTTCTGTTCTGACCCCTGAGGGGGGGCTAGCAGGGTCAAGGCTGGTAATCTATACCAGTCCTGGCCCTAATGCTGGCAAGGTTTCAAAACCGTATGCAGTGATCAGTGGCGCACGCCAGTAGTTTGAGCCGTACGCCAGTCATGGTAGTATGTGCAAAACTGGCGTGGGGATCATGGATCATTGTTTTATTGCTTTATTTATGTTCTGATCTCCCTGATGCATGCTAAAACCAGTCTTTTGCTTACTGTATTTTAGAACTGCTTTCTCTTCCATCTGTATCTTAGTGTAGTCTGGCCTCTGGGAGCCTTCTGGTCATGATCCAGAGCCCAGATGGTACAAAGCCAAAGCATTGGAGCAAAGTGATAACTGGCGTACGGCCATACACTACTGGCGTACGGTAGTAGTCTAGCATCCAATGGCTTGGCCCTTGCATGGATCCTCCATCCAGGCCTTTGATCATTCTCCCCTCACTGTTTAAGGGGTTTTCTGTTCATTTGGTGGCTTCTTAGCCCTTTGATCTCTCTGTAATAGTTTAGTAATCTATATCAACTGCGTGGTTTGTCCTGGGTGTGCACTGGTCCCTTCCAGAGCCCAGAGGGTTGATAACAGAAGCTGTGAATTTGAGTTTACCGGCGCACGCCAGTTGTGGTGTGGGGCACACAGGTCAGGGCTGCATGCAGTGGCTTAGCCAGTGCATGCAGACTTGCTTCTGTGTGCACCACTGCACAGTTAGTGTGCTCTAGTCTGTTCAAAATGTTCACAGTAGCTTGTTCTCAATCTATTTTATTTGCTTAGATCAAACATCTAACATCCATAAACATTTTGTCACATATTTGTACATAAACTGCAAACGTGTTACAGTTTTAATCCCCATTAACTGTTCCCCCGCCCTAACTGGCTAAGAAAATGATCAAATAAAGAGAGAAATGCAAACGTTTTATAAAATGCCTGAGTAGAGACCGATCTCCGGATTGGGCGAGAGGGGGTGCCATAAAACCCTTCCTCTCTCGTAACCTGGCTCCCGAACCCCAAATTTCAAAGGTGACGACGGACCAGTCTACAAGCCTTTTTCAAACTCAAACAAACGCAATCCAAACGTTTTCAAAAAGCACGGTTTCTTGGGTACTCTCCGCAAAACCCGAGTGGCGACTCTCTGATCTGCGAAGCGTTTTGCCGTGCTTTCCGCGAGATAGGGCGCACCCGGAATTTTTATGCCTAAAAGACATGGGAGTTTTTGGGGCGTGTGCCCACAACAATGAATGATTTATGATTTTGTCATAAGAAGTCCTGCCGCGGAGTCTATGCATGAGAATGAGACACGAGAATCGAGAAGGTTAGAGACATGACACCTAGGGTGTGTTTAAAGGCGTTGACTTGGTAAAATATTTTTGAAACTATATAATGACCAATGTGGTAGTCATTATGTTAGTTGTGTGTGTGTGCCAATGGGAACCCGGGACGGCGGAACCATTGTGAGGATACTCGGGAGACCGAAACGGCAGAACCGAGGTTGGGTGTGTGGCTTGGTTATCCGTGGAGAGGTGCCAATGCTAATGTGTGCCAATGGGAACCCGGGACGGCAGAACCATTGTGAGGATACTCGGGAACCCAGAACGGCGGAACCGAGGTTGGGTGTGTTAAATGTGATTTTCAAAATGTTAATTTGGTTATGAAAGTGGAAAATTTGTAACACTGTCTACGATGAGTCGCGTAGGAGAAACACAGAAAATCATGACACCAACAATAGAAAGATAGCGAATGTGGATGTGTCATTGCTAATTATGTTGTTGAATGAGCATGTGTAATTGTCTATATGCCTTTCTGTTATAAGTTAAGGGTTAGTGGGTACGGTCTATTCTATTGAGCTTTCGTAGCTCACGGTGTTGCCTTTGGTGACCCTGACATATTATATTGGTGGCGACGCCGGTATAGTGTGTCAGACCTTATAGATGAACAAGGTGAGCTGTATACTTTGGAGGCTTTTGGAGTCAAGTAGCTGGCCAGGATGGAAGAATAGGCGGAGCTGCAATTAGGAACCTTAGTACCCTCCCTTGATTGAATAAATGTACTCTTGTGAGCATAATGATGTAATAATGAGCCAGACTCTACTTAGTTTTATCAATAAAAATGTTTATTTAACGTACCCAAAATTGGGGGCGTTACAACTTGGTATCAAAGCTTTAGGTTCAAAACCTCAGCCATGGGTAGAATGGGTAGAACCATAAGATAGTTCGACTGTTGCACAAACCTAAATTGAGTTTAAGTTTACCGTCCCAAATTGGGTGGAATCCTGACAAAACAATCTTCGGATTGAAGCAAAGCGTAGAAATTGGTAGTACCACTGAGCTGGGAATTCCCGAACAATTAGATGATGACTTAAATCAAGAAACGGATGTGGAATTAGATAAATCCAAGTTCTTTAGTAGATTGCAAAACTCTGTCTTAAAACATTACTAATTGAGGTTTAAAACTCTTTCCTTGTAGATGAACACCTACTAAGCCAACCTACTAGCGGAGGCTCGCCAACTTAGAAGTACCGTGAGGTCAATGACAAACCAACTAGTGGGAGATCCCTATTTCCCCCACGTCTTTCCTTACGTACATGACTTCTATTAGGAGCATGGTGCCTTTCCACTTCCCGAAGATGTGGAGGAGGAGGATGACGACGAAGGAGCACCACCTGTCCTAGTCCAAATAGCACCCCCCGAGGATGTAGAATTCATAGTAGAGGGAGTCGAAGAAGATCCCGAAGTGAACCCCGAAGAAGACCCAGAGGGAGTCGAGGAGGATCTCGAGGAAGAAGATCCCGAGGAAGACCCTGAAGAGGACCCTGAGGAGTTCAACGACCCCCCAGTAAACGAAGCGGACTGGCAACATTTGATGCAAGCACTAGGTCCAGACTGGCAGTCAGACGACGAAGAACTAGAGATTTGGGAGGAGAATTCGGGGCGGGTTATGCCCGACTTCATGGACATATACTCTGACCCCGGCGATGTACCACCACCACCCGTTGAAACTGACATAGGTGCATATAGGGCTCAATTCCCGGAAATTTTCTAGACTAGAAGACTTAGCATGTAATTGAACTCCTGTTGTTATAGGAAGCTTAGGCTAGTAAAAGCCAACTATGTTGTACTCATTTCTGTTTCAATGAAACTCGTACTTTCCTTCATTAATGATTACTTTTATGTGTATACTTGTGTTTTATAAGTGATTACCTCTTTACACCGTTAAGTCTAATATATATTTCCCTTAAATGTTCTAGATGTCAAACAAGAAACAAGGAGGATGCCCACCTTTCACCCCAAAAGTCTTGGCCAACAATCGATCATTACTAGTACCCGAGTACACGGGACCAACACCCCCACCCGAAGACGACATGGAACTCTACGAAGTCTCGATCACTTGGGAGATGCCCTCGCCGACCATGCACCCCGAATACCTCCCACCCACTGAAACCCCTGCCCCACCGGTGGAGAACTTCGAGCAACCATTTAGTTTCCCTATGTTTGATATGGAGACTGACCCTGAGTTGGAAGCTGCACTGCTGGACCTTTCCCAATACCCCCTAGAACCATTAGAGGAACCACCCGTTCTAACAGAAGAGGAGCCGCGTGAACAGGGATGTAAAATCCTCGAGGAAGCCGAGACTAGAGGCGAAAGGGACTACAAAATATGGCTGAGGAAAAAATTATGGAATTGTCCTACTCTAGAGTAGTAGTATTAGAATAAGGTCCCAGAAGTCGTAGTGATCCACTAAGACCAAAAGGAACTATGTAGTAGGAGTATGTAGGACCGTTTCAACCTGTATTAGGAAGAATCTTATGTCTCTACTTGTCTTTTGTAGTAGAACTCTATGCTTGTGATGTAACCCTCTTTTATCTATGAAAAAGTTTGCTTTATTTAAAAGAGTACAGTTGCATCCTGCTTAAATTTACTGCTTTCGATTTTAGGAAGAAAACCAATTTCAAAAGAAAATCATTTAGTAGGCTTAAACCTCCCCCCTTGCAATTTTTACTCGTAGATGGTGAACCGACGCAATGGATTAGGAAACGAGGCCGGAGAATCCTCTAATACAAACCCCAACTTAACCCAAGTCATGCAAGCATTCGTGGCTGCTTTGAATGCCAACCGCCGAAACCAAAACTGTGATGATGAACCAATGACCCGAACCCGAGCAATGAACGAATTCTGTAAATGTCAACCCCCGACTTTCAACAGAGATACCAACCCCACCGTGGCTGAAACTTGGCTGAAAGAAGTCAAGGTGATCCTGGACACCTTGGAAATTACCCGCGACAGAGATCGTGTAGCCTTAGCCACGTACCAACTGAAAGGAGAAGCCCGTTATTGGTGGGATCTAATGGAGGCAACCCATGCCATAGCCCCCATGACCTTTGCCGAGTTCGAAACTCTATTCCTTGACAAATACTTTCCCACGCCGCTTCGCTTAGCCAAGGAGCATGAGTTCATGAACCTAAAACAAGGAACGATGACCGTTACCCAATACGCGGCCAAATTTGAAGAATTATTCCGTTATGCCCCAACCGCCGTGGCAACTGAAGACAAGAAAGCGAGAAGGTTCGAGTGGGGACTGACAACCGCTCGAAGGGCTGTAGTAGCTCAGGCTTTCACCACCTACGCTGGGGTGGTAAAGTGTGCACTCCGGCTAGAGAGCGAGGAGGCGGACTTTAAAACTCGCTGGAGGAAGGCGACCGACACTACTGGCGGACCGATCTGAACCCAACCGCCTAACAACAACCGTGGACCCTACCCTACTGGATCCTTTACCCCGTCCCAAAACACCTAACCTTGGAAGACTACCGCACCAGGACGTGGTGAACCGTAGAGGAACGGCAGAAACATAGCAATAGTTCAGTGCTTCAACTGTCAGGCTATGGGCCACTACAAGCGTGAATGTCCTCAACCCCTGAAGGAGAGGAATGGGAACTTCGGAAACTAGAAAGCTCAACAACCTGGACAGTCCGGTTTTGGGAAGCAAAACCTTGGAGGCCCACCGCAGCAGCAGAATGGGCAGGATAAGGGAAAGCAGCTCATGGGGAACCAGCAAAACACTGGAGGGCGTATCTTTGCACTGCAGACTGAGGAACAAGAGCAGGATCCCTCTGTGATCCAAGGTACGCTACTACTATATAGTACCTACATACAAGCCTTGTTTGACTCTGGTGCATCTCATTCATTCATCTCTACCGCCTGCGTAACTGCTCTTGCACTAGAAACAGAACCCCCCTAAGCACGAGTACAAAAGTAGCGTCACCATTGGGGGGTAGTATAACTGTTAGTCTAGTGTGTAGAGGGTGCGAGCTAGAAGTAGCCAACTTGCGACTGACCTGCAACCTCAGAGTAATTGACATGGCGGATTTCGACGTAATCTTGGGAATGGATTGGCTATCGGCACACCGAGCAGTCACAGATTGTCATCAGAAGACGGTGACGGCTTACACCCCAGAGGGAACTCGTTTCCATTTTAAGGGGGATAGACAAACGGCAAGTTCGATGATGAAAAGATCAAGGTGGCAGAATCAATTATTTGGATGGCTAGCCAGTCTCCAATTAGAAGAAGCCGAGAGAATGGAAGTGGGATTACCACACATCGTGTGTGAGTACACCGATGTATTCCCTGAAGAACTTCCTGGCTTACCACCTCGGAGAGAGATAGACTTCTCTATAGAGCTCCAGCCGGGAACAACACCCATCTCGATGGCACCATACCGTATGGCCCCTGCGGAACTGAAGGAACTCAAAACCCAATTGCAGGAGCTATTGGACAAAGGATTTATTAGGCCAAGTACGTCACCATGGGGAGCACCTGCACTGTTCGTGAAGAAGAAGGAAGGGACACTCCGACTATGCATCGACTACAGGAAGCTAAATCAAGTCACGATCAAGAACCGGTATCCATTGCCTAGGATTGACGACCTATTCGATCAATTGAGAGGGGCAACATGCTTCTCAAAAATTGATCTTCGATCGGGTTATCATCAGCTTAGAATCCGGGATGAAGACATCGCCAAGACAGCCTTCCGCACGAGATATGGACACTACGAGTTTATAGTAATGCCATTTGGGCTGACAAACGCTCCGGCAGTATTCATGTGTCTCATGAACAAAATCTTTCAACCCTACTTAGACAAGTTTGTAGTGGTGTTCATTGATGACATCTTGATATACTCTGCCAATAAGGAGGAGCACGAAGGACACCTTTGGATAGCACTACAAGTACTCCGAGATAACCAATTTTATGCCAAGGCAAGTAAATGTGAGTTTTGGCTAGAAGTGGTTAAGTTCTTGGGGCACGTAGTATCTAAGGATGGGATAGCGGTGGATGAGAGCAAAGTCAAAGCAGTGGTGAATTGGAAGCAGCCGACCTCAGTATTCGAAATTAGGAGTTTTCTAGGATTGGCTGGATACTACCGAAGATTTATACCAGACTTCTCCGCCCTCGCCAAGCCAATGACGAGACTGACTCAGAAAGAAGTGAAGCTGGATTGGAATGAAGCCTGTGAGAAATCCTTTCAAGAGTTGAAGAAGAGACTGACCAGTGCACCGATACTCATCATTCCCGAGCGAGGGGTAGATTATACAGTCTACTGCGACGTGTCGAGAGATGGTTTGGGATGCGTGCTGATGCAGAATGGAAAAGTGGTAGCCTACAGATCCCGACAACTTCAACCCCATGAGAGGAATTACCCCACCCACGACTTAGAATTGGCTGCAATAGTATTCGCCCTCAAAACCTGGCGTTACTATTTGTGGGGAGAACAATTCGAGGTCTTCACCGACCACAAGAGCCTCAAATATCTTTTCACTCTGAAGGAGTTGAATCTGAGGCAGCGACGCTGGATGGAATACTTGGAAGACTACAAGTTTACGTTACAGTATCATCCTGGCAAGGCTAACGTAGTGGCTGAAGCTCTAAGTCGGAAGGACAGGGCACAAAGAGTCAAAACAGCCATTAAGGAATGGGAGATGGTGGATACTCTCAACGAGTTCAACTTGCGACCATCATCAGAGGATGGGAATGCTTGATTGTATGCACTTGTTGCAGAACCGGCACTTCACCAAGAGATCCTACTAGCCCAAACTGTTGAACAAAATTGCGAGTTCATACGATCTCGAATCCAAGAAGGAAAGGCGCTACCGGGATGGACGATCGAGAAGGACAACAGCCTGAGATTCAAGGGAAAGGTATTCGTACCTAACATTGGAACCCTTCGAGGAGACGTACTCCGAGAAGCTCACCATTCGAACTTTGCAGTCCACCCTGGTGGTACAAAGATGTATCATGACTTGCGAAGAACGTACTGGTGGGAAGGAATGAAGAAAGACGTAGCCCGATTTGTGTCTACTTGTCTAGTATGTCAGCAAGTCAAAGCTGAACATCAAAAACCTGAAGGAGACCTTCAACCTTTACTAATTTTGACCTGGAAGTGGGAGCACATCTCAATGGATTTCGTGACCGGACTACCTAGATCCGCCAAGAACAACACAGCAATTTGGGTGATCGTGGACCGACTCACCAAATCTGTGCATTTTCTGCCCGTTAAGATGACGAAGAACGAGGAACAGCTGAGTCTATTATACATTCGAGAGATTGTACGGCTCCATGGAGTACCTATCTCGATTGTATCTGATAGGGACCCACGTTTCGTATCACATTTTTGGAAGGGATTGCAAAAGGCATTGGGAATGGATGTGAGACTTAGTACCGCCTTCCATCCACAGACAGATGGACAAACGGAGAGGGCAATACAGACTCTGGAGGACATGCTAAGAGCATGCGCCTTAGATTTCTCTAGAAACTGGGAGCAACACTTACCGTTGGTCGAGTTTGCCTACAACAATAGCTATCAAGGAAGTATCAAAATGGCACCATACGAAGCTTTATACGGATGACCCTGTCGATCCCCAGTCTGCTGGACAGATGCTGGAGAAACGGGATTGATTGGATCTGACATAGTACGAGAGACTACGGAGAAGGTCAAAGCTATCAGGCAAAGGATCCAGACAGCTCAAAGCCGACAAAAGAGTTATGTGGACAAGAGAAACCGACCGTTAACCTTTGAAGTGGGAGATCATGTATTCCTGAAGATCAGACCGAAAAAGGGAGTTATCAGATTTGGGAAAAAGGGAAAGTTATCCCCACGCTACATCGGACCCTTCGACATCGTGGAGAAAATCGGGAAGGTTGCGTATCGTCTAGCCCTGCTGCCACAGTTAGATAGAGTGCATAACATGTTTCACGTTTCCATGCTTCGCAAGTATCTTGCATTACCCACCCATGTTCTCAACTGGGAAGACGTCACCATCGAAGAAGACGCGACGTACGAAGAGGAACCAATAGAGATTCAAGACCGAAGCGAGAAGAAAATTTGGAACAAGACCATCAAACTAGTGCGAGTTTTATGGAGACACCGTGGAACCGAAGAGACCACATGGGAAAGGGAAGAAACCATGAGAGCAAATTATCCCCAACTATTCGAATCCGAGCGTGCACCTAATTTTGAGGACGAAGTTGTTTAAGGGGGATAGGTTGTAACAACTCTGATTTTTACTAAATAAAAATTTCGTTGTTAAATTCGAAAAGTCTTTAATTATTCTTGAATGGTTTATAAATCCCTTATAAAACCTTGAGTCATTCTCTAGTAATCCATCATGATTAAGATTCTTCACTCCGGGCAATAAGGCCATTTTCTAAAGACAAGTGTCTGGTATATTTTCCTAACTATTAAGATAAAGTCTTAGAATCACATTTCTTGGCTATAAATCCTACTTAACAAGCCTAGTTAGCTTCTAACCAATTCATTGAGGAAACCTAACTACCAATTACACTCCTAGTTGAACCTTTTGAACCTTTCCAAACCCTAAAGGAACCCTTTGGACCAAAATCATCCTTGACCTTTACCCATTGGACGATAAAAGTTAGGGAAATCTTTATCCATTGGACAATAGGCTTTCCACCTAGGATATCTTATTAGATTTGTTCAAAGTACACTTATATAATTATATATAGGCTTATGTACACATGCCTGAAAGTATATACATATATTATTCTAGTATAATACTTTACTCCATTATCCATTGGTCCATAGAAGTTAGGGAAAATATCACCCATTGGTCAATAGGATTAGTACAAGATCTATTAGTTTAATTGATTCACCATGTGTCAATATACTTATACATATATATTTTGCAAGCATAGTACTTTCCATCCTTGCCCATTGGATAATAAATGTTAGGAGAATTGTTATTCATTGGATAATAAGGTCAAGTCAAGCCAAAGTACTAGGCTTTATTAGTTTATTTGCTTCCTAGATCTACCATGTGCCTAAATACTTAAAGAATTAGATATGTACCATAAGAATATATTATCCTAGGATTCTCCTAGTTCTTTAATATAAAATTGTGTAAGGAACATGTGCCAATTTGACATTGTTTAATAGAGAATTTTGAATTGGAAGATCTAGTGAGGTCATGTTGTACCTATGTCCTTTGTATACTTTGACCTACTTCCATATATATATATAATAAACAAGGGTGAGAGATAGGAGAGAGAGATAGGGAGAGAGAGAGAGAAATCCAAGAGAGGGAGAGGGAGAGAGGCCGAGAGAGAGATAGGAGAGAGAGGGAGATTGATGTACAAGTACCCTAGATTTTCTTCTACCAAATCCTAGATACATATATACATATAAGTACTTGTACTTGTGGAGGAAGAGATATGGAAGATATGAGGTAGACATTGGAAGTACATGATCTTCTTACATCCTTACAACACAATCCTTATACTTTCTCAAGTCAAACCACTAACCCTTGTCCTTACATATGTATATATATCCATTGTACTAGGAAGAGAAAGAGAGAGAGAGAGAGAGGGAGAGAGAGAGGGAGGCCGGGAGAGAGGGAGAGAGAAAGAGTGATGTGTGTGAATGTGTACTCACCTAATCTAGTCAACTTCTTTGGCCAACTCCTACCTCATCAAAGTACAACCAAATCTAGTCTTTCTTACACTTTCATATCCAAGCCAATCTCCTAAGTACTAGACAAGACTAGAAACCCATTAGAATAACCTAAACTTGTCCTAGAATGGAAGTAAAGAAAGGAGAAGATCTTTGTGTGCTTTCAAGGATTGAAGTGACAAGATATTGGAGCAAAATCCATTGGACAAAGAGGGAGAGAGAGGCCGGCCAAGAGGGAGGAGAGAGAGCCAAGGTTTTGCCTATAAATAGGACCCCATTCTCACCATTCAACACACACCTCTCATACTTCAACTTCTCTCTCTAGAAAGCTTAGTGTTCTTAGCTTGTTCTTGATTGTTCTTGAAGTTCTTCCCAAGTTCTTCAAGAAACTCATCCAAGGCCGCCACTAAACCGCCACTCGACCACCCTTTCGATCCAAAAAGTTTAGTAGTGTTAGTCAAGATCTAGTTTCGAGAGAAACCTTTCTCTTTTGAAGCTACCGGAAGCTTACCGTAGGAAGTTACTCCGTCCGTTAGCCGACTTACTTTCCATAGCCGCCCTACCGCCAAGAAGAACAGTAGATAGATCTTAACCTCTATCTCTAAGTATAGATATGTTGTTGAATCAAATGTAGATTATTCAATACACTCTAATTTTAAGTATAGATTTACGTATGATCATGTAGAATTTTCCTATATCTCCTAAACTTTAAGTATTCGTATTTTGATCTTAGAATGATTATGAGCATGTATATGTGGTTACTTGTCCTACTTGTTGCTGATAAAGCATAAGTGGTTTACCACACCAAAGGTGTCCGTCCATGTGACACTATGCTTTACCTTGTATGATTAAATGTTGAGCATGATGATGTGATAAAATGAGCATGCTACTGATATAGAGTTGGATGATCATGCTAGTTTAGTTTCAAGATTACAATGAATGATTTATGATTTTGTCATATGAAGTCCTGCCGCGGAGTCTATGCATGAGAACGAGACACGAGAATCGAGAAAGTTAGAGACATGACACCTAGGGTGTGTTTAAAGGCGTTGACTTGGTAAAATATTTTTGAAACTACATAATGACCAATGTGGTAGTCATTATGTGAGTTATGTGTGTGTGTGTGTGCGCCAATGGGAACCCGGGACGGCGCAACCATTGTGAGGATACTTGGGAGACCGGAACGGTGGAACCGAGGTTGGGTGTGTGGCTTGGTTATCCGTGGAGAGGAGCCAATGCTAATGTGTGCCAATGGGAACCCGGTACGGCGGAACCATTGTGAGGATACTCGGGAACCCGGAACGGCGGAACCGAGGTTGGGTGTGTTAAATGTGATTTTCGAAATGTTGATTTGGTTATGAAAGTGGAAAATTTGTGACACTGTCTACGATGAGTCACGTAGGAGAAACACAGAAAATCATGACACCAACGATAGAAAGATAGCGAATGTGGATGTGTCATTTCTAATTATGTTGTTGAATGAGCATGTGTAATTGTCTATATGCCTTTTTGTTATAAGTTAAGGGTTAGTGGGTACGGTCTATTCTATTGAGCTTTCGTAGCTCACGGTGTTGCCTTTGGTGACCCTGACATATTATATTGGTGGCGACGCCGGTATAATGTGTCAGACCTTATAGATGAACAGGGTGAGTTGTATACTTTGGAGGCTTTTAGAGCCGAGGAGCTGGCCAGGATGGAAGAACAGGCGGAGCTGTAGTTAGGAACCTTAGTACCCTCCCTTGATTGAATAAATGTACTCTTGTGAACATAATGATGTAATAATGAGCCAGACTCTACTTAGTTTTATCAATAAAAATGTTTATTTAACGTACCCAAAATTGGGGGCGTTACAACAACAGAATGGGCAAAACGAGGGAAAGCAGCCCATGGGAAACCAGCCAAGCACTGGAGGGCGTATCTTCGCGCTACAGACCAAAGAACAGGAGCAGGATCCATCTGTGATCCAAGGTACGCCACTATTATATAGTACATGCGTACAAGCCTTGTGTGACTCTGGAGCATCGCAATCATATCTACTACCTGCATAACCACGCTAGCACTAGAAACAGAACCCCTCAGTACAAGTACGAATGTATCATCACCATTGGGGGAAAGAATAGCTGTTAGTCTAGTGTGTAGAGAGTGTGAACTAGTAGTAGCCAACCTGCGCCTGACCTGCGATCTTAGAGTGATCGACATGGCAAATTTTGACGTAGTCCTAGGGACGGACTGGCTATCGAGCGGTCATAGACTGCCATCAAAAGATAGTGACAGCTTTTACCCTAGAAGGGACTCGTGTCTATTTTTAAGGGGGATAGACAGACAACAAGTCTGACAACAAAAAGATCTAGGTGACAGAACCAACTGTTTGGATGGCTAGCTAGCCTCCAATTGGAAGAAGCCGATAGAATGGAAGTGGTATTACCACACATCGTGTGCGAATACACCGATGTTTCCCTGAAGAACTTCCTGGCTTACCACCCCAAAGGAGAGAGAGAATTCTCTATAGAACTCCAACCGAGAACGGCACCAATCTCTATGGCCCCGTACCGAATGGCCCCTCTAGAACTAAGGAGCTCAAGACCCAATTGCAAGAGCAATTAGGCAAAGGGTTTATCTGGCCAAGTACGTCACCATGGGGAGCACCTGCACTATTTATGAAGAAGAAGGACGTAGCCCAATTTGTGTCTACTTGTCTAGTATGTCAGCAAGTCAAGGCTGAACACCAGAAACCTGGAGGAGACCTTCAAACCCTGAAATTCCTACTGGAAGTCGACGCTAACAAGGACTTGTTTTCCCTTACTGGAATGGTTCTTTCAGTGCCGTTGTTAAAACTTTTAGAATATCATTAAGCCTGCTTGCTAACCTTCGATTCTTCCCGGATGAGGATAGAGTACTTAGGCTTCACAATTTTGAATTGATTCTGCTCAAGTTGATCCGTTGTTTTAGAAAATGGGTCTAAAATTGTTAGACGGAGTAGCATGCTGATTTGACAGGGAAGTACTAAGGAAACGTTTGTAGGGAACGAGTCCGCATGATGATTTTATAGAAGTTTGGCATTGGTGTTTAAGAGGGAAACTATATCAAAGGTTGACAACAAGGCAAATTGTTCGATGGCTGAAGCAACTTCAAGGCAAGTGATGAGGCTTAATTCGATTAACAATGTATAGAAGATTGTGAGAGATGCCCAAAATGCTTCTAGGAGCATTTAGGATATGGCCGCGTGGTACCAAACCGTTTTAGTCATACTTGACCTACAGTAGAATTTCCTTTGTTCCTTGACATCCCCTCTCACTATTCAATCTTACTAAATCCTTAAAAAGATCGCTCTTAAACCTACCGTCACTCTAGGAGAAGGAATAGCAGTCGACATCGTCTACGAAAGTTACGAGATGGCAATATCCAAACGACGAAGATGATTACCTCAACGTCACGCTAGCAAGGGATTGATGGTGACTTGTTTCTATTTTAAGGGGGATAGACAATGATTCAAGGACCAGTGTAGCGACTAAGTCGAATCCGTAGCCACGAACCAATTTCGAGGACGAGATTATTTTAAGGGGGATAGGTTGTAATAACCCTGATTTTTGGTAATTAAAAATTTTGTTAAAAATTTGAATTTTAAAATTTCTTTTTAATAATCCGTCATAATTAGATTTGAGACTTCCAAAATTAGATTTTCTTCACTCCGAGCAATCTAGTCATTTTCTAAAGACAAGTGTGCTAGAGTATTTTCCTAATAATTGAGAAGAAGTCTTAGAACTATATTTCTTGGCTAGAAATCCTACTTGGCAAGTCTAGTTAGATTCCAAACAATCATTGAGAAAACTAACCTAGTTACTTTCTCCTAACCCTAATGAAACCTTTTGGACTTAGATTATTATTATTAGATACATACACACACATATATATATATATATATATATATATATATATATGCCTAGTCATACTTGTCATCCTTGATCTTTACCCATTGGACGATAAAAATTAGGGAAATCTTTATCCATTGGATAATAGGAAAACCTAGATTTCTACCAAGAGTACTATATTAGATTTGGTTAAAGGTACATATACATAGTTATATATAGTCATATATACACATGCCTAAAGTACATGTATATATTATTCAAGTATATATTATTTTGCTTCTTTAACCATTGGTCAATAAATGATAGGAGAAATATTACCCATTGGATAATAGAGTTAGTCTTTCAACAAGTACTAGGATTTATTAAATAAATCCATTCCTAGATTTCCCATGTGATTATATATATATATATATATATATTTATGTACCATAGATTTTGTACCTAGATTTTCAAAGTACCTATGTACTTTTATATACTTGGTCATACTTATATATATATATATATATGCGTTCTGTTCATATCCGGTCGCCCGGATTTTAGTATGGTCCGGATTTGTGCCTTAGCTCCCATTTCCCGATCGATTTACTATGATCCGAGCCGCTCAATGTGTTCAGAACGTGATTTTAAGGGTATCCGCGAGAAATCAGCAAAAAAAATGATCGGAAAGGGCTTGATCTGAGCAGTTTTTTTCTGAACCGTTCAATAAAAAAACTGCTCGGATCAATCCCTTCCCGAACATTTTTTTTGCTGATTTCTCGCGGGTACCCTTAAAAACACGTTCTGATCACATTGAGCGGCTCGGATCATCGCAAATCGATCGGGAAATGAAAAATCCGGACCATAAGAAAATCCGGGCGAGTGGATGTGAAAAGGACTGTATATATATGTACTTGCTTATATAGATATATATATATTATTTCAAAAGCACACATGTGCATATTGGTTTATTTTAATGGAAAATCTTTATACTTGAAATCTATTAGATTACCTAGTACTTTAAGTACATCCTTAAATATATATTACTTGTACCTAGAAGTATATGTATATGTACTAGTACTAGGGAGGGAGAGAGAGAGAGAGGGAGAGAGAGAGAGAGAGAGAGAGAGAGAGAGAGAGAGAGAGGGAGATTTGGAGAGATATGGGAGAGATTGGATTGGTACTTGTCTTGATTTTCTAAGATCTTTTCAACACATGCTTATATACTTCTTAAAGCAAACCTTTACCCATTGGACAGTAATTGTTAGGGAAAAATTTATCCCTTGGATAATAAGCCATGTTTTTGCTATAAATAGCACCTCATTCTTGCCATTCAACTCACACCTCTCATCCTTCAACTTCTCTCTCTAGAAAGCTTGTGTTTTGTTCTTGTTCTTTCTTGTTCTTGGTGTTCTTGAGTTCTTCAAGAAACTCATCCAAGACCGCCACTAAACCGCCACTCGACCACCCTCTCGATCCGAAAGTTGTAGTAGTATTAGTCAAGGTTTAGTTTTGAGAGAAACCTTCCTCTTTCGAAGCTACCAGAAGCTTACCGTAGGAAGTTACTCTATCCAATAGCCGAGTTACCTCCCGTAGCCAACCTATTGCCAAGAAGAACGGTAGATTTTTCCTATGCTTTCTAACTCTAAATATAAACATATGATATGCGTATGTTGAAATGAATGTAGACTTTCTCTATACTCCCTAACGCTAAGTATATTGTCTAATCATGTTGAATAATCGACTTTTACTACAATAAACACGTGTTGTTTTGAACTTCTCGAAAAGGAAAGAACGGATTTTTGAAAGATAAGAATTTAACACTTGATTAGAAGTATTCATATTTTGATCTTAAGGATGGTTATGAGCATGTAGACATGATTACTTGCCTTACTTGTTTGATGTGTGATAAAGCATAAGTGGTTTACCACTCCAAAGGTGTCCCGTCCATGTGGCACTATGTTTTACTTTGTGTGTTAAATGTTGAGCATGATGATGTGATAATATGAGCATGCTATCTAATATAGAGTTGAATGATCTTGCTAGTTTAGTTTCAAGATTTCAATGAATGATTTATGATTTTGTCATAAGAAGTCCTGCCGCGGAGTCTATACATGAAAACGTGACACAAGAATCGAGAAAATTAGAAACATGACACCTAGGGTGTGGTTAATGAAAAGATGTGTTTTGGAAAAAGGAAAGTGTTTGAAAATCACAATGTGGCCGGACTTGCCCATTGCGGGAACGACGTGTTTGAAAAAGAGAAATGTTTTTGGAAACCGCAATGTGGCCGGACGTGGTAGCCCATTGTGTGGTGTGTGTTTTTGTGTGAGTTCCAATGGAAATCTGTGGTGGCGAAACCATTGTGAGGATGTGTGTGTTCCAATGGAAATCCGTGGTCGCAGAACCATTGTGAGGATGTGTGTGTTCCAATGGAAATCTATGGTGGCAGAACCATTGTGAGGATGTGTGTGTTCCAATGGAAATCCGTGGTGGCGGAACCATTGTGAGGATGTGTGTGTTCCAATGGAATCTGGAACAGCAGAACCATTGTGAGGTTTGTGGCTTGGTTATCCGTGGAGAGGAGCCAATGCTATTGTGAGCCAATGGGAACCCGGTGCGGCGGAACCATTGTGAGGATACTCGGAAACCCGGAACGGCGGAACCGAGGTTGGGTGTGTTAAATGTGATTTTCAAAATGTTGATTTGGAAATAAAATGGTGACACGGTCTACGAAACGCTGCGTAGGAGAAACTCTGATGACACGGACACTTACGCTAGTCGAGTAATGAATGTGCATGTGTTATTGTACATCTCTAAATGTGAAGTTATTGAATGCATATGTGTTAGTTTGGATACTATCATGTATCATGGCTTATTGACTTACTACTTGTAAGGTAAGGGTTAGTGGGTATAGGTTTACTCTGCTGAGCTCTTGTAGCTCATGGTGTTACCTTTGGTGACCCTGACATATTATACTGGTGGTGACGCTGGTATAATGTGTCAGACTTTGTAGATGATCAAGATGAACAGTATGCCTTGAAGGCTTTTGGAGCTGAGGAGCTGGCTAGGATGGAAGAGCAGGCGGAGCTGTAGTTAGGAACCCTAGAACCCCTTCATTTGTGTAAATATTGAACTCTTGTGAGAGTTTTGTTATAATAACAAGCCAGACTCCATTTGATTTTATCAATAAAAATGTTTATTTAACGTACCCAAAAATCAGGGGCGTTACAGTTTTGTTGGCCTGTTGAGCGCGAGGCTGTGCACATGGCAAGGCCTGAGTGTAGAGTTGCTTAGAGATCTTCAAGAAGCTAGGTAAGGCTACAAATATGACGAGGCATGTGCATGGGGCTGGGAGATGCGAGTGCGAAGCCACTTTAATGCTGTTGACATGGTGCCAATTGGAGAGTTTGCTCAGGACTAGTTACGAGGCTATCTTCGAGCTTCTTTTGACTTGGCTTCGTTGGTCATGAAGCTTGATGTGGTGTGGACAACATGCCCTTAAAAAAGGATTCCGTTCCTTTCTAAAAGCAAGGCCCTTGGAATGAGGGAGTGCGAGCGCGAATGGCAAGCGCTTGGAATACAGAGTCGCCACTCGGATTTGAAGGTCTGACACCCGAGGAACTGTATTTCGAAGCACCTGTCGCGCTATTTGATTTGAAAAAGTGAAGGCACCAGTCCGTCATAACCATATCTGGGTTCGGGAGTCAGGTTACGAGAGGGGAAGGGTTTTAAGGCACCCCTCTCGCCCAATCCGGAGATCGGTCTCTACTTAGGCATTTTGAAAACATGGCGATTCTTCTTTTGTTAATCGATTTTTAGCCAGTTAGGGCGGGGGAACAGTTAATGGGGATTAAACTGTAACATGTTTGCAGGATGTGGTATATGGCATGCTCGCTTATTTAACAGTTAGTATAGGATGAAAACAGACTGCTGTGAGGATCTTAAACAGACTGGAAGGCCCCTGTCTTGGAGTGACATGCGCAGGAAGAAACCAACATGCACTGATCAAGTCACTGCATGCTGACCCAACCTGCACGCGCTACTACAAGACCTGCGCGCGCCAATAAGCCTAAGCCCACAGCTCTTATTCTCAACCCTCTGGGCTCTGGAGGACCAGTGCACACCCAGGACAAACCAAGTAGTTTATGGACAGTTGGTAGGCAGTTAATATACAGTTTAAAGGCTAAAAAGCCCTAAAAACTAACAAAGCACCCCATAAACAGTGTGGTGATAAAATAATGGCCAAAGACAGAGTTACCCATGCAAAGGCCACTCACTGGCCGGAGGTGGATCTGCGTGCGCGAATTGCGCCCTGGCGCGCGCGGTTATGAGCCAACCTTCCAGTGTTTGGTTTTGCTTATCCTGGACTCTGGGACAAGTCCAGAAAGATCCCAGGGGTACTCCACAGCAGCAAATATGCATATTGAAATAAAGCTAACATTTCTAACTAAGGAAAGCAGTACACTGGTTATTAGCATGCTTCACAGTGAGACATATGGAAAGTAATACATAAAATAGTTAGACACTGATCCCCAAACCAGTCCTGCGCGTGCAACCATTACTAGAGCGCGCGAATATGGGACTGGCGTGCGCCAGTTCTAACCATGCTCGGTCTTGAAACCTTGCCAGCTTTAGGTGTAGGATTAGTATTGATTACCAGCCTTGACCATGCCGGGGATCAGAACAAAGAGTAGAACCAAGGTAAGCTATACCTTTGGTTTATGAGTTTGAATGGTGTTTGAGCTTTGAGGTTTGAGGCTTGATTGAGGTGTTTAAGTGATAGAAGCAAAGAAACAAGGTGGCTTGTTGCTTGGAACTCAGGTTAGGGTTTGTATCCTTTTGTGCTTGATTTTTTGGTAACCCTTTGAAAGAGAACAATGAAGGCTATTTATAGGAGGAGATGGAGGTGAATCTGGTTGGTGCAAGGAGAGGAGCTCAGCCAGTCCACAAGGCTGGCTGAGGTTGCTTGGTGGTTAAGCTTACCAACCCATAAAGGTGATGGGGACAGGCTTTGACCGGCGCGCGCATAATGCGCTCTGGTGTGCGCGTGTTGCGCCCTGGCGTGCGTGGGTCAATGGTCAAGCTTTGACTGTTGACCACCACCTGTCCGTTTGACCTGCGCGTGGGGGTGTGGGTGTAGCGCGCGCATGCTCCAAACTAGTGCGCTCCGGTAGGGTTCTTGGCGTTAGGGTTTCAAAGGTTTTTCAAACACTCAAAGCTCAAATACTTATCATTCCCGGGGTGTTCTTGATCCGTTTCATCATCAGGGAATCAAATACCGTAAGTAAACTAATCTGGAAGCCCAGATTGGGTTGTCTACAGTAGCCCCTATTTGACGGTACTTGAAGCACCATTGACTTGGTACAAGTAACGTCAAAGATTTCTAGACACCCCTTAAGGCAATCCAGAACAGAACATACTAGCAAAGTAGACAAGCGAACTTAAGGAACTGTGGGCAGCATGCCCTGGAAATTCCGGTTTCCAAAATGCAAGGGCCCGGATCGAGGGAGCGCGAGCGCAGGTGGCAAGCGCTCGAAAATACAGAGTCGCCACTCGGGTTTTAAAGGTCCGAGACCCAAGGAACCGTATTTCGAAGCACCTGCCGCGCTGTTTGATTTGAAAAAGTTAAGGAACCAGTCCGTCATAACCATATCTGGGTTCGAGAGCCAGGTTACGAGAGGGGAAGGGTTTTATGGCACCCCTCTCGCCCAATCCGGAGATCGGTCTCTACTTAGGCATTTTGAAAACATTGCGATTCTTCTTTTATTAATCGATTTTAGCCAATTAGGGCGGGGGAACAGTTAATCGGGGATTAAAACTGTAACATGTTTGCAGGATGTGATCAAGTATAGCATGAATGGATGGAACGTTGGAAAATAAATGGGATAAAACCCAACACTGTGATTAAAACATCAAAAGAAGAAACCAGTATGCACTGATCAAGTCAATGCATGCTGACCAAACCTGCGCACGCTACTACGAGACCTGCGCACGCCAGTAAGCCTAAGCCCACAGCTCTTATTCTCAAACCCTTTGGGCTCTGGAAGGACCAGTGCACACCCAGGACAAACCAAGCTGTTTAAAACTCTCTGGGCTCTGGAAGGACCAGTGCACACCCAGGACAAACCAAGCTGTTTAAAACTCTCTGGGCTCTGGAAGGACCAGTGCACACCCAGGACAAACCAAGCAGTTTATGCAGTCATAATGTACAGTTTAAAGGCTGAAAAGCCTAATAAATAAACAAAAACACCCCATAAATAGTGTGGGGAAAAAATAATAGCCTAAAATCAAGTTAAATATGCAAGGTCAGCAACTGATCGGGAACAGAATGGAACCGTCACGCGAGGGTTCCGAACAGTCGCGCGACGGTGCGCCCGGGCGCGCGATGGTTGCGCCCTGGCGCGCGACGATTGCGCCCTGGTCAAATGGAGCGTTGACCATCGCGCGATGGTTTGGGTGCAGCGCGCGCGGGTTCAAGCCAACTTTCCAGTGTCTGGTTTTACTCATCCTGGGTTCTGAGACAGGTCCAGAATGATCCCAGGAGTATTCCAACAGAACAGAAATGAATATTGAAATGCAAGCTAGCGATTTAAGCTCTAAGAATAGCAATAAACTGGTTTTAACATGCATCAACAGTGAGCTAATACTTAAAAGACTTGAAAGTGACTATGAATACAACAAGAAATTTAAAGACCAGCATCCCTTCCCCACGTGGTCCATTCTCATGCAGACAGGACTGTCGCGCGAGTATTCTGGACCATCGCGCGAGGATTGGATTGGCCACAGTTTTTGAAACCTTGCTAGCTTTAGGGCCAGGACTGGTATTGATTACCAGCCTTGACCCTGCCAGCCCCCCTCAGGGATCAGAACAGAGAGCAGAATAAAGGTAAGATATACCTTTGAATTTTGAGGTTTGAAAAGTGTTTGAGCTTTGAGTTTGAGATTGGGTTTGAGGTTTGATTGAAATGTGAAAATGGGGAGGAAGAACAAGCTTCGTTCTTAGATGCTAGGTTGGAAACCAAATGTTGCACTTGCTAATGGAGGAGAGATAAACAAAGGGTTAGGGTTAGAACATTTGTGCTTTGAATTTTTTGGAACCCTTGTAACTTCCTTCTCCTTCTTTCTTTCTTTTCTTTTTTTGTGAACACTTTAATGGAAGAACCAAAGGGGGTATATATAGGAGGAGAGGTGGGAATGGTGTATGGAGGAGAAAGAACCAACTAAGAAGGGTTGGTTTTGCTTTGGTGGCCAAATTGCGTCCTTTGGAAAGGTAAGGTGAAGCAAACAAAGGAGTTCAGCCAGTCCACAAGGTCTGGCTGGGGGTGGCACTCGTGGCCAAGTTCCTGCCACTGGAAAAGTAGGTGGGGACCCAACCATCGCGCGGTGGTTCCAAACTGTCGCGCGAGGGTCAACGGTCAAACTTTGTCCACCTGGCAGTTTGACCATCGCGCGAGGGTTCTAGTCTGTCGCGCGACGGTGCGCCCGGGCGCGCGATGGTTGCGCCCTGGCGCGCGATGATTGCGCCCTGGCACACAACGGTTGCGCCCTGGCGCGCGTCAATAGGGTTTTGGCTTTTGGAAGTGGCTTAAGACTAGGTTAGGTTCAAGGGTTTTGCAAACACTCAAAGCTCAAACACTCGACATTCCCGGGTTGTTCTTGATCCGTTTCATCATCGGGGAATCAAAAACCGTAAGTAAACTAATCTGGAAGCCCAGATTGGGGTGTCTACAGTAGCCCCCCTTTGATGGCACTTGGAGCACCATTGAATTGGTACAAGTGACGTCAAAGGTTTCTAAACACCCTTCAAGGCAATCCAGAGTAGATCATACTAGCAAAGTCGACAAGCATACTTACAGAACCTGATTGGTTGAATGGACGGACAGACCGTCGCTTGTTGATTGAATTTGGACAGGACAGGCTGTTGTTTGATTGAATTTGGGCAGGACAGGCTGTCGCTGCAGATGTTGACGGGACCGGCCGTCGTTGCTGGGGATCAAGCTATCCTCGGCACAAAGTATTCCAACAAACACGGGTAGGTCGTGTCAGGCAGGTTGAATTCCATCTGTTGGGAATCAGAGCCAATCTCCTTATCAAAGACCATCCGAGATAGAGCAATAAGCCTGCTGGAAGATGCACTTGTGGCTAGATTGAGGGTGATTGTCGTTCGGGACAGGCCAAGATGGACTCTCCTGGGGAACAATCAGTTGCGGATGAACGGACCATCGAACGATGTTCTGGTCGCTGTTTGTGGATTTGACAGGACCGGCTGTCGTGAGGGCAGACGGAGAGATCATTGTGCCGAGTGATCAAGCCGTTGGGGGAATTGACAGGATCAGCTGTCGGTGAAAGCGGACGGGGAGATCATTGTGCCGAGTGATCAAGCCGTTGGGAACTTGGACGGGAGGATCATCAGTATAAATGATCGAACCGTTGGGGTAATTGATAGGATCAGCTATCGGTGGAAGCGGACCAAACTGTTGAAGCCCGGATGGGAGGATCATCAGTATAAATGATCAAACTGTTGAAGCCCGGATGGGAGGATCATCAGTATAAATGATCAAACTGTTGAGGCCCGGATGGGAGGATCATCAGTATAAATGATCAAACTGTTGAAGCCCGGATGGGAGGATCATCAGTATAAATGATCAAACTGTTGAGGCCCGGATGGGAGGATCATCAGTATAACTGATCAAACTGTTGAAGCCCGGATGGGATGATCATCAGTATAAATGATCAAACTGTTGAAGCCCGGATGGGAGGATCATCAGTATAAATGATCAAACTGTTGAAGCCTGGACAGGACCGGCTGTCGTTGATTTGATCCAAGTAGCACAAACAGTGGATATCATGGATAGAAGCAAGGCAGACTACAGTTGGAGAGAAATTGGTGACAACTGCTGGGCTGTTTCGATACCGGGCAGGCTTGCTTTGTCGTTTTGATGGATTTTTCATGTGTTCAACATTTGATATATACACAATATGCAATGACATGTATAAAATATTGAAAATGTAGATGCAAGCTTAGGGCGGCTCCTAGAAGGACAACGATACCTAAGGACTACCACTGAGCCTCATCACTGTACTGTCTGTGCTTCTGAGATATGCACCCAGATAGATAGGCATTGAGTGGGCCAGCGTGCCCCAGTTGACATTTAGTAATGGAATTGGGCCTGCGCGCCCTTTCTTTGATGCTTCGGCAGGTGTGCCCCAGAGATGCTTCGCTTGGCCCTGGGCTGACATGCCCTATTGCTTCAAGAGATTCCGCTGCTTGCGGGTAGCAATGTAACAATCGCGTTTTCCAGTTTATTGACTCTCTTTTGCAAGTGTTGAAGAGAATGCGAAAACTAACCACTAATATCTAATTTGCATTGACAAGTGATTTGAATCGACACACAGACATGCGCACATATGTACAGACTCGCCTAGCTTGAATGAAAAGGGAGAAAGAGATCCAGGGTACAATGCGAACCCTTAGACACACGGAATTCAATGAAACTTTGGGCATTAATGTGCCAAAACTCACAACATTCATGAACAGGTGGAATGGACACTTACGAAAGGTGCAAAAGGTACAAAGACCTGTACAAACAAAATTGAGAAAAACACCTCGAAATGACAATTGATTGAAAAACTGGAAAAATGTCGCAAAAATGGACATAAGACGCAGATTATGACACGTATAGGCCCGGACTGAAACCGACACCCCCGTGCAGTCACATTAAGTCCATATGACTTGCACAGCATGACAAGACTTGGCAAAAGCCCCTAGAACGACATTCGAGGGTAGTAGCTAACTGTTACTGTCTGCTGCAAGAAGAGTGCGCAGGTTTGAGACCAACGCGTATCGCTTTGAACAAATGCGTTGCGGTAGCTTACACCAGACTTTGCTGAACTTAGAATAAACTGTGAGCTTGTTAAGGCCTCTAGCATTTCGTTCTGTTTTTGATGCTTCAATTATTTTTAAGACTTATGCTCAGCCTGTAAATTGAAGAAGCAGTTTGGTAATAAAATTGAAAGACGAAGGTTTTCCCCCTTCTGGTTCCTCCAATGAAGTTTGTCTTGATCTTCGATCCTCTTCGACCTTTGATGTGTACCAAAATGTCAACCACGGATCCAATTGATAGATTGTGACCGAGTCTCGAAGAGAGACTACCTATGTATCCCAAGCTAGGGAATCAGGTCAAAACGTAGTTCAGGCCACGGTTCGACAGAGTATGACCGAGTCCCAAAGAGAGACTGCCTACGTATCCCAAGCTAGGGAATCAGGTCAAAACGTAGTTCAGGCCAAGGGTTAACTCTCGAGTTTTTACCTCTCCTTTTACGCTCTAACTTTTGCCTAGTACCGCCCATTCAGGTTTTCGGTCTAGCGAGCTTTTGAATATTGCCTATTCATTTTTGCCTAAACCACCTTCATAGGTTTTGGTCTAGCAGGCTGCTCTAACTTTTGCTTGGAACTGCCCACCCTTGGGGTTTTCAGCCCAACGAGCTTCTCTCAGGGAAAAGTTGCTTTTGAATTGATCCAGATCGACCATGGTATTGAATTTGTTGCCGTTGAGGTCGAAGACCTTTGGCTACAGCCCCAAATAATATGGCTTTGATAACAAACAGTCAAGAGTGCTTCGGTTGGAAATGTCTTGCTCCGGACCGCTTTGTACACTTTCTCATTTGTACTTGGCGGAACGCCACTGTTATTGCTTTGAACATGGTACAAGGCCCGGAGCCTTCTGTGCTTCTGCTTTCTGGATTGGCACTAGGTAGCAGGGGATTGATACTTCTTTGTCTCAAAATCAAACGCGAGGCGTGACTTGGTAAGACCATGCCAAGACGTCTATGAATTCTTCGAGCCTGTCTGACCGGGCACAATGCTCCTCTGGGGGCGGCTTTGAACCAATTGAACCTTTCGGGAGGTTATACTTGTCTTTCAAGTTTATTTGAAATTACTTCTTCTTTTAATAGGCTGAGCATGCCTTTCGTCTTCCCTTTTGGCGAGGGAACGCATTTCCTTGGGAATGATCCCATCGAAATCTATCCCTTCGTCATTAGGGTTGACACAATTTATATAAAAGCTAGCGAAGCATGTAGAAGCAAGACGATGCATATCATAAAAACCCTCGGGATTTGCCAAGTACAACAGACTCGAAACTTGAAACAAAAGTTACGACGTGGAGGGCCAAGAGGCACAACCTCCGACTCAGAGCTAGACTTAGACAAACGCAAAAGATTCTGTGTCAGACTCAGACAAGACGCCAATGCAAACTAGACGCGGTTTTGAAAATGCAATTGTTAAAAAGCTACCCATAGCTTCCACAAAAAGAGGTAAGATCTAGCGGGTGTCAGGCCCAAACAACAGCACTTCGGCCTCCTCAGCTTCTTCGACCAAACCTACTCGGTGCTCTTTTGATCAATGGACCTCAGCTGGTCAGTCCACTCATTTGTAAGCCCCTCATCACTGTCAAACCAGATGTTGGCGGAGGAAGTCCCAATCACACAAACAGCAGCCAGCAGGCTGTCCTCGGGCTCAGACGGGATGGGTACAGTCGGCTTGGAGCTCGGGTTGATTTGAGTAGAGTTGATAGTTATCTGACCAACCAGAGGGTCAGACTCGTGTTGAGGCAAGGAGTCGGAAATGACGTTGGGCTTTGGTGGAACTTGAATCGTGCCATTGTCAATAAGATCTTGAATCTCGTGTCGGAGACGCAAGCAGTTATCAGTGAGATGGCCAGGCATTTGGTGGAAGGCACAGAAATGGTTGGCATTGTAGTTTGCTGGAAAGACTTTGGGTGGAGAAGTTGGGGTCAAAAGTTTGAGGTGCCCAGACTTGACGAGTTTCTCCATTACTGCAGATAGAGATACCTCTAAGACAGAGAAACTCCGGGGTTGTGTTCGAGATCGGAGGCTTTGAGCGCTTCGAATTTGGTTGATATCGGCTGTTGATGGAGGTGGAGTTGTGATGACACCACAATCGACAAGATCTTGAACGGCATGTCGAAGCCGAAAACAGGCATTGGTAGAATGGCCAGGCATTTGATGGTAGGTGCAATAAAGGTTATGCTTGAAATTGGGTGATGGATTTTTGGGTAGAGGAGTTGGATCGAGGGGCTTGATGGAACCAGCATCGAGCAGTTTCTCATAAATTGAGACCAAAGGCGCAGAGAAGCACGAGAAAGTCCTCGGTGGGTTCCGGCGAGTGAATTGAGAGTTCAAAGCAGGACTCTTGTTTGCTTGGCTGTTGCAACACATTGCCCCATCAACTGGATGCATTCTTTTGCCTTCGGGGCTGAATTCATCACTAAGCATGTCCTTCCCCTTGGCAGTGGTTGTGAATAAGGATCGAGCATCCTCCTTTGGGTAGGTCCTGGCCTCATGAAACTCAGCCAGGTCTTTGAATATGTCCTTTGTGCACAGCTTGATTCCGACTGTAGGAGTGTGGCAGGCTTGAGAAGGTTCTGTGACTAGCCCCATATCTGGCTGTGGGGGTAAAAAGGCCAACCAGTCCCTGGATCATAATCATTTGTTTGTCCATCTTGTGACTCAATTCCTCTACAGCTTTCCTGAGCTCAGCCAGCTCCATTTGTTTTGTCATTCTGAATTGATGAACAGGGTAGGTGATATAACCTTGAAAGTGAAGGTGTAACAGCCCCGGCAGACTCTCCCAAGTAGGTTTGGCTCTTCTTTTCGGTATTCTCTGACGATGCAAAGGCCCGAAGCTTTGACAGTAAAGTAATGAAAGCTCAGTGACGCCCTTTCAGCAGTTTATTGAAAGAATTGAAAGAACGAAAATGCAGAGATCATCGTTGTCAGTGTCCTCCTAGACTCTAGAACTAGAGACAAGTCTGTCTCATAATGTTCGGATGCTACCAAAATCCTCAAATTTCTTTTCGAGGGTGTATCCTTTGAATAGATCAAACTGATCCTAAGAGATGTCAAAAACAGACTAAAACTTTGGCTAGTCCCTTTTGAAGATTCAACTTTAAACTTGGAACAACTCGGTGTTGATGGCGTGACATCTTAACCTGGGTGGCGTGAGCGACAACGCGCTTTAGCCGGGGCGGTGTACGTGCGAAGCATGATAACCAAAATGACATCAATATCACGACATCAACACTTTGTGGTTCCTTATTGTCGGTTGAATCCGCAATCAGGCATGAGCCAAGGATTTAGTAAGGTTTGATTTCTCGAAGTCTCGCTGATTTAAGGACTTTTGAAAAACTAAAAACGTGCACCATCAAGATGCACGACTCTTCATCGGGCTATAGCAGCGTCCTAGTAAGCATAAGACAGACTCGAAAAAGTGACAATCCTAGAAGCCGCCCTAAACATGCTCCAACGCAGAACAGAATGTATGCATGTACAGTTCCAAAGACGAGTTTGCCTCACAAGTTTCAGACGTTGCCGGAATCCTCAGAATTCTTTTTGGCGATGCGTCCTTGAGTAGATCGACAGATCCTAAAAGATGTCAAAATAGACTAAATCTTTGGCTAGTCCCTTTTGAAGATTCAACTTTGAATTTGGAACAACCCGGTGTTGATGGCATGGCATATTAACCTTGAACACGGCGGTGTATAGTGACAACGCACTTCAACCTGGGTGGCGCCAGTGACACAGCATCACTACCTTGTTGTTCCTTATTGTCGGTTGAATCCTTAAACGGGCGTGAGCCAAGGACTTAGTAAATTTTGATTTCTCAAAGTTTCATTGAACTAAGGACTTTGCAATTGATAACGAACATTCGACAGAATGAACGACTCCTCATCGGGTTCAACAACGTCTTAGACAGCGTAAGACAAACTCGAAAGACAAAACAGTCTTGAGCATGCTCCTATGCAAAACAGAGTATGTACAGTTCATGCGATAGGAAAAGCAGTAACACATAGGCATTTACGGGGTTAGATGCAAGTAGATCCTAACCTGTGGGTACCTGTCCTAGTTTGGAGAGTTCTAGTGCTTTGTATATGCAAAGACCGGTTTTGGTTCGTAACGGGTTCCTCGGACTAGGGCCACAGATATACCTCCCGTTACCCGTATTTTTCGCAGAGTAACAGTCGAACGGTAGCATGACCCATCATCGTCGAAGGTTGTCGGTCATTCGGGGTCCCCGGGCTCCGGTAAACCGTGCCGGATTGCCAAAACGATCCAACGAGGCTTATCCCACATCGATGCAAATGAGATGCTAGAATTGATTAAGAGAAGAAGAATCGCAAAATCACAAAAAGCCTTTTCAAATTTGGCTCACTTTATTTAGTCCATCTTTAGAGGAAACTACGCAAGCGAACAATCGAAAAAGCCCCAGATTAGAATGGCCGGACACGAGGTCCTGTTAAATCACCATTCCAACCTTCGGCAGCGCGAAACTAACCATTTTGACAGACTTTTAAGGGATTGTTCACAAGTGTATTAAACTCTAAGTGTGGATCAATATTAGTTCGATCATCCCCAGCAGAGTCGCCACTGTGGGCAGCATGCCCTGGAAATTCCGGTTTCCAAAATGCAAGGGCCCGGATCGAGGGAGAGCGAGCGCAGGTGGCAAGCGCTCGAAAATACAGAGTCGCCACTCGGGTTTTGAAGGTCCGACACCCAAGGAACCGTATTTCGAAGCACCTGCCGCGCTATTTGATTTGAAAAAGTTAAGGAACCAGTCCGTCATAACCATATCTAGGTTCAGGAGCCAGGTTACGAGAGGGGAAGGGTTTTATGGCACCCCTCTCGCCCAATCCGGAGATCGGTCTCTACTTAGGCGCGATTCTTCTTTTATTAATCGATTTTAGCCAATTAGGGCAGGGGAACAGTTACTCGGGGATTAAAACTGTAACATGTTTGCAGGATGTGATCAAGTATAGCATGAATGAGCAGTTAGTATAGGATGAGAACAGACTCCTGTGGGAGTTTAAACAGACAAAAAAGCTCCTGTCTTGGAGTGTCGTGCACAGGAAGAAACCAGTATGCACTGATCAAGTCAATGCATGCTGACCAAACCTGCGCACGCTACAACAAGACCTGCGCACGCCAGTAAGCCTAAGCCCACAGCTCTTATTCTCAAACCCTCTGGGCTCTGGAAGGACCAGTGCACACCCAGGACAAACCAAGCAGTTTAAAACTCTCTGGGCTCTGGAAGGACCAGTGCACACCCAGGACAAACCAAGCAGTTTATGCAGTCATAATGTACAGTTTAAAGGCTGAAAAGCCTAATAAATAAACAAAAACACCCCATAAACAGTGTGGGGACAAAATAATAGCCTAAAATCAAGTTAAATATGCAAGGCCAGCCACTGATCGGGAATAGAATGGAACCGTCGCGCGAGGGTTCCGAACAGTCGCGCGATGGTGCGCCCGGGCGCGCGATGGTTGCGCCCTGGCGCGCGACGATTGCCCCCTGGCGCACTGGTCAAATGGAGCGTTGACCATCGCGCGATGGTTTGGGTGCAGCGCGCGCGGGTTCGAGCCAACTTTCCAGTGTCTGGTTTTACTCATCCTAGGTTCTGAGACAGGTCCAGAATGATCCCAGGAGTATTCCAACAGAACAGAAATGAATATTGAAATGCGAGCTAGCGATTTAAGCTCTAAGAAAAGTAATAAACTGGTTTTAACATGCATCAACAGTGAGCTAATACTTAAAAGACTTGAAAGTGACTATGAATACAACAAGAAATTTAAAGACCAGCATCCCTTCCCCACGTGGTCCATTCTCATGCAGACAGGACTATCGCGCGAGTATTCGGGACCATCGCGCGAGGATTGGCTTGTCCACGGTTTTTGAAACCTTGCTAGCTTTAGGGTCAGGACTGGTATTGATTACCAGCCTTGACCCTGCCAGCCCCCCTTAGGGATCAGAACAGAGAGCAGAATAAAGGTAAGATATACCTTTGAATTTTGAGGTTTGAAAAGTGTTTGAGCTTTGAGTTTGAGATTGGGTTTGAGGTTTGATTGAAATGTGAAAATGGGGAGGAAGAACAAGCTTCGTTCTTAGATGCTAGGTTGGAAACCAAATGTTGCACTTGCTAATGGAGGAGAGATAAACAAAGGGTTAGGGTTAGAACATTTGTGCTTTGAATTTTTTGGAACCCTTGTAACTTCCTTCTCCTTCTTTCTTTCTTTTCTTTTTTTGTGAACACTTTAATGGAAGAACCAAAGGGGGTATAGATAGGAGGAGAGGTGGGAATGGTGTATGGAGGAGAAAGAACCAACTAAGAAGGGTTGGTTTTGCTTTGGTGGCCAAATTGCGTCCTTTGGAAAGGTAAGATGAAGCAAACAGAGGAGTTCAGCCAGTCCACGAGGTCTGGCTGGGGGTGGCACTCGTGGCCAAGTTCCTGCCACTGGAAAAGTAGGTGGGGACCCAACCATCGCGCGGTGGTTCCAAACTGTCGCGCGAGGGTCAACGGTCAAACTTTGTCCACTTGGCAGTTTGACCATCGCGCGATGGTTCTAGTCTGTCGCGCGACGGTGCGCCCGAGCGCGCGATGGTTGCGCCCTGGCGCGCGATGATTGCGCCCTGGCACACAACGGTTGCGCCCTGGCGCGCGTCAGTAGGGTTTTGGCTTTTGGAAGTGGCTTAAGACTAGGTTAGGTTCAAGGGTTTTGCAAACACTCAAAGCTCAAACACTCGACATTCCCGGAGTGTTCTTGATCCGTTTCATCATCGGGGAATCAAAAACCGTAAGTAAACTAATCTGGAAGCCCAGATTGGGGTGTCTACAGGAACCAGATTGGTTGAATGGACGGACGGACCATCGCTGAGGATGGAAGTAGAAGTGGACGATTGCATCGCCGCTTGTTGATCGAATTTGGACAGGACAGGTTGTCGCTGCAGATATGGACGGGACAGGCAGTCGTTGCTGGGGATCAAGCTATCCTCGGCACAAAGTATTCCAACAAACACGGGTAGGTCGTGTCAGGTAGGTTGAATTCCATCTGTTGGGAATCAGAGCCAATCTCCTTATCAAAGACCATCCGAGACAGAGCAATAAAGCTGCTGGAAGATGCACTTGCGGCTATATTGAAGAAGGTTGTTGTTCAAGACAGGCCAAGGCGGACTCTCATTGGGAACAATTAGTTGCGGATGAACAGGCCATCGGACGATATTCTGTTCGTCGTTGTGGACTGAATGGACGATGTGGCTAACCATCGTTGATGATATGGCTGACCATCGCTGAATGAACTGAAACAGACAATATGGCTGACAGTCGTTGATGATATGGCTGACCATCGTTGAATGACTGAGGTGGACGATATGGCTAACCGTTGTTGATGATATGGCTGTCCACCATTGAATGATTGAGACGGACGATATGGTTGACCGTCGTCGAATTGGAAGGGTGGATCACTATACAAAATGATCAAGCCACGGAAAATCGGACAGGACCGGCTGTCGTTGACTTAAGAGTGGCCGATCACTTTACAAAATGACCGAGCCATCGGAAATTGGACTGGACCGGCTGTCATTGATGGAAAGGGCGGATCACTATACAAAATGATCGAGCCATTGGAAATGGGACAGGACCGGCTGTCGTTGATTTGAAAGTGGCGGATCACCATACAAAATGACCGAGCCATAGGAAATGGGACAGGACCGACTGTCGTTGATGGAGACGGGCAGATCAGTGTGCAGAATGATCAAGCCGTTGAGAAATTTGACAGGACCGGCTGTCATTGATGGAGACGGGCAGATTAGTGTGCAGAATGATCAAGGCAGATTAGTGTGCAGAATGATCAAGCCGTTGACATGTATAATGGCGACCATTCTGGCAAACAAAACGTATAATGGCGACCATTCTGGCTACCTTCCTGCTTTCAACATTTAATAAACACAATACGCAATGACATGTATAATATATTGAAAATGCAGATGCAAGCTAAGGGCAGCTCCTAGGAGGACAATGACACCTAAGGACTACCACTGAGCCCCATTACTATACTATCTATTACTTCTGAGATGCGCACCCAGATAGACGCTGAACGAGCCAGTGTGTCCCAATTGATGCTTAGCAGTGGCATTGGGCTTGCGTGCCCTTTCCGCGATGCCCCATAGACATGCTTTGCTTGGCATTGGGCCGACGTGCCCTTGCTGCTTCAAGAGATTCCACTGCTTGTGGATAACTGATACTAGGGTAGCAATGTAAAAATTGTATTTTCCAGTTTATTGACTCTCTTTTGCAAGTGTTTAAGAGAATACAAAAACTAACCACTAATATCCAATTTGCATTGACAAGTGACCTGAATTGACACACAGACATGCGCACATGTACAGACTCGCCTAGCTCGAACGAAAAGGGAGAAAGAGTCCCAGGATACAATGCGAACCCTTAGACACACAGAATACAATGAAATTTTGGGTATTAAAGAGCCAAAACTCACAACATTCCCTTGACAAGTGAAACTGACACTTGCCTAAGGTGTAAGAGGTACAAAGACCTGTTCAAACGAAATCAGACCTGTAGGCAGGAACGTGGTGGTGGAGAGATTTTCCATGATATACGTCTGAGCGATGTGTCAACTAGCGTATCTGGCATCTTCCCGAGTTGTTAGGCCGGGATCGATAACTCATAGGTGGCTCAGGGGCGTCAGTGACTCGATCGCGCAGCTACCAAATTGAAGAAAAGCGAGGAGTGAAGCGTGTCCAGAAAAGGCTAAATCTGGTTCTGAGGCAAATGACTATAAGTTTTTGGATCGAAAAGCGAAGAGAATTAGATTCTGTCTATAGGGTTGCTCTTTGTCGAAGAGCAGGGGTAAAAGCATCCCGACATGACAATTGATTGAAAAACTGAAAAAATGTCGCAAAGATGGACATAAGACGCAGATAATGACTCGTATGGGCCCAGACGGAAACCGACACCCCCGTGCAGTCACATTAAGTCAAGATGACATGTACGGTATGACAAGACTTGGCAACAAGCCCCTTGAACGACATTCGAGGGCAGTAGCCGACTGCTACTGTCTACTGCAGGAATTGAATAAGCATGCGCAGGGTTAAGATCAATGCGCATCACTTTGAACAAACGCGCGTGACTACAAGTACGTTGTGGCTGCTCATACTGGACTTCGCTGAACTTAGAATAAGCTGTGAGCCGTTAGGCCTCGCAAGCATTTCGTTCTGTTTTTTATGCTTCAAATATTTTTAAGACTTATGCTCAGCCTTTATAATAGAAATAGTAGTTTGCAATAAAATTGAAAGACAAAAGGTTTTCCCCCTTCTGATTCTTTCATCGCAGCTTGACTTGATCTTCGATCCTCTTTGACCTTTGATGTGTACCAAAATGTCAACCATGGATCCAATTGATAAATTATGACCGAGTCTCAAAGAGAGACTGCCTACGTATCCCAAGCTAGGGAATCAGGTCAAAACGTAGTTCAGGCCAAGGGTTAACTCTTGAGTATTTACCTCTCCTTTTACGCTCTAACTTTTGCCTAATACCGCCCATTCGGGTCTTCAGTCTAGCGAGCTTTTTGAATATTGCCTATCCATTTTTGCCTAAACCGCCTTCATAGGTTTTCGGTCTAGCAGGCTGCTCTAACTTTTGCTTGGAACTGCCCACCCTTGGGGTTTTCAGCCCAACGAGCTTCTCTTAGGGGAAAGTTGCTTTTGAAATTGATCCAGGTTGACCCAGGGTATTGAATTTGTTGTCGTCGAGGTTGAAGACCTTTGGGTGCAGCCCCAGATACAATAGCTTTGATGACGCAGGGTCAAGAGTGTTCCGGTTGACATGCCTTGCTCCAGACCATTTTGTACACTTTCTCATTTGTGCTTGGCAGAATGCCGCTGTTGCTGCTTTGAACATGATGCAAGGCCCGGAGCCTTCTGTGCTTCTGCTTTTTGGATTGGCACCCGATAGCAGGGGGTTTGATGTTTCTTCGTCTCAGGATCAATGCGAGGCGTGACCTGATGAGATCACGCCAAGACGTCGATGAATTCTTCAAGCCTGTCTGACTGGGCACAATGCTCCTCTGGGAACAGCTTTGAACCAATTTGAACCATTCGGAGGTTATCCTTGTCTTTCAAGTTTATTGAAACTACTTCTTCTTTTAATAGGCTGAGCACGCCTTTCGTCTTCCCTTTTGACGAGGGAACATATTTCCTTGGGGATAATCCCATCGAAATCTATCACTTCGTCGCCAGGGTTGACACAATTTATTTAAAAGTCAGCGAAGAACTTAGAAGCAAGATAAAAGTCAGCGATCTGAGTCGGGGTTTGCCAAGTACATCAGACTCAAAACTTGAAACAAAAGCTACGACGTGGAGGGCCAAGAGGCACAACCTCCCACTCAGAGCTAGACTTAGACAAACGCAAAAGACTACGTGTCAGACTCAGACATATCGCCAATGCAAACTAGACATGGTTTTGAAAATGCAATCATTTAAAAAGCTACCCGTAGCTTCCACAAAAAGAGGTAGGATCCAGCGAGTGTTAGGCCCAAGAAATAGTACTTCGGCCTCCTCAGCTTCTTCAACCAAACCTACTCGGTGCTCCTTTGAACAATGGACCTCAGCCAAACAATCCTCTCCTTTGCAAGCCCCTCATCACTGTCAATCCAGGTGTTGGCAGAGAAAGTCTCGACTGCCCAACCTATAGCCATCATGTTAACCTCCGATTCGGACGGGATGGATACGATGGGTTTGGGTTGATGTGCTGGGACGATGTAGTGGCTAGGGTTGAATATGGTGGAGCTCGGGTTGATTTGAGTGGAGGTGATAGATACCTGACCAACCAGAGGGTTAGGCCTGTGTTGAGGCAAGGAGTTGGAAATGACGTTGGGCTTTGGTGGAACTTGCACCATGCCATCATCAATTAGATCTTGAATCTCATATCGAAGACAATAGCAATTATTAGTGTGATGGCCAGGCATTTGGTGGAAGGCACAGAAGAGGTTAGGATTGTAACCGGCAGGTAAGACTTTAGGTGGGGAAGTTGGGGTCAAAGGTTTGAGATGCCCAGACTTGACGAGTTTCTCCATCACTGCGGATAGAGATGCCTCGAAGGCAGAGAAACTTCGGGGTTGGGTTCGGGCTCGGAAGCTTTGAGCGTTTTGAACCTGATTGATATCGGCAGCACGATTGGAGTTGAAAGCTGGAGCATCGCTCCCACTTGTAGTTGTATTGGAGTAGTTGCTGTTACCAAACAACAAACTACTATTTTCCGAATAAGCCCTCGGCTTAGCTTTTTAAATGGAAGAAGAAGAAGACGCCCCTCTTGGCAGAACTCCAGTTTGCAGCGCATCCTCGATGGCTAGGCCAGAATCAAAGAAAGTCTCGAAGTTGGTAGATGCTTGAACCAACACGAGATGCTTAGCATAGTCGAGATGCAGGTTGCGGGAGATAATGCGGAGTTGATCTCTCTCGCTCGGGCGCTCAGTCATTAGAGCGGCTTTGGCTCTCCACCTTTTCACAAAGTTCGCAAAGGACTCCTTTGCCTCCATCTTCGTGGATTCCAACTCTCGAATAGTCATCTTGAGTTGAGCATTGTAGCTATACTACAAGACAAAGGCAGCCCCTATGTCTTCCCAAGTTCTTCTTTTGGCGATGTCGAGCGACAAAAACTAATGGAAGGCATGCCCAGAGAGAGTTTGAGGGAAGAGCTAAGACATGGCCTCACTTTCCACACCCAGCAGCTTCATGGCGGCACGGTAGCCATAGAGTTGAGTTCTGGGGTTACCACTCCCGTCGAACTTAACCAAGTCAGGCATCTTGAATCTATCAGGGAGCTTGGCATTGGGATACAGGCAGAGACTATCCAAGTCGATTCCCCCTGCACTAATCTTCTCGGATTTGGAGACTGCCTCCTCCAGCTTCACCATCTTGGCCATGAGAGCTGCCATATCCAGATTCAAAACAGGCCTGCCACCTGCCAGATTTGGGTTCGCAGCAGGTGCGCGAACCTCCCTAGGGTTGAGCTGAACAATGAGATGCCCCTCGTGATTCGGATCTGGGACCAAGACAGGTTGTTCCTGGTCGGCCTCATCGTCCTTGCCTTCCTCTTCGAGAGGAGGTGGAAGACGAGTGTAGATAAGGTCATTCAGACGGGCGATGGAAGCATCAGTCTGGATAGCCCTTTGCTGCATAGCGGTGATGCTATTCTGGAGGTTTGTGAGCATAGCCTCTAGAGTGAGCGGTTGATCTGCCATAGCTGACCTTGAAGATGTTGAAGAAGGGGAAGCCGACGGCGTGGCTCTTTGTAAAATCGATGGCGAACCTGACTGTAGGGCGGCCAAATGAACCTGGAGAAGCCTCCGTTGCAACTGACTAAGTTTCGAGCCTGACAAGTGTAGACACCCCAATTTGGCCTAACGATTATTTCAAGTCCCACCTTGGGACAATCCCGATGATGAAACGGATACAGTGATTGCAGATTGCTTCCTTGAGAACCTTAGGACTTTCGGTAAGAACTTTGAGCCACTTAGAGGACCCAATTCAGAGCCATACAGCCTTTCAGACAGAAATACAGAAGCCTAGGAGAATCCATCTGTCAGCCGTGACATCGATCCCACGGCCCTTACATCATTTCCTCACCCGAGCAACCTGTTGCTAGCAAAATCTCCCTGAGAGATCAATCCCTTGGCCACAAGATCCATCCTTCGGCCGAGACATCCATTACTCGGCCGTAGTATCCTTTACTCGGCCGCCAGATCGACCTTCTCCCAGACTCTGGAACGTGTTCTGTCAGACGTTTGATCTGATTACACTACCTTTCCGATGCGTTCGGGCTATGCTCAGAGATTACGACGTAGAGTTAGAGATGCATTGCAATTGCAATTGCCATCTCATGATTTGATTGGCCGGAGTGAGTCACCAATTGCCTATATAAAGGGCCTTTGGACTCTGAATAAACACACGAAATTGATACACTTCCACACTCTTTCAAGCCTCAAAGCTCTGCCAAAATACTCTCTCAATCCCATACTTCAAAAGCCCTAACCTCCCGAAGGAAGCCGTCAATCCGGCAATCAAACCCCGAAGTTCAAACCCTAACTCTAGGGTTTTCGATCAAGCAATCAGTCAATCACAATCAAATCCAAAGCAATCAAGCAACTGAGGGATCAAGGTGGTGAGGCCCAACGGCCTTTGGTTTGTCTTACCTACTGTATTTTCAATTAACCTTAGCGATTTGATCATCTATTAACGTTTCTGACTGGTGTGAGGAAGAACACCGACCGGGGTTTAGATCCCTCGGCCAGTACATTAAACCAGGAGGATCCCACGGCCGTGACATCCATTCACCGGCCGCGGGATCCACCTCCCTGGGACAATTTGTGTTGTTTTGCTTTCTAATGCATGCTTATTTATCGCACTGGCTCACCTTACTTACTGTTTAAAGGAATAAATAAACAGACTATGTGTTGGAATTAAACAAAGCATCTACACGTCTTATGTTGAATGATTATGGGCCAGTCTCACGACTGGGCAAAGAGGGGTGCCTAACACCTTCCCCTTATTGTACTTTTGGCTCCCGTATCCAGAATCTCTATTTATTTTCCCAGTTTTAATAAACTGGGTGGCGACTCTATTTGATGATAACCGTTATCATGTGGCGATGTTCCTAGCCATGGGAATGTCCATGATTTTGGTTTATGAAGCGAGCAACCAATCGAGCAAACAAACGTGATCAATCTGTATGGCGATGCCCCGTTTGGGAGGTGTCTACAGTTTTTGGCGACTCCGCTGGGGACTATGAGAGCCATAACCAAAAAGTTCAACATAAGACTAATACATGCCTTGTTTAATTCATCTATCATATGCATCGAGCGGGCAACCCGTTGAGTTCACCTGATATCCCGGCATGACACGGGCTATGTTGGGGGTTCCAGCAAACTCCACAGTCACTCGTACCTAGTGGTATATCAAAAGGGGAATCACCCAATCGCCGCCTATGATGGGCTGGTGAGAGGACTGGTGCCCTTTGACAACGGAGCACCCTGAAACTACCAAAACCTTGCATGCTTTAGAAAGCCATAGAACTTATCAAACTAAGACAGGAACCTACAGGCTAGGAACCTACTTGCATTCTACTTGCAAAAGTTCCTCCTCACACCTTGTACTATCTGTTGTTGTAATTAACTGTTTCTGTGCAGAAGGGTTGGGATTTTCAGCCCAAATCCTAACCCTACACAGGCAAAGTACTGACTTTCAGGTATTCTACTTTTCAAGCAGGCACAATAGGTAAACCAAAGAAGCAACCACAGCCAACTTTGTACTCTTATAACACCCGAAGCTACGCCAAACAAAGGTCTCTGCAACCTTCCCGTCTATCGTCCTTATCTGACAAAACACCCTCACCACAATAATTCCAACCATTGTCAGAAACTTCCCGGTCATCCCCTCAACGGACCCCGTCATTCACTAAATCTCAAGCTTCGTCAAGCAACCCTTCTACCTTCATGGCAGACAACGACGCCACTATTGCCGAGCTCCAAGCTCAAATCACTGCACTACTAGCAGAAAAGGCAGCCAGAGATGCTGAAGATGAGGAAAGATCAATGGAAGACGAGAACCCCCATAAAGTGATATTGGCAGAAAGTCCTGAGTTGACCAAGCAAGTCAAGGAAATCAAACAAGCCTTGGCTCGTTCGCAAGGGGACCAAATTCTGGATTTCGAAGGACTTTGCCTCTTCCCAGAATCCAAGCTGCCTGAGAATTTCAAGATGCCCAACATTGAGAAGTTCAATGGAACTGGCAACCCTACCAGTCATGGTCGCCATGTTATCAACACCCTGAAGCCGATGGGCTTGAACGACGAGCTCATCGCCCAGTTGTTCCAGCGAACTCTCACCGGAAGTGCTCTCGACTGGTTCCTCACTTTGGAGTTTCTACATTATCAAACTTGGCCAGAAATTGCCAATGCTTTTGTCAAGCAATATGCATACAACGTCCAAATTGAACTAACAATTCGAGACTTGGAAATGACCAAACAGGATTCCAATGAGGACTTTGCTACCTTTGTGGCAAGATGGAGGGAAAAGGCTGCCAAGATGAAGAACCGTCCCTCCGAGGAAGACCAAGTGAGGATAGTTGTCAAGAATTTGCAACCCAAATATCTCAGGCATATTTACACACAGGCTATCACCGATTTCAAGCGCTTGCATGCCACTGGGTTGCAAATCGAAGATGGAATCAAGCTAGGACTCATTGGGAAAGAAGAGGCCACTCCTCCACCTAAGAAAACCTTCTCTAGCCGTACATCTCACGCCTCCGTAAATGCCCTTGGCACATCTTTGTCTCAAGACCCTTTCCAAACTAGCCCATCCCGAAGCTCAAATCGACCTCGTCACAACTTTGATCCTCTCTATATGACCTTATCCCAAGCCTTGACCATCCTTAGCCGTCAAGGGCATCTTAAACCTCTAACAAGCCACTTCCTCCGCCGCCCTACGGTCCAAACCACGATCCAAACAAACAATGCGCCTACCACCAACACCCTGGGCACGAAACAGACAATTGCATGCGTCTTCGTCACGACATTCAAGACCTTATTGATAGTCGAACCATAAAACCACCAAAACCTGATGGGCAAGCCAACCCACTCCCTACTCATAATGCTGAGCCGCCACCTCGAAATATCAATCTCATAAATCTATCTCACAACCCCACATACAATCCCAGCCAATACATTGTCCAAGACAACCAAACCAAACCTACCTTAACCTTCCCCGAGGAGGACGAGTGTTTCATGATGGAGGAGGAGGAGGATAATGATTCCAATCAGTCAGAAGTAATCGACATTGATATGTCCGACGTAAGCAGCAAAGATCAGGCAGAGGAGGAAAGCTAAGGAAGTGGAAGGAACACTCTTGGGCAAAACACAATTTGGAGGATCTAGACATTCCATTTGTAGAAGATGACGAATGGCTTCGTATCTGGTTTGAGAATAAGAAGAAGGAAAAAGAAAGGGTTATCATGATGAGAAGGCACGCTCGCTTTGAGCCTGCCCAAATAGTGGTACACATCAACCGTCCCAAAATTCCAACACCACCCATTGTTTGGGAGACAATCAATCTCATTGAGAAAGTAGAGGAGTTTCAAATGCAACCATAGGTCAACCCTTACGACGAGTGTGATTATAGTCAATGGATAGAGGAAAGAGAAGATCTAGATTTCATGTGCACAGAACCCTATAAAACAGGGGAAAGCGACTTTGATGAAATGGAAGAAGAGTGCAATGATCCGCTCGATGAAACCTCCTTAGCATCGCTATTCAATCAGGAGGAAATAGCTGATAACCACGCAATCAATGAGGAAAGAGAAAGGGAGTTTCCTGCCGACACATCCATCTGGGGATTACTCATGGCTCAAGGAGGTAGCCATCGTGCAAAAGATGAACCCGGTTCAAAGGCTCTGTTTGGCAAGAAAGAGGGTGGGAAAGAGTACAAAGTTGCAAAAGACAAGGGAAATGACCCCAACATGCTGCAGTAGCTGAGAAGTCACAACATGGCAAATAAGAAACGTTAAAACATTGTTTTTGCTTTAAACAAACTAGAACGAGTTTTGGGCCCCTGTTTGGGCATTTTATTTCCGCAAAGAGAATTCCTTTTTCATCTTCCAGATTATGCTTATCTAAATCCAAATTTCTAAATTGCAATTGCCATGCGCTATACTCTTATTGCCAAAACAAAGGAAGAATTCGAAGGGATCAAAATCTTTATGTCCACGACAAAAGGAAGGAAAGGATGAACTCTAATTACTTAGGACTAGGTTTTTATCAAAACCCAGGAAGAAGACACTATCTCCGTGAGAACACTTAGGGTTAGCTTGCCCATTATGAAAGTACAAACGCAACAGGAGATTCATCTCCATCAGATTCCTCTCCAAAACACCAAAACCTTCTTGAGAGAAAAATGCTCGTTGGGTAAAATATACACCCAAGCAAAAGTAAGAGCAGAGCCTGCTAGGACAAAGAAAAAGCGAAAAACGCAGCCTAGGCAAAAGTTAAGGCATTCGAAGGAAAGCTCGCTAGGGATTCAACCTCTATCAGGTAACCTAGGCAAAACCTAGAGCATAAGAGAAAGGAAAAAAAAAACCAAGAGAGAAAACCCAACCCCAAAGGTGGTGATCTCGGAACTACGTGAAAGGCCTGATTCCCTGATTGGGATACGTAGGCAATCTCGCATCGAGATGCGGCCCAAACATTTGGAGAGAGGAAAACATCAACATGTTTGTACTCAATGATAGGCATAGCTAACCCTGCGTATTGAGCTCACAAAAGATGAGTTAGTCATTTTCCAAGGAATTGGTAAAAACAAAAGCACATAAGAATTATAGTTCATCCCCTCTAACCCACAAGTCGTCAACGCAATGGGTATGATACTTCAAAAAGACTCTTAAGTTTGGCAATCAGGCTATAAAGCATGGCAAAGGCAAGAGACAGAGAATCAAAGACTAAGCATAGGAAAGGATGTGAAACAGGATGCCACTTGGCTAAAGCAAAACCTATCTTCCCTGGGAAAATAGACGGGACGGCCGAACAATCGATACCTCGGCCGCAACAATAATCCTTCGGCCGAGTGATCGATTCTTCGGCCAAATATTTTCACACAAATTAACTGTCTATCAGCAAAAACTTGTTCAAAAAGCCATGTTCTGACTATCGCATGCAAACTCAAAAACATTTAGGGGCATTTCTCATTTCTCAAACAAAAACTTGTTTACAAAACCATCGTTGTGGTTGTTTTCACTATACAAATATAGTTTCTACCTATCTCCCACTAACTATGAACAGGAAAAAGAAAAAGCCCTAAATGCTAGGCGATATCTGAGAAGAAGGCGAAGGCTGCTCACTGGTCCTCACATTCCCCCCGCCAGCAGCCGGTGCTCTCTCAGCCTCAAGCTGCAGCCAAGGAAGATATAAACATTCAGACTCAAGGGATAATACACAGCAGATAAAGCTCATGAAGAAAGTCATACCTCGAGGATCCTACGGCGCTGTCTCCGAACCAAAACCTCTGTACTCTGATAAGCGCGAAGCCATTCCTGCACTATCTCGGCAGGCACCTGTGGAACGGTCAAGCATTACAAACATCTAAAGCAAGGATACAATGCGAAGTGATGAAAGCTAACATAGGAAGCTAAAAATACCTGTGAAGCCCCGACTGGCAAAGTATAGAGCGGGGTCGTGCAAGGAGTCAGCGTCAGGCGCTCCTCCTCCCCATCATCTGAGTGGAAGGAGACAAACAAAGGAGCCCGTGGCCAAACAGGAGGAGCCGCAACAGAAGGGGTCAAGAAAAGACGGCAGTACTCCGTATAGTCACCTGCCTGGAGGAATAAACCTGCCCAATCTCTGATCCGGGCATTCTTCAGATCTTCCTTCGACATCAAGGAAGTGGACCTCATAGATACTGGAGGAGAAGGGGGAACAAATCGAAGAGCCTCAACGCGTGGCCGCCACTAACTGGCCACTCGATCGCCTAAGTACCAGGCTCGGCAAAATGGACCCTCGAGCAAGCTACGGGTCCGGTCTAGGACTCTACAACGTGCAAGAGGGGCATCCTCTGGTACACCACCCCAGGGGTCAAACCGTACCTATAGAACAAGGACAAATCAGTCTCGACACAAGAATGTGAAAGTCTAAAGGACAAGAGGTACAAAGAAAAAGGTACCTGATCGACCGTCAGTCGATCCAAAACTCGCCGCCACTCAGGAAGGCTTAAAACTGGTGACCGTGGCTTCCGTTGCCCCATCAACCATCACTCGTAACGAGGCATGCAGTTCGCATCACCATGCCTGGTCTCAGGGGGAAACTGGAGAAGGTGCTCAAAAGCCCAGAGCTGAAAAGAAGGTTAACCAAAGCAAGTTCAGAACTAGAAAAAGCCAAGGTGAAAACAGAAGTACAAAGGAATGATACATACCTCAAGCACTCGAAAGTGACCACAAAGAATGGGACTCTTGTCCCGCGAGCAAGCTCCAAGACTGCCATACAAAGTGGCCAAAGCAGATGAGCCCCAGTCAAACTCCCGAATAGCTCCCAAGTGCTGCAGAGGAGCCAAAAACTGCGTGTGTACCGAACCATCCTTGTTGGCAAACAACGTTTGCCCAAGGAGGTAAAGAAGGAAAGCCCGCGTCAACTGCTCGGCACTCACCTGGGTCAGAATGTCAGCCACCATAAAAGTCTTGCTTAACCCAGCAAGATCGATATGACCCCGGGAACGAACAGGAGGCACCTTGCCTAGAAACCACCTCAAAGCACCTTCTCGCTCCCAAAGCCGGGGGTCAACTCGAAGAGCAACCTCGCCTATCCGCAGGCCAGTCAACAAAGAAAAGTCACCCGGAGTGATGGTCATCTCACCAGCAGCAGGAAAGTGGAAGGTATTGGTGGTATCCCACCACCTCTTAACTAGCGAGGTCATCAGTGACCAATCCATCTTCGGAAGATCGAGGCCCAGAACGAATGTCTCGAAGCCTACAGCACGTACTAGTTCCCGAGCCTGCTCTGGCAGCTTCAAGAACCATCTATGCACCTCCTTGCCTCCACCGCGAGCTTCCAGCCTCCTGTTTCTCTGCCAAAGACAAAAGGGAGTTAATCTCATGATTGCATAAACAAAGAAAATGCTAAGGGGCATCAAATTAACATCTAAAAGCATGCATTGCCTAGACAGGGGGCATAGTTATTTTAGTTTCCTTAAACAAAAATAAATTCAACCCAAACATGGGTTCCTCACATTCACGCTCCCAGCCAAAAGGGATTTTCGTCCCGCAAGCAAAAAAATTTTAAATGCAAGGATTTCCAAAACTCCGAACTAAAGTAAAACTTTCTACTTTTCAGGAAACTCACCGGCACGTTCAGAACGCTCAGGTGAAACTCAGGCTCTCGACGAACCACCTCGGCCTCTGGGCCACCAACAGGAGGACGGTACTGCAGGAAACCGCCATAACCCAGCCTTCGCGAAGGACGAATGTAGGTAGCAGCATCAAACAAACCGGGCTCCTCAATCGCCTCCTCATCGGAAGGCGGATACTCGCACCTACATGGAGGATGCGAGGACGAACCCGCGACACTTGAAGATGGCGTGGCCATCACGTCTGAACCAAAATGGGAGGAAAACCAACGGTTTCAAAACAACCAAAGCCAGCAGCAATGGCAAACAGCAGCGATGGGGATGATCGCCGGAGATGATGGTGGTCGACGGTAGTGGAGGAGGGCGGCGGCATACGGTGGTCGTCGGGCGAGAGGAACGGAGGAGAATGAGAGAGGAGGAGAAGAAGGGATTACATGGGCCATAAGATCGATTTAACTGAACTTAAATCGATTTCCTGACTTTTGGCGTTCTCACGGCCGAGACATCAATTCTTCAGCCGAGAGATCGATCTCCTGATAGCAGATTTTGCTCAGTACACTACTCAAGCCATCATGGATTCTAGGTCCTTAACCAATCATGTAGCCTTGGGGGCATCCCCGAGCCAACACAATGTGATCAAAATTAGCCTTGGGGGCATGCCCAAGCATCGAAGCTCTCTCTCCACAAACTGCTGGCCAAAACAAGTCAAAACACCCAGCAACTCTTCGCCCGTATTCATTATCAAAGAACTCAGCAGCTCCGTGCCCATGTTCACCCATACTCATTCACTCAGCGGCTCGAAGCCCATATCAGTTCAGCGGTCCTATACCTATCATTTCTACACAACTCAGCGGCTCTACGCCCTCATCTATCAACTCAGCGGCTCCAAGCCCACTGTTTCAACTGGCTCGAAGCCGTAAACAATCAGTTCTCAACGGCTCTAAGCCCACTACCTCAACTGGCTCAAAGCCATAACAACCATCCTAGCGGCTCCAAGCCCATTATCGACAGGCTCTACGCCTGTTATCACAACTCAGCAGCTCAAAGCCCATCATCTGAACTGGCTCGAAGCCATAACAGTCAACTCAGCGGCTCGAAGCCCATTACCTCAACAGGCTCGAAGCCTACGTCTACTATCACCTAGCGGCTTGAAGCCCTTTATCTCAGCAGCTCTGTGCTCGCTATCATGGCAACAGGCTCTACGCCTGTAATCACTCAACTCAGCGGCTCAAAGCCCATTATCTCAAATGGCTCCAAGCCATCACCTCAATAGGCTCGAAGCCTATGTTTACTATCTCAGCAGCTCTATGCTCGCTATCACAGCAACAGACTCTATGCCTGTTATCACAAACTCAAACGGCTCAAAGCCCACTATCTCAACTAGGCTCGAAGCCGTAAACAAGCAACAGGCTCTATGCCGCCCCAACAATCAAGACATCATTCTCAGGCTCTACGCCTGAATGCTCAAAAATCTAACATTTTTGAATGCTCAAACTCTACGCTTGGATGCCCAACCACTGTGTACTGGATGCTCAAGTTATACACTTGAATGCTCAAGCTCTACGCTTGGATGCCCAACCACTGAGTATTGGACGCTCAAAGCCTGTACTTTGAATGCTCGGATTCTGCCGTCCGAACGCTCGAGCTCTACGCTCTGAATGCTCAAGTCCGGAACTTGATAGAAGCTCTAAGCTTTAAAACAAACACACACGCACGGGCCCGTGCACATATTACATTATCACATCGAGTCTGCATCATCATATCTGTTCACATCTAACAACCATCATCACATAAATACACTCTGCATATCTTTCATGAAACAGGTCAACCCTGCAATCAACCGGCTCTATGCCTCGGTTTTATTGATCGGTTCAGCGCCTCAATCCTTTGGCTCCACGCCAACACTTATGATGAGAAAGCTCCGTGCACAGACCATCAGAATACAACCAGCTCTACGCTTCGGTTTATATCACGTCAAGCTCTAAGCTCCGACAACTCAGGCCCTCGCCTTAAGACTGCATGCAGGCTCCACGCCTCAAATCACTTCAGGCTCCATGCCTCAATTCCTTCACCTCAGGCTCTTGCCTTATGCCAGCTCCGCGCTTCGGTTCATCACGTCAAGCTCAAAGCTCTGACACCTCAGGCTCTCGCCTTATGATCAACACCAACTCCGCGCTTCGGTCCTATCCAATCTCCTCAGGCCTTCACCTCAAGACAACAGCCGGTACCGCACCTCGGTTCCATCACATCAGAAGCTATCACCTCAGGCTCTTGCCTTGTGACTACAACCGGCTCCGCGCCTCGGTTCCATTACGCCAGAAATCATCACGTCAAGCTCTAAGCTCCGACAACTCAGGCCCTCACCTCAAGACTGCAGCAGGCTCCACGCCTCAATTTAATCACCTCAAGCTCCACGCCTCAGTTCCTTCACCTCAGGCCCTTGCCTTATACCAGCTCCGCGCTTCGGTTCATTACGTCAAGCTCAAAGCTCTGACACCACAGGCTCTCATCCTGATCAATACCAGCTCCGCACTTCAGTCCCATCAAGCTATAAGCTCACCTTAGGCCTCCGCCTCATGACTACAACCGACTCCGTGCCTCGGTTCCCTCATCTCCAAAAGCTCCGTGCTCCAGTTACTGGCCCTGCGCCCCCCCTACATCTCAAAAGCAAACCGGCGTCCAACTCATCCCCAGCAGGTGGTTTGGATTCCACCCCACTACATCAATTCCTTCCAGCTCATTCGTAAGGATAGGCTACTCTACCGAGCTCCTTTCACTCAAAGTAAGGATGATCAAGAAAAGCAAACGCACCTGCAGTGTACTAATCTACCCCAAAATACTAAGGAAGCTCTACGCAAAAATTCCCCAGGCAGCCCTGCGCTCCTTCAACTATCTTCCGCCAAAACCCTGGCTCAGTCTAAGTACGTCACACTACGGCTTTTTAAGCCCAAAGGTACGTCTTCTGTCTCTAACCCTCCAAACTTTTTCTTTTCTTTATAGCCCGAACTACAATTGGTCTGAATTTCCCTTGTGGAATACGTAGGCAGCCTCCCGGCCCGACCATAACAAAACCTTTTTCGAAAACCCTTGGAATAGTGGTTGGACCAAATTGAGTTGTTTTTTACAGCTTTGACTCTTACTCAAACATGTCTCGCGATCCGTCTGAGTTCAGTCAAAGAGGGGCATCTGTAGACACCCCAATTTGGCCTAACGATTATTTCAAGTCCCACCTTGGGACAATCCCGATGATGAAACGGATACAGTGATTGCTGATTGCTTCCTTGAGAACCTTAGGACTTTCGGTAAGAACTTTGAGCCACTTAGAGGACCCAATTCAGAGCCATACAGCCTTTCAGACAGAAATACAGAAGCCTAGGAGAATCCATCTGTCGGCCGTGACATCGATCCCACGGCCCTTACATCATTTCCTCACCCGAGCAACCTGTTGCTAGCAAAATCTCCCTGAGAGATCAATCCCTCGGCCGCAAGATCCATCCTTCGGCCGAGACATCCATTACTCGGCCGCCAGATCGACCTTTTCCCAGACTCTGGAACGTGTTCTGTCAGACGTTTGATCCGATTACACTACATTTCCGATGCGTTCGGGCTACGCTCAGAGATTACGACGTAGAGTTAGAGATGCATTGCAATTGCAATTGACATCTCGTGATTTGATTGGCCGGAGTGAGTCACCAATTGCCTATATAAAGGGCCTTTGGACTCCGAATAAACACACGAAATTGATACACTTCCACACTCTTTCAAGCCTCAAAGCTCTGCTAAAATACTCTCTCAATCCCTACTTCAAAAGCCCTAACCTCCCGAAGGAAGCCGTCAATCCGGCAGTCAAATCCCGAAGTTCAAACCCTAACTCTATAAGAATTGTATTTTATGAAATATGCTCGTCTAGTTTGCAAGAGCACGCAACCTTCAACCAATACTCCCAAAGAAATAACGAAAACTTGGCGTTGACACACGATAGCAAACTCTAGAGAATTTGACGATAAAAACTAAACTTAAGGGCTTTTGACCGTAACTGAGTGTACTGTGCAGCTGGCAATGAGTGTCATGACCTGCGAGAACTGCTAGATTTACAAGAACGCCCTAGGCACGAAGACTGACATTCACTTGCACATGAAAATGACGACTTTGGGACGCTTAAATGACAAAAACTTGAAGTAAGAATGTTAACGCGCGTTTGATCATGCCACACAGTAATAAATGCACAACACGATCTACACGTGTCACCGGACTCAATCAAACACACCTAACGTGGAATTTGACACGTTTGCGGAATGAAAATCTTGGAAATTTTCGTATTTTCGAAGAAAATGGACGAATACACCAGAAAACACATGATGAAAACTGCTGTATCCCCAGAGTACATGCTGAGGACCTTCTAATCTAAGATGTGTGCATTTGCAAGGTTGAACTGAGGCTGAAAAATCTGGAATCAGAAGCTGCTGTAAACAGCAGCACTCTCGAGCGCTCGGGACTTCTGCTGTCTGCAGTCCCCTGTTGCTTGAAAGGTGTGCCGCAGGATGATGCCGAAAGGTAGCATGCTAAGCAGACAGGTTTGCTAAAGATGAAGGTGACCATAAGAGGTCGAGACTAGAAAGTGAGACCCGTGTTTCGACGTTCGACAACAACGATGGTATTTTCTTTTATTTTTATTTTTTTGGAAAAACAAAGGACATGTCTAAGTATCCCTTCTGCCTTACTGTTTTTGGTCAGTGGGCTGGTATTTTCAGGACCTTGGGATCTGGGACGGAATCTGTCTTCAGATGGAAGTTGGGTTTGAGCTGGAGTCAGGGCTTGCGTTGGAGCTGGCTTGAGGTTGACTTTGATCAGGGCTTGAGCTTTGAGGATGCATGCCCCAGTCTTAAGGTCGGCTGTACGTTTGCAGTGATTGATGGCATTGGGCTGATGTGCCCCAGTGAGTGACAGTCCTTTGTTCTGATCCTTTTCCCTGATTCCACTGATAGTTTCGGCAACCAATTTTGTCATGAGCAGAAGTGCGGGTTCTTCCATGCATTGGAGTTTCTCTCACAAGTTAGGACTTCAATGACCTTGTGTGAATTTGGACAAGGCCCAGATGACTCAAAGGACAAGAAAGACCCTTTATCAGAGGACTGACTCTTAACAAAGACCTTGACTGGATGAGGAGTTTGATTATTTTGAGGATTTAATGTTTGAAATTGTCATGATAAAATCAAGTTTTGATGATTTTCCCATTCGAGGCTTTTGAAATTGTTTTAGCAAAACACGAGGATTTTTATTAGGAATCATGCCCCAGGTTGCTGATGACAACCCATGGATTTAGAAAATGCCCCAGCTCGGATGTTACAGGATTCATGAAATGTCTTGGCGCTCCTTCTTGTTTTCTTCCATTGTCCAGGATTTTTGTTATCAAGTTGTGTTTTTCAATCTGACAGAACTTCATTCAGGTTGTAACGTGGCCAAGGTTTGGCTTAATAAAGAAAGGATAATAGGTTCAAAATTTTCATTTTCCTTGGGTTTCGAGAGCTAGTAGCCACCTTGAACATTTTCATGCACCTTTTGCTTTTGATGGGCGCCTTCTTTCACTTGCTTTGCTTCGCCTTTTGTTGTGCCCGATGCGTTTGGCATTTTCATTGATCTTGAACTTTCTCTGATTTTTCTTCAATGTTTTGCATCTCAATGTGCATATGCATTTGGCATTTTTGCGCTTTGAATTCTGACGCGCCGATGATGGTCAGGTGTTTGGCACATTTGTCCTCCTCATTTCACCCCAGTGTGGGGGATAGCTGCTTAACTGGGTTCTTTCAAAGAAATTGATTTAGGCTCAAGGGGGGGTATCAATGGATATATATCTTCAAGCGTGTGATAAAAGAAAAAGAATGCCTTTCTTCATTTTGAATTGCACAACTTGATAACTGGATCCTAGATGCAGGTTAAGGGATTTGTGTGCTCTAACTTTTGCCTAGATCATGTTTTGATGTTTTGATCTAGCGATCTTTTTTCTCTTCTCGGGCCAAGGCGTTGCTTCTTGACGGCGTCAGGGAGTGGTCCCATGAATTTCTTCTTCTCGCAAGGGCAAAATATCTCGTGTCTTAATCTCTCAATTGATGGTGAAAAACAATTCCAAGTTAAGGGATTATCACGAAACGCGAGTTTATTATCACAATTTCGACACGAGCTTAAGATATCAAAAGACGAGATGGACTGACAAAGGATTGACTTGAAAGATTGTGACCGAATCTTGGGATCGACTCGAATGAACATGACCGGGCCTCGGGATAAGGCTGCCTAGGTATCCTTCTTGCAAAGGAATCAGGTCATAACGTAGTTCAGGTTTACGAAACTGACCCTCTTTTTGGTTTTTCTCTCTCTCTTTTTTTTTTGTTACAAACTTGAAGACATACAGACACGAAAGCATGAAAGACCCAAAGTACAAACTGACTCGAAATTGAAAGACAAAGACTTGACTCAAAACTCAAAACTCAAAAGCTTTCCAAACTCGCGAGAAGTTCCATCCATGGATTGGCTGCACTACATTCGTCATTCTTCTTCAGATCAGAGGTCTGGCGTTGGGACGGTTCCAGTCCTTTCACACTATCTCAAGCATTATTCGGATTTTGATCCACCCTCAGATTCTGTGTCGGCTTGGAGCTTGTAGCTAAGGCACTGAGCATATTAGGGTTTGGAACAACGGGCTCTGGCAGCCAATTGTCGATAAAGCACTGAAGGGGATGGGTTTTGATGCCATTGCTGTTGATGGTTTGGTTGCTCAGCAATCGTCCAAAGGAACCATGTCCCATCAAGTCACTGACCTGGCCAACCTTGAACTCCTCAAAGGTCAGAGGATAATTTGCCACAGCAGAAATTGGGTTTGGAAGTGGAGGTGAGATGGTTCCATCATCGATGAGATCTTGGATTTTGTGGCGGAGACGGAAGCAGCTATTAGTGGCATGGCCGGTACATTGGTGAAAGGTACAATAGGCGTCTGGGTTGTGGGACGACGAGAGCTTCTGAGGTAGGGGAGCTGGAGGGAGTGGCTGGATGAGACCGGCTTCGAGGAGTCTCTCATAAACCAAAGACAAAGGGACAGGAAAGCGGGAGAGGAACCTTGGTGGGATTTTGCAGCTAGGTTGAGGGTTCATAGTGGTGCCAAGTGGGCTTCTGGCGAAGACACTGCTTGCTTTGACACTGCATGATGCTCTCTTGCCTTTGGGGTTCCGCACATCCTGCCTTTTAGCACTAGTTTTAGGCAAGGATCTAGTACCTTCCTTTGAGCGCTTCTTGGTGTCATGGAATTTGACTAAGTCTTTGAGCATGTGAGAGAGTTTCACTTCTGAGCGTGGCTCGATTCCTGCGGTTGGAGGGTGGTAGGTTTGCGGAGTTTCTTCGATCCTGGCCTTACCAACATTCAGTCCCAGATCTGGATTTGACATGACGGAGGTGAGAATGCCAATCAGCCCTTGCAATAGAGCCGTCTGCTCATCCATTTTCCGATTCATTTCCTCTACAGCCCTTTTCAGCTCAACCAGTTCTGCTTGCCCTGTCATCTTGAGGTAGTCGGAGAAAGTGGTATGGCTTTGTGTAGGATGGGTGGCCCAGTGCTGACAGTAAGTAAGAAAGCGAACTCAGACTGTGCCCCTGTTATGATTTATTGAAAAATGTGTATGAATAAAAGAATTGTTAATAACATGTTGTCATCGTCGACTCAAGGGATCCAACTTCACAGAAAGTTCCAACAGTCACGGGTAAGTCGGTGTCAGGCAGGTTAAATTCCGCACGTTGGGAATCAGAGCCAATCTCCTTATCTAAGACCATCCGAGACAGAGCAATAAGACTACCGGAAAATGCACTTAAGGCTAGACTGAACTAGAGGGAGCCGTTCGGGCACGGCGAACACCAGAGGTATCCCAAACTCCATGGATTTATGGTCTCCTAGACCCTGACTCAAGAAATGACATCCTATGAAGGATTGCCTTAGTCCTCAGAGATTCTTTTGAGGTGTATCCTTTTGTTCAGAATGACAAATTCTAAGAGATGTCAAAATGAACTAAGTATTCAACTAGTCCTCGTTCGAAGTTTCAATTTTGAACTTGGAATAACTTAGTATACATGACGTGATACCCCAACCATCGTGGTGTCAGTGACATGGTGCCATTAGCCAGAGTGGTGTAAGTAAAGTGGCATCACGGCATCGTTTCCTTTGTTATTACTTATTCTCCGTTGCAATTTCGATTAGGCATTAGTCAAGGACTTAGTATATTCTGATTTCCCAAAGTCTCCTTGTTCTAAGGACTCATGTAGTTTAGACAACGTACACCGGGGTGCACGACTCATCATCGGGCCAGGCAATCCTAAACAGGCTGTGCAAGCAAGCCTAAGAGTTCTATACACGATACGAAAGTGAACGGACGGCATGATGGCATGACATGAATGAGATGCAGAAAGCAGTAACATGTAGGCAGGATATAACATATAATCCTACCCTGCGGGTCCCTGTCCTAGTTTGGAAGGTTCTGTGGCTTGCTAAGCATGTACAACGGCCGGTTTTGGCTTGAAGAGGGTTCCCCGGACTAGAGTCAAAGTATACCTCCCACTATTGAGCGTACACCCAATAAAGGTACAAACGGTAGAGATGACTCATCACGGTTGAGGGTTGCTGAGCATTCCGAGATTCCCCATCACCGGCAAGCCGGGTAGGATTGCCGAAACACAACAGCGGGGTTACACAAGATATATACAAAAGATAGACAATGAAACAAAATCCGTTTTGAAAATCCCACAAACGTTTTTCAAGCTTGGCTCACAAGTTTAATTGATATTCAAGACAAGCGGGCCGTTTTATCAACAAACCAACTTTTTCTCAAGTATTAATTAAACTTCCCCAGCAGAGTCGCCACTGTGGGCTACCAGCCGGAAAAATATATTTCCGTTTTGAGAAAAATTTTGTTTGAAGAGTCGCCACCCGGATTTGTGGTATATCATCCGAGAAACCGTTTTGTTTGGAAAAATGATTGATTTGAAATTGAAAACCAGAGATCGTTTTGAGGGTTCGGAAGCCATGTTACGAAGGGGGAAGGGTTTTACGGTACCCCCCACGCCCGATTCCCGATTCGAAATCGGTCTCTACTAAACGTTTGTGGGATTTTTTAAAAGGGATTTTGTTTCTTTTTAACCAGCTAGCAAGTATCCACAGTAATATCATGTAGGAAGTGCATGCATGTGCATGTGTACAGGGGAGGATGGAATAGTCATGCAAAATGTGCAAGATGGCTGAACATGTAACACTGTTACTGGATTCACTCTCGAGCGCTCGGGAGTGGTCCCGAGCGCTTGGGAGTGTTGATACTCTCAACCTGCAAAACTTGTTAGTACAGACAGAATATAATGTAAAAAACTGGAAATTGAAATACTAATATGTACACTAATGGCTCAGCAGAGGACTTGAAAGACTGAGCTAAGCCTTCAATCTTTCAGATCATGCATCCCTGCCTCAACAAGGCTAGATCTACAAATTTAAAAGAGCAACAGGCTACACTTATACATGCAGAAACCAGAGAACACAGCAGACAGGGAAAATGGGATGCAATAACATGCATGCATTCCTGAGCGCTCGGGAATGGTTCGGAGCGCTTGGGAGTGAGCTACATGTCAGCTTGCTCTCAAACAGGAAATGGTACTGACTTAACATGCAAACACCCTTGTTTTGATATTTCCCAAGAGGAGAACATCTTTTAACTTTGGAAAAACCTTATTTTACATGAAAACTTGTAAGAAATGCTTCTGTTTTAGTGGAAAATGACTTTCTTGTGCATGCATGCCAAAATAAAACCATTTCACTTAAGAGTGCACCTCATCCCCAACCTACTATGTGACAAAGGACCATGCATGAAACTGGGAACATTCCCGAGCGCTCCAGAGAACTCTCGAGGGCTCCAGAGTGTTTCCAGTAAGGGTTTTGTGAAAACATTTTCTTGTACCCCATTGCTCTTGTTTTTACACTAGGGTCTCTCAACCATGCACCCAGTATGGAAGACTGGGTCAGGCTGAGAGACCCCCCTCAGAAGGGAAGAACAGCCTCTTTGGTTGTGATCAAAGGTAAAGATTTCTACCTTTTACTTGAACCTTGCCCCTTGGAATAGCTTTGAAAGGTGGATGCAGAGAGAAGAGTACAAGAAATTAGAAGCAGAGAGTGCTCTGGATTTCTTGCCCTTTTTCTTGGTGATTTCTAAAACCTTTGGAGTTTGGAAAGTGAGTTTGGAAGTTTTTGGTTTTTAGCAAGAGAGAGAAAGAGAGCAGAGAATGGGGTTCTCCAGGAGAAGAATTTCGTAGCCCCTTACCCTGAAACCAGACCCTCTTATTTATAGGCAAAATAACCTATAGTTTTGAAATCAAATGGTTTTTTGAATAAAACATTTTAAAATAGCAAAATCCTTGGCCTGAAGATCTCTGCCACCAGAGGTTGAGTGTTGACTGAACTATCAGCCGGCTCAAGATGGTGGTAATGATGAGTTGCATGGATAGTGGGTGAAATTGCCATCCATTGGGCAACACAATAGTCTCGAGCGCTCGGGATCAATCTCAAGCGCTTGGGACCTCACTCTCGAGTGCTCGAGAGTGAGCCAGGCTAGAGGTTTTGGAAAATGGTTTTGAGCGCTCAAGACTACTCCCAAGCGCTTGGAAATGCTTTTGACCATTTTTATTCCCTTTTCAAATCTTTCAAGGAGCAAAGTCTTGATCGGCGTGAGGCTTGTTTCAATCCAAAATCATCATCGGGGAGCCTCCGGGCCACAAATCAAGGAATTTTGACAAGTCCAAATTGGGGTATCTACAACAAGTTTGTAGTGGTGTTCATTGACGACATCTTGATATACTCTACCAATAAGGAGGAGCACGAGGAACACCTTCGGATAACGCTACAAGTACTCCGAGATAACCAACTTTATGCCAAGGCAAGTAAATGCAAGTTTTGGCTAGAAGTGGTTAAGTTCTTGGGGCACGTAGTATCCAAGGATGGAATAGCCGTGGATGAAAGTAAGGTTGAAGCAGTGCTAAATTGGAAGCAGCCAACCTCAGTGTTTGAAATCAGAAGTTTCCTAGGATTGGCTGGATACTACCGAAGATTCATACCAGACTTCTCGATTCTCGCCAAACCAATGACGAGACTCACTCAGAAAGGAGTAAAACTGGATTGGAATGAAGCCTGTGAGAAATCTTTTCAGGAGCTGAAAAGGAGGCTGACCAGTGCACCGATACTCATCATCCCCGAACGAGGCGTGGATTATACCGTCTATTGCGACGCATCGAGGGATGGCTTGGGCTGCGTGCTGATGCAGAATGGAAAGGTCGTAGCTTACGGATCACGACAACTCCGACCTCATGAGAAAAATTACCCTACTCATGACTTAGAATTGGCTGCAGTAGTATTCGCCCTCAAGACTTGGCGCTACTACCTGTGGGGAGAACAATTCGAGGTCTTTACCGACCACAAGAGCCTCAAGTACCTATTCACTCAGAAGGAGTTGAATCTGAGGCAACGCCACTAGATGGAGTACTTGGAAGATTACAAGTTCACACTGCAGTATCATCCTGGCAAGGCCAACGTGGTGGCTGACGCTCTAAGTCGAAAGGACAGAGCCCAGAAGATCAAAACCGCCATCAAGGAATGGGAAATGGTGGATACAATCAACGAATTCAACCTGAGGCCGTCATCAGAGAATGGGAACGCCCGACTGTATGCTCTCGTTGCAGAACCAGCACTACACCAAGAGATTTTACTAGCTCAAACCTCTGGACAAGATTGTGAGTTCATCCGGTACCGAATCCGAGAAGGAAAGGCGCTACCAGGATGGACGATCGAGGGAGACAATAGCCTGAGATTCAAGGGAAGGGTATTTGTACCTAATATCTGGACTCTTCGAGAAGCTGTACTCCGAGAAGCTCACCATTCAAACTTCGCAGTTCACCCTGGCGGTACAAAGATGTATCACGATTTGCGGAGGACATACTGGTGGGAAGGAATGAAGAAGGATGTGGCCCGATTTGTATCAACTTGCCTTGTATGTCAACAAGTCAAGGCCGAACATCAGAAACCCGAAGGAGACATTCAACCCTTGTCGATCCCAACATGGAAGTGGGAGCACATCTTGATGGATTTTGTAACTGGATTACCAAGATCTGCCAAATCCAACACTGCTATCTGGGTGATCGTGGACCGACTCACCAAATCCGCGCATTTTCTGCCTGTTAAGATGACAGAGAACGTGGAACAGTTGAGTCTGTTATATATTCGAGAGATTGTACGACTCCATGGAGTACCAATTGTAGACACCCCAATTTGGCCTAACGATTATTTCAAGTCCCACCTTGGGACAATCCCGATGATGAAATGGATACAGTGATTGCTGATTGCTTCCTTGAGACCCTTAGGACTTTCGGTAAGAACTTTGAGCCACTTAAAGGACCCAATTCAAAGCCATACAGCCTTTCAGACAGAAATACAGAAGCCTAGGAGAATCCATCTGTCGGCCGTGACATCGATCCCACGGCCTTAACATCATTTCCTCACCCGAGCAACCTGTTGCTAGCAAAATCTTCCTGAGAGATCAATCTCTCGGCCGCAAGATCTATCCTTCGGCCGAGACATCCATTCCTCGGCCGTGATATCCTTTACTCGGCCGCCAGATCGACCTTTTCCCAGACTCTGGAATGTGTTCTGTCAGACGTTTGATCCGATTACACTACCTTTTCGATGCGTTCGGGCTACGCTCAGAGATTACGACGTAGAGTTAGAGATGCATTGCAATTGCAATTGCCATCTCGTGATTTGATTGACCGGAGTGAGTCACCAATTGCCTATATAAAGGGCCTTTGGACTACGAAATTAAAGACACGAAATTCATAGAGTACACACTCTCTCAAGCCACGAAACCCTGCCAAAATACTCTCTCAAACCCACTCTTCTAAAGCCCTAACCTCCCGAAGGCAGCCGTCAATCCGGCGATGAAACCTCGAAGTTCAAACCCTAACCCTAGGGTTTTCAATCAAGCAATCAGTCAAATCACACCCAATCCGAAGCAATCAAGCAACTGAGGGATCAAGGTGGTGAAGCCCAACGGCCTCTGGTTTGTCTTATTTACTGTATTTCTAACTAACCGTAGCGTTTTGATTATCAGTTAATCTTTCTGTCTGGTGTGAGGAAGAACACCGACCGGGGCTTCGATCCCTCGGCCGGTACATCAAACCAGGAGGATCCCTCGGCCGTGACATCCATTCACCGGCCGCGGGATCCACCTCCCTGGGACATTTTGTTTGCTTTTCTGCTTTCTGATGCATGCTTATTTATCGCACTGGCTCACCTTGCTTACTGTTTAAAGGAATAAATAAACAGACTATGTGTTAGAATTAAACAAAGCGTCTACACTTCTTATGTTGAACGATTATGGGCCAGTCTCACGACTGGGCAAAGAGGGGTGCCTAACACCTTCCCTTATTGTACTTTTGGCTCCTGTATCCAGAATCTCTATCTGTTTTCCTAGTTTTAATAAACTAGGTGGCGACTCTGTTTTGATGATAACCGCCATCATGTGGCGATGTTCCTAGCCATGGGAATGTCCATGATTTTGGTTTACGAAGCAAGCAACCAATCGAGCAAACAAACGTGATCAATCTGTATGGCGATGCCCCGTTTGGGAGGTGTCTACAGTTTTTGGCGACTCTGCTGGGCATATGAGAGCCATAACCAAAAAGTTCAACATAAGACTAATACATGTCTTGTTTAATTCATTTATCATATGCATCAAGCGGGTAACCCGTTGAGTTCACCTGATATCCCGGCATGACACGGGCTATGTTGGGGGTTCCAGCAAACTCCACAGTCACTCGTACCTAGTGGTATATCAAAAAGGAAATCACCCAATCGCCGCCTATGATGGGCTGGTGAGAGGATTGGTGCCCTTTGACAACGGAGCACCCTGAGACTAACAAAACCTTGCATGCTTTGGAAAGCCATAGAACTTATCAAACTAAGACAGGAACCTACAAGCTAGGAACCTACTTGCATTCTACTTGCAAAAATTCTTCCTCACACCTTGTATCATTTGTTGTTGTATTAACTCTTCCTGTGCAGAAGGGTTGGGATTTTCAACCCAAATCCTAACCCTACACAGGCCGAATACTGACTTCCAGGTATTCTACTTTTCAAGCAGGCACAATAGGTAAATCAAAGAAGCAACCACAGCCAACTTTGTACTCTTATAACACCCGAAGCTACGCCAAACAAAGGTCTCTGCAACCCTCCCGTCTATCGTCCTCATCTGACAAAATACCCTCACCATAACAATTCCAACCGCTTTCAGAAACTTCCCGGTCATCCCCTCAACGGACTCCGTCATTTACTAAATCTCAAGCTTCGTCAAGCAACCCTCCTACCTTCATGGCAGACAACGACGCCACTATTGCCAACCTCCAAGCTCAAATCACTGCACTACTAGCAGAAAAGGCAGCTAGAGATGCTGAGGATGAGGAAAAATCAATGGAAGATGAGAATCCCCATAAAGTAGTGTTGGCAGAAATTCCCGAGTTGACCAAGCAAGTCAAGGAAATCAAACAGGCCTTGGCTCGTTCACAAGGGGACCAAATTTTGGATTTCGAGGGACTTTGCCTCTTCCCAGAATCCAAGCTGCCTGAGAATTTCAAGATGCCCAACATTGAGAAGTTCAATGGAACTGGCAACCCTACTAGTCATGTTCGCCATGTTATCAACACCCTGAAGCCGATGGGCTTAAATGACAAACTCATCGCTCAGTTGTTTCAACGAACTCTCACCGGAGGTGCTCTCGACTGGTTCCTCACTTTGGAGTTTGTACATTATCAAACCTGGCCAGAAATTGCCAATGCTTTCGTCAAGCAATATGCGTACAACGTCCAAATTGAACTAACAACTCGAGACTTGGAAATGACCAAACAAGATTCCAATGAGGACTTTGCTACCTTTGTGGCAAGATAGAGGGAAAAGGCTGCCAAAATGAAGAACCACCCCTCCGAGGAAGACCAAGTGAGGATAGTTGTCAAAAATTTGCAACCCAAATATCTCAGGCATATTTATACGCAGGCTATCACCGATTTCAAGCGCTTGCATGCCACTGGGTTGCAAATCGAAGACGGAATCAAGCTGGGACTCATTGGGAAAGAAGAGGCCACTCCTCCACCTAAGAAAACCTTCTCTAGCCGTACATCTCACGCCTCTGTGAATGCCCTTGGCACATCTTTGTCTCAAGACCCTTTCCAAACTAGCCCATCCCGAAGCTCAAATCGGCCCCGCCGCAACTTTGATCCTCTTTACATGACCTTGTCCTAAGCCCTGACCATTCTCAGCCGTCAAGGGCATCTCAAACCTCTAAACAAGCCACTTCCTCCGCCGCCCTACGGTCCAAACCATGATCCAAACAAACAATGCGCCTACCACCAACACCCTGGGCACGAAACAGACAATTGCATGCGTCTTCGTCACGACATTCAAGACCTTATTGATAGTCGAACCATAAAACCACCAAAACCTGATGGGCAAGCCAACCCACTCCCTATTCACAATGCTGAACCGCCACCTCAAAATATTAATCTCATAAATCTATCTCACAACCCCACATACAATCCCAGCCAATACATTGTCCAAGACAACCAAACTAAACCTACCTTAACCTTCCCCGAGGAGGACGAGTGTTTCATGATGGAGGAGGAGGAGGATAATGATTCTAATCAGTCAGAGGTAATCGACATTGATATTTCCGACATAAGCAGCAAAGATCAGGCAGAGGAGGAAAAGCTAAGGAAGTGGAATGAACACTCCTGGGCAAGACACAATTTGGAGGATCCAGACATTCCATTTGTAGAAGATGACGAATGGCTTCGTATCTGGTTTGAGAATAGGAAGAAGGAAAAAGAAAGGGTCATCATGATGAGAAGGCACGCTCGCTTCGAGCCTGCCCAAATAGTGGTACGCATCAACCGTCCCAAAATTCCAACACCGCCCATTGTTTGGGAGACAATCAATCTCATAGAAAAGGTAGAGGAGTTTCAAATGCAACCATGGGTCAACCTTTACGACGAGTGCGACTATAGTCAATGGACAGAGGAAAGAGAAGATCTGGATTTCATATGCACAGAACCCTATAAAACAGGGGAAAGATCTATCTTCTGGCCTCCTAATCAATTTCCTTCGACAAACATCAGATCATGCTCAGTGCACCAAATCAAGCCACTATAGACTTCTAAGTCCTTAACCAACCAAGTAGCCTTGGGGGTATCCCCAAGTCAATGCAACATGATCAAAACCAGCCTTGGGGGCATACCCAAGCATGAGGAAAATCTCTCTCCACAAACTGCTGGCCGGCAAAACGAGACACTCAGCAGCCCTGAGCTCAAACTTCAGCTGTTCTATGCCCGTATCCACTACCGAGGAAATAAGCAGCTTCGTGCCCATATCAACTCACTCAGCGGCTCTATGCCCATCCCCATCACTCAGCGGCTCCAAGCCCACCGTTTCAACTGGCTCGAAGCCATAGCAATCAACTCAGCGGCTCCAAGCCCGCTATTTCAACTGGCTCGAAGCCGTAAACAAGCAATCTCAGCGGCTCAAAGCCCATTATCTCAAATGGCTCCAAGCCATCACCTCAACAGGCTCCAAGCCTATGTTTACTATCTCAGCAGCTCTATGCTCGCTATCACAGCAACAGACTCTACGCCTGTTATCATAAACTCTTAACAGACTCGAAGCCTGTGTTCATCATCTCAACTGGCTCGAAGCCGTAAACAAGCAACAGGCTCTATGCCGCCCCAACAATCAAGACATCTATTCTCAGGCTCTATGCCTGAATGCTCAAAAATCTAACATTTTTGAATGCTCAAGCTCCACGCTTGGATGCCCAACCACTGTGTACTGGATGCTCAAGTTATACACTTGAATGGTCGAGCTCTACGCTTGGATGCCCAACCACTGAGTACTGGACGCTCAAAGCCTGTACTTTGAATGCTCGGATTCTGCCGTCTGAATGCTCGAGCTCTACGCTCTGAATGCTCAAGTCTGGAACTTAATAGAAGCTCTAAGCTTTAAAACAAACACACACGCACTGGCCCGTGCACATATTGCATCAACATTATCACATCGAGTCTGCATCATCATATCTGTTCACATCTAACAACCATCATCACACATATACACTCTGCATATCTCTCATGAAACAGGTCAACCCTGCAATCAACCGGCACTATGCCTCGGTTTTATTGATCGGTTCAGCGCCTCGATCCTTTGGCTCCACGCCAACACTTATGATGAGAAAGCTCCGTGCACAGACCATCAGGATGCAACCAGCTCCGCACTTCGGTTCATCACGTCAAGCTCTAAGCTCTGACAACTCAGGCCCTCACCTCAAGACTGCAGCAGGCTCCACGCCTCAATCTAATCACCTCAGGCTCCACGCCTCAGTTCCTTCACCTCAGGCCCTTGCTTTATGCTAGCTCCACGCTTCGGTTCATCACGTCAAACTCAAAGCTCTGACACCACAGGCTCTCACCTTATGATCAATACCAGCGCCGCGCTTCGGTCCTATCAAGCTCAAAAGCTCCGACAACTCAGGCCCTCGCCTCAAGACTGCAGCAGGCTCCATGCCTCAATCTAATCACCTCAGGCTCCACGCCTCAATCTAATCACCTCAGGCTCCACGCCTCAGTTCCTTCACCTCAGGCCCTTGCCTTATGCCAGCTCCGCGCTTCGGTTCATCACATCACGTCAAGCTCAAAGCTCGGACACCTCAAGCTCTCGCCTTATGATCAACACCAGCTCCGCGCTTCGGTCCTATCCAATCTCCTCAGACCTTCGCCTCATGACTACAACCGGCTTCGTGCCTCGGTTCCCTCATCTCCAAAAGCTCCGTGCTCCAGTTACTGGCCCTGTGCCCCCCACATCTCAAAAACAAGCCGGCGTCCAACTCATCTCCAGCAGATGGTTTGGATTCCACCCTATTACATCAATTCCTTCCAGCTCATTCGCAAGGATAGGCTACTCTACCGAGCTCCTTTCAATCAAAGTAAGGATGATCAAGAAAAGCAAACGCACCTGCAGTGTACTGATCTACCCCAAAATACTAAGGAAGCTCTCCGCAAAGAAACTCCCCAGGTAGCCCCGCGCTCCTTCAACTACTCTTCGCCAAAACCCTGGCTCAGTCCAGGTACGTCACACTACGGCTTTTTAAGCCCTAAGGTACGTCTTCTGTCTCTAACCCTCCAAACTTTTTTATTTTTCTTTATTGCCCGAACTACGATTGGTCTGAATTTCCCTCGTGGAATACGTAGACACCCCAATTTGGCCTAACGATTATTTCAAGTCCCACCTTGGGACAATCCCGATGATGAAATGGATACAGTGATTGCTGATTGCTTCTTTTAGAACCTTAGGACTTTCGGTAAGAACTTTGAGCCACTTAGAGGACCCAATTCAAAGCCATACAGCCTTTCAGACAGAAATACAGAAGCCTAGGAGAATCCATCTGTCGGCCGTGACATCGATCCCACGGCCTTAACATCATTTCCTCACCCGAGCAACCTGTTGCTAGCAAAATCTTCCTGAGAGATCAATCTCTCGGCCGCAAGATCTATCCTTCGGCCGAGACATCCATTCCTCGGCCGTGATATCCTTTACTCGGCCGCCAGATCGACCTTTTCCCAGACTCTGGAATGTGTTCTGTCAGACGTTTGATCCGATTACACTACCTTTTCGATGCGTTCGGGCTACGCTCAGAGATTACGACGTAGAGTTAGAGATGCATTGCAATTGCAATTGCCATCTCGTGATTTGATTGGCCGGAGTGAGTCACCAATTGCCTATATAAAGGGCCTTTGGACTCCGAAAATAAAGACACGAAATTCATAGAGTACATACTCTCTCAAGCCACGAAACCCTGCCAAAATACTCTCTCAAACCCACTCTTCAAAAGCCCTAACCTCCCGAAGGCAGCCGTCAATCCGGCGATCAAACCCCGAAGTTTAAACCATAACCCTAGGGTTTTCAATCAAGCAATCAGTCAAATCACACCCAATCCGAAGCAATCAAGCAACTGAGGGATCAAGGTGGTGAGGCCCAACGGCCTCTGGTTTGTCTTATTTACTGTATTTCTAACTAACCGTAGCGTTTTGATTATCAGTTAATCTTTCTGTCTGGTGTGAGGAAGAACACCGACCGGGGCTTCGATCCCTCGGCCGGTACATCAAACCAGGAGGATCCCTCGGCCGTGACATCCATTCACCGGCCGCGGGATCCACCTCTCTGGGACATTTTGTTTACTTTTCTGCTTTCTGATGCATGCTTATTTATCGCACTGGCTCACCTTGCTTATTGTTTAAAGGAATAAATAAACAGACTATGTGTTAGAATTAAACAAAGCATCTACACGTCTTATGTTGAACGATTATGGGCCAGTCTCACGACTGGGCAAAGAGGGGTGCCTAACACCTTCCCTTATTGTACTTTTGGCTCCTGTATCCAGAATCTCTATCTGTTTTCCTAGTTTTAATAAACTAGGTGGCGACTCTGTTTTGATGATAACCGCCATCATGTGGCGATGTTCCTAGCCATGGGAATGTCCATGATTTTGGTTTACGAAGCAAGCAACCAATCGAGCAAACAAACGTGATCAATCTGTATGGCGATGCCCCGTTTGGGAGGTGTCTACACCATTCTCGATTATATCCGATAGAGACCCACATTTCGTATCACATTTTTGGAAAGGACTGTAGAAGGCATTGGGAACAGATGTGAGACTTAGTACCGCCTTCCACCCTCAAACAGATGGACAAACGGAGAGGACAATCTAGACGTTGGAAGATATGCTGAGAGCCTGTGCCTTAGATTTCTCTGGAAATTGGGAGCAACACTTACCATTAGTCGAGTTTGCCTACAACAACAGCTATCAAGCAAGCATCGAGATGGCACCTTACGAAGCCTTATACGGACGACCCTGTCGATCTCCAGTCTGCTGGACAGATGCCGGAGAAACGGGATTGATTGGACCTGACATAGTACGGGATACTATGGAGAAGATCAAAATCATTCGACAAAGAATCCAAACCGCTCAGAGCCGACAAAAGAGTTATGCGGATAAAAGGAGCCGACCATTAACCTCTGCCGTAGGAGATCACGTATTCCTAAAGATCAGACCAAAGAAGGGAGTCATCAGATTTGGGAAAAAGGGAAAGCTATCCCCACGTTACATCGGACCCTTTGACATCGTGGAAAAGATTGGGAAGGTTGCGTATCGTCTAGCCCTGCCACCGCAGCTAGATAGAGTACATAATGTGTTTCACGTTTCCATGCTTCGCAAATATCTCGCCCTGCCCACTCATGTTCTCAATTGGGAAGACATCGCCATAGAGGAGGATGCGACATACGAAGAGGAACCAATAGAGCTTCAAGACCGCAGTGAGAAGATAATCCGGAACAAAACAATCAAGCTAGTCCGAGTCTTATGGAAGAACCGTGGAGCTGGAGAGACCACATGGGAAAGAGAGGAGACTATGAAGGCGAATTACCCTCACCTGTTCGAATAAATGTACTCCTTTGTGAGATTAACAATGTAATAATGAGCTAGACTCTGTTAATTTTATCAATAAAATGTTTAATTAACGTACCCGAAAATGGGGGCGTTACATTCCTTGTGGTAGTTTACCGTTAATGATCCGTGCTCTCCGAAATTGTCCCTATCGGTGGCAACTTAGGTCTGTGGGTGAGACTTACTTTTGTCTCACTTCGTTTTGACCATCAGGAACGCTGGGCTTCATTGCTTGGCGAGGTCAAGCGGTGAATTTTACTTCGGGCGTGGTGTAACAAACTTGACGGTCTAGTATAGCCACCCGAGTTTTGTCTCTTCGGTGAGACTCGGGAAGAAAAGTATGACTCGTAAGATTGCGTGAAAATCGGGTGGTGTTCTTTGTTGTTTTTCTGTATATATATGTTTGTTGGCTCCCGGATAACACGAGCCGGGCGGTTCTAATGTCATTTGTCTCTTAGTAGGTAGTTCGAGCTTAAGTCTTTTACAGGGTGAACGTGCTACCACGCCAGCCTTGGTGGATTGGGTCTAAAGTCGGAGTGATTGAGGCATTCAGGAGCCCTAAGCATGGGTGCGATTACGTGTCTCGGTTGTTAGTCCGAAACGCTTTGGTCATGTCCCTGCGTGACTAGCTGTGGTTCAGGTGGAAGAGCCGAAGGAGTCGACCTTGAAAGCCATTCGGATGACGAAAAGAGACGGTGACGAAAAAGCCTCCAACTTGGTCGAGGTATAAGGGGGTTGACATTCCCCCATGGGTAACATCTTTTCTCCCTTTCCCTCTCAATACTGTTGTTCTCCATGCTATGAGGGCATAGCATATCTTAAGTTGGGGGGAGGGATATATCTGTGATATATTTGTTTTTATGTTTTCTGTATATATTTTTTCATTTTTTGGTTCATAACCCTTCCGTTATTACAGATTTAGTGGATTAAAACAACTTGGCACATGCTTTGTCTTTCTTAATTGGCAAGAGTTCGCGGTACATGTTTTTATTAGTGTGTCCATTTCAACTCATTGGCATGTTAAGGATGAGCAATTAGGTGTTAAGTATGTTTTGAGCAAGATTTACCCATATCCCGTTCTTTTTCTTCATTTCGTTCGTAGTTTAGGTTATTCATCTTATGTCATGCCTAAGTGTGTTTAATATCATTGTTGAATCGTTTTGGAATCTATGACGTACTTAGGAGATGATACAAGGCATTATTTGTTTGATTAAACCACTGTAGACACCTCCCAAACGGGGCATCGCCATACAGATTGATCATGTTGTTTGCTCGATTGGTTGTTTGCTTTGTAAACCAAAATCATGGACATTCCCATGGCTAGGAACATCGCCACATGATAGTGGTTATTATCAAAACAGAGTCGCCACCCAGTTTATTAAAACTGGGAAAATAGACAGAAATTCTGGGCACGGGAGCCAAAAGTACAGTAAGGGGAAGGTGTTAGGCACCCCTCTCTGCCCAGCCGTGAGACTGGCCCATAGTTATTCAACATAAGACGTATAGATGCTTTATTTAATCCTAACACATAGTCTGTTTAATTAATCCTTTAAACAGTAAGTAAAGTGAGCCAGTGCGATAAGTAAAGCATGCGTTAGAAAGCAGGAAACAAAGCAAAGCTGTCCCAGGGAGATGGATCCCGCGGCCGGTGAATTGATGTCACGGCCGAGGGATCCTCCTGGTTTGATGTACCGGCCGAGGGATCAAAGCCCCGGTCAGTGTTCTTCCTCACACCAGACAGAAAGATTAACAGATGATCAGAAAGCTATGATTAAGTATAAGAGCGATAAATAAAACAAACCAGAGGCCGTTGGGCCTCACCACCTTGATCCCTCAGTTGCTTGATTGCTTCGGATTTGATTGTGATTGACTGATTGCTTGATTGAAAACCCTAGAGTTAGGGTTTGAACTTCGGGGTTTGATCGCCGGATTGACGGCTGCATTCGGGAGGTTAGGGCTTTTGAAGAGGGAGTTTGATAGAGTATTTTGACAGAGTTTCGTGGCTTGAGAGAGTGTATTCTCTAATGAATTTTGTGTGTTTTATTTCGGAACCCAAAGGCCCTTTATATAGGCAATTGGTGAATCACTCCGGCCAATCACATGGCACGATTGCAATTGCAATTGCAATGCAATTCAAACTCTTTGTTGTAATCTCTGAACGTAGCCCGAACGCATCGGAGAAGGTAGTGTAGTTGGATCAAACGTCTGACAGAACGTTCCAGAGTCTGGAAAAAGGACGATCTGGCGGCCGAGTAATGGATGTCACGGCCGAAGGATAGATCTTGCGGCCGAGGGATTGATCTCTCAGGGAGATTTTCTAGCAACAAGTTGCTCGGGTGAGGAAATGATGTTAAGGCCGTGAAATCGATGTTACGGCCGACAGATGGATTCTCCTAGGCTTCTGTATTTCTGTCTGAAAGGCTGTATGGCTCTGAATTGGGTCCTCTAAGTGGCTCAAAGTTCTTACCGAAAGTCCTAAGGTTCTCAAGGAGGCAAATTGGGGTGTCTACAACCACAAAGTGTCCCCTTGTCCTTTTTCGTATCCTAGTCCGTGTCCTACCGTTTATTCAATGAACTTAGGGAGCCGGAGTAAGGAGGGTTGTGTGGAATGGTATTCTATTGCTCTGAGGTGTTCGGAGGATGTTTGGAAGGTGTTGGGGATGAGCGGAGGTCAAATTGGTGAAGTGCAAAAATTTTCAGTTTTCGGTAGGCCATGAACCGGTACTGAGGAAAGTGTGAACCGGTTCAGCCTCGGCAGATTTTTTGGAATCAGGAATTCAAAGCATGAACCGGTACTGGGAAATGTGTGTACCGGTTCATGAGCGCCAGATTTTGAAATTTTTGGCCCACCCCTTTTCTCTCTCCTACCCCACTTTATAACCCAAAACCCACTTTCTTTCCTCCATACCCACGACCCCAGGAGGATTCCAACCGCCCCTGCCCTTTCGGTTTCCCTCTCAACTCACACCAAATCACCCAAAACCCTCCATCAATCTTCATCATATCAGGTGTTCTTCAAGATTCTTGGGGGAAATCAAAGAGTTTCAAGGGTTCAAGCTTGGTTCTCTCTCTCCAATCCGAAATTGCTATTGTTCAAGGTAATTCCGAAATTTTTCTCTCTCCCATGAACTCTTTGGTTATTCATCAAACTAATCCACCCATGTGAAGGGTTTTCAAGTTTCATTGGGAGTTTTTGGCAAGATTAGATTCCTAGATCCCTAAAATCAAAGGGAATCAGAAACTTTCTCTCTCCTACCCCAAAAATCCAAAATTACCCGTAATCCTAGCCTTAATTTCTGAACCTCCTGTTGTGAGGACTGATTTTGGGAGTTCGATTGTGTTTTTGTGGGCTGCTACTGCACTGTTGTTTGCCTGCAGGTGGTTGTTTGATTGTAGTAAGGGGGGGTGCTCTGTTTTGCTCTATTTTGTGAGTTTTGATTTTGACAATGGGGAGGTCTAAAAAGGTTTTGGGGGATGCGATGAAGTCGGTTGATGGTACAACCGGCAAAACTTTTTATTCCAAACGAGCGGACCCGGAAAAGCAAGCCGAGCGGGCCGATAGGCAGGAGGAGGAGAATAGGAAGAGAAAGAGAGAGAAAAAAGATGAGGCTAAGAAAAAGTGGGAAAAGGAGTTAAAAGGTCGGAATTACATTTGCGAGTGCCAAGTGGATCATGCTAAAATAGGGACTCATTCTATCATTGATATCATTAACCAGCGGGGTTTTTACAGTTTTTCTTTCAGCCAATTCAAGGATACAAGCCTAAGCTGGTTTTCGATTTTTATGTCAATATGGAGATAGATGAGCAAGAACAGAGAATTACCTCCCAAATGGGGAAGAAGTCCGTGCTCGTAACTCCTAACGTCATTGCCAAGTATTTGGGCGACTATCAGCGACCTTGCCATGGTACTATTACTTACCCCGCTTCAGCATGGTCTAAACCCGAGGAAGAAATTCGAAATGCCTTGACCGATAAACCACTGAAAACTGATCGTTTATTCATGGGAAGTTGTTTGAAAAGTACCGGGTGAAAAGTACCGGGTGATCAACAAGGTAGTACATTACAACCTTTGTCCTCACGGTTCGGAGAAGAAACCCCGGAAGGAAGATGGGGAGGTGATCTTTGTTTTTGGGGCGGGCGATGAGGTTGTTGATTGGGCGTTAATGATTTGGAATTCGATGGTGAAGTTTAGGAAGCGGTCGGGCCCGTCTAAGCCTAATTTCCATTTCCCGGCCATGGTGACTGCCATTTGTGGTGCTCAAGGAGTGATATCTCCGGAAAGGCTTTTTCCCGGAACGCCCAGTCCGATTACGGGTGGTTCAATCGAGAAGAGCAAGGCGTTGTCTCAGCCATCACTGCCCGATACTTTTGGTTTTCCTGAGCCTACTGCTAGAACTCAGACGGGGAGGATTGAGGAGTATGTGAGGGGCATGGCTACTCAGATTCAGACTTTTCAAGCAAGGCAGTTGAGGCAAGAGACGTAAATGCGTCGGACGAGGAAGGATCTTTCCGTTGTAAAGAAGGTGGCTTTGTGGATTGCAGCAAGGTGTGGTAAGGAGGGTGATGTTTATGTTCCCGATGAGGCAGATTTGAGAGAGTCCACTCCCGAGGAGTCGGGTGGTGTGCCTGGAGTTGGAACTAGTGGAGGTGGTGAGTCAAGTGCGAGGAGGAAAGGAAAGGAGCACGTAATTGGGGACGACGACGACGTTGATGATGAGGAGGATGAGAGCGAGGACTGAAGTCGGTGGTTGTAGTTGTTAGAAATCCCTCAACTTGGTCGGGGTGCATGGTGGTTGACAGCCCACCTATCTTATTTTATTTTCAGTTTTTGTAGTTGTTTGTACATAGTTTTGGGAGTTTTTGTTGGGGCCGGCGTGTGGCCTTTTGACTTGGTAGTCTTGTGTTGGTGGCGGCCAAAAGGTAGATAAACCAAGCTCGTATATGGTCGCCACCTATTTTGCTAACCGTTCTTTTGTTAACCAAGGTCATTATAAGCCGAAAAGTCCTTAGTTGATCTTTTGTACGTCTTGATTCCGTTTTGATTCAATTATCATATATTGGCATGCTTAGTTTGTGGCATATTTCTTTTTGGTTAATGTTTGGTTTATAGCTTAGTTTTCTTTCATCAGTGCTCTCCACATATTAAGGCTTGGTATTTTTGTCCGCCGAGCTTAACTCCGAGCACCTCTTTGTGAGATATGGCTACTTTTGCATGAAGTCAATTGGTCGTGTCGTATCCTCTTTTTGATCTTGGATACGCGCGTTGGATGCTTGTTATTTACGTGCTTAGTGTTTAGTTGCTCGTCTATTAACATGCTGCAAGTTGTTGTGGACTTAAATGGTTGATTTTTGAACTATTGCAAACTAGGTTTGTTCGAGCATGTGCCGTAGTTGTTTTTCCGGAAGGATTACTTAGTTTTCTTTTTGGTAGTTGTTTTTGGTTGCTAGGGGCTAGCAACGCTTAAGTTGGGGGGCGTGATCCGCACCCAAGATTGTATAATCTTGGGGGCTTTTAGCTTGTTATTTGTAGCGGTTCATTCCCATTTATCCCTTTTTATCGCATTTTGCTCGTAAGGTTTCGTTTTGATAGTTTCAGGTTGAACGTGGAATTTTCGTGCTTTTGAGCGTTAAGGATTTCTCTCGGAAGCATCCCTGCATCCGAGGCCACGTGGCATTGCCCCGTCGAGTCCCATCGGGTGATTAATGAAGAATTAAGGAAGCGTCGGGCCGTTCCGAGCAAGCCAAGGCAAAATCATAAATCTGCCAGCCATGAACCGGTACTGGAAAATGTGTGTATCGGTTCACCAAGTCCAGATTTTGTAGTTTGGAAGATTTTTCAAGGCCATGAACCAGTACTGGGAAATGTGTGTACCGGTTCATGCTGTGTTAAAACTGCCCGATTCTGCTACCTTTTTCACCTTTTTGGATATTTTTGCTTCTATCTACTTTTAGGATATTTTGGGATATGTTGAGAGAGAGAAAGGCTACTTTATATAAGTGTTCACTCCTTTCTCTCACACTCTCCCTTGTCTTTCTCTCTTTAAGCTTTTCAATGTTTTGTCTTTCCTCCATGAAAGCTTAAGTTCAAGCTTTAACCTTCCAAGTTCCCTTGTAAGTTGTTCTTGTTTGTCATTTTCTCGTTTATTAAAGTTGTAGCTACGGTTGTGGTTGTTATTAATATCAAGTTTATTTTCAAATCCATCGGTTAAAAGTTATGTTTCGTTTTTATGCTTTGTCTTATGCTTTAACCATGTGTGAGTAGTTTCTTGGTTAAGTCTCGGGATAATCTTTCCCGAGGACTTAGGTTGTTATTTGGTTCTCAAGCCATCGAGCTTTTAAGCATGATTTCCGGAATAGAGCTTAACTTGCATTTTTGGTCTAAACTAGGGGTTTTAACCCCTTGGTAAGGAGCTTAGTCAAGCGGTCTTGGCAAGTAGCTTACCGAGGCCTCATGGCCTCCTATGTGTTCGATAAATATTAAAAACAAGTTGGTTCGCCTCCGGAAAATCACACCTTTCGTTAAACGTAGTCTTTTAAAGTGAAATCCTCCGGGCGTGAGCACACGGTCGTGACTCTCGCCTAAGTAATAATCGAGAACCGGTAACGGCCTTTGTCAAGGGTTAGAAGATTCCGAGACTTGCCTCTTTAAGTTAATCAAACGTAATTCTAGTTTTTATTCTAGTCGTTCCGTTTAAAGCAAAACCAAGTTGGCCGCCTTAAAGGCCGAAATCCTACTATAAAACCTATAATCTATTTCAAGCTATATTTGATTCTCTGTGGGAACGATTCCGGACTTCTGGATATTATGCGCACAACGACCTAGCCCTACGCTTCGGGTTTCTATCAACCTTATATTTGAAGGCAAGGTTCAGACGTAAGCACAGGCGGAGCTGTAGTTAGGAACCCTAGATTTCCTTCCCTTTATGTAATTAAGACACTCTTGTGAGAGTTATGATGTAATAAAGAGCCAGACTCTGTTTGATTATTCAATAAAATTGCCCTTTTAACGTACTCGAAATTTGGGGGCGTTACAATTTTGTCTTCTTAATAAGTTGAAATCCCCAAAATGGACTAGCAAAGGTGGACGGAGGGAGTGAGTTTTATAGTTTGTGGGCTTGGAATATTGATCCAATCTTTCGTCTCGATCTTGAATTGATCATCTTGTCAGTACAAGGGCAAAATTCCGAAAGAATATCAGCACAGACATTCATGTACATCAGTTGCACACAGATAGATTTTGGGCCCATTTATGATTCTAAGAAAATAATCAGATCCGCTCATTTCGTTTAAAATGTGTAGTTTAAAGTGGTTACAAAAAATTAGCTCAACTGGGAATTGGTTAGGACGCTTACAAATAATCGAACTTTGTTTCAGAATTCAGGCCTAGATTCTGAAGCAAAGTTTGATGTTTCATAAGTGGCCTTACTGATATCCGGTTGAGGTCATTTTTTGTAGGAACCCTAAACTAAACATTTTGAATAAAATAAGTGGCTCCAATCATCTTTTTAGAACCCGAGACGGACCCAAATTTGTCTGTGCGCACCTGCTGTGCATGAAAGTTTGTACCTGTAGCAGCTATCGGCAAAATTATATGCTCTGTGGTGTTGCGTATTATAAAATGACAAAGATCAATTTCTTGCCATAGTACAATATGTAATCATGCTACTCACACAGCACCTGTGCACATATTGTGTACATAGATTGGCGTTTGGGGTCCATTCCGGACCCTCCACAAACGATCTGATCTGTTCATTAAATGTAAAACATTTTTTTTGAGGGACTTGGCGAAAAATCAGCTCAATCCGATACCTATAAGTGCTCAATCCAATCATTTAAATTTTCGTTTAGATTTCATGATAATGAAAAGTTTAAATTTTCGTTTAAATTTTTGGAAAAAGGACTATCATTTTGGAACAATCCAAAATGGAATAATGAATTCTCAATTTTAAAACGGAGGGAGTATATTTTTTCCAGAAAGATGTACGAAAGATTGTTCATAACTCGTTAGTTTTGGTGATACTAAATTCTTCATGATCAAAGTTTAATCTACATGATACATTTCCTTCAGAGTACATAGAGTTGGATACTTATCTTGAACACAACTAATCCAAAAATATAATTGACCAAGGTAGGTCAAAGAAACTTCACTCAGAGGAGCCAAGATGGTTACGTACGTAGGAATGTAAACTATCCGAACAATGTATGAGAAAAATGCTAATTGTAGTACTCTATCCGTCCCAATTTGTTGGGCCTATTTTGATTTTCACGTAATTTAAGGAAAGAACATAATTACATTGACTTTATGTCAATTTTACCATTTTACCCCTTTGTAACTTATGACTTTTTGTCAACTTTATTTTCATGTCATTAATTTGTTCCACTTTTCTTTCAAATCAAGTTCAAAATTTGAATTTGGGAGGGAGAAATGAGGGATAAAATGGTAATATGGACATTCAAAATTGGAAAGTTTTCAAACAAGTACATCATTTTGGGACATCCCAAAAAAAAATAAGGCACAACAAAATGAGACGAAGGAGTAATTTTAGTGGGGGTTTGTGACAATTTTTTAGTACCTTGGGGTCCAATCAGCATAAATAAATAACTTATACTCTACTTGAAAATTTTTGAAAGGCAATGCTGCGTCAAGTGATTGTCATTGTGGTTTCACCACTTCACTCATTTTATAATGAGATTATTAAAATTACTTTCACTGCCAGTGGAAACCATAGATTTTCCACCATCGTTGTGGGCTCTACTGTGCATTTGTTGGCGATCCAACTATTTATCTTGTGGGGCCTGCGGAGAAGCATATTAACACAAAAAAAATCAACTTGATCGGACATAGATAGATGTATCAAATTTGGATTTGTAAAATGGATGGCCATGAACCGTTTAACTTACAAGATCATACCGTTCATTTTATGAACTAAAATTCAACTTTTGATTGATCTATTGATAACTTGATCAAGTTGATTTTTTTCCGTAAATATACTACTCAGTAGGCCTTACAAGATGAACGATCCGAATTTATAACATTAAACACACGACAAGAACCACAACGGCTGTGGTGGAAAACTCACTGCTGGCAAAAAGGATTTAATCACTTTTATAATTAGTCCTCATCCTGGAACGAGAACCGTACCATCGGTGCATCACGCATACTAGCTAGGTTGTATTTACTACTTGAAGGTGAAAAAATAAAATAAAATGTGCGTTGTGTTTAAATACGTGCACCATGTAATCTAATAGTACTCCTGTAGACACCCCAATCTGGGCTTCCAGATTAGTTTACTTACGGTATTTGATTCCCCAATGATGAAATGGATCAAGAACACCCCGGGAATGTCGAGTGTTTGAGCTTTGAGTGTTTGCAAAACCCTTGAACCTAACCCAGTCTTAAGCCACTTCCAAAAGCCAAAAACCCTACTGATGCGCACCAGGGCGCAATCATCGCGCGCCAGGACGCAATCATCGCGCGCCCGGGCGCATCGTCGCGCGCCAGGACGCATAGTCGCGCGCCAGGGAGTACCGTCGCGCGACAGACTAGAACCCTCGCGCGATGGTCAGTTCCCCACCTACTTTTCCAGTGGCAGAAACTTGGCCACGAGTGCCACCCTCAGCCAGACCTCGTGGACTGGCTGAACTCCTCTGTTTGCTTCATCTTACCTTTCCAAAGGATGCAATTTGGGCACCAAAGCAAAACCAACCCTTCTTAGTTGGTTCTTTCTCCTCCATACACCATTCCCACCTCTCCTCCTATATATACCCACTTTGGTTCTTCCATTAAAGGGTTCAAAAAAAAGAAGAAGAAGAAGAAGGAAGTTACAAATGTTCCAACTTTTCAAAAACACTTGATATTCCACTACTCAAACCATTTTCATACACTCTTTTTACAAGACCTATCACCTTGTTCAATCTCAACCACAACTCAAAGCTCAAACATTTTTCAAACCTCAAAGACCAAAGGTATAGCTTATCTTGGTTCTGCTCTCTGTTCTGATCCCTGAGGGGGGCTGGCAGGGTCAAGGCTGGTAATCAATACCAGTCCTGGCCCTAAAGCTAGCAAGGTTTCAGAAACCGTAGATCAAGCACACCCTCGCGCGATGGTCCCGAATACTCGCGCGATAGTCCTGTCTGCATGAGATTGGACCACGTGGGGAAGGGGTGCTGGTCATTTCTTATTTTTGGTTATTTCCATAGCTGTTATATAGTTTTATTTTGATATAGATCACTGTTGATGCATGTAAAAATCAGTTTATTGCTTTTCTTAGAGCTTAAATTGCTAGCTTGCATTTCAATATTTAGTTCTGCTCTGTTGGAGTACCCCTGGGATCATTTTGGACTTGTCTCAGAACCCAGGACGTGCAAAACCAGACACTGGAAGTTCGGCCCATACACTCGCGCACTGCTCCCAAACACTCGCGCGATGGTCAAAAGGAGAGTTGACCAGTGCGCCAGGGCGCAATCGTCACGCGCCAGGGCGCAACCATCGCGCGCCCGGGCGCACCGTCGCGTGACTGTTCGGAACCCTCGCGCGACGGTTCCATTCTGTTCCCGATCACTGGCTGGCCTTGCATGTTTAACTTGGTTTTAGGCTATTATTTTGTCCCCACACTTGTTTATGGGGTGTTTTTGTTTATTTATTAGGCTTTTCAGCCTTTAAAGTGTATATTATGACCGCATAAACTGCTTGGTTTGTCCTGGTGTGCACTGGTCCTTCCAGAGCCAGAGAGTTTAAACTGCTTTGGTTTGTCCTGGGTGTGCACGGGTCCTTCCAGCCCAGAAGGTTTGAGAATAAGAGCGTGGGCTTAGGCTTCCTGGCGCGCGCAGGTCTTGTAGTAGCGGGCGCAGGTTTGTCAGCATGCATTGACTTGATTAGTGCATACTGGTTTCTTCTGTGCACGACACTCCAAGACAGGAGCTTTCCAGTCTGTTTAACTCCCACAAGAGTCTGTTCTCATCCTATACTAACTAACGCTCATCCATGCTATTTTGATCACATCTTGCAAAACGTGTTACAGTCTTAATCCCCGATTAACTGTTCCCCCGCCCTAATTGGCTAAAATTGATTAATAAAAGAAGAATCGCAATGTTTTCAAAATGCCTAAGTAGAGACCGATCTCCGGATTGGGCGAGAGGGGTGCCATAAAACCCTTCCCCTCTCGTAACCTGGCTCCCGAACCCAGATATGGTTATGACGGACTGGTTCCTTAACTTTTTCAAATCAAACAGCGCGGCAGGTGCTTCGAAATACGGTTCCTTGAGTGTCGGACCTTCAAAACTCAAGTGGCGACTCTGTATTTTTGAGCGCTTGCCACCTGCGCTCGCGCTCCCTCGATCCGGGCCCTTGCATTTTTGGAAACCGGGATTTCCAGGGCATGCTGCCCACAGTGGCGACTCTGCTGGGGATGATCGAACCGATATTAATCCATACTTAGAGTTTAATACACTTGTGAACAATCCCTTAAAAGTCTGTCAAAACGGTTAGCTTCGCGCTGCCGAAGGTTGGAATGGTGATTTAACATGATCTCGTGTCCGACCATTCTAATCTGGGGCTTTTTCGATTGTTCGCTTGCGTAGTTTCCTCTAAAGATGGACTAAATAAAGTGAGCCAAATTTGAAAAGGCATTTTGCGATTTTGCGATTCTTCTTCTCTTAATCAATTTCTAGCATTCTCATTTGCATCGATGTGGGATAAGCCTCGTTGGATCGTTTTGGCAATCCGGCACGGTTTACCGGAGCCCGGGGACCCCGAATGACCGACAACCTTCGACGATGATGGGTCATGCTACCGTTCGACTGTTACTCTGCGAAAAACGCGGGTAACGGGAGGTATATCTGTGGCCCTAGTCCGAGGAACCTGTTACAAGCCAAAACCAGCCTTTGCATATACGAAGCATTAGAACTCTCCAAACTAGGACAGGTACCCACAGGTTAAGATCTATTTGCATCTAACCCCATATACTGTCTATGTGTTACTGCTTTCCCTATCGCATGCACTGTACATACACTGTTTTACATAGGAGCATGTTTAAGACTGTTTTGTCTTTCGAGTTTGTCTTGCGCTGTCTAAGACGTTGTTGGACCCGATGAGGAGTCGTTCATTCTGTTGAATGTTCGTTATCAGTCGCAAAGTCCTTAGTTCAATGAGACTTTGAGAAATCAAAATTTACTACATCCTTGGCTCATGCCCGTTTAAGGATTCAACCGACAATCTGGAACAACAAAGTGGTGATGTCGTGTCGCTGGCGCCACCCAGGTTGAAGTGCATTGTCACTATACACCGCCGTGTTCAAGGTTAAGGTGCCATGACATCAACACCAAGTTGTTCCAAATTCAAAGTTGAATCTTCAAAAGGGACTAGCCAAAGATCTAGTCTATTTTGACATCTTTTAGGATCTGTCGATCTACTCAGGGACACATCGCCGAAAAGAATTCTGAGGATTCCGGCAACGTCTGAAACTACTTGTGAGGCAAACTCGTCTCTGGTTCTGTACATGCATGCATACATTCTGTTCTGCGTAGGAGCATGTTTAGGGCGGCTTCTAGGTTGTCTCGCTTTCGAGTCTGTCTTATGCTTGTTAGGATGCTGCTATGACCCGATGAAGATTCGTGCATCCCGATGGTGCACGTTGTTAGTTTTTCAAAAGTCCTTAGATCAGCGAGACTTTGAGAAATCAAACCTTACTAAATCCTTGGCTCATGCCCGGTTGAGGATTCAACCGAACATAAGGAACCACAAAGTATTGATGTCGTGATATTGATGTCATTTTGGTTATCGTGCTTCGCACGTACACCGCCCCGGCTAAAGCGCATTGTCGCTCACGCCACCCAGGTAAAGGTATCACGCCATCAATACCGAGTTGTTTCTAATTCAAAGTCGAATCTTCAAAAGGGACTAGCCAAAGATTTAGTCTGTTTTGACATCTCTTAGGATCAGTTTGATCTTTTCAAAGGATAAACCCTCGGAAAAATATCCGAGGATTCTGGCAGCATCCGAGCATCATGAGACAGCCTTGTCTCTAGTTCTAGAGTCTAGGAGGACACTGACAACGATGATCTTTGCATTTTCGTTCTTTCAATTCTTTCAATAAACTGCTGAAAGGGCATCACTGAGCTTTCATTACTTTACTGTCAAAGCTTCGGGCCATTGCACCAAGCAAAAGAGTACCGAAAAGAAGAGCCAAACCTGCTTAGAAGAGTCTGCCAGGGCTATTACACCTTTGCTTCCAAGGTCATATCACCTACCTCGCTCATCAATTCGGAATGGCAGTACAAATGGAGCTGGCTGAGCTCAGGAAAGCTGTAGAAGAATTGGGTCACAAGATGGACAAACAGATGATTATGGTCCAGGGACTCGTTGGCCTTGTTTCCTCCACAGCCTCGCAACCAGATATGGGGCTAGTCAAAGAGAACCTTCTCAAGCCTACCACCCTCCAACAGTTGGAATCAAGCTGTGCTCAGGAGACATGTTCAAAGACCTGGCTGAGTTTCATGAGGCCAGGACTCATTCGAAGGAGGATGCTGATTCCTTGTTCAAAGCCTTTGCCAAAGGGGAGGACATGCTTAGTGATGAATTCAGTCCTGAAGGCAAAAGAATGCATCCTGTTGATGAGGCAAATTGCAAAGCAGACAAGGGTTCCGCTTCGGATTCTCAGTCCACTCGCCGGAACCCACCAAGGACTTTCTCATGCTTCTCTACGCCTTTAGCCTCAATTTATGAAAAGCTCCTCGATGCTGGTTCCATCAAGCCCCTCAATCCAACTCCTCTACCCAAAAATCCATCACCCAATTTCAAGCATAACCTCTATTGCACCTACCATCAAATGCCTGGCCATTCTACCAATGCCTGTTTTCGGCTTCGACATGCCGTTCAAGATCTTGTCGATTGTAGTGTCATCATAACTCCACCTCCATCAACAGCCGATATTAACCAAATTCGAAGCGCTCAAAGCCTCCGATCTCGAACCCAACCCCGGAGTTTCTCTGTCTTAGAGGTATCTCTATCTGCAGTAATGGAGAAACTCGTCAAGTCTGGGCATCTCAAACTTTTGACCCCAACTTCTCCACCCAAAGTCTTTCCAGCCAACTACAATACCAACCATTTCTATGCCTTCCACCAAATGCCTGGCCATCTCGCTGATGACTGCCTGCGTCTCCGACACGAGATACAAGATCTAATTGACGATGGCACGATTCAAGTTCCACCAAAGCCCGATGTCATTTCCGACTCCTTGCCTCAGCACGAGTCTGACCCTCTGGTTGGTCAGGTATCTATAACCTCCACTCAAATCAACCCGAGCTCCACCATATTCAACCCTAGCCACTATATCATCCCAGCGAATCAACCCAAACCCATCGTATCCATCCCGTCCGAATCGGAGGTTAACATGATGGCTGTAGGAGGGGCAACCGAGGTTTTCACTGCCAACATCTGGTTTGACAGTGATGTGGGGCTTTCATAGGAAAGGACCGTTTGTCTGAGGTCCATCGTTCAAAGGAGCATCAAGTAGGTTTGGTTGAAGAAGCTGAGGAGGCCGAAGTGCTGCTACTTGGGCCTGACACCCGCTGGTTCCTACCTCTTTTGTGGAAGCTATGGGTAGCTTTTTATCAATTGCGTTTTCAAAACCGCGTCTAGTTTGCATTGGCGTCTTGTCTGAGTCGACACAGAGTCTTTTGCGTTCGTCTAAGTCTAGCTCTGAGTCGGAGGTTGTGCCTCTTGGCCCTCCACGTCGTAGCTTTTGTTTCAAGTTTCGAGTCTGCTGTACTTGGCAAACCCCGAGGGTTTTTATGATATGCATTATCTGCTTCTAAGTACTTCGCTAACTTTTATATAAACTGTGTCGACCCTGACGACGAAGGGATAGATTTCGATGGGATCATTCCCGAGGAAATGTGTTCCCTCGCCGAAAGGGAAGACGAAAGGCATGCTCAGCCTATTAAAAGAAGAAGTAATTTCAAATAAACTTGAAAGACAAGTATAACCTCCCAATGGTTCAAAGTTGGTCAAAGCACCGCACCCAGAGGAGCATTGCGCCCGGTTAGATAGGCTTGAAGAATTCATCGACGTCTTGGCGTGGTCTCATCAAGTCACGCCTCGCGTTGATCCTAAGACAAAGAAGTATCAATCCCCTGCTACCGGGTGCCAATCCAGAAAGCAGAAGCACAGAAGGCTCCGGGCCTTGTACCATGTTCAAAACAGCAACAGTGGCGTTTTGCCAAGCACAAATGAGAAAATGTACACAACGGCCCGGAGCAAGGCATTTCTAATCGAAGCACTCTTGACCCTGCGTCATCAAAGCCATATTATCTGGGGCTGCAGCCAAAGGTCTTCGACCTCAACGGCAACAAATTCAATACCATGGTTGATCTGGATCAATTCAAAAGCAACTTTTCCCTGAGAGAAGCTCGTTGGGCTGAAAACCCCAAGGGTGGGCAGTTCCAAGCAAAAGTTAGAGCAGCCTGCTAGACCAAAACCTATGAAGGTGGTTTAAGCAAAAATGAATAGGCAATATTCAAAAGCTCGCTAGACCGAAGACCCGAATGGGCGGTACTAGGCAAAAGTTAGAGCGTAAAAGGAGAGGTAAATACTCGAGAGTTAACCCTTGGCCTGAACTACGTTCTGACCTGATTCCCTAGCTTGGGATACGTAGGCAGTCTCTCTTCGAGACTCGGTCATACTCTGTCGAACCGTGGCCTGAACTACGTTTTGACCTGATTCCCTAGCTTGGGATACGTAGGCAGTCTTTCTTTGAGACTCGGTCACAATCTATCAATTGGATCCATGGTTGACATTTTGGTGCACATCAAAGGTCGAAGAGGATCGAAGATCAAGACAAGCTTCATTGGAGGAACCAGAAGGGGGAAAACCTTCGTCTTTCAATTTTATTACCAAACTGCTTCTTCAATTTACAGGCTGAGCATAAGTCTTAAAAATAATTGAAGCATCAAAAACAGAACGAAATGCTAGAAGCCTTAACAGGCTCACAGTTTATTCTAAGTTCAGCGAAGTCTGGTGTAAGCTACCGCAGCGTGTTTGTTCAAAGCGATACGCGTTGGTCTCAAACCTGCGCACTCTTCTTGCAGCAGACAGTAGCAGTTAGCTACTACCCTCGAATGTCGTTCCAGGGGCTTTTGCCAAGTCTTGTCATGCTGTGCAAGTCATATGGACTTAATGTGACTGCACGGGGGTATCGGTTTCAGTCCGGGCCTATACATGTCATAATCTGCGTCTTATGTCCATTTTTGCGACATTTTTCCAGTTTTTCAATCAATTGTCATATCGGGATACTTTTCTCGATTTTGTTTGTACAGGTCTTTGTACCTTTTCCACTTTTCATAAGTGTCAGTTTCACCTGTTCAGGAATATTGTGAGTTTTGGCACATTAATGCCCAAAATTTCATTATATTCTTTGTGTCTGAGGGTTCGCATTATACCCCGGGACTCTCTCCCCCTTTTCCATTCGAGCTAGGCGAGTCTGTACACATGTGCGCATGTCTGTGTGTCGATTCAAAGCACTTGTCAATGCAAATTAGATATTAGTGGTTAGCTTTTGCATTCTCTTCAAAAAGAGAGTCAATAAACTGGAAAACACAATTGTTGCATTGCTACCCTAGTATCCATAATCCGCAAGCAGCGGAATCTCTTGAAGCAACAGGGGCACGTCAGCCCAAGGCCAAGCAAGGCTTCTCTGGGGCACATCTACCCAAGCATCGAAGAGGGGGCGCAGGAGCCCCATGCATTCCATTGCTCAAACGTCAATTGGGGCACGCCAGCCCGTTCAGCGTCTTTCTATCTGGGTGCGCGTCTCAGAGGCACAGACAGTACGGTAATGAGGCTCAGTGGTAGTCCTTAGGTGTCATTGTCCTTCTAGGAGCCGCCCTAAGCTTGCATCTGCATTTTCAATATTTTATACATGTCATTGCATATTGTGTGTATATCAAATGTTGAACGCAGGAAAAATCCATCAAAACGACAAAGCAAGCCTGCCCGGTATCGAAGGCAGCAAGTAAACAGCCCAGCAGTTGTCACCAATTTCTCCCCAACTGCAGTCCGCCTTGCTTCTATCCATGCTGTCCAATCTTCAGTGGCCTGATCGTTCTGCACACTGATTTGATCGTTCTGCACACTGATTTGCCCATTTCTAATCAACGACAGCCGGTCCTGTCTAATCCGCAATGGCTCGGTCACTTTTTATAGCGATCCGCCATTTCAATCAACGACAGCCGGTCCTGTCCAATCCGCAATGGCTCGGTCACTTTTTATAGTGATCCGCCGTCTCTATCAACGACAGCCGGTCCTGTCCAACCTCAACGGCTCGATCACTTTTTATAGCGATCTGCCAGTTCAAATCAACGACAGCCGGTCCTGTCCAGGCTTCAACGGTTTGATCATTTATACTGTTGATCCTCTCATCCAGGCTTCAACGGTTTGATCATTTATACTGCTGATCCTCCCATCCAGGCTTCAACGGTTTGATCATTTATACTGCTGATCCTCCCATCCAGGCTTCAACGGTTTGATCATTTATACTGCTGATCCTCCCATCCAGGCTTCAACGGTTTGATCATTTATACTGCTGATCCTCCCATCCAGGCTTCAACGGTTTGATCATTTATACTGCTGATCCTCCCATCCAGGCTTCAACGGTTTGATCATTTATACTGCTGATCCTCCCATCCAGGCTTCAACGGTTTGATCATTTATACTGCTGATCCTCCCATCCAGGCTTCAACGGTTTGATCATTTATACTGCTGATCCTCCCATCCAGGCTTCAACGGTTTGATCATTTATACTGCTGATCCTCCCATCCAGGCTTCAACGGTTTGATCATTTATACTGCTGATCCTCCCATCCAGGCTTCAACGGTTCGATCATTTATACTGATGATCCTCCCATCCAATTTCTCCAACGGCTTGATCACTCAGCACAATGATCTCCCCGTCCCCTATCAACGACAGCTGATCCTGTCAATTCCCCCAACGGCTTGATCACTCAGCACAATGATCTCCCCGTCTGCTTTCAACGACAGCCGGTCCTGTCAAATCCACAAACAACGACCAGAACATCGTTCGATGGTCCGTTCATCCGCAACTGTTTGTTCCCCAGGAGAGTCCGCCTTGGCCCTTCCCGAACGACAATCACCCTCAATCTAGCCGAAAGTGCATCTTCCAGCAGGTTTATTGCTCTGTCTCGGATGGTCTTTGATAAGGAGATTGGCTCTGATTCCCAACAGATGGAATTCAACCTGCCTGACACGACCTACCCGTGTTTGTTGGAATACTTTGTGCCGAGGATAGCTTGATCCCCAGCAACGACGGCCGGTCCCGTCAACATCTGCAGCGACAGCCTGTCCTGTCCAAATTTGATCAACAAGCGGCGATGCCGTCCGTCCATTCAACCAATCAGGTTCTGTAAGTATGCTTGTCTACTTTGCTAGTATGTTCTGCTCTGGATTGCCTTGAGTGGTGTCTAGAAACCTTTGACGTTACTTGTACCAATTCAATGGTGCTCCAAGTGCCATCAAAGGGGGCTCAGACACCCCAATCTGGGCTTCCAGATTAGTTTACTTACGGTATTTGATTCCCCAATGATGAAATGGATCAAGAACACCCGGGAATGTCGAGTGTTTGAGCTTTGAGTGTTTGCAAAACCCTTGAACCTAACCTCTTAAGCCACTTCCAAAAGCCAAAACCCTACTGATGCGCACCATGGGCGCAATCATCGCGCGCCAGACGCAATCATCGCGCGCCCGGCGCATCGTCGCGCGCCAGACGCATAGTCGCGCGCCGGGAGTACCGTCGCGCGACGACTAGAACCTCGCGCGATGGTCAGTTCCCCACCTACTTTTCCAAAGGGCAGAAACTTGGCCACGAGTGCCACCCTCAGCCAGTCTCGTGGACTGGCTGAACTCCTCTGTTTGCTTCATCTTACCTTTCCAAAGGATGCAATTTGGGCACCAAAGCAAAACCAACCCTTCTTAGTTGGTTCTTTCTCCTCCATACACCATTCCCACCTCTCCTCCTATATATACCCCCTTTGGTTCTTCCATTAAAGGGTTCAAAAAAAAAAAGAAGAAGAAGAAGAAGGAAGTTACAAATGTTCCAACTTTTCAAAAACACTTGATATTCCACTACTCAAACCATTTTCATACACTCTTTTTACAAGTCCTATCACCTTGTTCAATCTCAACCACAACTCAAAGCTCAAACATTTTTCAAACCTCAAAGACCAAAGGTATAGCTTATCTTGGTTCTGCTCTCTGTTCTGATCCCTGAGGGGGGCTGGCAGGGTCAAGGCTGGTAATCAATACCAGTCCTGGCCCTAAAGCTAGCAAGGTTTCAGAAACCGTAGATCAAGCACACCCTCGCGCGATGGTCCTGAATACTCGCGCGATAGTCCTGTCTGCATGAGATTGGACCACGTGGGGAAGGGGTGCTGGTCATTTCTTATTTTTGGTTATTTCCATAGCTGTTATATAGTTTTATTTTGATATAGATCACTGTTGATGCATGTAAAAATCAGTTTATTGCTTTTCTTAGAGCTTAAATTGCTAGCTTGCATTTCAATATTTAGTTCTCTATTCTGCTGGAGTACCCCTGGGATCATTTTGGACTTGTCTCAGAACCCAGAAACGTGCAAAACCAGACACCGGAAGTTCGGCCCATACACTCGCGCACCGCTCCCAAACACTCGCGCGATGGTCAAAAGGAGAGTTGACCAGTGCGCCAGGGCGGCTATCGCGCGCCAGGGCGTAACCATCGCGCGCCGGGCGCATTGTCGCGCGACAGTTTGGAACCCTCGCGCGGCGGTTCCATTCTGTTCCCGATCCGTGGCTGGCCTTGCATGTTTAACTTGGTTTTAGGCTATTATTTTGTCCCCACACTGTTTATGGGGTGTTTTTGTTTATTTATTAGGCTTTTCACCCTTTAAAACTGTATATTATGACCGCATAAACTGTTTGGTTTGTCCTGGTGTGCACTGGTCCTTCCAGAGCCTGAGAGTTTAAACTGTTTGGTTTGTCCTCGGTGTGCACTGGTCCTTCCAGAGCCTTAAGGTTTGAGAATAAGAGCTGTGGGCTTAGGCTTACGGGCGCGCAGGTCTTGTAGTAGCGGGCGCAGGTTTGTCAGCATGCATTGACTTGATTAGTGCATACTGGTTTCACCCTGTGCACGACACTCCAAGACAGAACTTTCAGTCTGTTTAAACTCCCACAGAGTCTGTTCTCATCCTATACTAACTAACTGCTCATCCATGCTATTTTGATCACATCTTGCAAAACGTGTTACAGTCTTAATCCCCGATTAACTGTTCCCCCGCCCTAATTGGCTAAAATTGATTAATAAAAGAAGAATCGCAATGTTTTCAAAATGCCTAAGTAGAGACCGATCTCCGGATTGGGCGAGAGGGGTGCCATAAAACCCTTCCCCTCTCGTAACCTGGCTCCCGAACCCAGATATGGTTATGACGGACTAGTTCCTTAACTTTTTCAAATCAAATAGCGCGGCAGGTGCTTCGAAATACGGTTCCTTGAGTGTCGGACCTTCAAAACTCAAGTGGCGACTCTGTATTTTTGAGCGCTTGCCACCTGCGCTCGCGCTCCCTCGATTCGGGCCCTTGCATTTTTGGAAACCGGGATTTCCAGGGCATGCTGCCCACAACTCCCTCCATCTTATAATATTTGTCCGATCTGCAAAACGAGAACGTAAAAATAATACAAGATTTGTAAGAAAAAATTAAATTATTTTCAACAAATCACTAGATATCGATGAATTCTTTTAATTTATAAAAAATAATTTAATCTTTTTAAAAAAAATACATTATTTTTGAGTTTTTCGTTTTGCAGACTTGACAAAGACTTTGAGACAGGAGACTATTTTTTAGAGTCAAAGCAAATTCATAACTTTCGGTGCCCTCCTCAAATCACGTTCATCCCACTTTTTCCCTACACAATAGTACTCCATCTCATCAGCTAAGCACAATACCTTTTACAACCAAATGAGCATCAAAACACGGAAAGCATCTTCTTTTACAATAGTCTCAAAAACAAAGAAAAATGCCCAATGCCACCCCAAAAACTAGCACTCTATGATTTACCAAAACACCACCAGGCCACCACTACTACGTACCATTGCTGATCATGTATAACCCTGCTGGTATTTCCTGAACAAATCTTCAGTCTTAGCATTCCTAAACGCACAACACCCAATCAAATACACCGAAATCAGAGCCACAAGCGTTATGATCATCACGATATCGGCTCTCCTCCATTCCTTTCTCAGATTAGCCAGCAACCCGGCTTTGCACGAGTCGCACGAGTAGCATAGCTGCGTCTGGTCGTTGCTCCACTGGAGACAATCCATGTCCGCCGCGTTGTTTATGGGACTTATCCAGTAAGTCGGGTTCACGAACGTGTACCCGCATTGGGTTGGGGGCTTACAGCATCCCGACTGCAAAGAATAAAGAGTTAAATAAAAGAAGAAAAAAAGATGAGGAATATATAGGAAAGAAGATGTCACTAACGTTGTTCAAGAATCTCTTTACTGCATTGATTAGTACATGATTTATTCTTGATTCTTGGAAACTCAGAAAACCTACTTGGACATGGACATCACTCCAAGAACAATTGAGATCGAGCATATTAATCAGCAACGCTATCAGTTATGCTTTGTATGAAATGCAAAAAATAAAATAAATAAAAAATGTTATGGAGTGTGGACCCCGATAGTTAATACTATCTTCATCCCATTTTGTTTGTTCATTATTTATTTTGTCTTTTTTTGTCTGTTGCCTATATCTTTTAATATGGATATTAAAAAATATGCAATATGAATCTTATTTGATAGATTTCAATTTGTTCAATAAGACAAAGTTTTTGAAATCATGAAAAACATTATAGATTGAAAGATATAAACAACAGACACAAAAGATACAAAAGAAATAATGGACAAACAAAATGGGACGGAGGGAGTAGTATTTTTCTTCAAGATAATGATACAGTTGTAACCCACTTTTTTAATTGAACATAGTTAATTCTGTGTGTTGTTTTTCGTTTTATGACTTGCTACGGCATAAAAGCAGGTCAAAATATAACAACATTTGTACACTGATTTGATGTCATTTTGGTACAATCTCAAATTCAAATTATTGGATTAAAATCCATCTGAATTTTAAATGCAGATGAACTAACTTATCCATCTTCATCCGCCACCCAGATAATAACACTGTGATCCGATCCGCACGTTAGAGAACTGATATTGTCCTTTGTAATGTGGCGGATTTGAAAACTAAAACAAAATTTGCTGTCAAATTTAGCAATCTTTAGTACCAAAGATTGCTTTGCAATTTGTTGGTACCAAAGATGGTTTTGCAATTTTTTTGGCACCAAAGCTGGCTTACTGGTGGAGCACCACTTTACCATATATGTTGCTAAGTTGTGGCTTGCAGCATAAATGGCTCATAGGTGGACTAGTTCTAAGAAAAACAAATTTAGAAAAGTACCTAGTAAACACAATATGTGAACTAGATTCATTAATTCTAGTTGTGTGTCTTGTGACTCATGCTGTTAAATTAGAAACTTTACCATATAAGAAATTTTTCACCATTTCACGTACTTCGATATTTTTATTTAATCAACCAAAGTAAAAGTGAACTTCTCTATTGAAGTTTTACGTCCATGTATGTATATCATACTCTATCCAGATGAAACGAACTAAGAACAAGCAACTAGTATATATTATTGGCCATCCCGATTTCAATTTTTTTTACAAGGGTCTATACAAACAAATGGGAAAAGAAAGAAAGGAAGGAGTTAATTAATTTACCTGTAAGGGGGTAAGATGTGCATTAAAGAAATCCTGAGCCATCCGATAACTCTGGTTCAACTCAGCACACATACTAGTCGAGCTAAGGCAACTCCTGATCCGATCCCACTTATAAGATCTCTGAACCCTCCTTCGAAGCCACCCGGAGAAGTCATCCAGCCGGTATTCCAAGTAAGCCCGGCTCGGTTCAATGTGCCCCGAACCCCTTATCGTGACCATATAAACAAAAACCACCAAAACAACAAGTAACACGATAAGCACTAACATGGCAACGAGGTAGAAAACGAGAAGCCACGGGATTCGCCAAAACCCTCCAATAAAGCCGGCTAAGGCGACGATCAAGATCAATATGCCTAAAATGATGACGGGCCATTGTAGGATTTTTACACACGAATTGTCTTGCTCGGTGGCTAACCAGATTCCGGCACCGATGATTGGGATTGATAGGAGCATGGCCACGAAATTGATAGCTCCGATGACATTGTTGCTTAGGGCCATTTCAGATGAAGATGGAAAATTTTATGAGGATTTTTTTGGGGGGTTATTTGAGAAGAGACTAGAGTGAGGAGAGATGTGGGAAAAGGGATATGGTAGTGCCTTTTTTTTTGTTCCTTACCTTGGAGCCATGAAAGCTACTAAAGCAATTTTTATATGATTCTCTTTTTTAAAGCGTGGTTCCATGATTTGGTTCAAATTTCCAATCACTTTAGGACTTTTGTTCAACTTTATGAAAGGTTACAGCTGGGCTTGCATTACAAAGAAGAGAAGAGAAGAGAAGAGAAAAGAAAAGTTAATGTTGCCAGAAAAATAGCTATCATGCATGTTGCCACTTCCATGTAATGACTCTCGGTTTGCTTTTTTGTTGTGTTTAGTTTTTTTTGGGTAATGTTGAGTGTCCCAGGCTAGCTTGTGTGTACCTTGGATTAATCCCTACAGTTCCTTCCACAGCCGTATCATATGCTTACGCGTGGAGTGAGGTGGCCCCAAGAATTATTGACAAGAATAATTGAACCTGAGCAAAGGCGGAATTAGGAATCTAATCTGCCTAGCTTGGGCTAACCCAAAATTTATTAAATTAATATATGAATAAAAAAGTGTTTTATAACTGATGTCCAGCAGAAAAGTACAACAACAACAAAAAAAACATACACGGTTGAATTAGTTCCATATTGAAGTTGTGCTCATTTATTATCGAATCTGAGTCAATATTTTTAGCAAATTTTCTTTCAATGAAGATAATCATATAAGATAGGTTGGGCTACAAAAAGAAAATGAGGTAGACTAAATCTTATTGGACTAAAGTAAAGAAGTCAACCAAGTAAGCTAACAAAAAATGCTCTCCCTTCTCTCTAGAAAGGCGACTCCTTTCTCTCTCTAAAACCTTGCCATCTAGGGTTCCGTTTGGGGGAGGTGGCGCCTGCCGCTAGCCGACCCCCCCCCCCCCCCCCCTTCTCCTTCCCTACTTCTCTCTCTCTCTCCTCTGTCTATTCTCTCACCCTGCTTCTCTCCTCCTTCGCGTTCCTTTTTCCTCTCTTTTTTTCATTCAAAATGATTGGCATCGGCATTGAGTAGGTCGGCGGTGGCGGCAATGGTGGACGGTTCAGACATTTTATGGGATCTCATCGGAGGGATACCCTTGGTCGTTTTTGGGGGCCAAAATAGCGTGCTTCACGACGACCATTTCTGGGGTTTCGGACGCCCAAGATTGGCGTTCTGGTATGGTCTCCTTTTCCTCTGTCTTCTCCCGCCCTCTCCCATTTGTTATTTTCAACCCCCTGCCCGGTGATGTTTGGTCTATTTCTATCACGATCTTTATTGCCGCTTGTTCCCATTCACGGCTGTGCTACCCATCTATTATGGTTGGTGCGGCTGGCGTGGCTCCCATCGGGTTCCACTGTTGGGTGGCTCGGTACTCACCTAACAGTTGTGTTAAGCCTGCGGTAGATCATTTTTGATGGGGTTCTGTGCAGCTAAGCTGATGGGTTTGCCAGTGTGGTGGCGTGGTGGTGGTTGGTGATGGTTGCACGGTAGAGGTGGCGGTGATCTATTTTTATGGTGGATGAAAGCGATCTACGACTGTGATTGAAGCTTCTCAAATGTCTAGGGTTGTTTTAGATTTTCTTTTGGCCTGGGCTTCATCTATATAATATGGAAGAGCGGTACATATTTTTCACCGTTGGATTGGTACATATTTTTCAACCGTTGGATTGGAGATACAATTTTGACCGATTTCAAAATACAATTTCCTTTTATTAGTCACTAATTTCAAATTTGACATATTCTAATCCTAATCAATCAGTTACGGAATTATTGATTCATTACAAAGTAGTAATCCTACTTAAGGAAATCAATTACCGATTTCTCTCCTTCTTTCCATATCAAATTCTTCTCCTCCGTATTCTGTTAAGTACCCTATTTTTCGTAACTTTTTAGCAATACAATTCGTAACATTTTCTCTATAATTCATAACATTTTGGGGGGTGCATATGATACATACCCAAATAAAGGATGTGTATTGTAGTCTTTCCCATTCCCTTTTGGTCTCCTTGAATGTTCTGTATTCAAAGACCTGTTAGTTAGCAATTTGCAATCTCAAAGCTAACCACGCAACTTCCAAATGGAGTACTTTGGCCTATATATTCTTTGGTGAGGGAGATATATGTTTACTCTCTATATATTCTTTGGTGAAAGATTTATATTATTAAAAAGTCTGATATGAAAACGCGTGGTTTAGAAAAATTTAGTCTTTGATGCTATTGGATTATACTTTGGTTATGACTCTGCTATTGAGAGTGATATATGTTCTACCATTGATAATGAGACCATTATGCAATGTTTTTAAAATATGAAAAGTCGTTAAGGATAATTGTTTTTTGTTGTAGGAAGAATGGACTATCACCATCCACATGACAACATAAGATGTACTCCATAGACTCGGCTCGGCTTAACGGCAAGGTTGTTTTCCGGTGTTTTGTACAATTATGTTGGCTGTAGTGGTTAGGGTTTGAGGACTGGTTTGGGTGGGCCGGCCCAGGTTTGGGTGTGCGGATTTTTCGTTGTTCATTTTGGGTATGGGTCGGGTTTTATTATTCTTATCTTTGTGGACCCTGTAGACCCTCTGGTGTTTCGGGCTTTTGCTCTTGTGGTGTTCATCCAACTTTTTGTTGGATTCCCTTCCCCTTTTTCCCATTTTTAATAAAATTTCATCATTGCTGATCAAAAAATAAATAAACATAAGATGTATAGACAAATAATTAACCCGATTGGTTTTAGTTGTGCATGAGTTATTCAACCGAAAATTTTATTCCTAAAAAAGTTGAAAGGTCGAATTCAACAGAGACCAATTATATTTTTAAATCTCGGACCGCATAAAATTTGCACAACCGATACTTTTTTGTTCTTAAAATAAAGCAAGGCATGCAAATCGTTCATATTTTTAAATCTTGAGCCACCTAAAATTTTCACAACCGACACTTTAAAGTTCTTCAAATTAACCGAGGTGTGCATTTTGACAATGACAACGATAATAGAAACAAAAAACAAACGAAAACGCTAAGAAAACAAACATCATGATTAGGTTTAAATCAATGGTTCCAATCTCTAGCTTCGTTCTTATGTACTCGCTAACTTTTCAATACAATTTTCTTTTATTAGTCACTAATTTCAAATTTGACATATTCTAATCCTAATCAATCAGTTACGGAATTATTGATTCATTAGAAAGTAGTAATCCTACTTAAGGAAATCAATTACCGATTTCTCTCCTTTTTATCATATCAAATTCTTCTCCTCCGTATTCTTTTTCCCGAAATTTCCTCCTATCCTTTTGCCTTCAATCGAGTAATGGATTGTGGTTGTTCGATCGATGAAACAAGTGTCAAAGGTGAAACATATTGGCTACATGTTTATAGATTTGATCTTACCATTAACATTCTCTTCAATTTCTCCCTGTCGGTTGTATTTTTTTTATTTTGTAGTAAATCGAAGGAGTTCGAGTCGTCCGACTGAGAAAGTAAGTTTGATTGTATATGTTCAACATTTTCCCTTTTAGATATTGTCGTATTTTGGGTTGTTTGCTCAGTCTCTTTATTTCATGATTAGGTTTAAATCTGTGGTTCCAATCTCTAGCTTCGTTCTTATGTACTCGCTAACTTTTCAATGTAGCCAATATGGTGTTTGACGGAATGCCCAACACATGAGGAATGAACCTGTAGTTATTTGGTTTTTATAGTAGCAGACTATTTTTTATTCAATTGTATGTGTTTTGTATTTAGTCATAAGATCAGTTCATGTTAATAGATGCGAGTGTTTCATCTCTTTTTTTATTTCCGGTATAAGGCTGCATAAACCAAGAACAGCAAATTAGAAGGGTAATAATTTTCGTCCCTTTTCAACCGTTGGATTGGAAATTAGTCACTAATATATATGTACAGAAGGAATGGTAAGGTAGTAATCCTACTTAAGGAAGTCAATTACAGATCCAGTCAAACTATAAAGTAGTAATCCTACTTAAGGAAATCAATTTCGGATTCAAAGGAATTATTGATTCATTAGTTCTCACGAGATAGCCCCATGCACTGCCAAAGGAATTATGGATTCAACTTCCATTTTTGAATTCTAAAATTGAAATCATAAATTACTGAGATCATTTTTTTTGGTAAGTACATAAATAGATTTAATGCCAATATATTTGTCCCAATTATTTTACTACCATGATGAATTTTTTTCTTTGTCGTTACTTGCTTTCTTTTTCTTTACGTTTACTTGGTGTTCCCCAGAGATGGTCCTGATGAAATAGTTGAGTTTGATTTTGAAAAGATCCAAGGTACGTTTGTAAACAACTCTCTCTCTCTCTCTCTCTCTCTCTCTCTCTCTCTCTCTCTCTCTCTCTCTCTCTCTCTCTCTCTCTCTCTCTCTCTCTCTCTCTCTCTCTCCCCTCCCCTCCCTTCTTTCCTTCCTACGTGCCTTACATACTTGAAAATCCTTCGAAAAAAATTCAATGTATTCAAGTACCCTTCGGCTAGAAAGTTTTGGAAATTGAAATTTAGTAAGGTTTCTGTCCAATTGAAATATTCAAATGTTTGAATTAGATTTTTGGGTATCATTTTTCATTCCCCGTAACCATGTATGGATCCTTCGGTTGTGATTTTTTTGTGGTTTGGTCCTTACCCTTGCATTAGGCATCTTTCAATCTTGGGATTAGAAAAACTTAAACGCAATAACTAGGAAAAGGAAGACAACACATATGGGCAATGGAGAAGAAGATTCACAGGTATCACTCTTTTCAAAATCTACTGCCTTTCTTTTGAAAAATTCATTGGTAGTCAACTAACTCAACTAAAGTTTGATAGTGCTTTAATTTTGTTAGGAGTATTGGGATTGCAATAATAATTCGTACGGTTTTCTTCTGTACATACTTTAGGCACAAATTGGAAAAGAGCTATCAAAAGGAACACTTGCGCAACGTGCACGACGAGAGCGAGAGCGAATCTTAAAGCAAAGTATTGCTCGGCAATCAGAACAACAGTTGCACGGAGATACAAGTGTAAGACTCTTATCAATCAAAATCATGGTCGACTATCTGCATCTTCTAACCATGTTTTTATACGTAAAGGTTCAACCTCTCCGAGACAACAACATTGCCGTCCATGTTCACGAGGTAAGTCTCCATACAAATACGGATTTTTTCTGCAAACCCTATTTATCACCCCTAATACATTGTACGTATCTTTTAGCCGGATATACAAATAATAAAAGCAATGGCTAGGAAAGGGAACGCAACATACGTAGGTAGTGGAAAGAAAAACACACAGGTATCACAAGTTGACACATATCTTCTATCTTTCATTTGAACAAAAATATTTGGGGGTCAGACTAACTAACTAGAGCTTTTGTCTTACATGCATAGACAAAATATATTGCTACTTTTTAAAAATTTGTGGTACTGCTACTTTTTAAAAATTTGTGGTACTGCTACTTTTTAAAAATTTGTCATATATGCATAGACAGAACATTGTGAATACGGCTACTTTTTAAAAATTTGTCATTACTAACCATGTATGTACATGAGGTAAGTCTCCATACAAATACCGATTTTTTTGCAAACCCTGTTAAGTACCCTAATGCATTTTGCATAACTTTTAACAGGAAATACAAAGATTAGAAGCGATAGCTAAGAAAGGGAAGGCAGTGTACATAGACAGTGGAAAGGAAAACTCACAGGTATCACACGTTGAATCATATCTTCTTTCATTTGATGTGCTACTTTTTTAACGAGTGCGGGAAATACTATCATCGTTATATAATGTGTCTTACTTTCTTTGTCTCTTTTTTTTACTACAAAAGTCCTTAGGAGTGCTTATAATCGAACACTAATTTATTTACCGGAATTTACTTTATTTTTGTCCATTATGCTGTGAAATTCTATGACTTTCAGTTAGTTGCCATCATCGAAATCGTGCATAGCTATCTGGTCTTATGAGGTTCATAAACGGGATAGATATTCAAAAAACATGTAAATACTTAGTGCTACAAAGGTTTTAGATTATGTGGAAATGCATTGCGGGCTGCACCGTGCATTTTTTTCAAAAACCTGAAACGTTCATCTTATAGGGCTGCAGAGTAGTACATTGACACAAAAAATCAAATTTATAAAATAGACAGCTATGGATAGTTTAACTTTTAAACTTATCTACTGTCGATTTTTTAAACCAAACTTTGATCTTTTGAATACTATTGTGCCAGCCATACAAGATGAATGGTTCAGATTACTACAATATACGTACAGTGGGGCCCATAATTGGAGGTGGTGGAAAATTTGGGATTTCCACCTAAGGTGGATAGAATTTATCCACGATTGAGATTAATGCTACAAAGATTTTAGATTATATATGAGAAGCACAAAAATCAAAACAAAGTTCATGCCTTTTTTCATTCATTATGAGAACAACAAAAAATAAATCAATACCACATCAATCTTACCGCTACTCACAAATTATATACCTATCTCCCAATCTCTTGAAAATTTGCATATTAAAAAAATTGTTTTATCAAAGATCTAACTACAAAATGCCAAAAATTAAAAAAGATCTAACTACACAAAAAAATATTTGTGACAGGAAAAAATTAAATCAACAGACTCTTTTCACCGCCGCCTCACTTGAACATACCACAAAACAGACTCTTTTCACCGCTGCTAAGGTGTTGCAACCAAGGGTACCAATGTTCATGTCTTTTTTTATTGACAAAGAAAAGTTTCTCTTGAATAGGACAAAAATAGGATGTGTTTGACAGCAAAATTCTCTTGAATTTTTTTAGAAGAAAAGGTAAAAAAATAATATAGCTATCAAAGAGGTAACTACACAATGCCAAAAAAAAGAAAGAAGATCTAACTACACAAACAAAGACCTATGAAAGTAATATCAAGTCATAGATTGACCCCTTTCCAATAAAGATAAATTTGACGAAAAATTCTCTTGAATTTTTTTAGAAAAAAAGGTAAATAAAATACAGCTATCAAAGAGGTAACTACACAATGCCAAATATATATATATATCTAACTACCCAAAAAAAGACCCATGAAAGTAATATCAATTGTTTCTGATAGAAGAGAAACCCATGAAAGTAATATCAAGTCATAGATCGACCCCTTTCCAATAAAGATAAATTTGACGAAAAATTCTCTTGAATTTTTTTAGAAGAAAAGGTAAACAAAATACAGCTATCAAAGAGGTAACTACACAATGCCAAAAAAAAGAAGAAATATCTAACTACCCAAAAAAAGACCCATGAAAGTAATATCAAGTCATAGATCGACCCCTTTCCAATCAAGATAAATCTGACGAAAAAAATTATATTCTAGGTAACCAACGGTAATATGATATCAAAAGCAACATTGGCCCAACGTGCACGACGAGACCGTGAGAGAAATTTAAAACAAGGCTATGCTTATCAACTGAGACAAAGGCTCGCACAAACTTCCACGTCTCCGTCCTTCATGCCAAACCCATCTGCCACCCTGCACACAAATCGGTAAGCCTAAATATAAGACGAATTGCATCTCTCAGATTTTAACATTTTACATATACCAGTATTGTTTCCCACCGAGTATTTCTTAATTTTTGAAGGCCTACCCTTACCAACCAAGTGGAGCTAGGTTGTGTAGCCGGATTAGATGAAGAATTGGAATAGCCTATGAATTTAGAGGGAAGGCATTATCTTGGCACGATGGATATTGAATGTCGTGATTGTAAAGCCCTACATTGGATGGATGAGAGATTGACAAGATCTTCTACAAGTAGTCCCTTATTCGGCACTTGCTGTTTGCAAGGAAAGGTAAGGCTAAATCTACTTCTAACACCCCATTCGCCAATTCGAGCATTGTATGATGGGGATGATGACCGATCAAAATCATTTCGAAAGCATGCTCGAGGGTATAATGCAACCAATGCTTTCACCAGTCTTGGTGCTACATTGGATCCAAGAGTACTTACTGGAAGCGGTCCTACATCTTTCACAATCCATGGGGAATTGCGGCATTGAGCAGGTTCACTGATGCCACAGCAGGGAAAGGATGCAAAGTATGCACAACTATATATTTTTGATCCTACTTCAGCTTTGGAAGTCCGCAATTGTAACAATGAGCATTTGAGAAGGGATGTACTAGAAGTAATCCAGATACTCTATTGCAAGTTAATCCATTTGTGGATAAATTTCGTCAGGCATATGCAATTTTGGAACAACTGGACGTGGCGGGACAAATTTTACCAGCCCATCTTCATTATAGTTCGTCAAAAGATCGACGAACATATAATCTACCAACAACAGATGAAATTGCGGTAGTCATACCAGGAGATGGATCTAAAGCAAGCGGCATGAGAGATATCGTCTTGCATTTGAGGGGAGATAATCAATTGATGCAAATTAACGAATGTCACCCAGCGTATTTGCCATTATATTACGTCTTGCTATTCCCACATGGAGAACTTGGATGGGAACCTGAGATGAAACAGTGGGATGTGAAAAATAATCAACTTGCGGCAGTGCGACTAACTAAATGGATTTTTATAGTTACCGTTTATTTGAGCGTCATACAGAGTATTCAACCACAACAAGCAAATACAGAGACTAATATTGGTCGCCTTAACATTGACCAACGCAATGCTTATGATGCCATTATCTGCTCTGTCTTCGGAAATAAAGGAACTACCTTCTTTTTGAATGGGGGTGCCAGCACAAGAAAGACGTTTTTGTACAACACAACTGCACAAAAATGTCGTAGTCTCAATCATACAGTGGTTACTGTTGCTTCATCCGGAATTGCTTCTCTGTTGTTGGAAGGAGGTCGCACAACACATTCAACTTTTGCCATCCCATTGGATGTGTTAGAAAATTCTATCTGCGGGTTTACCAAGCAATCTCTTCAAGCAGAGTTATTTAGAGAAACAAAATTTATAATATGGGATGAAGTTCCTATGCAACATAAATATTGCGTTGAAGCAGTTGATCGCACAATACGTGATATCCATGACAATCCTAAACCATTTGGGGGTATCGCCGTACTGCTTGGTGGGGATTTTCGTCAAATTTTGCCAGTTGTACCCAAAGGAGTTCGTGAGGAAATTGTTAACGCTTCACTTAGGCGTTCTGATCTGTGGGATGATATATGTGTCTTGACATTAAATTTGAACATGCGATTGAATACAACAGATCCTGCAAATGCTGCTTTTGCTACAAGCTTATTGGGTATCCCCCAAAGATCCTGAAAATGCATGTGCACATGCATAGTTATTGTTGCGTTTTCGATCAATAACTACTGAATAGTTTCTTTCAGACTTCTTACAGTAGTTTTTTTTGTGGTATCTGTTGAATAGTTTCTATTGTCAATTAGTTATGCCTTTGGTATAAAAGGATATCACTTTTTGTTAGGAACTTCCAAACGATCTTATGACTAGATGAGATCGTTCATGAAACCAACTAGAATCTACTACAAAAGCAACATACTTTTCACTCCTTCTATAGTGTAGCTGCGAAAAAAATACTTTTTCATGTTGTGCTTTGTGGATTTAATATTGACTACTCTATCATAAAGTTATTTTATTGGAATTCTAATCTTGCCACCTTTTCCTCATTTTCTCAATCTTTTTTTTTTCTTGGAAGTCTAATCATGCTACAATCATTGTTACGAGGCTAACTGCTCAGTCTCCTATTTTGTGGTTTGTAGCTTCTTATATTTGTTCTTTCTTGGTTGGTTGCACTCCATGGTGCAGGAAGATATCCCTTTATTTGAAGATGAAGATTTTGTTGGTTGACTAAACTATGAAGTCTAAGTTAGATTGTTATTTACTCAAAGGTGAGTGCCCATTAGTTTTGATACTTTTGAACATGTTTTTTTTTTAATCCAAGTGTTGTATGTTAACTTTCAGACTTCTTACTTTAGTTCTTTATGCTTTTCTCTTCATTTGATTTTATTATGAACAAGCTCTGTTTCACCACAAATTAAAAAGTGAAGAAAAATATGAAGTGGATGTTTTTATTCATTTTTATGCACTATTTCTATTATCCATTCCTAAACTTCATTTAATTTTTAGGACTAAGATTACTTGGTTCTGAAAGTAGTTCGACTTTCATTGTTACATGCATAGATACGGATGAGGAAACGAATTAACAATGGCTGCGACTGCCCCCGAAATGTTTTGATGGTTGAAACAATATTTAGGAGCGGAAACAATATTTTGATTTTGATCATTAACTTTCTTCTTACTTTTTGGGTATACTCTGTTAATTGGACATTGGTCTCTAGATTTTCTGAAACTTTAATTGGGAGTTGCCGGATTTGATTTATATTTCATATGTGAACCAAGGGTTTCTTATTCCATGAATGATGATTTCTACTTTCTTTTTTTGAAATTTTAATTTGGAGTTGTCGATTTTGTTGGTGTTTCATGTCCAAAGCAAAGGTTTCCTACTCTGTTAAGTTAGTTTTCATCAATTAACAATTGAGAGTTGCTGATTATTATTTCATGTCTTATTATTGAGCTTAAATGCTGAAGAATATGCTAGGGTTATTGTTTTTCGTAGAGTTGAAATTGTTGGACTGAGGTTGAGATATTGCATATGCGAGCACGTAATGATTTGAATTTGCTGATTGCTTAAGCCGTGCCTTCAGGCACGGGCATGCGCTAGTTGTTATATATATTTGGGCACTTTAGGCCCATGTTTTATGCACTTATTTTTCTTTATCTGGGAGTTTAGGCCCTCAGTTGTATTGGGCTTTGTCCCTCTAGGGAGTTTGGGCATTGTCCCATTAGGCTGTATTTCCTTCCAATTTTTGGTTGGAATTCCTCTCCCCTTTCCTCCATTAATAAAATGTTTTTGCTGATAAAAAAAAAGTAAAATTTTACATATAAATTTTTTGATCTCACCTAGGCTATAGCCCAACCAAGAAGACATGTACTTCTGGCCCTGAACAAGAGGTCTTAGTATGAAGCAAACACCTTAAGTCCCAAACCAAGACAACTTGACCAACCTGGTTTAATTTTTTTAGTTTAACCTACCAAAACAGTGAGACAAATGTGGATTTAGATGAAAATAATTATTCTTAAAGATTCTTAGTACTATTGGTGTTTAGTGATCCTTTTTAAGTTTTTTGTCATATATTTGGGCTTAATGCTTTGTGTTGACAAGAGAAATCAATAGAATCTATATAATATGGAAGAGCGGTACATATTTTTCACCGTTGGATTGGTACATATTTTTCAACCGTTGGATTGGAGATACAATTTTGACCGATTTCAAAATACAATTTCCTTTTATTAGTCACTAATTTCAAATTTGACATATTCTAATCCTAATCAATCAGTTACGGAATTATTGATTCATTACAAAGTAGTAATCCTACTTAAGTAAATCAATTACCGATTTCTCTCCTTCTTTCCATATCAAATTCTTCTCCTCCGTATTCTGTTAAGTACCCTATTTTTCGTAACTTTTTAGCAATACAATTCGTAACATTTTCTCTATAATTCATAACATTTTGGGGGGTGCATATGATACATACCCAAATAAAGGATATGTATTGTAGTCTTTCCCATTCCCTTTTGGTCTCCTTGAATGTTCTGTATTCAAAGACCTGTTAGTTAGCAATTTGCAATCTCAAAGCTAACCACGCAACTTCCAAATGGAGTACTTTGGCCTATATATTCTTTGGTGAGGGAGATATATGTTTACTCTCTATATATTCTTTGGTGAAAGATTTATATTATTAAAAAGTCTGATATGAAAACGCGTGGTTTAGAAAAATTTAGTCTTTGATGCTATTGGATTATACTTTGGTTATGACTCTGCTATTGAGAGTGATATATGTTCTACCATTGATAATGAGACCATTATGCAATGTTTTTAAAATATGAAAAGTCGTTAAGGATAATTGTTTTTTGTTGTAGGAAGAATGGACTATCACCATCCACATGACAACATAAGATGTACTCCATAGACTCGGCTCGGCTTAACGGCGAGGTTGTTTTCCGGTGTTTTGTACAATTATGTTGGCTGTAGTGGTTAGGGTTTGAGGACTGGTTTGGGTGGGCCGGCCCAGGTTTGGGTGTGCGGATTTTTCGTTGTTCATTTTGGGTATGGGTCGGGTTTTATTATTCTTATCTTTGTGGACCCTGTAGACCCTCTGGTGTTTCGGGCTTTTGCTCTTGTGGTGTTCATCCAACTTTTTGTTGGATTCCCTTCCCCTTTTCCCCATTTTTAATAAAATTTCATCATTGCTGATCAAAAAATAAATAAACATAAGATGTATAGACAAATAATTAACCCGATTGGTTTTAGTTGTGCATGAGTTATTCAACCGAAAATTTTATTCCTAAAAAAGTTGAAAGGTCGAATTCAACAGAGACCAATTATATTTTTAAATCTCGGACCGCATAAAATTTGCACAACCGATACTTTTTTGTTCTTAAAATAAAGCAAGGCATGCAAATCGTTCATATTTTTAAATCTTGAGCCACCTAAAATTTTCACAACCGACACTTTAAAGTTCTTCAAATTAACCGAGGTGTGCATTTTGACAATGACAACGATAATAGAAACAAAAAACAAACAAAAACGCTAAGAAAACAAACATCATGATTAGGTTTAAATCAATGGTTCCAATCTCTAGCTTCGTTCTTATGTACTCGCTAACTTTTCAATACAATTTTCTTTTATTAGTCACTAATTTCAAATTTGACATATTCTAATCCTAATCAATCAGTTACGGAATTATTGATTCATTAGAAAGTAGTAATCCTACTTAAGGAAATCAATTACCGATTTCTCTCCTTTTTATCATATCAAATTCTTCTCCTCCGTATTCTTTTTCCCGAAATTTCCTCCTATCCTTTTGCCTTCAATCGAGTAATGGATTGTGGTTGTTCGATCGATGAAACAAGTGTCAAAGGTGAAACATATTGGCTACATGTTTATAGATTTGATCTTACCATTAACATTCTCTTCAATTTCTCCCTGTCGGTTGTATTTTTTTTATTTTGTAGTAAATCGAAGGAGTTCGAGTCGTCCGACTGAGAAAGTAAGTTTGATTGTATATGTTCAACATTTTCCCTTTTAGATATTGTCGTATTTTGGGTTGTTTGCTCAGTCTCTTTATTTCATGATTAGGTTTAAATCTGTGGTTCCAATCTCTAGCTTCGTTCTTATGTACTCGCTAACTTTTCAATGTAGCCAATATGGTGTTTGACGGAATGCCCAACACATGAGGAATGAACCTGTAGTTATTTGGTTTTTATAGTAGTAGACTATTTTTTATTCAATTGTATGTGTTTTGTATTTAGTCATAAGATCAGTTCATGTTAATAGATGCGAGTGTTTCATCTCTTTTTTTATTTCCGGTATAAGGCTGCATAAACCAAGAACAACAAATTAGAAGGGTAATAATTTTCGTCCCTTTTCAACCGTTGGATTGGAAATTAGTCACTAATATATATGTACAGAAGGAATGGTAAGGTAGTAATCCTACTTAAGGAAGTCAATTACAGATCCAGTCAAACTATAAAGTAGTAATCCTACTTAAGGAAATCAATTTCGGATTCAAAGGAATTATTGATTCATTAGTTCTCACGAGATAGCCCCATGCACTGCCAAAGGAATTATGGATTCAACTTCCATTTTTGAATTCTAAAATTGAAATCATAAATTACTGAGATCATTTTTTTTGGTAAGTACATAAATAGATTTAATGCCAATATATTTGTCCCAATTATTTTACTACCATGATGAATTTTTTTCTTTGTCGTTACTTGCTTTCTTTTTCTTTACGTTTACTTGGTGTTCCCCAGAGATGGTCCTGATGAAATAGTTGAGTTTGATTTTGAAAAGATCCAAGGTACGTTTGTAAACAACTCTCTCTCTCTCTCTCTCTCTCTCTCTCTCTCTCTCTCTCTCTCTCTCTCTCTCTCTCTCTCTCTCTCTCTCTCTCTCCCCTCCCCTCCCTTCTTTCCTTCCTACGTGCCTTACATACTTGAAAATCCTTCGAAAAAAATTCAATGTATTCAAGTACCCTTCGGCTAGAAAGTTTTGGAAATTGAAATTTAGTAAGGTTTCTGTCCAATTGAAATATTCAAATGTTTGAATTAGATTTTTGGGTATCATTTTTCATTCCCCGTAACCATGTATGGATCCTTCGGTTGTGATTTTTTTGTGGTTTGGTCCTTACCCTTGCATTAGGCATCTTTCAATCTTGGGATTAGAAAAACTTAAACGCAATAACTAGGAAAAGGAAGACAACACATATGGGCAATGGAGAAGAAGATTCACAGGTATCACTCTTTTCAAAATCTACTGCCTTTCTTTTGAAAAATTCATTGGTAGTCAACTAACTCAACTAAAGTTTGATAGTGCTTTAATTTTGTTAGGAGTATTGGGATTGCAATAATAATTCGTACGGTTTTCTTCTGTACATACTTTAGGCACAAATTGGAAAAGAGCTATCAAAAGGAACACTTGCGCAACGTGCACGACGAGAGCGAGAGCGAATCTTAAAGCAAAGTATTGCTCGGCAATCAGAACAACAGTTGCACGGAGATACAAGTGTAAGACTCTTATCAATCAAAATCATGGTCGACTATCTGCATCTTCTAACCATGTTTTTATACGTAAAGGTTCAACCTCTCCGAGACAACAACATTGCCGTCCATGTTCACGAGGTAAGTCTCCATACAAATACGGATTTTTTCTGCAAACCCTATTTATCACCCCTAATACATTGTACGTATCTTTTAGCCGGATATACAAATAATAAAAGCAATGGCTAGGAAAGGGAACGCAACATACGTAGGTAGTGGAAAGAAAAACACACAGGTATCACAAGTTGACACATATCTTCTATCTTTCATTTGAACAAAAATATTTGGGGGTCAGACTAACTAACTAGAGCTTTTGTCTTACATGCATAGACAAAATATATTGCTACTTTTTAAAAATTTGTGGTACTGCTACTTTTTAAAAATTTGTGGTACTGCTACTTTTTAAAAATTTGTCATATATGCATAGACAGAACATTGTGAATACGGCTACTTTTTAAAAATTTGTCATTACTAACCATGTATGTACATGAGGTAAGTCTCCATACAAATACCGATTTTTTTGCAAACCCTGTTAAGTACCCTAATGCATTTTGCATAACTTTTAACAGGAAATACAAAGATTAGAAGCGATAGCTAAGAAAGGGAAGGCAGTGTACATAGACAGTGGAAAGGAAAACTCACAGGTATCACACGTTGAATCATATCTTCTTTCATTTGATGTGCTACTTTTTTAACGAGTGCGGGAAATACTATCATCGTTATATAATGTGTCTTACTTTCTTTGTCTCTTTTTTTTACTACAAAAGTCCTTAGGAGTGCTTATAATCGAACACTAATTTATTTACCGGAATTTACTTTATTTTTGTCCATTATGCTGTGAAATTCTATGACTTTCAGTTAGTTGCCATCATCGAAATCGTGCATAGCTATCTGGTCTTATGAGGTTCATAAACGGGATAGATATTCAAAAAACATGTAAATACTTAGTGCTACAAAGGTTTTAGATTATGTGGAAATGCATTGCGGGCTGCACCGTGCATTTTTTTCAAAAACCTGAAACGTTCATCTTATAGGGCTGCAGAGTAGTACATTGACACAAAAAATCAAATTTATAAAATAGACAGCTATGGATAGTTTAACTTTTAAACTTATCTACTGTCGATTTTTTAAACCAAACTTTGATCTTTTGAATACTATTGTGCCAGCCATACAAGATGAATGGTTCAGATTACTACAATATACGTACAGTGGGGCCCATAATTGGAGGTGGTGGAAAATTTGGGATTTCCACCTAAGGTGGATAGAATTTATCCACGATTGAGATTAATGCTACAAAGATTTTAGATTATATATGAGAAGCACAAAAATCAAAACAAAGTTCATGCCTTTTTTCATTCATTATGAGAACAACAAAAAATAAATCAATACCACATCAATCTTACCGCTACTCACAAATTATATACCTATCTCCCAATCTCTTGAAAATTTGCATATTAAAAAAATTGTTTTATCAAAGATCTAACTACAAAATGCCAAAAATTAAAAAAGATCTAACTACACAAAAAAATATTTGTGACAGGAAAAAAACCAGAGAAAAAGACTCTTCCCACCGCTGCCTCACTTGAACATACCACAAAACAGACTCTTTTCACCGCTGCTAATTAAGGTGTTGCAACCAAGGGTACCAACGTTCATGTCTTTTTTTATTGACAAAGAAAAGTTTCTCTTGAATAGGACAAAAATAGGATGTGTTTGACAGCAAAATTCTCTTGAATTTTTTTTAGAAGATAAGGTAAAAAAAAAAAAATAGAGCTATCAAATAGGTAACTACACAATGCCAAAAAAAAGAAAGAAGATCTAACTACACAAACAAAGACCCATGAAAGTAATATCAAGTCATAGATCGACCCCTTTCCAATAAAGATAAACCTGACGAAAAATTCTCTTGAATTTTTTTAGAAAAAAAGGTAAATAAAATACAGCTACCAAAGAGGTAACTACACAATGCCAAAAATATATATATATCTAACTACCCAAAAAAAGACCCATGAAAGTAATATCAATTGTTTCTGATAGAAGAGAAACCCATGAAAGTAATATCAAGTCATAGATCGACCCCTTTCCAATAAAGATAAATTTGACGAAAAATTCTCTTGAATTTTTTTAGAAGAAAAGGTAAACAAAATACAGCTATCAAAGAGGTAACTACACAATGCCAAAAAAAAGAAGAAATATCTAACTACCCAAAAAAAGACCCATGAAAGTAATATCAAGTCATAGATCGACCCCTTTCCAATCAAGATAAATCTGACGAAAAAAATTATATTCTAGGTAACCAACGGTAATATGATATCAAAAGCAACATTGGCCCAACGTGCACGACGAGACCGTGAGAGAAATTTAAAACAAGGCTATGCTTATCAACTGAGACAAAGGCTCGCACAAACTTCCACGTCTCCGTCCTTCATGCCAAACCCATCTGCCACCCTGCACACAAATCGGTAAGCCTAAATATAAGACGAATTGCATCTCTCATATTTTAACATTTTACATATACCCGTATTGTTTCCCACTGAGTATTTCTTAATTTTTGAAGGCCTACCCTTACCAACCAAGTGGAGCTAGGTTGTGTAGCCGGATTAGATGAAGAATTGGAATAGCCTATGAATTTAGAGGGAAGGCATTATCTTGGCACGATGGATATTGAATGTCGTGATTGTAAAGCCCTACATTGGATGGATGAGAGATTGACAAGATCTTCTACAAGTAGTCCCTTATTCGGCACTTGCTGTTTGCAAGGAAAGGTAAGGCTAAATCTACTTCTAACACCCCATTCGCCAATTCGAGCATTGTATGATGGGGATGATGACCGATCAAAATCATTTCGAAAGCATGCTCGAGGGTATAATGCAACCAATGCTTTCACCAGTCTTGGTGCTACATTGGATCCAAGAGTACTTACTGGAAGCGGTCCTACATCTTTCACAATCCATGGGGAATTGCGGCATTGAGCAGGTTCACTGATGCCACAGCAGGGAAAGGATGCAAAGTATGCACAACTATATATTTTTGATCCTACTTCAGCTTTGGAAGTCCGCAATTGTAACAATGAGCATTTGAGAAGGGATGTACTAGAAGTAATCCAGGATACTCTATTGCAAGTTAATCCATTTGTGGATAAATTTCGTCAGGCATATGCAATTTTGGAACAACTGGACGTGGCGGGACAAATTTTACCAGCCCATCTTCATTATAGTTCGTCAAAAGATCGACGAACATATAATCTACCAACAACAGATGAAATTGCGGTAGTCATACCAGGAGATGGATCTAAAGCAAGCGGCATGAGAGATATCGTCTTGCATTTGAGGGGAGATAATCAATTGATGCAAATTAACGAATGTCACCCAGCGTATTTGCCATTATATTACGTCTTGCTATTCCCACATGGAGAACTTGGATGGGAACCTGAGATGAAACAGTGGGATGTGAAAAATAATCAACTTGCGGCAGTGCGACTAACTAAATGGATTTTTATAGTTACCGTTTATTTGAGCGTCATACAGAGTATTCAACCACAACAAGCAAATACAGAGACTAATATTGGTCGCCTTAACATTGACCAACGCAATGCTTATGATGCCATTATCTGCTCTGTCTTCGGAAATAAAGGAACTACCTTCTTTTTGAATGGGGGTGCCAGCACAAGAAAGACGTTTTTGTACAACACAACTGCACAAAAATGTCGTAGTCTCAATCATACAGTGGTTACTGTTGCTTCATCCGGAATTGCTTCTCTGTTGTTGGAAGGAGGTCGCACAACACATTCAACTTTTGCCATCCCATTGGATGTGTTAGAAAATTCTATCTGCGGGTTTACCAAGCAATCTCTTCAAGCAGAGTTATTTAGAGAAACAAAATTTATAATATGGGATGAAGTTCCTATGCAACATAAATATTGCGTTGAAGCAGTTGATCGCACAATACGTGATATCCATGACAATCCTAAACCATTTGGGGGTATCGCCGTACTGCTTGGTGGGGATTTTCGTCAAATTTTGCCAGTTGTACCCAAAGGAGTTCGTGAGGAAATTGTTAACGCTTCACTTAGGCGTTCTGATCTGTGGGATGATATATGTGTCTTGACATTAAATTTGAACATGCGATTGAATACAACAGATCCTGCAAATGCTGCTTTTGCTACAAGCTTATTGGGTATCCCCCAAAGATCCTGAAAATGCATGTGCACATGCATAGTTATTGTTGCGTTTTCGATCAATAACTACTGAATAGTTTCTTTCAGACTTCTTACAGTAGTTTTTTTTGTGGTATCTGTTGAATAGTTTCTATTGTCAATTAGTTATGCCTTTGGTATAAAAGGATATCACTTTTTGTTAGGAACTTCCAAACGATCTTATGACTAGATGAGATCGTTCATGAAACCAACTAGAATCTACTACAAAAGCAACATACTTTTCACTCCTTCTATAGTGTAGCTGCGAAAAAAATACTTTTTCATGTTGTGCTTTGTGGATTTAATATTGACTACTCTATCATAAAGTTATTTTATTGGAATTCTAATCTTGCCACCTTTTCCTCATTTTCTCAATCTTTTTTTTTTCTTGGAAGTCTAATCATGCTACAATCATTGTTACGAGGCTAACTGCTCAGTCTCCTATTTTGTGGTTTGTAGCTTCTTATATTTGTTCTTTCTTGGTTGGTTGCACTCCATGGTGCAGGAAGATATCCCTTTATTTGAAGATGAAGATTTTGTTGGTTGACTAAACTATGAAGTCTAAGTTAGATTGTTATTTACTCAAAGGTGAGTGCCCATTAGTTTTGATACTTTTGAACATGTTTTTTTTTTAATCCAAGTGTTGTATGTTAACTTTCAGACTTCTTACTTTAGTTCTTTATGCTTTTCTCTTCATTTAATTTTATTATGAACAAGCTATGTTTCACCACAAATTAAAAAGTGAAGAAAAATATGAAGTGGATGTTTTTATTCATTTTTATGCACTATTTCTATTATCCATTCCTAAACTTCATTTAATTTTTAGGACTAAGATTACTTGGTTCTGAAAGTAGTTCGACTTTCATTGTTACATGCATAGATACGGATGAGGAAACGAATTAACAATGGCTGCGACTGCCCCCGAAATGTTTTGATGGTTGAAACAATATTTAGAAGCGGAAACAATATTTTGATTTTGATCATTAACTTTCTTCTTACTTTTTGGGTATACTCTGTTAATTGGACATTGGTCTCTAGATTTTCTGAAACTTTAATTGGGAGTTGCCGGGTTTGATTTATATTTCATATGTGAACCAAGGGTTTCTTATTCCATGAATGATGATTTCTACTTTCTTTTTTTGAAATTTTAATTTGGAGTTGTCGATTTTGTTGGTGTTTCATCTCCAAAGCAAAGGTTTCCTACTTTGTTAAGTTAGTTTTCATCAATTAACAATTGAGAGTTGCTGATTATTATTTCATGTCTTATTATTGAGCTTAAATGCTGAAGAATATGCTAGGGTTATTGTTTTTCGTAGAGTTGAAATTGTTGGACTGAGGTTGAGATATTGCATATGCGAGCACGTAATGATTTGAATTTGCTGATTGCTTAAGCCGTGCCTTCAGGCACGGGCATGCGCTAGTATAAAAATATGGAGCGAATCGAAAAAAGTTCAGATAAGACGTATACACGAAAACTTGTTTTGATTTTAGCGGATTTTGTTGGTAAGGACAAATAATTAACACAAAAAAGCTTGCCGCGATTCTAACAGCAATTTAACCATGCTTATCAAACAAAAATACTATGGGTATTGATTGAAGGGTTTGATAATGTTCAGACCAATTTGCGGGGCCCGCTTCAAAGTCTCATACAAATAATTCTAACGGTTTATTAATTTTAAGATAATTTTTCCAGATGCCCCGCAAAAAATCGTGAAAATGAGGCCAATGACGTGTTTTGATAATTAATACCCGCCAAGAACATTTTCAGCAGTAACAAATGTTCTTAGCATGTCTTTGCCAAGTATTAATTCACTACTACAAAATGATATAAAGGTCACGGTCCAAAAACTAAGAAGATCTCACTTTTTGTAAAAGCGTAGTAAAATGTTATAGACTATAGTTTTAATCTCAGTTATACGAAAAAACTGAGATGAAAAGATTTTTTAATCTCAATAATCTAAAAAGTGAGATTGTAACTTAAAGAATATATCTCATTTTCGAAAAACTAAGATTGTATGTAAAAGAATATATCTCGTTTCAGAAAAAACTGAGATTGTTACTTAAATATTTTAGATCTCGCTTAGTAAAACTGTGATTGTTTGCTTAAAGATCTCATTTCAAAAAAGTGTGATTGTAACTGTAATAACCATTGAAAAAGGAAATTAATGCCATGCCCAAGGCTTGAACACACCCTCACGCGACCAACAACAACTTACAAGCTACAGCTAGCACGCACAAGAGAATTTGGAATATCTTAGGATATTAAATATATATACTATTTCTGCCTGTTTCTTATTGAATCAAAGCACCCACTTACGTTCGTGATTTTCTGCACAATAATTAAGCGTCCTCATATTACACACAGTACAAATAAGTTCTAAACTTAATCAATCGGTTATATTTTAATAATGGTTTTGATCTGAACCATTAGAATTTCATGTTTAACTAATTCCAACATCGTCACCAAAATCGAAGATCATCGGATAACGACAATCTCCTGATTGAACTATATTTGATGCATCTCAATGCATTAAAGTATTATATTGCAATACCCGACCCCCGCTTGATCAATCTTTTTCTTCGATCCAAACCGTCCATCTTTTACATAATATGAAGTAAATCATTCCTGCGAAAATGAAATTAATCAGGTATCGCTACACACCTGATTGGACGGAAACACTACAAGAAATTGTGTTCTTTGCGACCAACAAGAAGGTTGCAAAAAGTCATCATTTTGGTCGCAAATTGATACAGCGACCAAAAAGTGTGGTCACCAAGCTGGTCACAACAAGCTAGTCGTATTTGGTATTTCTTGACCAAACTACGATGTGGTCGCAATATGTTCCACCTTAGGCGACCACATGGATCCGGTCACAATAAGGTTACAATTTTGTGACCAACTGCTGGTCGCAAAAAGAAGTAAAATCTGGTCGCCAAATACAAGCTCTGGTCGCGAAAAGAGTCCATTAGACTTCAAAAAAACATGTTTTGAAGACTCAAAAGCAGGTCACGGAATATATTTTCTTTTGTCGCAAAAAATATCCTTGGACTTCACATCTACCTGTTTTGACAACTAGAGAGTTTGGTCGCAAAAACACTTTTTTTTTTAACAATGGATTGCGTTGGTCACAAAATCAATTCTGTTGCACTTTTTTTTTTTTTTTTTACGATGGATTGTGCTGGTCATAAAATTAATTCTGCTGCACTTTTTTTTTTTTTTTACGATGAATTGTGCTAGTCATAAAATTAATTCTGCTGTAAATATATTTTGTAACTACAACTAGCTTGTATTTCAAAAATACCAAGAACCAACTACGTAGTCACAAGATACACCATTAACAATAAAATCCTTGACAACATTAATAACCACATAATATATATGTTTTTCAAAAACAACAAACAGTCATCAACCATCCCCAAAAACAACAAATTCCACAACGTACTTGTTTTCCAATGTGTTTAGTAACACCACATCCATAACTATAAATACTAGGTAGAGTCCATGATAAAGTAGCAAAAAGTGGACTTCGTACTCCAAGCTGTAACCAAGTCCAAGTTAGTTCTGAACAACTGCAAAAAGTGACTCCATGCTCCTTTCTGCCAAAAAGTGATTTCAGAGTTCATCTGCAAAGTTCAAAACATGGTTAGAGTACAAAATGGTTAAAGTCAATTGGAGTTGCAAGGTAATAAAAGTAGCGAGCCACTTTTGAAGGAACCCAAATGCAGTAATAGTCCAATGTCATAATATTATCCACGAAATGCCATAAGTTCAATGACATCATCTATGAAGTACGAAATGAAGCACGAATACTCTATTTTGGCCTCCATATCACGTATCGTATCCGTATCGGATACCGATACTTTAAGATACTCTCCGGATACGTATACGCTTTTTAAAGTATTCTGCTTTTAGAATTATTTGTTGATATCCCGATACGTTTCGGATACGCTCCAGATACGCACCCGATTCAGATGAGCCAGTAGAATTGGAAATACAAAGAAAAAAGCAAGAAGCCAATACACAGATGCCTTTAGAATCCATTTGTCAAAGAAATGCCATACTCTATCTATGCCTTCTAATGTATAATAGCATGGGTGCTTACAATTGAATCGTCTCCAATAATGCTGAATGAACAAGTTATCTCTAAGCACTTTTAAAACAAAAAAAAAACTGTTTTACTAGTAGTGCACACAACCCCAACAGCCATTCTCTTACTCAACAGCGCAATATGCACTTGTTTTCGAAAGTTAAGATAAGGTCTTTCCTTAAGCATGGTTGAGCTTTTCACAAGTTATTAACTACGCCCAGACTAAAGCTTTTTGAACCTTGTAAGGGCTTTTGTAAACTCTACAAGCTTTTAATCCACACTCAACAGCCACCAGTTACTAACTTCTACTACCAAAAGTGAGCAATTATTTAATTTGTATGAGTTAGCAAACTTAAGGATATAATGGGACACAAACCTATTGCCTTTGGATTAAAAGATCTAAAAAATACGATATTCATCACACTAGACAACGTATCATAACCCATAGTGGCTAAACATCAACTAGAGGACATTTGGCAGAAGTTTTGGCAAGGATTCAAAATTAGAGAGCCAATTAGTACTGAAGTATAAGGATAACAGCAAGAAGCAAATAAGCAATTTCCTTCAGAATCCATTTGGTCAATTAAATGTCATACTCTCTATATGCCTTCTAATGTATAATATGTCCGGTGTGCTTATATTTGAATCTCTGCAATTATTCTGAATGAACAGGTTATCTTTAAGAACTAAAAATGAAAAGCTGCTTGATAAGTAATGCACGCCAACCTGAGCAGCCAGTCAAATTACACATTAATCCCATACCAGATTGTGTCAGAGCATGAATTCTCCCACCCCATCTTAGACCATGGATAAGTATGTATCACTTCATTTTCGAAATCGCCGTTGTGCAAGTGAAACAGAGCACTAAAACATCATCAAATTAGTGGAAGTCCCAACAACAAAAGGTTCCATCAACAACCGAGTCAAGAAGTAAAACATAACCCCCAAAAAGATGGAAATCGGCAGCGCAGGCAGAGCATGACGACACACAGCCAACAGGATAAGAGTGCACCCAAGTCCTGAAACAATCGCAAGCTACGTTGCCTATTAGGCTACACCCTAAAGGGTAAGAGGAAAGTACCCCCACTTGGAAACAATGGGACGCCAACTATTCAGCAGGTTAAAATGACTCATACTCTCTTACAGACAACAGTGTTATACTATTCACTGAACAACCAAACCAAACTTTCAGACCCAAAAAACTAATTCAAAACAACTAAAACTAGTTAAAAACAGTGAAGGTGACCAGAATTAAGAAATACCTGCGGTACCAATATTCCAACTCAAAAGTCCATCAAATTGGCTGCTGAACATCCCCAGAATCCGCAAAATCTGCCAAGATAACGAGGATCTTTAGTCAATACATTTTACATCCAAAATTCAATGGGCAGAGGGAGGGAATTTGCATTTTGTAGTTTCCAAATCAAAGCAAAACAGTTGGATGGATCTAATCAGCACATTTCACAAAAAAAGAGCAAGATTAGACCTCGATCTGAATGCACATGCACAAAATACTTAAGGTCTAGGCTAAAAGAGATAGTCAGCTAGTCTAGCTGTTAACTAAATCTAAAAAACACCCACAGAAACGTGACAGAAACTCAAAGTTACATTAATTCAATCCACAACACCATGAAATTGAAAGAAAAATGGAGCCGAGAAGGCAAAGATCTATTAGTTTATAGTAGCCACTACACAAGCAGCAACAGTCCACACGCAGCCACTACACAAGCAGAATGCAGCAGTAACAGCATAGTGTGGGCAGCATGCCCTTCGGAGGGAAAAGGATTCCGTTCCTTCCCGCCGTTTGCGGCCCTTTTTCTCGAAGGAATCGAGGGAGCACGAGCGCCGGTGGCAAGCGCTCAAAAATACTGAGTCGCCACTTGAGTTTTGAGGGTCCGACACTCAAGGAACCGTATTTCGAAGCACCTGCCGCGCTATTTGATTTGAAAAAGTGAAGGAAACCAGTCCGTCATAACCATATCTGGGTTCGGGAGCCAAGTTACGAGAGGGGAAGGGTTTTATGGCACCCCTCTCGCCCAATCCGGAGATCGGTCTCTACTTAGACATTTTTATGAAAACCTTTGTGATTCTTCTTCTTTTAATTAATTTTAGCCAATTAGGGCGGGGAAACAGTTAATCGGGGATTAAAACTGTAACAATTTGCAAGATGTGATCAAATGATAGCATGGATGTATGGTATGACATGTAATAAATGGTATGAACTTGAAACAGCGATCAGATGCCAAAACCAGGCCCGGGGCAGATTTGCCCTGCACGATGGTCAACTTGCATGCATGAACAGATCTGTATGCAAATCAACCATCGCGCGAGACACACTGACGCTCGCGCGAGTGTTGTCATCTCACCACAATCCCAAAATCATCCCCTTCTGGGCTCTGGAAGGACCATTGCACACCCAGGAAGCAAACCAAGCAGCTTATTGAAAGACTGTAAAATACTAATTATTACACAATACCCCAAGCAGGAGCCAAATAAATTGAAACACAACCCCTAAACAGTGGGGGTATCAAAACAAAGGCCAAGGGCCTAGTTACCCATGCAAGGGCTATTCATGGAAATCACAGGACTGTCGCGCGACAGAGACTGAGTCTCGCGCAACATTCCTGACTGGACTTCCAGGAATTGCTTTGCATGCTTGGGGTCCTGAGACAGATTCAGGGGATCCCAAGGGCATTCCAAACTATTTAGAGCAAATAAACTAGCTACTGTATTTTATTTTTGCATGCATAACAGTGATCTAAAAATCAAAATGAAATACAACAGGCATGAACATATTGCAAAAACAGAAAAGGGCTAGCCTCCCTTCCCCACGAGGTCCATTCTCTTTGCTGACACAAGTGTCGCGCGAGTATAGGGGACCGTCGCGCGAGGGTATAGCTGCCACGAATTCTTGTAACTTTGCTGGCTTTAGGACCAGGACATGGTATTGATTACCAGCCTTGGTCCTGTCAGCCCCCCTCAGGGATCAAAACAGAAATAGGTTAAACATTATACCTTTGCTTGGAAAGGGTTTGGGAATAGATTGGATTGATTGGTGTGGCCTTGCTACCAAGTGTGTATGAACACACTAAGTTCAGAAGATTAGGAGGTGGTTTGGGGTTAACAACTTTGTGCTAGCTAGTGCTTGCCTTAGAAAATAACCAAAGAACTTCTTAACTAATTCTTGGAACCCTTAACATGGAAGATGAATGGGGGTATTTATAGGGGGAGTGTAAGGGCTAGTTAGGGGCCAAACAAGGCCTTGGGACCAGCCAACAAGGCTGGTCACAACTTGGTTGTGAGGCTAGCCAACAAGGTGGTTGGTTGGTTGGGAGGATTGTATGGGCTACAAACTGCCAGAACTCTGTTCAGCTGAGGAAAACGGGGTTCCAGCCCATGGGGACCCATGTGCCAAGCAATCATCACAAGTCCAGCTGGATTCTGTGATAGGGACAGGAGGGAACCATCGCATGAGGGTTTGGAAGTGTCGCGCGAGGGTCAACAGTCAACAGTTTGACTTTGACTACACCTGGCAAGCTAAGTGTCGCACGAGGGACACAAAGGCTCGCGCGAGGGTCAACTCTGGCTCTAGGGTTTGACTGAAGGTTCTGAAAGGTTCAAAAGGTTTCAAGCAGGGTTCTAAGCGTTCCAAGCCTAATCCATTCCCAATCCAAGCTTTGCTTGATCCGATTTCATCATCGGGGAAACAAGAAAATCGTAAAACGAAGTAAAACAATTGGGAGACCCAGATTGGGGTGTCTACAGTAGTCCCACTTTGACGGCACGTGGAGCACCATTGACTGGTACGGGTAACGTCAAAGATTTCTAGACACCCACCAAATCCGCCCAAAAGCCGATTAAATGGAAAATGCAGACGAGTATATAAAAATACCGTGCACCAAGGGGGAATTGAAGATCGGACGGATAGATCGCCGCTGGTTGATTGATCGGACGGATAGATCGTCGCTGATTGATCGGACGGATAGATCGTCGCTGATTGATTGGACGGATAGATCGTCGCTGATTGATTGATCGGACGGATAAATCGTCGCTGATTGATCGGATGGATAGATCGTCGCTGATTGATTGAAAGGACGGATAGATCGTCGCTGGTAGATTGATCGGACGGATAGATCGTCGCTGATTGATCGGACGGATAGATCGTCGCTGATAGATTGATAGGACGGATAGATCGTCGCTGATTGATCGGACGGATAGATCGTCGCTGATTGATTGATCAGACGGATAGATCATCACTGATTGATTGATAGGACGGATAGATCGTCGCTGGTAGATTGATCGGACGGATAGATCGTCGCTGATTGATCGGACGGATAGATCGTCGCTGATTGATTGATCAGACGGATAGATCGTCGCTGGTAGATTGATCGGACGGATAGATTGTCGCTGATTGATCGGACGGATAGATCGTCGCTGATTGATTGATAGGACGGATAGATCGTCGCTGGTAGATTGATCGGACGGATAGATCGTCACTGATTGATCGGACGGATAGATCGTCGCTGATTACGGGCGGACCACTGCTGGGGATACAAAAATCTTTGGGTTTTGAAGGCAAAACCTTCAAAATGACCCTCAAATTTATTGTACAACATATCAAAAGGTCATGGACCCCAAAAGAGTGTAATTGAGATTGGGCCAGGCTTAGAATCTGGATTGGACCTGAGGCCCAAGGTGAAGTGTCGCGCGACACTCACGAACCATCGCGCGAGGGTCTGAAGTTAGGGCTTGGGTCTGAACAGGCCCAGACCCGGCCCAAACCCGGCCCAAACCCGTTCCAATCGTTTAAACGTCGCGGGGACGTTTCAGAAACAGTAACCAGAACAGTTTCAAAAGTTTGAAACTCTCTCAAACTCTCGTCTCTCCTCCCAAACTCCTTCTAACTTCGATTTCAACCACGAAATCCACGAAGCTAAGCTTGATCATCCATCCATGGCTGACCGCGGGGAAGGAGGAGGCGGGGAAGAAGTTGTTGATCAATCGGAGGACCAAGGAGGGTCCATGAGTATCGAAACAGAGGGTCAAACACCGGTGGAGGCCACCGCAGGGGCCGGTGAAGTGGTTGCAGGCGGCGGAGACAGCGAAGAGGGTCGCGAGCAGGCGACTGGTGGTGACGAGCACAGTCGCGCGACAGAGCTGGATGCCCGCGCAACTGTTGATACTGGGGCCGAAGGCTACAGCATTGAGCGGCTGGATCCTGTCACGACCGTGGAAGGGTCAGTGGTGGCCGGAGTGAGTCCGGTGGACACAGGGGATATTGTTGCTGGAGAGCACCATCGCGCGACAGAGGAGGAGCCTCGCGCAATGGTTGATGCTGGAGGAGGCAGCGGCAGTGGGGGAGGAGATGACACTGTTGAGCCGTCCGGGTCCCCGCCGAGGGATTCGGCGAAGGGTAAAGGGCCTGTCGAAGAGACCGCGGAGGTTCCGGTTAAGGTCCGTGAGGAAGATGTGCTGTTTCGGCCAACGGCAATGTCGTCGAGTCACGTGCCGATCACGAAACACGACGTTGCCGAGTACTTGACCGACGAGGCAGTGGCAAAGCTTCTGGAGGACAACCCCCTGATTGGGGAGTTAGTCCTAAAGGCCAGAGAGGATCGTGCCCGGGCCATCGAGGCTTCAGAGGCCGCTGAGAGGGCCGAGAGAGAGAGACAGGAGAGAGAGGAGCTCTTGAGAGATGCAGAGGCTGAGGAGAGGGCCGGAGTCGAGGCGCATAGGCCTAGGGTTACAGCCGTGGCGGAGGCGAAGAACACGAGTCGGCCGGGCTTTTCAGCAGAGGCATACGTGCTTCCCACGCCGCACCTCTTTGTGCCGTCGGGCATTGCGGCCCGCGTACCGTCGCGGCGAGACTACGACGATGAGTTGGTGTTGAGAGATCCCCGGGTCCACATTGCAGCGACATGGACGGAGGTATATTCCCAGAAAACACCCTTCGTAACTTGATTTCGACATTCTTGTTTTGATAGTCCACATTCGATACTTGCTTTGAATGCGCTTGAACTTAGAATTGCGCGGATAACTCGTGAGCCAAAGCACGCTAAAACCACGTACTTCTGTAACATAGGCCCAATATGTAAAAACTTGAACCAACCATTCGTTGTAGGCTTCATTGATTACCTAGAACTTGAAAATGAAAACTCCGTAAGCACGGGAATCTAGAACAGCACACCAAACTTCCAAGTTGAGCCATGGCATAGAACTGAGGCCGAATATATGTCCTAGGCTTCATTGATTACCTAGAACTTGAGAATGAACTTCCCGTATACTGACAAACTATTTGCTGCTTGTCTTTGTATCTGAAACAGGCTGGAGCTGAACAGAGGGATATCCGCGGCTTCGGGGGCGCGTGCATGTCTTTGCAGCTGTACGAGGGGCTGCTGGAGAGAGTGAGGCGGTTGGTGGACGAGGCAGGCTTTGGGGAGTTTGTGCGGACTTTGACCCCGGCGAGGATTGACCATGCCGTCCTTGTTGCACTTGCTGAGAGGTGGAGGGATACCACAAATACCTTCCACCTACCTCCTGGGGAGATGACAGTGACGCCTGCTGACTTCGCAGCGATCACAGGGCTGAGGGTTGGAGGTGAGCCCATCCCATTTGACTCGGGGATCCAGGAGGATCGGGTTGCTCTGGAGTGGTTTCTGGAAAAAGTGCCCAAGATAGAGGGGGGAATGGCGAGGTACGACCAATTCAAAGGCTACCTGAAGAAGAAGGTGATGAGTGACCGGGAGGCGGAGCAGATGGCCCGGGCGTTTCTGCTATACCTGTTTGGTGCCACTCTGTACCCAAACAGGCGAAGCAACGTCCACCTTTCTTACTTGCCGGCGTTGAGGGATTTGAGGACAACCTCGCGCTTTGACTGGGGTGGAGCTGCTCTTGGAACGGCCTATCACTTCTTTGGCCACTCGTCGAGGACGGGTAAGAGCACAGCTTGTTACTGGAGGGTCTGGGAGGTACGATTCTAACCCTTTTAAGCACAGTTTGATTATGCTTGTCCATTGTTTAGTCTGCTTGACTGTTTCGATTTCAAATGCTGCATGCCTTGACTAATACTTGAACTTGTCTAAACGTCGCAGCTTTGGACCTACGAGGTTTTGCGGATGTATCCGCCGGAGTGTAAGCATCCGGACCTGAGCACTCTCCCTCGCGCGCTGAAGTGGAGCAAGGCGAGCACGGGAAAGAAGGAAGGGAGAGGCGAGCTCAACGCCTTCAGACTGTACCTGGACGAGCTTAGGGCCTCATAGGTATGAATACATAACTGTAAGCCTTAGACATGTATTCATTTCCTTGCTTTAATGCTGTCGCTGATCAATTGTTTGCATCGCCCGTTTGTTTTGACTTGCAGGTCAATTGGGATCCCTGGAGGAGAGCGGGACCAGAGCCAGAGTACCTGGCCCAGAGTAGGGCTGTCACGACCAGCAGGGTGTTGTTGGAGTCTGCCTTCGGTTGGCAGTGGTACTTGGGAGACCGAGTGACGCGCCAGTCGCTTGGTTATCTTGAGTTCTGGGTGCCAGGGCCGCTCCCACCTCGAGCTTCACACACGGGAGAGTACACACGGGCTGAGCTGGAGAGGTATACGAGGTCGGATACTGAGCTTGAACGCTACCTGCGTCCTGGTAGGGACTATGCAGCCTACCAGAGAGACTTCCTGGCGGGTCCACTGGGGATCCGTGGTCTGAGAGAGGCACGAGGCCAGGCCGCAGGGGCCGCTGAGGAGAGGAGAGCAGCCGGAGAGGGACGGAGAGGAGGTGAGAGCCGGGCAAGAAGAGCCCCAAGCGGACCGGCAGTTGGTGGACTTCCTGCGCTGCTTTGGAGGATTCCTGTGGTTGACAGCCAGGGGAATCCTGCAGAGTTACAGTTAGTGCCCGCGAGAGCGGAGCCTGCTCCTTTGACTGTTTCGGTAAGACCTAGCTTCCAATATTGCTTTTGAATTTCAAATGCTTGAATTATCTGCTGAATAGCCTGATGAACTTGAATTGCATGCAGGTGCCAATTGAGTGGGTGAACGAGGCCGTTCGACGCATGCTGGAGTTGGAGAACGTGGTGAGAAAGGCGGCGAGCGGCACGCCACTGGAGTTGCAGTATCAGGTGCCGACACTACAGCCGACTCAGCCAGCCGTTGTTCAGAGGACCCAGGTATGAAAAACGATACATTCCTGCTTTCGATACATTCCTGCTTTGATAGCTTGATAGACTGTACCTGTTTCCAATACAGAAATACAATGTGCACAATAGATACTCATGCTTTGAAATGTAATGACAATGCAGGTGCAGGGGAAGGTGAATCCTAGGAGGAAGAGTGCGCGAGATCCGCCACCGACGAAGGTGGTGGCACAGAAATCCACGCCTCCGGCCACCATCACGCGGCGGCAGACGAGGGGCTCGCAGACGGCGCGCGCACGCGAGGAGGAAGCCAAGCAAGCCGCGAGGCAAGCTGAGCTTCGGTACCAACTCAAGAAGCGCGAGAAGCCGCCATTGGAGAAGCCGGGCCCGGCTCGCAGGCGGAAACTGATCCTGAGTCCAACCTCCGAGGATGAGGAAGAAGAGGGAGAAGAAGAAGAGGCAGAGGAAGAGGGCGAGGAGCACTCGTCCACCAGCAGTGGCTCTGACGACTCCATTGATGACCCGAGGTATAGAGACGATCCCCAGGAGCTACAAGACACTTCAGATAGCAATGACGGACCCGAGGGGCACTGACGAGGCCTCCGTTCCCCTTTTTTTTGCACACTACTTTTGACTTCGGGCCTGCGTGCCCAAGTAGATAGCTTTTGACAGATACTTTGAGGGCCTGCGTGCCTTTTGACTAGCGGGCGCATGTGCCCTGACTTGACTTGGTAGCTTTTGATCAGCCGAGGGCCATAGATACAGTAGTTCTTTCGCTTTTGACATGGATAGATCATGGTTTAGTATATAAGAGTTGCATTTTGAAGTTTATTACTTCTCATTGTGCATAAGAATCAGTAAAACCCGCCACTAATACCAAACTTGCATTGACGACACATCGAGACCACACACAGACACATATGAGTGTATAAATCAGCCTAGCTCTGAAAGAAAAAGGCAATATACCCTAAGACACAATCAGGATATGAGGATACGGGAAATAATGAAATTTTGGGTATTAATGCACCAAAACTCACAATACCCTGAAAAAGATGAAAACGACGCTCTTAAAAGATCGATGGTGGTCGACATGACTTGCGCCAATTGACAGAATTGAACAAAACGCCCCGAGAATGGACTTATACCGAAAAAACGCACGAAATGACGCAAAACGGCATAAAATGCCTGAGAATGACTCAATTATGTCCCGGACTGAAACCGACACCTCCATATAGTCACTCAAGGTCCAGGCGACCCGTATGGCATGACCAAAATGGGCTGGAGCCTCCGATGCGAGATTCGATCTCCCGAAATCTCAATTTGAACTTGAAACGGGCCTCCGAGGGTCCAAAATCTTCGTTGAGCACGGCATTCGGAATCCGACGCTTGGATACAGTCACATATGCTCATAATGACTTGCTAGAACCATCAAAAGTGCCAAATGACCTTTGGAATGAAAAATGACCAATTTGGACAGTAGCTGTTGAAATCTGTCAAAACTGCAGGCCAACCGTTGCGCGATGGTTTGGAACTGTCGCGCGAGACACGTCTGTCGCGCGATGCTTTGAGAGTGTCTTGCGAGGGTCAATCCCTGCTAAGCTGCCTTTGTTTGACCAAATTATTGCCATGGACCTGTTCATTGTTTCCACGTCCTGAAAGTTACTCTGGATCTGCAGAAGGAAGGCTGCTCTTCCATGCAAGGTGGTAGGACACCTAAGCCTTGATCTCACCAACTCCTTGGCTATTTGAAGAAGGGTTTTAAGACTTAATGAAGTGTACACCCCTTCATCTTGTCTAAAATGGGAGATTCACTAATGGAAGCCCTTGATCCTTGGCTAATGAGAGACGAAACCATAAATTGGGCGAGCCCCCAGTCTCGCTGTTTATCCTCAATTCGGGATCTCCGATTTGCTCGACCGTGCGTCGAAATCATCCAAGCCGCATTGCCTTTCTGGGACCCCATTGTGCACGTCTTCCGGTTCCGTGAAGACGAGATGTGCCCCACAATAGAAGAGTTCCAGTCATATGCGCCAGGGTTCGCCAATTTAGATGTTCTTGCCGTGCCGCCCGTCCATGAAGACATGGAACAAATTCTACGGGCAAAACTCAACATTCCGGTGGCATTGACGGCTAGCATCATTCGAAACGGCGAGCTCAACATCCTTCGCCTAATCGAACTGTACGGCCCCGAGGGTGGCCTGGGAGACTATGTTGGGGAAGCTCACCGACGCTTCGTTTTGTCTGTATGCGCGCTGGTCGTGTACATGCTGGTTCCCATTGACGGAGGGGCAAATCCCAAATTGGTAAGTATCGCCTCACAAATGGATAACAGGAAAAACATCATGCCCATGGTTTTAGCGGAGACGCTCACTGGTTTAGATATGCTGAAACTTGAGCAAGCCGACTCTTTCAGCGGATGCCCCATCTTGCTCCAGGTAAATACACATTCGACATACTTTCTTGCACTTTCAGCTTCACCCCAAACGCTTGGGCTGTATTTGATTTCTGACCTGTCCCCTGTTCTCATGCAGCTTTGGCTGGCGGACAAAGTGGGGGTTTTGGAAGAGCCACAGGCTGGCTTTGAAGAGTTTCCCAGATTGTTAGTCGCAAGACCGATGATATTTCCCGACTTGCCGGTGGACATATGGTTTGCCTTCCTGAACGATCTGCAGTCCGAGGACATAGTCTGGAGGTGTCTCTGGTTAAACCTTCCGGCAATGACGCTCAAATCAGCGGGATACAAAAGAGTGATAATCGCCGGCCTGTCAAGCTTCACATTTTACGTCACTGGGGGTACGCTCCGACAGCTCGGAAGAAGCCAAGGATACAAGCGATACGGAGCGGAAGACTTCGACCTCCCCGCGTTCACCTCCTGGGATTTGAGCTGCCATAGAGACAACTGGGGTGATAGGACGTTGAAGGAATCAATTCCAGAGTTCAGGACATGGCTGGAAAATTGTTACATAAGGTGGCTCCGCGTTGAAGTCGAAGCAAGACTGAGGGGATATTTCTGAATCCCGTGGGAAAACGAGTTGTAATTAGTAAGGCCATTAGGCTGAGCTTCTGGCTCCGTTTTTCAATACTCGCTTTGTAAACTGTATGCCACTTTGCCCGACTTGATCGGCTAAATAACAACTTTGAATTATCCGACCGTTATTCCTTCGAGGGACCGAATTTGTCATTGAACGTGTAATTTGAACAAACAACGCTTCGACGTAGTCATAAACACTCATAATGACCTACTGGAAGCATTGGGATTTCAAAATCCGGTCCGAGTCAAAATCTGAAAAATAACCCCAAAAAGACAGTAGCCTGCCCTACTGTGCCGAATCAAACTGAACTCTCGCGAGAGCAAACAAAACCATCGCGCGAGCATCAACAGTCGCGTGACACTTCATGACCATCGCGCGATGGAGAATTCATGTTACAGTGGCCAGCCTTGACTCATTCGGACAAAAAGGGGTGGCAGGCCTTGTCAGCAGGTCTGGGCGTGCAGGGGCTTCTGGCTTCCCCCAGAGATGTTCCCTTGATCTTTAGCAAGTGGAGGGACACCTTGCAAGGCCACATCACTCAAAGGAAAGTCATTACCTCCTTTCTTTGCCTATAAAGAGGAGTGAGTCCCTGAATGAAGGGTGTGCTTCCGTGGGAAATCTCTAGCACTGTTCCCCAAATGGCAAATCATCTCCCCACCTTAATCAGCCCGTGGCTCGAAGAATTTGTTGCGAGTGATTGGCTATGCTTCCGTTCTCATGGGTTGGCGGCCTTTCGCTTCTTAAAAAGTGTAAGGCTCCGCCCCGAAATTCTGAGAGCAGCCCTGCAGTTTTGGGACCGGGACGTCCATTTGTTCAGATTTGGGGACAACGAGTTGTGTCCGACCGTTGAAGAATTCCAAGCGTACCTCCAAGGCTTTGCTTCGAGCGTGATTGTCGTGCCACCTTACCGGCAAAGCATGTCAAAGCTGTTGAAGACGTGTCTGAACATTTCCAGGGGTGCAGCGGAAGGCCTGTTGATTGGCGGACAAATAAACATTGCGCGCCTAATGGAATGGTACGGGCCCGACGGCGATCCAGCGGATATGGTTCTGCAGGCTCGACGTCGATTCGCCATGTCAGTCAGCATACTAGCCGCATACCTGCTGGTGTCTCCGTATGGACGGCCCGACCCCTCATTGGTTCATGTGGCTACAGAGATGGGTGCTCGGAAGAACGTAGCCCCCCTGGTACTTGCTGAGACACTCATTGGTTTGGATTTGGTAGCCACAGGTCAGACGAACACATTTGGTGGTAGTCCAATCCTGTTACAGGTAAAATCTCACTCAGCTCACCTTTTTCTGGCTTTCACACAGTCTGCTTTTACCTTGACTCTCGGCTAAGGCTGTATGGTAGCTTCTTACTTGTTTTCTTTCGCTCGGGCTTATGTGGGTCCTTACTTGTCTTTTCGCTCATGCAGCTGTGGCTATGCGACAAACTTGGACTGATCTCGGCTCCTGGAGCGGACTGGCCCCGTCTGCCCGGGCGAATGCACCAAAGGGGAATGCTGTACCCAGAAATGTCTGAGGAGGAGTGGTACACCTTCATGAGAGAGATGTCTCCGCACGAGATCGTCTGGCGGCATGGAGCCCTAAACATCCCGGATATGGCTCTGTACTCTGCAGGTTTCGAGAGAATGGTGATTGCTGGGCTGTCCAGTTTCACGTTCTACATTCCAGGTCGCATCCTGCGGCAACTAGGCATGAGCCAAGGCTTTCATCGAGCTGGGATAGAAGACTTCCAGATTCCAGCATTCACAGCCCAACATCTAGCAGGGTATGAGCACAACTGGGGTTTGGGAGAACTTGGAGGAGTGCAAGACGACTTCAGCACAAGACTCAAGCACCGCTATGTAGCATGGTTAAGAGAGGAGGTCAAAAGCAGACAAAACGCAGATTGACTCCTGACTCAAATCCAATGATCCAGAATAAATTGTGAGCCCGTGAGGGCCTATTAGCATTTCGTTCTGTTTTTGATGCTTTACTGTTTTTCTTAGGGCTCTGCTCAGCCTATGTAATAGAAATAATAGTTTTGAATAAAGATGAAAGATCAATAATTTTCCCCTTTTTGGTCCAAGTGTTGAACACCACGTCGTTTGAACGTTTTGGGATAGAAGCCCTGGATCGAATTGATTGTGACCGAATCTCACAGAGAGATTGCCTACGTATCCCAAGCTAGGGAATCAGGTCAAAACGTAGTTTAGGCTACGGTTCGACAGAGTATGACCGAGTCCCAAAGAGAGACTGCCTACGTATCCCAATCTAGGGAATTAGGTCAAAACGTAGTTCAGGCTAAGGTTCGCTCGTGTGTTTTGGCTCTCCTTTTGCGCTCTAAATTTTGCCTAGGACTGCCCTTGCAGGTTTCCAGCCTAGCGAGCTTTGTTTGAATGCCTATTTATTTTTGCCTAAACTGCCCCCTTGGGTTTTCAGTCTAGCAGGCTTGCTCTAATTTTTGCTTGGGACCGCCCACCCTTGTGGTTTTCGGCCCAACGAGCTTCTCTCAAGGGTAGTAACGTTTGAGTTGATCCAGGTTAACCAGAGTGTTGAATTCGTTGCCGTCCAGATCAATGAGCTGATCTGCTCCTCCCGAGAGGATGGTCTTGATAATGTAAGGTCCGGCGCGCTTCGGGCGGAACTTGCCACGTAGATCGAAGATGGGAGCCCGGATTTCCTTTGTGACCATGTCCCCTTCAGCTAAGTCATGAGGATTCACTTTCTTGTTGAACGCCCGAGCAATCCTGCGCTGATACCCCTGAACGTGATACAAGGCACGGAGCCTTCTCTCATCAAAGAGCATGAGTTCGACAAACCTCCCGCTAAGCCATTCGGACTCCGCGAGTTCACATTCAGCCATGATCCTCAAAGTTGGTACTTCAAGCTCGATGGGAAGGACAGCTTCCATCCCATAGACCAGAGAAAAAGGGGTTGCCCCTGTTGATGTTCGAATCGACGTGCGGTACCCCCAAAGAGCTAGAGGTAGCTGCTCGTGCCAGTCCCTGGCAGACTCTGCGGACTTTTTAATGATAGTCTCGATGTTCTTTTTGGCTGCTTCAACCGCCCCATTCGTCTAAGGGCGATAGACCGTTGAGTGATGAACCTGGATCTGGAATTCTTCGAAAAGCTCCAACACCCTGCCTTTGAAATGGACCCCATTGTCAGAAACAAACGCCTGTGGAACCCCGTATCAATAGATGATGTTCTTTTGGATAAACTGAGCGACCTGAACCGCCGTCAGTGTCTTGTAAGATTCGGCCTCGACCCATTTGGTGAAGTAATCTATTCCCACCAAAATGAACCGATGCCCGTTCGAAGCAGAAGGCTTGATCATGCGATAACATCGATACCCCAAACAGAAAAGGGCCAAGGCGATGTCATGCCAAATAGTTTAGAAGGGGGGACATGCATGAGGTTGGCATGGATTTGACACCTATGGCAGCGGCGCACATAATCCACACACTGGGACTGCATGGTAGACCAAAAGTACCCTTGTCGCAAGATTTTCCTGGCGAGCATGACCCCGCTCATGTGAGGGCCACAAACTCCTTCGTGAATTTCCTCCATGATTTTGATGGCTTCAGCGCCGTTAACACAGAGCTTATGCATTCCGCAGTGAGATCTCCGATATAGTCTCCCGCCACAGATAATGTATTGAGCGGCCATTCTTCGTAGTGCCGCTCGATCCTTCTTAGCGGCGTCGGCCGGAAACTGACCACTTTCGACGAAGTTCCAGATATCATGATACCAGGGTAGGCCATCGTCAACATTATCGACGGCGTTGATATACTGATAAGCAGGCAAGTCCCGCTGTTCAATTAGAATAGGACGAAGCTTGATACCAATTGGAAGCTTGATCATGGAAGCCAGAGTTGCTAGGGCATCAGCGAACTGGTTCTTCATCCGAGGGATGTGCGTGAAGGTGACCTTGTTGAAACGAGGAATGAGGTCCTCCAGATCTTGGTGATAAGGCTTTAATATGTCCTCCCGAACCTTCCAGTCCCCGTTAGCCTGAGAAACGTCAAGGTTGGAGTCACCAATAACCTCGAGCTTTTCAACACCGAGTGTAAGAGCAGCTTCCATGCCAACAATGCAGGCCTCATATTCAGCTTGGTTGTTCGTGACATCGAAATTGAGTTTGAACGCGAGCAGAATATGAGCACCATCAGGGGTTATAAGCAAAACCCCAATCCCGTATCCCTTCTGATTGGCTGCCCCATCAAAATAAAGAGTCTAGGTGTCTTCGACAACCGCCATGACTCCTTCATCCGGAAATGCAAAATCTGAGTCCTCTGGCCCATCGACGGGATGATCAGCCAAAAATTCGGCGACCGCGCGCCCTTTGACAGATTTCCTAGTGACATATTCGAGGTCGAGCTCTGCGAGCAACAGCAACCAACGTGCTAGCTTACCAGTAAGCGCAGGTTTCTCAAACAGATACTTGAGAGGATCCATTCGAGAAATCAACTTCACTGGGTAAGCCAGCATGTAGTGTCTTAATTTCTTGGATGCCAAAACAAGAGCCCAACACGTCTTCTCGAGGGCGGTGTAGCGTTCTTCAGCGCCAACCATTTTCTTACTCAGGTAGTAAATAGCCTTTTCGACGCCCTTTTCTCCCTCTTGAGCCAGCAAACACCCCATAGACGAAGGATTCACAGACAAGTAAAGTATCAAGGGTTTCCCTGGCATCGGTGGCATTAAAACCGGAGGGTTCTGCAGATAGGCTTGAATGGAGGTGAAAGCCGCCTTGCACTTGTCTGTCCAAACAAATGGAGTATTCTTTTTTAATAGACGAAACATCGGCTCGCAAGTTAGTGTCAACTTGGCGATGAATCTGCTGATGAACTGTACCTTTCCCAAAAAGCTTCGCACCCCCCTTTCAGAATCTGGTGGCTTCATCTCAAGGACTGCTTTGATTTTGGACGGGTCGACCTCAATTCCATGAGAAGTGATCATGAAACCGAGCATCTTACCAGCTGTAACCCCAAAGGTGCACTTCTGCGGGTTTAGGCGCATACGGAACTTTCGTAATCTCTCGAAGAATTTCATAAGCACAAGAACATGACCTTCTCGAGTTTTGGATTTGGCGATCATGTCATCGACGTAGACCTCGACTTCTTTGTGCATCATATCGTGTAGGATAGTGGTAGCAGCTCGCTGATAAGTGGGCCCAGCGTTCTTCAATCCAAAAGGCATGACCAGATAGCAATAAGTCCCCCACTCGGTGATGAACGTGGTTTTCTCGCGGTCCTCAGGCGCCATGAGAATTTGGTTGTAGCCAGAGAAGCCATCCATGAATGAGAGCAAAGCGTGCCCCGCAGTATTGTCCACAAGCACATCGATGTGCGGCAAGGGAAAATCGTCTTTGGGGCTCGCTTTGTTCAAATCCCGAAAATCGACACAAACTCGAATTTGGCCATTCTTCTTAGGAACATGGACGATGTTGGCAACCCACGTGGGATACTGAGAGACCATGAGAAAGCCAGCGTCAATCTGCTTAGTAACCTCCTCCTTAATCTTCGGAACCCAATCTGGCCTCATCCGTCGGAGTTTCTGCTTCACAGGCTTGGCATCCGGAAACAATGGAATGTGATGTTCCACGATCTCGGGATCAATTCCGGGCATATCTCGATGAGACCATGCAAAAACGTCACTGAACTCGGTGAGCAGCTCTTTGAAATCACGATGCTCCTCTGGTGAAAGTGTGGAGCCCACTTGAACCATTCGGGGATCGTTTTCATCTTTCAAATTTATCGAAACTATTTCTTCTTTTAATGGCTGAGCATGCCTTTCATCTTCCCTTTCGATGAAGGCACGGATTTCCTTGGGGAAATACCCATCGAAATCTATCCCTTCATCGTCAGGGTCGACACAGTTTATATAAAGATCATTGAAATAGTCAGAAGATGCTTCGTTCATTTCACAAGCCCCTGAAGGGTCACCAAGTACAAGAGAGTCAAACTCGAAATAAAAGCTATGACGTGGAGGGCCTAGAGGCACAAACTCCGACTCAGAGCTAGACTTAGAGGACGGGACAGACTCTGACTCAGACTCAGACTCGGACTCGGACTCAGACTCAGACATGTTGTCAATGCAAGTCAGGCGTGGCTTGAAAATGCAATTATTCAAAGAGCCATTGGCTTTCACAATGAGAGAGGTGGGATCCTCGAGGGCGTCGGGCCCGAGCATGAGCACTTCGGCCTCTTCAGCTTCCCCAGCCAAACCCACTTGGGAGAATTTCTGGAACAGCAGCTCCAAATTTCCCTGATTGATGGATCCCAGCCAGTCAGTCTCGATCTTCACCTGATTAAGCTTCCTCTTGAATTCTTCCTTTGCTGGTTCATCATCACTGCTTGACCAGGTGTCATCAGCGAAAATCTCAAACCCAGGCAGCAGCTCCCCGGTTTCAGAATGAACGAAGGGCTCAGCCTGCCCAGTGTAAGCGGCATTTCCCACTTCACGCACAAATTTGGGACCGCTGCAGAGGGTCCGAGGTTTTCCCATATATTTCCTCCGTTTGGCATCTTTGGCAGAGGCGATATACCCCAAACCAAAGCGGCCCTCGTTGAAAGGAAAAGTAGGGAACTCCGGGACCCCTTGACGGCGAGAGCCTAAACCAATGCCCGGAAAATAAGACATCCTCCTCATAATGTCCAGCGCGACAGAGCTTATGAGGAAGTTCCCGTCCACATTGATGGCCATCACTGCGCCCGAAGTATCAAAAGAGAAACCCCCAAGATCCACGTCTTCTTCACCGTGTTGAATTCCCAGGATGGGAGTCCCATCTTCCTTGAGCGGGCGGATGCCCGAATCCCCGCAGATGGTTAGAGTACCAGTGGGTAGTCCCAGAATAACCTTTTGATGGAGGGTAGATGGCACATCCATGATGTCGGACCGATGAAGCCACGGTCTGCCCAACAGAAGATTGAAGGTTGCAGGAATATCCACGACATGGAACTCCACGTCCATCTCAAAACCCTCAGCATCGAGTTTGAGCTTCAAAATACCTTCGACTACGCGACGGGTGCCGTCATATGCCTTGACAGCTAGATTGGAAGGTGCCAGATCCTTTTTGGTGAGTCCCAAACGGTAAGCGACCCGCAGAGGGCAAACGTTGATGGCAGAGCCGTTGTCAATAAGAACAGTCGGGACCCAGAGTCCTCGACACTTGACGGTAATGTGCAAAGGGTGGTTGTGGTCGACTCCTTCGACTGGCAGATCCTTATATGTGAAGATTACCGTATGCTTGGAGGTCGGAGGGAGGATGAGAGATATCATCGCCTCCGGTGTGACGTCGGCCTGGACTTCAAGGCGGGATAGGGCGTGACACAGCCTCTGACGATGCTCCTTGGATGAACAAATCAGCCCCCAGATAGAAATAGCGGCAGGAATCCGCTCAAGTTGCCGCTGAACTAGATCAGGAACTAGATTGCCAGCTGATACCTCAAGAGGTGCAGACCTTGGGAAAGAAACAGGCTCGTTCCTTTGATTAGTAGGATTGGAGGAATTCCCGGCCTATAGATTAGCAGGCTGAAAAATCCGTCCACTCCTTGTAACATTGTGAACGTTCCCCGAAGAGGGCACGACCTGAGGGTTTTCTTTCACATCCCAGAGATCAGCAGGGACATCTCCCAGTTTGCGCTTTCCCTTGTCAGCAGTTGGTGCAGAGACGGGTACTTCCATGTCTAAGCCCAGATCCTCAGTCAGATCTTTCATCAGCAAGGAGTCCCAGAAGCTCAAGTCTTTCACAGCAGCCACTTCAGCAACAGGCTCTGGATTTGCAATAAAGGGGACATCCCAAAGACCAGTGTCAGCCAGGGTACGATTGACGGCCCAGACTTCATTTCCAACTTGGACGTCCACTATGTCGTTAACTTCCCACAGATTAGCAGGCGGAGCGCGGTCCGTGACCATGATACTGCAATCCCTGTTGTTGGGGTAAGGCACCTGAGGGCGCGGATTTTCTTCGTCGACAATGTAGGAACAGGGGTCATGGTCAGTGTCGGGGTTAGTGTCACAAACCGAATTAAAGACCGAACCAAAGAGGGAAATGTGGTCTCCCAAAGCCCGTGGATCTTCCTGGACAAGTTCATCCTCCGCATAGTGAAGCATGTAGTCTGGCGTGGCATAGCCTTGCAGAGGGTTAGGGTCAACGTCCATGGGAGCGAACCAGGTTGGCTCAGGATCCCAGCAATATTCCGCTTCGGGAACTGGGGGCTCGATTGGGTTGAATAGCATGTACAAGGAGAAACCGTTCAGAGGATCAAGCAAGGCCGCTTCATAACCGGCCAACCAGCCATCGTACCAGGCTTGATCAAATGGGAGATTTCCGGGCCATGGAGGAATCCCGTCCATTTCAAGGCATGACCACTCGTTGAGGAGAGGAGTGGTGTAGGCGCGGTCAAGATTATTGACATGTCATCAAAGAAGACCTTTTGACCGACCAATGGACCATGGACACGTGGCCGCTAGGTCCACGCGGGAAGTCAACCTTAGCCAAAACACCTTTTAAAGAAGACGTTTGACTGACCAGTGGAAAGGAAACACGTGGCACATTAAGACGGACGCCCGCGGAACTGACCCGCGGAAGAGAAGACCACGGGGGGCCCCCCCGCGGGCCCCGCCATGGAGAATTGAAAGACATACCGGAATTAGTGCAGAAACGGTAAGAAGACCCCGGGATTCTATTCTGGCCTAAAAGGCAGACCCGGAAGGGACCCCGCGGGAGGCAAACGATCGCCGCGGGTCGCGACCTTGCTCTTGCGGGAATTGGGGAAGCTCTTGTGGCTTGGTGGCTTGGGATGGAGGTAGCGTCACGGAAGTGCGGGTTCCCCCGCGGGAGGACGAGTCTTCCGCGACCTGGAGGTACGGGAGGGACACGTGTTGGGGTCTTATAGGAGCGCCGTCCTGGGCGTAACCTAGGCCCATGTGCCCTATAAATACCCCTGACATTCCCAATGGTTGCCAGAGGCTGACTTTTCTGGAAAAGGAGAGAGAGAGAGCACTGATTCTGAGGAAGGAGAACATTCTTCCCCGGAGAGAAGGTGACCTAACTCATCTGATTCCAGAAAGGGCAGACGTCATTCCCCCCGCGGAGAACAAAGGAGACACGTTGCCTTTGTCTCTTCCGTACCTCTTGCTCCAGCCCTCACCCCACGAGATTATTCCTCCTTTCCCCTTGGTACTGATTATCGACCAATCGCACCTCTTCAGCTCACTTTAGTACACGTAAGCGACCCCCGAAGAACCCGCTTTCACCCACATTTAGGCGACTCTGCTGGGGAGGTGTCTTTTGGTTTATGGTTAGTACCCGTTCCACGGAATACATCGAGCGGCCGCTATCACGCCGTAAAGCAATGGCGGCACAAAACGACGACACACCGATTCTCAAGGAGATCGAGGAGACTAACAGCGCGGGCACGGCAGCGCAGGCGCTGCGGGCCCTCCAGGACGGCCAACGGCAGTTCCTCGAGATGCAGCGACAGCTGCTCGCGGCCTTTGCTGGTCTCACTGAGGTCATCTCAGCGGCGCTCCCAAAGGCCGCGGTCGGTCAGAACGACGAACCACCACAGAACCAGGCAGGGGGCAGCACTAGCCAGACGGTGCAACCCCAGGTTCCCCTAACGGTGCCTCCCCATTTACGCCCCCGTGCTTGTAGGAGGCATCGCGGGAAATCACGCTGGAGGGCGCCAGAAGGAGGTAGTCGCGGACGGTCCTAGCACGCCCTCCGCAGGACCCTATATCACCATGGCGGAGGTCCAGGCTCTGCTAGCGCAGCAGAAGGCAAGTGAGGCGAGCAGAAAGGAGCCGGCCGTCAATGAAGTTGGGGCCTCATCCGCGGGACAGTTCATTACCCTGGCGGACGTACAAGCCCTCCTCACTAAGGAGAAAACTAAGATGGTCTTGCCCTCTCTCCCTAGCCCAGATATCCGCCCGCCTTATCCTATGACGATCCTATCACTACCCTACCCGGAGGGGTATACCCCACCAAAGTTTGTAAAATTCGACGGAAAGGAGGGAAGTGCCCAGGAACATGTGGTCCGTTTCATGGAGTCTCTGGGGGCCCACGCGTCCGATCATAATCTGCGCCTGCGGGAATTCTCGAAGTCCCTCACCTCGCGCGCGTACACTTGGTACATCAACCTGGAGCCGTACTCGATCACCACCTGGGAAGAAATGGTGAACAGCTTCTACGCAAAATTCTTCCAGGTTCGCGAAAAGGTGACAGTGATCAGCTTGACGAAAGAGACGCAGGCTAGCGGAGAAGACGTGGTGGACTACATCAGGAGGTTTCAGGACCGTGCAGTTGACTGCACCGAGTCCACAAAGGAGGTACAACTGGTGGAAATTTGCATCGGCAGGATGATGGACGAATTTAAGATGTTGCTTATCAACTTGAAATTGGGAACATTCTCTGCCTTATTGGAGTCGGCATATAACATCCGCCATGTGGTCAAACCGGCAAGAAAAGATGCATGGAAAAGCAAGGCCGCCAGCGCCACTGTGGCCGTCGCGGAGGCACCGCGGACTCAGCAGGCCGCGGGAGGTCGAAAGCGGAGAGAACGCGAGATGGGGCCGGCGCCAGATTTCCCATGTACGATGGATGAGGTGCGAGCCTTGGTGAACGCATGGGTGCAGGATGGAGAGTTGGCACTCCCCCCTGTCGAGTACGAACCGACGCGGGAGGACCGCGAACACCCAAGGTACTGTATGTACCATAGGCACACCAAGCACCCGACAAGCGACTGTTGGTCTTTAAAGAGGTTGTTCAAACAGAAGCAAAACGCGAATGAGCTAAGGATAGGACGACGCGACATCCGCGTCGAGCCTTATCCAGCCCACGGAAACAACAACGGGGAGGTCAACATGGCGGAGTGTTACCCGTTTATGTACAATGACGAAGACAATGCTGGATACAACTACTACATGGAAGGAGAGGAGGAAGAGGCAGGGGCCTACAGAGGAGTTCGGGGAGGGCCCAGCCCCCGCGGTGATACCAGACCCCAATGCGTCGGCCAAGACGTTACAAAACAGTGCGAAGTTTCGCGCATTCTTTGACGGTTTTGGGTTCACGCCGGCGGCAAGGTTAGAAATCATAAAGGCGATTGTTAACATCGCGGAAGTTCATCAGGAATCATGTATGACCTAAGTATCCTCTCCGCGCGGATGATACTCGCGATGGAGAATTCCGCGGAAGGGAGGAAAGCAGACCTGGAAGCCTTGGAAGAGAGAAGGACAACGGCGGCCCTTGCCCATGAAAAATACTGGGAATCCGTGGCACGCTACTACAACAAGGGTGTAGTGCCGCGGGTATTTGAAGTCGGGGAGTTGGTTTGGAAGGCTACCACGGCATTAATGAGGGATATGAAAACGCCTAAATTCACCCCTAGATGGGAAGGACCTTATGAGGTGATCAGTGCCTCTGCTAGCGGGTACTACCACCTAGCCCGCGTCGAAGATGGTTTCGAGACAGGAGCGGTAAACGCTAAGTATGTCAAGAAATTCTACCCGTGAAGAGAAACGCTGGAAGCGAGCAAGCCGCTGTCCTGCCCTGCCAGTTTCCCCCCTGGTTTTATTTTAGAACAGTTTATTTCTTTCTCTCCTATTGTAACAAGTTGATTGGATCTATCGTTAATGAAAAGATGGGCACTTGTTCCTAATTCATATTGGTGTTTAACTTTCTTTTTCACGTTGAGGTAAAGTGATGAGACTCCGCGGAGAGAACATTTCCGCGGTACTATCAACTCCTTTTCATGATTCTTTCATTTCAAACTTAACGGTTATCAAAAGAGACAATACTAAGTCGCGAGAGGTCAGAACATGACCCGCGAGACTCATACTTAGTGATTGTCAAGAAGAGATAATGTTAAGTCCTGAGCGGCCAGAACATGGCCCCCGATCCTTTCCTCCAAACTTAACGATTATCAAAAAGAGACGATGCTAAGTCGCGAGAGGCCAGAACATGACCCGCGAGATTTATACTTAGTGATTGTCAAAAAGAGATGATGTTAAGCCTTAGGTGGCCAGAACATGGCCCCCGGTTCGTTTCTCCGAGCTTAACGATTATCAAAAAGAGATGATGCTAAGTCGCGAGAGGTCAGAACATGACCCGCGAGGTTTACACTTAGTGATTGTCGAAAAAGAGATAATGTTAAGTCTTGAGCGGCCAGAGCGTGGCCCTACCCGAGTGGTAGACTTACTATTTGTCGAACAAGAGTGATAAATAAGTCGCGAAGAAGTCAGGACATGGACCACGGACTCCAGCAAAAAGTACAGCTATCATGATATTATCAGCACAAAGACTGTCTTATTTCACCAAGATCCGAAGTTTTATTCAAATGGGAAAGAAGAAAATGATACATGTGTTCAAAAAAAAAAAAGAGAAAAGGAGAAAGAAAAAGTACAACAGCAACGCTTTCTAAGCCTGCCAGTCCAAGAAAACAAGCCCGTCTGGGTCAGGGTCAGCCAGATTCAGCAAGGTAGCAGCCAGCTCCGCGTCGTGCTGCAGCACTCGAGCAAAGCTGGCCTCCAGATTGGCCAAGTGCTGGCGAGTAGACTCCAACTGCGCCGCTAGGCCCTGGATTTTAGGCCTCAGCGCGGCCCTCTCTCCCGCGGCCCTCAGAGCAGAGCTCCGCGCGCACAGCCAGGCCAGATCAAACCCAAAGACCTGCATATCCGCGGCAACCTCCAGCAGTTCGGCCTCGGTCCCGGGATTGAAATCCCTGTAGCGAAGCTGCCCCCAAGGAGTGAGCATGTTATGGAGGCTGCTGAGGTAGATCACCCCGAGCCGGGCAGACCGCGGGTTGAAGGAGCTGAAGGTCTCCGGATGAGACCGGGCTATGGCGTTCAGCAGCGGGTATTATTCCGAGGGCACATCATAGCCCGCGGGAAAGAGGCGGATGGGCTCCGCGGCCTCGGTATCCATGGGCCCCTTCCCCAGATCTAAGACAGGTTGCCTGAGCGGCGGCTGCTCCCTTGACTCAACTTCCTCCCTCTGCTCACCCATGTCCGAATTCAGATCAAGCTCATGATCCCCAAGGGCTTGGCTTCCCTGTCCCCCCAAAACATCGTCAGTTGGCAAGAAGTCCATTTCTTTAAATAAGGAATTGAAATCTGAGTCAGTAATGGAGGTGGGGCCACCGATAAGTTCTTCGTTTACCTCCAGCGGTCGGTCTGAAGGTTGAGCGGAAGGCTCGGCCTGCTGGGTTGGCGGGCGTCTCGCGGACTGATGAGGAGAGTGGGTTTGTGAAGTAGAGCACGCCGGAGAGTGAGGGCTGGCGGCGTCCATGGCCGTATCCCGCTCCGCATTCAAGCCCGGACCTTGAAGGAACGAGGCATTGGAGACCCCTGGAGAACCGCCAGCGACCCGGCCCAGATAACTCTCCGTTGACCGGATGCGGGCGCTGGTGGACTGCTGGTGAGAGCCAGAGGGAGTAGAGGTGGAGCTCGCCCTAGTTTTGCCCGCGGCAAGACCTCCCGTGACGGCGTGAGGAAGTTCTGCAACGTTGTCCTCTCCCCCTTCTCTCAAAAGTCGAGCTGCCGCCGCGTTGAGAGGTTCCGCAACAGCGTCGGCCTGACCCACAGATTCGCGGGTACTCGTCGACGGCGGAGCCTCGCGAGCCTCTGAAGCTGCTGCATGGGATGGAGAAGGATCTCGATCAGCAGAGTATACTATCACATTGCCAGATTCCTCCGGGGAAGAATACGACTCGGAGAAAACTGTGTTGGGATCTCCCCCGAGATCAACAATTGAAGGCTCGTCGGGTAACATACCTCCAATAACTGCGGAGGACTCTAGTTCCCGGTGAGGAAAGGGAACGGGCCCCGCCCGGGGTTGAATCACCTCCGTTGCCCTCTGTTCCTCTGGGGAGTCAGAAATTTCCACTATGCTGACATCCTCCGCGATGAGGCCCCTCGCGGATGTGGACGCTCGGGCCTGCAAGACGGTGAGGGGGAGATCGTCTTCATCATCATCGTCATCGTCGTCATCCTCATCGCCTGCCTCCGCGCCCTCGTTCTGTTCTTCGTCGGACTCCGCCAGAGCTGTTTGAGAAATCATGGCAAAATGCAAGTCAGGGGCTGAAAGCCACAAGGCAACAGAAATGGCATCCTAACAAAACAAAGCTTACCATCGAGGCGGCGTCTCTTTGGTTGAGCGTCTGGGGCGTCCTCTTCCGCCCCACCCGCTGCTTCTTCCGCTACCGCGGCTACCGCGGCTGCCTCTGGCTCATAGGCCACGAAGGTGCTAGCGTCTCGATCCCGCTGCTAAAGGAAGAGGAAGAAACAAGACAGAGGGAATGAGTCCCAAAGGACAGAAAAGGCAAAGACAAAAGTATTGCAAAGAAACGATTGAACGCAGGGAAAGACACTTACATTTCGGATGCGTTTTGGGCGGCGTCGCTCTACCGCCGCGGGCGCCTGGGAGGAGGATGGTTGAGATGGTCCTGCCGGTGGAGGAGGCGGAAGCTGTGTCCTCCTGCGGGGTCCCCGCGTGCGGGTTCGCCCCGGGGCAGCTTGAGGAGGTGCAGGTGCTTCCACCAGAAAGACCCTGTTCACAGGCTCTGCATGGATCACGGCCCATTGACTGCGGTGTCCGCGCCAGTCAGTTGCCCGTACTACAGTTATGGCCCACAGAGACGTATCCCGAGTACGGATCGTAGGCGCCTCAAGGACCACGGCCTGCCCGCGGACAAACGTCAGGAAAGAGTCAAGATTTCTCCTCCAAAATGCGCGGAACTCCCGCGTATAACTTGAAACCCTATCCCTATCAGGGATGGGCAAGTCTCCAAGCTGTGCCAGGATTGGGGAAAGTTCCTCCGCCATGAATCGGAGCTGCGACTCCGCAAAAGAAGGCATCGCGGGGGCAGGACCGGGTACCCCTTGGTCGAAACCCAATTGCCTCGCAAAGTGATCCGGGCGGTACACCGCTACCCCGGATCCCTCGCCGGACAAAGTCGGAAGCCACCCCGGAAGGGCAATGAGCGCGGAGTTGATCACTGTCCGCGCCAAGGGAGTGTTGTCGCTTGCAGCTTTGAGAGAAGAAGCAACTGGGAGAAGACATTGGCCCACACCCATGACGCCCGGAGAGGGAATGTTATAAGGACGAGGAGTGAAGTTGGCCTCAATGTCACATGCCTCGTACCACGAGGCCTCGCTACTGGTCCCGTGCCACTGTTCTGCGCGGGATCGTGCCCCTGAGGCTTGAAAGACCAGAGGTTCCGGGGCGACGGTGCGAAAATGCTCGAAGAAGTACGCGAGCAGGAAAGTGGAGTGAGCCATCGAAATATGGTCACATCTGCCAAGGGACCTGGCATAATCCGCCTGAACCAGGTCCAGCTAACGGTAGAGTGACCCCAGAAACAGCTGCGCCAGGGCGACGGGTTGGCCGCGAGCGAGGAGGACGGCCAGCGGGAAGACCGCCTGAGATAGGCCATCGCCGGGATAGTCAGGCAGGACGAAGTATGAGAGGAAGTAAGCGAAGAAGCCCGCCATGTAGAAGTGCTGACCATATTGGGGGCCCGCGACAAAGTCGCGCTCAGCACCAGGAGCGACAGTCCTCGCGGGCTGAAGGTCCTTAAAAAAATAACGCAGCCAGCTGCCAAGGGAGGTCTTCTTGGCATTTACTGCGAAATCCTTGCGGACCCCTTGAAGGGTGGAGATTGGCCCGTTCTGGGCCTGCTTGTGGAATGCCTTCAAGGCCTCCACTTCATCTAGATCCGCCCACAAGAGCTTGGCGAAGTCCAGGGTGTTGCCCCCGCGTAGAGACAGGCAGGTGAGAATGTGGACATCCTCAAGCGAGAGTCCACTCTCCCCCCATGCCCATGCAAAGGAATGAGTGTCGCTATTCCAACGCGAGCACGCGAACTCCAGGTTCTTGATGGCGGCCCCCTGTCGGGGAATGCTCAGGCGCCGCGACAGTTGGACAGCCTCGAGAGTACCGCTGCCCAGCAGCACCTGCTTGCAGCGGAGATTGCCGACTACGTCATCGACCCAGTCCGCCCAGTCAGTGGGTACGGAAGCTTGGGCCCCAAAGCGGCATTCCACAAAAGGGAAATCCCCGCGCTCGAGGCGAAAGCGAAGCACCGAGGATGGGTTGACAGGCTCTGCATCCTCCGGGGCGGCGAGGGCCGTGAAGAAGGTGGGAACAGCCACGGCTGCACCCACAACGGGATACGCCTGAGCGAGAGACCAGAATGGGTCCCCAACTGTCCGCAGGTACGGGGCCCTTTGCCACTGGTCCGCGGAGGGTACTGGGATCTCGACGATTGGACCACGCGCAGCCATTTGTGAGTGAAGTGAAAGAAAAAGGAAAGTGTTGACCGCGAAGGGTGGAAGAGATAAGAAAGATGATCGCTCGAAAGTCAGAGGAGAAATTGACAGCACTTCGACGAAAAATTTGGAGTTTGGTAAAAAAGGAAATAATGGACAAAGGGTTTATATAGTGGTCAAACGGTGGGCACATTTATGACGTCTGCACACGAAGGGTCGTGACGGTACACGAGGAGACGTTAGCAGTTATCATGCCCGTTGCTCTGCGGAACAAGCCCAGGGCGACCGCGGAAACTTACAAAGAAGATGGTACGCACGCGGATGACGTGCACTTGTCGTACGCGCGCGGGGGGCATATGTAGGCGCGGTCAAGATTATTGACATGTCATCAAAGAAGACCTTTTGACCAACCAATGGACCATGGACACGTGGCCGCTAGGTCCACGCGGGAAGTCAACCTTAGCCAAAACACCTTTTGAAGAAGACGTTTGACTGACCAGTGGAAAGGAAACACGTGGCACATTAAGACGGACGCCCGCGGAACTGACCCGCGGAAGAGAAGACCCCGCGGGACCCCCCCGCGGGCCCCGCCATGGAGAATTGAAAGACATACCGGAATTAGTGCAGAAACGGTAAGAAGACCCCGGGATTCTATTCTGGCCTAAAAGGCAGACCCGGAAGGGACCCCGCGGGAGGCAAACGATCGCCGCGGGTCGCGACCTTGCTCTTGCGGGAATTGGGGAAGCTCTTGTGGCTTGGTGGCTTGGGATGGAGGTAGCGTCGCAGAAGTGCGGGTTCCCCCGCGGAAGTCCTCCGTGGGAGGACGAGTCTTCCGCGACCTGGAGGTACGGGAGGGACACGTGTTGGGGTCTTATAGGAGCACCGTCCTGGACCTGACCTAGGCCCATGTGCCCTATAAATACCCCTGACATTCCCAATGATTGCCAGAGGCTGACTTTTCTGGAAAAGGAGAGAGAGAGAGCACTGATTCTGAGGAAGGAGAACATTCTTCCCCGGAGAGAAGGTGACCTCACTCATCTGATTCCAGAAAGGGCAGACGTCATTCCCCCCGCGGAGAACAAAGGAGACACGTTGCCTTTGTCTCTTTCGTACCTCTTGCTCCAGCCCTCACCCCACGAGATTATTCCTCCTTTCCCCTTGGTACTGATTATCGACCAATCGCACCTCTCCAGCTCACTTTTGTACACGTAAGCGACCCCCGAAGAACCCGCTTTCACCCACATTTAGGCGACTCTGCTGGGGAGGTGTCTTTTGGTTTATGGTTAGTACCCGTTCCACGGAATACATCGAGCGGCCGCTATCATGCCGTAAAGCAATGGCGGCACAAAACGACGACACACCGATTCTCGAGGAGATCGAGGAGACTAACAGCGCAGGTGCTGCGGGCCCTCCAGGACGGCCAGCGGCAGTTCCTCGAGACGCAGCGACAGTCATCTCAGTGGCGCTCCCAAAGGCCGTGGTCGGTCAGAACGACGAACCACCACAGAACCAGGCAGGGGGCAGCACTAGCCAGACGGTGCAACCCTAGGTTCCCCTAACGGTGCCTCCCCATTTACGCCCCGTGCTTGTAGGAGGCATCGCGGGAAATCACGCTGGAGGGCGCCAGAAGGAGGTAGCCGCGGACGGTCCTAGCACGCCCTCCGCGGGACCCTATATCACCATGGCGGAGGTCCAGGCTCTGCTAGCGCAGCAGAAGGCAAGTGAGGCGAGCAGAAAGGAGCCGGCCGTCAATGAAGTTGGGGCCTCATCCGCGGGACAGTTCATTACCCTGGCGGACGTACAAGCCCTCCTCACTAAGGAGAAAACTAAGATGGTCTTGCCCTCTCTCCCTAGCCCAGATATCCGCCCGCCTTATCCTATGACGATCCTATCACTGCCCTACCCGGAGGGGTATACCCCACCAAAGTTTGTAAAATTCGACGGAAAGGAGGGAAGTGCCCAGGAACATGTGGTCCGTTTCATGGAGTCTCTGGGGGCCCACGCGTCCGATCATAATCTGCGCCTGCGGGAATTCTCGAAGTCCCTCACCTCGTGCGCATACATTTGGTACGTCAACCTGGAGCCGTACTCGATCACCACCTGGGAAGAAATGGTGAACAGCTTCTTCGCAAAATTCTTCCAGGTTCGCGAAAAGGTGACAGTGATCAGCTTGACGAAAGAGACGCAGGCTAGCGGAGAAGACGTGGTGGACTACATCAGGAGGTTTCAGGACCGTGCAGTTGACTGCACCGAGTCCGCAAAGGAGGTACAACTGGTGGAAATTTGCATTGGCGGGATGATGGACGAATTTAAGATGTTGCTTATCAACTTGAAATTGGGAACATTCTCTGCCTTATTGGAGTCGGCATATAACATCCGCCATGTGGTCAAACCGGCAAGAAAAGATGCATGGAAAAGCAAGGCCGCCAGCGCCACTGTGGCCGTCGCGGAGGCGCCGCGGACTCAGCAGGTAGCGGGAGGTCGAAAGCGGAGAGAACGCGAGATGGGGCCGGCGCCAGATTTCCCATGTACGATGGATGAGGTGCGGGCCTTGGTGAACGCATGGGTGCAGGATGGAGAGTTGGCACTCCCCCCTGTCGAGTACGAACCACTCTGCAGAGCGTCTTCGATGGCCAGGCCAGAGTCGAAGAAGGTTTCAAAATTAGCGGAGGCCTGAGCTAGGACCAGGTGCCTAGCATAGTCTGGTTGGAGATTGCGGGAAATGATACAGAGCTGGTCCTTTTCACTCGGGCGATCAGTCATCTGTGCAGCTTTAGCTCTCCACCTTTTGACGAAGTCTGCAAAGGTCTCCTTAGCCTCCATTTTGGTAGATTCAAGTTCGCGGGTAGTCATTTTCAGCTGGGAGTTATAATTGTACTGCGAAATAAACGCAGTCCCAATGTCTTCCCACGTCCTCCTTTTGGCAATGTCGAGTGACAAAAACCAATGGAAAGCAGGACCCGAAAGGGTCTGAGGAAAGAGCTGTGACATGGCCTCTGGCTCAACAGAAAGAAGTTTCATGGCGGCGTGGTAGCTGTAGAGATGAGTCCTGGGGTCGCCGCTCCCATCGAACTTAGCCAAGTCCGGCATTTTAAACTTTTCAAGAAGCTTGGCGTTGGGATACAGGCAAAGGCGATCCAGATCGATCCCTCCGGCACTGATCTTTTCTGTCTTGGCAATAGATTCCTCCAGTTTGGTCATCTTGGCCATGAGCGCGACCATCTCCGGATTCTGAGCTGGTTCTTCTTGATTTGGAGGCAGTCTACCGCCTGCAAGGTTCGCAGCGGGCCTGCGGCCTTCCCTTGGGTTCAGCACCATGAGACGTCCCGCGTGAAGCGGATCTGGAACCAAGATGGGCTGCTCAGACTCATCGTCCTCACCTTCTTCCTCGAGAGGGGGTGGAAGGCGAGTGTGGATGAGGTCGTTCAGGCGAGCAATGTTAGTGTCGGTCTGAGCTGCCCTCTGTTGCATGGCGGTGATGCTGTCCTGAAGGTTCATGAGCATGGTCTCTAAGGTAAGAGGTTCTTGTTGTGGCCGTTCCATCGTGACGGGCGGTTCAGAGCTACTTGATACGGATACCGGGGTAGTCGGACGCCCTTCCTGTAAAACCGGTGGTGAACCTGACTGAGAACCTGACTGGGATTCTGAGTGCTGTGCTACCGGAGGTGAGCGCAGAGAGTCTTCCGTGATGACTGACTGGGACCGTAACCTGACAAGCCTTTGAACCGGACTCAGATGCAGACGTTCCCAAGCGGGTTTGGCAACTGGCCTCGATACTTTCCTTGGTGGTGCAATGATTCAGATCTTTGCTTGCAAGGCAAAAGGAGGCTTTAATAAGGGTCCTGCAGTAACTTTAATCTAAATAAAAGACTAAAACGGATGCAGCCAACGTCGAGAGTGTCACCCTAGACTCTAGAACCAGAAGACAAGTCTGTCTTACAACGCTTTGGACACTGTTTTAGGCCCTCAGAATTCCTTTCGAAGATGTATCCTTGTTTGGAACGAGCGGTCCTGAAGGATGTCAAAAGGAGTCTAAACCTTTGTCCATTTCAATATTCGGGGTTTCAAGTTTCCGAAGCCAGAACAACTCGGTATGAATATCATGATGCCATAACCAGATTGGCGTGAGCAGCACTGTGCTATTAGCCGGGCGGTGTAAGTGACGAGGCACTTGTTACCTTTTGGTGTAAGCATCATAGCATTTTACTCCGTGGTTCTTCGTTTTTTGTTTGAAACCCTAAACAGGTACACGAGCAAAGGTGTAGAAAAGCTTCTGATTTCCTAAAGTCCCACCGTAAAAGGACTTAAAAGATCATAACGCGCACCACCAAGATGCACGACTCCTCATCGGGCCATGACAATGTCCTACTAAGCCTAAAGACAGACTCGGAACAGATTGAGAACCTAGGAGCCATCCTAGACATGCTTCTACGCTGAACGAGACGTATGTACAGTTCATGCGATAAGGAAAGCAGTAACACGTAGGCATTTACGGGGTTAGATGCAAGTAGATCTTAACATGTGGGTACCTGTCCTAGTTTGGAGAGTTCTAATGCTCTGTATATGCAAAAGGCCGGTTTTGGTTCGTAACAGGTTCCTTGGACTAGGGCCACAGATATACCTCCCGTTACCCGCGTTTTTCGCAGAATAACAGTCGAACGGTAGCATGACCCATCATCGTCGAAGGTTGTCGGTCATTCGGGGTCCCCGGGCTCCGGTAAACCGTGCCGGATTGCCAAAACGATCCAACGAGGCTTTTCCCACATCGATGCAAATGAGATGCTAAAATTTGATTAAAAGAAGAAGAAACACAAAGTCTTAAAAAAAATGTTTTTTTCAAATTTGGCTCACTTTATTTAGTCCATCTTTAGAAGAAACTACGCAAGCGAACAAACGAAAAAGCCCCAGATTAGAATGGCCGGACACGAGGTCCTGTTAAATCACCATTCCAACCTTCGGCAGCGCGAAGCTAACCATTTTGACAGACTTTTAAGGGATTGTTCACAAGTGTACTAAACTCTAATTGTGGATTAATATCGGTTCGATCATCCCCAGCAGAGTCGCCACTGTGGGCAGCATGCCCTTCGGAGGGAAAAGGATTCCGTTCCTTCCCACCGTTTGCGGCCCTTTTTCTCGAAGGAATCGAGAGAGCACGAGCGCCGGTGGCAAGCGCTCAAAAATACAGAGTCGCCACTTGAGTTTTGAGGGTCCGACACTCAAGGAACCGTATTTCAAAGCACCTGCCGCGCTATTTGATTTGAAAAAGTGAAGGAAACCAGTCCGTCATAACCATATCTGGGTTCGGGAGCCAAGTTACGAGAGGGGAAGGGTTTTATGGCACCCCTCTCGCCCAATCCGGAGATCGGTCTCTACTTAGACATTTTTATGAAAACCTTTGTGATTCTTCTTCTTTTAATTAATTTTAGCCAATTAGGGCGGGGGAACAGTTAATCGGGGATTAAAACTGTAACAATTTGCAAGATGTGATCAAATGATAGCATGGACGTATGGTATGACATGTAATAAATGGTATGACTTGAAACAGCGATCAGATGCCAAAACCAGGCTTGGGGCAGATTTGCCCTGCACGATGGTCAACTTGCATGCATGAACAGATCTGTATGCAAATCAACCATCGCGCGAGACACACTGACGCTCGCGCGAGTGTTGTCATCTCACCACAATCCCAAAATCATCCCCTTCTGGGCTCTGGAAGGACCAGTGCACACCTAGGAAGTAAACCAAGCAGCTTATTGAAAGACTGTAAAATACTAATTATTACACAATACCCCAAGCAGGAGCCAAATAAATTGAAACACAACCCCTAAACAGTGGGGGTATCAAAACAAAGGCCAAGGGCCTAGTTACCCATGCAAGGGCTATTCATGGAAATCACAGGACTGTCGCGCGACAGAGACTGAGTCTCGCGCGACATTCCTGACTGGACTTCCAGGAATTGCTTTGCATGCTTGGGGTCCTGAGACAGATTCAGGGGATCCCAAGGCATTCCAAACTATTTAGAGCAAATAAACTAGCTACTGTATTTTGTTTTTGCATGCATAACAGTGATCTAAAAATCAAAATGAAATACAACAGGCATGAACATATTGCAAAAACAGAAAAGGGCTAGCCTCCCTTCCCCACGAGGTCCATTCTCTTTGCTGACACAAGTGTCGAGCGAGTATAGGGGACCGTCGCGCGAGGGTATAGCTGCCACGAATTCTTGTAACTTTGCTGGCTTTAGGACCAGGACATGGTATTGATTACCAGCCTTGGTCCTGTCAGCCCCCCTCAGGGATCAAAACAGAAACAGGTTAAACATTATACCTTTGCTTGGAAAGGGTTTGGGAATAGATTGGATTGATTGGTGTGGCCTTGCTACCAAGTGTGTATGAACACACTAAGTTCAGAAGATTAGGAGGTGGTTTGGGGTTAACAACTTTGTGCTAGCTAGTGCTTGCCTTAGAAAATAACCAAAGACTTCTTAACTAATTCTTGGAACCCTTAACATGGAAGATGAAGGGGGGTATTTATAGGGGGAGTGTAAGGGCTAGTTAGGGGCCAAACAAGGCCTTGGGACCAGCCAACAAGGCTGGTCACAACTTGGTTGTGAGGCTAGCCAACAAGGTGGGTGGTTGGTTGGGAGGATTGTATGGGCTACAAACTGCCAGAACTCTGTTCAGCTGAGGAAAACGGGGTTCCAGCCCATGGGGACCCATGTGCCAAGCAATCATCACAAGTCCAGCTGGATTCTGTGATAGGGACAGGAGGGAACCATCGCGCGAGGGTTCGGAAGTGTCGCGCGAGGGTCAAACAGTCAACAAGTGTTGCACGAGGGACACAAAGGCTCGCGCGAGGGTCAACTCTAGCTCTAGGGTTTGACTGAAGGTTCTGAAAGGTTCAAAAGGTTTCAAGCAGGGTTCTAAGCGTTCCAAGCCTAATCCATTCCCAATCCAAGCTCTGCTTGATCCGATTTCATCATCGGGGAAACAAGAAAATCGTAAAACGAAGTAAAACAATTGGGAGACCCAGATTGGGGTGTCTACACATAGCAGAAGATAGCATGAGCATGACTTGAAAACATGTGACCAGAATCCACAACTAATGAGTGCTCTTGGTATGAAAACAGCAGCAGCAAACATTCCAAACAGCAGCCACAGCTACTGCACATAGAAAGTGTGCAGCCACAGGAGCTGCACCGTATGCATTACTATGACACAGCAAGAAAGCCGAAATGGTAAGAACATTTGAAGTACACAAGTAGCAGCAGAACAGGCAGCTATGAGTGCTCACACCTACAACTCCCTCGGAACCTCACCCCTCCTATTTCCCTCTCAAATCTGCCATTGGGTGGATAACTCCTTCCTCCCTCTACTCTCCCTCACATGATACCTCCCTCTACATATTACCTCCACTCCAAGGAAATGTAGAAGCTCAACCCTCTCTTACAGGGATACACTCAATATGTAGGAGGTACGCTCCAGCAGTGACAACCAATTAACCATCACATGATGCCATACCTGAGTACTTAGCAGTAATAGCAGTCAAGTACCCTCCTTTGAACTTGCTAGCCACCTTTGCTACTATAAACTGATGTTTGGTTGCTGCTGGGTACAGTCCAGCTGGTGTTGTTAGCGTGGTTCGAGTTTTGGGATTCTTTGATGGGATTGTTAGCGTGGTACAGTCCAGCTGCTGTGTACAGTCCAGTTGGGATAGTTTTGGTTCGAGTCTCTGTCTGCTATGCAAAATTATGAGCTGTTGCATAACTGTTAGTTTCATTCTGGATCTTGTATAGTTTTTAATGTTTCATTTGTTGAATATGCCTAACCAACAGGGGCTGTCGTTGGATCTCCCTTCACAGAGGGGAACGTCCTCTGCTTGGTGTATAGTTGCAGGTGTTATGTTATAGTTTTTGTTTTGTCACAGGATGGTGTATCCGGAGCCTGTAAGCTGATTTTCCTATAGTTACGGCTGTTGTTCTGTTGGGTACAATCCAACACCTCTTTGTTGGCTCTGCTGCCCTATTATGTTGCTGCTGTTCCGTGAGGACCAACTCCAGTCCAGCACTCAGCTGAAATTGGGGGTTGATACTCAAGATCTTTCCACCATTCCACTGCTTGGGTGGAGTTCAAGTTCAAGGACCTATTGTGGAGCAGAAGGGTCATGGTTGGATATCATCTAAGGGTTGGCTCCACCATGGGTCACCTATTACTGCTACGTATTCAGCTATAAGAGGCTGTACCTGCTGCTGTACTTGTACCATACTATTTCCTCCACACGCGTTTCCTTGTGCCACCTCATATACCATGCGGTCTTCCTCGACATGAACAATCGCTGTAGCCTAGGCTTCAAGGGCAAGTATCGCAACACCTTATGAGGAATCTTCTTGCCTATTCTTGAAATGGATTTCCATCTAGAAGTTCCGCATATTGGGCACTCTTGTCGATTTTTGTACTCTTTCCAGAATAATGCACAATCATATTTGCATGCATGGATAGTTGTATAACTTAGCCTAAGGTCTCGCAATAAGTTTCGGGCCTCACTATAAGACTTCGGCAATGTCTCACCCGTCGGAAGTACTTTCTTGATTAAAGCTAGCATCATACTACATGCTTTGTTAGACATTCTAGTCATTGTCTTCACATGAAGAAAGTGGATAAGGAAAGACAACTTGGAAAACATTTGGTAGCCTAGATACAATTCACAATCTGCATCACGCACTAGCATAACGAACTTTTCTGGTTCATCTTGAAACACAGGAGAAGAATAGATGTCAAATGCCTCATCTTGATCAGCATCCCTTATTTCCCATCCCCATACATCCTCCAATATTTCATGAACAAAGTCCTGGTTTGGCATTTTATCGTGTCCCACACCAGCACTATGATCATCGTTGCCACCACTAGTGAATTCAAAGGACTCACCATGATGTACCCACTGAAAGTAACCTTGAGTCATCCCATGTTCATAAAGATGATCTTCCACGATAATGAAATCCCGAAAATACATATTATTGCACCTTTGACATGGACATCGAATCTTCTCCTTTCCACTTGCATGGGTTTTTGCAAATCGAATAAACTGCTTTACCCCATTTATGTAGCTCCCACACCATCTATTCTTATTTTGTATCCAACTCTTATCCATTTTGTAACGCTACGAAGATTAATATAGAGAATTCCCAAGTAAGAAAAAAAAACATCAACAAAGTTGAAACAAATAGGAGACATAACCACTGGGACATCCCCTGAAGCAGAACACATGCAAAACATAAACAAGCTACTAGCAGATCAACCAAAAGTACACACAAACTACACCATAGCCACTAGGCCTTCCAAGCTACAAACAAAAGCAGAACCCATCCTTTTTTTAACAAACAAAAAGATGTTGCTTATAGAGGAACCAAGTTCTTTCTCTTCTTTCAAATATTTCAGATCACCCAAATGCAGAATCACAAAACACGAGTTCTTTTCCTTGTAGGGCTACGAACTGATAACCCAAATAGAAACTTCAAAAGAAATGTATAACACGCACAATAAATCCCAAATTCTGAAAATCTAGTCTTACTCCTAATGCGTACAAGAGGAATACGTACCGTGACGAGAGAAACTGAACCCAGGAATATCAACAGCTAGACGAAGAAATCATAGAGGACACCGCACAAACATAACTGAAGGAGCAAATCAAGCCATTTTCTTGTAGCTTTCCTGTAATGATTTTCGGAGATTAGGGTTCTCTTCACATTTGGAGTTGATTTTGCAAACAAAAGTAAAGTTATAGGGTCAGAAAATAGGAAAAGCTGGAAGTGAATATTGGGAAGCGGAAGTGAATATTGATTTTGGAAATTTTGATCAGTCCCTTTTCTCACCGGAGTGCTTGTAGGAGTTGAGGTTGTAGAGATTGTTGCTCTTTTCGCTAAACACCACGCTCGCGGATCCGTTGCCGAACTCCTTCACCAGGAACGAGTTGTTCTTCTTCACGATCTCTCTGGTAGCTTTCCCGTAACCCTTTTCGGAGAGTTAGGGTTCTCTTCTTTGGAGTTGATTTTGGAAAGAAAAGTAAAGTTATAGTGTCAGAGAATAGGAAAAGCGGAAAGTGAATATTGGAAGGCGGGAAGTGAATCTTGGACGCGCCAAGTGGTGGAGGCAAAAAAAATTCAACCGATACCTGTATAACACGACGGCGTTTTGGATTATGTTTTTTGGTGTTGAAACATTTAAAATAATCAAAAAAATAATATCTTTGCATCGGTTCAAACGGATTGAAAATCGGAACACTTAATTTTTTTCATTTTGTTTTATGGTTCTCTTAGGGCTTTTTAACGAGAGCCCTAGAGCTATAAATTAATTATGATCCTTTAAAATAAAATGATAAGAAAAATAAGATCTTTGCACTGGTTCAAACCTTACCCATATCCAAATTAGTTGTTTTTTTAAGAAAATCTTACAAATATGCATGTTTCCCAAAAAAAAAGAAAAGACTAAAGCTTGATCTGGACTCAAAAAAAATTCGCTTATTTGTGTTCCCTTTTTTCAATTATTTACTTGTGGAGGAATGAAAAATATATATATAGTCAGCTTCTTGTAAAGAATTCCTTACATAGCTTAAGTAAGGACCTCGTAGATCCCGATTGAATTTTAATGATCCGAATCGTTCAATGTGATCAGAACGTGATTTTAAGGGTCCCCGCTAAAAATCAGCAAAAAATATGACCAGAAAGTGCTTGATCTGAGCAGTTTTCATTAAACAGTTCAATTAAAGACTGCTCAAAACAAGCACTTTTTGATCATATTTTTTGTTAATTTCTCGCGGGGTCTCTTAAAATCACGATTTGCACACACTAAACGGTTCAAATTATCAAATTTTGATCGGGACATATGAGTCCTTACTTAAGGTTATTACAAGAAGCTTGTAGGTCCTATAAGAGATCCCTTATTTTAATCAAATATGGACCTCATGATTTTGATCAAATTTCGAGGACCAGAACCGTTCAATGTGATCAGAATGTGATTTTTAAGGGTCCCTAAGACAAATTAGCAAAAAATATACCTGGGAAGTGCTTGATTTGAGCAGTTTTCATTGAACGGTTCAATTAAAAACTGCTCAAAACAAGCACTTTTCGGTCATATGTTTTGCTGATTTCTTGCGAAAACCCTTAAAATCACGTTCTGCACACATTGAACGCTTCGAATCATCAAAATTTGATCGAGAAATGGGAGGTCCATATTTTATTAAAATAAGGGATTTCTTATAGGATCTGTGGTGTATATATATAATACACACACAAAGAGTCAGCTTCTTGTAAGGAATCTCCTACTTAGTATAAGTGCGGACCTCATAGATCCCGATCACTGTGATCCAGTCCAGTCCAAATTTTAAAGGTCCCCGCTAGAAATCGGCAAAAAATATTATCGGAAAGTGCTTCATCCGAGCAGTTTTTATTGAACGGTTCAATAAAAAACTGCTCAGATCAAGCACTTTCCAGTCATATTTTTTGTTGATCTCTAACGAAGATCCTTAAAATCAGATTCGGAACATATTGAACTGTTCGATCATCGAAATTTGAATGGAAAATGGAGGATTGGATAAAAGGAGATTAAGAATATGAATAGATGGGATAAGTTGGGTTCACAAAAATAATAGATAAGACATATGCATATTGGAATTAAATATATTGTATTTGGTTAGGTGAGATAAATATGATGAGGGTAATTTCGACCGTTGGATGCGGAGATAAAGATGATGAGGGTATCCCCTCCATTAATTAGTTAAATGTAACACTAAATGGATAAATAGTCCAGACTTCAGGTTGGTATTGTGCAGTGAGTACCATGCTGCACACTTCCAAGACGTCGGATAGTGCATCCGACGGCTCGGACCTCATCTCAACAACCAACAATCGAGAGCCGTTCATTACCGAGATACGATTCGAGCTGTCGGATGCACGATCCAATGACTTGAAGGTGCGCAGCACGGTGCTGCATACGTCACTACACAGCACCACAGTGAGGTGCATAGCACCGTGCTGCGCACCTCCAAGCCGTCGGATCGTACACCCGATGGCTAGGATCTCATCTCAGCAACCAACGATCGAGAGTCATTCATTGTAGAGATGAGATCCGAGCCGTCGGATGCACGATCCGACGGCTTGGAGGTGCGCACCACGGTACTGCGCACACCACTGCACAACACCATCCCCCAATTGCAAATAGTCCACTATTGTCCAATTGCCCTTACTTTCGTGTGCAAACATACACCGAACTATGGAGTACGAAAAAAGAGGGTATATGTGAGTCCACCCTCAATACCGTTGATAGATCCCACCTATCTTTTTCCCACCATCAAACATACCAATTAAGTATAACATACGGATTGAGACAAATTTTTTGCAAGAAAAGGGATTATCTTCATTCCCATAGTGCAAACAGACCATTTTTGTTTGAGTTTTTTGGGCTCCTTTCCTCCAAGTCTAATGTTCTTATCAAAATTGTTCATTTGTACAACTCTTTGCTACCCTCAACTATGCCGAAAATCATGTTTTGAGACCAAAGGCCCCGTTCCATTATAGTGCTTTTAAAAAGAGTATTTATTTTACATTTTTAAACTTAAAAATAATGTACATGAAATTTTATTTTATTTTATTTTTTTGCACCACTTAAAAGATCTTAATGAAATCTATCAAATAAGATCCATATTGTTAAAAAAATTATTTGCATAAACACATTATTTTTTAGTTCAAAATTATCTTCTTAAAAAATAAGTACTTAAAATGGGTTCTGAAACACACTCTAAGTCACAAAACAAAAAAAATAACTAAGCCTCGAAAAGTTCTGCTATAGCATTTAGTGACTCACAATTGGTCACTAAATTGGAAAGATTTTGCGACTAGAGCACCCTAGTCGCTCAAACATTTAATACAGAGATATAATGTAACCAGCTTCTTCTTGGTCGCAAAATAGTCATATGCTGGTCGCAATACTTATTCATTCAACTCTTTTACGTGACAAAATACATTTTGGTCGTTAAATGAGTTTGAGTTTGGTTGCTAAAAGTTTTCCCGCCAGCGGTAAAGTTTGGCGCCAAGGAATAGGTGACTCGTATTTAGCGACCAACACATTGGGTCGCTCATGGGAACAATTTTCTTCTTTTTGCGACCAAGGAAGCTCTTGGTCGCAAGTACCATAACAAAAGAGACCCAGATTTTGTTAGTCACAAAAAGTTGGTCGCTAAGAACACAATTTGTTGTAGTGTTTAAAAAATCCATTTTGTTAGTGACATTGTGTCTGGATAAAGAAGCTTTCTAAACCTGATTGAGACCAATTTTTTTGAGTATGATATAATTAACAAAGAAAACAAAAGCAATGGTTTGGATCATCGTAATTGTGTCACGGTCGAATGACTACTATACGTTCACGTATAACACAAAAGGTAGTTTGTTGACAACTACATTGTACATATAGAATTTAAAGGTCATTACCAACTCAAATTTTACAATGGTCAATCCGAACCGTTAGGATTTCACGTCTCACTGATTCCAACATTGTCATTAAAATCAGAGATCATCGGATATGAGCAAATGCCTGATAGGACCACACTTGATGCATTCCGAGTAGATTGCAAGACCCGACTCCCACCAGAGTTATAATTTTCCAATCCATACCATCTATCTTTTACATATTACGGAGTTCATCATCCACATAAAAAATAAAGTTGATCGGGGATCGTTACACATTTGATCGGACGATAACTATCATCCAAAAAATAAATTGGGTCCCAATCAAGGAGCTTTTTAAATCCAATGGGGACAATTTTTGTACGATAATGATTTAATCAATTAGCACAACAAAATCAGCGATATTGATTGTTAAAATAGTTATGTCTAATTGAGATCTGCAAAATACTAATATCGAATATTATTAAAAGATATATAACATAGTATAATATTGCACACAGTTTGTAAACCCAATTGCACGCAGTTTCTCTGGTAATGTCGATCATGGCGGTGGTCTCTAAACCCAATTTTTTCCAGAAATTTTTCCCCACGTTTCCCCCCAATTTTTCCCCCTAATTTTTTCCTCGAGTATGACAAACAAAAACCATTATGGAGAAACCCATCTCCTTCAGCCCTCTCACTCTCAACCGTTTAGCTCTCTCCCTAGAAACGATTTATGCGACGGCTCCTTCTCCTCTCACTCTCATCTTTCCTTTATTTGCCTTCATCGTGTGACAGCGCCTTCACTGAGATCTTCAATTACCCTCGGTGAGTACTCCTTTTCCTCTTCAGAAATTAGATCCGTTTCGCTGGAGTTCTAGGGTTTTTAGGAATTGTGATTGTACTCTCTGTTTTGGAGATTGTTATGGTAAAATCACTAGTACTGAATTAAAGCTACCAATTCCAAAAATTAATAAGGCTGTCAAGCGCCAAGAAAGTAAAAGTAAGTGTTGTTTCGATTTGATGTTTGTTTTGCTTATTCTCTGTAGGTGCGAGTTAAGAATATCCATTGTCGTGAACGAACTATGAAAAAGATTCATGTGCTCTTCAACTCTAAAATATGTCTTGATTTTTGCCCGTAGGAGGCCTGTCCGTTGCCAAAAGACCCCGACACTATCCATTTACTGTCAAAAAGCCATTTTCATCTGGCAATGGGAAATCTAGACCTCTTGAAAGAGCCAGAGCTTTTAGATCTAAAAATCCTTACTTTACAAAAATTATGACCCCATCTTTTGTTTCTACCTCATTTATTTTTGTAAGTTATTGGTAAAATTCTGTGAGGAAAAGTGATCCTTCGACAAAATCGCAAATCGAGAATATGCATGTGTTATTGAGAGTAGTTTTATTTTTACATATGCTATTGATTTGTTTGTTTCAACAGGGGAGATGGGCACTGGGGGGACCCCTTGATTAATGGGGATGTTTGTATGCCCCTTGACCATACTGTTGGGGAAAGGGAGCCTTAAATATGGTAGGAGTACATAGTAGCTTCCCCTGTAGGAGTAGTAGTTTCCAAGGGTACATACAGATTTTTAGAAACTAACCCCATTTTCATGAAGACTTGAAGCTGTTAACTGTAGCTATTTGCAACATAACAGTACAGTTTAGTAGCTGCCATTACAGCAGGAAGCAACATCAGAACAGATGTAGCAGATCTGAACAGTTGTAGAAATCAGCTCTAGAAAGCAATAGCAGCATCTACCTACTGCCATTACAGCAGCAAGCAGCCAAAGTAGCCACAGCCATAAGCAGCAATAGCAGCAAAGAGCATTACAGGGCAGCCACACAACAAATTGCAACATAAAAGATGCACAATAAACCTAGGGACATACCCCCTAGTAAGGCATAAATATTCCAAGGGACAACCCCCCAAGGATAGGTCAATAAAAAGTGGTGAGCAACTAGAAACAACATATCAACCCAATTGCTCAACAATCAAACTAGGATACCAAAGCATCTCACTGCTGCACTTAACTTGAACAGCTATTACAACTAACAGAATAACAGTACATGATTAAGTAAATGCAGTGGCCATTTTGGTCAATTATCTTTGTATCACTAGTTTTGAAATTATTTGTCGTTTCATTGTCGAATTGCTTTATATGCTAATTGCAATCGGTAGTAACTCTTAACTTGATACAAATTCAACTTACACTCAATTATCTTTTATGTCTCCACAGAAAGATCGGCAACAGTGACATGGTTGGGGAGCTTATATCAAGCTGATTGTTAGAAATGCTCCCTTCAATCCAATAGTATTTTTGCTTGGTAAGCTTAGTTGTTTGCTCTTTACTTATTTAGTTTATATACTTTTAACTCTCTTTTTTTGTTGTGAAATCCTGTTGGTGTTCTGCATAAGACTGATGGTATAGGGTGCATGTGTGGATATCTGCTTTTCTTAGAAATACGAGAATTATTTTATGTACTTCAATCCTCCTCTGAAGTTTTTTCTTTTTTTAATGTTCAACCAGTATAGGTATTTTAGAATCTACAAGAGATGGATAGATCATGGATGCTCAAGGATAGAAGATCAAAAGACTATGAGGAAGGGGTTGAAAGATTTCTGAAATTTACTATTATGCATGGCCAAGATCCCCAATCCATTCGATGTCCGTGTAGACTATGTGGGAACATGAGAAAACAATCCATTCAGGAGATTAGAAATCATCTCTTTTTCAATGGTATTGACCAAAGTTATGATACATGGATATGGCATGGCGAAGCAGCTACCACCACACCACCACCATGTGTCAATCCGCCTGAGTTTTTTCGTGAGAAAATTGAGACGCCTCCCTTAAATGTTACAGCAGAGGTAAGAGAAATGGTTGAGGCTGCATACAATGACTGCGCAACTGATCCTGATAAGTTTAAAAAATTACTTGAAGATGTTGAAAAACAGTTGTATCCCGGTTGCATGAAGTTTACAAAGTTATATGCCTTAGTCAGGTTATTTAACTTCAAAGCTGGAAGTGGGTTGTCTAATAAATGGTTTTCAAATCTCCTAGAGATAATCAGTGAGTTGCTACCTGCCAGCAATGAACTACCAGTATCCATGTATAAGGCGGGGAAGACTTTGGCTGCATTGGGTATGGAATATGAGAAAATACATGCTTGTCCCAATGATTGTATGCTCTACAGAAAGGAGTTCAAAGATGAGACTTCATGCCCTACATGTCAAACGTCTAGATGGAAGTTGAAAAAAAAATTCAACAGAAGTTAGAACTGGTGTGCCTGCAAAAGTTATATGGTATTTTCCACCTATTCCGAGGTTCCGAAACATGTATAGGTCGGTAGAAACAGCGGAGAACTTGACATGGCATGCACGTCAAAGAGAATGTGATGGCCAACTACGTCACCCAGCAGATTCCCCATCATGGAAGTTGGTGGACAACATGTGGCCAGATTTTGCTGCGGAGCCAAGAAACCTTCGCCTAGCTCTTTCTGCTGATGGAATAAATCCGTACATACGGGTCTTTTAATTAATGTTCCGTACTTGTATTTTTTTAATTTGGAATAAATTCTCATTTGATTAGGCAACTTCGAGCAATGTGGATTCTGATAAGTATTTGGAGTCTCTTCGATCTTTTGACGACTATGTGGAGACGGTTGCATACAAGGAAGCATTCACCATTACGCTCGACGAAGACATGTTTGGGGCAAATGTTGAGGTTCCACTTCAAAGCTTCAAAGGGTAGATATGGAATATATGTCTCAAATGAAGGAATTGTCTATTACATGCATTATGTTGTACATGAGGTTAGAGGATCCTTTAATTGAATCTCATTATTTTTTCATCATTTTGACTTGTTATAACAAATTAATTTTCCTTCCTTTGTCAGTCAACTCTACCGTGTTATTAAGTCTGCAAATCTTGGGAGGAATTTTTTTTTTGTCAACCCATGTGCCATTAGCGGGACAACTAAGCAAAGATCGCAATCAGCATTGCTCGCAAGTTTGTTGAAGGATGCTGAAAATAACCAACTTGTTTTTATTCCTTATAATTTGGGGTAACTATCTTAGCCTTATTTACTCCTTGTGTTTAAAAAATGAATAACAAGTTAAGCTAATTTCTTTGTGACTTATTAAATTTTAGGTTTCATTGGGTATTGTTTGTCATTGATCTATCATATCCTACCATTTACTATCTCGATTCACTTCACGGTGCAACCAATCCAAACCTTAAACTCATAATTAAAACGTAAGTTTGTGAAATTTTGATTGGATCGATTAGAGCTTTTTTAAGCAATCTATTGACCGTCTGAAATATTTCTTGTGAAGTGCTGTAAAAATTCGAGATAATGCGAAAAACATGAGGAGGACTGTTGATTGGAAGGAAGTTGAGGTATATGTTTGAACTACTTGTTCTTGTTTTTGGAATGGTTACAAACAATTTCTCTAATAGGTATCAAATGTTTATGTAGTGCCCGGAACAACCTTCGACTGTTGAATGCGGGTTTTTTGTCATGAGATTTATGAAAGATTTGGTTGCTGATCCAAGCATGTTGTGCAGACGAGATGTGAGATACTTTCTTAGCTTTTATTATTTTTTTCGTTGGTTGACTTACACTACTTTTTTGTTCAACTTTAATTTGTTTATCATTCATGTGTTGCACGTAGTTCAATGGGAAAAAGACGTACACCCAAGCCGAGATCGATGAAGTACGAATTGAATGGATGAATTTTGTTATAGAACTTGATATATGAGGTATGTGTGTGCATGTTTACTATGTTCAAGTATGCTAGTTGCGATTGTGCTAGTTTTGGTGAAATCAATTGAGGCAACCTTTTCTTATCTTGAACTACCTTGTTTTGTTGAAATAAAGTTGTAGTTTACTAATCTGAAAGCCTTAACAATGGAACATTTCTTGTTAAGCTCTTGTTATAGATTACACTTGGAATTCTATATTAGCATTAGTTCTGCTACTTAAACACTGTATCAATGTGTTTTGGTCAATATTTATGGTCCATGCTGCTCTGTAGACGGTCGAAATGATACTACATGGGCATGCAAAGTCTTCACCAACATAGAGTACTAGACAAGCCTATCTGTCCCCAACCCGAATCAACTCGGACATCAAGGCGAGGTTCTCTAGGTGTAGGAGGCCTAGCTTTCTTCCTCAACTTGTTGTTTTCTTCCATAATACTCATGTTCTCCTTATACAGCTTCAAGTTCTCCAGCTCCATATCCTTCCCAACCTTCTCTTCAGATTTCCTTTCCCTCCTGTAAATAAAAACAAGCATTAGGACGATGAATTAGCGCACATTCGGACTAGAATAATTGCAATAATGAAGTACCGAAGCTCTTTAGGCATGAAAAATAACCTGTTGAGTCTGTGGATTCGAACGTTGGATCGCTTCCATTGTTGCTTTCGGGTTCTAGAAAACAGGGGTTTTGGTGGAGTAATCCACTCTGTAGCATGAAGACACATATTTTATCTAAGGACAAGTAGAAGTACATGGAGGAGGAAGTACTCTTGTTATTTTGAAGGAATGAGTTGGAATTGAGATAACAGGGAGTGGCTCGTGAGACCATATAAATAGTTGGTTGCGTTTCCGTAAGTGTAGATAGTCTGCACACCATGTGGTACTCTTGCTACGGTTGGTGTGAAATCTGCTGATATGGTATTGTATGGGGAGCTCATGGCTATCCACTTACAGCATTGAGTGGATTTGGATACTTCATTATAATGACCATGTTACATTAACGGATTGGATTCTGCTTCTACATTGTCTGGGAATGGACTATGCAACTGTTTGGGAAATCTAATTGGTGAAACATCATGCTTCTTTACCTATCTTGGCTGATCCAATTTATAATTGCTGGAATTCTTTTAAGTTCTTAGTTTGGATTGATCTCTTGCCAATCCTTAGGATTGAATAGCATACGATTGTCATTAGATAGGGTGCCAACATTGTTGGGATGTTACTCTCACGTTAGGATGCTATCTTTTTGTACTCCATTATCTCTATCAATAATATTCCTTTTTTCGCCGTTTAAAAAAAAACTGCTGATGGTATCTCATGAAATCAAATGCTCTATGTTGCAGATCCTCTATTGCTTATATATTGCTGTTGCTAGTGCTGTTGGAGAAAGGAAAGAGTCCAAAGGACAAAGGAGTGATGCAGATTCCACCTTAATTTGGTTGTCTAGTGTTAATTTGCTACGTACTACTGCTAGAATATTCCAACTTATGTTTTTTTGCTTTGGTAAATGTCCCTTTTGATGGGCTATGCTATAGTTTCCTTTATTTGGTTTCCATTGGATTGACTTCTTGCCTACAACAATGATTAATTTCACTTTCACTATTGTTTTGGCATTAAATTGAGTTACTTTTGTTTTTCTGCCTTATTAGTCTTTTTTTAATCAGCAGCCTTATTTTAGTCTCTGATGAAATTCCAAAAAAAAAAAGAAAAAGAGATGAAATAGTCACGGTTTTTCTCATAAATGAGGTCTTTAAAGGCATCAAAGGTCACAGTCTTTTTGTATGAACCGAGATCAAAAATACTTTTCAATCACAGTTTTTAATAAAACTGAGACTATTTCATTCTAAATAGTCACAGTCTTGGGGAAAAACTGAGATGGTAAGAAGTTAAAGATCACAGTTTTTACTTTTTTAGTCACAGTTTTAATGAGTTTTAATCACGGTTTTTATCCCGTGGTTAAAAGATAGGGATTTTTAGTTACACCTTGATAGACCACGGTTTTGAATGCGAGATTAAAAGTGAAAGATCACACCAAATGATTGAGACCTTTATCTATTTTTGTAGTAGTGATTGTTAAAATACATCATGGGCCATCATTTTCCCCCAAAAATTGGTATTGTAAGACTTGCCTTTGGATTAGGAAGATTCAAGCCCAGTTATTTAGAATTGACCCAGTGAGATAAGGCCCATAAACTTAAGATCCAATCAAATAAGTCGAATGTTGATAGGCTCGTATATGAAACAGTGGAACATTTGCTAATAATACCTCTTTCATACAGAATTCTGATTTGACACAAAAATATTAGATATGTCCTTTCCTTCGCTTCCTTGAATCACTCACAAACATATCGGCAGTTACTACAATTTAGGTTACTTTTCAAAGTTGATTTTTTATTTTTATTTTGGCAAATGAGAAAAGTAGAAATTTAGGGGGCTTTGGAGGGCTAATTATTTTTAAAAATTTTATCTAATGTTTGATCAAGAAGTTGGAAAATATGTGGTGTGTAACGCTCCGATTTTTGAAAACGGTAATTAAATTTTTTAAATGATTTAATGTCTTTAAAATTGAATTTAATAAACAAAGGTAAGCAGTGGAAGTTTTTAATCATTAAAATTGAAGTTGACATAATTAGGTCTTACATATTACTGAATAAAATCGAGTTTGACAATTGTGCGAACACTTTTGAAATTGAAATTACAATACTAAAAGTAAACAGAATTTCTTCTAGTAGTTCACCCACAATTCTATGAACTCCACTTCCTGATTCGGGAGGTCTTCGACAGGGTACCGTTTCTCAGGTTGAACATACTGCTCTTCCTTAGTACCTGGCGTAAAAACGCTGTGAGTCTCAATAGATAAATTCCTACTCTACTAACTCCTTACTTTACAACTAAACAGTTGAATAATATAACAGTTGATATCAAAAGAAGGTATATGAACGTAACACATTGTCAAGCCCACGAATTTCAACATAAATAAAACTACTTTTTCCAATATTAAAATATCATCCTCACACGCACTCATACCCAAAATGTCATGCCAAACCTCATCACATTAACTAATATGCTCACATATTAACGCCCAAAGGAGAAGAAGTTATACATCTTTCACAATCCTCCATAATTAAATGTGTTATAATAAAACTACATATTTATTTAGCTCAAAACACATTTTACATGAGACGATAGCATAATTAAATACTAGGCTTTTAAAATGGCACCCGACTTGTCCTCCAAGCTCTCCAAGCTATATGCCTTGGTGGGTACCCGAAAATGAAGGGTTGAGCAAACACGCGCCCAGTAGGAAAATCTCTAACTAACTCTATGTGTTTATGAAAAGATAAGTGCCCAGAAAAGACATTTTAATAAAAACAATAACATTTTGGCTGGGGGTAAAACATGTGACTCAACCTCAACACTTAACAACAAAGCAAAACTTACATAGATCTGTATCCCATACATGCCGACCTTCTCAACCTCGCAGAAATACCTTTCACTAAAAACCTCTATTCGCCATCATCACTATCATATCCTGTAATTACTCTCCTCTTTTAATGACTTAACCAAAAATGCATGACGATTTTCTAGTCCTAAATTAATGGGTTGCCCCAAGCATAGGGCGGAGACCGATGTAGCATAATATCTGGTAAGACCGGAGTCGAATCCATAAAGACGGTGATGTGTGCTGACTAAAAACTCGGGTTGTTACTGATTAAACTGGCTCTTAGTTAGCCACCCCTTGTATTCGATGTTGAGATTTAACTAAACTTACGGAATTGTTTGATTTTTCAAATAATTAAAAAGAAGGTACGGTCGTAGGGTTCATAGCACTCGTAACCAGTCCGGATTAACATGCTTCATTTAGTGTTCTTAAAAACGTTCAACTTTAGTTTGGAAAAGATACCCCGCAAGATGCGAAACCTCATGGTCACCGTTTACCCATGCGCAGTGAAGAATGAGTTTTGGACCCCCATTCCCCCATTCACATGGGCTCCGACGATGCCTGGGTTCATCTCACTGTAGACACCCCAATTTGGCCTAATGATTATTTCAAGTCCCACCTTGGGGACCATCCCAATGATGATATGGATACAGTGATTACTGATTGACTTCTTGTGAACCTTAGGACTTTCGGTAAGAACTTTTAGCCACTTAGAGAGCTAAATAGCCTTTCAGACAGAAACACAACAACTTAGGTGAATCCATCTGTCGGCCGTGACACTGATCACACAGCCTCAACATCAATTCTTCACCTGTGAAGCCAGTTGCTTGAAAATCTCCCTGAGAGATCGTTTAGCCGGCCACCAGATCTATACCTCGGTCGCAATATCATTCCTTCGGCCATCACATCCTTTGCTCGGCCGCCAGATCGTCTGTTTTCCATATTCTGGAATGTTCTGTCGATCGTTTGATCCGTTTGCAAAACCCTAGCAGCCTTTTTCCGATGCGTTCAGGCCACTTTAAGGGATTGCCATGAAGAGTTTGTATCACTCCCCAACTCCAATTCCCACCGTGCGTTTTGATTGGACGAGTTGTGTCATCCCTAGTGCCTATATAAAGAGGGCTTTGGCTCTGAAATTGATACACCAACACACTCCCATCAACCACGAAACTCTACAGAAATACACTCTCATATCCCCTCTACAAAAACCCCAAATTTCCGAAGGCAGCCACAATTCGACGATCTAAACCTCGAAGTTCAAACCCTAACCCTAGGGTTTCAAAAAGCAATTAGTCAATCACCCTCAATCCGAAGCAATCAAGCTACTGAGGGATCAAGGTGGTGAGGCCCAGGGGCCTCTGGTTTGATTTACTTTCCGTTATTATGCTTAATCATAGTTTTCTGATTATCTGTTAATTGTACCGTCTGGTGTGAGGAAGAACATCAGCTGGGTCTTCGATCCATCGACCAATACATCAAACCAGGAGGATCCCTCCGCCGTGACATCCATTCACCGGTCGAGAGATACATCTCCCTGGGACATGTTGCTTTATTCTGCTTTTCTGATGCATGATTTACTTATCGTCTCGGCTCACCTTATTCACTGTTAAAAGCTAATAAACATACTATTTGGTTAGAATTACATAGAGCATGCATTAATCTTATGTCGAACAATTATGGGCCAGTCTCACGGCTAGGTAGAGAGGGGTGCCTAATACCTTCCCCTCATTGTACCTTTGGCTCCCGTACCCAGAATCTCTATCTGTTTTTCCTAGTTTTCTTAAACTGGGTGGCGACTCTGTTTCGATGATAACCGCTATCGTGTGGCAATGTTCCTAGCCATGGGAATATCCACGATCTTGGTTTATGTAGCAAACAACCAATCAAACAGCAACGATCAATCTGTATGGCGATGCCCAGTTTCAGGGAGGTGTCTACAATTTTTGGCAACTCTGCTGGGGACTTGAGAGCCATAACCAGAAAGTTCGACATAAAACTAACACATGTTTTATTCAATTCTTTTATCATATGCATTGAGCAGGCAACCTCGTTGAGTTCACCTAATACCCCGGCATGTCACGGGCTATGTTAGGGGTTCCAGCAAACTCCACAGTCACTCGTACCTAGTGGTATATCAAAAAGGAAACTGCCCGATCGCCGCCTATAATGGGCCGACGGAAGGATTGGTGCCCTTTGACAATAGAGCACCCTTGAGACTACCCAAACCTTACATGTGTTAGAAAGCCTTAGAACTTATCAAGCTAAGACAGGAACCCACTGGTTAAGGAGTTTCCCTGCATTTCGTCTCCAAGTTCTTCCTCACACCCTGTAAACATTTCTTGTTGTAACATTTCTTTCTGTACAGAAGGGTTGGGATTTTCAGCCCAAATCCTAACCCTATACCAAGTACTGACTTGTAGGTATTTTACTTTTCAAGCAGGCACAATAGGTAAGCCAAGAAAGCAACCACAGCCAATTTTATACTCTTACAACACCCGAAGTCACGCCAAACAGAGGTCTTTGTAGCCATCTCGCCTGTCACCTTCGCCTGCCGAAACACCTTCACCACAACGATCCTGATCACTTCCAGGGACTTCGTGCTCATCTTCTCAGCAAACCCGGTCATCCACCAAATCCCAAGCTTCACCGAGCAATCCTCCCACTCCCATCCCAAAAATGACAGACAATTATGCCACTATTGCCGATCTCCAAGCTCAAATCACTGCTTTGCTAGCAGAGAAAGCAGCAAGAGATGCTGAGGATGAAGAAAAATCAGTAGAAGATGAGATTGCACTTAAAGCAATAACAGTGGAGAGTCCATAATTGGCCAAGCAAGTCAAAGAAATCAAACACGCTCTGACCCGTTCACAATGGGACCAAATTCTAGACTTTGAAGGACTGTGCCTCTTTCCAGATTCTCAACTGCCCGAAAGATTCAAAATGCCAAACATCGAGAAGTTCAATGGAACTGGTAACCCTACCAGCCATGTCCGTCATGTCATCAACACCCTGAAGCCGATGGGCTTGAATGATGAGCTCATTGCTCAGTTATTTCAAAGAACTCTCACTGGAAGTGCCCTCGATTGGTTCCTCACTCTGGAATTTGTGCATTATCACACCTGGCCAGAAATCGCCAATGCTTTTGTTAAGCAATATGCATACAATGTCCAAGTTGAGTTAACCATTCGAGATTTGGAGATGACCAAGTAAGAGTCAAACGAAGATTTCGTTACCTTTGTGGCTAGATGGAGAGAGAAGGCTGCTAAAATGAAGAAAAGCCCTTCTGAGGAAGATTAAGTAAGGATAGTTGTCAAGAATCTGCAATCCAAGTATCTTAAGCATATTTACACACAGGCCATCACTGATTTCAAACGCCTGCATGCCACTGGGTTGTAGATTGAAGAAGGGATCAAAGTGGGACTCATTGGAAAAGAAGAAGCTCCTCCACCTAAGAAATCCTTCCAAAAGTCGTACATCTCATGCGTCCGTAAACGCTCTTAACTCAACCTCACCATAAGACCCTTTCCAAGCCAGCCCTTCCCGAAGCTCAAACTGACCTCGCTGCAACTTTAGCCCTCTCTACATGACTCTCTCCCAAGCCTTAACCATTCTGAGCTGTCAAGGGCATCTTAAACCCTTAAACAAACCACCTCCTCAGCCACCCTATGGCCCAAACCATGACCCCAACAAGCAGTGTACCTACCATCAACACTCTGGGCATGAGACAGACAACTGCATGCGTCTTCGCCATGACATTCAAGATCTCATTGATAGTCGAACCATAAAACCTCCACAACCTGATGCACAAACCAAACTACCCCACAATACTGAACCACCCCAAAATGTCAATCTCATAAACCTATCTCACAATCACATATGCAACCCTAGCCAATACATCATCCAAAGCACCCAAGCCAAGCCAACCTTGACCTTCCTAGAGGAGGATGAATGTCTCATGATGGAGGAAGAAGAAAACAATGAGTCCGATCAGTCAGAAGTGATTGATCCCGACATGTCTGACGTGAGTGATGAAGAAAAATAAGCAAATGAGGAAAAGCTAAAGAAATGGAAAAAGCATTCTTGGGCAAAACACAATTTGGAGGATCCCGATATTCCATTTGTTGAGGATGACGAATGGCTACACGTTTGGTTTGAGAAAAGGAAGAAGGAAAAGGAAAAGGTCATCATGATGAGGAGGCATGCCCGCTTCGAGGCTACCCAAAAAGTGGTGCCCATCAATCGCCCAAGAATCCCAATGCCTCCGATCGTCTGGGAAACAATCAACCTCATAGAAAAAGTTGAGGAATTTCAGATGCAACCGTGGGTCAATCCCTACGAAGAATGTGACTACAGTCAGTGGATAGAAGAAGAAGAAGAAGAAGAAGGTCAAGACTTCATGTGCACTGATCCATACCAAACAGGGGAAAATGACTTTGACGAAATGGAAGGAGAATACGACGATCCGCTCGACGATATCTCTTTGGCATCACTATTCAATCAAGTGGAAGTAGCTGATGACTGCTCAGTTAACAAGAAGGAAGAAGAGGTGATAAAAGCCCAGGCTGACATTTCTATTTGGGGACTGCTCATGTCTCAAAGAGGTAGCCACCGTGCAAGCTTCAAAGATGGACCCAGTTCAAAGGCTCTGTTTGGCAAAGAAGAGGGTGGAAAATAGTATAAAGTTGCGATAAGGCAAAGAAAATGACCCTGACATGCTGTAGTAACTGAGAAGTCATGACATGGCAAAAACTTTGAACATTGCTTTCGTTTTCTAAATCAAACTAGAACATGTTTTGGGCCCCTATTTGGGCATTTCATTTCTGCTAAGTGAATTCCTGTTTCATTTTCTAGACTATGCTTATTCAAATTGCAATTGCCATACGCTATCGTCTTTTTGCCAAAAAAGGGAAACCGTGAAAGATCAAGTTTTTTGTGTCAATGACAAAAGAAAAAGAAAGGATGTACTTTAGTTTTGCTTAGAAATAGGTTCTTGTCAAAACTTAGAGAAAAGACGCTATCTCCGTGAGAACACTTAGGGTTAGCTCGCCCATTACGAAGGTACAAACACAAAAGAGATTCATAGAAACACCTCCACTAAAATTCCTCTTTAAAGTACAGAAATCCTCTTGAAAAATGCTCGTTGGGTAAACCAAGCAACCCAAGCAAAAGAAGAGCAAAGCCTACTAGGGCAAGAAAACACAAAAATGCAGCCTAGGCAAAAATCAAGGCATTCGAAGAAAAGCTCGCTAGGGACTCAACCTCCATTAGGTAACCTAGGCAAAATCAAGAGCACATGAAAAGAAAACCAACCTCAAAGGTGGTAATTTGGAACTACGTAAAAGGTCTGATTCCCTGATTGGGATATGTAGGCAATCTCACCTCGAGATGCGGCCCAAACAGTTGGAGAGAAGGAAAAGCATCAAGAGATTTGTACTCAATGATAGGTGTAGCTAACCCTGCGTATTGAGCTCACAAAAGATAAGTATGCCTCTCTCGAGGGATTGACAATAGCAAAAGACACAAGAACTATCGTTCATCCCTTCTGACTCAAAAGTCATTGATACAACAAACAAGATATCTCAGAGACTCCCGAAATTGGCAATAAGGCTATAGGATATGACAAAATCAAAACCAAGCATAAGAAGGAAGAGAAGAGCAACTTGGCCAAAATAAAACAGAAGTAATGACCGAGGGATGGATCCCTCAGCCGCGTGATCAACTTCTCAGCCGCATGATCAATTTCTCGGCCGATATTTCACAAAGATTTCTGCATATTTTCAAACTCTGGGTAAAAACAGCAATTACTTGTTCAAGAAGCCATGTTCGACTATCGCATGCATAAGGCGTTCAAGGGGCATGAAAAGCTTTTCTCATTTCATAAACAAAATTGTAGTTGCTTTCACTATACAAATACAGTTTCTGTTTGTCCTTTTACTAACCATGTACAGGAAAAGAGAAAAAAGAAAAAATCTTAAAGCTAGTCATGACGGCGCCTCTGAGGCGACCTCTGATGTGAAGAAGGGAACTACTCACTAGCCCCCACATCCTTCCTACCAGCAACTGGTAAACGCTCAGCCTCAAGCTGTAAGGACAAGCATGTAAACACTCAGATTCAAGTGAAGACGCACAAACAAATACATAAAGAAAAAACCATACCTCAAGAATCCGACGGCGCTGTCTCTGGACCAAAACCTCCGCACTTTGATAAGCGTGCAGCCACTCCTGTGCTATCCCAGCAGGCACCTTTGAAAACAAACCAAGCATTTCAAGCACTGGAACGCCAGATACAACAGATAAACAAGTTCAGAAATAGGGTGATACCTGTAAAACCCCAGCTGGCAGCGTATAAAGTTGGGTCGTGCAAGGAGTAAGTACCAATCGCTCCTCCTCTCCATCATCTGAGTGGAAAGAGACAAAAGAAGGGGCCCGTGGCCAAACGGGAGCAGCTGGAGGAGCAACAGGAGGAGCCAAGAAAAGACGGCAATACTCCATATAATCCCCCGCCTGGAGAAGCAAAGACGCCCAATCTCTGACTCGGGCATCCTTCAAATCAGCCTTGGACATCGAAGAAGTAGATCTCATCAACGCCGGAGGTGGAGGAGGAACGAACTGAAGAGCCTCGGCACGCGGGCACCACTGGCTGGCCACCCAATCCCCTAAGTACCAAGCCCGACAAAAGAGACCCTTAAGCAAGCTGCGAGTATGGTCCAAGACTCTGGAGCGTGCAAGAGGAGCATCTTCAGGTGCGCTACTCCAAGGATTGAAAAGCACCTGCAAACAAGGTCGAATCAGCCACAATACAAGGATGTGGAAATCTAAAGACAAAGAATACAAAGGGAAAAGAGAGGCACCTGGTCAACCGTCAATCGGTCCAAAACTCGCAGCCACTCGGGAAGGCTCAGAACAGGCGATCGCGGCTTCCGTTGGCCCGTTAACCATCTCTCGTAGCGAGGAATACAATTTGCATCCTCATACTTCGTGCCAGGGGGAAACTGGAGAAGATGCTCGAAAGCCCAGAGCTGGAAAATGAATTAGCAAACAGAGTTTCAATGCTATGTGAAATCAAAACAGGAAAAGAAGCAAAGGAAAAGTGTGAATACCTCAAGCACCCGGTAGTAACCGCCGAGGATGAAACTCTTGTCTCGTGAACAAGCTCCAAGATTGCCATACAAGGTAGCCAAAGAAGACGCTCCCCAGTCAAACTCCCGAATAGCCTCCAAGTGCTGCAGAGGAGCCAGAAACTGCATATGCACCGAACCATCCTTGTTGGCAAACAACGTTTGCCCAAGGAGATAGAGAAGGAAGGCTTGTGTCAACTGTTCGACGCTCACTTGAGTAAGGATGTCAGCCTTCATAAAAGTTTTGCTCAACCAAGCGACGTCAATGTGGCCTCGAGAACGAAGAGGGGGCACCATGCCCAAGAACCACTCCAAAGCCCCTACTCGCTCCCAAAGCCTGGGATCAACCCGAAGAGGAGCTCTGCCTACTCGCAAGCCAGTCAGAAGAGAAAAATCGCCCGAAGTAATCGTCATCTCACCAGCAGATGGGAAGTGGAATGTGTTGGTAGTGTCCCACCATCTCTCCACCAACGAAGTCATCAACGACCAATCAATTTTTGGAAGGTTGAGACCCAGAATGAACATCTCAAAACCTGCACCTCGCACTAACTCTCTGGCTGACTCCGACAATACCAAGAACCACTTGTGCACCTCCTTGCCTCCTCCACGAGCCTCCAATCTCCTATTTCTCTGCAAAAATTCACCACGACAAAAAGGGAGTTAATCTTATGATTACATAAGCAAATAAAAAGCTAGGGGCATCGAATTAACGTTTAAAAAGCATGCATTGCCTAAACAGGGGGCACGGTTATTTTAGTCTTTTTAAAAGAAATTGTTCCGACCCAACCACAGGTCCTTCTCACTCACGCCCCTGGCTAAAAGGGATTTCATCCCGAGAATGAAATTCATCTTTAAATCATGCGAAATTAAACTCCAAACTAGAGTAAAACTTTTACTTTTCAGGAAACTTACTGGAACATTGAGGACGCTCAAGTGCTGCTCAGGCTCTCTGCGAACTACCTCGGCCTTTGGGCCACCAACAGGAGGACGGTATTGCAAGAAACCACCATAACCTAACCTACGCGAAGGAAGAATGTAGGTAGCAGCATCAAACAAACCCGGCTCCTCAATCGCTTCATCGTCAGAAGAAGGGTACTCACATCTACACGGAGGATGCGAAGAAGAACCCGCAATGTCCGTAGAGGAGGATGGCGGCAAATCGACGGAGGGTGGCGTGGCCATCACGTTCAAAGCAAGAGAAAAAGGCAACAACGACGGCAACCAACAGCCGAGAACGCGGTAGTGGTCGAGGCCGGTGGTGATCAAAACCGGCGGTGGTGGGAGTTGGGAATAGCGGCAAACGGTGGTCGAAGGGAACGGGGACAGAGGAGTTTCGGACGAGAGAAAAGAGAAGGGAGGAAAAAGAAAATATGAGCTAATCAATCTCCTAGCCCCCTAATCAATCTCCCTCAACAAAAGCAGATCTTGCTCAAGCAACTATAAAGCTCTGCGTCCGTGACCAATGGAGATAATGATCAGAACTAGCCTTGGGGGCATACCCGAGCATAGAAAATGTCATAGCCAACACAAGCTCTCTCTCCGTAGCAGTAAGCTCACCAGACGCTGGATCACTTGACCGACTATAGTATATTTTTATGGGTGCATTTATCTTAGTCTCAATAAAAGGATTCGGTCCAGTCAAAATGATTTGATTTCACTAACATATACTATAGTATATTTTTATGGGTGTTACAATATCCCCTCCTTTGGAAATTTCGTCCCTGACAAACGAAGAAGAGATTTGGAAATCAAATCTCCTAATCATCGCATGAGAGACTGTCCGGAATCGGGGAAAGGGTTTAAATGTTTTAGATGTGGAGAAATGGGGCATATTGCAACTCATTGTACGAAACTGCAAGCTTCAGGTGCATATTCTAGTGGCAGTGTTCCGGCTGGCCGTGGAATGAGTTTTAGTGGGTCTATTGGTCGGGGTGGTGGAACGGGTGGACCTACAGCATCGGGTAGAGTTTTCGCCATGACACAGCAAAATGTTCAGGCAACTCCAAATGTGGTGACAGGTACTCTTATGGTTTGTGGTGTTAATGAACAAATTTTAATTGATCCTGGTTCTACGCATTCTTTTGTGTCGAACTTGTTTAGTGTGCATTTGAATAAGCATTATGTGTTTTAGACACTGCTTTGGCGATATCTACTCCCGTTGGAGAAGTGGTGATAGTTGGGGTATCTTTCCCCAAGTGTGTTGTGAGTGTGAGATACATATTCCTCCATTAACTTCGGAACAAAAACTGTTTTTGCCTAGCAAGAACTAAGGCACAAACCTTACATATTCAGAAAGGTATGTAAGTCTAGTTTCAGAATCAAGAAACGGTGCATAAAACCGATACCCGAGCTAGGAGATATGCCCTTTTCTTCAATACGTGTCGATGCTGTCAGCACATACACGAATTTGACAGCAATTTGGAGCGTGATTTTTATCTTTTTCCACACTTCATATAAAATTCTGAAATTTTTACAGCACAAACTACACACATAGAGGCATCTATAGTAAAAATACCAAAAAATAACATGGTTGGTGCGTCAATAAGAAAAATTCGTCAAAAACAGGACAGATTCAACTTTGCATAAAACACAGTTTTGCATAACCATAAGATGCACGAATTTTGTGGAATAAAACCCAACTCCAACCTCTAAAACTCTCTCCCATGGATTCAATTTAGTGCTAGCTATATGCTAAGTATGGAATTGAACAAAAAAATCATAGATTCAAGTATAGAAAAACATGAATTACCATACAAGGTCTTCAATTCAACCCTAACCCTAGTTTCCCCTTTCTTTCTTCTTCTCCTTCTCCACGACTGCTCTTTCTCTCTCTCTCTCTCTCTCTCTCTACGTTGAAACAAATCCTGCTCTATTGGGTTTCTTCTTCTTTTTTAATGACACACACACCCCTCACAAAACACACGGCACACATGCACAACTCTTAAAAAAAATGCACTTTAGCCCTTTAAGTTTTTAAAGTATAACATAAAATCACCTCATAAGTAAAGAGTGTTACACCCTCCCCCCCTTTAAAAGACCACAAAGACTCGGCATATGTGCAATCGGGCGAGGATCAGATGTTAGGTCCTGAAATGGTTAAACAAATCGTTGATGGAGTTCAAATTATAAAGTGAGAGTAAACAATAAGGCAGTCAAGGCTATGAGGCAAGTAAGCCAAGTTTAGGCAGGGGGAAAACCAGGTGGGTTTTATAGGGTGGTATCTAGAAGTTCATTTGATTCCATTAGTAATGTCTGATTTTGATGTTATTCTAGGAATGGATTTCTTATCCACACATCATGCATCTTTAGATTGCTTTAATAAAGAAGTTGTCTTTAAAATACCGGGTGAGTTGAAAATTAAATTCTGTGGTGATAGACAGACTTCTGTAACCAGTATGTTATCTGCTTTTAAAGCTGTGAGTATGTTGAGGAAGGGATGACAAACGAAGAAGATATATATTTGGAATTTGAGGTGGGTGACCGTGTATTCATTCGTGTATCGCCTTGGAAAGGGGTGGTTCGTTTCAAAGGAAAGAAGAAATTGGCACCGAGGTACATTGGGCCGTATGAGATTACCGGAAGAGTAGGGGCAACGGCTTATCGATTGGCTTTGCCGACGGAATTGGCACGGTTGCATGATGTATTCCATGTTTCAATGTTGAGAAAATATGTGCCGGATTCGACACATGTGCTGAATAATACGGAACCGATGGAACTACAGGAGAACTTGACCTATGTAGAGGAACCGATTCGGATTTTGGAGCGAGGGGAGCTTGTCCTTCATTCAAAAGTAATACCGTTGGTGAAAGTTCAATGGCGTAATCATTCGGAGCGGGAAGCTACATGGGAGACGGAGGAGTCTATGCGAAAGAGCTATCCGCATTTGTGTGAACATGGTAAGTAATTTCGGGGACAAAATTTCCTAAGAGGGGGAGGGTGTAACACCCTTTACTTATGAGGTGCTTTTATGTTATAATTTAAAAACTTAAAGGGCTAAAGAGCATTTTTTTTAAGAGTTGTGCATGTGTGCCGTGTGTTTTGTGAGGAGTGTGTGGGTCATTAAAAAAAGAAGAAGAAACCCAATAGAGCAGGATTTGTTTCAACGTAGAGAGAGAGAGAGAGAGAGCAGTCGTGGAGAAGAAGGAGAAGAAGAAAGAAAGGGGAAATTAGGGTTACGGTTGAATTGAAGACATGGTAATTCATGTTTTTCTATACTTGAATCTATGATTTTATTGTTCAATTCCATACTTAGCATATATCTAGCACTGAATTGGCTTCATGAGAGAGGGTTTTAGAAGTTGGAGTTGGGTTTTTATTTCAAAAATTTCATGCATCTTATGGTTATGCAAAATTGTGTTTTGAGCAAAGTTGAACATGTCCTATTTTTGACGAATTTTTCTTATCGACACGCCGACCATGTTATTTTCTGATATTTTTACTATAGATTGTAACACCCATAAAAATATACTATAGGATATGTTAGTGAAATCAAATCATTTTGACTGGACCAAATCCTTTTATTGAGACTAAGATAAAGGCTAGTGATTTTGCCACACCCTTTTTTGTTATTGTCACACCCTGCAAGTGTATTTTTTGGTACAAAAATACACTTGCAGGGTGTGGCAATAACAAAAAAGGGTGTGGCAATATCATTTCCCAAGATAAATACAAGAAAGAATAATAGAAGTATGTGTGCATGTGCCTAGCAACGTGTAAGCTAAAAATGAAGTAAAGAGAAGACTTTGAACAAAGCAAAAGTATTTAAGTGCGGACATGTGTCTCATTTCAAGACTCCCACATATGCCGATCGAGTCTTTGTGGTCTTTTAAAGGGGAGGAGTGGGTATTGGTGGTGCTGATCTTGTAGTCAGAGGAGAAGTCGAGAGAGTAGAGCAATCGTCCGACCGATCACGGTGATGCATAACGTAGCAATTTCAGTAGGTCATTCGCTGTGGAGTGTGTATATTGCAGTGGCAATTTGAGGGTGAGTGTGAGATACATATTCCTTGTACAATATTAATGTTGGGTTCTTGTTGATTGTGTTATGTGTGGTGACTATATGTCGTGGAACTGTTTGGTATGTGACGAGATGACTAGGCTAATAAGTTATGCCAAAAGACATGTTGGCCAATGGGCTGTGGTGAAGCTAGTGAGATGGTACGTCACCCGTCATATACTGAGGAGGACCGGATATGTGGCTCCATTTATGTGGAATGTGTTATATTTGTGGTGGTTGGTGTTGTGCAGTTATTTAGTGTTGATATTGTACACATTATTATGTCTCACACACTCCTGGGGTTCTTTTGGACTCCAGCTTGCAGGTTGGTTAGCGGGCCAGGTGCCGGTGGTACGAGCTTGTCTGAGTTGCTGTGAGAGTGGATTGTTGTTTATTTATTTTAGAGATAATTGTAAGTTATATAGTTTTTGGAATAAAAGACAAATTGTGGTCTTTCTAATATCATGGTGCTTGAGGAGTCGGGGTGTTACAGAAAGATATGAAGTATATTTGGTAGTGGCTTGACAAGAATTAAAACTTTGAATGTAATAACTATTTTCTGTTGTATTTGTGCATGTGAAAAATAAAGGCCCTTAGTTTAAAGAATAAGGGAGAAAGAAACTAGAATGAAAATCCGCATACAGCAGGATCAAAATCTTATGCACGACATGCTCATGAAATGGTACTTGAAGTTGGTTTCTTGTTTCATACTTTCAACTTGGTATGTTTTTTGAGTTACACAATTAGTTTATGTATGGACTGGTAACAAAACAGGAGGTAGCCTCTTGGTTTGCACCTTGTCGAGCACAACTGTATATACCAACTCACACAGATGCAGACGGGAATGTTGTTCGACATTGCAGCTGCACATATAGTATAACTCATGTTTTTCATGTTTAAATTTCATAATGACTAATAGGACAGAGGCAAGAGATATAATCCTTATTGTAACATTTTTTACGACTGAATTTCTTTAGTATCTTAAATTCTTAAACAATACAACTCAAAAAGACAGACATCAACAAGATAAGACTAATGGACTAACAGTTTTCAGGTTTGCTTTTTTCAAGTACAAGTTTCCATCTCACCATGAGTCCATGAGAAGGTGGAAATTGAGATGGAAATTAAGATATGATGGGTCCTCAATCGAACAGGAAAACATAAGCAGATATTTAGCTTCACATTAGGTGTCGATCAACAGATTTTTTGGTGGGTTCAACAGTATGTTTCATAATCACCCCAAGATAAGTTTTTTTCCACAATCAGTAAATGAAGATATATTAAGAAACAAAGGGTAGGGACACTTTGACCAATAGGATTACTAGCAGAGAGACAAACCAAAAAAAACCATAGCAGATGAACTCAGCAGAAGCAGAACCAAAGCATAAACAATACCGATCCCATATAAGCAACACCAGCTTGATTGAAGGAGTGTGCAACCAAATGACTAAACCATTATCGCCACAACAACTAAATAGAAATTGCAGGAGCTGACTAAGAACCTAGCCAATCTAAGAATGATAGCAGTTAAACCCATGGGCAGCCGCAGATGTAGTATCAAAGGTTGAATACTACCCTATCTTCTACTGCATCAAGCCAAATAGATCCATATCCAATTTATAATAGCCGTGAACAGAGATTAAAAAGCTCATCCAACATATAGAATCCAACATTAACACAAGTCACAATGTCAATCAGGAAACACATGCTGTAGATTATAGCGGAATGCTGACAGCCCGGGGAGGGGCCCCCCGCAACGCACGCCCGGAGTGCCCCGAAAAAAGCTCTATTTAGGCTACTAACAACAGTGTTTTTTGTGACCATCCTCAAATAGTTCAGATTCTACACGAAAATGTCACCTTCTTCTTCAACACTTGAATCTGTAAAAGCAAAGCCTAAGGTACCAAGACCATTAATCCGACTTCCCTTTTTCATAGAAAATGTAAAACCCACAATAATCTTCTTGTGCTTTATGGGCAAACAATGAAGACACATTCATGTTGTACTCTGTTTTCTAGAGCGAGCCCAATATTCTTATCAGAATGAAAATAAAAAACTAGATTCAATCCTATCTATAATCTATGCAAACCCCTATAGATCATAACCTTTCACAAGCCAATGAGTGAATATTAAACCCTATCTATATTAAGGCAAGAATCAAGGAAAAAATCGAAGCCAACCTGGTTAGGGCTCCTCTGTTCGACCTAGTGCAATAGGTCTCCATGATTTGCTTCTTTCTCTGGAAGAAGGGATCGAGCAGAAGAAGGGTTTTTTTACTGAGTATTAGCTAAATCGGATAAAAAGAGAGAATAAAGAACAAATCATGAAAGAACTCAGTAACTCACGATTGAAACCCTTGCTCATGAAAGGAGAACTCACGATTGAAACCCTTGCTCATAAAGGAGAACTCATGATTGAACGCAGGACCTGAGTGAACCATTTCGTGTGCCAACTACAAGCTTTTCATTGAACTGCAAGTGATGCATACAAGTGTACACGCTCCCATCAAATGCAGCAGACAATATCCCACTTGATGGTGGATTGGAATTCAGCATATTGGAATGATCAACATTTATCTTTGATGGAGAAGTTAAAGGGCTCGAAGCATGCACATAGCTCATAAATGATTCAGCATATAGATATTAGCTTCCCTGTTTGGCTGTTCCAAACATGTACAGTTCCCTCGCAGGAAGCCACCCTATAGTAGGATGAAAAGATAGAAATATCATTGACAACCTGAAAGTTGCAGAGTAATTAGAGACCTATCGACCATTGCTAATACCATATAGGGGGAAAAAAGGCCCAACTCTGACATGCTGCAGTACTGCACTAAAAGTAATAGTCAAATCGTACAAGAATATGAAGAGCAGAAATAAGAGTTATCACCAATTATCATTACACAAACCACCAGAGCAAACTAGTAGTATTAAGCGAGAGGAGTGAAACACATATAATGACCACCAATCAGCATAGTACCCCCGTCAACACCTTTTGGGGGAGTACTTCCAACGACAGGTAAAGGATGGGAACTAGAATTGTCGTTTGCTTCTATGTCCGCAGTCCACTCTACGGGAGATAAAAGATCCTTGACTGATGACTCACTGGTCGCCATTTCGATGTGCGAGTTCTCATTCATGGATAGAGGTTCATTCATGTAATAAGGCGATTGTGAATGAAGAGGCGCTTCACAACACATAGGACTGGACTTAGAAGCTTCGGGAGCACGACTAGCCAAATCCCCATTAGAGTCGAAGTCGTCATCTAAACATCCAATGGAACGAAACTCTGAATCGTGGAGATCATGACCAGCCAGATCCCACTGAAGATCAAAATCATCAACTAATGTGTGAAAGATCGATGCCCCACTAAAGAGACCCATACTAGGAAGCTCATGCGAAGGTGACGAGCGTGAAGGACTACCCTTTGATTTTCCGGTGTCCACAGCAGGTGCAATACCTTTATTTTTTCTCTTCGGAGGGGGACATCGTTTCCCCACTTTAGCTACCCTAGGACTAGAGAAGCCCCCTATACGAACCATACTACAAACCAAGGACTAAAAACCAAGACCCAAAACAAGCAGACTATAAACTAAGTCACGTAATCCAGACAATTCAGTCACACAACCCAGACACCAACTATCACACCCACAGACAGATGAACCCATAAACCTAAGCAAGCTCAGCCCATAATTGATGTCCAGGAACTAAATAGAGACACTTGTAAACAGATTAAAAGAGCATAATCGGTGTACAATCCATCAAACCTGAAGAAGATCGAGGCTCTAATCTGGTTCGGAAGGACCCCAGTCAGACAATTGATGCTCGAAATGCAAGTTGCACGCAGAATAGGTTCTGTGCTTGTAGGCCGACCCAACTCGATTCCATACGCCAAAGAACAACCTTCGAAACAACTCAAAAAGCTTTGGTTAGGGTTTGATTCGCAGGGTATAAGGCCCGCTATAGAGTGTACAAAGTTTGGGAGCAGTGTAGAGTCGAGTGAGTGGAAAACGGAGAAGAAAACAGTAAATTAGGGATGAAAAGAGTAGATCGGCCGGCCGACGAAGGATAATAAAGGCGCCGGTGAGGTTGACCATCGACGGAGTGGTGCCGGTGCCGGCCGGCCGATAAGCAAACCCACAAATCGGACGGCTGATGTCTGCTTCTTGTGGACGCTACTTTTTCCTAGAGAGAGAGTGGGGAGAATTATTGTGCTCTTCGAAATTTTGAGAGCCCTTTAAAGAGTTAGTCTCACTATTTGGTGTTGAACGCTATAGTAGGGGTGAGGTTTTAATGAAAACGCTATGAAATTCTTTCGGTGTTTCTTGAAACGCTATATTAGGCTGTTCCCCTTCCTTGTATGCTATTATTGGTCCTCTATCATAGCATTCTTAAAAGAACGCTATAAAATTATGCTATTAAAAGTCATAATTGTTGTAGTGCTTCTTTATTTTTTGGTAGTTTATAATTCATCTTCTATACGCTAATTAAACTTGTATCAATTTTTTAGGAGAAAATTAGGGAATTGATTCCAAATAGCTTGGAAGGAAATTCTAAGGGCAACATATATTAGTCCTCGGATGATGTTTATTCTTAAGCGATTAATAAAAAAGAGTGACCAGGTCATGTTTGTGGTTGTGGATTTGGTCCTACTCCTAAAAGTAGAGGCTCAACTTCCAATGATTCCCCGCGGTTTAATGTGGCTAATGAAGAAGAGAGAATGAGAGACAAACAAACTATACGTGAACTAGAAGATAAGGTGCAATCTCAAGCGTTTGAAATTAGCACTTTAAAAGAACAAATGGCTTTCGTGATGAGACATACTGGATTACAGGTTATTACATTTGTTTCACTTAAATGAAATATGTAATTTGTTACCACTTAAGATAGTGTATAGTTCTATTGTTTAGACGCTTATGCAAATTTTCCATTGCATATCTTAGGTTAAAGACAGTTGTAATGGCCCCCTAGACCAGACTTCTCCACAAGCACATCAAAGACTTCTCCCCTAGATCAGACTTCTCCATCGCACGCAAGTCATGACATCGAATATTATGATCGAGGTACATTCTTACATTGTATAGGAACTGAAATCATGGCACCCTTATTAGTCTACAATTGTATCTTTTGCAAGTAATGACATCAAAGATTATCGGCTTGATGCAATCTGATTGGTTTAGCTAATCTGAAACTAGATTATGTATCTGATTTAGTTTTGTATAAGTTGAAATATCTTCTCCTAATACTAGAATTGATGTTTTAGTGATGTAAATCATGTATAGTGCTGAAATTAGTTGCTCAAATGCAGTTTAAATGCTGAAAATTACCTCTGTAGTTGTTGTAATTGACTGTTAAGTGCTACTACATGTGCTGAACTTGTGATTTCGGAGCTGAAAGTGTACTTTAAGTGCATTGAATTACCTATTATATGCTGAAACTGACAGTATATGATAGAAATATGAATCCAATTGTTGGAAATGTTGTTTAGAGGCATAAATCACCCCTGTATGTGCTGAAATTGAACTCTAATGGCTGAAAACTTATCTTATTTGCCTAGAGTATGACTGTAAGAATTGGGATTCGAGTTCATATTGTTGGAAACTAAAAATCAGTTGCTAGATTTGTTGGAATTGGAGTTTCAATTGCTATATTTTGTTTACGCTACATGTTTCATCAAGTGTACGGCTATTGTTGCTACTCATTTGCTGGTTGTGCTATGCTACTCATTTGCTGGTTGTGCTATGCATATGATGTTGTATGTTGATGTTGCAACTATATTACTAGTTTTTGCTCTCTATTGAAGCTGTTGTCTGCTGGGACATGTTGTTGATAAGACTTAGAACCGGTGCAGCTTGTAAGCTACATTTCTAGACATAGAACAGATTGGATTTTGAAAGAATTATGAAATGGAACTTGAATCGACCCTTAAAGATTTTTCATTAGCAGAAATAGTATTTGATAGGTTTTAGGACAGCAATTTAGTTTCCTTAGATATGAACTCTAAATTTTTGGTGACCCGACTCAATACTTTCTTTACATTAACTTAGTTGTGTTTATCTAACTTTTTTACTTGAATGAATTGTCCTGGGAGTTAAAAGATAAACTTGGTTCTTATTCTTCGTCATTTGCATTGCAGGTAATATGACGGTCTAGCAAAAGCATGATTTCAACTTGTCATTTTCCAAAGCTCTTTCGAGAAGATCTTGTTAAGGATGACATCGTCGACTTTTGATTACTTATCTATTCCATGTAGTTTAGGCAGTGTAGTTGTTGAATTGTGATATTTTGGCACGTTTATGAACATTTGATCTACTTTTGAAAATTAACAATGTTATGGACCTTCTACTTGTGACATTTTATATACGGAGTATTAGTTTTTCCAATGAAAAATGAATTGTTTTGCTTTTTGAGTTCTTAGCAAAAAGTTAGTGAACCGATAAGTGATGGAAAAGTGGCTAGTGTAATTTATTATTGCTAGGATGTAGCTGAAAATAGTAGTAGTAGTAGTAATTCTTTTTTTAGAGAAAAAAATAACTAAACCTACAGTAACATTTTTAGCCGTTGGTAAAAGTGTGTAGGTGGCAAGGTGCACTTAGGTAGCGCTTGCAACCACTAGGAAACATACTTCTAGTAAAAACTATGTTATACCAGCACTTGAAACCGTTGGGAAAGAAAGCGTTGGTAAAACATAAATCTATACTAGCGCCTACAAAAAAACGTTGGCATAAAGCTATAGCAGCGCCTCTACTCCAGTGCATTACCCAAGCGTTGGTATAGGTTGTGCTGGGCTATACCAGCACTTTGCGGACCATGTAGCAACGCTTTTAGTCGCTGGCGTATCCTGACTTTCTTGTAGTGAAGTTCGCTCGATCTCGGGATCAAAGGGTGCTAATTATATTTTTCGCAAACGACAACCAAGCATACATAAATAGTAAATCTAAAAACAAGCTCATAGCTAGAATACTATTTCTACACGTAATACGACCAGGAAGGCACAAAGTTTATGTGGATGATAAGCTTCTTCTTTTTTTTATATATATATTAGCAGATGATGGCATTCTTCTTTGTTTTCCTTCTTCTTTATGTTCTGCTAGAGCTCCTTTTTCCTACAAAATAAACAAAACACAACTTTCTTTCTTTTTTCCGTTTAGAGTTTCCTCTTTTTTTATAAAAAAATAATAGTAATAAAGAAAGAGGTAAAGTAATAATATAACAATACACAGATTAAACAAAAGCAGAAGATAGGGCTCAACAACCAAATATAACAGTAAAGTGATCGATGTCGATTTAAATTGGGATAACTAGATTGTAGAAATAAAAGTGGAAAGAAAAATAAGAAAATGGAACACTTCACATGTACCAGTTTATATTGGACGCCTCGCACTGGAACTTCAACTCATTAAAACAAGAATTTTTTTTTCAAAGGCCTCAACAATGAAGACAAAAAACTGTTCTATGGCTCAAAAGACTTAATTCTATCACTTCTTTCCAGAAAGACAACTCTAATAAATTACTATCATGCAAATAGAAAGTGATAATAAAAAAATGGATGGTGAGAAATCCAAAGAAAATGACAACACAATGAGCAGAGATTCAAGGTTTTTTTTTTTTGAAACACTTGACAAGCACAGCATTTATATTTCACCTCATTTAACTCTATGGACAAGGTTTACAGATATGCCTACAATTTCGTGATGCATAGAGAAGTTTGACAAGTATCTTTTCAGAAGCACCAAGTGAGGAAAAACAATAGAAACACTTGCCACATGCATATTTCAACATCTGTAGGCTCTTAACACTTGTACGCTGGGACTTTCAGGGAGTGGGAAAAAGTCCTACCTCGATTCTCTAATTTTATTTTTTTTAGCTCTGTTTTTGCAGGAACTTTTGTCCTTTTTTTTCGAAAACAGAAATTGGAACTCCTAACTACTCCCTCCGTCCCTTTTTAAGTGTCCTGCTTCGTAACTCCAACTTATTAAAAAGACATCATCATTATACCTTTCACATCAACTTTTTCCTCCACTTTCCCTACTTACCCATCATCATTACACTTTTACTCACTAACTTTTCAATATGGAATCTACTTTTAGGGACAAAATAGACAATGCACCAACTTTTACCCACTAACTTTACAAAATGGACACTTATTAAGGGACAGCCCAAAATGGAATACTGGACTCAAAAAAAGGGACGGAGGGAGTATAACTACTAGAAGGAATTTAATAGAAGATCAAAGAGTTTTCAACAGAAACAATAATCCCCGACAACGGCGCAGAAAACTTGTTGTGTAAATTTTATTGTACTCGCAAGTGCACGAATCGTACCGAAGTATAGTATAACAAGTGTGAGGTCAAACCCATAGAGATTATTACGGATGGAATGCAGTTGAATAGCTCTTGTAATCTAGAATTAAACTTTCTAATCTAGTTCAACAATATTTTGTTTGGGTTGGAAAAAATAAGCTTACAAGAATTAAAAGTACTTAAAGTGATGGTAAAAATACTAGGGCATTGAAATCCATTACACGCATCATATCCATAATATTTATGTTTCTCAATTCTCCAATTTATCTACACAATAAGTTGGCGACAAAGCTCTTCTATTGTGGAAAATATACAAGACAACTCTTTTTCTTAACTTATGCTATTTTTAGTTCTTCTTTTGTCAAACAATTGTATAAAATCAAAATATTCATTGAATCCATCAAAACACAATTTATATCCGTTATTCACAAATCATAAATTGAATCCAACAAAACACAATGAAAATCTAATTTTAATAGCTCGGTGAAAAATAGGCAAGTGAACAAGAAGAACTCTTAACAATTTAAAACATGCTTTTGTTTGGAGAAATTAAGTCACATAAATAAATAGATATTTAAGCATGTAATTTCAACCTAACCCTAGCAACTAATTTAGCCTAACATATTTAAATGAACAATGAAAATAAGAAGAAAACTTACTTGGAGGCATTGAATAAAACAAACTTACTTCCAAATGTGAACAAAAAATAGAAAGTACCACCAAGGAAAAAAGAAAGAAAAGCAAATAAAGATGGAGCAGTAGCTCCTAGCTACCTATTGTCCTCTTCCACTTTCTCTTTCCAAGAGCTACCTTTTATTGGCATTAAGAGGCAAAATAAAACAAATGTCTAGATAATGTAATTGTGGACTCCCCGATCGAAATTCGAGAGTCGCCACCCAGATTTTTGAAATGGATGATCCAAGAAAATGATGATTTATTTAGAAAAAGGCTTTTGGTCTAGCGAAAACATTGAGATTTTGGGTTCGGGAGTCACGTTACTGTAGACACCCTATTCTGGACTGTCCAGATTAGTTACTTACAGTTTTTGATTCCCCAATGATGATTAAGGTCAAGAACATCTCGAGATTATTAGTGTGTTTGAGCTTTGAGCGTTCCGAACCTCATTCAAACCCTTTCGAATTCCTTTTTCAAATCCTTCAAGCCAGAACCAAATGGCCTCGGCAAAACCTTACAAGCATACGCTGGTACTGTGCTGGCGTGCGCTGGTAAACTGCCATGTGTCAGTCATCGACCGTTGACTCGATTACCACTGGCGCACGCAAGTAGCGGGCTGGCGTACGCCAGTCAAAGCCTGTCAAATCAACTTTATTCAACCTCGTGCACAAGACTTTTGCGGCCACCCAGTATCGTGAATAGTCTCCTGATGATTGCAAACAGGCCGGGATGTTCCCCCCTCTCTCCTACAACTCCTTTCAAGCCAAGTCCCATACATTTAATGCATGGAGATTTCCACCCTAACTCAACCAGGCCCAACCAGCCTGGTTACCAGCCTCCTTCAGTCATCCCCTTGGCCTATATATACCCCTCTTGCATTTATATGCAAGGGGTTACACACATTGAGACTCAAAGTCTTCTTCTCTCTCTTTTCCTTAGTTCTTTTGCTTTCTTTTCTTTCATCCATTGAAAGAGTTAGCAAGGGACTCTCTCTCACTCTCATCCACGCCCTTTTACTCACCACCTATCCCTCAACCTCAAGTTCAAAAGCTCAAGCATCCATCAACCTCAATAGCAAAAGGTATACCACCTTTTGTCATTTTCTATTTTGACCCCTGAGGGGGGCTGGCAGGGTCAAGGCTGGTAATCAATACCAGTCATGGCCCTAATGTTGGCAAGGTTTCAAGGATCGTGTATAGCGATCAGTGGCGCGCGCCAGTAAGAGTATGTCGTACACCAGTCATGGCTGTACGTGCAATACTGGCGTGGGGATCATTGATAAGCTATTTTCTGCTTTTCTTTCTCTTTTATCACCTTATTGCATGCTAAAAACCAATTTACAATTTTCTGTATTTTAGAACTGTGTAGCTGTAGTATTCAATATATAGTTATCGTTGCTTTGGAATGCCTCTGGGAGCCTTCTGGTCATGTTTCAGAGCCCAGAAGATGCAAAGCCAAGCACTGGACAAAAAGGTATCACTGGCGTACGGTCCCTATTGACTGGCGTACGGCGGTGAGATCTAGTCCAGTGGCTGGCCCTTGCGTGGCAACTAGGCCTTGACCTCTGCTTATTTTCCCACACTGTTTTATGGGGTGTACTGTTTATTTTATGACTCTAAAGCCATTTCTATCATCTGTAATCGTATATTCTGCTATATAAACTGTGTGGTTTGTCCTGCGTGTGCACTGGTCCTTTCCAGAGCCCAGAGGGTTGAGAATAGAAGCTGTGGGTTTAGATCTACCGGCGCATGCTAGTCCTAGTGTGGTGTACGCAGGCCACTTTTGTATGCAGTGGCGTGGCCAGTGCATACAGGTTTCTTCCTCCATACGTCATTCCGGGTCAGTGTGTTCCAGTTTATCTAAAATGCTCACAGGTGCTTGTTCTCAATCTATATTAACTGTTCCAATAGTGCAAGCATCACATTTTTTTTGGTCATATAATGCAACTTGTTACAGTATTAATCCCCTTTAATTGTTCCCCCGCCCTAATTGGCTAAAAAAATTATTAATGAGAGAAAAATGCAAATGTTTTACAAAATGCCCGAGTAGAGACCGATCTCCAGATTGGGCGAGAGGGGTGCCATATAACCCTTCCCCTCTCGTAACCTAGCTCCCAAACCTCAGATATCGAAGGTGACGATGGTCCAGTCTACAAGCCTTTTCAAATCAAAACGTAGCAAAACGTTTCAAATTCGGTTCCTTGGGTGCATACCGCAAAACCCGAGTGGCGACTCTGAATTGTAGCGTTTCACCGCGCTTTTCCAAAAGGGCGCACCCATTTTTATACATAAAAAAAATTTCTAGGGGCGTGTGCCCACAGTGGCGACTCTGCTAGGGACTCATTGCATTGATCAATATTTGGAAATTAAAACATAAATGAACAATCTTTCAAAAGTCTGTCAAAACAGTACGCTCCGCTCTACTGAAGAACGGAATGGTAACGTAACAGGATCTCATGTCCGACCAATCCGAACTGGGGCTTTTACTATTGTTCACTTGTGTAGTTTTCTCCAAATATCGATTAATAAAAGTGAGCCAAACTTCAAAAGGCATTTTCAAAATATTGCGTTTCTCTCTCTTCTCAATCATTCTTCGGCATTCTCCATTTGCATCAATGTTGGTCAGCCCCGTTGAGGTGTTTTGGGTAACCGGCACAATTTATTGGAGCCCATGGTCCTCGAACGCCCAACAACCTTGGACGATGATGAGTCATACTACCGTTCGACCATTGCTCTGCTACACGCGTTGCAGTGGGAGGTATATCGCGGCTCTAGTCAGAGGAACCCCCTTAAACCAAAACGGCCTCTTCATGCGTACAAAGCACTAGAACCTTTCAATCTAGGACAGGAACCTACAGGGTAGGATTACTTGCATCTAACCCCCATAAACTGTCTACGTGTTACTACTTTCCCTATCGCATGCCTGCTCATACATACATTCATACCGTTTTGCGTAGGAGCATGCTAGGGCAGCTTTTAGGTTTTCTCTCTTTCGAGTCCGTCTTATGCTTATTAGGATGCTGCTTGGCCCGATGAAGAGTCGTGCATATCGATGGTGCATGTTATCAATTTTCAAATTCCTTGAGCCCACGAGACTTCGAGAAATCGGGACTTTCTAAGTCCTTGTCTAAACCCAATTGAGGTTTCAAACAAGAAAACCAGGAACAACAGAGAACATGCCATGATACTTACACCGCTCAGGTTAAAAGTGCTAAATACTTACACCACCCAGGCTCCAGCACAGTGCTACTTACGCCATCTTGGTTCCGGTATCATGTCATCCATACCGAGTTGTTCCATTCCAAGATTGAAACCTCGAGAAAGGAATAGTCAAAAACTTAGACTCTTTTGACATCTCTTAGTGTTAGTCGATTCAAACAAGGATACACCGTCGAAAAGAAATCTGAGGATCTTAGCAGCGTTCGAACATCATGAGACGGGCTTGTCAGCTAGCTCTAGAGTCTAGGAGGACACCGACGACGTTGACGTGCGCATTTTCTTTTTCTTCATTTCTTTCAAATAAATTACTGCAGGCTGTCACTGAGCTCTTGTACTTTACTGTCTAGCCATTGCACCGTCAAGGAAAGTTTCGAGATCAAGAGCTGAACATGCTTGGGCCCGACTCTCCTGACACTCTCGAAGATCCCACTTCTCTCATTGTGGAGGCCAAGGGTAGTGTTAATAACTGCATTTTCACTCCTCGTCTAACATGCATTGATGATACATCTGAATCTGACACAGAGTCTGTCGAGTCTAAGTCTAGCTCAGAGTCAGAATTTGTGCCTCTCGGCCCTCCACGTCATAGCTTTTACTTTGAGTTTGAGTCAACTGTACTTGGCAACCCTTCAGGGCTTTATGAAATGCATGATCCTACTTCTGACTATTTTGCTGACTTTTATATAAACTGTGTCGACCCTGATGATGAAGGAACAGACTTCGACGGGAACATCCCGGCTGAGTTAGGTTCCCTCATCGAAAAGGAAGACGAAAGGCATGCTCAGCCTCTAAAAGAAGAAGTGATTTCTGTAAATCTGAAAGACAAGGACGACCCCCGTATGATGCAAATTGGTTCAACCTTGTCCCCCGAGGATCGTACTAAACTGATCGATCTGCTCAAAGAATACTTCGAGGTTTTTGCATGGTCTCACAAGGATATGCACAGCATCGATCCTGAGATACTGCAGCACCGGATTCCGTTGGCACCTGGGGCTATACATGTCAAGCAGAAACTCCGCAGGATGAGGTTGAACTGGGTTCAAAAGATCAAGGAAGAGGTCACCAAACAAATCGACGCTGGTTTCTTGAGGGTCGCAGAATATCCTAAATGGGTCGCTAACATCGTGCCTATTCCTAAGAAGGATGGGAGAATCCGAGTCTGTGTCGATTTCAGGGACTTGAACAAAGCAAGCCCCAAAGACAGTTTTCCCTTGCCACACATCGATGTGCTTGTGGACAACACGGTGGGGCATGCCTTGCTCTCTTTTGTCGACGGATTCTCAGGATACAACCAGATCTTTGTTGTAACGACCCGTAATTTCTGAAAAATATTTAAGGGTTTATATAATATTGGAAATTTAGGAAAAAACGATTTTTTGTTAAGTTTATGTGAAATTGGGGTTAATGTGAAATTTGTGGAGTTGATTTGATTTGGGTCTTAAATGATGGAATTGAAATTGGAGGGAGTGCTAGTGTAATTTGTTGGGTGTGTGAGTATATATAGAGGAGTGTGTGTGTGTGTAGGGGATTAAAATCCCAACATATCTCTCTCTCTCCTCACGTCTCTCTCTCGGCTCTCTCCCTTTCTCTTCGGTGTAGACACCCCAATCTGGGCTTCCAGATTAGTTTACTTACGGTATTTGATTCCCCGATGATGAAACGGATCAAGAACACCCCGGGAATGTCGAGTGTTTGAGCTTTGAGTGTTTGCAAAACCCAATAACCTAATCTAGCCTAAGCCACTTCCAAAAGCCAAAAACCCTACTGATGCGCGCCAGGGCGCAATCATCGCGCGCCAGGACGCAACTATCGCGCGCCCGGGCGCATCGTCGCGCGCCAGGACGCATCGTCGCGCGCCAGGGCGCACCGTCGCGCGACAGACTAGAACCCTCGCGCGATGGTCAGTTCCCCACCTACTTTTTCAGAGGCAGAAATTTGGCCACCGATGCAACTTCAGCCAGGCCTCGTGGCTGGCTTTGTCCCTTTCCTGGCACCAGCCAGATCCACCCTCCATGCCTATAAATAGCCCCCTTTGTTCTCTTTCAAAGGGTTCCAAAAAATCAAGTACAAAAGGTTACACAAACCCAAATACACTTGATACTTCATCACTCTAGCCATCTACATACACTTATTTTGCAAGCTCTATCACCTTGTTCCACCTCAAGCATCAAAGCTCAAACACCGTTCAAACTCAAAATAAAGCCCACGGTATAACACCTTTGTTCTGCTCACTGTTCTGATCCCTGAGGGGGCTGGCAGGGTCAAGGCTGGTAATCAATACCAATCCTGGCCCAAAAGCTGGCAGAGGTTCAAAACCGTAGTGGCAAGGACTCGCGCGCGACTGTCTCACATACTCGCGCGACACTTCGTGTTTGCACGCACAGACAGCGTGGGGATGGGTGCCTTGTTGTTTTATGCATTTCTTTGTATATAGATCACGTAAAGCATGCTAACAACCAATTTATCGCTTTCCTTTGTTAGAAATGTTAGTCTTGCATTTCAATATTAAGTTCTTCGTTGGAATACCCCGGATCATTCTCGGACTCCCAGAACCTGGAACGAGCAAAACCAGACACCGGAAAGTTGGCTCGAACCCGCCGCGTTGCACCCAATCCATCGCGCGACGGTCAACGCTCCATTTGACCAATGCGCCAGGGCGCAATCGCCGCGCGCCAGGGCGCAACCGTCGCGCGCCAGGGCGGATTGTCGCGCGACGGTTTGGAACCCTCGCGCGATTGTTTATACCCGATCGTGACTGGCCTTGCATGTTTAAACTTGGTTTTAGGCTATTATTTTGTCCCCACACTGTTTATGGGGTGTTTTTGTTTATTTATTAGGCTTTTCACCCTTTAAACTGTATATTATAACCATAACTGCGTGGTTTGTCCTCGGTGTGCACTGGTCCTTCCAGAGCCCAGAGTAAAAGCGCTTGGTTTGTCCTGGTGTGCACCGGTCCTTCCAGAGCCCGAAGGTTTGAGAATAAGAGCTGTGGGCTTAGGCTTTCTGGCGGCGCAGGTCTTGTAGAAGCGCACGCAGTATGATCGGCATGCATTGACTTGATCGGTGCATACTTTGGTTACCTCTTGCGTGCGACACTCCAAAACAGGGGCTTTCCAGTCTGTTTAAACTCCCACAGGAGTCTGTTCTCATCCTATACTAACTGCTCATCCATGCCATCTATCACATCCTGCAAACATGTTACAGTTTTAATCCCCGATTAACTGTTCCCCCGCCCTAATTGGCTAAAATTGATTAATAAAAGAAGAATCGCAATGTTTTCAAAATGCCTAAGTAGAGACCGATCTCCGGATTGGGCGAGAGGGGTGCCATAAAACCCTTCCCCTCTCGTAACCTGGCTCCCGAACCCAGATATGGTTATGACGGACTGGTTCCTTAACTTTTTCAAATCAAACAGCGCGGCAGGTGCTTCGAAATACGGTTCCTTGAGTGTCGGACCTTCAAAACTCAAGTGGCGACTCTGTATTTTCGAGCGCTTGCCACCTGCGCTCGCGCTCCCTCGATTATCAAAAAAGGGCCGCAATGGCGAAAAGGAACGAAATCCTTTCTCTCCAAAGGGCACGCTGCCCACAGTGGCGACTCTGCTGGGGATGATCGAACCGATATTAATTCAGACTTAGAGTTTAATACGCTTGGGAACAATCCCTTACAAGTCTGTCAAAACGGTTAGCTTCGCGCTGCCGAAGGTTGGAATGGTGATTTAACAGGACCTCGTGTCCGGCCATTCTAATCTGGGGCTTTTTCGATTGTTCGCTTGAGTAGTTTCCTCTAAAGATGGACTAAATAAAGTGAGCCAAATTTGAAAAGGCATTTTGCGATTTTGCGATTCTTCTTCTCTTAATCAATTTCTAGCATTCTCATTTGCATCGATGTGGGATAAGCCTCGTTGGATCGTTTTGGCAATCCGGCACGGTTTACCGGAGCCCGGGGACCCCGAATGACCGACAACCTTCGACGATGATGGGTCATGCTACCGTTCGACTGTTACTCTGCGAAAAACGCGGGTAACGGAAGGTATATCTGTGGCCTTAGTCCGAGGAACCCGTTACGAACCAAAACCGGCCTTTTGCATATACAGAGCATTAGAACTCTCCAATCTAAGACAGGTACCCGCAGGTTAAGATCTACTTGCATCTAGCCCCGTAACTGCCTACGTGTTACTGCTTTCCCTATCGCATGCACTGTTTTGCATAGGAGCATGCTTAAGACTGTTTTGTCTTTCGAGTTCGTCTTGTGCTGTCTAAGACGTTGTTGGGCCCGATGAGGAGTCGTTCATTCTGTTGAATGTTCGTTATCAATCGCAAAGTCCTTAGTTCAATGAGACTTTGAGAAATCAAAATTTACTACATCCTTGGCTCGTGCCCGTTTAAGGATTCAACCGACAATAAGGAACAACAAGGTAGTGATGCCGTGTCACTGGCGCCACCCAGGTTGAAGTGCGTTGTCACTATACACCGCCGTGTTCAAGGTTAAGGTGCCATGACATCAAACACCGAGTTGTTCCAAATTCAAAGTTGAATCTTCAAAAGGGACTAGCCAAAAATTTAGTCTATTTTGACATCTTCTAGGATCTATCGATCTACTCAGGGACACATCGCCGAAAAGAATTCTGAGGATTCCGGCAACGTCTGAAACTTGTGAGACAAACTCGTCTCTGGTTCTGTACATGCATGCATACATTCTGTTCTGCGTAGGAGCATGTTTAGGGCGGCTTCTAAGTTGTCTCTCGCTTTCGAGTCTGTCTTATGCTTATTAGGATGCTGCTATGACCCGATGAAGAGTCGTGCATCTTGATGGTGCATGTTGTTAATTTTTCAAAAGTCCTTAGATCAGCGAGACTTTGAGAAATCAAACCTTACTAAATCCTTGGCTCATGCCCGGTTGAGGATTCAACCGAACATAAGGAACCACAAAGTATTGATGTCGTGATATTGATGTCATTTTGGTTATCGTGCTTCGCACGTACACCGCCCCGGCTAAAGCGCATTGTCGCTCACGCCACCCCGGTAAAGGTGTCACGCCATCAATACCAAGTTGTTTCTAATTCAAAGTCGAATCTTCAAAAGGGACTAGCCAAAGTTTTAGTTTGTTTTGACATCTCTTAGGATCAGTTTGATCTTTTCAAAGGATAAACCCTCGAAAAAATATCCGAGGATTCTGGCAGCATCCGAGCATCATGAGACAGACTTGTCTCTAGTTCTAGAGTCTAGGAGGACACTGACAACGATGATCTCTGCATTTTCGTTCTTTCAATTCTTTCAATAAACTGCTGAAAGGGCATCACTGAGCTTTCATTACTTTACTGTCAAAGCTTCGAGCCATTGCATCATCGGAGAGTACCGAAAAGAAGAGCCAAACCTGCTTAGAAGAGTCTGCCAGGGCTATTACACCTTTGCTTCCAAGGTCATATCACCTACCTCGCTCATCAATTCGGAATGGCAGTACAAATGGAGCTGGCTGAGCTCAGGAAAGCTGTAGAAGAATTAGGTCACAAGATGGACAAACAGATGATTATGGTCCAGGGACTCGTTGGCCTTGTTTCCTCCACAGCCTCGCAACCAGATATGGGGCTAGTCAAAGAACCTTCTCAAGCCTACCGCCCTCCAACAGTTGGAATCAAGCTGTGCTCAGGAGACATGTTCAAAGACCTGGCTGAGTTTCATGAGGCCAGGACTCACTCGAAGGAGGATGCTGATTCCTTGTTCAAAGCCTTTGCCAAAGGGGAGGACATGCTTAGTGATGAATTCAGCCCCGAAGGCAAAAGAATGCATCCTGTTGATGAGGCAATGTGTTGCAACTGCGAAGCAGACAAGGGTTCCGCTTCGGATTCTCAGTCCACTCGCCGGAACCCACCAAGGACTTTCTCATGCTTCTCTACGCCTTTAGCCTCAATTTATGAAAAGCTCCTCGATGCTGGTTCCATCAAGCCCCTCAATCCAACTCCTCTACCCAAAAATCCATCACCCAATTTCAAGCATAACCTCTATTGCACCTACCATCAAATGCCTGGCCATTCTACCAATGCCTGTTTTCGGCTTCGACATGCCGTTCAAGATCTTGTCGATTGTGGTGTCATCACAACTCCACCTCCATCAACAGCTGATATCAACCAAATTCGAAGCGCTCAAAGCCTCCGATCTCGAACCCAACCCCGGAGTTTCTCTGTCTTCGAGGTATCTCTATCTGCAGTAATGGAGAAACTTGTCAAGTCTGGGCATCTCAAACCTTTGACCCCAACTTTTCCACCCAAAGTCCTTCCGGCCAACTACAATGCCAACCTTTTCTGTGCCTTCCACCAAATGCCTAGCCATCTCACTGATAACTGCTTGCGTCTCCGACACGAGATACAAGATCTAATTGATGATGGCACGGTTCAAGTTCCACCAAAACCCAGCGTCATTTCCAACTCCTTGCCTCAACACGGGTCTGACCCTCTGGTTGGTCAGGTATCTATAACCTCCACTCAGATCAACCCGAGCTCCACCATATTCAACCCTAGCCTCTATATCGTCCCAGCAAATCAACCCAAACCCATCGTATACATCCAGTCCGAATCGGAGGTTAACATGATGGCTGTAGGTGGGGCAACCGAGGTTTTCACTGCCAACGTCTGGTTTGACAGTGATGAGGGGCTTGCAAAGGAAAGGACCGTTTGGCTGAGGTCCATCATTCAAAGGAGCATCAAGTAGGTTTGGCTGAAGAAGCTGAGGAAGCCGAAGTGCTGTTGCTTGGGCCTAACACCTGCTGGATCCTACCTCTTTTTGTGGAAGCTATGGGTAGCTTTTTAACAATTGCATTTTCAAAACCACGTCTAGTTTGCATTGGCGTCTTGTCTGAGTCGGACACAGAGTCTTTTGCGTTCGTCTAAGTCTAGCTCTGAGTCGGAGGTTGTGCCTCTTGGCCCTCCACGTCGTAGCTTTTGTTTCAAGTTTCGAGTCTGCTGTACTTGGCAAACCCCGAGGGTTTTTATGATATGCATCGTCTTGCTTCTACATGCTTCGCTGGCTTTTATATAAACTGTGTCGACCTTAACGACGAAGGGATAGGTTTCGATGGGATCATTCCCAAGGAAATGTGTTCCCTCGCCGAAAGGGAAGACGAAAGGCATGCTCAGCCTATTAAAAGAAGAAGTAATTTCAAATAAACTTGAAAGACAAGTATAACCTCCCGAAAGGTTCAATTGGTTCAAAGCCGCCCCAGAGGATCATTGTGCCCGGTCAGACAGGCTCGAAGAATTCATAGACGTCTTGGCATGGTCTTACCAAGTCACGCCTCGCGTTTGATTTTGAGACAAAGAAGCATCAAATCCCCTGTTGTCGGGTGCCAATCCAGAAAGCAGAAGCACGGAAGGCTCCGGGCCTTGTACCATGTTCAAAGCAATGATAGTGGCGTTCTGCCAAGCACAAATGAGAAAGTGTGCACAACGGCCCGGAGCAAGGCATTTCCAACCGAAGCTTTCTTGACTCTTTGTCATCAAAGCCATCGTATCTGGGGCTACAGCCAAAGGCCTTCGACCTCGACAGCAACAAATTCAATACCCATGGTCAACCTGGATCAATTCAAATGTAACTTTTCCCTGTGAGAAGCTCGTTGGGCTGAAAACCCCAAGGGTGGGCAGTTCCAAGCAAAAGTTAGAGCAGCCTGCTAGACCAAAACCTATGAAGGTGGTTTAGGCAAAAATGAATAGGCAATATTCAAAAGCTCGCTAGACCGAAGACCCGCATGGGCGGTACTAGGCAAAAGTTAGAGCGCAAAAGGAGAGGTAAATACTCGAGAGTTAACCCTTGGCCTGAACTACGTTTTGACCTGATTCCCTAGCTTGGGATACGTAGGCAGTCTTTCTTTGGGACTCGGTCATACTCTGTCGAACCGTGACCTGAACTACGTTTTGACCTGATTCCCTAGCTTGGGATACGTAGGCAGTCTCTCTTTGAGACTCGGTCACAATCTATCAATTGGATCCATGGTTGACATTTTGGTACACATCAAAGGTCGAAGAGGATCGAAGATCAGATCAAGCTGCATTGGAGGAACCAGAAGGGGGAAAACCTTCGTCTTTCAATTTTATTACCAAACTGCTTCTTCAATTTACAGGCTGAGCATAAGTCTTAAAAATAATTGAAGCATCAAAAACAGAACGAAATGCTGGCGAGGCCTTAACAGGCTCACAGTTTATTCTAAGTTCAGCGAAGTCTGGTGTAAGCAACCGCAGCGCATTTGTTCAAAGCGATACGCGTTGGTCTCAAACCTGCGCACTCTTCTTGCAGCAGACAGTAGCAGTTAGCTACTACCCTCGAATGTCGTTCCAGGGGCTTTTGCCAAGTCTTGTCATGCTGTGCAAGTCATATGGACTTAATGTGACTGCACGGGGGTGTCGGTTTCAGTCCGGGCCTATACGTGTCATAATTTGCGTCTTATGTCCATCTTCGCGACATTTTTCCAGCTTTTCAATCAATTTTCATGTCGGGATGCTTTTCTCGATTTTGTTTGTACAGGTCTTTGTACCTTTTCCACTTTTCATAAGTGTCAGTTTCACCTGTTCAGGAATATTGTGAGTTTTGGCACATTAATGCCCAAAATTTCATTATATTCTATGTGTCTGAGGGTTCGCATTGTACCCTGGGGCTCTGTCTCCCTTTTCGTTCGAGCTAGGCGAGTCTGTACATATGTGCGCGCGTCTGTGTGTCGATTCAAATCACTTGTCAATGCAAATTAGATATATTAGTGGTTAGTTTTTGCATTCTCTTCAACACTTGCAAAAAGAGAGTCAATAAACTGGAAAACGAAATTGTTACATTGCTACCCTAGTATCCGTAATCCGCAAGCAACGGAATCTCTTGAAAGCAGCAGGGGCACATCAGCCCAAGGCCAAGCAAGGCATCTCTGGGGCACATCCACCCAAGCATCGAAAAGGGGGCACGCAGGCCCAATGTCATTGCTCAAACGTCAATTGGGGCACGCCAGCCCGTTCAGCGTCTTTCTATCTGGGTGCGCGTCTCAGAAGCAGACAGTACAGTAATGAGGCTCAGTGGTAGTCCTTAGGTGTCGTTGTCCTTCTAAGAGCCGCCCTAAGCTTGCATCTGCATTTTCAATATTTTATACATGTCATTGCATATTGTGTGTATATCAAATGTTGAACGAAGGAAAAATCCATCAAAACTACAAAGCAAGCCTGCCCGGTATCGAAGGCAGCAAGTAAACAGCCCAGCAGTTGTCACCAATTTCTCCCCAACTGCAGTCCGCCTTGCTTCTATCCATGTTATCCACTGTTTGTGCTACTTGGATCAACACAACGACAGCCGGTCCTGTCCAATCTTCAGTGGCCTGATCGTTCTGCACACTGATTTGCCCATTTCTAATCAACGACAGCTGGTCCTGTCCAATCCGCAATGGCTCGGTCACTTTTTATAGTGATCCGCCGTCTCTATCAACGACAGCCGGTCCTGTCCAACCTCAACGGCTCGATCACTTTTTATAGCGATCCGCCATTTCAATCAACGACAGCCGGTCCTGTCCAATCCGCAATGGCTCGGTCACTTTTTATAGTGATCCGCCGTCTCTATCAACGACAGCCGGTCCTGTCCAACCTCAACGGCTCGATCACTTTTTATAGCGATCCGCCATTTCAATCAACGACAGCCGGTCCTGTCCAACCTTCAACGGCTCGATCTTTTTTTATAGCGATCTGCCAGTTCAAATCAACGACAGCCGGTCCTGTCCAGGCTTCAACGGTTTGATCATTTATACTGTTGATCCTCCTGTCCAGGCTTCAACGGTTTGATCATTTATACTGCTGATCCTCCCATCCAGGCTTCAACGGTTTGATCATTTATACTGTTGATCCTCTCATCCAGGCTTCAACGGTTTGATCATTTATACTGCTGATCCTCCCATCCAGGCTTCAACGGTTTGATCATTTATACTGCTGATCCTCCCATCCAGGCTTCAACGGTTTGATCATTTATACGGTTGATCCTCCCATCCAGGCTTCAACGGTTTGATCATTTATACTGCTGATCCTCCCATCCAAGTTCCCAACGGCTTGATCACTCGGCACAATGATCTCCCCATCCAGGCTTCAACGGTTTGATCATTTATACTGCTGATCCTCCATTCCAGGCTTCAACGGTTTGATCATTTATACTGCTGATCCTCCCATCCAGGCTTCAACGGTTTGATCATTTATACTGCTGATCCTCCCATCCAGGCTTCAACGGTTTGATCATTTATACAGCTGATCCTGTCAATTCCCCCAACGGCTTGATCACTCAGCACAATGATCTCCCCGTCCGCTTTCAACGACAGCTGATCCTGTCAATTCCCCCAACGGCTTGATCACTCAGCACAATGATCTCCCCGTCCGCTTTCAACGACAGCTGATCCTGTCAATTCCCCCAACGGCTTGATCACTCAGCACAATGATCTCCCCGTCCGCTTTCAACGACAGCTGATCCTGTCAATTCCCCCAACGGCTTGATCACTCAGCACAATGATCTCCCCGTCCGCTTTCAACGACAGCTGATCCTGTCAATTCCCCCAACGGCTCGATCATTTATACTGATGATCTGTCCGTTCAAAAATCAAAGCGCATCGAGGCGTTCAAACCGTCAGTGTTGAGGCATTGGCAAATCAAAATCAGCGTTGAGGCATTCTTCCGTCAGTGTTGAGGCATTCTTCAGTCAGTGTTGAGGCATTGGCAAATCAAAGCGTGTTGAGGCGTTCTTCAGTCGGTGTTGTGGCATTGACAAACTAATCAACGACAGCCGGTCCTGTCAAATCCACAAACAACGACCAGAACATCGTTCGATGGTCCGTTCATCCGCAACTGATTGTTCCCCAGGAGAGTCCGCCTTGGCCTATCCCGAACGATAATCACCCTCAGTCTAGCCGAAAGTGCATCTTCCAGCAGGCTTATTGCTCTGTCTCGGATGGTCTTTGATAAGGAGATTGGCTCTGATTCCCAACAGATGGAATTCAACCTGCCTGACACGACCTACCCGTGTTTGTTGGAATACTTTGTGCCGAGGATAGCTTGATCCCCAGCAACGACGGCCGGTCCCGTCAACATCTGCAGCGACAGCCTGTCCTGTCCAAATTCAATCAACAAGTGACGGTCTGTCCGTCCATTCAACCAATCAGGTTCTGTAAGTATGCTTGTCTACTTTGCTAGTATGTTCTGCTCTGGATTGCCTTGAGGGGTGTCTAGAAACCTTTGACGTTACTTGTACCAATTCAATGGTGCTCCAAGTGCCATCAAAGGGGGGCTACTGTAGACACCCCAATCTGGGCTTCCAGATTAGTTTACTTATGGTATTTGATTCCCCGATGATGAAACGGATCAAGAACACCCCGGGAATGTCGAGTGTTTGAGCTTTGAGTGTTTGCAAAACCCAATAACCTAATCTAGCCTAAGCCACTTCCAAAAGCCAAAAACCCTACTGATGCGCGCCAGGGCGCAATCATCGCGCGCCAGGACGCAACTATCGCGCGCCCGGGCGCATCGTCGCGCGCCAGGGCGCACCGTCGCGCGACAGACTAGAACCCTCGCGCGATGGTCAGTTCCCCACCTACTTTTTCAGAGGCAGAAATTTGGCCACCGATGCAACTTCAGCCAGGCCTCGTGGCTGGCTTTGTCCCTTTCCTGGCACCAGCCAGATCCACCCTCCATGCCTATAAATAGCCCCCTTTGTTCTCTTTCAAAGGGTTCCAAAAAATCAAGTACAAAAGGTTACACAAACCCAAATACACTTGATACTTCATCACTCTAGCCATCTACATACACTTATTTTGCAAGCTCTATCACCTTGTTCCACCTCAAGCATCAAAGCTCAAACACCGTTCAAACTCAAAAAAAAGCCAAAGGTATAACACCTTTGTTCTGCTCACTGTTCTGATCCCTGAGGGGGGCTGGCAGGGTCAAGGCTGGTAATCAATACCAGTCCTGGCCCAAAAGCTGGCAGAGGTTCAAAACCGTAGTGGCAAGGACTCGCGCGCGACTGTCTCACATACTCGCGCGACACTTCGTGTTTGCACGTACATGACAGCGTGGGGATGGGTGCCTTGTTGTTTTATGCATTTCTTTGTATATAGATCACTGTAAAGCATGCTAACAACCAATTTATCGCTTTCCTTTGTTAGAAATGTTAGTCTTGCATTTCAATATTAAGTTCTCGCTCGTTGGAATACCCTCGGATCATTCTCGACCTGTCTCAGAACCCAGGATGAGCAAAACCGGAAAGTTGGCTCGAACCCGCGCGTTGCACCCAATCCATCGCGCGACGGTCAACGCTCCATTTGACCAATGCGCCAGGGCGCAATCGTCGCGCGCCAGGGCACAATCGTCGCGCGCCCGGGGATTGTCGCGCGACGGTTTGGAACCCTCGCGCGATTGTTTATACCCGATCAGGTGACTGGCCTTGCATGTTTAAACTTGGTTTTAGGCTATTATTTTGTCCCCACACCGTTTATGGGGTGTTTTTGTTTATTTATTAGGCTTTTCACCCTTTAAACTGTAGTATAGCTGCCTATAAACCGCTTGGTTTGTCCTGGTGTGCACTGGTCCTTCCGAGAGCCCAGCCTATAAACCGCTTGGTTTGTCCTGGTGTGCACCGGTCCTTCCAGAGCCCAGAAGGTTTGAGAATAAGAGCTGTGGGCTTAGGCTTATCGGCGCGCGTAGGTCTTGTAGAAGCGCACGCAGGTATATCAGCATGCATTGACTTGATCAGTGCATACTGGTTACCTCTTGCGTGCGACACTCCAAAACAGGGGCTTTCCAGTCTGTTTAAACTCCCACAGGAGTCTGTTCTCATCCTATACTAACTGCTCATCCATGCCATCTATCACATCCTGCAAACATGTTACAGTTTTAATCCCCGATTAACTGTTCCCCCGCCCTAATTGGCTAAAATTGATTAATAAAAGAAGAATCGCAATGTTTTCAAAATGCCTAAGTAGAGACCGATCTCCGGATTGGGCGAGAGGGGTGCCATAAAACCCTTCCCCTCTCGTAACCTGGCTCCCGAACCCAGATATGGTTATGACGGACTGGTTCCTTAACTTTTTCAAATCAAACAGCGCGGCAGGTGCTTCGAAATACGGTTCCTTGAGTGTCGGACCTTCAAAACTCAAGTGGCGACTCTGTATTTTCGAGCGCTTGCCACCTGCGCTCGCGCTCCCTCGATTATCAAAAAAGGGCCGCAATGGCGAAAAGGAACGAAATCCTTTCTCTCCAAAGGGCACGCTGCCCACATTCGGCTCTCTCTCTCTCTTGCTCCTTTGAGCTTGAAAACTCACCAATCGACCACAATACCTTCATACCTTGACCTTCAATTCGTCTCCTACGCGTGATTCGACCCTTGGATCGTGTGGGTTCGTGCTAGAACTCGTTCTTGGAGGATTTGGAGCTTGGAAAGCTAGGGCTCGCTCGTTTGGGTTGGATCTTCGATCTTTGATCATTGAGGTAGGGATTCTTGCTCTTGTTATGTGTTTCTGAGCTGATTTCATGTGGTAATCGTGCCATAGAGTGTTGATTATTGTGTTGTGTTGTCCTTGAGTTTTCTGCACGAAATCGCCACTCGTAATGTCCCCGTATCGATACAATTGTTTGCGTATCGATACGCTGAGAGGATCTGCATTCCAGTAGCATCAGAAATCTGTCGTAGTGTAGCCGTATCGATACTCCATCTCCGTATCGATACTCCAGACTCTGCCGTATTGATACTCCGATTTCCGTATCGATACTCCAGACACTGCCGTATCAATACTCCGATTTCTGCATCAATACTCCTTGGCTTTCTGGGCAGTTTTGCCATGTTGCTCCGATTCGACTGTTTTGATTCCTGATCAGTTCTGGACCCTTTGGACACCTCCAAACCTATTCCAAGCATGTTTAATTGAATACCTTGGGTTAATCTAAGTTACCCTCGTCTCGTTGGTCTTCCGTTAGTAAAGAAAGAGTAGTATCGTAGTTGGTTAATACTTGATCGGGATGCTTCTAATGAACTTGACTGTACTTGGGGATGATTGTGGCATGACGTGGTCAACGATATTGACACTTTATGCGCCGTGACATGAATTGGTGATTGGTGAATTGGAAAACCTATAGTAGAGGGGTTATCGAGTATCGTAGATTATAGGGTATAACGTAGAATGCTTAGTTCGTCGAGAGGGACATACCTAGAGGTCCGGACGGAAGCGGAGCCTTCTAAATTCCTTGGGTGTTCGTTCTAAGAGATTCTAGGACAGAACCTAGCGAGTGGTGTGTCATAGAGCCAATGTTGGGTCCGGTGCATGACAAAGAATACCATGACAGACATAGAGGAATAACTTAGATTTGAGTAGTTGCTAATGAACATTGTGACATGTTTATTTGGTTGTATTGCCCTATGTGAGGATAAATGAAAGAATGTGAACTACGGAGAACTGTCTGCTTGTATATCGATTGTTGATGTGTGTGTGTGTGTATGCCTAAATTGAGAACTTGAATAGAGGGTCCCGCAACGCAAGGGGTGGAAATGCGAGGACTCTAGAGGGCCCGTTACGCGAGGTGTAGTAATGCGGAAACCCAGTGTGGGCAGCATGCCCTGGAAATCCCGGTTTCCAAAAATGCAAGGGCCCGGATCGAGGGAGCGCGAGCGCATGTGACGCAAGGGGTGATAACACAGTTGAATGTCTCGCACGATTAAGAGAATTCAATGTGACGCAAGGGGTGGTAACACAGTTGAATGTCTCATATGATGAAAAGAATTGTGATTGACTTAGAAGTTTGTGTTGATGTTTGTACTGTGGGTTGCTTGAGATTGTAGTTGTTGAAAATGAGAATGAAAGGTTGGTTCTATCAAGGTTTTATTAAAGAATGAAATTTGATTTTGAAAAGAGGATTTTGATAAAAATCCTCCGGTATTCTTGAGCGAATCAACGGATCCGGTATTTGGGCACAAATCAACGGACTCCGGCATTCATGCTCGAATCAACGGAGCTTAACCTGTAATGGTCTTGAGTTTTCTCTAAATTGTTTTGGGAATCAAAAAGAAAGGTTTCATGAACTAAGACTCTATGGTGAATGGTATGAATTGAGAAAGTTGTTTGCGACATTCATTCGAAAAGTCGGTTGTTGGTTGAACAGTTGTAGTAGTTTGCTAATTTGGTGTGTTTTATACTACCCCTAGTCTAATGTACGTATGGTAAGGGATATCTTTAAGATGTATAGAATTATGTGGTCGTAGTCCGTCGGTTCTTTGTGGTGTCCCCGGTTGTATCTCTTGTTCGATGATTGGAAATCATTAACTCTTATTGCATACTTCATCGCATTTACTTATAGCTTGAGTATAGAATTTTCTACTGGGCTAGTATAGCTCAACCTATCATTTTTAGGTACAAAGCAAGGAAATTTAGCATGGCGTGCATCTCATACTTGTTGATCATGAGTCTCAGAGGTATAAAAGAGGAGATCTTCCGCATTTGTATTGAGAGTAGTATTTGAAAGAATGAATAATGTAAATTGTAATATTACTTCGGTATTTGTATAATTTGGGACTTCGAGCCAGGATTGTAACTTTGAATTTAACTTTGAGAACAAGGGAAAGTACGTCATTTGGGTATTACCGGTGCTTCAGTGATAGTTTTATTTATTGAAAATGAGTACTATTTATGTTGAAAATCGAGGTCGTGACAAATTGGTATCAGAGCGTTAGGTTTGAATACCTAGAGACCGTGGGGAGACTTGGTCTCATGGGTTAAAAAAAATCATTGCATATTTTAACAAGAACATGTGTGTGCTTGCATGACCGACGTGTGTTCATTGATGTGGCATTGCATCTATGTCTATGTGGATTGGTGGAATGTTGTTGACCCGTGTCAAAAAAAGAAAGAAAGAAAGAACAGAGTTTGGTCTGTGCATAGTGGTTGTGGTAGCATTTGTCGCTATTGTTGTGGTTGTTTGGAAGTGCCGAGATCGACATGTGAAGGTTGATATCCGTTAGTATACAATAGAAGTGTTGGATTGTTAGTAAGATTTGTGAGCTAAATATTTGATGCTTTTTATTTTGAATTGTGCAGACTATGTGTTAAATTTTAAATACTTTAAGTGATTTTTATGTGATGTGAGGTATAACAGGAACCATAGCTTGTCCAAAAAGTAAGTAAGGTGTATCATAGCTAGAGTATTGAGCTAGCGAGCGTCTTGAATGTGTTTGATGGGATGATGTCTTGTTGTGGTAATAATTGTGTTTTGTCATTGTTATGGTGGTTATTGAGGAAGTGATTTTAAGCATAGGAAAGACAAGTTGAGTCCACCTAGAGAGTTGTATGTATTTGAGGTTGACTTAGGATGATAAAGGTTATAGGTGGGGTGTCTAGATTCGGTGTGTGCCTTTTGGACACCCAGGCGACTACCGATGAGATCCAATTGGAAGAGGCGCTTGATCACAGCTCCTTCTAGATGGAGGTCTCGGAAAGTCAATTGGACACTAGGATTGTGTATAGGGGCTAGATCTCTAGGCTTGAGAATTAAGGTAGAGGGCTATATATATAGTAATCTTGTAAGAGGGACGACAAGACTTGAGGTAGGAACTTTGAAGTGATAGGCGTGTGGAGAAATAGTATGTTGAGAATTGAAGGATCGGAGTGTAGAGATCATGTATGGTGTGTAGTAGGGAATGTATATGGGACATGTTGGGGTATGCCATCGAGATGATGAGTCTGTTTAAGAGAGATTAAGAGAAAATAGTGATAATGATAGTGATAGCAGGGACGGTGGTGGTAATGGAAGTTGTTGTTCTTGAGGTCGAGTGTAGAGGTGGTGAATGCCTTTGAGAAATATTAAGGTTGATATGATTAATTAGTTGAGAGACAATTGTGAGCTGTGAAACTTGTGGTGAACGGAACTGTTAGAAAATGTTAATGCAAGTGGAACTGATTATTAAGTAATTAGGTGGTGGGAGTCATGGAATATAATGAGAAGTATAGAAAGGTTGTTTGAGACCCCTGAGTCTTGTTGGTATTTAGGACGAAGTCTATCAATTTGTTTGTATTTGTATTGGTGTTTAAACTTTAGTATCGAGATAATCAAAAGTGGTGAAAGTTCGTTAGCGCAGCTCTTGCACGCATTGTGTAGTTGTTTGGGTGATGAAATGCCGTGTGATTGTAGTGATGATAGAGAAATAGTAAATGTTGATTTTGCGTGCTTGTTAAATGATATTTAAGATTGTGAGAATGGGAAACATGTGGCTTGATTTGACTAATTGACGGGAGTATTTGAGACTGATGGGTGAACAGAAAATGTGAAAGGTATTATGAGGTTGAAAGGAACGAGATTACCATTGGGCTTTCTAGAGCCATGAATTGTGCAGTGATGGACACATTGTGGGTACGTGGATATGTGGTGAGTCCGTTGGATACAGAGTGAGTCTGTTGATGTGTGAATATATTTGGTGTTGTGTAAGCTGTTAAATGGTACGACTGGCTTATTGGGATGTTTCGTGTATGAAATTCGTTGCTATTTAGCTTAAACCTACATGCTTAACTTATTAAGTAGTCTCAATGCGTGAAGTTTGCTTTCAGTATACGATGTAGAATAAACAATGATGCACATGTGGATATTCGCTATGAGGAACTATTTTGCAGTTGGAATTTGGTGTATGTCTTTTGAGTAGTAGCAGTAATGTACGGGGAACTAAGTTTAAGGAATATGGTGAAGTTGAGAGTTCACGTGAATGGTTCCAATATTGTGTCGCGTTGAGTTATGTAGAAGGGACATATTACTATAGGAGTGAATTTAGATTTCTCGAACGGGAGTTGGTAGTGACGCTGAGTGTGATGAGAGATGTGGAAAAGCGTTAGAAGCTTGGTTGTGTTGAATGTTGGACGGGCGAAAAGACGTTTGAGGTTTATCCAGAACTCATAGGGAAGAGTTATGTAAGTAGTCGGAGGTGTGAGTTGGAGATCATGACTAGCGGTTGGTCCTATGTGTGTTTGGTGTCGGTGTCTATCCATAGTATTATCAATAGAGTCGGATCAATTGTGGAACGTGTTGTCCTTAGAGTTGAGGAGGATATCAATGGATTTGAGACGTAAGAAGTTTAATTATGATGAGTTGGCGTTAAAAACTGAGCAGAGGGTGACCATTGCGAAGTCTAATAGTTGAATTTTGGGTTTATTGTTTTTATTATCGTAGAGATTATCCGAGGTTTTCTAGATTGAAAGTTGACATTGATTAGGGAAAAGAGAAAGTGAAATTTAGAGTTTGGGGAAATGAAAGGGTATAAGTTGTTGAATCACGGAGTGAGTGTTAGAATTTGAGTGTCAATGAAGGTTGAGATTTCATGAGAATGATTAGAGGAGGGCGTAGTTCTTGAGGAAAGACTGATTGTTGAGTGGTAGGATCATACCGTTAGTGAGGGGTTCTATCGAGCGAAAGGGTAAGGGAAGGTCAATGTAGAGAAGGAAGGATGAAGGGTGATTATGAAGAGCTTGTATGAGGTTACGTTTTGTGGTTGGAGACTTGGTTGGATTTGACTTAGCAAATTTCGGGGACGAAATTTCTTTAAGAAGGGAAGGATGTAACGACCCGTAATTTCTGAAAAATATTTAAGGGTTTATATAATATTGGAAATTTAGGAAAAAACGATTTTTTGTTAAGTTTATGTGAAATTGGGGTTAATGTGAAATTTGTGGAGTTGATTTGATTTGGGTCTTAAATGATGGAATTGAAATTGGAGGGAGTGCTAGTGTAATTTGTTGGGTGTGTGAGTATATATAGAGGAGTGTGTGTGTGTGTAGGGGATTAAAATCCCAACATATCTCTCTCTCTCCTCACGTCTCTCTCTCGGCTCTCTCCCTTTCTCTTCGGCTCTCTCTCTCTCTTGCTCCTTTGAGCTTGAAAACTCACCAATCGACCACAATACCTTCATACCTTGACCTTCAATTCGTCTCCTACGCGTGATTCGACCCTTGGATCGTGTGGGTTCGTGCTAGAACTCGTTCTTGGAGGATTTGGAGCTTGGAAAGCTAGGGCTCGCTCGTTTGGGTTGGATCTTCGATCTTTGATCATTGAGGTAGGGATTCTTGCTCTTGTTATGTGTTTCTGAGCTGATTTCATGTGGTAATCGTGCCATAGAGTGTTGATTATTGTGTTGTGTTGTCCTTGAGTTTTCTGCACGAAATCGCCACTCGTAATGTCCCCGTATCGATACAATTGTTTGCGTATCGATACGCTGAGAGGATCTGCATTCCAGTAGCATCAGAAATCTGTCGTAGTGTAGCCGTATCGATACTCCATCTCCGTATAGATACTCCAGACTCTGCCGTATTGATACTCCGATTTCCGTATCGATACTCCAGACACTGCCGTATCAATACTCCGATTTCTGCATCAATACTCCTTGGCTTTCTGGGCAGTTTTGCCATGTTGCTCCGATTCGACTGTTTTGATTCCTGATCAGTTCTGGACCCTTTGGACACCTCCAAACCTATTCCAAGCATGTTTAATTGAATACCTTGGGTTAATCTAAGTTACCCTCGTCTCGTTGGTCTTCCGTTAGTAAAGAAAGAATAGTATCGTAGTTGGTTAATACTTGATCGGGATGCTTCTAATGAACTTGACTGTACTTGGGGATGATTGTGGCATGACGTGGTCAACGATATTGACACTTTAGGCGCCGTGACATGAATTGGTGATTGGTGAATTGGAAAACCTATAGTAGAGGGGTTATCGAGTATCGTAGATTATAGGGTATAACGTAGAATGCTTAGTTCGTCGAGAGGGACATACCTAGAGGTCCGGACGGAAGCGGAGCCTTCTAAATTCCTTGGGTGTTCGTTCTAAGAGATTCTAGGACAGAACCTAGCGAGTGGTGTGTCATAGAGCCAATGTTGGGTCCGGTGCATGACAAAGAATACCATGACAGACATAGAGGAATAACTTAGATTTGAGTAGTTGCTAATGAACATTGTGACATGTTTATTTGGTTGTATTGCCCTATGTGAGGATAAATGAAAGAATGTGAACTACGGAGAACTGTTTGCTTGTATATCGATTGTTGATGTGTGTGTGTGTGTGTATGCCTAAATTGAGAACTTGAATAGAGGGTCCCGCAACGCAAGGGGTGGAAATGCGAGGACTCTAGAGGGCCCGTTACGCGAGGTGTAGTAATGCGGAAACCCAGGTGAAGAGAATTCAATGTGACGCAAGGGGTGGTAACACAGTTGAATGTCTCGCATGATGACGAGAATTCAATGTGACGCAAGGGGTGGTAACACAGTTGAATGTCTCGCATGATGACGAGAATTCAATGTGACGCAAGGGGTGGTAACACAGTTGAATGTCTCGCATGATTAAGAGAATTCAATGTGACGCAAGGGGTGGTAACACAGTTGAATGTCTCATATGATGAAAAGAATTGTGATTGACTTAGAAGTTTGTGTTGATGTTTGTACTGTGGGTTGCTTGAGATTGTAGTTGTTGAAAATGAGAATGAAAGGTTGGTTCTATCAAGGTTTTATTAAATAATGAAATTTGATTTTGAAAAGAGGATTTTGATAAAAATCCTCCGGTATTCTTGAGCGAATCAACGGATCCGGTATTTGGGCACAAATCAACGGACTCCGGCATTCATGCTCGAATCAACTGAGCTTAACCTGTAATGGTCTTGAGTTTTCTCTAAATTGTTTTGGGAATCAAAAAGAAAGGTTTCATGAACTAAGACTCTATGGTGAATGGTATGAATTGAGAAAGTTGTTTGCGACATTCATTCGAAAAGTCGGTTGTTGGTTGAACAGTTGTAGTAGTTTGCTAATTTGGTGTGTTTTATACTACCCCTAGTCTAATGTACGTATGGTAAGGGATATCTTTAAGATGTATAGAATTATGTGGTCGTAGTCCGTCGGTTCTTTGTGGTGTCCCCTATTGTATCTCTTGTTCGATGATTGGAAATCATTAACTCTTATTGCATACTTCATCGCATTTACTTATAGCTTGAGTATAGAATTTTCTACTGGGCTAGTGTAGCTCAACCTATCATTTTCAGGTACAAAGCAAGGAAATTTAGCATGGCGTGCATCTCATACTTGTTGATCATGAGTCTCAGAGGTATAAAAGAGGAGATCTTCCGCATTTGTATTGAGAGTAGTATTTGAAAGAATGAATAATGTAAATTGTAATATTACTTCGGTATTTGTATAATTTGGGACTTCGAGCCAGGATTGTAACTTTGAATTTAACTTTGAGAACAAGGGAAAGTACGTCATTTGGGTATTACCGGTGCTTCAGTGATAGTTTTATTTATTGAAAATGAGTACTATTTATGTTGAAAATCGATGTCGTGACATTTGTGGCACCAGAGGACTAGGAGAAGACAACATTCGTCACTGAGTGGGGTACTTATTGCTATGTGATGATGCCGTTTGGACTAAAGAATGCCGGTTACACTTTTCAATGGGCCCAGACGACCCTGCTGCATGATTTCATCCATAAGACAGTTGAGGTCTATGTCGACGACATGATTGTCAAGGCAAAGGAAAATGAAGATTTCATTCCGGCGCTTAGACAGTTTCTCGAGAGACTCTGCAAGTACAACGTACGTCTCAACCCGCAGAAGTGCACATTTGGGGTCACAGCAGGCAAGATGTTGGGCTTCCTAATCACTTCAAGAGGGATCAAGGTTGATCCGTCCAAGATCAAAGCAACTCTCGAAACGGAGTCACCGCGGTCAGAGAAAGGAGTACGAAGCTTTTTGGGAAAGGTGCAGTTTATCAACAGGTTCATCGCTAAGTTGACTCTGACTTGCAAGCCATTGTTTCGGCTGCTCAAAAAGGATGTCCAATTCGAATGGACCGACAAGTGCCAAGCTGCTTTCGAATCTTTTCAAACGTATCTGCGGAACCCGCCAGTGTTGATGCCTCCTATGCCAGGTCGGTCGTTGATTCTTTACTTGTCTGTCACTCCAACAGCCATGGGATGTTTGCTAGCACAAGAAGGGGATAATGGAGTCGAGAAAGCTATCTAATATCTGAGCAAGAAGATGGTGGGATGTGAGGAACGCTATACTCCTCTAGAAAAGACGTGTTGGGCACTAGTTTGGGCTTCCAAAAAGCTTAGACACTACATGCTAGTATACTCGGTGAGACTGATTTCTCAGATGGATCCTTTCAAGTATCTGTTCGAGAAGCCTGCGCTCACCCATAAGCTAGCACGTTGGTTGCTTCTGCTGGCTGAGTTCAATCTCAAATACGTCACGAGGAAATCTATGAAGGGACGTGCTGTGGCAGAATTCTTGGCTGATCACCCGATCGACGAACCGGAGGATGTGGATTTCACTTTTCCTGATGAGGATGTGTTAACGGTGATCGAGGAAGTTTGGACGCTCTATTTTGATGGGGCAGCTAATCAGAAAGGGTTTGGAATTGGGGTGTTGCTGATCACGCCCACGGGTGCTCATATTCCGCTTGCTTTCAAGTTGAACTTCGACGTCACCAATAATCAAGCTGAGTATGAGGCCTGTATTGTCGGAATGGAAGCTGCCATCGCACTTGGGGTCGAGAAGCTCGAAGTAATCAGAGATTCAAACCTGGTAGTGTCCCAAGCCAATGGAGATTGGAAGGTTCGTGAGGAAAAGCTAAAGCCTTATCACCAAGATTTGGGAAAACTGATTCCTCGCTTTAATAAGGTGACTTTCACCCATATTCCACGCTTGAAGAATCAGTTCGCCGATGCTTTGGCGACTTTGGCTTCAATGATCGAACTTCCAATAGGAGTTAAGTTGCGGCCGATTGTGATCGAACAAAGGGATTTGCCCGCTTATGAATATATCAACACCATTGATGATGTCGATGATGGCCTGCCCTAGTACCATGACATTTGGAACTTTGTGGAGCGTGGGGAGTTTCCTGCCGAGGCCACCAAGAAGGATCGAATCGCTCTGCAAAGATTGGCCACTCAGTACATCATTTGTGGAGGGAAGCTGTATCGAAGATCTCATTGCGGAATGCATAAGTTGTGTGTCCATGGCGCCGAAGGAACAAGGATAATGGAGGAGATTCACGAAGGAGTCTGCGGTCCTCACATGAGTGGAGTCATGCTTGCTAGGAAGATCCTAAGGCAGGGTTACTACTAGTCTACAATGGAGTCACAGTGCATCGACTACGTACGGCGCTGTTTCAAATGTCAAATCCATTCTAATCTGCAGCATATTCCTCCATCTATACTGTATGGCATGACCTCGCCTTGGCCTTTCTCCGTGTGGGGCATCGATGTTATTGGCATGATCAGACCGTCTGCTTCAAATGATCATAGGTTCATACTCGTGGCGATAGACTATTTTACCAAATGGGTCGAAGCTGAATCTTACAAAACCCTGACGACGGTTCAAGTGGCTCAATTCATTCGTAAGAACATCATCTATCGATATAGTGTCCCTCAGGCGTTCGTGTCGGATAATGGGAGTCATTTCAAGGGTAGGGTTTTGGAACTCTTCGAGGAATTCGGCATTGAGATCCATCATTCCACGACCTATCGTCCACAAACAAATGGAGCAGTCGAGGCCGCAAACAAGAACATCGAGATGATCATCAAAAAGACTGCTGAGTCTGCAAGGGACTGGCACGAGCAACTGCCTTTAGCACTTTGGGGGTATCGAACGTCGATCCGCACTTCAACTGGTGCAACTCCTTTCTCCCTAGTCTACGAAATGGAGGCAGTACTTCCCATCGAGCTTGAGGTGCCATCTTTGAGAGTCATGGCTGAAAGTGGTCTCGAGGAATCTGAATGGCTGAGCGAAAGGTTTGTCGAGCTGATGCTGTTTGATGAGAGAAGGCTCCGCGCTTTGTATCATGTTCAGGGGTATCAACGTCGAATCGCTCGCACGTTTGACAAGAAGGTGAAGTCCAAGGGCTTGGTTGAAGGGGACATGGTCACCAAGGAAATCCGTGCCCCGTTGTTTGACCCTCGCGGGAAGTTCCGACCTAAGCGATCCGGGCCTTACATTATCAAGACCATCCTATCTGGGGGTGCTGCTAAACTCATCGACCTCGACGGCAACGAATTCAACACCCTAGTCAACCTGGATCAACTCAAACGGTACTATCCCTGAGAGATGCTCGTTGGACCAAAAATCACAAGGGTGGGCGGTGCCAACAAAAGTTATAGTAGCCTGCTAGACCGAAAACCTAAGGAGGCGGTCTAGGCAAAAAGTCGAAAGCTCGCTAGGCCGAAAACCTGAAAAGGCGGCGCTAGGCAAAAGTTAGAGCGTAAAAGGAGAGGTAAAACACACGAGTGAACCTTAGCTTGAACTACGTGTTGACCTGATTCCTTGAAAAGGGATACGTAGGCAGCCTCTCCTTGAGGCCCAGTCATATTCTATCAACTTGATCCATGGTTTGACGTTTTGGGTCCATATCAAGGTCGAGAAGGGTTGAGAACGAGACAAAGTTTTATTGGAGAATTAGAAGGGGGAAACCCTTCCTCTTTCGACTCTATTGCAAAATACTACTTGTAATACATAAGCTGAGCATAAAAGCCTTAAAACAGTTAAAGCATGAAAAACAGAACAAAATGCTTGAGAAGCCTAACGGCTCATAGCTTATTCTGAGTACAGAAAATTGGTCCGGAGTCAGTCAATATTCTCTCTTGCGCTTACGTCTATTCGTAGCCATTGCCTGTGGCGATTCCTTAGCCTTGGATCAAAATCTGGCACTTCCGCCTGAATATCCCTAAGGCCCCAGCGCCTTTGATATCCGTTGAGTGTTTAAGCATTGAAGTTGGGAAGACGAAAGTTCCTAGTGCTGATACGGTTGTTCTCCTGGGAATGCCGAGCTGGCGAAGAATGTGTCCGGGGATGTAGAAAGTGAAACTGGTTAACCTTGTAATCACCATCCTGTCGAAACCATCAGAGTGAGTGGCCATATCCGGAAGGTCTAACCAAGGGCACCTCCAAACGATTTCATCAGGCTGCACCTACTGCAGGAACTCATACCAACCTTCCAGATCCATTTCCGGGTACCTTATCTCCTTTTGGTGAATCCTCTTCGGAAAAAGGTTTCAGCCTACTACCGGAGGATGCAGCAACCCATGCTTGTCCGATAGCCATAACTGCAAGAGCGAAAAGACAAGTAAGAAGCCAGATAAAACTTGAGCGAAAAAACAAGGAGCTAGGAAGCAGTCTGAGCCGAGTGTCGAGGTAAAATGAGAAAGTGTGAAAACCGGAAAAAGGTGAGCTGAGTGAGTTTACCTGAAGCAGAAGTGGACTTCCACTGAAAATGTTCGTTTGACCGGTGTAGATCAAGTCCAAGCCCAGGAGCGTCTCCGCTAGTGTAGACACCCCAATTTGGCCTAACGATTATTTCAAGTCCCACCTTGGGACAATCCCGATGATGAAATGGATACAGTGATTGCTGATTGCTTCCTTGAGAACCTTAGGACTTTCGGTGAGAACTTTGAGCCACTTAGAGGACCCAATTCAAAGCCATATAGCCTTTCAGACAGAAAATATAGAAGCCTAGGAGAATCCATCTGACGGCCGTAACATCGATCTAACGGCCATAACATCAATTCCTCACCCGAGCAACCTGTTGCCAGCAAAATCTCCCTGAGAGATCGATTTCTCGGCCGCAAGATCTATCCTTCGGCCGAGACATCAATTCCACGGCCGCAAGATCCTTTACTCGGCTGCCAGATCGACCTTTTTCCAGACTCTGGAACGTTCTGTCAGACGTTTGGTTTGATCCAACTACACTACCTTCCTGATGCGTTCGGGCTACGCTCAGAGATTACGACGTAGAGTTAGAGATGCATTGCAATTGCAATTGCCATCTCGTGATTTGATTGGCCGGAGTGAGTCACCAATTGCCTATATAAAGGGCCTTTGGACTCCGAAAATAAACACACGAAATTGATATACCTACACACTCTTTCAAGCCTCAAAGCTCTACAGAAATACTCCCTCAATCCCACTCTTCAAAAGCCCTAACCTCCCAAAGGTAGCCGTCAATTCGGCAATCAAACCCCGAAGTTCAAACCCTAACTCTAGGGTTTTCGATCAAGCAATCAGTCAATCACACCCAATCTGAAGCAATCAAGCAACTGAGGGATCAAGGTGGTGAGGCCCAACGGCCTCTGGTTTGCCTTATTTACAGTATTTCTAATTAACCATAGCGTTTTGATTATCCGTTAATCTTTCTATCTGGTGTGAGGAAGAATACCAACTGGGGCTTCGATCCCTCGGCCGGTACATCGAACCAGGAGGATCCCTCGGCCGTGACATCCATTCACCGGCCGCGGGATCCATCTCCCTGGGACAGTTTGTTTTATTCTGCTTTTTGATGCATGCTTACTTATCGCACTGGCTCACTTCGCTTACTGTTTAAAGGAATAAATAAACAGACTATGTGTTGGATTTAAATAAAGCATCTACACGTCTTATGTTGAACGATTATGGGCCAGTCTCACGACTGGGCAAAGAGGGGTGCCTAACACCTTCCCCTTATTGTACTTTTGGCTCCCGTATCCAGAATCTGTATCTGTTTTCCTAGTTTTAATAAACTGGGTGGCGACTCTATTTGATGATAACCGTTATCGTGTGGCGATGTTCCTAGCCATGGGAATGTCCGTGATTTTGGTTTATGAAGCGAGCAACCAATCGAGCAAACAAACGTGACCAATCTGTATGGCGATGCCCCATTTGGGAGGTGTCTACAGTTTTTGGCGACTCTGCTGGGGAATATGAGAGCCATAACCAAAAAGTTCAACATTAGACTAATACATGCCTTGTCTAATTCATTTATCATATGCATCGAGCGGGCAACCCGTTGAGTTCACCTGATATCCCGGCATGACACGGGCTATGTTGGGGGTTCCAGCAAACTCCACAGTCACTCGTACCTAGTGGTATATCAAAAAGGAAATCACCCAATCGCCGCCTATGATGGGCTGGTGAGAGGATTGGTGCCCTTTGACAACGGAGCACCCTGAAACTACCAAAACCTTGCATGTTTTAGAAAGCCATAGAACTTATCAAACTAAGACAGGAACCTACAGGCTAGGAACCTACTTGCATTCTACTTGCAAAAGTTCTTACTCACACCTTGTATCATTTGTTGTTGTATTAACTCTTTCTGTGCAGAAGGGTTGGGATTTTCAAACCCAAATCCTAACCCTACATAGGCCGAATACTGACTTCCTGGTATTCTATTTTTCAAGCAGGCACAATAGGTAGGTTAAAGAAGCAACCTCAGCCAGTTTTATACTCTTACAATACCCGAAGTCACGCCAAACAGAGGTCTTTACAGTCATCTCATCGGTCGCCTTTGTCTACCAAGACACTCTCACCGCAACGATCCCAATCAGTTTCAGGGACTTCGCGGTCGTCTCCTCAACAAAACCGATTATCTACCCAATTCCAAGCCTCACCAAGCAATCTCCCTACCTACACCCCAAAAATGGCAGACAATGATGCTACAATCACCGAGCTCCGAGCCCAAATTGCCTATTTACAAGCTGAGAAAGTAGCAAGAGATGCTGAAGACAGGAAAAACGAGGAAGAAGCAGAAAATCCTCATGAAATTATAGAAAACCCTGAATTGGTCAAACAGGTCAAGGAGATCAAGCACGCCTTGGCTCGTTCACAAGGAGACCAAATTCTAGATTTCGAAGGACTCTGCCTCTTTCCAGAATCTCAACTGCCTGAACGGTTCAAAATGCCAAACATCGAGAAGTTCAACGGGACTGGTAACCCTACCAGCCATGTCCGCCATGTCATCAACACTCTGAAGCCTATGGGCCTGACCGACGAGCTTATCGCTCAATTGTTTCAAAGAACTCTCACTGGAAGCGCCCTCGATTGGTTTCTCACTTTGGAATTTGTATACTATCAAACTTGGCCTGAAATTGCCAATGCTTTTGTCAAGCAATACGCGTACAATATCCAAGTTAAGCTATCTACCCGAGATTTGGAGATGACTAAACAAGAATCCAGTGAGGACTTTGCTACCTTTGTGGCAAGATGGAGAGAAAAGGCTGCCAAGATGAAAAGCCGCCATTTCGAGGAAGATCAAGTGAGGATAGTTGTCAAGAATCTACAGCCCAAATACCTCACCCACATTTACACTCAAGCTATCACTGACTTCAAACGCCTACATGCCACTGGATTACAAATTGAAAATGGGATCAAGTTGGGCCTCATTGGAAAAGAAGAACACCCTCCACCCAGAAAAACCTTTCCAACCCGTGCATCTCCTGCCTCCGTCAGCACCCTCAACTCAGTCTTGCCACAAGACCCTTTTCAAACTAGCTCATCTAGGAACACGAATCGCCCTCCCCGCAATTTCAGCCCACTCTATATGACTCCATCCCAAGCTTTAGCCATCCTAAGCCGTCAAGGGCACCTTAGGCTCTTGAATAATCCACCTCCTCAGCCACCTTATGGCCCAAGCTATGATGCCAATAAGCAATGTGCATACCACCAACACCCTGGACATGAGACAGACCGCTGCATGCATCTTCGTCATGACATCCAGGATCTCATTGATAGTCAAGCCATAAGACCTCCTAAGCCTAATGTACAAACCAATCCACTTCCCGCTCACAACAACGAACCACTGCCTCAAAATATCAATCTCATAAGCCTATCCGATAGCCCCACATATAATCCTACCCTACACATTATTCCAAATACTCAAGCCAAACCATCCCTAATCTTCTCTGAGAATGAGGAATGCTTTGCAACAGGGGGAGAACCCCGCATCTATGCCATTGATGATGGGGATTGGTGGTTGGACATGCGTCAAGCCCTGCCAAATGATTGGAAAGTTGGAAGAATTGAGCCTGCTGATCCTTGGGGTACCCAAGAAGAAGAAGTGGGTCACCTCACCCGAAGCGGAAGGGTGTATAAACCTCCTAAACTAAGTGGGAAAAGTTCAACCTCAACGCGAGTAATGGAAGAAGAGGAAGGAGAAGAAAGCCAAAGGACCGAACCTGAGGAAGACAGGGTGCTAAGACAACTAAAGAAAATCCAAGCTGATATCTCTATTTGGGGATTGCTTATGTCCTCCTATGAACATCGTAACTCCTTCTTCAAAACCTTGGGGAAAGCCAAAGTTCCCATCGACATCACCCCCGAAGAACTCGTGAGTTTCATAATGGCGTCAAAAGCTCCGAAACCAACGATAGCTTTCACTGACAAGGATCTACCTCCTGAAGGGCCTGCACACAACAAACCTCTCTACATTTCACTTAAATGTCTCACCAAATGGATCCCACTGGTCTTGGTAGATAATGGGTCTGCTTTGAATGTATGTCCTCAAAGAACCCTCGACAAGCTAGGGATAAACGCCACCGACGTGCGCCCTTCAAGCCAAGGAGTAAGGGGGTATGACAATCAAAGAGAAGAGTGGTTGGGTGTGTCACACTGCCAGTAGAAGTGGAGAAAATCAAAAGGGATGTGGAGTTCCATGTGATGGATATACCGGCCACCTTCAATCTTTTATTAGGAAGGCCTTGGCTACATGACGCTGGGGCAGTACCTTCCACTTTGCATCAAAAAGTCAAATTCGCGGGAGATGGAAGGGTTATAACCATTCTGGGGGACTCATCAATCCGGGCTCATTCAGATACGCCTGTCCAAGAGGTAGAAACCGAGGAAACCTTCCTTACTGGATTCAGTCTTGAGGAAGCAACTGCTGTGCAAGCCTTAATGGCTGAAAGAAACTTCTATGTAAGCACCCCCGCCATATGGATGATGAAGAAGCAAAAATACCTCCCTGGGTTGGGTTTAGGCAAAAGATCACAAGGCATCTCGCAAATGATTGATCCTCCGCATAATCAATACGCCTTTGGTCTTGGCTACACCCCGACAGAAGCCGAGGTAAAAAGGAAGAAAAGCATGGAAAAGGCTAAGGCAAGAGGAAGCAGGGTCAAAGAAGAGAAACTCGTGATCCCAAAAACGCTCAATGGCTGGTTTGTGAGAGAAGGAGAAGACTTTCCATTCTGTGGCTTCGCAGAGACATGGGAAGACGAAGTTACCAAGCAACGGTACCCTGGAATGCAAATCTTCTTTGATCAGGAATGGACCGACAGTGATTTGGAAGAAGAACCAACCAATTCATCTCCTGCTCCCGAAGACTGGATTGAGGTGCTAGCTGAATTTGACCCAAAGATTCTGTTTGGCAAAGAGGGTGAAGAAGAGTATAAAACTGCAAAAGGAAAAGGAGCCACTCCCGAAATACTGCAGTAAATCGCATGACAAAATCATTGTTTTCATTTCCTAAAGACAAGTTAGGACATGTTTTGGGCCCCTGTTTGGGCATTATCTACGATTGAATAAATCCCCATTTTATCACTTCTATGCTTGACAAATGATTCCATCTTTAAAATGTGATTGTTATACACTACAATCTCTCTGCCAAAGATAAAAGGATTTCAAGAATCTAATTCTTTATGTTACCGACCAAAAGGAAAGAGGGGACGAACCCTGGTTACTTAGAACTAGGCTTTTTATCAAAACTCAGGAAAAAGACGTTATCTCCGTGAGAACACTTAGGGTTAGCTTGCCCATTGTGAAAGTACAAACACAACAGGAGATTCATAAAAACATCTCCATCAGATTCCTCTCCAAACACCTCTTGAGAGAAAAATGCTCGTTGGGCAATCTATACACCCAAGCAAAAGTAAGAGCAGAGCCTGCTAGGACAAAGAAAAACCGAAAACGCAGCCTAGGCAAAAGTTAAGGCATTCGAAGGAAAGCTCGCTAGGGACTCAACCTCTATCAGGTAACCTGGGCAAAACCTAGAGCATGAGAAAAAGAAAAACCAAGAGTGAAAACCCAACCCTCAAAGGCAGTGATCTTAGAACTACGTAAAAGGCCTGATTCCTTGATTGGGATACGTAGGCAATCTCGCGTCGAGATGCGGCCCAAACATTTGGAGAGAAGAAAGACAATACCAAAAGGTTTGTACTCAATGATAGGCATAGCTAACTCCGCCTATTGAGCTCACAAAAGATGAGTTAGTCATTTTCCAGGGAATTGGCAAAAACAAAGATACGTAAGAATCATCGTTCGTCCTCTCTGACTCAAAAGTCGTCGACATAAGGGACCAAGCATTCTAACAATCCCAAAACATGGCAAAGAGATTGCAGGAACAGCAAAAGCAAATAAAAGAGCCTGAATCAAATTCAAGTGTAAGAAGGGAAAAACGCCGGTTGGCTAAAAGCAAAAACCCAACTTCTTTAGGAAATGGAAGTAGCGGCCGAAGAATGGAACCCTCGGCCGAGTGATCCATTCCTCGGCCCATGTTTAAATCCAGGCATTCACAAAACTTTGAAAAATATTGCATAAATATCTAATTTCTCATACATGCTGAGGATGCTTCAAATACAAACAAAAAATACAAATGTCAAATTATCTGTTTTTAAAACTAACAAATACAGGTACAAGAAAGGAAAGACTAGCTACTGCCCACGACCCCTCTTGGGTGCGGGACGAAAACGCTCAAGAACTGAGACACTGATCCTCTGTCCCTCACCAGCCGCGGCATCTTCATCACCAGCTCCAGTACTCCCACCCTCGTTAGCTCCAGCACTCTGGGTGACCGACACTGTCGGTACTCGCTCTGCTTCAAGCTGCAGAGACACAGGATATAGGCATTTAGTTTCACATGAAACGTAGGATGGAAAAAGAAGAGATCAAAGGATGCATACCGCAGCTATTCGGCCGCGCTGCCGCCGAGCCAAAGCCTCTGCACTCTGGAAAGCATGCAACCATTCCTGAAACACCCCAGCGGGCACCTGCAGAGGAAGCAATTGCATATACAATCAAGTAAGCAAGGAATGTTGAAGGAAACCAAAGCAGAATCTGCAAATATCACCTGCTGAATTCCGGCAGGAAGCACGTAGAACTGCGTAGTACACGGTGTCAGTGGCAAACACTCCTCTTCTCCATTTGCATTGTGGAAAGAAATGAAACTGGGGGCCCGTGGCCAAACAGGAGGAGCAGCAGCAGCAGTAGTGGTAGGAAGGGTCAATGAGGCCGAACGAAAGGTTGAGTAATCTCCCACTACGAGAAAACTCGTGGTTGGCTGTCTCTCAAGAGCAAGTAGCAAGCCCTCCCCGATCAAAAGATGGGTCGATCTCATGCCAACAGGAGGAGGGAGAGGAACAAGCTGCAATGCCTCGAAACGTGGAAAGTACTGGCTCGCTACCCTCTCTCCAAGATACCAGGCTCTCGAAAATGGCCCCTCCAGAAGGAAGTGCTGGCTGTCCAACGCCCGAGCTGAGGTCAACTCCAGAGGAGCATCATCAAGTAGCACGCCCCATGGGTCAAAACGCGCCTATAACAAGGGAAGTAGCATCAAAATGACAGAATGAGGAAATTGCACGAAAATCAGAGGATAAAGAAGATGTCATACCTGATCAATTGTTAGGCGATCCAAAACTCGCCTCCAAGCCAGGAAGTCCATGGCAGGCGACCGTGACTTCCGAACTCCTTTCAACCAACGGGCTGCTCGCGGAACGAACCTAGGCTCTCTGTGCCCAGTCGGAGGAGGAAACTGCAACATGTGCTCAAAAACCCAAAGCTACAAGCAAAGACGGAAAACATGAATAACAAAGATAGAAGCAACAAGAGAATAATGCAGAAATCAAAATGTATACCTCAAGAATACGATGGTGTCCGCCAAGCGACAAACTAACTCCCCGGGAACAAGCACTGAGGTGTCCATACAACGTGGCTAGGGCAGAAGTTCCCCAATCAAACTCTGCTATGGTCTCTAAGTGCACTAAAGCAGCCAAGAACTGGACATGTACCGAGTTCTCCTTGTTGCAAAACAAAGTTTGCCCAAGGAGATAAAGCAGGAAAGCTCGTACCAGCTGAGAAAGGGGAATCTCCGTCAGGATATCAACTTGATCAAACTCTTCCCGAAGCCAGGTATATGTGATATGGCCACTCTCTGACACAATGGGAACCTTCCCCAAAAGATATCCAAGGGCACCCTTCCGCTCATGGATCCGCGGGTCAATTGGAAGAGGATCGCCGCCTACTCTCAGGCCTGTGAGCAAAGCAAAGTCACCCGGAGTGATCGTCATCTCCCCAGCCTCCGGAAGGTGGAAAGTGTTGGTGGTATCCCACCACCGCTCGACCAAGGATGTGGTCAATCCCAACTCCACCTTCGGAAGATGGAAACCAAGTATCAAGGGCTCGAAGCCAGCCAAAGCAACCGCATCCTTGGCTTCCTAAGGAAGCCTCTCATACCACTCAAACACCAGGGGGCAGCTTCCCCACACGCGCAGCCTCTCGTTTGACTGACAAAATACGAAGAAGGAATCAAATACACAAGATATCGCCTATACAGGGGGCAACTTCTAGAACTCAAACTCCCTATCAAAATATCAAACTATCACTCTGCGAAATCTCACATACAAAAAACATTTGACAGGATAAAATTCTACCTTCCTGTTGGTGAAACCAAAGTGCTGCTCTGGCTCCCTGTACAAGACCTCAGGTGGGATGTCAGTGAGGGGAGGACGGTTTCGCAAAGAACCACCACGCCCGACCAAGTGAACCTGAGGAGCGTAAGTAGCAATGTCAAAAGGTGGAAGAATATCACCGCCCACATCAGTAGAAACCTCGGGTTCAACCCCAGGAGGAATGGGTTGCGAGGAACTTCCCCCAACAGTGGCTCTGCGCCGACTTGAACGAAGAACGCGGGAACTTGAAACCCCACCAAGAGTCGCGGCCTCAACGGCCGGAGCTTTGCCCGTGTCCCTAGGCACGGCAGGAACATCAGATGACGGAGGAGGAGGCGGTGATGAAGACATGACAGTTGGAATTGTGTGGTCGGAGGATCGGCGGCGGGAAGGTGGAAAACGGCGAGGAGAGAGAGGAGGCGGCGGCAACGGTCGCTCGAACGAGAAAAGAGGATGAGGGATAGTAAGGGAAGAATGACCCGTGAGATCGATTAAGTTTAACTTAAATCGATTTTCTGGCTTTTGGCTATCTCACGGTCGATACATTGATTCCTCGGCCGAGATATCAATCCTTCGGCCGAGAGATCGATCTCCTGGCCCCCCCAATCAATTCCCTCAGCAACAGCAGATTTTGCTCGGTACACCAACTCAAGCGATTACAGACTTCTAAGTCCTCAACCAACCAAGTAGCCTTAGGGGCATCCCCGAGCCAACACAATGTGATCAAAATTAGCCTTGGGGGCATGCCCAAGCATCGAAGCTCTCTCTCCACAAACTGCTGGCCAAAATGAGTTAAAACACCCAGCGGCTCTATGCCCGTATCCATTATCAAAGAACTCAGCAGCTCCATGCCCATGTTCACCCATATCAACTCACCTAGCAGCTCTACGCTTGCCATTCCAGCGACCATACAACTATCAACTTACTCAGCGGCTCTATGCCCATACTCACTCGACTCAGCAGCGCTACGCTCGCTATCACAAACAACAGGTTCTACGCCCGTTATCTCACCACAACGGCTCCACGCCCACCATTTCAGCGGCTCGAAGCCGTAACAACCAATTCAGTGGCTCCAAGCCCACCGTTTCAACTGGCTCGAAGCTATAGCAATCAACTCAGCGGCTCCAAGCCCGCTATCTTAACTGGCTCAAAGCCGTAAACAAGCAATCTCAGCGGCTCAAAGTCCATTATCTCAAATGGCTCCAAGCCATCACCTCAACAGGCTCGAAGCCTATGTTTACTATCTCAGCAACTCTATGCGCACTATCACAGCAACAGACTCTACGCCTGTTATCACGATCTCAGCGGCTCGAAGCCCATTACTCCAACAGGCTCGAAGCCTGTATCTATCGTCTCAGCTGTCTCGAAGCCGCAAACAACCAATCTTAGTGGCTCAAAGCCGTAACAACCAACCCAGCGGCTCTAAGCCCATTGTCTCAACTGGCTCGAAGCCGTACACAATCAAGTTCTTAACAGGCTCGAAGCCTGTGTTCATCATCTCAAACTGGCTCAAAGCCGTAAACAAGCAACAGGCTCTATGCCGCCCCAACAATCAAGACATCTATTCTCAGGCTCTACGCCTGAATGCTCAAAAATCTAACATTTTTGAATGCTCAAGCTCTACGCTTGGATGCCCAACCACTGTGTACTGGATGCTCAAGTTATACACTTGAATGCTCAAGCTCTATGCTTGGATGCCCAACCACTGCGTACTGGATGCTCAAAGCCTGTACTTTGAATGCTCGGATTCTGCCATCCGAATGCTCGAGCTCTACGCTCTGAATGCTCAAGTCCGGAACTTGATAGAAGCTCTAAGCTTAAAACAAACACACACGCACGGGCCCGTGCACATATTGCATCAACATTTTCACATCGAGTCTGCATTATCATATCTGTTCACATAAACATCATCACACATATACACTCTGCATATCTCTCATGGGACAGGTCAACCCTGCAATCAACCGGCTCTATGCCTCGGTTTTATTGATCGGTCCAGCGCCTCGATCCTTTGGCTCCACGCCAACACTTGTGATGAGAAAGCTCCGTGCACAGACCATCAGAATGCAACCAGCTCCGTGCTTTGGTTCATCACGTCAAGCTCAAAGCTCTGACACCACAGGCTCTCACCTTATGCCTTATACCAGCTCCGTGCTTCGATTCATCAAGTCAAGCTCAAAGCTCTGACACCACAGGCTCCCACCTTATGATCAATACCAGCTCCGCGCTTCGGTTCTATCAAAAGCTCCGACACCTCAGGCTCTCGCCTTATGATCAACACCAGCTCCGCCCTTCGGTCCTATCCAATCTCCTCAGGCCTTCGCCTCAAGACACCAGCCGGTCCCGCACCTCGGTTCCGTCACTACAGCAGGCTCCAGGCCTCAGTTCATTCACCTCAGGCTCTCGCCTTGAGATTAATACCAGCTCCGCGCTTCGGTTCCATCAAGCTATAAGCTCACCTCAGACCTCCGCCTCATGACTACAACCGGCTCCGTGCCTCGGTTCCCTCATCACCAAAGCTCCATGCTCCAGTTACTGGCCCTGCGCCCCTATCTCTAAAGCAAGCCGGCGTCCAACTCATCTCCAACAGATGGTTTGGATTCCACCCCATTACATCAATTCCTTCCAGCTCATTCGCAAGGATAGGCTACTCTACCGAGCTCCTTTCAGTCAAAGTAAGGATGATCAAGAAAAGCAAACGCTCCTGCAGTGTACTGATCTACCCCAAAATACTAAGGAAGCTCTCCGCAAAAACTCCCTAGGTAGCCCCGCGCTCCTTCAACTACTCTTCGCCAAAACCCTGGCTCAGTCTAGGTACATCACACTACGGCTTTTTAAGCCCTAAGGTACGTCTTCTGTCTCTAACCCTCCAAACTTTTTGCTTTTCTTTATTGCCCGAACTACGATTGGTCTGAATTTCCCTTGTGGAATACGTAGGCAGCCTCCCGGCCCGACCATAACAAAACCTTTTTCGAAAACCCTTGGAATAGTGGTTGGACCAAATTGAGTTGCTTTTTACAGCTTTGACTCTTACTCAAACATGTCTCGCGATCCGTCTGAGTTCAGTCAAAGAGGGGCATCTGTAGACACCCCAATTTGGCCTAACGATTATTTCAAGTCCCACCTTGGGACAATCCCGATGATGAAATGGATACAGTGATTGCTGATTACTTCCTTGAGAACCTTAGGACTTTCGGTGAGAACTTTGAGCCACTTAGAGGACCCAATTCAAAGCCATACAGCTTTTCAGATAGAAAATACAGAAGCCTAGGAGAATCCATCTGATGGCCGTAACATCGATCTAACGGCCATAACATCAATTCCTCACCCGAGCAACCTGTTGCCAGCAAAATCTCCCTGAGAGATCGATTCCTCGGCCGCAAGATCTATCCTTCGGCCGAGACATCAATTCCACGGCCGCAAGATCCTTTACTCGGCTACCAGATCGACCTTTTTCCAGACTCTGGAACGTTCTGTCAGACGTTTGGTTTGATCCAACTACACTACCTTCCTGATGCGTTCGGGCTACGCTCAGAGATTACGACGTAGAGTTAGAGATGCATTACAATTGCAATTGCCATCTCGTGATTTGATTGGCCGGAGTGAGTCACCAATTGCCTATATAAAGGGCCTTTGGACTCCGAAAATAAACACACGAAATTGATATACCTACACACTCTTTCAAGCCTCAAAGCTCTACAGAAATACTCCCTCAATCCCACTCTTCAAAAGCCCTAACCTCCCGAAGGTAGCCGTCAATCCGGCAATCAAACCCCGAAGTTCAAACCCTAACTCTAGGGTTTTCGATCAAGCAATCAGTCAATCACACCCAATCCAAAGCAATCAAGCAACTGAGGGATCAAGGTGGTGAGGCCCAACGGCCTCTGGTTTGCCTTATTTACAGTATTTCTAATTAACCATAGCGTTTTGATTATCCGTTAATCTTTCTATCTGGTGTGAGGAAGAACACCGACTGGGGCTTCGATCCCTCGGCCGATACATCGAACCAGGAGGATCCCTCGACCGTGACATCCATTCACCGGCCGCGGGATCCATCTCCCTGGGACAGTTTGTTTTATTCTGCTTTCTGATGCATGCTTACTTATCGCACTGGCTCACTTCGCTTACTGTTTAAAGGAATAAATAAACAGACTATGTGTTGGAATTAAATAAAGCATCTACACGTCTTGTGTTGAACGATTATGGGCCAGTCTCACGACTGGGCAAAGAGGGGTGCCTAACACCTTCCCCTTATTGTACTTTTGGCTCCCGTATCCAAAATCTCTATCTGTTTTCCTAGTTTTAATAAACTGGGTGGCGACTCTATTTGATGATAACCGTTATCGTGTGGCGATGTTCCTAGCCATGGGAATGTCCGTGATTTTGGTTTATGAAGCGAGCAACCAATCGAGCAAACAAATGTGACCAATCTGTATGGCGATGCCCCGTTTGGGAGGTGTCTACAGCTAGAACCAGAGGGATCATGTTCCTTCACGCCCCCATTTGAGCAGCGATGCTCACCAGTAGGGGACTAACCCACCCATCAGCAGGGATGAGCAGGTAAGCGGCAAGCAGATAGATTACCAAGGCAAAACAGCACCGAGCCTGCACATCTTCATCTTCCAAATCACCGTTTGGACTATACCTCGTGATTAGGCACATGATATTGACTTGGCCACCTTCGAGCATGGTGTTGGCCAAACCCCGTGAGATGTTAAGTGAGGACGCCAGCAGGCATGTCATGCTCACTTGATAGGGAGGAACGACGAGTGTTGGGGACGCAAAGGTCTGGAGATACGCTTGGAATTCTTCGACAGTCGGGCATATCTCCTCATCGCCAAAGCGGAAGACATGGACATCAGGGTCCCAGAACCTGAGAGCAGCTCTTAGGAGTGCCGGACGGAGCGGCACATGTCGAAGGTATCGAAATGAAGCAAGGCCATGTGATTGGAAATTCAGCCAATCGACAGTCATAAATTGCACTAGCCAAGGCCTGAGCAAGGTTGGGAGTGGGTTTTCCATCAGGAATGTTTGAAGGATGCTGAATATGGGAAATGGGAAATGAAGTGTGAGTTCAACAATGCATGCATTTTTCATTTATAGGCCAAAGAGCACCTCGATTTCCGTGTCGAATTCAAAGCTAAGCACTAGCATCCAAGTAACCCTTGTAAGTAAGGACTCTGCCTCCTGAGAACCTAGAAACCGTGTGCAAACCGTGTGGGGGTGAGGACAAGGAGCCCCCAGAAAAAGGACAGTTGGATAGACAAGTGGATCTGCATCACACTTCACTGGCGTGCGCTAGTCATATATTGGCGTGCACATGTTCTATTTCTACTGGCATACTCCATCAAAATACTGGCGCACGCCAGTAAAGTCTGCACCAGAAACAAATTGCAGCAGCTACTACCATCGAGTGTCCGACTTTGATTCTGAGGCCTATTTTGCAAGTTTGATGATTTACACAAGTCATGAATGGTATTTGGGGCTGTGTTGAAGCATCGGTTTCCAAATGTAGCGTTTAACGGAGATTTCAGACCCCCGACGGCCCGTTTCAAGTTCAAATCAAGGTTTCGGAAGGTCGAAATCCGTTCCGGGGACTTTTGCCAAGTTTTGTCATACCTTACACGTCATATGAGCCTAATGTGACTGTACGGGGGTGTCGGTTTCAGTCCGAACTATATCGAGTCATCTTTTGCATCTTATGTCCATTTTTGCGACATTTTCCTAAGTTTTTCGGTTTATTTCTCGTATCGGGTTGTATATCTCGGTTTTGTCAACTCGTACAGGTCATTGTACATCCACATGGTCTTACAGAAGTGTCAATTTCCCTTTTTTAGGAGAATTGCGAGTTTTGGCTCATTAATGCCCAAAATTTCATTATTTCCGTATGTCTTAAGGATACGTGTCGTATCCTGGGACTTTTCTCCCTTTTCTTCAAGCCAGATCAGTTTTTTATATATCCAAGTGTTTCTGTGTCAATTCAGATCATTCATCAATGCATGTTAGATATTAGTGGATGGTTTATTCCTTTCCTTTGTCAACTTTCATCAAAAGGAGATTGTTGACACCTCCCAAACGGGGCATCGCCATACAGATTGATCATGCTTGTTTGTTTCCACTTTATAGACCAAGATCGTGGATATTCCCATGGCTAGAAATATCTCCACACGATAGCGGTCATCATCAAAATAGAGTCGCCACCTAGTTTATAAAAACTAAGAAAAACAGATTGAGATTCTGGGTACGGGAGCCAAAAGTATGATAAGGGGAAAGTGTTAGGCACCCCTCTTCACCCAGTCGTGAGACTAGCCCATAATCGTTCAACATAAGACTGATATCTGCTTTATTTAATTCCATACAAATAAACCGGTTATTTAAGCCTTTAAACAGATAATAAGGTGAACCAGGACGAGTAAGTAAACCACATGCATCAGAATAAACAAAACGGAAAACTGTTCCAGCAAATGGATTCCACGGCCGGTGAATAGATTTCACGGCCGTGGGATCCCGATGGATTGATGTACCGGCCGCGGGAACGAAGTCCCAGCCAGTGTTCTTCCTCACACCAGAATACGAACAGTTAATAGAAAGAACTAATTAAAAGCAAGAGACGGAAATTAAATCAAACCATGGGCCCCTGGGCCTCACCACCTTGATCCCTCAGAGATTGATTGCTTGGATTGCGATTGATTGTAGATAATAGTGGTTGATTGTGGTGGTCAACTTCACAAAACCCTAGAACAAATTGAGTTCTTTGGGGGGTTTTTACTCTTGGACCCGGCTACTCACGGGAGGTTAGGGCTTTTGTAGAGGATTGATAGGAGATGATTTCTGTAGAGTTTGGGGGCAGATTATAGAGTGGAGAGATGTGTCTTTCGGAACTCTAGAGGACCCCTATTTATAAGGTTTCGAATGGCCGATCAAACGGACGAGATTAACCTAATTGATATGGAAGTTTAGGGCTTCAAGACCTCTATGGTAAGTGTATTCGTAGCCCCGAAGTATTGGTTCGTGGTTGCTAGAGTTCGGGCGAACGGATCGAAAAGCTGTTGAACATTTCAGAATCTGGAAGACAACGATCTGCTGGCCGCCAAATGGATGTCTCGGCCGCTCAATGGATTTCGCGGCCGTGAAAAGGATTTTCTAGCAAAAGACCAAACTTCGTGGGCTCGCTCCGGACACTCCTGAACTCGGTTTTGCGTGTTCTTTGGACCGTTGGAATGTTCGTTAAGTATACTTTCTAACCCAAGTGGTTTGGATCAAATATATTTAGTACATCAAAAGATATGATGATTTTACCATTAGTGGGTCAAAAAATGGATTGTTTTGGTAAAATTCTCGTATCTCCCTCGTTTCAAATTGGTTTAAGACTTATTATATATCAATTAAGAGGGTTTTGAAATTACTATAAGACGGTGGAATCCAACCACAAAAATAAGGAAGTTTAGTTTATGAAAAATGGGCTGAAAGCAGACTTAATTGAAGATCGATGATGCTACCAAGGCTAAAACACGTGTTAACACATTTCTATCCACTCTAAGTGTTGCTTGGCACTCCTATCACCTATTCCAAAGTGTTCCTTAATTCCTTAAGAGTTCCACAAAGTTCCTAAGGCTTTCATGAAGTCAACCACAACAACCACATATCCTATTCATCATCGGGATGGTCCCCAAGGTGGGAATTTGAAATAATCGTTAGGCCAAATTGGGGTGTCTACAGATGCCCCTCTTTGATTGAACTTGGATAGATATTGAGGCGTATTCAAGTAAAAGTCAAAGCCATAAAGCTACCCAAATTTGGCGAAACAACTATCTCAAGAGTTTCGAAAACATTTTGTGTATGGTTGAGCCGGGTGGCAGCCTACGTATTCCATAGGGGAAATTCAGACCAATCATAGTTCGGGGCAACCAAAAACAAAAGCGCAGAGCTTTATAGGAGAAATTTGCCATCGGCCCATACCAAGCCTTCGAGCGATGTACCTAAGCTATGCCAGGATTTTGGCGGATAGTAGTTGAAGGAGCGCCGAGTTGCCAGGGAAATTCTTGCGGAGAGCATCTTTAGTATTTTGGGGTAGATCAATACACAGCGGGTGAGTCGTTTTCTTTTCGTGATCATCCTTATTTTGACTGAGGAGGGCTCGGTAGAGTAGCCTATCCTTGCAAACGAGCTTGATGGAAACGATGTAATTGGGTGGAATCTAACTATCTTCTGAAGACAATCGGACGCCGATTTTGAGATGGGGGGCACAAGGCCAGTAACTGGAGCACGGAGTGTTTGGATGGGAGAACCGAGGCATAGAACCGGTTGCAATCATGAGGCAAGAGCCTGAGGAGTCGGAGCTTGCAGCTTGACGTGATGAACCGAGGTGTAGAGCCGGTATCAATCATAAGGCAAGGGCCTGAGGAGTCGGAGCTTGGAGCTTGAAGTGATAGAACTGAGGCGTAAAGCCGGTTGTAACCTGTTTCAAATGCAAACACAGGGTATATTTGATAGCAAAATGCACTCAACTAGTGAATCCTATGAGTGTAGCACCAGGTTTCATTCAAGGGAATGTTCAGGCAAAATAAGTCTAGTGACTCACAAACATCATCATAATGCATCAAGAGATATAACGCCATGAGGTGTACAAAACGAGAGACGTAATTTTGACATATGTGCACTCTATTTGGAATTTAGAATGTAACTCATTATGCTTCGAATCATTGGACATGTGATTATCTTATGTCAAGTGACATGCAACAAAGACATCAACCATTGCAAGCTATATTATTCAAGACACAACGGTGTAAGAGGCATGTGCACATTATTTGGTTAATAGAATGCTTAGAGTAAAATAGGTCATACCACAATAAATGATGCCAAGGGGCAAAATATGTCAAGAGACATAGTATACCAGAATACCCCATCATTTAGGGGCCAAGAGGTGCATGTCGCGAGACATAACATATCAAGAGATGCAAGGCCATGAGACATGTAGGTCAAGAAACTTAGGCGTCAAGGGACACAACACCGAGAGGTGTATAAGTCAAGAGACCTAATACATCGAGAGATGCAATGCTAAGAGGAATAGTGGTCGAGAGACCTAATACATCGAGAGATGCAATGCCAAGAGGCATAGTGGTCGAGAGACCCAATACATCGAGAGATGCAAATGCCAAGAGGCATAGTGATTGAGAAACCTAATGTATCAAGAGATAGCACCTATTTTTTTTCTTTTCAAAGTCAAAAGGTGTCACATTAACAGATAATCAAACACATTCATAATGCAAGCAACATGTAGTAGTGAAGGCAAAAATCAAATATTAGATCAAGAGACCAATGCAAGACCAAATAATCACAACAACCACAAAGACATGAAAGCGAATCAAACGCGCGGGCCAAAGAGGCCCAGGGAAATGTCTAGATAAGACTAAACAGTGAGGTGCTCATGTAGACAAATCAACTGTGCGGGCCAAGAGGCCAATGCAACTGCCTAAACTACACATCAAGCAACCATGTGATTGTGGTGATATGCAAACAAGTGTTTTGGGACATCTCAACTTTCGCGTACTCAAGCTAGTACTTCGCCTACACCATAAGATGGCAACAAACTCTATACTAGCCAAATGGCTACGACAAAGAAGACGATGAGATCCAAGAGACTTGAAAGATTACAACACTCTAGCAACGCTGCTAACACACTGTATGGCCAAGGGACCTTCTAGCTACACTCCTTATGAAATGGGAAACCCATGTTATCTCCGTGAAAATTTGCAAATAAGTAATTGTGCTTGTATTGCTGTGTCAAAAATGCTTATGATAAAATCAATTTTGAAAATTTTTCCTTGAGGATTTCAAAACCACATCATTTTACCTACATGATTCACATTCAAACCACTCAGTCGTCAAGAGACGCAAAACTATTCCACGAACACATGACCCTAGCGAGTTTACTGCTTTAGGGTGAATTGACTACTTTGAGTTGGATTGATAAGTGACCACTGCGCGCCTCATGGGAGGTTGCGCGCTTCTAAAAAGGGGGATGCAGTTGTGCCCCTTTGCTTCATACCGCTTTTCCTTGTCCATACCTTCCACATTGGTTATGCCCCTAGTATCTAGGATCTTGTTGCTAAGTTGCGTTCTTCAATCCGAGAGGACTTTATTATGGACCATATTGTAGGTTAGGGTGTTGGCTTAAGAAAGGAAGGGATATAACGGCTCAAACCAACTTTCTACTCATGCTTGGGTTCCAAAAGCTAGCAGCCATCTAATCGTTCTGTTTTGTATGAGAGGGAGATGTTTCTTCAAAATGCCCCCTATTTTTGGATTGGAAGGGATGATGTTTTTCTTCTTTCAAAACCCCCTTGTGTGACGGGATGTTTACTTTCCGTTTTGTAGTCATCTCTCATTGCATTCTTATCTACCCCAGTGTGGGATCTGGCTGTCTAGCAGGCTTTATTTGAAAGAAACTATTCAGAGGCTCAATGTGGCTAGCAAGGGATAAGTGTTTGGATAGAGAAATGATGGCTTTTCTTCATTTTGAATCATGTGACAGAGCAACTAGAATCCTCACCAAGAGATTAAGAGGCTTTGATGTTTTACCAAGTGGTTCTTCAAAATCGAGGACAAGTCTTGAGACTCAAAGTGGGTGCATGGAGACATGGCTAAATTTTCATTTTGTTTTTATGCTCTAACTTTTGCCTAGACCGCCCTTGAGGGTTTTCAATCTAGCGAGCTCATTTTTTTCCCTTCTATCAATAACATTTTCTCCTATGAGCGGCTCCATGAGAGCACACAAATATTTTCAACTCCCCCTCAACTCAACATGAATGACATGGGTCATAACTCAATCTTTGCATTTGACAACTCGAATGATTTATGATGTGTTTCAAGCGATATCATGAGATTACTTTGAAATCCTTGAGTATTGTTTTCAACACTTAATGTTATCATGAGTATTCTTTGGCAGCAAATTAGCACAAGAGAAAACATTTTAAAAAATGTGGCCGACCCTAAGGTGCCTACGTATCTCTAAAGAGAATCAGGTTATTCGTAGTTCAGGTTTAAGGAGATTCATATTCCGGGAGAGATTCACATTTCATGTTGAGTGCAAAGAGTTGATCCAAAACCATGATGAACAAAATGACTTTAATTTCAAGAGAAAATAAACTCAAGACTCAAATTCCTAAAGGAGAACAAACTCGAGACTCAAACCCTAAAAAGAAGCAAATAAGGGCCAAAAGAAAGGCCTAAACAAAACTGACTCAAAACACATGACAGAATTTTGCCGCCGCTTCTCAATCATCCAGCTTGGTTGGATCAACTATCCCTTGATTGATGAGATCCTGGACTGCATTCTTGAGAGCCCCACATTGTTCAATGGAATGACCAGTCACTTGGTGATACTTGCAATACTCTCCACCCTTCTGTGCAAGATTACTAGGAAATTTTGGTTGCAATGGTTTCAGATCGCCTATTTCTTCTAAGATGTGGAACACATTTTCTAACTTCATTCCAAGAGGAACAAATTCCCTCTTACGCTTGTGATGGGATCTCACCATATTAATACCACTATCAGTGTTTGTATTTGTGCTTGTCTCTACCTTGTGGCTGACTTCTCCATTGTCGAGTAATCCTTGATTAAGGCCGTCTTCAACTTGCAATCCAGTAGCATAGAGGCACTTAAAAGTAGAAATTGCTTGGGAATACACGTGCCTCAGGAACTGTCACTACAACAAAAATCACATTTTATAGCGTGCGAAAAACGCTATTGAATGTCATAGATAGCGTTCTGAAGAACGCTGTATTAGGCGATGCTATTAAAAGTCAAGACTTTTAATAGCGTTCTTTGCATGCTATGTTATGAAACCTTTTTATAGCGTTCTTTGACTGCTGTCTTTGATAAACTTTTAATAGCATTCTTTGCCCGCTATCGAAAGTCCAAAACTTTTTATAGCATCGGCTAATACAACGTTCTTCAAAACGCTATCTTATACTTTCCATAACGTTCTTTGCCTGCTATTATATACAACTTTTTACAGCATGCAAGGAACGCTATTGAAAGTAAACAATAGCATTTGATGAACGCTATATTAGCCAATTTTTTGTATTTTTTTTTTAAAATTCCATAAATACCAATATACTAGCATTTTAAATAGGTAATTTCATTTAAGAAACAAAAATGATTGATTTCATTCTAACACCAACTATAACCAAACGTCAATGTACAATAAACAATTCAACCATTGAATAAAGATTCATTACATTAACTTCGAAAACAATTTTCCAACACAAACTACATAAAAGAGTCTGACTAATTAGACTCATTGAAAAAAAAAACTAATGTAATTCTTCTTTCTTGAAAATATAATCATGTACTAGGCCAAGAATCTCATTCCGTAGATTTTCTTTACTTGAAGATCACTTCTTTGCTGAGGTTATAGCCTTTCTGCTCCCAAAGCTAACCACAAACCTGTAAGTGTAAAACTGTTAAAAGGAACACAACATATTAGAAACACGACTAACTACAAAACCAAATGCTATATTCTATATTACAAAACCAAACTACTAACATGCCCTTCAAATGGTTCAAGACTTGGAGATCAAAAAGTTTTGCAAAAGTATCTAAACAGAGAGAAATACCAGCCTTAATCATGAAAATCTGCTCTTCAAAAAGACATGCAAACATAACTGCTTGAGATCGTAGACATATCTCTGGTAATTATGCAAAAGACAGCAAATCGGACAAATCACCAACATGGTTTACAACTAGACTAGAAAAAACTAAAGTTTTACATCAATCTAGTGGTTAAACAGCCCCAAGTTGCTACCAGCTGAAGAACGACACCAAATGGGGCTGAAAGTAACATGGAACAAAGACCAAAAAATGAACTTAATGAACACACTTTTTTAGGAGTAAACCATGACAAAATGGAGCAAAGTAGACTGAAAAAGTAAATCCTAGTCTCCTACACATATCAGATGGAGGCACATTTAGAACCAAAAATAACATAACAGGTGGAGGCACACTTAGAACCAAAACCATTCTAAAATGTGGACACAACATCAACAAACTACGTAGTATACTTGATAGTACACAGCAAAACCATTCCATAATGACACCCCCCCCCCAACAAACATCACAGTTGGTACCCGCAATGGTAGAAAATATAGACACAGCAGCAACAACAATTCATCATCAGCAAACAATGTCAATATCCAGACAAAATTTCTCCAATGTCATATATGAAAAACAAGATATGGAAAAATCAAGCGAAATACAAAAATCAATCTCTAGAAGATGCACCTTAGGGTTGAAAGGTTACCTTCTGTGGAAAAGATGGACACAACAGCAGCCGCAAAACAGCATATCACATGGAGGCACACTTGGAACTAGAAACAACATATCAGGTCGAGGCACACTTAGATCCAAAACCATTTCGAAATATGGACACAAAGTCAAGAAACAAGTTCCTAGATGGATATTTATTCAATGGTTGGCCATCCTAGGTAGACCACCAACTAAAGACAGATTGGCAACTTGGGGATCATACAGAAGCTGTGTTGCATGGCAAAGGGTATGGAAACCCACGGCCATTTTAATTTATTACTTTCCAATGCAAGAGCATCCTCTAGCTGCAAACAAGGTATCTAATTTATTACTTTCCAATGCAATTTTATCTGGTTTTTGAGAACCTTCCCTGTCCCATGTGGTGCAGCTCTCAAGGGTGCTCATAGCTATTTCTGTTTCTATCTGATTTTGAGCAGATGGGCCACCTTGTTTGGTACAGCTTTTGGAAATTAGCTTATGACCCAAAAATGACAACTAATCTGGGAACATTTTGATTATTTGAAGTAGCGGGTGAGATGCTTTCAGCTTCCACTTGCAGATAATTAACTTTTTGGTTAAACACATTGAACCAAAGAAAGGATTATATCTCGGTTATGCATTCCAAAGTCTTAATCTTTTGTTCTTTTCGACTTCTTGGTTTAATGCACTCTCTAATCTTAAGAACATCAAGTTCACTTGATTTGGTTCAAGAGAAAATGAAAAGTGACTCACGTACGCCATAGCATAGCTGCAGCAATCTCCCACTGATTCCCTATTCCCTATTATGGAAAGAGAATCAGGGATGGAAAATGAACTAAACCATCATAGATTAGCAAAATTTTCAGATGAAGAAAACACAAGTAAATACCCAGACCATTTCGGCCTTTCGTGGTTGGATTAAGTGACTAATAACCTCTATCAACAGCGACTACTAGATGTGCACCTGATCTTGTACGAGTACTGCTGTTGCGAGACAGTCACCTGTAAGCATGGCAGTTCGTACGCCCAATAATTTTAGTTCTTCGATTCCCTCCTTGGCCCCTGACAGACAAGCATCTGATAGGTTTGAATACTCCTGCAACAGATGGTCCACAGTATATGAATCCACTTGTCTTTCCTCCCAACAAAGAACAACCAAAAGCAAAAGCAAGAGGCAAGATACCGAAAAGAAAATAACATAATTGAATCTCAAAGCTAAAGTTCAATATAGAACAAGTGCAATAAATGGATTAACTACCTGCAAAAGAACAAACAGGAGATACAAGTCATTGTGGCTGATTTAGATATTAATGACAAAAGAAACCAGATTCATTGCCCAACATCACAAGGACAGGTAATGGGCATAACAGGGGGCCTAATCCGGGTGAAAATGAAGTATATATGTTAGTATATCAACTATTTGTGTAAAGACTTTGGCAGGAGTTGCTAGCAGCAAGAAAACCACAATACATTCACAAGGCATTGAAATTTAACTTCAAATAGAGAAATGGGAACACCAAAACTAAGATACAGCCTACCGTAGTCCACACAGCAGTTTTGGTTGCAACCAGATCCTCGGGCAGGTTAAGAGTGAACTGTTGATTCTCCAAACATCAAGTATCCCATCACAGCAACAGTGTTACCATTACAGGACACCTAACTAGCCTCTGTTACACAAGCATATGCAACAACGAGCAATGCTACATGCAGAGAAGTGCCATAGATCCGAACCCAGATGTGTCTGGAACCGTCCAATGCACAAGGCCCCTCATGAAACGTCCACGTGTATCGTACGGTTTTGGACACATATGTGTCCAGATTTGTGCGCGCACAAACTAAACCCAACAAGAATCAAGAAGAAAATGTCATCGTAAGTTCAATAATTAGTAGGCCTAACAGATGCTTCCATACTTTTTGATACTACGTGAAACTTGTCAAACTTAATTTCATGACCCTTTTTGTTAAACTTCCATGTGCCTTCAGATGAGAATACATGACAAAGATTATGTATGTTAAGATCGTAAACTTCATCTTCTATTCCTATGTGAATTGTGCTTAATGTAATATTGTAATGGAACAAGGATTTCCAAGAAAATGCTCCTATAGTCGCATTGTCCAAACAGTGTTTTACACATCCACACATATATAGTGACTTCCATATGGTAAGACTTTAGAAAGAAAAGAATGTCTACAAGCTAATTTCTACATCATGGAGGCATATCAATCTGGTAGCACGTTTGGGTATCCTATAGTCGCATTGTCCAAACTGGAAAAGTCTTTCCTTTGGAAGAACAATCATCCTTCAAGTCGAGATTCAGATGGATAGTACACAGCATCCTCCCATGCTCAACAAGATCCTCTAGTGTAGCACAACATCCTACCTCTTATTTCTAGTTCATTTCTTGTTTTGGCAACAAAAAAACCTACTGATTGTATGTTCTAAATCAATTGGGCCATCTTCTTATGCAACTTGAGTTATCTCTGTGGCATTTCCTCTCAGGAATTAAATCAAACAAGTGGTAGGATGAAAGAATTGTACTCTCTAAAGAGTTATCTCTGTGGCCAATAATGAGAAAGGATGTAATTGCACTTGCCCAGAACAAGCAAACACAAATAATCTCACAAACCATGAACTGTGAAAGAATATCACAACGTGAAGATTGAATATAGCTATAAAAAGTAGGGACATGTGCATCAAGAAATTTGAGCTCAACAAGTAAAGATTGCATGTGGAGACAAAAAATTATGGAAATCAAAAAATTGCCCGTTACCTGTGGAGAAGAAGATTTGAGATGGAAATAGCTTGGGGGCAAGGGGAGTGTCCCCATGACGCACGGAAAAAATATTTTTGATCTCCTATTTCTTGAGCTCGTTATCCGAATGAGTCAGTCAACCTAAAAGCCCCAATATATTATCCAAATGAAAACCCATACCTCGACAAATGTAAATCCAAATCCTACAAGTGCAAAATCAATGTAAATCCTGAACTGATTATAAAATTCTAATGGTTTTCGATTAAAACCCTACCTTTGTATTTGGGAAAGAATTAAGGAAAAAAAATCAAATCAAACCCGGTGAAGACTCTCCGAACAACGACCCCTTTGCTTCAATCGGTGGAAAAGGTCTAAATATATCATTGATTGTTCTCCAACTGCAGAATGGGAGGGCAGAAATACGACAAAGTCGAGCGATTGGTACGAAAACAGACGTTAATAATCAGAAATTAAGAGAACAGAAGAACAAGGAACTAAGTAACTAACCTGCAACTTATGATTAAAACCCTAGAATAGCAGCCAACACCAGCTCGCCCGGCTTGAGATATCTCGGTCTAGTTCGTATAGTGAGTTTGGGAGATCTGGATTCTGGCGCCCGTGTGAAAAAATCGAGTGAAAAGTTTGAAAGGGTGTGCCCCCTCTTATTTAGGCTGAACGCTATAGATGGTTTAATGGAACGCTATCTTTTGCCTTCCGTGTATTTCCTTTGTTTTAAACGCTATTATTGCTTCTCTTTTATAGCATTAGTAAAAGAATGCTGTTGTATTATGCTATTAAAGGTCATATATGTTGTAGTGTGTGGCTGTAAATTTCTTACCACCATTCTGATTTGGTCTTCTTCTAAGGGAAGAGTTTTCATCTATTCGGCTTTCTTTCTCCACCTAGTAAGAAAATTGGCAAAACTCTCATTTGGCTTTTGTTTGAACATCTCCAAATCTCGAGTGGTTACCTCAATCTGGATATTGTAGGCATATTGATTGATGAAAGCATTGGCAATTTCTTGCCACCCGTTGTACTTTGTGAAGTCCAGAGTGAGAAACCAGTCGAGAGCACTGCCTGTGAGAGTCCTTTGAAAAAGTTGGGCAATGAGTTCATCATTCAAGCCCATGGGTTTCAGGGTGTTGATGATATGGCGGACATGGCTGGTGGGATTGCCGATGCCATTGAACTTCTCAATATCGGGCATCTTGAACTTCTCTGGCAGTTTGGCATTTGGGAAAAGGCAGAGTCTATCAAAATCAAGGATTTGATCTCCTTTTGAGCGAGCCAAGGCAGCTTTGATGTCCTTGACTTGTTGGGCAAGCTCATGGTTTTCCATTATGATCACAGCGCTATCAACTTCTGGAGGAAAGGGCTTCTGAGAGATTGCCGGCCACAACTGTCACAGCTAAGTCCAAAAGCAAATCTAAAAGAAGCAAAAGCTCAATTACGTTTATGTTGAGACATCCCAAATCAAGTGATTGTGCAGTGCACCAACGCCTATTGCCCCCCCTAGAATGCAAGTTGTCCCTAATATGATGACCCATTTACTATACATGCAACCAAGTGGTTGAACAACGTACTAGTACTATGAAGTGATGTGATTAGGTAGTAATGCAATACAGCAAGCAATCATGCGACAATTATACAATCAAGTGATCATATATACAATGTACCATGTAAGATAAAAGATTGATGAAACCCCCACATTTTCTTTTTTCTTTTTAAGATCCTAGGAAAAAACAAAGAAAGAAACAAATATATGAAAACCTAAAGAATAAGGAAAGATTTGTCTTTTCTTTTCTTTTGAAAAGATCATAGCAAAGATTGAAAGAGAAAGAAATAAAAAGAAAGATTCTTTTTTTTTTTGTTGTTGAAAGAATCCTAGCAAGAAAGAAAGAAATAAAACCTAGAGAAAAAAGAAGACTTTTGTTTTTTTTCGAAACTCCTAACAGTATAAGACTATGACAACCTTTCACAAGTCAAAACTTATCTCGAAGAGAGACAGAGTTATGCAAGGACTATTCTTTATCTCAAGAGAGATATATAGACTTCATCACAAACTCTTGATAAAATAAGCATGAATTCATCTTCTACAGCAATTAAAACTCTAGAGAGTAATAATCATTGAATCAAACAAGAGTTTCGGATATAATGCAACACATAGTCCTAACCTGCTTAGGATTTCCTGTCCTAGTTTGGAAAGAGTTCTATGGCTTTCTACAATATGCAAGGTTTCAGGTAGTCTCAAAGGGTGCTCCGTTAGGAATTTGCTGGAACCCCTAACATAGCCCGTGACATGCCGGGATATTATGTGAACTCAACGTGGGTTGCCTGCTCGATGCACATGAAAAAGAATTAAATAAAGCAAATATTAATTCCATGTTGAACTTTCTGGTTATGGCTCTCAAATCCCCAGCAGAGTCGCCAAAAACTGTAGACACCTCCCAAAAGGGGCATCGCCATACAGATTGATCACGCTTGTTTGTTTCCACTTTATAGACCAATATCGTGGATATTCCCATGGCTAGAAATATCTCCACACGATAGCGGTCATCATCAAAATAGAGTCGCCACCTAGTTTATAAAAACTAAGAAAAACAGATCGAGATTCTGGGTACGGGAGCCAAAAGTATGATAAGGGGAAGGTGTTAGGCACCCCTCTTCACCCAGTCGTGAGACTGGCCCATAATCGTTCAATATAAGACCGATATCTGCTTTATTTAATTCCATACAAAGAAACCGGTTATTTAAGCCTTTAAACAGATAATAAGGTGAACCAGGACGAGTAAGTAAACCACATGCATCAGAATAAACAAAATGGAAAACTGTTCCAGCAAATGGATTCCACGGCCAATGAATAGATTTCAAGGCTGTGGGATCTCGATGGATTGATGTACCGGCCGCGGGAACGAAGTCTCAGCCGGTGTTCTTCCTCACACCAGAATACGAACAGTTAATAGAAAGAACTAATTAAAAGCAAGAGACGGAAATTAAATCAAACCATGGGCCCCTGGGCCTCACCACCTTGATCCCTCAGAGATTGATTACTTGGATTGCGATTGATTGTAGATAATAGTGGTTGATTGTGGTGGTCAACTTCACAAAACCCTAGAACAAAGTGAGTTCTTTGGGGGTTTTTACTCTTGGACGCGGCTACTCACGGGAGGTTAGGGCTTTTGTAGAGGATTGATAGGAATGATTTCTGTAGAGTTTGGGGCGGATTATAGAGTGGAGAGATGTGTCTTTCGGAACTCTAGAGGACCCCTATTTATAAGGTTTCGAATGGCCGATCAAACAGACGAGATTTATCCAATTGATATGGAAGTTAGGGCTTCAAGACCTCTATGGTAAGTGTATTCGTAGCCCCGAAGTAATGGTTCGTGGCTGCTAGAATTTGGGCGAACAGATCGAAAAGCTGTTGAACATTTCAGAATCTGGAAAACAACGATCTGCTGGCCGCCAAATGGATGTCTCGGCTGCTCAATGGATTTCGCGGCCGTGAAAAGGATTTTCTAGCAAAAGACCAAACTTCGTGGGCTCGCTCCGGACACTCCTGAACTCGGTTTTCCATGTTCTTTGGACCGTTGGAAAGCTTGTGAAGTCTACTTTCTAACCCAAGTCGTTTGGATCAAATATATTTGGTACATCAAAAGATATAACGATTTTACCCTTAGTGGGTCAGAAAATGGATTGTTTTGGTAAAATTCTCGTATCTCCCTCGTTTCAAATTGGTTTAAGGCTTATTATATATCAATAAAGAGGGTTTTGAAAGTACTATAAGACGGTGGAATCCAACCACAAAAATAAGGAAGTTTAGTTTATGAAAAATGGGCTGAAAGCAGACTTAATTGAAGATCGACGATGCTACCAAGGCTAAAACACGTGTTAACACATTTCTATCCACTCTAAGTGTCGCTTGGCACTCCTATCACCTATTCCAGAGTGTTCCTCAATCCCTTAAGAGTTCCACAAAGTTCCTAAGGCTTTCATGTAGTCAACCACAACAACCACATATCCTATTCATCATCGGGATGGTCCCCAATGTGGGACTTTGAAATAATTGTTAGGCCAAATTGGGGTGTCTACAAAGATTAATAAACGAAAAATGCAGTTTTTATACCATCCCCGAGCAAAACAGTGTATCCAAAGCAAAAGGCAAGAATGTACATAGCGGCACAGCCGCCCGAGTAAAACTATCATGTACGGGGCACATTTGCCCAAAAGAGTCAAGAGGGCACGAAGGCCCCCATCCCAAAATCAAAGTATCAAGTATCATCAAAGCAGGTATCAAGGCAGTAACGTACTCGAGGCTCAGTGATAGCCCTCAGTCCTCAAAATCCTCAGCCTCGTCGTCATCCTCCTCGCTCTCATCCAACTCTCTCGGATCGATCCGGAACTTAGGGTTGTTGGCAGAGTCAGAGCCGCTGCTGAAGGACGACTGCTCCTCTTCCTCTTCCTCCTCTTGCCTTCTTTTCTTTTGAGTTGGCCCTTCAGCTGGCCTCTTCTGCACTGGCCTCTTCCTCAGCTCCCTGCGGAACTGTGGCTCGTCGCTAGCTGAGATGATCTCTACTCCTCTGGCCTTTCGGCGTGTAGCGCTTGTTTGTCTCGGAATTGCGGCCGGAGTGGTAGAGGTGCTTGTAGCCTTCTTCTTTTGAGAAATCGGCCGCACGCTCTTGCGCCTAGGAGCTGCCCTAGCTTGTCCCTGCATTGTCGATTCATTCAATCATTTTAGTATATGTATTGTGCATATTGTGTATATATCAAATGCTGAAAACAAGTATCAAGAGCAGGTCTGTCGAGCATACATTGTATCAGAAGCAGGTTTATCTAAGTATCGAGTGCGGAATGGAACAAGTTTATGGGGTTTATACCTGAGGCTGTATAGAAGGAGCCGGAGCCGCCGGTGGGTAGTGCAGCTGCAAAGGGGTACCAGTTTATATCTTGTGGAATTCCTTCTCCATTGCCAACATCAAGCGAACGGCCTCTCGCGCCCGTTCGACTGGCACCTATGTTCATTTTGGAAACAAAGTCAGAAGCAGTTCAGATGCAATTCAAATGTGGTAAGGAAATGAACAAAACTTAAAGTACATCATACCGATCCTGTGATCTGTGCCGGCTCCGTCCTAGCTGGCTCAAACTGAACCGTGGCAGCCTCTCCCTGTGCGTCCCGCACTGGCAGTGTCCACGAAAGCCGAGGAAGTCCGGTCGCTGCAGCATAGCCACTCCTCTCCCGTGGGCGAGTTGTCTGGCCCCTCTGGCCCCGTCTCTCCTCACCAATCTCCAGAGCCTCGCTCTCCACTGCTAAGTGCTCCATTACCCCAAGTGGTCCCGCCAAGTATTGCCTCCGGTAGACGGCATAGTTGCACTCAGGCCTCAAAAAGGCAGTAAGGTCCTCCGAAACAGTGAAGCGCTGCAGCTCAGCAAGTGTGTACCGGCCAGTGTGCGAAGCGCGAGGCGGAAGTGGCCCAGGGACTACAAACCCAGACGAGCCAAGCGACTGTCGTGTCACTCGGTTGCCCAAGTACCACTGCCACCCAAAAGCCGACTCCAGCAGCACTCGGCTCGCTGTCACCACTCTGCTCCTTGCCAGGTACTCGGGCACGAGTTCTGCATTGCTCCACGAATCCCACTCCACCTGCAGCACATTCAAATAGCCAAACAAAGGTTATCAGCGACAGCATTAAAGCATTTCAAAGCATGATTTACCAATGGAACTAGTCCTCACCTGTGAGCCCGACAGCTCGTCGAGGTAAGCTCTGAAGGCCAGGAGGCTCCCCTTTGACTTCTTCTTACCTCTGTGCAGCGGCCCCCATATCATAGCACGAGGGAGAGTCCTCAGGTCCAGGCATTTGTTCTCCGGAGGGTACATCTTCAGCACCTCGTAAGCCCACAGCTACAAGAATGTCAATCAGTCAAAGCATCAGAATACAGCATGTACAACTCAAAGGAAAAGTGCGAGTATGGAATGAAATCAAGCTAAAGGTTTTGCTTCTTACCTCCCACATTCTCCAGTAGCCAACGGTCGCCTTCTTCCCTTGTGAAAACTCTCCCATGAACCCATAGCACGCTCCTAAAGCTACGGAGGGCTGGCAAGCATACTACCAATCAAGTCAAGTTGTTAGGCATACTATCGGTCGAACAACCAGAGAATCCTACCAGTCGAGTTTCGAACTACCATGCAGTAGAATCAAGTTAATTAGTAGTGGTTTTCGTCAAGCTTCAGGCATTCTACCAGTCGATTCAAGTTCTAAAGCTACATCATCTGTCGAAGCATCCTACAGTCGTTTCAAGGCACACTATTCAGTCGAATCAAGTAATCATGGCATTTTACTAGTCGGATTCAAGTTCTAAAGTGACGCTATCAATCTAGGAAGTCTACGGTCGATTCAAGTCCACTATGGGTAATCTCTATCAAGGTCTGAGCATCCTATCAGTCGAGTTCAGTTATCAAAGGAATCCCCTCAATCAAATTCAAGTTACTAGGTATTCTATCAGTCGATCTCAATCATTTTTACTCATCGATCAGCTATTATCAGGCATTCTATCAGTCGAATCAAGTTATACCAGGCATTTTATCAATCGAATCAAATTCTATAGTCAGGTTCAATTTCAAGTCACATACGTTGCAGGCTATACGGTACAATTTTGAATACACGCGGATACAACAGTACAAAATGAAAGCTGAAGCAAGTTCAAAGGTATACCTATGCCAAAGTCACGGACAGGTGTCTCTCAGGGTCTGTAGACACCCCAATTTGGCCTAACGATTATTTCAAGTCCCACCTTGGGGACCATCCCGATGATGATATGGATACAGTGATTGCTGATTGACTTCCTGTGAACCCTAGGACTTTCAGTAAGAACTTTTAGCCACTTAGAGGACCCAATCCAGAGCCAAATAGCCTTTCAAACAGAAACACAGCATCTTAAGAGAATCCTCTGTCGGCCGTGACACTGATCACATGGCCTCAACATCAATTCTTCACCCGTGAAGCCTGTTGCTTGAAAATCTCCCTGAGAGATCGTTTAGCCGGTCGCCCGATCTATCCCTCGGCCGCAATATCATTCCTTCGGCCGCCAGATCGTCTATTTTTCAGATTCTAGAACGTTCTGTCAATCGTTTGATCCGTTCACAAAACCCTAGCAGCCTTTTTCCGATGCATTCGGGCTACGTTTAGGGATTTCTTTAAAGAGTTTGTATCATTCTATAACTCTAATTCCAATCGTGTGTTTTGATTGGTTGAGTTGTGTCATCCCTATGCCTATATAAAGGGGCCTTCGGCTCTGAAATTAAACACACAATTCACTCTCTTCAGCCACGAAACTCTGCCAATATACACTCTCATATCCCCTCTACAAAAGCCCTAACCTTTCGAAGGCAGCCGCTAATCCGACGATCAAACCCCGAAGTTCAAACCCTAACCCAAGGGTTTCAAGAAGCAATCAGTCAATCACCCTCAATCCGAAGCAATCAAGCTACTGAGGGATCAAGGTGGTGAGGCCCAGGGGCCTCTAGTTTGATTTATTTTCTGGTCATACCCTTAATTGTAACGTTTTGATTATCTGTTAACTGTTTAGTCTGGTGTGAGGAAGAACATCGGCCGGGGCTTCAATCCCTCGGCCTGTACATTGAACCAGGAGGATTCCTCGGCCGTGAAATCCATTCACCGGCCGCGGAATCCACCCTCTGGAACAGAGCTGTTTTATTCTGCTTTTCTGATGCATGCTTTCAATTACGGTCTCGGCTCACCATTAACTGCTTAAAGGCTAAATAAACAGACTACGTGTTAGAATTGAATAAAGCATGCGCTAATCTTATGTCGAACGATTATGGGCCAGTCTCACGACTAGGCAGAGAGGGGTGCCTAACACCTTTCCCTCATTGTACCTTTGGCCCCCGTGCCTAGAATCTCTATCTATTTTTCCTAGTTTTTATAAACTAGGTGGCGACTCTATTTTGATGATAACCGCCATCGTGTGGTGATGTTCCTAGCCATGGGAATATCCACAATCTTGGTTTACGAAGCAAACAACCAAACAAACAGCAACGACCAATCTGTATGGCGATGCCCCGCTTCAGGGAGGTGCCTATAGTTTTTGGCGACTCTGTTGGGGATTAGAGAGCCATAACCAGAAAGTTCGACATAGGACTAACACATGTTTTATTTAATTCATTTATCATATGCATCGAGCGAGCAACCTCGTTGAGTTCACCTAATACCCCGGCATGTCACGGGCTATGTTAGGGGTTCCAACAAACTCCACAGTCACTTGTACCTATTGGTATATCAAAAAGGGGACCATCCGATCACTGCCTATGATGGGCTGGTGAGAAGACTGGTGCCCTTTGACAACGGAGCACCCTTGAGACCACCCAAACCTTACATGTGCTTGAAAGCCATAGAGCCTAACAAAATAAGATAGGATCCCGCAGGTTATGAATCTACTTGCATCTTTTCTAGAAGTTCTTCCTCACACCTTGTATATGTTGTTGTAACATTGCTTTCTGTGCAGAAGGGTTGGAGCTTGAACTAAGAGCCCTAACTCTAAGTCTTTATAGTTGAGCATTGAGGCATAGCATTACCTGCAAGGTATGTTCTTTTAGTTGAAAGCATCACTGCTTACTTCCTACTTCGCTTGAAGCACCACGAAGCACAGATTTCTAAAGCAATATCAAGCAATGGCAGTAGCATAAGCCACCCGCCGGAAATCAAATTGAGGGGCCAAACCAAAAGAGGAGTTAATCACCCTCATCCCTTCTCATAACACATTGCATGATCACGTGCTAACATCAAGTATCATTTGGTTGAGCCACCACATCATACGTGGGACGGTTTGCATATTAAGGGTAATAGACGTGTCTGATGAATGCATAGCATATACCATTGATTTTGGACATCTGAACTTGAGCATGATTAGGTTTCTGCTTCTCCTAGATTTGGGGTTTGATCTTAGACGTGATGGTAATGGCTGATAAGAAAATTGAAGTTTTGATCCAATCAAGTTTTGAGCAATGGTAGCCATGTCCATCACGTCTTAGCTTAGATTTTAAAACAATCTTTTCGTGGAAATCCTGCCTAGCTAACTTTCGCCGCCATTTTGGCCTTTGATTTTGCTTCTCTTGAAAAATTGAAATCATTTTGCTTATCGTAGTTTTTGGCCAAATAGCTGCACTTAGCATAAAATGTTGATCTTGAATTTGAGTCTCCTTAGACCTGAACTACGAATGGCCTGATTCTCTGTTGGGATACGTAGGCACCTTTTGGTCGGCCACAATTTTGAAAATGTTTCCTCCTGTGCTAGTTTGCTGCCATAGAATACTCATGATAACATCAAACATTGAAAACAATCCACAAGGATTTCAAAGTAATCTTATGGCATCTTTTGGAACATATCATAATCACTTGAATTGTCAAAAGCACAAAATGAGTTTTTCAAAACTATGACCCACGTCATATCTACTGAGCTAAGGAGTTGAAACATTTCTGCACCCTCACAGAGATCACTTGTGAGCAAATCATGCTATTGAAGAAGAAAAGAGAGGAAAAATGAAGAGGAAAAAATGATGAGCTCGCTAGATTGAAAACCCACAAGGGCGGTCTAGGCAAAAGTTAGAGCACGAACAAAGTGAGAAATCAGCCATGTCTCCATGCATCTACAATGTGTCTCAAAGGATTGTTCTCAATCTTAGAAAATCCACTTAGATAAACATCGAAGCCCCTAATCTCTTGGTTAGGATCCTTACTACTTTGTCGTGTGTTTCAAGATAAAGAAAGGCATTCATTTCTCTATCCCAAACACTTATCCCTTGCTAGCCACATTGAACCTCTGGATAATTTCTTTGAAAAGCCTGCTAGGCAGCCATCCCCTACGCTGGGGCAAACAAAAAATATATACATAGATGGAGAGATCAATGAAAAAATGAGTACCCCGTCATACAAGGGGCATTTTGAAGAAAACATTTCTTCCAATACATACAAAGGACATTTTTAAAGAAAACAATTCTTTCACACAAAGTGAGGCAAGAGACGACAAGAGTTGATAAAAATGTTGAAGATGGCTGCTAGCCTTTGAAACCCAAGCATGAGTAGAAAGTAGGTTTGAGCCATTATATCCTTTCTTTCTTAAAAGCCACAACCCTAGCCTACAATATGGTCCGTAATAAAGTCCTCTTGGATTGAAAAACACAACTTAGTAGCAAAGTCCTAGACACTAGGTGCATCACCAATATGGGACTTAACACGAAGGGCAAGAATCCTGGAGTTTGCGTCATCTTGGCAAATCACACAACATGGAGAGTTACGGGCACGACTATGTCCCCTTTATGCACTTCTCTTGAAGGTATCCAACCTCTAATGAGGTTCTCAGTAGGCGCTTATCGATCCAACTCAAGTCAGCCAAATCAAACTTGAAGCAACAAACTAAGGGCATAAGTTTGCAAAATAGTTTTGTGTCCTTTGATGGTTGAATGATGTGAGTGTGGAATATATAGATGAAATGATATGATTTTGAAATCCTCGAGGAAAAGTTTTCAAAGTTAATTTTATCCTAAGCATTCTTGACACAGCAAATACAAGCGCAGTCGCTTTTTGCAAATCCTGAGGAAATAACATGGGTCTCTCATTTCATGAGGAGTACAGCAATATGGTCCCTTGGCCAAACAATGTTTTCAGTGGTGCCACAAGAGTATTGTGGTCTTTCAAATCACCTGGCTAGTTACGCTAGTATAAGCAATAAGTCATTGTCAGTCTCCCTAAAGTAAGGGGAAGCATTTGATCAAATACGCGAAAGTTGAGATGTCCAGAATACATTGCAGATTTACATCCATCACCCTGTCTTTTGCATTGATCTCTTGATCCTAGTATTTCATGCGTATATCATTATGGCTGTTTAATGGAAGTGGTTGTTGCACAAACTAACTCCAAGTATGAGGTGTTTTTATGCTCAAGCAAGGCAGGTCAATCAAGGCATCATGGCCATCATCTCTATGCAAAGAGTGAAGTGAGCCATGGATCCAGTTGGGCAAACTCCCTGCGGCCGACAATCCACACTGCCTTTGTTGCTGAGTTTACTAACAATTTTGCAGGGGCAACAAAGGGATACACTATAAAGTCTACCTCCCTGCCAACATACTTGGCCTTCAAAAAGAAGAAAGTTCAGCCTGAGGGGCATCAACTCTTTTGTGGAATGTTGTCACATAGCATTGTCAAGAGCACGCCAAGATCTCTTCCAATCAACAAGAGAAGCATTTCATTCATGTTCATTGTCGCATACATCGCATATCTCTGTACTAGGGGCAATCAGATTGTCATTGTCACGCATAATTAAGCTAGAATCAAGCATCCATTGCCTAAACATGGGGCTTCTACTTCTTCCTGAATGTTCAGTTCAATATGCATATGTGTCACGTTGCAAACTATGTCACCCGCAGTGGTTCAACATTTGAACGAGGGTTCCTGAACTTGGTGGTTTTGCCCCTAGCAGTCCGCATAAAAGGACTTCGGCCCGTGGTCGACTCCAAGCCTGTTGCATGTTGTTTTCCTATCCGTTGCTATTTTCTAAACTATTTAAATGTGGATTGCAGGATTCTCCACATCGAAATACTGGGTTGTATTTTGGTCTTTGAAGTTATTAGGACCAACCACATCAAGCTTCATGACCAACGGAGCCAAGTCAAAAGAAGCTGGAAGATAGCCTCGTAACTAGTCCTGAGCAAACTCTACAATTGGCACCATGTCAACAGCATTAAAGTGGCTTCGCACTCGCATCTCCCAGCCCCATGCACATGCCTCGTCATATTTGCAGCCTTACCTAGCTTCTTGAAGATCTCTGAGCAACTCTACACTCAGGCCTTGCCATGTGCACAGCCTCGCGCTCAGCAGGTTCCATCTCAATAGTGCAGCGCTTACTTTAGCTACCCCAAGCTCACATCTTGAAGCTAAGCAGCCTCGCCACTTCCAGGCCAGCAAAAAGATCTTGCAGCTTCCACTTAATGAAATGAGTGGACATTTATACAGTTCCGAGTCAATAGCCAGCAAGGAATAGCACTTGCATGAAGCTTACAATAACCTAGTGCACACTTCAGCCCTTCAATAGGCATCCGTGTTACTAAAGCCTTCCAGAAAGCGTTTATGTTGCTAGCTTCTAGAAAGCATTTATATTGCCAGCTTGCAGAAAGCATTTAGCCACCAGAAGATGTGTGTGTTGCTAGAAAAAATGTTCAACCTCCGGAAGGCACTCCCAGCAGTGGAGGTGTTGGAAATCTCCCTAACAAAGTTCAAATTGCCAAAGGAAGCAATCTCCTAGGGGTACACGTGTGGATCACTCCGTCAGTAAAAGCAATGGAACTTTCTTTAAAACACCAAGTTTGAAGAGGCAATGGAAATCTCCAAAAGCAATGATGACCAACAGGTTTCACCCAAAGCATTTAACAAGCCTTATGGCATTTTGGGTCAACAAGTCGACGGAGTCCATATGGGAATATGGTCAGAACTAGCCTTGGGGGCAATCCTAAGCATGTGGAAACTATCCTTGGGGACACTCCTGAGCAGGTGGAATGTAGCTAAATCTAGCGAATGAGATGTGGCTGAAATCTAGCAAGTGGAATGTGACTAAATCTAGCCTTGGGGGCAATCCCAAGCTTGTGAAAATAAAGAAATCGATCCTCTGACTCCTGCTGGACAACAAAATCTTCTCTTTCAAAGGCAATCAATTTGAATCCAGGCACCAACAAAGCATTCATGGTATTCTGGGCCCGCGGCCAATAAAATTTGTGATGGAGATCCAGCCTTGGGAGCATTCCCAAGCATGCATGATATCATGCACCAGCATCAAAATGAATCAAAAGCCTTGCATAGGTTGTCACATGTCCGCCAGAAGCACTCAGTCTAGTCTCAGGATCATTCCAAGCATTCGGAAATTAGCCTTGGGAGCATTCCCAGGCTTAAGAAGGATCAAGTATCGACCAATGCCTTGCAAGGGTTACCAAATGCATGTATGCAGTCTAGCTTTGGGAGTATACCAAACGTGTGGAATTCACTAGGGAACATGTAAAATCTAGCCTTGGGGGCATCCCCAAGCATGTGGAATCTCAAGCACCGGCGTTGGACCCGCTTCGGGACTTTTCTGAGCTCTCACTGAAGTAGCAAGTTCTCAACTGCTGGTCACTTGACCTTTGAGGATCATAGACTCTGAGCTCTTGCTCGCAAAACCCAAAGGATCCTTCAGGCTCTACACTCCAGTTACTGTACTCCAGAAGTACGACAGCCGTCACCAAGCTTTGCAGCTCTATGCTCCATCACTTAACAGCTCTAAAGCTCACCGTCACATTCATGCCTACAGCAATCAAGACACTCGACAGCTCTGCTATTCATCCCCATCAAGTCACTCAACAGCCTCATGCCTACTATCTCAGCCATTCAGCAGCTCTGCAACCAAGCCCCGAGCTCATTAACTCAGCAGCTCTACGCTTACTATCAGCAACACCATGCTCATTGCTTCAAGCTCCATGATCACTACCATCGAATTACTCAACGGCTCTATGCCCATGCTTCAGCAGCTTCACCCACTCAGCAACCATTTCAGCATCGCATGCTCACTATCCCAACAACTCTGTATAGCCCTGTACTTACTTACCTTGCCACCTAACAGTTCAGTACTCACCACCAAGCTACTCAGCAGCCCCACGCCCATAAACTCACTGCTTCAAGTTCCTCCACTTCATCCACTCTATCAGTAGCTCAGTGCCCAAGTCACCCAGAGGCTTTAAGCCCGTAATCATTCAACGGCCTCGCACTCACTATCTCACTCACCCAGCGGCTCTACGCCCGCTCAGCGGCTCTATGCCCACAAACTCAGCGGCTCTACGCCCAAGTGTAGACACCCCAATCTGGGTCTCCCAATCGTTTTACTTTTTTTTACGATTTTCTTGTTTCCCCGATGATGAAATCGGATCAAACAGAGCTTGGATTGGGAATGGATCGAGCTTGGAATGCTTAGAACCCTGCTTGAACCTTTTGAACCCTTCTGAACCTTCAGTCAAACCCTAGAACCAGAGTTGACTCTCGCGTGAGCCTTTGTGTCCCTCGTGCGACACTTAGCTTGCCACGTGTAGTCAAAGTCAAACTGTTGACTGTTTGACCCTCGCGCGACACTTCCGAACCATCGCGCGACGGTTCCCTCCTGTCCCTATCACAGAATCCAGCTGGACTTGTGATGGTTGCTTGGCACATGGGTTCCCATGGGCTGGAACCCCGTTCTCCTCAGCTGAACGGCGTGTGGCAGGTTCTAACCCCATGCAATCTCCTAACCACTCTCTCACCTTGTTGGCTAGCCTCACAACCAAGTTGTGACCAGCCTTGGTGGCTGGTCCTAAGGTCTTGTTTGGCCCCTAACTAGCCCTTACATTCCCCCTATAAATACCCCCCTTCATCCTCCATGTTAAGGGTTCAAAAAATTGCTTAAGAGTTTCATTAGTCATTTCACAAATCCTACACTAGCTAGCACAAAGTTACTAACCCTCAAACCACTTCTTAAGCTACTGAACTTAGTGTGTTCATACACTCTTGGTAGCAAGGTCACACCAATCAACCCAATCTACTCCTAAACCCTTTCCAAGCAAAGGTATAATGTTTAACCTGTTTCTGTTTTGATCCCAGAGGGGGGCTGACAGGACCAAGGCTGGTAATCAATACCATGTCCTGGTCCTAAAGCCAGCAAAGTTACAAGAATTCGTGGCAGCCACACCCTCGCGCGACGGTCCCCTTTACTCGCGCGACACTTGTGTCAGCAAGAGAATGGACCTCGTGGGGAAGGGAAGCTAGCCCTTTTCTGTTTTTGCAGTGTTTTCATGCCTGTTGTACTTTACTTTGATTTTTAGATCACTGTTATGCATGCAAAAACAAAATACAGTAGCTAGTTTATTTGCTTTGAGCAGTTTGGAATGCCCTTGGGATCCCCTGAATCTGTCTCAGGACCCCAAGCATGCAAAGCAATTCCTGGAAGTCCAGTCAGGAGTGTCGCGCGAGATTCACTCTCTGTCGCGCGACAGTTCTCTGATTTCCATGGGTAGCCCTTGCATGGGCAACTGGGCCCTTGGCCTCTGTTTTGATACCCCCACTGTTTAGGGGTTGTGTTTCATTTCATTTGGCTCCTGCTTGGAGTATTGTGTAATAATTAATATTTTACAGTCTCCCAATAAACTGCTTGGTTTGCTTCCTGGGTGTGCACTGGTCCTTCCAGAGCCCAGAAGGGGATGATTTTGGGACTGTGATGAGATGACAATACTCGCGCGAGAGTCAGTGTGTCTCGCGCGATGGTTGATTTGCATGCAAATCTGTCCAGGCATGCAAGTTGGTCATCGTGCAGGGCAAATTTGCCCCGAGCTTGGTTTTGGCATCTGATCGCTGTTTCAAGATCATTCCGTTTATTGTTCATCATACTATCCATCCATGCCGTTATTTGAACACATCCTGCAAATTGTTACAGTTTTAATCCCCGATTAACTGTTCCCCTGCCCTAATTGGCTAAAATCAATTAAAAGAGGAAGAATCACAAAGGTTTTCATAAAAATGCCAAAGTAGAGACCGATCTCCGGATTGGGCGAGAGGGGTGCCATAAAACCCTTCCCCTCTCGTAACCTGGCTCCCGAACCCAGATATGGTTATGACGGACTGGTTTCCTTCACTTTTTCAAATAAAGCGCGGCAGGTGCTTCGAAATACGGTTCCTTGAGTGTCGGACCTTCAAAACTCAAGTGGCGACTCTGTATTTTTGAGCGCTTGCCACCGGCGCTCGCGCTCCCTCGATTTTCAAAAAAGGGCCGCAATGGCGAAAGGAACGGAATCCTTTTTCCAAGGGCACGCTGCCCACAGTGGCAACTCTGCTGGGGAGAAATCGAACCAATATTAATTCACACTTAGGATTTAATACGCTTGGGAACAATCCCTTAAAAGCTTGTCAAAACGGTGAGCTTCGCGCTGCCGAAGGTTGGAACGGTGATTTAACAGGACCTCGTGTCCGGCCATTCTAATCTGGGGCTTTTTCGATTGTTCGCTTGCGTAGTTTCTTCTAAAGATGGACTAAATAAAGTGAGCCAAATTTGAAAAGGCGCTTTTTACGACTTTGTGATTCTTCTTTTTTTAACAAAATTTTAGCATCTCATTTGCATCGATGTGGGATAAGCCTCGTTGGATCGTTTTGGCAATCCGGCACGGTTTACCGGAGCCCGGGGACCCTGAATGACCGACAACCTTCGACGATGATGGGTCATGCTACCGTTCGACTGTTATTCTGCGAAAAACGCGGGTAACAGGAGGTATATCTGTGGCCCTAGTCCGAGGAACCCGTTACGAACCAAAACCGGCCTTTTGCATATACAAAGCATTAGAACTCTCCAAATTAGGGCAGGTACCCACAGGTTAAGATCTACTTGCATCTAACCCTCTAAATGCCTACGTGTTACTGCTTTCCTTATCGCATGAACTGTACATACATCTCGTTCAACGTAGAAGCATGTCTAGGATGGCTCCTAGGTTCTCAATCTGTTCCGAGTCTGTCTTCAGGCTTAGTAGGACATTGTTATGGCCCAATGAGGAGTCGTGTACCTCAATGGTGCGCGTTATCATCTTTTAAGTCCTTTTATAGTGGGACTTTAGGAAATCAGAAGCTTTTCTACACCTTTGCCCGTGTACCTGTTTAGGGTTTCGAACAAAAAACGAAGAACCACGGAGTAAAATACCATGATGCTTACACCGAAAGGTAACATGTGCCTCGTCACTTACACCGCCCGGCTAATGGCATAGTGCTGCTTACGCCAACCTGGTTATGGCATCATGATATTCGTACCGAGTCGTTCTGGCTTCAAAAACTTGAAACCTCAAACGTCGAAATGGGCAAAGGTTTAGACCCCTTTTGACATCCTTTAGGACCGCTCGTTCCAAACAAGGATACACCTTCGAAAAGAATTCTGAGGGCCTAAAAGCGGTGTCCAAAACGTCGTAAGACAGACTTGTCTTCTGGTTCTAGAGTCTAGGGTGACACTCTCGACGTTGGCTGCATCCGCTTTAGTCTTTTATTTAGATTAAAGTTACTGCAGGACCCTTATTAAACCTCCTTTTCCCTTGCAAGCAAAGATCTGAATCATTGCACTACCAAGGAAAGTATCGAGGCCAGTTGCCAAACCCGCTTGGGAACGTCTGCATCTGAGTCCGGTTCAAAGGCTTGTCAGGTTACGGTCCCAGTCAGTCATCACGGAAGAATCTCTGCGCTCACCTCCGACAGCACAGCACTCAGAATCTCAGTTAGGTTCTCGGTCAGGTTCACCACCGGCTTCACAGGAAGGACGTCCGACTACCCCGGTATCCGCCTCAAGCAGCTCTGAAACGCCCGTCACAATGGAACAACCACAACCAGAACCCCTTACCTTGGAGACCATGCTCATGAACCTTCAGGACAGTATCACCGCTATGCAACAGAGGGCAGCTCAGACCGACACTAACATTGCTCGCCTGAACGACCTCATCCACACTCGCCTTCCACCCCCTCTCGAAGAAGAAGGCGAGGACGATGAGTTTGACCAGGAGCAGCCCGTTTTGGTTCCAGATCTGCTTCACGCAGGGCGTCTCATTGTCTTGAACCCGAGGGAAGCTCGCAGGCCCGCTGCAAACCTTGCGGGTGGTAGATTGCCTCCAAACCCAGAAGGACCAACTCAGAATCCAGAAATGGTTGCGCTCATGGCCAAGATGACCAAACTGGAGGAATCCATTGCCAAGACGGAAAAGATCAGTGCCGGAGGGATCGATCTGGATCGCCTTTGCCTGTATCCCAACGCCAAACTTCCTGAAAAGTTCAAAATGCCGGACTTGGCTAAGTTCGATGGGAGCGGTGACCCCAGGACTCATCTCTACAGCTACCATGCCGCCATGAAACTTCTTTCTGTTGAGCCAGAGGCCATGTCACAGCTCTTTCCTCAAACCCTTTCAGGCCCTGCTTTCCATTGGTTTTTGTCACTCGACATTGCCAAAAGGAGGACTTGGGAAGACATTGGGACTGCGTTTATTTCGCAGTACAATTACAACTCCCAGCTGAAAATGACTACTCGGGAACTTGAATCTACCAAGATGGAGCCTAAGGAGACCTTTGCAGACTTTGTCAAAAGATGGAGAGCTAAAACCACACAGATGACTGATCGCCCAAGCGAGAAGGACCAGCTCCGCATCATTTCCCGCAACCTCCAACCAGACTATGCTAGGCACCTGGTCCTAGCTCAGGCCTCCGCTAACTTTGAAACCTTCTTCGACTCCGGCCTAGCCATCGAAGATGCTCTGCAGAGTGAAATTCTATCGAAGGGTGAATCCTCGCATACCCCCAAGTCAAAACCGCGGGCTTATTCTGGAAACGCCAATGCACTGTTCGGAACGGGAGCTTACTCCAACACGGCAACCGCCGGCTCCAACGCCACTTCTGCCAGCGCTGCTAATCACATCGTGGACGTCAACCAAGTTCAAAATCCACAGAACAACCGACCTCGGAACCAACCCCGCAGCTTTTCCGCCATCGAGGCACCTCTATCCTCGGTCTTGGAAAAGTTGGTCAAATCAGGGCATCTGAAGCCCCTGGATCCGACTCCTCTACCCAAGAACCCTTCACCCAGCTTCAAAGCCAACCTTTACTGTGCTTACCATCAAGGAGCGAGTCATCTCACTGACTCCTGCTTTCGCCTCCGTCATGCGATCCAGGATCTCATCGACGATGGCACACTGGAGACTCCTCCACCACCTCAGAAACCCAACGTCATTGCCAACTCTCTCCCTAAGCATAACGCTGTACCCCACATCAGCCAGATATCTCTCAGCTCCACTTATATCAACCCTAGCTCCACCATATTTAACCCTACTGACTATATAGCCTCAACCGATCAACCCAGGCCCGTCGTGCGTTTCCCGATCGAACCATACACCGAAGTTTCTTATATACAATTGGTTGAAGGCCAAGTTGTTGATGCAGATGCACCTTCGGAACCTTCACAAGCAGCTTCACCTGTCTCCGAAGAATCTGTCAGCTCCCTCTTCCATCAGTCAATCCCTGCTGTGCAAATCAACTCTGTCTCGTCGCTTGACAGCCCGTACGCAACCGTCGCTGGCCCATTTCCTGATCCCTATCAGCCTTGGGTGCCTCCCTCAGATAATAACATGCAAGCCACTGACTGGGCCATAGCGGACCATTGGGACTATGCCGCTCCTCTCCTCAACGAGTGGTCAAGCCTTGGAATGAACGGTATTCCTCCACAGCCCGAAAATGTTCCATTCGATCAAGCCTGGTATGATGGTTGGTTGGCCAGTTATGAAGCGGCCTTGCTTGACCCTTTGGACGGTTTCTCCTTGAACATGCTATTCAACCCGATCGAACCTCCAATTCCCGAAGCGGAATATTGTTGGGATCCTGAGCCAACCTGGTTTGCTCCCATGGATGTCGACCCTAACCCTCTACAAGGCTATGCCACGCCGGACTACATGCTTCACTACGCAGAGGATGAGCTTGTCCAGGATGATCCACGGGCTTTGGGAGACCACATTTCCCTCTTTGGTTCGGTCTTTAATTCGGTTTGTGATACTAACCCCGACACTGACCATGACCCCTGTTCCTACATTGTCGACGAAGAAAATCCGCGCCCTCAAGTGCCTTACCCCAACAACAGGGACTGCAGCATCATGGTCACGGACCGCGCTCCGCCTGCTAATCTGTGGGAAGTTAACGACATAGTGGACATCCAAGTTGGAAATGAAGTCTGGGCCGTCAATCGTACCCTGGCTGACACTGGTCTCTGGGATGTCCCTTTCATTGCAAATCCAGGGCCCGTTGCTGAAGTGGCTGCTGTGAAAGACTTAAGCTTCTGGGACTCCTTATTGATGAAGGATCTGGCTGAAGATCTGGGCTTAGACATGGAAGTGCCTATCTCTGCACCGACTACTGACAAGGGGAAGCGCAAACTGGGAGATGTCCCCGCTGATCTCTGGGATGTAAAGGAAAGCCCTCAACTCGTGCCCTCTTTGGGAAACGTTCACAATGTTACAAGGAGTGGACGGATTTTTCAGCCTGCTAATCTGCAGGCCGGGAATTCCTCCAATCCTGCTAATCAAAGGAACGAACCTGTTTCTTTCCCAAGGCCTGCACCTTTTGAAGTATCAGCCGGCAATCCAGTTCCTGATCTAGTTCAGCGGCAACTTGAGCGGATTCCTGCCGCTATTTCTATCTGGGGACTAATCTGTTCGTCCAAAGAGCATCGTCAGAGGCTGTGTCACGCCCTGTCCAGCCTTGAAGTACAGGCCGACGTTACACCAGAAGCGATGATATCTCTCATCCTCCCTCCAACCTCCAAGCATACGGTGATCTTCACAGACAAGGACCTGCCAGTCGAAGGAGTCGACCACAATCGCCCCTTGCACATCACCGTCAAGTGTTGAGGACTATGGGTCCCGACCGTTCTTATTGACAACGGCTCCGCCATCAATGTCTGCCCTCTGCGGGTCGCTTATCGTTTGGGACTCACCAAGAAGGATCTGGCACCTTCTAATCTAGCTGTCAAGGCATATGACGGCACCCATCGCGTAGTCGAAGGCGTTTTGAAGCTCAAACTCGATGCTGAGGGTTTCGAGATGGACGTGGAGTTTCATGTCGTGGATATTCCTGCAACTTTCAATCTTCTGTTGGGCAGGTCATGGCTTCATCGGTCTGACATCATGGCTGTGCCATCTACCCTCCACCAAAAGGTCATTCTGGGACTACCCACTGGCACTTTAACCATCTGCGGGGATTCAGGCATCCGCCCGCTCAAGGAGGACGGGACTCCTGTTCTGGGAATTCAACACGGCAAAGAAGACGTCGATCTCGGAGGTTTCTCTTTTGATACTTCAGGCGTAGTAATGGCCATCAACGTAGACGGGGATTTCCTCATAAGCTCTGTCGCGCTGGACATTATGAGAAGGATGTCTCACTTTCCAGGCATTGGTTTAGGCTCTCGCCGTCAAGGGGTCCCGGAGTTCCCTACTTTTCCTTTCAACGAGGGTCGCTTTGGTTTGGGGTATATCGCCTCTGCCAAAGATGCCAAACGGAGGAAATATATGGGAAAACCTCAGACCCTCTGCAGCGGTCCCAAATTCGTGCGTGAAATCGGAAATGCCGCTTACACCGGGCAGGCTGAGCCCTTCGTTCATTCCAAAATCGGGGAGCTGCTGCCTGGGTTTGAGATTTTCGCTGATGACACCTGGTCAAGCAGTGATGATGAACCAGCGAAAGAAGAATTCAAGAGGAAGCTTAATCAGGTGAAGACCAAGACAGACTGGCCGGGATCTATCAATCAGGGAAATTTGGAGCTGCTATTCGAGGAATTCTCCCAAGTGGGTTTGGCTGGGGAAGCTGAAGAGGCCGAAGTGCTCATGCTCGGGCCCGACGCCCTCGAGGATCCCACCTCTCTCATTGTGAAAGCCGAGGGCTCGTTGAATAATTGCATTTTTAGGCCACGCCTGACTTGTATTGACGACACGTCTGAGTCTGAGTCTGAGTCTGAATCTGAGTCAGTCCCGTCCTCTAAGTCTAGCTCTGAGTTGGAGTTTGTGCCTCTAGGCCCTCCACGTCATAGCTTTTATTTCGAGTTTGACTCACTTGTACTTGGTGACCCTTCAGGGGCTTGTGAAATGAACGAAGCATCTTCTGACTATTTCAATGATCTTTATATAAACTGTGTCGACCCTGACGATGAAGGGATAGATTTCGATGGGGACATTCCCAAGGAAATCCGTGCCTTCATCGAAAGGGAGGACGAAAGGCATGCTCAGCCATTAAAAGAAGAAATAGTTTCTATAAATTTGAAAGATGAAAATGATCCCCGAATGGTTCAAGTGGGCTCCACACTTTCACCGGAGGAACATCGTGACTTCAAAGAGCTGCTCACCGAGTTCAGTGACGTTTTTGCATGGTCCCATCGAGATATGCCCGGAATTGATCCCGAGATCGTGGAGCATCGCATTCCTTTATTCCCGGATGCCAAGCCTGTGAAGCAGAAACTCCGACGGATGAGGCCAGATTGGGTCCAGAAGATTAAGGAGGAGGTTACCAAGCAGATTGACGCTGGCTTTCTCATGGTCTCTCAGTATCCCACGTGGGTTGCCAACATCGTCCCTGTCCCTAAGAAGAATGGCCAAATTCGAGTTTGCGTTGATTTTCGGGACTTGAACAAAGCGAGCCCCAAAGACGATTTTCCCTTGCCACACATCGATGTGCTTGTGGACAACACTGCGGGGCACGCTTTGCTCTCGTTCATGGATGGCTTCTCTGGCTACAACCAAATTCTCATGGCGCCCGAGGACCGCGAGAAAACCACATTCATCACTGAATGGGGGACTTATTGCTACCTGGTCATGCCTTTTGGGTTGAAGAACGCTGGGCCCACTTATCAGCGAGCTGCTACCACCATCCTACACGATATGATGCACAAAGAAGTCGAGGTCTACGTCGATGACATGATCGCCAAGTCCAAAACTCGAGAAGGTCATGTTCCTGTGCTTAGGAAGTTCTTCGAGAGATTACGAAAGTTTCGCATGCGTCTAAATCCTCAGAAGTGCACCTTTGGGGTTACAGCTGGTAAGATGCTCGGTTTCATGATCACCTCTCGTGGAATTGAGGTCGACCCGTCTAAAATCAAAGCAGTACTCGAGATGAAGCCACCAGATTCTGAAAAGGGAGTGCGAAGCTTTTTGGGAAAGGTACAGTTCATCAGCAGATTCATCGCCAAGTTGACACTAACTTGCGAGCCAATGTTTCGTCTATTGAAGAAGAATACTCTGTTCGTTTGGACGGACAAGTGCCAGGCGGCTTTCACCTCCATTCAAACCTATCTGCAGAACCCTCCGGTTTTAATGCCACCGATGCCAGGGAAACCTTTGATACTTTACTTGTCTGTGAACCCGTCGTCTATGGGGTGTTTGCTAGCTCAAGAGGGAGATAAGGGAGTCGAAAAGGCCATTTACTACCTGAGTAAGAAGATGGTTGGCGCTGAAGAACGCTACACCGCCCTCGAAAAGACATGTTGGGCTCTTGTTTAGGCATCCAAGAAGTTAAGACACTACATGCTGGCTTACCCAGTGAAGTTGATTTCTCGAATGGATCCTCTCAAGTATCTGTTTGAGAAACCTGCGCTTACTGGTAAGTTAGCACGTTGGTTGTTGTTGCTCGCAGAGTTCGACCTCGAATATGTCACTAGAAAATCTGTCAAAGGGCGCGCGGTCTCCGAATTTCTGGCTGATCATCCCGTCGAGGGGCCAGAGGACTCAGATTTTACATTTCCGGATGAAGGAGTGATGGCGGTTGTCGAGGACACCTGGACTCTTTACTTTGATGGGGCAGCCAATCAGAAGGGATACGGGATTGGGGTTTTGCTTATAACCCCCGATGGTGCTCATATTCCGCTTGCATTCAAACTCAATTTCGATGTCACGAACAACCAAGCTGAATATGAGGCCTGCATTGTTGGCATGGAAGCTGCTCTTACACTCGGTGTTGAAAAGCTTGAGGTTATTGGTGACTCCAACCTTGTCGTTTCTCAAGCCAACGGGGACTGGAAAGTTCGGGAGGACAGATTAAAGCCTTATCACCAAGACTTGGAGGATCTCATTCCTCGTTTCAACAAGGTCACGTTCACGCACATCCCTCGGATGAAGAACCAGTTCGCTGATGCTCTAGCAACTCTGGCTTCCATGATCGAGCTTCCGATTGGTATCAAGCTTCGTCCCATTCTAATTGAACAGCGAGACTTGCCTGCTTATCAATATGTCAACGCCGTCGATGATGTCGATGACGGCCTACCCTGGTATCACGATATCTGGACCTTTGTCGAAAGTGGTCAGTTTCCGGCCGACGCCACCAAAAAGGATCGAGCGGCGCTCCGAAGAATGGCCGCTCAATACATTATCTGTGGCGGGAGATTGTATCGGAGATCCCACTGCGGAATGCATAAGCTCTGTGTCAACGGCGCTGAGGCCATTAAAATCATGGAGGAAATTCACGAGGGAATTTGTGGCCCTCACATGAGTGGGGTCATGCTCGCCAGGAAAATCCTGCGACAGGGGTACTTTTGGTCCACCATGGAATCTCAGTGTGTGGATTATGTGCGCCGCTGCCATAGGTGTCAAATCCATGCCAACCTCATGCACGCCCCTCCTTCTAAACTGTTTGGCATGACATCGCCTTGGCCCTTTTCTGTTTGGGGGATAGACGTTATCGGCATGATCAGGCCTTCTGCTTCGAACGGGCATCGGTTCATTTTGGTGGCAATAGATTACTTCACCAAGTGGGTCGAGGCTAAATCTTACAAGACCCTGACGGCGGTTCAGGTTGCTCAGTTTATCCGAAAGAACATCATCTATCGATACGGGGTTCCACAGGCATTTGTTTCTGACAATGGGGTCCATTTCAAAGCCAGGGTGCTGGAGCTTTTCGAAGAATTCCAGATCCAAGTTCATCACTCAACGGTTTGTCGCCCTCAAACGAACGAGGCAGTTGAAGCAGCCAACAAGAACATCGAGACTATCATCAAGAAATCCGCAGAGTCCGCCAGGGACTGGCACGAGCAGATGCCTCTAGCTCTTTGGGGGTACCGCACGTCAATTCGAACCTCAACGGGGGCCACCCCTTTTTCCCTGGTTTACGGGATGGAAGCTGTCCTTCCCATCGAGCTGGAAGTACCGACTTTGAGGATCATGGCTGAATGTAAACTCGCGGAGTCCGAATGGCTTAGCGGGAGGTTTGTCGAACTCATGCTCTTTGACGAGAGAAGGCTCCGTGCCTTGTATCACGTTCAGGGATATCAGCGCAGGATTGCTCGGGCATTCAACAAGAAAGTGAAGTCTCGTGACTTGGCTGAAGGGGACATGGTTACAAAGGAAATCCGGGCTCCCATTTTCGATCCACGCGGCAAGTTCCGCCCAAAACGCGCGGGACCTTACATTATCAAGACCATCCTCTCGGGTGGGGCGGCTCAGCTCATTGATCTAGACGGCAACGAGTTCAACACTCTGGTCAACCTGAATCAACTTAAACGTTACTACCCTTGAGAGAAGCTCGTTGGGTCGAAAACCACAAGGGTGGGCGGTCCCAAGCAAAAATTAGAGCAAGCCTGCTAGACTGAAAACCCAAAGGGGGCAGTTTAGGCAAAAATAAATTGGCATTCAATCAAAGCTCGCTAGGCTGGAAACCTGCAAGGGCAGTCGTAGGCAAAATTTAGAGCGAAAAAGGAGAGTCAAAACACACGAGCGAACCTTAGCCTGAACTACGTTTTGACCTGATTCCCTAGCTTGGGATACGTAGGCAGTCTCTCTTTGAGATCGGTCATGCTCTGTCGAGCCGTAGCCTGAACTACGTTTTGACCGGATTCCCTAGCTTGGGATACGTAGGCAGTCTCTCTTTGAGACTCGGTCATACTCTGTTGAGCCGTAGTGTAAAGACCCGCAATTTCATGATATTGATTTAAAGGTTTTAAAAGAAATAAGAAGGATGAGATTGATTTGAAATTGGAGAGTTGGGGTTAATATGTAAGGTGGAATTCTTGTTGGGTGAAAGTGTAAGGTGTGCATAGTGTATACATGTGTGAGTAGGGAATAAAATTCCCATATCTCACTCCCCGTTCTTTTCTCTCACTCACGGCTCTCACTCTCTCCCGGCTCTCTCTCACTTCTCTCACCCAACAACCAACCAAAATCACCCAAAGCCCACTCAAAATAGCCATCAATCCTTCACTCCTCCGCGTATCTCAGTTCGTATTGCTCCGGTTTGAGCTCGGTGGAGGCGTATTTTGTTCGAACTCAAAGATTGGAGCTAGGGCTTGAGAAATCTTCCAAATTCGTTCTTTGATTTTGAGGTAGGAGGTTCTAACTTTCAAAATATGATTATGAAGTGTTTCTTGAAGCTCAATTAGTGCCTTGGATCGTTGTTGATGTTGTCGTTGTTGTTGTGGCTGAAAAACCCATCTCTGTCTGTCAAAAATCTGCTCGAAACCCATCGTTATCGATAACATTTTAATTGTTATCGATAACGTTTTGTTCCGGAGCCCAGAAATTCTATTGTTATCGATACCTACTGTCTTTGTTATCGCTACCCTTGCGTCTGGATTGGTCGTGACCCAAATGTTATCGATACCATTCCCAAAGGTATCGATAACTCCATGTTAAAATCTGCACAGTTTTGTAACTTGATTTCCCATTCTATTAACTAAGGTTTGATTAGGCCTAGCCTAATTAAATACTATCCTAATGATCTAAATTTGATTACCCATGCCGTGGGGCACCACCAAACATGTCCATGATTTTTTTAAGGCTCCATTAGACGCGATATTCTCCGAACACTCCTTATGAATCAGAGTTGCGTTTTGTGTGGCATTTCCAAAATGGTGAAGTGAATTTTGATGCGTTACGAATACGACGAGAACACTTCGGGACTCATCGACGGGTGAGTGCCTGGCAGAGGACATCGGGGTCCTTTAATTGGCCCGGCAGGAGCTATAAGCTCATAATAGATACTTCAGGACCTCCCTATGGGTAAGGTGCCCGGCAGAGGACATCGGGGTCCTTTAACTGGCCCGGCAGGAGCTACGGCTCATGACACTTGTACGAGACACATGTTGACACTTGGTGTTTTCAAAAGGTACACGTTGAGACGCATGATTGGTTTTGAAAATGAAAGGTTGGGTTGAAATCGCCATTGTCGTTCGTCCGTTGGACCTTGTTGTCTTTGATCATCTTATTTTCTTTCCTACATTTCATATGCATATATTGCTAGATTAGAACTTTCTACTGGGCTAGTGTAGCTCAGACCTTCTTTCTTTTCAGGTTCAAACTTGGGACAATAGCTGCATGTTTGGATTGCTTGGATGTGAGAATTATTTTGAAAGCTAACATCGTGGAGTTACCGAGTCATCTTTGTGATCTTTTTTTGAAAGATGTATTTGTAACTCTAATATCAATTATTTGATTAAGAAATATTGTAACTCCTAAACTTTCTTTTGACATTCGGTGATTATGTTAATTTGGGCCTCGATGCCGAAAATTGTAATCTTTTGGGAAACTCTTGGTGGATGAATTGTAATTGTGAAATGGGAATGTCAAACTCTTTTGGGGTATTATCTGGAATATTGTGAGGTTTCTATTTATGAATATCCTTATTGATTATGTTGAAAATCGAGGGTGTGACAACTTGGTATCAGAGCTATAGGTTTAGAACACCTAGAGACCGTGGGGAGACGTTTCGTCTCACGGGTTCAAAAAGTTGCGCCCTCTAACAAATTTTGTGCATGCTTGTGTGACTAACGTTTATGTGACTACTTGACATTGCATTCTCATTATCGTAGAGTGGTGTGGAGTCGTTAACCCGTGTTGGGACCTTATAGTTATGATATTGTGGTTAATAGTCTTTCCTTTCTTATATTATGTAGCCAGATGCCTCCGAGGACGAGTGTTAGGCGAGGTGGGGTTGGGAACCGGGGTGGTCGAGGCCGTGGTCGCGGCCGTGGGGCGCCTCTAGAGGATGAGGTTAGTCAGCACGGGGAGAACCCTGGTGGGAATCTGGGGGCTGGGGCCGGTCGAGGTGCAGGGGTATCTCCTAATCAAACCCAATTCGCTAGAGACCTCGTTGCGGCACTTGTGGCTGCAAATCTTTTGAACCAAGCTCCTAGGGAGAACGTTGAGGATCGTGCCATGGTGGCAATGAGGGAGTTTAGCCGTAGAAACCCTCCGGTGTTCGATGGGACTAGTACCGACCCTTTGGTAGCTGACCATTGGTTGACTCAAATTCGCAAGCTCTTTCGAGCTCTAAACATCACCGAGGACAATATTCGAGTGGGTATCGTGGCCGTTCAACTAGTTGGGGAGGCTGGCGAATGGTGGGAATCGGTCCTAGAGATTAGGAAGGATGCTAGGAGAGCGGCAAGGACCGCAGCTCAAGTGAACGAACCGGATGTGGAGGATTTGACATGGGCTGAGTTTGAAGCGCTCTTTGAGGAACAGTACATTCCGGAGACTTCTCGTGATAACTTGAGGGAACAATTTGAGAAATTGGAGCAGGGCAATATGACCATCTCGGAGTATGTACAGAAATTTCAAACCTTGTCTCGTTTTGCTCCGGAGTTGGTGTCGACGGAGGAAAGGAGGTGTCGACGGTTTGAAAAGGGTTTGCACAGCACTGTAAGGACGATGGTGATGGTACAACGTAGGACTAAGTTTTCTGAAGTTGTAGAGTGTGCAAGAAGCATTGAGGTTCCGAAGGATGCTCAAAGGAATGTGAAGGCTTGGGAGCCAAGACCACAGGTGGGAAGTTTTAGTTCGTCTTCAGGCAGTTTCGGGAGTCAGGGGCGGAAAAGGCAAAGGGAACCATCTCAGCAACCATCTAACCAATCGGGCTTTAAGGTGCCTTTTTCTTCGGGAAATCGGGGTGCTTTGTCGAGACCTCCGACCGTATGCTACAAGTGTAATCAACCCGGGCACATTCGCACTCAGTGTCCACAGCTTCTAAAAGCGTGCTATAATTGTGGTAAGACGGATCATCTCGCTTGGAGTTGCCCTCAAGGGGCGGGAGCACGTAGTGAGTCGGGCTCGGTGCAGCAGCCAGGGGTAGGGCGTGGTTCTGGTCAGCAGTCTTTTAGGGGTTCTCAGAGGCAGCAGCAGCCTCATTTTCGCCAGACATTGTCATTTCAGAGTTCCGGGGGTGACCGGGGAGCGAGTTCGTCCGCACCTTCTCAAGGTTCCGGTCAGAGGGGAGGCTTTGTGCAGGGTCAGGGCACCCAGGGTCGTGTTTTCAACATCAACACCAATGCTTCACCTTCTGTTTCTCAGGCTCCAGAGGCATCGGTTGTAAGGGGTACCTTTCTTTTATTCAATTCCTTCGCTAGAGTACTCTTTGATTCTGGAGCATCGCATTCTTTTATTGCTGCATCTTTCGTGTGTGCATTGGAGTTGGACACCGAGAATCTTGATACGCCGTTATTTGTCGAGACACCATTAGGAGGAAAATCATCTCTGAGTCGCATCTGTAAAGATTGTGAACTTGTTATTTGCGACCATCGTTTTGTCTTTGATTTCATCGTGCTAGACATGTCGGGTTTTGACCTCATTCTTGGGATGGATTGGTTGTCTACGTTTCACGCTACTATCGATTGTTTCAAGCGTCGTGTTCGCATATGTCCGCCTGGGGGTGTTTGTTTCGAGTTTCATGGGGAGCGTCGAGAACCGTTAGCACCGTATCTGTGTGGGCCTCGGGAAAGAGAGTCGGTTTATGCTATGTTGGCGAGCTTGACGTTAGATGAGGATTTGTTTACACGTGGGGAGTTGCCCCTAGTAGTTTGCGAGTTTCCCGATGTGTTTCCGGAAGAGTTACCCGGTTTACCTCCCGAGAGAGAAGTCGAGTTCACGATAGACTTACTTCCAAGCACCGCTCCTATATCGATTCCTCCTTATCGTTTTGCACCCGCCGAACTTAGAGAGTTGAAAGTTCAGCTTCAAGAGTTAGAGAATTTGGGATTCATTCGTCCTAGCACATCACCGTGGGGAGCACCGGCTTTGTTCGCTCAGAAGAAAGATGGTTCGCTTCGTTTGTGTATTGATTATCGTAAGCTCAACCGTGTGACCATTAAGAATAAATATCCCATGCCTAGAATCGATGACTTGTTTGATCAACTCCGAGGTGCCACTTGCTTTTCCAAAATTGATTTGAGGTCCGGTTATCACCAATTGAGAGTTCATAGAGAGGATATCCCTAAAACCGCTTTCCGTACTCGTTATGGCCATTATGAATTCGTCGTGATGCCATTCGGTTTAACAAACGCTCCAGCTACTTTCATGGATTTGATGAACCGTATCTTTCGTGCTTACCTCGATCAATTCGTAGTTGTATTCGTCGACGACATTCTTATCTATTCACCCACGGAGGAGGAACACCAAACTCATCTTGCCATTGTTCTTGAACTCCTGAGGGAACACCGTTTGTACGCCAAACTTAGTAAGTGTGAGTTTTGGTTACCCGAGGTTAAATTCCTAGGCCACGTGGTTTCGAAAGGAGGTGTGTCCGTTGATCCGGAGAAGATAGAATCCGTTCTGGACTGGCAGCGACCGAAAAACGTGTTTGAGATTCGGAGCTTTCTGGGGTTGGCCGGTTACTACCGTCGTTTCGTTCTTGACTTTTCTCGTTTAGCGGCACCGATGACTAGACTAACTCGTAAGGGGACTCGTTTTGTTTGGAGTGACTCGTGTGAGACGGCATTCGAGGAATTGAAGAAGCGATTGACTACCGCACCGGTCTTGATTGTGCCCGAGCGTGGAGTTGGCTACTCCGTGTATTGTGATGCGTCTAAGGAAGGGTTGGGTTGCGTATTGATGCAAGCGGGACGAGTAGTAGCGTATGGATCGAGACAATTAAAGACTCACGAGCGAAACTATCCTACACATGATTTAGAACTCGCGGCCGTCGTTTTTGCTTTGAAGAGTTGGCGTCACTACCTTTACGGTGAGAAATTTGAAGTCTTTTCCGATCATAAGAGCCTAAAGTATCTATTTTCTCAAAAGGAGCTTAACCTACGTCAACGTCGTTGGATGGAACACTTAGAAGATTACGATTTCGAATTGCATTATCATCCGGGGAAAGCAAACGTTGTTGCGGACGCGTTGAGTAGAAAACCGAAGTACTTAGCGAGCTTAGCCGTACGTGAGTGGAAGATGGTGAGCGATTTGGGGCACTATGCCTCGCACTTCGAGGAAGTTCAAGAAGGGGTTACGTTGTGCAATCTTACCGTACAATCGACCTTATCGGCACAAGTGGTGGAAGCTCAACAAAGTGACGAAGAAGCGGAAGAACTCCGTACTAAATTCCTTAGCGGAAATGCTCGAGAAGGGTGGATGATTCACGCCGACCGGAGTTTACGTTATCAAGGAAAGTTGTTCGTACCCGTTTCGTGTCGGGAAGAAATCCTACGAGAGTTTCACCATTCACCGTTAGCCGTTCATCCGGGAGGAACGAAGATGTATCATGACTTGCGTAGGCAATTTTGGTGGCCGGGGATGAAGAGAGATGTGGTGATCTTTGTGTCCAAGTGTTTGACGTGTCAACAAGTGAAGGCCGAACATCAACGACCCGCGGGAGAACTACAACCGTTACCGGTAGCCGAGTGGAAATGGGAGAATGTGACGATGGATTTTGTGACGGGTTTGCCGAGATCGCCAAGGGGCCATGATGCTATTTGGGTTATTGTGGACCGTTTTACCAAAACCGCTCACTTCCTACCTATACATGTTACCGATTCCATAGAGACGCTTAGCCGTTTGTATATTCGGGAGATCGTTCGACTTCATGGGATTCCCGTATCTATCGTGTCCGATCGAGATCCGAGATTCACCGCACGTTTTTGGCAAAGTTTGCAAGCTGCTTTAGGCACAAATCTGTTGTTTAGTACCGCTTATCACCCACAGACCGATGGTCAATCCGAGCGAACGATTCAGATTTTGGAGGATATGCTTCGGGCTTGCATTATGGATTTCCGGGGTAGTTGGGAAGAACATTTGCCGTTGGTAGAATTCGCGTACAACAATAGTTATCAATCGAGTATCGAGAAGGCGCCGTATGAAGCCTTGTATGGGAGACCGTGTCGATCACCCGTGTGTTGGACCGAATTGGGAGAGGCGACGTTAGTGGGACCGGATATGGTTAGAGAAACCACCGAGAGTATGAGATCGATTCGTCAACGACTTTTAGAGGCTCAAGAGAGGACAACCGAACAAGTTAAGACAATTCGCCGAAGGTTGCTAACCGCTCAAAGCCGACAAAAGAATTATGCCGATCGACGTCGTCGTCCATTATCGTTCGAAGTGGGAGATCACGTATTTCTTAAAGTATCGCCACGTCGGGGCTTGTCTCGTTTCGGAAGGAAGGGGAAGCTTTCACCGCGTTATATCGGTCCGTTTGACATTATCGAGAAAATCGGAGAGGTTGCGTACCGTTTGGCTTTGCCGCCGAGATTATCGAATGTACACGATGTGTTTCACGTATCTATGTTGAGGAAGTATGAACCGGATCCGTCACATGTGTTAGAATGGTCCGAACTAGAACTTGAAGCCGATGCATCTTACGGGGAAGAGCCGATACGTATCCTAGATTCGCGCGATCAAGTGTTGAGGGGTAAGACGATACCGTTGGTCCGAGTCTTATGGAGTAATCAAGGTAGCGAAGAATCCACGTGGGAAAGAGAGGATGAAGTTAGAACGAAATATCCGCACCTTTTTCCGGAATGAATCGATGTGAGTGTTTAAATTCGAAGTTCCATGTTATTTGGCTTGTTGCATAATAATCGATGGTTATACTTGTTGCATATCTATGTGGTGCATGTCTTGGTAAGCATGATTATTTGAATTTCGAGGACGAAATTTTTCTAAGGAGGGTAGAGTGTAAAGACCCGCAATTTCATGATATTGATTTAAAGGTTTTAAAAGAAATAAGAAGGATGAGATTGATTTGAAATTGGAGAGTTGGGGTTAATATGTAAGGTGGAATTCTTGTTGGGTGAAAGTGTAAGGTGTGCATAGTGTATACATGTGTGAGTAGGGAATAAAATTCCCATATCTCACTCCCCGTTCTTTTCTCTCACTCACGGCTCTCACTCTCTCCCGGCTCTCTCTCACTTCTCTCACCCAACAACCAACCAAAATCACCCAAAGCCCACTCAAAATAGCCATCAATCCTTCACTCCTCCGCGTATCTCAGTTCGTATTGCTCCGGTTTGAGCTCGGTGGAGGCGTATTTTGTTCGAACTCAAAGATTGGAGCTAGGGCTTGAGAAATCTTCCAAATTCGTTCTTTGATTTTGAGGTAGGAGGTTCTAACTTTCAAAATATGATTATGAAGTGTTTCTTGAAGCTCAATTAGTGCCTTGGATCGTTGTTGATGTTGTCGTTGTTGTTGTGGCTGAAAAACCCATCTCTGTCTGTCAAAAATCTGCTCGAAACCCATCGTTATCGATAACATTTTAATTGTTATCGATAACGTTTTGTTCCGGAGCCCAGAAATTCTATTGTTATCGATACCTACTGTCTTTGTTATCGCTACCCTTGCGTCTGGATTGGTCGTGACCCAAATGTTATCGATACCATTCCCAAAGGTATCGATAACTCCATGTTAAAATCTGCACAGTTTTGTAACTTGATTTCCCATTCTATTAACTAAGGTTTGATTAGGCCTAGCCTAATTAAATACTATCCTAATGATCTAAATTTGATTACCCATGCCGTGGGGCACCACCAAACATGTCCATGATTTTTTTAAGGCTCCATTAGACGCGATATTCTCCGAACACTCCTTATGAATCAGAGTTGCGTTTTGTGTGGCATTTCCAAAATGGTGAAGTGAATTTTGATGCGTTACGAATACGACGAGATCACCTCAGGACTCATCGACGGGTGAGTGCCTGGCAGAGGACATCGGGGTCCTTTAATTGGCCCGGCAGGAGCTATAAGCTCATAATAGATATTTCAGGACCACCCTTTGGGCATGGTGCCTGGCAGAGGACATCGGGGTCCTTTAATTGGCCCGGCAGGAGCTATAAGCTCATAATAGATATTTCAGGACCACCCTTTGGGCATGGTGCCTGGCAGAGGACATCGGGGTCCTTTAACTGGCCCGGCAGGAGCTACGGCTCATGACACTTGTACGAGACACATGTTGACACTTGGTGTTTTCAAAAGGTACACGTTGAGATGCATGATTGGTTTTGAAAATGAAAGGTTGGGTTGAAATCGCCATTGTCGTTCGTCCGTTGGACCTTGTTGTCTTTGATCATCTTATTTTCTTTCCTACATTTCATATGCATATATTGCTAGATTAGAACTTTCTACTGGGCTAGTGTAGCTCAGACCTTCTTTCTTTTCAGGTTCAAACTTGGGACAATAGCTGCATGTTTGGATTGCTTGGCTGTGAGAATTATTTTGAAAGCTAACATCGTGGAGTTACCGAGTCATCTTTGTGATCTTTTTTTTGAAAGATGTATTTGTAACTCTAATATCAATTATTTGATTAAGAAATATTGTAACTCCTAAACTTTCTTTTGACATTCGGTGATTATGTTAATTTGGGCCTCGATGCCGAAAATTGTAATCTTTTGGGAAACTCTTGGTGGATGAATTGTAATTGTGAAATGGGAATGTCAAACTCTTTTGGGATATTATCTGGAATATTGTGAGGTTTCTATTTATGAATATCCTTATTGATTATGTTGAAAATCGAGGGTGTGACACGTAGCCTGAACTACGTTTTGACCTGATTCCCTAGCTTGGGATACGTAGGCAATCTCTCTGTGAGATTCGGTCACAATCAATCAACTCGATCCAGGTTTTTCATTCCGAAGCGTACCTCAACTTTCAAACGACGTGGTGTTCAACACTTGGACCAAAAAGGGGAAAATTCTTAATCTTTCGCTTTTATTCAAAACTATCATTTCTATTACATAGGCTGAGCAGAGCCCCAAGAAAAACAGTAAAGCATCAAAAACAGAACGAAATGCTAAAGAAGCCCTCACGGGCTCACAGTTTATTCTAGATCATTGGATTTGAGTCAGGAGTTAGTCTGCGTTTTGTCTGCTTTCGACCTCTTCTCTTAACCATGCTACATAGCGATGTTTGAGTCTTGTGCTGAAGTCGTCTTCCGCTCCTCCGAGTTCTCTCAAACCCCAGTTGTGTTCATACCCTGCTAGATGTTCGGCTGTAAAAGCTGGAATGTGGAAATCTTCTATCCCAGCTCGATGAAAGCCTTGGCTCATGTCCAGTTGCCGCAGGATACGACCTGGAATGTAGAACGAAAAACTGGACAGTCCAGCAATCACCATTCTCTCGAAACCTGCAGAGTGCAGAGCCATATCCGGGATGTTCAGGGCTCTATGCCGCCAGACGATCTCGCGTGGAGACATCTCTCTCATGAAGGTGTACCACTCCTCCTCAGACATTTCTGGGTACAGCATTCCCCTTTGGTGCATCCGCCCGGGCAGACGGGGCCAATCTGCTTCAGGAGCCGAGATTAGTCCAAGTTTGTCACATAGCCACAACTGCATGAGCAAAAAGACAAGTAAGGAGCCACATAAGCCCGAGCGAAAGAAAACAAGTAAGGAGCTACCATACAGCCTTAGCCGAGAGTCGAGGTAAAAACAGACTGTGCGAAAACCGGAAAAAGGTGAGCTGAGTGAGATTTTACCTGTAACAGGATTGGACTGCCACCGAATGTGTTTGTCTGACCTGTGGCTACCAAATCCAAACCAATGAGTGTCTCAGCGAGTACCAGAGGTACCACGTTCTTTCGAGCGCCCATCTCCGCAGCCACATGTACCAACGAGGGGTCGGGCCGTCCATACGGAGACACCAACAGGTATGCGGCCAGTATGCTGACTGACATGGCGAATCGACGTCGAGCCTGCAGAACCGCGTCCGCTGGATCGCCGTCGGGCCCGTACCATTCCATTAGGCGCGTGATGTTTATTTGTCCGCCAATCAACAGGCCTTCCGCTGCGCCCTGGGAAATGTTCAGACATGTCTTCAACAGCTTTGACATGCTTTGCCTGTAAGGTGGCACGACAATCACGCTAGAAGCAAAGCCTTGGAGATACGCTTGGAATTCTTCAACGGTCGGGCACAACTCGTTGTCCCCAAATCGGAACACATGGACGTCCCGGTCCCAAAACTGCAGGGCTGCTCTTAGAATTTCGGGGCGGAGCCTTACACTTTTTTAAGAAGCGAAAGGCTGCCAACCCATGAGAACGGAAGCACAGCCAATCGCTCGCAACAAATTCTTCGAGCCACGAGCCAATTAAGGTGGGGAGATGATTCGCCATTTGGGGAATAGTGCTAGAGATTTCCCACGGAAACACACCCTTCGTTCAGGGACTCACCCCTCTTTATAAAGCCAAGGAAGGAGGCATGCCTTTCCTATTGAATGAGGTGGCCTTGCAAGGTGTCCCTCCACTTGCTAAAGATCAAGGGAACATCTCTGGGGAAAGCCAGGAGCCCCCTGCACGCCCAGACCTGCTGACAAGGCCTGCCACCCCTTTTTGTCTGAATGAGTCAAACCTGGCCACTGTAACAGGAATTCTCCATCGCGCGAGGGTCCTGGAGTGTCGCGCGACTGTTTATGTTCGCGCGATGGTTTTGATTGCTTGCGCGAGAGTTCAGTTTAATTCGACACAGTAGGGCAGGCTACTGCCTTTTTGGGGTTATTTTCCGGATTTTGACTCGGGCCAGATTTTGAAATTCCGATGCTTCCAGTAGGTCATTATGAGTGTTTATGACTACGTCGAAGCGTTGTTTCTTCAAATTACACGTTCAATGACAAGTTCGGTCCCTCGAAGGAATAACGGCCGGATAATTCAAAGGTTTTATTTAGCCGACCAAGCCGGGCAAAGTGGCATACAATTTACAAAGCAAGTGCTGAAAAGAGGAGCCTAATGGCCTTACTAATTACAATTTGTTCTCCCACGGGATTCAAAAATATCCCCTCAGTCTTGCTTCAACTTCGACACGGAGCCACCTTATGTAACGATTTTCCAGCCACGTCTTGAACTCTGGAGCTGGTTCCTTCAACGTCCTATCGCCCCAGTTGTCTCTATGGCAGCACAAATCCCAGGAAGTGAACGCAGGGATGTCGAAGTCTTCCGCTCCGTATCACTTGTATCCTTGGCTCCTTCCGAGCTGGCGAAGCGTACGCCCAGGGACGTAAAATGTGAAGCTTGACAGGCCGGCAATTATTACTCTTTTGTATCTCGCTGATTTGAGCGTCATTGCTGGAAGGTTTAACCAGAGACACCTCCAGACTATGTCCTCGGAGTGCAGGTCGTTCAGGAATGCGAACCATATGTCCACCGGCAAGTCGAGGAATATCATCGGCCTCGCGACCAACAATCTGGGAAACTCTTCAAAGCCAGCCTGTGGCTCTTCCAAAACCCCAACTTTGTCTGCCAGCCAGAGCTGCATGAGAACAGAGGACAGGTCAGAAATCAAATACAGCCCAAGCGCTCGGAATGAAGTTGAAAATGCAAGAAGGCATGTCGAATGTGTATTTACCTGGAGCAAGATAGGGCATCCGCTGAAAGAGTCGGCTTGCTCAAGCTTCAGCATATCCAAACCCAGGAGCGTCTCCGCTAAAACCACGGGCATAATGTTTTTCCCGTTATCCATTTGTGAGGCAATGCTTACCAGCTTGGGATTTACCCCTCCATCAATGGGAACCAGCATGTACGCGACCAGTGCGCATATAGACAAAACGAAGCGTCTGTGAGCTTCCCCAACATAGTCACCCAGTCCACTCTCGGGGCCATACAGTTCAATTAGGCGAGGGATGTTGAGCTCGTCGTTTCGAATGATGCTGGCTGTCACCGCCGCCAGAATGTTGAGTTTTTCCCGTAGAATTTGCTCCATGTCTTCATGGACGGGCGGCACGGCAAGAACGTCTAAATTGGCAAACCCCGGCGCGTATGCCTGGAACTCTTCTATTGTGGGACACATTTCATCTTCACGGAATCGGAAGACGTGTACAATGGGGTCCCAGAAAGGCAATGCGGCTTGGATGATTTCGACGCACGGTCGAGCGAACCGGAGATCCCGAATCGAGGATAAACAGCGAGACCGGGGACTCGCCCAATTTATGGTTTCCTCTCTCATTAGCCAAGGATCAAGGGCTTCCACTAGTGAATCTCCCATTTTAGATAAGTTGGAGGGGTGTACACTTCATTAAGTTCTAAAACTCCTCTTCAAATAGCCAAGGAGTTGGTGAGATCAAGGCTTAGGTGTCCTACCACCTTGCATGGAAGAACAGCCTTCCTTTCTGCAAGCCCAGAATAACTTTCAAGACGTGGAACAATGAACAGCTCCATGGCAATAATTTGGTCAAACAAAGGCAGCTTAGCAGGAGTTGACTCTCGCGCGACACTCTCAAAGCACCGCGCGACAGGTATGTATCGCGCGACAGTTTCAAACCATCGCGCGACGGTTGGTCTGCAGTTTTTCCAATAGCTACTGTCCAAATTGGTCGATTTTCATTCCAAAGGTCATTTGGTACTTTTGATGGTTCCAGCAAGTCATTATGGACATATGTGACTGCATCCAAGCATCGGATCCCGAACGCCGTCCTCAACGAAGATTTTGGACCCTCGGAGGCCCGTTTCAAGTTCAAACCAAGGTTTCGGGAGTTCGAAACTCGTTCCGGAGACCCTAGCCCATTTTGGTCATGCCATACAGGTCGCCTGGACCTTGAGTGACTGTATGGAGGTGTCGGTTTCAGTCCGGGACATAATCGAGTCGTCTTTCAACATTTTATACCATTTTTGTGTTATTTTGAGCATTCTTCGGTGTAAGTCCATTCTTGGGGCGTTTGGTTCAAATCCGTCAATTGGCATAGGTCATGTTGGCCACCATTGATCGTTTAAAAGCGTCGTTTTCATCTTTTTCAAGGTATCGTGAGTTTTGGCGTATAATACCCAAAATTTCATTGTTTCCCATATCCTCGTATCCTGATTGTGTCTTAAGGTATATTGCATTTTTCTGTCAGAGCTAGGCTGATTTATACACTCATATGTGTCTGTGTTTAGTCTCGATGTGTTGTCAATGCAAGTTTGGTATTAGTGGCAGGTTTTACTGATTCTTATGCACAATGAGAAGCTAAAACTTCAGAATGCAACTTTTATATACTAAACCGTGATCTATCCATGTCAAAAGCAAAAGAACTACTGTATCTATGGCCCTCGGCCGATCAAAAGCTACCAAGTCAAGTCAGGGCACATGCGCCCGCCAATCAAAAAAAAAAGAGGCACGCAGGCTCTCAAAATGTCTATCTGTCAAAAGCTATCTACTTGGGCACGCAGGCCCAGAATCAAAAGCAAAAACGGTGTGCAAAAAGGGTAACGGAGGCCTCGTCAGCGCCCCTCAAGTCCGTCATCGCTGTCTGAAGTGTCCGGCAGCTCCCGGGGGTCATCTCTATACCTCGGATCATCAATGGAGTCGTCAGAGCCACTGCTGGTGGACGAGTGCTCCTCACCCTCTTCTTCTGCCGCTTCTTCCTCACCCTCTTCTTCCTCATCCTCGGAAGTGGGACTCATGATCAATTTCAGCTTGCGAGTCGGACCTGGCTTCTCCAATGTCGGCTTCTCGCGCTTCTTCAATTGGTACCGAAGCTCAGCTTGCCTCGCGGCTTGTTTGGCTTCCTCCTCGCGTGCTTGCGCTGTCTGTGAGCCCCTCGTCTGTCGCCGCGTGGTGGTAACCGGAGGCGCGGATTTCTGTGCCACCACCTTCTTCGGTGGCGGATCTCGCGTACTCTTCCTCCTAGGATTTATCTTCCCCTGCACCTGCATTATCATTACATTTTCAAAGCATCAGTATCTATTGGGCATATTGTATTTCGGTATTGAAAACAGGTACAGCCTATCAAGCTATCAAAGCAGGAATGTATCGAAAGCAGGAATGTATCGAAATCTGGAATGTATCGTTTTCATACCTGGGTCCTCTGAACAACGGCTGGCTGAGTCAGCTGTAGTGTCGGCGCCTGGTACTGCAACTCCAGTGGTGTGCCGCTCGCCGCCTTTCTCACCACGTTCTCCAACGCCAACGCGTCGAACGGCCTCGTTCACCCACTCAATTGGCACCTGCATGCAATTCAAGTTCATCAGACTATTCAGCAGATAATTCAAGTATTTGGAATTCAAAAGCAATATTGGAAACTGATTCTTACCGACACAGTCACAGGAGCAGGCTCCACTCTCGCGGGCACTAACTGAAACTCTGCAGGATTTCCCTGGCTGTCAACCACAGGAATCCTCCAAAGCAGCGCAGGAAGTCCACCTACTGCCGGTCCGCTCGGGGCTCACCTGGCTCGGCTCTCGCCTCCTCTCCGTTCCTCTCCGGCTGCTCTCCTCTCCTCAGCGGCCCCTGCGGCCTGGCCTCGCGCCTCTCTCCGGCCACGGACCCCCAGTGGACCCGCCAGGAAGTCTCGCTGGTAGACTGCGTAGTCCCTACCAGGACGCAGGTGTCGCTCAAGATCAGTATCCGGCCACGTGTACCTCTCCAGCTCAGCCCGCGTGTACTCTCCCGTGTGTGAAGCTCGAGGTGGGAGCGGCCCTGGCACCCAGAACTCAGGGTAACCAAGCGACTGGCGCGTCACTCGGTCTCCCAAGTACCACTGCCAACCGAAGGCAGACTCCAACAAAACCCTGCTGGCCGTGACAGCTCTGCTCCGGGCCAAGTACTCAGGCTCTAGCCCTGCTCTCCTCCAAGGATCCCAATTGACCTGCGATTCAAAGTAAACGGGCAATACAAGCAATTGATCAGCGACAGCATTAAAACAAGGAAACAAAGACATGTCTGAGGCTTACAGTTACGTATTCATACCTGTGAGGCCCTGAGCTCGTCTAAGTACAGCCTGAAGGCGTTGAGCTCGCCTCTCCCTTCTTTCTTCCCGGTGCTCGCCCTGCTCCACTTCAGCGCACGAGGGAGAGTGCTCAAGTCTGGATGCTTGCACTCTGGCGGATACATCCACAAAACCTCGTAAGCCCAAAGCTGCAAGGTTTAGACAAGTTCAAACATTAGTCAAGGCATACAGCATTTGGAATCGAAACAGTCAAACAGACTAAACAATGGACAAGCATAATCAAATTGTGCTTAAAAGGGTTAGAGTCGTACCTCCCAGACCCTCCAGTAGCCAGCCGTGCTCTTACCCGTCCTCGACAAGTCGCCAAAGAAGAGGTAGGCCGTCCCAAGAGCCGCTCCACCCCAGTCAAAGTGCGAGGCTGTCCTCAAGTCCCTCAACGCTGGCAAGTAGGATAGGTGCACGTTGCTTCGCCTGTTTGGGTACAGCGTGGCACCAAACAGGTATAGCAGAAACACCCGGGCCATCTGCTCCGCCTCCTGATCGCTCGACACCTCCTTCTTCAAGTAACCCTTGAACTGGTCATACCTCGCCATTCCTCCCTCTATCTTGGGCACTCTGCCCAGAAACCACTCCAGAGCAGCTCGATCCTCCTGAATCCCTGAGTCAAACGGGATGGGCTCACCCCCAACCCTCAGCCCCGTGATCGCTGCGAAGTCAGCAGGCGTCACTGTCATTTTCCCAGGAGGTAGGTGGAAGGTATTGGTGGTATCCCTCCACCTCTCAGCAAGTGCAACGAGGACGGCATGGTCAATCCTCGTTGGGGTCAAAGTCCGCACAAACTCCCCAAAGCCTGCCTCATCTACCAGCCGCCTCACTCTCTCCGGCAGCCCCTCGTACAGCCGCAAGGACATGCACGCGCCCTCGAAGTCACGAAGGTCCCTCTGTTCAGCTCCAGCCTGTTTCAGATACAAAGACAAGCAGCAAATGGTCCGTCAGTACATGGGAAGTTCATTCTCAAGTTCTAGGTAATCAATGAAGCCTACGACGGATGGTTGGTTCAAGTTATTACGTATTGGGCCTATACTATAGAAATACGTGGCTTTAGCATGCTTTGGTTCGCAAGATCATCCATGCAATTCTAAAAGTTCAAGCATGCTCTAAGCAAGTATCGAATGTGAACTATCAAAGCAAGAATGTCGAAATCAAATTACAAAGGGTGTTTTCTGGGAATATACCTCCATCCATGTCGCTGCAATATGAGCCCGAGGATCTCTCAACACCAACTCGTCGTCGTAATCTCTCTGCAACGGTGCACGGGCCGCAATGCCCGACGGCACAAAAAGGTGCGGCGTGGGAAACACGTATGCCTCCGCTGAAAAGCCCGGCCGACCCGTGTTCTTCGCCTCCTCCACAGCCGTCACCCTAGGCCCCTGTGCCTCAACTCTGGCTCTCTCCTCAGCCTCTGTGTCTCTCAGCAACTCCTCTCTCTCCTGTCTCTCTCTCTCGGCCTTTTCAATGGCCTCCGACGCCTCAATGGCCCGAGCACGGTCCTCTCTGGCCTTTAGGACCAATTCCCCAACCAGGGGGTTATCCTCTAACAGTCTCGCCAGTGCCTCGTCGGTCAAGTACTCGGCGACGTCATGTCTAGTGATTGGTCTATGACTCGATGACGTCACCGCGGGCCGAAACAAGATGTCCTCCTCTAGGACCTCAACCGGAGTCTCCGTGACCTCCGCCTCTGCATCTATAACGCTCTTGCCCTTTGCCGAATCCCTCGGCGGGGACCCGGACGGCTCGACATTTTCACCTCCTGCCCCACTACTACTGCCTCCTCCAGTTTCAAGCCTCGCGCGAGGCTCCTCCTCTGTCGCGCGAGGGTATTCTCCAGTGCCGGTTCGTTCTGCATCCCCTGAACTTACCCCGGCCACCACTGAGCCTTCCACGGCTGTGCTCGAGTCCAATGGCTGCACGATATGGCCCATGGCCCCTGTAACAACAGTCGCGCGGGCCTCTGGCTCTGTTGCGCGACCCTCAACTCCGCCACCAACCTCCTGCTCGTGGCCCCCTTCCCCATCTCCGCCCATCGCCACCGCTGCACCGGCCTCTGCGATGGCCTCCGCAGGCGTTTGATCTCTTGTTTCGACAGTCGTGGACCCTCCTCGATCCTCTGGTTGATCAAAAACCCCTTCCCCGTCTTCCCCGCTGCTGTGGTCAGCCATGGATAGTTGATCAAGGTTGGGTTCGTCAATTTCGTGGACGAAATCAGAATTTGGGCGAGCTTTGAGGGAAAGGATGAAGGTGTGAGAGGAGTCCTGGGTTTTGAAAACTCTGAAACCGCCGAGTACTGTTTCTGAAACGTCCCCGTGACGTTTAAACGTTTGGAACGGGTTTGGGCCGGGTCTGGGCCTGACCAGACCCAAGCCCTAACTTGTGACCCTCGCGCGATGGTTGGTGAGTGTCACGCGACACTTAACCTTGGGCCTCAGGCCCAATCCAGATTCTGAGGCCAGCCCAATCTCACTTAACCCCTCTTTAAGGTCCATGACATGCTGATGTGCTGCCAATAAATTTGAGGGTCATTTTGGGAGTTTTGCCTTCAGACCTGAAGAATTTAGTATCCCCAGCAGTGGTCCGCCCGCAAACAAAACAGCGACGATCTATCCGTCCGATCAATCAACAGGGACGATCTATCCGTCCGATCAATCAACAGGGACGATCTATCCGTCCGATCAATCAACAGGGACGATCTATCCGTCCGACCAATCAACAAGGCCGATCTATCCGTCCGACCATCAAATCAGCGACGATCTATCCGTCCGATCTATCAACAGGGACGATCTATCCGTCCGATCAACAAATCAGGAACGATCTATCCGTCCGATCAATCATCAGCGACGATCTATCCGTCCGATCATCAACCAGCGGCGATCTATCCGTCCGGTCTTCAATTCCCCTTTGGTGCACGGTATTTTTATATACTCGTCTGCATTTTCCATTTAATCGGCTTTTGGGCGGATTTGGTGGGTGTCTAGAAATCTTTGACGTTACCCGTACCAGTCATTGGTGCTCCGCGTGTCGTCAAAGAGGGACTACTGTAGACACCCCAATCTGGGTCTCCCAATCGTTTTACTTTATTTTACGATTTTCTTGTTTCCCCGATGATGAAATCGGATCAAACAGAGCTTGGATTGGGAATGGATCGAGCTTGGAATGCTTAGAACCCTGCTTGAACCTTTTGAACCCTTCTGAACCTTCAGTCAAACCCTAGAACCAGAGTTGACCCTCGCGCGAGCCTTTGTGTCCCTCGTGCGACACTTAGCTTGCCACGTGTAGTCAAAGTCAAACTGTTGACTGTTTGACCCTCGCGCGACACTTCCGAACCATCGCGCGACGGTTCCCTCCTGTCCCTATCACAGAATCCAGCTGGACTTGTGATGGTTGCTTGGCACATGGGTTCCCATGGGCTGGAACCCCGTTCTCCTCAGCTGAATGGCGTGCTGGCAGGTTCTAACCCCATGCAATCTCCTAACCACTCTCTCACCTTGTTGGCTAGCCTCACAACCAAGTTGTGACCAGCCTTGGTGGCTGGTCCTAAGGTCTTGTTTGGCCCCTAACTAGCCCTTACATTCCCCCTATAAATACCCCCCTTCATCCTCCATGTTAAGGGTTCAAAAAATTGCTTAAGAGTTTCATTAGTCATTTCACAAATCCTACACTAGCTAGCACAAAGTTACTAACCCTCAAACCACTTCTTAAGCTACTGAACTTAGTGTGTTCATACACTCTTGGTAGCAAGGTCACACCAATCAACCCAATCTACTCCTAAACCCTTTCCAAGCAAAGGTATAATGTTTAACCTGTTTCTGTTTTGATCCCAGAGGGGGGCTGACAGGACCAAGGCTGGTAATCAATACCATGTCCTGGTCCTAAAGCCAGCAAAGTTACAAGAATTCGTGGCAGCCACACCCTCGCGCGACGGTCCCCTTTACTCGCGCGACACTTGTGTCAGCAAGAGAATGGACCTCGTGGGGAATGGAAGCTAGCCCTTTTCTGTTTTGCGGTGTATTTATGCCTGTTGTACTTTACTTTGATTTTTAGATCACTTATGCATGCAAAAACAAAATACGGTAGCTAGTTTATTTGCTTTGAGCAGTTTGGAATGCCCTTGGGATCCCCGGAGTCTCGGGACCCCAAGCATGCAAAGCAATTCTGGAAGTCCAGTAGGAGTGTCGCGCGAGATTCACTCTCTGTCGCGCGGTTCTCTGATTTCCATGGGTAGCCCTTGCATGGGCAACTCTGGGCCCTTGGCCTCTGTTTTGATACCCCCACCGTTTAGGGGTTGTGTTTCATTTCATTTGGCTCCTGGAGTATTGTGTAATAATTAATATTTTACGTCTCCCAATAAACCTGCTTGGTTTGCTTCTGGTGTGCACTTTGGTCCTTCCAGAGCCGAAGGGGATGATTTTGGGACTGTGATGAGATGACAATACTCGCGCGAGAGTCGGTGTGTCTCGCGCGATGGTTGATTTGCATGCAGATCTGTTCGTGCATGCAAGTTGGTCATCGTGCAGGGCAAATCTGCCCCGAGCTTGGTTTTGGCATCTGATCGCTGTTTCAAGATCATTCCGTTTATTGTTCATCATACTATCCATCCATGCCGTTATTTGAACACATCCTGCAAATTGTTACAGTTTTAATCCCCGATTAACTGTTCCCCCGCCCTAATTGGCTAAAATCAATTAAAAGAGGAAGAATCACAAAGGTTTTCATAAAAATGCCTAAGTAGAGACCGATCTCCGGATTGGGCGAGAGGGGTGCCATAAAACCCTTCCCCTCTCGTAACCTGGCTCCCGAACCCAGATATGGTTATGACGGACTGGTTTCCTTCACTTTTTCAAATAAAGCGCGGCAGGTGCTTCGAAATACGGTTCCTTGAGTGTCGGACCTTCAAAACTCAAGTGGCGACTCTGTATTTTTGAGCGCTTGCCACCGGCGCTCCCGCTCCCTCGATTTTCAAAAAAGGGCCGCAATGGCGAAAGGAACGGAATCCTTTTTCCAAGGGCACGCTGCCCACACCAAGCCAACCGTATCAGCAGCTCTATGCTCGTTCAACAGCTCTACGCCCGTATCCACCATCAGCAGCTCTACACTCGCTCACTCAGCGGCTCCACACTAGTCATCCCAGCAGCTCCGAAGCTCCTTATCAGCCAAGCAGGCTCTACGCCCATGTTCACCATTGGCCAAAACAGCTCCAAGCTAACTACCTTAGCGGCTCTACGCCCATATTCACCATCCCAGCGGCTCTACGCCCATATCCACCATCTCGGCAGCTTCACACCCATATCCACCATCTCAGCGGCTCTATGCCCACCTTCACCATCTCAGCGGCTCCATGCTCGCTATCTCAGCAGCTCCACACTCGCTCAGCAGCTCTATGCCCGTGCTCACTAAGTTCACTCAGCAGCTCTATGCTCGCTACTCATCAGCTTTAGATACTCAGCGGCTCTACGCCCACAAACTCAGCGGCTCTACGCCCATTATCTCAACTGGCTCTATACCGTAACCAACCAATCCTCAACAGGCTCCTCCACGCCTCAATCAATCAAGATATCATCTATTCTCAAGCTCTACTCTTGAATGCTCAAAATCCAACATTTTGAATGCTCGAAGCTCTTCGAATGCCCAACCATTGTGTACTGGATGCTCAAGTTCTACACTTGAATACTCAAGCTCTATGCTTAGATGCCCAACCACTGCGTACTGGATGCTCAAAGCCTGTACTTTGAATGCTCGGATTCTACCATCCAAATGCTCGAGCTCTACGCTCTGAATGCTCAAGTCCAGAACTTGAAAGAAGCTCTACGCTTAAATCAAACACACACGCACAGGCCCGTGCACATTGCATCATCGAGTCTGCATCAATTACATCACCATTATCATACCTAACCAATCATCATCATCATCATATACACATGTTTTGCATCTCTATCTCTCATGAAACAGGTCAATCCTGCAATCAACCGGCTCTACGCCTTGGTTTTATTGATCAGTCCAGCGCCTCGATCCTTTGGCTCTATGCCAAAATTTATGATGGGAAAGCCCCGTGCACAGACCATCAGAATGCATGCAACCGGCTCTACACCTCAGTTCAAATCACGTCAAGCTCAGACGCCTCAGGCTCTCGCCTTGTGAATGCAACTGGCTCTACGCCTCAAATCTGTCAAGCTCCTCAGGCTCTCGCCTTGTGACCACAACCGGCTCCATGCCTCGATTCCATCACGTCAAAGTTCTATCACCTCAGGCTCTCGCCTCATGACTACAACTGGCTCCGCGCCTCGGTTCCTGCATCTCAAACGCTCCGTGCTCTAGTTACTAGCCCTGCATCCCCCATATCTCAAAAATGGCATCCAACTCGTCTCCAGAAGATGGCTTGGGTTCCACCCCATATCTCAAAACAGCGTCCAATTCATCCTCAGCAGATGGTTTGGATTCCACCCCAATTACATCAATTCCTTCTAGCTCATTCGCAAGGATAGGCTACTCTACCGAGCTTCCCTCAGTCAAACTAAAGATGATCAAGAAAAGCAAACGACTCATCCGCCGTATATTGATCTACCCCGAAATTCCGGAGATGCTCACCGCAAAAATTTCCCTGGCAGCCCCGCGCTCCTTCAACTACCCTTCACCAAAATCCTGGCTCAGTCTAGGTACGTCACACTACGGCTTTTTAAGCCCGAAGGTACGTCTTCTGTTTCTAACCCTCCAAAACTTTTTATTTTTCTTTATTGCCCATTGCCCTTTGAAACTATGGTTGGTCTGAATTTCCCCTGTGGAATACGTAGGCAGCCTCCCAGCCCGACCATAACTAAAACCTTTTTTGAAAAACCTTGGAATAGTGGTTGGACCAAATTGAGTAACTTTTACAGCTTTGACTCTTACTTAAACATGTCTCGTGATCCGTTTAAGTTCAGTCAAAGAGGGGCATCTGTAGACACCCCAATTTGGCCTAACGATTATTTCAAGTCCCACCTTGGGGACCATCCCGACGATGATATAGATACAGTGATTGCTGATTGACTTCCTGTGAACCTTAGGACTTTCGATAAGAACTTTTAGCCACTTAGAGGACCCAATCCAAAGCCAAATAGCCTTTCAGACAGAAACACAGCATCTTAGGAGAATCCATCTGTCAACCGTGACACTGATCACACGGCCTCAACATCAATTCTTCACTTGTGAAGCCTGTTGCTTGAAAATCTCCCTGAGAGATCTTTTAGCCGGCCGCCAGATCATTTGCTCGGCTGCCAGATCTTCTATTTTCCAGATTCTGGAACGTTCTGTCAATCGTTTGATCCATTCACAAAACCCTAGCAGCCTTTTTCCGATGCATTCGGGCTACATTTAGGGATTGCTTTAAAGAGTTTGTATCATTCTATAACTCTAATTCCAATCGTGTGTTTTGATTGGTTGAGTTGTGTCATCCCTATGCCTATATAAAGGGCCTTCGGCTCCGAAATTAAACACACAATTCACTCTCTACAGCCACGAAACTCTGCCAATATACACTCTCATATCCCCTCTACAAAAGCCCTAACCTTCCGAAGGCAGCCGCTAATCTGACAATCAAACCCCAAAGTTCAAACCCTAACCCAAGGGTTTCAAGAAGCAATCAGTCAATCACCCTCAATCCGAAGCAATCAAGCTACTAAGGGATCAAGGTGGTGAGGCCCAGGGGCTTCTAGTTTGATTTATTTTCTATTCATACCCTTAATCGTAACATTTTGATTATCTGTTAACTGTTTAGTCTGGTGTGAGGAAGAACATCGGCCGGGGCTTCAATCCCTCGGCCGATACATTGAACCAGGAGGATTCCTCGGCCGTGAAATCCATTCACCGGCCTCGGAATTCACCCCTGGAACAAAGCTGTTTTATTCTGATTTTCTGATGCATGCTTTCAATTACGGTCTCGGCTCACCATTAACTGCTTAAAGGCTAAATAAACAGACTACGTGTTAGAATTAAATAAAGCATGCACTAATCTTATGTCGAACGATTATGGGCCAGTCTCACGACTGGGTAGAGAGGGGTGCCTAACACCTTCCCCTCATTGTACCTTTGGCCCCCGTGCCTAGAATTTTTATCTGTTTTTCCTAGTTTTTATAAACTAGGTGGCGACTCTATTTTGATGATAACCGCCATCGTGTGGCGATGTTCCTAGCCATGGGAGTATCCACGATCTTGGTTTACGAAGCAAACAGCCAAACAAACAGCAACGACCAATCTGTATGGCGATGCCCCGCTTCAGGGAGGTGTCTACAGGGTCCCTCAGTACCAGCTCGGCGTCGTAACTATCCCGCAGAGGGTCATAGCTATTGACCCCAGACGGTATGAACAAGTGTGGTTCTGGTGGTACGTACGTTCCCGCCACGAACGCAGCTCGGGCCGCCCTCAGCCTAGACTCAGCCAGTGTCACGGCGGACTCATGTACCCACGCCGCCTCCTCCTAAGCCCTCTCAGCCGTCTCGGTCTCCCTCACGAACTCTTCGGCCTCCCGCCTTAGCCTTTCCTCCTCATTGGCCCGGGCGATCTGTTGCAACCTCTCCTCACGGGCTGCCCACACCGCTACAACCACCGTGGGATTCTCCCTCATAAGCCGAGCAAGCGCAGCCTCACCTACAAACTCCGCCAAGTCACTACTCATAATGGGCTCGTGACTAGATGTCCCTACGGGTGGTACAAACTCAACCCGCTCTACGTGTGCTTCCCTCGGAGGCTCATCAACCACCATCGGATCTCTACCGCTCTCCGAACCCCGTGGCGGAAGCCCTGATCGGCCCTCGCCACCACCACCACTACTGCTACTGCCATCGGCCCCACCCAAACCGCCACCGGTCATCACTAAGCCCTCTACGCCACTCCTTGGGTCCAATCGACGAACCCGTGGGTCCCATGTCAAAACCCCCCACCGGCGTCCGCTTTTGGTCGACCAGCGTACGCCGATCGCCGTCACCACCTACCTCCGTTGCATGGCCGCCATTTCCACCGTCGATGCTTGAGGCCTCTGCACCAGAGCCCGATGAAGCCCCAACTACTGGTTGATCGTTGATCGGAGTCCCCGAAGCCCCGACCTCATGCCTTGGTCAAATCTCGTCACCACCACCTCCATTGCTGCCACTGCCTGGTTCTGCCATGGGTGAGTATGGATGAGTGGGTTTTGAACGAAGATGAGAGGGATTGTGAGAGATTGGGAGTTTTGGGAAGTTTGAGAAGTCTCGGAAGTTTTGAAACTGGTATATGGCGGTTTCGTACCGTCTTAGAAGTTTATAAGGCATGGGAGAGCAACTGGGCTGGATCTGGGCTCGGACCTGTCAAAATTTCTGGCGTGCGCCAGTATGGTGACGCCACACACCGGTAGTATCTGGGCCTGAGGCCCAAATCACTTTCAGCGTCAAAACCCATTCTCGATAGCAGCCCATATTGCCCTGATCTATGTTAGCACCCATGATTGGCTATTTCCCAAGCAGAGTCTGTCCAATCTCAAATCAACGACGGTCCGCCCGTCCAATCTCAAATCAACGATGGTCCGCCCGTCCAATTTCAAATCAACAACGGTCCACCCGTCCAATTTCAAATCAAGCAAGCAAGCAATGGCAATTTTCTCACAACAGATTATTCTAGAAGAGTCTGCCTCCCAGCTTGTTCCGTTCATCAATTCAATCAATGACGATCTATCCGTCCATATTATCCCCAGCAGCGGCGATCTATCCAATGATCTGCTCGTCCAATTCAATCAATTAGGTTCTTTAAGTTTCATGTCTACTTTGACTCGTATGTTCTGTTCTGGATAGCCCGGAAGGGTGTCTAGAAAACCATTGACGTTACTTGTACCAAGTCAATGGTGCTCCAAGAGCCGTCAAAGGGGGACTACTGTAGACACCCTATTCTGGACTGTCCAGATTAGTTTACTTACGGTCTTTGATTCCCCAATGATGATTAAGGTCAAGAACATCTCGAGATTGTTAGTGTGTTTGAGCTTTGAGCGTTCCAAACCTCATTCAAACCCTTTCGAACTCCTTTTTCAAATCATTCAAGCCAGAACCAAATGGCCTCAGCAAAACTTTACTTGCATACGCTGGTACTGTGCTGGCGTGCGCTGGTAAACTGCCACATGTCAGTCATCGACCGTTGACTCAGTTACCACTGGCGCACGCAGGTAGCGGGCTGGCGTACGCCAGTCAAAGCCCGTCAAATCAACTTTATTCAACCACGTGCACAAGACTTTTGCGGCCACCCAGTACCGTGAATAGTCTCCTAATGATTGCAAACAGGCCGGGATGTTCCCCCCTCTCTCCTACAACTCCTTTCAAGCCAAGTCCCATGCATTTAATGCATGGAGACTTCCACCCTAACTCAACCAGCCCTAACCAGCCTGGTTACCAGCCTCTTTCAGTCATCCCCTTGGCCTATATATAACCCCCTTGCATTTATATGCAAGGGGTTACACACATTAAGACTCCAAGTCTTCTTCTCTCGCTTTTCCTTAGTTGTTTTGCTTTCTTTTCTTTCATCCATTGAAAGAGTAAGCAAGGGACTCTCTCTCACTCTCATCCACACCCTTTACTCACCACCCATCCCTCAACCTCAAGTTCAAAAGCTCAAGCATCCATCAACCTCAATAGCAAAAGGTATAACACCTTTTGTCATTTTCTGTTTTGACCCCTGAGGGGGGCTGGCAGGGTCAAGGTTGGTAATCAATACCAGTCCTGGCCCTAATGCTGGCAAGGTTTCAAGGATCGTGTGTAGCAATCAATGGCGCGCGCCAGTAAGAGTATGTCGTACGCCAGTCATGGCTGTACGTGCAATACTGGCGTGGGGATCATTGATCAGCTATTTTTCTGCTTTTCTTTCTCTTTTATCACCTTATTGCATGCTAAAAACCAATTACAGTTTTCTGTATTTTAGAACTGTGTAGCTGTAGTATTCAATATTTAGTTATTGTTGCTTTGGAATGCCTCTGGGAGCCTTCTGGTCATGTTCCAGAGTCCAGAAGATGCAAAGCCAAGCACTGGACAAAAAGGTATCACTGGCGTACGGTCCCCATTGACTGGCGTACGGCGGTGAGATCTAGTCCAGTGGCTGGCCCTTGCATGGCAACTAGGCTGTGGGCTACCCGCCCGAAAAACAAAAAGTTTTGCTTTATATTTTCCCGCCGCTTTGAAGAGAAATACGCCGTTTGAAGAGTCGCCACCCGGATTTGCGGTATATCACCCGAGAAACCGTTTTGTTTGGAAAATCGTTTGATTTGAATTGAAAACCAGAGATCAGTTTCAAGGGTTCGGAAGCCATGTTACGAGGGGGGAAGGGTTTTACGGCACCCCCCTCGCCCGATTCGAAATCGGTCTCTACTAAACGTTTGTGGGATTTTTCAAAGGGATTTTGTTCCATTAGAGCATTTAGCAAGTATCCACAGTTATAACAGGTAAGAATTGCATGCATGTGCAGGTGTACAGTAGATGATTAAATGAAAGTGAGCAAAATGCATGATCACAGAAACTGAGGATCTGTCACTGACTTCACTCTCGAGCGCTCGAGAGCAGTCCCGAGCGCTTGGGAGTTTTGATACCCAACCTGCAAGCTTTGTTAGCACAGACAGAATACAATGCTAAAATAGGAACTGAAAAGCTGCTATATACACTACTGGCTCAGCAGAGGATTTGAAAGACTGGAATGAACCCTCAATCTTTCAGATCTTGCATTCCTGCCTTAACAAGACTAAATCTACAAATTTAAAAGAGCAAGAGGCCACACTTATGCATGCAGAGACCAGATAACACAGCAGACTGGAAAATGGGAAGCAATGGCATGCATGCACTCCCGAGCGCTCTGGAATGGTTCGGAGCGCTTGGGAGTGAGCTGCATGTCAGCTTACTCTCAAACAGGAAATAGTACCATTTTGACATACAAAGGCCCTTGTTTTGATATTTCCCAAGAGGAGAACCTCTTTTAACTTTGAAAGAGAGAAACCTTGTACACACATGAAAACTTGTGAGAAAATGTTTGTGTTTTTAGGGGAAAACCATTTTCTGTGCATGCATGCCAAAATGAAACCAATTCTTTTAATATTACACTTCATTCTCAACCTACTGTGTAGAAAAAAAACCATACATGAAACTGGGAACAGTCCCGAGCGCTCTGGAATACTCTCGAGCGCTTGGGAGTGTTTCCAGTAAGGGTTTTATGAAAACATTTTTTTGTGCCCCATTGCTCTTGTTCTTACACTAGGGTCTCCCAACCATGCACCCAGTATTGAAGACTGGGTCAGGCTGAGAGACCCCCCTCAGAAGGGATGAACAGCCCCCTTTGGTTGTGATCAAAGGTAAAAGTTTCTACCTTTTACTTGAACCTTGCTCCTTGGAATAGCTTTGAAATGTGGATGAAGAGAGAAGAGTGCAAGGGATCAGAAGAGTATTCTGGATTTCTCGCCCTTTTCCTTGGTGATTTGCAAAACCTTTGGAGTTTGGAAAGACAAGTTTTGGGTGATTTTGGTTTTGAGCAAGAGAGAGAGAGAGAAGAGAATGGGTTTTCTCCAAGGATGAATTTTCGTGGCCTCCTTCTCAGCTGAAAAACTAGTCATATTTATAGGCAAAACATCAAATGGTTTTTGAAATCAAATGGTTTTGAATAATCATTTTTTTTAAAGGGAAAATCTTTGGCCTGAATATCTGCCACCAGAGGTTGAGTGTGGACCGAGCCATCGGCGGGCTCAAGGTGGTTATAATGATGAGTTGCAAGGGTAGTGGGTGATACTGCCATCCATTGGGCAACAGAATAGTCTCGAGCGCTTGGGATTACTCCCGAGCGCTTGGGACCTCACTCTCGAGCGCTCGAGAGTGAGCCAGGCCAGAGGTTTTGTAAAACAGTTTTGAGCGCTCGGGATCGCTCCCAAGCGCTTGAAAATGCTTTTGACCATTTTTAATCCCTCTTCAAATCTTTCAAGGAGCAAAGTTCCGATCGGTACCAGGCTTGTTTCAATCCGAAGTCATCATCGGGGAGCCTCCGGGCCACGAGTCAAGGAATTTTGAAAAGTCCAAATTGGGGTGTCTACATAGGCCTTGGCCTCTGCTTATTTCCCCACACTATTTATGGGGTGTACTGTTTATTTTATGGCTCTAAAGCCATTTCTATCGTCTGTAATCGTATATTCTACTATATAAACTGCGTGATTTGTCCTGCGTGTGCACTGGTCCTTTCCAGAGCCTAGAGGGTTGAGAATAGAAGCTATGGGTTTAGATCTATCGGCGCACGCCAGTCCTAGTGTGGTGTACGCAGGTCACTTCTGTATGCAGTGGCATGGCCAGTGCATACAAGTTTCTTCCTGCGTATGTCATTCCGGGTCAATGTGTTCCAGTTTATCTAAAATGCTCACAGGTGCTTGTTCTCAATCTATATTAACTGTTCCAATAGTGCAAGCATCACCTTTTTTTGTCATATAATGCAACTTGTTACAGTATTAATCCCCTTTAACTATTCCCCCGCCCTAATTGGCTAAAAAATGATTAATGAGAGAAAAATACAAACGTTTTACGAAATGCCTGAGTAGAGACCGATCTCCGGATTGGGCAAGAGGGGTGCCATAAAACCCTTCCCCTCTCGTAACTTGGCTCCTGAACCTCAGATATCGAAGGTGACGACGGTCCAGTCTACATGCCTTTTCAAATCAAAACGTAGCAAAACGTTTCAAGTTCGATTCCTTGGGTGCATACCACAAAACCCAAGTGGCGACTCTGAATTGTAGCGTTTCGCCGCGCTTTTCCAAAAGGGCGCACCCGTTTTTATACATAAAATAAAAATTTCCAGGGGCGTGTGCCCACAGTTACGAACGGAGAAGGTTTTGTTGAAAAAGCCCCTCACTCGCCTGGTAAAAATCGGTCTCTACTAAGCACTTTAAAAGGGAAAATTTAATATCGTTTGAAAACTTTACTTTTGAAAAACAAGTATGGGAAAGGAACATGGAATTTAATATGACACATAAAAGTGCTTGGTGTGCTCGATGTACAGTATGAAACAGATCTGCAATGTATAAATAACAGAAAACTGTACAGAGTCGAAAATTGCTGCTATCAAAACAAATGCAATGCCGCGCGGCAGAAAAATACACCGCACGGTGTACTAGGAATGCTGTGCGATATATCTTTCTGCAAATTCCAGAATGGTTCGAGTTTGCATCATAAAATGAACTCTTGTCCTCTAAAATAGACTTTTTTGTATTCTGAGTTTTCGAAAAACAGATTGTGAAGCCTTTTGATTCATTTTTTATGCAAAACCTTGCTAAAAGCCATTTTGAGATGTTTAAGAATGTAAGTAAAATCAAAAGTGACTTTTAACTTGAAAATCCACTTTGGAAGGTGTACCTGTGTAGCCTTCAAATAACGTTAGCTGAAGTAAATGAGAGAAATACAGAATAAAATGAACAGAATAGCAAAACAAAAAGAGTATGCACTGAATAAAAACGCCGCACGATGGACGGTGTAGTAAAACACCGCACGATGTAATGTATTTAATGCAATCTCTGGTTTTCTATATTTTTTGAATGTAAGACTCGTTTGAGGCCAAAACCCAATATAGAATGACTAGGAAAGGCCTTAGTAAGCTCCCCTCAATGCCAAAACGTGTTTTAGCCTAAGGAATTTGTTTATACCTTTTTCTAGGCATGAATGAGTTTGCATATGGAAGGATGGAGGTTGATTTGGACTAGAAACACCTAAAATCAATAGAGTTTCTAATTTTAGAGAGGATTTGAGTGAGTTTTGTGAGCTTGGTTGAAGAAGAATGAGATTTTTGGAAAAGAATAGTGGTATATCAATGTGTGTGACTGAGTTGGAGAAGAGAGAGAAGTGAGTGTGTGTAGGAGAGAGAGAGAGAGGGGAATTGGAGAAGAGGGATCCCAAAAATGACTGATCAAAGCCCCATTTATAGAGAGATTGGTCAAAAATCATAATGGTGGAGTGTGGGAGTTGAGCCAAGACCGAATCTATTTAATGGTCGTTCTGAATCGCGTTGTTCTCCAAAAGTTCTTTGACCAAGCGTGGCCGACAACTTTCTACAACTGTCAGAACTTTTTCAAAACGTCGTGTGGCATAATGAGAAATGTCGTGCGGTGTATTGAAATCTTGTGCAGTGGAGTAATTTTTTGAAATTTTCTGAAATGTCGCTGTAGACACCCCAATCCAAACCTCAAAGGGGTCTTTGTTCACCCCGATGATGAAATAAAGGAAATACCTTTGCGAGCTTGAATGAAAGGATTCCCTCAGCTTAAACAAATCCTCAACCCAAATAAACCAAAAGCCCAAAAGCCCAGAGAAAGCCCAAAAGCCCTGAACTGAACCTAGAACACCGCGCGGGACACCTCTACATCGTACGGCATATCAAAAATCAATAAGCCGCACGCGATCATGAGGTTAGCCGCACGGCATTTTGGGAAAAGTACTGACTGGCTCAGAAAGCTGTCGGCCACGCCCATTTGAGCCACAGCTGCAAAATGGCTCAGCCGAAAATACACTTCTGGCCTGCCCAGAAAATGCCTCCACCATTTGAAATTCAAAATCCTTGGCTCTTGCCTATAAATACACCCCTCCACTCAAGAGAAAAGGGCCATTGATCACCATTATACCCTTTCTCTCTCTTCTTGCTTACACACCCATTCCCCACTTCTAAGTCTTGAGAATGTTGCTTACAAAAGACATTCTCTAGTCTTCTTGCTCCATTTTTGTCCTCACCATTAAAGTTAATCCCTTACCAACTTTGAGACCCAACTACCTAATACACTCATCAAATACACACACCTATACTATTTTTCTTCTCTTTTCTCTTACCAACCTTGCCGACGCTCATCCACCGTCATCCAACCTCATTCAAGCTCGAGATCAAAGGTAAAAACCAAGTTTCCTTGGGCTAGGCTCCGTCCTAGTCTTGAGGGGACTTTTTTGTCGTCAGGCTTAACCCCTTTTGGTTAAGATCCGATCTAAAAATCATTTTCATAAAGCAAAACAGCCCCTGTGCTGGGTGAGCTACGCCACGCGGCGCTTTGATGCGTCGCACGGCGTATCTGGCTCACACGCATGGCATTTTCTTTAACTTTTATTTTCTTGTTTAAGCTGTGTGGATCATGATCATTCTTCGTTGGGTCTTTTTTTTATCTATCATCGGTAACCTCAGAACAGGATCATATCTACAAGCCATGTTTTATCACCATGAACAAACTTTCTCAACCCTTCTGAATAAACGAATGCATTAAAAGTAGTTTCTATTTGTGGCTTGGAAGAATGGTACGGTTCTGAGATGATCAGACGGCTGTGAGCTTTTTGATATTTTGAAGTAACGTCGCGCGTCGTATTAGATACGCCGTGCGAGGTTCTGAAAACTGTTGACAGCCCGAAGACAAGATCGGAACCACGCACGGCATATCATATGGCCACGCGCCATATAATGGTACGCCGTGTAGCAGAAGATCGTGATCCAGACAGCTTGTTAAAGAGCTTTCCTCATTTATATTTTCGTCGCATCATCTTTCATCATTTCTGTATAGTGAGCACCACAAGCACGCCAATGTGATATATTCCACCTTGTTCCCCTTTTCCGTATGTGTTTTTGAAGTTTTTCAAACGGTGATAAATCCCCCATCTGAAATGCTTAGTAGAGACCGGTTGTTACCGGGCGAGCAGGGTGCTTTTTCAACAAAACCTTCCTCGTTCGTAACGTGGCTCCCGGACCCAAAATCTCAACGTTTTCACTAGACCAAAAGCCTTTTTCTTTCAAATGAGCTCTCGGTTTCTCGGATCATCCATCTCAAAAATCCGGGTGGCGACTCTTCGAATGCGTCGGGCGCGGGAGCCCACAGCCGCGCGGTATTTTGTAACAGCATAGCACATCGAACTTCACGGGGGCGCCCTGGACACTCCCGAACTCAAATTTGAGCGCAGTTAAAAGCGTTGGAAAATTTGTTAAAGTCCTCTTTCTAACCCAATTGGTTTCACTCAAAGATGTTTTATACATTAAAATATGGGCCCATTTTACCTTCAGTGTGTCATGAAAAAAGTTGTTTTTGACAAAGCAAATGCATCTTTCTCTTTTGCAATTGAACCGGGAGCCACCCTATATGTTTGAAAATTGGTTTTCTTGAGGCTAGTGAAGGAGTAACGATTCAAGCCTTGAATGTATGTTTTTTCTTATTTCATCATCGGGGAGTCAACGATAATTTTTTGATCAATTCAATGGTCTGGCAGTTGAAAATTTATCCCACGCTTCGCGCACACATGGAACAAGGAGAAATTATCCAATGCTTCTTGTTGCAGCTTTTTGCATAAAAAGCATTACATGCAATACCAAGGTCTTGAACCCCAAACCTTTAGCTTTCTATCCAACATGTTTTTGCCCTTTGAGCTGCAGGAATACTTACTCTTAATTACACCATGTTTATTACTTATTATTTCCTCTACAGATTCTAATTTATTAGGCAACCTTATTTGATACCTGTAAACATAAAAATAATTAAAATTAAGATTATTTAGAATACAAAATACTAATTTAAGGGTTGTATTGTACACTAAAATATGTACATCAATATTTATGTAGGGAACGTGATTTAGAAGTTCAGATTTGAGGTGAGTGACTTATACCTAAATTACATGAATTTTATACAAGGTTTTGATTCAAGGTGTAACGTCCCGATTTTCGGAACATTAATAAAATATTTAAAATATAATTTTTCCAAAAGGACTTCATAGAATCAATACATCACCGTTCCAAAAGCAGATGTCATCATATTGCAACTACATTGAATTAAGTTTAAGTAGCCGAATTTGTCAAAATATTACGATTCCCAAATCAACTTTGAAGCTCCCAAAATAAAGTTAACTTAAATTAATCAAAACGACTACACGTACGGAAACCAAGGTTCTTCAACTCCCTTCTTAGCAACATTGACTTCAGTCGGATTGTACGACACTTTCATTCTATCTTCGATACTTGGTGTTTGAATACCATGGCAATGTAGTACTGTGAGCGATTGACGCTCAGTAGCTAAAGTCTACCCGAAACCCATAACTTACACACAAAGGCATGTACAGTGAAAAACAATTAAAGTAGCGCACTGCTTAGCTAATAACCTTGCCTCCGAATAAGGTTGAAAACCCCAAGTGTAGGGCTAGATCGTTGAGAGCATAATAAACCGGTAAGACCGGGATCGTACCCACAAGGAATCGGTAATAGCTTGTTCGGATTGTAGGTTTTATGTGTAGAGACCCATAAATTCGTAAAATTGATTTAAATGATTTACAAGAAATAAAAAGAGGAAATTGGTTTGGAATATTGAGATTTGGGCTAATGTGCTAAAGTGTTACATTTGAGGGGTGAGAGTGTGATGTGTGCCTAGTGTATATATATGTTATATGTGTGAGTGTGTAGGGAATAACTTTCATTTTTCCTCTCCTCTCACTCTCCCGTCCCTTCCTCTCTCTCTCTCTATCGGCTCCCACTCTCCCACTCCTCTCTCTCACAATTTCACCCAAAATCACCCAAAACCTCCACAAAATAGCCTTCAATCTTTCTTTCCTTCCCGCATTGTAGTCCGTATTTTGCTGGTTTAGGCTCGGTGGAGGCGTATTTCATTCAGTTTCAAGTTTTGGAGCTAAGGCTTGGATGATCCTTTGAATTTGTCCTTCAATCTTGAGGTAGGGAGTTCTAACTCTCAATATATGTTTTTTGACTTGTTTATTGTAGCTTGATTCTTGCCATTGGTCATTGTTGTTGTTGTTAAGGTGAATGTAGTTGAGAAACCCATGAAAATCTACATAAAATCTGCTCGAACTGATCTGGTATCGATACCATTTTGCTAGGTATTGATACCTTTGTGTTTCAAAACCTAGAAAATCACTTGGTATCGATACCATTTGTCCTAGGTATCGATACCCTTGCGTCTAGAATGCTTCTTGGTCCAATGGTATCGATACCATTTTGCAAGGTATCGATACATGTTGCTGTAGACACCCCAATCTGGGCTTCCAGATTAGTTTACTTACGATTTTTGATTCCCCAATGATGAAACGGATCAAGAACACCCTGGGAATGTCGAGTGTTTGAGCTTTGAGTGTTTGAAAAACCCTTGAACCTAACCTAGCCTAAGCCACTTCCAAAAGCCAAAACCCTACTGATGCGCGCCAGGGCGCAATCATCGCGCGCCCGGGCGCACCGTCGCGCGACAGACTAAAACTCTCGCGCGATGGTCAAACTGCCAGGTGGACAAAGTTTGACCATTGACCCTCGCGCGACAGTTTGGAACCATCGCGCGATGGTTGGGTCCCCACCTACTTTTTCAGAGGCAGAAATTTGGCCACCAATGCAACTTCAGCCAGGCCTCGTGGCTGGCTTTGTCCCTCTCCTGGCACCAACCAGATTCACTCTCCATGCCTATAAATACCTCTATGGTTCATCCATTAAAAGGGTTACAAAAAATCAAGCACAAAAGGTTACACAAACCCAAATACACTTGATACTTCATCACTCTAGCCATCTACATACACTCATTTTGCAAGCTCTATCACATTGTTCAACCTCAAACTCAACTCAAAGTTCAAGCACTCATTCAAACTCGAAAAGCCAAAGGTATAGCTTACCGTGGTTGCTCTCTGTCCTGATCCCTGAGGGGGGCTGGCAGGGTCAAGGCTGGTAATCAATACCAGTCCTGGCCCTAAAGCTAGCAAGGTTTCAAAAGCCGTGGCCAAGTAAACCCTCGCGCGATGGACCCGAACACTCGCGCAACAGTTCTGTCAGCAAGAGATTGGTCCACGTGGGGAAGGGAGGCTGGTCATTTCTTGTTTTAGCTACGTGCATGACTGTTGTAATTTTTACTTAGCATATAGTTCACTGTTAAGCATGCTAACAACCAATTTACAGCTTTCCTTTGTTAAAATGTTAGTTTTACATTTCAATATTCATTTCTGTTCTGTTGGTGTACCCCTGGGATCATTCTGGACCTGTCTCAGAACCCAGGATGAGCAAAATCAGACACTGGAAAGTTGGATCGAACCCGCGCGCGCTGCACCCAAACCATCGCGCGATGGTCAACGCTCCATTTGACCAGTGCGCCAGGGCGCAATCGTCGCGCGCCAAGGCGCAACCATCGCGCGCCCGGGCGCATTGTCGCGCGACGGTTTGGAACCCTCGCGCGACTGTTTGTCCCCGATCAGTGGCTGGCCTTGCATGTTTAACTTGGTTTTAGGCCTTTATTTTGTCCCCACTGTTTAGGGGTGTATTTCCTTTTATTCCAATCTGTCTGTAATAATTATTTACATTCAGTACATATAAAACTGCTTGGTTTGTCCTGGGTGTGCACTGGTCCTTCCAGAGCCCAGAGGGTTTGAGAATAAGAGCTGTGGGCTTAGGCTTACTGGCGCGCGCAGGTCTTGTAGTAGCGTGCGCAGGTTTGGTTAGCATGCATTGACTTGATCAGTGCATACTGGTTTCTTCCTGTGCACGACACTCCAAGACAGGAGCTTTCCAATCTGTTTAAACTCCCACAGGAGTCTGTTCTCATCCTGTACTAACTACTCATTCATGCCGTACTTGATCACATCCTGCAAATTGTTACAATTTTAATCCTCGATTAACTGTTCCCCCGCCCTAATTGGCTAAAATTGATTAATAAAAGAAGAATCGCAATGTTTTCAAAATGCCTAAGTAGAGACCGATCTCCGGATTGGGCGAGAGGGGTGCCATAAAACCCTTCCCCTCTCGTAACCTGGCTCCCGAACCGAGATATGGTTATGACGGACTGGTTCCTTAACTTTTTCAAATCAAACAGCGCGGCAGGTGCTTCGAAGTACGGTTCCTTGGGTGTCGGACCTTCAAACCCGAGTGGCGACTCTGTATTTTTGAGCGCTTGCCACCCGCGCTCGCGCTCCCTCGATCCGGGCCCATTGCCTTGGGAAAGGAACGGAATCCTTCTCCCACATTTTAAGGGCATGCTGCCCACAGTGGCGACTCTGCTGGGGATGATCGAACCGATATTAATTCATACTTAGAGTTTAATACGCTTGGGAACAATCCCTTAAAAGTCTGTCAAAACGGTTAGCTTCGCGTTGCCGAAGGTTGGAATGGTGATTTAACAGGACCTCGTGTCCGGCCATTCTAATCTGGGGCTTTTCGATTGTTCGCTTGTGTAGTTTCCTCTAAAGATGGACTAAATAAAGTGAGCCAAATTTGAAAAAGCATTTTGTGATTTTGCGATTCTTCTTCTCTTAATCAATTTCTAGCATCTCATTTGCATCGATGTGGGATAAGCCTCGTTGGATCGTTTTGGCAATCCGGCACGGTTTACCGGAGCCCGGGGACCTCGAATGACCAACAACCTTCGACGATGATGGGTCATGCTACCGTTCGACTGTTACTCTGCGAATACGCGGGTAACGGGAGGTATACCTGTGGCCCTAGTCCGAGGAACCTGTTACAAGCCAAAACCAGCCTTTGCATATACAAAGCACTAGAACTCTCCAAACTAGGACAGGTACCCACAGGGTAAGATCTATTTGCATCTAACCCCGTAACTGCCTATGTGTTATTGCTTTCCCTATCGCATGCATTGTTTTGCATAGGAGCATGCTTAAGGCTGTTTTTGTCTTTCGAGTTTGTCTTGCGCTGTCTAAGACGTTGTTGGACCCGATGACGAGTCGTTCATTCTGTTGAATGTTCGTTATCAATCGCAAAATCCTTAGACCAATGAGACTTTGAGAAATCAAAATTTACTAAGTCCTTGGCTCATGCCCATTTAAGGATTCAACCGACAATAAGGAACAACAGAGTAGTGATGTCGTGTCACTGGCGCCACCCAGGTTGAAGTGCGTTGTCACTATACACCACCGTGTTCAAGGTTAAGGTGCCATGACATCAATACCGAGTTGTTCCAAATTTGAAGTCGAATCTTCAAAAGGGACTAGCTGAAGGTTTAGTCTATTTTGACATCTTTTAGGATCTGTCGATCTACTCAAGGACACATCGCCGAAAAGAATTCTGAGGATTCCGGCAACGTCTGAAACTTGTGAGGCAAACTCGTCTCTGGTTCTGTACATGCATGCATACATTCTGTTCTGCGTAGGAGCATGTTTAGGGCGGCTTCTAGGTTGTCTCTCCCCTTCGAGTCTGTCTTATGCTTATTAGGACGCTGTTATAACCCGATGAAGAGTCGTGCATCTCGATGGTGCACGTTGTTAATTTTTCAAAGTCCTTAGATCAGCGAGACTTCGGGAAATCAAACCTTATTAAGTCCTTGGCTCGTGCCCAATTGAGGATTCAACCAACAATAAGGAACCACAACGTATTGATGTCGTGACATTGATATCATTCAGGTTACAAGTGCCTCGTCACTTACAACCACCCCGGCTAAAGCGCGTTGTCGCTCACGCCACCCCGGTTAAGGTATCACGCCATCAATACCGAGTTGTTCCAAGTTCAAAGTCGAATCTTCAAAAGGAACAAGTCGAAGATTTAGTCTGCTTTGACATCTCTTAGGATCAGTTTGATCTATTCAAAGGATACACCCTCAAAAAGAAATCCGAGGATTTTTGCAGCGTCTGAGCATCATAAGACAAGCTCGTCTCTAGTTTTAAAATCTAGGAGGACACTAACGGCGATGATCTCTGCATTTTCGTTCTTTCAATTCTTTCAATAAACTGCTGAAAGGGCATCACTGAGCTTTCATTACTTTACTGTCAAAGCTTCGGGCCATTGCATCGTCGGAGAGTACCGGAAAGAAGAGCCAAACCTGCCTGGGAACATCTGCCGGGGCTGTTACACCTTTGCTTCCAAGGTCATACCACCTACCTCGTTCATCAATTCAGAATGGCAGTACAAATGGAGCTGGCTAAGCTCAGGAAAGCTGTAGAGGAATTGGGTCACAAAATGGACAAACAAATGATTATGGTCCAGGGACTCGTTGGCCTTGTTACTTCCACAGCCCCGCAGCCAGATATGGGGCTAGTCAAAGAACCTTCTCAAGCTTACCACCCTCCAACGGTTGGAATCAAGCTGAGCTCAGGAGACATGTTCAAAGACCTAGCTGAGTTTCATGAAGCTAGGACTCACTCGAAGGAGGATGTTGATTCCTTGTTCAAAGCCTTTGCAAAAGAATGCATCCTCTTATTGAGGCAAACTGCAAAGCAAACAAGGGTTCCGCTTTGGATTCTCAGTTCACTCGCCGAAACCCGCCAAGGACTTTCTCATGTTTCTCTACGCCTTTGGCCTCAATTTATGAGAAGCTCCTCGATGCTGGTTCCATCAAGCCCCTCAATCCAACTCCTCTACCCAAAAATCCATCACCCAACTTCAAGTATAATCTCTATTGTACCTACCATTAAATGCCTGGCCATTCTACCAATGCCTGCTTCCAGCTTCGACATGTTGTTCAAGATCTCGTCGATTGTGGCATCATCACAAACCCACCACCATCAACAGCCGATATCAATCAGGTTCAAAACGCTCAAAGCTTCCGAGCCCGAACCCAACCCCGGAGTTTCTCTGTTTTCGAGGCATCTCTATCTGCAGTAATGGAGAAACTTTTCCAATCCGGGCATCTCAAGCCTTTGACCCCAACTTCCCCACCCAAAGTCCTACCAGCCAACTGCAATGCCAACCATTTATGTGCCTTCCACCAAATGCCTGGCCATCTCACAGACAAGTGCTATCGTCTCCGACACGAGATTCAAGACCTTATTGACAATGGCACGATTCAAGTTCCACCAAAGCCCAATGTCATTTCCGACTCCTTGCCTCAACACGAGTCTGACCCTCTGGTCGGTCATATAACAATCGACTCTACTCAAATCAACCCGAGCTCCAAGCCGACTGTACCCATCCCGTCTGAGCCCGAGGACAGCCTGCTGGCTGCTGTTTGTGTGATTGGGACTTCCTCTGTCGATATCTGGTTTGACAGTGATGAGGGGCTTACAAATGAGAGGACCGACTGGCTGAGGTCCGTTGATCAGAGGAGCGCTGAGTAGGTTTGGTCGAAGAAGCTCAGGAGGCCGAAGTGCTGTTGCTTGGGCTTGACTCCTACTGGATCCTACCTCTTTTTGTGGAAGCTATGGGTAGCTTTTTAACAATTGCATTTTCAAAACCGCGTCTAGTTTGCATTGGCGTCTTGTCTGATTCTGACACAGAGTCTTTTGCGTTTGTCTAAGTCTAGCTCTGAGTCGGAGGTTATGCCTCTTGGCCCTCCACGTCGTAACTTTTGTTTCAAGTTTTGAGTCTGTTGTACTTGGCAAATCCCGAGGGTTTTTATGATATGCATCATCTTGCTTCTACATGCTTCGCTGGCTTTTATATAAACTGTGTCAACCCTAATGACGAAGGGATAGATTTCAATGGGATCATTCCCAAGGAAATGTGTTCCCTCGCCGAAAGGGAAGACAAAAGGCATGCTCAGCCTACTAAAATGAAAAAGTAATTTCAAATAAACTTGAAAGACAAGTATAACCTCCTGAAAGGTTCAAAGTTGGTCTAAGCATCCGCCCCGGAGGAGCATTGCGCCCGGTCAGACAAGCATCAACGTCTTGGCATGGTCACGTCAAGTCACGCCTTGAGTTTGATTTTGGGACAAAGAAGTATCAATCCCTTGCTACCGAGTGCCAATCCAGAAAGCAGAAGCGCAGAAGGCTCCGGGCCTTGTACCATGTTCAAAACAGCAACAGTGGCGTTTTGCCAAGCACAAATGAGAAAGTGTACAAAATGGCCCGGAGCAAGGCATGCCAACTGAAGCACTCTTGACCCTGCGTCATCAAAGCCATTTTTTATCTAGGGCTGCAGCCAAAGGTTTTCGACCTCGATGGCAACAAATTCAATACCATGGTCGACCTGGATCAATTCAAAAGCAACTTTCCCCTGAGAGAAGCTCGTTGGGCTGAAAACCCCAAGGGTGGGCAGTTCCAAGCAAAAGTTAGAGCAGCTTGCTAGACCAAAACCTATGAAGGAGGTTTAGGCAAAAATGAATAGGCAATATTCAAAAGCTCGCTAGACCGAAGACCCGAATGGGCGGTACTAGGCAAAAGTTAGAGCGTAAAAGGAGAGGTAAATACTCGAGAGTTAACCCTTGGCCTGAACTACGTTCTGACCTGATTCCCCCAAAATGGGATACGTAGGCAGTCTCTCTTTGAGACTCGGTCACATTTTATCAATTGGATCCATGGTTGACGTTTTGGTACACATCAAAGGTCGAAGAGGGTCGAAGATCAAGTCAAGCTACGTTGGAGGAACCATAAGGGGGAAATCCTTTGTCTTTCAAATTTGATTACAAACTGCTTCTTCAATTTACAGGCTGAGCATAAGTCTTAAAAATATTTGAAGCATCAAAAACAGAACGAAATGCTGGCGAGGCCTTAACAGGCTCACAGTTTATTCTAAGTTCAGCGAAGTTTGGTGTAAGTAACCGCAGCGCGTTTGTTCGAAGTGATGCGCGTTGGTCTCAAACATGTGCACGCTTCTTGCAGCAGGCAGTAGCAGTTGGCTACTACCCTCGAATGTCGTTCCAGGGGCTTTTGCCAAGTCTTGTCAAACCATGCAGGTCATATGGACTTAATGTGACTGCACGGGGGTGTCGGTTTCAGTCCGGGCCTATACGAGTCATAATCTGCGTCTTATGTCCGTTTTTGCGACATTTTTCCAGTTTTTCAATCAATTGTCGTTTCAAGATGCTTTTCTCGATTTTGTTTGTACAGGTCTTTGTACCTTTTGCACTTTTCGTAAGTGTCAGTTTCACCTATCAAGGGAATGTTGTGAGTTTTGGCACATTAATACCCAAAATTTCATTGTATTCCATGTGTCTAAGGGTTCGCATTGTACCCTGGTTCTCTTTCTCCATATTTGTTCGAGCTAGGCGAGTTTGTACATATGTGCGCGCGTCTGTGTGTCGATTCAAAGCACTTGTCAATACAAAGTAGATATTAGTGGTTAGTTTTTGCATTCTCTTTAACACTTGCAAAAGAAAGTCAATAAACTGGAAAACGCAATTGTAACATTGCTACCCTTAGTATTCGTAATCCGCAAGCAGCGGAATCTCTTGAAGCAGCAGGGGCACATCAACCCAAGGCCAAGCAGAGCATCTCTGGGGCTCACCTATGGGGCATATCTGCCCAAGCATCAAAAAAGGGGGGGGCACGCAGGTCCAATTCCAGTGCTCAAGCGTCAACTCGGGCACGCTGGTCCGCTCAACGTCTATCTATCTGGGTGCACATCTCAGAAGTAACAGACAGTACAGTAATGAGGCTCAATGGTAGTCCTTATGTGTCGTTGTCCTCCTAGAAGCCGCCCTTAGCTTGCATCTGCATTTTCAATATATTATACATGCCGTTGCATATTGTGTATGTTAAATGTCGAAAGCAGGAACCAAGAATGGTCGCCATCCTCTCGATTTGTTTTCCAAGGGATGCGATGCAATCTTCTGCAGAACAATCTGACGACGATCCATCCGTCCAATTTCAAGTCAACGACGATCCATCCGTCCAATTTCAAGTCAACGACGATCCATCCGTCCAATTTCCAATCAACGACAATCCATCCGTACAACTTCCAAATCAACGACGATCCATCCGTCCAATTCCAATCAACGACGGTCTGTCCGTCCAACTTCCAATCAACCGATAGCGCATTTTCCAGCGGTCTTATTGCTCTGTCTAGGATGGTCCTTGATAAGGAAAATGGCTCTGATTCCCTACAGATGGAATTCAACCTGCCTGACGCGACCTACCCGTGATTGTTGGATTTCTTTGTGCCGTGGATAGTTTGATCCCCAGCAGCGATGGTCTATCGCTCCACGGCCGTAATTATTTCCCCAGCAGCAGTCCATCTTGTCAATATCCATGCTATTTTCAAGGGTAATCTCTCCTTGGGATACTTCAAATCGAATCAACGATGATCAGCCATGTCATCGCCGACGATCAGCCATGTCGTCCCTTCAAATCGAATCAACGATGATCAGCCATGTCATCGCCGACGATCAGCCATGTCATCGCCGACGATCAGCCATGTCGTCCCTTCAAATCGAATCAACGATGATCAGCCATGTCATCGCCGACGATCAACCATGTCGTCCCTTCAAATCCAATCAACGATGATCAGCCATGTCATCGCCGACGATCAGCCATGTCCTCCCTTCAAATCGAATCAACGATGATCAGCCATGTCATCGCCGACGATCAGCCATGTCCTACCTTTAAATCGAATCAACGATGATCAGTCATGTCATCGCCGACGATCAGCCATGTCGTCCTCAAATCCAATCAACGATGATCAGCCATGTCATCGCCGACGATCAGCCATGTCGTCCCTTCAAATCGAATCAACGATGATCAGCCATGTCATCGCCGACGATCAGCCATGTCGTCCCTTCAAATCGAATCAACGATGATCAGCCATGTCATCGCCGACGATCAGCCATGTCGTCCCTTCAAATCGAATCAACGATGATCAGCCATGTCATCGCCGACGATCAGCCATGTCGTCACTTCAAATCGAATCAACGATGATCAGCCATGTCATCGCCGACGATCAGCCTGTCGTCACTTCAAATCGAATCAACGATGATCAGCCATGTCATCGCCGACGATCAACCATGTCGTCCCTTCAAATCGAATCAACGACGATCAGCCATGTCATCGCCGACGATCAGCCATGTCGTCCCTTCAAATCGAATCAACGATGATCAGCCATGTCATCGCCGACGATCAGCCATGTCGTCCCTTCAAATCGAATCAACGATGATCAGCCATATCATCGCCGACGATCAGCCATGTCGTCTCTTCAAATCGAATCAACGATGATCAGCCATGTCATCGCCGACGATCAGCCATGTCGTCCTTTCAAATCAAATCAACGATGATCAGCCATATCATCCATGACGATCAGCCATATCGGTCATTCAACGATGGTCAGCTATATCATCCATGACAGTCAGCCATATCGGTCATCCACAACGGTCAACCATATCGTTTATCTCCACCAAATCAACGGTTTGATCATTTATACTGATGATCCTCTCATCCAGGCTTCAACAGTTCGATCATTTATACTGGTGATCTTTCCACCCCGGCTTTAATGGCTCAATCATTTATACTGATGATCCTCCCATCCAGGCTTCAACGGTTCGATCATTTATACTGATGATCTTTCCACCCCGGCTTCAATGGCTCGATCATTTATACTGATGATCCTCCCATCCAGGCTTCAACGGTTCGATCATTTATACTGATGATCTTTCCACCCCGGCTTTAATGGCTCGATCATTTATATTGATGATCCTCCCATCCAGGCTTCAACGGTTCGATCATTTATACTGATGATCTTTCCACCCCGGCTTCAATGGCTCGATCATTTATACTGATGATCCTCCCTTCCGGTCTTCAACGGTTCGATCATTTATACTGATGATCTGTCCGTTCAAAAACCAAAGCGCGTTGCGGCGTTCTTCAGTCAGTGTTGAGGCATTGGCAAATCGAAGCGCGTTGAGGCGTTCTTCAGTCAGTGTTGAGGCATTGGCAAATCGAAGCGCGTTGAGGCGTTCTTCGGTCAGTGTTGAGGCATTGGAAAATCAAAGCGTGTTGAGGCGTTCTTCAGTCAGTGTTGAGGCATTGGCAAATCAAAGCATTCTTCAGTCGGTGTTGTGGCATTGACAAACTAATCAACGATAGCCGGTCCTGTCCAATTTCCCAACAGCGTTCACCACATCATCCCATAATCCACAACAACGATCAGATTATCAATCGATGGTCTGTTCCCCAGGAGAGTCCGCCTTGGTCTGTCCCGAACGACAATCACCCTCAATCTAGCCACAAGTGCATCTTCCAGCAGGCTTATTGCTCTGTCTCGGATGGTCTTTGATAAGGAGATTGGCTCTGATTCCCTACAGATGGAATTCAACCTACCTGACACGACCTACCAATGTTTGTTGGAATACTTTGTGCCAAGGATAGCTTGATCCCCAGCAACGACGGCCGGTCCCGTCAACATCTGCAGCGACAGCCTGTCCTATCCAGATTCGATCAACAAGCGGCGATGCAATCGTCCACTTCTACTTCTATCCCCAGTGACGGTCCGTCCATCCATTCAACCAATCAGGTTCTGTAAGTATACTTGTCTACTTTGCTAGCATGTTCTGCTCTGGACTGCCTTGAGGGGTGTCTAAAAACCTTTGACGTTACTTGTACCAAGTTGATAGTGCTCCAAGTGCCGTCAAAGGGGGGCTACTGTAGACACCCCAATCTGGGCTTCTAGATTAGTTTACTTACGGTTTTTGATTCCCCAATGATGAAACGGATCAAGAACACCCTGGGAATGTCGAGTGTTTGAGCTTTGAGTGTTTGAAAAACCCTTGAACCTAACCTAGCCTAAGCCACATCCAAAAGCCAAAACCCTACTGATGCGCGCCAGGGCGCAATCATCGTGCGCCCGGGCGCACCGTCGCGCGACAGACTAGAACCCTCGCGCGATGGTCAAACTGCCAGGTGGACAAAGTTTGACCATTGACCCTCGCGCGACAGTTTGGAACCATCGCGCGATGGTTGGGTCCCCACCTACTTTTTCAGAGGCAGAAATTTGGCCACCAATGCAACTTCAGCCAGGCCTCGTGGCTGGCTTTGTCCCTCTCCTGGCACTAACCAGATTCACTCTCCATGCCTATAAATACCTCTATGGTTCATCCATTAAAAGGGTTACAAAAAAACAAGCACAAAAGGTTATACAAACCCAAATACACTTGATACTTCATCACTCTAGCCATCTACATACACTCATTTTGCAAGCTCTATCACATTGTTCAACCTCAACCTCAAACTCAACTCAAAGTTCAAGCACTCATTCAAACTCGAAAAGCCAAAGGTATAGCTTACCGTGGTTGCTCTCTGTTCTGATCCCTAAGGGGGGCTGGCAGGGTCAAGGCTGGTAATCAATACCAGTCCTGGCCCTAAAGCTAGCAAGGTTTCAAAAGCCATGGCCAAGTAAACCCTCGCGCGATGGACCCGAACACTCGCGCGACAGTTCTGTCAGCAAGAGATTGATCCACGTGGGGAAGGGAGGCTGGTCATTTCTTGTTTTAGCTACGTGCATGACTGTTGTAATTTTTACTTAGCATATAGTTCACTGTTAAGCATGCTAACAACCAATTTACTGCTTTCCTTTGTTAAAATGTTAGTTTTACATTTCAATATTCATTTCTGTTCTGTTGGTGTACCCCTGGGATCATTCTGGACCTGTCTCAGAACCCAGGATGAGCAAAATCAGACACTGGAAAGTTGGATCGAACCCGCGCGCGCTGCACCCAAACCATCGCGCGATGGTCAACGCTCCATTTGACCAGTGCGCCAGGGCGCAATCGTCGCGCGCCAAGGCTCAACCATCGCGCGCCCGGGCGCATTGTCGCGCGACGGTTTGGAACCCTCGCGTGACTGTTTGTCCCCGATCAGTGGCTGGCCTTGCATGTTTAACTTGGTTTTAGGCCTTTATTTTGTCCCCACTGTTTAGGGGTGTATTTCCTTTTATTCCAATCTGCCTGTAATAATTATTTACATTCAGTACATATAAAACTGCTTGGTTTGTCCTGGGTGTGCACTGGTCCTTCCAAAGCCCAGAGGGTTTGAGAATAAGAGCTGTGGGCTTAGGCTTACTGGCGCGCGCAGGTCTTGTAGTAGCGTGCGCAGGTTTGGTCAGCATGCATTGACTTGATCAGTGCATACTGGTTTCTTCCTGTGCACGACACTCCAAGACAGGAGCTTTCCAGTCTGTTTAAACTCCCACAGGAGTCTGTTCTCATCCTATACTAACTGCTCATTCATGCCGTACTTGATCACATCCTGCAAATTGTTACAGTTTTAATCCCCGATTAACTGTTCCCCCGCCCTAATTGGCTAAAATTGATTAATAAAAGAAGAATCACAATGTTTTCAAAATGCCTAAGTAGAGACCGATCTCCGGATTGGGCGAGAGGGGTGCCATAAAACCCTTCCCCTCTCGTAACCTGGCTCCCGAACCCAGATATGGTTATGACGGACTGGTTCCTTAACTTTTTCAAATCAAACAGCGCGGCAGGTGCTTCGAAATACGGTTCCTTGGGTGTCGGACCTTCAAACCCGAGTGGCGACTCTGTATTTTTGAGCGCTTGCCGCTCGCGCTCGCGCTCCCTCGATCCGGGCCCATTGCCTTGGGAAAGGAACGGAATCCTTCTCCCACATTTTAAGGGCATGTTGCCCACAGTTGCTTATCGACAGCTTTTGTGTTTTGCTTCGTACTTCACCGTTTCGATTTCCAATCACTTCCAACCTACTCAAACACCTCCCGAAAGACTCTTAACTTGATTACTCGTACTTAATGACTTCATTGAACGTTTCCATAACTTTACGCTCGTTTGGACATGATTTCTCGAAGATCACCTTATATATCAAAGTTGGGTTTGAACGGTGTGAACATGACAGTTAAATGATCTTGAAACTTTACGGTCACAACGAGAAGATTCAGGACTCATCGACGGGTGAGTGCCTGGCAGAGGACATCGGGGTCCTTTAATTGGCCCGGCAGGAGCTATATGCTCGTATTGGATACTTCAGGACCTCCCAATGGGTAAGGTACCTGGCAGAGGACATCGGGGTCCTTTAACTGGTCCGGCAAGAGTTTCGGCTCATGACACTTGTACGAGACACATCTTGACACATGGTGCTTTCAAAGGTTATTCATTGGGATACACGATTGGTTCTGAAAACGAAATGTTGGAATTGGATTGATATTATTGTCCATTCATCGGATCTTGTTGCCTTTGTCCATCTTGTGATCATTCCTATATTTCATATGCATACATTGTTAGATTAGAGCTTTCTACTGGGCTAGTGTAGCTCAAACCTTACATTATTTTTCAGGTATTAACCCAGGGCAGTAGCTTCATGTTTGGAGTGCATGGATGTGGACATTCTTTGAAAGTTAACATTGAGGAGTTACTAAGTCATCTTTGTAATTTATTTTTGGAAGATGTATTTGTAACTCTATTTGTAAATCTTTTGATTAAGTAATATTGTAAGTTCTTAACTCTCTTGATATTCGGTTATTACGTTGATTTGGGCCTCGAAGCCAAAGATGTAATCTTTTGGAAATTATCAAATGTTGAAGTGTAATTATGGAAATGGAAATGCTAAACTCTTTTGGGGTATTGTACGGATTATTGTGAGGTTTTATCTATGAAAATCCTTTATATTTATGTAGAAAATCGAGGGCGTGACATTATGTGATGGATTTCAGCGTTTAAGACGGCCAACTTTTGGTTTTGCTTTGAAAGTGGAATGACTTGCAAAAAGACTAGAAAAGAGTTTGATAAACTTAAAAAAGGGCAAGTCTAGGGATCATCCATCCCTTGACAAAAGCTGTTATCGATTCTCAAATATAACTCAAGTGAGGATCACGACCGCGCGCTCAAACTTGGAAGATTTAACTTTAAAGACTACGTTTATCAAAAGATGTGATTTATCAGAATTAAACCAACTTGTTTTACTAATGAATCGAATACATAGGAGGCCACGAGCTCTAGGCATACCGCGTGCCAAGACCGCTTGACTAAACGGTATGCCAAGAAGTTAACACCCCTAGTTTAGACAAAAAATGGCTAGATTAATCCAATTTCAAAACTCATGTTTTAAGCCCGATGATTCGAGAACCAAACAACCTAAGTCTTTGGGAAAGATTAACCCAAGACTTAGCCAAAAGACTACTCACTCATAGTTAAAGAACAAAGCAAAGCATAAAAATGAGACATAAGATTTAACCGTAGGAAACAAAAATAAACTTGATATTAAGGAGAATCTAGTCCGTACGAACAACTTTAATAAACGACAAATTAACAAAAGACAAATACCTTAAGGTGTTTTTTAAGGAAATTACACTTGAACAAAGCTTGAAAGCTATGGAGATTTCCTAGGAAAGAAGAAATTAAGACTTTAAGCATAAAGTTAGATACCTATTAAAGGGAGGAGAGGGGTATTTATACTAAACCACATTTCTCTCTCTACAAATATCCAAAAACTTGTCAAAAGTGGCAAGTATGCTTTAAAAGGAAAGTTGAAAAATGAGTTAAAAACGTAGATATTTTTCGAGGCAGTATAGGTACTGGCCAATTCTCAGTACCAGTATTGGGCTTCAACAGACTGGAAAAACTAATCTCTGAAAAGCGGGTACCGATACTGGCCATTTCCCAGTACCAGTATTGGGTGGACAGATTTTTGTCTTGTTGAGCACTTGGTCCAAACAGCCCTCCGACGACCCGAGCACTTCTGGACACTCAATTAGACACCCGTCGGGACTTAGTGGGGAGCCGCCATGCGGCCTCACATACTCAGATGCTTCCGAGAGTTATCCATGGCGCTAACAACCGCCTTAATTCCACGTTTTACCTGAAACTAACAAAACACAACCTTACGTGCAATATCAAATAAAAACGACAACTTATATGTACAAACGTTACAAACTAGAGGACTTATGCATCAAGATTATACAATCTTGGATGCTTATTACGCACGAGCGACCAATTTCAATTACTAGCCTTTTACTTAGTGAAATCTAGAATCTCAACCCTTGAGAAACATCCTCCCATATTAACCACTAGGACTATGGCCATTCGTGATACTGCTCCCCCTTACTTGCCCTAATTGGGAGCCCCAATGAAACGCTTAGTCAGAGTCATCAACCGCCTCGCAAAGATGAATTCCCCAGGGAACTAACCGTAACCACTAGGCCCACAAGAATCTAACCGTAACCTTGGGAGTATATAGCTAGACCATAACCTGGTACTATAATACATATCACCCTTTTATCTCCTATTCAAAAAGAGTGATCACACAATGCCATATCCTAAGGTTTCGAATCAACAATATATCAACTGCCACACCCTGGCTTCATTTCTCCTCTCCCAAACTGGACTCTGTGGATAACCTCCAACAGATCCGGATTCACTGGATAACCTCCAAGACCAAGAATCCCATTAAAACATCATTCATCTGGCTAACCGCCAATCACGTCATCTTCTATCTTTTTCGATTTCCTGTAACTTAAAAATTGTCTATGTAATCTTCTATGTACGTACACCAATCCCCAGTGAACCTAATGTCCGGTCTAGGTTCTCGTAGGCATTAACATTAAGCGTGACAAATACTTGCAATAAAAGGTTCAAGCCTTCAGTGAAATTGAATTGAATGACACAGTAAAAATCAAATCATGTTACTGACTAACTAACTTATTTACAAGGCTACAACTAACTTCGTGCATTTAGATTATTCTACTGGAACATCATTTAAAAAGAAAGAAAAACAATTGGTTGTCAATACTTACGTTCGGAAATCCACAACCAAGGTTTTTTTTTTTTTTGATAATCACATTTCATTGAAAATGCACAAAACCAATTACAGAACTAAAAGGGGACTATATAACTTGAAATGAACTTCATATATCAATTCCAAGGAGCCAATTGGAACAAAATCCTCTATAGGGGACTATACGTACATATAGTGAGTTTTTGTGTAAGCCTCCTTACTTCTCTTTTATTTTCTTTCCAAGTTACAGGTGCCAACTTAGGAATCACATTACTCATTTCATGCTTCGCATTATCCGTTTCAAGTTCTACGTCATTCTTCTTCAGAAATATAAAGAAAACATAGATACAACCATAATATTTCTATATGAACCAACTATGTAGTAGCAATATACTTAGGGAGGTAGAATTTAACTACCTCAGATCAAACGCATGGCTACGGAGTTTCGTCAGTGTCCGGGTTCGGGGCTGTTTTTCCGGGCCGGAAAGGAGCTAGTTTCTGGCGGAAATGGAAAGGGGAAAAGAAAAAGGAGATGGGTTTTGTTTTATGGAGGTGAGTTTGATGGAGAAGGGAGAGGAAAAAAAAAAATGAAAAGCGCTAATACTCCCCACACTTTCTCACTACCGAAAATGGAAATAGAACAAAAGGAAAATGTGGTTGATATCTGGGAGGAGGACGAAAATGCTTAGTTCTATTTTCCCCACATCTCTCTCTCCTGCCGACAAAAATGGAAAACTGAAAAAGGCTTGAGTTTGTTTTACCTTGGAAGAGAAGTACTTCGGTAACCGGTGATTTTGGTTGGAAATGGGCCACGTAGGAGGGAACCAAAGCTGGGGAGGAGAGGAAATTGGGGAGAGTAGAGTAGTCTAACTAGTCCCTAGGTTTGCTTAGTTACATACACAATACGTATACATATATATTGATATACTACATACAAGAATGCAACTTCCGTACACCCACAAACTTAAACACAACTATATTACACACACTTACAAAATTTGTAAAATTCACATTAGGATAATGTCTACTACACCCCACATGGCCACACCCACTCATGCACCCACATAATCGTACGCATACAGTTTTAATGATATATTATTTAAAAAAAATATGCAACTAAATGAAAAAGAATTTTTCTAAAATTAGGACCATTACACAAGGCTCTATTGAACATGTTTTATACTGTAACGACTCTAATTTTTTTTAGCGAATAAAAATTTCATTTAAATTTTGGTATTTATTTTTTTCAGTATTTATATTTTCTTTTTTTTTATTATTATTTCGTGGTATTGCTTTAGAAATTCTTTTTAATTCCTATAGTTCGTCATAATTAGATTTTAGTCCTTTTAAATTCATTTCTTGATTTAAAGCCCTACTTGACTAGTAAAGTTAACTTTCAACCGATTAGTTGGAGGGACCAAACTACCAATTCACCTAGTTACACCCCCTAACCCTTAATGAGCCTTCCTAACCCCCTTTGAGCCTTGTGAACCCTCCTAAACCTAATTAAACCAATAGACCTTTAGAAATAATCATTTGACCTTATGTTTTGTCATTTCAAAGCCTTATGTGGCATTTCCTTCCTTAACCCTTGGTTAATAATTGTTAGGGGAAATTTTACCCCTTGGGTAATAAAAACTAGTCTTGCTAATAAAAGACTAAGATTGGTAAGGCTAGTCACTTAGGTACTTGAAAGATAGGAAGCCATTATTTTGTTTCAAAAAGAGGTAATACTAGTCTTGCCAAGAATACAAGTCTAAGAACAATAGCCTTAACCCTAAATTGGCCAACATAATTACTTTTCTAAATTTCTTTAAGCTTATATTAGTATGCCCCTTGGATAAAAGTTTCCTAGGAAAATTTTAACCTTTGGTCAATGTTTAACACTTGAAAGCCTTAGCCATGTCATTACTTCTTTTAGGCCTAATAAGACTACTTAGTACTTAAGCATGCCTAAATAAACCTAGGTTTGCTTTCTAGGAGAAAGATTATCCATGGGACAAAGTTCTTATCATTTAGAAACCTCTTCATAATCATTTCCTCTTTCCTTAGACTTATAAGCATACTTGATACTTTAGTGTACTTAGTTATATACACATAAGCATATAGGGTACAAGAGAGAGAGAGAGAGAGAGAGAGAGAGAGAGAGAGAGAGAGAGAGGAGAAGGCCGGAGAGAGAGAGAGAGGAGGGAGGCCGAGAGAGATGGGTGAAAGGGAGGAGTGAGGTGCATGCTTGTACTTGTACTCTTGTACAAGCTACCATTAGCCTTAAGCCTTATAACCAATTGCCAACCTATTTTTAGGTTACTTTAAACTTAAAACTAGCTTATCATTTTGTTTCCTCTTGCAAGCAAGCTAACCAAGGACAAGTTTAGGCTAGAAACCCTCCATGATAACCTAGGTTAGGGCTTAAGATGAAGTGACAAAAGAAGGAAGGCTTGGCATGCTTGATATGACCAAACATGGAGCAAAAAGTTGAGAGGAAAGGAGAGAGGGGGAGGCCGGCCATGAGGGATAGAGAGGGAGCCAGTTTTTGCTATAAATAGGACCCTTGCCAATGCCATTCAACTCACACCTCACTCTTCTACTTCTCTCTCTAAGAAATTCTAGTGTTCTTACTTTGTTCTTAAGTTCTTGAGTTTTTTCTAAAAACTCTCCAAGAAACTCATCCTAGGCCGCCACCAAAACCACCACTCAACCACCCTTCGATCCATAAAAGTTAGAAAGTTAGTCAAGAACTAGTTTCGAGAGAAATCTTTCTCTTTCGAAGCTACCGGAAGCCACCGTAGGAAGTTACTCCGTCCGACGTACTTACTTTTTCCATAGCCGTATCCACCGCCAAGAAGGAAGGTAGAATACCTCTACTTACTTACTCTAAGTATACGTAGTAAATTTCCTTAACCGTTAAAAAAATATATATATTTACTTGTATGATCAAATGCATGTTAGTTAGTAACCTTATTTTGATAATGGAAGTATGAGCATGAATATAGGATTATTAGATTTACTTGTCTTGATATGTGATAAGGCATAAGTGGTTTTCCACTCCAAAGGTGTCCGTCCATGTGACACTATGCCTTAGATTGTATGTTAATTGCTTGAGCATGATTATGTAAAATCAAGGATAAAATGAGCATGCTAAATAAAATAGAGTTGGATGATCTTGATAGTTTAGTTTCAAGATTTCAAATTAAATGATTTATGTTATTTATGTGAAAAAGTCCTACCGCGGAGTCTAAGCATGAATACGAGACACGAAAATCGAGAAAATTAGAAACATGACACCTAGGGGGTGTTTAAAGGCAATGACTTGGTAAAATATTTTTGAAACTACATAATGACCAATGTGGGAGTCATTATGTGAGTCGTGTGTGTTTTGAAAAGGAGAAAAAGCTTTGAAATGTGATTGTGTGCCAATGGGAACCCGGTGCGGCGGAACCATTGTGAGGATACTCGGGAACCCGGAACAGCGGAACCGAGGTTGGGTGTGTGGCTTGGTTATCCGCGGAGAGGAGCCAATGCAAAGTTTTGTGTGCCAATGGGAACCCTGTGCGGCGGAACCATTGTGAGGATACTCGGGAACCCGGAACGGCAAAACCGAGGTTGGGTGTGTTAAAAAAGAAACAGATTTTCGAAATGTTGATTTGGATAAGAAAATGGAAATTTGTGACACGGTTTACGACGAGTCGCGTAGGAGAAACTCAGAAAAGTCACGGACACCAACGATAGTTAATGGAGAATGTGGATATGTCATTGTTAACTGTTTTATTAGAAAAGCATGTATTGTGTAGATAACCTTATCTGTATGATTCCTTTTGTAAGTTAGGGGTTAGTGGGTATGATTTGTTCTATTGAGCTTCTGTAGCTCATGGTGTTGCCTTTTGGTGACCCTGACATATTATACTGGGGGCGACGCTTGTATAATGTGTCAGAGTTGATAGATGAACAGGATGAACAGTATACTTTGGAGGCTTTTGGAGCCGAGGAGCTTGCTAGGATGGAGGAAGAAGCAGAGTAGTAATAAACCTTAGATTTCCCCATCATTTGTGTAATAAAAGTACTCTCGTAGGAATCCTGTTGTAATAATGAGCTAGACTCTAATTAGATTTCAAAAAATTATCCTTTTAACGTTTCCAAAATTAGGGGCGTTACATATACTATAAGTTGAACTCCATGAAAATCAATAAAAGGTGGATATGTTTTCATATCTAGCAAAAACACTTCTACTATGTGACACATAAAACACTATGAGGTCATGCTAAAACGTCGAAATTTATTCACTACCGGAGACGCCTGGTAGCTCCGCAGACTATGGGAAATGTGCTTTATATACCGAAGATATGTTTCTATGACTTGAATCTCTATGAAATGTCTTATCAACGTCCATGGAGTGCATGTAAATTATGTATATTGGTCACTCATACGAGCGTTAGTTTATGCGTTTTCTCCACCTTTCAGGAAATGAGAAATAAGATGACGTGGCACTTATTTTATGGACACGAGACATGGGATATTTGTGGATATGAGTTGTACTTTTGAGTTACTTGTTTGAACTATGTAATACTTGTAAGTGGCTTGCTAAATCTTATTATTAAGCACAGCTAGAGGTAGCAATCTCAATCAATAATTTTTAAACCTATCCAATCTGTCCACTTATAACTCAATCCAACCCGCCCATATTACATAATGGATTGATATGGATTCTGTAACGCCCCCAATTTCGGGTACGTTAAAAGGACAATTTTTATTGAATAATCAAGGAGAGTCTGGCTCATCATTACATCATAATTCTCATCAGAATGCCTTAATTACACAAGGGAGGGAAACTAGGGTTCCTAACTACAGCTTTGTCTGCTCCTCCATACTAGCCAGCTCTTCTGCTCCAAATGCCTCCAAGGTGTACAGCTCACCTTGATCATCTACAGAGTCTGACACATTATACCAGCGTCGCCACCGATATAATACGTCAGGGTCACCAAAGGTAACACCATGAGCTACAAAAGCTCAGCAGAATAATCCCATACCCGCTAATCCATAACTTACAAACAATGAATCATACAGATAACGTTATCTACACAGTACATGCTTATCAAATAAAACAATTAACAACGACACATCTACATTCATTATTAACTATCGTTGGTGTCCGTGACATCAGAGTTTCTCCTACGCAGCGTTTCGTAGACCGTGTCATCATTTTCACTTTTCATTTACCAAATCAACATTTCGAAAAGTATTTTAACACACCCAACCTCGGTTCCGCCGTTCCGGGTTCCCGAGTATCCTCACAATGGTTCCGCCGCACCGGGTTCCCATTGGCACACATTTGCATTGGCTCCTCTCCGCGGATAACCAAGCCATACTTCACCATGGTTCCGCCGGTCCGGTTTCCCATGGGAACACACACAACCTCACAATGGTTTCCCATTGGAACACACCCAACCTCGGTTCCGCCGTTCCGGGTTCCCGAGTATCCTCACAATGGTTCCGCCGCACCGGGTTCCCATTGGCACACACACACACAACACCACCCAACGGGCAAGTCTGGCCACATTGGGGTTTCCAAAACACACACCACACAATGGACAAGTCCGGCCACATTGCAGTTTTAAAACACTTTCCTTTTTTCCAAAACACACCTTTTCATTAGCCACACCCTAGGCGTCATGTTTCTATTTTCCTTGATTCTTGTGTCTCGTTATCATGCATAGACTCCGCGGGTAGGACGTACGTACGCATAATCATTCATTAAAATCTTGAAACTAAACTAGCAGGATCATTCAACTCTATATTAACTAGCATGCTCCATATTATCACATCATCATACTTAACATTTAACACACAAGGCAAAGCATAGTGCCACATGGACGGACACCTTTGGAGTGGTAAACCACTTATGCTTTATCAGCAACAAGTAGACAAGTAAACATGTATACTAGCTTATAATCATCTTAAAGGTTAAAAATACGTATACTTCCATTCAGGCGACAATAGGTTTATTTACTAACATGCATTTCAATGTACGAGTAATACACAAACTTCTAATTATACTTAGGGAAGAGAGTAAGGATAATCTACCTTGATCCAAAACTAGTCGGGGCCGAATAAGCTAGTTGGAAAATCCTACGGGCGGTGAAACTCACGAATCTGGACCAAACTTTGGATGGCGGTAACTCGATCAATATTTGGCCGAATATGATCATTCTTGAGTTGACATCGAAGCTCTAGAAGTGCTCTACCACTTTTGTGAAGTAAGTTGGTCCTAGAAACTACTTTAGGTAGGAGAAATATGGTGATAAAGGAAGGGACAGCTTGCTGTCTGGAATCTGGAAATCCGAATTTTTACTGAACTTCGGATGTCAATATCTTTGTCGTTTCTTGACCGATTAGGGTGGTTCTTCGGTCTAATTTGAAGCTCTCGAAGTGCTCTACAACTTTCCCGGAGGGAGTTGGTTCTAAAAACTAACCTAAGCAGGAGAATAATGAGGATTTACAAAGGGCAGTAGGCTGTCTGGAAAATCAGAAATGGTTTCTAGAGAGAAGTGAGAGCAAATGAGTGAGGTGTGAGTTGAAATGGTGAGTGAGGGGTGCTATTTATAGCAACACATTGGGCTCCTTCTCCCTCTTCATGGCCGGCCTCCCTCTCTCTCTTCTTCCTCTTGGATTTTGCTCCATTGTGTTGTCCAATCATACCTTTAAACAAGCCAAAGCCTTGTCAATCCATCCTAGGTGTGATCATGGAGATTTTCTAAGGCTTTTAAGGCTATTCTAGGTGATTATAACCTAGGTTGGTAAGTCTTGCAAGCAAAGGGAAATGATAGCTAGGCCTAGGAGTAGTTTTCCCATGTTTAAAGTTGGCTAGAAGATGGGTTGGCAAATGGGGTTTAGGCTTAAGGCTATTAGGTTGCTTGCTTGAGTGACCAAACACAAGCACACACTTCACTCTCTTTCTCTCCCATTTGGCCGGCCTCCCCCTCTCTCTTTTTCTCTCATCTTTTTGCTCCATTGAGTTGTCTAATCTCACCTTTAATCATGCCAAGGCTATGTCAAACCATTTTAGGCCATACTTAGGGAAATCATTGGGTTTTATGGCTTGTCTTGTCCATAAGTGTGCCTAATAACTATCATTCAAGGGGTAAAATTTCTCCTAACAATTATTAACCAAAGGTTAAGGAAGAAAAATGACACATATGGCTTGAAATGACAAAACATAAGGTAAAATGATTACTTCTAATGGTCTATTGGTTTAATAGGTTAGTAAGGGGTTCATAAGGCTCAAAGATGGCCAAAAAGGTTCATCTAAGGTTAGGGAAATGTAACTAGGTGAATCGGTAGTTAGGGTTTACTAACTAATCGGTTGAAAACTAATTCTACATGCCATGTAGGATTTCTAGTCAAGAAATAACATTTTAAGACCTTATTTCAATTACTAGGAAAATATACAAGTGCTTTTGTAAGCATACTTGTCTTTAGAAAATTACTATATTGTCCGATGCGAAAAGATATAATTTCATAAGTCTCAAATCTAATTATGACGGATTATTAGAAATTAAAAGGAAATTTTAAAAGCAATCCAAGTAATTAAAATAAAATTCAAATATTTAACGAAATTTTTATTTACCAAAAATCAGGGTCGTTACAGATTCATTTACATGGGTTTAGGTGGGTTAAAATTGGGTTGAAATTAAAAGACCCAAAGAGAATCTAAATTTCCCATAGGTAGGCTTTTCACATACGTACGGCCCACTTTTCTCTCCTTCTTGTTCTTTTATTCCCAGGAAGGGAATTTTCAAAAAACATTAGAAAATGGGGTCCATACCTTTACCAACCAAGCCTTTTTTTTTGGGTCAAACGAAATGTAACCAGCCAAACCTTTACAAACCACACAGGCATTCCAGGCACACAAACTTATTCAGTTATTCTCTCCACATTCCCTAATGAAAGACAAAAAAAAAAAAAATTGCATTTGTTAATTTTGCGTCAAATTTTTGTGATTTTTTGATTCGTCTCGTTGAGAGGAATCGAAAAATAAAAAGTTATGATCAAAATTTAGAATTATTTTAAATAACGACAAAAATAAGTCAAATTTTTTGTCTTTTTGGCTTATTTTCGTTTTTATTCAAAAAATTATGAGACAATGTTTCATATTTTTTTATTTTTTCTATCATACTCCCTCCGTCCCTTTATTACAGTCCAATATTCCATTTTGGGATGTCCCTAAATAAGTGTTTATTTTGTAAAGTTAGTGGGTAAAAGTTGGTGAATTGTCTATTTTGTCCCTAAAAGTAGATTCCATTTTGAAAAGTTAGTGAGTAAAAGTGTAATGATGATGGGTAAGTAGGGAAAGTGGAGGAAAAAAATGATGTGAAAGGTATAATGATGATGTCTTTTTAATAACTTGGAGTTACGAAGCAGGACATTTAAAAAGGGACGGAGGGAGTAATTTTTTTTCCGATTCCTCTCATTAAGACGAATCAATAAGTCACAAAAACTTGACTTAAAACAAATAAATGCCAAAACCATTGAATAAAGAAAAGAAAACTAGGAGAAAAGAAAATGAAAAAAAAAGTAAAAAATTCAAAAAAACTCCTAAACTTTGAACTCAATGTCAAATAGGCACCTGAACTTAAATAAACTTCAATTGAACACCTGAACTTTCACTCCGTTATTCAATTTACCCCATGCCGTCTCAATCCGTGACTTGCCGTTAACGGCAAAGGCACAGTAGCCCTACCACACACCAAAACGGCAACGTTTTGGTTAAATAAAAAATACTTACCACTAGTTTGCAATCCTATGAAGCAGAAACGTGATTATAAGAGTCTTAGAGACAAAATTTGATTATGTCTCTTTAGAATAATATGATCAGAATAATAAGATCTTCAAACCCGTTCAAACGGATTAAAAATTGGAGCACTTAATATTTTAACCATATTTTTTAATATATAAACGGTCTCAAAAAATTAAGTGCTCAAATTTTTACTCCGTTCGAATCGGTGCAAAGATCTTTTTATTCTTATCATATTATTCTAAAGAGTCGTAATTCATGTTTATCTCTAAGGCTCTCATATTAAGTATGTATTCTTTATTTAGGACCCTATGGAGCAGAAATGTGATTATGAGCACTTAATTTTCTGAGCACTTAATTTTTTATGAGCACTTAAATATCTTTGTACTGATTCAAAACGGAGTGAAAATTTGAGCACTTAATTTTTTATGACCGTTTATATATTACTCCATCCGTCCCTTTTTTTGAGTTCAGTATTCCATTTTGGGCTGTCCCTTAATAAGTGTCTATTTTGTAAAGTTAGTGGGTAAAAGTTGGTGCATTGTCTATTTTGTCCCTAAAAGTAGATTCTATTTAAAAAGTTAGTGAGTAAAAGTGTAATGATGATGGGTAAGAAGGGAAAGTGGAGGAAAAAGTTGATGTGAAAGGTATAATGATGATGTCTTTTTAATAAGTTGGAATTAAGAAGCAAGACACTTAAAAAGGGACGGAGGGAGTAAAAAATATGATTAAAAAATTAAGTGCTTCAATTTTTAATCCGTTTGAACGGGTTTGCAGATCTTATTATTCTGATCATATTATTATAAAGAGACATAATCAAATTTTGTCTCTAAGGCTCTCATAATCACGTTTCTGCTTCATAGGATTGCAAACTAGTGGTAAGTATTTTTTATTTAACCAAAACGTTGCCGTTTTGGTGTGTGGTAGGGCTACTGTGCCTTTGCCGTTAACGGCAAGTCACGGATTGAGACGGCATGGGGTAAATTGAATAACGGAGTGAAAGTTCAGGTGTTTAATTGAAGTTTATTTAAGTTCAGGTGCCTATTTGACATTGAGTTCAAAGTTCAGGGGTTTTTTTGAATTTTTTCCAAAAAAAAACTAGGACTGGTTGGATTGTTGGGACAGCCGGACAGGTGGTAGATATACATGAAAATTAGAATTTGAAAGCATTACTATTTGAACAGATTGAGAGAAAAAAAGAAAGTGCATTTATCTTCTTCTTTTTCTGAATCTAAAATGTTGAATTCTCCTAATTCCTTCGACAGCGAAAGGGGTAGAAAACGGGACAGGTGGGTTCTCTTTTTTTGCCAGAAAAAAAAAGAAAAAAAAAAGGGGACAGGTGGGTTTGATACCCTAAGAAATGAAAACGGGTGGGGTTTGGGTATGACTTGACCCATATTCAAATTCAAGGTTCTGAATACCGTTTTGGATAAGGTATCGGTTTTCTTACAGGTACGTACCAGTACCGGTCAGATACCGGATACCGTTTCGAATTTAGCGCTACTACCATTATATATAGTTATAAATACATAATTTTTTTATACCATCCAATTAATCCTATGTACCTAAAAAAAATTACACATTCGTAATATTATTTATAATCTATTCGAAAATATCAATATAACTTAATTACTAATTTAGAATTCCAACTTCGATCCAAAACACAGTCAACCAACTTCCAAGAAACAGTCAACCAACCACAACCATTTTAAACGTGAGAAAGTAAAGGGTAATTTTGTCATTGTGGGCTTTTAGGGCTCTCGCTCATAACTTCTCTTATCTGCATCAATTCTTTTTTACGCTGTCTTCCGCCGACCCCTCTCTCTCCAATCTTCCTTGGCTGAACAGCTCTCTCTCTCTCTCTCTCTCTCTCCCTCCTCTGTTCGACCAATCTTCTTCTCCCACCATCAGTTCCTAAGTTGTTGTATTGTCGGAGATGTAGAAGACACCGTCGACGGTGGTTTTTGGAGTTAATGACAGAAATACAATCGGTGCAATATACCGGACAAAATCAACGGTACCTGCTTCTCGGCCTGAATTTCCCGATATCGTTGGTATTCTCCGGTAACCACCGGTATTGAGACCGGAACGAAATATGGGGTTCAACGTACCAGGTTTTGTCTAAAACGGTACGGACCGGTATTAACAACCTTGATTCAAACCGATCCGTCTGTTTACCAATATTTTCTTTCTCCAAAGCGAATCGACAGAGAATGAAAACAAAAGCAACAAGCCAACAACAAAAAGGAAATGGCGAATGCAGCTTGTCTCCAAAGGCGGACCCGTGGTTCCACGCCGTATTTCAGGACTTCACCGGAAGAAATGGCGAATGAATCAAATGCTATTTTTATTTTTGGTAGAGATGAATCGACTCGTAAAAGAAGACCGTCACCCGTCAATCTTCAAGAACGGAATCGACCCATCGATTGGGCGGAGTGGATTGATGGTTTAGTGAAGTGATGGTTTAGTGAAGTGGGGTGGGGTCGAGCGGAAGAAAATAACAAATGAACTTTGTTATTTTTCTAAGGTAGAATTCCAATCAAGAAGGATGGATCCTCATTGAAAGTAAGAAAATTAAGTTAATCCTACTCCTACTCCTACTCCTAATTATAACCCATAAGTGGGTTAGGAAGACAAAAATTAAGAACAAAGTTAAAACTTTGATTTGTTAAGGAGTTTACAATGAGGCCTAAAAAGGCTATTTATTGGAAAACAAATATGTGCAGGAAATAACTTCCTAACTTCTCACTGCTTTTCATTCTTCTAATTTGCTTCCAAGTGTCCAAATAACTTCCATTCAACTTCAAAGTGTGTAGGAGCACGCCAAGTGTCCTACATGCAAATAACAATAATAATAGAAATACTAATACTAGTTCTAATATTAATACGAATACTTAATAAAATAGGTTGCATTACCATAAACGCCACCTTTCGGTCAATCATCGACAGGCGGTGAAATATGGTATAAACAATGCCCCCCTTATTCATTTGGGTGAAGTGCTAACATAACCTAAGTGAATAATTTAACTAGTTTTAAATCACCCATCTGTCGATATCGACGGATAATAACCTTTTACGGTGTAAAAATTTATGCCCCCCAACTCTCGAAGAGTTTTAGATAAATTTTACACAATCTTTTCACTTTTCAACAAGCCTTCAAGGCTTATGATTAGCACCCAATATTGTAGATATTTGGTGCACCTAGTCCCGTTTTATGTCGTTTGGTTTATGTTTATTTGCCGTTTTTAGTAATTTTGCGCGTAAGGTTTTCCGTTGAGCGTTTCAAGTAATACGCGAATAAGATGGCCTATTTTGGTGTTTTGAACAACCCTTGAGGGCAAGCGAGTAGGCGAGGCCTTGAAGAATTCAGCCGTCGGGGTTTGAAAATGAAGAACCGTAGCAGCCAGAGCGTGCCATGGGCCGTCGGGTGTCAAAATGGGGCATGAGGGACTTGATCTTCCAGGAAGTATCTCGGTATCGATACGGTTCTTGGTGTATCGATATGGCTTCAAAACATAGAGAAACCCAGCCTTCAGTGTATCGATACGGATTTCAGCGTATCGGTACGGTTCTGTGTGTATCGATACAGTTCGTCTACGGGGAATCCTGGGTTTCAGAGCAAGGCAGCTCGGTATCGATACGACTTAGGAGTATCGATACAGGAGACTGACCGACTTACTTTTTGACAACTTTTAACTTTCCATAAGTGGCAAGTTTCCACTTATGCGTATTTCAGATATTTTTGAGGAGAGAGAGTGTCACTTTTGTATAAATAGGACCACATCTCTCCCTCCTTTATCATCTTACACATTACTTTCTTAGCTTTTACTCCATTAATGTCTTTTTGAGCTTTTCAAGCTTAATTTCCATAGAACTTAAGTAAGTACTTATTGTTTGTTAATTTCTCGTTTATTAAAGTTGTTCGTACGGATTAGATCTTTCTTAATCTCAAGTTTACTTTCGTTTTCATCGGTTAAAAATCATGTCTCTTTTTTATGCTTTCTTTTGTGCTTTAAGTATGTGTGAGTAGTCGTTTGGCTAAGTCTTGGGCTACTCTTTCCCAAAGACTTAGGTGGTTATTTGGTTCTCGAATCTTCGGACTTAAAATCATGGTTTTCGGAATAGAGTTTAACTTGTATTTTTGGTCTAAACTAGGGGTGTTAACTTGTTGGCATGCTGTTTAGCCAAGCAGTCTTGGCACGTGTGTAGACACCTCCCTGGAGCGGGGTATCGCCATATAGATTGATCGTTTGTTTGCTCATTTGGTTGCTTGCTTCGTAAACCAAGATCGTGGACATTCCCATGGCTAGGAACATAGCCACACGATAGCGGTTATCATCAAAACAGAGTCGCCACCCAGTTTATTAAAACTAGGAAAATAGATAGAGATTCTGGATACGGGAGCCAAAAGTACAGTAAGGGGAAGGTGTTAGGCACCCCTCTCTGCCCAGTCGTGAGACTGGCCCATAGTTATTCAACATAAGACATATACTTGCTTTATTTAATCCTAACACATAGTTTGATTTTAGCCTTTAAGCAGTTAATGGTGAGCCAGTGCGATAATTAAAGCATGCATCAGAAAGCAGAACAAAACAAAGCTGTCCCAGGAAATCGATTACTCGACCGGTGAATGGATGTCACGGCCGAGTAATCATACTGGTTTTATATACCGGCCGAGGGATCGAAGCCCCGGTCGGTGTTCTTCCTCACACCAGACAGAAAAGTTAGCAGATAATCAAAACGCTACGATTAAAGTATATGGACAGAAAATAAACCAAACCAGAGGCCGTTGGGCCTCACCACCTTGATCCCTTAGTTGCTTGATTGCTTCGGATTGATTGTGATTGACTGATTGCTTCTTGGAAAACCCTAGGGTTAGGGTTTGAACTTTGGGGTTTGATCATTGGATTGGTGGCTGTCTTCGGGAGGTTAGGGCTTTTGTAGAGGAGGTTTGAGAGTGTATATTGACAGAGTTTCGTGGCTTGAGAGGGTGTGAAAGTATATATGAATCTGATGATTTCATGGTGTATTTTCGGAACCCAAAGGCCCTTTATATAGGCAATTGGTGACTCACTCCGGCCAATCAAAACGCACGATTGCAATTGCAATGCAATGCAAACTCTTCGTGGTAATCTCTGGGCGTAGCCCAAACACATCAGGGAGGTAGCGTAGTTGGATCAAACAATCGACAGAACGTTCTAGAGTCTGGAAAATAGACAATCTGGCGGCCGTAGAAAGGATCTGGCGGCCGAGGAAAGGATGTTGCGGCCGAAGGATAGATCTTGCGGCCGTGGGATTGATCTCTCAGGGAGATTTTCAAGCAACAGGTTGCTCGGGTGAAGAAATGATGTTAAGGCCGTGAGATCAATGTTATGGCCGACAGATGGATTCTCCTAGGATTCTGTATTTCTGTCTGAAAGGTTGTATGGCTCTGGATTGGGTCCTCTAAGTGGTTCAAAGTTCTTACCGTAAGTCCATGGGTTCACGAGAAGTCAATCAACAATCACTGTATCCATTTCATCATCGGGATGGTCCCCAAGGTGGGACTTGAAATAATCGTTAGGCCAAATTGGGGTGTCTACAACGTGGCATGCCTAGAGCTCGTGGCCTCCTATGTGTTCGATAAATGTCTTAAACAAGTTGGTTCGCCTCCGTTAAATCACATCTTTTGATAAACGTAGTTTTTAAAGTTAAATCTTCCGAGCGTGTGCACGCGGTCGTGACTCTCGCTTGAGTTATATTTGAGAATCAGTAACGGCCTTTGTCAAGGGAAAGAAGATCCCTAGACTTGCCTCTTTAAGTTCATTAAAACTCATTTCTAGTCTTTTGCTTTAGTTTTTACACCGTTCAAAGAAAAGCCAAGTTGGCCGTCTTAAACGCCACCATCCATTACATAAAACCTTCAATCCGATCTAAGCTGAATACGATTCTCTATGGGTACGATCCCGGACTTCCGGATATTATGCTACCAACGACTTAGCCCTACGCTTGGGGTTTCAAACCTTTTTCGAAGGCAAGGTTGTAGCGTAAGCATTTTTTGCGCCGTTGCCGGGGATTCTTATTATAGCTTATTTTGGAGGATCGACAAACCATTGTAAGTACTTCGTTTCTTTTCTTTTCTTTTGTGTGTTTTGAACTCAAATTAGCGGATACCTCTAACTGAGCCACCAATTCGACTTGAGGTGTAACGAAGCTAAGTTGAGCATCAATTGCCCTTTTATTGCTTTTTAGTTATTTAACGTGGCGGTGGCATAACCCCACGGAATTGTGTTGAGAACGAGGCGGCGGCATAGCCCATCTAGTCTGGTTAACTAGTCTGTGCAAGGTGTATGCTCAACGTTTATCGTAGCCCTTTATCAAATCGGTTACATCGATCTGCTTCTCCTCCGAGGGTTCGTAATATTATTCAGGCATACTCTCCACCACGCAAGTTATCACCTCTGTTAAGGCCAATGGCAGATCAACCACCAGCCCGTATGTTGCGTGATTACTTAACACCGGAAAGAGGTCTGCATGTGTCACCTATAGCTATTCCAAATTATACCGCTGCCAATGCATTCGCTTTCAAGCTAGAATATCACCGGGTTATACCAGAGTTTCGGGGCCGTGAACTTGAGGATCCTTATGCTCATATTTAGGAATTCGAGACCATTGTTAGCACGTTTATGACAGGGCCGGGGCAGCTAGACCAAGCCCGCTTGAAGTTGTTCCCTTTCTCACTTAAGGTTAAGGCCAAGCAATGGTTCCATTCTTTGAAGCCTCGTTCTTTGCTAACTTGGGCCGAGGTTCAGGATGTGTTTACAACAAAGTTTTTCCCGGTTAGCCAAACCAAGCTTCTTATGGACCAAATTCAGAATTTCAAGCAGAAAGATGGGGAGGTCTTTTACAAGTATTGGGAACGGTACAAGGATTTACTCACAGTTGTTCCACACCACAATTTTCCTATGTACTTAGTGATCAACTATTTCTATTTGGGTTGTGATCGGGAGTCCAAGCAGCTTCTTGATACGATGGGAAGCGGTGACTTTATTAGAAAGAATCCCGATGCCGCTTGGGAGTTCTTAGACGCTTTAGCGGAAAGGGCTTAAACACGGCAATACATAGACCCGGGTGATCAAGCAATGAGGAATTAAGGACCGAGTGGCTCCGGCAAGTTCTTGATGAGCGAGCATAATGTTTTTGAGACAAAACTAGATGAGTTATCGACAAAATTGGACAAGATGAAGTTGGATGCGGTCCACGTCAAATAAGTGAAAGAAGTTCGACAAGTGGAGGAAGCGTGTGTGATTTGCGAGACCGTGGGTTCTTCTACCGATAATTGCCATACCATTGCCGCCCTTCGGCACCATTTTAGTCAACTTCCTCCGGAAGAAGCATGTGCATTGAACCAACGTTGGGATCCGTATTCCAATACTTACAATCCGGGGTTGCGGTCTAATCCGGCTTTCCGTTGGAATAATCAGAATGAAGCAGGCACTTCATCAACTTCACAAGTTCCTCCTCCCGCTCAGAATAAGAATTGGCGACAACCTCAGCTCCAAGGTCCACCACAGTTCCCTGCAATTCAAGGTCTGCCGGGATTTATACCACCGGGCCAATTTCAAGGGCAAAACCAGTTTCAGCAACCACAAGCACCCCCTCTGCGGCGATCTTTGGAGGACACTATGAATGTGTTCTATCAGATGCAAGCAACCACTAATGAGCAAACTACTCAAGCAATGAATGACATTCGGAATCAAATGGGTAAATTGACTACGGCCATTGGTGTTTTACAACAAGAAAGAGGAAAGCTCCCTACTCAACCTGTAGCAAATCCACAAGGCCAACACTTCGCGCAAAGCTCTTCGGTGCCTTGACTCGAGCAAGCAAAGGCCATTATTTCCTTGAGGAGTGGGAAGACAGTGGATGATGCTCAAGTGGAACTGCCGGTCATGCCTATTTTCCTACCTTGTCCGGCACCGTCAAAGCCAACTATACCAAATGGGGAATCTCCCAAGCAAGCTTCTACGGAAGAAGAGAAAGGAAAGTCAAATGAGGGAGATGTCCCGCAAGCTTTCACTGTTCCCGCACCATATCCCAACCGCTTAAAGACGTAGGCAAAGCCAAATCTCAATACCGATATCTATGATGTGTTAAAACAAGTGACCGTCAACCTCCCTTTGATCGATGCTATCAAACAAATTCCGTCATTGTAGACACCCCAATTTGGACCTATTAATTATCCTTAATTTGTGGCCTTGAGGCTCCCCGATGATGAAACGAATCAAAACAGGCCTTGGCTATAGCTTGGACGATGCTTCTTGGACTTTTTCAAAACCAAAATCCCCTTTTTTCCGACACCCTGAGGGTAAAATTGGCACACATTTTAGCATATAAAATATATTTGAATGAAACCAATTGGGTTAGAAAGAGGACTTAACGAGCTTTCCAACGCTTCAAAAAACACCCAAAACCGAGTTTGGAAGTGTCCGTGGCGCCCCGCTGAAGTTTGGCAGTCACTCCCAAGCGCTCGGGAGTGCCACTCTAGAGTGCTTGAGAGTGCTGACAGACCAATGCATGTTGAGCTTGACCTTTGACCATGGCTTTTTCAGATTTTTCAGATCATTCAAACCTGAGGTTCAAACCTGCACGTTCCACGCCTGGCAGGGCATCTCATCATGAAGATTTTCCCTCCCAAAATGATTTTATTGAAGTTTTAATTTCATTTTCAAATCCAAACCATAGGTTATCTTTCCCTATAAATACCCTTTCATTCTACACCCCAAGGACACGAAATTTCACTCTCTCACTCCCCTATTTTCAGAAAACTCTAGCTCTCAAACATCTTCAAACATTTTTCAACTCAAACATTTTCCAACTTCCATCTTCAAACAATTTTCAAAGAAAATCCAAACATCAAAAAAGCATTTGAAGTCTTAGACTTCATTTTCCTACTTTTTTTTAGCCCTCATTCAAGCATTCAAGTCAATCCAAGAGATCTTGTTCAAGCACAAAGGTATAAAATCCCATTTTATACTTAAAAGCCACTGTTTTTCCCTGTCTGAGGGAGATCAGTGGCTCATACCAGTTCTTCATACTGGTTGTAAGCCACCTGATCTTGGTTTAACAACAAGAGCAAGAGGCTACAAAGGTTTTTCAGTCTACTGGTCTCACTCCCGAGCGCTCGGGACAGCTCTCGAGCGCTCAGGAGTGTTTTCCCACTCATTCCTCCTGATTTGACAGTAATCAGTGGTGGATGAGTTGTTTTATTCGGTACTAAAAAAATTTGCAGGAGGTGTTGACAACACTCCCGAGCGCTTGGGACCACTCCCGAGCGCTCGAGAGTGATTCCAGTGGAAAATGTTCATTTTCTGTAATCGTACATTTCGTGTCATTTCATTGTTGCATACTATACACAAGCACCAGTATACACCTCCTATTTGATACGTCTGTGGATACTTGCTACTTGCTTAATGAAACAAAATCTTTTTGAAAAATCCCAAAAACATTGAGTAGAGACTGATCTTGTATCGGGCGAGAGGGGTGCCGTAAAACCCTTCCCCTCTCGTAACGTGGCTTCCGAACCCAAAACAATCTCTGGTTTTCAATTCAAATTAATCATTTGCAATCAAAACGGTTTCTCGGGTGCCAAACCTCAAATCCGGGTGGCGACTCTTCAAATTTTTCAATTCGATTAAAAAACGTGTGTTTTTCGGGCCGCGCCGATCCACCCGGGGCTGTGGTAGCCCACAGTGGCGACTCCGCTGGGGATTTGTTTAATTGATACTTGAGAAAAAGTTGGTATGTTGATAAAACGGCCCGCTTTCCTTAGGCATCAATTAAACCGGTGAGCCAAGCTTGAAAGATATTTGTGGGATTTTTCAAAATATTTTGTTTCATTGTCTATCTCATGTATATATATATCCTGTTCAACCTCGCTGTTGTGTTCTGGCAATCCTACCCGGTTTGCCGGTGATAGGGAATCCCAGAATGCTGGGCAACCCTCGACTATGATGAGTCATCCCTGCCGTTTGTACCGTTGTTGGGTGTACGCTCAGCAATGGGAGGCATACCTTGACTCTAGTCCGGGGAACCCTCTTTAAAGCAAAACCGGCCTTTATACATGCGTAGAAAGCAATAGAACCTTGCAAATTAGGACAGGAACCCATAAGGTAGGACTATGTGCTATATCCTGCCTACATGTTACTGCTTTCTGCATCTCACCATGCATCTCATCCATGTCATGCCATCATGCTATTCAATTTCAAGTCCTGCGCTCTTCAGACTTGCTTGCGTGGTCTGTAGGAGGTTGTCGAGACCCGATGAAGAGTCGTGCACCCCAGTGTACATTGTCTAAACTACATGAGTCCTTTAAACAATGAGACTTTGGGAAATCAAAACATACTGAGTCCTTGACTAATGCCTAATCGAATATTCAACAGAGAATAAGGAATAGAAAGGAAACGACGCCGTGACGCCACGTCACTTACACCATTTCGGCTAATGGAACCATGCCACTGACGCCACTTTGGTTATGGTATCACGTCATCTATACAAAGCTATTCCAAGTTCAAAATTGAAACTTCGAGCGAGTACTAGTTGAATATTTAGTTCATTTTGACATCTCTTGGAATTTGTCGTTCTAAACAAAGGATACACCCTAAAATAAATTCTGAGGAATGAGGCAACCTTCGAAAGACCGTAATCTTATCCCGCTTGCACATCGCACCTTGCATCTTATGCTGTCCGTTTGCTTTCGTATCGCGTATAGAACTCTTAGACTTGCTTGCGCAGCTTGTTTAGGATTGCCTGGACCGATGAAGAGTCGTGCTTTTAAAAGGCACGTTATCGAAATTAATTAGTCTTAGGAACGATGAGGTTTTAGGGATATCAGAATTCATTAAGTCTTCAATACATTTTTCAATCATGGATTCAATGAAGATTAATAAAACAATTAGGCTACAAAGTCACTTACACCGCTTAGGCTAATGGCGCCATGCCACCTACGCCACCCCGGTTACGGTATCATGTCATTTATGCTAAACGGTCTTTGAAACCAAAACAAAAATTTTGAGTGAAAAATGTTAAAGGCTTAATCTGTCTTGATATCTCTCAAATCTTGTCATTCCTAATCAAAGGATACACATTCAAAACAATCTCTGAGGACTAAGGCAATCCTTCATAGGATGTCATTTCTCGTGTCAAGGTCTAGGAGACTATAAATCCGTGGAGTTTGGGATAACTCCGGTGTTCGCCATGCTCAAACGGCTCCCTTTAGCCTTAAGCGCATCTTCCAGCAGTCTTATTGCTTTGTCTCAAATGGTCTTAGATAAGGAGATTGGCTCTGATTCCCAACGTGCGGAATTTAACCTGCCTGACAACAACCTACCTGTGACTGTTGGAACTATCTGTAAAGTTTGATCCCTTGAGTCGACAATGACAACACATGAATAAGAATTCTTTTATTCATACACGTTTTTTTCCCAATAAATCACAACAGGGACACATTATGAGTCCACTTTTTGCTTTGCTATCAGTCCGAGAGCGATTGGGCCGAAAAAGAAAACCATACCCTTATAGACTCAGAATTTGTGGGAAGATATGGGACAGCCAACAGGGAATCTGAATGAGTTGGATCAAATCCGAACCTCTATTCAACAGATGGGTGAACGAACAGACAATCAGATTACCCAATTGATGCTCATGATAACCGGGGTTGCCAGACGACTTCCACCTCCTCAAAATCCAGAAACACCCCTCAAAAATAACCATGAACCACCCCCTGAACCAAACCCCCAAAGCCCAGAAATGGCCGCCATCAAAGCCAAATTAGCCCAACTTGAGCAGTCCTTAGCCAGAAGCGAAAGAATCACCTCAATTGGTTTCGATATCGACGAACTCTGCCTCTTCCCAAATGCCAGACTACCCAAGAAATTCAGCCAATCGACTTTGCTAAGTTCGACGGAACCAGTGATCCAAAAGCACACTTGACCAGCTACATTGGGGCACTTTCCATGTGGGGCATGGAGAAAGATGCCATGGCCCACATGTTTTCTCAAACACTGGTTGGACATGCTTTGCACTGGTTCACTGCCCTGGAAACAACGAAGAAGAGATCTTGGGAGGACATCTGTGAGGCTTTCGTGGCCTAGTTCAACTACAACATCCAACTTGAGGTCACCATCCGAGAGTTGGAATCAACGAAGATGAAACCGAAGGAGTCTTTTATGGATTTTGTCCGAAGATGGAGAGCAAAGACTGTTCAGATGAAGGACAAACCCTAAGAGAAAGATCAAATTCGGATGATTGTCCGAAATCTCCAGCCCGCGCTTGCCAGGCACATGATCCTAGCTCAAGCCTCTTCCGACTTCAAGACATTCTTCGATACAGGCCTGGCCGTCGAAGAAGCTGTTCAGTTGGGCATCCTCGAAAATGTTGATTCCTTCCCAGAGACAGAAAATGTGGACCCCGACAGCAGCAGCACGCTGTATGGCTACACCAACATGCCATCTAACCCTACGCATACTGACCCTGCTTGGACCGAACCCGTTAGCCAGATCATTACTCAAGCCACCAAGCCTAAACAACCTCGAGTCTTTTCCGAGTTTTTCGTACCACTATCCATGGTATTCAAAAGACTTGTCAAAAGCGGAACCATCAAACCACTCCCTCCAACTCCCCTACCTCAAAAGCTCCCAGCCTACCACAACCCAAATGCGTTCTGTGCCTTCCACCAAATGCCCGGTCACGCTACCAATGACTGTCACCGTCTCCGTCACAAGATCCAAGATTTAATCGACAACGGAACCATCCCAGTGCCGGACCTCAGATCTGGATGAGGATTTTGAGTGCCGTAAAGCATGAATGGAATTTCTCACGAGTTTGGAAAGTTTTTAAGTTTCAAGTCGAGTCTTTTTCAATTTCGAGTCAGTTTGTACCTCGAGTCTTTCATGCTTTCAAGTCTGTATGTTTTCAAATTCAAGTTTGTAGTCAAAGAAGAAAAACCAAAAAGAGAGTCAGTTTCGTAGGCCCGAACTACGTTATGACCTGATTCCTTTGCAAGAAGGATACGTAGGCAGCCTCATCCTGAGGTCCGGTCATGTTCATTTTAGTCGCTCCCAAAATTTGGTCACGATCTTTCAAGTCAATCCTTCGTCGGTCCGTCCCGTCTTTCGAAATCAATCTCAAGCTTGTGTCGAAATTGTGATAATAAACTCGTGTTTTGTGATAATCCCTTAACTTGGAATTGTTTTTTCACCATCAATTGAGGAATTAAAACACGAGATATTTTGCCCTTGCAAGAAGAAGAATTTCATGGGACCACTCCTTGACGCCGTCAAGAAGCAACACCTTGGCCCGAGAAAAAGCTCGCTAGATCAAAACCTCAAAATGTGATTTAGGCAAAAGTTAGAGCACACAAATCTCTTAACTTGCATCTAGGATTTAGTTATCAAGTTGTGCAATTCAAAATGAAGAAAGGCATTCTTTTCTTTTATCAAACGCTTGAAGATATATATCCATTGACAACCCCCTTTGAGCCTAAATTGATTTCTTTGAAAGAACCCAGCTAGGCAGCTATCCCCCACACTGGGGTGAAATGAGGAAGACAAAAGTGCTCAATACATGGTTACCATCGGCGCATCAGAATTCAAAGTGTGAAAGTGCCAAATACATAGGCACAATGAGATGCAAAACATCGAAGAAAAACAGAGAAAGCTCAAAATCAACTAAAGTGCCAACACATCGGCACAACAAAGTGCAAAGTAAATCAAGTGAAAGAAGGCACCTATCAAAAGCAAAAAGGGCACAAAAATATTCAAGATGGCTGCTAGCTCTCGAAACCCAAAGAAAATGAAAAATTTTGGGCCTATTATCCTTTCTTTGTTAAGCCAAACCTTGGCCATGTTACAACCCGAATAAAGTCCTTTCAGATTGGAAAACACAGCTTGATAACAAAAATCCTAGACAATAGTAGAAAAACAAGAAGAAGGGGCAAGGCATTTTGTGAATCCCGCAAAATCCAAGCTGGGGCATTTTCCAAATCCATGGGTTGTCATCAGCAATTTGGGGCATGGTTCATGGTAAAACCCTCGCGTTTTGACAAAACAAGATCAAAGAAAATTCTGAATGAGTATCACTTGATGGTGCTAAAACAATTTCAAAAGAAAATCATCAAAACTTGATTTTATCATGACAATTTCAAACATCAATTGTGGGGCATGCTTTTCATTTTTTGAACTCTCAAATAATCAAGCTCCTTGTCCATTCAAATCAAACTCCTCGTCCAATCAAGGTCATCATGGAGGGTTAGTCCTATCATAAATGGTCTTTCTTGTTCTTCGAGTCATCTAGGCCTTGCCCAAATTTACGCAAGGTCATTCCCGGTCATCATCTAGTTAAGTCACTTTGATCTTAAGGTCCCAACTCGTGAGGGAAACTCCAATACATGGATGAACCCACGCTTGTGCTCATGATAAAATTAGTTGCCGAAACTATCAGTGGAATCAAGGAAGAGAATCAGAACTAAGGTCCGTCACTCATTGGGGCACATCAACCCAACGTCATCAATCATAGCAAGCATACAGCCTACCTCAAGACTGGGGCATGAATGCTCAAAACTCAAGCCTTGATCAAAAGTCAAACTCAAACTAACTCCAGCTCAAGCCCTGGATCTAGCTCAAACCCAAAATACCAGCCTGCTGGTCAAAAACAGTAAAGCAGAAAGGATACTCAGACATGTCCTTTGTTTTTCAAAAAAAATAATAATAATAATAATAATAAAAAATATCATCGTTGTTGTCAAATGTCGAAACACGGGTCTCACTTTCTAGTCTCAACCTCTTTTGGTCACCTTCATCTATCATATTTGTCAACACGACTGCTTGATATGCTGCCATAGATTTGGCAACGTCCTCTTGGACATCATTCAATCATCTCCTGCCATAGATTTGGCATTGTCCTCTTGGACATCTTTCAATCAAATTCCGCCATAGATTTGGCATTGTCCTGAGGGACACCTTTCAATCAAATCCCGCCATAGATTTGGCATTGTCCTGAGGGACACCTTTCAATCGACTTCTGCCATAGATTTGGCATCGTCCCGAGGGACGACTTTCAATTGACTTCTGCCATAGATTTGGCACCGCCCTGAGGGGCATCTTTCAATCATATTCCGCCATAGATTTGGCATCGTCCTCTGGGACATCTTTCAATCAACTCCCGCCATAGATTTGGCACCGTCCTGTGGGACATCTTTCAATCATCGCCCGCCATAGATTTGGCACCGTCCTGTGGGACATCTTCCTGTGGGACATCTTTCAATCATCGCCCGCCATAGATTTGGCACCGTCCTGTGGGACATCTTTCAATCATCGCCCGCCATAGATTTGGCACCATCCTGTGGGACATCTTTCAATCATCGCCCGCCATAGATTTGGTTTTAATTCCTTCGAGACAAACTAACTTTGTCTCGTTGGATGGCACCCCTCAAGAACCTATTCACCTGTTTGATTTTTCCACCCACTGAGACTGAGCAATTGGTGGGCGCTCCTCAATCAATCTATCTTGTCGATCATTTGCTTGCATGTCTGCAAGTTTGCATTTGCCCCAAAGAACTACGCTGGTCTGATCCCTGCAAACGGGGTACGTAGGCAGCTCGAAAGAGCACGACCTCATGCCTCATGATTTAAATGCTTGTACATCTTTACTTGCATTTGATTTTGGATTAAGGATCGAGTAGGGCTCGAATTGGGCTGTCTCAATCTTTGGACGTCACTCGTATCCAGACATGATACCGAGCGCCATCCAAAGAGGGGCAACTGTAGACACCCCAATTTGGACCTATTAATTATCCTTAATTTGTGGCCTTGATGCTCCTCGATGATGAAACGGAATCAAAACAGGCCTTGGCTATAGCTTGGACGATGCTTCTTGGACTTTTTCAAAACCAAAATCCCCTTTTTTCCGACACCCTGAGGGTAAAATTGGCACACATTTTAGCATATAAAATATATTTGAATAAAACCAATTGGGTTAGAAACAGGACTTAACGAGCTTTCCAACGCTTCGAAAAACACCCAAAACCGAGTTCGGGAGTTTCCGTGGCGCCCCGCTGAAGTTTGGCAGTCACTCCCAAGCGCTCGGGAGTGCCACTCTAGAGTGCTTGGGAGTGTTGACAGACCAATGCATGTTGAGCTTGACCTTTGACCATGGCTTTTTCAGATTTTTCAGATCATTCAAACCTGAGGTTCAAACCTGCACGTTCCTGGCCTGGCAGGGCATCTCATCATGAAGATTTTCCCTCCCAAAATGATTTTATTGAAGTTTTAATTTCATTTTCAAATCCAAACCATAGGTTATCTTTCCCTATAAATACCCTTTCATTCTACACCCCAAGGACATGAAATTTCACTCTCTCACTCCCCTATTTTCAGAAAACTCTAGCTCTCAAACATCTTCAAAGATTTTTCAACTCAAACATTTTCCAACTTCCATCTTCAAACAATTTTCAAAGAAAATCCAAACATCAAAAAAGCATTTGAAGTCTTAGACTTCATTTTCCTACTGTTTTTTAAGCCCTCATTTAAGCATTCAAGTCAATCCAAGAGATCTTGTTCAAGCACAAAGGTATAAAATCCCATTTTATACTTAAAAGCCACTGTTTTTCCTATCTGAGGGAGATCAGTGGCTCATACCAGTTCTTCATACTGGTTGTGAGCCACCTGATCTTGGTTTAACAACAAGAGCAAGAGGCTACAAAGGTTTTTTAGTCTACTGGTCTCACTCCCGAGCGCTCGGGACAGCTCTTGAGCGCTCAGGAGTGTTTTCCCACTCATTCCTCCTGATTTGACAGTAATCAGTGGTGGATGAGTTGTTTTATTCGGTACTAACAAAATTTGCAGGAGGTGTTGACAACACTCCCGAGCGCTTGGGACCACTCCCGAGCGCTCGAGAGTGATTCCAGTGGAAAATGTTCATTTTCTGTAATCATACATTTCGTGTCATTTCATTGTTGCATACTATACATAAGCACCAGTATACACCTCCTATTTGATACGTCTGTGGATACTTGCTACTTGCTTAATGAAACAAAATCTTTTTGAAAAATCCCAAAAACATTGAGTAGAGACCGATCTTGTATCGGGCGAGAGGGGTGCCGTAAAACCCTTCCCCTCTCGCAACGTGGCTTCCGAACCCAAAACAATCTCTGGTTTTCAATTCAAATCAATCATTTGCAATCAAAACGGTTTCTCGGGTGGCAAACCTCAAATCCGGGTGGCGACTCTTCAAATTTTTCAATTCGATTCAAAAACGTGTGTTTTTCAGGCCGCCCCGATCCACCCGGGGCTGTGGTAGCCCACAGTCATATCCCAAGTTCTTGAAGGACTTGTGTACTCACAAACGGAAGCTCCAAGTGCAAAAGAAGGTATTTTTGACTGAACAAGTTAGTTCTCTTTTCGAGTCAACCCTTTCACCCAAGTATAATGATCCGGGGTGTCCTACGATATCCATCACTATTGGAGGCAAGGTTGTTGAGAAAGCTCTCCTTGATTTGGGAGCGAGAGTTAATCTTTTACCGTTCTCGGATTATGAGCAACTTGGGTTGGGCGAGATGAAGCCAACTCGGGTGACTTTACAATTGGCGGATCGGAGTATTCGAATTCCCAAGGGGATGGTCGAAGATGTGCTAGTTCAAGTCGACCAATTTGTGTACCTGGTTGACTTTGTGGTTCTAGACACTTGTCCAGTGCCGGCAGCTCAATCATTCGTTCCAATGATTCTTGGACGACCTTTCTTAGCAACATCCGATGCCGTGATTCATTGCCGGGATGGCCGACTTAACATGAGTTTTGGTAACATGAAGATGCAAGTCAACATGTTCCATATCGGGAGTCACATGGGAGCTGACGAGGATGTTTGCGGAGTGAGCATGATTGATTCACTTGTCCAAGACCATGTCAATGAGTTCATTTGCAAGGAGAAGGCGTGTGGTATTACCCCGTGGACTCTGAAATTTGAGGAGTTACCCCCGATTGAGAAGAGAGCCGTTCCATCTTGTGTGGAACCCCCGACGCTCGAGCTAAAGCCGCTACCGGATACACTCAAGTACGCCTATCTTGGATGGCCAAACATACCCGGTAGTGATCTCCTCCGCTCTAAGTGAGTTTCAAGAGTTGGAATTGCTTGCTTTGTTACGGAAGCATTCCAAGGCAATCGGGTGGTCTATAGTTGACATTAAGGGTATCGATGCATCCCTTTGCTCCCACCATATTTACCTTGAGGATGACGTCAAGCCATCTCGCCAACCTCAACGGCGATTGAACCCAATCATGAAGGACGTCGTGCAAGCGGAGGTGCTCAAACTTTTGGACATCGGCATCATTTACCCGATAGCGGATTCTAAGTGGGTTAGCCCGATACAAGTGGTACCTAAGAAGTCTAGAGGTGTCAAATGGGCCGTGCCGTGCCGGCACGGCCCGTTTAACTCCGTGCTAACTGTGCTTCGTGCCGTGTCGTGCTGGCCCGTTTACATTATTTATTCAAATCGTGTCGTGCCGTGCCGTGCCTTTTTGTCAATCGTGTCGTGCCGTGCCGGCCCGTTTACTTAAATCGTGTCGTGCCGTGCCGTGCCGTTTGCCAATCGTGTCGTGTCGTGCCGTGCCGTTTGCCAATCGTGTCGTGCCGTGCCGGCCCGTTTTCTTAAATCGTGTCGTGTCGTGTCGTGCCGGCCCGTTTGCCAATCGTGCTGTGCCGTTTTCAATCGTGTCAAGCCGTGCCGGCCCGTTTACTTAATCGTGTCGTGCCATCACACCGCCAACCAATTCTCATCCAAACCATGTTTAAAGTAGGACAAAACAAAAATGAAATGATACAAAAGATGTTTCATAGGTGCCGTTGAACCTACTTTGATTAAAGTATCATAAGACCATGGTTAATAAAAGTATCATTAAAAAGTGAGACCATAGTGGGAAGTTTGTTTCCCTTCATAAAGATCTCTCTTATGACATGTTACTTTACTCATTTTTTGTCCCTTGAGAAGAAAAGTGAAAGGGATAAAAAGAAATTAGTTGACATTGTGTGAGTTGTGTTTTATTCAGGTGACCAATCTCATTGGGCAATTGCTCGGTTCCAATCGGCCTCCAATGTGAATTTTGTACATGCTCATCCAATCAGCAAGCAGCTGCCATGGGAGACCTGGAGATTTTGTTTACCTGTTTCATTCGTGCCTTGCCTACATTTTCTTAGCGGATGGTAGTTTGTTGTTTACAAATTTTCTGATGGAATATAAACTAATGTCATCGTTTCAACATGCTTACATGGGTGTAACTTGAGCCTTTTATATTATTAAAGTTAAGGCTATTAGACATCGAATGAAATAAACGCTACCATGGGAGACCTGGATATTTTTTTTTTATTCTGGTTCATTCGTGCCTTGCCTACATTTTCCTTAGTGTTTGTAGTTTACAAATTTACATATCGAACTATAAATTAATGTCACTGTTTCAACATCCTTTCCATGGGTATAACTTAAGGCTTTTTTTTTTATTTTGGGTGATAAAGTTAAGGCTGTTAGGCATTATGCCGTTTTGTATCTTGCAACATCGAATGAAATAATCACTGATTGCCAATTTTAAATTTTGTCCAAGCTCATTGACCCTCACAAGCAGCCCCCTTTATTGGCTATTGCAAGCATGCATTTACGGATTACTCAAAGGTGGAAAACAGAAAAACATCAAAATGTAGCTCATTAAAACTGGTTTTTTTTTTTTGGGGTAGCTTTTTAAAGTTAATTTTTTTATTGTGAAATATTTTAAGTGTACCAAAGCCAACACAGTTGGAGACAAAGCGAAGGTAATAGTTGCGGGTTAACAGTTAATAGGCTCTAAATACAAACATGGTAATCATTCTTACAATTGCAACTTGAAGTTAAGATGAGGGTGAAACTCTGAAACTGAAAATGGGTTTCTACTGAGAAAGTACAACAAAACTCCTCCAATTTTGGAGAGAACTAAAACCATTCAGACCTACAAATTGATTTTGCAAGGACTGCAGAAACTCTAATGGCAAAGAAAAAACACAATGGAATGGATAGATACAAGGAGTATTCCTTGGTTAGACAAAAATGAAAAGGAAAAACCTATACACTTTCAATTTCTTTTCCTTTTGGCATCCAATAATGAGCCGTCTTTGAGTGTTTCTCTCGCATCATTGTCCATCCCCAGCTTGAACAGGGCAGCTGCTTGAAGATAGAACGCAGCAGGCCAATCAGGAGATATTACCTGGGCTTGCATAGCATCTCTAAGGGCCTCTTGTGGCATATTATTCATCAGATAACATAAGCAGCGCCTTGCAAAGACTGTTGGTGATATCATGGTTCCCCCATCGATGAACTACACACGACAGAAACAGGAATGATTTACACCTTGCCGCAAATAACAAACGTACGAGGAAAAACAGTTTCTAGCTAGAAGTGACTAGTTTTATGGAACTTGGTGCTTCTGACTTTGTGGCCCAAAAAAAAATTTATACATCAGAGTGCCCAAGGTCATCAGAGTGGATCATTTTCAACTAATTTGATGAAAAAAATAAAGTATCAAGGTAAATATTTTGCATCTCAAGGGCCAATTTCATGCCTATTTTAGAAGAAACATAACAGTGCTAAAAACTACCAGTTACTTCCAATTAGATTGTGCAGATTTGGTACATACCTCAGTTTCTTTCTGAAGAGGAGCAAGGGCAATCACAAGAGACCTAGCATTTCATGCCTATTTTCTTTCTGAAGAGGAGCAAGGGCAATCAACATGCAACGAACCCCAAAAGTAAAAGCACAGTCCAATAACCTGAAGCATGGTAATTTACTTTTTGACCCCTTGAAACTCAAGCTCCAAAACAGTGTCCTGCATAAACATAAAGTAAATTTAAACTTTCCACTGCATGGCTTTCCATCAGTCAACATCTAATGAGAATAAGAGTTCTAATAGAGTAACATAGGAGTGAAGAATGACAAGACGTCAATGCCATCTACGAAGCATGGACACTTGTAAGAAGAATCAGTGACCATCTCGAACACCAACACTTGTAGAAGTTATAACACTTGACGGACACTCGTTGACCTAAAATGACTACCTTCAACTTCTTGATGAGAACATTGTAAAAATAAAAACAAATGTTGACTCTATCTCATACTTTTGTATCTCAGTGTTTGAGAGTATTTACATCTCAGTTCACAATAACTTCCCAGTTCTAGGGCTTGCAAAGTCATTCCAGTAAGTGATTCCATTCTAATGAGAAAATATGAATTACTCCAAATCAAAAGATGAGCCCAGGGAAGGTCAATGGCTCACCAATGTACTTAGAAAAATGGAGGTAAACTACAGAGAAGAACATGGATGTTGTAGAGAGCATGATCAACTTTTCAAGACAAAAGTTTAGACAACCCTTCAAGGAATATTGACCAGCTGGTGCAATATAGGTTATCTTTCCCATAGCATCAGGAGGAAGTGCAACACGGTGTTCCATTAAACTGTTCTCAAAGACAGTCTGCATAGCAATCCAACCACCACAACCATAGATTAAGCTTAACAATCCAAACTAACAGACTGGAGGGGCTAGCCCGCCACCTCAACTCAACAAACAGAATATGCGAGGGGTTATGCCACCACCTCGGCTAAGCAATGCAATCAAATAAAACTAACTATACTAACTAAAAACAAACTCAATATTTAGCCTGGCTTCGTTACACCTCAGGTTTGGCATAAAACCAGGTTAGAGGTATCCACCAAGCTAAATATGAGCTACTAACACATAAACTACTAAACTACTACTACAAGAAAGAAGCGGGATACTTACACACACACCTGGTGGAACTAACACACACATGACACACCTGCACTTTTTTGAACCAAAAACCTGCCGAAACCCTCCAAACTTTGAACAAATCACACACACTGACACACAGAGTTGTTCAAACAGCAGCAGCAACACACAAAGTCATTTCTGCTCAATTTTTGCTCAGTTTCTGCTCAGTCCAATAACAAATGAAAACTTGAAGTATAAGACCAATTTGGCTCAGATTATATCATCATAGCCACACACCTGGTGGAACTAACACACACATGACACACCTGTACTTTTTTGAACCAAAAACCTGCCAAAACCCTCCAAACTTTGAAAGACACCCACACCCACACACTGACACACAGTTGTTCAAGCAGCAGCACACAAAGTCATTTCTGCTCAATTTTTGCCCAGTTTCTGCTCAGTCCAATAACAAATGAAAACTTGAAGTGTAAGACAAATTTGGCTCAGATTATATCATCATAGCAACACTAAACACCAATTAGGCTCAGATTACATCATCATAGCCACACACTTAACACCAATTTGGCTCAGATTATATCATCATAGCCACACTAAACACCAATTTGGCTCAGATTATATCATCATAGCCACACTAAACACCAAAGGCTCAGATTATATCATCATAGCCACACTCAAATATATAAAGAATAGCACCTGAATGCGGTCATCATTAAGTTGCCATTTAAGGCCTTCATAAGTTACCAGCATCATCATGGCCACACTAAACACCAATGGCTCAGATTATATCATCATAGCACACACTCAAATATATAAAGAATAACATCTGGATGCGGCAACATTAAGTTGCCATTTAAGGCCTTCAAAAGTTACCAGCATCAGCAATGCATCTCCCCCTAATCAGCATCTATATCTGAGTCCGGAAAATAATCTCTGAATTCATCTCTAGGATGACATTTTTGAATTCCAAGACGTGCATCCTCCCAATCTTTTAAGCATATAAGACAGTCCAAAATGTCGGGAGCTAGTCTGTTGCTCCTCTCATCCAACACTCTATTACCTGCACTAAAAGCAGATTCGGAAGCCACTGAAGACACAGGTGGTGTTAGTAAATCACATGCCATGATAGAAAGAATGGGAAATGTCTTTTCAGTTTTTTTCCACCAAGCTAAGATATCAAATGATTGTAAGTCCTCAGTGGTAACTAAATTTATCTCTAAATATTGACTAAGTTCAGATCGTGAACAAGTTTCACTACTACCTGGCCCTGAAATCAGAAACCAAGATGGGTCATTGTCATTGTTACTTGTAGAACATGGGTCATTAATACTTGAAGAACATGGAGCAGCAGCAGCAGCAGTAGTGCATGCAAATTTAGACTCATATGAAGCATATATAGAAGTCAACAGTGCAGTGACAGTAGAAGTAGAAGGTTAAAGATAATGTTTGACAAAATATTCAAATCTAATATCATCACCAAAAGTAAATGGTTGTTCTGCTGCAACTACGTAACGGGCCAATCCCTCTCTCATACTAGATTGAGAATATACGAAATTCAACATACCACATACGGTATCAATACCACCAAATTCACCACTGTCTTGGCCAACTACGGTATGTTTAAATTTTTTATGTTTGTTTTGTAAATGTCGTTCAATATGCCCTACACCGCCATTACTTGAGCAGGTATAAGTATTTGGACAATAATTACATACAGCTCTAGGTCCTAGATCGATTCCCTGTGCATTTTTAAAGTTCTTAACTATGGTAGAATGTGTCCATACCCAAGAGCGACGCCTTGTTCCAGCAGACTGGGCCGATTGGCTACGGCCTGTTACGCCTATAGGAGTAGAAGCTGCTGCAATGTTTGAAGCAGCTTCACCTTCAGACTCCCTTCCCAGGCTTCCCGGTGGTGGAGTTTGTCCATCATCATCCGAGTTAGGGTTTAAACGCTCTTTGTCAAAATGAAGGTCTTCAGGATCCATCTCCTACAAAAAACTGAAAATAAAACAGAGAAAATTAGTACAGTAGAATATTAGTTAATAACATCTAAATAAGTTAATAATGACTGACTCAGTTACCAATTTTCATTTCAAAGTTGATAATTTCTTGTTACTAATTTCTGAAATTAGTAACAAAAGCCCTAATTTCTTGTTACTAATTTCAGATACTAGTAACAAACGCCCTAATTTCGTAACCCTAATTTCAAAAATTAGTAACAATTAACAAAAGTCCTAATTTCGTAACCCTAATTTCAAAAATTAGTAACAATTAACAAAAGCCCTAATTTCTTGTTACTAATTTCAGATATTAGTAACAAACGCCCTAATTTCGTAACCCTAATTTCAGAAATTAGTAACAATTAACAAAATCCCTAATTTCGTAACCCTAATTTCAGACATTAGTAACAATTAACAAAAGCCCTAATTTCATAACCCTAATTTTAAAAACCAGGTCAAAACCCTAATTTCAGAAACCCTAATTACAGTAGTCAGTAGATAACGATAAGTGGAGACTGGAGAGGGAAGTGATAGAGGTACCTGTGAGAGAGAGAGATACGGTGACTAGTGAGTGAGTTGGACCAGTCGGTGAGCAGAGGTCCTGAGGTGATGAGAGAGTCGGACTGTCGGAGAGACAGAGACGTTGAGAGAGTGAGATGATGCTGCTCACTGACTCACTGAGTTCAGATCTGATCTCTTCACGACTTCACTTGTGATGGTCATCGACTAACCGTCGCACCGTCGCACCGAGTCACCAAGTCACCGTTTGAGAGTAGAGAGACTGAGAGAGAGAGAGGAGAGCAGCGAGATAGAGAGAGGTGTGACCAGTGAGTCAGAGAGAGAGAGAGAGTGTGAGAGAGGTGAATCAATCGGTGAGAGAGGTGATTCAGGTGAAGAATCGATATATAGTTCGATAACTTCGATCAGAATTCGAACGTTGGCTCGTCAGAGGAGAGGACCAGAGAGAGGACAGAGAGACGTTGAGAGAGTCAGAGAGAGAGAGAGTCTGAGATTGAGAGTTCGACTGTTCGAGAGAGATCTGAGAATGAGATGTCTGCTAGGGCAGCATCTCATTCCTTTTATATGATCTATGTGATCATGTGCATGCGAGACACCATAATCCATATGCACCAGCTTATCAAAAATTCTCGTGGAGTCCTATAATGCATCACTCGAGGGCCGCCCGAGCTATTTTTTTAAAATCGGAACCATCTATCTTTTATGTGGGAGAGATTATATCATTCCTGCCAAAAATGAAGTAAATTGGTTATCGTTATATACTTGATTGTTTATAACGTTCATTTTCCTATTAATGAATCTACGTGCCGATGAAGGAGCTTTAAAAACCCGATAGACCCAAAAATTGGTGAGAGTCATTAAAACACAGAGAATAACAAAATGAACGGTATGGATCATCATATTTGTTTTGTGATCGTGTGGCTAACATACGTTATACTATAGCAGAATACCTTGGTTCATAACCAATCAAGTTCGATGTATAGATTTGAAAGGTAGCTACAATTTTTTTTTTCCGAATGTTCGATCTAAACCATTACGATTTAACGTCTTATCAAATTTATCATTCTCACCTGAATAGGTGATAATCGAATGTCGGAAACCACATCATCGAAACACATTCGGTGCTTCCAGAGGCATTAAAGTCCTATAATGCATTACTTAAGGGTTGCCCAAGCTATTTTTTTAAAATCGAAACCATCTAACTTTTATGTGGGAGGGATTAGATCATTCATGCCAATAATCAAGTACAATGCTTATCGCTACATACTTGATCGGACGTAAACAAAATTCAATCAAACAATGAATTAACATGCCGATGAAAGAGCTTTCAAAATCCGACGCACCAAAACATAGGATCCCATGATTAAAACACTAAGCATAACAAAATGAACGCATTGAATGGTATTGATCGTCGTGATTACGTTGCGATTGTGTGGTTACTGCTTAATGGCCTCGTTTTTATATAATAGAGCTACATATTATATACTAATTTTTCAAATCTATGACACAAGTTAATTGGTGGCATAGTGGTTTGTTTGTGTATGAAAGAACTTAAGGATCTAGGTTCAAGTCCTATTCTAGCCAACCCCTTTTTATTTATTTATTTTCCTTATTTACTATGTATTTTTTTTCTTTTTTGTTTGACACATTTTTTCTTATTTCTCGTTAGATTTGGCCCATTTGGGGTATAAAATATATGACTCTTGCACATTTCATTTCGTATTAAATTACTCTTGCACCATAAATATTTTGATAAGTTTTTTTTAATTTTACTTTTTATCTTGTAATGTTAAATTTACAAACCAAATGTCCAAAGCCTATTTTACTAACAAAAACAAAACAAATATTTTTTACCGAATAAAAATTGATTTTTTAAAAACATGATTTTTTTAAGAATTTTTTTTAAATTAAATATCTTAGTTGTTTACCTTTAAAAAAAGGTAAACAAATATTTTTTACCGAATAGAAATTGTTTAATTTTTTTTAAAATTAAAAAAAAAACCATTTGGCTTATTTAATTTTTTTTTTGTTTTTTCGTGCCTCGTGCCGTGCCCTTTCGTGCCCATGTCGTGCCGGGTCGTGCCCGTGCCCATGCCCGTGCCTTGCTAGAACCGTGCTGTGCCGTTCCTGTCTACTTTCCGTGCCCGTTCCCGTGCCGTGCCCGTCTACGATCGTGTCGTGCCGTGCCAGGCCAATTATCATGCCGAGCCCATGCTGTGCCGCCCACTTCCGTGCCCGTGCCGTGCCCCGGGCCCACTTAAACCGTGTCGTGTCGTGCCGTGCCAGGCCAAGACCGTGCCTGTGACGTGCCGTGCCGCCTCGTGCCCGTGCCGTGCCGGCACAGCCCATTTGACACCTCTAAAGAAGTCCAGGGTGACGGTGGTGAGGAATGACAAGGATGAACTTATCCCAATGCGTGTCCAAACCGGTTGGAGGGTGTGTATAGACTACCGGAAGTTGAACGCAAGTACGAGAAAGGACCACTTTCCTCTTCCCTTCATAGATCAAATCTTGGAGAGGGTGGCCGGCCACAAGTTCTATTGCTTTTTAGACGGATACTCCGGTTATAATCAAATGGAGGTGGCTTTGGAGGACCAAGAGAAGACAACATTCACGTGCCCATTCGGGACCTTTGCTTACTGTCGTATGTCGTTCGGGCTTTGCAACGCCCCCGGTACCTTCTCGAGGTGTATTATGGGATTGTTCAGTGACATGGTGGAGAAAATCATGGAGGTGTTCATGGATGACTTCTCCGTTTTTGGTGACTCTTTCGCGGCTTGTCTCACCAATTTGGGGCTCATGTTAGCACGGTGTGAGGAAAAGAATTTGGTTTTGAATTAGGAGAAATGTCACTTCATGGTGACCGAAGGCATTGTGCTGGGCCACATTGTGTCCTCTAAAGGGATTGAAGTAGACAGAGCTAAGATTGACTTGATTGGGAACCTCCCAACACCGAAGTGCTTAAGGGACATCCGATCCTTCTTGGGGCATGCCGGTTTCTATCGGCGGTTCATAAAAGATTTCAGTTCCATTGCCCGACCGTTGTGCCATTTGCTCGCCAAGGATGTGCCGTTTGAGTGGACACCAGCTTTATGAGGCCGCTTTTGCCAAGCTCAAGTCAAGTCTTACCTCTCCACCTATCGTGCGGTCTCCGGATTGGGAGTTACCGTTTGAACTTATGTGTGAGGCAAGCGATTATGCCGTCGGAGCTGTTTTAGGACAACGCCAAGGGAAGGAGCCGTAAGTCATTTATTACGCTAGCAAGACATTGAATGAGGCCCAAATGAATTATTCGACTACTGAGAAGGAGTTGTTAGCTATAGTCTTTGCACTTGACAAGTTCCGATCTTACTTAGTGGGAGCCTCGATCACCGTGTACACCGATCATTCCGCCCTTAAATACCTTTTCACGAAGCAGGGTGCTAAGGCGAGGTTGATTAGATGGATTTTGATTTTGCAAGAGTTTGATCTTACCATCAAGGACAAGAAGGGTGTCGAGAATGTGGTGGCCGACCACTTGTCTCGATTGGAGTTCGAAGACCACACTTCTCACATTCCTATCGGAGACTCCTTTCCTGATGAGCAGCTATTTGCAATCTCCACAGCTCCATGGTATGCCGACATTGTGAACTACTTGGTTACCGGCTTGATGCCTACTAATTGGAATGTACAAGCAAGGCGTCGGTTTTTGGCGGAAGTGAAGCGGTTCTCTTTTGACGACCCGTATCTTTTTAAGTATTGTGCGGATCAAATCATCCGGAGATGCGTTCCCGACTCCGAACATTGGAGTATTATGAACTTTTGCCACACGGAGGCTTGTGGCGGCCATTTTCCTTTAAGAAAACCGCGGCTAAAATCTTGCAATGCGGCTTCTATTGGCCTTCCTTGTTTAAGGACACGTTCGAGTTTGTTAGGACTTGTGAACGGTGTCAAGCCTTGGGAAAGATCACTCGGCGCAACGAGATGCCCCAAAATCCCATCCTAATCATTGAAGTTTTCATTTGCTGGGGCATAGATTTTATGGGGCCCTTTCCTACATCATTCGACTACCTTTACATTTTGCTTGTCGTTGATTATGTAAGCAAGTGGGTAGAGGCAATTCCTACTCGCACCAATGATGCCCAAGTTGTAGTTGAGTTTCTCCGGGAGTACATATTGGCACGGTTTGGGATGCCAAAAGCAATCATTAGTGACCAAGGCACGCATTTTTGCAATCGGTCGTTTGCAGCTTTGATGAAGAAGTATGCAATTGTGCACAAGGTCTCAACGGCTTATCATCCTCAAACTAACGGACAGGCCGAGCTAGCCAATCGGGAGATAAAAGGCATTCTAGAGAAAACTGTTAATCCTACCCGCAAAGATTGGTCACTTCAGTTGACCGACACCTTGTGGTCTTACTTAAAACGGTGTTGGGAATGTCTCCTTATCGGCTCGTTTATGGAAAGCCTTGCCATCTTCCGGTGGAATTGGAGCACAAAGCTTATTGGGCGATAAAGAAGATGAATGCCTCCATTCCGCTTGCCGGTGCTAAGAGGAAGCTTCAACTCAATGAACTTGAGGAACTAAGGTATGATGCTTATGATCGCTCTAGTTCATATAAAGCCAAAGTCAAGGCCACGCATGATAAAAACATTCTTAGAAAGGATTTTGTAATAGGCCAAAAAGTGCTTTTGTACAATTCTAGATTGCATTTGTTTGCGGGCAAGTTAAGGTCTCGTTGGGCCGGTCCATATGTTGTTAAATTTGTCGCCCCTCACAGGGCCATAGAAATTGAGAATGAATCCAATGGGAATGTGTTTAAAGTTAATGGCCAACGACTTAAGCCGTTTCTTAGACATCTTAAGGTTGGGGAGCCCGATGAGGAATTGGGCAATCCCATTTATTCCGATGCTCTTGTTTCTTAGGTTGGTTTAAACTGTATTTGCACGGGGAGCGAAAGCGTAACTACTAAACTTAATTGTTTGTCGGACCTGGCCCCCTGGTAGGGGGTACCCACCATTGACTTGGGTATTTGTAGCTCCGCACGCCGCTACTAAAAAAAGGATTGTGTGCCCAGCTCCGGTTAGTAAGGACAATGTTTAGTTTCTTGTACATATTAGCATGCTTGTTTAGTTTTGGGATTCTTTCACTATAAGATTTCACCAATGCATCATTGTATCGGGCTTTAACTAGTCCTTCTTTGTAGTAGTTTACTGTTAATGATCCATGCTTTTCAGATATGTCCCTATCGGGGGCAGTTTAGGTCTTTGGGTGAGACTTGATATTCCCGTGCTTTGGCGCTAGGCTCTGTCTTGTCTCACTTTGTTTCGATCATAGGGAACGCTGGGCTTAATTGCTTGGCGAGGTCAAGCAGTGAATTTTACTTCGGGCATGATGTAACAAATTTGACGGTCTAGTATAGCCACCCGTGTCTTACCTCGCCAGTGAGACACGGGAAGAAAAGTATGACTCGTGATATTGCGTGAAAATCGGGTGGTGTCCTTTATGTTCCTTTTTATATATTTATTTTTGTCGGCGCCCGGATAACACGAGCCGGGCGGTTCTAATGTCATTTGGCTCTTAGTAGGTAGTTCGAGCTTAAGTCTTTTGCAGGGTGAACGTGCTACCACACCAGCCTTGGTGGATTGGATCTAACGTCGGAGTGATTGAGGCATTCAGGAGCCCTAGGCATGGGTGCGATTGCGTGTCGCGGTTGTTAGTCCAACAAAGCTTTGGCCATGATCCTGTGTGACTAGCTGTGGTTCCGTTGGAAGAGCCGAAGGAGTCGACCTTGAAAGCCGTTCGGATGACGAAAGGAGCCGGTGACGACAAAGCCTCCAACTTGGTCGAGGTATAAGGGGGTTGACATTCCCCCGTAGGTAACATCTTTTGTTCCCTCTCCCTACTGTTGTTTTCCATGCTATGAGGGCATAGCATATTTTAAGTTGGGGAGAGGGGTATATATATATGCTATATATATGGTTATATGTTTTATGTTTTCGGTTAAATTTTTCATTTTTTTGTTTTGCAATCCTTCCGTTATTACAAAATTAGTGGATTAAAACAACTTGGCACATGCTCATGAGGTGTTATTTTGCAAGAGTTCGTTAACGCAAATTTTGTATACCACAACTTGCATGAATGGACTAAGGTGGAATTCACAACATTTGAGTATGTTTTGATCAAGTTTGGCCCATATCCCGTTTTTGTTCTTCTTGCATTTGTAGTTAGATAAATAATCTCATGTTCATGCCTAGATACGTTTGTTGTCTAATTTGAATCGAAGTTGGAATCTATAGCGCACTTAGGATATGATACAAGGCATTTTTGTATGATTAAACCACATATGAGTCTCATTTCCCTTATGAACAAGCCAAGTCCGAGTAGTTCCTACTTTTAACCTTAGGGAACCGGATGTTTGGTTGGATTTGATTGCTTCTCAGCGGCTGAATTACTATTTTCTCATGGTTTCGGGAATGCTTTGGGTGTTGGTAAGTTGCATGTGGGCATTGGAATGAGCTGAAAGGGTTTGAAGTTGAAGGGTGCAGGGTTAACAACTTCGGTATCGATACTGGAATCTGGGTATCGATACGGATCCTTGGGTATCGATACAGTTTGAAAACAGAGAGTTTTGGAAGCTTCAACGTATCGATACGGTTATGAGCGTATCGATACGATTCGCCTACGGTTCTCAGGGGAAACAGCTTCGGTATCGATATGATTTATGCGTATCGATACGGTTCGATAATCTGGGTTTTTAAAACAGATCGGGGCTCGACCTTTGTCATTCCAAACACTTCTCCATCTCTCTAAACCTCCATAGCTGCCGCCCCTCTCACAAACCCTAACCCCAAAACCTTCAATCCATCATCAAATCTCACAAATCCTTCACCAAAGTCACTCCAAATCACACTCTCTTCAAGATTCAAGCATCAAACCATGGGTTTCAAGCACTTTTCACCCAATCCAAGGTAAATCCGACCCCCCTCTCTCTCTCCTCGTTTTTCTTGTTCCCACCACTAAAAACTCCTAATTTCTCCATATTTCCACCATATAAACCACCCACAATCATTTCCTATTTCCATTTTCACCCCCACTAGCCAAAGATCCGAAACCTTCTTTTTCCCTTTCCAAAAATCCAAAATTTTCAGAAATTTCTTTGATTTTTGAGAATGCCGAGACTCAAGCGTGCTGCTAAGAAACCTTCGAGGGTTCCGGTTGCAAATGTGGCTTCCTCCTCGCGTCAACCTGAAATTGAGGAGGAGGATGAGGTTTTGCGGGATTTTGAGGAGGAAGAGGAGATGATGGCTAATCCGGAACAGGGAGCCCAGGTTGGTTCGAGGCGGAAACGGACTTCGGAAGAGGTTAAGGCTGATAAACAGGCCAGGTGGGAGAGGAGTTTTGTGAAGCGGGGAGTGAAAAATGAGCGCCATGTCGACGTGCAAAGCATTGGGCCGGATCACATTTGCGTCCAGTGCATTGTCGCTCAAGGTTTGGCTTACTTTTTCACTAAAAATCCTGGTTATATTAGGGGAGTGGTGGCTGATTTTTATAAGAACATGAAAGTCCCCGAGTTGGGGAAGATGTTTGAAAAGGGTGCTAAGATTACTTCAAAAATCGGTCGAGTCAATGTTGTGGTAAACCCCGATGTTATTGCTAGGGCTTTAAGTTATGAGAGACCCCCTGCATTGTCTGTGAATTGCCCGAGGGATAATTTTGCCTCAAGGGATGAAATAAACCAAGCCTTGTACACTAACCCGGCGGATGCTAAACGTCCTCATGTTCCGGGAAAGTTTAAGGAGGAATACCGTTTGATTAATCAGTTTGTGCATCATAACTTGAATCCGAGGGGTACCGAGAACAAGCCGGCAAAGAGCGAGGGTAAGATGCTTTATTTGTTCATGGAGCCAGGGAATGTGTGTGATTGGGCTAAGTACATCTTCCGTCAAATGGTTGAATTCAAGGCCAATGGCCAACCTATACGAGGATGCATTATCTGTGCATGGTCACTGTAGACACCCCAATCCGGACCTCGAAGGGTCTTTGTTCACCCTGATGATGAAATAAAGGAAACTGAACCTTTGCGAGCTTGAATAAAGGACTCCCTTAAACCCAAACAGATCCTCAGCCCAAATGAACCGTCAGCCCAAAGCAAGCCCAAAAAGCCCAGAGAAATCCCGAAAGCCCTGGAGCAAGCCCGTAATGCCGCGCGTGACATCTCTACACCACACGACGTATCGAAATTTAATACGCCGCACGTGGTCATGAGGTTAGCCGCACGGCATTTTAGCTAGGTAAAGTTCTGACTGGCTCAGAAAGCTGTTGGCCACGCCTATTTGAGCCACAGCTGCAATATGGCTCAGCCGAAAGCACACTTCTGGCCCGCCCAGAAAATACCTCCAACTTTTGAAATTCAAAATCCAAGGCTCTTGTCTATAAATACACCCATCCACTCAAGGGAAAAGGGCCCTTGATCACTATTATACCATTTCTCTCTCTTCTTGCTTTCACACCCACTTTCTCATTTCCAAGCCTTGAGAATGTTGTTCTCAAAAGACATTCTCTAGGCCTTTTACTCCATTTTTCTCTTCACCATTAAAGTTAGTTCCTTACTAACTTTGAGACCTCAACCACCCAATATACCCATCTACTACACACACCCATACTTCTACTCTCTTTCTAACCTTCCGACGTCCATCCGCCTTCATCAATACTCATTCAAGCTCAACATCAAAGGTAAAAACCAAGTCTCCTTGGGCTAGGCTCTGTCCTGGCCCTGAGGGGACCCTTCTGTCTTCAGGCTTAACTCTTTTGGTCAAGATCTGACCCAAAACCTCTTTCACAAAACAAAACCAGGGTTCTGTGCAGAAGTGTGCTACGCCGCGCGGTGCTTTGAAGCGTCGCACGGCGTAGTAGGCTCACACGCACGGCATTTCAAGATGATGTTGTTTCCTCGTTCAAACTGTCTGGATCACGATCGTCTGTTGTTGGATCCTTTCTGTATACCAAAAAGCAGTCCCAAAATGAGACCATATCTACAAGCCATGTTTTAAACTCCATAGATCTTTTCAAAACAAGCAAACGTATCAAAAATGGTTTTCTTTTCATGGCTTGAAAGAATGGTACAGATCTGAGATGATCTGACGGCTGTGAGTTGTCTGAAGTTTTAAAAATAACACCGTGCGATGTAATGGGTACACCGTGCGAAGCTTTACAAAACAATGAAAGTTTGGTATCAAGATCGGAACCACGCACGGCGTATCAGTAAGCCGCGCATTATAAAGCGATATGCCGCCTGACGGAAGATGGTGATTCAGACAGTCCGTTTGTATATCTTTCTTGTTTATATTATCGCCATGCCATCTTTATCATCTCTGTACAGCAAGCACCACTAGCACGTCAATGTGTTATGATTTATCTTGTTCCCCTTTCCCTTTATATGTTTTTGAGGTTTTTCGAATGGTATTAATCCCCCCATTTAAAATGCTTAGTAGAGACCGGTTTTCACTGGGCGAGCGGGGTGCTTTTCAACAAAACCTTCCCCGCTCGTAACCTGGCTCCCGGATCCAAAATCTCAAACGGTTTCGCTAGATCAAGAGGCCTTTCTTTTTCAAAACAAAACTCATCGGTTCCTCGGATCATCCATCTCAAAAAATCCGAGTGGCGACTCTGTCTAAATCGCGCTTCGGGCGCGGGAGCCCACAGTGGCGACTTTGCTGGGGATTTTATTCAAAACTTCTTTTAAAAAAAATAATATTATATATACATAAAGGAGTGTTGAATAATCAAGAGGGCCAAACTTGAAAGGTATTTTATTTTGGGGGCTTAATGCAATTCGGAAAACTTAAACTTTCTTTTACACTATGCACCGCACAAGCCGCGTTAGCTTGTTCTGGCTATCTTGCCCGGTTTACCGGTGACAAGCTCTCCCGGGATGCCTTGCAACCCTCGACTATGATGGGCCATCGTGCTGTTCGACCATTGTCTTGCAATACACTTGACATGGGGTAGTACATCTTGGCTCTAGTCCGGGGAACCCCTCTCAAACCAAAACCGGCCTTTGCACCTGTACATAACTATAGAACCTTCCCAACTAGGACAGGAACCCGTGGCTAGGACTTATGTGATATATCCTGTTTATGTGTATTTCTTTTATGTACATACATATCATTCACGCATCATTGCATCCTGCAGGCTAGAGGATTGGGCTCCCTTAGAATTCTTTAGGACTTTTCGGTCAGTCTAGGAGACTATAAATCCATGGGGGTTGTGATACCTCCGGTGTTTGCCGTGCCCGAACGGCTCCCTTGACATGGGATTAACCTTGGAGGTGTGCGTATTTGGATTCTGACGGTCACATTGCTCTGTCTCGGATGGTCAAGATAAGGAGATTGGCTCTGGTTCCGAAACGATCGGAATTTAACCTGCCTGACAGTACCTACCCGGACCGCCAGAAATCTTCTATACAAATGCCCCAAATGAAACTCAAGTCACGGTAGGTTTTAGGACCTAGGAGGCACGTAGAAGGTAGGACAGACACTCAGGGCGGATTCTGAGTTGTTCCCTTTTGCCTTGTTGAATGTTCAGAAACATTGGGCACCTGCAAAATGAAGAGGCTTTACCCAATTGGTTTCGTACGTCTCAAAGATTGGTTCGCATAGATACCCTGGAAGAAACCCAACTGGTTGAGGTCCACATAGAACAGGAAGGCCAGTCGCCATTAGCAGTTTCGCCAAGCCCGACAATACAGGAGCCTCTGTCACTTGAAAATCCCTTACCAATGGTTGACCAAGGAAACGGGGTAGAAGAGCTTAGGCAGAACATGGCCACCATGGATGCTCAGTTTAGGCAATCCCTTGCTGGGATGGATACACAACTCAAAGCCTTGGTTGCATCCATGAAAGGCAACATGAATATGATAATGGAGTCTATGCAGGAGGTTTGTGACAAGCTTTTGGTTAAAACTGACATACCCAAGGAGGAGACGCCAGCCAAAGACACGCCAGCAATCGATCCCAATTTAGCCGCCCTTATGGTCAAAATTGGTAAGTTGGAAGAATCTATGCAAGAAAATAAGTGATTAGGGAGAGGAGAAATTGACATGAACAAATTGTGCTTGTTCCCCAATGCTAAGTTACCAGAAAAGTTTAAAGGCGTGGATTTCGCAAAGTTTGACGGTACCGGAGATCCAAAAGCTCACCTCCAAGGGTATGTTGGTTCACTCACCATGAGAGGAATCGAGAAGGAAGCCATGGCCCAACTATTCCACGAATCTCTGTCAGGGCCAGCTTTGCAATGGTTTCTTACCCTGGAACCCTCTAAGAAAAGGACTTGGGAAGACATTGGGACGGCATTTGTGGCTCAATACGATTTCAATGTCGATCTAAAGATGACCACGAGGGAACTAGAGAGCACCAAGATGGGTGAGAAAGAAGGTTTCGCTGACTTTGTAAAACGTTGGAGGGCTAAAGCCGCTTAAATGCAAAGCAAACCAGACTTAAAAGAACATATAAGGATCATCACCAAGAACCTGCCAAACTCTTTTGCCCCATACATGGTTCTCTCCCAGGCAGCCCCGAATTTCGAAACTTTCTACGACTCAGGCCTGGCTGTGGAGGAGGCACTGCGAGACGGTACATTGGAAAAGAAGGAATCAGGAGCAAGGCCCAAAAGGGTGTATTCAGGGAACAGCAATGTCCTCTTTGGGAATTCCAATCAGGCTAGAACTTCATCTACCAAACCGGCAGAAGTAAACCAAATTTCTGAAAAACCAAAGTCCCAACAAAGAGTCTTCACCCAATTTAGCACTCCTAGATCCGCCTTACTCAAAAAGCTTACCAAAGTAGGAGTGCTGAATCCTCTTCAGCCACCACAGAACATTCCACCCAACCTAAACCAGAATGTATACTGCGATTTCCACCAAATGCACGGCCATACCACTGACAACTGTATCCGTCTCCGTCATGAGATTCAAAACCTCATTGACAATAAAGTCATTGATACCCCTCCTTCCGACAAACCAAACACCATGACAAATCCCTTGCCACAACACAATACCCCCTTCCATATCAACCAAATCACCCAAGCCAAAAGCCAAGACTTTGATCCTATCTCCTTCATCATCCCTGATACCGAACCAAAGCCTATTGTGGAAATTCCCGAAGAAACTGCCCTCTGTTACCTTTGGGATTGGGGAGACCTGATTGCTGATTGGAAGGAGTTTGAAGTCGCCAATTTCCAAGAAGACGTAAATCCGTTCTTTGAGCCGGAATGGGAGGTTGACTGGCAAAACATTCATGCTGACCCTTTGGATGGGTTTTCTCTATACATGATGTTCGAAAGTCAAAATGGGAACTTGCCAGAGATGCCTGAATGGGAATGGAATCCAATTCCGGATGAATACCAACTCTTGGCCTGGAATGATCCTTTAGATACCTTCTCTATACCCATGCTGTTTGCAGAAGAATATCAACCACAGACGGTGACCTACAACTGGCCTGAACCTATTCCATTTCAACCAAACCTCTCCTCCTACCTCCACGATCTCATAGCTAACGACCCATACAACAACGTGGGTCTTGCTCCATACCCAGAACCGCCAGGTCCTGAAGAAGATATGGCTAGTAATGAGTTCAACCCAATGGACTACCTGGTCGATGAAGTTAAGTCGGAGTCATCTGTCACTTTCCCAAAAGATGCTGATGTTGCCATGATGAATTTATGGGAAGATGAACCGGGAGCTAAGACGAACCTGTGGGGAAATACGGAGATCATCAACATAAAGGTGGGAAACGAAGAATGGACCGTAAATAGGGCAGTAGCAGAAGCTGAAAAATGGAAGCCCGAGGATCTGTGGGAAGACCTGGTTGTCGCTGACTTGGCTGCCAACCTCCAAGACACCACCATTGGAAACAAGCGCAAGGCCCTTGCTGATTTGTGGAATGAAGAGTCCAAGTGCCAACAGATTGGTCAATTGACCAGGAGTGGTCGAATATATCTACCCCCTAATCTTCAAATCGGAGAATCTTCCAACCCTTCAGCTCCACTGACCAAAGAACCTTCTAACCCGTTCGTTACCCCAATCAAAGACACTTTCCGACCCTTTGCCCCACCAGTTAAAGTGCCTTCACGCCCTGAGAAAGACCCAGAAAGAATGATCAAGCGCCAGCTTGAACAGACTCCGGCCAAAATGTCTGTTTGGGACGTACTTGTTCACTCCACCCGCCATCGCGAAGGATTCATCCAAGCTCTCTCTCACCTTAAAGTTCTTTCCGCCATAACCCCTGACGAACTTGTGGCACTCATCAAAACCATACCCGTCAAGCATGTTATCACCTTCACTGATCGAGATTTGCCCGGTGAAGGAACTGATCACAATCGACCACTCCATATCACTCTGAAATGCCACGGAAAATGGGTACCGGTAATTTTGATTGACAACGGGTCAGCAATCAATGTCTGTCCACTCCGTGTTGCTTATTGCCTGGGATACAAAAATAGTGATTTCTCTCCATCAGAAGTCAAAGTTCGGGCATATGACAACACCCGTCGGGATGTGACTGGCACCCTCATGCTTCCTATGACTTTCGGGCCTTACTAAACGGATGTGGAGTTCCATGTGGTAAACATTCCTGCATCCTTCAACCTACTGCTGGGTAGACCTTGGATGCATCGACCTGACATCATGGCAGTTCCTTCAACGCTCCACCAGAAAGTTAGACTGGGACTGGAAACTGGGATGCTCACCATTCATGGCGACTCTGGGATTCGTGCTCCTGTGGAAGACAATGCCCCACTTTTGGAGATACAACATGGGGAAGAGGACGTTGCCCTAGGCGGCTTCTCTCTTAACACCTCTCGTTCTGTTTTCACTGTCAAGATTGATGATGACTTCGTCGTTAGTAATGTTGCCATAAAGATAATGAAGAAAATGTCCTACATGCCAGGATTGGGGCTGGGAAAGAATCTTCAGGGGCCAGCACAGTTTGAAGAATCAGGAACTTTAACCCGCGTAACAGGTGTGGGATACCACCCTTCCGAGGATAGGAAGGAAAAGAAGGGAGATAGATTGGAAGATTATTTTGTCAAAGAAAAGGCAAAGCAGATTTATCAAGGGCAGCCGTAACCATTCTGGGACAAAGAAACCAATACCTTCCTACCAGGGTTTGAGATATTCGCTAATGATGTCTGGCCTGAAAGTGATGAAGAACTAGAAGCGGTGATCAAACCAGCAAAGACGACAGATTGGGTTGAAACTCTTGTCGTGGGTGGGTAGCCTAGCGACCTTATTCGAGGAGGACGAACCATTGGGTATAGCCGTGGAAGCAGAAGTGCAGATGCTGGGGCAGGAGGCCCCCGAAGATCCAACTTCACTCATCATGGATGCCGCTGGAGATTATAAGAATTGGACTTTCATACCAAGTGCAACCGGTCATGAGTCTGAATCTAAAGCTGAGTCCTTTGAGTCTTCTGAGTCCTTTGAGTCTTCTAAGTCTTCTGAGTCTTCTGAGTCTGTTGAGTCTGAGTCGGTGCCTCTTGGCCCAACTCCTCAGAGTCTGTATTTTGAGTTTGAGTCTACCCGTGTGTATGATGCCCTCAAGGCCTCTGCTAATGATGAAATAAATGAACCTGATTCCGCTTACTTCCCTGATTTTGTAATAAATTGTGTCGACCCCAATGATGAAGAGATCGATTTCGAGGGGGAAATCCCTGAAGAAATTCGGTCCCTAATCGAAAGGGAAGACGAAAGGCATGCTCAACTTGTAAAAGAAGAAGTTGTTTCAATAAATTTGAGGGATGAAGGGAATCCCCGAATGGTTCAGATCGGTTCCGCGCTATCAGAAGAAGAGCGCCAGGCTCTCGTAGAATTGTTAAAAGAGTTCGAAGATGTTTTTGCATGGTCACACGCTGATATGCCCGGAATTGAGAAATCGTAGAATATCGGATTCCCCTTCACCCTGACGCAAAACCAGTAAAACAAAAACTGAGACGCATGAGGCCTGATTGGGTGCTTAAAATAAAAGAGGAAGTAACTAAACAGATCAATGCTGGGTTCTTAATGGTAACTAAATACCCTCAATGGGTCGCCAACATCGTTCCCGTTCCAAAGAAGGATGGCAAAATCAAGGTCTGTGTGGACTTCAGGGACTTAAACAAAGCTAGCCCCAAGGATGACTTCCCTCTTCCCCACATTGACGTGCTAGTTGATAACACCGCGGGACATGCCTTACTTTCCTTCATGGATGGTTTCTCAAGATACAACCAGATTCTCATGGCCCCGGAAGACCGAGAGAAGACCACGTTCATTACTGAATGGGGAACTTATTGCTATCGGGTCATGCCTTTCGGGCTGAAAAACGCTGGCTCCACCTATCAGCGAGCTGCTATAACCTTGTTGCATGATATGATTCATAGAGAGGTAGAGGTTTACGTTGACAACATGATCGTTAAGGCAAAAGAGCAAGAAGGCCACTTACCCGCATTGAGGAAGTTCTTCGAAAGGATAAGGAAGTACAGGATGCGCCTCAACCCGGCTAAATGCACATTCGGAGTCACTACAGGGAAAATGCTCGGGTTCATGATCACCACTCGCGGCATCGAAATCGATCCATCAAAGATTAAAGCCATTCTGGAAATGGAACCACCACGAACAGAGAAAGACGTAAGGAGTTTCCTTGGTAAAATACAGTTTATCAGCCGGTTTATTGCAAAACTGACTTCAACATGCGAACCCATATTTCGCCTGCTCAAGAAAGGAACACCCTTCGCGTGGAATGACAGATGTCAGCTGTTACCCAAAAATGACAACCAAGAAGGGGGGTGAATCGGGTTGTTAGGCCAATAAAGATTATCTCTAACAATCTTTTAATCAAAACGATATGAGCAAATAAAAGAGAGAGAGTTAGAGAAATAGAACCCGATTATAGTGGTTCGGCCGGGATTTGTCCACGGTCCGGCCTAATCCACTTCTCCTCAAGCAACTACTTGAAGGTTCCTTCAATCTTTAAAAAGATTACAACTTGTAAGTCTTGCGGGTGCTTACAACGACCTTATCCCCTAGCTTTCCCGAGGAGCTAGTACAACCACAAGAGTTTTCTCCGAAAACCTCTCAAAAACAATAACACCCAAATTCAAGCCCGAATTTGGTCTTCTAAGCTTTCAAGTGTTTGACTCAAACACTCGCTTAGGAATTACAAGTTTGTGGAGAAATTTGAAGCTCTCAAATAACAATAACCTCATAAGGTAGATATGAAAGTGGAAGCTCTCAACTTATACAAAGATCTCTCTCAAGATAGATATGAAAGTGTTGGCTTGATCTTTTGGGGAATTTGCTCTTGGAGTGATATGGAATGTTGTAGCTTGAATCCCCTTGATTCCCCACTCATCAATGAGTTCTTGAACCCTTATATAGCCATCCAATCTTCTACTAGCCGTTTGTAGAGTGTTGGAACCGTTGGAGAGTTGAGTGGAGGAACTAGCTGTTGGAGGCCATTTTACACTGGCCGGTTGACAGAGAGGTCGTCCGGGTGGTCGACCGGCCGGTCTTCCGGTGGGACAACCGGTTGGTCTCCGGGTGTCACACCCTTCTGTTTAGACAGCCGGCTTGTCAGCCGGTTCGTCAACCTGTGGCTCAAAATTTCTTCTAAATAAATCCGTTAAATCATGTATTGAGCTCATTAAGTCTTTGTAAGTATTGAACTATGAATCCAAGAGACTTATGCAATTATTTCAAGGCAAAGTAGAAATTAGTCCGAAAATGGACTTTGCGATAAAAGATTTTCTTTTGCCAAATAAAAACTTCATCCATATAATCATCAAAATAATAAATAGTAATGCATATAATTTTCCGACAAATTATCATGCATATATTTGTCAACATCAGCAAGCCTTCGAGGCCATCAAAGCCTATCTAAGGAATCCGCCAATTTTGATGCCGCCGGAACCAGGAAAACCTTTGATCCTATACTTGTCAGTCACTCCGTCCTCCATGGGGTGTATGCTGGCACAGGAAGGAGACGATGGGGTTGAAAGGGCCGTCTACTACCTCAGTAAAAAGATGGTTGGATCTGAAGAACGCTATACTCCATTAGAAAAGACGTGTTGGGCACTCGTTTGGGCTTCCAGAAAGTTAAGACATTACATGCTGGCCTATTCGGTAAGATTGATATCTCGAATGGATCCTCTGAAATACTTGTTCGAAAAGCCAGCACTCACAGGAAGAATGGCACGATGGCTATTGATGCTGGCGGAATTTGAATTGAAATATGTCAGCAGAAAGTCAGTGAAAGGAAGAGTTGTCGCTGAATTTTTGACCGACTGCCCAGTCGAAGGAAAGGAAGATGCTGAATTCGAGTTCCCAGATGAAGGCATAATGACCATAGTCGAGGACGTGTGGCGGTTGTATTTCGATGGAGCAGCCAATCAGAAAGGATTCGGAATTGGCGTGCTATTGATTTCACCGGATGGGTCGCATATCCCGCTTGCATTCAAGCTTAACTTCGAAGTCACCAACAATCAAGCAGAATACGAAGCTTGCATTGTTGGCATGGAAGCAGCCATTGAAATCGATATAGAAAAATTGGAAGTTGTGGGAGATTCAAACTTGGTCGTTTCTCAAGCAAACGATGATTGGAAGGTCAGGGAAGAGAAGTTAAAGCCGTACCATCAAGATCTCGAAGACCTCATTCCCCATTTTAACAAAGTAACTTTCACTCATGTCCCGAGACTCAGGAATCAATTCGCTGATGTCTTGGCAACATTAGCCTCTATGGTCGAAATCCCTGTCGGTGTGAAGCTAAGGCCAATTATGATCGAGCAAAGGGACACCCCAGTATACCAACATGTCATGGCCATCAACGAGCCCGAAGACGGTCACCCTTGGTTCTACGATATCTGGAGATTCGTGGAAAGAGGAGAGTACCCCTCTGAAGCAAGCAAGAAAGACGGGATCGCCCTTCGGAGAATGGCAGCTCAGTACATCATTTGTGGAGGAAATCTATACCGAAGGTCTCACTGTGGAACCCACAAGCTGTGTATTCATGGTGAGGAGGCAAAAAGGGTGATGGAGGAAGTCCACGAAGGAGTATGCGGTCCTCACATGAATGGCATGATGCTTGCCAAAAAGGTTTTGAGACAAGGCTACTTCTGGTCCACCATGGAGACGGAATGTGTAGAATACGTACGACGTTGCCATAAGTGCCAAATTCACGTTAACCTCACACATGTCCCACCGCATGAGCTACAGCAAACGACCTCACCGTGGCCTTTCTCGACCTGGGGAATTGATGTCATCGGAAGGATTGTGCCAGCTGCCTCTAATGGCCATAAGTTCATCCTGGTGGCTATCGATTACTTCACAAAGTGGGTGGAAGCAGCCTCGTATGCAACCCTGACCGCGGTTCAAGTCGCGCACTTTATCAAGCAAAACGTCATTTATCGGTATGGGGTCCCACACGCATTCGTATCCGATAATGGGGTTCATTTCAAAGGCCGAGCTAGGGAAGTCTTAGAGGAGTTTCAGATCCAAATACACAAGTCAACAACCTACCGACCGCAGACCAATGGGGCTGTGGAAGCAGCCAACAAAACAATCAAAACCATCCTGGAAAAGACCATTCAATCTGCAAGGGATTGGCACGAACGACTACCTTTGGCATTGTGGGGATACCGCACGTCTGTACGTACACCAACAGGGGCAACTCCATACTCCTTGGTTTATGGCATGGAGGCCGTACTCCCCATAGAATTAGAGGTTCCATCCCTCCGGACTATGATCAAATGCAATGTCCAAGAGGCAGATTGGCTAAGCAACCGGTTTGAAGAACTTATGTTGTTCGATGAACGCCGTTTAAGGGCACTTTACCACATTCAAGGATATCAAAGGAGAATTGCGCGCGCATTCAATAAAAAGGTGAAGCCCAGGGACTTAGTGGAAGGCGACATGATTCTGAAGGAAATACGAGCACCAATCTATGATCCACGAGGAAAGTTCCAACCAAAATGGTCTGGGCCTTATATCATCAAGACTATCCTATCTGGAGGAGCTACGCAACTCATCGATCTGGACGGAAACGAATTCTCAACTCTAGTCAACCTGGATCAACTCAAGCGCTACTACCCCTGAGAGAAGCTCGCTGGGCTGAAAACTGCAAGGGCAGTCAGTTCCAGGCAAAAATTAGAGCAAAAGGCCTGCTAGGATGAAAACCCGCAAGGGCATCTTAGGCAAAAGTTAAGGCATACAATGAATGAGCTCGTTAGGCCGAAAACCCGAAAGGGCGGTACTAGGCAAAAATTAGAGCGCAAAAGGAGAGTGTCAAAACCAGAGCGAACCCTACCCTTGAACTACGTCATGACCTGATTCCTTCATCAAAAAGGATACGTAGGCAGTCTCACTATGGGACTCGGTCGCAATCAATCAAAACAAAAATCCAGGTTGACAGAATCCAGAAAGGCAGAATCAGAGAGGGGGAGACCCTCTGTAACTCACTTTATTAAAATAACTGCTTCTAATACATAAGGCTGAGCATGATCTTCGAAAATAAAAGTGCAATACAATAAAAAGGAGGTCCATGATTTATTCAATGATCAGGGTAGTAAGATCGAGTCAGTTTCCTTGGGCACCCGCCCTCGCAGCAATGTCCCTCTTGAGCCATTTCCTGTAACTCCCATGCACTGCAACAGACGGGTAAGGGTGAGCATCGGTCACCTCGCGAGACCTTCAGAATTGCTGGTAGTTACAAAGAACTGAATGGCGGAAGAAAGGCAGAACTACATCCACCAGGATCTCTGCAGGAGCCTCCTGCCTCAGACCAAGCTGACGCTGAACTCGATAGGGGATGTAAAAGGTGAAAGCCTCCAGCCCAGGAAGAACCACCCACTGGGAACCCATATAGTGTACAGTCATGGGCGGAAGGTCAAGACATGGGCATCTCCAGGAAATAGTCTCAGCCCGCTGACGTTTGAAGAAGTTGACCCACTCGGAAACTCGCCTATCCGCAAATTCAAAGCACTGAGAAGACAGTAACCTAGCCCCATACGCCAAGTTGCCAGGAGGGAGAGTCAATACGTTCACCTTGTCACACAGCCAAATCTGCCAAAGAGGGAAAGCAAGTGAGAAACCGTAGAAAGCCAAGCCCAACGTTAAAGAAAATAGGAAGAGCTGGAAAGAGGTAAGATGAGGCGAAAACTAACCTGTAAGAGAAGGGGGCTGCCTCCAAAAGTCTCAGTCTCTCCAGAATGAACCTTGTCTAAACCCATCAGTGTCTCAGCCAATACCATTGGAATCACGTCCTTCCGAGCTCCAATCTGCACTGCAATGCTGACCAATGCCGAGCTAGCATGACCAGTGGAAGGAACCAAGAAGTAAGCAGCAAGTAAGCACATACAAAGAGCGGTCATGCGCCGAGTGTGGTAGGTTGCGTCCGCCAGGTTACCAAGAGGAGAGAACATCTCAATGAGGCGCATCACGTTGAGATGACCATTGCTAACCAAGTAACGAGCAACACCGTCATTCAGACCTAGAGAGGCAGCAAGAACCTTGGACATGTTCTCGCGCATGGGAGGAACAATGACATCTCCAGAGCCGAAGCCGCCAAGATAGGCGCGAAACTCCTCGATTGTAGGGCATAGCTCCTGTTCACCAAAGCGGAATACGTGCACCTCCGGATCCCAAAGACTTATGGCAGTCTTTAGGAGCTCGGGACGAAGGCGGATGTTACGCAGGTATCTCATAGAGTAGAGACCATGCGCCCGAAAGTTGAGCCAATCGACCCCCTCTATGGAAATCAACCACGGCCGTAGTGAACCGGTGAGAGAAAGAGCCATTGGGAGGAGATGAGGGTTTTTGAGGAAGAAAAGATATGGTTAGTATGAGGCCTAAGGCTTGAATTTATAGAGGGATAGAAGAGACAACTTCAACTTTCAAAAGAGCCTTGGATTCCAAAAGTGTAGATTTTCCATGAGTCTTACATAGGGAAAGGCTTGGTCATGCCCTAAAAGAACAAAGTAGACATGCATTGACCTGGAAATGTTATGAAACAGGTCAAACTTTAACCTTCGTGCAATCTGTCTTGGGAAGCAGCAAACGGCAGAGTGATAGGAAAGTAGTGCCGCGCGGCATAGTAAGGCAACGCACGGCATAACAAAACCAGGAGAAAACCACGGCATAACACGGATACGCCGTGGGATCAGATGAAGCCACGCACGGCGCTTTATAGCCCCGCACGGCATATTAAGTCTGCATTTCTGCAGACTTTGACAGCAGAGGTTTGAAACCAATTCGAGGCACTCGCAAGCATCACCAACCCTCAGAACACGTTTCAATGGGTATTTGGGACTTCGGGGAACTCCCACTTCGAGTCAACTCTCAAAATTCGACGTGAGGACACCAAAAAGTCGATAAAACCCATTTCCTAGGTCATGTCAAGGTGTCGGAGTCCGTTTCAAGCCATTTCAAGTTGATCTTTCGAGTCCTGCAGGTCGTAATGGCCAAAGGTGACCTGGTCCAAGTTCCGTTTCATGGTCAATGTCAAAATCTGAGAATGTCACCCTCCAAAGTCAAGATTTTCTTGCTTTTCAGGCATGTTTTCAAGTAGTTTTTAGTTTTCAGATGAGAGCTTGAGTTTTATAGTCACGTGTCAAATATCAAAGGTCATCGTTGATAAACAAAAGTCCGCAACAGGGGTATTTTCGTAAAGTCTTGCACAAAGGGATCAGTTTTTCAGAGTTATTCATTTATCTTCTTTTGATTTCTATTCCAACGTCGATAAATCTTTGCCCCAACATACTGCTCATCATAAAACTCGAGTTCGCTTCAGATTATGACCAAAAGGATTAGTTGCATGCATGCATTGGTTAGTGTTTCTGTTATTCAATCTTTCTTAGACAAATGATAATAAGAGAAATTGAATGACATAAACATTGAAAGGATAAGCTTTTCTATATATAATCTCCAAAATATCCATGAGCCGAAGTACAAAAGGCGTGCAAGCCCCAAAATCCTATCTACTTAGGGTAAACAGGCACCCTTCCAAAAGAAGCACGCAGGCTCCACCAAAAGGCAAAAGCAAAACAAAAGGGAACTTAACTCTCATCCTCGTCCTCGTCCTCATCTTCCTCACCGTCCTCCCCAGAGGCCTCCTTTGCCTGAGAACCAGCTGCCTCCTGAGTACCTGACACCCTAGGCACCGTACTCCCTGAGGTGTCCGCGAGGTCGACGTCCGTCGGCTCCTTAGTCTCGTCAGAGACGTCGACCGACTCGTCCTCTGTCCCCCCTGAAAATCGCTGCCTCTTCGACGGAGGCTCCTCCCGCGAGCCTGCAGAGGAAGCCTGTGGCACCTGCATGCGCACAGACTTCCTGCGCAGCCCACGCAAAGCCCCTCCTCCAGCCTGCAATAACATGGTATTCATCATTTGCATTGTAATCATAGTATAAGCAATAGGAAATAAAAGCAAATGGTTCGAAAGCTTTACCATAGTCCCACCAGCACGAAGAAGCACCTCTGGGGCGTGGCCCATGGCGTAATGCCTCACCAGCTGCTCTAGGCCCATCATGGCCCCGGCCATCTCTCTCACGTACTCCGGAGTCGCCTGCACAATAGGTCAATTGGTTAGAACATACAGTGATACTAACAAGTGCATGCAAATGGGCGAAAGAGTGCAAGTTATACCTGAGCAAGGAACTCTGGAGCTGCGACCGTGGGACGTGGCACCTCCACTACACCAGAAACCCCCTGGGCAGTCGTCACGTCCACGGTCCAGGAGAGTCGAGGCAAGCTGGCCCCGCTCGGACCTGCACCGTCACCTCGACCACCAACGCTACCCTCGCGTCCTCTTCCTCTCCCTCATCTCCGTCCTCGTCCGCCTCTACCACCTGCACCACCTGGCGCTCGAAGCGTCGCCTCCCAAGCAGCAGCCCGTACCCAGAAACTCGGCATCAAGTACCGAGCCCGGTACTCAGAGTAGTCCACGCCCACCTGGAAGAGCGGCTCCAGCTCAGGGTGCGGTCGTACGAACTGCTCAACCTCCCCCCTGGTGTACAAGCTCGTCCTCTGCACCAGAGCAGGAAGAGGACCAGGGACTCGAAAAGCGTCCAGCCTCAATGACTGACGTGACACCCGGTCACCTAGGTACCATTGCCAATCGTAAGGGAACTCGAGCAGCACTCTCCCCCTCGCCACCTCCCTACTCCGGACCAAGTAAGGAAGCTCGCAGCGGTCCCACACACGCCAGCGAATCTGCAATCAAAGACGAGTAACATCAGCATGGGATTTGAATAGGAATTATCGATAAATGAAAGCATGCAAGGTGCAGTCATACCCTGTAAGGACGAAGCTCGTCTAGAAAGAGGCGGTAGGCGTTCAAGTCGCCCTTCCCCTTCTTCACTCCCCGGAACTCCTTGGACCAACGTAGGGCCCGGGGAAGCACTGTGTCACTAGGGCAGGAGGTCTCGGGAGGGTACATATCCAGTACCTCGTACGTCCACAGCTGCAGAATCAAACATCAAGGATTAGCACAGGATATGCAATAAGCGAATAGAAAGACAAATAAAATGCAAGAGAAGTTTGAAATGTACCTCCTAGACCCTCCAGTAACCGCCGAGGCTCTTCCCCGCTCCTCGGGAAAGAGACCCCATGAAGGCGTAGCACGCCCCCAAAGCTGCACCGCCCCAGTCAAAGCGGCTCTCCCCGACGTCCTCAAGGCCGGTAGGAGCGAAAGGTGTACCTGGTTGCGCCTGTTGGGAAACAGGGACGCACCGAGCAAATACAACAGAAAGCACCGCGCCATCTGCTCCTCATGCACCCTGTCAGTCGGGAGCTCCCCTGTCCAAAACCCCAACAGCTGAGCGTACTGAGCGTCCTCCTTCTCTGCCCTCAGCATGTACCCCAGCACCTCCCGCTGGAACACCGCACTCCTCCCCGTAACGGCGTCGTAGGGGATAGGGTCGCCTCCAACCCTCAGACCAGTGATCGCCGCGAAGTCCAGCGGCATCACCGTCAGCTCGCCAAAGAGGAAGTGGAACGTATTCGTCGTGTCCCACCACCTCTCGGCTAGTGCCCTCACCACCTGGCGATCGTTGCTCGCCCTCGTCAGCACGCTCACAAACTCCCCGAAGCCCGCCTGCCTCACAATCTCCCTCACAACCTCGGGGAGTCTCTCCCAGAACGTCGGCACGTCGGCTGCACCACCGTAGCACGAGATGGTGATCGCCTGTTGCAATAAGTTGATAACATTCAGTAAACAGGTATACTATTCAAAGCGAATACAACATTCAGATAGAGAAATGAAAGCACGAAACATTGAAATTTGAAATGCAAGTGTTTAAGGTATACCTCGTCTCAGCGCAAAGAAAGGTGCTGTTGTGGGTCCCTCAGGACCAAAGCCTCATCGTACGTGGGCCGCACCGGTCTGTAGGCGTCCAAAAGAGTAGGGACCACCACGTGCTGAAAGGGCACATAGGACTCCGCCACGTAAGCTCCACGCCCTTTTAGGGCCACCGTCGCCTCCTCCACAACACTCCCTACGGCCCTCCAGCGGGCCCCGTCTCAAGCTCAACCTGGAGCACCCTCTCCTGAGCCTCAAGTAAAGCCGCCACCAGTCCAGGCACCCCCCGTAAGGTCTCAACCAGGTCCTCAAGAGACGCCTCCTCAAGGTAGTCACCTAAACCTATGGGCCGCGACCACCCTGCACCCTCGCCGCTACCAACAAACATAGCCGGCGTCTCCCTATCCTCTACCAACTCCTCCTCAACAACGGGGCCCTTCCCCAAGTCAGTCCGGGGCTCCCTCATAGGGGAAGCCTCTGTCTCCACCCCCACTCCGTCAGACCCGTCACCACCGTGAGTCTCCGTAACCCTCTCCTCCAAACCAACTACACCCTCCGCTTAGGCTGTAGTCTCCTCCTCACCCTGGACTCCACTGCACCCGGAGTCTCCGTCTCCTGGCCAAAGCCGGCCAGTACCTTACTACCGCTGTCGCCGCCGTCCACACCAACCACCGCGGCTGCCTCCTCGGCCAATGCTGCCTGGGCTGAGACCCCCATGGTCTCCGGCCCCACCTTGGCTGCCACACCGCTCCCCGGGGCCACCGTGGCCGGTGCAACCTCGACACGCGGGGGATGATCACCCCCGGGTGTATCCGTGTCCTCCATGGTATAAGTGAGAAGAGGGGAGAGACGAGAGAGAGAGAGAGAGCAGGGAGAGACGAGAGAGAGCAGTGAGAGACGAGAGAGAGAGAACAATGAGAGAGAGAGAGAGAGCAGCGAGAGAGAGAGTTGGGCGAGAGAGAGAGAGATGATCGGGAGAGAAAGAGAGAGACGGGAGAGAGAGGAGGGAATTTTTCGAACGGGGGCGTACTGTGTACGCCCCGTATATATATATATATACCCCCTAAACCAGTTTGTCTGGACTTTAAATGGACCGGGTTTGAAGAGAGGTGTACCGCACGGCACATTGGAGAGAAGCGCACGGCGTAATAACCTGACTGAGTGAAATTTCACGAGTTTCCACGACGCACGACATTACCCATACTGCGCACGGCATACTGGGTTAATTCGACAGTTTAGATTCTGAGGGCAGTTTCTGACAATGGCATTCGCATTCGATTTCGTTCATGTACAGTATAAGCAGAAAAAGCAGACAAGCGATAGCAAGAAAAGGGGATTTTTCATTCCACAAAGCCCAAAGGTAATCCCCCGGGATTTTCATTACATCGTTCAAAAAAAAAAAAGAGAAGAGAGAAAATCAAAATAGGAAAAAATCCTACTGCCCCCCTTTCTTCTTCCTCAATCCTCATCCTCAGTCGCTCCCTCCGCCGGACGCACCGTCCCCTTCGCCAGAACGGTCGTCCGAGCCATTCGGATTCCCTTCCAAGTCCTCTGCAGCCCCGTCCGAATCATGCCCAGGCGCATACTCCGGGTCGTGTTTGTTGTCCATTTGATCAAAAGCGAAGTCCTGAAGATTGGACACCGCGCGGCGAAGAGTGCGGATCGTTGATATGAGCCTCGCGATCTGACGGTTCAGTTGCTCTATCTCTTCACGATAAAAACCCATCTCTACTTCCAAAGAGACCACCCGCGCTGCCAAGTCGCCTTCCGCCATGTCTTGAGAGTAGTCTATGAACTCAGGAATCTAGAGAGACTTGGGAGAATGGTGCATAGAATAAGGCATCACCATCCCTTTAAAAGAGGTCCTGACCGACGAAAGGGCACGCCTGTATTAATGGGCACCCTTAAACCAGCCAACTGATCTCGGAAATCGAAGAGGTGCATGGGAAATCGAAATGCCGCACGCCGCATCGAACGCCCGCACGGCATTATGGCTTCAGATGAATAAATGTGTTTTCTCAGAAATTGAGCACTCTAGCCGCCAAAATCATCTCGGAAACCAAAAGCTCTAGCCGTTTTGCAGCAGAAATCCTTTAGAATAGCGTGCATTAATGATGGGATTATTTGATCCTAGTCCCCCGGGACTCGCGAAATTTCCCCGTCCCCCGAGGATTGGTCGTATTCACATTTGTTCGCAGTATTTGCTAGATTCGCGTTCCTCGTCTCAAAATCAAGTCTCAAATCAAATTTCAAATCGAATTTTGCCTCCCGAAGGCTCGTCTCAATTCAAGTCTCAAAATCAAATTTCAAAATTTCGCCTCCCGAAGGCTGGTCTCAAAATCAAGTCTCAAATCAAATTTCAAATTTCGCCTCCCGAAGGCTCGTCTCAAGTCAAGTCTCAAATCAAATTTCAAATTTCGCCTCCCGAAGGCTCGTCTCAAAATCAAGTCTCAAATCAAATTTCAAATCGAATTTCGCCTCCCGAAGGCTCGTCTCAAATCAAGTCTCGAATCAAGTCTCAATTCAAGTCTCAAAATCAAATTTCAAAATTTCGCCTCCCGAAGGCTCGTCTCAAGTCAAGTTTCAAATAAAATTTCAAATTTCGCCTCCCTAAGGCTCGTCTCAAGTCAAGTCTCAAATCAAATTTCAAATTTCGCCTCCCGAAGGCTCGTCTCAAAATCAAGTCTCAATTCAAGTTTCAAACCAAATTTCGCCTCCCGAGGGCTCATCTCGAATTTTCAAAAGCCTTACTTCGAACTTTTTCTTTGCATTATTTGCTGCAATTGCATTGTCCCAATTGAACTACGTTGGTCTGAAACCTACAAATGGGGTACGTAGGCAGTTCCACGAGCGCGACCACCATTGCTATTTACTTGCATTTTTGAGTATTTTGCCTCTGTTCAAAGACTTTAGGCGTCACTCGTATCAAAACAATGATATCCGAGTTACGTTAAAGAGGGACTACTGTAGACACCCCAATCCGGACCTCGAAGGGTCTTTGTTCACCCCGATGATGAAATAAAGGAAACTGAACCTTTGCGAGCTTGAATAAAGGACTCCCTTAAACCCAAACAGATCCTCAGCCCAAATGAACCGTCAGCCTAAAGCAAGCCCAAAAAGCCCAGAGAAAGCCCGAAAGCCCTGGAGCAAGCCTGTAATGCCGCGCGTGACATCTCTACACCGCACGACGTATCGAAATTTAATACGCCGCACGTGGTCATGAGGTTAGCCGCACGGCATTTTAGGTAAAGTTCTGACTGGCTCAGAAAGCTGTCGGCCACAGCTGCAATATGGCTCAGCCGAAAGCACACTTCTGGCCCGCCCAGAAAATACCTCCAACTTTTGAAATTCAAAATCCAAGGCTCTTGTCTATAAATACACCCCTCCACTCAAGGGAAAAGGGCACTTGATCACTATTATACCCTTTCTCTCTCTTCTTGCTTTCACACCCACTTTCTCATTTCCAAGCCTTGAGAATGTTGTTCTCAAAAGACATTCTCTAGGCCTTTTACTCCATTTTTCTCTTCACCATTAAAGTTAGTTCCTTACTAACTTTGAGACCTCAACCACCCAATATACCCATCTACTACACACACCCATACTTCTACTCTCTTTCTAACCTTCCGACGTCCATCCGCCTTCATCAATACTCATTCAAGCTCAACATCAAAGGTAAAAACCAAGTTTCCTTGGGCTAGGCTCTGTCCTGGCCCTGAGGGGACCCTTCTGTCTTCAGGCTTAACTCTTTTGGTCAAGATCTGACCCAAAACCTCTTTCACAAAACAAAACCAGGGTTCTGTGCAGAAGTGTGCTACGCCGCGCGGTGCTTTGAAGCGTCGCACGGCGTAGTAGGCTCACACGCACGGCATTTCAAGATGATGTTGTTTCCTCGTTCAAACTGTCTAGATCACGATCGTCTGTTGTTGGATCCTTTCTGTATACCAAAAAGCAGTCCCAAAATGAGACCATATCTACAAGCCATGTTTTAAACTCCATAGATCTTTTCAAAACAAGCAAACGTATCAAAAATGGTTTTCTTTTCATGGCTTGAAAGAATGGTACAGATCTGAGATGATCTGACGGCTGTGAGTTGTCTGAAGTTTTAAAAATAACACAGTGCGATGTAATGGGTACACCGTGCGAAGCTTTACAAAACAATGAAAGTTTGGTATCAAGATCGGAACCACGCACGGCGTATCAGTAAGCCGCGCATTATAAAGCGATATGCCGCCTGACGGAAGATGGTGATTCAGACAGTCCGTTTGTATATCTTTCTTGTTTATATTATCGCCATGCCATCTTTATCATCTCTGTACAGCAAGCACCACTAGCACGGCAATGTGTTATGATTTATCTTGTTCCCCTTTCCCTTTATATGTTTTTGAGGTTTTCCGAATGGTATTAATCCCCCCATTTAAAATGCTTAATAGAGACCGGTTTTCACCGGGCGAGCGGGGTGCTTTTCAACAAAACCTTCCCCGCTCGTAACCTGGCTCCCGGATCCAAAATCTCAAACGGTTTCGCTAGATCAAGAGGCCTTTCTTTTTCAAAACAAAACCCATCGGTTCCTCGGATCATCCATCTCAAAAAATCCGGGTGGCGACTCTGTCTAAATCGCGCTTCGGGCGCGGGAGCCCACAGTCACCAAAATTTGTTTGGAGAAGGGTGTGCTGAGAGAGGACTATGAGGTGTGGGGAAAACTTGAGCCGGGGATTCTCAATAGTAGCATTTTAACAAAGAGCGTCTCCCAATCTCGGGGAGCGATAGGAGCGGAGGGTGTGCCAGGCGGTAGTTATCTTACCACAATGCCGCCTAAACGTGCTAAGCAGTCGGTGTGGCAAAAGTACTTTTCTGCCAGGGAGTGGCAACCATGAATAGCCACCGCAAGCTGAAAAAGGAAATTCGGGAGAACGCAAGGAGGTAGGAGAGGATCGATCACAAGTTGGATTATGTGTTGGCAAGGCAAGAGGGGTCTACCAGTGAGCCCTATGCACCGCCACAAATTGCAGAAGTCGAGGACAGTGATGATTTCGCCGGTGAGGAGCCGGAGTCGGGTGATGAGGAGTAGTTGGAGGTTGAGGTTGAAATCCCTATACTTGGTCGGGGTGCTTGGTGGTTGACAGCCCACCTATCCTATCTTGTTTTTACTTTTATTAGTTGAACTTGTATCTAGTAGTGTAGGAAGTTGTTGTTGAGGCCGGCGTGTGGCCATTGACTTGGTAGTGTAGAAGGTGGTGGTCAAGGGTAGTTAAACCAAGCCAGTATATGGCCACCACCCATTTTGCTAACCGTTCTTTGTTAACCAAGGTCAATATAAGCTTAATGAAGTCCTAGTTGATCCATAGTGCGCGTTTATTCCTTCTCGATTCAATTGTTGACAATGTGCATATTTAGTTTGTGGCATGCTTTCTTTCGGTACTTTAGCTTTCGGCTTTATAGTTATGAAATCTGTTTAAAGGTGCTCTCCTCATATAAGACATGGTTTTTGTTGTTCTCCATTGCCTAGCTTCGAGCCCTTTTTCTTGGGATATGTTTTGTAGCGTGCAAATGCATATGTGTTGGCCGTATCCTCCTTTTTCGTTAAGGATACAGACATTTGTACTTGGTTTGGAATATGCTCAATACTTAGTTATCCATCTGAGTTTTCAGCTGTTAGTTGCGAGGTTTGAATAAATTTGTTTTTGGAACTCTTGCTAGTTGGATACGATATGCGCATGTGCTAAGTTATTTTATCGGAAGGATTGCATATATAGTTAGTTTTAATAATATGTTTTTGTTGCTCGGGACTAGCAACGTTCAAGTTGGGGGGTGTGATATGCACCCAATATTGTAGATATTTGGTGCGCCTAGTCCCGTTTTATGTCGTTTGGTTTATGTTTATTTGCCGTTTTTAGTGATTTTGCGCGTAAGGTTTTCCGTTGAGTGTTTCAGGTAATACGCGAATAAGAGGGCCTGTTTTGGTGTTTTGAACAACCCTTGAGGGCAAGCGAGTAGGCGAGGCCTTGAAGAATTCAGCCGTCGGGGTTTGAAGATGAAGAACCGTAGCAGCCAGAGCGTGCCATGGGCCGTCGGGTGTCAAAATGGGGCACGAGGGACTTGATCTGCCAGGAAGTATCTCAGTATCGATACGGTTCTTGGTGTATCGATACGGCTTCAAAACAGAGAGAAACCCAGCCTTCAGCGTATCGATACGGTTCTGTGTGTATCGATACAGTTCGTCTACGGGGAATCCTGAGTTTTAGAGCAAGGCAGCTCGGTATCGATACGGCTTAGGAGTATCGATACGGGAGACTGACCGACTTACTTTTTGACAGCTTTTAACTTTCTATAAGTGACAAGTTTCCACTTTATGCGTATTTCAGATATTTTTGAGGAGAGAGAGTGTCACTTTTATATAAATAGGACCACTTCTCTCCCTCTTTTATCATCTTACACATTACTTTCTTAGCTTTTACTCCATTAATGTCTTTTTGAGCTTTTCAAGTTTAATTTCCATAAAACTCAAGTAAGTACTTATTGTTTGTTAATTTCTCGTTTATTAAAGTTGTTCGTACGGATTAGATCTTTCTTAATCTCAAGTTTATTTTCGTTTTCATCGGTTAAAAATCATGTCTCTTTTGTATGCTTTCTTTTGTGCTTTAAGTATGTGTGAGTAGTCGTTTGGCTAAGTCTTGGGCTACTCTTTCCCAAAGACTTAGGTGGTTATTTGGTTCTCGAATCTTCGGACTTAAAATCATGGTTTTCGGAATAGAGCTTAACTTGTATTTTTGGTCTAAACTAGGGGTGTTAACTTCTTGGCATGCCGTTTAGCCAAGCGGTCTTGGCACATGGCATGCCTAGAGCTCGTGGCCTCCTATGTGTTTGATAAATGTCTTAAACAAGTTGGTTCGCCTCCGTTAAATCACATCTTTTGATAAACGTAGTTTTTAAAGTTAAATCTTCCGAACGTGAGCACGCAGTCATGACTCTCGCTTGAGTTATATTTGAGAATCGGTAACGGCCTTTGTCAAGGGAAAGAAGATCCCTAGACTTGCCTCTTTAAGTTCATTAAAACTCATTTCTAGTCTTTTGCTTTAGTTTTTACACCGTTCAAAGAAAAACCAAGTTGGCCATTTTAAACGCCACCATCCATTACATAAAACCTTCAATCCGATCTAAGCTGAATACGATTCTCTGTGGGTACGATCCCGGACTTTCGGATATTATGCTACCAACGACTTAGCCCTACGCTTGGGGTTTCAAACCTTTTTCGAAGGCAAGGTTGTGGCGTAAGCAGCTTAATTCCGCTATCCAGAACCAAGTTTAGCTTCTAAGATGCAAAATTCCCTCTGTCGATAATTTTCCTTCAACTAATTCCTACTGAAAGGAAACGAGGAAATGTGATCTATTGGAGTATTATGACCCTTAGCACAATAGGCATGTGTAAACCATTAATCAACAGAGATTGGTTTATTTCGAGCCAAGTATCCTGATGGATTGTCAATCGACAGAGCCAAGTATCCTGATGGATCGTCAATCGACAGAGACTGGTTTTGTATGCTTGGAATTCATGTCAACCTATGAACAGGTTAAACTAGTACAAATGGCCTATGCAAAAAGGTTGTCAATTAAAAATGAATAAACCAATCTTGACTACAAAACAACCTGTTCAATCATGCATGTATACACTGCCACGCCCAAAATATAGATTTGCCATAATTGGCCATTTCTATTAGTCCTCGACAGAAAGTCTTCTGCTAGCCGAAGATCAGTGGTAAGACAAGTGGCATAGACCAATACTTGGTGTTTTTTCGACTAAAGTCAATACAAATGGCTTCGGAGATTCCATCCCTCTTAACACATGGATACTTGTCGATCAATAATTCACGGCCACAATTGGCTTGAACTCATATTCCATGGGAAAGTTTTCTCCATTCTTAATCCGTATGGATGGAGTAGAGGGATTATTTTCTATTCCGACCATTCATGGTTGATATTGAAATAACTCTAGTCGAATTATTATTTTCATGATTCGACTTGCTTTGAGTTTCACATTTTCGAGCCACTTTCTTTACATAATTTGGCTTTTAAAGATGAGTTTGCCCCCAACTCAATTGGGCAATCAATTGATACCAGAAACGGATCATTTTGGACATACATGACCTTACCAATAGGCCATTCCTAAAGAAACAATTTCTTTCCCAACTCTGAATTAGGCACTCATGAATTTCCAATCGATGGTCCAAAAGTTTTTTGTGATTCCTTCACAACGGAAACAAGAAACAACAAAACATGGCCTATCGATCAAAATTCTAAGAATGGCCCATCGATAAAAGGATTTATGCCATGAGCCTTAATCAATCACAAACATTTGTTTACTTAATTTCTCCCCCAACATTTGATAAAGAAATGGCCAAACCCATGCGCGCAACAATACGTCAAACATTCCCTTGATCAAATTATGGGAGTTTAGAATCTTTCGATAAAGAAAAGGTCAAAACACGTACGTAGCAAACGACAAACATTCTCTCTATCGAATTCATCCGAGATTTCGGAAAACAAAGTCGAAACAAGAGTAAGGGCCAAAAGCAATAATTTCTTTGGGATTTAGAAGCCAATGGAGCTCAACCTCCAATAGTAATGACATGAACATCCTTTACGTCGAAGATCGACAGGGCCTTTCATGCCATGCTTTTATATTTACGTAATTTGGCTTCACATAGAGGAGTTTTGCCCCCCAAGACTCATGGGCATAGCCTTTCAATGATGCCAAGAATTCACAGATTATCCCACTTTATAAAGGTCAATCATACTATCGAATGGCATTTTTTGAACACGTAAATTGACCAAGTCTTCATATTAGACTAGAAGTTTTCATCTCTTACATTTGTTTATAATGAACCCTCTAATTTGGGTTCATATTCGAAACAAACAAAGCCATGTAGCCTGTCGAGGAGCAATTGCAACACAGCCATCACAGTGGCTTTATGCATAACTGAATGAGGTCTTCACTCCATTTAATGTTTGAATCAAAAAGGCTAACACTAATCCAAAACTGGATTAACGTATTAAGCCATATGATAGTCTCCTGTACTAGTTCTTACCAACGAGACTTTCCGTGCACATCAATGGCCAAATTAACAGTTACATTTGTTCCAATTTAGGGACAAATTTCACTAATGGCCTTTTTTAAAAAAGAGTACTATTCAAGCCTCCATGTTTATGGCAAATTAAATTTTATTGGAGACCCTCACATTTGGGTCTAAAGAAAGGATTTACTTCATGGCCAGTTGTTTATTAATCTTCTTTACAAATGGCACATTTCACATTTGTTCAAGCCTTCACACAAGACTGAAATTTTAACAAGAAGCAAAGACAAATTCTTTACAAGGTAAATCAATGCCACTGTTGAACCTTTTTTGTCAAAGGCAGAGAGAGACATGGTTCAAATCTCTCAAACAGTTGGCCAACAATTGGCCGGCTTCTTTTGAACAATAAATTGCTTTCAAGCCCAACATGCAAAGCTTGAAATTTTTTATTTTTTTTTACATTTGATCCGGAACCTGACTGTTCCAATTGGCCAACAAATGGCCGTTTATCTATTACGTAAAATGTCAAAAACCTTGTAAGGTTTTCTTTTCACATATGAGATTTCACCATTACTTCCAATTTAGTAATGTTGCCCTTCCTCTAGCGCCAAAATTGTTTACCAATATTTTCTTTCTCCGGAGCGAATCGACAGAGAACAAAAACAAAAGCAACAAGCCAACAACAAAAAGAAAAGGGCGAATGCGGCTTGTCTCCAAAGGTGGACCCGTGGTTCCGTGTCATATTTCAGGACTTCATCGGAAGAAATGGCGAATGAATCAAATGCTATTTTTATTTTTGGTAGTGATGAATCGACTCGTAAAAGAAGACCGTCACCTGCCAATCTTCAAGAACGGAATCGACCCATCGATTGGGCAGAGTGGATTGATGGTTTAGTGAAGTGGGGTGGAGTGGAAGAAAATAACAAATGAACTTTGTTATTTTTTCAAGGTAGAATTACAATCAAGAAGGATGGATCCTCATTGAAAGTAAGAAAATTAAGTTAATCCTACTCCTACTCCTACTCCTACTCCTACTCCTAATTATAACCCAGAAGTGGGTTAGGAAGACAAAAATTAAGAACAAAGTTAAGACTTTGATTTGTTGAGGAGTTTACAATGAGGCCTAAAAAGGCTATTTATTGGAAAACAAATATGTGCAGGAAATAACTTCCTAACTTCCCACTACTCTTCATACTTCTAATTTGCTTCCAAGTGTCCAAATAACTTCCCTTCAACTTCAAAGTGTGTAGGAGCACGCCAAGTGTCCTACATGCAAATAACAATAATAAAAGAAATGCTAATACTAGTTCTAATATTAATACGAATACTTAATAAAATAGGTTGCATTGCCATAAACGTTACCTTTCGGTCGATCATCGACAGGCGGTGAAATATGGTATAAACACCGTCCCAACCCGTCTACTTTGACCCGTATTTGACCCGCTCATATTCAACCAACGACCCGTTTCAACCCGCCCAAGATATGGGGATCTTGGCCCTTTGTAAGTATAAGTTGTCGTTTTTATTAGAATGCGTCGTTGCACACTCTTGTCCCTTTCTAATTTTATGATTATGAAAAGTCGTATATTGGATATGGCCTTGGTGATAGTTTCACTGACGCTTTGTTACGGCTAAGACCTACAGAGACGGGTTAGGGTCGTGACAAATACTCCTTCCGTCCTAATTTAAATGCTCCTTATGATTTTTTGTGCATTTTCAAACCCCAAAAAAAAATATTTCTACATATAATTTTTTTTTATTTTCTTACACTAATGAGTACTTTAATTTGGTGTAAGAAAATTGAAAAAATAATATATAGAAATATATTTTTGGGGGGTTTGAAAATTCACGAAAAACCGTACGAAGCATTTAAATTGGGACAAAGGGAGTATTAATTTTTATACCATCACATATTTGTGCATACCTATAAAAAAAATATTAAAATTGACCCATTGAGCTATCGTTAAAATTAAAAAAATGTATTCAAATTTGTAAAAAATGTATAAAAGAGTGAAAATATATTACAAATTACAAAAAATGCATTGGATATGTGTTTTATTTGTCTTTTTCTAAACTTATCAATAGCTTAGGGGGATGTCAATAGAACCATTTTCTTTTCCTTTGTCCCATACACTTTTCTAAACAACATTTGAGTTGGGGTTTAATGCGTGTCTAGATACATGTATGTGTAAAGGTTAACTTGGTTTAATGCGTGTTTACATACATGTGTGTGTAAAGGTTAACATAATTATCTATCGATTTGGTTACAGTAGTATTGGTGTAATTGTGGAAGAAAAAGGTGATAGCTAAACTAAAATTGTGAACTATTGACATGGTATTTTACCAAACCATTGGTGCACATGCTCTTAGTCGATATTGAGGGTGGGGTAGCCAATCGTTCAAGCAAGTGAGAGAACAGGTGATGTAGTATGGGAGCTGAGGGGTAAAAAAGTCCAAATAACCGTTCCAGTATACGTAGAAAATTTTAATACTATTTATTCGAATACTCTCCCTTTTCCCCACTGAATTGTAATTTCTCCTCGAGTTTTTTTTTATCTTTTTATCCCCAAACTATGCATCTTTTTTTTACTTAGTCTCTAAACTATTAATTTGACGATTTCATCCCCTCAACTATCATACTATTACCTATTTAGTCCAATAAATAATGGAAGTTAGAAATTTGGACGGAAAATGTCATGTAAGGCCTGTTTGGGACCCTATAGAGCAGTTACTTGATTATGAGAGCCTTAGAGATAAAAATTAATTATGACATTTTAAGATAAAATGATCAGAAAAATAAGATATTCGCACCGATTTCAACAGATTAAAAATTGGAGTACTAATTTTTTTAACCATATTTTTTAGTATATAAACCTTCTAAAAAAATTAAGTGCTCGAATTTTCTGGTGCGAAAATATTATTTTTCTGATCATATTATTCTAAAGAGTCATAATTAATTTTTATTTCTAGGGCTATCATAATTAAATATCTATTTTTTATTTGGGACCCTTTAGAGCAAATACTTGATTATGAGAGCTTTAGAAACAAAAATTAATTATAGCCTTTTAGTATAAAAATGATAAAAAAATAAGATATTTACACCGGTTCACATAGATTAATAATTAGTGCGCTTAATTTTTAACAATATTTTTAATAGATAAACAGTCTAAATTCTATATAAAGAACTCAGTCTTTTAAAAAAAAAAATATCTATGTGTCAGTTTCTATAAAATGTCACGCAAGATTTTGATATATGAACCTAGTAAAAAAAATCAAGTGCTTCAATTTTAAATTTGTTTGAACTGGTGCGAAAATCTTATTTTTCTGATTATTTTATCGTAAAGAGTTATAATTAATTTTTATCTCTAAGGCTCTTATAATTAAGTATCTGCTCTACAGAGTCTCAAACAAAGCTTTACGTGACATTTTCTGTCCAAATTTATAATTTCAGTTATCTATTGGACTAAATAAGTAACGGTATGATAGTTGAGGGGATAAAGTCGTCAAATTAATAATTTAGGGACTATATAAATAAAATGTGCATAGTTAGAAAATGTAAAGGCTAGTGATTTTGCCACACCTTTTTTGTTATTGTCACAAACTGCAAGTGTATTTTTGGTACAATAATACACTTACAGGATGTGGCAATAAAAAAAAAGTGTGACAATATCATTTCCCAATGTAAAAAGGAAAAAAAACTCTTTCTCATTCTATATCCATAGAGCAACGACCTGAGATTACGACAATGACCAGGAAATATCGGTTCAACTTCATCATCTAATTCAATTCATCTCGACCGCCCTTGTTTTTGGGTGTCAACAGCTATGGCCGCACTGGAAGAAGCATACTCTATCTTCTCTCCTTCTTATCTTTCCTCTTTTCCAAAACCCCCAAAATCTTCTCCCTCCACAATTCTCCATCTTTCCATTTCTAGCCCTTCTCTTTTCCTCAGAGCCCCTCCCTGTCCCCTTCCTCTTCTCTCTATCAACCAAATAAGAAAATCTTCAAGCTTTGAAGTATGGTCAGCAGTGGAGGAGGTAGCAGTGGAAGTGAAACCAGAGCAAGAAGAAGAAACCCAACAACAATCAGAGCAAGAAGAAGAAGAAACCCAACAACCGAGATTGAGGAAAAAGCTGTTTGTGCTCAATTTGCCATGGACTTTTAAGGTTCTGGATATCAAGAACCTCTTTGGTGAATGTGGAATCGTTTCAAGTGTAGAGGTTCTCTCTCTCTCTCAACCCCCTCCTTTTCTATGTATGTGTATAGTTTTTGAATGTAATGTTGTGGGTGATTTGGAAAGTCCTAAGTTGTCATGGGATAAGGAAAAGATATATTATGGTTTAACTTAATTGATTTTGTAACCATGATAGAGTAGAATGAGAAAAGGGATTTTTGTAGCCGAACCTAATTAATTGGGACCTAATGCTTAGTTTGGTTTGGTTTATGTTTGTAAACCGTAGTGTTGTTTTCATATGCTGATTTTTAATATTGGGTCTGGAAATGCTAGATTATAAAGCATAAGAATGGGAAGAGCAGAGGGTATGCATTTGTCACAATGGCTTCCGGGGAAGAAGCACAGGCTGTTGTTGATAAGTTTGACTCTCATGTAAGTTAATTTGTGTTGGAATTTATCTTTTTGGCTTCTGGGTTCTTTCTTGGATTTGGTTAGTTCAAATGGGTTTGTGAAATAATTTAAAGTTGCAAAGACAAAGATTTCCTCTTGCGCAAACATCTTAATAGGATTTGTTAATTAAACCAGAATTTGGTTTGGTTTATTCTGAATTTCTCCTGCCTTATGGTAGTTGTTGAAATAGGGATACACCCTTTGTATACCGTTCTTATGAACATAGGGATACACCCTTGTTTAGAGATCCTTTGGTCACCATCTTCTTTAGTGCCAACGAGTTGCTCTGTTAAAGTGACCGCAAATTGTCGGTCTTTATTATACTCAAGCCGAGGGTGGACCAAAGGAGGCTGTGCTAACCCATGCCCTTTACAGTGCCCCTTCAATAGCTTAAATCAAGAGGATATTTCAGCTGAAGGGTCTTTCCTGTACTTCCCTCTCAATAGATGGTTGCTTTCTGTCTTTCATGGACATGCTCAGTCTGGGTTTAGATGCTATGACTGGAAATCAAAGAGACATATAACAACCACCACCATTCTACTGATGTCTGTTACATTTGGGTTTGTTTGTGTGGGTGTGCTGATTTTTTGCGCATGTGCCGAAATGCGTATTGAGAAATTTTATATTGGGAGGCCACTTGATATTATTTGATGGTAAATGTATAGGGTATTTGTTTCTCTTCTTCACTTGCTTTGTAGGAAGGCCTTTATATACCCTAAACAAAAGCTCTCCATATTATGTAACTTAAAGTACATTAATCCATTCGCTTAACTTTTGTTAATTTATTTAGCTTAAGTTAATATGCAAATGTTAGAACGTTATGTTTTGTGGTCCGCCCGTTAAAAAAAAAAAAAAAATTTACCGTTCAAAAAATTGTTTTGTGGTCCACCCCTACTCCAGCTTTCTCAGATTCAGAACTGTACAATGTTCTGAAGGTTTTCTGGAACATCATATTTTGTTAGTGGATTTGGAGATATACTTCTTATGGGTTTAAAAAAAAAGCTAAAAGTTGTCTGCGAGTTCAAATCTCGCCACAATGCAATTTTCCCTTTTTGAAAATTCAAAGTATGTCACAAGTGTTGCTGGACATTTCGAGAAATGTACAAGTAAACATTGTTGGTACTGGATATTGCTATATTTACCCATATAAGGTGAAAATTAGATGAAAGGAAAAAAAAAAAAAATTACTTGCTCTCTCATGGCCCAGTTTTGATTAATGCATTCTTTACCATAGAATTAGGCCTTTAGGGTCACACAGCTGCTTCTATGTGGAAGGGGGCGCAAAGGGGGCTACACACAAGTATGGCAATCCCTTTCTTTGCTTTGACAGCTCTCTAAGTTTTCTATGTATCTTAGTTGGCTCTTCCCCAGGCTGGTCTACGAATGTAGTGTATTTAACAGAGTATGACGTGATTTACATTCTTGTCCTTGTAACAAAGGATTTTGGGCCACATTTGTTGCACTATTTTCTTTTTCTTATCAATCTTAATTCCTCCATTTTAATTTACTTCCCTTGTTTAATTGAAGTTTCAAATTTGTTACATAATAGATTTTGAGTCAATGGTGCGCTGACCAACCGAATCTTCTTTACAATGGTGCGTTGGTATAGAACCGAATCTTCTTTACAATGGTGCGTTGGTATAGAAGTCGGGGCTGAGGCCGAAGTTTATCAGTGGTCATTATCCCATCTCTTAAGTAGTCTGGCTTTTGTGGTGCAGGAATTGTTAGGTAGGATTATCAAGGTTGAATTTGCGAAGAAATTGAGGAGACCAGCACCTCCTCCACCCACAAGTCACCTGGTTGGAGAGACACGTTATGACCTGTACGTGTCCAATCTTGCATGGAAAGTGAGGTCCAGTCATCTCAGAGAATTTTTTGTTGCCGCCGGTTTCAATCAGGTTGCGCCTAGAGTTGTCTTTGAGGGAAGAAGGTCTGCTGGCTATGGTTTTGCCTTGTTTACCACAAAGGAGGAAGCAGACTCTGCAATTGCTGCTTTGGATGGGAAGGTATTAACTTAATTTAAATTTTGTGGCGTCTCACTTTTTGTCTGTTCTTTCCATTCTGTTTGACTCTTGGTTGCACGGAGCGGGAACGGGAGCGGGGCTGGGGGAGTGGATGATCATAGAAGTGTGGGAGCGCCGCGCCGTCAGGAGCATTTAGGAAGAATTGTTAAAATTATAAATATTCTTATGTTTTTTAATATAGTTAAATGTCAAAAGGAAATTATTATTCTACCTCTTAAATTGCAAAACTTTGAAAATATTTATAATTTGAATATGTGATTCTAGATGTTCTCCATATCTTAGCTGCATGAAGCCGGGGCGAAATCGGGATCGGTGGCGGAGGATTATAGGAGCTCCTCTTTCGGGACGGGGAGCGTTTAGGAATAATACATGAAAATATGTAATACAAGTAAATATTATTATGCGTCATTCATGTCAATTGCAAAGATTGTCTTAGTAACTAAGTAATACTATTATGGTTATATTAAGTAATTGAGCAAATTTAAGTTAATATTTTTCTAATATTTTAGCATTATTTTTCTCTTGCTTCGTATCTTTTATTTTTGTTTCTTTTAGGATTTGTATGCCTAAGAAGTTCTATCCTAGTTGGGAGCGGGTTCCTTTCTCATTGGGACCGATGTTCCTTGGAAAATTTGACTTAGGAGCGCGGGAGCGAGGTTTCGAGGTGGATTCGCCACCCACATAGGAGGTTCCTACAACTAAGGTTTGATTTTGATAACCGAGGACACATCACCTTTTCCAGCCGAATTACCATATTTTCCATTCTACTTGATAAGGGGTAGTATTTGATTTCACAGGAGTCAATTTAGTTGAAAGAAAACACACACATATATATATATATATATATATACGGGGCGGTTCCGGGGACCCTTAAAAAAACCTCTAAAAAAACCCCCCCAAGTTTCCGATCGAATTTTGATGATCCGAGTCGCTCAATGTAATCAGAACATGATTTTAAGGGTATCTACGAGAAATCAGCAAAAAAAAAGACCGGGAAGGGCTTCATCCGAGCAGTTTTTATTTATTTATTATCGAACGGTTCAAATAAAAACTGCTCAAATCAAGCCCTTCCCGGTCATTTTTTTTGCCGATTTCTCGCGGGTACCTTTAAAATCACGTTCTGAACATATTGAGCGGCTCGGATCATCAAAATTCAATTGGGAAAGGGAAGAAATGGGGTAGTCCTCATTTTAGGTCCTCATTAGAAGAATATGTATATATATATACACACACACGAATCTTCACATAAGGGCGCCCTTAACTTATTAAGTTAAGGACGTCTCTTTCCCGACCAATTTGCCATGATTCGAGCTGCTCAATATGTTCAGAACGTGATTTTGAAGGTACCCGCGAGAAATCAGCAAAAAAAAAAGACCAGAAAGGGCTTGATCCGAGCAGTTTTTGTTTGTATTTTATCGAACGATTCAAATAAAAACTGTTCAAATCAAGCCCTTCCCGGTCATTTTTTTTGTTGATTTCTCGCGGGTACCCTTAAAATCATGTTCTGAACACATTGAACGGCTCGGATCATCGAAATTTGATCGGGAAAGGGGAGAAAAGGGAACGTCCGCATTTTATTTAAAATGAGGGCGCCCTCATAGGAAGGGGACTCTCTCTCTCTCTCTCTCTCTCTCTATATATATATATATAAAGTGCAAAACTTTTATTAAGCTGAAACAAACGAATACACAGTAAAACAATCCCAGAACAACACAACAAAACTGCCTAAGCAACACTATACGGTCCTAATTACAGAAACAATCATAGACGCCTCAAGAGCCTTGTAGGTAGCCCCCAATTTGAGCAGAAGGCATTATTGTTCTTGGATGGTTGCAGCTTTCCCTTGGTGCTCAAAAATCCCCTAATATCATTTACAATTTTGAGAGACAACTGGGCTGCATCCATGTCTTTGCCCTGAAAAATACGAGTGTTTCGCTCCCTCCAAATACCATACACACCTGCTGCTAAAGAGGCTTTAAGGCCAATGCTACGAAGGCTTTTCACTTCGGCATCAACACAGAACCATTGCAGAGCATCATCATCCAGTTTCCACGGCGCCCCTTGAGCCAAATTCTTACTCATCAATTGTTGCCAAACGGAAAGCATAAGGACATTTAAAGAAAAGATGGGAGTGGAACTCCACACTACAGCTACACAAGGAACAACAATCATCAACTAGCACACCCCATTTCCTCAATCTATCTTTAGTTTTCAATCTCTACAAAACAGCTAGCCATAGGATGAAAGACTACCTGGGCACCAAGCTCCCCCCTCAAACCACTGAATGCCAAGACTGATGAGGGAAGCTGGTTCTAATAGCATGCCTAGCTGACTGGCCTGTAAATTCCCCACTAGGATGAGGGAACCAAACCACAGAATCTTCATGTTCAGGCCTAGGTAAGAGAGAAGGAGGAGTTTCAGGGATAATGAATTGAATTACTTGGTAAAAAAAAGTCATATAGTTGCTATAACTGAACCAATCTTCTCTGACTTATCTATAAGAATTGTTTTGTGAACAGAAATATTCTTTCTTGCATAAAAATGGACTGCAAATTTGGTTTTTGACTGGTACTTAATTTATATAACACACACATGTAATATAAGAGAAGCTGAGACTGAAAGAAGAAATATTCACCATCTAATGGGATAAAAGTAGGGGGAGTGATTGTGTAACTATGGAAGAAAGGATCAGGATATCACTGCCCGTGTCTGTATCCATTCAATTTGTTGTTTCATTATGTTAGTTAGGTTAGCTATAAGGTCTTTGATTTTTTAAACCTTCCTAATGCAGGAGTTAATGGACCGGCCACTTCGTTTACGATTCAGTACAAAGACAATTGAGGATTCTAAAGATGGAAAGGAAGAGGAAGCCACTTCTGAGGAACCTCAAGAGGAAGCCATTTCTGAGGAACCTCGAGAATGATTGTTGGTACGCATTCTTTGGTTCTATACTTCGGTTATTTCAGGTTAAGAAGGCAAAATGCTGCAGCTGGATTTTTCGCATCTCCTTCACACAGAAGGGATGAAAGACAGTCTGGTCTCAGCATTTTGGATTTGTTATACCCTTTCTTTGTGATTACTGCAAGCTAAAAGTTAAAGTTACATAATCTTCATCTGTGTCTCTGGATTAGCCTCATATTGCTAGTATTTCCTTGCTTGTTTTATCTGAACTTCTGGAGAAATAGCATATGATTACCGAATGCATATTCAAGCCTGAGATATCACCATCCCTAATGATGGGTTTACGCCTTTCAGAAGGTTGGCATGAATCTAGCCGAAAGCTAGAAAAGGAAATAACAGTTGATGAGCTTGAGAACAGTCAATGTTCATGCTAAAGGATACAATTAAGGAGAATATGAAGCGGTCAATGTCTAATTAATATACTCTGTTATTGAATCTTACTACTATTACTTTTGGGGTGTTAGTTTGTAAGTGGTCAATGTTGCTCCCCTTTCCATAAAAAGTGAATGTTGCTTTTGGGTAATTCGTAGTTTCGTACCATTATTTAAGGAAAAATGTGAATTTTGTACTGCTTTTGCAGTAAGCGAGGACAAATAACTGGTGAGATGTGGAACTTTATCCTTCCCCTAACCAATGGTTCACACTTCACACAGTTGTGTATTGCACTGCTTTTAGTTTGGGCAGGAACTCAGCTACCTATTATGACATGTTGGTTCATGGATTATGGACACTTGTGGATGCATTTGCTATGCCATTTTTTTTGTTTTTGTTTCTGTATGATTTTTGTGTCTTGGAGGGATAACTAGAAGATTCCATCTCAGGAAAGCACCTACACCCGGCTAAAAATGCTATCAAGTGGTAAATTGTAAACTGCCATGTTTTGGTTTTGACTTACCATAGACACCTTTTATGTTTTAATTAGTAGATGATAATAGCAAGATTTTTATAAGCTTTGTATACTTGGAATTGTAGGGATTAGCATGTTTCAAATGTTCAAAACCAATTTCGCAATGAGCATAAGATTATGTAAAGAAACCCCAAGGGATTGGCTTGGTGGTCAAGCCCTTAGACTTGGGAGTTTGCTCTCTCATATGATCTCAGGTGCTATCATCTTTTGTGGGCCAGTCCATACGTGGCTTTGCCTGGGCTTCAAATTCGTCCCCAGTTAGGACTGGCGGCGTTTAGCATAGGAGTTTGCTCTCTCATATGGTCTCAGGTCCTATCATCTTTTGTTTGGATTTCTATATGACATACAGATGTGGATATAGATCATTATGATTATTTTTGCTCATTCGTCTGTGTAAATAAGCACCCAAACAACTATATTTGAACGCCCATTCCCATCTCACTTACTAAAAATTTCTCAGTTTAACTGGATTTGAACATATATATAATTGAAAAGGAACACTTTTTTCTATACAAATAATGTCAAGTTGACCATATTTTGATTACAAATTTAGATGCTGACACGTTGTATAAAGATTCTATCATTTTTATGTCAATGATTCAAAGAAAATTTATATGATGATTAATTATGATCGGTGTAACATTATTGAAAAACCATTTCTTTACATGTCAACAAATGACCAACCTGAAAAAATTCCTGTAGTTGTCACTGCCCGATAGTGGACGATGGGATTCGTCATGGGGAATAAGTTGGCCCGGACACCCGAAGTTAACAAAAACAGACTACGTAAAGAAGTCCTCAAAGATGTTACAACTTACAAGTGATCATCCTTGCAAACACTAGTAAATTTCTTAAGGAGCCTATTTTATTGGGGTTATGATTTCTGCTGTGGACAATTTCTCAAAATAGTTGTTTCACACATATCCCCGCGAACCTTATAATTTTTCATTTGATTCAAGAGGTTTAGTTTCACTCAGCGATTCCTTGCAATCTCATAAAACTATGATCTTACCATTTAACTAGAAATAGTATGCTGAAGTTTGCCCACTAACGTTAAACTGGTAGTTAGGGTGGAGTTTTTCTGATATTTATCAAGGGGTCAGGGAATCCTGTTGAGATAACAAACCCTAATTAGTTAGATGTTACGCTGTTGCTGGAAAAACTAACTTGATGTGAAATCTCTGTGATGAAGCTGAGGGAGTATGAGCAATCAAAGCTAGCTTAAACTCATGTGTAGGATCCTTCGCAAGAAATAAATTTAGGAACTGAGGCTGACCCATGACGAATTTATTTAAATGGATCTTTAAAAGAAGATTCTGGGGTAGAGTTATTACAACTGTAGCATAAATTTAGAGATTGCTGTGCTTGGAACTACAACAGACGTGACCTTAGATTAGATAGGGACTATGAAGCACGGATACAGATACGGGATACGGATACGACACGATACAGATACGGCGATACGGCAAAACCTAAAAAATTAGGATACGGATACGTCGGGGATACGGCTGTGCAAATTATATATTTTTATAATTATTAGTCTCATACTAGGCACAATAAGTCAAAAAGTGGTTAAATTACCAATACCAAGTATTAAGCACATGTCCAAACAAAAGAGAACCTAACAAAAACTAATCCAACATCTAATACATGCCAAAAGTCACTAGTTTGCCGTATTTTCTCTTTTGCTAGAGGAGGTTACAACTAGTAACTAGTTTGACCAGTTGTATTTTCTGTATAAAAAGTAAAGTTAACCTGGCAATAAAAGAAAAACTAACCTTAACAACAAAAAAAAATTATATGACCACCGGGTAAGTATGATACGATCAGGAGAGAGAGAGTACGATCAGGACTCAGGAGGGAGAGAGAGTGTGTGTGTGTGTACCTGCCTTCAATCGATCTAGGGAGAGAAGGAATCGATCGAGTTCTAGGGCTTGGATGTCAATTGTCGAGTATGTCTGCCAACAAACGTAAGTATTTTATACTCCTTATAGTTCTATTACATTTTTCCCCTTCTAATTCATAATTTTATTACACTTTTCTCCTTATAGATCTATTTTTTCTACTTAAATCTTTAAAAAATTTCATTTTTGACCCCGCCGTATCCCTCGCGTATCTGGCCGTATCCCTCGCGTATCGCTCGCGTATCCGAAACGTATCCGAAAATAAAAACATTTAATTTAATTACAGGATACTTATTTGCCGTATCCGATACGTATCGGGGCGTATTGGGCGTGTATCCGTATCCGGGAAGTATCCGATACATGTACGTGACTAGTTTCGGAGTATCCGTGCTTCATAGGATAGGGATATAGTTGAACTTGGACTTTCACGAAAGATGACTCCAGAAGTTGCATTACTGGTGAAAGGATATTGGGAGGCCACTGGAGGCAAAGCTCATCAGAATGTGTTATTATCAAAAACAAAACCAAAAGCCAGTGTATCTAGACTCGAAATTTGAATGTTGGAGACTCCTAAGATGTTTATCGTATGCTAATGGAAAAGTTATGAGTTGATTTTACTGCTAGACACTGCTAGACAGCCTTTTATATACAGGATCTATCGATGGATTACCATCTTTTAGATATGTTGCGGCCACTTACCAAATTATGATATTGATCTTCCATGATTCACTTGTAAACATTCATAGAAGTGTATATTTTAGTAGTTCTCGTTTACAGCACTTGAGGAGAGCTTTGTACAGAATGATGGCTACGAATATCCAATGAACTCTTCGTAAAGAGCTTTGAGAGTTTCTGCAGAGAACTTAATACTTATTAACTGTTGGAGTTTGTCCCACATTGGTTAAATATATAACCTCCAAACCTAGTATATGAGCCTGGAGGGCCTCTCCACTTCTTGCCAATTGGTCTGGAGTTTGATGCTTTAACATGGTCGCACGGTTCTGGAATTCAAACTTCAAGTCTAAAAGAGGCGATAAAAACAAGTTTACACCAGCATTTTGTAGTGGTTATCGCTTTCCATTTAGTTTTTCCATTGCATGTCCGCTAGATTGGTTGCCTATATTTTACCGATGAATAAGGTGCCTATCTTTTATCTACATGAAACAAATGTCATTCCGTTTTCTGTCTATTAAGCTTTAAGCTCGAATTTACCCTTCGCTCTAGCTTCACTGCCTCTTTCTTCGCTTTTATTCAATGCCTTTGAAAAGGAATATGTTGCTTCAGTCATTCTACGTTTCTTGTAAACATGCCTAAGCATTTGTTCCTTCATTTTCGAACTGTTGGGTGTTTGTCAAAGGTCACATCTCAACCACAATACATAAACAACGAAACTAAGATCTTCCAAATCTAATTAAGTACTCCCTCCGTCCCTTTTTAAATGTCCTGCTTCGTAACTCCAACTTATTAAAAAGATATCATCATTATACCTTTCACATCAACTTTTTCCTCTACTTTCCCTACTTACCCATCATCATTACACTTTTACTCACTAACTTTTCAAAATGGAATCTACTTTTAGGGACAAAATAGACAATTCACCAACTTTTACCCACTAACTTTACAAAATGGACACTTATTAAGGGACAGCCCAAAATGGAATACTGGACTGTAATAAAGGGACGGAGGGAATATATTTATTCCTGGGAAGTTTTTGGTTCAACAGTCCAGAACTTACCCAAATTCTAAATGCGTGATGGTTTGGAACAAAGCGACTGCAGCATTTCCCTTTCTTCAAGTTTTTGGTTCAATAGTCCCTCGTCTATATCTAATCTTAGGATTTAACATGATTGTTCACTTTCTATTGTTTTCTTTTTACTGAAGTTTTTTACCACATCAGAATACCATGGTCTTTACTTGAATATCAACTACTTTGTTTGTTTTAATCTTTTCCAAATAGCTATGTGAATATGGCCAAGAATTACTCCAGGTGATTGGTGGGTCGGGGCTCGGCTGCAAGAAACTAATTTCTTGTGAATTTCCTTTGATTGTATCGGGGAGAGGATTAGTCAAGGAGCGGGGAAGTTGACTTGGACACCCGTGGATAGCTTTGCTAAGTCCAAGGAGCATCACTCATTGGATAGCTTTGATCGAACCTCTCATTGGATCTCGGTTGTTCTTAACAGTGATGGCTATTCATTTAAGTCTTCGGGTAGCACCACTACATCTTCAACAAGGTGGAAATTCTCGTTGCATGAATCTCGCTCTTGTTACGCAATCCCCTCTCCTTAAACTAGGATCCCCTTTGCAAACTGACTCAGCCTTAGGTGTCATCCCATGTGGAAGAAGTTTACACACCGGGGGGGGGCCTACAACCTCGACCTCAGTATGAAAAGCATCTAGGAATCGACGGTGGTCAATCTTCCCCTTCTTCTCATCCTGGCAGTCTAACTAGAACTCTAGAGCAGCTACGCTATCGTATTTTTACCCCTATTCCATACATATTCGTTCCTGAGCTTTTTGAAATAAAAAAAGCAAGAAGAGTCTTTGGAAAGTAAGGAAGCGAAGCAGCTTTCCGGCCAAGCTTCGCTAAACGAGACTCAAGAGATTCACCCTCTCCTCGCTTGCCTGACCGTCCTACCAAAAAAGAAAAAGGAAAAGAATATGTCTAAGAAGACATGCGGCTATGTACGTACGATTCTCCACACCCTCAATGTGAATTGGTGATCTCATTGTCGTTTCTGTTTTATCTTATCGATTTACTTGGGTATATTCTGCTGTCGTATTGGATGATTTTGTGATGCACAAAATGGAAAAATACTTAAATAGTGAATAGATCACTAGTTGTAGATGATTCCCAGCGGCTAGAAATATAAAAGATGAGGCAAAAAAATCTCTATATTGAAGGGATATTTTGTAATTTATCCTATTTTTTTCTCCAACTTTTGTACTTTACTAGTAGAGGAGCACGTGCGATGCACGTGGGAGACCCATGTATGGAAAGTCATTGCAACTCTACACATTGTCAAGAACAATCTTTCCATGGAGCAATTGAAAATTGTATTGTCATTGCACAAATGACTTTTTATAGTAACATGGATCATCATATATGTCAATAACAACTGAACAATACAACATATATAGTTGGCCCCATTCTAAAGGCAGCAATAGCCAGAATATGAGTTGATCTTACTTACGTTACCTTGATGAACTTTACTAATAAAAACATAACTGAAATTGCTAAACAGCCATATAATATCTTCGATCACAGGTTGTAGAACAGCAAGGGCTAGAATTGAAACACCCCATAAACCATTTACCACCTTTTATGCATCAATATAAATGATAAGGTTATCAATGCTAATGTTTTGCTTAGCCCACTGCAGCGCTTCAAACAGGCCATTGCTTCCACTTTTGTTGTTGATATGGCGAAAAGGGAACAATTGTTTCTTTGATGTTGCCCATTGCTTGTAACAACCCAAGCTTCTATCATCATATTTCAAGCGCCATCTACAATCATTTCCAATTAGCTTGGAAGCCAGCACGAACCCAATCTATAATAAAGAAACCATCAGCATTCAATCGTATCATTGGCAACAAAACGGTTATTCAAAAACCATGACATATTATCCCAACATTTCAAAAGTGAATCTAAATTACCCTCATACCCAAACTTTGTAAGCAACATAATCAATACACTTTAGTCATTCAACTTGTTATTCAAGGGCTTTGGATGTTTGGCATTTATTCATAGCAAGCGCTTTGTCACTATAAGCGCCATGGAGCAATGTAAGATATTCGTTTGGTTGTCTCAAGAAGTCATAGATGTGCAACACCAGTTTTAATTTCGAGCTTCAGAATGTTGTTAGATTGTTAAAGAAAATGAGGCAATGCAATATGAGTGTACATTTTTAGCTAACCATTAACGATTATGTATCGCTTATGGAATTTGGAATTTCAATCAATAGCATGCACCTTCTTCTCTTGTGCTTGGGCAATTTCTTGTTCTTTTCTGTTTCGTCCATCTTTTTCTTCACACAAATAATCTCATGTGGAGATAGCTGTATTGGTAAAGAACAAGAAAATAATAAAATCAAACACACTTTCATATATGAAGTACAGGAAACTTTAATGGTGAAGAAAACAAAAGCGGGCCACGTTCAAAGTAAATGGCATCAATCGGGATAAATTTGCCATGAACGTATTCCTTACCTGCACTTTTTGTTTAGACCAACCAAAGAGGCAAAGCAAAATGTATCACACATCAAAAGTAACATACTACCACAAAAATTTGATAAGTACTGGTGTCCATATTCTTCTCAGGCCTCAGCTATATATAGCTTTTTCCATTCTATTTCCTTAAAATTGCTACCTTTCCACTGGTATAGATATCCAGTTAGGAAAAACGACATGCATTTTCTCCATTTGGAGTGATTGACCATGAAAATAATGGAAGGGATGAGAATCTCCTTGGCGTTAGTATTATGCTACAAACATTTTTGTATCATGCATCTAGAAATTTGACAATTCAATGATTTTAGAATAAGTACCACTTGCCTATGATTAAGTATCTAGTTACTCTGCTTACAATAATGAACCAAGACTATTGGTGAGAAATAAATGAGGACAAAGGAGGATATGTGAAAGAACAGATGATTATGCATGGGATAAATGAGAAAGGGTTAACAAATACAAAACCATAATGAAAGATTCTTGCTAATTAACCCTTCGTAATGCGGTTTGTTAGATACAATATCTACCAACAATTATAAGAAGCTCACAATTTTTTACAAGGTTTTCTAGTCCATTCATTTGACAAGCATAATGCAGTGATACAATTTTGAAGACTTAAGTCACAAATTTATGTAGGTCCTAAGAATGACCGAAAACAAGAAACACCTTGCCGACAGTAGATGACTACCAATAATCCAAAAAGCATCCTAGACAACAGAGAGCAAAACCTTGGAATTTAGAATATAAATGTGTAACCCAAAGCATTGCAAGGATTTGAATACAAGAACTGCAAGGATTGTGTACTAATAGTCAATAAAATGTGGAGGTGACTGCTCTCAACTATCTAATGAGAGATTTTTTATTGCCTATGGGCACTGCCATGGGCCCTTTTGCCGCGTACACATTAGCTTGGGGTTTAGTACTTAGTCTTGGATCTCACATCAACATGTTGTGTTGAAGGGGCATGGAGCAACATGTGGCGGTGCCCAAGGGCACTAAATAATTTTTCTGTATTAGTTAGCCGTTGTTTTTTTTTGATGAGCCTCTATTGGACCTAATTAAACCAATAGAACAACAATATCTTCACGTGGATTTTCCAAGACTTGTTGTGGAGCGAACAGGCCTTTATCCTACCAAATAATCAACTGTCAGGCAAAAGATGCATAATACGTATCCTTACATGTTTTTTTCCATTTAGTCATTTCATCAAACAACTGGGCTGCGTTTTCTTTGTAAGGATGTCAGCAAATCCTCCCAAAAGATTATTACCTCCGGCCGTGTACATTAATTGGTCGGGAAGGTACAGATGAAACAATATTGAAAAGAATGAACCAAGTTTGAATTACCTGTTGGAAGTTCTTGTGGTTCTCTTGCCTTTACAACAAACTGGCAACCCCAGCACTTCAAATGCTTCTCCCTAGTGTTAATCTGCCATTTTTTTAGGGGGATGTAATGTTGGTAGTGAGGAATCTGAAGATAAACGTGAAGGGGAATTCGAATTTCTCATTTATAGAGGCGAACCATTGCAAAGAAGGGTTGAAGGGGTGCTTATTGGGAGCCATTAGTCGCTTGTTACCGTCGTTCAGGTTGTGTCGTTTTGGTTGGAGCCCATGTATTGTGTCGGTTGGGAAGAGATGTAGGACATAGTTGGTATTAGTTGTAAGTATTTGGGGCATTTGTGGAAAGCAAAAAGGAGGAAACATTTTCGTACATTTAAAAAAAGTAGTATAGATATAGGAATTTAAGACGGACGGGTCCTTCGTCGTTTTTAGATAGAGCTTTTAGGTCTCCAAATAGAGGTTTTGCTGTGAATTTGAACTGTCCATTCCTCTTTCATGTACACTTTTATTGATTGATTTTATGTACCCCACCATTTTCACTCCAAATATAGAGACCCAAAAGTCTCCAATTCTCTAAAAAGAACAATGGGTCTCTCCAAAATTCCCTATAATTTATTGTGTTTTCTGGTACAATGGGTGGTTCAATGAGTTAACGACTTTTAAGGATTTTCTACCTTTTCCTGTTTTCCTCGCAAGTAATGGAAGAGTAATAATGATTCTCAATGTCCAACAATTGCAATTCATTGTTCTCTGATTGAACTTGTGTTTTCTGTTCGGTGAGATAGTTGTGGTTTTAGGGGGATGGCCCTACTCTGTGAGACTATAATCTCGCCTCTCTGCTGTAAATTTATGTGTATTATTTTCTGAAAACTCAGAAAACTTTAGGTTTCCTGTGAGGCTGTGTTTGGATGGCATAGATCTTAGGGAGGAATAAGAATGTTATTCCAGAATTATGATATTTCTATGTAGAGGAATCACTTTCCTAGATGGAGGAATCTGATCCCTCCACTACCCTATGGGAATGTGTGTTACGGGTAATCTAAATCCGGGAAACATGGAAAGCTCAAATTTTCCTCTTATACCCCACATTCCCACATTAATATACTACAGCGGCCAGCCAAACCAATTTTTGAAGGGGTAAATGTCTAGTTTTTTGGTGAGCAAAAAAATACAATTAGCAACGACCAGGTTATTGTAAAACAATTTTTTTTGGCTTAAATAATGAGAGATTATTTGTTTTTTCTTTGGTTCAATCTAGTACAATGTTGAATTATTATTATTTTTTTGTATATATATGTTAAATTGGAGTAACGTAGTGAGATGAAAAAGAGAAAAAATATTGTTGCCGTGATTGTTTTCTACTCCCTTCGTCCCTTTTTTAGAGTCCAGTATTTCATTTTGGGTTGTTCCTTAATAAGTATTCATTTTATAAAGTTAGTGAGTAAAATTTGATGCATTGTCTATTTTGTCCCTAAAAGTAAATTCCATTTTGAAAAGTAAGTAAAAGTGTAATGATGATGGGTAAGTAGGGAAAATAGAGGAAAAAGTTGATGTGAAAGGTATAATGATGATGTCTTTTTAATAAGTTGGAGTTACGAAGCAAGATACTTAAAAAGGGACGGAGGGAGTATGTTTTACATCATTCTACCTGGTACCATTGAAATATATTATATTCGGTGCATAGCACGCTTGATGAATAGAATTTGGGTAAGATTGAATTTTCTTATTAGGACAATTTCTGCAAGTGACGAAAAACTCAGTAGACAATTTGAAATCCGTCAATAATAAGGCATTTTTGTTTTCTACACAAAAAAAATAATATATATTTATATTTGAAAAAATGTGGTATGAAAGGAATGATTATGAAAAGTTAAAAGGGTAGCTTTTGAAAATAGGTTAAAAACTTTATTTCATTCCTATGCTTTCAATAGTTGACAAACCAAAGGCTTGAGTAGGATTTTATTTTTTCCCCTGGACAACATTCATGCAGTTAGAGCGGACCTGGGGATCCTGTAGGGCGTATAGTGCGGCCCACACCCGTCGATCTCATCAATCAACGGTCCAGATTAAAAATAATCTTTTACTGGTAAAACATTATTTTTTAACGGTCAAAGTTTAAAAATACATCACGATCGATCGTTTATTGCTGAGATTGCATTACAGGATTTCCCAATCCAGAGCGCTTGAATAGGATTACCCATTAATCGTTACTAGGAATGACATTCCTAAGACTACAATACACATTCTTGATTTTTGATTCCTCCCATCTAAACTGAGGCTTAGAATATATAGTCAATTCGGGGCTGCATTTTTCAAAATCACGACTCTTTCCGTTTTTTCGTAAAGGAATCCTCGCGATTTATAGATACTTATATATTTTCCACCTCCATTATTTAGTTCATTTATTATTTAAAAGTGTCGATGTTTCATTAGCTCGAACTTAAGATCTCAACACAAAGTTCTGGTATAGAACCATTTGGTCAACTAACCTAAGGACACTTTGGCGTTGCATATCAACAATTAATTGTCTCTTGATAATGGACAGTGAAACTGGTTTGGACACCTGAGTTTAAAACACGATTTTATGGATCATAAGTGAGTAGTAGTACGTTTTCCTTTTTGAACATTTTCCTTTTACTCGTGTAATTCATGATATTCATCTCAGTTGCCTTTTCTGATAAAATTTCCGCTGCGCTATTCATTCTGTCGGTATACATTAATGATGAAATGCTAGTGGGTGTTACTCTCTTTATGTTTGATTGATGATGATGATATCCATAAATTTCTGTCATCTTCAAATTATTACGTACACTACATCACACCTAATGGTATTTTTCCGGCAAACAATGCACACAGTGGGAAATCTCTTACATCAAAATTGAAACAAAATGAAGAAATTTTTTTGCAACTTCTGAGAGAGAGAGAGAGAGTATGTGTGTCAGAAGGAAGCAAAACTAAAGGTGCTTGTGGGGTAGAGACTAGAGATGTGCTTATCGGGTATGAAAGCTTTTATCCATCACTTCTTAGGGGTCGATTGGATGCAGGTAAAGCCGGATAAAACTGATTAATATATAAATAATTAAATATTTATCCATTACATACAAACAAGTATAAATTTCTAACAAAAAAAATCACTGTAGGGCATTTAAGCTACTATTATTAGTACTACAGTAAAAGATAAAAGATAGGGAGGCCGGAGGCCCTATCCAATGTGTCCATGTTACTAGTCACTGGATTATAAAATGCCTAGGGGTGCTGTGGCATAGCAGGCCGCTTTGAGGGCCATTTAGGGGCTCTCTCGGGTCTTATTTGATCTGAGGCGATCACTTTGTTAGGCTTACAAAGTGGTTAGGTAATTGGTGGAATCTCATTCTCCTGAAATAAACTTATGCCCTTGACTTTGGCATGCAAAAAACAAGATTATACTTGGCATAGCAGTACTACTTTTTGGCAGCTGAGAATTATAAGTACTTGCAAATTAACAACTTGTTCTATATAATTTTGCTTGGCCACAAGAGAGATGAAGAATTTGAGTATTCGGGGAATAGGAAAATTTAGTAACACATAAAGAACGTACAGATGAATTCATACGTGTAAAGAGGAGGACCACTTGGAAAGGAGAAAAGAAAAGAAAAGATGGCGACCATATATATTTGAAGGTGGTTGGTTGATCATTTGGAGAGAGAGAGAGAGAGAGAGAGAGAGAGAGAGAGAGAGAGAGAGAGAGAGAGAGAGAGAGAGAGAGAGAGAGAGAGAGATTTGATTCTTGCACTCCAGGACATGGGAAGGATAGTCTACTTAGCTTTCTTGGTTCTCACCCTTAAATGACAGTGAAAGTTGCTTAATTGACTGATCTTAATCTCATTTCGTAGACTCATCTTTTATCTTTTTGACTCCATGTTTACTCCATCAAGAAAGTTTTAATCTCTTATAGATTCCATATATCTTGAGAAAAAAAGTTGAATGCTGTAAGTAGAGGAACGTGGTTAAAGTTTCTTGATCAAGGATACATCCGTCTTAATTTATTTCCACCTTAAAATCTGAAATCCTATATATGGATAATATTTTTTGGGGGGTAATTTTACAGATAATATATCTTGAACTGAGTGAGAGCATATATTCCCCTCCCCACTTCTATTATAACAAATTTCACTTGAAGCCCACTGGCAGAGAACTTTTCAACAGTGGAGCATCAATATATTTGGAATCCTCATACCTCAGTTTTCCCTTGCATATATTCCCCCTTTGATTTTGCCATATATTTCAATTTCTTATTCTAACACAAGAGATCATACCATTATCTTTGTCCTCTTTGCCATATGTTGGTGTTGCCCAGTGCCATGCTTCTTAAATTGGGTAAACCCAAAACCCTTGGCAAACAATGTCTTGTACAATGACATACTTTACCCATCTGGTTAAATGGTGAAGTTGAAGGGAAGAAACAGTTTTCTTTCAAGATCCTTTGTACCATATGCTTCTAGGATTGGTACACCTAACTTGACAGGGGAGTCCTTAAACCTTTTACCTGATCATCTGATTCGGATTCGTATGAACCCCACGGGTTCGCCTCGTGTTCAAAGGCTGGACTTAAATATTTTACCTTTGCTTCCTTCTAAGTTATAGGTTTGCTCCTATATGCTATCAACTCTTATAGGGCCAGTCCTTATGGGACTTTTCATAGGTGTTCATTGGGATTCATACAAATGGATTGTGTGATTAGTCCCTGGGGAACCCAGGAATCAGTCGAAGTGCGCGTAAGCTAACCCGAATACGCGGTGTAATAAAAAAGAAAGAGAGGAAATGGGATTAATCTTTTAAAGTTAGGTTTAGATGGTTATAATTGTAACTTTAAGCTCCCTATTACAAAGAAACGTATCATGCAATAGATGTCCACTTCACCCAATCCTGCGTTGAACATTAATGAAAATGAGCATTGATTACCCTTGATAGATTCCCAACCAACATGACCACCTTAGTCAACAAACAATAATCTCCAACAAAGCAAGTTAAAGAAAAGAAAAAGAGGAGAACAAGAAAAGAGAAGAAAAGGTAAAGTAAAATAAAGAATACCCATCATCACTCCATCTTCTTGGGTTATTTTTTGCTTTGCTTTGCTTTCCCTCTAAACCCCCTTCCAGGCTCCTTTTAACACTCTCAGCATCTCTCCCCTGTACCTCTGCTCTACCGGCTTTCACAATTTCTTGTTTCCTTCGCAACCCATCTACCACAATTAAGGTAGCACTTTTTTTCTGGTTTGATTGCTAATACTAACACCATATTTATACTCTGAGGTATTCTCCTTAACTCATTTTCTGTTCTAAATTGTCCTGTGAACTTTCAAAGCAGAAGATCAAAGCTGTTTTGTATTCGAGTCATCTTTTTCATGGTAAATTAGATCGTTTAGTAGAAAGGAAGCAAGTTGTACTATGTTATAAAGAGGGTTTGAATTCTCCTTACACTTAGCCATGGGTTCATTAGGCAACCCAAAGCCCTGGGTGCCATATGTGAACACAAATGACTGCTCACAAGGCTTTTGTAGCTTATACTGCCCACAGTGGTGCTACATCATTTTCCCCCCTCCGCCACCCCTGGAACTCTCCGCCAGCACTTCCGGTCCCAACTTTTCCCCTCTTGTTATCGCAATCATCGGTATTTTAGCAAGTGCTTTCCTCCTTGTTAGCTACTATGCCATAATCTCAAAGTACTGTGGCAACATGGACTCGTCTAGAAGAAGAGATCAGAACCGCGACCCCAACGAGGAATTTGAAGATAATAACGATGACCCATCAACAAACCATGAGCCATGGGTTGTTGCCACTACTGGTCTAGATGAGGCTTTGATCAAGTCGATCACGGTTTGTAAGTACAAGAAGGGAGATGGGTTGGTTGAAGGAACAGATTGCCCTGTTTGTTTAAGTGAGTTTCAAGATGATGAGAGACTGAGGCTTTTACCAAAATGTAGTCATGCTTTTCATGTTACTTGTATTGATACTTGGCTGAAATCCCACTCGAATTGCCCCCTTTGTCGCGCTAATATCGCTTTTGTTAATGCTTCACCGGTGATTGAAGCTCCTCCGGACATCGAATCTTCAGCTGAAATCCTTGAGAATCCAGATGTTGAGGTAGATATAGAGATGGGTGTTGGACAAGAAGAAGAGATATTGCAGAGTGATGGATTTCCAAAGACAGAATTTATCGGGTTGAGCATATCGGGGAGTTTAGAAGAGCGAGATGCCATAATTGAGATCAGAGAGGAGGAGGAGGAGGATCGACCGATTCGAAGATCAGTTTCGATGGATTATTCTTGTCAGGGCAGAGTTTTTTCGATCGCTGATGTGATGCGAATGAAGCAGGACGAGATTTTTCAAGCCGAGGAGTGTCAAGGGGATGTTGGGTCATCAAAACAGCCAGCAGTTGAAATGATCAGCAAGTGTAGCCATAGAAGCAGGGTGTTACACTGTGTTATGAGTCCGGTTGTGATGAAGAGATCTTTTTCTAGTGGGAGATTTTCTTTCTCTAGACGTGGTAGAGGAGGAACATAATGATACCGTTGTGATTTTTTTATTTTTTTTATTTTTTGAGGTTATGGTGGAATTAGTACCATGGAAAAATACAGGGAGGGGTCTTCAAATTGATGACTTTTATTAGTGAGGATGGGTTACTTTTGTTGTTTGGTTATGAGTCGGAGAATTTTCTTTCCTGTAAGAATGATAGAGGGATTCTCAACATAGAGATCTCCTCAACATAATGCAGTTTATCTTTGGTTCTGTTTACGTTGTACTGAAAATTTGAAAGTGATTTTGTCGAATTTCTGGATGTTTTATGCCTTCATTATGACATATATTGTCCGAAGATGATGAAGTACATAGATCTCAGACATTAGAAGAGTCTTAAGTTCAAAAACTTTAATCGTCTATGAGAGAGAGACAATCTTTTTTTGCTTTTACAAATCTTGTGGCACTTTTTACGAATTTTGATGGCCCAATATATGAGGTTTGTGGTAGTTTAGTTGTACGAATTTTTGTGGCTCATTTTATTAGATTTTGTGGTTCATGAATGTGATTTAATTTGTGGTCAAATACAAATAAACTTTTCTAAATTTCTACGGTCGATCACTTTTGCGAATTTTTGTGGTGTCGTCTACGAATTTTTGTGGTGTTGTTATGAATTTTGTGGTGAAAAAAGGCAGCTCAAAGTACGAATTTTTGTGGTGTTATTTACGATGTTTTTAATGGTACTGTGTTTATAAATTTTTATAGTTCAATATACAAATATTTTTGTGTTCAATTACAAATTTTTGAGCTGATTTACAAAATTTTGTTACTAAAAATACGAATTGCATATTGTACACCTAAAAATATTGGTGTTTACCCCAGCCTTTTTCAATTTTGAGAGTTTTGGTTGAGACAGACCTTATTGTTTGTTTTATCTAATTTTAAGCTTGTAAAAGAATTAAATGAAACGTAAGGTAAAATGCTAAAAATGGGAATGGGATACAATTATTTCTATATTTTTAAGTGCAAGATGTAGGTATAATCATTTATATACATGTAGTGGCTTTGTGGTACTAATACTTCTTAAATCCATATTCACGAAAACGAATGTGAGTTTTCAAGATTTAGAGCAGTGTTTTGTTCACCCGCCTAGTACAAATCCTAAATAAAGTAGATAGTAATATTATAATGTTCACCATATCATTGAGTTGTTCAACAAAATATCATTTCATATGTGCGTATTTGGAGCCAGTTGAACTATATAAAAAGCAATATCTGTTTCGATTCAAGAAAAACTAAAACTAAATAATAATAATAATAATAATAATAATAATAATAATAATAATAATAATAATAATAATAATAATAATAATAATAATGCACTGGGCCCCGTATCCCCTATGGGCCTACATTGGCTCTGCCATTGGACATAATAAATTTATTGAAAGAACTTTGCCAATCCACATTAATTAAATATGATCATTCCTCTTATCAGTGGCGAACTTAGAATGAGTCGTTTTTTAGCTCCTTAATACCAGTGAGGACATTTTGTAATTCTTTATTCTAGAAGATTTTTCAGGGCTAGGAAAAATATTTTGTTTTTAGTACAGAGCCTCTATTATCTTTACCTCAGTGCCAAAAATCGGTACGAAAACATATATCCCATCTTCCTATAAAGGAAAAGAGCCTAAAGAGGGTGTCCTACAATGCAAAGGAAACTATTGCTAAACTACCAGGCGGGCAGAACCGCGACCCTTTCAAGTTTTACCAATATACAAAGTTTTCTACATGAATTTTGCTATATATTTAGATGAATAGCTCTTTGGACCCTACAAATTCGTAGGAATATTGTTATTATCTACCTAAATAATAAATAATTTTATCTCAACCATCAAATAGAGTCTTTCTTGATGGAAATTTTGCTTCCGCCACTAATTGCGGTGCAATGTAGTAAACAATCTAAAACCCACGTAGGTATTATAGTTAATGTTCCTCTTCAAAATAACCAACATTGTCTTGATTTTATGAAGAGCTTTGTAGCTTGAACTTGTAACTAAGCATGGCGTTACAGTGGTGGTTGGTGGTTCTAAATTATCCGTGCGCAAAAAATCTTAAAAATTAAAGGGGAGGCTTAATTATTCGTCCTAGAAGCCTAAGAGAGTTAAGATTTTGTCCTTCTGGTTTGAACTAATTATGATTTTGTCCTTGTACTGGTTTTTATCCCATTATTGCCCTTTTACTATTGTTATATATATATATATATATATATATATATAGCGTGGAATTTGGGGACAAAACCTTAATCCCTTTCGTCCTCGCGAGAGAACCGGCGATCAGTGGTCATCTAATTCCTAAAATTTCGGCAAATTTTTAGGATTTCCTTATCTGGTGCAACTATTCCCATAGGGGATGAAACCCCTTTCCATAATCACCAAATTCAAAACAGATCTGTCTCACAAACCGTCTCCCATCCCTCCGACGGCCATCCTCGTCGCAAATCCGTCCCCCATCCCCATCGCGCATCTGCATCGACGTCCTCCACATCCCCGTCCTCGTTGCTCGCATCCCTGTCCTTGTACGCTGCATCCACGTCGGCGGAGTAGCGGTGTTGACAGCAACAACAGTGGGAGGAAGACGGAGACGCCGACTGGAAAGCCACCATCGATTGCGTCACCTTCGCCACTCCTGGTCGCACATCTACCGATGACCGGCGACAATAACAGGTGTTTCGAGAGGGTTAACGAAACGAGAAAGAAAAAATTTTGGTCTTTGAAAAATTTTGGTCGAGTGCACGTACTTATTCAATCCGAGTTCTTGACACAATGCTAGTTTTTTTCCCCAAAGTTATTGAACCGTAATGATCAATTTGGTTCGTGGTTTTATGTAATGGATTTTTGGGTTGTTTTGTCAGATTCCATGAATTCTTATGTTTTCATGTGTAAGAATTGTATTACGTGCTTCTGTGTTGGTGATAAAGTGGTTATGTTCTATGAAAATAACATGATAAGTTGACCACAATTTAGCTTTGTAGATTATTGGTATTGGCCAACCAGACATGATAAAGTGGCCATGTTTTATGAAATTAACATGATAAGTTGACCACATTTTTGCATGTAATTTAACCATGTAATGTCATGGTAATTTAACCATGTAACGGTTTGATTATGTCATGTTATATTTTTTTTATGGTAATTTAGCCATGTTCTGTGTAATAAGATCAATGGAAAATATGACTTTTTGTTGTCTGGTTGGCCAATTCGAAGAATGAAGAAAAAATGCAAAGATGTGGTCAACTTATCATGTTATATTCCTAAAAATATCGATTCCTCAAATACATTCCATGATAATAATAATAAAAAGTAATCAATCATATTGAAATTTACCAAATCCCATTGAATTAGGAAAATAATCCAATCCAATCTCACTAAATTGAGAAAACAATCCCACTAAATTAGGAAAGCAATATAATATAATATATGTATATCATAGTGAAAAGGGTAAGAAAGATAATTCACACACTAAAAGGATGAAATCATAAGCATGAAAAAAGGGCGGGATGAATTCTTACATGGCATAGATAAAGAGGATAGATATTTAAATATTCCAAATTAAAGCCCATATATTTCTATAAAGAGTAAATGGCCCCTCAACTTACCATGGGTTGGGCTTACATAGGGGCCCAAAAACACCACGGGCTTTAGCCTAAGCATTGCTTAAATCAATTGGAAAATGACGGCCCAGAACGTATTTCGATAATTAATACCCGCCAAGAACATGCTGACAAAAAGGCCTCACAGTCATAGACGGGAGCCCACTCCCAGTATGCCGAAAGAATATTCAGTGGTAATGGAAGAGGAGGAAATTGCAGAGAAGGAGAAAGCCTTAAAGAAGCTCGCAGAGATAGAAAATGGAGATGCATCGGATTGGGAGGACAATGCTTCTATCTATTTGGAGTTTTAGAGGATTTTAGTGCATTTCTGTTAGGTTTTGGTGCCGGTCCTTTGGTTTTGTTTCGGATTCTCGCTTCGGTTTGTTTTTGCTTTTGTGGATGTATGGGCCTAGGGATTTGGTTTGGAGTTTTTCTCTTAGGTTTTGGAGCTTCGGTTGGTTTTCACTTTCAGTGGAGTTATGGTTTTGGGTGTTTTTTATTAGGTGTTCCCCAGGTTTTTTGTTTTTTTGGTTGGCGCATTGCCGGCTCTTTTCGGTGGTTTTGGATGGCTTGTGCCGTTGTGCTCTTGTTCCGATTAATCTTTATAATCATTTATAAAAATTAATAAAATCTTTTTGCTGAGCAAAAAATTAGTGGCGAACGAAACATTATTATTTTTTGATAGGCAACACAAGTTTTAATAAGAACACTTGACAAATGGTACATCAAGTGGGGGGAGAGGGGGAGGGGAATCCAACCAAGGGTTGGATGAAAAGGAAAATAAAATGATGGGTCAAAGCCCATCAACACCCAAAGGGCCAGGCCCCAAAAAATAAAACTAGAAATTACATGGGCCTGGCCCAAAAAGAGCCAAAACAACCCTAAGCCCAAATCTCTTCCAAGCACCAGCACCAGCCACCAACCTCCGCCTACATCCAACGCCGCCATCCACACTAGTCAACACACCACCACCACCAGCCGATCCCACCGCCAGAAGCCACCACCACCAGCCACCCCCGCCACCAAACAACACCTAAGAAGCAAGGTCCGTAGGAAACATAGGCCCTGCCCCAAACGGCAAAGCCCATAGGGTACATAGGCCAAGCCCAAAGCAGCAAACCCCATCCCCCTCGGAGCCAGATCGCCGACCAACACCACAGGCACCGTTAGGCGAACGCAACATTGCCATCAAGAAATACTCTGATGGATGGTTAAGATGGATGCTAACAATAGTGTTACAAATTCGTGGGGGGCAAAGAGCTATTCATCAAAATATATAGCAAAATTCAATTGAATACTTTGTATGTTGTTGAAACTGTTGGGCCCGGGTGGCCCATGAATTTGGTTACTCAATGTCGCTTCATGCGACCGCTCTAAAAATAGACTTGCGGGTGCGATGTCAAATGCCATAAAAGACTTAATTGAAGCTCTTTCTAACACCAAATATTGATTTTAGGAGAGATGGTGGAAAAACGGTACGACGGAAACTTTGAAGGGTCGTGATTTTGTATATACCGAGATTAATTATTTAGAGCCTTAGGGACTGACACACATGATTTTAAGGTTGGGTGGTTTCGAACATTAAAAATAGAATTTTGTAATTAACATATTGAAAGAGAGAATATTTTTCACCCTATGAATTGTTTGTAAAAATACTACCAAAAGAACATATATAATATATGTGTGGGGGCGTGATTTGTCCTTGAACCTCCTGAACTCCTTCTTGTTGGTTGAACTGAGATGACTGACCGGCGACGCCGTGTACCTGCAAACCGGAGGGTGGTGTTCCTCCGGGTAGAAGCTCCGATGGTCTAGTTAGAGTTGGAGGGAGGGGGAGGAAGAAGTTTGGTAGGGAAAAATATGCTCAGGGGGAGAAGAAATCTAACCCTTTTCCCAGAAGGGGTACTTTGCTATTTATAGGCGGAAGTTTGGAGTGTTGAACAAGGTGGAAGTGTATCGCACGCGCGTTGCTATGCTCGGATGACGTCATATGTCAGAAACACTCGATGGATCCCACCCTTCTAGACCTGCAGACCCATGTGGACCCACGTGGGCCAGTGTCAGATATGTCCCATCGGTTATCAGAGAGGTGAATGTGCTTATCTTTGCTTCTATCAGCAGAAGCTTCTAGAACGTTCCACAACCGCCTTAGCCGAAGAACACTTCCGAACATAGGATTTGCCGAGGGTGAGACTTGCTCGTTGACCCATACGCTCGAACTAGGAGATTGCCCAACCGAGTAAACTGGACCGGTGCCGAGCAAAGGTGTTGCGATTTCGCTCGGAGAACCAGCCAATGTTCGGCGAACATCCGCAAGACTAACTAATGTTCGGCTGGTGACTGGGATGACGCGTTGACTTTGACTTCTCTCACACGGACGAACTGAGACAGCTGGACCATGGGCCCGGAAGGTCATCCTAATGAACCCTTTGAACCCCTCGGATATTTCGGCCCACTACAATAGTCCCTCAACTCCTGCTTTGTGTAATCCGAAGGAAGGAGGAGTTGACAGTAGTAGCCGAACAACTCTTGCCTTAACAAACGTTGCCCCGTTCACTTCTTTTATGCCAAACGTAGGTCTTCGCCGAACGGAAGTTATTCACGATATCCGAAGCAGACAAGCTCTGGTCCCGCATTTAATGCTTCTGAAACCGCCGATTTCAAATTTGATACGTGTCATCAATTCATTGGATAGTGAAACGGCGCTGTACATCGGCCTCCACGTGTCAGTCATCGCACGGAGCATCAATCTCCCGCTTTAATCCAACGGCTGGGGGCCATGCGGCGTTTCGAATTCCTCTCTTGGTATAAAAGGGGTGGAAGGAGAGAGAAAATCACTTTTTCTCTCCTTCCATCAGACGCTTCAACCGCTTCTCGACGGCCCTCACCCAAATATCGCCTGAAATCTGAAGATTACCACATCGAATCACAGATTCCCCTCAATATTCAGGTATGTTTCGCTTTTCTTAGTATTTCTCTGCATTTTCAGTCACTTCGTGCATATTTTTTACCTCAAAAGTAGATTTTTCTCCCCGTTCCGTCCGTTTTCGTTTCTGTGTGCTATAGAACAGGTTGAACATGTTCATGTGTTCTTCCGAGCCCATGAACATATTCAGTCCGAGTTATTCCGAACATAAACTAATCCGAAGCACGATAACCAAGAATTTTCCGAACGAAACCGAATAAGTTTCTCTCGAAGATAAACTTCGCTCGGAATCCCCACTCGACACATAGTCGCTCGGGAGTAACGCGTTTGCTCGGTTAGCTTAGGACACTGAGATTTAGGCACCCTAGGAACAACGACCTTGCCTTTCGCTAACGGTCTTATCCCATGCACTTGCTTTAGGTATGGAGTCGTCAGCATCCTCTTCGGGAGAGTCGCACCGCTCGGTGGATTCCGATGCACCTGATTTTGGTGAGATGGACCCCAAAATTGCCGAAGCAATTAGGGCTGAGGCTCGGAAGTACCGTGTAGGGTCCGGATCGCCATACGCCGGAATCGAGGGGATCGACTTTCCCTCGAACGTGACGCCTCTTCGATCAATGGGCCCTGATATTGTCGAGATCGACGACGACGATGATTCTTCGGATAAAGCGGGAGAGGATCCTGACGGAGAAGAAGACATAGATGAGGAAGCAGCAGACGAGGACGAAGAAGAACAATCCGAAAGGGACACACCTGCTGCTTCTTCTAGTCGGCCGGAGGGGGAAACTACCACCCTCGGCGAGTCATCTTCCGTGGCTCCGAAGAAGAAGGTCAAGAGGAAGATCATTCCCCTGGACCCGGACTTGATCCCTGACCGAAAGGGAAAAGATCCATGTCCCTACTGGGATTGTTTCGAGGATCAGAGGGGGATTGAACTCTTTCGGTGGGCCTACTTCATCCCGAGCGACGTTGTGCTTACGCCCGTGAAAGGGCCCCGAATATTATTTAGTGACGAGCATGTCACTGTTCCGTTAATGGCAATCACCGAGGGTGGACTTCGATTCCCGATGCACAAAATTTTAAGACAGATCCTCCATCGCTTCAGCCTTACACCCTGCCAACTTAGCGTAAACTCCTACCGCATAATCCACTCGATCATCAAGCTTGTCGAGGTAAAAATGTTCCCTCTCGAATACCACCATATCTTTGAGAACTACATGGTATCGAGGAACGTTAGACGTTCTCGGTATTACTTGTGTTCTCGGAGGTTCATGGATAAGATCATTCCCGAGGGTATGTATGACTCAGAGAAATGGGCCTCGGATTATGTTGAAGTCCGAGGGAACTTTCAGTACCCGCCCGAAGAATATGGGCAATTCGAGGTTGCCACCCATAGGGGAGAACCCTGTAAGCATCTCGCGTTATTCTTCATATTTTACGCTCGGTTTCGTTACAATTATATTTGCTTCGCTTTAAACATGAACCTGTCACGTCTAATTTTCTCCATCTTTTTTTCTTCGGCAGATACGAGCAAGGTCAACAAGGATCTCCTCAGAGCAGCCAGAGGTTGTGGCTTGGCTTCGGCATTGTTGACGATCCCAAGTGCCGAGAGAGACGCGCCTACCATCCTTGAGTACGACCCAACATACGGTGGAAGGATCCGAGGGAAGGCGGCGGATAAAGAAACCGAAGGGAAGACGGTCAAGCTTCCCAAGGAGCTTCTTCCGAGCAAAGAGAAACCACTTCGAGGGACTTTACGCGTACCGATCACTGAGCTCTTCTCCGGAGACGAAACAATGCCTCCCCGAGGAATGAAGGCCGTGCTACAAAAGAGGCTGGAGGACCAGATGAAACAGCTCGCCGAGCAAAAGAAGGATGGTGCTCCCGGGGCTTCAGGCTCGGCACCGAACAAGAGCAACGCCCCCACTCCTCAAGCGCTAAAGCGGCCTTCTCCCTCTGCTCACTCGTCCGAGGATGCTCCCCCGGTACCGAAGAGAACCAAATCCCACGCCACCAAGTCAACTGGGGCCGGCCTTCCGAGGGTCGAGGAGAAGGATAAGGAAGCAGGGAAGAAGAAGGATGACGAGGGTGAAACGAGGGCTCCCTCGGATGCCGATGTCCCATGGAACTCGAGCTTTGTCATTCCGGGCAAGAAGCAGATCCTCAAGTCTGACAGCCTCCAAGAGGATCCCTCATTCGCTTTCACGCTGCACTCGGGGCTTATGCTCCCGAAGGACATCATTGCTCCCCCATCACTGAAGACGGCATTGAGTGATTACTATTTCCATGTTGGGAGAGTAAGTCCAAATTTTCATTATTTCTTTCCTTTGTACATTTGTCGTTTCTGCATCTTGAACAACTTACATTTCCTTTATTTCCAGGCGACACAATCGATCATGAGTGCCCAGCTGCACCTCTCCGATCATGACAAGCAGACTAAACTGCTGAAGCAAAAGGTGGAGTTCGGCCAGCTGACGCTGGAGGAGTATAAGAAGACCCTGGAACACTCGGAAGGTGTCCGCCGAGCCCAGGAGGTCCAGATAAAAACCCTCAACGAATTGGTCAAAGGCCACCAAGACGCTGCCGAGCACACGAGGGCCGAAGGAAAGGCTGAAGGGCTTGAAGAGGGACGACCCTTGGGGAGGAAAGAAAGGGAGGAGGAAATGCAGAAGCTGCTGCAGGAAGAGTTCGACAAAGGGTATTACCAAGTTGAAGAAGATGCTGCGGATCAGATCATGGCTCTTCGAACCAAAATGAGGGAAAAGCAGCACCGAGTAAGCTTCAAGCTTGGGTTTAACATGGGATTTGATGAAGCCGGTGTTGAACCCGACGATGAACGCCGAAGCCTTATTGAGATTCCTCCCCATCCAGCCGACGAAGCTGTGGCCAAAGAACCCATTGTTGACGAAGCTATAACCAGTCCGTCCGAGCACGAGACTGTTACAACTCCGGCCCCGGACTCCACTGATATTCCCCCAGTCACACCTACTCCCGAAGGATAAGACTTAACATTTATTTTTTGAATCGTTTTTAGTTTGTTATTGTTGAATGTTTGAACTTTCATTCGGAACGGTCGGCACCGAACAATTGGTTTTAGCCGAGCCGTAGTCATGTAATTAACGCAGGTAGAGGGTGGCCAAGAACGATTTACCATGGCCACTCCTCGGTAAGGTTGTCCAGGGATGGCACCGAACGATACACCACCCGCCATCCTTTGGTGACATTTTGTTTAGAAATTTTCCCAAGTGTTTATGCTCGGCATATATTGCTATAGTTTTAGCTAGGGCTGCTCAAAAAATCCGGTGAACCGTAAAACCGGTCCGGACCGAACCGATCCGTACCTTTTGGATTTTGTCCGTGGATTAATGGTCCGGACACGGATTGAAAAATTAGAAAACCGTGACTCGCGGTTCGGTCCACGGATTTTCATTACAAAATCGTGGATTAACCGAACCGAACCGTGAGATATTTATTTTATATAAATAATATATATAAATATATATATGTATTCATATAATAAATTGTTAGTAATGTTAACACTTTTTTCTACCAATTTTAGTATTTTATCTTAATAATGGGATATAATGTAGATGTACATAAAATATAAGGAGTAAATTATAGTGTTTTCATATAAATAACGGGTAACCCTAGTTGAGTTTCACTAGTTCGTTTCTTTTTCATTTTTTTAATGTTATGTACTATAATGATACAATCCTACTATTGTTTAGATTCTTTTGAATTTGATTTTTAAAATAGGTTTTTGGTAGTTTATGTAACAAGTATTTTCTGGTGGTGATTTTGAATGTAACATTCTTCCCTTTTAGTGTGGGATATATGTTTAAGCTTTATTTTTGTTAAAATCCGTGGACAAAATCGTAACCGATCCGCGAGTCACGGATCGGATTTTATTTTGTAAAAACCGAACCGTAGGACTTTTGGTCCGAACACGGATTTCATTTTATAAAAACCGTGACTAGCGGTTCGGTCCTCGGATTCCTAGAAATCCGAACCGAACCGGACCGCGAGCAGCCCTAGTTTTAGCATGTTTTAATTGGAAAACATCTTTGAGGTTTACGCAAGTAAAAATTGCTCGTTCAATATGGCGTATCTGAACAAAAGAATATCCAAACGATAGATCCCAACCAAACGAACATTAGGGGGTCCGAACGATGGATGCCTCCTTAACGTACAAATAAGTATCCTCGGGGGTCCGAACGATGGATGCCACCTGACAATACAAAGTACTTTCTTTGGGGGTCCGAACGATGGAAGCCACCCATGCGAATTTGCTTTCTTCTCACGTTTACCCATAGGAGCCCCCCTGCCTTAGTGTGTTTCCAAGGTAAGAGCAGGAAGATACTAAGGCAGGAAAACGGGTAAACGAAGTAAGACAGTGCGCCGAGCCCCAACGATGGGGAAGACCGAGGCTTAGAGAATTTCACCCAAACCAAGTACCCGAAAAGATAGAGGGTGGAAGTGCCAACTTCCGAAGGACATGGGCGAGATAGTATACCCAGTCTTCCGAGCGAGTAATCCGAAAAAACAATAAATGTAAGAAAAGCAAAACTTCCATTGACAAAATCGCCCGAAGGCTGACAACCCGAATAGAAACAAAACAAAACAAAAATCTGAGACGGCGGAGAACCGCCGAAGCTACCCATGGAATTTCCGAAGTTTTTGAGCGTTCCAGGGGTTTGCAATCGGCGTCCCATCCATCTCGGCCAGCTTGTAGACGCCGTGGCCAATCTTCTGAGTCACTCGGTATGGGCCCTCGTAGGGGTCCTTGAACTTTGTTAACTTCTTTGCTTCGACCACCATCCGAAGGACCAGGTCTCCGACGTTAAATGGCCGAGCCCGAACATTCTTGTTATATCCCCGAGCAACCTATTGCTGATAAGCGGCGTGCCGGAGATTGGCATTGTCACGAAGTTCCTCGGCAAAATCCAGCTCCGCACCAACCAAAGCGTTATTATCCACTGGATTGAAATTTTCAGACCGAACAGTAGGGATAAGGGTAGAGAGGGGCAAGACTGCCTCCATACCATATGCCATGGAGAATGGTGTTCGGCCAGTGGAACGCCGAGGTGTAGTGCGGTAGCTCCATAGAACTTGTGGAAGCTCGTCAACCCACTTTCCGAGCTTGCGATCCAAACGACGTTTCAGCCCCCGAGTGATAGCCTTGTTAGATGCTTCGGCCTGGCCGTTTCCCTGGGGATAAGCAACGGATGAAGTATGAATGGTAATGTGATGCTCTTGGTAGAAACTTTGGATCGCCGAAGCAACGAACTGAGAACCGTTGTCCAAAAGAATAGCGTAGGGAACGCCGAACCTGGAGATGATGTTCTTCCAAATAAAGCGTTCGACATCCCCGGCCGTAGTTTTTACTAACGGAGAAGCTTCGACCCACTTTGTGAAGAGGTCGGTGGCAGTGAGTAGATACTCAAATCCTCCGAGCGCCTTCGGCAACTTTCCCACTATATCGAAGCCCCAGACAGCGAACGGCCAAGGACTAGTGATCATCTTGAGAGGAAAGGCTGGCTGGTGAGGGATGGAAGCATGTTTCTGACACCGAACGCAGCGTTTCACATATTCCTCGGATTGTTTAACCATCTTAGACCACCAATAACCCTGTGTTAACGCCCGCTGGGCCATCGTTCGGCCGCCCGAATGACCTCCACAGCTTCCCGAGTGAAGCTCATAAAAAATGCTCTGAACTTGGTCTTCATGTACGACACGCAAATCTGGACCAGTGAATGTTCGGCGGTACAGATTTCCATTCGGATCAAGGAAATAGTTAACTGCTCGGCAGCGAATCTTATGAGCTTCTTTCTTGTTGTCGGGGAGGGTTTGATGCTTCAGATAGGCGACGATGGGATCCAACAGACTTGGTCCGAAGGTGATAGCGTTAACCGAGCAAGTGACAGGTTCGAAGCTTGGTGAATCGAACTCATCAAAAATAACTGTGCGACCACCTGAAGTTCGGTACACCGAGGCGAGACTAGCTAGAGCGTCAGCATGTGCGTTATGTTCCCGAGCAATCCACTCTATCTCAATGCGTCCAAACTGTTTTAGCAGGGAGAGAACATGACTGACGTAAGCATTCATCCGTTCAACCTTGGCCTGATAATCGTCGTTAAGGTGGCCCACAATCAGTCTAGAGTCACAGAAGACATGGACCGACTCGGCTTCCATCCGAAGGGCAAGCTTCAACCCAGCAATGAGAGCTTCGTACTCGGCTTCATTATTCGTGGCAGGGTAGCCGATGGTGACCGAGCTTTCGTGGACTGTCCCAGCCGGAGAAACGAGAACAATACCAGCCCCAGCCCCGTTGATGTTCGAGGCTTCGTCAACCGTCATCCTCCAGGCGTCTCCAGAGAACAGCTTCCATTCCTTCCTCGGTCTTTTCGTTCCCAAGGTGAACCGAGACCGAAGCGATTCGGGGGGTGGGTTGCTCCATTCAACAAATTCCTCTTCCTTGGCAGTCCGAGCCTCCTCAGCAGCAGCTGCTAGAGCGTTCTCTTCGTCCTTCAGCCCAGGCGTGAGCTCGGCAAAGAAGTCAGCTAACGCTTGGCCCTTGATTGCAGTCCTCGGCTCGAACTGAATGTCATAGTTGGCAAGGTCTTGAGAGAACTTCAAGATTCTGCTGGAGGATGTGGTCTTCCGAAGAACGGCCTTGAGAGGAAACTCAGTGAGAACCACGATCCTATGGCATTGGAAGTAAGGCATAAGGCTCGTTTTGGCTGAAACGAGCGCTAGAGCCAACTTTTCCATAGGCAGATACCTCGTCTGAGAGTCCGTCATCGTCTTGCTTGAGAAAAAAATCGGCAAGTGGTCCATTCCCTCTTTCCAAACGAGAACAGCACTCGTTGCATGATCCGAAACAGCAAGGTAGAGGTACAGATCCTCGTCGGGTTCGGGAGTAACGAGGAGTGGAGCATGGGAAAGGTAATCCTTTAAGGATTGCAAGGCCTGCTCACACTCCTCAGTCCACTCAAACCTACGCCGACTAGTCTTGATGGCTTGGAAGAAGGGCCTGCAAAGGTCACTTGAACGCCGAATAAACCGATTCAGCGCCGCAATCATCCCTATCAGTCGTTGGACCTCTTTGATTGTGGTTGGAGCTCGGAGGTTTTGTACGGCAGTAAGTTGGGTCGGGTCAGCCTCTATCCCTTGGCGGCTCACCATATAACCGAGGAACTTGCCCGAACCTACGCCGAATGCACACTTTTCGGCGTTGAGGCGAAGACGGTATTCCTTGAGGATGTCGAAGATTTTCCCGAGATCCCGGAGATGATCAATACCGAACTTGCTCTTGCACACCATGTCATCAATGTATGCTTCCAAAGTTTTGCCGAGCTTGAGTAGGAACATATTAGTGATAGTTCGTTGGAAAGTTGCTCCGGCATTCTTCAATCCGAAGGGAACGACGTTGTAGCAGTACGTTCCTCGGGGAGAGATGAACGCCGTCTTCTCTTGATCATCCTTGGCGAGGGCGATCTGATGGTAGCCTCTGTATGCATCCATGAAACTCAAACGCTCGTACCCGGTCGTTGCATCTACCATTTGATCTATCCGAGGGAGGGGGAATCGATCCATTGGGCAAGCATCGTTGAGGTTGGTGTAATCGACGCAGACCCTAAGCTTTCCATTTTTCTTCGGAACAACGACTGGATTGGCGAGCCAAGTTGGGTACAATATTTCCCGAATAGCCCCAGCTGCCAACAATTGATCCACTTCAGCCATGACCGCCTCCACATGCAAGGCTGACGAGCGACGAACCTTCTGGACCACAGGGCGTCGGTTCGGATCCACATTAAGTGAATGGGAGGTGAACGACGGGTCCACCCCGGGCATTTCCTGAGGAGTCCAAGCAAATACTTCCATGTTCGCTTTTAGGAAATTGAACATGTCTGTACGCTCGGAATCACTCAAGGAACTGCCAACGAGGAAATATCTTCCTCCATCTTCTGTGATTGGCATCCGCACAAGTTCTTCGGTTGACCGTTGCTCGGCTGGCAATCCCACTTCTTCGGGCTCGGGGAATTCAGTCCTCTCAACGCAATGCACCTCCAAGCAACTCTGCTCGTTAGTCACTGTACTGACATAACACTTCTTTGATAGGATCTGATCCCCCCGAAGGCTCTCCTGCCTTCCATTCCAACCGATAAATTTCATGACCTGATGGAGGGTAGAGGCGACCGCCTTCATTCCGTGTAGCCAGGTTCGACCGAGGATGATGTTGTAGGGGCTAGGAGAACTAACCACCACAAATTCGACATCAATTACTCGGGAGCCGGCTCGCACAGGAAGAGTGATCAATCCTTGAGGCCATATGGGTGCTCCAGTAAAACTGACGAGGGGTGTGTTTGCTGTCCGAAGCTGGTTTGGCTTGAGACCGAGGCTCTTGAACGTTGAGTAGAACATAACCTCCGCCGAGCTTCCCTGATCCACCAGCACCCATTGAACAGTAGAGGTGCCAACTGTGACCGAGACGACGAGGGCGTCGGTGTGTGGCATTTGAACCCCTTGTAGATCTTCGGATGTGAAGGTTATCGGGCCATCGAGGCTAGGATCAACCCACTTCCTTTTCGGCGAAACCCCAACATTGCAAACGGCCAAGGCAGCAACGGCTTTGTCGATTTCGGAATAGAGCTCGGCCGCTCGTCCCTCGGACACAATGCCTTGAATGACTCCAACGAGATTCCCAGTTGGAGGAGGTGGAGGAGGGGGCAATGGATTTCGCCGAAGGTCGATCCATTGATTGAGATGCCCTGCTGCCGCGAGCTCCTCCAGATGGCGTTTGAATGGTTGACACTGGGTGGTATAATGACCACGCTCCTTGTGGTACGTACACATCCCAGAGCCATTGCCTGCCGTTCTTAAAAATCCCGTCGGCCAAACGAAGAATGGCATCTGCCCAATGATACTTAGCAGTTTATAGATTGGTTCGGTAAACGCGGTTCGCTCGGCAACATATTCTTCCGGCCTCGGTTCCCTCCTCGTCTGTTGCCATTGAGGTTGCTGCTGCGGATGTTGGGATGGTTTGTTCCGGTTGTTCGTCTTGCTCGGCCCTGCGCCATTTTGACCTATTTGCCCCTGCCGAACATTAACCACTTGCTTCTTGGCCGCAGTTATCCTCGATGTTTCTGTCCCCTTCGGTGCATTACGTTCGGCCACTACCTCTTCGTGCACGCAATCTTTCTCGATAATCAACATAAGCTCCCCCATTGTCTTCGGGGGGTTCCGGGACAAATCTCTGAACATCGCCGAGGTTGGATCCAACCCGTTCATAAATGACTCGGCCGCCACGCTCTGATCACAATAGGGAATGAGGTTATACACCTCCCAATATCGCTCGGTGTACAACCGAAGGGTTTCGCCTGGTGCCCTCTTCATATTTACCAGCATTGAGAGCGTCTTCGGCTGGATATTGCTCGTCACGAATCGCTTGGTGAACTCCAACTCCAGCTCGTTGAGGCACCTAATGGACTTCGGTTTGAGCTGATTGTACCATAACATTATTGGCTCACTCAGTGTAAGGGGGAAAATCTTACACATGAGCGCGTCGGAGAAATTGTGAAGGCTCATCGTTTGTCGAAATCGGTAAACGAACGCGACTGCGTCCTCCTTGGCCTCGTAACGCTTGAGCTTCGGCAAGACAAAGCGATCCGAAGGTCGCTCTTGCTGTATGGCGTCGGTGAAGGGAGAGGCCTTGGCCTTACCGAGCTTAGAGTTATCTACCAGCTCCGGAACGCTCGGAATAATGGGCAGAGGGGCTTCGAGGCAGTTGGTTTGGTTTTCCCGAGGTTCCCTATGGTGATGTCGCGGCCGCCTACTCTGCTCTTGCTGATGATGCCTAGCACCTTCCGAACGTTCAAGTTGCTCGATTCTTGGATCCTCGAGCCGAGCGTGCCGAGGATCGAAACCTTCGTTGACCGGTTGGTATACCGTAGGCATTCCTGTAAATTGGTCATATAGAATAATGGTGTTATCTTGCCTTCGCCGTTCTCCACTTTCTGCTCGGCGGTGGCTAGACGAGCCAGCTGGGCGTCGCCCATCCGGGTAACGCTCTGTATGTGATCTCGATTGTTCGGTACGTTCGGGGCGCTCATTGGACCGAACACGCCGTGGCGGGTCATTGAGATCCAAGGGTCTCTTTCCGTCCGTGTGCTCCTGGTGCCGTCGAGAGGTATTGTACGCTTTCCCAGAAGCTTCCACTCTTCTTGTACCTGCTGTAGAGCTCGTCGCCGAAGAGCGAGTGCTCTCATTGCGGACGATACTTTCCAACCGTGGGCGAGAGGCCGTAGGTTGTATCCTGGGAACGTGTTCGAGCCGATCAAAGACGGTACGTCGCTCGGAAGGGGCACCTTCGGATGTGTGCGCCTGGTGAGATTTCCTGCTGCGCTTATGAGTTTTCTTCGGTCGACTCGGTTCGGCAGGGTGGCCATGCACAGGGGTCGTGGCCACACCTCCGTCCCGCTCTTCAAGACGTTGCTGGAGTAGTGCAATGACCGTAGCTTGACGCCGTTGCTCTGTCAGAGCAACCTCGAGCTCGGTTGGAGGGTAGGAAAGTTGCCGTGCGACTGGCAAGGTGGTTCTTGCAGTTTGGCTGGGGTCAGCGTTTATGGAACCAAACCCAGCCAAACCGAGGGTGAAGTTCTCCGGACCTGGAGGGGGAAGACGTTGCGCCATAACCCGAATGGGTGGCGGCGTATGGCGGAGAAAGGAGGAGGAGCCCTGAAATGGACCACGGCCCACTGTGTTTTGTTGGGAAAGCTTCGTTCGTCCCCAGCAGAGTCGCCAATTGTGGGGGCGTGATTTGTCCTTGAACCTCCTGAACTCCTTCTTGTTGCTTGAACTGAGATGACTGACCGGCGACGCCGTGTACCTGTAAACCGGAGGGTGGTGTTCTTCCGGGTAGAAGCTCCGACGGTCTAGTTAGAGTTGGAGGGAGGGGGAGGAAGAAGTTTGGTAGGAAAAATATGCTCAGGGGGAGAAGAAATCTAACCCTTTTCCCAGAAGGGGTACTTTGCTATTTATAGGCGGAGGTTTGGAGTGTTGAACAAGGTGGAAGTGTATCGCACGCGCGTTGCTACGCTCGGATGACGTCATATGTCAGAAACACTCGATGGATCCCGCCCTTCTAGACCTGCAGACCCATGTGGACCCACGTGGGCCAGTGTCAGATATGTCTCATCGGTTATCAGAGAGGTGAACGTGCTTATCTTTGCTTATATCAGCAGAAACTTCTAGAACGTTCCACAACCGCCTTAGCCGAAGAACACTTCCGAACATAGGATTTGCTGAGGGTGAGACTTGCTCGTTGACCCATACGCTCGAACTAGGAGATTGCCCAACCGAGTAAACTGGACCGGTGCCGAGCAAAGGTGTTGCGATTTCGCTCGGAGAACCAGCCAATGTTCGGCGAACATCCGCAAGACTAACTATTGTTCGGCTGGTGACTGGGATGACGCGTTGACTTTGACTTTTCTCACACGGACGAACTGAGACAGCTGGACCATGGGCCCGGAAGGTCATCCTAATGAACCCTTTGAACTCCTCGGATATTTCGGCCCACTACAATATGTTTAATCAATCTATTCCGTTATAGAGATATGGTCATATGTAATAACAATTACATACAATCTTGTGCATCCTTACTTTTAAAATGAAAAAAATTCAACATTATTTTTCTCAATACTCTTGATTGTCAGATGTTGAATTGTTCAAAACGATATTAGCCAAGCGAACTTACATGTATTTAAAAATTTATAAGAAAGAAAATTACTATAACGCTAGTAAAAATTCTAATCGTAGGTATGGCGGTCGTTCATGTTTCATCCTTCCTTGCACAACTTATACATAGCAATGGTTAGCAATTTTTCCAATTAAATATACTTTAACCACCAAAACTATTATTGGATGAACTAGTTAGATTTGCTATGCATTTTTTGTCTAGTGGAAATTGTGTAATACGAATGCGGTCGTGCATGAATGTGTGTACTGTAGCCAGGGGCGGAGCTAGTATGAGGGGAGGTGCCACTCTAGTTCCGAAAATGCAAAAATAAAATAAAATACACATAATATGTTTATATATAAATACTTGAAGAATTCTTCACAAAAGCCAGCTTGGTAAGAGTGGCAAAGCACTTCTTGTAAGTTGCATACTACTTGTACTGGGGCTTGAATCCCTTTGTTTGTACCGTCTTTTTTTCTTTTTTCAATCTCTCTCTCTCTTGTTGCACAAGTTCTCACAAGATTTGTAATTTTTTCCCACTAATCGAAAAGGAATGTGACGCATTTGGAAATTAAATTAAATTTTTCCATGACCAATTCGAACGCATAATTTTTTTTTAAAGACTAACTAATGTGGTTCGACTAGGTATTTACGAGTATGAAAAAAACTAATACTTTATAGAAATACTGTAAAAAAAAAAGTGGAATTTAGACAATGGTAGGTTCGGATTAAGAAAATTAATATCGTAATGTCTTACATTTGCATATCACAAGGGAGTTGAGGCAAGCAATTATTTCTTTTTCAAAGCAAAAAACCCACGACAAAACCTAACTATACGACTTCATACTTAATTTTTTTCTTCATATTTTTTCACACAACATGAAATTAGATTTCCATTGAACGGTGTCACCCCCGCGCCCGAATCCTGGCTCCGCCACTGACAGTAGGCACATGTTCAAGCTTTAATCCAACATACCCACAACTGATCTAACTGAGAACGACGCTCTTGTACCTCTCAAAAATCAAAATGCTTTAGCCTAACTCTCAGTTTGCATCACAACTCTCTCTCTCTCTCTCTCTCTCTCTCTCTCTCTCTCTCTCTAGGTTGTAGGGGCCGGGGTCCTCTCTATGATGTCTTAATCTGCTGCTTGCACAAGATGACACAAACCTTAATAAGGGTACAGACTAATCCAACACAAGGAAACAAAACCGGGAGCTGGGAAATCAGCGCAAAGGGGAAACGCATCGACCCCACAAAATACTTCGCAGCTTTTCTTAACGCAGACAGCAGCACACAGTATAGACCACAAAAATGTTTGCACATGCATGCATGCATGTATACGACAGACTTATATATGATGTGTATAATAACGTACTGGCCCATATGATGCTTTCCCTCAATCCTACGACACCTCCTTGTCGGCTAAACCCGGCCACGGGTACCGATTCAGGAGTTCATAGGTTTAAGGTGAAAGTCCACGGAAACCCCCTTCTCTATATATGTTTTTAACGGAATGAATGAAATAACAATTCTACCCCTTAAAAATTGTCCACAATTAACTACCCCTTCATCTAGTGATGGGTCCAGAAATCACATACAGATGGGTCATCTCTCGAGCATAAAGTCATAAAATTTTTGCTAATTTTATCTTGTGAAAATAAAAAATTGAATGAATGAAAATATACATAGACACAACATATATTTGTCTTGTTTATTGTAGCTATTTTTATCTTGTGAAAATACTTAAACAAAGGATAATTAAAAACATTAAAAAATGAATTTGTACTTGATCATTTATCTTATTTATTTGCAAAATAAATACAAATATATACGTTTGCTTTGTGGTAGCATTGCAGCATGAGCTGACCTCTACATCTGGGTCGTAGAGGAAACTAATAAATTGAACCCCTCTTTCATCCATCATTTGTATCACCGTTATACATACACACCATCATTCTCTCTCTCTCTCTCCGATCTCACAAAGGCATAGTCCCTCTCTCTCTCTCTCTCTCTCTCTCTCTCTCTCTCTCTCTCTCTCTCTATGGGTACAACATTTTTCCAAATCTCAATTACATTGTAGAGTCTACTATGAATTGGAAAATAAGATTTGAGCGATAGCTTCTTTCTTTGTCCCTTACCCTAAAACTGCTTCACAACCGATCCTAAAGCAACACCAGTACCATTTGGTCTCATTCCAATCAAGCTTGTTTGATTTTGAGGTGAAAACTCAATTGAAAATTTTGCTTTGATTTATTGCCAATACTATATTTGTTTGCTCATATATATTTGAAAGATTGTTTTACTTTGTGGGGGGATTGGAGAAATAAAGAACTTGGCTTGATTTGGTAGAGAGAGAGAGAGAGAGAGAGAGAGAGAGAGAGAGAGAGAGAGAGAGAGAGAGAGAGAGAGAGAGAGAGAGAGAGAGAGAGAGAGAGAGAGAGAGAGAGAGATAGATAGATAGATAGATGGGTGTTTCAAAACAATGGTAATTTAATTTAATTTAATTTGGGTAGAGAAGAGAGATGGGGGGCGGGGGGAAAGAGTGTGTGTATGTATTTATTGAACAACAAGGGTATTTTTGTCCAATTAATTCATAGCATTTTTCGTGGATACCTAATGATTTTTTGACAGAATGGTGTTGATTGATAAACGGTTATAGATGAGGAGGTCTGTTTGGTAAACCCGACTATCAAGACCGATTCAGGGTATAGTTTAAATTTGCAAAGTGAATTTAAATAAAAAGTTACTTCAATGAATCAATTAAGTACTTTTGATATTTTATTGAGCTGAATTTTAATAAGTTGTTTTACGAACCATCCCGTACAAAAGTCAATGGCTCAGATCATCTTATGTGAATCACCAACAAGAATGTATCGCGGTATCCCTTAACCTGTATGATCAATCCATTTAAGGTGCTCTACATCAGGTTGAATTTTATTTTATTTTATTGGTAGTAAAATTTATTAGTACTAAGAAAAACTTGACAAATGGTAGTACATTAAGTTGGAGGAGAGGAGAGGGGAATTGAACCAACGATTAAATAAATAAAAAAACCAAATGGGACAAAACCCAAACATCCCGCAAATAAAATCTCTATGGAAATATCCTCCCTATTTTAACTTGGAGATATCGTGAAGCGAGTTGTCGAAACTAACTAAATTAAAAAATGGTCTATTACTTGGAAAATGAATTTGTGCATCCAATATCAAAAAAAGCATATAATAGGCGGTAAATAAGTACTCCACTGTTTAGGGTATACCCGGGACAGTGGGACACTGAAATGGAGTATTAATCCTTCCAACACTTGCACAGAGAAATGGCAAAAGGCAAAAGTTGTTTATCAAGATCCTTTCTTTTTCCAAGGTAGGTCAGAGGATATGCAAAATGCCAGGGTTGAAAATGATACATGCACTGTGTAGGAAAGGTCAATAGGCGCGACCGCTGACCGTTTGATTAGCCAATGAGCATGTGACACGTGTACTCGTCCTCGCGGGGTTGACGATTTGACCAACGAACCCTAGCTCGCCACGTGGCGCCTCAGTCGCGCGACACGTGGCCCCTTGCGCGAGGGAGCCTCGCGCTACCCATCGCTCCGCAGTGACTATGTAAGGGTCGCGAGCTTATTTTCCTCCGATTAAGGAGAGAATTACATTCATTCAGGTGAACAACTTGGCACGGTCCCAATTTAATGGAGACGATAACGCGGTTTAACCAAGACACCAGTGATTTGCCCAGGCTCTTATGCCTGCTCCGGCCTTTAGGCAGGACCCGAGGGGCCCCTTGAGGCTTGGCAGCGGTATAGGCGCGATCGATTAAGGTCACGACCTTGCCCTTACGGGAATGAAGGGAGATCTAGTGGTTTGGTGGCTGTAAAAGAAGAAGAGGATCTCCGCGAATAAGAGGATACGCCGACCGTCATACTCGCGGGTCATCGCGAGGGTCGCGACACCTCGGCGGTCAGGGGGTACAGGGGGGACACGTGTCATTTTATTAGCGCGCCACTTGGCGCCCGAGCATTAGCTCATGTGGTCTATAAATATGAACGTTTCTTCACCAGATCCCACAGATACAGAGCCTTGTGAACATTTCCTAGAGAGAGAAAGTTGGTGAGCACTGATTTTAAATGAGGTCTTATCCTCTTTCAGGGGCTCTATTGTCTTTCCTCCTAGGGATCTTTGGGTTTGGGTCTCCACTGCCTACCCTTCCTGTTCACCCCTGCTCTTCTTCTTCACCCTTCTAGATCTCTCCTTCCATCCCTTTCCATAAGCTATTCTAACCTCTCCGGCACATCTATTCTTAAGGAGTATTTGTCCACTCAGATTTCGGACCTATCCTACATTGGCGACTCTGCTGGGGAGGTTGTTTAGTTTATGGTTAGCTTAAGAAGTGGTCTAGAAACTCCGGCTGTTCTTCCTCCTCCGACTCATACTCCGGCCATGGCGGAAAATCTGCTCAATACCGGGCCGATCTTGGCCGAGGGCGATGGATCTTCCACCCATGGAGGAGACGCCACCATAGAGGTCCTTCAAGCTATTCGAGATGGCCAGAATCAGATGATTGCTGCCATGGCTGCTCTCACGGAGGCTATTACTGCAGCTCTGCCAGTAGCGCCGGTGGTACCACCAGTAATACCACCTCCTCCTCCCGCTGCAGCAGCAGCAGCTGCAAACCCTCTTCAAACTTCTCCTCAAAACCCTCTTCAAAACCCGGTTCAAAATCCCCAAAACCCCCAAACCGGTGGACCGGCCCCTCTTACGGGTACCGGTTCAGTCCACCAACAACCTCTTCCGGCCGGGAACAACGGCCAATCTCAGAATCAGTTCCTCACTGTAGCTGATGTTCAAGCCCTCTTACTCAAAGAGAAAACCAAAGCCACACTTCCCTCCCTACCCAATCCCATTTCTAAATTCTACACACTGTTTACAAGGCATGCTATATACAATATGTTTACAAGGCATTTAGAAATGAGCATGTGAATCATCCATGGCAGCAATCATCCTACACACTGTTTACAAGGCATGCTATATACAATATGTGCATATTTGTATGTGTATGTGAATATATTATTGAGAAACTGTGAAGTGTCGACAAATAGAAAAAGTGAAAACGCGTGAGAATGCATTTCTAAATTCTAAGAACATGGAATATATGATGCGGCAAACTTGAATCATATCCTAAAAGCCAAAAATACCTGTTAAAGATGTCACAGGCAAACTACAATCTGGTTGACAATTTTGCTGAAGACTTTATGCATTCAAGTAAAAAAATACACCTCAGATTATTTATTGATTTATTTTCCACATAATATAAAGCTGTGACTACAGTGGTTAGGAGACTTCACCAAAATCTCTATTCACCAAAAGAGCCTCTTCTGGTCCACTAATTTACAAAGTTTGAAACATTATCTGAATTCTGAATACCCTAACCGATTTTGTACCCAAAGGAAGAGAGGGAAAAAAAAAGGCTGTTGATGCCTTTACAAGCACTAGAGAACAACTAATGCAATAAACTGGAAAGGGGAGGAAGGGGGGCATGTGGAGATTCCATTGCAACTACAAGGGTATTTGTGGCAGCTTAAAAAGTTGATCACCAGAGGGTAGATTGCTAGATTCCTCAATTATTCCAAGCATGTGGTGTACTGCACCTGCTATGTCATTTGCTGATTTGAGTTGGCATCCTTCTTCCACCTTCAACAAGAAATTTCATGATTTTAGCCCAAAACCATTGAAAAGTGTTCTGTTTGCAAATTTAGAGTGAATTCAGTTATATCCAGACATAGAAACACTACAAATGTTGGAAACAAACATCATTCCCTTCTATCTACCAGGAAAAAGAAAAAAAAAAAGCATCCTTTTCATGTCATTATTCTTATTCCTCTTCATATATAGTTAATGAAGAGCTCATATAATACATGTCTCAAATGCTACAACGATCTAAACTGTGTTGAAACAATTACTCCCTCCGTCCCATGTTATTTTAGTATCTTTTTTCAAAAGTTGTGTTATTATTAGGATAAAAAATTGTAAACATTTTGGTGCATAATTTTCCGAATTATTATACACGAAACAAACCAATAGCAGAATATATACTCAATAGTATTCTGAGAACAACCACTTTATATATTGCCAAAAGTTAGGTATGTCATCAATCTTCCCCCGCCCAATAACTCATACCCCAATGATTGGGGACTAGATGGATTGTGCTATTGTTGTTGTATTATTCACGAATCAAAAGAATTAGTAATGATCTTTAAAATAGTGTGAAAAAATTGTCAAATAAAAAACAAAAATGGTTTATTTTCTTATTCAACTAGCAACACAACTTTCTAAAATGAACAAACACTGTGGGACGAAGGGAGTACTATGGTAGGTATTTGTTATCGCTGTATTAATTAAAGAGTTGCTTATAAATTTCTTAAACTTGAGAATTATAAGGAAGCATATTTGGCGCAACTTCCACTTAGGCTTACCTCTCAAAATAATTTAAATAAGCAGCAAAAAACTAATAGTCGATAAGCAAGGAAAGGGATGCTTTTATCTCACAGATTATCAGCTTTAAGTAAGCTGCAACATAACAGACCAATTATTTCGTATTGTTTGCATGAAGTTCGTAAGGAAAAATTGAGGAACTATGTACCCACAAAAATAGACACGCATTCATAAATAATTACATACCTTAGCACTGATGGTGAAGAGGACCAACGGGTCCAAGGTGGTCACATTCAGGTGAAGGATAGTGAGGTAAAGTGTCTGAAAACCGGCAACAATTTTCGATACTTGTCGAAGGCTTTTTCTTGAAAGGATTCTTAGGTTTGCATGGGTCTCAATCAAAGTGACCTCAATGTCTGCCACTTCGGTCTTGCTCTTTGATGAGTTCTTGTTAGGGATCTGTGACAATGTGTACTGAGGGAACACGATGAATCGCGAAAATGGGGGTGGGAAGAATTCAGCGGTGGCGGCAGTGGCAGTGTCATGTGGTGGCGTTCCTCCTTTCAGCAATAAGAGTTTCTGAGCTTCAAGGGACTGCAAGAGGTGCTCAAGCTCCTTCACATATTCAATGGCACCACCCACTATGGAAGCTTGGTCACCCTGCGCAACAAAGTTATTGGATTAAGTATGAGAACTTCAATTTAGTTCAACAGAGAAGGAAAGAGGGGAAAACAGTATTGGGTTACGGCCCACTGCACTTATCTAAGTACAGTTTGTATCTGTTGCCAATCGAAGCCAGAAATCAAAATGTTGGTTTCTTAGTCAAGATGATGAAGAAAGCCAATTCAATTTGGGAATCTATCAACTAATTAAAAGATCATTCATTTTTTTTTCCACAAACGAAGATGTGTGATGCACTGACTCGAAAAATGAAATTAAACTTGAACTAAGGCTAAAGAGAAAACCATAAAAAGCAATCCTACATCAACTAGATGCCTACTTCTATTCAGGAATGAGGTCAGTTCCATAGCCTGTATGTTTCCCCATGATTCTATGACCACTTGATTGCCTTTTGTAACGAATTATAATACACTTCAGCATTAATTGTCCAGTAAAATTTGGTAATCTAAATAAATGAAAGCATGAAAAATGAAAATGTACACTTATAACCATGTATACTTCCAAACATAATAGTACACGCAAACAACCAACCCTTCGGACGTAAGATTCCGGCATGAGGGAGCGTAAGACGGCAAGATGCTCATTCATCAGTTTCCGGCGGTTCCGCTCCACGGCAATGTGTGTCATCCTTTGTGTCTCAGCTTCCTCCTTGTTCTTGCAAACGCTTTGTCTTCTTCTCCTCTTCTTCCGGCCTTGCATCGCTGGATTCCTCCGCTTTTCAACAGCTTCTGGCCCCACCGGAGGGCACCGCTGCATCATAGAAGAACTGATAACCGAAGCACCGCCAAATTGTGGAGGTTTCAGACTAGTTTCCGGTAACATAGTAGTGTCTGAAGAGTCCTTGCAGTCAAATTTGGATGCAAATACAGTGTCGTACATTAGGAAGTTCAAGATTTCATTGCTTGATAGTGTTTCTAAAGACATTTCTTCTTTGTGCTATCTAATGTTGATGATAACCCCAGCATATATGATGCTTACAGTGACAACCCAATGCTTTTGACTTGCCCTAATTTATAGCAAATCCCATTTATCTGAGCGAGAGGGCATAATAGGTATTTTCCTTCCCTATCAAAAAGTGCCCAAAAAAAAAAAGAAAAAAAAGGGACTCCTCTCTCTCTCTCATTGTTTTTGTAATTTTTCATAGATGCAGTTAAGCACACTGCAACAATTTCTCCGACGAAGAGAAGTGGGGACCCAAATCAATATAGAAATATGCATAGAAACACCACCACAAGTTGACCGAAAAGGCTACACTTAGCGTTAAAATTCTTTTGAGTTGGGGTTCGCAAAAAATGTCTGCCTCACCGCTCACATATCCTTGCTTCTTCACCCATACATGTCTGCAGAATCTTACTATATATACTACGTATATTGATGTACACGTACACTTCAAGAACAAAGATTGCCACATGCTTCCCAAACAGTGTGTAGGTGCGGTCAAAATTATTAACCTTTGACCACAAAAGACCGTTTGACCTGCCAATCAACGATGGGCACGTGGCAATAGGGGCCGCACGTGTTTACCTATTTTTTCCTTCTCCGGAGTGAATCGACAGAGAACGAAAATAAAAGCAACAAGCCAACAACAAAAAGAAAAGGCGAATGCGGCTTGTCTCCACAAACGGATTTGAGGTTCCTTGCCGTGTTTCAGGACTTCACCGGAAGAGAAATGACGAATGAATCAAATGCTATTTTTGTTGATGATAAATCGACTCGTAAAAGAAGACCGTCACCCGCCAATCTTCAAGAACGGAATCGACTCATCGATTGGGCAGAGTGGATTGATGGTTTAGTGAAGTGGGTGGAGCGGATGAAAAATAACAAATGGACTTTGTTATTTTTTCAAGGTAGAATTACAATCAAGAAGGACGGATCCTCATTGAAAGTAAGAGAGTTAAGTTAATCCTACTCATAGGAAGACAAAAATTAGAACAAAGTTAAGACTTTGATTTGTTGAAGGAGTTTACAATGAAGCCAAAAGAGACTATTTATAGAAAAAATGTGCAGGAAATAACTTCCTAACTTCTCACTACACTTCATCATCTTCCAAGTGTCCAAATAACTTCCCACAAACTCCAAAGTGTGTAGGAGCATGCCACTTGTCCAAATAACTTCTCTTCAACTTCAAAGTGTGTAGGACGATGACAAGTGTCCTACATGCAAATACATGCAAATAAAAGCAATAAAAACTAGTTATATTATTAATACGAAATAATAAAATAGGAAGCATTCTCATAATCGCCACCTTTCGGTCGATAATCGACAGGCGGTGAATATATGGTACAAACAGCGCGGAAGGAAAGTCTTGGTCAAACCTCAACCTAAAGAAGAATGGTTGACTATCCAATTGAGAAGAAACACGTGTACAGAATTTGAAGAGAATGCCTGCGGAAGGCTTATGCGGGAGACGCGATATCCACGGAAGTCCGCCCAACCCGCGGAAGAGAAAATACATTCCAAGACAACCTAGTAGTGGAAGACCGTGGGTAAGGCCCCGCGAGCCTTTGAGATTTTTCCATTACAAGAAAAGGATTTGATTGAGTCTCTAGAGTTCCATCTGGGCCATAAGACAGGGTCCGGAAGAAACTCCGCGATGAGAAATCGATCGCTGCAGGTTGCGACCTTACTCCTGTGGGAATAGGGGAGATTTTTGTGGCTTGGTGGATTGGAATAGAGGTTGCGTCGCAGGGATTCGAGCTCTCCTGCGGAAAAGAGTTCGCGAGAGAACGAGTTTTCCCCATGTTCCAGAGGTACATGAGGGACACGTGTCAGGGTTTCATAGGAGCGCTGTCCTAGGCCTGACCTAGGCCCAGGTGCCCTATAAATACCCCTGACATTCCTCCTGATTTGACAGAGCTGACTTTTTTTGGAGAGAGATTGTGTGAGCACTGAATTTGAGGAAGGAGAACATTCTTCCCCAGAGAAAATGTGACCTCACCCATTCAATCCGGTAAAAGTCGGACGCTACCCCCGCAGAAAGAGACGAGGGATACGCTGCCTTTGTCTCTTCTGTACGTCTTGCTCCTTCTCTCACCCCACAAGATTACTCCTCTTTTCCCTTTCACTAACCATCGACCAATCGCACCTCTCCAGCTCACACGTATTCACACGTAAGCGAACCTTCGCGGAATCCCAACCTACATTAGGCGACTCTGCTGGGGAGGTGTCATTTGGTTTATGGTTAGCACCCGCTCAAAAGAATACATTGAACCACCGCGTAGAAGAGCAATGACAACGCAAGACATAACAATACCAACCCTCGAGGAAGTAGGCGAGACCAACAGCGCGGGTGCAGCTGCACAAACACTGCGAGCTCTTTAGGACGGTCAGTGCCAATTCCTCGAGACGCAGAAGCAACTGCTCACGGCCTTCACAGGTCTTACAGAGCTCATTTCGGTGGCTCTTCCGAAGGCCGTGGCCAGCCAGGACAAGGAACCCCAGCAGATCCATGCTGGGGTAGCAATTGTCTGACAACACAACCCTAGATCCCTCTGTCCTCCCCGCACCCCCTGCGTGGGGTGCTTGTGGGGGGCATCGCTGGAAACTCTGTTGGATCACGCGAAAAAGAGACCATTGTTGACAGTACCAGTACACCTTCTACATGACCCTACATTACGATGGCAGAGGTGCAAGCCTTGTTGGCTCAACAAAAGGCCAGCGAAGCATGCAGGAAAGAGCCAACCGTCGCTGAAACTAGCACCCCGTCCGCGGGGCAGTTTATCACTCTGGCAAAAGTTCAGGCCCTCTTCACCAAGGAAAAAGCAAAGACAATCTTACCCTCCTTTCCAAGCCCCGACATCTGCCCTCCGTACCCTATGGCAATCCTATCGTTACCCTATCCAGAGGGGTATACCCAGCCAAAGTTCGTGAAGTTTGACAGCATGGAAGGCAGTGCCAAGGAACACGTGGTCCGCTTCATAGAGTCTCTTGGGGCCCATGCAGCAAACTCCAACTTATGCCTCTGCAAGTTCTCGAAGTCGCTTACTTCCAGCGCCTATACATGGTTCGTCAACTTAGAGCCTTACTTGATCACCACTTGGGAAGAAATGGTGAACATCTTCTATGCCAAATTCTTCCAAGTCCGCGAGAAGGTTACAGTGATTAGTCTGACAAAGGAAATTCAGACGAGTGGCGAAGATGTGGTGGATTACATAAAAAGATTTCAAGATCGAGCAGCTGATTGTACTGAGTCTGTCAAAGAGGGCCAGCTAGTTTAAATCTGTATTGGAGGAATGATAGATGAGTTCAAGGTGTTACTCATCAATTTGAAATTAGGGACTTTTTTTGTCCTACTGGAATCCGCGTACAACCTTCGCCATGTGGTCAAGCCAGCTTGAAAGAATAGTTGGAAGAACAAAACCGCGGGCGCTATCATCGATGTCATGGACACGCCTTGAAACCAGCAAGCCGCTGGAGGAAGGAAGCAGAGAAAGCGTGACCTTGCACCAGTGCCAGATTATCCTTGCAGTATGGATGAAGTGCAGGCTTTGCTGAATGCGTGGGTGGCAGACGGAGAATTGGAGCTCCCCCCTGTCGAGTACGAACCGACACGGGAGGATCGTGAGCACCCTAGGTATTGCATGTACCACTGCCATACGAAACATCCAACCAGTGACTGCTGGTCACTCAAGAGATTGTTTCGAAGAAAGCAGAATGCTAATGAGCTACGAATAGAGCGACGCAGTATCTGCGTGGACCCATACCCAGCTCACAAAAACCGTGAAGGAGAAGTCAACATGGCGGAGTACTATCCGTTCATGTATGACGACGAGGAAGAGTCAGACAGCTACTACTACCTGGAAAAAGAGGATGAGGAAGCACAGGCCTATATGGTATCTTGTTACGAAATTACTGAGGATTTCAGGGACCACGTGGCTCCCGCGGTGACACCCGATCCTAATGCCTCGGCCAAAGCTTTGCAAAACAGTACCAAGTTCCAGGCATTTTTTGATGGTTTTGGCTTTACCCCAGCCGCGAGGTTGGAGATCACCAAGGCAATCATAGACATCGCGGAAGTTCACCATGAGTCGTGCATGTCCGCAGAGGGGTCCGTTCCGCGGACAATCAGAGACGAGTCCAATTCCGTCACTTTCTTCGACGCAGACCGAAGAGTACCCTACCCCCACAATCGTTCGCTATATGTCACCTCCTGCGTGAACGGAATGGAGTTGAAGCGCACTTTTCTCGATGGCGGGGCCTCCATAAATCTAATGCCTTTGTCAACATTCAAGAATCTCAAAATCAAGGAGAATCAGATAGTGGAGTCACCAATTACTATCACGAGATTCAAAAGGGATAGGAGGCAATCCTTGGGGTACGTTGTAGTGGATTTAGAAGTGGGGGCAATCTGCTCAGCCACAAAATTCCACCTCATCAATGCAGATCCAAATTATTAGATCATTCTTGGTCGAAGTTGGATGCACAAGTATGCAGTAGTGCCATCAAGTTACCATCAGTGCCTGAAAGGAGTCTGGACAGGCAAGAAAGTTACTGTCCGCGCATCGGACAACCCGTTCGACACTAACGAAGCCCACCTCCCAGATGCGGTATACTTCTCTGAGATGGGCGAGGCGGCCCAAGCAATCACCGCCAAGCCGCACGGAATGAAGATACCAAAGTGGGAGGATATCAGAGAAGAGAAGCAGGAAGCACACGAAAGAGACCCTTCCGAGCCAAAGGTCGTAGCCCCCAGAAAGATCACTAAAACGAAGGAAGGGGGCAAGATAGTATACTATTTATGACGGTCCACCGCCACCGGGGCAGCGGGTGGACATGAAACCGCTGGCCCCGGCGGAAAATGTGCCGTGTTGGAAGAAGAAGAGCTCGTTCAGAAGCCTGAGCCCACGCCGGAGTGTATGCAGTACGAGCCCAAGCCACAGCAGGAACAACTAGAGGAAATCGATTTAAGTGGCGGAGTGGGCCCTCGCAAGCCAGTTGTGGGCTACCTGCCCGAAAAAATTATTATATATTTTTCCCGCGTTTGAAGAAAAATACGGTTTGAAGAGTCGCCACCCGGATTTATGGTTAATCACCCGAGAAACCGTTTTGTTTTGAAAATGGTTGATTTGAAATTGAAAACCAGAGATCAGTTTCAAGGGTCCGGAAGCCATGTTACGAGGGGGGAAGGGTTTTACGGCACCCCCCCTCGCCCGATTCGAAATCGGTCTTTACTAAACGTTTGTGGGATTTTCAAAAGGGATTTTGTTTCATTAAACCAACTAACAAGTATCCACAGTTATACCAAATAAGAAGTGCTTGCATGTGCATGTGTACAGTTGAGGGGAAAACTACCATGCAAAATATGAGATAATTGAAAATGCAGCCCTGTCACTGTATTCACTCTCGAGCGCTCGGGAGTGGTCCCGAGCGCTTGGGAGTGCTGACACTCACAACCTGCAAGTTTGGTTAGACATATTCACATACTAGTACTGCCAGAAAAATCACAAAGAAATCAAAATACAGATGTGCTCAGCCAGAGGTTTAAACAGCTAAGAACAGGTCCTAACCATCCAAACAAGGCTTCCTTGCAACTGAAAGCAAACCTAACTGGGCTCTGGAAGGACCAGTGCACACCCAGTATCTACTAAAAACAGAACATGAAATACATAATGAACAAAACAAAGTTTTGGTGGCAGCAGCACTCCTGAGCGCTCAGGAATGGTCCCGAGCGCTCGGGAGTGAACACAGTGCCCAGACAAAGTTTTGTTTTCTTTGTGTTCCTCTTGCTCTTGGTGCTAAACTAAGATCAAATGAGCTTACAACTAGTATAAGGAACTAGTATGAACCCTTGATCTCCCTCAGAAGTAGAAAAACGGTAGATTTAGGTACAAAAACGAAATTTCATACCTTTTGTGCTTGAACAAGACTTCTTGGATGAGTATGGTAGCTTGAATAAGGGTTGAAAAATAGTAGGAAAATGAAGTCTAAGACTTCAAATGCTTTTGTGATTTTTGGATTTTTCTTGAAAATTGCTTGAAAATGAAAGTTGGAAAATGTTTTGAGTTGAAAATATTTGAGGGTGTTTGAAACAGGGTTTTCTGCAAATGGGGGAGAGAGAAGGAGCAATTTTCGTGGTCCTCTTGAATGGAAGAACAAAGGGGTATTTATAGAGAAAGATAACCTAAGGTTTGGAAATGAAATGAAAGATAAAAAAAATAGTTTTTGGAGGGAAAAAGAAGGCATGATGATATTCTGCTGGCTCAGGCAGGCTTGACTGGTAGGTTTGAACGTTGAATGGGTTTGAAAAGCCTAAAAAGCCGTGGTCAAAGGTCAAGCTCAACATGCATTGGTCAGTCAGCACTCCCAAGCGCTTGGGAGTGTCACTCCTGAGTGCTCTAGAGTGGTCCCGAGCGCTTGGGAGTGGCAGCCCAACTTCAGAAGGGCGCCACGGACACTCCCGAAGTCGGTTTTGGGTGTTTTTCAAAGCGTTGGAAAGCTCGTTAAGTCCTCTTTCTAACCCAATTGGTTTCATTCAAATATATTTTATATGCTAAAATGTGTGCCAATTTTACCCTCAGGGTGTCGAGAAAAAAGGAATGTTTTGATTTTGAAAAAGTCCAAGAAGTATCGTCCAAGTTTGCCAAGGTTCGTTTTGACCCTATTTCATCATCGGGGAGCCCTGAGGGCACAAATTAAGGAAATTTGACAAGTCCAAATTGGGGTGTCTACACCAGTGTTCATAAGGCGTTAGAAGGAGAATTCAGGGAGAAGTTGATCACGTTGTGGCGTGACAATTCAGATGTATTTGCATGGCATTATGAGGAAATGCTAGGTCTAGACCCCGCGCTGGTGGCGCATCATCTGGATGTCTTTCCTAACTCAAAACCAGCAAAGCAGGCCCAGCGAAGTACCATCCCGACTTGGAGGGGCAGATAAAAGAAAAGGTTGAAAAATTGAGGAAGGCAGGCTTCATCCGTCTGATACAGTACCCCGAGTGGTTAGCAATCATTGTTCCGGTAAAGAAGAAGAATAGCCAAATTAGAATCTGCGTCGACTTCCGCGATCTTAATAAAGCATGTCCAAAAGACGAATTCCCGCTACTACACATTGATACATTGGTGGATGCCACATCAGGGCACTAGATGTTTTCTTTCATGGACGGGTTTAGTGGATACAATTAGATAAAGATGGCGCTGGAGGATGCAGAGAAGACAGCATTCCGGACCTCGTTGGGTAATTTTTACTACATAGTGATGTCTTTTGGGCTGAAGAACGCGGGAGCAACTTATCAACGGGTCATGACAGCAATCTTCCACGACCTGATGCATAAGATCATTGAAGATTACGTTGATGATTTGGTGGTGAAGTCAAAGGAACCGAGGGATCACCTCGCGGATCTAGCCACCGTTTTCACTAGGTGCAGAAAGTTTAATCTCAAAATGAACCCTCTCAAATGTGCATTCGGTGTGACAGTGGGAAAGTTCCTAGGGTTCCTTGTACACTGGCACGGGATTGACGCGGATGGTGCCAAGATTAAGTCCATCACAAAAATGCCCCCGCCCCACTCCCAGAAGACGCTAAAACTCTTTTTGGGGAAGGTTTCTTACCTTCGACGCTTTATCCCCGCATTGGCAGAAATCGCGGCACCCTTCGCGGACTTGCTAAAGGGCAATGCGAGATTTGAATGGAAGCGAGAGCATCAGCAAGCTTTTGAGCAGATCAAGGTGGCTTTGACCTCTCCCCAAACCATGGTGGCTCCGGTTGCTGGAACACCGCTGATCCTTTATTTGACCTCCACCCAGAGATCCATTGGGGCCTTGCTGGTGCAAGAAATAGATGGGATGGAGCGCCCCGTCTATTACATCAGTAGGAAGGTCCAGGGAGCAGAAGAGAGGTACACGGCCATCGAGCGGCACTGCCTAACCCTCGTTTTCACTACACAGAAGCTTAGACACTACTTTCTGTCATTCCCCATACAGATAGTCACCAAAATGTGATCCGATAAGGTATCTTTTATCCTGCCCAGCCCTCACAGGCCGGGTCACGCGATGGTTACTAGCATTGGTAGAGTTCGAGATTTCTTGTGTCACCCCGAAAGCTATCAAGTGTCAAGCGCTCGTGGACCTTCTAGCCCAATTTCCAAGTGGACAGTGCGAACCACTTGAAGAATCATTGCCTGGGGATGGTTTCGAAGCTCTCGCGGCCAGCGCGGATGATACGCACTGGACGATCAGCTTCGATGGTTCCATGGGAAGTGGATCAAGTGGCGCAGGAATAGTGTTACAGAGTGATGAAGGAGAAAAGTGTCATCTAGCCTACAAGTTAAGCTTCCCTTGTTCCAATAATGAGGCAGAATATGAAGCGTTGATCCTGGGCCTGTTAGCGGTAAAGGAAAGAGGGATCAAGCACTTGAGGATAGCAGGAGATATAAAGCTAGTAGTTTTGCAAACAGAAGGGGTATACGCGCTAAAGGAACCAACACTGGCACCGTATCGAACGACGGTCCAGAAGCTGATGAAATTCTTCAAAAACGTCAGCATCATTCATAAATCGAGGTCGAAAAATTGGTTTTCAGACGCCCTCGCAATGCTGGGGGCAAGAACAGAGTTCGAAGAGGAAAAGGCATGCATCAAAATCGTAAAAATGTTTGAACCATATGTGATAGAAGACTTCTCTGAGCCGCCCAAAGACTGGCGCGGAGCCATCAAAATACAGGTAACCATGGGCACAGGACTCATGTCCACTGCAGAACTCTCCTGTTTTCTTATTTTGCGCGGAAAGCTGTATCACCGCGCTTCTCAAGGATGGCTGGCGGCCACGAAAATTTGTACCAAATGGGTTGAATCGGCTCCGTTGAAAAGGGCTACTGGAGATGCGGTGTCAAAATTTATCAAGGAAAATATCATCTGCAGATTTGGCATACCTAAGATGATTTTTTCAGACAATGGGACTCCGTTCATCAATCGACATGTGGGAAGCCTCCTGGATGAATACACGGTTGACCACCATACTTCCAGTACCTACTACCCGCAGGGCAATAGGCAAGCGGAAGCAACAAACAAGACCCTCATACGGATCCTGAGCAAGCTGTTGGACGAGCGCGGCAGTACTTGGGCGGATTATTTGCCAGTGGCACTCTGAGCCTTGGGCGGATCATTTGCCAGTGGCACTCTGAGCCTTGGGCGGATCATTTGCCAGTGGCACTCTGAGCCTATCGAACCTCAAAGAGAAAGTCCACCCGCGCTAGCCCTTTCAGTTTGGTCTACGGAGTGGATACCGTTTTGCCCGCGGAGTTAAGCGTGCCTTCTGCAAGAATGATCCTCGCAATGGAAGGCTCCGCGGAAGGAAGAAAGGCAGATTTGGAGGCCTTGGAAGAGAGAAGAGTCACTGCGGCTCTTGTTCAGGAGAAGTACTGGGAGTCCATGGCACGATATTATAACAAGGGTGTGGTTCCCGGGGTTTTCAAAGTTGGAGATTTGGTATGGAAAGCAACCATGGAAGTTATGAGAGACCTGAAGACCCCGAAGTTCACGCCCAGATGGGAGGGGCCCTATGAAGTGACTAGTGCCTCCGAGAGTGGGTACTACCATTTAGCCCGCGTGGAAGATGGGTTTAGGTCGGGGGCAGTCAATTCTAAATACATCAAGTGATTTTACCCGTAGGGACAGTCGCGACAATTTGTTCTTTTGGGGATCCTTTTGTTTGTTTGTTTTTGTTAACGTTTCCTTTCAATTCAATGAAAGGTGTTTTGTCCCACCATGGAATGTGTTGGAACACTGTAAGCATGAACCAGCGGGCTTATCTCCCAGAAATGTAAATGAAATTAGAGCATTTTTTGTCTTTTATTCTTGCCTATTTAACTACGCATTATTTCAAGAAATGGGCCGCGCGGAGAAAACATCTCGGCCATCCCCCCTCATTTATCTTATATGTAATAATTGTTCAGTCTTACTAGGAATACGAACTCTCGCGGAAGAATAGCCCAGTGAATATCTGCGAGTTTAGACTTAGCGGTTATCAATCAAAGATAATGTTAAGTCAGAGGCGGTCAAAACATGACCTGCGAGTTTAGACTTAGCGGTTATCAATCAGAGATAATGTTAAGTCAGAGGCGGTCAGAACATGACCCGCGAGTTTAGACTTAGCGATTACCAATTAGAGATAATGTTAAGTCAGAGGCGGTCAGAACATGACCCTCGAGTTCAAAGATAGCAATTAACAAATTAGAGATAATGTTAAGATAAAGGTGGTCAGATTGTGACCCATGGGTCAAAAGTTTGCAGAGTTAACGATCATCAGTTGAAACAGATAAAGAGAAATTAGTACTAGCAATTGAAACATAAATATCTGCCAAAGGCCCCCCTTTTATTCATGAAAAATGGAATAATGATACATTGTGGTACAAAGAAAGAAAACGAGGAAAACCTAAGACGCCAACTCCCCAAAGACAAGCTCGTTGGGGTCAGGGTCCGCAAGGTTCAGCACTGCGGCAGCGAGCTCCGCGTCTTGTCATCTGGCTTGAGCAAGCCTAGCCTCCAGATCCGTCAAGTGTTGCCTGGTAGACTCCACTTGGGCGGAAAGGCTTTGGATTTCAGACCATAGAGCTGCTCGCTCTCCTGCGGCTCTAAGCGCGGAGCCCCTCGCACTCAACCAGCCCAAGTCAAAGCCCAGATCCGCCAAGTCCTGCGTGAGCTCCTGCATAGCTGTCTCCGTGGCGAGGGTAAATTCACCGAAGCGAAGCTGTGCCCAAGGCGTTAGCAGGTCATGGAGGTCTCTCAGAAGCATTGACTCGAGCCGAGGCATCCGCGGATTAAAATGGGCAAAAGTCTCCGGGTGGGCCCGGGCGATGGCATTGAGGAGTAGGTGATAGACTTCTTCAACTGGGTAGGCCGCGGGGAAGAAGCGGATGGGCACTTCCACTTCATTATTCATTTGCCCCTTCCCGCGATCTGCGGCAAGGCTTTGCTAGGGAGGAGGTTGCTCCCTAGACTCCACTTCCCTGTTTTGCTCTCCCATGTCAAAATCGATGGTGTAATCTCCAGGAGCGGCGCTACCCTGGCCTCCCAAAATATCATCAGTCTATGTGAAAATCATGTCTTTAAATAAGAGATTCAGATCTGAAGAAGAAATAAAGGTGGGACCTACCAAAGGTTCTTCGTTTACCTCCAGCTATCGATCCTTAGGAAGAATTGAAGGCTGGGCCGGTGGAACAGGCATGCGTCTCGCAGTGGGCGAGGAGAGAGAGTCTGAGAAGTGGAGCACACAGGAGAGTGGGGACTGGTTGTGTCTGTGGCCACGTCCCCTCCCCGTGTGGACCGAGGGCCTCGTAAAATGGAGGCGTTGGAGCAGCCTGGGGAACCAACGGCCACCCGACCCAGGAAACTTTCAGTGGAGCGGATCCTGGCACCAGCAGAAGAGTGTTGTTGGGACCCTGAGGGAGTGGAGGTTGACCCGGTCCCATGCTGACCCATGGAGGGTCCTCCCGCGGCAGGGTGATGGAGCTCTTGAATATCATCCTCTTCCTCCCCCCTCAGTTGTTGCACGGCTGCCGCCGTGACCGGCTCCCCAACAATATTGTCTTGGCCAACAGACCCGCGGGAATCTGCTGGTGGAGGAGGCTCGCAAATCTTAGAGGTCGCTGCATGAGAAGGAGAGAGATCTCTGTCAGTGGAATAATTGATGAAATTTTCAGATTCTTCGGAGGAAGAGGATGACTCGGAAGAAACCATGTTGGGGTCCCCTCCAAGGTCCACAAGTGAAGGCTCATCGGGCGTGAACATACCTCTTATCACTGCGGAGGACTCCAGCTCCGGCTGTAGGTAGGGGATTGGTTCCACGCGGGATTGAACAAGCTCCGCCCCCCTTGTCTCCTTTGGGGAATCGAAGATGTCCACGACGGCGACATCATCGGCCGCGGGAACGGAGGATTGGGCCCGCTTGGCTCCTAAAAGAGTGCCGATGGGCATGTTGTCGCCATTATCGTCATCATCATCATCACCATTAGCATCCCCGTTCCCCTCCTCCTCAGACTCATCCTGCACCACGGCTGTTTAAAAGGTTCAATAAATCAAGTGTCAAAAATCAGAAAAGAACAGTGGAAGCGACAATGCAATAGAAGAGACGTACTCTCAAGATGGCGCCGCTTAGCGAGAGCAGCTAAGGCTGTCTCCTTTGCTTCCTCCGCTTCCACACCCGGGGCATCCCCTGCCTCTGCCGCCGCAGCAGCTGCCAGCGGCTCGAACTCCACAAAGGAACTAGTGTCCAACTCCTCCTGCTGAAAAGCTAGTTAGAATTTTGGAAGAAATCATCAAAATAAGACCAAAAAAAAAAGATCAACTGAATATGGCAAGTAAGAAGAAGATGCATACCGTGCGGATACGCTTGTGGCGTCGACCACCCCTCGCCGGGGATGCCTGCGAGGAAGACGGTTGTGATGGCTCTGCTGGGGTTGGAGGCTGCGTCTTTCCCCGAGTTCCCCGCGCTGCTCAGGACCGACAAAAAACCCATGTTCAAAGGCTGTGCATCAGCCACGGCTCACCTGCTATGAGGGCCGCGCCAATCATCCCTTCGAGCTTCGGTAACAGCTCGCAGTGAGGTGTCCCGCTACCGAATTTCAGACTCCTTCGAAATATTTGCGTCTCCATGCACAAAGGTTAGGAAATAGTTCAGGTTCCGCCGTCAGAACAAATGGAACTCTGCAGTGTAGCACCCGACGTTGTCCTTGGTAAGGATGGTTAGGTGCCTATGTTATTCCAAGACATCGGCGGTGTGCGTCCGCGCAAAGCGGAGCTGAGAATCAACGAAAGAAGGCATCGGTGGAGCAGCCCTCGGTACCCCTTGGTCAAAACTCAACTGCCTGGCGAAGCGGTCCGGGCGGTAGACGGTCACGCTGCTAGCCTCGTTGAAAAGGCACAGAAGCCACCCTGGGAGGGCAATAATAGTGGTGTTGACAACCACCCGTGAAGGATCAAAAAAAAAAGACAACCACCCGTGCAACAGAATCGCCCCCGCTCGCGGCTGAGATAGAGGCGCGGACCAGGAGAAGGCATTGGCCCATGCCAACCACCCCTTGAGAAGCAGAATTGTAGGGGCGCGCAGTGAAATTTGCCGCGATATCACACACCTCGTACTAGGAGGCGTCGCTACTGGCCCCGTACCACCGCTTTGCGCGGGACCGTTGTGCCAACGCTGGGAAGTTCTGCAGGATCGGGGCAATGGTATGAAAGTGCTCGTAGAAGTACGTGAGCAAAAAGCTGGTGTGGACCATAGAAAGGTGGTCACACCTCCCAAGAGACCTCGCGAGGTGGGTGTGAACCAGGTCCAGTTGGCGGCGTAGAGACCCCAAGAATAGGGGGCTAGTGCAATAGGCTCCCCGCATGCCAAGAGCACCGCAAGCGAGAAAACCGCTGGAGAAGGGTTGTCCGACGGATAGTATCCGTCGGACAGGACAAAGTAGGAGAGAAAGAAAGCAAAGAAGCCCGCCATGTAGAGTCGCTACTGGTAGTGGGAGCCCTCGATGAAGTCCCGCGCCTCCCCAGGAATCACCGACTTCGCGGGTTGGAAGTCCTTGAAGAAGAAGCGGATCCAACTTGGCCAGGAAGTCTTCTTGGCATTCGTCGCGGAGTCCTTGCGGACACCTTGAGCGGTGAACCGAGGACCAAATTGGGCCAATTTACCCAACCGCCTTAATTCCGCAACATCCTGCTGGTCCGTGGGGGAAAGACCATCCAGGTTGAGGGGACTGACCTCGCGGAGAGAGAGGCAGGTGAGGATGACCACGTCCTCCAAGGAGAGGCCACTTTCCCCCCAGGCCCATATGAAGGAGTGGGTATCGATGCTCCAACGCGAGAACACATGCTCCAGGTTCCTGTGCAATACCCCATCCCGTGGAATTTTCAGGTTCCACGACTGCATCACAACGTCGAGGATGCTGGTGCCGAGGAGAAGTTGCTTCCTGGCGGGTTCACTAACGACTTCATCAACCCACTCTGGCCAGTCGGTGGGTGGAGAAGATTGGGCCCCAAAATGGCACTCAGAGTGAGGGAAGTCTCCGTGTTCTACACGGAGGCGAAGAACGGAGGATGGGTTAACAAGTTCCGCTTGCCCTAAGTCGACGGGACTTGTAAAGAATGTAGGGTTGGCTAGAGGTGCCCCCTTAGCGAGGTAGGCCTCCGCAAGGGCCCATAATGGGTCCCCAACGGTCTGGAGATAAAGGGCTCTCCGCCACTGTTCCGTGCCCGGGATGGGCTCTTCAATGACTAGATTAGCGGAAGAGAAAGAGAGACGGGGAGCTATTGATTGCAGAGAGCGAGAGAGCTTTTGACTACAGAGAGAGAGAGAGAGTTGAACGGTAGGTGAGAAGGAATAAAGAATAAAGGCCTTATATAGAAAGTCCATTAATGAGCATTAATGGCAACTGTACACCAAAGGTCATCTCAGTACACGAAGAGGCGCCACCAACGGACAAGAAACCTGCCGTTTCGCGGAACGGTTCATAGACATCCACGGAAACTTGCAGAGAATACAATACACATGCGCACGACATGCACCCGCCGTATGCACGCGGAGGGCATATGTAGGTGTGGTCAAAATTATTAACTTTTGACCATAGAAGACCGTTTGACCTGCCAATCAACGATGGGCATGTGGCAGTAGGGGCCATGCGGAAGGAAAGTCTTGGTTTTGCCTCAACCTAAAGAAGAATGGTTGACTATCCAATTGAGAAGAAACACGTGTACAGAATTCGAAAAGAATGCCCGCGAAGGTTTCCGCGGGAGACGCGATATCTGCGGAAGTCCGCCCAACCCGCGGAAGAGAAAATACATTCCAAGACAACCTAGCAGCGGAAGACCGTGGGTAAGGCCCCGCGAGCCTCCGAGATTTTGCCATCACAAGAAAAGGATTTGATTGAGTCTCTAGAGTTCCATTCGGGCCATAAGGTAGGGTCCAAAAGAAACTCCGCGATGAGAAAACGATCGCTGCAAGTCGCGACCTTGCTCCTGTGCGAATAGGGGAGATTCTTGTGGCTTGGGATAGAGGTTGCATTGCGGGGATTCGAGCTCTCCCGCGGAAAAAAGTCCATGAGAGAACTAGTTTTCCCCAAGATCCAGAGGTACAGGAGGGACACGTGTCAGGGTTTCATAGGAGCGCCATCCTGGGCCTGACCTAGGCCCAGATGCCTTATAAATACCCCTGACATTCCTCCTGATTTGACAGAGCTGACTTTTTTTGGAGAGAGTGTGTGAGCACTAATGTGGGCAGCGTGCCCTTGGAAAAAGGATTCCGTTCCTTTTGCCATTGCGGCCCTTTTTGAAAATCGAGGGAGCGCGAGCGCCGGTGGCAAGCGCTCAAAAATACAGAGTCGCCACTTGAGTTTTGAAGGTCCGACACTCAAGGAACCGTATTTCGAAGCACTTGCCGCGCTTTATTTGAAAAAGTGAAGGAAACCAGTCCGTCATAACCATATCTGGGTTCGGGAGCCAGGTTACGAGAGGGGAATGGTTTTATGGCACCCCTCTCGCCCAATCCGGAGATCGGTCTCTACTTAGGCATTTTTATGAAAACCTTTGTGATTCTTCTTCTTTTAATTAATTTTAGCCAATTAGGGCGGGGGAACAGTTAATCGGGGATTAAAACTGTAACACTTTGCAGGATGTGATCAAATAATTGCATGGATGGATAGCATGATGAATAATAAACGGAATGATCTTGAAACAGCGATCAGATGCCAAAACCAGGCTCGGGGCAGATTTGCCCTGCACGATGACCAACTTGCATGCCTGAATAGATCTGTATGCAAGTCAACCATCGCGCGAGACACACTGACTCTCGCGCGAGTATTGTCATCTCATCACAATCCCAAAATCACCCCCTTCTGGGCTCTGGAAGGACCAGTGCACACCCAGGAAGCAAACCAAGCAGTTTATTGGAAGACTGTAAAATATTAATTATTACACAATACTCCAAGCAGGAGCCAAATAAAATGAAACACAACCCCTAAACAGTGGGGGTATCAAAGCAGAAGCCAAGGGCCTAGTTACCCATGCAAGGCCTACCCATGGAAATCAGAGAACTGTCGCGCGACAGAGGGTGAATCTCGCGCGACATTCCTGACTGGACTTCCAGGAATTGCTTTGCATGCTTGGGGTCCTGAGACAGATTCAGGGGATCCCAAGGGCATTCCAAACTGTTTTAAAGTAAACAAGCTAGCTACTGTATTTTGTTTTTGCATGCATAACAATGATCTAAGAATCAAAGTAAAGTACAACAGGCGTGAAAATACTACAAAACAGAAAAGGGCTAACTTCCCTTCCCCACGAGGTCCATTCTCTTGCTGACACAAGTGTCGCGCGAGTATAGGGGACCATCGCGCAAGGGTGTGGCTGCCACGAATTCTTGTAACTTTGCTGGCTTTAGGACCAGGACATGGTATTGATTACCAACCTTGGTCCTGTCAGCCCCCCTCAGGGATCAAAACAGAAACAGGTTTAAACATTATACCTTTGCTTGGAAAGGGTTTGGGAGTAGATGGGATTGATTGGTGTGACCTTGCTACCAAGAGTGTATGAACACACTAAGTTCAGTAGCTTAGGAAGTGGTTTGAGGGTTAGGAACTTTGTGCTAGCTAGTGTAGGATTTATGAAATGACTAATGAATCTCTTAAGCAATTTTTGGAACCCTTAACATGGAGGATGAAGGGGGGTATTTATAGGGGGAATGTAAGGGCTAGTTAGGGGCCAAACAAGACCTTAGGACCAGCCACCAAGGCTGGTCACAACTTGGTTGTGAGGCTAGCCAACAAGGTGAGAGAGTGGTTAGGAGATTGCATAGGGTTAGAACCTGCCAGCACGCCGTTCACCTGAGGAGAACGGGGTTCCAGCCCATGGGAACCCATGTGCCAAGCAATCATCACAAGTCCAGCTGGATTCTGTGATAGGGACAGGAGGGAACCGTCGCGCGATGGTTCGGAAGTGTCGTGCGAGGGTCAAACAGTCAACAGTTTGACTTTGACTACACGTGGCAAGCTAAGTGTCGCACGAGGGACACAAAGGCTCGCGCGAGGGTCAACTCTGGTTCTAGGGTTTGACTGAAGGTTCAGAAGGGTTCAAAAGGTTCAAGCAGGGTTCTAAGCATTCCAAGCTCGATCCATTCCCAATCCAAGCTCTGTTTGATCCGATTTCATCATCGGGGAAACAAGAAAATTGTAAAATAAAGTAAAACGATTGGGAGACCCATATTGGGGTGTCTACAGTAGTCCCTCTTTGACGGCACGCGGAGCACCATTGACTGGTACGGGTAACGTCAAAGATTTCTAGACACCCACCAAATCCGCCCAAAGGCCGATTAAATGGAAAATGCAGACGAGTATATAAAAAATACCGTGCACCAAGGGGAGAGATTGGAAGTCGGACGGATAGATCGTCGCTGATTGATGGTCGAACGGATAGATCGTCGCTGTTGATTGATCGGACGGATATATCGTCCCTGATTGGTTGATCGGACGGATAGATCGTCCCTGATTGGTTGATCGGACGGATAGATCGTCACTGTTGATTGATCAGACGGATACATCGTCACTGTTGATTGATCGGACGGATAGATCGTCCCTGTTGATTGATCGGATGGATAGATCGTCGCTGTTTTGTTTGCGGGCGGACCACTGCTGGGGATACTAAATTCTTCAGATCTGAAGGCAAAACTCTCAAAATGACCCTCAAATTTATTGGCAGCACATCAGCATGTCATGGACCTTAAAGAGGGGTTAATTGAGATTGGGCTGGCCTCAGAATCTGGATTGGGCCTGAGGCCCAAGGTTAAGTGTCGCGCGACACTCACCAACCATCGCGCGAGAGTCCTTAGTTAGGGCTTGGGTCTGGTCCGGCCCAAACCCGTTCCAAACGTTTAAACGTCGCGGGGACGTTTCAGAAACAGTACTCGGCGGTTTCAGAGTTTTCAAAACCCAGGACTCCTCTCAAACCTTCATCCTTTCCCTCAAAGCTCACCCAAATTCTGATTTCGTCCACGAAATCGACGAACCCAACCTTGATCAACTGTCCATGGCTGACCACAGCAGCGGGGAAGACGGGGAAGGGGTTTTTGATCAACCAGAGGATCGAGGAAGGTCCACGACCATCGAAACAAGAGATCAAACGCCTGCGGAGGCCATTGCAGAGGCCGGTGCAGCGGTGGCGATGGGCGGAGATGGCGAAGGGGGCCACGAGCAGGAGGTTGGTGGCGGAGTTGAGGGTCGCGCGACAGAGCCAGAGGCCCGCGTGACTGTTGTTACAGGGGCCGTGGGCCATATCGTGCAGCCATTGGACTCGAGCACAGCCGTGGAAGGCTCAGTGCTGGCCGGGGTAAGTCCAGGGGATGCAGAACGAACCGGCACTGGAGAATACCCTCGCGCGACGGAGGACGAGCCTCGCGCGAGGCTTGAAACTGGAGGAGGCAGTAGTAGTGGGGCAGGAGGTGAAAATGTCGAGCCGTCTGGGTCCCCGCCGAGGGATTCGGCGAAGGGCAAGAGCGTTATAGATGCAGAGGCGGAGGTCACGGAGACTCCGGTTGAGGTCCGAGAGGAGGACATCCTGTTTCGGCCCGCGGTGACGTCGTCGAGTCACCGACCGATCACTAGACACGACGTCGCCGAGTACTTGACTGACGAGGCACTGGCGAGACTGTTAGAGGATAACCCCCTGGTTGGGGAAATAGTTTTGAAGGCCAAGGAGGACCGGGCAAGGGCCATTGCTGCATCGGAGGCGGCGGAGCGAGCCGAGAGAGAGAGACTGGAGAGAGAGGAGCTTCTGAGAGACGCAGAGGCTGAGGAGAGAGCCCGAGTTGAGGCGCAGGGGTCTAGGGTTACGGCCGTGGAGGAGGCGAAGAACACGAGTCGGCCGGGCTTTTCAGCGGAGGCATACGTGCTTCCTACGCCGCACCTTTTTGTGCCGTCGGGCATTGCAGCCCGCGCACCGTCGCAGAGAGATTACGACGATGAGTTGGTGTTGAGAGATCCCCGGGCCCACATCGCAGCGACATGGATGGAGGTATATTCCCAGAAAACACCCTTCGTAACTTGATTTCGATATTCTTGTTTTGATAGTTCATGTTCGATACTTGCTTAGAACATGCTTGAACTTTAGAATTGCACAGACAACTTGCGAACCAAAGCATGCTAAAGCCACGTATTTCTGTAGTATAGGCCCAATACGTAATAACTTGAACACCATCTGTCGTAGGCTTCATTGATTACCTAGAACTTGAGAATGAACTTCCCGTGTACTGATAGACCATTTGCTGCTTGTCTTTGCATCTGAAACAGGCTGGGGCTAAACAGAGGGATCTTCGCGGCTTCGGGGGCGCGTGCATGTCTTTGCGGCTGTACGAGGGGTTGCCAGAGAGAGTGAGGCGGCTGGTAGATGAGGCGGGCTTTGGGGAGTTTGTGCAGACCTTGACCCCAGCGAGGATTGACCATGCCGTCCTCGTTGCACTCGCTGAGAGGTGGAGGGATACCACCAATACCTTCCATCTACCTCCTGGGGAGATGACAGTGACGCCTGCTGACTTCGCAGCGATCACAGGGCTGAGGGTTGGGGGTGAGCCCATCCCGTTTGACTCAGGGATCCAGGAGGATCGGGCTGCGCTGGAGTGGTTTCTGGGCAGAGTGCCCAAGATAGAGGGGGGAATGGCGAGGTATGACCAGTTCAAGGGTTACTTGAAGAAGGAGGTGTCGAGCGATCAGGAGGCGGAGCAGATGGCCCGGGCGTTTCTGCTATACCTGTTTGGTGCCACGCTGTACCCAAACAGGCGAAGCAACGTGCACCTGTCCTACTTGCCAGCGTTGAGGGACTTGAGGACAGCCTCGCGCTTTGACTGGGGTGGAGCGGCTCTTGGGACGGCCTACCTCTTCTTTGGCGACTCGTCGAGGACGGGTAAGAGCACGGCCGGCTACTGGAGGGTTTGGGAGGTACGACTCTAACCCTTTTAAGCACAATTTGATTATGCTTGTCCATTGTTTAGTCTGTTTGACTGTTCCGATTTCGAATGCTGTATGCCTTGACTAATGTTTGAAGTTGTCTAAACCTTGCAGCTTTGGGCTTACGAGGTTTTGCGGATGTATCCGCCAGAGTGTAAGCATCCAGACTTGAGCACTCTCCCTCGTGCGCTGAAGTGGAGCAGGGCGAGCACCGGGAAGAAAGAAGGTTGAGGCGAGCTCAACGCCTTCAGGCTGTACTTAGACGAGCTCAGGGCCTCACAGGTATGAATTCGTAACTGTAAGCCTCAGACATGTCTTTGTTTCCTTGTTTTAATGCTGTCGCTGATCAATTGCCTGCATTGCCCGTTTACTTTGAATCGCAGGTCAATTGGGATCCCTGGAGGAGAGCGGGACCAGAGCCTGAGTACTTGGCCCGGAGCAAAGCTGTCACAGCCAGCAGGGTGTTGCTGGAGTCTGCCTTTGGTTGGCAGTGGTACCTAGGGGATCGAGTGACACGCCAGTCGCTTGGTTACCCTGAGTTCTGGGTGCCAGGGCCGCTCCCACCTCGAGCTTCACACACGGGAGAGTACACGCGAGCTGAGCTGGAGAGGTACATGAGGCCGGATACTGAGCTTGAGCGATACCTACGTCCTGGTAGGGACTATGTAGTCTACCAGCGAGACTTTCTGGCGGGCCCACTGGGGATCCGTGGCCGGAGAGAGGCGCGAGGCCAGGCCGCAGGGGACGCTGAGGAGAGGAGAGCAGCCGGAGAGGGACGAAGAGGAGGTGAGAGCCGGGACAGGCGAGCCCCGAGCGGACCGGCAGTTGGTGGACTTCCTGCGCTGCTTTGGAGGATTCCTGTGGTTGACAGCCAGGGGAATCCTGCAGAGTTACAGTTAGTGCCCGCGCGAGCAGAGCCTGCCCCCGCGACTGTTTCGGTAAGACCTATCTTCCAATATTGCTTTTGAACTTCAAATGCTTGAATTATCTGCTGAATAGCCTGATGAACTTGAATTGCATGCAGGTGCCAATTGAGTGGGTGAACGAGGCCGTTCGACGCATGCTGGCGTTGGAGAACGTGATGAGAAAGGCGGCGAGCGGCACGCCACTGGAGTTGCAGTACCAGGCACCGACGTTACAGCCGACTCAGCCAGCCGTTATTCAGAGGACCCAGGTATGAAAACGATACATTCCAGCTTTCGATACATTCCTGCCTTCAATATATTCCTGCTTTCGATACATTCTGGCTTAGATAGCTTGATAGAGTGTACCTGTTTTCAATACAGAAATACAATATGTGCAATAGATACTCATGCTTTGAAATGCAATGATAATGCAGGTGGAGGGGAAGATGAACCCCAGGCGGAAGAGTGCGCGAGATCCGCCACCGAAGAAGGTGGCGGCACAGAAATCCACGCCTCCGGTTACCACCACGCGGCGACAGACGAGGGGTTCACAGATGGCGCGCGCACGCGAGGAGGAAGCCAAGCAAGCCACGAGGCAAGCTGAGCTTCGGTACCAACTGAAGAGGCGCGAGAAGCCGACGTTGGAGAGGCCGGGCCCGGCTCGCAGGCCAAAACTGATCATGAGCCCAAACTCCGAGGATGAGGAAGAAGAGGGAGAAGAAGAAGAGGCAGAAGAAGAGGGCGAGGAGCACTCGTCCACCAGTAGTGGCTCCGACGACTCCATTGGTGATCCGAGGTACAGAGATGATCCCTGGGAGCTGCACGATACTTCAGACAGCGATGACGGACTTGAGGAGCGCTGACGAGGCCTCCGTTACCCTTTTTGCACACCGTTTTCGCTTTTGATTTAGGGCCTGCGTGCCCAAGTAGATAGCTTTTGACAGATAGACATTTTGAGGGCCTGCGTGCCCTTTTTGATTGGCGGGCGCATGTGCCCTGACTTGACTTGGTAGCTCTTGATCGGCCGAGGGCCATAGATACAGTAGTTCTTTTGCTATGGATAGATCACGGTTTAGTATATAAAAGTTGCATTCTGAAGTTTTAGCTTCTCATTGTGCATAAGAATCAGTAAAACCTGCCACTAATACCAAACTTGCATTGACAACACATCGAGACCACACACAGACACATATGAGTGTATAAATCAGCCTAGCTCTGAAAGAAAAAGGCAATATACCCTAAGACACAATCAGGATACGAGGATACGGGAAACAATGAAATTTTGGGTATTAATACACCAAAACTCACAATACCTTGAAAAAGATGACAACGACGCTCTTAAACGATCAATGGTGGTCAACATGACCTGCGCCAATTGACAGAATTGAACAGAACGCCCCAAGAATGGACTTACATCGAAAAATGCTCAAAATAACACAAAAATGGTATAAAACGTTGAAAGACGACTCGATTATGTCCCGGACTGAAACCGACACCTCCATACAGTCACTCAAGGTCCAAGTGACCCGTACGACATGACCAAAATAGGCTAGAATCTCCGGAACGAGTTTCGAACTCCCGAAACCTTGGTTTGAACTTGAAACGGGCCTCCGAGGGTCCAAAATCTTCGTTGAGGACGGCGTTCGGGATCCGATGCTTGGATGCAGTCACATATGTCCATAATGACTTGCTGGAACCATCAAAAGTACCAAATGACCTTTGGAATGAAAATCGACCAATTTGGACAGTAGCTGCTGAAATCTGTCAAAACTGCAGACCAACCGTCGCGCGATGGTTTGAAACTGTCGCGCGATACATATCTGTCGCGCGGTGCTTTGAGAGTGTCGCGCGAAAGTCAACTCCTGCTAAGCTGCCTTTGTTTGACCAAATTATTGCCATGGAGTTGTTCATTGTTCCACGTCTTGAAAGTTATTCTGGGCTTGCAGAAGGAAGGCTGTTCTTCCATGCAAGGTGGTAGGACACCTAAGCCTTGATCTCACCAACTCCTTGGCTATTTGAAGAGGAGTTTTAGAACTTAATGAAGTGTACACCCCTCCAACTTATCTAAAATGGGAGATTCACTAGTGGAAGCCCTTGATCCTTGGCTAATGAGAGAGGAAACCATAAATTGGGCGAGTCCCCGGTCTCGCTGTTTATCCTCGATTCGGGATCTCCGGTTTGCTCGACCGTGCGTCGAAATCATCCAAGCCGCATTGCCTTTATGGGACCCCATTGTGCACGTCTTCCGATTCCGTGAAGATGAGATGTGCCCCACAATAGAAGAGTTCCAGGCATACGCGCCAGGGTTTGCCAATCTAGATGTTCTTGCCGTGTCGCCCGTCCATGAAGACATGGAGCAAATTCTACGGGAAAAACTCAACATTCCGGCGGCAGTGACAGCCGGCATCATTCGAAATGGCGAGCTCGACATCCTTCGCCTAATCGAACTGTATGGCCCGGAGGCTGGCCTGGGAGACTATGTCGGGGAAGCTCAACGACGCTTCGTTTTGTCTATATGCGCACTGGCTGCGTACATGCTGGTTCCCATTGACGGAGGGGTAAATCCCAAGTTGGTGAGCATTGCCTCATAAATGGATAGCGGGAAAAACATTATGCCCGTGGTCTTAGCGGAGACACTCCTGGGTTTGGACACGCTGAAACTTGGGCAAGCCGACTCTTTCAGCGGGTGTCCTATCTTGCTCCAGGTAAATACACACTTGACATGCTTTCTTGCATTTTCAACTTCACTCTGAGCGCTTGGGCTGTATTTGATTTCTGACCTGCCCTCTGTTCTCACGCAGCTCTGGCTGGCAGACAAAGTTGGGGTTTTGGAAGAGCCACAAGCTGGCTTTGAAGAGTTTCCCAGATTATTGGTGGCAAGGCCGATGATATTTCCTGACTTGCCGGTGGACATATGGTTCGCCTTCCTGAATGATCTGCATTCCAAGGATATAGTCTGGAGGTGCCTCTGGTTAAATCTTCCAGCAATGACGCTCAAATCAGCGGGATACAAAAGAGTGATAATCGCCGGCCTGTCAAGCTTCACATTTTACGTCCCTGGGCGTACATTCCGCCAGCTCGGAAGGAGCCAAGGATACAAGCGATACGAAGTGGAAGACTTTGACATCCCACGTTCACTTCCTGGGATTTGCGCTGCCATAGAGACAACTGGGGTGATAGGACGTTGAAGGAATCAGTTCCAGAGTTCAGGACGTGGCAGAAAAATCGTTATGTAAGGTGGCTCCGTGTCGAAGTCGAAGCAAGATTGAGGGGATATTTCTGAATCCCGTGGGAGAACAAATTGTAATTAGTAAGGCCATTAGGCCCCGCTTCTCAGCACTTGCTTTGTAAATTGTATGCCACTTTGCCCGGCTTGATCGGCTAAATAAAACCTTTGAATTATCCGGTCGTTATTCCTTCGAGGGACCGAACTTGTTATTGAACGCGTAATTTGAAGAAACGACGCTTCGACGTAGTCATAAACACTCATAATGACCTACCGGAAGCATTGGAATTTCAAAATCTGGCCCGAGTCAAAATCCGGAAAATAACCCCAAAAAGGCAGTAGCCTGCCCTACTGTGCCGAATTAAACTGAACTCTCGCGCGAGCAAACGAAACCATCGCGCGAACATAAACAGTCGCGCGACACTCCAAGACCATCGCGCGATGAAGAATTCCTGTTACAGTGGCCAGCCTTGACTCATTTGGACAAAAAAAGGGGTGGCAGGCTTTGTCAGCAGGTCTGGGCGTGCAGGGGGCTCCTGGCTTTCCCCAGAGATGTTCCCTTGATCTTTAGCAAGTGGAGGGACACCTTGCAAGGCCACCCCATTCAATAGGAAAGGCATGCCTCCATCCTTGGCTTATAAAAAGGGGTGAGTCCCTGAAATGGAGGGTGTGCTTCCGTGGGAAATCTCTAGCACTGTTCCCCAAATGGCAAATCATCTCCCCACCTTAATTGGCTCGTGGCTCGAAGAATTTGTTGCGAGCGATTGGCTATGCTTCCGTTCACATGGGTTGGTGGCCTTTCGCTTCTTAAAAAGCGTAAGGCTCCGCCCCGAAATTCTGAGAGCAGCCCTGCAGTTTTGGGACCGGGACGTCCATGTGTTTCGATTTGGGGACAACGAGTTGTGTCCGACCATTGAAGAATTCCAAGCATATCTCCAAGGCTTTGCTTCGAGCGTAATCGTCGTGCCACCTTACAGGCAAAGCATGTCAAAACTGTTGAAGACGTGTCTGAACATTTCCCAGGGTGCAGCGGAAGGCCTGTTGATTGGTGGACAAATAAACATCGCGCGCCTAATGGAATGGTACGGCCCTGACGGCGATCCAGCGGATACGGTTCTGCAGGCTCGACGTCGATTCGCCATGTCAGTCAGCATACTGGCCGCATACCTGTTGGTGTCTCCATACGGACGGCCTGACCCCTCGTTGGTACACGTGGCTGCGGAGATGGGCGCTCGGAAGAATGCGGTACCTCTGGTACTCGCTGAGACACTCATTGGTTTGGATTTGGTAGCCACAGGTCGGACAAACGCGTTCGGTGGTAGTCCAATCCTGCTACAGGTAAAATCTCACTCAGCTCACCTTTTTCCGGTTTTCACACAGTTTGTTTTTACCTCGACTCTCGGCTAAGGCTGTATGATAGCTCCTTACTTGTTTTCTTTCGCTCGGGCTTATGTGGCTCCTTACTTGTCTTTTCGCTCATGTAGTTGTGGTTATGTGACAAGCTTGGATTAATCTCGGCTCCTGAAGCGGACTGGCCCCGTCTGCCCGGGCGGATGCACCAAAGGGGAATGCTGTACCCAGAAATGTCTGAGGAGGAGTGGTACACCTTCATGAGGGAGATGTCTCCGCGCGAGATCGTCTGGCGGCATAGAGCCCTGAACATCCCGGATATGGCTCTGCACTCTGCAGGTTTTGGGAGAATGGTGATTGCTCGACTGTCCAGTTTCACGTTCTACATTCCAGGTCGTATCCTGCGGCAACTGGGCATGAGCCAAGGCCTTCATCGAGCTGGGATAGAAGACTTCCAGATTCCCGCTTTTACAGCCCAACATCTAGCAGGGTATGAGCACAACTGGGGTTTGAGAGAACTTGGAGGAGTGCAAGACGACTACAGCACAAGACTCAAATGCCGCTATGTAGCATGGTTAAGAGAAGAGGTCGAAAGCAGACAAAACGCAGACTGACTCCTGACTCAAATCCAATGATCTAGAATAAACTGTGAGCCCGTGAGGGCCTCTTAGCATTTCGTTCTGTTTTTGATGCTTTACTGTTTTTCTCTTGGGGCTTTGCTCAGCCTATGTAATAGAAATAATAGTTTTGAATAAAGTTGAAAGATTAAGAATTTTCCCCTTTTTGGTCCAAGTGTTGGACACCACTTCGTTTGAAAGTTGAGGTACACTCCGGAATGAGAAACCTGGATCGAGTTGATTGAATGTGACCGAATCTCACAGAGAGATTGCCTACGTATCCCAAGCTAGGGAATCAGGTCAAAACGTAGTTCAGGCTACGGTTCGACAGAGTATGACCGAGTCTCGAAGAGAGACTGCCTACGTATCCCAAGCTAGGGAATCAGGTCAAAACGTAGTTCAGGCTACGGTTCGACAGAGTATGACCGAGTCTCAAAGAGAGACTGCCTACGTATCCCAAGCTAGGGAATCAGGTCAAAACGTAGTTCAGGCTAAGGTTCGCTCGTGTGTTTTGGCTCTCCTTTTGCGCTCTAAATTTTGCCTAGGACTGCCCTTGCAGGTTTCCAGCCTAGCGAGCTTTGGTTGAACGCCTATTTATTTTTGCCTAAACTGCCCCCTTGGGTTTTCAGTCTAGCAGGCTTGCTCTAATTTTTGCTTGGGACCGCCCACCCTTGTGGTTTTCGGCCCAACGAGCTTCTCTCAAGGGTAGTAACGTTTAAGTTGATCCAGGTTGACCAGAGTGTTGAACTCGTTGCCGTCCAGATCAATGAGCTGAGCTGCCCCACCCGAGAGGATAGTCTTGATGATGTAAGGTCCCGCGCGTTTCGGGCGGAACTTGCCACGTAGATCGAAGATGGTAGCCCGGATTTCCTTCGTAACCATGTCCCCTTCAGCCAAGTCACGAGACTTCACTTTCTTGTTGAATGCCCGAGCAATCCTGCGCTGATACCCCTGAACGTGATACAAGGCACGGAGCCTTCTCTCGTCAAAGAGCATGAGTTCGACAAACCTCCCGCTAAGCCATTCGGACTCCGCGAGTTCACATTCAGCCATGATCCTCAAAGTCGGCACTTCCAGCTCGATGGGGAGGACAGCTTCCATCCCATAGACTAGAGAGAAAGGGGTTGCCCCCGTTGATGTTCGAATTGACGTGCGGTACCCCCAAAGAGCTAGAGGCAGCTGCTCGTGCCAGTCCCTGGCGGACTCTGCGGACTTCTTGATGATAGTCTCGATGTTCTTGTTGGCTGCTTCAACCGCCCCATTCGTTTGAGGGCGATAGACCGTTGAGTGATGAACTTGGATCTGGAATTCTTCGAAAAGCTCCAGCACCCTGCCTTTGAAATGGACCCCATTGTCAGAAACAAACGCCCGTGGAACCCCGTATCGATAGATGATGTTCTTTCGGATAAACTGAGCAACCTGAACCGCCGTCAGGGTCTTGTAAGATTCAGCCTCGACCCACTTGGTGAAGTAGTCTATTGCCACCAAAATGAACCGGTGCCCGTTCGAAGCAGAAGGCCTGATCATGCCGATAACATCGATACCCCAAACAGAAAAGGGCCAAGGCGATGTCATGCCAAATAGTTTAGAAGAAGGGACGTGCATGAGATTGGCATGGATTTGACACCTATGGCAGCGGCGCACATAATCCACACACTGAGATTCGATGGTAGACCAAAAGTATCCTTGTCGTAAGATCTTCCTGGCAAGCATGACCCCGCTCATGTGAGGGCCACAAATTCCCTCGTGAATTTCCTCCATGATTTTAATGGCCTCAGCGCCGTTGACACAGAGCTTATGCATTCCGCAGTGGGATCTCCGATACAATCTCCCGCCACAGATAATGTATTGAGCGGCCATTCTTCGGAGCGCCGCTCGATCCTTTTTGGTGGCGTCGGCCGGAAACTGACCACTTTCGACAAAGTTCCAGATATCGTGATACCATGGTAGGCCGTCATCGACATCATCGACGGCGTTGACCTATTGATAAGCAGGCAAGTCTCGCTGTTCAATTAGAATGGGACGAAGCTTGATACCAATCGGAAGCTCGATCATGGAAGCCAGTGTTGCTAGAGCATCAGCGAACTGGTTCTTCATCCGAGGGATGTGCGTGAAGGTGACCTTGTTGAAACGAGGAATGAGGTTCTCCAGGTCTTGGTGATAAGGCTTTAATCTGTCCTCCCGGACTTTCCAGTCCCCGTTGGCCTGAGAAACAACAAGGTTGGAGTCACCAATAACCTCAAGCCTTTCAACACCGAGCGTAAGAGCAGCTTCCATGCCAACAATGCAGGCCTCATATTCAGCTTGGTTGTTTGTGACATCGAAATTGAGTTTGAATGCAAGCGGAACATGAGCACCATCGGGGGTTATAAGCAAAACCCCAATCCCGTATCCCTTCTGATTGGCTGCCCCATCAAAGTAAAGGGTCCAGGTGTCCTCGACGACTGCCATCACTCCTTCATCCGGAAATGTAAAATCTGAGTCCTCTGGCCCCTCGACGGGATGATCAGCCAGAAATTCAGCGACCGCGCGCCCTTTGACAGATTTCCTAGTGACATATTCGAGGTCGAACTCCGCGAGCAACAGCAACCAACGCGCTAACTTACCAATAAGCGCAGGTTTCTCAAACAGATACTTGAGAGGATCCATTCGAGAAATCAACTTCACTGGGTAAGCCAGCATGTAGTGTCTTAATTTCTTGGATGCCCAAACAAGAGCCCAACACGTCTTTTCAAGAGCAGTGTAGCGTTCTTCAGCGCCAACCATCTTCTTACTCAGGTAGTAAATGGCCTTTTCGACTCCCTTTTCTCCCTCTTGAGCCAGCAAACACCCCATAGACAAAGGATTCACACACTAGTAAAGTATCAAGGGTTTCCCCGGCATTGGTGGCATCAAAACCGGAGGGTTCTGCAGATAGGTTTGAATGGAGGTGAAAGCCGCCTGGCACTTGTCCGTCCAAACGAACGGAGTATTCTTCTTCAATAGACGAAACATCGGCTCGCAAGTTAGTGTCAACTTGGCGATGAATCTGCTGATGAACTGTACCTTTCCCAAAAAGCTTCGCACTCCCTTTTCAGAATCTGGTGGCTTCATCTCGAGGACCGCTTTGATTTTAGACGGGTCGACCTCAATTCCACGAGAAGTGATCATGAAACCGAGCATCTTACCAGCCGTAACCCCAAAGGTGCATTTCTGAGGGTTTAGACGCATGCGAAACTTTCGTAATCTCTCGAAGAATTTCCTAAGCACAGGAACATGACCTTCTCGAGTTTTGGACTTGGCGATCATATCATCGACGTAGACCTCGACTTCTTTGTGCATCATATCGTGTAGGATGGTGGTAGCAGCTCGCTGATAAGTGGGCCCAGCGTTCTTCAATCCAAAGGGCATGACCAGATAACAATAAGTTCCCCACTCAGTGATGAACGTGGTTTTCTCGCGGTCCTCGGGCGCCATGAGGATTTGGTTGTAGCCAGAGAAGCCATCCATGAACGAGAGCAAAGCGTGCCCCGCAGTGTTGTCTACAAGCACATCGATGTGTGGCAAGGGAAAATCGTCTTTGGGGCTCGCTTTGTTCAAGTCCCGAAAATCAACGCAAACTCGAATTTGGCCATTCTTCTTAGGGACAGGGACGATGTTGGCGACCCACGTGGGATACTGAGAGACCATGAGAAAGCCAGCGTCAATCTGTTTAGTAACCTCCTCCTTAATCTTCTGAACCCAATCTGGCCTCATTCGTCGGAGTTTCTGCTTCACAGGCTTGGCATCCGGGAACAAAGGAATGTGATGCTCCACGATCTCGGGATCAATTCCGGGCATATCTTGATGGGACCATGCAAAAACGTCACTGAACTCGGTGAGCAGCTTTTTGAAGTCACGATGTTCCACCGGTGAAAGTGTGGAGCCCACTTGAACCATTCGGGGATCATTTTCAACTTTCAAATTTATAGAAACTATTTCTTCTTTTAATGGCTGAGCGTGCCTTTCGTCCTCCCTTTCGATGAAGGCACGGATTTCCTTGGGAATGTCCCCATCGAAATCTATCCCTTCATCGTCAGGGTCGACACAGTTTATATAAAGATCATTGAAATAGTCAGAAGATGCTTCGTTCATTTCACAAGCCCCTGAAGGGTCACCAAGTACAAGACAGTCAAACTCGAAATAAAAGCTATGACGTGGAGGGCCTAGAGGCACAAACTCCGACTCAGAGCTAGACTTAGAGGACGGGACTGACTCAGACTCAGACTCAGACTCAGACGTGTCGTCAATGCAAGTCAGGCGTGGCCTAAAAATGCAATTATTCAAAGAGCCCTCGGCTTTCACAATGAGAGAGGTGGGATCCTCGAGGGCGACGGGCCCGAGCATGAGCACTTCGGCCTCTTCAGCTTCCCCAGCCAAACCCACTTGGGAGAATTCCTGGAATAGCAGCTCCAGATTTCCTTGATTGATAGATCCCAGCCAGTCAGTCTTGGTCTTCACCTGATTAAGCTTCCTCTTGAATTCTTCTTTCGCTGGTTCATCATCACTGCTTGACCAGGTGTCATCAGCGAAAATCTCAAACCCAGGCAGCAGCTCCCCGGTTTCGGAATGAATGAAGGGCTCAGCCTGCCCGGTGTAAGTGGCATTTCCGACTTCACGCACGAACTTGGGACTGCTGCAGAGGGTCCGAGGTTTTCCCATATATTTCCTCCATTTGGCATCTTTGGCAGAGGCGATATACCCCAAACCAAAGCGGCCCTCGTTGAAAGGAAAAGTAGGGAACTCCGGGACCCCTTGACGGCGAGAGCCTAAACCAATGCCTGGAAAATGAGACATTCTTCTCATAATGTCCAGCGCGACAGAGCTTATGAGGAAATTCTCGTCCACATTGATGGCCATTACTATGCCTGAAGTATCAAAAGAGAAACCTCCGAGATCGACGTCTTCTTCGCCGTGTTGAATTCCCAGAACAGGAGTCCCGTCCTCCTTGAGCGGGCGGATGCTTGAATCCCCGCAGATGGTTAGAGTGCCAGTGGGTAGTCCCAGAATGACCTTTTGGTGGAGGGTAGATGGCACAGCCATGATGTCAGACCGATGGAGCCATGGTCTGCCCAACAGAAGATTGAAAGTTGCAGGAATATCCACGACATGGAACTCCACATCCATCTCAAAACCTTCAGCATCGAGTTTGAGCTTCAAGATACCTTCGACCACACGACGGGTGCCGTCATATGCCTTGACAGCCAGATTGGAAGGTGCCAGATCCTTCTTGGTGAGTCCCAGACGATAAGCGACCCTCAGAGGGCAGACATTGATGGCCGAGCCGTTGTCAATAAGAACGGTCGGGACCCAGAGTCCTCGACACTTGACGGTGATGTGCAAGAGGCGATTGTGGTCGACTCCTTCGACTGGCAGATCCTTGTCCGTGAAGATTACCGTATGTTTGGAGGTTGGAGGGAGGATGAGAGATATCATCGCCTCTGGTGTGACGTCGGCCTGGACTTCAAGGCGGGATAGGGCGTGACACAGCCTCTGACGATGCTCCTTGGATGAACAGATCAGTCCCCAGATAGAAATAGCGGCGGGAATCCGCTCCAGCTGCCGCTGAACTAAATCAGGAACTGGATTGCCAGCTGATACCTCAAGAGGTGCAGACCTGGGGAAAGAAACAGGCTCGTTCCTTTGATTAGCAGGATTGGAGGAATTCCCGGCCTGCAGATTAGCAGGCTGAAAAATCCATCCACTCCTTGTAACGTTGTGAACGTTTCCCAAAGAGGGCACGAGTTGAGGGCTTTCCTTCACATCCCAGAGATCAGCGAGGACATCTCCCAATTTGCGCTTCCCCTTGTCAGTAGTTGGCACAGATACGGGCACTTCCATGTCCAAGCCCAGATCTTCGGCCAGATCTTTCATCAACAGGGAGTCCCAGAAGCCCAAGTCTTTCACAGCAGCCACTTCAGCAACGGGCTCTGGATTTGCAATGAAAGGGACATCCCAAAGACCAGTGTCAGCGAGGGTACGATTGACAGCCCAGACTTCGTTCCCAACTTGGACATCTACTATGTCGTTAACCTCCCACAGATTAGCGGGGGGAGCGCGGTCCGTGACCATGATACTGCAATCCCTGTTGTTGGGGTAAGGCACCTGAGGGCGCGGATTTTCTTCGTTGACGATGTAGGAACAGGGGTCATGGTCAGTGTCGGGGTTAGTATCACAAACCGAATTAAAGACCGAGCCAAAGAGGGAAATGTGGTCTCCCAAAGCCCGTGGATTGTCCTGGACAAGCTCATCCTCTGCGTAGTAAAGCATGTAGTCCGGCGTGGCATAGCCTTGTAGAGGGTTAGGGTCGACATCCATGGGAGCAAACCAGGTTGGCTCAGGATCTCAACAATATTCCGCTTCGGGAACTGGAAGTTCGATCGGGTTGAATAGCATATTCAAGGAGAAACCGTCCAAAGGGTCAAGCAAGGCCGCCTCATAACCGGCCAACCAACCATCATACCAGGCTTGATCAAATGGGACATTTCCGGGCTGTGGAGGAATCCCATCCATTCCAAGGCCTGACCACTCGTTGAGGAGAGGAGCGGCATAGTCCCAATGGTCCGCTATGGCCCAGCCAGTGGCTTGCATGTTATTATCTGAGGGAGGCACCCAAGGCTGATAGGGATTAGGAAACGGGCCAGCGATGGTTGCGTACGGGCTGTCAAGCGACGAGGCAGAGTTGATTTGCACAGCAGGGATTGACCGATGGAAGAGGGAGCTGACAGATTCTTCGGAGACAGGTGAAGCAGCTTGCGAAAGTTCCGAAGATGCATCCGCATCAACAACTTGGCCTTCAACCAATTGTATATAAGAAACCTCGGTGTATGGTTCAATCGGGAAGGGCACGACGGACCTGGTTTGATTGATTGGGGTTATATAGTCAGTAGGGTTAAATATGGTGGAGCTGAGAGATATCTGGCTGATGTGGGGTACGGCGTTGTGCTTAGGGAGAGAGTTGGCAATGACGTTCGGTTTCTGAGGTGGTGGAGGAGTCTCCAGCGTGCCATCGTCGATGAGATCCTGGATCGCATGACGGAGGCAAAAGTAGGAGTCAGTGAGATGACCCGCTCCTTGATGGTAAGCACAGTAAAGGTTGGCTTTGAAGCCGGGTGAAGGGTTCTTGGGTAGAGGAGTTGGATCCAGGGGTTTCAGATGCCCTGATTTGATCAACTTTTCCAAGACCGAGGATAGAGGTGCCTCGATGGCGGAAAAGCTGCGGGGTTGGTTCCGAGGCCGGTTGTTCTGCGGATTTTGAACTTGATTGACGTCCATGACGTGATTAGCAGCACTGGAGGAAGCGGCATTAGTACCGGCGGTCGCCGTGTTGGAGTAAGTTCCCGTTCCGAACAGCGCATTGGCGTTTCCAGAATAAGCCCGCGGTTTTGACTTGGGGGCATGCGAGGATTCACCCTTTGATAGTATTCCGCTCTGCAGAGCGTCTTCGATGGCCAGGCCAGAGTCGAAGAATGTTTCAAAGTTAGCGGAGGCCTGAGCTAAGACCAGGTGCCTAGCATAGTCTGGCTGGAGGTTGCGGGAAATGATGCGGAGCTGGTCCTTCTCGCTTGGGCGATCAGTCATCTGTGCGGCTTTAGCTCTCCACCTTTTGACGAAGTCTGCAAAGGTCTCCTTAGCCTCCATTTTGGTAGATTCAAGTTCCCGAGTAGTCATTTTCAGCTGGGAGTTGTAGTTGTACTGCGAAATAAACGCAATCCCAATGTCTTCCCAAGTCCTCCTCTTGGCAATGTCGAGTGACAGAAACCAATGGAAAGCAGGGCCCGAGAGGGTCCGAGGAAAGAGCTGTGACATGGCCTCTGGCTCAACAGAAAGAAGTTTCATGGCGGCGTGGTAGCTGTAGAGATGAGTCCTGGGGTCGCCGCTCCCGTCGAACTTAGCCAAGTTCGGCATTTTGAACTTTTCAGGAAGCTTGGCGTTGGGGTACAGGCAAAGGCGATCCAGATCGATCCCTCCGGCACTGATCTTTTCTGTCTTAGCAATGGATTCTTCCAGTTTGGCCATTTTGGCCATGAGTGCGACCATTTCCGGGTTCGGAGCTGGTTCCTCTGGGTTTGGAGGCAGTCTGCCGCCGGCAAGGTTTGCAACGGGCCTGCGAGCTTCCCTCGGATTCAGGACCATAAGACGCCCTGCGTGAAGCGGATCTGGAACTAAGACGGGCTGCTCCTGGTCAGACTCATCGTCCCCACCTTCCTCCTCGAGAGGGGGCAGAAGGCGAGTGTGGATGAGGTCGTTCAAGCGAGCAATGTTAGTGTCGGTTTGAGCTGCCCTCTGTTGCATGGCGGTGATGCTGTCCTGAAGGTTCATGAGCATGGTCTCCAAGGTAAGAGGTTCCGGCTGTGGTTGTTCCATTGAGACAGGCGTTTGAGCCGCTGAGGCGGATACGGGTAGTCGGACGCCCTTCCTGTAAAACCGGTGGCGAACCTGACTGAGAACCTGACTGAGATTCTGAGTGCTGTGCTGCCGGAGGTGAGCGCAGAGAGTCTTCCGTGATGACTGACTGGGACTGTAACCTGACAAGCCTTTGAACCGGACTCAGATGCAGACGTTCCCAAGCGGGTTTGGCAACTGGCCTCGATACTTTCCTTGGTGGTGCAATGATTCAGATCTTTGCTCGCAAGGCAAAAGGAGGTTTAATAAGGGTCCTGTAGTAATTTTAATCTAAATAAAAGACTAAAGCGGATGCAGCCAACGTCGAGAGTGTCACCCTAAACTCTAGAACCGGAAGACAAGTCTGTCTCACGACGCTTTGGACACTGTTTTAGGCCCTCAGAATTCTTTTCGAAGATGTATCCTTCTTCGGAACGAGCGGTCCTGAAGGATGCCAAAAGGATTCTAAACCTTCGTTCGTTTCGATGTTCGGGGTTTCAAGTTTTTGAAGCCGGAACGACTCGGCATGAATATCATGATGCCATAACCAGGTTAGCGTAAGCAGCACTGTGCTATTAGCCGGGCGGTGTAAGTGACGAGGCACTTGTTACCTTTTGGTGTAAGCATCATGGTATTTTACTCCGTGGTTCTTCGTTTTTTGTTCGAAACCCTAAACAGGTACACGGGCAAAGGTGTAGAAAAGCTTCTGATTTCCTAAAGTCCCACCGTAAAAGGACTTAAAAGACGATAACGCGCACCATTGAGGTGCACGACTCCTCATCGGGCCATAACAATGTCCTACTAAGCCTGAAGACAGACTCGGAACAGATTGAGAACCTAGGAGCTATCCTAGACATGCTCCTACGCTGAACGAGATGTATGTACAGTTCATGCGATAAGGAAAGCAATAACACGTAGGCATTTAGAGGGTTAGATGCAAGTAGATCTTAACCTGTGGGTACCTGTCCTATTTTGGAGAGTTCTAATGCTTTTGTATATGCAAAAGGTCGATTTTGGTTCGTAACGGGTTCCTCGGACTAGGGCCACAGATATACCTCCCGTTACCCGCGTTTTTCGCAGAATAACAGTCGAACGGTAGCATGACCCATCATCGTCAAAGGTTGTCGGTCATTCGGGGTCCCCGGGCTCCGGTAAACCATGCCGGATTGCCAAAACGATCCAACGAGGCTTATCCCACATCGATGCAAATGAGATGCTAGAATCTGATTTAGAAGAAAAAGAATCACAAAGTCGTAAAAATGCCTTTTCAAATTTGGCTCACTTTATTTAGTCCATCTTTAGAAGAAAACTACGCAAGCGAACAATCGAAAAAGCCCCAGATTAGAATGGCCGGACACGAGGTCCTGTTAAATCACCATTCCAACCTTCGGCAGCGCGAAGCTCACCATTTTGACAAGCTTTTAAGGGATTGTTCCCAAGCGTATTAAATCCTAAGTGTGAATTAATATTGGTTCGATTTGATCCCCAGCAGAGTCGCCACTGTGGGCAGCGTGCCCTTGGAAAAAGGATTCCGTTCCTTTCGCCATTGCGGCCCTTTTTGAAAATCGAGGGAGCGCGAGCGCCGGTGGCAAGCGCTCAAAAATACAGAGTCGCCACTTGAGTTTTGAAGGTCCGACACTCAAGGAACCGTATTTCGAAGCACCTGCCGCGCTTTATTTGAAAAAGTGAAGGAAACCAGTCCGTCATAACCATATCTGGGTTCGGGAGCCAGGTTACGAGAGGGGAAGGGTTTTATGGCACCCCTCTCGCCCAATCCGGAGATCGGTCTCTACTTAGGCATTTTTATGAAAACCTTTGTGATTCTTATTCTTTTAATTAATTTTAGCCAATTAGGGCGGGGGAACAGTTAATCGGGGATTAAAACTGTAACACTTTGCAGGATGTGATCAAATAATGGCATGGATGGATAGCATGATGAATAATAAACGGAATGAACTTAAAACAGCGATCAGATGCCAAAACCATGCTCGGGGCAGATTTGCCCTGCACGATGACCAACTTGCATGCCTGAATAGATCTGTATGCAAGTCAACCATCGCGCGAGACACACTGACTCTCGCGCGAGTATTGTCATCTCATCACAATCCCAAAATCATCCCTTTCTGGGCTCTGGAAGGACCAGTGCACACCCAAGAAGCAAACCAAGCAGTTTATTGGAAGACTGTAAAATATTAATTATTACACAATACTCCAAGCAGAAGCCAAATAAAATGAAACACAACCCCTAAACAGTGGGGGTATCAAAGTAGAGGACAAGGGCCTAGTTACCCATGCAAGGGCTACCCATGGAAATCAGAGAACTGTCGCGCGACAGAGGGTGAATCTCGCGCGACACTCCTGACTGGACTTCCAGGAATTGCTTTGCATGCTTGGGGTCCTGAGACAAATTCAGGGGATCCCAAGGGCATTCCAAACTGTTTTAAAGTAAACAAGCTAGCTACTGTATTTTGTTTTTGCATGCATAACAATGATCTAAGAATCAAAGTAAAGTACAACAGGCGTGAAAATACTACAAAACAGAAAAGGGCTAACTTCCCTTCCCCACGAGGTCCATTCTCTTGCTTACACAAGTGTCGCGCGAGTATAGGGGACCATCGCGCGAGGGTGTGGCTGCCACGAATTCTTGTAACTTTGCTGGCTTTAGGACCAGGACATGGTATTGATTACCAGCCTTGGTCCTGTCAGCCCCCCTCAGGGATCAAAACAGAAACAGGTTTAAACATTATACCTTTGCTTGGAAAGGGTTTGGGAGTAGATGGGATTGATTGGTGTGACCTTGCTACCAAGAGTGTATGAACACACTAAGTTCAGTAGCTTATGAAGTGGTTTGAGGGTTAGGAACTTTGTGCTAGCTAGTGTAGGATTTATGAAATGACTAATGAATCTCTTAAGCAATTTTTGGAACCCTTAACATGGAGGATGAAGGGGGGTATTTATAGGGGGAATGTAAGGGCTAGTTAGGGGCCAAACAAGACCTTAGGACCAGCCACCAAGGTTGGTCACAACTTGGTTGTGAGGCTAGCCAACAAGGTGAGAGAGTGGTTAGGAGATTGCATGGGGTTAGAACCTGCCAGCACGCCGTTCAGCTGAGGAGAACGGGGTTCCAGCCCATGGGAACCCATGTGCCAAGCAATCATCACAAGTCCAACTGGATTCTGTGATAGGGACAGGAGGGAACCGTCGCGCGATGGTTCGGAAGTGTCGCGCGAGGGTCAAACAGTCAACAGTTTGACTTTGACTACACGTGGCAAGCTAAGTGTCGCACGAGGGACACAAAGGCTCGCGCGAGGGTCAACTCTGGTTCTAGGGTTTGACTGAAGGTTCAGAAGGGTTCAAAAGGTTCAAGCAAGGTTCTAAGCATTCCAAGTTCGATCCATTCCCAATCCAAGCTCTGTTTGATTCGATTTCATCATCGGGGAAACAAGAAAATCGTAAAATAAAGTAAAACGATTGGGAGACCCAGATTGGGGTGTTTACAACTAAATTTGAGGAAGGAGATCATTCTTCCCTAGAGAAAAGGTGACCTCACCCATTCAATTCGGGAAAAGTCGAACCCTACCCCCGCGGAAAGAGACGAGGGATACGCTGCCTTTGTCTCTTCTGTACCTCTTGCTCCTTCTCTCACCCCACAAGATTACTCATCTTTTCTCTTCCACTAACCATCGACCAATCACTCCTCTCCAGCTCACACATAAGCGAACCTCTGCAGAACCCCAACCTACACAGTGTATAATACGTACATTCATCAAGATTTTATAACTTGCGATCATTACAAATTTTCTAATCGTCAAGATCTTGCACTGAATAAATTGGGTATATGAAGGCAGATAGGCAACCCAATTATTGTCAACGAGGGAACGTCTCTGCTGATAACTAATTTTTTCTTCGAACCATAACCGATTTTCTCCCCCGTGGGTATGGTTATGGTTGAGACCATAGGATATCCGATCGGGTTCGGTTCAGTTATGGTATAACCTGTTACCCGAACCGTACCCAAACCGATCCGAACTACTAAACGTACAAAATACCCTTAGAGTATGTGTATATTACAAAAAAAACCATTAGTATATATATATACAGCTTGACAGAGTTAGGGTTATTCAGTTCCCATTTCCAAACTTCTAAAGCTCACGCCACAAGGCTTTGCAACGGCACCACCCCCACTTCCGTTCCTCTTCTTCGTCCGACGTCCGAGCTTCTCCGGTGACGTCCTCTCTCTCCTCTCCGGCTTTATTTGCAGCCCCAAAGTCGTCGGTTTTCGTTCCTGATTTCACGCGACCTCGTATTTCTACGAAAGCCCAAGTTCATGATATGAAATCGTGTGTTTCGAAGTTTGGTTCTAGATCTGGTTGGTCCTAGTTTCGAACAAGTAACTGCCATATACGAAGTATTTCGAAGTTTGGCTCTAGTTCTGTGTTTTTCCCCTTTGTTTTTGCTAGATTCTTTTTCATTTTCAATTTTTTTCTGGTTTTGAATCTGGTTTGTGTGTGCGCGAAATACACGGTTGTAGATGCAGTAGTTCGAACCAATTTGGTTCTCAAACTTTTAATCTGGTAGTAGATTCCATATCAAAATCAAAATCCAGCCCCAAGTTGTTTCTTTTTGCGGGTATCCATTCGGTTCGGAGAATACCCGAAACCCGTTTGATTCAGTTATGAGACAACTGGTCTCAATCCGTTCGGTTATCGGGACGGATTCGGGTACGTAGGGATTTTCGGGTACGGATATCCCAATATCCGCCCCATTGCTATCACTGGACTAGCAGACCCGGTCCTGAGATTTTGGAGGTCCTAAGAGATGTCTTAAAATGGGGCCTTCCCGATGTTTCCTATATATTTTATTTTCTTGATGTAAAGCGCAAATTGCCTTGTGGTGGAGTGGCCGATTATTGTGACGTCGTTTTCGTACCTGTGGGCACGAGTTCGACTCCTGCTGCCAGTAGAAGAATCTCCTTTTTCGTGATTCTTACCGCTGGACCGTAAGCAATATATCTGCACAACTTTTAACATGTATAATATTTGGCACTTACATGGGAGCCAAAAAGAACCCATTGTGAGTTGTCAACATGTTTAGAGACAATAAGCAATCATGACTCTAGAGGCACCAAAATTAACAGATTTGAACGTAAGAGACACTAACGATTAGCGTTTTGCTTTTAGCACCGACACAATCAAGCTTCTCATGAGTGATGGAAGACAAAAAAAATTAATGTCATTTTCCATTTCGCTGGAATAAAGAAGAAAAATGTGCTGATTTGTTTTTAAGCATGGGTAAATTGGACAACCTCATCAAGCATCAAAATGCTAAGCTCATTGCAAACTTCGATTTAGATTTGTGCTGTATTACCAAGTATTTGAGCCATGGCGAGTGCTATCATCCCCAAGAAGTAAATAACCTAACTGTAACCCCGAATGAATCTATATGAAAAGAAAAGAAGGATAAATCTGCTACTTATCGTTCCTCCAAAATTTTAAGACAATGCACAACTTTTCTCAACCACTTAAATATCTGTCCAATCAACCTTACTATGTTTCCGCATGTATACCAAGTACATGATAGACCTATCACTTATATACATATCCTTATAAAGCCATCCACATAATATTTGTTTCACATATTTGAATTGTAAAAATGGGTGTGTGAATTATATTGAAATTTAGAAGGAAACAATCTAGGAACACTGGGAACTGTTACCTTATCTGGTGATTGAAGACTGATGAGAGAGGGGTTGTCGACCTTGGACCATAGACTAAGCTGTCAGAGACCATGCATAGGAATCCATGTGACAAACAGCTTCCCCAATTTCGAGAAGTACATATTACTAGCAATCATCCACTTTCACATACCAAACTCCAAAATTTCTCCCATTTTTCTTTTATCTTCAGGCTGTTTTTGGCTTCCCAAGTACCACATGGCTAGTAGCTTCAGCTTCCTTCCTCTGTACAACTGGTAATCTATACAGTAAGAAAGCCACCAAAAAAAACCCCATGCACCCTTTTCACAAAAATAACACACAGAAAACATGTACAGTATATTTGTTGCATGAGTACATTTAGGATGTGTTTGGATCTTGGATTTGTTGTAGGAAAAAAAATGACGAGCATGCACAAATTTCTGGAGGAACGATAACACGCTGCATGCAAGAGCATGTACAAGTCAATCGATGTGCCAGCCAGATCTTGGCCACTGAGTGATGTTGAAAGTCCCATAAGACAACTGAAGGTCTGGGAAAACAGCATGCATTTTCTTAGCATGTTTACAAGTCCCAAGTAACTACAAAACAGAGGGGCAGAGATTGCATATCTTACCTAACTCGCTTTAGGGCTGAGATCTTCATGGATACACAGTAGAAATGTAAATGTGGAAAATGGTTTCCATTCATTATTTTAAGCATAAAGTTGAAACAACTTATCAACAAGAGCCACCAGATATCTGGATTTTTATAGATCAAAATGAAAGTTTGATACAACTAGATATAAGGCGCAGTTCATCAAAATTTTGACTTAATGCCATAAAAGTTTGCTAAACCAACAACAAGGAACAGAACAAATGCATATACAACCAAGACAGCGAGAGCTGAGGCTGATGAAGCAAACAAGGTCTCAATAAACAAGTTTACCACTCCTGTGAGCACATTTGCCTGCACGAATAGTTGTGAATGACTATTAGTTTACCATCTTAGCTCCAGAGAGGTTGAAAAGTATTCACAAATGCAAAAACAGGGAAATGAGCTGCAAACATGAATCCAAACAAAATACCCATCCAGAATGGCACAGAAGTGGAATTTTTAATTGCTAATATGGTCATACTTGCATTGTAGAGCACTACTCTTGTGAACAAAAAAAGAAAAGAAAAGAGGAATGTATCTTTCACCAAAAGAAATGAAGCCAGTAGATTCTGGTTGAATGCTTCTTCCAGCACAAAAATCTTGTGTCCAGGTATGTAATCAGGCAGCATTAGGATTGCTAAAACCTGCAAAATCGCAAGATATCAGGAGATGGATGCCTATCAATAGTTTAAAACAATGAAGTGCACTCCTCAACCATTACAGTACTATCTTTGATTTACACGGAGAGCGTTCTTTACAGGTGAAGATAAGTTTAGATATCAGGAATGACGGCAAGGTAAGAGAAGTTTCTGGCCTGCAAAAGTGCCTTCACATCCCTTCCTAATAAAACTGTATTTTACAGCTTGAGGGCCTAGCCCAAAGAAGACTATTGTTACCGTTTAGGGTGGTAACGTTATGATATCATGTTTATTATGGTGTCTAATAATTTTTCCAATAAACAAAGATCTTGCTAAATCATCATGTGAAGAAGCAATTTCACCATCCATTTCATGTAGACTACTTCCTGACAATTTAACCAACACCGCAGCACTTTCTTAAAGAGGGTAAAAGCTTGGTATGATGTGTGGAAAAGCTGATTACAATCTGAATGGGCACACGTCATGCAAACAATACCGCAAGTTTAGTTTCTCCCCAAACTAAACTTCCTACTTCCTTATAGCTCCATGTGGCCATTGTCATGTCTTTGTATTTGCCTGGTCAGAACAGGTTCATTAAAACCATCAAAGCTTTCCCATCAGAAACAAAGATTAAAAAACCAACATCTTATGAACCTCTGTCAATTGAGTGATTGATGAGTAATTGAATGCCAGAGATTCAAATAATAGAATACGCATAATACACAAACACCAAGGAACACAATAATCCAATGTATATACAACATGAAAGTTAAAGAGTTGATGTGTCACAAAAGGAAAGCAGACCAAATCAGTCAGATTGAAGTCCAGATAAGCAAACATAATGCATCATTGAGCATAAGCAAAAACATACTTTTACGAGTCAACTTTAGCAACACAATACTTTTACAAGTAGTGGAAACAAAACGATACTATATGCTGACTACAAAACAATATCGAATGTAGAAAACCATCAAAGGAATATGTTATTTGCAAAAGAAAAGGAAAATTAGGATAACCTGAAGATTTTGAGCCAGTACAAAAGTAACATAAGCAACATTGCACTGCAAAAGAATTTTCCATTAGTTTTCAGAAGTTAATGTATTAAAAAGAGCACGAATTATCCCTTTATGTTAATGAACAACATTGTTCACAAGAAGTTCAATATATCTCTTAAGTAAACGGGGCATATACCCTACGTTCCTTACCGTCCTACGTGAAACTCTTTCGACCTTCCTGTCTAGTATCACAGTCAATAACCTGCACCATTCAGAATGAATCAAATGGTAAATCAACTACAAACAGAGCAGATGACACTGAGATGACAAAACATCACAACAATAAAGACATACTGTGGGCTCCCGCACCCGGCGCGTTCGAAGAGTCGCCACCCGGATTTTTGAGATGGATGATCCGAGGAACTGAGAGTTTGTTTGGAAAAGTAAAAGGCATTTGATCTAGCGAAACCGTTGAGATTTTGGATCCGGGAGCTACGTTACGAACGGAAAAGGTTTTGTTGAAAAAGCACCCCGCTCGCCGGGCGAAAACCAGTCTCTACTAAGCATTTTAAATGGGGGGATTTAATACCATTCGGAAAACCTCAAAAACACATAAGGGGAAAGGGGAACAAGATAAAACATATCACATTGCCGTGCTAGTGGTGCTTACTGTACAGAAATGATAAAGGATGTTGTGACGATAAGAAAAATGTATAAACAAGCTGTCTGGACCACCATCCTCTGTCACACGGCACACCACCTTACGACGCGCGGCCTTCTGATATGCCGTGCGTGGTTCTGGCTCTGTCATCAAACTTTTGACATTTTATAGAGCCTCACACGGTATACCCAGTGTGACACACGGTGTTATTTTTAAAACTTCAGAAAGTTCATAACCATCAGATCATCTCAGAACTGTACCATTCTTCCAAGCCACGAGTAGAAAACCATTTTTGATACATTTGTTCATTTTGAAAAGATCTATAGAGTTTAAAACATGGCTTGTAGATATGGTCTCATTTCGAGACTGCTTTTGGTGTATAGAAACAGATCCAGCAACGAACGATCGTGATCCAGACAGTTTGAACAAGAAAACAGTAGTTAGATAAAATGCCGTGCGTGTGAGTCCACTACGCCGTGCGACGCTTCAAAGTGCCGCGCGGCGTAGCGTACCCAGCACAGAAAACTAGTTTTATTTCGTAAAAATGATTTTTGGGTCAGATCCTAACCAAAAGGGTTAGGCCTGAAGATAGAATAGTCCCCTCAGGGCCAGGACAGATCCTAGCCCAAGGAAACTTGATTTTTACCTTTGATCTTGAGCTTGAACGAAGATTGATGATGGTGGATGGACGTCGGTAAGGTTGAAAAAGGAAAGAGAAGTATGTGTGTGTGTAGTAAATGGGTGTATTGGGTGGTTGGGGTCTCAAAATTAGTAAGGAACTAACTTTAATGGTGAGGAGAAAAATGGAGTAAAAAGCCTAGAGAATGTCTTTTGGGAGCAACATTCTCAAGACTTGGAAATGGAAAATGGGTGTGAAAGCAAGAAGAGAGAGAAAGGGTATAATGGTGATCAAGGGTTCTTTTCCCTTGAGTGGAGGGGTGTATTTATAGGTAAGAGCCATGGATTTTGAATTTCAAATGTTGGAGGTATTTTCTGGGCGGGCCAGAAGTGTGCTTTTGGCTGAGCCGTATTGCAGCTGTGGCTCAAATAGGCGTGGCCGACAGCTTTCTGAGCCAGTCAGAACTTTACCCAAAATGCCGTGCGGCTAACCTCATGATCGCGTGCGGCGCAATGACTTTTGATACGCCGTGTGGTGTAGAGATGTCACGCGCGGCATTACAGGTTCACTCCAGGGCTTTTGGGTTTTCTCTGGGCTTTTTGGACTTTTGGGTTTGTTTAGGGCTGATGGTTCACCTGGGCTGAGGATCTTTTTGGGACTGAAGGAATCCTTCATTCAAGCTCGCAAAGGTTCTGTTTCCTTTATTTCATCATCGGGGTGGACAAAGACCCTTCGAGATTCGGATTGGGGTGTCTACACATACCAAAACAGAAGAGAGAGAATCCCAACTCTAACTTTTGCCCATTTATTGGATCTCAATACTTGATTAGAGTTTCCGAAGAAAAGATAGCATCCCAATTGGACTCCAACAAGATACATACCCCAATATCCTGAGAAGAAAGAACATGAATTTTTTGGCCAGTATCGAGTGTGGGAACAAAAATCAGTAACTTGATACAAGCTCACTCTTCACCGAAATATCTTAGACACTACTTTCTAATTGCACCCGCTTGCCAATACATTAGACCGGGAAAAGGTACTCAAAGAAAAGATTCCATCCCGATAAACTGAGCAATCAACAGAGCATCATAATCCTATTGAAAGACCAGACAAATAAAGTACGTAAAAAAAATATCCCAATAATTTGAGCATTCCTCACCAAATATGCTGAAAATTCCTTCCTTGTTTTGGCTAATGATGTCTGTTCCCCTTTCGTTAGAAAGCAAATAGACATTTAAACCATTGATCAAGCAAACTTGGTAGCCTAAAAAATTGAAACAAAACAAGAAACTTAGTAAAAAGAAAAGAAAAAAGAAAAAATGGTTTCTAACTAATAAAAGTAAGCAAATGAAAGTATACCTACAACAAGCAGTGAACCAAGAATTCCAGAATATTTTGGAGGAATGTTAATTATTGATGTTAGGATTGATACAGCAGCAAGTGTGAAAAAGAAGTTCCAGTGCACCACATATTCGCCCACGTGGACCTACATAGAGTCATAGATAAAAATGACATGTTTAACCTAAAATAGAGTAAGTAGTAACACATACCAAGCAACAGTGACATAATCTTCATGCATGTGTGTCCTTTATTACTCTTAACAATTAAAATATGAAGCTATTACCCTGCCAATAGAAATATGAAACTACTTAATAAATCTGCGCCATGCTGCATAAAATGGACAATCCAGTACAAATTATTTGATATGCCAAAGGTCTGGTGTCACATTCGTAATGATGCAAATAATTCACGATGGTGAGACGCAGAGGCTGCTTTATTTACCTAGGAGATTGCTTAATTTATCCAGGGGAAAGACCAAATTTGAGCAAGGGCAATGTTTGATACACAAATAGGAATCGGTGATGTAATAGAACACAACCAGCCCAAATAGCACGCAACTAAAATCAGCTTTTTACCTACAGATGAACTTCATTGCCAATTGTTTGTTTACACACAGCAATTCTAATATAGCACATGATTGATGACCATAGACAACCCAAGAATAATTTTACCTGATAGTCTACACCTGCTGTGGAAAGAAGTCAAGCAATCCCTAGAACAACAAGCGGACTAATAGATTGAAGTGCATTTTTCCATTTCCTGAGGAGGGCAACCAAGAACCTCACAATGATAAAGAAAAAAAAAACAATCAAAGGATGTGAAGCTCAAGTGCAGTGTGTTAGTAAAAATATTAGTTTGGACATTGTCACCTCACATATTAAGCATTTCCTAGCCAACTAATAAGTACTCCGTAATAGATACATACAAAATAAGAACAAGACTTCTTTTCACAATCGTTTCTAGATAAATAGTTATCAAGTTAAACTATGGATGCCAAAAGGAGTGATGACATCTTGAGCAATAACCACACCTTGTATGCAATGCAGTAATTTGCATTACTTGTCCAATTGAAATGGTTTAACGAAGTTGTTTATTTAGGTGCCTCGCTATAATTTATTGGCATGTTACTTGGTTGAGTACAGTCTTGGTTTGTGAAACTTTTGTGCATATCAAGAATTACTTTTCTAGAACAAAACTTATATGAATTGAATCCCCTAACCTATATTTCAATGTTTACATTTACATGCATACAACTAACCAAGGTCTGTAAATTATATGCCAGCAGTGTCGACATTCCAATGCATAAATCCTTCTTACGAAAGATTATGTTTTCTCCCCTAATTTTTTAAGCAAAGAAAAGACAATAACTTGAATAGAAATGTAGGATAGTAAATAAATGACTTACAACATTGGGAAGCCTCGAGCTTGTCGTGAAACTAATGAATTTGCTAACACAAATGAGCCTACTCCTAGATCCATCTGAAGCAGTCAGGACAACAAAGTTATTTCATTGATCCAGTTTTCAAAGTCCATCCATCACAAACACATAAAGCAAGTACCAACAAGTTTTCCATAACTACCAAGAACACTAGACTACTCTTTATTAGTACAAGGAGACGAAATGCTAACATAACAGATGAATCATATGTGGTCAAGTAAAAATACTAAAAAATCTAACAATTCCAAGAAAAACAGTCATTACCACTACATGAGAAAGGTCAAACAAAAGCTTTAGGATCTCAACAGTAAATGTCTACAGACATAGAGAACATTCGCCAGTATCCAACATGTAGATCAAGGCACAGAAAGTTTACAAGAGTAATTTTCCTGTAGGATAACAAAAAAGGGATCACCACAATCAAGTAGAGATCCTTTACGATGGAAAATCAAAGGGCATATTCAAAACAAATGGGGTTTGAAGGGCTGTTGTGGATATGTTAACTATGATTAGAGATTGTAGGGGTTCGATTTATTGGGATCTTGACTGTGGGTCGGGTCTGGTTCCTTCCTCTGCCGCTCCGTGCGCTCGCCGCCTGACCTGCAACAAGTCACTAGGGCTGTGGTAGCCCAGTGACCCTCTGACGATCAAGTTAGATGTAGGGAGAAGTGTATAGGTCTAAGGTTAAGGTAGAATGACATACCTCTCTAGGTTAGAGTCCCTTTGTATTTATAGACCTTGCTTTGCTTGGCCTCCAAGCTAGTGCTGGAGGGTACGCTCGGGTAACCGCCTCGGGCGACGTCATATGTGATGTAGGGGATAAGGCAGTTACGGAGCACATGGCCAGGTCAGACCCCAATGATTACTCTCGTGGCGTAACCGCCTGGGACCCTCCTGGGGTAACCGTTTTCCTTAAGACGGCCTCGGGGAGTCAGGGTCGGGTATGCTCCGTGCCTTTAGGCAGTGACAGAGCTCTGACCGGACCCCCCTTACAGAGCAACATTCTGAGGGTAGCGTTGTGATCCTTTAGACTATCATACCGAATAGCGGACCGGCACCCTTAAGCTCACTCGGTGCAATGTGGCTCAGTGGGATGACCGAGCCCCAGTCCCGGAGCCACTACAATAGCCCCTCAACTCGCTGGAGCGTCATCTTCAAGCTCGGAAAGTGGCCTTGGTAATCGTCAGACTCCTAGCACTAGCCCTACGAGCCACGTGTTGATCATCGCCAGGCTATTTCGTGATGCGAGGTGTCTCGGCACGTGCCGCGTCAGTTGATTGGTACGAAACGTCCCTTCGAGGACACGCGTCTGGGTGGCTCAGTAAGCGGCGCTCTGACTCTCGTGCAGGCTTTTCGGTACTGACCGTTCGATGACTGCCACGTGTCAAGGATCTGACGGCTCGGTGCGAGTCGCTTCGTTTCCCGCGCGCCCCTTCGAATCTTCCCCTATAAAAGGGTAGGTAGAGAGAGAGGAGTACGTTTCTCCCTCTCTCTGAACTTCATCGCTGCCGCCGCTGATCTTCGTCGTTCGATCGAGTTTTGAAGCGATTTGGTAGCGGATCTTCTTGCGAATCTCAGGTATGTTGATCTCTTTGCATTAATCTTCAGTGTTTGGACATTTTTTCTGCGCTTTTCATCGTTTTTTGGGTGCGTTGAGGCGGAGACGCTGTTTGCCGCCATCTGAAACATGGCTTTGCACTATTCATTGCACTGTTCATGTTCTTCCCGACGCGCATATTCTTCCCAAGGCATATCTCCTTCCCGAGGCCATCGAGATAATTCCCGGCCCCAGGTGTTCTTCCCGAGGAAGGATATCCTGTTATTGCTTGTAACCTAGAGGTTCCAGGGAGTGATGACCAGTCCATCCCGACCGTTAGATTTTTTTCCCCCCAAGCATGTAGCTAACGGGTCTTGTATATCCCTTTTTGCTAGGTTGGGGCGGATGGTCGTTGAGATCTCCTCAGACAGTTCTAATAGCTCGGCCTCCTCTCTTGTTATCGATGAGCAGATACATGAGACCCTTCGAATCCGAGCGTTCTACCGAACTCCAATCGACTTCATTGAACCCCTTTGATCCTTCGAGAGCCCCGCGCCCGGTCACGTCGTTTGATCCTCGGGAGATGGAGACTCCCAGCACTCGGATCGCGGTCCGGGACCTTTCGCGAATTCTCCTGAGGAGGTTCAAGGACGTAGGAGGGCGGTGAGGCCGTGCCCTTACCAGAATCAGTTATTTAGCGGTGCACCGGGCGCCTATGAAGAGTTTAGGAGAGTCTATAGCATCCCACCGGACGTCCAGGTTCGGTTACTGACAACCACTGACCCCCGTCAACTGCAGCACCGCCCAGGAGAACTGATCTTCCCCCTCATGGCTATTACCGAGGGCGGAATTAGGTTCCCCCTCCACCAGTTCGTACGTTAAGTGCTTCGGACCTGTCACTCACCTCTTCTCAGCTCACGGTTAATTCCTACCGGGTCATAACGAGTATTATAGAGCTGAGGAGGTAGTACAACCTGACGTTCGGGCTGGAGGAGCTCTTCGGGGTTTACCAGGTCGGAGTCCACCGAGACTACAATCGCTATTATCTATCTTGTCAGTCGGGGTACGACGAGTTCCTGATCGATCACCTGCCTGACTTCGAGGAATGGGCGGGTATATACGTCTCGGTAATCGGGAACTTCATGTTTGGGCCCGGTGAGAATCTTGACACTGGAACGACGATTCAGTTTGGGACCAGTACACCTGGTTAGTAGATTTCCCACCTCCAAGCATTGCATGTTATTTTCTCTCCTTGCATATGTTGATTTTTTTCTCTGGTGGCATCTTGCAGGTGAATGGGTCGTGCAAAGCTTCCGGGAGAGGGCGAACTGAGGCCTCATCAACGCTGCTTTTGCTATCCCCCTCGCAAACCGATTCGCCCCGGACCTGCTCGGTTATGTTCCAACTTATACGGGCTATCTGAAGAAGAAACCGAGGCAGCAGGGGGTTCCGAGGGCAGGTTGAGAGACAGGCAGAGGAAGAGGGAAAGGAGGAGGACTCGGAGCAGCGGAAGCCGAGGCGAGCAACTCTCCCCCTCGGCGTGTCATTCGCGAGGAGGTGGATTGTGAGACTCCTGAGCGGACCGGGCTGAGCGGCGACATGCCAGGTCGTACCGAGAGGGTGGTGTTGAACTTGAGGCGGAGGCCATGGTGTCGGTTCTCCGCCCGGGATGGCAGGCGCGGGTAATTTGAGGGTCGCTCCCATTTCTCTGGAGGAACCGGCGGAGAAGAGAGCACGGACCGAGGAGGGGGGTAGCAGTCGGGGGAAGGAGAAGGAGACGATCAATATTCTGGAGGAGGAGGAGGAGGAGCAGGACGGTGAGTCGGCGAGGGGAGATCGAAACCGAAGCTAGGGTTCGGGCGAGTGAGGTCCCCCGGGCCCCCGAGTTTCGTCACTATAGTGGACGCCAGATCCACCATGCTGATAGTGCGTCTCGGAACATCGGGACGGCCTACAGGGTGCTCCGAGCTTGCATACTCCCGAGGGATGCCAAAGCCGTCACAGGGAGCACAAAAGATTTCGTGGGGGAGATGGCTCAGTCACTTCTCAATGTAAGCCTCCTTATTTCCCCCTTTTTTCCCTCCGTTGAATGTAGGGCTTTTTGTAATGTTTTCTTTCATTCCTGTTGGCAGGCTGGCGCTCGGGCTTTGGCTATCCACGAGAGGTGCAAGGGGCAGGACCTGGAAATCGAAGAACTGAAGAGGGCCCTAGCGTCGAGAGAGGAGGACCTGAGGGTGGCCGGTGGCTTGGGAGGCTTGCAACCTTTATCAGGCGGACTTCCTAAGGGCTGATGGAGAGAGGGTGGCTGCGGACTATGTAGCACAGACACGGATATGGAACACGGCAATTCTAAAAAAATGGGGATACGAACACGGTGGGGGACACGCCACGTGTATAAATAAATAAAAAATAAATATTGTAGACACCCCAATTTGGCCTAACGATTATTTCAAGTCCCACCTTAGGGACCATCCCGATGATGAAATGGATACAGTGATTGCTGATTGCCTTCTCGAGAACCTTAGGACTTTCGGTAAGAACTTTGAGCCACTTAGAGGACCCCATCCAGAGCCATATAACCTTTCAGACAGAAAATACAGAAGCTAGGAGAATCCATCTGTCGGCCGTGACATTGATCTCACGGCCTTAACATCATTTCCTCACCCGTGCAACCTGTTGCATCAAAATCTCCCTGAGAGATCAATCCCTCGGCCGCAAGATCTATCCTTCAGCCGCGACATCCATTCCTCGGTCGTGATATCCATTACTCGGCCGCCAGATCGTCATTTTTCCAGACTCTGGAACGTTCTGTCAGACGTTTGATCCAATTACACTACCTCCCCGATGCGTTCGGGCTACGTTCAGAGATTTCAACGAAGAGTTTGAATTGCATTGCAATTACAATTGCAATCGTGCCATTTGATTGGCCGGAGTGAGTCACCAATTGCCTATATAAAGAGGCCTTTGAACCACAAAATTTATAAGTGAAATCACCCTCTCAAGCCACGAAACTCTGCACAAATACTCTCTCAAACCCCCTCTGCAAAAGCCCTAACCTCCCGAAGGCAGCCACCAATCCGACAATCAAACCCCGAAGTTCACCCTAACCCTAGGGTTTTCCGAGAAGCAATCAGTCAATCACACCCAATCCGAGGCAATCAAGCAACTGAGGGATCAAGGTGGTGAGGCCCAACGGCCTTTGGTCTGTTTTATTTTCCGTCTATAATCATAATCTTAGCGTTCTGATCATCTACTAACGTTTCTGTCTGGTGTGAGAAAGAACATCGACCGGGGCTTCGATCCCTCGGCCGATATATCAAACCAGGAGGATCCCTCGGCCGTGACATCCATTCACCGGCCGCGGGATCCATCTCCCTGGGACAGTTTGTTTTGTTCTGCTTTCTGATGCATGCTTTACTTATCGCACTGGCTCACTTTACTTACTGCTTAAAGGCTTAATTAAACAGACTATGTATTAGAATTAAACAAAGCATCTATACGTCTTATGTTGAATAACTAAGGGCCAGTCTTATGGCTGGGCAGAGAGGGGTGCCTAACACCTTTCCCTTACTGTACTCTTGGCTCCCGTACCCAGAATCTCTATCTATTTTTCTAGTTTTAATAAACTAGGTGGCGACTCTGTTTTGATGATAACCGCTATCATGTGGCGATGTTCCTAGCCATGGGAATGTCTACGATCTTGGTTTATGAAGCAAGCAATCAATCGAGCAACAAACGTGATCAATCTGTATGACGATGCCCCGTTTGGGAGGTGTCTACAAATATATGTACATATATATAAAAAAAAAAATGAACCATTGTATATGAATAATTTCACAAATTGTATAAATTTTTTTCAAAGGCATAATTACAGTTTAACCCAAATGTTTTGAATAATTTCATATTAACCCCCAAAAATTTAAAAAATATTACATTTTGACCACCAGCCGTGTCCCCACCGTGTCCCCTATCAAAAAATAATAAAAATTATTGAACACGCTACACGTGGTGTGTCCAATACGTGTCCCCGCCATATCCCCATGTCCAATACGTGGACACGGCGCCCTTTTGGAGTGTCGGTGCTACATAGGCTACGGACAACCGAGCCAATAACACCGAGGAAGCTGCGAACACTTTGAGAGCCACCCGAGCCCAGGAGGTCGAGGCTGCAAGGGAGAGAGGCTTCAATGAGGGGTTTGACGCGGCCGGAGTGGAGTACAAGAAGCAGGTAGGCTAAGCCAGATCATTGTAATAGTTAAGTAGGACTGGAGTCGAACAATAGGCCCAAGCTAGATCCTCGGTAGGCTTTTGATTTGCACCACACACTTTTGTTTTGCAGCTTTAGAACATTAACGTTCTTTTCAAACACTTGTGTTTTATCTCCGAAATGCTTGCATGTGCTTATGGTTGTTGCTAGGGTATGCCTGTGCCCTATGAAGCACGGATACTCTATTTTGGCCTCCGTATCACGTACCGTACGCGTATCGAATACGGATACGCTCCGGATACGTATCCGATACGTTTTTTTGAAGTATCCGGATTTCAAATTTATTTTTTTGGTGTTCCGATATGTTTTGGATACGCTCGGATACATTTCGGATACGCTGGGATACGTTTCGGATACGTTCGGGGATAAATTTGTTATTACTTTAAACATATGGGTTTGGACTGTAATTAGGGCTATATAACCTAATTTCTCGTCAGTAGGGAAAAGGCAGAACGAAAAGATCGAAGCAGAAACGAAAAGGGGAAGACGGCGATTCATCTCTGTGTCTCTCATCTCTCGATCTGACCTGTAAGCTCTCCTATCTCTCTCATCTCTCTCTTCTCGTCTCTCTCATATCTCTCTTCTCCTCTCTCTCGTCTTTCTTTTCTCTATCTCTCTCGTCTCTCTCTCTCTTCTCTCGTCTGTATAGCACATATATATATATATATACATACTGATATATTTATTATTTTTATATTCAACGTATCCCCAACATATCGTATCCTACTTTTCGGAAAAATCACGTATCCGTATCGTATCGTATCCGTGCTACTTAGCCTGTGCCCCTTGCTTCGGGTAAGCTTGTGAGTTGGAAGAACAATTATTAACCGAAGCATACTCAGAGAATTAATATGTTCGAAAAAATTGAATTGTTAGTGCCCCCTGCTTCGGGTGGGCTTGCTAACCATACGGGCAAGGTTGGAACCGAAGCAGAGTAGGAAGAAAAATGCTTTCCGAAAAAAGTGATTTTTCGGTGCCCCATGCTTCGGGCGGGCTTGCGCATAGCCGGGCGAGCTAAACCAAAGCATTTAGATAAAAATTGTTTTTAAAATTTCCCGAGCCCCTATTTCGGATTAAGCTACCATGGCTACGCAGGGGGAATGCCCGAATGAGGACAAGTAATGTCACATGCTAGGACAAGTCTGCTAGGGGATTTGTGCTGGGGTCCGTATAGGGCTGGCGTCGGCCAGGGGTTCAGGACGTAGCGTATCCGAGCAGTGAGTGGCTTTGATGGATTCGTGGTAAGGGGCTCGAGGAAAAGACCGAGTATCCTTAGAACGATCCGTCGAAAGCTCGAATGACCGTGTTGGTCGGGACGACTTAGTGGGAATTGCACCGGAAGGGTTTTACCTTTTGGAGGGCCAAATCCCGAAAGTCGAGATAAAACGGTTTGTGCGAGAATAAACCGAGTGATGGAGAGTAAACAATAGTAAAAATGAGAACAAGTGCTAGGAAAGAAAAGATAGCCTTTCATTGATACTTGTCCGAATACTGCCATTACATTGATAAGTTGCTTCAAAAACAAAGAAACTAAGAAAGCAAAGAAACGGGGGGGGGGGGGGGGTGTGTTGCCGATGGGGCTCTGCACCGAGGCAACCGCTATCCATAGAACTTCTTGAGTTATTAGTGTTCCAAGATTTTGTAATAGGAGCGCCGTCCAGCTTTTCCAAATTGTAATTTCCCGAGCCTAGGTGTTTGAGGACACGGTATGGACCCTCCTAATTGGGCATAAGCTTTCTTTTCTTGGGCTTCTCGACCACCTTTTTCCAAACAAGGTCGTCGGGCTTGAACAAACGAAGGCGGACGCTTCGGTTGTAGCCTTTGGCGACCTTTTGTTGATATGAAGCGAGCCTAATCCGCACGTTTTCACGCTCCTCTTCTGCCAAGTCGAGATCCAACGCGATTGTTTTGTTATTAACCGATTCGTCAAAGTATTAAGTACGGATCGTGGGAAGCCCGACCTGGAGGGGAATGACAGCCTCCATCCCAAACGCTAAGGAGAAAGGGGTGCGTCCAGTGGAGCGTCGGGGGTAGTTCGGTAGAATGGCATACCTCTCTAGGTTAGAGTCCCTTTGTATTTATAGACCTTGCTTTGCTTGGCGTCCAAGCTAGCGCGTGGAGGGTACGCTCGGGTAACCGCCTCGGGCGACGTCATATGTGACGTAGGGGATAAGGAAATTATGGAGCACATGGCCAGTTCAGACCCCAATGATTACTCTCGTGGCGTAACCGCCTGGGACCCTCCTGAAGTAACCGTTTTCCTTCAGACGGCCTCGGGGAGTCGGGTCGGGTATGCTCCGTGCCCTTAGGCAGCGACAGAGCCCCGACCGGACCCCCCTTACCAAGCGACATTCTGAGGGTAGCGCTTTGGTCCTCCAGACTATCATACCGAATAGCGGACGGGCACCCTTGTGCTCGCTCGGTGCAATGTGGTTCGGTGGGATGACCAAGCCCCAGTACCGGAGCCACTACTGAGATATTTCTTGGGCTAGAGAAAGTTCTTGAGCAATATACGAGCAAGGTAAATACCTTAGTGATAATGTAATGTCTCAAATTCATGAGCTGCAGCAAAGTGGACAATATAGCTGTTGTTTGGGCCACTCCTTGAGACTACATCATTAAAGCAGGGTGGTGGAACCACTGACCCCTTGATGATTTGTTATCCTATGTAGCAAGTGTATAAATATCTAATCGTAACCTGGTTATGGTTTTGGTCATCTGGGAGTTATGTACGCTTATATACCTTACAGGATGCGTTCTACAACCATGAGCCTCGTAAAGTGCCTAATTTTGCAATTGTTCAGGATAAGAGAGTTACAAAGATTACCAAGCTAAGGGCTTTAAATTAAAAGTGGAGCAAATGTAAAACCATGCATTTAAAGGTTTCACTGTGAATATATAACGTTGTTTGGGTTCTTTTGTAATATTATTTTATGTTAAGGGTAGTTTAGTCATTATAGTTTTAGGGCTTTCTCCTTGTGTATTTAGCTGGGTTCTCCTTCATTTTTAAACTTAAGCCGTTGTATTTGAAATGTTTCATGGTATCAGAGCCATTCCCGGCAAATAGCATCTCTCGACCTCCTCTCCTCTTCTTTGCATCTGCAGCAAAATCAATCATGAAATTGAAATCAAGGCTCCTTTCTTGACCCAGCGCTAGCCCCTCCGACTCGGCAACTCCTGTTGCAATGCAGCTGCGACCCACCGAGAAGAGTTTCCTGTGAACACCCACCGAGAAGGGTTTTCGTTGAACACCCACTGAGAGGGTTTTCTCTCTTTGAACGCAGCAACCACAGAAACACCACAGACCACCGCTGCGACCCTCCTCCGACTCGGCGACCTGTCTCCGACCTCTGGCGACTTCTGTTGGTACTCCTATTGCATTGGGTCAGCACACCTTGCACTTGAAATCAACTGGTTAGTTTCCAACTGTTCTCGGAATCTTCTTCTTCGCACTCGAAATTGACTAGTTTATCTATTGAGGAATTTTTCGGCTACTTCTAATTGTGGTTATTTTGCAACATTGGGGGTTCTATTTTGACGTATTCTGGGATCAATCTGGCTGGTATACAATTACATAGGTCTATTCACCCTCTTTGGTATTAACAACTTGTGTTTTCATTAACTTGCGAAATTTTGGTGCTCACTATGTTAGAAGATAAAGTAATTAATATTCGGTTGAATGGTGGTAATTATTCATATTGGGCAAGTGTGATGAAAAATTTTCTTGTCGGCAAGGAAGTGTGGGGTCATGTGACAGGCCTTATTGTGAAACCTCCTCCTGTGAATGTTAAAGCTGATGATCCTACATATGCGGCGAAACATGAAGAGTATGTCAAAAACTTTGGCAAATGGGAAGTTGAAAATGCACGAATTCTTACATGGTTCCATAATTCTTCCGAACCTAGCATCGGAATGAACTTTTCAAGATATGACACTGCCAAGGAAGTTTGGGATTACTTAAAAAGGATGTATCTTGAGTCCAACTTTGCAAAGCAATATGAACTCGAGGGTTCTATTCGAAGGGCTACGCAGGGAGATAAAACAATTCAGGAATTCTACAATGAAATGACTCAGTATTGGGATCAATTGATGCTAATGGAACCCGTAGAATTGCAGTCTCTTGATTTCTATGTAGCATACCGTGAGAAACAACGTCTTGTACAGTTTCTCATGGCCCTCCGTGATCAGTTTGAGCCTCTTCGGGGGGCCATCCTTCATCGTTCTCCCCAACCTACAGTTGATGGTGCCGTTCATGAGCTCATAGCTGAGGAAACTAGGTTCAAGGTTGCGTCTGCTGGAGCTCCCTCTCAGTCTGTATTTGTTGCACCATCGGTTCAGCCTACTTCGTATATGGCACCTCTCTTGCCTACACCGTCTTCTCACTTGATTCAGGTTACAAGCAAGCCTAAACCTCGTGTTGCTTTGGATGAGTGTAGCTTTTGTCACCAAAAAGGGCACTGGAAGCATGCATGTCCGAAATTGTTACAGATGACAGGTAGCACTCCTCGTTCGAAGCCCACCTCCTCTAGGCCCGTACAACAACATTCTCGGCCCCCACAGCAGTATGTTCGTCCTCCGGCTGCTTTCGTAGCTCCTGCAACTGAGAGTATTCCACATTATCCCTTTTTTGAGCAGTACCAAGAGTATCGTGCGTATTTGGCTGCCACCCAAGGAGGTCATTCTCAAGCTTCTGCTATGACCACTACTCCGTCAGGTTTGCATGGTTCTTATACCACAGGTATTCTACCTACCACATGGATCTTTGATTCTGGTTGCTCCCACCATATGACTCCTGCGTTGTCATTATTAAGCCATTGTATCTCTCCTGCTTCTCCAATTAGTATTTTCACTGCAAATGGCTCTCCTATGCATGTCGTCTCTATAGGTTCTATTGTCCCGTCTCCATCTTCCTCCCTGTCTATACCAAATGTGTTCTATGTTCCTCATTTATCTCTTAGTCTTATTTCTATTAGTCAATTGTCTGATTCCGGCTTTGATGTCTTGTTCTCTTCTTCTGGCTGTGTTGTGCAGGATCAGATGTCGAAGAAGCAGATTGGGACCGGGCATAGAGTTGGCGATCTATATGTTTTAGAGACTTTGCATGTTCCTATTGGGTCTACTACCACTACTATGTCATCCTTTTGTTTAAATCAGGAGTCTTCCCCCTTTTATCTTTGGCACTCTCACTTAGGGCATTTATCTAGTGAACGTTTGAAACTTTTACTTAAGTCTGGCTGTTTGGGAAACATTTCTGCAAGCGATATCTCTGAATGCAGTAGTTGTAAATTTGCCAAAATGTCTGCTTTACCTTTTAATAGAAGTACTTCTGTTTCTACTTCTCCGTTTCAGCTTGTTCATACTGATTTGTGGGGTCCCTCCCCAATTGCTACTAAAGGTGGTTCTCAATATTATGTCTCATTTGTTGATGATTATAGTAGGTTTACATGGGTATATTTGTTGACACGCAAGTCAGATTTTTACCAAGTATATCGCAATTTTCACTCCATGGTTCAAACTCAGTTTTCAACAGAAATCAAAGTTCTTCGATCTGACTTAGGCGGAGAATACTCTCTTGGTGAGTTCACACAACTCTTAGCTTCTCTTGGCACCATTCATCAATCTTCTTGTACCGACACTCCCGCTCAAAATGGGCGTGCTGAACGCAAGCATCGTCACCTTTTAAATACTGCACGGTCTCTTCTTCTTTCCTCTTCTGTGCCTGCTGCCTTTTGGGGTGAGGCTGTGCTCACTACAGCTTATCTTCTCAATCGGATACCTACTCCGCTTCTCTCTGGTTCCTCCCCTTATGAACGACTCTTTGGTCAGGTTCCTAACTATTCTCTTCTTCGTGTGTTTGGCTCCACTTGCTTTGTCCTTCTCCCTAAAAAGAACCGTACTAAGCTTAGTGCTCGTAGTGTCTTATGTGTCTTCTTGGGGTATGGAATCCAACAAAAGGGTTACCGTTGTTATGATCCCGTGACCCGAAAGTTGTATGTGTCTCGGCATGTTACCTTTCTCGAACGTCTCCCCTTCTTCTCTCTCCCATCCAAACCTGTTAGTGTCATCAAAGAGGATCTTGTGCATATTGATCCATTTCCCGTGGATGTTCCTACAAATGAGTATGTTCGTACCCTCGAAGTGTCTGATATTCCCATTGTCCCTCCTGCTTTTTCTAGTTCCAACCGCATTCCTCCTCTTCCCAAGCATTATGTCCGTTGCGATCGTACAACTCCTCGTCCTCCCTCTGCTTCGGAAAACTTTGATCCACCAGAACGCCGATATCCCTCTCGTGATCGTCGTCCCTCGGTAAAACTTCTTGGCTTTACTAATACTTGTTTTTCCTCTTCTTATCGCAATTTCTTATCTCGCATACATACTCATTTTGAACCTTGTTCTTACAAAGAAGCTTGTAATGATCCTAACTGGGTGACTGCCATGAATGACGAGCTCACTGCTCTTGCTACTACTCAGACTTGGGACTTGGTTCCTCTCCCGGCTGGTAAGAATCTCATTGGATGCAAATGGGTTTACAAAGTAAAGACTCATTCTGATGGTTCTTTGGAGCGGTACAAAGCCCGCTTAGTTGCTAAGGGGTTCTCTCAGGAATATGGTATTGATTACGAGGAGACCTTTGCTCCTGTTGCAAAAATGACATCTATTCGTCTTTTGATTTCTGTTGCTGCTACGCACCAATGGCCTCTCTTTCAGCTGGATGTTAAAAATGCCTTCCTCAATGGTCATCTATCTGAGGAAGTTTATATGCGTCCTCCTCCGGGTCTCCCTCATGCCACCGGCCTTGTTTGTTGCCTCCGTCGTGCTCTGTATGGGCTCAAACAGTCCCCTCGTGCTTGGTATGCACGTTTTCATGATGTGGTTTTACAGATTGGCTTTCAGCCTAGCACTCATGAATCTGCTCTCTTTGTTCGTCGCACTTCTCGTGGTTTGGTTCTTATCTTGCTCTATGTTGACGACATGATCATCACTGGGTCTGACTCTGTTGCTATTGATGAAGTGAAACATCACTTGTTTCACGAATTTAAGATGAAGGACTTGGGGCTTCTTCGGTATTTTCTTGGCATTGAGGTTGCCTCCTCTCCAAAAGGTTATCTCTTGACTCAGACTAAGTATGTGATTGACATTCTTCATCGTGCTCAACTTACTGATGACAAAAACGTTGATACTCCCATTGAGTTACATGCCAAGTTCTCTGATTCTGATGGGGTTCCTCTTGCTGATCTTGTCGAGTATCGTTAGCTTATTGGTTGTCTTGTTTATCTCACCGTCACTCGGCCGGATATTGCCTATGCTGTGCATATTGTCAGTCAGTTTGTTTGTGCCCCTCGGTCTACTCATTGGGCTGCCTTGCTTCGTATCCTTCGTTATGTTCGTGGCACCATGTTTCAATGTTTATTTCTCTCTTCCTCTTCTTCCGATTTGACTCTCCAGGCCTATGCTGATGCTGATTGGGCAGGTGATATCTCTGATCAAAAGTCCACCTCTGGCTTCTGTGTTTTCTTGGGTGATTCCCTTATTTCCTGGAAAAGCAAGAAGCAATCCGTTATTGCTCGTTCCACTGCGGAAGCTGAGTATCGTGCCATGGCCCATGCCACCTCTGAAGTTGTTTGGCTTCGCTGGCTTTTATCGGATATGGGTGTCACTATCTCCTCTTATACACCTCTCTTTTGTGACAATAAAAGTGCCATTCAGATTGCCCATAATTCAGTTTTTCATGAGCACACAAAGCATATTGAAATTGATTGTCACTTTGTTCGCCATCATCTCCAATCTGGCGCAATTGCTCTACCGTTTGTCTCCTCCTCTCTTCAGTTAGCCGATTTCTTCACCAAGACGCACACCACAGCTCGGTTTCACTTCCTCCTTGGCAAACTCTCGATGCTCTCCGGGCTCGCGTCATGAGTTTGAGGGGGGGTGTGAATATATAATGTTGTTTGGGTTCTTTTGTAATATTATTTTATGTTAAGGGTAGTTTAGTCATTATAGTTTTAGGGTTTTCTCCTTGTGTATTTAGCTGGGTTCTCCTTCATTTTTAAACTTAAGCCGTTGTATTTGAAATGTTTCATTCACAAGTGGAACAAATTCGTTCACCGTGCATTTAAAGGTTTCTCCGGATAGAAGAGGTAGCATGTGATACAGAGAGGATTGACAACATAAAGAGAGACTGGTAGAGAGGGTTCAAATGTATGAAACCACACAATAAGACCTAAAACAAGTCTACTTTGTAAAAAAGGACCAAGAAGAAATCTGCTTTCAAAAGAAAAAAAAGAAAAAACTTGATCTGCATTTATGCAGAATGAGGGATCTTACCAAACTAGTACCATAAGTATCAGTTTTTGCATATCTTCTAGGAAATATTCTGAAGTCAACAGCTAATATGCACAAGCATGTTACAACCATCTGCAGCAATCTCCATGTGAGATAAAAGCAGAAAAATACAAGGAAAAATAGAGTTTTGCTACATAGACTGAAAGGATGACCATACACTCATTAGATAGACTACATACTATAGAAACCCTGTACGAAGAGATATTTGTTCTGAGAGAATCAACCCCATCCTCCAAATAAATAAAAGCTCCACATCTGTTTTCAAGGAAGTAAGTAAATTTAAGCCGATGACTCAATGCATGAAATTGGAATTTTGCTTTTATACCCGATAATTTGTGCAATATGGTGAAGATAGCTATATACATCACAAAAGAAACTCTAAATTGAAGCAATAACCATAAACAAAACTTTAAAAAAAATTGGATATCACTAGACTTCCTGATCTTACCTTTTAGCTGCAATAAGAAAAATCAGCAGCAACGTCAGCAAAACTGCAGCTACACTAGTCCATTCTGATAGAATCTGACATTGCAAAATTCTTCAAATCTGTAATATTATGGCCATGTTTGGTAGCACTTATATTTTTTGTTTTCTGTTTTTATTTTCCGAATTTTCAAAAAATAAAAATGAAAATATGTTTGGTGCACTACTTCCATTTCCAAATAATGTGAACACCTTTCACTATTTTGAAAATTTGAGAAAGTTTCAAAACCTTACTTTCACTTTTTTTAAAATCGAAAAACCGGCTGCCAAAATTCCCAAAACCTTCCGCTTGCACCAAAACCATCTCCTTATCTCATCTCAAACCTCCTATGTGGCCCTTTACGTTGCTGATAGCGCGTGCCATATGGAAGCTTTGACACCACTCTATGGCAATATAATCCTATGTACTCGATACCACAAATAGTACTTGGAATCATCTTCCCTTATCTCATGGTCATGTACCCAATTCAGTGGCAGAGCCAATGTAAGTCCATCGGGGCACAGGCCCCACTGAATTTTTTTTGTTACTTGAATTAATCAAATCAATTAGTTCAATCAACTCGCCCAAATGTCCAAATAAAAACACATAAAGAATATTTTGTTCAATAACTCAAAAATTGGGTGAATATAATAGCATTATCTACTTTATTTAGAATTCGTAATAGATGGGTAAATAAAACACTGCTCCAAAATCTGAAAACTCTCATTTGTTTCTCGTGATATAACACGCAAGCCACCGTCGTTTGCCAAAAAGCATCAAGTCGTGGGTCGGTGGGATGTGTGAGATTCGGTGTCACCGGAATTTTTATTTCATAGTGCCTCGCTAACGTATATTTCTGGCTACATCACTGGTACCCATAATATTAGGCTCCCACGTGTTTAGAAACAAATCTCAACCTTTCACTAAACCCAAACAATCTCTCTCTCTCTCTCTCTTGTATCGTTTGGGAATTAGTAGAGAAATTGCAAGAGAGACAATTATAGAAAAAGTAAAAATTGGTTTTAGAAATTGATTTTTTGTTTTAAAAATAGGTCGACACAAATATGTTTTTTGCTTTCACTTTTATTTTAGGAAAAGTAAAAACTAATTTCAACAAATAGAAAACAGAAAAGTGGCAGCGTTACCAAACATAGCCTAAGCTTTACAAATATTATAAAATCCAGGTAATGAAGGAATGATAAGCTGCTGGTGACAAGAAACCAGCGATAACCTTAACCGGACTTCTGTTATTTCAGAAAAATGGAATTACTAGAATTCAGAAAAATGGAATTACTAGAATATAACCGAAAGCACCCAACTTAAAACATTTACTTTCTAACAAACTCACAGGAAGCTTCATGGCTATTTTATCGCGATGATTGACTGAGGTTGTTTGATAACCTAAATTCAGCACTTAAAATTGAATCAATTAAGTAATAAGTGATTCAGTAGGTTTGATAACCACATTTTACATTGCTTAACAAATTAAGTGCTACATAAAAGGTAGGCTAAAAAGTTGAAAAAAATTAAGTAGCTTTGAGCTACTTAATTCTGGCTGAATTTTTGTGTATTTGCATTCAACCACCACCACCACCACTCCTACAACCACTCCATCACCACCACCTCCACCACTCCACCACCACCACCACCACTACCACTCCACCACCACCACCACCACTCTACCACCAACAACACCACCACTTCACCACCATAACCATCAATCCACCACCACCACCACCACTATCACGCCGCCGCCTCCATTGCACAACCACCACCACCACTACTACCACCACCTCCACCACTCCACCACTCCAGCCCACCACCACACCGCCACCGCCACCACCACTACCACGCCGCCGCCGCCACCACCACCACAACGCCACCATTGCACAACCACCACTCCACCGCCACCACTCACTGCCACTATAACACCACCGCCACCCCACCATTACACCACCACCGCCACCACTCCAACACCACCACTCTCACTCCATCCCCACCCACACCACTCCACCTCCACCTCCACCACCACCACCCCCCTCGCTCCATCACCACCAACCCACCACCACCACCACCACCACAATCACCACTCCACCATTACCATAAGTACATTGTGATCATTAGTAATTTAAGAGAGAATCGAAACTAAAATTAATTCATCATTTTTTTAATTAAGTGCTTAATATATTTATCAAACAACTTTTCAGCTTAAAAAATTCAGCATTCAGCTTTCAGTACTTAATTTTTCAGCTTTCAGATTCAGTTTTATCAAACAGCCCCTAAATTTAATGATATTGAAAGCATCATACCCCAACTAGCTAGTGTGTATTTGAATAACAAGGAAGTATTACAGTATCACCGAAACTCCAAAAGCACCCAAGGTAAAACATAAATATATTATCTAACATAGAAACCAAAACTTCACACAAAGCTTCACTGCAATCTTTTCACCAAGGACAACTCAAGGTAATAATTTTAATAGTTAGGAAAACATCGCACTCGAAGGCCCCAAGGCCCCCAACTCACAATTTCTAAACACGTACTTACAGTGAAAAATAGAAGCAAAGGAAGAATGATCAATAGAAAATCTATAAGCGTTGCTGCCATGTAAGCTCTCAAACTCCTTAAACCAACTATAACATCATCGTTCTTTTTGCTTGAAATCTTCGTGGCATTTCCATCTGAAGAGACAACACAAACAAACAAAACAGAAAACAAGCACATCGTTAGCATTCCCTTGCCCATTTCCAAGAAAAAGCACAAAAGGGAAATATTAGAACACTTTGAAGATCCAAATGAGCGTAAGCTGCATAACTAAAAACACAGAATCTCAAAAATTCAGCAACCAACCTGGAACACGTAACGGGTTTCACTAATGACTTGTAGGGAAGTTAATTTTTATTGTAAAGAAGTTTCAGCCTTTTTAGTCGGCACGGCCCATTCTTCTGTTCTGCTAGTTTAAAAACTACCATGTGGCCATGGCCAGCGACACAGTCAACGAAATGCTCATTTCGATCTTATCATATAGGAAGAAGATAACAGATCCCGTTATCCATATTCTAAAGAATAACCATCATTTAATTACTAAACCTTTGTGAATGGTGTCGTTCCTAACTCCTAAGTGTTCACAATGCAAAATAAATGCCATCAAGCTTAAACAGTTGCAGAGTGCTGATAGGATTCTTATTTAGTTGCCTTATTTATTTTACTTTATTTCTACCAATGCATGATTTAGGTTGCTTGAGTCTAGGATATCATGCACGTCAATTGTGTCATTTGACTGCATTTCCTTTTTTGAAGCGAGAATTGCCTAAAGGCTTCGGAGGTTAGGTCCCTTCGAAGTGATCTAGTTGAAGGTTCTATCTCATCGAAGTGATCTAGTTGGAGGTTTCATCCCATCGAAGAGATCAATTTCTCCCCCATTCTCTCTTTTTCTTTTAATTTTCGGAAGTGATCCTAACAAGTGCTTACTCGTATAGGGTCCGCAAAAGTTCAGGAACAATCACAATACAAGGAAAGATTAGCAAAACCAATTTCCATTTACAAAAGTTTTGAAAATAAAAATTACGCGGATATATTCAACACAATCATCAGTGCGTCCCACCTCGCATGCCATTGGAGCAGAAACACCGTCGCAGTAGAATCAGAACCTGAAAACACCAAAACAAACAAGGAAATTGAAGGATCAATGTGCAAATAAATTCATATATACAAAACTCAACTGATTATGAATTCGTAGTAGTTAATTCTAGGGTTTAATAAGTTCATTTGCACAACCAAACAAGACCAAATCATGGATGGAAAAATCAAAACTTGTGCAAAACTTACAGGTACAGCAGTCGCAAGAGCAATGATTTCAAGCATTGAAGATCCTGTCAAGTTGCTCACAAATCTAACAAATTGTACAAAGTATCAGTAAGATTGTAGAGATACAATGACAGAGAAAGAAGTAAAAAGTGAAGAAGCTAGAGAGTGAGAGATCGTAACTGTTCTTTCAAATGTTTGTTAGGATTGAAGGAGTTCACTGGAGTGTCCATTGGTAGGAGGAAAACCTAGGCACAATTCAATCTATTCGACGAGGAGTAGAAGAGAGCGTGTATTTCGTCGGCGGCGAGGTTTCGATGGCGATAGCTAACGTCAGTTTAATCTGTTTGACGACAAGTCCCACGTCCAGGACACGATAATGTTGTATAATTACCCGACCCGAACCGATCCATTGTTCGAACTTCGGAAAAAGAACTGATCTGACCGGTTTATGAAGCTGGATGCGGACAAATCCCTTGAAATATCAACCCAATCTATTTAAATGTCCGATCCGATCCACCATTAAACAAAAGTGGGCAAATTGCTTACAGATAAATTTTTTTTTTTTATTGCACCCATCAGTATCGCATGCGTCACTCGGTGATGTGGTCCAGAAAAGGTGGCCAGGGGCATGGGTCCTACTTGGGATATTGGCTAGACATGTGCTGGAGTCTTATGAGTGTCTTTTGGATTTTAGTCAAGTCAAAATGTCTATTTAATTTCTAGTCAAAGTCCTTAGAGTTAATTAGTTGATCAAAGAGTCATTTGGTTTTTTCATGTCATTAATGTTAAGTGTAGTCGAAGAGTCAATTAGTTGATTTAAGAGCAGGTTTACCAGTGTAAAGGTAAACTACCCTGTGAACAGTTCCCAATTCTATTTTAGCTATCAACTTTTTCTTTCACAACTACACCAACACTATCTATTTTACCTACCCATCAATTAAAATACTATTTTTTCTTTTTCTTTTTCCACAAAAATACAGTTGAGAGAGAGAGAGAGGGGAAGGAAACAATAAAATATAGAGTACCTTGTGAATAGTAGTGAGGTAAAAGAAGCTAACAACTGTAGCAAAATGGATTTTGCCTTCCTTTTTACCTAATCTGTTGCAACCTGGTTTTCTCCTTTTGGATAGGTAAAATAGCTTGTTTCAGGGGTTTACCTATGCTGGTAAACTTGCCCTAAGAGTCATTAAGTTTTTCCATGTCATTAGTGTAATCAAAGAGTCTATGTTCAATGTGTCTTTGGAAGTCTAAAGTTAATTGAAGGTTATTTATGTTAGGAAGTTTTAGAGTCAAGTTGAGATGGGTATAAATAAGATTGTAAGCCTTATAGCAAATCATAATGATTGAATGAATGAAAAATTATTTTTAAGCTTCACTGATTGTGTGATGCAATCTCATTCTTTGGTGTGATGCTAAAGAGGCTTTAGATGTGATGCTTTTGGTAACCTAGGTGTGAGGCCTAAATCTATCCTTCTCTAACTCATCTCTCCTTCTTAGAAAGTACCATTCACGTCTACTGTTCACAGCCCCCCAAAACAGCCCCTTTCCCTTGTGTTAGATCATACTTAGCCCTATTCCAACTCTGTCATGCATCAATTTTGGTATCAGAGCTTATGGTTTCTCCACTATGTTCTCACAAAGTGGGAGATCTTATGCGCCACAATATACCTTGAACCATCAGATAGAAGTTCCAGATTTTGATGGAGGAAGTGATCGTAATTAAGGTGTTCTCCAATTGGCTTGCGTCAATTGAGGATTTTTTTGAATACCATGAGATGACGGATGATCGAAAAATAAGATTCGCGAAGATGAAACTTGTTGGCTTGGCACAGATGTGGTGGTATGGTCTTGAAGGTCGTATTAGAAGATTGGAATTGCCGCCGATAAATACATGGCAAGCGATGAAAACTAAGCTCCAAGAGAAGTATATGCCTTCACATTATCATGTAAAGGATTGTGAGCAGCACGGCCGCGGTAATTCCAGACCTGTTAGCAACTTATTTGAAGAGTGTATGCAAAGACTCGACGCCATTAACACTCATAATAGAGTTGCTGCAAGCTCGCGCTTAAACATTGCTAGACTTGACACCACTACAAAACCACCACTACCAAAACAAGCTAGTGTGGGGCATGCGCATCAAGTGACTCCAAATCCAAAGGGTGTTGTTAAAGATACAAGCTCCACAAAGTTGATGTCAAAAGCAATTGATTATGTCCCAAATCCGGCTGGGGTGGAAGAAGATCAAATTTCTATGCCTAAAAATGCTCCAGTTGTTGAAGTGGCTAAAGTTGCAACCCAAGAATCTCGTGTTCCTTGTGCTGTTGAGACCAACAAACCAAAACAATCAGCACCTAAATCGAAAAATAGTATGCCACTACATGAAATGGAGAATGTCATGGAGATGGGTGTTGGAGAAGTGAAGGAAACTAGCCCAGAATCTAATATGCCTTCACAGATGGGAATGTTGTTGTCAGATTCCTCTAGTACAGTGGTAAAAGAGTTTCCCGTTGAGAAGGTGAATTCAAGAAACCATGGAAAGCTGAAAGGTCCACCAACCATCGATGTAATTAGAAAAGAGGTCAATGTCAAATTACAAGAAGGTAATGTCACCACAAGAGAGATGGGGCCAATCATTGACTTTGTCATTCCTGACAAGTTCAAGGATCCACATGTGGAGTCAAAAGCGTCATTATCTTCCTTTTTGTTTGAAACGAAAAAAGGTTGGCCTCGACAGCAAGCTTTACATACCAAGATGCAATTGCAAATATGGAGGAGTTCATGGAGTCTTACACTCCAATACTTTAAAACTCGAGGACGAGTTTTCTCCAACCAAGGGAGAATGATGTGGTCCAGAAAAGGTGGCCAGGGGCATGGGTCCTACTTGGGATATTGGCTAGACATGTGCTGGAGTCTTATGAGTATCTTTTGGATTTTAGTCAAGTCAAAATGTCTATTTAATTTCTAGTCAAATTAATTAGTTGATCAAAGAGTCATTTGGTTTTTCCATGTCATTAAATGTTAAGTGTAGTCGAAGAGTCAATTAGTTGATCTAAGAGTCATTAAGTTTTTCCATGTCATTAATGTAGTCAAAGAGTCTATGTTCAATGTGTCTTTGGAAGTCTAAAGTTAGTTGAAGGTTATTTATGTTAGGAAGTTTTAGAGTCCAGTTGAAATGGGTATAAATAAGATTGTAAGCCTTATGGCAAATCATAATGATTGAATGAATTAAAAATTAGCTTTAAGCTTTACTGATTGTGTGATGCAATCTCATTCTTTGGTGTGATGCTAAAGAGGCCTTAGGTGTGAGACCTAGATCTATCCTTCTCTAACTCTTCTCTCCTTCTTACAAAGTATTGTTCACGTCTACTGTTCACAGACCCCCAAAACAGCCCCTTTCCCTTGTGTTAGATCATACTTAGCCCTATTCCAACTCTATCCTGCATCACTCGGGGCTCTGCTACCTTGTTGGGACAGCAGCCCCTACTTTGAAATCAAAGTAGAAAACATGTCTTACACTAACAAAAGTGGTCATGTAGACACCCCAATTTGGCGTAACGATTATTTCAAGTCCCACCTTGGGGACCATCCCGATGATGAATAGGATATGTGGTTGTTGTGGTTGACTTCATGAAAGCCGTAGGAACTTTGTGGAACTCTTAAGGGATTAAAGAACACTTTGGAATAGGTGATAGGAGTGCCAAGTGACATTTAGAGTGGATAGAAATGTGTTAACACGTGTTTTAGCCTTGGTAGCATCGTCGATCTTCAATTAAGTCTGCTTTCAGCCCATTTTTCATAGACTAAACTTTCTTATTTTTGTGGTTGGATTCCTCCGTCTTGTAGTACTTTCAAAACCCTCTTTATTGATATATAATAAGCCTTAAACCAATTTGAAAGGAGGGAGATACGAGAATTTTACCAAAACAATCCATTTTCTGACCCACTAAGGGTAAAATCGTCATATCTTTTGATGTACTAAATATATTTGATCCAAATCACTTGAGTTAGAAAGTAGACTTAACAAGCTTTCCAACGGCCCAAAGAACACGCAAAACCAAGTTTGGGAGTGTCCGGAGCGAGCCCACGAAGTTTGGTCTTTTGCTGGAAAATCCTTTTCATGGCTGCGAAATCCATTGAGCGGCCGAGACATCCATTTGGCGGCCAGCAGATCGTTGTTTTTCAGATTCTGGAATGTTCAACAGTTTTTCAATCCGTTCGCCCAAATCCTAGTAGCCACGAACCATTACTTTGGGGCTACGAATACACTTACCATAGAGGTCTTGAAGTCCTAAACTTCCATATCAATTGGGTTAATCTCGTCCGTTTGATCGGCCATTCGAAACCTTATAAATAGGGGTCCTCTAGAGCTTCGAAATACATATCTCTCCACTCCATGATCCGCCCCCAAACTCTACAGAAATCATCTCCTATCAATTCTCTACAAAAATCCTAACCTCCCGTGAGTTGCCGCATTTGAGAGTAAAAACTCCCAAAGAACTCACTTTGTTCTAGGGTTTTGTAAAGTTGACCACCACAATCAACCACTATTATCTACGATCAATCACAATCCAAGCAATCAATCTCTGAGGGATCAAGGTGGTGAGGCCCAGGGGCCTATGGTTTGATTTAATTTCCGTCTCTTGCTTTTAATTAGTTCTTTCTATTAACTGTTCGTATTCTAGTGTGAGGAAGAACACCGGCTGGGACTTCGTTCCCGCGGCTGGTACATCAATCCATCGGGATCCCTCGGCCGTGAAATCTATTCACCGGCAGTGGAATCCATTTACTGGGACAGTTTTCCATTTTGTTTATTCTGATGCATATGGTTTACTTACTCGTCCTGGTTCACCTAATTAACTGTTTAAAGGCTTAAATAACCGATTTATTTGTATGGAATTAAATAAAGCAGATATCGGTCTTATGTTGAACGATTATGGGCCAGTCTCACGACTAGGTGAAGAGGGGTGCCTAACACCTTCCCCTTATCATACTTTTGGCTCCCGTACCCAGAATCTCTATCTATTTTTTCTAGTTTTTATAAACTAGGTGGCGACTCTATTTTGATGATGACCGCTATCATGTGGAGATATTCCTAGCCATGAGAATATCCACGATCTTGGTCTATGAAGTGGAAACAAACAAGCGTGATCAATCTGTATGGCGATACCCCGTTTGGGAGGTGTCTACAGGTCACAGTACTTACTCTTGCTTTAACAAAGGTGGTCTCATGAACAAAATAACTTCAAAGCTGACATTTAATGACCCTATTGATTAATGGGGTTAGTGTAACCATAGTTCATTATGCAGATAACTTCATAAACTAACGGATGTAAAAAACTATTGTAAACAACAACCTCCAGAACCATAGGAGTTCATCATGATATGCTATGTGGGTCACTACAAAACCGCCTTTTTTGCTTCTGTTCTTTTGTTCAGGTGCAACAGGATACAATACAATTCCTCTATTAAAAGATTTAGAGCCAAACGCACCAGCTTGAAGCTTAAAATCAAAACTTAAAATTCCGGAAACATAAAATGTCAAAACTTCACATTCTAACGACATTATGATCCGCATCTTAAAACTTCATTATAGCTGTCATGGCCATTAGAAGGGCTATTCCAAAAAATATCAAGCTTAGAACATTTATTAAATTCGGCATTGTTGCCTTCCTTTCCAATTCTTGCACCGTTGTACCAACTCTTCCAGCCAATGCATCCAAATTGTCATTAGGTGAATGTGTAGATATTGAAACTTGTAACTTGTTATGCATATTGATGGGGTTGCACCAGTCCCAAGCATGGCAGCCACCTTGCTCAACCTCAACTTGACAGTTGACAATGATAATATAGCCTTTTTGGATTTTGTTCGGATTCAAAAAAAATTCACCGCAGCCCTTTTTCCCACAGTGGCATATGTCCTGTTCTTATACTTGATATATTTTTTATTTTGAGAGCTTCCCGTTGTGCTTGAAGATATTTTGGCAAAAATAAACCTAATAATGCAAAGTTAAAATGGAGACAAGAAAATATACGCGCAAATGCAAGTAGAACACCTTAAGTTACACATTTATTGTTTTGTTTTTCTCTTCTGTCTACATTATGGAATTCATGACACAGATGTGTATACTTGAAAATTCCATTAAATAGATTCCTTTTCAATATTGAATACAGCATAAAATCCCATGCCAAGAAATAGAATAGCCTCTTCTTTTACCAACATGATAGCAATAAATAGCGAGAACCAATATCCAACCACATAAACGGCATACAAGTTCCTTAGGATAACTTTAATTCATCAGGAACACCAATGATAGAAAGACTTTATTGATTTAACAATTACACATGCATATAACATAAGAATAAAAGGCAGCATTTGGCAAATCAGCTTATACGTCCAACCCCAGACTTGGCCATAAGCTTATAAGTCCGACACAAAAATGCTTAAATTTCCTCCTCGAACAAATAGAAAATCTAGCTTAAAGAAGGCTATTTATATTTCCTATCTTGGGCTTCCTGGCTAATTTAGCAAAAAAAAAAAGAAAAAAAAACAGCATCGAAGAGAGAGAGAAGGGGAAAATCGAGGCATTAGGGTTTCTACAATACTCATTTTCTCGAACAAACCCTAACTCAAAAAAAGAAGAAAAGATTACACAGATTCGAAGAGAGAGAGAGAGAGACCTCATTCGTGTCTTCGATTCGTCCGAATAGATCGTCAATTGGGTCAGAGATACCTTGTTCGAGCCCTAATTACAGAAAGGAAAAGTCGAGTGGGTTAGGGTTTTTGCTTCTCGACGAGAAAAACGAAGGGGAAAATCGACAGATTGAGAGAGAGAGAGAGAGAGAGAGAGAGAGAGGGAATTACCTTGTTCGATTCTCGATTTCTTCTTGGATTCTTTGATTTGTTCGCGCTGTTCTCTCTCTCTCTCTCTCTCTCTCTCTCTTTTCCGATAAATTAGCTTGAAATTAAAAGAGATTAACCGAATGTGCAGACTACAAGGGGCATACTCCAGGAGGAAAATAAAAGGAAAAAAAAGAAAGTGAAAAAAGTGCGATAAACCATGCACAACCCGCATGGAAAGTAAGATAGATTAAAATAAATAACAAAGTGCAATGTGATTTGTTATCAAACTCCGTTGTACTATCCATCAAGAAGAAAGCACAATGGGGTATTGTTTGTCTATTTTTTCTCTTAGTCGACGAATCGACTGGGATTGATGTAGGTGCTGGAATGTGGATGTTTGTGGTGGTGGAGTTTGGTTCCCTGCCGTATTTCAGGACTTCTCTGGAAGCAAACTTAATGCAGTGAACGGAAATGGAAGAAGAATAACAAAATGGACTTTATTATTCCTCAATGTAGAAGTCAGTCGACTATGGATACACAATCGAGAAGACGGTTTAAGATAACAAGCTACTCCTAGTGCAAGAAAGTAAAGTACAGATAAAAAGTAGAAGCCTTTGGGCGATTGAGTGGGGGCTTGAATTTGTCTTCTCTTCTTGTATTTATAGGCTTCACTTCGACTTGAAATTCAAATCTGGCAGATTTCCCTCCAATGATTTGAATCAAGCGGTTATCTCCTCTTTCTTCTCCACGTTCTTGACCGAGCGGTTTCTTCATAGTCTGGACACACGATCCATTGTGAACCTTTTCTTCAACTGCTCTTGTCAAATGCTCCTATCCACGATCTGCTTGTAACTTGTCATCAAACACGTGATTCTATTATTTCCGTAACCGTCGACTAGTCCATTTGAACCCCTGGTTGTATGTCTTTTGTCTCCCTCTATTGCAGATAACACGTGTCAGCAATTAAGCCAGTCGATCAACATGGGTCTAAAATATGGTGTAAACAGGTATGATACAAAAGTGATACAAAAAGTAATGATGACATGAAAGCTAACTACTGCCTGGCACAACCCGCCAGGCTAGGCTATGTGAAAGCGTACAGTGGAAGAGAGGAAGAAGGATCCGTGTGTTTTAACCCGAATTGATATGTGAACCATTTTACCCAACCCATGCCCCCTTTTAACCCGCGAGAATCTCCCTTTTATATGAGCCATTGGATGAGATCCAATGGCTAGGATCAAAAGTCTGCAGATTTCTAAGAGGCGGGATCCCCTAGTGGAAGAGGTGTATGTGTATATATCCATGGTCCTTGACCATATAAGAATATGAAATCTCCAATTCGAATTGGACAATTTTGGTCCAATTTTTTCAATTACACCCCTTTAATTTATACACGTCATTTGTTTTGTGGGGGCACTTCCGACTTTGACTTGCTACAGTAAACTATTGTAGTCATTATTTGCAGATTACTTTACTAGGTTTTCTGACTTTCCATATATTCCATCAATGTCCTTTCTTTTGTTCTTCATTTTGTCGTGTTTCTCATAGTTTCAGGGATGGGGGGTACCATTGGGTTTCTGACCGCCTTGATGACATTGATTGGAATAGGATGATGGTGATGTAACGTGATGCATAGAACATGGAGTGCATACGTCTACAACTGTTGAATGTTGGACTTTGGGACTCTGTGGAAAGAGACAATCTTGATGGGGTGTGTGAGTAAGACTATGTTGAAAATTTGGAGAGAGGGAGCGATGGAGACCTACTCCAATAATGTTTCCTCCATTCATCTCTCTCTCTCTCTCTCCGTGGACGAGATCGACTCCATAGAACCTATTGGGATAAACTAGTGTCGGGCTACGTGCTCCGCGCGAATTGCGTGCTCAGTAAAAAAAAGTTCGAAGCGTTGTCGTTGTTTTGAGGATCGGAACATGGTGACGTTTGCTACGAAATGAAGGTTGATCAGTTTTTATACACGCATTCATTAGGTAGAAGTTCACAGTCCTTACATGATGATATCAATACCAAGAGTAGATGTGTTCGCAGTTATTAGCATCAAACACCAAGGTATGTAATTCTACATGTACATTAGGATTGAGTACTAATGTGTGGTAGGTTGATAGCTCGTGTGCATGAACAAATGATTTCCACCCGACTCTAGTGAAGAATCCACTAGCGTATTCGACGGTCCATCTCCTTGATTTTGAAATCAATATAAATTCTTTTCGGTTATGTTGATCGCATAATGCTTTGAAGTATTGAGGTAGCCTCTGAAAATGGCAAAGGGCCAAGTTAGGAGTCGAAGACTAACGGGCGTAGAAATATGTTATATAATGAAGTGTTTTACCAATCTTTGCAAATTTGTGTATGCTACTAGTGTAGACACCCCAATCTAGGTCTCCCAATTGTTTTACTTTGTTTTACGGTTTTCTTGTTTCCCCGATGATGAAATCGGATCAAACGAGCTTGGATTGGGGATGGATTGAGCTTGGAGTGCTTAGAACCCCGCTTGAACCTTTTGAACCCTTCTGAACCTTCAGTCAAACCCTAGGGTCAGGTTTGACCATCGCGCGATCCTTCATGTTGCTCGCGTGATACTAAGCTTGCCAGGTGTGGTCAAAGTCAAACTGTTGACTGTTGACCCTCGCGCGATGGTTCCCTCCTGTCATTATCACATAATCCAGCTGGACTTGTGATGATTGGGTGTCACATGGGTCCCCATGGGCTGGAACCCCGTTTTCCTCAACTGAACAGAGTCCTGGCAGGTTACACCCTCACACCCTCACAACCACTCCCACTCACCTTGTTGGCTATCTTATCCACCAAGTTGTGACCAGCCTTGTTGGCTGGTTGCAAAGCCAAGTTTGGCCACCACCTAGCCCTTCCACTTCCCCTATAAATACCCCCATTGGTCTTCCAAGTTAGGGGTTCCAAAAAAATGATTATGAAGCTTAATCACCCTTCACAAGGCAATTAGCATTCTAGCACAAAGTCACTAACCTAAACCATTTCCTAGTCTTCCAATTAAGTGTTCTACACACACACTTAGTCAAAGGGCTTCACCAATCAATCCAATCCATTTCCAAACCCTTTCCAAGCAAAGGTATAATGTTTGGCCTGTTTCTGTTTTGATCCCTGAGGGGGGCTGACAGGGCCAAGGCTGGTAATTAATACCATGTCCTGGTCCTAAAGCCAGCAGAGTTACAAGAATCCGTGGCAGCCAAACCCTCGCGCGATGGTCCACAACACTCGCGCGACACTTGTGTCAGCAAGAGAATGGACCTTGTGGGGAAGGGAGTCTAGCCCTTTTCTGTTTTGCAATATTAGCATGCCTGTTGTACTTTATTTTGAATTTTAGATCACTGTTATGCACGCAAGAACAAAATACAGTAGCTCAGTTATTTGTTTTGAATAGCATGGAATGCCCTTGGGTCTCCCTGGATCTGTCTCAGGACCCCAAGCATGCAAAGCAATCCCTGGAAGTCCAGTCAGGAATGTCGCGCGAGACTCCCTCTCTGTCGCGCGACAGTTCTGTTTATTCCAGGAATGGCCCTTGCATGGGTAACTAGGCCTTTGGCCTCCTTTTATCCCCCACTGTTTAGGGGTTGTGTTTCCCTTTATTCAGTTCCATTTTCAAGCTGTTTGTACTAATTAGTATTTTTACAGCCCTTTGATAAACTGCTTGGTTTGCCTCCTGGGTGTGCACTGGTCCTTCCAGAGCCCAAAAGGGGATGAAATTGAAACTGTGGTGAGATGAGAACACTCGCGCGAGGGTTCGTGTGTCTCGTGCGATGGTTTACTTGCATGCAGATTTGTTCATGCATGCAAGTTGGCCATCGTGCAGGGCAAATCCATCCCGAGCCTGGTTTTGGCATCTGATCGCTGTTTTAGGTCCATCCCATTTATTACTCGTCATGCCATCCATCCATGCTATTATTTGATCACATCCTGCTAATTGTTACAGTTTTAATCCCCGATTAACTGTTCCCCCGCCCTAATTGGCTAAAATTAATTAAAAGAAGAAGAATCACAAAAGTTTTCATAAAAATGCCTAAGTAGAGACCGATCTCCGGATTGGGCGAGAGGGGTGCCTTAAAACCCTTCCCCTCTCGTAACCTGGCTCCCGAACCCAGATATGGTTATGACGGACTGGTTTCCTTAACTTTTTCAAACAAACAGCGCGGCAGGTGCTTTGAAATACGGTTCCTTGAGTGTCGGACCCTCAAAAACTCAAGTGGCGACTCTGTATTTTTGAGCGCTTGCCACCGGCGCTCGCGCTCCCTCGATTTTCAAAAAAGGTCCGCAACGGCAGAGAAGGAACAAAATCCTTTCTCTCCGAAGGGCATGCTGCCCACAACTAGTATAGCACATCTCACAGAATGGCCTAAAGCTCGAAACAAGCGCGGTGAATAAGCAGTTAGTGTCACAGCTGCATTGGTAGATGTAAAATATCAGCAGTGATTCAGTGGAGCTATAAATTGGGAAATGAATTTTGGCTATAATCGGTTTGATTGAGCAAGTCATACAGTCGTTGGCATTATGCATGGCTATTTCGACATCCCATCCAATGGGAGCATTGAGTTGGTGAATCGGTAAAGCAGAAGACCATCGATACTTGATCTCACATTCTTCAGTGTTGAATACAGAAAGATTGAATTGCAAGTATCCAACACAGCCAAAGAGTATAATAAAATTGTCTTGAATATTATGGGCATGGACAATCTTATCCCAACCTTCTGTTAATTTGTTGTCTTCTATTTTTACGTACCAGAGTCGATCACCGCTGTTAATTATAATAATTGTCTCCAGTGGTGTAGATATGTATTGCTTGAAACCATGTGACATTACCTATATATGAATGGTATATGTCAATTGTAGAGTTTGGACATTTACTAAAATAGTATGGAGAGTATCTCACTAATTTTATGTCCTCTTCGTTGATTGGAATTACAATCTCCAAGAACCATGAAGGATGATTTGCTGCACAAAGAAGAAGAGATGAGTTTCATTGTTTTTAGTTAAGTGGTAAAGTATTGCAATGGTTATTGAATATATTTGGCAAGACAGTGAGTTTACCAATTTGTTGACGAAGATTACGTGGAATGAATAGATTATTTGCTGAACGGTAGAATGGCTGAATGAACTTTGGTCTTGTATTGAGAATATTTGTTAGCCAAGCCTTGAATTTGTTGTGTTTTTTCCATTCAAACACCCTACCGAGGTCAAATAAAGAAGCCTTTAGACACCAGAAATGCTGCGATTAGATTGAGGAGTAATATAGAATTAACTTGAAGCTGTTAATGCAGAAACTGTCCTGGGGAAAACTTTATGTGTTGAAGCAAGTAAAAGTGCGGTGCAGATCTTGCTAGATGATCTTATGCGTTGATCAATAACTAAATTAGGATTTTTGCTTTAAAATTCTATCTTGAGCATCATAGCTTCTTTAGGAAGGATTTAGGGAAGCTTCCTATCATGTGCTCAATTTCCTACCTCTCTTAAAGAAGAACCACTTTGGCAATTATAATCGCTAGCCAATTTTGTCCAATTTGGACAATTTTGTCCCTCAATTGTTGGAGTGTTGTGCCTGTTGGGTTGTCCAAAATCGTCATTTCATGTTTTCCACATAGTGGGCTACGTGGCGCGGTGAGTCTCACACGTACATCTTCTCAACTCTCACATGTTCATCTTCTCCGACCTTCCCCGTTCTCTCTCTCCGTCCCTCACCACGACAAACCTTTCCCCCCCTCTCTCTCAACAGAGCTATCACCCTCGCGGTGAGTCACTCGCACTCTATCAATTGCACAATTTCTGCATGTCTCTACATCTCCTGCTATCTCTTCCCTCTCTCCGACGGTCCTCATACGGCGCCAGTGTACTGAACAGATTAACGGTGGGTTTGATTCCTCTTTCCAAGATTTTTGTTTGATTCGATTATTTTTTTTTTTACTCCCTATACGCATAATTTGGCTCCCTTCTCCATTTAGGGCTTTTTAACATCACGTATAATTCTGTAAACATGTGTTTTTGTATAGGCTATCCCAAATTTCTTGATTCTACTTGGTAGCAGGAGTTTCGTGGTTTCGTTAGAAACTCTCTCGGATTCACCGACCCATCTGACCAAAGGTAAGAAATCCACCCCTACAGGCTACAGTAGTAATCTTGCTATATTTTGCTTCTTTCGTTTGTTTAAATTTACTGAAAGTTTTTGTTTTGCTTCTTTTAGTTCATCTTTCTTTTGCTTTCGACTATTTCTTTTATGATTTTTGCTTTCTTCATTCATGTTGCATGTTGCTTTTAGGGCCTTGGGATGGCTGACATAGGTCTGTGAGGTGTTGAGTTTTCATGACTTCTTACATTTGGGCTTTCATTATTTCCAAATCACAGAGTATTTCTTTTGATTTGTTGCTTTTGTATTAGTTTTTATGAGTAATTTTTCAGATGATAAAAATGCATTTTACATGCCATAGTTGCTTTTTACTTGTTGGTTCATGAGAGAGAAGAAAGAAAAGAAAGAAGTTTCTTCTTTATTCAAATGGGGCACTTGAACCATAGCAATACCAGATGAGGATAGGATCACTTGGACATGCACACTTGGATCACTTCACGGTGGGACTAACAAACCTTTTTGCAGTCTGCAACTTCATGGATAGGTAGAAACATGGTAGGCTTGATAAGGATAGGCAAGTAGTGGTAAAATTTATAGCAATTTCAAAGGAACAAGATCCCCATCATCTATTGATATAAACATATCATGGTACTAGACGACATGAAACATTGAATCTGGAACAATCTTGGCAGTAAGAGAGCAGTCTACAAAAAAGTCTTCAAAGTTGAGATTATGTAATCTAGGCAAACCTGGTTGACTTGTTGAAAATAGGATAGGACTGACATGGATAAATAGCAATATCAGAGGAAAAAGAACTCCATCATCTACAACTATAAACAAGGAAATCAGAATTTCCTTGGTCAAGAAACCATCCTCAGCTAGACAGCAGGAAAATAGATTCAAACCTGCTGATCTTGATGTGTAGCCGTAATGTAAGCCACTGTGATAACTGAATAAATGGGAAGAACCACTGACCCAAGACACAAGACTCAATAGAAAGACTCAGACACACACCAAGCCCCCAAATCTACAAAAGAGAAAAGCAGACCCAATTCAAAAACCACCAACCCCTAACAAAACAGCCCAGATCAGACAGACACACAGCAACAGACAGACACAAAACCAAAGGGCAGCAATCAAAGAAGCCACAGCCTGCAGAAAAACAAAACAAAGCAAGACCCAAATACTCCACAAACCCCCCAACAAAGGGGCTAGCATCGTAGTTCAGTTTGTGCTAGCTAGAGAAAGCAAAAGTATTTGGACTGGAAGTTCTACAGAGCATAAGGCTTCCTATCTACTTGTGGTTGCAGTTTGTGTGAAGCTGCACAAAAGTATTTGGACTGGAAGTCAAGCTTGGTCTGTCATATATATGGTGCCTCTGTCTCTACATTCTAATGTCCAAACTGATGATGCTCTTTGCTTCTCCTATGTGGTGTTGCTAAGACGATTTTATCAGTGGGGTTATACCATATGCTTCTGTGTTCTGTAATAAGCTACAAAATAGCTTAAGCAAGCCTTTGCTAATGATCAATTTGGTTATAGTTATGCAACACACTATGTCTGTGACTCTAGCTCTACCGACGGCTTACTCCTTATCACTGTAGTGGCACTGCTTAGGCTTGCTAGGGCATTCCTGACTTCTACTCGTTCTCCCTTTTACTGTACTTCACTACACTTGAAAGAGTATCCATTTATATGTCCATATACTTCCTGCCCCTATATCTTTTTTCATTTGTTTGTCTTTTAATTGAGATTCAGTTTTTTGTTCGTTCGGTATTGTGCTTTCTGGGTTGTTGGTCAAGGCGGTTTACTTTTTGTGTTGGATTGGTGGTTGTTAAATAGTTCAGGGATATTGTTTTTAGTTTATGATGTTTTTAGCCTCTGTCGTTTGTGTTGCATGTTGGCTTTTGCCACTGTCGTGATGGCGAAGCTAGGTTCGTAGGATGTGGGGGTTTCGTGATTTCTTGTATTTTAACTATGCCAGTTGTAGATTAGAAAGTGTTTGTTTTGATTCAAGTGATGATGGATTATCTCCTCAAGTTGTCATGATTTGTTGTGAGATTTTTTTTTACATTTTCTCATTCTGTAATCAAACTAATGCAGTTAATCAAACTTATGCAGCTTACATTTACTACACTCAACTACTTGTACAATTCAACAAATATTCAAAATTAGCTATACGAATCATTGTCCCATTAGGAAACAAAGTTTCTCCTTGCATTTAAAATTTATTTCAACATCTATGGAGGACAATCATGTTCTTTATTTCTTCTGCTAAAGACTAAAGCATTGGAATATACGTTGAAGTGTTAAATATTTGCAAACGATGCTTTGCCTCACCCAAAAAGGCGGAATTGTAATTTCGTGCTGAATTGGATGAAACAAGAGTGGGTAGGAGTTCTAATTTGCTAATGATTCATTGTTAAGGTGTTATCCCTTGATGGACATACTTTAACCTCACACACTTTTCTTTGACCTGTGATTATGAAGGAGGATGAAACAAGAGTGGGTTGGAGTTCTAATTTGCTAACGATTCTTTGTTAAGGTGTTATCCCCTGCTGGACATACTTTGACCTCACACACTTACCTTTGACCTGTGATTATGAAGGGAACATGTTTCTAATTGCCAATATTGTATGCATGCTGTGGTTTCAGCTTAAAGAATAGAATTGACTTCAGCAATTGCATCTTCACGGAGCTTCGCCGTCCAACAACGCTGTGGCTGTTCCTTTTGTACTAGGTAATGCTTAGCTCAGGGCAATTCGGGGAAAAGCCCCAATGGAAAAACTACCAAAAGTTGCCATGACTTCCCATGCCTTTTTTGTATGCCATTTGTTGTCCATGTGTGCTTTTGCCCCTTTGTTTATAAATTCTGTACCTAATTTCGCTTGCATGTCTGCTTTTGGAACTTAGAAACGTTTATGGTGAAAATTTCATTTGGTGTATACAAGATTCCTCGCTATATTACATGCTTCTATTCGCACATTTACTAAGTGATAAAATCCTACATCAAACTTATGCAGCCTATATTTGCAAAAAAATTCAACACCGTTCAATTCAACGGGCATGACGGACATGCTTTGCACGTCGCGATGTACCTAGTATAATAAATACCTTCGTACTCAAATTAAACTTCAATTCATGGATTGTAACCTCAAGCAGCACCCATTTTTCAGATTGGGGTTTGGGGATAGTGGCTTCCAATTGTAAACAATGGATATATGTACAATGGAGCGTGGACAAATCACTCTTCTAGGATTTGTTGTCTATGTCATGCTTACAGTGCAGTTAACTGTATAGATTTTGGTATGCTTATAATTCAAACATAAAAGCAAGCATTTATTTAGCAATGAATCGATGCATGTTTTCTAAATGGTAACTGCAGAGGTAGTTTCTGCATCTTTACCATTTTTCTTCACGAGCATGAATGAATGCCCGATTTGAATCCGAAATTGCACTATCCAGGATATACTATTCGCTAAACTCATGTCCTACATGTAAAAGTACCATAGCCTAATAAGGTAAGGTTGGATGGGAGTTTAGCAGGCTAAAGCACGAGTAATGGCAGGTTAATAACGCTAAATTATATAAATTTCAGGGATACAACCTGATGAGTTTAATAAAAGTAATGATAGTGTACTTTGGCAAGAAGGCATATCTGAAAATTCTATTATCATTTTTGCACATATCATGCCAGCAAGTGCATAGGCTATAACCAAGAGCGGTGAACACAACCCTAAAATTATGGTTTGCAGAAAGCACAACTGCTGGTATAGTTCATGCCAAAAAAGGCACAAGCATTAGATGAATACCAATGCTAAAGTCAGGACAGGTTGCATAACGAGTTTGAGATCTAATAGCCGCAGCTGAGAAAGATTTTACACATCTACAAGTATGTAGTGAAGCATTGAAGATATAAGTATTTATGTCTACTGTAGGGAGGTAATCCTGAACAAGCACAAATGATATCCGAACACGTGGTACGTGGAACCATGGAAAAAGTGAGGCAGATCACACTGCCGATGAGAGCGGTGGACGGTAATAAGGGCAGATGACATGAGAGGTCACTGGAGGAAGCCGAACAAAGATGGCCGAACAGAGGAAGCAGTCTGTTCGGCAATGAAATGGCCGAACAGAGGAAGAACTCTTGTAAATACTACCATAAGTGATAAGGCGGTAGAAATATTCTAAAAGGTTCCAGTACAGTTGTATGTAGGGAGGTGTTCCTGAACAGGTACAAAAAGTGGCCGAACACGTGGTGTGCCAAACCCGTGTAATGAGGAAAGTGATATGGGACTCCGTATAAGTGTTGAACACAAATTTCGAGTCTGCGAAAAAGACGGGAAAAATGATGAACGAGAGTCAATTTTATTGATGTATGAATTAGGGTTACAATCTCTGATGTATTTTCTAATCAAAGAAAATAAAATCTTCTGATTCTTCTCTTCGGTTGTTGAAACGAGGGCTTGATGCTTGATCTCGAATCGAACGGCGGAATCTTCTCCGAGATTTGTGGAGAAGTTGATGACTTGGGTTGAATGTTCTTCGAGGCTTTGAAGCTTCGATTCGAAGAACTTCTTGTTGGATGGAGACTTGAAGAATTCTGAAGGGCTTGAGGGCTTTGATCTTCAGAGCTCTGGAGCTTGTGTGCTTCAATGTGCAGATGTCCAATTATGAGAGGAGAGCACCACTATTTATAGAGATATAGGATGAAGAGTCATGACCAATCTCTACTTCTTTCATATTTATCTCTCTTTAATTATTTCTTTATTTAATGTAAAAGAAATAATTAAAATTCAATAATTATCCTCCTTTCTTTTATTTTAAGAAAGACAATTATATGTGAATCGAAACACAATTATTATTTTACCAAGTGGCTTAATTTGATTGGCCAAGCTTAATAAAAATAGTAACTGCGTCACTTTGACGCGTGGCACCATTTGATTGGCCTATACGCATCATCTTGACTTTTGACCTAAAGACACATGGCAGCATTTGATTGGCCATTTATCGTGCCCTATTTATTAGGCCCCGCAACACGTGGCAACTTGTAATTGGCTGGAAATTTTACATGCCTACAGATACCCCCTCGAGACTTGCTCATGCACGAAAGTGAGTAGGTCTCGAAAATGTTGACTTGATTTGATTTGATGCCAAAAATTCGTGTATTCGGCAATAACTTCTTTTGCTTTAAGCTTGGAGTGAATTTGATTCTCCAATTTTCCAACTCACGAATGGAGCTAAAAGTCCACAGTCTTGTATGAGTTGAATTTTCCTTCCGAGGCAACATTTGAGAGCCCAATTTATTTGCGGACTAAAATTTGATAGCCCAATAACATAACTCATGGAATAATGAGTCCACTCGAAAAATTCCGGTCGAATTAATACAAATAGGAATTACACCAACGCCTAATACCATAGCAAATTTGGGCAATTCTTGAAGGTTGATTTTTTAACACACCAGAATTAATGGGCCCACTCGGCTTGTGTTTCCTTTTGCACCGCTTATTATCTTGACGAGAAGCCACCGTTTACACAATTGTGTTTGCACGGGATTAGGATTCCTGACTCGCATGGGATTAGGATTCCTGACTTCTTTCCAATTAGGAGTCAGTTTGTCTTGTTCTCTATATATTGAGAGGAAGCACCACCGAATCCTCACAATTGAATCTTGAAAAGCAATCCTTGAATGCTACTGTAAGTCGTCTTCTTTCCCTTGGCTTCTTGTCTTTTATATCTGCTGGAGCTCTTTTACTATACACACATGCCATGAACTCCCATGTACAGCCATATATCAAAGCAACGTGGCCCTCCGTTTTTGACTTTCTTACATGTTCCATGCCCCATCTTCATCGTTAAAGAACAAGTGGACTATTTTGCTTTAAACATTAGCGTAGCACATCATCTGCCTGTAGCACACAATTCGTATTTATGCAAAATAATTTTGTTTTCCTGACTTCAAACTATGTGGGTCAAAACATGTGAGCTTCGATTTTGTTTTCAAATCAGAAGCTTTTCCGAAACCAAATAAACCCTTAATTTGTTTACACAAATCTTGACCGCACATAGTAGGAGCTAAGGAAGCAAACGCATTAAAATTTTTGTTCCTTTCGCGGCACGATCAGAGACTTTTGCGGAGATCAATCCAAACTAGCTTCTTGGCCAAAATTCCTTTTGCTTAAGTATATTTGCTTTAACTGCCTCATAAATTCCCTTTGTTTCTGGACTGAGGGATGAACCGCTGACAAATCAAAATTTTCCTGTGATGCTTATGAAATTTCCTCCACGTGTGTTGACATTTGTATTTGACAGTGCTTTTTTTACCGTCCAAAGGCAACACAATCACTCTGTTATGATCTTGCATGGCCAATAATTTTAGAAGAGCAAATAGGACAGTGTACAACTATTTTGCTCCTCTGCAACTTCTGCAGCTACTTTTATGCCTTCTGACTGTAGACCCTTACAATGCAGCAAGAATGATATGTTTGCAAAATCATTACTCATTCGACTAATGCTCCTTCTGTCTTGAGTGGCCCATTGATAAATTTCCTTTTCTCTGTTTTTTTTTTTGCAGATAAATAATTTGCTGCTTGATCAGAGAACAATTTTGGGTCTTCACTTTCTGAACAATGACTTTTTGTTTACGTATCAATGCTCCGGTTTTTTTTACTAATGCCTCGTCATTATTTTCTTTTGCAGATTGCAGATTTGGATCTTTACAGCAGCTTCTTCGAACCTTGCGCTCCATCGCCGTCTCTTCGAGTTTTTAGCTCTGTGGCCGCTATTTCTTCGAGATTTAAGGCTCCGCAACTCTTCGAGCTTTTAGCTCTGTGGCTGCTATTTCTTCGAGCTTTAAGGCTCCGCAACTCTTCGAGCTCTGCCCCGCAACACTTCCTTCGAGCTCTGCTCCGCAGCATTTTCTTTGAGCTCTGCTCCGCAGCTTCTTCGAGCTCTGCTCCGCAGCACTTTCTTCGAGCTCTGCTCCGCAACATCTTCGAGCTCTGCTCCGTAGCACTTTCTTCGAGCTCTGCTCCGCAGCACTTCCTTCGAGCTCTGCTCCGCAACATCTTCGAGCTCTGCTCCGCAGCCGTTGCCTCTTCGAGCTCTAAGGCTCCGCCGCTTCTTCGAGCTCTGCTCCGCAGCAGTTGCCTCTTCGAGCTCTGCTCCGCAGCAGTTGCCTCTTCGAGCTCTGCTCCGCAGCACTTTCTTCGAGCTCTGCTCCGCAACATCTTCAAGCTCTGCTCCGCAGCACTTTCTTCGAGCTCTGCTCCGCAGCACTTCCTTCGAGCTCTGCTCCGCAACATCTTCGAGCTCTGCTCCGCAGCCGTTGCCTCTTCGAGCTCTAAGGCTCCGCCGGTTCTTCGAGCTCTGCTCCGCAGCATTTTCTTCGAGCTCTGCTCCGCAGCCGTTGCCTCTTCGAGCTCTAAGGCTCCGCTGCTTCTTCGAGCTCTGCTCCGCAGCCGTTGCCATGCTAGGAGGTTCTTGAAGCCTACCATGATGTTGAAGCCAATCGATGCCATGCTAGGAGGTTCTTGAAGCCTGCCATGATGTTGAAGCCAATCTTCTCTTTTGATCGGCATGTTGAAGCCAATCTTGCTAGGAAGGTTTTACCATGAAGTTGAAGTGACCACGGCAAAAGCAAACAAGAGAGAGGGAGCGACTTTACTTTCTACCATCGTTCTTGGAGTTTGATGGATTCATGCCAAAAGCAGGCCAAGGCAAGCCACCTACCCTTCCTTCTGCAGTCATCCGTGAAGTTGGAGAGCCTAGTGCAAAAGCCAGCTAGACCCATGGAGCGATTCTACCTTCCACAATCATCCGTGCAACATGAGGATTCATGCAAAGCAAGCCAACATATCTGCCATCCATGAAGTTGAAGAGATTGTAGCAGAAGCAAGCAAAAGCAAGAGAGCGACTCTACCTTCTGCATGTTTTGTGAGTCGGAGGGACTGCAAAAGGAGCACACCAAGGCAATGGAGCGACTCTACCTTTTGTCATCATCCATGGAGTCAGAGGGATTTAGCAGAAGCAAACGAAGGCAAGAGAGCAACCTTGTGCCATCACCAACGAAGCTGGAGAGCTCATGCCAAAGCACGCTGAGGCGAAGAACATCTCTTCCTCCTGCCATCCTTCATGAAGCTTGAGGGGGCACTCTAATGCGGCAATAATTGGAGCGCCTTAGGTCTACGTTTGCATAGAAGATGTGTTGGGGAGCATGGGGTCTCGATTTGAACTTTGAGACTAAGGATATACCAGTTCTTTTGAGAAGTCAAATGAACAATCCGTCTACACGATCCACCACATGTTGCTTTCTTTGATTTGGTTTGAGAAATAAAATTCAACATTTAGTCTACTTATCCCTTGAAGGATAAAGTAAACACAATTTTTTTTGTTATGACTGTGCTTTGAATTGAAATTCTAAGCTGCCTACGTACCCAAAATGGGATCAAGTCAAAACGTAGTTCATATATATATGTTTTTTGTTTTTTGTTTTTTTTGGGGCCGTGCACAGTTTTAGCTCATGCGGGCCAGGAGCAACATGCAGTTTAGGCTCATGCGTCATGGAGTTAGCTTGCTCTTCAAGGGTAGTAGCGCTTCAAGAATTTGCCGTTTATGGGGCCAACTCTTAAGTCATCTTCAGCGACCAATTTGTAGGCGCCACTTGAGTAAACTTCTTGCACCACATATGGTCCATCCCACTTGGAAACGAATTTGCCACCGATTTTATGGGTGGTATTAATGGGCCTTCTTACAGCAAGAACCAAGTCCCCTTTCTGAAAAGAACGAAGACGAACCTTCTTGTTGAATGACTTCGACATGCGGGCTTGATAACACTCAAGACGTTGTTGTGCCTCAAGCCTCTTTTCGTCGAGCACTTCTAATTCTTCCAGGCGCAAGCGAGCATTGTCTTCATGAGTGAGGTCTTCTTGAATGGCAACCCTTAAAGACGGAATTTGACGTTCGAGCGGCAAAACAGCTTCCACGCCGTACACTAGTGAATATGGAGTGGCTTGTGTAGGTGTTCGATACGTGGTTCGATATGCCCAAAGAGCTTCTTCCATTCTCTCAGGCCAATCTCTTTTTGCTTTGGCTACCACTTTCTTCAATAAGCCCCCAAGAGTCTTGTTGAATGCTTCCGCAAGACCATTTGCAGGCGGATTGTACATCGTAGAAGCATGTTGTTTGAAGCCAAACTTCTGACAAAGTCTAGTTACGGCACTATTGCAGAAGGACTTTCCATTGTCTGTGATGACGTGGCGCGGTACACCATATCTAAAAATGAGATGAGTACGGATGAAGTTGACGACATTTTCCTTCTTTACTTCTTTCAATGGAATGGCCTCCGCCCATTTGGAGAAGTAGTCAGTCGCAGCCAAAATGTATAAGTGGCCACCAGAAGACTTTGGCAAAGGCCCCACGACATCTAGCCCCCATGCATCAAAAGGCCATGAAGCGACAGTTGGATGGAGCAGTTCTTGCGGTTGATGTATAAAGTTGGCGTGGATTTGGCAAGCATGGCATCTTTTGGTGTACTCCATGCAATCCTTGACCATGGTCAGCCAGTAGTAGCCCATCCTTTTGATTCGAAAATGAAGTTTGGGGCCAGATTGATGAGCGCCGCATATTCCAGAATGAGCTTCTTCCAGAGCTTGCTTTGCCTCATTTTCTCCAAGGCAACGGAGGAATAACCCTTCAAAAGATCGGCGGTAAAGCATGTCCTTGTAGTAAATGAATCGAGGGGCGCGACGCTTCACATGCGTTCTTCTATGTGGATCATCAGGCAATTTTCCATGTTGCAGATAATCAATGAATGGTTGGCGCCAATCCTCAGTTTCAATTTCCAAAACTGAGACAACGTTCACTTCCCTTTCACCATTGTCTTCACTTTCAAAGATCGGCGGTATAACCCAACTTCGGCATATCGGGACGTGCGTCTCGTGGTCAGGAAGAGCAAGTGTAGAAGCAAGCTTTGCAAGTGCATCTGCTTGCCTATTTTCACCACAAGGCACGTGCTCTAGAGTAACATTTCCAAGCCGTGCGATCAAGCGACGCGCGTAGTTATTGAAAGGTATGAGTTCAGGCTTCCTCACCTCGTAGATGTCAAGAAGTTGGTTTATGATCAACATTGAATCTCCATATACCTTGAGTTCCAAGTGCTTTGCATCAACGGCCATTTCCAGCCCAAGAATGAGAGCTTGGTATTCAGCCTCGTTATTTGAACAATTTCGTGTGAGGGTGAAAGCATATGGCAAGACATCTCCTTCTGGGGAAACAAATATCACACCAGCGCCTGCTCCACTTCGATGAGACGCGCCATCAAAGTACATTGTCCAAGGAGGACGAACTTCTACTACCATAACATCCTCATCTGGCAATTCTTCGGACAATTCCCATTCGGCTGGTAGAGGATGGTCTGCCAAGAAGTCAGCCAGAGCTTGCCCTTTAACGGCTTTTTGCGGCATGTAGATGATCTCGTATTGTTGGAAAATGAGTGACCACCTTGCCAATCGATCAGAGAGGACTGGCTTTGACATGACGTATTTGATTGGATTAGCCTTGGAGATGAGATGCACTGTATGAGCTTGAAAATAGTGCTGCATCTTTTGGATTGCGAAGACGAGGGCAAGACACATCTTCTCAATCACAGAATAGTTCAACTCATGTGGCAACATCATTCTGCTTAAGTAATATAAGGCACTTTCTTTCCCTTTATCATTCTCTTGAGCGAGAAGTGCTCCAACCGAACGCTCTTGCGCAGCAATGTACAAGATTAGTGGTCGTCCAGGTATAGGGGCAGTGAGAACTGGAGGGCTCGTTAGATAGGATTTGATACTTTTGAAAGCATTGTTGCATGCTTCATCCCATTCAAATGGAGTCCCTTTCTTCATGAGACGGCTGAATGGTTGACATCGACCAGCCAAATTTGATATGAAACGGCGGAGGTAAGCCAATCGTCCTTGAAGACTCTTCAGCTCATGAATATTCCGAGGTTTAGGCATTTTCTAGATAGCTTCGATTTTAGCTTGTTCAATTTTTATGCCGTGGTTGCGCACAATGAACCCAAGAAACTTTCCAGACATAACCCCAAAAGCGCACTTTAAGGGATTCATCCTAAGTTGGTACCTTCTCAACCTTTCAAATACTTGTCTTAGATCATGAAGATGGTCGGCTCGTCTCTTTGTCTTCACGACTAAGTCATCGACGTAACACTCCACATATTTATGAAGCACATCGTCGAAGATCTTTTGCATCGCTCTTTGGTATGTGGCACCCGCATTCTTCAAACCGAAAGGCATGACTTTGTAACAGTAGATGCCTTTAGGTGTGCGAAAAGCTGTGAACTCTTCATCTCGCGGAGCCATGCGGATTTGATTGTAGCCAGATGAACCATCCATGAATGACAAAACCTCATGTCCAGTAGTAGCATCGACCATGAGCTCAGGTATAGGAAGTGGAAAGTCATCCTTCGGACAAGCATTGTTCAAATCACGAAAGTCAACACAAACTCGGATTTGCCCATTTTTCTTCTTTACTGGGACGATGCTCGAAATCCAGGTGGGGTACTTGACTTCTCGAATGAAACCAGCTTCAATGAGTTTATTGACCTCCACTTCAATTTTGGGAATCAAGTCAGGTCGAAAGCGTCTTTGAGATTGCTTAACAGGTCGGACGCCATGCTTCACTGCAAGATGGTGAACAGCAACTCTTGGGTCTAACCCTGGCATTTTGGTGTAATTCCAAGCGAAGACATCTTTGTACTCACGAAGAAGTTTAATGTAAGCAACTTCTTCTTCAGGCGTGAGCGAGGCACTTATGTAAGTTGGTCGTGGGTCATCTTCAGTTCCTAGGTTGATCTCTTTTAAATCATCAATGGTGGACTTCACGCCTTCTTCCAACTCTGGTGGAGCATCTTCAGCATCCTCTTCTACTTGAACTTCATTACAAGCGGCTGTGATATGGAATGAGGAAGTGAAACATTCTTCATCGGAGCCATCTTTAAATCCCCTAGAGGGCACATTGGTTAACACCACAGTTTGTCGCTTTACTTTTAGCAATTCATCATCAACTGCCACGATGAGAGTAGTACGACGCTCCATGCGAGAGGGTATTTTGCTTTTCAACTTCTTATCGTCTTCTGACAAGAGAGCGATCCTCCGTTTTGAAGCCTTCTCGATGGTAGTATTTGAGACACCCAATCGACAATGCACAGACTTTCGAGGAGTGTTGGATGAGGACGCCTCCTTCGGTAGACTCAATCTGCTATGGACAGACTCGCACAAGCTAGAGGGCGTAGGGCTTTCACTTGGCGGCCCTAACCGGCTTTGAATGGATTTTCTCATGCGAGACGATGAGACTACTTCACTTCGGGGCGCCAATCTGTCAAAGATTGACACTTGAGATTTTGGAACACCTAAGCGGTCAAAGACAGATGTCTTAGATGAAACTGATGAGGTTCCTTCTTCTGTCGTGATGTAATTGTTGGTGGATTTCTTTATGAAGATACGAGCAGGAGTAGGTGCGGTATATCCAAGGCCTGCTTGAGACTCTTTGACAGCATATCCCTTTTGCTTGAGCATCTTCTGAGTCGAGTTCAAGCCATGCATCTTTTCACCAATCACCTCAGGCAGGAGTTTCCCTAGGGAAGTTGAATCTTTAGGATTATGTCCAGCCTTTGCGAGAAGCTTGTATGGCATTTGGATCAAAGCCATTTGTCCGTTGTGAAGGCAAGTAGTCATTTTCCACTACGGGGCTATGCGTGGCTCGAACAAATCCTTTTAAGGGTGGAGCGACCTTTGCTTTGCTGAGGTTAATGACTGGGAACGTCAATCCATCCAAGGCTGACACTTCACCTTTCTTCACTTTTGGCACAAAACGAAGTACGGGTGTCCCTTTCTTCTTTGATGCCTCCTCTACATGACGACTGACACCTTGATCAATTTTCTCCTTCTCCTTAGTTAGAATGTTGGTCTTACTAAGTTGCAGGTTATTGGCTTTGGACTGCTTGTAGCTTGATGACGAGACAGTTGGCTCTAACTCCGTCAACACCACATTTGCTGAGTAGAATTTAGCATCAGCAAAATGGGACTCGGCTTCACTAAAGGGTTTGTCATCAGCTACCACCTTCTTTATCATGCCATCTTTGCAGTATTTGAAGCATTGATGAAGGGTTGATGGGACAACGCCATTCTCGTGGAGCCACGGCCTCCCTAAAAGCACGTTGTAAGAAGTTTTTGCGTCAATGACATGAAGTGATGCACTTGAAGTCATATCATCGATGAGCAAGTCCAGACGAATCACGCCAATAGCTCTTTGCCCCCCTTGATTGAATCCTTGGATCATGAGACGACTAGGTGCTAGTTCGTCTATAGGGATGCCAAGTTCCTTCATGGTACGAAGCGGCAAGATGTTAACTGCAGATCCACCATCCAAGAGCACCCTATTGACCCTCTTTTCGCATATGTATCCAGTGACAAAGAGTGGGCGATTATGCGCTATGTCACCAAGCAGCAAATCCTCGTCAGAGAGTGTAATGCTTCCAATGCAAGCAAGACAATCACTGACACAACTTGTAGAGTCAGCCTTGATTGGAGTATCTTTAGGTGACTCAAGCTCTGGATCCTCAATTTCTTCGACACTCACAGTGCTGCATGAAGCCTCAAAAAGACCGGAGTTGCGAATTTTCTCAGGAAGGAAATCCCATAGGGTAAAAGGAGCACGCAATTTTCGGACGGGCGTGTCTTCTTGCCGATTTAAGGATATTCTCTTTGACTTCTTCCTTCTTTGTTGGCTTCTTGCACGCATCCTTTTGGGGATAGGCTTTGGTATTGCAGCTTGGGGATGCTTCACACTTGATGCGTGCTTCTTCTTTTTACGAGTAACAAGGGTCCATCCTTCATCATCCGCATCCTCAACTTTTGTGTTGGTAGAGATGCTGCCCCCAGATTGTTGAATAGAAGGGCATCGTACTACTTCAATTGGATCAAATGATCCAAATTGAATCTTCACCCTTGGTGACACTTTAGGCTGTAGAGTGTCATTTTGTAGAGTAACTACAATCTGATTTGTAGCTACAGTTTCGTTTTCTTCCTCCAAGACAATCTTCCCTTGGCTAGCGAGCTCTACTATCTTTTCTTTAAAGATGAAGCATCGTTGAATGGGATGGCTAACCAAGCGGTGGTACTTGCAGTAGTTCTGATCATTCACCTTGTTAGCCTCCTCAGGTCGTTTCAATTCTAGAAGCTCAATGAGTTTTAGATCCAGCAATTGATCAAACATTGAAGGGACCTCTGAATCTGGAAATGGATACACCTTTTCTTGCATCTCCTTCAACGTGAGCCTCATTTTCTCCTTCTCATGTGGAGGAGTAAACTTCTCTACTTGCTTTGTCTTGGGTCTTGTAGAGATTTTGAAAGGTGCGACATTCACTGTCATGGAATCTTTCTTTTCTCCTTTGACTATGAGTTTGCCCCCTTTGTGGACGTCTGGCTTATTCCCTATGGCGCGAGAATCTTGCATTTTGCGAGAGTCTTGTATTGGCAGGCCTTGCCTTCCATTTGCTGCAATGGTGAGTTCCATGTCATGAGCTCGAGAGGCCAACTCTTCAAAGGTTTTAGGTAGGATTCCTTGAAGAATGTATTGTAGATCCCATTGCATGCCTTTGATGCACATCTCGATTCCAGAAGTTTCAGACAGTCTATCCTTGCAGTTTAGACTCACGTGCCGCCATCTGTTGATGTAATCAATGACAGGTTCATCCTTCCATTGGCGAGCATTCGTAAGCTCGAACATACTGACAACACGGCGAGTGCTGTAAAAATGGTTAAGAAATTCTTGTTCCAGCTGCTCCCAGCTTTCAATTGTGCCAGGCTCAAGGTCGCAATACCAGTCGAAAGCATTGCCTTTGAGCGTTCGAACAAACTGCTTGACGAGAAGATCACCATCAGTTCCAGCGTTGCTGCATGTTTCAACGAAATGAGCAATATGCTGTTTTGGATTGCCCTTGCCATCAAATTGCTGAAACTTCGGTGGTTGATAACCAGTAGGCATCTTCAAAAGGTCGATCCTTATAGTATAAGGCTTAGCATAAGTAGAAGAAGATTTTGGCGCCTCCTCGTACTTCTGTTTGATGGTGCCTAGAATGAAATCCTTCAGTTGGTCTATGGGAATCGAACCCTCCCCAGAAAGCGTGAACTCTTTTGGTACTCCCTTTAGTTTGCCTGAGGATTCAACTTGACTTGAATCCCCTTTACTTTCGATTTTGCTTTTGAGGTAGGCGATTTCAACGTCACGTTCTTCTAGGGTTTGTGACATTCCCTCAACTATTTTGGCCAGGTTAGCGACTTGTTCTTCTAGGCTGACCGCATTTGTTGTCATAACATCCATGACTGAAGAATTGGTAGACTTGGCGGGAGCGTTGAATTTTGACTGAGGAGTGCTTTTAGAAGAGTCGGAGTCAGAACTCCAACCGCTTAAATAGCCATCTTCTAGGTTCCTCTGAATTTTTGAACCGGACTCCTGAGGCATAGAAGGATTTTCAATGTCGGTTGCCACATCCTTCACTGCTTCTATGGTAGAAATTACATCCCTTTCTTCTGGTGAGCTTGGCGGTGCTTTTGGTAGATCAGCCTCAGACACCAATTTTGGTGAGCTTGGCAGTGCCTTCGGTAGATCAGCCTCAAACGTAGGATTTGATTTAAACAAATGCGAGGCTTGGGCAGTATCCATAGCAGCAACCTTCACCTTGCTTCGAGTTGTTGGACCAGCACTTTTAGTGTGAGATCCAGAGCCAGATTTGGTGGCGGCAACTCTCACCTTGCTTCGAAGTGTTGTACCAACACCTTTAGCGTGAAATCCAGAGCCAGTTTTTGCAGCTGTTGAAGACTTGGAGCGTGCAACCGGAGCTTGAGGAGCTTTTGAATAGGCAGTCTTAGGAGCCATTGAGAGTTTGTTGATTTGTTAAAGAGAAGAGATGAGAGGCAGAGATGGTCCCACCGGGCGTGCCAAAATCTGTTGAACACAAATTTCGAGTCTGCGAAAAAGACGGGAAAAATGATGAACGAGAGTCAATTTTATTGATGTATGAATTAGGGTTACAATCTCTGATGTATTTTCTAATCAAAGAAAATAAAATCTTCTGATTCTTCTCTTCGGTTGTTGAAACGAGGGCTTGATGCTTGATCTCGAATCGAACGGCGGAATCTTCTCCGAGATTTGTGGAGAAGTTGATGACTTGGGTTGAATGTTCTTCGAGGCTTTGAAGCTTCGATTCGAAGAACTTCTTGTTGGATGGAGACTTGAAGAATTCTGAAGGGCTTGAGGGCTTTGATCTTCAGAGCTCTGGAGCTTGTGTGCTTCAATGTGCAGATGTCCAATTATGAGAGGAGAGCACCACTATTTATAGAGATATAGGATGAAGAGTCATGACCAATCTCTACTTCTTTCATATTTATCTCTCTTTAATTATTTCTTTATTTAATGTAAAAGAAATAATTAAAATTCAATAATTATCCTCCTTTCTTTTATTTTAAGAAAGACAATTATATGTGAAGCGAAACACAATTATTATTTTACCAAGTGGCTTAATTTGATTGGCCAAGCTTAATAAAAATAGTAACTGCGTCACTTTGACGCGTGGCACCATTTGATTGGCCTATACGCATCATCTTGACTTTTGACCTAAAGACACATGGCAGCATTTGATTGGCCATTTATCGTGCCCTATTTATTAGGCCCCGCAACACGTGGCAACTTGTAATTGGCTGGAAATTTTACATGCCTACAATAAGATAAACGGCGGCGGAAAGATCCGGTACACCAAGAAGGCGGCAGATTAGACAGTCTGTTCGGCTGGGGTGGCCCAGTGACACGTGGAGTCATTAGTTGGTATAGACTGTTCGACTTAAGTGGGCCAGTGACATGAGAAGTCATGTACTTGTACAGTTTGTTCAGTAGGAGGATGTGCCGAACAGATGGAGTCACCTGATGAAACGTTGTCTTAAGAGATAAGGCAGTAGCAGTGTTCTGTAAGCCGGACTCAATATACGGTAAAGATAAGTAAGGATACAGTCCTATTGTGAAACGAGTTCCATAGTGAGAAGAGACCCTATGAGTGAGGGATCTCGGTTGATTGGGCAAGAGATCCCCAAGAAAGCCAGGTTTCCTATACGTGACAGGGGACCTGGGCAACAAGGATGCTTGGAAAGCAAGCATGCTCATATCTATAAATACGTGGTAAACCTAGAGAAAAAAGGTACGCAATAAGTTACATTGATTCTACACTTTCCTACTGATAATTAGGGTTTTGATACAGTACGAGATACAAACTTAGGCATCGGAGGGCCTTTGCCACGAGAGGCAAAGGTGCGCTCACCCCTTGTCTGTTTTACAGGTTAGGGTTCAGGCGAAGGTATTTGGGTTCCGGTTGGACAGCACGTGAAGGAAGGAGGTTCAGCGCTGTTCTAGGTGCCATCTATTTTTCTCCACCTACATTGTACTCCATAAAAGAATAGGATCCCGTGAATAAAGGATCTGCATGAATCTCCTAATGAAAGTAGGATGTTCAGCTGGTTATGGAAAGTAGTCCTAAAAAAACTAAAGAAGTGAATTTAAAAGAGAACGAGAATCCGGAGTATCCTGGGTTGCCTATACTAGATAGGAAACCTAGGGCAACAAGGATACTTGGGCAGCAAGCATACATATATCTATAAATACGAGGTAAACCTAGAGGGAATAGGTACGCAATACATTGCACTTTTACGTTTTTCCTACTGCAAATTAGGGTTTTCTCTAGTACGTGATACTAACTTAGGCATTAGAGGGCCTTTGCCGACGAGAGGCATAGGTGAGCTCACCCCTGTCTATTTTGCAGATTAGGGTTCTGGCGTAAAGCTAGGGTTCTGGAAAAAAGGCAAATCAACTCTTCCTTACCTTGGTTACTCCACAAGACTCGCATTAATGGTATTGTCTTACCCATCAAAACTTGATTACGCAAATCTAGGTTACGTATCGGTTCGTCCTTAAGAACTGCACCAACCCCTTAATCATCTCTATCAAATTTTAACCGTAATAGACTCTCAAGTCCTGGCATTAATACAAGAATCCTAGTCCCTACATATCTGTATGACAAATCACACCATGATCCAACAAATTATAACCCCACGCTCTGTAAACTCAGAAATCCACATTCTCATTCCTTGCGCCTTATTCCACTAAGTATCTTTTGAACTTTCTAGAAGGACATTTTGAACTGCTCACAAAGACTCGAATTCTAATACTCCAAGTTTCATCTTCCCCAATCATTGTCAACCAATAGGTCAATTTATCAAAACAAAAAATTTTGAATACCTAAATAATTCTCCACTGTAATTAGGACCAAGAGACCCAAAATCCAATAATTTGACTACATAACGATCATCATCCTCTGCTCAATTTTAACACCAACTCACCATAGTTAAACTTCTCACATCTCAAAGCTATTGATATTCCTTTCAACTCCAAAAGTAAACACGTCTCACAACCAAACCAACTCTATCAATACCACAAATATTAGACAACAACACCATTCCTTAGCCCACTCAGAGTCATCATCGGTTTCTATTTTAGAAGACTAAACTCACTTCTATCATGATGTGTCGTCTCTACGTATCTCAACACGACTCAACTTTGAAACCATTCATATAAACTCTCAAATCCACTATTCTCCTTACCACAAGCCATTAACTACTCCCAACTGTGGGTTGATATATCACGGAAACCTTTCGCATCTAATTCTCTAATCATATCACACATAAGAGGACCAAGGACACAATATATATGGAGTTAAATTCTACCCTCTTGAAACTTTACATCTCACTATGGCTAGTAAAAGAAAGGACACACTGATAAGCACCCAATATTGTAGATATTTGATGGGTCTAGTCCCGGTTTACGTTACGTTATTTCGTATTTTCCTTAGTTTTTATATAATTTTGCACGTAAGGTGTTTTCTCAAGTGTTTCAGGTAAATTGGCATAATGCGCTGTTGTTTGACAACAATATTGGCCCATGAGTGTGCCAAAGCTCCGTAGGCAGAGAGAGACAAGGCCGACAAGGCTTTGGAGGCATCCAGGGGACCGTTGGGTTGCCAGGGGTTCGTTGGGTGCCAAGAAGGAGGCCAAAACCTGGAGTTTGGAGGAAAACAAGGCGGTATCGATATGGGCATTTCTGTTGTATTGATACCGGCCATAAGTAAACAGAGCATTTGGAAGAAATCTGTAGGGATGCTATATCGATACAGTCATTTTTGCTGTATCGATACGGTGTCCTTTTTTGCAGATTTTTTCTACTTTTTGGACTTTCCACTTATAGAATGTTTTCTACTTTTAGTATGTTTTTAGATATTTGGCTGAGAGAGAGAGGCCACTTTGTATAAATAGGGTCATCCTCTCTCTTCTTTTGGGCTCTCTCTATCTTTACACTTTAAGTCTTTTTAATTTCCTAAAACTCCATTAATACTCTCAAGCTTTTGAGCTAATTTCTTCATCAACTCTAGTAAGTCTTTGTCGTTTATTATTTTCCCGTTTATTAAAGTTGCTTGTACGGACTAGATCCTTATTAATATCAAGTTTGTTTTCGTTTCTATCAGTTAAAAATCTTGCCTCGTTTTTATGCCTTGTTTTGTTGCTTAGCTATGTGCGAGTAGTTTTTTGGTTAAGTCTTGGGTTAATCTTTCCCAATGATTTAGGGTGTTATTTGGTTCTCAAACCTTCAGGCTTAAAATCATGGTTTTTAGAATTAAATCAACCTAGCCATTTTGGTCTAAACGAGGGGTGTTAACTCCTTGGTATGTTGTTTAGTCAAGCGGTCTTGGCAAGTGACATACCGAGGGCTTGTGGCCTCCTACTTGTTAGATACATTAGCAAAAATAGGTTGGTTTGGTTCCAATTAATCACATCTTTTGATAAACGTAGTCATTAAAGCTAAATCTTCCGAGTGTGAGCACGCGGTCGTGACTCTCGCTTGAGTTATAATCGAGAACCGGTAATGGCCTCTGTCAAGGGATAGATGATCCCTAGACTTACCTCTTTTAGTTTATAAAGCACTTTTCTAGTCTTTTTCATTAGCATTTCCACTGTTTTAAGCAAAACCAAGTTGGCCGTCTTAAACGCCGAAATCCACCATATAAAACCTACAATCCGATTAAGCTATATTCGATTCTCTGTGGGTATGATCCCGGACTTCCGGATATTATGCTATCAACAATCTAGCCCTATGCTTGGGGTTTTCAACCTTGTATCGAAGGCAGAGGTCTTTTTCGGTTTAAGCATTTGGTGCTGTTGCTGAGGATTCTTATTATAGCTTATTTGGAGGATCGACAAACCACTGTAAGTACTCCATTTATTTTTCCTTTGTGTAATTTGAACTCAACTTAGCGGATACCTCTAACTGAGCCACCAATTCAACTTGAGGTGTAACAAAGCTAGATTGAGCATCAATTGCCTTTTTATTGCTTTTTATCTATACAACGTGGCGGTGGCATAACCCCACGGAACTGTATTGAGAATGAGGCGACGGCATAGCCCCTCTAGTTTGGTTAATCAGTTTTGTGCAGGGCATATGCTAAACGTCTATCGTAGCCCTTTTTCAAATCGGCTGCATAGGTCTACTTCTCCTCCGAGGGTACGTAGTATCATTCGGGCATATTCTCCACCGCGTGAGTTATCTTCTCCACCTAGGCCAATGGCGGCTCAATCATTGTGAGATTACCTAACTCCAGAAAGGGCTCCGCAAGTTTCGCCGATAGTAGTTCCAAACACCACTGCCGCCAATGCTTTTGCTTTCAAGCCAGACTATCACCGGGTTATACCTGAATTTCAGGGGCGTGAACTTGAGGGTCCTTATGCTCATATTCGTGAATTCAAGACCATTGTCAGCACTTTTGTGACAGGCCCGGGTCAGCTAGACCAAGCTCATTTAAAGTTGTTCCCTTTTACACTCAAAGATAAAGCTAAGCAGTGGTTTCACTCTTTGAAGCCTCGTTCTTTGCAAACTTGGGGTGAGGTCCAGGATGTGTTCACCACAAAGTTTTTCCCGGTCACTCGAACAAAGCTTCTCATGGACCAAATTCAGAATTTTAAACAACGGGACTGGGAGTTCTTTTACAAGTATTGGGAGCGCTTTAAGGATTTGCTTATGACTATTCCACATCATAATTTTCCCATGTACCTATTGATTAACTATTTCTATTTGGGTTGCAATCGAGATAGCAAGCAGCTCCTTGATACGATGCGAAGTGGCGACTTTATGGGCAAGAATCCAGAGGATGCTTGGGATTTCTTCGAAGCTTTGGCAGAGAAGGCTCAGACTTGGCAATATATAGATTCGGGTGAGCAGGCAATGAGAAATCAAGGCCCGAGTGGCTCCGGCAAGTTCTCGGTAGGCGAGCACAATGTTTTTGAGACAAAGTTGGAAGAGTTGTCGTCAAATTTGGACAAAATGAAGTTGGACGCGGTCCAAGTGAAAGAGGTCAAGGACGTGCGACCAGTGGAGGAAATGTGTGTGATTTGTGAAACGTTGGGTCATTCGACCGACAATTGCCATACAATTCCCGCCCTCCGGCACCACGTCAGTCAACTTCCCGTGAAAGAGGTGTGTGCATTGAACCAACGTTGGGATCCGTATTCTAATACTTTCAACTTGGGGTTGCGTTCCAATCCGGCATTCCGTTGGGGTAATCAAAATGAAGCGGGAGCTTCGTCGACTTCGAAAGGTCCTCCTCCTATTCAGAATCAGACTTGGCGGCCAATGCAAGGCCAAGCGGCGCCTCATTTCAAACAATCTCAAGGACCATCGGGATTTATACCATCCGGCCAATTTCAAGGGCAAAATCAGTTTAAGCAACAACAAGCACCTCCTCAGTGGTGATCTTTGGAGGACACTATGAATGCGTTTTGTCAAATGCAAGCTACCACCAATGAGCAGACTGCTCAAGCTATGAACGACATTCGAAATCAAGTGGGCAGATTGACCACCGCGGTTGGCGTTCTACAACAAGAGAAAGGAAAGCTTCCTACTCAACCTTTGGCAAATCCACAAGGCCAGCACTTCGTTAGCTCTTCGATGATTATCCCCGAGCAAGCGAAGACTGTTATAATGTTGAGAAGCGGGAAGGTCGTTGACAATGCTCAAGTGGAGCCGCCGGTGATGCCTATCCTACTGCCTTTTCTGGCACCATCAAAGCCAACTACACCAAATGGGGAATCTCCCAAGCAAGCTCCTACGATGGAGGAGAAAGGAAAGTCAAAGGAGGGTGATTCTCTGCAAATATCCCCCGTTCCCGCACCATACCCTAACCGATTAAGGACGCCGGCCAAACCAAATTTGAACACCGATATTTATGAAGTGCTCAAGCAAGTGACGGTCAACCTTCCCTTGATAGATACTATTAAACATATTCCGTCTTATGCCAAATTTCTGAAGGACTTGTGCACGCATAAACGCAAGCTCTAAGTTCAAAAGAAGGTGTTCTTGATCGAGCAGGTGAGTTCTCTCTTTCAGTCGGCCCTTCTGCCTAAGTATAATGATCCAGGGTATCCTACGATATCCATCACTATTGGAGGCAAGGTCGTGGAGAAAGCTCTTCTTGATTTAGGGGCGAGCGTGAATCTCTTACTGTTCTCGGTGTATGAACAACTTGGTTTGGGAGAAATGAAACCGACTCGGGTGACACTACAATTAGTGGATAGGAGTATTCGTGTCCCTAAGGGTATGGTGGAGGATGTTCTTATTCAAGTCGACCAGTTTGTGTATCTGGTTGATTTCGTGATTCTAGACACTTGTCCAGTGCCGGCGGCTCAAGCGTCAGTTCCAATCATTCTAGGATGCTTGTTTTTGGCAACGACGGATGCCGTGATACATTGTCGGGATGGATTGCTCAACATGAGTTTTGGGAATATGAAGATGCAAGTCAACATGTTTCACATCGGGAGTCAAATGGGGGATGATGACGATGTATGTGGAGTTAACATGATTGACTCACTAGTTCAAGAGCACGTCGACGAGTTTCTTTATAAGGATGCGTTGGAGGTTGCTCTCACTGCCAACGAGCTTTATTTTTTAGAGTCAGCTAAAGTGGAATACTTGCACTCCTTACTTGATGTGGAGGAGGTGTGTGGCATGACTCCATGGGTCCCCAAATTCGAGGACTTACCCCTGATTGAGAAGCGGGCCGTGCCATCAAGTGTGGAACCCTCGAAGCTAGAGTTGAAAGTTCTACCAGACAAATTAAAGTATGCTTATCTTAGAGATGGCCAAACATACCTGGTAGTGATCTCCTCTCTCGGGGAGTTTCAAGAGAAAGAGTTGTTTGCCTTGTTGCGAAAGCATATGAAGGCAATCGGGTGGACCATAGCGGACATTAAGGGCATCGATGCATCCCTTTGCTCCCACCATATCTATCTTGAAGATGATGTGAAACCATCCCGCCAACCACAACGGCGTTTGAACCCGATTATGAAGGACGTCGTGCGAGCGGAAGTGCTCAAACTTTTAGACGTTGGCATTATTTACCTGATAGTGGATTCTAAGTGGGTTAGCCCAATACAAGTGGTACCTAAGAAGTCCGGTGTGATAGTGGTGCGAAATGACAAGGATGAACTCATTCCAATGCGTGTTCAAACCGGTTGGAGGGTTTGCATTGATTATTGCAAACTAAATGCAAACACAAGAAAGAACCACTTTCCTCTTCCCTTTATTGATCAAATCTTGGAGAGGGTGGCCGGCCATAAGTTTTATTGTTTCCTCGATGGGTACTCCGGATATAACCAAATCGAAGTGGCCTTGGAAGACCAAGAGAAGACAACGTTTACGTGCCCATTCGGGACCTTTGCATATCGATGCATGCCGTTCGGGCTTTGCAACGCCCCCGGCACTTTTTCAAGGTGTATTATGGGTCTTTTCAGTGACATGGTGGAGAAAATAGTGGAGGTATTCATGGACGACTTCTCCGTGTTTGGCAACTCGTTTGAGTCATGTCTCACCAACTTGGAACTTGTGCTAGCCCATTGTGAGGAGAAGAATTTGGTGTTGAATTGGGAAAAGTGCCATTTTATGGTCACCGAGGGCATTGTGCTTGGCCATATCATCTCCGCCCGAGGCATTGAAGTGGATAGAGCAAAGATTGACCTTATCGGGAACCTCCCCACTCCACGTTGTTTGAAGGACATTTGTTCTTTCTTGGGGCATGCCGATTTCTATCGGCGGTTCATAAAGGATTTTAGTGCCGTTGCTCGCCCGTTGTGCCATCTCCTTGTAAAAGATGTGCCTTTTGAGTGGACTCCCGCCTGCGAGGTAGCTTTTACCCAACTTAAGGCAAGTCTCACCTCACCACCTATCGTGCGGTCTCCGGATTGGGAATTGCCTTTCGAACTCATGTGCGATGCGAGTGATTACACCATCGAGGCTATTTGGGCCAACGGAAAGGGAAGGAGCCGTATGTCATTTACTATGCTAGCAAGACTCTCAATGAAGCTTAAATGAACTATTCGACCACCGAGAAGGAGTTGCTAGCTATTGTCTTTGCACTAGACAAGTTTTGGTCTTACTTAGTGGGAGCTCCAATCACTGTCTACACCAATCACTCTGCCCTCAAATACCTTTTTACGAAACAAGATGCCAAGGCATTGTTGATCCGGTGGATTTTACTCTTGCAAGAGTTTGACCTGACAATCAAGGATAAAAAAGGCGTGGAGAATGTGGTAGCTGACCACTTGTCTCGATTGGAATTTGAAGACCGCACTTCCCATATCCCTATCGGTGACTCTTTTCCTGATGAACAGTTGTTTGGAATCTCCATGGGCCCATGGTATGCGGACATCGTCAACTACTTAAGAAAGGCGTCGGTTTTTGGCGGAGGTGATAAGGTTCTCCTTTGATGATCCTTATCTTTTCAAGTATTGAGCGGACCAACTTGTCCATCGTTGTGTTCCCGACTCCGAGCAATAGAGCGTGATCAAGTTTTGCCACACGAAGGCTTGTGGTCTCGTTCAAAAAGACCGCCACTAAGATCTTGCAGTGTGGGTTCTATTGGCCGAATTTGTACAAGGATACCTTTGCCTTTTGTCGGGGTTGTGCTCGGTGCCAACTTCTAGGGTGTGTGACGCAACAGAATGAGATGCCTCTTACACCTATCTTGATCATTGAAGTTTTCGATTGTTGGGGCATCGACTTCATGGGCCCTTTTCCTTCATCCTTCGGGTACCTCTACATTTTATTGGCGGTTAATTACGTCTCCAAATGGGTAAAGGCAATTCCTACACGTACTAACGATCATTCTATTGTGGTCGAATTTCTGAGGGACAACATTTTGTCAAGATTTGGGATGCCGAGGGCTATCATTAGTGATTAAGGCTCACATTTTTGCAACCGGTCAATTGCCGCTCTCATGAAGAAGTATGCCATTATTCACAAGGTTTCAACGGCCTACCATCCTCAAACAAATGGTCAAGCAGAATTAGCGAATCGGGAAATCAAGAATATCATGGAGAAGATGGTTAATCCTACCTGTAAGGATTGGTGAACTCGTTTGGTCGACGCCTTGTGGGCTTACCGTACTGCATACAAGACAATTTTGGGTATGTCTCCCTACCGACTCGTCTATGCAAAAGCTTGCCCCTTGCCGGTGGAACTTGAGCACAAGGCATATTGGGCGATCAAGAAGCTCAATTTCAATATGCCCCTTGCCGGTGCCCGCTGGAAGCTCCAATTGACTGAACTCGAGGAGATGAGGTATGACGCTTATGACCATTCTAGTGCTTATAAGTCTAAAGTCAAAGCTAGGCATGATAAGCAGATTGTGGTTAAAAACTTTGAACCGGGTCAAAAAGTGTTATTGTATAACTCTCGTTTGCATCTTCACCCTGGCAAATTGCGCTCACATTGGGCCGGTCCTTATGTTGTTAAAACTGTTTTCCCTCACGGGGCGATAGAAGTAGAAAGCATGAGTAATGGTTCTTCTTTTAAAGCGAATGGTCAAAGGCTTAAGCCTTTCCTTGGTGGCTTCAAAATTGGAGAGCCCAATGAGGATTTGGTCAATCCTGTTTACACGGATGACCCTGTCGGATAGTTTGTGTTACTTTAATTTGCACGGGGAGCGAAAGCATAACCACTGAACTTAACTATTTTTTGGACCCGGCCCCCGGGTAGGGGGTACCCACCATTGACTTGGGTATTTATAGCTCCGCACGCCGCTATTAAAAAAAGGATCGTGTGCCCAGCTCCAGTTAGTAAGGGCAAATTTTAATATCAGTGACATAGGGCTTTCATTAGTTCTTCTGATAGGAGTAATTCACAGTGCACCACTCATGTCTTCCAGATTAGCCCCAACGGGGGCGGTTTAGATCTTAGGTTAGGCCTTGATATTCCCGTGCTCCACTACCGCACTTGGCTCTATCTTGTTGCTTGCTTGGTTACGATCTTAGGGGATGCTAGACTTAATTGTTTGGTGGAGTCCAGCTGTGACTTGGACGCTCCGAGCTCTGATCTTAAATCTTTTTATGCTTGTACATTTGTAAATTTTGTTTTTATGTTTATGCATGTTTACTATGTTTTGGGATATTCACTCGATATGATTTCACCAATGCATCTTTGTAAAGGGCTTTAGCTAGTTCTCTTTGTAGTAGTTTGCCGTTATTGATCCATGCTTTCCAGATATGTCCCTATCGGGGGCAGTTTAGGTTTTTGGGTGAGACTTGGTATTCCCGTGCTTTGGCGCTAGGCTCTGTCTTGTCTCATTTTGTTTCGATCATAGGAAACGTTGGGCTTAATTGCTTGGCGAGTCCAAGCGGTGAATTTTACTTCGGGCGTTGATGTAACAAGTTTCGACAGTCTATTATAGCCACCCGTGCCTTACCTCTCCGGTGAGACATGGGAAGAAAAGTATGACTCGTAAGATTGCGTGAAAATCGGGTGGTGTTATTGATGTTTATTTGTATATATGTTTGTTGGCGCCCGGATAACACGAGCCGAGCGGTTCTAATGTCATTTGTCTCATAGTAGGTAGTTCGAGCTTAAGTCTTTTGCAGGGTGTATGTGCAACCACACCAGCCTTGGTGGATTGGGTCTAAAGTCGGAGTGAATGAGGCATTCAGAAGCCCTAAGCATGAGTGCGATTACGTGTCGTGGTTGTTAGTCCAATAAAGCTTTGGCCATGGCCCTGTGTGACTAGCTGTGGTTCCGTTGGAAAAGCCGAAGGAGTCGATCTTGAAAGCTGTTCAAATGACAAAAGGAGCTGGTGACGCAAAAGCCTCTAACTTGATCGAGGTATACGAGGGTTGACATTCCCCCGGAGGTACAATCTTTTGTTCCCTCTCAATACTGTTATTCTCCATGCTATGAGGGCATAGCATATTTCAAGTTGGGGGGGAGGGATATATATAGTATAAATGGTTTTATGCGTTTAGTTAAAAAAATTTCATTTTTATTAGTTCAATCCTTCCATTGTACAAAGTTAGTGGAATTAAGTAACTTGGCACATGCTCACTAAGTGTTATTTGGCAAGAGTTCGTTTAACGCAAATTTTGTATATCTCAACTTGCGTGAATGGACTAGGGTGGAATTCACGACGTTTGAGTATGTTTTGATCAAGTTTTGCCCATATCCCGTTCTTGTTCATCTTACATTCGTAGTTAGGTAGATAATCTCATGTTCATGCCTAGGTATGTTTATTGTCTATTTTGAATCAATTTTGGAATCTATGGCGCACTTAGGATGTGATACAAGGCATTGTTCTATGATTAAACCACATATGTGTCTCATTGTCCTTAAAAATAAAGCCAAGTCTGTGTCGTACTCTTATCCTTAGGAAACCGGATGTTAGGGTGGCTGGTTCGAATTTGGTTTTGTGCATAAAAAGGGGAAATCTTCAGGTTCTTGAGGCTCCGGGTACCATGTCGGGTGTGTTTGAGGCAAATGTGGGCAGTGGCAGTGAAAAATAGGGTTGGCAAATGAAGTTCGGGCCATTTCAGCGCGGTATCGATACAGGAAAAATGGTCGTATCGATACCATAAGGAAATAGAGCGGCCTGTGAAAATGCATTTGAATGTTGTATCGATACGGGAAAAATGGCCGTATCGATACCGATCATTTTTCAGGCGTATTTCAGTCAGATCAAAGCCCGATCGAATCATAACCCCCAACTTTTTCTCTCTCTACTCCTCCATATCCACCAAGAGCTCCGAAACCCTAACCTCAAATTCCTCCATAACCACCACCAAATCTTCCATCTCCACCATCAATCACCATTATCCTTCCACAATTTCAAGGGTTCTGAAGTTTTTCCAAGGGATTCAAGCCCTAGATACACTCAATCACAAGGTAATTCGAACTCTCTCTCTCTCTTCATTTTTGCCTTTTCCCACCATCAAAAACCCCCAAAACCTCCATATATCTTCTACATAAACCACCACAAACCATTTCCAACACCAATTTCAACCCCTCCTACCCGGAATTTGAAATTTTCAAACCCTAGCATCAAAAATCCGAAAAAATGGCCCCCTGTGTTAAGATGCTTGATAGGAAGGCCAAGGCCAAGGGCCCGTATGTTCCCTCCTCCTCTTGAGATCCCGAGAGTGATGATGAGGGTAATGAGCAACTGGTAGAGGAAGAGGAGGAAGTGATCGTCAGAAAAGGTTTTGTTGGCAAGGCAAAAGAAGTGGGATGATGGCATGGCGAAGAGGAATGTAAAGAACGAGCACCATGTCGATGTGGCGAGCTTTGGGGCTGTTTGCATAAGAATTTATTGGTCCAGTCATACAACGACACGTGGCCACTCATATTAGACAAAACGGAGTACACATAGGCAGAAATACATGGAATCACACAATTAAAAGAACGATGACGTTTTGATCAAATCAATGTCGTTTTATAGGTAATATTAAATATTGCCAGGTGTCACTCGGACAATAGCTTAGCAGTTCGAAGCACAGAGGCGCGAATGGTATTATTCAAGCAAGAGTCAGTTACAATTGACATGATCAAAGAAGTTGAGATTTAAGCAAATAATTGCCCACATCCACCACGACGCAGTTGAAGAAAGTGGGATGGTGAATTAAACCGAATGGCTGCTTCGTTCGTCGATATATCCAATAGATCACCCCAAGCATAGGGTATAAGCATCCAATTGAAGCATAATAATCCGGAAGTCCGGGATCGTACCCATAGGGATAATTAATACGGCTTTGCTGGATTGGTAGATGTAAGTAAGGTTTTCAGCTTTTAGGCAGCCAACTTTGTTTTACGTATGCAATGGAAAGTAAAAAGGCTAAATTAAACGAGAATAAACTAGAATAAAAAGCCGGTTAGGTCTAGGAATCACTAACACCCATGACTCAAGCAAAACTACATTTTTCACCCAAATACACGGTTTAAGATGCTCAACTAAGGCTCTTAATCCCGAAAAATAGAATGGTTCGATCACCAAGCTAGCTCTAGAATTTATTTAGCAAATGCCTCAAGCGACAGAGCTCCAAGCATCATGTGTGGTAAGTAGGCGAAGCTCTTACCTACACATGATCAAGGAGGTTGACACCTTAGCTATTTGATAAACAAACCCGAGCTACACATCAATTTTCGAACCAAAGTTTCAAACTTTTTAGTGAAAAATGCAATTTTTACTCAAACCATGGGGTGCTAATCACCCCATGACCTAACCCTTGGAAACTACTCACACATATCTATGAAAATAAGAGCAAGCAACAATCTACTAAGCATATTTGTGAACACAACACTAAAAAAAAATTAGATAGAAAGATAGATCGAAAGACAATAAACAACTTTAATGAAGGGGACAATGGTAAAAATTAACTTACTTAGGTAGAAAATGCAGAAAATAAAGGCTGGAAATAAAGAACACTCAAGAACAATTTGAAATCCTAGATCTAGATCTAAAAATGCAATCTAAAAATTATTCGACTTGTTTGTACAATGTGACATCATTCCTATTTATAGGTCCTGAGTACCCGCACGGAATATGCTCCAAGATGCTCTGAAGATCCGCCCCTAAGCTCTCGGTACCGATGGAGATCATGGTACGCTGCTTGAAAATGGCTCGGTACCGATTGACTTGAAAAATTGGTATCAATACCGAAATGATTTAGGCTGCTGTAAGGGCCTCGGCAATAATTGAATATAATACTTCCCATCGATGCCGAGATGTTATCTCCGTCTTTGCAAAACACTTCGGTACCGATTGAATGAATTGTTTCCCATAGATGCCGAGCTAAGTAAGGGGCTGGTGCAAAAAGACTTCGGTACCGATTGAAACTATAATGTCCATCGATGCCGAAGCTGCTTATGCTCCAATACTTGACTTTTGTTCTTGGCCTTGACCGCGCGTTGACTTGTCTTTATCCTGGGTTGCCTTGCCTTGGCTTGGCTGCCTTGCCTTGCATCGCATTGGCGTCGGGTCATCTTTTGAGCTTTGAATAACCTTGGCACGCCTTGAGTCTTAAAACTCCTACTTTGAGTGATTTTCTACAAAACAACGCTAAAAATACCTTACGAGCCAAAGCCAGTAAAAACAACTAATTAAGCGATCAAATTAAATTAAAACTAGATACTAGCGCACCCTACATTGCATTCTCGGGTGCTTATCAATGGCCACAAATCAGGAATCATGGGGGGAAAGTTTGAATTTAAAACCAGCGTGACTTCGAAGACAACCAGGCGGGAAATAGAAGACGTGGAGAAGACTCAAGAGTTTGCCTATAAATAGAAGAAATGAAAGAAGGAAAAACCCTAGACAAATCATCAAACAAATAGCTATGCTATGCTTGGTTTGTCCATTAGGCAGTAGTTAGAAGAGCTTATACGTAAGTTCGAAGTAGTTAGGAGTATTTTGTAGTAGTAGTTGTAGTCACTTTGTAACTCGTTCTGTTCATTATTGGAAGTTTGGAGATTCAATTGGAATGCAAGTTCATTTTTAAATTGATCAAGGTATCTTGCTTGTTCTTTGGGTTTATCAAGTTTCTAGTGGATCGTTGTGCCGTTTTAATACTTCTAGATAGAGAAATCCTCTTCATTGAGGTAATTGAACCGACACCACAATCGCCTGATTAAGTTTGGCTTTTTATAAACCTGAAATCTGAAAAGGATAATTACAAGTCTTTTCTGGCGCGCTCGCACACAATCATATTTCGGAGGTAAACCAAAAACCCCAGCCAAACAATTTTTTGGCACGCCCAGTGGGACCCACTAAGGTGTTAAGTATGGCTCCAAAATTGAGAAAACATGCAGATGATTCCCAAATTGGTCCAGAACCAAAGGGAAATGTCCAAATAGATCCTGAAAAAGGAGTTACTGGACAAGATGACATACCTATTGGTTAGGACGTCCAAAGTCCAACACTAATGTTGGATGCAAGACGAACACCACATGTGCATTATAAGAGTTCTAGAGTAGTTCATGCAGAAGAAACTAATGTCCCTGATAGAGGGAAGTGTAGACACCCTGTTCTGGACTATCGGTCTTTGATTCCCCAATGATGATTAAGGTCAAGAACAAACCTGAGATTGTTGGTGTGTTTGAGCTTTGAGCGTCCTGAACCTCATCCAAACCCTTCTGAACCCCTTTTCGAGTCCCTCAAGCCAGAACCAAACGGCCACAGCAAAACCCTACCTGCTTACACTGGTACTGTGCTGGCGTGCGCTGGTAGATTGCCACATGTCAGTCATTGACCGTTGACTCAGTTTCCACTGGCGCACGCAGGTATAGTACTGGCGCATGCCGATCAAGCCCAGTCAAATCAACTTTATGCAATCACGTACACAAGATTTTTGTGGCCACCCCGACGTAATCTACAGTCCCTGATGATTGCGGACTACAGATTCTGCTTCCCCCCCTCTCCTACAATATCTATCACTTTGTCCCATGCATTTAATGCATGGGAGGCTCCCTCTCTAACCAAAACCAGCCAACTAAACCAGTCCAAACAGCCCCTTTAATTGGTTACCACCTCCCTCTCTCCTCTATAAATACCCCCCTTGCATTTATTTGCAAGGGTTACCACCATTTAAGAGAGAAGAAAACTCCTCTTTCTCTTGTTCTTTTGTTTTCTTCTTCATCCATTAAAAGAGAAAGCAAAGGAACACCACCACACTCATCATAATACCCTTCACACTCATTGCTCACCCCTCAAAACCTCAAGTTCAAGCTCAAACCATCCCACTAAGCTCAAACAAAGGTATACCACCTTTTGTTTCTGTAATCTGTTCTGACCCCTGAGGGGGGCTGGCAGGGTCAAGGCTGGTAATCAATACTAGTCCTGACCCTAAAGCTGGCAAGGATTCACTGATCATTTATAGTGAAAGGTGGCGGCGCACGCCAGTACACTTCAGCCGTACGCTAGTTGAGGCAGTACGTGCACTACGGGCGTGGGGATCACAGATCACTATTTTCTGCTTTTGTTTCACATTTGTCACCTTTTTAGCATGATAAAAACCAGTTTATTGCTTTATGTTTATAGAACTGTGTAGTTGCCCGTCTGTTATTTATGCTTTAGTAGGACTCTGGGGTCATTCTGATCATGTTCCAGAACCCAGATGATGCAAAGCCAAAGCATTGGACAGAAGGCTGACTGGCGTACGGCCTTATACTACTGGCGTACGGAGGTCTGGTCTGAGTCCAATGGCTTGGCCCTTGCACGGGAGTCTAATCCAGGCCTTTCTTATTTCCCCACACTGTTTATGGGGTGTTCTTTTCCTTTGTCTCCTTAGATGTACTTCCCACTGTCTGTAACCGTATATTACATATGATATAACTGTGTGGTTTATCCTGGGTGTGCACTGGTCCATTCCAGAGCCCAGAGGATTGAGTACAAGAACTGTGAGTCTTGGGCCTACCGGCGCGCGCTAGTAAATAATGGCGCACGCAGGTCATCTCTGTATGCAATGGCACGACCAGTGCACACAGGTTTGATCCTGCGTGTATCATATCGGGTCTGTGCGTTCCAGTGTGCTCAGGACTCTCATATGTGCTTGTTCTCAATCTATTACATTCATTTCAATAAAACATCCATCACATTCAATCATTGCAAACTTGTTACAGATTTAAATCCCCTTTAACTGTCTCCCTGCCCTAACTGGCTAAAAAATGATCAAAGAGAGAAAAATGAAAAAGTTTTATAAAATGCCTGAGTAGAGACCGATCTCCGGATTAGGCGAGAGGGATGCCATAAAACCCTTCCCCTCTCGTAACCTGGCTCCCGAACCTCAGATATCGAAGGTGACAACGGTCCAGTCTACAAGCCTTTTTCAAAATCAAACAATGTAGCAAACGTTTTCAAGTTCGGTTCCTTGGGTACTATCCGCAAAACCCGAGTGGTGACTCTGAATTGCAAGCGTTTCGCCGCGCTTTCCAAAAAGGGCGCACCCAATCTTACACAAAATTTGTCAAAATTTTGGGGCGCATGCCCACAGGAAGGAAGTTCCTTCGAACCAACTTTCAGAAATATTAGATGCATTTAAGGAATTGGCTATAACACAGAAGGCCATGCTAAAACATATGGAGAATTGGTCACCAGTTCAGAGTAATTCTCAAATACCCTCCAACAAAGGAGAGGAAAGAGAAAGAGCTAATACCAGTAAAAATAGGTCTAGGCTTGGGAAAGAACCAATGGGTGCTGAAGAAGTACCCAAATCTTGGTACGAGCCTGTTAGAAGACCTAATTTCGAAGAAGAAGTTCTTTTTGTAAGACAGAGTAATGTCCCCAAAACACAAAGGACATTTAGGAATGAACCACATAATGATTCTCTTTTCGAACCTACATTTGAAGGACAAGAAAGAGAAACAAAGTCAAAAAATGGTTTTTATATGTATGATGAGCATGATTATGCCCATAATTATAGGTATCCTGAAGAAGGACTAGGTAAAAAAAGCTTTAAACTAGCTCTTGAAATCCTTAGACAGACTGATATACCTAGAGCAAGAAGGTCCTATACTTACTCTTCGAACCCTCATATGGACGGGAAGAAGAGCCTCAAAGGACACAGTATAGAAATGAGGAAATGTATGTACCTCCTCAGAAGCCAGATAGGTATTTCCAACCTCAAAGAGGGCTAGGTGATGGCCCTTACACTGGTTATCCTAGGGAACAAAATCTAAGGGAACCTCATTGGGACCAACCTTATAATCCAGAAGAACCTTTAAGGAGAGATCCATTGTTAAGAGAACAAGTTATTGGACTTATACAAGAAGTTTGTGGACCTCTAACTTGGGGGGTACAAACTCTAGTGTACAAAAAGCCTTACCCAGAATGGATAGATAGGCAATTTGAAGTCCCAAGGGGGTTTGAAATTCCAGACTTTACCTTGTTTTATGGAGATGGAAGACAATCTACATTGGAACATATTGCTAGATTTACTGCTCAATGCAAAGAATTAGCAAATAATGACTTCCAAAAGTTAAAGTTGTTTCCTAATTCACTCACAGGAGTAGCTTTTGAATGGTACACAAACTTGCCCTCGGGATCAATGCAAAATTGGCAAAAGATGGAGGAAATCTTCCATGCACAGTTTTACCAAACTAAACCAAAATTCACCATGGCAGATTTAGCCAGGTTAAGGTAAAGATCTGATAAAAAAGCTGCACAATTTGTTGCTAGGTTTAAGAAAGCCAGAACCAAATGCAAACTTCAACTTCCTGAAGCTGAGTTTGTTAGATTGGCTCAAGATGGTCTGAATAAAGAACTTCGAAGGAAATTTGATTCCATGGAGTTTAGAGACTTAGTTGACTTAACCTATAAAGTATCAAGATATGAATCTTTGTTAGAAGAGGATATAGATAGGAATAATTCTTCCTATTCAACTTATTACAAAGATCCTACTTTTCAGATTGATGTTGCAGAAATTGTAGAGCGTGAACCTTGTGTGTGTGATAGTTTGATTTGAAAGGAATCTACTATAGCACAAAAATTCAATAGAAAAGAGATCAATAAAGCTTATTCTTTTGATATATCTAAAGTTGATGAAATATTTGATTATCTGTTAAAGAAAAGGTTTATTAAACTTCCTGCTAATGTTAAACTTCCATCTTTAGAAGAGAAGAAAGGGAAAACATATTGTAAATGGCATGATTCTTGGAGTCATTCTACTAAGAATTGCAATGTTTTCCGTGTCAGGATACAAGAGCAGATTAAGAAAGGAAGGATCAAATTTCCAGAGAAGGCTATGGGAATGGATGCCAATCCTTTCCCAAGGATAGAGGAAGTTGATGCCAATGTGAATGTGCCAACATCTTTGGTACAGACTATGCAAAAGTTATGGCAGAACAAACAAGTGCCTGTCAGCATGAACACAACCCATTTTGGAAGAGGAAAACCATATGTTGGTCCACCTCGAAGTTCTATAATGAGGAATAATGGTTCTGGGTATGTTCAGAGGGATCAACCACAAAGGAGTATGGAAAAGAATCATTTTCCAATTATGGAAGCGTCTTTTCTGGAATGTTTGTGTGTGGAGTGCAGGGCCAATTATTTGACTTTCAAAGATTTGGACAGGCAAGGGGCGGATTTTTTCCCTAAGAGAATGGAACATAAGGCTTTAAATCAAAACAACCAAGGAAGACCTTGGATGGCTACAAGTCAAAGCAAAGAGGTAAAGCCATGGTTGGCTTCGAAGAGAAACACGCCAACAAGCCTAGCTCCACCAACTTTGAAGAGGGAATATCCTCCTCAGAAGAGGGCCCATACTGGGAAAGAAGCAGTAACTCAGGGAAGTCAGGAAGTGCCCCAGGAGCAATTTTCTTTGGTGAAAGGAGTACCTGACTGGTTTTTGAGGAAGATTAAACTAGAATTATTCCAGCGATATAAGGATTTGTCCAAAACACACAAAACCTATAAACCACCAAATTCACCTATTGGTCAATGGGTTTTGGTTAGAGATCAAAAGACCAAGGTGCCACAAATGGTTCCTATCCTGACTAGGACTCAAAAGAGGAAACTTTAGAGAAGGTATACTCTTTTCCAAATGGAAGAACTCCCTCCAAAGGAAAAAATATGGAGAGAGACTAAGCCAAACCCTAGGTTTAACGGGGATCAAAATGAAGAATCTGAAGACTTTGTTTAGAAAGGTTACTAGCATTTGGAGGAAAAAACTTTGATGGAAATAACAGCAGCCATGGATGATGACGAAGGTGATCAGAACCTTACTTCTCCCAACTTTTTGGCTAGTTACCAGTCAGGGTTGTTGGAAGCCATGTTAGTTGAACAAGAGTGCAGAGAAGGAAGTTCTTCTCCTATGGAAACTTCTGCTATAGCAAGTACTGAAGCAGAGGTGAAAGGTGAGGAAGAACAGGAACAATCATACAAAGAAAAGGTGATTCAATTTGGCTCAATACTAGTAGTACAGATTAATATGGAACAGCCTTCCAGTATGACCTTTATCATCCCAAATTGGTCTCCAACCCCATTAGTTTCTCAGCCGAACGAAGGCCCATTGGAAATAATTGAGATTTCCAATAATGAAGAACTCGAAGCCTGGGAGGAGATGCAGGAGAATAAGGAGGTAGAAATGGTGGATGGAAACCATGATATTCTTATTTTAACCAGTGAGATTCAAGACAATGAGGCAACCTCGAAGGAAGCTGCTAGTTTTGCCCCAAATGATGAATTAGATTTAGATTCACCTTTAATTGTGGATTTGAATTATGCTGATGTTTCCTACCCATTCAAACCCCCATCAGATTCCATGAGACAGCATTTGAAACCATTGTACATTTCTGCAACTTTTGATGGGATTCCCCTTAGTAGGGTTCTAGTTGATAATGGTGCAGCAGTAAACATACAACATGTTCGAACCCTCAAGAAATTAGGGAAAGGAAAGGTTAAGCTGATTCTTACTAGTACTTCCATTGCAGGTTTTACTGGAGAAAGCAAAAGTGCCAAGGGAATAGTTTCTATTTGATTGGTAGTGGGAGGTGTAGAGACAGATACAACCTTTTTTGTAGTGGATACCTTTGTAAGCAAGTATAATGCTTTGTTTGGAGGGGTTGGATACATGTAAATGGATGTATTCCATCTTCCATGCACCAAGCATTGATGATTGTGAAGTATGAGAAGGGCAAGGAAGTAGGTATTGAGGAAATAAAGGCGGACCCTCACCCATTCAGTGGTTCAGCAAACTTTGCTGAAGCAGAGATGTACAAACCTAAGATTGTACCTCTCAATGAGTTAACACAAGCAACAACACACCCAACCAGCGAGATGGACAGTGGGGAATTGGTCAAGCTAAAGGCAAAGCTGAAACGAGCAGTTAGTTATGAATCAGACACCCTAACAGATGATGCTTGGATGTAAATCCAAGAAGGAGACAGAAGAGGCTATTTGGTTGGCTTTAGTGAAATATTTAGCTCTTTGTAGACACCTCAATCTGGGCTTCCAGATTAGTTTACTTACGGTTTTTGATTCCCCGATGATGAAACGGATCATGAACACCCCGGGAATGTCGAGTGTTTGAGCTTTGAGTGTTTGAAAAACCCTTGAACCTAATCTATCCTAAGCCACTTCCAAAAGCCAAAACCCTACTGATGCGCGCCAGGGCGCAACCATCGCGCGCCCGGGAGCACCGTCGCGCGACAGTTTGGAACCCTCGCGCGATGGTCAAAGTCAAAATTTGACCGTTGACCGTCGTGCGCCAGGGCGCACCCTCGCGCGACAGTTTGGAACCATCGCGCGATGGTTCAGTCCCCACCTACTTTTCCAGAGGCAGAAACTTGGCCACCAATGCAACTTCAGCCAGGCCTCGTAGTTGGCTGAATTCCTCTCCTGGCAACAACCAGATTCACCCTCCATGCCTATAAATATCCCCCATTTGTTCTCTTTCAAAGGGTTCCAAAAATTAAAAGCACAAAGGTTCCAACCCTAGCCCTTTGTTCATCTTTCCTCCATTGGCAAGTGAAACACTTGGTTTCCTACCTAGCATTCAAGAACATAGTTTGTTCTCACTCAAATCCTACAATCAAGCCTTCAAACATCAAAGCTCAAGCACCCATTCAAATCCCAAAGACCAAAGGTATAACTCATCTTTGTTCTGCTCTTTGTTTTGATCCCTGAGGGGGGCTGGCAGGGTCAAGGCTGGTAATCAATACCAGTCCTGGCCCTAAAGCTAGCAAGGTTTCAAAAACCGTGGCCAAGCAAACCCTCGCGCGATGGACCCGAACACTCGCGCGACAGTTCTGTCAGCAAGAGATTGGTCCACGTGGGGAAGGGGTGCTAGTCATTTCTTGTTTTAGTTACGTGCATGACTGTTGTAATTTTATTTTGGTATGTAGATCACTGAGATGCATGTTAAAATAAGTACAGTACCTTAGTCTTTAACTTAGGTTCATTTGGAATGCCCTTGGGTTGCTCCTGAATATGTCTCAGGGCCCCAAGCATGCAAAGCAATTCCTGGAAATCCAGTCAGAAGCATCGCGCGAGTGTTTCACTCTGTCGCGCGACGGTTCTTTGATTTCCAGAAACTGCCCTTGCATGGGCAATTAGGCCTCAGGCCTTTGTTTATTTCTCCCCCACTGTTTAAGGGTGTATTTTCAATTTATTCCAGTTTGCTTTGTAATAATTATTTACATTCAGTACATATAAACTGCTTGGTTTGTCCCCTGGGTGTGCACTGGTCCTTCCAGAGCCCAGAAGGGGATAAAGTTCAAACTGTTGGTGAAGCATTAACCCTCGCGCGAGTGTATGGAAGTATCGCGTGATGGTTCACTTGCATGCAGTTTGATTCATGCATGCAAGTTGGCCGCTGCTTTTGTGATATCTCCATACCAGGCACTGTTTTGATGCTTGGTCAATAATTTGAACTTTATTCCATTTATTATTTGTCATTTCATCCATCCATGCTATATTAATCACATCCTGCAAACGTGTTACAATTTTAAATCCCGATTAATTGTTCCCCCGCCCTAATTGGCTAAAATTGATTAATAAAAAAAGAATCGCAATGTTTTCAAAATGCCTAAGTAGAGACCGATCTCCGGATTGGGCGAGAGGGGTGCCATAAAACCCTTCCCCTCTCGTAACCTGGCTCCCGAACCCAGATATGGTTATGACGGACTGGTGCTTTCACTTTTTCAAATCAAACAGCGCGGCAGGTGCTTCGAAATATGGTTCCTTGGGTGTCGGATCTTCAAAACCCGAGTGGCGACTCTGTATTTTACGAGCACTTGCCACCTGCGCTCGCGCTCCCTCGATCCGGGCCCATTGCCTTGGGAAAGGAACAAAATCCTTTTCCTCAGGGCATGCTGCCCACAGTGGCGACTCTGCTGGGGAACTCAAACTAATATTAATCCACACTTAGGGTTTAATACACTTGGGAACAATCCCTTAAAAGTTTGTCAAAACGGTGAGCTTCGCGCTGCCGAAGGTTGGAATGGTGATTTAACAGGACCTCATGTCCGGCCATTCTAATCTGTGGCTTTTTCGATTGTTCACTTGCGTAGTTTCCTCTAAAGATGGACTAAATAAAGTGAGCCAAATTTGAAAAGGCATTTTGTGATTTTGCGATTCTTCTTCTCTTAATCAATTTCTAGCATTCTCATTTGCATCGATGTGGGATAAGCCTCGTTGGATCGTTTTGGCAATCCGGCACGGTTTACCGGAGCCCAGGGACCCCGAATGACCAACAACCTTCGACGATGATGGGTCATACTACCATTTGACTGTTACTCTGCGGTTATGCGGGTAACGGGAGGTATATCTGTGGCTCTAGTCCGAGGAACCTGTTACAAACCAAAACTGGCCTTTGCATATACAAAGCATTAGAACTCTCCAAACTAGGACAGGTACCCACAGGTTAAGATCTATTTGCACCTAACCCCATAACTGTCTATGTGTTACTGCTTTCCCTATCGCATGCACTGTACATACACTGTTTTACATAGGAGCATGCTTAAGACTGTTTTGTCTTTCGAGTTTGTCTTGCGCTGTCTAAGACGTTGTTGGACCCGATGAGGAGTCGTTCATTCTGTCGAATGTTCGTTATCAATCGCAAAGTCCTTAGTTCAATGAGACTTTGAGAAATCAAAATTTACTACATCCTTGGCTCATGCCCGATTAAGGATTCAACCGAAAATAAAGAACAACAAGGTAGTGATGCCGTGTCACTGGCGCCACCCAGGTTGAAGTGCGTTGTCACTATACACCGCCGTGTTCAAGGTTAAGGTGCCATGCCATCAACACCGGGTTGTTCCAAATTCAAAGTTGAATCTTCAAAAGGGACTAGCCAAAGATTTAGTCTATTTTGGCATCTTTTAGGATCTGTCAATCTACTCAAGGACACATCGCTGAAAAGAATTCTGAGGATTCCGACAACGTCTGAAACTTGTGAGGCAAACTCGTCTCTAGTTCTGTACATGCATACATTATGTTCTGCGTAGGAGCATGTTTAGGGCGGCTTCTAGGTTGTCTCGCTTTCGAGTCTGTCTTATGCTTATTAGGACGCTGCTATGACCCGATGAAGAGTCGTGCATCTCGATGGTGCACGTTGTTAATTTTTCAAAAGTCCTTAGATCAGCGAGACTTCGAGAAATCAAACCTTACTAAATCCTTGGCTCATGCCTGATTGCGGATTCAACCGACAATAAGGAACCACAAAGTATTGATGTCGTGATATTGATGTCATTTTGGTTATCGTGCTTCGCACGTACACTGCCCCAGCTAAAGCGCGTTGTCGCTCACGCCACCCCAGTAAAGGTGTCACGCCATCAATACCGAGTTGTTCCAAGTTCAAAGTCGAATCTTCAAAAGGGACTAGTCGAAGACTTAGTCTGTTTTGACATCTCTTAGGATCAGTTTGATCCATTCAAAGGATACACCCTCGAAAAGAATTCCGAGGAGTCTGGCAGCATCCTAACATCATGAGACAAGCTCGTCTCTAGTTTTAAAGTCTAGAAGGACACTAACGACGATGATCTCGGCATTTTCGTTCTTTCAATTCTTTCAATAAACTGCTGAAAGGGCATCACTGAGCTTTCATTACTTTACTGTCAAAGCTTTGAATCATTGCACCGCCGAGGAAAGTATCGAAGCAAGTGGCCAAACCCGCTTGGGAACGTCTGCATCTCAATCCGATTCAAAGGCTCGTCAGGCTACAATCCCAGTCAGTCATCACGTAAGACTCTTCGCGTTCACTATTAGCTGTGCAACAGTTAGACTCTCAATTAGGATCACAGTAAGATTCACCACCAGTCTTACAGGAAGGGCAACCAGCCTCCCCATCATCCACATCAAGCATCTCCGAACCTCCCGTCATGACAGAGCAGCCACAGCCAGAGCCTCTTACCTTGGAGACCATGCTTATGAACCTTCAGGACAGTATCACCGCTATGCAGCAGAGGGCAGCTCAGACAGATACTAACATTGCTCGCCTGAATGACCTTATCAACACTCGCCTTCCACCCCCTCTCGAAGAGGAAGGCGAGGATGATGAGTCTGACCAGGAACAACCCGTTTTGGTTCCGGATCCGCTTCACGCAGGGCGTCTCATTGCACTGAATCCAAGGGAAGTCCGCAGGCTTGCTGCAGATCTCGCAATTGGCAGAATTGCTCAAGAAGAGCCGGCTCAGAACCCCGATATGACCGCACTCATGGCCAAGATTGCCAAGCTGGAGGAATCCGTTTCCAAGACTGAAAAGATCAATGCTGGGGGGATTGATCTGGACCGTCTTTGCCTATATCCTAATGCCAAACTCCCTGATAGATTCAAGATGCCTGACTTGGTTAAGTTCGACGGAAGTGGTGACCCCAGAACTCATCTCTATGGCTACCATGTCGCCATGAAGCTGTTGGGTGTGGAAAGTGAGGCCATGTCTCAGCTTTTCCCTCAAACCCTCTCTGGGCCTGCCTTCCATTGGTTTCTGTCAGTCGACATCTCCAAACGAAGCACTTGGGAAGATATAGGGGCTACCTTTGTCTCACAGTATAGCTACAACTCTCAACTCAAGATGACTATTCGAGAGTTAGAATCCACGAAGATGGAAGCAAAGGAGTCCTTTGCGGACTTTGTTAAAAGGTGGAGACCAACTCTGCATCATCTCCCGCAATCTTCAGCCAGACTATGCTAGGCACCTGGTACTCGCTCAAGCGACCGCCAACTTTGAGACCTTCTTCGACTCTGGCCTAGCCATCGAGGATGCGTTGCAAGCTGGAATCCTGCCAAGGGGCGAGTCCTCTTCCATCACTCAAAAGGTTAAGCCAAGGGCTATAAGTGGGAGGGATGCTCCAGCTTTCAACTCCAGTCGTGCCGCCGATATCAACCAAATACAAAGTGCTCAAAGTCTCCGATCCCGAACCCAACCTCGGAGTTTCTCGGCTTTCGAGGCATCTCTATCCACAGTGATGGAAAAACTCGTTGTAACACCCCCATTTTCGGGTTCGTTAATTAAACATTTTATTGAATAAAAAGACTAAGAGTCAAGCTCATTATTACAACATAAGTCTTACTAGAGTACTTTTTATTACACAAGGAGGGAATTTCTAGGGTATTCTACTACTCCACTTCTTCTTCCATCCTAGCAAGCTCTTCGGCTCCAAAAGCCTCCAACACGTACTACTCAGCTTGCACATCAATTAACTCTGACACATTATACCAACGTCGCCCCCAGTATAATATGTCAGGGTCACCAAAAAGGTAACACCGTGAGCTACAAGCCCAATAGAATAAACTATACCCACTAACTCTTAACTTAAAGCAAGGAAGCATATAAACAATTACACATGCTCATTCAACAACATAGATAAACAATGATACATTCGTATTCGATATCTTTTAGCGTTGGTGACATGCCTTTTCGTGTTTCTCCTATGCGACTCATCGTAGACCGTGTCATCTTTTTCACCTTTACCAAAATCATAATTTTTCCACGTTTCTTTCACAAATTGCTACTAACGAGGCTACCAAGTCCGGCTCCGTTAGTAACACTCACGACGGCTACCAAGTCCGGCCAATCATGGTTTCACAAAACACATTCTTTCAAATCTTGCATTGGCTACCACGTCCGGCCAAGCCCCATTTCCACATGAGACTACCACGTCCGGTCCCATCGGAAATCTACGCAATGAGCTACCAAGTCCGGCTACATTACGGTTTTCGAAAACACTTACACAATGACTACCAAGTCCGGTCATTATGTACTTTCAAAATATTTTCCGCATGTTAATCCCATCCTTTATCCATGTCAACCACACCCTAGGTGTCATGTTTCTACTTTCTCGGTTTTTGTGTCTCGTTTGCATGCATAGACTCCGCGGTAATTCATTCCACAACTTAAGTAATCTTGAAACTAAACTAACAAGATCATTCAACTCTATATTAGATAGCATGCTCATTTTGTCACATCATCATACTCACATTAAATCACACAAGGTTAAGCATAGTGCCACATGGACGAACACCATTGGAGTGATAAATCACTTATGCTTTATCAACAACAAGTAGTCAAGTAATCACATAGTCATGCTCACATTCATTCTAAGATTAAAACAGCTTAATCCTAAATCATGCTTTCTTAAGTTCAAAACAGCATATGTTTATTGAGTACTTCTAACGTTAAGCTAATCATGCCATGGTTAATCAAGATAACAACTCTTAAACATTTCTAGTCATGCTTAAGGACAAGATAACCTATGTGTACTTAGAATTTCAAAGGTTTAGAATAATCCATAATCAGTTCGAAATACGCATGCAATACGCTATACTTAGATCTTTGAAAGTATAGGAAACCATACTACGGAGTATTCTACATATAGACGTATACGTAGAGAAAAGTAGATATAGAATATCTACCGTTCTTCTTGGCGGTAGTCGGCTACGGATTAGGAAAATAGTTCGTCGGACGGAGTAACGGCTTAGGAATGGCTTCGATAGCTTCGAAAGAGAAAGGTTTCTCTCGAAACTTGATCTTGACTAATACTACTAAAACTTTTGGATCGGTAGGGTGGTGGAGTGGCGGCTTAGTGGCGGCACTAGAAGAGTTTCTTGAAGAACTAGGGAAGAACTTCAAGAACAACTAAGAACTAAGCAAGAACAACTAGAACACTAGACTTTCTAGAGAGAAGTTGGAGCAATGCTTGAAGGTGTGAGTTCAAAGGCTTGAAATGGCTTGCTATTTATAGGCCAAGTTGGTCTATTATCCAAGAGACAATATTTCCCCTAACATTTGTTATCCAATGGATCATAGATTGACTAGATTTGATTGTCCTTAGATTGGATGAGGTGTTGATCAAAAGGACAATGACTAGGCTAGTTGTACACTTGCACACATCACACAAATCTCTCTCTCCCTCTCTCACTCTCTCCCGGCCTCTCTCTCTCTCCCATCTCTCTCGGCTCTCTCTCTCTTTCTCTCCCTCTCTCTCTCTCTCTCTCTCTCTCTCCCTTTGGTCCAAAGAAGGTACAAGAGTTGGAAAGACTACAAGATTTTCTCTTATTCTTTCTTTCAAACTAGGACAAGGTTTAGGTTTCTTTAATGGGGTTTGTGTCTAGTCTAAGATAGAAAATAAGATATGGTAGTCCTTTAGGGTTGAAAGAATAAGAAACCCTAGATATGGTGGTACAAAGTGATGCAATAGGATGATGTAGGAAGATATGGGAGTACACTAATCACACACATCACACTCTCTCTCCCTCTCTCATCCGAATTCTCTCTCTCTCTCTCTCTCTCTCTCTCTTGGACACCTAATGGAGAAAGGACAAATGGTTGGTATTTGACTAAGTGAAAGAGTAAGGTTAAACTAATAGTTTGTAAGAAGATTTTGTAAGAAAATCTAGTACTTGGTTATATCTTAGGTCATCCTATTCTTCATCTTTCAAAGTACAAGTACTAATGTATATAGTATTAGGGTTTTGGTAGAAGAAGATCAAGGAAGGTACATGCAATATATATCTCTCTCTCTCTCCTATCTCTCTCCCTCATCTCTCTCTCTCCTCTCTCTCTCCGAATTCTCTCTCTCTCTCTCTCTCTCTCTCTCTCTCTCTCTCTCTCCCCTTCCTTGGTTGATAGAAAGACTAGCAAAAAGGACAATGTACTATGTGATCTCATTTTGGATTTCTAAGTCAAACTATCCTATTAAACTATGTCAAAATGCCACCTATGTACTTATAACTATATACTAATATATAGTATGCTAGGATGATGTAAACATATCATATACTTTAATCAAATTAGTACATATCATATCTAGGAAGGATTTAACTAATACTAACCTAGTACTATAGCTTGATATGGTTTATGGACCAATGGATTATAATTCCCCTAACATTTATTAACCAATGGTTAAAGGATGAAGTACTAAGCTTACATAATCTATCTAATATAGTACAATGACTCATGGTGAATCTAATTAAACTAATGGACCTTGTACTAGGTGGAAAGGTTAACCTATCGTCCAATGGGTAATAAATCTCTTAACTTCTATCGTCCAATGGGTAAAGATGGTAAGTAATATATAATCTTATAAAGTGTACCTAGAAATCTTGTCACAATATCCAAGGGGTAAACCTATGGTCCAATGGATAAAGATTATCCTAGTATCTATCGTCCAATGGGTAATAGATCAAGGGTTGATTTTTGGTCAAGGTCTCACTTAGGGTTCAAATGGTTCAAAGGTTCGATTAGGCTACTCTAACGATTAGTCGGAAGCTAGCTAGGCTTGCTAAATAGGACGACTTAGGGTTGCTATCTCACTTGTCTTTAGAAAATGACTAAATCGCAAGGCGAAACGAAATTAGGGTTTGAATCGAATAAATCTAATCATGACGGATTGTTGGAAAATACGGAATTTATAGAGTCAAAATAATAAACAACGAGATTTTTATTTACTGAAAATCGGAGTTGTTACACTTGTCAAGTCTGGGCACCTCAAACCTTTGACCCCAACTTCCCCACCTAAAGTCCTTCCGGCCAACTACAACCCTAACCTCTTCTGTGCCTTTCACCAAATGCCTGGCCATCACACTGACAAGTGCTATCGTCTTCGACATGAGATTCAAGATCTAATTGATGATGGCACAGTGCAAGTTCCACCAAAGCCCAACGTCATTTCCAACTCCTTGCCTCAACACGGGCTTGACCCTCTGGTTGGTCAAGTATCTATCGCCTCCACTCAAATCAACCCGAGCTCCCCCATATTTAACGCTAGCCACTACATTGTCCCAGCACATCAACCCAAACCCATCGTATCCATCCCATCCGAACCGGAGGTTAACATGATGGCTGTAGGTTGGGCAGCCGAGGTTTTCACTGCCAACATCTGGTTTGACAGTGATGAGGGGCTTACAAAGGTGAAGACTGACTGGATGAGGTCCGATGTTCAAAGGAGCACAGAGTAGGTTTGGTCGAAGAAGCTGAGGAGGCCGAAGTGCTGTTGCTTGGGCCTGGCGCCTGCTGGATCCTACCTCTTTTTGTGGAAGCTATGGGTAGCTTTTTAACAGTTGCATTTTCAAAACCGCGTCTAGTTTGCATTAGCATCTTGTCTGAGTCTGACACAGAGTCTTTTGCGTTTGTCTAAGTATAGCTCTGAGTCGGAGGTTGTGCCTCTTGGCCCTCCACGTCATAGCTTTTGTTTCAAGTTTTGAGTCTGTTGTACTTGGCAAACCTCGAGGGTTTTTATGATATGCTTTATCTTGCTTCTAAGTAATTTGCTGGCTTTTATATAAACTGTGTCGACCCTGACGACGAAGGGATAGATTTCGATAAGATCATTCCCAAGGAAATGTGTTCCCTCGCCGAAAGGGAAGACGAATGGCATGCTCAGCTTATTAAAAGAAGAAGTAATTTCAAATAAACTTGAAAGACAAGTATAACCTCCCGAAAGGTTCAAAATTGGTCCAAGCACCACCCCTAGAGGAGCATTGTGCCCAATCAATCAGGCTCGAAAGATTCATCGACGTCTTGGCGTGGTCTCATCAAGTCACGCCTCGCGTTGATCCTGAGATAAAGAAGCATCAAATCTCTACTACCAGGTGTCAATCCAAAAAGCAGAAGCACCAAAGGCTCTGGGCCTTGCATTGTGTTCAAAAGCAACGACAGTGGCGTTCCGCCAAGTACAAATGAGAAAATGTACAAAACAGCCTGGAGCAAGGCATTTCCAACCTAAGCACTTTTGACCCTGCGTCATCAAAGCCATTTATGTAGGGCTATAGCCAAAGGTCTTCGACCTCGACGGCAACAATTTCAACACCTTGGTCAACCTGGATCATGTCAAAAGCAACTTTTCCCTGAGAGAAGCTCGTTGGGCTGAAAACCCCAAGGGTGGGCAGTTCCAAGCAAAAGTTAGAGCAGCCTGCTAGACCGAAAACCTATGAAGGCGGTTTAGGCAAAAATGAATAGGCAATCAATCAAAGCTCGCTAGACCAAAAACCCGAATGGGCGGTTCTAGGCAAAAGTTAGAGCGTAAAAGGAGAGGTAAATACTCGAGAGTTAACCCTTGGCCTAAACTACGTTCTGACCTGATTCCCCCAAAATGGGATACGTAGGCAGTCTCTCTTTGAGACTCGGTCACATTTTATCAATTGGATCCATGGTTGACGTTTTGGTACACATCAAAGGTCGAAGAGGGTCGAAGATCAAGTCAAGCTACATTGGAGGAACCAGAAGGGGGAAACCCTTTGTCTTTCAAATTTGATTACAAACTGCTTCTTCAATTTACAGGCTGAGCATAAGTCTTAAAAATATTTGAAGCATAAAAAACAGAACGAAATGCTGACGAGGCCTAACGGCTCACAGTTTATTCTAAGTTCAGCGAAGTCTGGTGTAAGCAACAGCAACGTGTTTGTTCGAAGTGATGCGCATTGGTCTCAAACCTACGCGCGCTTCTTCAATTCTTGCAGCAGACAGTAGCAGTCTGCTACTGCCCTTGAATGTCGTTCCAGGGACTTTTGCCAAGTCTTGTCATGCCATGCAAGTTATATGACTTAGTGTGACTGCACGGGGGTGTCGGTTTCAGTCCGGGCCTATACGAGTCATCATTTGTGTCTTATGTCCGTCTTTGTGACATTTTTCCAGTTTTTCAATCAACTGTCATATCGGGATGCTTTTCTCGATTTTATTTGTATAGGTCTTTGTGCCTTTTTGCGTCTTTCGCAAGTGTCAGTTTCACCTTTCTAAGGAATGTTGTGAATTTTGGCACGTTAATGCCCAAAATTTCATTGTATTCCGTGTATCTAAGAGTTTGCATTGTACCCTAGGACTCTTTCCCCCTTTTTGTTCGAGCTAGGCGAGTCTGTACATATGTGCGTGCGTCTGTGTGTCGATTCAAAGCACTTGTCAATGCAAAGTAGATATTAGTGGTTAGTTTTTGCATTCTCTTCAACACTTGCAAAAGAGAGTCAATAAACTGGAAAACGCAATTGTTACATTGCTACCCTAGTATCTGTAATCCGCAAGCAGCGGAATCTCTTGAAGCAATAGGGCACGTCAGCCCAGGGCCAAGCAAAACATATCTCTGGGGCACATCTGCCCAAGCATCGCAGAAAGGGCACGCAAGTTCAATTCCGTCAACTGGGGCACGCCAGCCCGTGCAACGTCTATCTATCTGGGTGCGCATCTCAGAAGTAGCAGACAGTACAGTAATGAGGCTCAGTGTTAGTTCTTAGGTGTTGTTGTCCTCCTAGGAGCCGCCATTAGCTTGCATCTGCATTTTCAGTATATTATACATACCCTTGCATACTGTATGTGTTAAATGTTGAAAGCAGGAAGATGGCCAGCATGGTTGCCGTCATATCATTTGTTTGCCAAGGGATGCGATGCGATCTTCAGCGGAACAAATCACTGATCAGCCCGTCTCCTGTCAAACTTCTCAACGGCTTGAACTTTCAACACACTGATCCGCCAGTTCAAATCACCGACAGCCGGTCCTGTCCAACCCCAATGGTGATCAATTTGTATAGTGATCTGCCCTTCCAATTCAACGATGGTCAGCCATACCGTCAATGACGGTCAGCCATATCAGTCATTCAACGATGGTCAGCCATATCATCCATGACAGTCAGCCATATCGGTCATTCAACGATGGTCAGCCATATCATCCACGACGGTCAGCCATATCGTTTATCTCCACCAAATCAACGGTTTGATCATTTATACTGATGATCTTTCCACCCCGGCTTCAATGGCTCGATCATTTATACTGATGATCCTCCCTTCCAGTCTTCAACGGTTCGATCATTTATACTGATGATATGTCCCTTCAAAAAAATCAAAGCGCGTTGAGGCGTTCTTCAGTCAGTGTTGAGGCATTGGCAAATCAAAGCGCGTTGAGGCGTTCTTCAGTCAGTGTTGAGGCATTGGCAAAGCAAAGAGCGTTGAGGCGTTCTTCAGTCAGTGTTGAGGCATTGGCAAATCAAAGCGCGTTGAGGCGTTCTTCAGTCAGTGTTGAGGCATTGGCAAAGCAAAGAGCGTTGAGGCGTTCTTCAGTCAGTGTTGAGGCATTGGCAAATCAAAGCGCGTTGAGGCGTTCTTCAGTCAGTGTTGAGGCATTGGCAAATCAAAGCGCGTTGAGGCATTCTTCAGTCAGTATTGAGGCATTGGCAAATCAAAGCATTCTTCAGTCGGTGTTGTGGCATTGACAAACTAATCAACGACAGCCGGTCCTGTCCAATTTTCCAATAGCGTTCACCACATCATCCCATAATCCACAACAACGATCAGATTATCAATCGATGGTATGTTCATCCGCAACTGATTGTTCCCCAGGAGAGTCCGCCTTGGCCCCTTTCGAACGGCAATCACCCTCAATTTAGCCACAAGTGCATCTTCCAACAGGCATATTGCTCTGTCTCAGATGGTCTTTGATAAGGAGATTGGCTCTGATTCCCTACAGATGGAATTCAACCTGCCTGACACGACCTACCCGTGTTTGTTGGAATACTTTGTGCCGAGGATAGCTTGATCCCCAGCAACGACGACATGGCCCATCCAAATCTCCATCAATAGCCTGTCCTGTCCAAATTCAATCAACAAGCGGCGATGCAATCGTCCACTTTCATCCCCAGCGACGGTCCGTCCGTCCATTCAACCAATCAGGTTCTGTAAGTATGCTTGTCTACTTTGCTAGTATGTTCTGCTCTGGATTGCCTTGAGGGGTGTCTAGAAACCTTTGACGTTACTTGTACAAAGTCAATGGTGCTCCAAGTGTCGTCAAAGGGGGGCTACTGTAGACACCTCAATCTGGGCTTCCAGATTAGTTTACTTACGGTTTTTGATTCTCCGATGATGAAACGGATCAAGAACACCCCGAGAATGTCGAGTGTTTGAGCTTTGAGTGTTTGAAAAACCCTTGAACCTAATCTATCCTAAGCCACTTCCAAAAGCCAAAACCCTACTGATGCGCGCCAGGGCGCAATCATCGCGCGCCAGGGCGCAATCATCGTGCGCCAGGGCGCAACCATCGCGCGCACCGTCGCGTGACAGTTTGGAACCCTCGCGTGATGGTCAAAGTCAAAATTTGACCGTTGACCGTCGCGCGCCAGGGCGCAACCCTCGCGCGCCAGGGCCCACCCTCGCGCGACAGTTTGGAACCATCGCGCGATGGTTCAGTCCCCACCTACTTTTCCAGAGGCAGAAACTTGGCCACCAATGCAACTTCAGCCAGGCCTCGTGGCTGGCTGAATTCCTCTCCTGGCACCAATCAGATTCACCCTCCATGCCTATAAATACCCCCCATTTGTTCTCTTTCAAAGGGTTCCAAAAATTAAAAGCACAAAGGTTCCAACCCTAGCCCTTTGTTCATCTTTCCTCCATTGGCAAGTGAAACACTTGGTTTCCTACCTAGCACTCAAGAACATAGTTTGTTCTCACTCAAATCCTACAATCAAGCCTTCAAACATCAAAGCTCAAGCACCCATTCAAATCCCAAAGACCAAAGGTATAACTCATCTTTGTTCTGCTCTCTGTTCTGATCCCTGAGGGGGGCTGGCAGGGTCAGTCCTGGCCCTAAAGCTAGCAAGGTTTCAAAAACCATGGCCAAGCAAACCCTCGCGCGATGGACCCGAACACTCGCGCAACAGTTCTGTCAGCAAGAGATTGGTCCACGTGGGGAAGGGGTGCTGGTCATTTCTTGTTTTAGTTACGTGCATGACTGTTGTAATTTTATTTTGGTATGTAGATCACTGAGATGCATGTTAAAATAAGTACAGTACCTTAGTCTTTAACTTAGGTTGATTTGGAATGCCTTTGGGTTGCTCCTGATTATGTCTCAGGGCCCCAAGCATGCAAAGCAATTCCTGGAAATCCAGTCAGAAGCATTGCGCGAGTGTTTCACTCTGTCGCGCGACGGTTCTCTAATTTCCAGAAACTGCCCTTGCATGGGCAATTAGGCCTCAGGCCTTTGTTTATTTCTCCCCCACTATTTAGGGGTGTATTTTCAATTTATTCTAGTCTGCTTTGTAATAATTATTTACATTCAGTACATATAAACTGCTTGGTTTGCCTCCTGGGTGTGCACTGGTCCTTCCAGAGCCCAGAAGGGGATAAATTTCAAACTGTTGGTGAAGCATTAACCCTCGCGCGAGTGTATGGAAGTATCGCGCGATGGTTCACTTGCATGCAGTTTGATTCATGCATGCAAGTTGGCCGCTGCTTTTGTGATATCTCCATACCAGGCACTGTGTTGATGCTTGGTCTATAATTTGAACTTTATTCCATTTATTATTTGTCATTTCATCCATCCATGCTATATTAATCACATCCTGCAAACGTGTTACAGTTTTAAATCCCGATTAACTGTTCCCCCGCCCTAATTGGCTAAAATTGATTAATAAAAGAAGAATCGTAATGTTTTCAAAATGCCTAAGTAGAGACCGATCTCCGGATTGGGCGAGAGGGGTGCCATAAAACCCTTCCCCTCTCGTAACCTGGCTCCCGAACCCAGATATGGTTATGACGGACTGGTGCTTTCACTTTTTCAAATCAAACAGCGCGGCAGGTGCTTCGAAATACGGTTCCTTGGGTGTCAGACCTTCAAAACCCGAGTGGCGACTCTGTATTTTACGAGCGCTTGCCACTTGCGCTCGCGCTCCCTCGATCCGGGCCCATTGCCTTGGAAAGGAACGGAATCCTTTTCCTTAGGGCATGCTGCCCACACTCTCAAACTTGAACAAATGGTTCAGGAAGAGAACATTTGGAATGATGCTTTAGGAGACAGATCTGAAGTGGTTTCAAAGCCTGAAGTACTCGAAGAAATATTGTAAAGTGCTGTGAATTCCCAAGACCCTTTGGAGGAAGTCAAATTGGGAGATGATGAGAATCCTAACCTTGTACAGATCAATAAGTGGCTAGATACTGATGCAAAAGCCAAGTTGATAGAAGTATTAAAGGAGAACAAGGACTGTTTTGCTTGGAGCTATAATGAACTGCTAGGTTTAGACAGAGAATTGGTGGAGCATAGACTACCTATCAAACCACAGTTCAAACCATTCAAGCAATCACCTAGGAAGATGTCCCCAGAAATGATAGCCAAAGTCAAGGAGGAGGTCCAGAACCTTTTGAATGCTGGCTTTATCAGGACAGCAAGGTACGTCGAATGGTTATCTAACATAGTTCCTGTCCCTAAGAAAAATGGGAAAATAAGAATTTGTGTTGATTTTAGAGATTTAAATTTGGCAACACCTAAGGATGAATATCCAATGCCAATAGTGGACATGTTGGTATACAGTTCGACTGGCCACAAAATATTGTCTATCATGGATGAACATTCAGGCTATAATCAGATTTGCATAGCAGAAGAAGATGTTCATAAGACATCATTTAGAGCTCCTGGTAATATAGGGGCCTTTGAATGGGTTAAAATGCCCTTCGGTCTTAAAAATGCTAAAGCCACGTACCAGAGGGCTATGAATACTATTTTTCATGAGCTTGTTGGAACGTTTTTAGAATGCTATATAGATGATATAATTGTAAAGTCCAGTTCTGTCGATGATCATCTTGAACACTTAAGAACAGCTTTTAAGAAGATGAAACATTACCAATTGAAGCTGAATCCTACCAAATGTGCTTTTGGAGTGACATCTGGGAATTTCCTAGGGTATTTGGTTCATAATAAAGGAATCCAGATTGATAAGAACAAAACTAAGGCCATCATTGAGGCAAAGCCACCTTCCAATAAGAAGGAGCTGCAAAGGTTTCTTGGTCAATTGAATTTCCTTAGAAGATTTGTATCTAACACTGCTGGGAAAACTAAAGTTTTTTCTTCTTTGTTGAAATTGAAGGATGGGGAAAACTTCGAATGGACAAGAGAGCATGATGCTGCTTTCAAGGCCATCAAGGAGTACTTAGCCAATCCTCCAGTTCTAGTTCCACCTAGCAAAGGATAGCCTGTGAAGTTGTATTTGGCAGCAAACTATGACTCTATGGGAGTGTTGTTAGCTCAAGACAATAGTGAAGGCAGGGAGCAAGCTATCTATTACTTAAGTAGATTTCTGAATGCTTGTGAATGCAAATATTCCATGGTGGAAAAGTAATGTTTGAGTTTGTTTTTTGCTTCTAAGAAACTCAGGTACTATATGATGCCTAGAGTTACCTATGTTATTTCTCAAACCGATGTAATGAAGAACATGTTTTCTCAGCCTGTACTTAGTGGAAAGATTGGGAAATGGATAGTATCTTTAATAGAATTTAGTCTTGAATATGTGCCATAGAAATCTGTAAAGGGGCAAGCCTTGGCCAATTTGTTGGTAGACCACCCTAGCATAACAGAAACTCCTGAAATAGGTGAAGTAGGCTCTGTAACCATAAGGCCCTGGAAAATGTGGTTTGATGGTTCGAAAACAAGCCAAATGGCTGGAGTGGGAGTGGTGATCGAGACTCCCCAAGGTTTGAAAACCAAACATGGATTTCGAATCAATGAAGGGGAATGTTCTAATAATCAGGCAGAATATGAAGCTATGATTCTAGGTTTAGAAATATTATTGTGCTTGAAAGTTGATACAGTTGAAATTTATGGAGATTCTCAATTAGTTATTAATCAAATGAATGGATTGTTTCAATGTAATAGTCCCTCTTTGATAAGATACTTTCAACACGCAAAGGCTTTAGTCAAACATTTTTATATATTAACCTTTACTTATATCCCAAGATTCTTAAATGAAGAAGCAAATGCAGTAGCTCAAATAGCTTCTGGATATAAAGTAATAACAGAGAAAGAAAGAAAATTATGTCATTTAACTTTAAGAAAGTCATGACCTCTGTTGAAAAACAGATTAAGTGACTTCAAAGTATATGAAACCAATGATGTGCCAAATCAGAATTCAGATTGGAGGAAGCCTTTGATTGATTACTTGACCAAACCTGATGCTCAAGTAGATAGAGCAACAAAATTGAGGTCAATCAATTACATAATGTACAATGGTGAGTTATTTAAAAGAGGAGCGGATGGCCTTCTTTTGAAATGCCTAAGCAAGGTTAATGCCTTTAAAGTAATGGCTGAAGTACATGAGGGTATTTGTGGAGCTCACCAAGCTGGCATTAAAATGCAAGCTAATAAGGAGATATGAATTCCATTGGCCAACTATTCTCAAAGATTGTATTGATTATGCTAAAGGTTGCTAGGCTTGTCAAAAGACTGGACCACTTAAGCATTTACCAATCATAGAATTGCAATATGTGGTAAAACCATGGCCTTTTAGAGGTTGGGCAATGGACATGATAGGAATGATTTATCCACCTTCCTATGGTGAGCATAAATTTATACTAGTGGCCACTGATTATTTCACCAATTGGGTGGAGGCATAAGCTTTTGTAAGTATAACTCAAGTCCAAGTTATAGAATTCGTAAAATGGGTTATCTTTAGATTTGGATCCCCTGAAACAAGAACTGTGGATAATGGGTCTATCTTCGAAGGGAGATTAGTAAAAGCTTTTGCAGCTAACCATGGCATAGCATTGACAAATTCTACCCCTTATTATGCTCAATCAAATGGTCAGGCTGAATCCACCAACAAAATCATCAAAAGAGGGATTAAAAGGATGGTGAATAACAATCCAGAGGAATGGCCTGATATGTTGTTAAATGTACTATGGGCTTACGGAACTACAAAAAGAACAAGCACTGGAACTACACCGTTTGCTTTAACATATGGGCATGATGTTGTGTTGCCAATGGAAATAGTAGTAAGATCTCAAAGAGTGATAGCCCAAAGTAATATCAGTTTGGAAGGATATCATCAAGCCATGAATATGGAATTGGAAGAGATAGACGAACAAAGAGTGAAAGCTCTAAATCAAATCCTACTCTAAAAGGCTAGAGTAGCCAGAAGTAATAATAAGAGAGTGGCATTTTGAAGCTTCGATGAAGGGGATTTGGTATGGAAAGTTATTCTTCCAATTGGAGAGAAAAAGCAGGGACTTGGAAAATGGGCTCCAAATTGGGAAGGACCTTTTTGAGTTCATAGGGTTTTAAGAGGAGGAGCTTATCATCTAAGGGAGTTGAATGGATGTGTTCAACGAAGGAAAATAAATGGTAAGCATTTGAAAGCCTATGTCTCATCTATCTGGGAAAGTTTTACTAAAAGGTAAAATATGATTGGTTTAAGTTGTTCAAAACTTATTAGTTCTAATCAACATTGGAATCTTTGGTTGAAGGGCCTTCAAAATAAATTGGAAAGATGTAAGTCATTTCCAGTAGGTGCTTTTGTAATGGGTTAATCTTATAAACCAAAAAACTTGGAATTACAGATTTCAAAACCTAGTTCTAAAGACATGTTTGTTAATATGGGTAAACTGATTGATATCCCCAGATATACTCGCAGGTAACGTAAACAAAAGACAAGCAAGAGGTAGGATTTTCATTCATTCATACTATATTTACAACAAAACACCCTAATGGGTGTAACAAAAGAAAACTAACCCAAATGAAGAAAAAAATGAAGATTTACTAGAATCTTCATACAAAAGGGGCCAGACTTTGGCCCAGAAACCAAAATGAAGATCATTGCTGATCCTCACAGTCCCAAAGGTAAGTCTATACTGAAACCCACCCTCCGGGGGACTCTTGGCTTCATGAGTCAAGAGAACGGCCGTGAGCACATCCCAGGTCCTGGCCAGATTGAGACGGGAGGCTGTCTCCACATCCACCATTTGAGCACGAAGCTCACGGAGTTCGCTTTGAAGGGCCTGAAGCTCGGCCTGGTTATCCTTCTTGAGCTCAGCAATGAGCATTGCCATTTTACTGGCAAGGTCCTCTATCAGGAACAGCGAGAGAAGGGTTTTATGGGTTGTTAGCCGTTTCTGGATAGGTTTCTAGAGAGAGAGACTGAGAGAGATGAAGAGAAAATTGAAGGGACGTAATGATCACCAAGGGTTTGTATCTAACATTTATAGCCAAAGATTTGGAAAGTTGTTCATTGATCAGCGTGATGGGTTATTAATGGACAGATGTTTAGACCTCGAAGGTGAAAAGATGGATGGCTGTGAAAGCCCATTATGTCATTAGTAATGATATTTATGGCTAATGGGGGCTGTGAACAGTGTCTAATAATTAATATACTGGTTAAATATTTAAAACCAAAGATATTAGTTGGGAGATTCAAAGTACCTCGAAGTAGTAGCTGAAATGAATAAACAAATGGTTATCCTCTTTTACCATACTTTTGTTTATCATTTGGAGTCATATTTATAGATTTCGAAGTTCGTAATTAGGCTGCGAACCACTTGTGAAAAGTTTTTTTTTTCCTGTAAAATATACCCCGTTTAGATACATGATTATGGTAAAGTATGTACAACCATGGGTATAATGGAGAAAGAATACCTTTAAGGGAAAAATCTTCCATTCATACTTACAACACTAAATGATAAGAAAACACCTGAATAAGTGTAATGGCAAGGGAGCAAAGAACATCTTTGTTTTTTGCTTCGCAGCGACTAAATTTATTTCTGGAATGTTAATTGGTTTTCAGAATGGTCTCCAAATCATTAAAAGAGAGGCTATGAACCATTGAATTAACAAATCAAACCACAATGTAATATGGATACACAATGAGAATTGGAAAAGAAATCCTTCCATTCATTATATTCATAAGTAAAGATACATCCAGAACACCCATTTGGAAAATGTTACAAGAATAAAAACCTAACTAGGTTTAAGTATCACATAAGTTGATCTTATATGATCAAACAACTGAGATACAAAGACTTGAGCTAAGCCCCATTGGTAGGTAGACAAGCTCCAAAGACCATTTTTATTAGATTCTTGGGTCTTCGAAGTTTCAGCTTAACGTGAAAACATCACGAGAGCTGATGTGTCTATACCTAGGAGCTATAGCCCAAAGGAGAAGCATCACGAGAGCTGATGTGGCTATACTTCGAAATCACTGGTTCTTCAGAAATTTTAGTAGAACCACCATGGCACTCACCTCCTGTAATTTTGATTCTCAAACTCAACTCAGTGATTTGGAGTTGATATCTATAGATCATAGAAGAGGGGAAGAAAATAATAGCAAAGGTAAAGGGAAAGATAAGATCTCAAGTGGCATTTATAGGCCAAGAGTCAAGAAGGTTAGGTGTAGCCTCATTAAAGTTCAGCAGTAAATGAATATACATGCATTGGAACTAAAAAGACTAGTAATATCTGAGTTCCTAAAGGAGCCTACATAGGCAACAACAATTACAACCAAGTTGGTAGAAATATTGGCCAAGTAGAGCGTTGCCTTAACTAAATTTCCTAATCAAACGTTCAGCTATACCAAACTAAACACAAAACCGTATAATCGGTTCCTAAAACAAATGCAAGTATTAACCAGCAAATTAAATTGGTTACATACTAAGAAGAGTTCAAAAGTTGAGCAGTAACAGTTTTACACTCTGACAGAATGCTATTGTATTTGACACATGCATCTGTGAAAATATGTTTCTGGCCAGAGGATCGAGCAAACTATTGAGAAGCCAGTTTAATGGCTTCACATTGATCTTTGGCTTGTTGCTCAGAGGTTGCCAATCTAGAAGTTGATTTTGAAATTTTCTGTCGAACGTTAGCCAGGTATTTCAACAAAGCTTCCTCCTGAGTTCGAAGTGTTTGAAGTTTCAAGACATCTTCTTGATAAGAGCTTGGGAATATAGGTTTTCCATGTTTTCCTCCACCATCTGTAAAGCCTTTCGCTCTTGAAACAAATCTTGAATATATGGGAAATCACTTCGAATATTTGAAATCCCATGCTGAAGCTGTTGAATAAGTTCTGAACTATTTGGCTTCAAAAGAGCCAAAGCTTGACAGCATATTTCAAATTGATGCCACAGCTGATGTTCAATCAAGAATGAAAAATCCAATGTGGCAAATCCTTGATGATTTTTAGCCAGTTCTTGGACCTCCTCATTAGAAAAAGTGGATTTGAGACGTGAGGTAGGAGGATCCAACAGAATTGCCAATTCATCCATAGGACTTAAAACTGCTAGAGTTTGAATGGATACACAAAGTATATCACAGAAGGCTTTGACTTTCAAGCCAAAGGCATTTACGTCGAATGAAGCAGTGGAAGAAGATGCTATGGGAGAAGAGCTAGAGCTGTTAAGGTATAAATCCAGGGTAGCATCCTGTTTCATACAAGTTCAAATTAATCAATTGTTCTCTAAAAAGTCTTTAAAGTGCATAAGGGTATAAAAATTACCTTTGATGGCATGTTTTCCTCTGTAACCATGGGTGTGGTGACACCAGGAGAGTGAGTCCCCAAAGGAAATTTTTCTTCCAAAATGGTTGTTACATCCATCTCAGGGATCGAAGTGTCAACCAAGGAAGGAGAAACCTCAGTGGGAACATGCACACTTTTATCAATTTCCTAATAATTGAACAAGAGGAAACATTCAGCAATTTGAAGGTTAAACTCTAAAGAGAGAGTTGATAATATTTTTACCCATGAGATTGGGGTTTCTAAAGACTCTGAAAGAGGAGTCTAAGATACTGTAGGAAGAGAATCAACAGGGTTCCCTACATTTGAAACTTCAAGATGCAAAGGTTCAGAAGAATTTTCCTGATTCCCAACTTGGTTCAAATCAACCATGGTGTTAGGATTCTCCTCAATAATAGGTTCAGCAATAGGGACCTCGTGGGATAAACTCTAAAATAAAAAACATGTACAGTAAAGAAACCAAAGAAGGTATAACCTAAATGGGGATTTCAAAAAAGGAAACTCTTATACCTGGTGGGAAGAAGAAACATCAGAGGTTTGAGTTGATAAAGACCTATGGCTGGGCCTTTTCCTGGCAAAGGTGCTAAGTTTGGCATGGTCATCCAACTCTACCTCTTATTTTTCTTTTTCCTCTTCTTTTGCCCTTTCTTGCTCTTTTATTGCTTGTTTACGTTGAGTCACCCTGCCAGTCCCAGAATAACTAACAGTATCCTCATCAGAATCAGTAATAAGAGCTTTCCTCCTCTTGGGAGAAGACAGAGTCTTGCTTGGCTCTGAAAATAGTGTATCAAGCCTTAAATAAGAATTTGCTTTATTTAGCAAATGTAGGAAATAAACAAGACTTTGAAACAAGACTTTCTTACATAAAACAGGGAAATCCTAAATTACCAAGGAAATTACCAAAACAAGAAAGTCCTACATTACAAAGGAAATCCTATGTTAAAACAAATGGAATAAAACCAAGCATTGGGAGCATTGGAGGCTTCTGGCAAGGTTGAAACAATCTTGAAATAATGAGGGAAGCTCCAAGTCACCGAGACATGAAACCTTTCCCAAGCGTAGGAAAGAAACATGCTCCATTTTCCTTGTGCTGGCTTCTTGCTCCAATTGGATCTTTTTGGCAAGAAGAGGCCTGAATTCCAACACCATCCGTTGAGCCTTCCTTTTGAATTTGGCCTGCTTGGTTGGAAATTTGTTCGAAAGCCTGTTGTACTACTTTCGAAGATATCTAGTACCCGTGGCAGGGAGTTCGAAGGAGTAGTCCTCAAGGGCCAGCACTCTGTCATGTAGTTTGGACAGCTTGTGATGCATGAGTTTGTAGTCATGAAGATCTTGGTTGAACCCATGAGCATTTGTGTTTTGCTTGAGCCACATTTTTATGGTGGGCAAATGATCAAGGAAAGCATGAATATGGGTAGCTGCAAGAAAGTTAGAGGAAAATTGAAGAGTTTCACAAGCCCATACAAAGTTGATAAAGGGTACGTACTCTTCCAAAATGTTAGCATCAAGAAAGGCAAAGGCAGCCAATATTTCCTTGGCCCTTTGAGAGTCAAAAGCAGGAAAAATAGTACGGTCTACACTAGAAAAAGAGAGAAAAGGGTCAACTTTTAAACTAGCCAACTCTTTGAACCAGTCAGGTTCCTTTGGAAGAGGCTGGAGAGCATAAGGGTCCTTGTCAAACCCTTCTCGGTAACGAGTCCTTCGAACCTCATCCATGCAATGACAATACTGAGTCCTGGCTTTAGCTCGAAGGTCACAATTGCTAGCAAAGCCAGAAGCTTCTTTCTCTTCAACCTTGTAGAAAGGTGGACGAAGGGAAGAGGAAAGAAGGGAGTCCAAAAGACTCAAATGAGGAGACTCCATCACACTAGCAGCATAGTAACGACTCATGGTTAGGGAGCGGTGATGATGGAAGAAGGTTCGAATAGGTGGATAATCCATTACCACTAATACCCTATCAGTCGGAGGGTTCACATGCTCAACCTCCCAATTAGAAGTGGGAGAAGTAGAATGGGAAGAGGCATATTGATCCCAATTATTGTTGGCAGCATTATCCTCATCAACTCCAACAAGGAATTTCGGAGAGGAAGATGAGGAGGAGGAGTAAGAACGTTCACGAACGATCCTACCAGCAATATGGTTAGTGGAAACCTGCTCCAATGTTGGAGCGATGGGGACTTCTTAGACTGACATGCCTTCGAAGGCATGATCAAGCTAAGAGATTTGGGCCTTTATGAGGTATAAGTTTGGTTTTTTAACCTATGTATTAATTACACCGTATGGGGGTAATTTATAAAGGGAAGATCAAATTGTTCGTGATCTAGATACAGGCATACAAAATGGTTACACAAGAATCACTTCCACTCCCCTCTTTCCTTGGAAATAGGTAGAAGTTTGAAGAAGCGGGAACATTAACACTTGTTTAAAATCTTTTAAACAGAGTATTAATGCGGGGGGTATGTTTGTATAAGAATTTATTGGTCCAGTCATACAATGACACGTGGCCACTCATATTAGACAAAACAAAGTACACATAGGGTGAAATACATGGAATCACATAATTAAAAGAACGATGACATTCTGATCAAATCAATGTCGTTTTATAGGTAATATTAAATATTGCCAGGTGTCACTCAAACAATAGCTTAGCAGTTCGAAGCTCAGAGGCGCGAATGGTATTATTCAAGCAAGAGTCAGTTACAATTGACATGATCAAAGAAGTTGAGATTTAAGCAAATAACTGCCCACATCCACCACGTTGCAGTTGAAGAAAGTGGGACGGTGAATTAAACCGAATGGCCACAAATCAGGAATCATGGGGGGAAAGTTTGAATTCAAAACCAGAGTGACTTCGAAGACAACCAGGCGGGAAATAGAAGACGTGGAGAAGACTCAAGAGTTTGCCTATAAATAGAAGAAATGAAAGAAGGAAAAACCCCAGAAAAATCATCAAACAAATAGGTATGATATGCTTGGTTTGTCCATTAGGCAGTAGTTAGAAGGGCTTATACATAAGTTCGAAGTAGTTAGGAGTAGTAGTTGTAGTCACTTTGTAACTCGTTCTGTTCGTTATTGGAAGTTTGGAGATTCAATTGGAAAGCAAGTTCATTTTTGAATTGATCAAAGTATCTTGCTTGTTCTTTAGGTTTATCAAGTTTCTAGTGGATCGTTGTGCCGTTTTAATACTTCTAGATAGAGAAATCCTCTTCATTGAGGTAATTGAACCGACACCACAATCGCCTGATTAAGTTTGGCTTTTTATAAGCCTAAAATCTGAAAAGGATAATTACAAGCCTTTTCTGGCACGCTCGCACACAATCATATTTCGGAGGTAAACCAAAAATCCCAACCAAATAGGGGCACAACTGTAGACACCCCAATTTGGCCTAGCGATTATTTCAAGTCCCACCTTGGGGACCATCCTGATGATTAATGGATACAATGATTGCTGATTGACTTCTCGTGAACCTTAGGACTTATGGTGAGTACTTTTAGCCACTTAGATGACCAAATCCAGAGCCAAATAGCCTTTCAGACAAAAATACAGAATCCTAGGAGAATCCATCTGTTGGCCGTGACATTGATCTCACGGCCTCAACATCATTCTTTCACCCGTGAAACATGTTGCTTGAAAGTCTCCCAGAGAGATTGATTCCTCGGCGGCTAGATCGATTCTTCGGCCGCCCAATCCTTTCCTCGACCGCTAGATCCTTTGACTGGACACCAGATCATCTATTTTCCAGATTTTGGAATGTTCTATCAATTGTTTGACCCGTTCACAAAACCCTAGCAGCCAAATTCCGATGCGTTCGGGCTACGCAAGGAGATTACCTTGAACAGTTTGTGTTGCCCTATAATTCCAATTTTAATCGTGGATTGTGATTGGTTGGAATGAGTCACCCCCATGCCTATATAAAGGAGCCTTCGGCTCCGAAATTAAGAAGACAAGACACCTTCTCTAGCCACGAAACTCTGCAAAAACACTCTCATATATCCCCTCTACAAAAGCCCTAACCTCTTGAAGGCAGCCGCAATCAGACGATCCAAACCCCGAAGTTCAAACCCTAACCCTAGGGTTTCGAGAAGCAAAATCAGTCAATCACCCTTAATCCGAAGAAATCAAGCAACTGAGGGATCAAGGTGGTGAGGCCCAGGGGCCTTTGGTTCGTTTTATTTACAGTTTATGCATACTAACCGTAGCGTTTTAATTCTCTGTTAACTATTTAGTCTGGTGTGAGGAAGAACATTGGCTGGGTCTTTGATCCTTCAGCCGGTACATTGAACCAGGAGGATCCCTCGGCCGTGATATCCATTCACTGGCCACGAGATACATCTCCCTGGGACAGTCTGTTTTATTCTGCTTTCTAATGCATGTTTCAATTACTGTACTGACTCACTTTATTCAATGTTAAAGGCTAAAAAACAACCTACGTGTTAGAATTAAATAAAGCATGTATTAATCGTATGTCAAGTAACTATGGGCCAGTCTCACAACTGGGTAAAGAGGGGTGCCTAACACCTTCCCCTTATTGTACTTTTGGCTCCCGTACCCAGAATCTCTATCTGTTTTTCCTAGTTTTTATAAACTAGGTGGCGACTCTGTTTTGATGATAACCACTATCGTGTGGTGATATTCCTAGCCATGGGAATATCCACAATCTTGGTTTATAAAGCAAACAACCAAACAAACAGCAACGATCATTCTGTATGGCGATGCCCCGCTTCGAGAGGTGTCTACAACAACATTGGGCAATTGAGCGGATTACCGATCAAGGTTTGTTTTACTTTCTCGGTGATTGCCAAGGATTTAATAAGAGTTTAGTAGTTGCATTTTATAAGAAAATGGTTGTGCCTAATGCTGCAACATTTGAGCAAGTTGGTGCTCAAATCACGTCCAAAATCGGGCGTTCGGTTATTGTGATTGACCGTAATATCATAGCTAAAGCTTTAGATTATACCTGCTTGACCACACATGAGATTAATTAACCTAGGGATGATTTTGCTACGGTTGATGAAATTCGTCAGGCTTTGTGTGGTAATGTTGAGAACCATGGTGATACTCATGTGCCGGGTAGGTTTCGGGAGGAGTACAAGTTGATTAACCAATTCGTGCACCACAATTTGAACCCACGGGGCACTGAAAATAAACCGTCTTGGGATGATGGGGAACTTCTCTATGCCTTTATGCAACCGGGAGTTAAAATAGATTGGGCATCGTATATTTTCAAGCAAATTGATGAGTTTAAGTCAAATGCCCCAACAAACACAAGGATGCCCTTCCCTTGCTTGATTACTAAGATTTGCCGAGCTCAAGGTGCTACATCCGGGAAATTCATGGAAAATACCAAGCTTGAGCCTGGTATAATAAACAGTTCGGTCTTGACAAAGAGCATGTCTCAGTCTAGGGTTCCAAGGGCTGCACTGGGGGGGAGTTATTTGACCACAATGCCCCCTAGAGAAGCACCGTGGCCAGTTTAGTACAAGAAGTTGTTTTGCCGGGGGTGTTGATCATTGGGAGTTTGAGGAAGGACAAGAAGGAGAGGCGGGAAATGGCACGGAAGCAAGACCGTATGGAGCATCGTTTGGAATGGCTTTCTCGCCAAGCTGAGGGGTCAATGAGTGAGCCTTATGTCCCGCCGCCTATTGAGCAAACCGAGGATTATGATGATTTCATCGGTAATGGCCTCTGTCAAGGGATAGATGATCCCTAGACTTGCCTCTTTTAGTTTATAAAGCACTTTTCTAGTCTTTTTCATTAGCATTTCCACCGTTTTAAGCAAAACCAAGTTGGCCGTCTTAAATGCCGAAATCCACCATATAAAACCTACAATCCGATTAAGCTATATTCGATTCTCTGTGGGTATGATCCCGGACTTCCGGATATTATGCTGTCGACGATCTAGCCCTACGCTTGGGGTTTTCAACCTTGTATTGAAGGCAGAGGTCTTTTTCGGTTTAAGCATTTGGCGCCGTTGCCGGGGATTCTTATTATAGCTTATTTGGAGGATCAACAAACCACTGTAAGTACGCCGGGGATGAGCCGGTGTCAGGGTATGATAAGTAGTATGTGGTAGGAGTAGTATGAAATCCCTCTACTTGGTCGGGTTGTTTGGTGGTTGACATCCCACCTTTTATCTTATGTTTTTATTGTCATTAGTAGTTAAACTCTTAACTAGTTGTTTAGCAAGTTTTTGTTGTGGCCGGCATGTGGCTTTTGACTTGGTAGTTTGAGTTGGTGGCGGCCAAAGGGTAGTTGAACCATGCTAGTATATGGCCGCCACCCCATTTTGCTAACCGTTCTTTTGTTAAACCAAGGTCAATATATGCTATTAAGTCCTTAGTTGATCCATAGTGCACATTTATTCCATTTTGATTAAATTTTTGATGATGTGCATATTTAGTTTGTGGCATGCTTTCTTTCGGTACTATAGTTTACAGCTTTGTAGTTACGAATTATGTTTAAAGGTGTTCTCCACAAATAAGGCATGGCATTTTTTGTTCTCCATTGCCTATCTTCGAGCACCTTCGTTGGGATATGGTTTGTAGCGTGCGTTTGCATATATGATAGCCGTATCCTCCTTTTTCAACAAGGATACGGACCTTTGTACTTTGCTTAGAATGTGCTCAATGCTTAGTTACCCATCTTAGTTTTTAGCTGTTGGTTGTGGGTTTTGAATAAATTTGTTTTTGGAACTCTTGCTAGTTGGATACGGTGCGTGCATGTGCTAAGTTATTTTGTCGGAAGATTGCGTAGTTTCTTGTTAGTAGTATGTTTTTGTTGCTCGGGACTAGCAACGTTCAAGTTGGGGGTGTGATAAGCACCCAATATTGTAGATATTTGGTGCGTCTAGTCCCGGTTTACGTTACGTTATTTCATGTTTTCCTTAGTTTTTATATAATTTTGCATGTAAGGTGTTTTCTCAAGCGTTTCAGGTAAACCGGCATAATGCGCAGCTGTTTGACACCAATGTTGGCCCATGAGTATGCCAAAGCTCCGTAGGTAGCGAGAGACGAGGCCGGCAAGGCTTTGGAGGCATCCAGGGGACCGTCGGGTTGCCAAGGGATCGTCGGGTGCCAAGAAGGAGGCCAAAACCTGGAGTATGCTAGAAAACAAGGCGGTATCGATACGAGCATTTCTGCCATATCATACCATAAGGAAACAGAGCATTTGGAAGAAATCCGTAGGGATGCTGTATCGATACAGTCATTTTTGCTGTATCGATACGGTGTCCTTTTCTACAGATTTTTTTCTACTTTTTGGATTTTCCACTTATGGTTTAGTATATTTTTAGATATTTGGCTAAGAGAGAGAGAGAGAGAGGCCACTTTGTATAAATAGGGTCATCCTCTCTCTTCTTTTTGGCTCTCTCTATCTTTACACTTTAAGTCTTTTTAATTTCCTAGAACTCCGTTAATGCTCTCAAGCTTTTGAGCTAATTTCTTCATCAACTCTAGTAAGTCTTTGTCGTTTATTGTTTTCCTGTTTATTAAAGTTGCTTGTACGGACTAGATCCTTATTAATATCAAGTTTGTTTTTGTTTCTATCGGTTAAAAATCATGCCTCGTTTTTATGTCTTGTTTTGTTGCTTAGCTATGTGTGAGTAGTTTTTTGGCTAAGTCTTGGGTTAATCTTTCCTAATGATATAGAGTGTTATTTGGTTATCAAAACCTTCGGACTTAAAATCATGGTTTTTGGAATTAAATCAATCTAGCCATTTTGGTCTAAACGAGGGGTGTTAACTCCTTGGTATGTTGTTAAGCAAGCGGTCTTAGCAAGCGACATACGAGGGCTCGTGGCCTCTTACTTGTTAGATACATTAACAAAAATAGGTTGGTTTGGTTCCGATTAATCACATCTTTTGATAAATGTAGTCATTAAAGCTAAATCTTTCAAGCGTGAGCACGCGGTCGTGACTCTCGCTTGAGTTATAATCGAGAACTGGTAATGGCCTCTATCAAGGGATAGATGCTCCCTAGACTTGCCTCTTTTAGTTTATAAAGCACTTTTCTAGTCTTTTTCATTGGCATTTCCACCGTTTTAAGCAAAACCAAGTTGGTCGTCTTAAACGCCAAAATCCACCATATAAAACCTACAATCCGATTAAGCTATATTCGATTCTCTATGGGTACGATCCCAGACTTTCGGATATTATGCTATCGATGATCTAGCCCTACGCTTGGGGTTTTCAACCTTGTATCGAAGGCAGAGGGTCTTTTTCGGTTTAAGCACGCACGCCAGATTCCAACTAAAAATTCATCTCTTCGTAGCACATACCCGCACACCTCAGTGTCTATTCTGTACCATATACTATATACTAAGAGCAAAATTACACACATCGAGATTACATAACAAGTCAAGCATGTAAGTTAAAGCCAAATAGCAGCACATGTCACACACAAAATATCTCAATAAACCACCCATATAATTTAATAGCTTACACAACATCGAACATACCCACACATTAACAGCTTCACTCAATATCCAACGTACTCGCCACATATCCACATACCCACAATATGTCCATCACTTCACAATTCATGGCTCTAGAAAGCCCAATAGTAATCTCGTTCCTTTCAACCTCATAATACCTTTCACGTTTTCTGTTCACCCATGAATCTCGAATACTCTTGTCAATTAGTCTAATCAAGCCACATGTTCCCATTTTTACAATCTTAAATATCATATAACAAGTACACAACATCAATATTAATCATTTCTCTATCAATATTACAATCACACGGCATTTCATCACCCAAATACCTACACAATGTGTGCAATAGCTGCACTAACGAACTTCCACTACTATTGATTATCACGATACTAAAATTTAAACACCAATATAAATACAAACAAATTGACAGACTTCTTCCTAAATACCAAAAAGACTCAGGGGTTTCAAACACAACGTGTCTATACTCATTGTTACGTTCTAAGACTTCCACTACCTATCTCTGAAGAACCAAATCCACTCACACATATAACTCCTAACGGTCCCGCTCACCACAAATTTTCACAGTTCTCAAATCTCTTTTCTCTCTACTAGGTGGTCATGCCGACATCATCATACCTCAGCGACATTCACATCAATCATACTAAACCTCAACAATAATGACCATACCATTCCCATCTCCATCACCACTATCACTATTACTATTACAATTACCCCCTCATCACACTCAATCAATTGTATTACCCCAATAATATACCCCGACTCGTCCTCTACTATAACCAGTCTAAATCTATATCGCCGAATACACATCATACACAATTTCTACACTTTAATCCTCTAACTCATAGCATTCCATTTCCTTCATACCTATCACTCCAAAATTCCCACCATTTCAACTCAGGACATCAACTCCACTCCACTTTATTATTAACCACCATAGTTCACGTTAGCAACGCCCTTACTTCAAATAGCTTTCTCATCACATAACTTACATCAACCACTCAACTTCAATCACATCGATACAATTCTCCTTAAATCTTATTATCTCTCACACCCAGCAATACTACCCTTGTTTTCCTACCAACCTGTCATATTGACACCGCCACGATAATCACCTCAGCAATGACAACACCACCACCATAACACTTCTCCTTTGCTACAAAATCCCTATGTACAGTCACCTATCTTGGGCCTAAAGATCTAACCCTTATACACAATCCTAGTGTCCAATTGACTTTCCGAGACGTCCATCTAGAAGGAGCAGTGATCAAGCGCCTATTCCAATGGGATCTCATCGGTAGTCACCTGAGTGTCTAGAAGACACATACTGTATCCTGACACCTTACCTATAACCCTCTTTTCCTAAGTCAACCTTAACTACATATAAATCACTATGTAGGTTCAACTTGCCTTACCTATGCTTACAATCACAACCTTAATAACTGTCACGATAACGACTACCCACAATAGAACCAACCACAAATGTTACCTCAACCGCTAACACCTCAAGACACTTTCTAGCTCATCTCCAAACATACACGTTGCTCTCCTCGTACTTATACTTAACACAACTCATATCTCACAGGATTTACTCCATGCACATAATACTTAGTACGTAATCCACACAATTCAGATAGACACATATCAAACATTCATCTCGTGAATCATTTCAATAGTCTATCTCTTTCATCGCATGCCAACATATATTCTGTTTCACATGTCGTCATTACCATGGTCACAACCACAACAATGAGGTCAAAGCCTTTAATTTCCCAACATGGGTCCACAACTCTAAGTCACTCTGCCATAATGCAAAATGCAACATCTCAATGATGTACAAACTCGTTCATGTAACCACACATGTATTTTGAAAAAAATATATGCAACGAATTTTGAACCCATGAGACTAAAAAGCCTCCCCACAGTCTCTAGGTATTCTAGACCTATGATCTTATACCAAGTTGTCACGCCCTCGATTTTCAACATAAATAACAATACAATTTGATATACGAAGTCCTCAGAATAGTACGTATGATACTCAAAATACAACAGAGTTCCCGAATCCACTAACTCGTCCACAAATACAATCTTGTTCCAAAATAAAAAAAAATACAATACAGTGCAATTTATTTTACAAAGTTGGACAAGTATTCCCAAAAATAGCTTTAGTCTATGATGTCTGCATGCACTCCACACTCCCTATGACTGTGCCCCTGTGATGTACCTGAAAATGATAGGTTGAGCTACACTAGCCCAGTAGGAAAATCTCTACAAACCTTATATGCAAATGAGAAGATTTGAACATACAAAGAATGAAGTCTGAGACAACAAAAGGGAATACAATAAGCGCAAGCTTCATGCCGGGAACTCAAGACTCAAGGAGTACTTCACTTGTCATTAATCCATCTAGTCAATCCCTTAGTCATCTTTTATAGTTCCCTTTTTATCCAAAGTTTCATTTGCATACTTCTACGTTAAGTCTCTTACATTCCGGGTCTTGTGGACCCCGAACGTCTCCCGTTGATCTCCAATGTGATATCAAATAGCTCTTTCTCCAATAACACGCTGAACGGTGGGCTTAAGGAACTTTCTCGGTTTTAGGGTCCCATATACCCACAATACATTTTCGGGTGCTCGTGACCCCGTACATCCGTTTTACATTCTGGGTGCTCTTGACCCTGTACATCCGTTTTACATTCTGGGTGCTGTGACCCCGTACATCCATTTTAAGTTCCGGGTATCAAGACCCCGTATGCCGACTACAATTCATTTGTATTGCATTCCGTCATATGTGTTTCTAAGACTCTAATTTGCAAGAATTTAGTTGATGAGGGATATTGGTGTTAAGTAAACGGTTCACGTCCCAACTCGTATTTCCATTCCGATCCCAAACTCATTATCTAAACCCATTCTTTGTACTACATGGCATCACGTGTCAACTTATCACTTTTTGCTCATGATTCATCCATCATTTTATTCAACAATCAACCTTGTCATCACATACGCTGTTTATGAGTCCATATCCATTTAGCTTCACATCTTTCTTAGTTATGACAAGAGCCAAAAGAGTGGTAATGAACAACAAATCATAAGAACCCAAGCAATTAGGTTTAGAGATGATTAGAATGTGATTGGAGAGTGTTGGAAGTGATTGGGGATCAACACAATCGACAAAGAATCAACAAAGTTCAAAACAGTTTTCTGAGCTGTGGATACTGATACCACAAAATGTAGGTATCGGTACCAAACCAATCCAAAGAGCAATCAGAGATCAAGGTACAGGTACCTAAAAAAGTAGGTACCGGTACCAATGCATTATAGTGCGCGATTTGCAGAAAATCGAGAAAGAACGCAACTATGAAATCCAACCAACAACAACACGATTTTGGCACATAATCTTCTCATAAACATGTAAAGAGACTAAGAAATCCATACCTCGAGGGTTAAAGCCGAAATCAAAAGATCACCCAAGCCCTAGAACTTCAAACTCCCAACCAAGCCAAATACGGGACACCGAGCTCCTACCAACGCGATTCGAGCTCTAATGCGCGCAAGGATGGGAGATTGGAAGGTGTATTGTATGGGTTTTATGGAATTTGAGTGAGAGAGATAGATATATATAGAGAGAGAGAGAGAGTCAAGAGAGAGTCAAGAGAGAGCCGAGAGAGGGGTGAGAGGTCAGGAGAGAGGGAGTGAGATTTGGGAAAGTGAATTGCCCCTCCCCCAAATACATGACACACACATACATATATATCATATATCACACACACACACCCCTCAGGTACCATGCTTTAACATATCGACCTCAAATCAATATGCTCAACCAATTTCATCCTTTTTGCCACGTATAAAACATTTTAAAAAATTTACGGGTCTCTATAGAAACGAAAGAGTTCCCTTTGAAAAACGACCATGGTGGAAGAAGATCCAGAAACCCCACTCGACCCAAAAAGCCTGCTTAATGCAGGCAAAGACGGGTCTCCCCGAAAGGCTCCGAGGAAGCCCGGGGGAGGCCAGCAGAAGGAGACAGCAAGCAAGGGAAATCCATTAACCGTGCCTGAAAATTATAAAGACAAAGATGGAAGGACGGCTACAGGGTCCACAGTAGGGAGGAATCTGTTGCACACTCAAAAAGTGTTCATAATAGAGACGATGTCCTCAATAAAAAGAGGCAAGAGATCGAGGAGTATGCACGCTTGATCAAGAGACGAGAGTACGAAATTCAAGAAATAGAGCAGATCTGGGTGCACCCCAAGGACTCTGGACTTTCACGAAGAAACTCCAGGGGAAACAGTCGAGCTCTAGTGAAATACAATAGGGCTTCTTCACAAGGAAGAAGAAGCAGGAGTATGTGTTACTCCAAAGCGAAAAAGGGCTTCTTCATGAAAAAGGAGGAGTAGGAGCAGGAGCAAGAGTAGAAGTCGTACCCCAGAGCGGAGAAGGACTTCTTCAAGAAAAGAAGGAGCAGGAGACTAACCCCTGAGGAGAGAGGGACTAGGAAGCATCATAGGGACAGGTACGAGAGACCTGACTCCGATTGGGAGAAGAACGGGGATCACAACACTAGGAGGCCTGAGGACGGGATTGTGACTGTGCGGGAAGCAGCCCGAAAAGCCCTCAGCAACATAGCTGCCTCTCCCTTCGCAAGAAGGTTGTAGGAAGCAAGGTTGCCGAGCAGGGTGAAGCCTGGCATGTTCATCCTTTATGAGACAAACACGGATCCTGTGGCTCACATACATCATTACCAGCAGGCTAAGTTTATGCATGATGGTGACGACGCCATCATGTGTAAGATGTTCCCATCGAGTTTGGGGAAGGTAGCTTTGTCCTGGTTCCATAAGTTGGACTCGCACTCCATACGAGGATGGAGACAGTTAGCTGAAGAGTTCACTGCTCGGTTTTTGACGAGTAGAAGGGCACCAAAAACCTTTGAAAGCCTCTCTGCTATGAAACACTAAACAGGGAGAGAATGAGCCGATCAGGGACTATGCGAAGAAGTTCTAGGAAACTTTCAACAAAATTGAAAGTTGTAGCAAAGAGTATGTAATTGCAACGTTTAAGACCGGTTTGCCTGTTCGGGGAGAATTGCGCCGATCACTAAACATGAGTCCAGTGGATACGCTGGCAAAAATGATGGAGCGAATCGAACAACATGCCAGAATGGAGGATGACATACTCTAGGAAGATGGTAAAGCTATTGTCAAACAAGCAAAGGGGTCCACGAGAAGGATGGACAAACTAGAACCCAAGACCTATAGGGAAAGAAAGGAGTATGGGCAGGCTAAGAAAGAGCCGTACAAGAAGAAGCAAGCTCCTAATCCCAAGTCTTTCTTTTCAATAACAACGGTCTTTAAAGAACCAATCTATAGAATTCTTTATCGAATAAAGAATCGCCCTTATTTCAAGTGGCCCCCAAGAATGGAAGGAGACAAGGATGCAAAGCGGGTTACGAGTCAGCACTGCAGCTACCTTAAGGATTGGGGTCACATGATTGAGGATTGTGAGAGGTTCAAAAAACACCTTGACGATTTAGTGGCTCAAGGATACCTCAAGGAGTTCATCTAGGAAGGACCCAAAGAGAATGGGAGAGCAATGGAGTATGACATTGAGAGGATCTTGGTAGACTTGGGGAGTTGCACAGAGGTGCTGTATTACAATGCGTTTAAGAAGCTAGGATTGTCACAGGCGGATCTAGTACAGTCAATAACCCCTTTGGTCAGATTCAGTGCTGGAGCAGTCTGGCCATTGGGGAAGGTGACGCTACTTGTTCGGGCAGGCACGGTGGTGTTACGAACTGACTTCCTAGTAGTAGATGTACCATCCTCCTATAACGCGATTATAGGAAGAACGTGGCTGCACAAAATGAGGGCGGTCTCCTCTACTTATCACCAGATGGTTAAGTTTCCTGGATCCAATGGGATTGAGAAAATCAAGGGCAACCAGAAGGTAGCACATAAATGCCTTATTTACATTATCAAAAAGGCCTCGAAGGCCCATCATGTTCATGCAGTGGAGGTTCCAGATCAGCTGACCATCAAGGATGTCGGAGGTGACCTTGCCGAGAAAGTGGTGGAAGGATTAAAGAAAGTACAGATCAATGAGATTGATCCGGAAAGGTATTTTATAATTGGGGAAACATTGGGAAAGGACGAGGAGGCTGAGCTGGTAGGATTCTTGAAGGAACACGTTGATGTGTTTGGATGGGTTCCCGAGGAAATGCTGGGGGTAGACACAAATGTGATTTGTCACCACTTGAATGTGGATCCCTAGCATAAGCCCGTAATTCAGAAGAAGAGAAGATCAGCCGTATAGTACGTGGACGTTGTCATTGAGGAAGTCGACCGTTTACTGGAAGCCAAGGCTATAGGAGAAGTTTACTACCCGAAGTGGTTAAGAAAAATGGGAAGTGGCGTGTCTGCGTAGATTTCACGGATTAAAACAAAGCATGCCCAAAAGATAGTTTTTCACTCCCAAGGATAGACCAGCTGGTTGATGCAACTGCTAAGTATGGGAGGATGAGCTTCCTCAATGCATATCGGGGATATCATCAGATTGCCATGTTTGGGCCTGACCAGGAGAAGACTTCCTTTATTACACCAAGAGGGCTGTACTGTTACATCGTTATGCCTTATGGCTTGAGGAACGCCGGAGCAACATACTAGAGACTTGCAATAATTATGCTTAAAAAGTTGCTTGGCAAAACCATGGAGGTATACATAGATGACATGGTGGTTAAAAGCAAGGAGAAGCAAAACCATATAGCCGATTTAGCAGAGGCGTTTGAGGTCCTGAGGAACTACAAGTTAAAGCTCAATGGCTCGAAATGCACGTTTGGGGTCAATTCTAGAAAATTCTTAGGCCACCTGGTGACCATAAGAGGGATAGAGGCAAACCTCGATCAGATAATAGCCTTACAGAGGCTACAAAGCCTGAGGACCACAAAAGAGGTTCAAAGGTTGACTGGGATGGCAGCAGCCCTGAACAGATTCATTAGCTGGTCAAGTGACAAGTGCAGACCCTTTTTCCAATTATTGAAAAAGAGGGAAGGGTTTGAATGGGGAGTAGAATGTGAGTAGGCTTTCCAAGACCTGAAGAAGTACTTGGTTGTGACACGTACCACTTCTATCAACTCTAGAGCCGCGTGAGTCTTTGATTTTGTACTTAGCAGTTTCTGAACATGTGGTGAGTGCAGTGTTGCTGAGGAACAAGGGACCCGAACAAATCCATGTATACTACGTGAGCAAGACGTTGTTGGACGCAGAAAAGAGATATCTACCCTCGAGAAGCTGGTCCTGGCATTGAGGATAGCGGCAAGAAAGTTTCCACATTATTTCCAAAGCCACAAGATAGTGGTTTATACAGAGTTCCCGTTGAAATCACTGCTATGAAAGGCAGATTTTTTGGGACGAATATTAACATGGTCAGTAGAGTTGAGTCATTAAGATATAGACTACAAGCTGCGCACCACATCCAAAGGATAGGTGTTGGTCAACTTTGCTGCGGAGTTCTCCCCAATGGTAGCTCCACTGCCTCCTACAAGAAAGGAACAGGCACTCGGGCTTCCTGCCCGGGAAAAGAAAGCAGCAGTCGAACAAGATCCTCAGGAATGGAAATTGTTCTGGATGGTTCAGCATGTAATACTGGATCAGGGATTGGAGTTGTGCTCTTTCCTCCTGAAGGAGTAATGTTGGAACTATCTATTCGGCTTGGTTTCAGTGCATTGAATAATGTGGCAGAATATGAAGCACTATTAGCAAGCCTAAGAAGTGCTAGGACACTAAAGGTGTTTACACCCGTTTTTGGCACCCAGTCCTGGGCAAGCACTAGAAGGCCATTTAATTATTATTCGATTAAATTGGGCTGCAAAATGAAGTTATTTTGAGTTAAAATTAATGGGCCAAAATAATAGTTACTGGGCCCGATTAATTTTAACCCATTTCGGTCTGAAGATTGGAATTATGGGCTATGGGTCATGTTATTTATGAGTTTCTTGGACTTCAGATTAATGGGCCACATTAATTTTGGGATTTGGAGCAAGGCCCAATTAATTTTAGTCTTGAAGCATGGCCCATGTTTTATTTTGTGAGAATTGGCCCATGATTTGTGGATAAACGGTTGTGGATTGACTCCAACCATTGGGAACAAAGAAGATTGCGGGCCGTGATGCATAGGATAATTGTTCCAAAGCCATGTGGCTAACTGACCCATTGTTCTCTGGTGCCCACGAAATGGGGAAGTGGAGTACCCCATTATCTCCAGTAACTTCCCATGATGGGGAAAAAACATATGGGTAATTGATTTTTACTTCCAGTAACTTTTCTCAACTACCCATGATCCCATGAAGTGGAAGTTATATGGACACATGGCGCCACAAGGTGAAGACAACAAGCCTCTTGCATGCAAAAAATCGTGGAGCTCATTTGCCTATAAATAGAAGAACTCAAGAAGAAAAAAGGGTTCCCACACCAATCAAGCTCAACGCTTAAATACCAAAGCCTTCCCAGCGAAGCAATTATCTCTATTTTCTCACCTTCACTCAATTACTTAACCAAGTAATTTGAGTTTCTATCTCTCTTGTACCCCAACTTTATTATTACGAAACATAATAAAGTTATTCATATCTCTCTTCATCCCCTACTTTATTATTACGATATAGTAAAGTAATTCTACGTTGTTACTTTCTTTCCTACACGGTTAGGAAATTATTAAGTCCTCGCACGAAGAGGCAAAACCACAGACCTTCACTGCAATCCAGCCCTTAGGTTGCAGCACTATCGCCCTCTCAGATCTAGAAGTCAGAACAGGGACGCCCAGTCCTTCACATTGGACGCGACAAGTCCTGGCACGCCCGCTCAGTCCTTTGAGCCACCTCTGCAGCCGAAACAAAAGGTAAAAAGGATATGAATATATTGTGATTCACAGCGCTCGTGGTGAATCAGTTATCTAGGGAGTACGAAGCCTGGAATGAGAAGATGGCGGCCTACTGTAGACACCCTATTTTGGACTGTCCAGATTAGTTTACTTATGGTCTTTGATTCCCCGATGATGAATAAGATCAATAACACCCCGAGAATGTTAGTGTGTTTGAGCTTTGAGTGATTAAACCCTTTAAGCTTGAACCAAAAAGCCTCAGCCAAACCCTACTTGCATACGCTGGTCCACTGCCACATGTTAGTCATCAGTTAGCTTTGACCGTTGACCGGGCTTGGACGCGCATACGCAAGTCACAGACTGGCATACGCTGGTCAAAGGTAGTCCCATCACCTTTATTCAACCACGTTCACAAGACTTTTGTGGCACCCCAGTACCCTGTACATTCGTCTAAGAAGCAATCTCGGACAGGGGAATGTCCCATCCCCCTCTCACATACTCCCCATCACCTTTCCCCCTTCATTTAATGAAGGAGGACTTCCTTGCCAAGCCAACCAGCCACCTTTGGCTGGTTACACTTCCTTTCCTCCTTTATATATACCCCCCATGCATTCATGTGCAAAGGGTTATAAAAGTTATCATCTTGCCAAGTGCTAGAATCCTAGCTCTCTTGTTCTTCCCCTTCTTGCAAAGGAAAGGTTTTAACAAACAAAACATTTCCATACTTACACTACATACTCATACAATCATCCACTATCCACTATCCATCATCCAAGCTACTACTCAAGCTCAAATATCCTTCCAAACTCAAAACTAAAGGTATAACACCTTGGTAATAACTCTCTGTTCTGATCCCTGAGGGGGGCTGGCAGGGTCAAGGCTGGTAATCAATACCAGTCTTGGCCCTAAAGCTAGCAAAGTTTCAAAGATGTTCGTGGCTAGAACAGGCGCACGCTAGTCCTGAGTTTGCGTACGCCAGTCATGGCTATGTGTGCAGCACTGGCGTGGGGATCGGTATCTAGCTATTTTCTGTCTTACATTCCATATATCTCACTGTGAGCATACTAAGAACCTGTTTACTGCTTTCCATAGTTAAATCTGCTAGTTATTCTTTTCAATATTCATTTCTGCTACTATGGAATGCCTCTGGGATCTTTTTGAACATGTCTCAGAACCCAGAAACTGCAAAGCCAAGTACTGGATAAGTGGCTACAACTGGCGTATGGTAGTACTCTACCCGCGTACGCCAGTCAAGCCCAGTCCAGTGGCTGGCCCTTGCATGGTAACTAGGTTTTGGCCTCTGCTTTTGTCCTCTCACTGTTTAAGGGGTGTTCTATTCATTTCTATGGCTTTATAGTCCTTTTAAATTGTTTATAGTTGTATATATAATGTCATATAAACTGCTTCGTTTGTCCTGGGTGTGCACTGGTCATTTCCAGAGCCTAGAGGGTTGAAAATATGAACTGTGGGCTTAGGCTTACTAGCGTGCGCGGGTTGTGTTGTAGCGTACGCAGGTTTGATCAGCATGCAGTGACTTGATCAGTGCATGCTGGTTTCTTCCTGCGCATGTCACTCCAGAACCACTCCCTCCAGTCTGTTTAAAACTCCCACAGGAGTCTGTTTTCATCCTATACTAATTGTTTCAATAAAGCGAGCATGCCATTTTATCACATCATGCAAACATGTTACAGTTTTAATCCCCTTAAACTGTTCCCCTGCCCTAACTAGTTAAAAAATGATTAATGAGAGAGAATAACAAATGTTTTACAAATGCCCGAGTAGAGACCGATCTCCTGATTGGGCGAGAGGGGTGCCTTAAAACCCTTCCCCTCTCGTAACCTGACTCCCGAACCTCAGATATCAAAGGTGATGACGGACTGGTCCAAACCTTTTCCAATCAAAACAAACGTAGCAAGCATTTCAAGTTCGGTTCCTTGGGTGATTTATCGCAAAAACCCGAGTGGCGACTCTGAATTGAGCGTTTCGCCGTGCTTTTCCAAAAAGGGCGCACCCTACAAACTAGATTTTTAGGAGCGTGTGCCCACAGTGGCAACTCTGCTGGGGACTTATTGCATTAATCTATACTTGGAAATTAATACACTCGAGAACAATCCTTCAAAATTCTGTCAAAACAGTACGCTCTATAGGGAGTTATTCCCCAACAGGTAGAATTAGTAGTCAAACACGTGATATGCGGAATCCGTGAGAAAATAACAAAAAATGCCGTGCAGCATGATGGACGGCAATAGGAATCGATGATATGAGAAGTCATCGATTCAGGTAATATGTTCGGCAGAGATGGGCCAAAGACATGAGAAGTCATTATTAAGTACCAACTGTTCGGCGGTAAAGGCCCTTTAAACATAAAGACATCTGTACTTGGTACAGTCTGTTCGGTACGGAGAATACCGGACAGATGGGGTTATCTGAAGGAACGAAGCCTTAAGAGATAAGGTAGGAGTGTTCCAGAAGGAGTACCTAATATCCAGTCAGGATAAGTGACGAGACAGTCCTATCATAGGACAAGTCCCATGTAGGGAAGAGTCCCTATAAATAGGGGATCTCGGTTCGTTGAGCGAGAGGATCCCTACAAAGGCTAGGTTTCCTGTACGAAATAGAAAACCTAGGGCAACAAGAACACTTGGGCAGCAAGCATCCATGAATCTATAAATACGAGGTAAACCTAGAGGCAAAAGGTACGCAATAAGGGGCCTTCATTCCGTACTTTCCTACTGATAATTAGGGTTTGATACAGTACGAGATACTAACTGAAAGCACCACTGCTTACTTCCTACGTCGCTTGAAGCATCACAAAGCATAGATTTCTAAAGTAACATCAAGCAATGGCAATAGCAAAAGCTGCCCACCGGAAATCGAATTGAGGGGCCAAACCAAAAGAGGAGTCCATCACCTGCATTTCCTTTCTCTGATCATCGCATGTCGTTTGGTTGCACCACCACATCATACTAGGGGTAGTTTGCATATTAGGGAATGCATCGCATAGACAATTAGTTTTGGATATCTCAACTTAAGCATGATTGAGTTTTTGCTTCTCCTGGATTTGGGGTTTGACCTTAGATATGATGGTAATGGCTGACGAGAAAATCAAAGTTTTAATCCAATCAAGTTTTGAGTGACGGCAGCCATGTCCATCACGTCTTGACTTAAGTTTTAATAACAATCTTTTTGCAAAAATCCTGCCTAGCTAGTTTTCGCCAACATTTTTGGCCCATGTTTTGCTTCTCTTGAAAAATTGAATCTGTTTTCTCGCAGCAGTTTTGAGCTTTGAATCTGTGGAATTTAAAATCATTTTGCTTATTATGGTTTTTGGCTAAATAGCTGCACTCAGCATGAAATGTTGATCTTGAATTTGAGTCTCCTTAAACCTGAACTACGAATGGCCTGATTCTCTGTTGGGATACGTAGACACCTTTTGGTCGGCCACAATTTTGAAAACGTTTCCTCCTGTGCTAGTTTGCTGCCATAGAATACTCATGATAACATCAAACGTTGAAAACAATCCACAAGGGTTTCAAAGTAATCTTATGGCATCTTTTGGAACATATCATAATCACTTGAATTGTCAAAAGCACAAAATGAGTTTTTCAAAACTACGACCCACGTCATTTCTGCTGAGCTAAGGAGTTGAAACATTTTTGCACCCTCACAGAGATCACTTGTGAGCAAATCATGCTGTTGAAGAAGAAAAGAGAGGAAAAATGAAGAGGAAAAAATGATGAGCTCGCTAGATTGAAAACCCACAAGGGCAGTCTAGGCAAAAGTTAGAGCACGAACAAAGTGAGAAATCAGCCATGTCTCCATGCATCTACAATGTGTCTCAAAGGATTGTCCTCAATCTCAGAAAATCCGCTTGGTTAAACATCGAAGCCCCTAATCTCTTGGTTAGGATCCTTGCCACTGTGTCGTGTGTTTTAAGATGAAGAAAGACATTCATTTCTCTATCCCAAACACTTATCCCTTGCTAGCCACATTGAACCTCTGGATAATTTCTTTGAAAAGCCTGCTAGGCAGCCATCCCCTACGCTGGGGCAAACAAAAAAAATACAAGGAGAGATCAATGAAAAAATGAGTACCCCGTCATACAAGGGGCATTTTGAAGAAAACATTTCTTCCAATACATACAAAGGACATTTTTAAAGAAAACAACTCTTTCACACAAAGTGAGGCAAGAGACAACAAGAGTTGATAAAAATGTTGAAGATGGCTCCTAGCCTCTGAAACCCAAGCATGAGTAGAAAGTAGATTTGCGCCATTATATCCTTTCTTTCTTAAAGGCCACAACCCTAGCCTACAATATGGTCCATAATAAAGTCCTCTCGGATTGAAAAACACGACTTAGTAAGCAAAGTCCTAGACACTAGGGGCATCACCAATATGGGACTTAACACGAAGGGTAAGAATCCTGGAGTTTGCATCATCTTGGCAAATCACACAACATATATGGAGAGTTACGTGAGACAAGGGGCATGGCTATGTTCCCCTTTATGCACTTTTCTTGAAGGTATCCAACCTCTAATGAGGGTCTCAGTAGGCGCTTATCGATCCAACTCAAGTCAGCCAAATCAAACTTGAAGCAACAAACTCACCTAATTGACTAAGGGCATGGGTTTACAAAATAGTTTTGTGTCCTTTGATGATTGAATGATGTGAGTGTGGAATATATAGATGAAATGACATGATTTTGAAATCCTTGAGAAAAAGTTTTCAAAGTTGATTTTATCCTAAGCATTCTTGACACAGCAAATACAAGCGCAGTCGCTTTTTGCAAATCATGAGGAAATAACATGGGTCTCTCATTTCATGAGGAGTACAACAATATGGTCCCTTGGCCAAACAATGTTTTCAGTGGTGCCACATGCAAGAGTATTGCGGTCTTTCAAATCACTTGGCTAGTGTAAGCAATAAGTCGTTGTCAGTCTCCTTAAGGCAAAAGGAAGCATTAGATCAAATGCGCGAAAGTTGAGATGTCCAAAATGCATTACGGATTTACATGCATATCAGTATCACCCTATCTTTTGCATTGATCTCTTGATCCTAGTATTTCGTGCGTATGGCTGTTTAATGGAAGTGGTTGTCTTGATTGCACGAGCTAACTCCAAGTATGAGCTATTTTTATGCTCAAGCAAAGCAGGTTCATCAAGGCATCATGACCATCGTCTCTATGCAAAGAGTGAAGTGAATCGTGGATCCAGTTGGACAAGCTCCCTACGACAGCCAATCCACCTTGCCTTTATTACTAAGTTTACTAACAATTTTGCAGGGGGCAACAAAGAGATACACTATTAAATCTCTCTCCCTGCCAACACACTTGGCCTTCAAAAAGAAGAAAGCTCATCCTGAGGGGCATCATATCCTGGGAGGACACCTCAACTCTTTTGTGAAATGCTGTCACACAGCATTGTCAAAAGCATACCAAGATCTCTTGCACTCATATTCATTATCGCATACATCACATATCTTTGTACTAGGGGCAATTAGGTTGTCATTGTCATGCATGGTTAAGCTAGAATCAAACATCCATTGCCTAAACAGGGGGCTTCTATTTCTTCCTGAATGTTCAGTTTAATATGCATACGTACTCATTGGAATCTATGTCACCCGAAATCGTTCAAGCTCTTGAACTAGGGTTCTTTAAGTATGGTGGACCTGCCCCTAGCAGTCAGCATAAAAGGACTTCGGCCCGTGGTCGACTCCAAGCCGGTTGCATGTTGTTTTCCTATCCATTGTTATCTACTAAACTATTAAAATATGGATTGCAGGATTCTCCACATACTGGGTTGGATTTCGGTACTTGAAGTTGTTAGGACCAACCACATCAAGTCTTGTGCTTATAACCGATGGAGCCAAGTCAAAAGAAGCTGGAAGATAGCCTCGTAACTAGTCCTGAGCAGATTCTACAATTGGCACCATGTCAGCAGCATTAAAGTGGCTATGTACTTCGCATCTCCATAGCTCCTTGCTTCGCGCTTTCATCTCCATGTCAGCAGCTTTGCCTTCATAACTCAAAAGTTTCGCACTTGCTCTTTAGTAGCACCATGCACATGCCTTGTCGTATTCGTGGCCTTGTCGGGCTTCATGAAACTCTGAGCAATTCTACATGCACTTAGGCAGCCTTGCACTCAGCAGTACTTTACACTTAGGCAGCCTCGCGCTCAGCAGGTTCAAATCTCAATGATACAGCACCTACTTTAGCTGCCCCGAGCTCACATCTTGAAATAAGCAGCCTCGCCACTTCCAAATCCTGTGGCCCCCACTTAAAGCTGATAAAGGCCCAGTGCACACTTCGGAAGGCATCCCATTAGTCGAGGCAATGGAACTTTCCTTGACACTGAGTTGAAGAAGGCAATGAAAATCTCTAAAAGCAATAATAGCCAGCAGGTTTTACCCAAAGCATTTAAACGAGCCTTATGGCATTTTGGGTCAACAAGTCGACAAAGTCAATGTGGGATTATGATCAGATCAGCCTTAGGAGGCGTCCCAAGCATAAGGAGTCTAGCCTTGGGGGCACTTCCGAACAAGTGGAATGTAGATAAATCTAGTGAGTGGAATGTGGCTTAATCTAGCCTTGGGGGCAATCCCAAGCATGTGGAAACTAGCCTTGGGGGCACCCCCCAACATGTGGAATCGATCCTCTGACTCTGGGCGTTCCCGCAACTGATATATCATCCTCTCAGCTGCCGCATCCTTTTGCAAAATCTCCCCTTTCAAAGGCAATCGATTCGAATCCAAGCACTAATAAAGCATTCATGGTATTCTGGGCCCGTGGCCAGTAGAATTTATGATGAAGTGTAATCAAATCCAGCCTTGGGAGCATTCCCAAGCATGCATGATATCAAGCACCAGCATCCGAATGAATCAAAGCATTGCAAAGGCTACCAAATGCTTACATTTAGTTTAGCCTTGGGAGTATCCCAAGCATGTGGAATTCACTAGGGAACATTTGGAACCTATCCTTGAGAACATCCCGAGCACGTGGACATCCCCAAGCATAAGGAATAATCAAACACCCGTGTTAAACCCATTCTGGAATTCGATCTCCGAAGCAACAGGCTCATAATCCGTAGCAGCAGGCTCACAATTATTGGTCGCTTGACCATTGTCAACCCCGAGCTCGAGCTCATAAAACCAAAGGAACCTTGGTGCATCAAGTTCAGGCTCTACACCCAGATTACTGTACTCTGGAAGTGCTACGATCGTCACATCCTGTATTCCCTCAGCAAGCTCTATGTTCACCATCCCAACAGCTCCCTCTCAGCGGTTCCACTCCTCCCGGTAGCAACTCTCCGCGCCTATTATCTCAGTAGCCACATACTCACTACCATTAAAGCTAGTAGCACCTCATGCTTAATAGCTCCATACTCGAGTCATTCAGCAAGCTCCATCCTCATTATCCCACATCTCTATATCCAGCATCTTCAGAAACTCAACGGCTCTATGCCCATGCTTCAGCAGCTTCACCCACTCAGCAACCATCTCAGCACCGCATGCTCACTATCCCAGCAACTCTGTACATCCCTGTACTTACTTACCTTGCCACCTAGCAGTTCAGTACTCACCGCCAAGCTACTCAGCGGCCCCCACGCCCATAAACTCACTGCTTTAGGTTCTTCCACTTCAGCCACTTTATCAGTAGCTCAATGCCCAAGTCACCAAGTGGCTTTAAGCCCATAATCATTCAACAGCCTCGCGCTCACTATTTCACTCACCCAGCGGCCCTACGCCCGTGCTCAAACCATTCAGCGGCTCTATGCCCATGCTCGTTATCTCAGCCATTCAGCAGAGCCTCGAACTAACCGCTACGCTCGCTATCCCAGCAATTCCATGATCATGCTCATAGCCATCAAGCTACTCAACGGCTTCATCATCTCGGCAGCCTCACTCGTTCAGCAGCTCTATGCCCGTAACCATTCAGCGGCCTCGCGCTCTCTACCCCACTTCAACAACTCTGCGCTCACTCACCAACCAAGCACCATACTCCTTGCACCGTCAGTAGCTCTAAGCTCACTTAGCAACTCTAAGCTCGTTCAGCAGCTCTGAGCTCATCACTATCAAGCTATTCAGCGGCTATATGCCTATGTTCACCTTCTCAACAGCTCTATGCCCATACCAAGTCATTCAGTAGCTCAACTACTTTAGCAACTCTACGTTTGCTATCTCAACAGCTCTACGCTCGCTACCTCAGCAGCTTCATATACTATCCATCTCAGCGACTCTACGCCCATATTCACCATCAGCAACTCTAAGCTCACTCAACAGCACCCCGTACTCATCGCTCAAGCCGTTCAGCAGCCTCACACTCACTATCTCGCTCACCCAGCGGCCCTACGCCCATGCTCAAACTATTCAGCAGCTCTACGCCCATGCTCACTATCTCAACCATTCAGCAAAGCCTTGAGCTAACCGCTACACTCGCTACCTATGCTCATTCAGCGGCTCCAAGCCCATATTCACCTCCTCAGCGGCTCTACGCCCGTATTCACTATCTCAGCGGCTCTACGGCCATCTTTACCATCAGCAGCTCCATGCTCGCTCAGCGGCTCTATGCCCGTATTCAACCATTTCAGCAGCTCTACGCTCACTACCTCAGCAGCTCTACGCTGGCTACTTTAGTGGCTCTATGCCCGTATTCATCATCGCAACGGCTCTAAGCCCATTATCTCAACTGGCTCTATGCCGTAACCAACCAATTCTCAACTGGCTCTATGCCACCCCAATCCACAAGATATCATCTATTCTCAAGCTCTACACTTGAATGCTCAAAATCCAACATTTTGAATGCTCGAAGCTCTTCGAATGCCCAACCACTGTGTACTGGATGCTCAAGTTCTACACTTGAATGCTCAAGCTCTATGCTTGGATGCCCAACCACTGTGTACTGGATGCTCAAAGCCTGTACTTTGAATGCTCGGATTCTGCCGTCCGAATACTCGAGCTCTACGCTCTGAATGCTCAAGTCCAAAACTTGAAAGAAGCTCTACGCTTAAATCAAACACACACGCACGGGCCCGTGCACATTGCATCATCACTATCACATCGAGTCTGCATCAATTACACCACCATTATCATATCTGCTCACATCTAACAATCAATATCATCATCATATACACACTCTACATCTCTTACTCATGAAACAGGTCAAATCCTGCAGTCAACCGGCTCTATGCCTCGGTTTTATTGATCGGTCCAGCGCCTCGATCCTTGGCTCTACGCCAAAATTTATGATGGAAAAGATCCGTGCACAGACCATCAGAATGCAACCGGCTCTTTGCCTCGGTTCAAATCACGTCAAGCTCTAAGCTTCGACACCTCAGGCTCTCGCCTTGTGAATGCAACTGGCTCTACGCCTCAAATCTGTCAAGAGCCTTAGGCTCTCGCCTTGTGACCACAACCAGCTCTACGCCTTGGTTCCATCACGTTGAAGTTCTATCACCTCAGGCTCTCACCTCATGACTACAACCGGCTCCGCACCTCGGTTCCCTCATCTCAACGCTCCGTGCTCCAATTACTGGCCTTGCCCCCCCCCCCCCCATATCTCAAAATTGGCATCCAACTCATCTCCAGAAGATGGCTTGGGTACCACCCCATATATCGAAACCGGCGTCCGATTCATCCTCAGCAGATGGCTTGGATTCCACCCCATTACATCAATTCCTTCCAGCTCATTCGCAAGGATAAGCTACTCTACCGAGCTCCCTTCAGTCAAAGTAAGGATGATCAAAAAAAGCAAACGACTCACCCGCTGTGTATTGGTCTACCCCAAAATTCTGAAGAAGCTCACCGCAAAAATTTCCCCGGCAGCCCCGCGTTCCTTCAACTATCCTCTGCCAAAATCCTGGCTCAGCCTAGGTACGTCACACTACGGCTTTTTAAGCCAAAAGGTACGTCTACAGTTCCTAACCCTCCAAAACTTTTATTTATTTTTATTGCCCTTCCGAAATACGGTTGGTCTGAATTTCCCCTGTGGAATACGTAGGCAGCCTCCCGGCCCGACCATAACAAAAATCTTTTTTGAAAAACCCTTGGAATAGTGGTTGGGCCAAATTGAGTTGTTTTTACAGCTTTGACTCTTACTTAAACATGTCTCGCGATCCGTCTAAGTTCAGTCAAAGAGGGGCATCTGTAGACACCCCAATTTGGCCTAACGATTATTTCAAATCCCACCTTGGGGACCATCCCGATGAAGAAATGGATATAGTGATTGCTGATTGACTTCTTGTGAACCTTAGGACTTTCAGTAAGAACTTTAGCCACTTAGAGGACCCAATCCAGAGCCAAATAGCCTTTCAGACAGAAATACAGTATCCTAGGAGAATTCATCTGGCGGCTGTGACATTGATCTCACGGCCTCAACATCATTTCTTCACCCACGAAGCCTGTTGCTTGAAAATCTCCCTGAGAGATCGTTTAGCCGGCCGCCAGATCTATACCTTGGCCGCGATATCATTCCTTCAGCCGCCAGATCATTTGCTCGGCCGCCAGATCGTCTATTTTCCAAATTCTGGAACGTTCTGTCAATCGTTTGATCCGTTCACAAAACCCTAGTAGCCAAATCCCGATGCGTTCGGGCTACATTAGAGGATCACTTTAAAGAGTTTGTATCACTCTATAACTCCAATTCCAATCGTGTGTTTTGATTGGTTGAGTTGTGTCATCCCTATGCCTATATAAGGGGGCCTTCGGCTCCGAAATTGATATACCAACACTCCCCCATCAGACACGAAACTCTACAAAAATACACTCTCAAATCCCCTCTACAAAAGCCCTAACCTTCCGAAGGCAGCCGCTAATCCGACGATTTAAATCCCGAAGATCAAACCCTAACCCTAGGGTTTCAAGAAGCAATCAGTCAATCACCCTCAATCCGAAGCAATCAATCTACTGAAGGATCAAGGTGGTGAGGCCCAGGGGCCTCTGGTTCGATTTACTTTCCGTTTTTATGTTTAATCATAGTTTCCTGATTATCTGTTAATTGTATAGTCTAGTGTGAGGAAGAACATCGGCTGGATCTTCGATCCATCGGCCGGTACATCAAACTAGGAGGATCTTTCGGCCGTGACATCTATTCACCGGTCGCGGGATCCTTCTCCCTAGGACAGTCTGTTTCTTTTTTGTTTTTTGATGCATGCTTTCAATACAGTCTCGGCTCACCATTAACTGTTTAAAGGCTAATTAAAATCAGTTTATGTGTTTAGAATTAAATCAAGCATGTGATAATCTTATGTCGAACGATTATGGGCTAGTCTCACGACTGGGCAGAGAGGGGTGCCTGACACCTTTCCCTCATTGTACCTTTGGCTCCCGTGCCCAGAATCTCTATATGTTTTTCCTAGTTTTCTTAAACTAGGTCACTCACTTTTTATGATAACTGCTATCGTGTGGCGATGTTCCTAGCCATGGGAATATCCACGATCTTGGTTTACAAAGCAAACAACCAAACAAACAGCAATGATCAATCTGTATGGCGATGCCCCGCTCTAGGGAGGTGTCTACATTAGGACCAACAAAGAACCGATGTTGTGGAACTAACACCTTTGAGGTTACAAGTGCCCTGTCACTTACAACCGCCATGATTAAAGTAGCACGTTGTTGCTCACGCCATTCAAGGTTATGAACCACGCCATCCATAGCGAGTTGTTTCGAATCCGGGATAATCAAAGGCTTAGACTTTTCTGACATCTCTTAGCATTAGTTGATTCATCAAGGATACACTGTCGAAAAGAATTTCGAGGATTTTGGCAGCGTTCAAACATTACAAGACGGACTTGTTTGTTAGTTATAGAGTCTAGGAGGTCACCAACGACGATGGCATCTGTATTTTCATTCTTTCAATTCTTTCAATAAAATTGCTGCAGGAGTTCCACTGAGTTCTCATTTGGTTTACTGTCTAACCATGAACCATTGCACCGTCAAAGAAGAATCCGAAAACAAGAGCCAAACCTGCTTGGGAACGTCCACCGGGTCCAGATAGGAGAAGGCTTGATAGGGTTGCTCCTCAGTCAGTCACAACGGAAGCTCTGGTTGTTCCACCGTCAAGGGCAGATTCACCACCGACTACTCCGCATGAGACGCCTTCGTCCTCCCCTTCTTTGACATCATCATCACCGAAATTTGTCAAAGCACTCATCATGGCAGATGTTCCTCCCCAAGATCAGGCTACTATACTCACAAACCTCCAGCATAACATGGCCATCATGCAACAAAGGGCTGACCAGGTCAAGGCTTCTATGCCCAACTTGCGCGCCTTGATCAATGTGCGACTCCCGCCGAGAGGAGAAAGGGTTGAGGAAGAGAGAGCCAATCCCGAATCAGAGGCTGAAATTCCACACCTCGAAGTGGCTATTCCTAACCCAGAAATGGCTGCTCTAAGTCTGAAAAGATTGGCGCAGGAGGTTTGGACATGGACCGACTTTGCCTCTTTCCAAATCTAGGCTGCCGGAAAGGTTCAAAATGCCAGACTTCACCAAGTTTGATGGAACCGGTGATCCGAAAACTCATCTTTTGGGTTATCATGGTGCAATGAAACTGCTTGTAGTCGAGGATGACGCAATGGCACAAATGTTCCCGCAGACACTCTCTGGTCAGCATTCCAGTGGTTTCTGTCTCTCGACGTCTCCAAAAGAAGAACGTGGGTGGATATCGGAACAGCCTATAATGCCCAGTACAATTACAACTCTCAGCTCAAGATGATCACTCGAGAGTTGGAATCCACCAAAATGAATGAAAAAGAGTCCTTTGCGGACTTTATCAAGAGGTGGAGGAGCAAAGCCTCTCTCATGACTGATCGCCCGAGTGAAAGGGATCAGATCCGCATTATCTCTCGCAACTTGCAGCCCGACTATGCCAAGAACCTTGTGTTGGTTCAAGCGGCCAACTTCGAGTCGTTCTTTGAGTCAGGCCTAGCTATTGAAGAAGCTCTGCAAACTGGGGTCTGCCAAGGAGTGAGCCCTCTTCCTCTTCTAGCTCAACTCATAAAGCTAAGCCCTGTGCCTACACAGGAAGCAGCACCACTCTGTTTGGCAGCAACAACTATGCTAATGCAACCTCAGGTGGAAACAATGCCACCGCTCAAAATTCCAACTGCGTTATGGATGTTAACCAAGTCCAAGCTCCACAAATGAACCAAAACCGAACCCAACCCCAAAACTTTGCTATCTTCAAGGCATCTCTTACCTCGGTGATGGAAAAGTTAGTCAAGTCCAGCCATCTCAGGCCCTTGACTCCAACCCCTCTTCCTCAAAATCCACCTCCTAGCAATAATCCCAACCTTTTTTGTGCCTATCACCAAATGCCCGGTCATCACACCAATTTTTGTTATCGCCTTCGTCATGCGATTCAAGACTTGATAGATGATGGCACTGTCCAAACTCCACCTCCCTCAAAACCTAATGTCATCTCCAACTCCTTACCAAAACACAACTCTAACCTGCAGATTAGCCAGATATCCCTAAGCTCCACTAAAATCAACCCAAGCTCCACTCAAAACGGCCTCAACTCCACTATATTCAAGCCTGCCCACTGTATCATCCCAGAAAGCCACCCTAAGTCAACATGATGGCAGTAGGTTGGAATATGGAGGACAAGGCGGACGAATGGAAAGAGCGCTCCAAGGACTGGATCGAGCGGTACAACATGGATTTCCCTACATACCCTCATGTTGATCAAGTGTGGTTAGACCATTGGGAGGGTGAATGGAATGCGGCACAAGCAGATCCTTTGGATGGCCTTTCTTTGTTAATGCTCTTCCATCAAGCTGAACCGGTCAATCCCGAGGAGGAAGCTGAAGAATACGTATGGGACCCGCAACCCGATGCAGGGCAGATAGCATGGGGTCTTAATCCTAATTTGGGTCAAGTTGACACCGATAGTGACATAGATGAGCAGTACTTGAGTTACTATGCCAAAGGGGAGCTTATTCCTGATGAGCGTCGCCTGCTTGGAGCCATGCTCCCGCTGATAAGTTCAATCTCAGACACTGTTGATGATCGTATCTGTGAGTTCGACCTTACTCTCAATATCGTCTCGGTGGAACAGCCGTGTCCATATGTTGCCACTCCTAGCGATGATTGTACCATCACGGTGTTGCAGGCTGCATCGCCCGATGATCTTTGGGAGGTTGATGAGATTTTCGACGTTGGTAGGGCTTCACCACCTGCTAACCTATGGGATGTCGATATAGTCATCGACGTTACTGTTGGCGACGAAGTTTGGACCGTTAACACTGCTCTGGTGGATGGAGGTCTTTGGGACATTCCGTTTGTTACCAACCCGGGAATACCTTTTGAGGAGGCTGCTGCTCAGGACCCTACTTTTTGGGAGGGATTGGTTATGGAAGACTTGGCACATGATTTAGCTATGGGGCAAGATGCAACAGCAACGGTATCTTCAATCGACAAAGGAAAGCGCAAGTTGGGGGATGTTCCTGCCGACTTATGGGATTCAGTCGAGGATTTCAGTGGTTTGTCTTCTCTGTGGGACGTTGCCAATGTCACAAGGAGTGGTCGAGTTTTCCAACCTCCTAATCTTCAGGCTGGAAGCTCGTCCAATCCACCTACTCAAAGGCCCAACGTTCCTGCTGCTCAAAGGAACACTCCTCTTGCCGTTTCTATAGTTCCAAGTGGTGCCCCGGAGGACGACGTCATTAAAAAGTAGCTCGAACGGATCCCTACTGCAATCTTTGTCTGGGGTCTGATATGTTCCTCTAAGGAGCATCGTGAGAAGCTATCTTCAACTCTCGCTCATCTCAAGGTGCCTAATGACATAACCCTTGAGGCCATGATTGCCCTCATACTACCACTACTCTCTAAGCACTCTGTTACTTTCATCGAGAGGGATTTCCCTATTGAAGGAACTGCGCACAACCGCCCGTTGCATATCACTGTTAAGTGTAGGGGACATTGGGTGCCGACTATCCTTATTGACAACGGTTCTGCAATCAATGTCTGCCCTTTGAGGGTTGCTTACCACTTGGGTCTCGCCAAGAAGGATCTTGTGCCGACAAACTTGGCAGTCAAAGCCTACGAGAGCACTCGCCGTGTGGTAGAAGGGACGCTAATGCTCAAACTCGATGCTGAGATCTTTGAGATGGATGTGGAGTTTAACGTTGTTGACATCCCTGCTACCTTTAACTTGCTATTGGGCAGGCTTTGGCTTCACAGGGCAGACATCATGGCTGTGCCCTCAACTCTTCACCAGAAGGTCATGCTGGGACTCACTTCTGGGACTTTGAAAATCTGCGAGGACCCTGGTATCCGTCCGCACACCGAAGATGGAGCTCCGATTTTGGGAATTATGCACGAGGAGGAGGATACTGACTTTGGAGGTTTCTCTTTCGACACGTCTGGTTCAGTCCTTGCCATTACTATGGATGATGATTTCATTGTAAGCTCTCCTGCCCTCGACATAATGAGGAGGATGTCTTACATGCCTTGCTTGGTACTCGGGATCAACCAGCAAGGGGTCGCTGAATTCCCTACCTTTCCCTTCAGCGAAGGCCGCTTTGGTTTGGGGTATGTTCCTGTAGACACCCCAATCTGGGCTTCCAGATTAGTTTACTTTCGGTTTTTTATTCCTCGATGATGAAACGGATCAAGAACACCCCGGGAATGATAGCATGTTTGAGCTTTGAGTGTTTGACACCCCTTTTGAACCTAACCCACCCCTTAAACCTACCAAAACCCTACTAGCACCCGTTGGTTGAGACCCAGTGTGTGTGGGTCAAAGTGCCAGGTATTGGTCAAATGGTCAGGTTTGACCATGGACCAGCTCTGGGTAGCTTGGACTCGCGCGCGCTAGTCTACAATTGGTGCACGCTAGTCAACCTATGGCATTGACTCGCGCGCGCAGGTCCCAGACTCGCGCGTGTCGGTCAGCGTCTGGTCAAACTTGTTTTATTCAGCATGCAGAAGTCATTATTAGTGGTGTACAGCACATTAGAAGCTTCCATTTTGTCTGAAAAGCAGTATCCGGACACGAGGTGTCCACATCCCCACCTAACACCTTTTCCCCTCTCATCCAATGAGAGGGAAGACTTAAGGGCTAAGCTACTAGCCTTTCTTTGGCTGGTATCTCTTCTCTTTCTCCTATATATACACCCCTCTCTCATTCAAGAAAAGGGTTCCAAGTTTTAAAAAGGTTACAAGGTTAACCAAGTCACCATACACTCTCCCAAGCCATTGTTTCTCTTTCTCTTTCAAGCAAACAATACATCACACATTCTCATCCATAGCAATACACATCTTCCATCATTCAAACCACTACTCAAAGCTCAAACATCTTTCAAACTCGAAAACCAAAGGTAAAACACCTTTGTACTGCTTTTTGTTCTGATCCCTGAGTGGGGCTGGCAAGGTCAAGGCTAGTAATCAATACCAGTCCTGGCCCTAAGGCTAGCAAGTTACAAAAACCGTGTGAGCAGGGCACCAGCGCACGTTGATCGTTCGTACGCGCGCGCCACTTTGTGGCTGCGTGCGCAAATCTTGCGTGGGGACTGGGACCTGTCTGGGACCTGCGCACTGGTTTGAACACGCAGATCTATTATGGGGTCAGGATCCCTATTTTATGCTTTATTTTTTGTCTATTCATCACTGTGAGCATGCTAAATAACAAATTTACTGCTTTCCTATGTTAAAACTGCTAGCTTGTACTTCAATACTTATTTCTGCTCTGTTGGAACACCAACTGGGGTATATCTGGACATGTCCCAGAGCCCCAATCATGTGAGAATGTAGACACCCCAATTTGACCTAACGATTATTTCAAGTCCCACCTTGGGAACCATCCCGATGATGAATGGATACAATGATTACTGATTGACTTCTCGTGAACCCATGGACTTTCGGTGAGTACTTTTAGCCACTTAGAGGACCCAATCCAGAGCCAAATAGCCTTTCAAATAGAAATACAGTATCCCAGGAAAATCTATCTATCGGCCGTAACATTGATCTCACGGCCTCAACATCATTCTTTCACCCGTGAAACATGTTGCTTGAAAATCTCCCTAAGAGATTGATTCCTTGGCAGCCAGATCGATTCTTCGACCGCCCAATCTATTACTCAGCCGCCAGATCGTCTATTTTCCAGATTTTGGAATATTCTGTCATACGTGTGATCCTATCACCAAAACCCTAGTAGCCAAATTCTGATGTGTTCAGGCTACGTAAAGAGATTACCATAAAGAGTTAGAGTTGCCCTACACTTCCAATTTAATCGTGGATTGTGATTGGTTGGAGTGAGTCACCCCCATGCCTATATAAAGGAGCCTTCGGTTCCGAAATTGATATGATCAATCACTCTCTATATATAGCCATGAAACTCTGCATATATACTCACTCATAGCCTCTCTACAAAACCCCTAACCTTCCGAAGGCAGCCGCGATCCGACGATCAAACCCTAAAGTACAAACCTTAACCCTAGGGTTTTGAGAAGCAAAATCAGTTAATCATCCCTAATCCGAAGCAATCAAGCAACTGAGGGATCAAGGTGGTGAGGCCCGGAGGCCTATGGTTTGATTCACTTACAGTTTTTGCATATTAATCGTAGTGTTTTAGCTTTCTGTTAATCATTTAGTCTGGTGTGAGGAAGAACATCGGTTAGGACTTCGATCCTTCGGCCGATACATTAAACCAGGAGGATCCCTCGGCCATGACATCTATTTACTGGCTGCGGGATCCATCTCCCTAGGACAGCCTGTTTTGTTCTGCTTATTTTTTATGCATGCTTTCATTTACTGTCTCGGCTCACCATTAACTGTTTAAAGGTTAATAAAACATATTACTTGTTTAAAATTAAATAAAGCATATATTAGTCATATGTTGAACAACTATGGGCTAGTCTCACGACTAGGCAAAGAGGGGTGCCTAACACCTTTCCTTTATTGTACTTTTGGCTCCCGTACTCGGAATCTCTATTTGTTTTTCCTAGTTTTTATAAACTAGGTGGCGACTTTGTTTTGATGATAACCGCTATTGTGTGGCGATGTTCCTAGCCATAGGAATATCCACGATCTTGGTTTATGAAGTGGAAAGCAAACAAACCAACGACGATCAATCTGTATGGCAATGCCCTGCTTTGGGAGGTGTTTACAGTTTTTGGCGACTCTGCTGGGGACTTGAGAGCCATAACCAGAAAGCTTAACATGAAATTAATATTTGCTTTATTTAATTCTTTTTCATGTGATGGAAGCCAAAGCAATACGAGAGGTTTACTATCCAAAGTGGCTATCCAACACTGTGGTTGTAAAAAAGAAGAATGGGAAGTGGCGTGTCTGTGTGGCTTTCACAGACTTAAACAAGGCATGTCCAAAGGACAGCTTCCCTCTTCTAAGAATAGACCAATTGGTTAATGCAACTGCTAGATACGAACGGATGAGTTTCCTCAACGCATATCGAGGATATCATCAGATTGCCATGTTTATGCCTAATCAGGAGAAGACTTACTTCATTACACCATGAGGGTTATACGGTTATAATGTCATGCCCTTTGGGCTAAGAAATGCAGGGCAACGTATTAGAGACTCGCAACCATCATGTTCAAAAAGCTACTTGGCAAAACTATGGAGGTTTACATAGACGATATTGTGGTAAAGAGTAAAACCAGACAGGGACATATAGCGGATTTGAGGGAGGCCTTCAGAATCTTGAGGAAATACAAGCTAAAACCCAATGCCTCGAAGTGTGCATTCGGAGTCGGTTCTGGGAAGTTCTTAGGCCACCTTGTGACCATAAGAGGGATTGAGGCGAATCCTGATCAAATAACAGCCTTACGGAGGCTACAGAGTCCCAAAACAACGAAGGAAGTTCAAAGGTTAACTGGAATGGCTGCAGCCCTCAATAGATTCATCAGCCGGTCAAGTGACAAGTGTAGGCCCTTTTTTCAGCTGTTAAAGAAAAAAGAAGGATATGAATGGGGAGCAGAATGCGAGCAAGCATTCCAGGATTTGAAGAAATACTTGTCAGAAGCCCCACTTTTGTCAACTCCAGAACCGGGTGAGTCTCTAGTTTCATATTTGGCAGTTTTCGAGCATGCTGTAAGTGCAGTTCTGTTAAGGGATAAGGGATCTGAACAAATCCCAGTATATTATGTGAGTAAGACGTTGTTGGACGCAGAAACGAGATATCTGCCTCTTGAGAAGCTGGTCCTTGCATTAAGGAAAGCCACAAGGAAGTTACCTCATTACTTCCAGAGCAACAAGGTTGTGGTCTATACTGAGTTTCCATTGAAGTCACTGCTACGAAAGGCAGACTTCTCAGGACAAATCTTAACTTGGTCCGTTGAGTTAAGCCAGTACAACATTAACTTTCAGCCGCGCACTACAATTAAGGGCCAAGTGTTGGCTGATTTTGTGGCGGAGTTTTCACCTACAGTAGCACCCCAGCCACCCATGAGAAGGGAAGGGGCACTTGGGCTGCCTTGAAGCAAAATAAACCACCAGCCGAACAGGACCCGCAAGAATGGAAGTTGTTTGATGATGGTTCGGCGTGTAATACTGGTTCAGGGGTTGGAATCGTGCTTTTTCCCCCTGAAGAAGTAATGATTGAGCTATCTATTCGGTTGGGCTTCAGTGCATCAAACAACGTGGCAGAATATGAGGCCCTCTTGATCGGTCTCAAAAGTGCAAGGACTTTAAAGGTGAAACGAATCAGGGTGTACTCATATTCACAGCTTGTGGTGAATCAGCTATCCGGGGAGTACGAAGCCCGGAATGAAAAGATCCGCCTACGTGGAGGCCGCCAAAGATCTGCTTGACACTTTTGAGAAGGTGTACATTGAGCAGATAAGTTCTGGGTAGAACGCCCATGCAAATTCACTGGCTTGGTTAGCCGCAGCTGTGCCAACTGAGTTCTAAAGAAGGGTGGCAGTAGATTATCTTGCTGAGCCGAGCATTGGAAAGAGCATGGAATTGGTCTTGGACGTGAACCAAGGACCAAGTTGGATGGATCCAATAGTGGATTTTTTACGAGATGAAACACTCCCCTCTGATAAGAAGGAGGCTCATAAAGTTAAAACCAAATCTGCAAGGTTTTGGCTGTCTCCAGAAGGGAAGTTGTATAGGAAGTCCTTTACCGGACCATATTTGCTATGTGTGCACCCTGAGATGGTGTAAAAATTCCTTCACGAAATCCATGAAGGGACTTATGGGAGCCATGCAGGAGGCATCACATAGGGCAATAACCCAGGGATATTGGTGGCCTCATGTGCAGGAGGATTCCAAAGTTTACGTGAAAATTTGTGAGAAGTGTCAAAAGTTTTCACCAATGATTAGAACACCAGCCAAGGATCTGGTACCATTGACCAGCCCTTGGCCATTTTCTCAATGGGGGATGGATATCGTGGGTCCACTCCACAAAGCAACTGGGAATAGGGAATTTTTGTTGGTAGCAACAGATTATTTCACGAAGTGGATCGAGGCAGAACCGTTGGCCAAAATCACGGAGCCTATGATAGAAAGGTTCGTTTGGAAAAGCGTAATTACTCATTTTGGGGTACCCTATTCTTTAATTATAGATAACGGGGCACAGTTCCAAAAGAAATTTGAAGCTTTCTATTCCCAGTATGGGATAAGAAACTACTATTCAACCCCAGTTTACCCCCAGAGTAATGGGCAAGCAGAGGCATTGAACAAGACCATTCTTAATGGGATCAAGAAAAGATTGGATGAGGCAAAGGGGAAGTGGCTCGATGAGTTACCACTGGTACTGTGGGCGCACCGAACAACGCCTAGGAGGTCTACGGGAGAGACCCCCTATTCTTTGGCATACGGTACAGAGGCAGTTATACCATTAGAAGTTGGTCTTCCGACCAACAGAACAACGTTTGTTGAAAGTAGGGGGAATGACAGGGCCCTTGCAATTGAACTAGATCTTGCCGAGGAAAGGAGAGAAAGGGCCCTAGTGCATTTGGCCTCCTACCAGGAACAACTGATGAAAAGCTACAACAAGCACGTTCACCCACGAGAATTTGGGATTGGGGACCTTGTACTTCGAAAAGTGCTTGGCAATACCAAAGTGGCGAACGAGGGCAAGTTGGGGGCTAATTGGGAAGGCCCGTATCGAGTAACTGAAATTGTGGGCATAGGGGCTTATAAATTGGCGGACGTGGATGGGAACCTGGTGCCAAGGCCCTGGAATGTCCATAATTTGAGGAAGTTCTTTGTTTGAAAGACTTCAGTTTATTTTTATTCTATTTTAGGATACATAACGTGATTATGTGGGAATTATGAACAATATTCCCTTGTTTTTTATTTGATTAGTTGCAAGGAGTACAAGTAACGCCCCCTTGAGTTCAAAGATTATGAATCTCACATTTCTGCAATATATTGGTTTTTCAAAAAAATTTGTTTCCTGTTTATGTATCCTTTTGGTTATTTTTTAGCCTCTGAATCCGAATAATGGCCTTGTTTTCCTTTTTTCGTATTGGGGAGCAGGGAATGCGTATGAATGCCTTGCAAACGTACGAATACACGTATCAATTGCTAAGTATGAAAAAACTTAACTTTCTGTCTAAGTACGGGAAACTTAGAATATACAAGTATGAAAAAACTTGTATTGCATATGCAAACATACACAGATTGCTAAGTATGACAAAAACTTACCTTTCTGTTTAAGTATGAGAAACTTATAAGCAAGTATGAAATGCTTGCTTCTTTTCCAGGTATGAAATACTTGGGTAGAAACATAACGAGCATATGTTCAGAGTGAATGACTAAGTAAGAAACACTTAGATCAACAAAATGCATTTGCATATTTGCATCTGGAGCAAAACAATGAATACAAAGCACACACGGACGAGTAAACAATTTTATGGTGGTATGAGATACCAAAAAACATCTAACACCAAAGCAAAAGTTTATGGCCATGAAGGGCCAAGCAACACACAAAGGCCATGCACGACCACAGTAGATTTAAACACGTGTTGTGCCACAATGGGCCAAATACCTGTATTATCAAAGTATATGCAAGTATTGGTGCCACCAGGGCTGAATACTACGGTCACGCAGGACCTGCAACATTATTTTAAGAGTTTTGAGGGACACGGCAAGAACTTACCAAATTAGTCCAGGTTCTGGACCTCAGGGGGTGTGTCACTTGGCACATCTGCATTAACTTCAGTACTGCGACCTCCAGCAGCAGTGTTTGCCTCCAGGTTGACCGTCTCATTGGTAGCCTCCCGAACAGGTGAACGTCCAGTTAGAGCATCCTGAATCTCCATTTGAGCGTCCAGCTGCTCGACGTCATCTTCTGGTGGCTCCTCATACTCTTGAGAGGCCGCGACACGGTTACTGGGTAGGTCATTCTCTACCCACAAAAGAGAATCTTCAACAACCCCAACTTTGGTAAGGCATGCTTCCCAACTTGCCGCCCAAATTTGATCCTAGATGGCTGGCATCTGCTCTACTTAATTGGCCGTAGCAACATCAAAACCTTTTTGATAGCCATCTTCATAGGCTCCTTTCTTGGCACTGTCAATTTTTGATAGGGCCTGATTGAGGATGTCCTCTGCAGTCTCAAGGCTTCCTTTTATTTTGTCGGCATCCAACTTTGTCTTGTCATGCTCTCTCTCAAGTCTCGAGACTGTTCGCAACAAACTAGTGTTGTCATTTAGCAATCTGTTCCTCTCAGCCTCAACTTCTTGCATCTTCTGACCCAACATCACCATCTTCTGGATAAACTGAAAGGTACCAAGTACGAGAAATGTGAATAAACATTCTAGTGAACTATAAGGAAAGTTCAAAATTTTGATTACAAATACAACATGTTACCTTAATACCACTGATGAGACCAGTGGAAACAAGCCGTTCAGGAGGAGAGGAAGACTCTTTCTACATATCAACTTGTAACAAAAGGCCTTGAGCAAGGGCCAGTGCAGTTTCCGAGGAACTTGCACTGTCGCCAACATTTACTGGCCGATCACCTCTTATGAGTTGAGGGGTCCAGGTTTGATGAGTTACGTTGGTGCTCGGAGAGGGAGGTTGTAGAGTTGATGCAGCAGCTTGCAAAATGGTGTCCCCAACATCTTGGTTTCTGGGACGTTTGTCCCGATGAGCTTCATCAGCCTCGAGGGAACTGTCATGTTCCTGAGGAGACACGGTGGACCATGTGGAACCCCCCTGGTATGACGAGGAGGCGGGGGGGCTTGACCGGTGGACGGTGCCCGACTAGAGGCACCACGTCCTCGAGAGGACACGGTCAACAGAGAGCTAAGGTTCAGAGGTTGTCTGGACATCGTACCTAAATTTGGTGGGGATGGGGAGTAATCGGAAGAAGAAGATTAGCTGGTGTCTCGGTCCGGAACTATTTGTTCGGCACCGCGTTGTGCACGCCTTCTAAGAACCACATGAGGCAATGGGATGCCTTTAGAAATAAGGACCTCTCTTGGCTGCCCGGCGATTGTTACTTCAGCACTGGACCTTGCACTTCTCGATTGGGGAGCTGTTGAAGTAGAGGCGCCACTGGTGCTCGGGTTGCTTAGCCTTCTATCAATGAATCCCTTGTAGGCAGGGTTGTATCCCAGCAGCACGTCGGCGTCACGACCACGGCCAGCAGTTGGCGTGCCTGGCTCCCCTTTGTATTTTAAAACCCTGTTTATGTCCACTGTTCGGACATAGCTTGGTTCCCTATAAGCCCTCTTATTAGCGTTGGTTGCTGTAAATCAAAGCAAAGCAAGAGTTAGATAAAACAAAATCATCTGGAATTCAGAAGAACAGAAAGTGAAAAGAAAAATTAGAAGCATACATGGGTGGCCCCATACGTGGGGGCAGTGGAAGCCCACCACCTGGCCGTCTTCCCCCAATGGCTCAAAGCCTCCAGTCACGTAAAAGAAGTCAATCTCATGATCCCGAGCAAAATCTGGCAGATTTAGCACGAAACGCTTTTCTACCTTCCTAACTTTGAAGTAATAAGTGTTGTAATCGGGATTGAGCACAATGCTATACCACCATTGAAGTTCCCAAATCCCTAGTTGAGTACCCAAAATTCTGTTTAGGGCTGCCATTCCCATTACTAGTCTAAAAACATTGGTTGAAACTTGCATGAGTGTAAGTCGATACCAATTTAAGACGTGACGAAGTAATGGGTGAAGGGGCTACCTGTTAGCACACCCGGTGGTGCTGGTTTCTCGTTTAGACCCAATCAAATATCTTTTCGAAAAGCCAGCACTTATCGGAAAGCTAGCTAGGTGGTTATTGCTGCTAGCAGAATTCGACCTCAAATACATGACGAGGAAATCAGTAAAGGGAAGAGCTGTGGCAGAACTCTTGGCAGATCATCCTGTGACAAAAGCCGAGGCAGAAGACTTCATGTTTCCCAACGAGGACATCTTATGTCTCTTAGACGACACCTGGCAACTTTACTTTGATGGAGCATCAAACCAATGTGGATATGGCATAGGGGTGTTGCTAGTTTCCCCAAACGACTCCCATATCCCTTTGTCATATAAACTTAGGTTTGAAGTCACCAACAACCAAACTGAATACGAGGCCTGTATTGCTGGAATGGAGGCAGCCCTGGAACTAGGGGCAAAAAGGGTAGAAGTCATTGGGGATTCAAACCTGGTGGTATCTCAAGCAAGAGGAGACTGGAAGGTCAAGGAAGACATGCTGAAACTATATCACTCTGTGTTGGAAGATCTAATTCCACAATTCGATTCCGTTATCTTCACGCACACTCCCCGAGTGAGCAATAGATTTGCAGATGCACTGGCAACATTGGCATCTATGGTCGAAATACCCCTGGGATTCACAATGCGGCCTCTCATGATCGAACAAAAGGTCAAACCAGCATGCGAATGCACCTTCATCGAGGAAGGTGAGGACGATGGTAAGCCATGGTACGAAGACGTGAAGAAATTCCTGGAAAAAGGAGAATACCCATCCGAGGCCACCTCAAAGGACAAAACGGCTCTGCGGAAGTTTGCTGCCTGATTTGTAATCTGTGGAGGAGCATTATATCGAAGGGCACACTTAGGTCCAAGTCAACTTTGCGTTACAACGGAGGACAGCCGCAAGGTAATGGAGGAAATACACGAAGGAATTTGTGGACCACACATGAATGGGGCGACAATGGCAAAGAAGATCCCGCGTCAGGGATATTACTAGACCACAATGGAGGCCGACTGCGCTGACTATGTCCGCCGATGCTACAAATGTCAAGCTCACGCTGATCGCATGCGTATTCCCCCTATGGAATTGTATAGCGTGACATCTCCTTGGCCATTCTCCACCTGGGGGATAGACGTCATTGGAAGTATAAATCCAAAGGGAAAATACAAGCATCAATTCATTCTAGTGGCTATCGACTACTTCACCAAGTGGGTAGAAGCAGCTTCTTATGCTACCCTTAAAGCCACTCATGTGGCCAAATTTATTCGCACCAATATCATCTATCGATATGGTGTACCTCACGAGTTCGTCTGTGACAATGGATCGCACTTCAAGGGAGCGACAAAGAAGCTTTTTGCCGAATTTGGGATACAGAATCATCGGTCATCTACTTATCGACCTCAAACTAGTGGAGTAGTTGAGGCTGCAAACAAGAATATCAAGAGGATTCTGCGGAAGACTACCGACACCTACACAGACTGGCCAGAAATGCTACCTTTGGCACTATGGGGTTATCGAACAACTGAAAGAACTTCGACTGGGGTTACTCACTAATCTTTGGTTTATGGAATGGAGGCAGTCTTGCCTATCGAGCTAGAGTTGCCTTCATTAAGGGTTCTGGCTGAGACAGGAATGATCGAGGAGGACTGGGTTCAAAACCGCTACGACGAGTTGGCACTACTAGACGAAAGGAGGCTGAGAGCGTTATACCATGTATAAGGGTATCAACGCCGCATTGCACGAGCATTCAACAAAAAGGTAAAACCTAGAGACATCAAGGTAGGAGACATGGTGCTCAAAGCAATCTGTCGCCACGTTTCAGACCCAAGGGGCAAGTTTAGACCAAATTGGGGAGGCCCCTACCTTATCAAACACATACTTTCTGGAGGAGCAGCATACATTTCAGACTTGGATGGAATGGAATTCGCAACGCCAGTCAACATTGACAAGCTGAGGAAGTATTACCCATGAGAGATGCTCGTTGGGCCGAAAACCACAAGGGTGGGCAGACTCAAGCAAAAATTAGAGCAGCCTGCTAGGTAGAAAATCCGCAAGGGCGGCTTAGGCAAAAACTAAGGCATAAATAAAACGCTCGCTAGACCGAAAACCCTCAAGGGCGGTTGTTAGGCAAAATTAAGAGCACAAAAGGAGAGGAAAATACCCGAGTGGACCCTAACTAAAAAAACAAAACAAATCCCCTTTGTTGGAACTACGTTTATGGCCTGATTCCCTCCATGGGATACGTAGGCAATCTCTAAGTTTGAGATCCGGCCACTGCTATCATCATCACTTCCGAAATTTCTAGGTCTATCCTAAAGCATGTTCACCATCAAATCATGGCAATAACATCTTCAAATAAAACGACCAAATGTTTTATTATTTCCAAAGGAAAAGGACAAAGCAAACCTAAAACAATTCTTAATCCATGAGAGCTAGAATCAAACAAACATCTTTTGAAAAACATAAGCAAAGTGTCAATCTCTAGGTCTTCCTTCTCTTTGCACTACTATCCTCCAAAAGGTCTTTCTTCAACCAGTGTTTGTAAGAACCTGATAGCTTGACAACAAAGTTCTCAGCAACCTCCTGCATCACTCTATTCGGCCAAAGACGCAGCATGTTGCGACGAAAGTTGGCATCATGGATCTTGGAAACAGCATACTCAGGGTCACCCAGGATTGCGGTTTGTTCAGCCCCGAACTGCCTTTGAAAGCGAGTAGGAAAGTAGAAGACGACTCGAGTGATACAAATCACGGCTACGCCGAAATGGTTCATGGTACTCACAGTCATGCTCTCAACACCATACCAGGGGCAAACCCATTGAATCCAATCACCTCTGCAAGTTTTCATTCATGCTTCCCAAGCAGCCTCAGTTGGGAACTATTTAATCATGCGACGCTCCGTGCATTGGTCTGGATTATAAGGAAGTCGCTCTGGCGCATCCCACACCTTTAGCTTCTCAAATAACCATACCTAGAGAACAAGGGAAAATTGTGAGTTGAGAGAACACGTGAGTCAAAACAAAAGAGTGATGAGTGAAAAAATAACTTGACAAAATAAACAAACAAAGAGCGAACCTGCAATAGCAAAGGACTGCTTGAGAACTTAGCTGTAGGATTACCCTTCATCACATCTAAACCCATCAAGGTCTTCGCCAACACTAAGCCAGCGAAACTCACACGGTTTCCAATTTGTTGAGCAAGGTTAAGCAGTACGGGATCAGCATGGCCAGAGGAAGGGCCATGCAAGTAATAATGAAGGAGACAAATGCACAACGCATGAAAGCATGCTTTCTGTTGGGAAACTTGACAATGAGCCTCAACTGTACCGAAACGCTGGATAAACTGTAGAATCTCCAGCCTTCCCTTCACTATGAAAAACCTAGCTTCGTGTTTCTGAACTTGGAGCAAATCTTTCAAGAGATCACCTCGGTTAAATAAAAGATTAGGGACAATGAAACCTTCTCTATATGAGTGACCCATGATGGCCTCAAACTCTTCGATAGTAGGACACAATTCCTCTCTCCTAAATCGAAAGACATGAAAAACAAGATCCCACAAGCTAGTGGCTGCCCTAAGGAAAGCAAAATTCACAGGAATTTGACGAAGGGAAAAGAGAAAGTCCATACCAAAGGACTTAAAGTGTAAACGGTCGACGCCATTAAAGGAATTCAACCACTGATCAAGGACTGGTTGTGCCATGTGCAAGGAACTGCTACTGACAATGCTATCGGGTTCGTAGAATGCGTATTTATAGAACTAAGTCGAGTCCTAGTTCGAATCGGAATCGGATTCTTAATCCTCGGTAATTTGGTCGGTCTCTCGGCCGACACTTCGATATGACGGCCGTGGGATCAATCCATCGGCCCGTGAAAATCAGGGTTGACCTACAAGTCAAACCCAGGCAGACAAAATGATCCCTCGGCCGCCAGATCAAAGCCTCGGTCGCGTAATCATTAGGTCAGCCGCCAGAACGGCTGTTTTATAGATTGTTTCCACGGTTCAGTTCGTTTTGCTGGATTGGCAAGTTATCACACGCAAATAACGTAGATATAGCGTATACAATCACATAGCAGAGCAAAAGATTTTTGTTTCATATAACGAAAGCTTTTTACATCACAAGGTGGATCATCCCACATTTCCTAAACAAACTATACATTGATTTCCTATCAAACTAACCTATGCAGGAAGAGAAACAAAAAAACAAAAAAAGGAAGGAGAAGAGGATGCTGAACCCTTTGGTGGTCTGAACACCAGAGACCAGCTGCAGAAAAGAAGAGGACACCCCTAGGATGACGTGTACCAAAGAAGCACTGCGGTGCAAGAAAGACACCGGATGGCACAGAAAAACCATCACATCACGTACAAGCACCATCCCAGGAGTTCCGCGTCACGGAAGCAAGCCACCCGTGCGAGGGCCCCTAATCAAGCATCAAGACAAGACCAAGAACATCGCGGACTCCCTCCGCGATCACCAGCCGCGCGCTATCCATGGCCCAAAGCTGACAAGAACCAAGTGAAAGACAAGAGGAGCTCTTGGCGAGTTTCTTGGACGAAGAGAGAAACCGAGGAAAGAGAGAAATGAAATGAAACGGCTGAGGCCGTGGCCTTTTATAGGCCCCTGGAAACGAATCGATTAAGCGGCCGAGTATTCGATACCTCGGCCGAGACATCAATATTCCGGCCGAGATATCGATCTTCTGGCCCTTCAATCAATTTTCTTCAGCCCCGGTGGATTTTGCTCAGTGCACCAATTCAAGCAATTACGGACTTCTAAGTCTTCAACCGACCAAGTAGCCTTGGGGGCATCCCCGAGCCAATACGACGTAATCAGAACCAGCCTTGGGGGCATATCCAAGCATAAGGTAGCTCTCTCTCCACAAACTGCTGGCCACAAGCTCTTGCTACAGCAAACCAAGACATTCAGCAACTCTGCTATTCATCACCATCAACAGCTCCGTGCCCATGTTCACCCATAATCAACTCACTCAGCAGCTCTACGCTTGCCATTCCAGCGACCGTACAACCATCAACTCACTCAGTGGCTCTATATCTATGCTCACTATCACTCAGCGGCTCGAAGCCCATTACCTTAACAGGCTCGAAGCCTATGTCTACCATCTCAGCGGCTCTAAGCCCGTTATCGCCAGGCTTTGCACCCATATTCGCCTTCTCAGCGGCTCGAAGCCCATTATCGCTCAGCAACTCTCTAGCTCAACTTCAGCAGTTCTACGCTTGACATCACAGCAACAGGCTCTACGCCTACAGCCATACTCAAGCAATCTCAGCGGCTCAAAGCCCATTACCTCAACAGGCTCAAAGCCTATGTCTATCATCTCAGCGGCTCGAAGCCCATTATCGACAGGCTCTACGCCTGTAATCACTCAACTCAGCGGCTCCAAGCCCATTATCTCAACTGGCTTCAAGCCGTAACAACTACTTCAACGGCTCTATGCCTATCAACTCAGCAGATCTACGCTTGCTATCACAGCAACAGGCTCCAAAGCCCATTATCTCAACTGGCTCAAAGCCTTAACAACCATCTCAGCGGCTCTACGCCCTCACCTATCAATTCAGCGGCTCCAAGCCCATTATCTCAATTGGCTCAAAGCCATAACAATTATCTCAACAGGCTCTATGTCGCCCCAACAATCAAGCCATCTATTCTCAGGCTCTACACCTGAATGCTCAAAATCTGACATTTTGAATGCTCGAAGCTCTTCGAATGCCCAACCACTGTGTACTGGATGCTCAAGTTCTACACTTGAATGCTCAAGCTCTACGCTTGGATGCCCAACCACTGCGTACCGGATGCTCAAAGCCTGTACTTTGAATGCTCGGATTCTACCGTCCGATTGCTCGAGCTCTACGCTCTGAATGCTCAAGTCCGGAACTTGAAAGAAGCTCTACGCTTATATATCCAACACACACGCACGGGCCCATGCACATTTGCGTCAATTGCATCAACACTATCACATCGAGTCTGCATCATCATATCTGTTCACATCTAACAACCATCATCACACATATACACTCTGCATATCTCTCATGAAACAGGTCAACCCTGTAATCAACCGGCTCTACGTCTCGGTTTTATTGATCGGTCCAGCGCCTCGATCATTTGGCTCTACGCCAATACCTATGATGAGAAAGCTCCGTGCACAGACCATCAGAATGCAACCAGCTCTACGCTTCGGTTCAAATCACGTCAAGCTCTAAGCTCCGACGCCTCAAGCTCTCGCCTTATATTCAATACCAGCTCCGCGCTTCAGTTCTGTTAAGCTCAAAGCTGCGATCACTTTAGGTCCTCGCCTCATAACCACAACAGGCTCCACGCCTCAATCCTATCACTTTAGGCTCTCGTCTTGTGACTACAACCGGCCCCGCGCCTCAGTTCCATCACGACAGAAATCATCACCTCAGGCTCTCGCCTCATGACTACAACCGGCTCCGTGCCTCGGTTCCATCATCCCCAAATCTCCGTGCTTCAGTTACTGGCCTTGCGCCCAGTATATCTCAAACCGGCATCTGACTCATCCCCAGCAGATGGCTTGGATTCCACCCCATTACATCAATTCCTTCTAGCTCATTCGCAAGGATAGGCTACTCTACCGAGCCCCTCTCAGTCAAAGTAAGGATGATAAAGAAAAGCAAACGCACCTGCCATGTACTGATCTACCCCAAAATACTAAGGAAGCTCTCTGTAAAAACTCCCCCGGCGGCCCAGCGCTCCTTCAACTATCTTCCGCCAAAACCCTGGCTCAGTCTAGATACTTCACACTACGGCTTTTTAAGCCCTAAGGTACGTCTTCTGTCTCTAACCCTCCAAACTTTTATTTTTCTTTATTGCCCAAACTACGATTGGTCTGAATTTCCCTCGTGGAATACATAGGCAGCCTCCCGGCCCGATCATAACAAAAACCTTTTTCGAAAACCCCTTGGAATAGTGGTTGGACCAAATTGAGTTGCTTTTTACAGCTTTGACTCTTACTCAAACATGTCTCGCGATCCGTCTGAGCTTAGTCAAAGAGGGGCATCTGTAGACACCCCAATTTGGCCTAACGATTATTTCAAGTCCCACCTTGGGGACCATCCCGATGATGAAATGGATACAGTGATTGCTGATTGCCTTCTTGAGAACCTTAGGACTTTCGGTAAGAACTTTGAGCCACTTAGAGGACCCAATCCAGAACCATACAGCCTTTCAGACAGAAATTCAGAAGCCTAGGAGAATCCATCTGTCGGCCGTGACATTGATCTCACGGCCTTAACATCATTTCCTCACCCGAGCAACCTGTTGCTAGAAAATCTCCCTGAGAGATCAATCCCTCGGCCGCAAGATCTATCCTTCGGCCGAGACATCCATTCCTCGGCCGTGATATCCTTTACTCGGCCGCCAAATCGTCCTTTTCCCAGACTCTGGAACGTTCTGTCGATTGTTTGATCCAACTACGCTACCTCTCTGATGCGTTCGGGCCACGTTCAGAGATTGCAACGAAGAGTTCGAATTGCATTGCAATTGCAATCGTGCCATTTGATTGGCCGGAGTGAGTCATCCCTATGCCTATATAAAGGAGCCTTTGGGTTCCAAAATTAACAAGTGGAATCACCCCCTCAAGTCACGATACTCTGCAAAAATACTCTCTCAAAACCTCTTTTTGAAAGCCCTAACCTCCCGAAGGCAGCCATTAATCTAGCGATCAAACCCCGAAGTTCAAACCCTAACCCTAGGGTTTCTGAGGAGCAATCAGTCAATCACACTCAATCCGAAGCAATCAAGCAACTGAGGGATCAAAGTGGTGAGGCCCAACGGCCTCTGGTTTGTTTTACTTACCGTATTTATGACTAACCGTAGTGTTTTGATCATCTATTAACTTTTCTGTCTGGTGTGAGGAAGAACATCGACTGGGGCTTCGATCCCTCGGCCGATATATCAAACCAGGAGGATCCCTTGGCCGTGACATCCATTCACCGGTTGCGGGATCCATTACCATAGGACATCTTTGTTTTGTTCTGCTTTCTAATGCATGTTTTACTTATCGCACTGGCTCACTTTACTTACTGTTTATTGGCTTAATTAAACAGACTATGTGTTAGAATTAAACAAAACATCTATATGTCTTATGTTGAATGATTACGGGCCAGTCTCACGGCTGGGCAGAGAGGGGTGCCTAACACCTTCCCCTTACTGTACTCTTGGCTCCCGTACCCAGAATCTCTTTCTATTTTCCCAGTTTTAATAAACTGGGTGGCGACTCTGTTTTGATGATAACCGCTATCGTGTGGCGATGTTCCTAGCCATGGGAATGTCCACGATCTTGGTTTATGAAGCAAGCAACCAATCGAGCAACAAACGTGATCAATCTGTATGGCGATGCCCCGTTTGGGAGGTGTCTACAGTTTGTTTAGGTCTAGCTCTGAGTTGGAGTTTGTGCCTCTTGGCCCTCTACGTCGTAGCTTCTATTTTAGTCTGTGTCTTTTTGCTGTACTTGGCAACCCCGAGGGTTCTTTTGTGAAATGCGTTATTGTAGACACCTCCCAAACGGGGCATCGCCATACAGATTGCTCACGTTTGTTTGCTCGATTAGTTGCTTGCTTCGTAAACCAAAATCATGGACATTCCCATGGCTAGGAACATCGCCACATGATAACGGTTATCATCAAAATAGAGTCGCCACCCAGTTTATTAAAACTGGGAAAATAGATAGAGATTCTGGATACGGGAGCCAAAAGTACAATAAGGGGAAGGTGTTAGGCACCCCTCTTTGCCCAGTCGTGAGATTGGCCCATAATCATTCAACATAAGACATGTAGATGCTTTGTTTAATTCTAACACATAGTCTGTTTATTTATTCCTTTAAACAGTAAGCAAAGTGAGCCAGTGCGATAAGTAAGCATGCATTCAGAAAGCAGAGAAAGCAACAAAACTGTCCCAGGGAGATGGATCCCGCGGCCGGTGAATGGATGTCACGGCTGAGGGATCCTCCTGGTTTGATGTACCGGCCGAAGGATCAAAGCCCCGGTCGGTGTTCTTCCTCACACCAGACATAAAGATTAACAGATAATCAAAACGCTACGGTTAGTTAGAAATACAGTAAATAAGACAAACCAGAGGCCGTTGGGCCTCACCACCTTGATCCCTCAGTTGCTTGATTGCTTTGGATTGGGCGTGGTTGACTGATTGCTTGATTGAAAACCCTAGGGTTAGGGTTTGAACTTCGGAGTTTGATCGCCGGATTGACGGCTGCCTTCGGGAGGTTAGGGCTTTTGAAGAGTGGGTTTGAGGGAGTATTTGTGCAGAGTTTCTAGGCTTGAGAGAGTGTATACTCTGATAATTTCGTGTGTATATTTTCGGAGTCCAAAGGTCCTTTATATAGGCAATTGGTGACTCACTCCGGCCAATCAAATCACGAGATGGCAATTGCAATTGCAATGCATCTCTAACTCTACGTCGTAATCTCTGAGCGTAGCCCGAACGCATCGGGAAGGTAGTGTAATCGGATCAAACGTCTGACAGAACACGTTCCAGAGTCTGGGAAAAGGTCGATCTGGCGGCCGAGTAAAGGATATCACGGCCAAGGAATGGATGTCTCGGCCGAAGGATAGATCTTGCGGCCGAGGGATTGATCTCTCAGGGAGATTTTGCTAGCAACAAGTTGCTCGGGTGAGGAAATGATGTTAGGGCCGTGGGATCGATGTCACGGCCGACAGATGGATTCTCCTAGGCTTCTATATTTCTGTCTGAAAGGCTGTATGGCTTTGAATTGGGTCCTCTAAGTGGCTCAAAGTTCTTACCGAAAGTCCTAAGGTTCTCAAGGAAGCAATCAACAATCACTGTATCCATTTCATCATCGGGATGGTCCCAAGGTGGGACTTGAAATAATCGTTAGGCCAAATTGGGGTGTCTACAGATGCCCCTCTTTGACTGAACTCAGACGGATCGCGAGACATGTTTGAGTAAGAGTCAAAGCTGTAAAAAGCAACTCAATTTGGTCCAACCACTATTCCAAGGGTTTTTTAAAAAAGGTTTTATTATGGTCGGGCCGGGAGGCTGCCTACGTATTCCACAAGGGAAATTCAGACCAACCGTAGTTCGGACAATAAAGAAAAGTAAAAAGCTTGGAGGGTTAGAGACAGAAGACGTATCTTAGGGCTTAAAAAGCCGTAGTGTGACGTACCTAGACTGAGCCAGAGTTTTGGCGGAAGATAGTTGAAGGAGCGCTGGGCTGCCCGGGGAGTTTTTGCGGGGAGCTTCCTTAGTATTTTGGGGTAGATCAGTAAACGGCAGGTGCGTTTGCTTTTCTTGATCATCCTTACTTTGACTGAGTGGAGCTCGGTAGAGTAGCCTATCCTTGCGAATGAGCTGGAAGGAATTGATGTAATGGGGTGGAATCCAAACCATCTGCTGGGATGAGTCGGACGCCGTTTGTTTTTGAGATATGGGGGGCACAGGGCTAGTAACTGGAGCACAGAGCTTTGCGGAATGAGGGAACCGAGGCACGGAGCCGGTTGTAGTCATAAGGCGGAGGCCTGAGGTGTCAAAGCTTTGAGCTTGACGTGCTGAACCGAAGCGCGGAGCTGGTATAAGAGGAGAGCCTGAGAGTGATGGAATCGAGGCATGGAGCCTGTTGTGGTCTTGAGGCGGAGGCCTGAGGTGAGTTTAGAGCTTGATGGAACCGAAGCGTGGAGCTGCTAGAAGGCAAGGGCCTGAGGTGAAGGAGCTGAGGCATTGGAGCCTGAGGTGTTTAGATTGAGGTGTGGAGCCTGCATGCAGTCTTGAGGCGAGGGCCTGAGTTGTCGGAGCTTAGAGCTTGACGTGATTTGAACCGAAGCGTAGAGCTGGTTGCATTCTGATGGTCTGTGCACGGAGCTTTTCCATCATAAGTGTTGACGTGGAGCCAAAGGATCGAGGTGCTGAACCGATCAATAAAACCGAGGCGTCGAGCCGGCTGACGGCAGGGTTGACCTGTTTCATGGGAGATATGCAGAGTGTATATGTGCGATGATGGTTGTTAGATGTGAACAGATATGATGATGCAAACTCGATGTGATAATGCAATATGTGCACAGGCCCGTGCGTGCGTGTTTGTTTTTAAGCTTAGAGCTTCTATCAAGTTCCGGACTTGAGCATTCAGAGCGTAGAGCTCGAGCATCCAGACGGCAGAATCCGAGCATTCAAAGTATAGGCTTTGAGCGTCCAGTACGCAGTGGTTGGGCATCCAAGCTTAGAGCTTGAGCATTCAAGTGTATAACTTGAGCATCCAGTACACAGTGGTTGGGCATTCAAGCGTAGAGCTTGAGCATTCAAAAATGTTAGATTTTCGAGCATTCAGGCGTAGAGCCTGAGAATAAATGTCTTGATTGTTGGGGCGGCTTAGAGCCTGTTGAGATTTGCTTGTTTACGGCTTCGAGCCAGTTGAGATGATGGGCTTTGAGTCGCTGAGTGAGATAACGAGCATAGAGCTGTTGAGTCGAGGGCTTGGAGCCGCTGAGTTGATTGTTATGGCTTCGAGCCAGTTGAAATGGTGGGCTTGGAGCCGCTGAGACTGCTTGTGTACGGCTTCGAGCCAATTGAGATGGTGGGCCTGAAGCCGCTGAAGAGATGATGGGCGTAAAGGCGCTGAGTTGAGTGATTACAGGCGTAGAGCCTGTATGACTTGAGCGACCTGTGCACAAGGTTATTGAGCGTGGAGCTGCTAAAAGTTTTGAGCTCATGGCTGCTTGTTTTGCTTTGGCCAGCAGTTTGTGGAGAGAGATCTTTGATGCTTGGGCATGCCCCCAAGGCTAGTTTTGATTATGTTGTGTTGGCTCGGGGGTGCCCCCAAGGCTACTTGATTTTGCTTCTGTTGGTCACGGACCCAAAATTCTATAATGGCTTGAGTTATTGCACTGACCAAAATCTGATATTGCTGAGGAAAATCGATTGGAGGGCCAGGAGATCGATCTCTCGGCCGAAGAATTGATGTCTCGGCCGAGGAATCGATGCCTCGGCCGCTTAATCAGTTTGTTTCCAGGGGCCTATAAAAGGCCACAGCCTCAGCCATTTCGTTACATTTTCCTTTCTTTCCTCTCCCCTTTTCCTGCATCCGAGACCCTTACCGAAGACCTCTTCCGTTTCTCTTCGTTCCCGACAGCTCTGGGCTATGGATGACACGCTGACGTGGCTAGCGTGCGCGGAGGGAGACCGCGTTTGCTTTTGGTCCCGTCTTGATGCTTGATTTAGGACCCTCGCATGGGTATGCTTGATTAGGGGCCCTCGCATGGGTGGCTTGCTTCCGTGACGCGGAGCTCCTGACGTGGCGGAGGTACGCGGTGTGGTGATTTTTCTGGGCCATGTAGAGATTCTTTTGAGCCATGTGGTGTCCCTTCTGCACCGTAGTACTCCTTTGGTATACATCGTCCCAGGGGTCTCCTTTTCTTTTTTGCAGCTGGTCTCTAGTGTTCGGACCACCAGAGGGTTCGACATCCTCTTCTTCTTCCTTTTTTTTGTTTTTTACTGTTTCTCTTCCTGCATAGGTTAGTTTGATAGGAAATCGATGTACAATTTGTTTAAGAAATGTGGGATGATCCACCTTGTGATGTAAAAAGCTTTCGATATATGAAACAAAAACCTTTTGCTCTGCTATTGTGATTGTGTACGCTGTGTCTACGTTGTTTGCGTGTGATATTCTTGTTAATCCAATGAAACGAACTGAACCATGGAAGCAGTTTGTAAAATAGCCGTTCTGGCGGCCGATCTAGTGATTACACGGCCGAAGGATCGTTTTGTTTGCCTGGGTTTGACTTGCAGGTCAACCCTGATATTTACAGGCCGATGGATAGATCCTACGGCCGTCATATCGAAGTATCGGCCGAGAGACCGATTGAAATTCTGAGGATTAAGAATCCGATTCCGATTCGGACTAAGATTCGACTTAGTTCTATAAATACGCATTCTACGAACCCGATAGCGTTGTCAGCAGCAATTCTTTGCACATGGCACAACCAGTCCTTGATCAGTGGTTGGATTCCTTTAATGGCCTTGACCGTCTGCACTTTAAGTCCTTTGGCATGGACTTCCACTTTTCCCTTCGTCACATTCCTGTGAATTTTGCCTTCCTTAGGGCAGCCGCTAGTTTGTGGGACCCTGATTTTCATGTCTTTCGATTTAAGAGAGAGGAGTTGTGTCCTACTATCAAGGAATTTGCAGCCATCATGGGTCGTTCAGATAGAGAGGGTTTCATTGTCCCTAATCCTTTGTTCAACCGAGGTGATCTTCTGAAGGATTTACTCCAAGTTCAGAAACATGAAGTTAAATTCTTCCTAGTGAAAGGAAGGCTGGAGATTCTGCAACTTATTCAGCGTTTTGGTACAGCTGAGGCTCATCGCCAAGTTCCCCTACAGAAGTCGTGCTTTCATGCGTTGTGCATTTGTCTCGTTCATTATTATTTGCTTGGCCCTTCCTCTGGCCACGCTGATCCTGTGTTGCTTAACCTTGCTCAACAGATAGGAAACCGTGTGGGTTTCGCTGGTTTGGTATTGGCGGAGACCTTGATGGGTCTAGATGTGATGAAAGGCAGTCCTACAGCTCAATTCTCAGGTAGTCCTTTGCTATTGCAGGTTCGCTCTTTTATTTGTTTTTTTATTTTTTTTTGTCAAGTTTATCTTTTCACTCATCACTCTTTTGTTTTGACTCACGTGTTCTCTCAACTCACAATTTTCCCTTGTTCTCTAGGTGTGGTTGTTTGAGAAGCTAAAGGTGTGGGATGCGCCGGAGCGACTTCCTTATAATCCAGACCAATGCACGGAGCGTCACATGATTAAACAGTTCCCAACTGAGGCTGCTTGGGAAGCATGGATGAAGACTTGTAGAGGTGATTTGATTCAATGGGTTTGCCCCTGGTATGGTATTGAGAGCATGACTGCGAGTACCATGAACCATTTTGGTGTAGCAGTGATTGGTATTACTCGAGTCGTTTTCTACTTTCCTGCTCGCTTTCAAAGGCAGTTTGGGGCTGAACAAACCGCAATCCTGGGTGACCATGAGTACACCATCTCTAAGATCCATGATGCCAACTTCCGTCGCAATATGCTGCATCTTTGGCCAAATAGAGTAATGCAGGAGGTTGCTGAGAACTTCGTTGTTAAGCTATCGGGTTCTTACAAACGCTGGTTGAAGAAAAACCTTTTGGAGGATGGTAGTGCAAAGAGAAGGAAGACCTAGAGGCTGACACTTTGCTTATGTTATTCAAAAGATGTTTGTTTGATTCTAGCTTTCATGGATTAAGAATTGTTTAGGTTTGCTTTGTCCTTTCCCTTTAGAAATAATAAAACATTTTGGTCGTTTTATTTTAGAGATGTTATTGCCATGATTTGATAGTGAACATGCTTTAGGATAGACCTAGAAATTTTGGAAGTGATGATGATAGCAGTGGCCGGATCTCAAATTTAGAGATTGCCTACGTATCCCATGGAGGGAATCAGGCCATAAACGTAGTTCCAACAAAGGGGATTTGTTTTGTTTTTAGTTAGGGTCCACTCGGGTATTTTTCTCTCCTTTTGTGCTCTAAATTTTGCCTAAAACCGCCCTTGCGGGTTTTCGGTCTAGCGAGCGTTTTATTTATGCCTTAGTTTTTGCCTAAGCCGCCCTTGCGGGTTTTCTACCTAGCAGGCTGCTCTAATTTTTGCTTGGATCCGCCCACCCTTGTGGTTTTCGGTCCAACGAGCATCTCTCATGGGTAATACTTCCTTAGCTTGTCTATATTGACTAGCGTTGCGAATTCCATTCCATCCAAGTCTGCAATGTATGCTGCTCCTCCAGAAAGTATGCGTTTGATAAGGTAGGGGCCTCCCCAGTTTGGTCTAAACTTGCCCCTTGGGTCTGAGACGTGGCGACGAATTGCTTTGAGCACCATGTCTCCTACCTTGATGTCCCTAGGTTTCACCTTTTTGTTGAATGCTCGTGCAATGCGGCGTTGATACCCTTGTACATGGTATAATGCTCTCAGCCTCCTTTCGTCTAGTAGTACCAACTCATCGTGACGATTTTGAACCCAGTCTTCTTCGATCATTCCCTAGAACCCTTAACGAAGGTAACTCCAGTTTGATAGGCAAGACAGCTTCCATTCCATAGACCAGAGAGTAGGGAGTGGCCCCAGTTGAAGTCCTTTCAGTTGTTTGATAACCCCATAGTGCCAGAGGTAGCATTTCTGGCCAGTCTGTGTAAGTGTCGGTAGTCTTCCGCAGAATCCTCTTGATATTCTTGTTTGCAGCCTCAACTGCTCCATTAGTTTGAGGTCAGTAAGTAGATGACCGATGATTCTGTATCCCAAATTCGGCGAAAAGCTTCTTTGTCGCCCCCTTGAAGTGCGATCCATTGTCACAGACGAACTCGTGAGGTACACCATATCGATAGATGATATTAGTGCGAATAAATTTGGCCACATGAGTGGCTTTGAGAGTAGCATAAGAAGCTGCTTCTACCCACTTGGTGAAGTAGTCAATGGCCACCAGAATGAACTAATGTTTGTATTTTCCCTTTGGATTTATACTTCCAATGACGTCTATCCCCCAGGTGGAGAATGGCCAAGGGGATGTCATGTTGTACAATTCCGTAGGGGGAATACGCATACGATCAGCGTGAGTTTGGCATTTGTAACATCGGCGGACAAAATCAGCGCAGTCAGCCTCCATTGTAGTCCAGTAATATCCCTGACGTAGGATCTTCTTTGCCATCGTCGCCCCATTCATGTGTGGCCCACAAATTCCTTCGTGTATTTCCTCCATTACCTTGTGGCTGTCCTCCGTTGTGACGCAAAGTTGGCTTGGACCCAAGTGTGCCCTTCGATACAATGCTCCTCCATAGATTACAAATCGGGCAGCAAACTTCCGCAGAGCCGTTTTGTCCTTCGAGGTGGCATCGGATGGGTATTCTCCTTTTTCCAGGAATTCCTTCACGTCTTCGTACCATGGCTTGCCATCGTCTTCACCTTCCTCGGTAAAGGTGCATTCACCTGCTGGTTTGACTTTTTGCTCGATCATAAGAGGCCGCATTGTGAACCCCAGGGGTATTTCGACCATAGATGCTAACGTTGCCAGTGCATCCGCAAATCTATTGCTCACCCGAGGAGTGTGTGTGAAGATAACGGAATCGAATTGTGGAATTAGATCTTCCAGCACAGAATGATATAGCTTTAGTGTATCCTCCTTGACCTTCCAGTCTCCTCTTGCTTGAGATACCACAAGGTTTGAATCCCCAGTGACTTCTACCCTTTTTGCCCCTAGCTCCAGGGCTGCCTCCATTCCAGCAATACAAGCCTCGTATTCAGCTTGGTTGTTAGTGACTTCAAACCTCAGTTTATATGACAAAGGGATGTGAGAGTCGTTTGGGGAAACTAGCAATACCCCTATGCCATATCCACATCGGTTTGATGCTCCATCAAAGTAAAGTTGCCAGGTGTCGTCTAAGAGACATAAGATGTCCTCGTCGGGGAACATGAAGTCCTCTGCCTCGGCCTCTGTCACAGGGTGATCTGCCAAGAATTCTGCCACAGCTTTTCCCTTCACTGATTTCCTTGTCATGTATTTGAGGTCGAATTCTGCTAGCAGCAATAACCACCTAGCTAGCTTTCCGATAAGTGCTGGCTTTTCGAAAAGATACTTGATTGGGTCTAAACGAGAGACCAGCACCACCGGATGTGCTAACAGGTAGTGCCTCAGTTTCTTTGTGGCCCATACTAGCCCCCAACAGGTTTTCTCGAGGGGAGTGTACCTTGTCTCATAGTCCATCATTTTTTTGCTGAGGTAGTATATGGCGCACTCTACTTTGGCGTTGTTTTCTTGTGCTAGCATGCACCCCATGGATGTGTCTGTTACTGAGAGATACAGAATTAATGACTTCCCAGGGATGGGCGATGACAGTACAGGTGGATTCTGAAGATATTCTTTGATTGCCTCGAACGCTTGCTGACAGTCTTGGCTCCATTCAAAATCAGTACCTTTCCTCAGTAGCTTGAAAAGAGGTTCACATGTGGTTGTGAGCTTGGAAATGAACCTGCTGATGAACTGTACCTTCCCCAAGAAACTCCTTACTTCCTTCTCCGTCTTAGGTGGTGATATCTCCATGATAGCCTGTATCTTGGAAGGGTCTACCTCGATTCCTCTTTGAGTGATGAGGAATCCCAACATCTTTCTAGCTGTTACCCCAAAAGTGCATTTTTGAGGGTTAAGACGTAGTTTGTAATTCCTAATCCTCTCAAAGAACTTTTGGAGTGCTCCATAGTGTCCTTCCCTTTCCTTTGATTTGACTATCATATCGTCGACATACACCTCGACCTCTTTGTGCATCATGTCGTGCAGCAGTGTTGTGGCCATCCTCTGATAAGTGGCTCCAGCATTCTTCAACCCAAATGGCATCACTCGGTAGCAGTAGGTTCCCCAAGGTGTAGTGAAGGTAGTTTTCTCTCTATCCTCAGGAGACATAAGGATTTGATTATACCCAGAAAATCCATCCATGAAGGATAGCAACGCATGGCCTGCAGTGTTATCTACTAGCTCGTCTATGTGAGGTAATGGGAAGTCATCCTTTGGACTGGCCTTGTTGAGATCTCGGAAATCTACGCAGACCCTGATTCCTCCAGTTTTCTTTGGTACGAGAACGATGTTAGCTACCCACTGTGGATATTCGGTGACTATGAGAAAACCGGCGTTGATTTGTTTAGTGACTTCTTCTTTTATCTTTAAGACCCAATCAGGGCGCATACGTCTCAGTTTCTGTTTAACTAGTTTTGCATCAGGATAAAGGGGAATTTTATGCTGAACAATTTCAAGGTCTATTCCAGGCATGTCCTCGTAAGACCAGGCAAAAACATCTTTGTATTCTTTTAGCAAAAGGATTAGTTTTTCACTTTCTTGAGGGGATAGTGTGGCACCAATTTTAATTATTTTGGGCTCGTTTTCAGAGCCTATGTTTGCTGTGATTATTTCCTCAGAAAAAGGTTTAGCGTGCCTTTCTTCTTCTCTCTCGATGAATTCTAGAATTTCTTTTGGAATTTCTTCCTCAAAATTTGGTTTGTCGAAATCCATGCAATTGATCATAGGCAAAGTGAAATACTCTAAATCTTCCTTCTCATTGCTAAGATTATCAAAAGACATGTCAGAGTCGAACTCAAAGTAAATGTTATGCCTTGGTACTTTGACCAGGTTTTCCTCACTAGACTTAGTAGTTTCAAAAGATGAAAAGCTTGACTCGGACTGAGTCGACTCGGAGTCGGAATCGGAATCAGAACTAAGATCAGAATTAGCGCTTTTCATTTTGTATTTCAAAGTGTGTTCCACGGTCCAGTTAGGGTAAGCCCCTTTTTCAGCATCCACAATCAGTTCAGAGCAGTCTTTTTCATCACCAAGGTTGATCACCAGCACTTCACTGTCACCTTGATTCGCACTTTCATCATTGTCACCCTGTAAGTCTTGGAGGGCCATTTGATTTGCTATCGCTGTTATTTCTTCCAATTGAGCTTCAATCTCGGCTTCGTCGCTGTTGTCGACTCGTCGTATGCCAACAAAGCCCCACCAATTACCAAAGCTATCTGTGACTGGGTGGATCACCCTTATTTCATTGTTGGTGACCCCCTCATCAAAGAGTAGGTTTAGTGATATTTCGTCTAGTGGGTCATTGTCGACAGACTCTTCTCCCATTGCCTCTTCAGTTTCGAGGTTGTTGACCTCGTCTATTAGCCAATAGTCGTCGGTAGGTGCATAGGGGTCATAAAAATAGATTGGAACCCTGCGAAGCCCTTCTTCTTCGATCAGGTCTTCTACTTCTTCCTCATAAACCGTTCCAGTGAACATGACATGGTTGTCTTCAATGATAGCCACCATAGGCCTTGGTTGATTTACTGGAGTGATGTATTCGGAGGGGTTGAAGTCTTCAACAGCAAAGTGGAGCGGACCAGACAGCTTGGTGACAACTTGAAAGTGCAAATCAGACATGAACAGTGATGCAGTCATTTTCCCTGAAAAGGTTTTTGCTTTAGTTAGATTGATTAAACTTACCTACTGTTTATTTGACTTAGAGAGATTCCTAAGGTTTAACCTGCAAAAGAGAATTTTTACAACATACACATATACAATGGGTGTGAGGAAGAACTTGGAAGTAAAATGCAAGTAGGTTCCTAGCCTGTAGGTTCCTGTCTTAGTTTGATAAGTTCTATGGCTTTCTAAAACATGCATGGTTTTGGTAGTCTCAGGGTGCTCCGTTGTCAAAGGGCACCAATCCTCTCACCAACCCATCATAGGCGGTGATTGGGTGATTTCCTTTTTGATATACCACTAGGTACGAGTGACTGTGGAGTTTGCTGGAACCCCCAACATAGCCCGTGTCATGCCGGGATATCAGGTGAACTCAACGGGTTGCCCGCTCGATGCATATGATAAATGAATTAAACAAGGCATGTATTAGTCTTATGTTGAACTTTTTGGTTATGGCTCTCATTTCCCCAGCAGAGTCGCCAAAAACTGTAGACACCTCCCAAACGGGGCATCGCCATACAGATTGATCACGTTTGTTTGCTCGATTGGTTGCTTGCTTCGTAAACCAAAATCATGGACATTCCCATGGCTAGGAACATCGCCACATGATAACGGTTATCATCAAAATAGAGTCGCCACCCAGTTTATTAAAACTGGGAAAATAGATAGAGATTCTGGATACGGGAGCCAAAAGTACAATAAGGGGAAGCTATTAGGCACCCCTCTTTGCCCAGTCGTGAGACTGGCCCATAATCATTCAACATAAGACATGTAGATGCTTTGTTTAATTCTAATACATAGTCTGTTTATTTATTCCTTTAAACAGTTAGCAAAGTGAGCCAGTTTGATAAGTAAGCATGTATTCAGAAAGCAGAGAAAGCAACAAAACTGTCCCAGGGAGATGGATCCCGTGGCCGGTGAATGGATGTCACGGCCGAGGGATCCTCCTGGTTTGATGTACCGGCTGAGGGATCGAAGCCCCGGTCGGTGTTCTTCCTCACACCAGACAAAAAGATTAACAGATAATCAAAACGCTACGGTTAGTCAGAAATACAGTAAATAAGACAAACCAGAGGCCGTTGGGCCTCACCACCTTGATCCCTCAGTTGCTTGATTGCTTTGGATTGGGCGTGGTTGACTGATTGCTTGATTGAACACCCTAGGGTTAGGGTTTGAACTTCGGAGTTTGATCGCCGGATTGACGGCTGCCTTCGGGAGGTTAGGGCTTTTGAAGAGTGGGTTTGAGGGAGTATTTGTGCAGCGTTTCGATGCTTGAGAGAGTGTATACTCTGATAATTTCGTGTGTATATTTTCGGAGTCCAAAGGTCCTTTATATAGGCAATTGGTGACTCACTCCGGCCAATCAAATCACGAGATGGCAATTGCAATTGCAATGCATCTCTAACTCTACGTCGTAATCTCTGAGCGTAGCCCGAACGCATCGGGAAGGTAGTGTAATTGGATCAAACGTCTGACAGAACACGTTCCAGAGTCTGGGAAAAGGTCGACCTGGCGGCCGAGTAAAGGATATCACGGCCGAGGAATGGGTGTCTCGGCCGAAGGATAGATCTTGCGACCGAGGGATTGATCTCTCAGGGAGATTTTGCTAGCAACAGGTTGCTCAGGTGAGGAAATGATGTTAGGGCCGTGGGATCGATGTCAAGCCGACAGATGGATTCTCCTAGGCTTCTATATTTCTGTTTGAAAGGCTGTATGGCTTTGAATTGGGTCCTCTAAGTGGCTCAAAGTTCTTACCGAAAGTCCTAAGGTTCTCAAGGAAGCAATCAGCAATCACTGTATCCATTTCATCATCGGGATGGTCCCAAGGTGGGACTTGAAATAATCGTTAGGCCAAATTGGGGTGTCAACAGTTATCTTGCTTCTAAGTACTTCGCTGGCTTTTATATAACTTGTGTCGAGCCTAACGACGAAGGGATAGATTTCGATGGGAACGTCTCCAAGGAAATGTGTTCCCTCGCTGAAATGGAAGACGAAAGGCATGCTCAACCTATTAAAAGAAGAAGTAGTTTCAATAAACTTGAAAGATGAGGTAGAACCCTGAATGGTTCAAAATTGGTTTCATGCTGTCCCCAGAGGAGCATTGCGCCCGGTCAGACAAGCTTGAAGAATTCATCGATGTCTTGGTATGGTCTCACGAAGACACACCTGGTGTTGATCCTGAGATATAGAAGCATCGAATCCCCTTACTACCAGACGTCAAACCATGTAAAGCAAAAGCTCAGCAAGCTCTAGGCTTCGTACCATGCTCAAGGTAGCAGTAGCGGCATTTCCAACTGTGGCATTCCGGGCCTTATGTTAGTAAAGCCATTCTATCTAGGGCTACAGCCAAAGATCATCCACCTCGGCGACAACAAATTCAATTCCTTGGTCAACCTAGATAAACACAAGTGCTGCTTTTCCCCGAGAGAAGCTCGTTGGGCTGAAAACCCCAAGGGTGGGCAGTTCCAAGAAAAAGTTAGAGCATCCTGCTAGTCCGAAAACCTATGAAGGCGGTCTAGGCAAAAGTAAATAGGCAATTTTTGAAAGCTCATCGGACCGAATAACCCCAAGGGTGGGCAATTCCAAGCAAAAGTTAGAGCAGCCTGCCAGATCGAAAACCTATGAAGGAGGTCTTGGCAAAAGTAAATCGGCAAATATTCGAAAGCTCGCTAGACCAAAAACCTGAGAAGGCGGTTCTAGGCAAAAGTTAGAGCGTAAAAAGTGAGGTAAAACACATGAGTGAACCTTAGCCTGAACTATGCGCGACCTGATTCCTCAGAAAGGGATACGTAGGCAGTCTCTTTTCAAGACTCAGTCATAATCTATCAATTGGATCCATGGTTGACGTTTTGGTACACGCCAAGGGTCGAGAAGGGACAAGTACTACAAGACAAGCTTCGTTGAAGAAACAGAAGGGGGAAATCTTTCATCTTACAAGTTTAATGCAAACTGCTATTTTGCTTACAAAAGTTGAGAAAAAGCCTTAAAATAGTTTAAGCATAAAAAACAGAACAAAATGCTTGCGAGGCCTAACGGCTCACAGTTTATTCTAAGTTCAGTGAAGTCTGGTGTGAGCGGTTGCAGTAGACTTGTACTCGCGCATGCTAGTTTGAGGTTCACACGCGCTTGTTCAAAGTGATGCGCGTTGGTCTCAAACCTGCGCACGCTTCTTCAATTCCAGCAGCAGAAAAGAAACAGTCAGCTACTGCCTCCAACTTATCATTTTTCCGTCTCAAGTTCAAAGCACCTCGAATGTCGTTCAAGGGGCTTGTGCCAAGTTTTGTCATGCCGTGTAGGTCATATGGACCTAATGTGACTACACGGGGATGTCGGTTTCAGTCCGGGCCTATACGAGTCATCATTTGCGTCTTAAGTCCATTTTTGTGACATATTTTTCAATTTTTCAATCCATTGTCATGTCGGGATATTTTTCTCGGTTTTGTTGGTTCGTACGAATCGTTGTACATCTGTTTGACCTTACACAAGTGTCAGTTTCACCTATCTAGGGGATATTTGAGTTTTGGCCCGTTAATGCCCAAAATTTCATTGTATTTCGCATGTCTAAGGGTCCATGTCGTATCCTGGGGCTCTTTCTCCCTTTTCATTCGAGCTAGGTGAGTCTATACATGTGCGCATGTCTGTGTGTCAATTCAGTTCGCTTGTCAATGCAAATTGGATATTAGTGATTAGTTTTTGCATTCTCTTAGACACTTGCAAAGGGGATCAATAAACTAGAAAATGCAATTTTTACATTGCTACCCTAACCTCTGTAATCCACAAGCAGTGGAATCTCGTGAGCGGCAAGGGCACGTCGGCCTAAGGCCAAGCAAAGCATATCTATGGAGCACATCCGCCCAATCATCAAAGAAAGGGCACGCAGGCCCAATGCCACTGCTAAATATCGACTGGGGCCCGCTGGCTCGCTCAATGTCTATCTATCTAGGTGCGCATATCAGAAGTGAAAGACAGTAAAGTAATGGGGCTTAGTGGTAGTCCTTAGGCGTCGTTGTCCTCTTAGGAGCCGTCTTTAGCTTGCATCTGCATTTTCAATTTGTGCATTCAATTTATCATTGCATATTGTATATCAAATATTGAAAGCAGGAAAAAAATCTAGCAAGTGTCAAAGCACGCCTATCCAGTATCGAAAGCAGCAAGTAAACGAGACTTTGGGGATCATACCTGTGGCCTAGTCGCTGTTGGAACTGGAGCCGGAACCGCTTCTTTGGGATAGTGCAAATATGGGGGAATGCCACATGTCGCTTTCCTTATCTCGTTTTCCATGGCAACCATCAAGCCCACGGCCTCGCTGTCCTACTCTGCTGGCACTTAGAATACACTTTGGGGATCAGAATACATTCCAAATCAACGATGGTCTGATCATCCTCAATGATGATCCAACCGTCCAGTCCATCTACAACAATGGTCCACCTGTCCCATTCTAGTCAATCTACAACGACGGTTCGCCCATCCTGAATGGCTACCTTTACTTCTGTCCAGCCTTAAGCACATCTTCCGACAACCTTATTGCTCTGTCTCGGATGGTCTTTGATAAGGGGATTGGCTCTGATTCCCAACAGATGGAATTTAATCTACCTGACGCGGCCTACCTGTGATTGTTGGAACTATTTGTGCCATGGTTAGCAATGACGGTTCACCTGTCCTATCTACACAATCCACCACGATAGTCTGTTCATCCCATTCAATCCATCCACGGCGATTAGAATATCGTCCCGATCAATCCGCAATGACGATCAGAAAATCGTCCCAATCAATCTGCAACGGCGATCAAAATATCTCCCGTCTCGATCTACTTAATTCACAACGGCTCGATCATTTTGTATCATTATCCGCCCTTCCTAATCAATGACAGCTGGTCCTGTCCAATTTTCAACGGCTCGATCATTTTGTAGAATGATCCGCCTGTCCTCTTCAACGACAGCTGGTCCTGTCCAGTTTTCAACGGCTCGATCATTCTGTATAATGATCCACCCATCTCCATCATCGACAGCCGGTCCTGCCCAATTCAACGGCTCCATCATTTTGTATAGTGATCTGCCCGTCTCCATCAACGACAGCCAGTCCTGTCCAATTCAACGGTTCGATCATCCTGAAGAATGATCCGCTTGTTCCCTCAACAACAGCCGACCCTGTCAAATCCTCAACGGCTCGATCATCCTGAAGAATGATCCATCTTCCACCAATCAACGACGATCAGCCATGTCGTCCGTTTTCCTCCGTCAACGGCGATCAGAATATCATCCTTTCACTCCATCAACGACTATCAGCCATGTCGTCCGATTCCATCAATCAATGACGATTAGCCATGTCGTCCGATTCCATTAATCAACGACGATTAGCCATGTCGTCTGATTTGATCCATCAAAGACGATCAGCCATGTTGTCCGTTTCTGTCAATCAATGATGATCAGCCATGTCATCCGTTCCCTACATCAACGATGATCAGAATATTGTTCGTTCCCTCTGTCAACGATGATTAGAATATCGTCCGTTTCCCTCCGTCAATGGCGATCAGAATATCGTCCTTTCACTCCCTCAACGGTGATCAGAATATCGTCCGATTCCATCCATCAACGGCGATCAGAATATCGTCCGTTCACCATTCAATGGCGATTAGAATATCGTCCGTGCAATCCTCAACGATAGCCGGTCCTGTCCAACTTTCAATGGCTCGATCATCTTGTATAGTGATCTGTCCGTCCAAATCAACAACAACCGGTCCTGTCCAATTCAACGGCTCGATCATTTTGTATAGTGATCTGCCCGTCCAAATCAACGACAGTCGGTCCTATCCAATTCAATGGCTCGATTAGTGATTTGCCTGTCCGAATCAACGACAGCCGGTCCTGTCCAATTTTCAACGGCTCGATCATTTTGTATAGTGATCTGCCCATCCAAATCAACGATAGCCGGTCCTGTCCAATTTTCAACGGCTCAATCATTTTGTATAATGATCCGCCCGTCCTAATCAACGACAGTCGATCCTGTCCAATCGTCAATGGCTCGATCATCCTGAAGAATGATCCGTCCTCCCTCCCTGAACGGCGATCAGAATATCATCCAATCAATCCACAACGATGATCAGAATATCGTCCAATCAGTCCAATTCACCGACAGCCGGTCCTGTCCAATTCACAATGGCTTGATCATTCTGAAGAATGATCCGCATGTCCAAATCAAAGTCAACTATTCCTGTCCAAGTCAACAACGGACTGCTTTGACGATCTGTCCGTCCTGGTCTAAAGCAATCCAACCGTTAGCGAATCTTCTAGCAGTCTTATTGGTCTGTCTCAGATGGTCTTTGATAAGGAGATTGGCTCTGATTCCCAACAGATGGAATTCAACCTACCTGACGCGACATACCCGTGATTGTTGGAGTTCTTTGTGCCGAAGAAGGTTTGATCACCAGCGGTGATGGTCCGCCTGCAACTAATTATTCCCCAGGAAAGTCTGCCTCGGTATTCAATGATGGTCCGCCCATCCAAGTCTATCCGTTTCCTCAACAGCGTTCAAACTCTCTTCCAATGATCTTGTGATGGTCCACCCATCTTCGATCTCTCGATGCACGATATTTTTATATACATGTCTGCATTTTCAATTTGTTTTCTTCTGGATAGCCTTGAGGGGTGTCTAGAAATCTTTGGCGTTACTTGTACCAAGTTGATGGTGCTCCAAAGTTCCGTCAAAGAGGGGCTACTGTAGACACCACAATTTGGGCTTCCAGATTAGTTTACTTTCGATTTTTGATTCCCCGATGATGAAACGGATCAAGAACACCCCGAGAATGATAGCATGTTTGAGCTTTGAGTGTTTGACACCCCTTTTGAACCTGACCCACCCCTTAAACCTACCAAAACCCTACTAGCACGCGTTGGTTGAGACCCAGTGCGTGTGGGTCAAAGTACCAGGTATTGGTCAAATGGTCAGGTTTGACCATGGACCAGCTCTGGGTAGCTTGGATTTGCGCGCGCTAGTCTACAATTGTTGCGCGCTGGTCAACCTATGGCGTTGACTTGCGCGCGCAGGTCATAGACTCGTGCGCGTCGGTCAGCGTCTGGTCAAACTTGTTTTATTCAGCATGCAGAAGTCATTATCAATGGTGTATAGCACATTAGAAGCTTCCATTTTGCTTGAAAAGCAGTATCCGGACACGAGGTGTCCACATCCCCACCTAACACCTTTTCCCCTCTCATCCAATGAGAGGGAAGACTTAAGGGCTAAGCTACCAGCCTTTCTTTGGCTGGTATCTCTTCTCTTTCTCCTATATATATACCCCTCTCTCATTCAAGAAAAGAGTTCCAAGTTTTAAAAAGGTTACAAGGTTAACCAAGTCACCATACACTCTCCCAAGCCATTGTTTCTCTTTTTCTTGCAAGCAAACAATACATCACACATTCTCATCCATAGCAATACACATCTTCCATCATTCAAACAACTACTCAAAGCTCAAACATCTTTCAAACTAGAAAACCAAAGGTATAACACCATTGTACTGCTTTCTGTTCTGATCCCTGAGGGGGGCTGGCAGGGTCAAGGTTGGCAATCAATACCAGTCCTGGACCTAAGGCTAGCAGGTTACAAAAACCGTGTGAGCAGGGCACCAGCACGCGTTGATCCTAGGGCTAGCAGGTTACAAAAACCGTGTGAGCCGGGCACCAGCGCGCGTCAATCGTTCATACGCGCACGCCACTCTGTGGCTGCGCGCATAGATCTTGGGTGGGGACTGGGGCCTGTTTGGGACCTGCCAACTCGGGTTTGGGACCTGCGTGCTCAGGTCTGAGAACTTGCGCGCACGGGTTTGAACACGTAGATCTAGTGTGGGGTCAGGATCCCTGTTTTACGCTTTATTTCTTGTCTATTCATCTCTGTGAGCATGCTTAATAACCAATTTACTGCTTTCTTATGTTAAAACTGCTAGCTTGTACTTCAATACTTATTTCTGCTCTGTTGGAACACCAACTGGGGCATATCTTCACATGTCCCAGAGCCCCAGTCATGTGAGAACAAGTACTGGAAAATAGCCTGGATGGGCGCACGCAAGTTCCCAACACTTTTAACCCTAAAAAAAATCCACACTTTTCATTGCGTTGCTCTTACATGGGTGACTTGGCCTTAGGCCACTATTTCATCCCCACACTATTTATGGGGTATTTTGTTCATTTGTTACGCTTTTGAGCCTTTAAACTATGTAGTATAAATACTTTAAATTGTATGGTTTGTCCTGGGTGTGCACTGGTCCTTTCAGAGCCCAAAAGGGGATAAAACCAAATACTGTTGGAGCAAGCTAACACGCGCGCGCCAGTATGGGGTTCGCGTGCGTAGGTTTGCTTTCACATAGATCACTGCATGCAAGCTTGCCCCCTATGTATGCCAACTTCCAGTTGTGCACTGTGTTGGCCCATCCGAGCAGTATTTGGCCTTTATCTCGTTTATTGCTTATCATTCCATCCATACATGCTATCGATCACATCCTGCAAATCTGTTACAATTTTAATTCCCCTTTAAACTATTCCCCGCCCTAATTGGTTAAAAATCAATTAAAAAAAAGAAGAATCTCAATATTTCACAAAATCCCTAAGTAGAGACCAATCTCCGGATTGGGAGAGATGGGTGCCTTAAAACCCTTCCCCTCTCGTAACCTGGCTCCCGAACCCAGATATGGTTATGACAGACTGGTACTTTCACTTTTTCAAATCAAATAGCGTATAAAACGTTTCAAGTTCGGTTCCTTGGGTGTCAGACCTTCAAACCCAAGTGGTGACTCTGAATTGAGCGCTTGTCCCTCTAGCGCTCCCTCGATCTGGCCCTCTTAAAATCGGAATTTTAAGGGCATGTTGCCCACAGTTCCCCCTGCTAAAGGTGCCAAGAAGAGGAAAGGTACAGGAAAGCCTCAAACCCTTTAAGGTAACAAGGACAGTTACTTTGTATGTGAAGGAGGAGGCACTGCTTATATGGGACAGGTCGAGCCGTTTTGGGATCCAGAAACTCGTACTTGGTTGCCTGGCTTTGAGGTTTTTACTGCTGACACCTAGTCTAATAGTGAGGATGAGGAGCTGGCCAAAGAGGAATTCAAGATGCAGCTGGCTCAAATCAAGGAGAAGACTGACTGGTTGAAGACATTCGATCAGGGAAGCTTGGAGCTGCTGTTCTCCCAAGTAGGTTTGGTTGGCGATGCTGAGGAGGCTGAAGTGCTGATGCTTGGGCCCGACACTCTCGAAGATCACACCTCTCTCATCGTGGAGGCCAAGGGTAGTGTTAAAAACTGTATCTTCACACCGCGTTTAACTTGCATTGACGACACATCTGAATCTGACACAGAGTCGGTCGAGTCTAAGTCTAGCTTAGAGTCGGAGTTTGTGCCTCTTGCCCTCCACGTCGTAGCTTTTACTTTGAGTTTGAGTCGATTGTACTTGGCAACCCTGAAGGGTTTTATGAAATGCATGATCCTACTTCCGATTACTTTGCTAGCTTCTATATAAACTATGTCGACCCCAACGATGAAGGAACAGATTTTGAAGGGAACATCCCTGCTGAATTGCATTCCCTCATCGAAAGGGAAGACGAAAGGCATGCTCAGCCTCTAAAAGAAGAAGTAATTTTTATAAATTTGAAAGATGAGGATGACCCCCGTATGATGTAAATTGGTTCAACACTATCCCCGGAGGATCGCACTGCATTGGTCGATCTGCTCAAGGAATTCTTTGAGGTCTTTGCATGGTCTCACAAGGATATGCCTGGTATTGATCCCGAGATAGTGGATCATCGGATTCCCATGACACCTAGAGCTATTTCTATCAAGCAGAAGCTCCGCAGAATGAGGCCGGATTGGGTACAGAAAATCAAGGAAGAAGTCACCAAGTAGATTGATGTCGGTTTCTTGAGGGTCGCAGAATACCCTAAATGGGTCGCCAATATCGTGCCTGTTCCTAAGAAAGATGGAAGGATCCAAGTTTGCGTCGATTTCAGGAACTTGAACAAAGCAAGCCCCCAAGACAATTTTCCTTTGCCACACATCGATGTGCTTGTGAACAATACGGCGAGGCATGCTTTGCTTTCGTTCGTCGACAGATTCTCAGGATACAACCAGATCTTCTTGGCATCGAAGGACCAGGAAAAGACAACGTTTGTCATTGACTGGGGTACTTACTGGTATGTGATGATGCCATTTGGACTAAAGAACGCTGGCTGCACTTTTCAACGAACCCAAACGACCTTGTTTCATGACCTGATCCACAAAACAGTTGAAGTCTACGTCGACGACATGATTGTTAAGGCAAAGGAGCAAGAGGATTTCATTCCGGCACTCAGGCAATTCCTCGAAAGGCTTCGCAAGTACCTAGTGTGCCTCAACCCACAAAAGTGCACATTTGGGGTCACGGCAGGCAAGATGTTGGGGTTCCTAATCACTGCAAGGGGGATTGAGGTAGATCCGTCCAAGATTAAGGCGATTCTCGAAATGGAACCTCCACGGTCTAAAAAGGGAGTGCGAAGCTTTCTAGGGAAGGTTCAGTTCATAAGCAGATTCATCGCCAAGTTGACCTTGATTTGCGAGCCCATGTTTCGACTACTCAAGAAGGATGTCTCGTTCGAATGGACAGACAAGTGCCAAGTTGCTTTCAAATCAATCCAGAAATACTTGCAAAACCCACCGGTGCTGGTGCCTCCTACACACTGGGTCAACCTTTGATCTTGTTCTTGTCTGTCACCCCGTCGGCTATGGGATGTTTGCTAGTGCAAGAGGGAGATGCTAGAGTCAAGAAAGCTATCTACTTTCTGAGCAAGAAGATGGTGGGATGTGAGAAGCGCTATACTCCTTTGGAAAAGACGTGTTGGGCGCTTGTTTGGGCCTCCAAAAAGCTGAGGCACTACACGTTGGCTTATTCGGTGAGACTGATTTCTCGGATGGATCTTATCAAGTATCTATTTGAGAAACCTACGCTTACTCATAAGCTAGCGCATTGGTTGCTGTTGCAGGCAGAGTTCGATCTCTAATACGTCACAAGGAAATCTGTGAAAGGACGTGCTGTGGCAAAATTCTTGGCCGATCACCCGATCGATGGACCTGAAGACGTGGATTTCACCTTCCCTGATGAGGATGTACTAATAGTGGTCGAAGAGGTTTGGACGCTCTATTTTGATGGGGCCGCTAACCAGAAAGGATTTGGGATTGGGGTGTTGTTGATCACGCCTGCTGGTATTCTGCTTGCTTTCTAGTTAAACTTTGATGTCACAAATAATCAAGCTGAGTATGAGGTCTGCATCATTGGAATGGAGGCTGCTATTGCACTTGGAGTCGAAAAGCTCGAGGTTATTGGAGATTCCAATCTTGTAGTCTCTCAGGCCAATGGAGATTGGAAAGTTCGTGAGGAAAAGTTGAAGCCTTATCACCAAGATTTGGAAGAACTGATTCCTCGTTTCAATAAGGTGACTTTCACCAATGTTCCATGTTTGATGAATCAGTTTGCCGATGCCTTGGTGACTTTAGCTTCAATGATCGAGCTTCCAATAGGTGTTAAGCTACGGCCAATCGTGATTGAACAAAGGGACTTGCCCGCATATGAGTATGTCAACGCCATCGATGATGGCCTGCCCTGGTATCATGACATATGGAACTTTGTGGAGCATGGGGAGTTCTTAGTTGAAGCCACAAGAAAGGATCGAGTTGCTTTGCAAAGGTTAGCCGCCCAGTACATCATTTGTGGAGGGAAACTGTATCGAATGTCTCATTGTGGAATGCACAAGCTGTGTGTTAACGGTGCTGAGGCAGCAAGGATAATGGAGGAGATTCACGAAGGAGTCTGTGGTCCACACATGAGTGGTGTCATGCTAGCTAGGAAGATCCTAAGGCAGGGCTACTACTGGTCTACTATGGAATCTCAGTGCATCGACTACATGCGACGGTGTCAAAGTGTCAAATTCATGCCAATCTGTAGCATCTGCCCCCGTCTAATTTGTATGGCACGACGTCGCCTTGGCCCTTCTCTGTTTGGGGTATCGATGTCATAGGCATGATTAGACTTTTTGCTTAAAATGGTCACAAGTTCATACTAGTGGCGATAAACTACTTCACCAAATGGGTCGAAGCTGAATCTTACAAAACCCTGACAATAGTTCAAGTCACTCAATTCATCCGAAAGAACATCATCTATCGATATGGTGTCCCATAGGCATTTGTATCCGATAATGGGTCTCATTTCAAAGGCAGGGTTTTGGAACTTTTCGAAGAATTCAAAATTCAAATCCATCATTCAACAACCTACTGTCCACAAACAAATGGAGCAGTCAAGGCCGCAAACAAGAACGTCAAGGTGATTATCAAAAAGACCGCTGAGTCTGCAAAGGATTGGCACGAGCAGCTACCTCTAGCACTTTAGGGGTATCGAACATCGATCCGCACTTCAACTGGTGCAACTCCTTATTCCCTAGTCTACGGGATGGAAGTGGTACTTCCCATTGAGCTTGAGGTACCATCATTGAGGGTCATGGCAGAGTGTGGCCGCACAGAATCTGAATGGCTGAGTGGAAGATTTGTTGAGCTGATGTTATTTGATGAGAGAAGGCTCCGTGCTTTGTATCATGCTCAAGGGTATCAACAGCGAATTGCTCGCGCATTCAACAAAAAGGTGAAGTCCAGGAACTTGGTCGAAGGGGATATGGTTACAAAGGAGATCCGTGCTCCGGTGTTTGATCCTCGCGGGAAGTTTCAACCGAAGCGTTCTGGACCATACATTATCAAGACCATCCTGTCTGGGGGTGCTGCCAAGCTCATCGATCTCGATGGCAACGAATTCAACACTTCGGTCAACCTGGGTCAACTCAAGCGTTACTATCCCTGAGAGATGCTCGTTGGACTGAAAAACCACAAGGTGGGCGGTTCCAAGAAAAAGTTAGAGCAGCCTGCTAGACCGAAAACCTAAGGAGGCAGTCTAGGCAAGAATAAATAGGCAATAATCAAGAGCTCGCTAGACCGGAAACCTGAAAAGGCGGTACTAGGCAAAATTTAGAGCGTAAGAGGAGAGGTAAAACACACGAGTGAACCTTGGCCCGAACTACGTTTTGACCTGATTCTTTGAAAAGGGATACGTAGGCAATCTCACCTCGAGATTCGGTCATAGTTTATCAACTTGATCCATGGAACATATCAAAGGTAAAAAAAAGTCGAGAACGAGACAAGCTTTATCGGAGAATCAAAAGGGGGAAACCCTTCGTCTTTCAACTTTATTGCAAATTACTATTTCTAATATACAAGCTGAGCATAAAAGCCTTAAAACATTTGAAGTATGAAAAACAGAACAAAATGCTTGAGAAGCCTAACGGCTCACAGCTTATTCTAAGTATAGCAAAGTCAGCTTGGGAGTCAGTCGATATTTTGTCTTGCTTCTACTTCTGCTCGCAGCCACTTCTTATAGTGGTTCTTTAGCCTTGGGGTGAAATTTGGTTCTTCTGCCTGAATATGCCTAAGACCTCAGTACCTTTGGTATCCACCGAGTGTCTTAGCATTGAAGTTGGGCAGACGGAAGTTCTCGGTACTCACACGGTTGTTTTCTTGAGGGATGCCTAGCTGGCGTAGGATGCGGCTGGGGATATAGAAAATGAACCTTGTTAACCCGACGATCACCATCATGTCAAACCCGTCAGAATGTGTAGCCATGTCAGACAGGTCCAACCAGGAGCATCTCCAGGCAATCTCATCAGGCTGCATGTGCCTCAGAAACTCATACCAGCCTTCCAAATCCATCTCAAGGAACCTCATCTGCCTCTGGTGAATTCTTTTTAGGAAGAGATTCCAGCCTTCCTCCGGAGGGTGGAGAAGACCAATCTTGTCCGACAACCACAGCTAACCGAGCAGAAAGACAAGTAAGAAGCCAGATAAAATCAAGCGAAAAAACAAGTAAGAAGCTAGGAGTAGCCTAAGCCGAGTGTCGAGGTAAAATGAGAATGTGCGAAAACCGGAAAAAGGTGTGCTGAGTGAGTTTACCTGAAGCAGAAGTGGACTGCCGCTGAAGATGTCTTTTTGGCCGGTGTATATCAAGTCCAAACCCAAAAGTGTCTCTGCCAGGACAAGGGGCATCACGTTCCTTCGAGCCCCCATTTGAGCAGCTACGCTCACCAGCAAGGGACTGACCCGTCCATCAGCAGGAATCAGTAAGTAAGCAGCTAGTAGGTAGATCACCAGAGCAAAATGATGCCGAGCCTGCACCGCGTCGCTAATCAAGTCGCCGTCGGGGCAGTATGTTTCGATCAAACGGAAGATATTGATCTGGCCACTTTCGAGAAGGGTGCTGGCCAAACCTTGGGAAATGTTGAGTGAAGACGCCAGCAGTCTAGGCATGCTCACCTGGTAGGGAGGAATGACGACAACAGGAGACGCAAAGGTCTGGAGATAGGCTTGGAATTCTTCCACTGTCAGACACATCTCATCGTCTCCAAAGCGGAAGACATGGACGTCAGGGTCCCAAAACCGAAGAGCAGCTCTGAGGAGTCCGGGACGGAGTGGTACAAGGCAACGGTAACGGAACGATGCAAGGTCGTGTGATTGGAAGTTTAATCAATCAATGGTTAGAAACTGCACTAGCTAGGGTTTGATCAAAGTGGGTAGCGGGTTCTCCGTCTAGAATGCCAAAGGTTTCTGAATATGGGAAGTGAGAATGTGATTTCAACATTGCTAGCACCTTCTATTTATAGGCAAAAATGTCAAAATATCAACTTCGATTCACATGCCGAAGTTAAAGCCATGCCTTGGTGTCCTACCACCTTTGCATGCAAGGACACCCTCCTCTGATGATCAAACCGTGTGCAAACTGGGTGAAAGGGATGACAAGGCTTGTTTCCCACAAAAAAGAGACTTGTCAAATAAAGGCACCTGCAACAGAACAAACCAGCGTACGCCGGCAAAGGACACGCATGTGCGTATTTGACTAAAAGCCACACAGGTTCTGAATCTACGTACGCAGATTCAGTATAGCAGAAAACAACAGCAGACAACTATTGTCCTCGAATGGTAATTTTTTGTTCCAGGGCCTATTTTGCACTTTTTATGGTTCCAACAAGTCACTATGAGTATTTGGGACTGTGTCGAAGCATGGGATTCCAAATGTCACGCTCAACGAGGATTTTGGACCTCCGACGGCCCGTTTCAAGTTCAAATCAAGGTTTCGAGGGTTCAAAATCTGTTCTAGGGACTTTTGCCAAGTTTTGACATACCGTACACGTCATATGGACCTAATGTGACTGTACGGGGGTGTCGGTTTTGAGTTTTGGCTCATTAATGCCCAAAATTTCATTATTTTCCATGTGTCCAATGGTTCGTGTCGTATCCTGGGACTTTTTGTCCTTTTCTTTCAAGCTAGGCAAGTCTTGTACGTATTTGCGCATCTATCTATCGATTCAGATCATTCATCAATGCAAGTTTGATATTAGTGGTTGGTTTATACGTTCTTTTATCAATTTTCTTCACAAAGAGAATCCATAAACGGAAGATGCAACTTTTATATACTACTATATCAATATCCATATGCAAAAGGTGGAATCATGTACGTCGCGGCACAACGGCCGAAGCAAAAGCCAAATCAACAGGGCATATTCGCCCAAAAGGTCAAAAAGGGCACGCAGGCCCCCTACTACTCATACCAAAATATCAAGTCTTGGGCACGCCGGCCTCCCTGTCAAGTCTATCTACCTGGGTGCGCTGGCCCAAATCAAAGTAAAGAGAGTAAAATAAATGAGGCTCAGTGGTAGACCTCAGTCAAAAAAGTCCTCGGCGTCGTTGTCGTCGTCCTCCTCGTCATCATCATCTCCCTCTCTCGGGTCGATCTTGTACCCAGGATCGCTGGCAGAGTCATCGAAGCCACTGCTGAAGGGCGAGCGCTCTTTGTCCTCTCCCTCCTCGCTCTCGCTCTCGCTCTCCACGGTCTGAGATGTCGAGGCTCCTTTCCTTTTCTTCTGAGATGGCTGCGACTGTGCTGGCCTCTCCCTCAGCTTGATCTGGAACCACCTTGCTTCTTGGCCCGCACTCTCTGCACCTCTCTACACTCTCACTACTGATCGTGAAGCGCTCGCCTGTTTCTGGACTGCAGCAGGAGTGGTAGAGGTGCTGGTCGCCATCTTTCGAGGGAGGGGCCGCACACTCTTTCGCCTAAGAGCCGCCCTAGCCTGTCCCTGCAATGTCATTTCATTCAATCATTTCAGTATATATTGTGCATATTGTATATATTCAAATATTAAAAACAGGAATCAAGAGCAGGTCTATCAAGCATATCGAGTATCGAAAGCAGGCCTATCTAGTTTTGAAAGTAGGAATGAACAAGTTTTGGGGTTATACCTGAGGCCTTCTCTGTACAGAAGCAGGAGTTGGAGTCACCACCAGATACTGAAGTCGCAAAGGAGTGCCGCTTTCTATCTTATGAAACTCCTTTTCCATGGCAAGCATTAAGCGGACAGCCTCCTCCGCCCACTCTACTGGCACATGAGATACATTTTGGGGAAAATTCATACTACAGTTCAAATATGGTACAAGGGAATGATACAAGCCGAAAGTACATCTTACTGGTCCGGTGATCCGCGTTGGCTCTATCCCAGCAGGCTCGAACTAAACCGTGGCGGTCTCTCCCAGTGCGTTGCGCACCGCCAATGTCCAAGAAAGCTGAGGCAAACCAGTCGCCACCGCGTAGCTGGACCTCTCCCTCGAGCGAGCTCCCATATCTCTCGACTTCGAGCTCTGGCCTTGCCTCACCAAGCTAGCCTCCATAGCCTCTCCTACCACAGCCTGGTGCGTCATCACTCCAAGTGGCCCTGCCAGGTGCTGCCTTCGGTAGATGGCATAGTCCCGCTCTGGCCTCAGAAAGACAAAAAGATCCATCGGGACAGTAAACCTCTGCAGCTCAGCCAGCGTGTACCTGCCTGTGTGCGAAGCACGAGGCGAAAGTGGCCCAGGCACCTGGAACTCGGACAAGCCAAGTGACTGTCGCGTTACCCAGTCGCCCAAGTACCACTACCACCCAAAAGCCGACTCCAGCAGCACTCGGCTCGCAGTCACTGCTCTGCTCCTCGCCACGTATTCTAGCTCAGGCACTACGCCGCCCCACGGATTCCACTCCACCTGCAACACATTCAAAAAGCCAACATAAAGGGCATCAGCGATAGCATTAAAGCATTTTCAAGGCATAATCAAGTAGCAGAATCATTGTGTGGGCAGCATGCCCTTCGGAGGGAAAAAGGATTTCGTTCCTTCCCCTGCCATTTGCGGCCCTTTTTCTTTGGAAATCGAGGGAGCGCGAGCGCCGGTGGCAAGCGCTCGAAAATACAGAGTCGCCACTTGAGTTTTGAAGGTCCGACACTCAAGGAACCGTATTTCGAAGCACCTGCCGCGCTATTTGTTTTGAAAAATTGAAGGAAACCAGTCCGTCATAACCATATTTGGGTTCGGGGGCTAGGTTACGAGAGGGGAAGGGTTTTATGGCACCCCTCTCGCCCAATCCGGAGATCGGTCTCTACTTAGGCATTTTTATGAAAACCTTTGTGATTCTTCCTCTTTTAATTAATTTTAGCCAATTAGGGCGGGGGAACAGCTAATCGGGGATTAAAAACTGTAACAGTTTGCAGGATGTGATCAAATAATGGCATGGATGGATAGCGTGATGAACAATAAATGGAATGAACTTGAAACAGCGATCAGATGCCAAAACCAGGCTTGGGGCAGATTTGCCCTGTACGATGACCAACTTGCATGCCTGAACAAATCTGCATGCAAGTCAACCATCGCGCGAGACACACTGACTCTCGCGCGAGTATTGTCATCTCACCACAGTCCCAAAATCATCCCCTTCTGGGCTCTGGAAGGACCAGTGCACACCCAGGAAGCAAACCAAGCAGTTTATTATAAGACTGTAAAATGCTAATTATTACACAATACTCCAAGCTGGAGCCAAATGAATTGAAACACAACCCCTAAACAGTGGGGGTATCAAAACAGAGGACAAGGGCCTAGTTACCCATGCAAGGGCTATTCATGGAAATCACAGGACTGTCACGCGATAGATACTGAGTCTCGCGCGACATTCTTGACTGGACTTCCAGGAATTGCTTTGCAAGCTTGGGGTCCTGAGACAGATCCAGGGGATCCCAAGGGCATTCCAAACTATTCAAAGCAAATAAACTAGCTACTGTATTTTGTTTTGCATGCATAACAGTGATCTAAAAATCAAAATGAAATACAACAGGCATGAACATATTGCAAAAACAAAAAAAAAGACTAGCCTCCCTTCCCCACGAGCTCCATTCTCTTGCTGACACAAGTGTCGCGCGAGCATAGGGGACCATCGCGCGAGGGTTTAACAGCCACGAATTCTTATAACTTTGCTGGCTTTAGGACCAGGACATGGTATTGATTACCAGCCTTGGTCCTGTCAGCCCCCCTCAGGGATCAAAGCAGAAACAGGTTAAACATTATACCTTTGCTTGGAAAGGGTTTGGGAATAGATTGGATTGATTGGTGTGGCCTTGCTACCAAGAGTGTATGAACACACTAAGTTCAGAAGATTAGGAGGTGATTTGGGGTTAACAACTTGGTGCTAGCTAGTGTAGGACTTGTGAAATGACCAATGAATTTCTTAATCAATTTTTGGAACCCTTAACATGGAAGATGAAGGGGGGTATTTATAGGAGGAGTGTAAGGGCTAGTTAGGGGCCAAACATGACCTTAGGACCAGCCAACAAGGCTGGTCACAACTTGGTTGTGAGGCTAGCCAACAAGGTGGGTGGTTGGTTGGGAGGATTGTATGGGCTACAAACTGCCAGAACCCTGTTCAGCTGAGGAAAACGGGGTTCCAGCCCATGGGGACCCATGTGCCAAGCAATCATCACAAGTCCAGCTGGATTCTGTGATAGGGACAGGAGGGAACCATCGCGCGAGGGTTCGGAAGTGTCGCGCGAGGGTCAACAGTCAACAGTTTGACTTTGACTACATGTGGCGAGCTAAGTGTCGCACGAGGGACACAAAGGCTCGCGCGAGGGTCAACTCTGCCTCTAGGGTTTGACTGAAGGTTCAGAGGGGGTTCAAAAGGTTTCGAGCAGGGTTCTAAGTGTTCCAAGCCTAATCCATTCCCAATCCAAACTCTGTTTGATCCGATTTCATCATCGGGGAAACAAGAAAAATCGTAAAACGAAGTAAAACGATTGGGAGACCCAGATTGGGGTGTCTACACATTGTTTACCTGAGTGCTCGATAGTTTGTCAAGGTAGGCTCTGAAAGCAAGGAGGCTCCCCTTTAACTTCTTCTTGCCCCTGTATAGCGGCCCCCAGATCATTGCACACGGGAGTGTCCTCATACCTGGGCACTTGTTCTCCGGAGGGTACATTCTCAGCACCTCGTAGGTCCACAACTGCAAGGTTTTCAAACAAGTAAGACAACAAAATACAACATATACAATTCAAGGTACAAGTAAGCATTGAAGTTGAACTACAGGTTTGAGATCATACCTCCCATATCCTCCAGTAGCCAGCTACCGCCTTCTTGAACCTCGTGAACTCCCCCATGAAGCCGTAGCACGCCCCTAAAGCTGCTCCTCCCTAGTCATACCGAGAGGCTGTGCGTAGGTCACGAAGGGCCGGCAAGTAAGACAGGGGCACCATGGCGCGCTTATTTGGATACAAAGTGGCACCAAACAAGTACAGTAGATAAGCCCTCGCCATCTGCTCCTCTTCCTACTTAGTGGTCGGGATCTTCTTCAGATAGTCTTTGAACTGTTCATACCTGACCATCTCCTCCCCCCGTTCAGGCGCCCATCCCAAGAACCACTTCAATGCCACCTCATCTGTAGACACCCCAATCTGGGCTTCCAGATTAGTTTACTTACGATTTTTGATTCCCCGATGATGAAATGGATCAAGAACACCCCGGGAATGTCGAGTGTTTGAGCTTTGAGTGTTTGAAAAACCCTTGAACCTAATCTAGCCTGAGCCACTTCCAAAAGCCAAAAACCTTACTGACGTGCGCCAGGGCGCAATCATTGTGCGCCAGGGCGCAACCATCGCGCGCCCGGGCGCACCGTCGCGTGACAGTTTGGAACCCTCGCGCAATGGTCAAAGTCAAAGTTTGACCGTTGACCGTCGCGCGACAGTTTGGAACCATCGTGCGATGGTCGGTTCCCCACCTACTTTTCCAGAGGCAGAAACTTGACCACCAATGCAACCTCAGCCAGGCCTCGTGGCTGGCTGAATTCCTCTCCTGGCACCAACCAGATCCACCCTCCATGCCTATAAATACCCCCCTTATGCTTCCATTAAAAGGGTTCCAAAAATTGAAAGCACAAAGGTTCCAACCCTAGCCCTTTGTTTATCTCTTCTCCATTGGCGAGTGAAACACTTGGTTTCCTACCTAGCACTCAAGAACATAGCTTGTTCTTCAACCACTCAAGCATCTCAATCAAGCCTTCAAACATCAAAGCTCAAAACACCATTCAAACTCAAAAGACCAAAGGTATAACACCTTCGTTCTGCTCTCTGTTCTGATCCCTGAGGGGGGCTGGCAGGGTCAAGGCTGGTAATCAATACCAGTCCTGGCCCTAAAGCTAGCAAGGTTTTAAAAGCAGTGGCCAAGCAAACCCGCGCGCGATGGACCCGAACACTCGCGCGACACTTCTGTCTGCATGAGATTGGTCCACGTGGGGATGGGATGCTGGTCCTTTTGTGCTCATTTCATACTTGTAATTATTTTGAAGCATGTTAGATATTAAATCACTGTGTTGCATGCTAAAAATCTGTAGGTTAGAACCTTTTTACTATGTTATTTGATTTGGAATGCCCTTGGGATGTTTCTGAATATGTCTCAGAGCCCCAAGCATGCAAAGCAATTCCTGGAAGTCCGGTCAGAAGCCTCGCGCGAGTATCCCACTCTGTCGCGCGATGGTTTGCTGATTTCCAGAAACTGCCCTTGCATGGGCAACTAGGCCTTTGGCCTCTGCTTATTTCCCCCCACTGTTTAGGGGTTGTATTTTCAATTTCATTCCAGTCTATTTTGTAATAATTATTTACATTCAGTACTTATAAAAACTGCTTGGTTTGCCCCTGGGTGTGCACTGGTCCTTCCAGAACCCAGAAGGGGATAAAGTTTAGACTGTGATTGAGACATCAACACTTGCGCGATGGTATGGAAGTATCGCACGATGGTTCACTTGCATACAGGTTTATCCATGCATGCAAGTTGGCCATTGCTTATGATAAATCCATATCAAGGCACTGTTTTGGTGTTTCCTCACTGTTTTGAACTTTATTCCATTTATTGTTCAAATTCCCACCCATCCATGCTATATTAAATCACATCCTACAAACATGTTATAGTCTTAATCCCCGATTAACTGTTCCCCCGCCCTAATTGGCTAAAATTGATTAATAAAAGAAGAATCGCAATGTTTTCAAAATGCCCAAGTAGAGACCGATCTCCGGATTGGGCGAGAGGGGTGCCATAAAACCCTTCCTCTCTCGTAACCTGGCTCCCGAACCTAGATATGGTTATGACGGACTGGTAATCAAACAGCGCGGCAGGTGCTTCGAAATACGGTTCCTTGGGTGTCGGACCTTCAAACCCGAGTGGCGACTCTGTATTTTTGAGCGCTTGCCACCTACACTCGCGCTCCCTCGATCCGGGGCCCATTGCCTTGGGAAAGGAACGGAATCCTTTTCCTCAGGGCACGCTGCCCACAGTGGCGACTCTGCTGGGGATCATCGAACCAATATTGATCTTTACTTAGAGTTTAATACACTTGGGAACAATCCCTTAAAAGTCTATCAAAACGATGAGTTTCGCGCTGCCGAAGGTTGGAATGGTGATTTAACAGGACCTCGTGTCCGGCCATTCTAATCTGGGGCTTTTTCGATTGTTCACTTGTGTAGTTTCCTCTAAAGATGGATTAAATAAAGTGAGCCAAATTTGAAAAGGCATTTTGCGATTTTGCGATTATTCTTCTCTTAATAAATTTCTAGCATCTCATTTGCATCGATGTGGGATAAGCCTCGTTGGATCGTTTTGGCAATCCGGCACGATTTACCAGAGCCCAGGGACCCCGAATGACCAACAACCTTCGACGATGATGGGTCATTCTACCGTTCGACTATTGCTCTGCGATTACGCGGGCAACGGGAGGTATATCTGTGGCCTTAGTCCGAGGAACCTATTACAAGCCAAAACCAGCCTTTGCATATACAAAGCACTAGAACTCTCCAAACTAAGACAGGTACCCACAGGTTAAGATCTATTTGCATCTAACCCCGTAACTGTCTATGTGTTACTGCTTTCCCTATCGCATGCACTGTACATACATTGTTTTACATAGGAGCATGCTTAAGACTGTTTTGTCTTTCGAGTTTGTCTTGTGCTGTCTAAGACGTTGTTGGGCCCAATGAGGAGTCGTTCATTCTGTCGAATGTTCGTTATCAATCGCAAAGTCCTTAGTTCAATGAGACTTTGAGAAATCAAAATTTACTACATCCTTGGCTCACGCCAGATTAAGGATTCAACCGATAATAAGGAACAACAAGGTAGTGATGCCGTGTCACTGGCGCCAACCAGGTTGAAGTGCGTTGTCACTATACACCGTGGTGTTCAAGGTTAAGGTGCCATGACATCAATGCCGAGTTGTTCCGAGTTCAAAGTCGAATCTTCAAAAGGGACTAGCCAAAGATTTAGTCTGTTTTGACATCTTTTAGGATCTGTCGATCTACTCAGGGACACATCGCCGAAAAGAATTCTGAGGATTCCGGCAACGTCTGAAACTTGTGAGGCAAACTTGTCTCTGGTTCTGTACATGCATGCATGCATTTTGTTCTGCGTAGGAGCATGTTTAGGGCGGCTTCTAGGATTGTCAATTTTTGAGTCTGTCTTATGCTTACTAGGACGCTGCTATAACCCGATGAAGAGTCGTGCATCTCGATGGTGCACGTTGTTAATTTTTCAAAAAAGTCCTTAGATCAACAAGACTTTGAGAAATCAAACCTTATTAAGTCCTCGACTCATGCCCGTTTGAGGATTCAACTGAAATTAAGGAACCACAAAGTATTTATGTTGTGATATTGATGTCATTTTGGTTATCGTGCTTCTCACGTACACCACCTCGGCTAAAGCGCGTTGTCGCTCACGCCAGCCCGGTTAAGGTGTCACGCCATCAATACCGAATTGTTCCAAGTTCGAAGTCGAATCTTCAAAAGGGACTAGTCGAAGACTTAGTTTGTTTTGACATCTCTTAGGATCAGTTTGATCCATTCAAAGGATACACCCTCGAAAAGAAATCCGAGGATTCTGGCAGCGTCCGTACATCTTAAGACAGACTCGTCTCTAGTTCTAGAGTCTAGGGTTGACACCGACGACGATGTATGCATTGCATTTTGCTGCAGGAACGCCACTGAGCTTTCACTTACTTTACTGTCTAGTTTGAAGCCATTGCACCAAGGAAGAGAGCACCGAAAAGAAGAGCCAAACCTACTTGGGAACGTCTTCAGAATCCGGTTCGAAGACTTGTCAGGCTAGAAACTCAGTCAGTTGCAACGGAGGCTTCTCCAGGTTCATTGTTGGCCGCCCTACAGTCGGGTTCGCCATCGATTTTGCAAAGAGCCATGCCGTCGGCTTCCCTTTTTTGAACATCTTCAAGGCCAGCCATGGCAGATCAACCGCTCACTCTAGAGGCTGTGCTCATAAACCTCCAGAATAGCATCACTGCTATGCAGCAAAGGGCTATCCAGACTGATGCTTCCATCGCCCGTCTGAATGACCTTATCGACACTCGTCTTCCACCTCCTCTCGAAGAGGAAGGCGAGGATGATGAGGCCAACCAGGAACAACCTGTCTTGGTCCCAGATCCGAATCACGAGGGGCGTCTCATTGTTCAGCTCAACCCTAAGGAGGGGGAGGTTCGCGCACTTGCTGCGAACCCAAATCTGGCAGGTGGCAGGCCTGTTTTGAATCCGGATACCGCAGCTCTCATGGCCAAGATAGTGAAGTTAGAGGAGGCAGTCTCCAAATCTGAGAAGATCAGTGCAGGGGGAATTAACTTGGATCGCCTTTGTCTATACCCTAATGCTAAGCTCCCTGACAAATTCAAGATGCCTGACTTGGTTAAGTTCGACGGGAGTGGGGACCCCAGAACTCATCTCTATGGCTACCATGCCGCCATGAAGCTGTTGGGTGTGGAAAGTGAGGCCATGTCTCAACTTTTCCCTCAAACTCTCTCTGGGCCTGCCTTTCATTAGTTTCTGTCGCTCGACATCGCCAAAAGAAAAACTTGGGAAGACATAGGGGCTGCCTTTGTCTCACAGTATAGCTACCACTCTCAACTCAAGATGACTATTCGAGAGTTGGAATCCACGAAGATGGAGGCAAAGGAGTCTTTTGCGGACTTTGTGAAAAGGTGGAGAGCCAAAGCCGCCCTAATGACTGAGCGCCCGAGCGAGAGAGATCAACTCCGCATTATCTCCCGCAACCAGCACCTCGACTATGCTAAGCATCTTATGCTGGTTCAAGCTTCTGCCAACTTCGAGACCTTCTTTGAATCTGGCCTAGCTATCGAGGATGCGCTGCAAACTAGAATTCTGCCAAGAGCTACAAGTGGGAGTGATGCTCCAGCTTTCAACTCCAATCGCGCTGCCGATGTCAATCAGGTTCAAAACACTCAAAGCTTCCGAGCCCGAACCCAACCCCGAAGTTTCTCTGCTTTCGAGGCATCTCTATCTGCAGTAATGGAGAAACTTTTCCAATCCGGGCATCTCAAGCCTTTGACCCCAACTTCCTCACCCAAAGTCTTACCTGCCGGTTACAACCCTAACCTCTTCTGTGCCTTCCACCAAATGCCTGGCCATCACACTGACAAATGCTATCGTCTTCGACATGAGATTCAAGATCTAATTGACGATGGCACGGTTCAAGTTCCACCAAAGCCCAACGTCATTTCCAACTCCTTGCCTCAACACGGGTCTGACCCTTTGGTTGGTCAGGTATCTATCGCCTCCACTCAAATCAACCCGAGCTCCACCATATTCAACCCTAGCCACTACATCGTCCCAGCACATCAACCCAAACCCATCGTATCCATCCCATCTAAACCGGAGGTTAACATGATGGCTGTAGGTTGGGCAACCGAAGTTTTCACTGCCAACATCTGGTTTGACAGTGATGAGGGGCTTACAAATGAGAGGACCGACTGGCTGAGGTCCGTTGATCAGAGGAGCACCGAGTAGGTTTGGTTAAAGAAGCTGAGGAAGCCGAAGTGCTGTTGCTTGGGCCTGACACCTGCTGGATCCTACCCTTTTTTTTGGAAGCTACGGGTAGCTTTTTAACAATTGCATTTTCAAAACCGTGTCTAGTTTGCATTGGCATCTTGTCTGAGTCTGACACAGAGTCTTTTGCACTTGTCTAAGTCTAGCTCTGAGTCGGAGGTTGTGCCTCTTGGCCCTCCACGTCGTAGCTTTTGTTTCAAGTTTCGAGTCTGCTGTACTTGGCGAACCCCGAGGGTTTTTATGATATGCTTTATCTTACTTCTAAGTACTTCGCTGGCTTTTATATAAACCGTGTCAACCCTAATGACGAAGGGATAGATTTCAATGGGATCATCCCCAAGGAAATGTGTTCCCTCGCCGAAAGGGAAGACGAAAGGCATGCTCAGCCTATTAAAAGAAGAAGTAATTTCAAATAAACTTGAAAGACAAGTATAACCTCCCAATGGTTCAATTGGTTCAAAGCTGCCCCCAGAGGAGCATTATGCCCGGTCAGACAAGTTCAAAAAATTCATCGACGTCTTGGCGTGGTATCATCAAGTCACGCCTAGCGTTGATCCTGAGATAAAGGAGCATCAAATCCCCTGTTATCGGGTGCCAATCCAGAAAGCAGAAGCACAGGAGGCTCCGGACCTACCGTGTTCAAAAGCAACAACAGTGGTGTTCCGCCAAGTACAAATGAGAAAATGCACAAAACGGCCCGGAGCAAGGCATTTCCAACCGAAGCACTCTTGACTCTTTGTCGTCAAAGCCATATTATCTAGGGCTACAGCCAAAGATCGTCGACCTCGGCGGCAACAAATTCAATACCTAGGTCAACCTGGATCAATTCAAGTGCTACTTTTCCCTGAGAGAAGCTGGTTGGGCTGAAAACCCCAAGGGTGGGCAGTTCCAAGCAAAAGTTAGAGCAGCCTGCTAGACCAAAACCTATGAAGGTGGTTTAGGCAAAAATGAATAGGCAATATTCAAAAGCTCGCTAGACCGAAGACCCGAATGGGCGGTTCTAGGCAAAAGTTAGAGCGTAAAAGGAGAGGTAAATACTCGAGAGTTAACGCTCGGCCTGAACTACGTTTTGACCTAATTCCCTAGCTTGGGATACGTAGGCAGTCTCTCTTTGAGACTCGGTCATATCTATCAATTGGATCCATGGTTGACGTTTTGGTACACATCAAAGGTCGGAGAGGATCAAAGATCAAGCTGCATTAGAGGAACCAGAAGGGGGAAACCCTTTTTCTTTCAAATTTGATTACAAACTGCTTCTTCAATTTATAGGCTGAGCATAAGTCTTAAAAATATTTGAAGCATAAAAAATAGAACGAAATGCTGGCGAGGCCTTAACAGGCTCACAGTTTATTCTAAGTTCAGCGAAGTCTGGTGTAAGCAACCGCATCGCGTTTGTTTGACGTGATGCGCGTTGGTCTCAAACCTGCGCACGCTTCTTGCAGCAGTCAGTAGCAGTTGGCTACTACCCTCGAATGTCATTCCAGGGGCTTTTGCCAAGTCTTGTCATACCATGCAAGTCATATGGACTTAATGTGACTGCACGGGGGTGTCGGTTTCAGCCCGGGCCTATACGTGTCATAATCTGCGTCTTATGTCCGTTTTTGCGACATTTTTCCAGTTTTTCAATCAATTGTCATTTTGAGGTGTTTTTCTCGATTTTGTTTGTACAGGTCTTTGTACCTTTTGCACTTTTCGTAAGTGTCAGCTTCACCTGTCCAGGAATGTTGTGAGTTTTGGCACATTAATGCCCAAAATTTCATTGTGTTCTGTGTGTTGAGGGTTTGCATTGTACCCTGGGGCTCTTTCTACCTTTTCGTTCGAGCTAGGCGAGTCTGTACATATGTGCGTGCGTCTGTGTGTCGATTCAAAGCACTTGTCAATGCAAATTAGATATTAGTGGTTAGTTTTTGCACTCTCTTCAACACTTGCAAAAGAGAGTCAATAAACTGGAAAACGCAATTGTTACATTGCTACCCCTAGTGTCAGTAATCCGCAAGCAGCGGAATCTTTTGAAGCAGCAAGGGCACATCAGCCCAAGGCCAAGCAAAGCATCTCTGGGGCACATCTGCCCAAGCATCGTGGAAAGGGCACGCAGGCCCAATTCCATTACTAAAGCGTCAACTGGGGCAAGCTGGCCCACTCAATGCCTATCTATCTGGGTTCACATCTCAGAAGTACCAGACAGTACAGTAATAAGGCTCAGTGGTAGTCCTTAGGCGTCGTTGTCCTTCTAGGAGCCGCCCTAAGTTTGCATCTGCATTCTCAATATTATACATGCCTTTGCATATTGTGTATGTTAAATGTTGAAAGAAGGAAGATGGCCAGCATGGTTGTCGTCATATGATTTGTTTACCAAGGGATGCGATGCAATCTTCTGCGGAACAATCAATGATAGCCGGTCCTGTCAAATTTCTCAACGGCTTGATCTTTTAGCACACTGATCTGCCAAGTTCAAATCAACGGCAGCCGATCCTGTCCAACCCCAATGGCTCGATCACTTTTTATAGCGATCCGCCAGTTCAAATCAACGACAGCCGGTCCTGTCCAACCTCAATGGCTCGATCACTTTGTATATCATCCATGACGGTCAGCCATATCAGTCATTCAACGATGGTCAGCCATATCATCCATGACGGTCTGCCATATCGGTCATTCAACGATGGTCAGCCATATCATCCATGACGGTCAGCCATATCGTCTATCTCCACCAAATCAACGGCTTGATCATTCTGCACACTGATCAGCCCGTCTCCTATCAAATGTCTGCAACGGTTCGATCATTTATACTGATGATCCTCCCATCCAGACTTCAACGGTTTGATCTTATACTGATGATCTTTCCATCCAGACTGCAACGGTTCGATCATTTATACTGATGATCCTCCCATCCAGACTTCAACGGTTTGATCATTTATACTGATGATCTTTCCATCCAGACTGCAACGGTTCGATCATTTATACTGATGATCCTCCCATCCAGACTTTAACGGTTCGATCATTTATACTGATGATCCTTCCATCCAGTCTGCAACGGTTCGATCATTTATACTGATGATCCTCCCATCCAGACTTCAACGGTTTGATCATTTATACTGATGATCCTTCCATCCAGTCTGCAACGGTTCGATCATTTATACTGATGATCCTCCCATCCAGACTTCAACGGTTTGATCATTTATACTGATGATCCTTCCATCCAGTCTGCAACGGTTCGATCATTTATACTGATGATCCTCCCATCCAGACTTCAACGGTTTGATCATTTATACTGATGATCCTTCCATCCAGTCTGCAACGGTTAGATCATTTATACTGATGATCCTCCCATCCAGACTTCAATGGCTCGATCATTTATACTGATGATCTTTCCACCCCGACTTCAATGGCTCAATCATTTATACTGATGATCCCTCCATCCAGACCCCAACAGTTTGATCATTCGGCACATTGATCGCTCCGTCCACCTTCACGACAGCCGGTCCTGTCAAAATCTACAAACAACGACCAGAACATCGTTCGATGGTCCGTTCATCCGCAACTGATTGTTCCCCAGGAGAGTCCGTCTTGGCCTGTCCCAAACGACAATCACCCTCAGTCTAGCCGCAAGTGCATCTTCCAACAGGCTTATTGCTCTGTCTCGGATGGTCTTTGATAAGGAGATTGGCTCTGATTCCCAACAGATGGAATTCAACATGCCTGACACGACCTACCCGTGTTTGTTGGAATACTTTGTGCAGAGGATAGCTTGATCCCCAACAACGACGGCCGGTCCCGTCAACATCTGCAGCGACAGCCTGTCCTGTCCAAATTTGATTAACAAGCGGCGATGCAATCGTCCACTTCCACTTTCATCCCCGGCGACGGTCCGTCCGTCCATTCAACCAATCAGGTTCTGTAAGTATGCTTGTCTACTTTGCTAGCATGTTCTGCTCTGGATTTCCTTGAGGGGTGTCTAGAAACCTTTGACGTAACTTGTACCAAGTCGATGGTGCTCCAAGTGCCGTCAAAGGGGGCTACTATAGACACCCCAATCTGGGCTTCCAGATTAGTTTACTTACGGTTTTTGATTCCCCGATGATGAAACGGATCAAGAACACCCCGGGAATGTCGAGTGTTTGAGCTTTGAGTGTTTGAAAAACCCTTGAACCTAATCTAGCCTAAGCCACTTCCAAAAGCCAAAAACCTTACTAACGTGCGCCAGGGCGCAACCATCGCGCGCCCATGCACACTGTCGCGCGACAGTTTGGAACCCTCGCGCGATGGTCAAAGTCAAAGTTTGACCGTTGACCGTCGCGCGCCAGGGCGCACCCTCGCGCGACAGTTTGGAACCATCGCACGATGGTCGGTTCCCCACCTACTTTTCCAGAGGCAGAAACTTGGCCACCAATGCAACCTCAGCCAGGCCTCGTGGCTGGCTGAATTCCTCTCCTGGCACCAACCAGATCCACCCTCCATGCCTATAAATACCCCCCTTATGCTTCCATTAAAAGGGTTCCAAAAATTGAAAGCACAAAGGTTCCAACCCTAGCCCTTTGTTTATCTCTTCTCCATTGGCAAGTGAAACACTTGGTTTCCTACCTAGCACTCAAGAACACAGCTTGTTCTTCAACCACTCAAGCATCTCAATCAAGCCTTTGGCCTCTGCTTATTTCCCCCCACTGTTTAGGGGTTGTATTTTCAATTTCATTCCAGTCTGTTTTGTAATAATTATTTACATTCAGTACTTATAAAACTGCTTGGTTTGCCCCTGGGTGTGCACTGGTCCTTCCAGAACCCAGAAGGGGATAAAGTTTAAACTGTGACTGAGACATCAACACTCGCGCAATGGTATGGAAGTATCGCGCGATGGTTCACTTGCATACAGGTTTATCCATGCATGCAAGTTGGCCATTGCTTGTGATAAATCCATACCAAGGCACTGTTTTGGTGTTTCCTCACTGTTTTTGAACTTTATTCCATTTATTGGTCAAATTCCCACCCATCCATGCTCTATTAAATCACATCCTGCAAACATGTTACAGTCTTAATCCCCGATTAACTGTTCCCCCGCCCTAATTGGCTAAAATTGATTAATAAAAGAAGAATCGCAATTGTAGACACCCCAATTTGGACTTTTCAAAATTCCTTGATTTGTGGCCCGGAGGCTCCCCCATGATGACTTTGGATTGAAACAAGCCTAGTATCGATCGGAACATTGCTCCTTGAAAGATTTGAAGAGGGATTAAAAAAATGGTCAAAAGCATTTTCAAGCGCTTGGGAGAAGTCCCGAGCGCTCAAAACCATTTTCCAAAAACCTCTGGCCTGGCTCTTTCTCGAGCGCTCGAGAGTGAGGTCCCAAGCGCTCGGGACTATTCTGTTGCCCAATGGATGGCAGTATCACCCACTACCCTTGCAACTCATCATTATCACCACCTTGAGCCCGCCGATGGCTCGGTCCACACTCAACCTCTGGTGGCAGATATTTAGGCCAAAGATTTTCCTATTAAAAAAATGTTTTTATTAAGCCCATTTGATTTTCAAAACCATGGGTTACTTGGCCTATAAATATGACTGGTTTTCAGCTGAGAAGGAGGCTACGAAATTTGATCCCACAGAACCCTTACTCTCTGCTCTCTTTCTCTCTCTAGCTACAAACCAAAAACCTCCAAGTTCACCTTCCAAACTTCAAAAGTTTTAGAAATCACCAAGGAAAAGGGGCAAGAAATCCAGAATACTCTTCTGATCTCTTGCACTCTTCTCTCTTCATCCACATTTCAAAGTCATCCCAAGGAGCAAAAGTTCAAGGAAAAGGTAGAAACTTTTACCTTTGGTCACAACTAAAGGGCTGTTCATCCCTTCTGAGGGGGGTCTCTCAGCCTGACCCAGTCTTCAATACTGGGTGCATGGTTGGGAGACCCTAGTGTAAAAACAAGAGCAATGGGGCACAAAAAATGTTTTCACAAAACCCTTACTGGAAACACTCCCAAGCGCTCGAGAGTACTCTGGAGCGCTCGGGACTGTTCCAGGTTTCATGCATGACCCTTTGTCACATGGCAGGTTGGGAGTGAGGTGTAACATTAAAAGAAATGGTTACATTTTGGCATGCATGCACCAGGAAGTCGTCTTCCTCTAAAACAGAACCATTTTCTCACAAAGTTTTCATGTGGGAACAAGACTCCTCTTGTTTAAAGTTAGAAGAATCATTCATTTCACAGAAACATAAAAACAAGGGTGTTTGCATGTCAAATCAGTACCATTTCCTGTTTGAGAGTAAGTTGACATGCAGCTCACTCCCAAGCGCTCTGAACCAGTCCAGAGCGCTCGGGAGTGCATGCATGCCATTGTTTCCCATTTTCCAGTCTGCTGTGTCATCTGGCCTCTGCATGCATTACTGTGGCCTGTTGTTCTTTTAAATTTGTAGATTTAGTCTTGTTAAGGCAGGGATGCAAGATCTGAAAGATTGAGGGTTCATTCTAGTCTTTCAAATCCTCTGCTGAGCCAGTAGTGTACTTAATATCATTTCAGTTCCTATTTTAGCATTGTATTCTGTCTGTGCTAAACAAAGCTTGCAGGTTGGGCATCAGAACTCCCAAGTGCTCGGGACTACTCCCGAGCTCTCGAGAGTGAAGTCAGTGACAGATCCTCAGTTTCTGTGATCATGCATTTTGCTCACTTTCCATTTAATCATCCACTGTACACCTGCACATGCATGCACTTCTTACCTGTTATAACTGTGGATACTTGCTAAATGCTCTAATGAAACAAAATCCCTTTGAAAAATCCCACAAACGTTTAGTAGAGACCGATTTCGAATCGGGCGAGGGGGGTGCCGTAAAACCCTTCCCCCCTCGTAACATGGCTTCCGGACCCTTGAAACTGATCTCTGGTTTTCAATTCAAATCAACGATTTTCCAAACAAAACGGTTTCTCGGGTGATATACCGCAAATCCGGGTGGCGACTCTTCAAACGGCGTATTTCTCTTCAAAGCGGCGGGAAAATATAAAGCAAAACATTTTTGTTTTTTTTTCGGGCAGGTAGCCCACAGCAATGTTTTCAAAATGCCTAATTAGAGACCGATCTCCGAATTGGGCGAGAGGGGTGCCATAAAACCCTTCCTCTCTCGTAACCTGGCTCCCGAACCTAGATATGGTTATGACGGACTGGTTCCTTCACTTTGTCAAATCAAACAGCGTGGCAGGTGCTTCGAAATACGGTTCCTTGGGTGTCGGACCTTCAAACCCGAGTGGCGACTCTGTATTTTTGAGCGCTTGCCACCTGCGCTCGCGCTCCCTTGATCCGGGGCCCATTGCCTTGGGAAAGGAACGGAATCCTTTTCCTCAGGGCACTGCCCACATCATCCTTATGAATTCCCGAGTCGAACAGGATGGGCTCACCTCCTACCCTAGACCCGTGATGTCCGCGAAGTCCAGTGGGGTCACTGTCATCTCCCTAATCGGAAAGTGGAAGGTGTTCGATGTGTCGTGCCACCTCTCACTCAAAGCAGTAAGCATAGCATGGTCATTCTTCGCTGCTGTCAAAGTGGATATGAATTGACCGAACCCTGCAGCATCTACCAACTGCCATACCCGCTCGGGCAATCCTCTGTACAGCTCCAGCGAGCTCGCTGCAACGCCATGCCCTCTCGAGTTGGCCACTCTCCTCTGTTCAAAGCAAAGCCAAGTCAAAGGAGATGTGTCAGTACATATGCAATGCAAGTTCCAAAGTAATACAATCAAGATATCGGAGGCATTCTACAGTCGAATCAAGTTCTAAAGCATTTTATCAATCGATTCAAGTTACTTCAGGCATCCTATTATCAAGTTCTAAAGTCGAGGCATCTTATTGTCGATTACAAGTTATCGAGGCACTCTACAGTCGATATCAATTATTTCAAGGCATTCTATAGTCAATCAATTATTTCAAAGGCATACTATCAGTTGATCAATTATTCAGAGGCATACTACCAGTCGATTTCAAGTTCTACATGCAAGATACAATAAGTCAAACGAAAGCTAAAGAAGCATTGAAAGGTATACTGCTTACGTCGAAACCTTGCCTTCAAATATAAGGTTGATAGAAACCCGAAGCGTAGGGCTAGGTCGTTGTGCGCATAATATCCAGAAGTCCAGAATCGTTCCCTCAGAGAATCGATTATAGCTTGAAATGGATTGTAGGTTTTATGGTAGGGTTTCGGCGTTCAAGACAGCCAGCTTGGTTTTGCTTTAAATGAAATGACTTAAGTAAAAACTAGAATTACGCTTGATTAACTTAAAGAGTCAAGTCTAGGGATCTCCTAACCCTTGACAAAGGCCGTTACCGGTTCTCGATTATAACTCAGGCGAAAGTCACGACCGCGTGCTCACGCCCGGAGGATTTCACTTTAAAAGACTACGTTTAACGAAAGATGTGATTTTCCGGAGGCGAACCAACTTGTTTTTAATATTTATCGAACACATAGGAGGCCACTAGGCCTCGGTATGCTACTTGCCAAGACCGCTTGACTAAATACCATGCCGAGGGGTTAACACCCCTTTGCTTAGACCAAAATTGCAAGTCAAGCTCTATTCCGGAAAACATGCTTTAAAGCCCGATGGCTTGAGAACCAAATACCAACCTAAGTCCTCGGGAAAGATTATCCCGAGACTTAGCCTAAAGACTACTCACACATAGCTAAAGCATAAGCTAAGGCATAAAAATAAGAAATAACTTTAACCGAAAGATTCGAAAACAAACTTCATATTAATAACAATCACAACCGTAGCTACAACTTTAATAAACGACAAAATGACAAAAGAGAACAACTTACTAGAGAACTTGAAGATTAAAAGCTAGAACTTGAGCTTGGTCTCTAATGGAGGTGAGACAAAATCTTAAAAGACTTAAAGTTAAAATGACAAGAGTGATAAAGATGAGAGAGGGAGGCCCTATTTATACAAAGTGGCCTTACTCTCTCACAAAATATCCCAAAAATATCCTAAAAGTAGCCAAAAGTAGAAAATATCCCAAAAGTAGAAGGTTGAAAAAGTAGCATATTCGGGCAGAAATGTCACAGCATTAACCGGTACAGCCTATTCCCAGTACCGGTTCATGGCCTTTAAAAATCTTCCAAAAAACAAAATCTGGACTTGGTGAACCAGTATAGCCTTTTCCCAGTACCGGTTCATGGTTGACAGAAATCTGGTTAAAGCTTTGCTTGATCCAAACGGCCCCGACGACGGCCCGACGCTTCCTCGCTTCCTCATAAATCACCCGACGGGACTTGGCAGGGCAATGCCACGTGGCCTCGGATGCTGGAAATCTTCCGAGAGGAATCCTTAGCGTTCAAAAGCATGAAAATACCACGTTCAACCTGAAACTAGCAAAACGGAACCTTGCGAGCAAAATGAGATAAAAAGGGGCAAACGGGAATAAACCGCTACAACTAACAAGCTAAAAACCCCCAAGATTATACAATCTTGGGTGTGGATCACGCCCCCCAACTTGAGCGTTGCTAGCCCCTAGCAACCAAAAGTAACTCCCAAAAGAAAACTAAGAAATCCTTCCGGAAAAACAACTACGGCACATGCTCAAACAACCCTAGTTTGCAAGAGTTCAAAAATCAACCATTTAAATCCACAACAACTTGCAGCATGTTAATAGACGAGCAACTAAACACTAAGTACGTAAATAACAAGCATCTAACGTGCGTATCCAAGATCAAAAAGAGGATACGACACGACAAATTGACTTCATGCAAAAACAGCCAAATCCCACAAAGAGGTGCTCGGAGTTAGGCTCGGTGAACAAAAATACCATGCCTTAATATGTGGAGAGCACCGATGAAAGAAAACCAAGCTATATGCCAAACATTAACCAAAACGAAATATGCCACAAACTAAGCATGCCAACATACAAGAATTGAATCAAACCGGAATCAAGACGTACAAAAGATCAACTAAGGACTTTTCGGCTTATAATGACCTTGGTTAACAAAAGAACGGTTGACAAAATAGGTGGCGACCATATACGAGCTTGGTTTATCTACCCTTGGCCGCCACCAACACAAGATACCAAGTCAAAAGGCCATAAACCGGCCCCAACAAAAACTTCCTAACACTACTATGTACAAAACAACTACAAAAACTGACAAGATAAGATAGGTGGGCTGTCAACCACCATGCACCCCGACCAAGTTGAGGGATTTCTAACAACTACAACCACCGACACTAGTCATCACTCTCATCCTCCTCATCCTCATCGTCGTCGTCGTCCCCAATCACATGCTCCTTTCCTCTTCTCCTAACACTCGACTCACCCCCTCCACTAGTACCAACTCCAACCACACCCGCCGACTCCTCGGGAGTGGACTCTCTCAAATCCGCCTCATCGGGAACATAGACATCACCCTCCTTACCACACCTTGCTGCAATCCACAAAGCCACCTTCTTTACAACTGAGAGATCCCTCCTCGTGCGACGCATCTGAGTCTCTTGCCTCAACTGTCTTGCTTGCAACGATTGAATCTAAGTAGCCATGCCCCTCACATACTCCTCAATCCTTCCCGTTTGAGTCCTAGCGGTAGGCTCAGGAAAACCAAAAGTGTTGGGCAGTGGTGGCTGAGACAACGCCTTGCTCTTCTCGACTGACCACCCGTAATCAGGCCGGGCGTTCCGGGGAAGAGCCTTTCCGGAGATATCACTCCTTGAGCACCACAAATGGTAGTCACCATAGCCGGGAAAGGGAAATTAGGCTTGGACGGGCCCGACCGCTTCCTAAACTTCACCATCGAATTCCAAATCGTTAAAGCCCAATCAACAACCTCCTCACTCGACCCAAAAACAAAGATCACCTCCCCATCCTCCTTCCGTGGTTTCTTCTCTGAACCATGAGGACAAAGGTTGTAATGCACTACCTTGTTGATCACCCGGTACTTTTCAAACAACTTCCCATGAACAAAACGGTCAAGCTTCAACGGTTTATCGGTCATGGCATTTTGAATTTCTTCTTCGGACTTAGACCATGCTAAAGCGGGGTAAGTAGTAGTGCCAAAGTGGGGTCGCTGATAGTCGTCCAAGTACTTGGCAATACCATTAGGGGTTACGAGCACGGACTTCTTCCCCATTTGGAAGGTAATTTTCTGATCCTTCTCATCTATTTCCATATTGGCATAAAAATCGAAAACCAACTTAGGCTTGTATCCTTGAATCGATTTAAAGAAAAACTGAAAACCCCTCTGGTTAATGATGTCGACAATAGAATGAGTACCCATTTTGGCACGATCCACTTGGCGCTCGCAAATGTAGTTCCGACCCCTTAGCTCCTTTTCCCACTTCTTCTTAGCCTCATCTTTTTTCTCTCTTTTCCTCTTCCTATTCTCCTCTTCTTGGATATCGGCCCGCTCGGCTTGCTTCTCCGGGTCCACTCGTTTGGAATAGAAAGTTTTGCCGGTTGTACGATCAACAGATTTCATTGCATCCCCCAAAACCTTTTTAGACCTCCCCATTGTCTCAAAACAGAGCAAAACAAAGCACCCCCCAAAGTACAGTCAAACAACCACCTGCAGGCAATCAACAGTACAGTAGCATCCCACAAAAAACACTAATGTCGAGAAGCACCAACTGAATTGAACTCCCAAAATCAGTCCATGCGAGTGGCCCACACTAGCAACAAACAAAACTTCAAAATTCCAATTCTAAACAGAGTAACAACAACAGGTAATCCCGAGAATCAAGTGAACCCTGGGTGAATCCCGATTTCAGTCCTCACAGCAGGAGTTTCAGAAATTAAGGCTAGGGTTGTAGACAATTTCGGATTTTTGGGGTCTGGGTAGAAGGAGAGAGAAAATTTCGGTTCCCCTTTAATTTTAGGGATCTAGGGTTATAATCTTGCAAAAACTCCTAATGAAACTTGAAAACCCTTCACATTGGTGGATTAACTTGATGAATAACCAAAGAGTTCATGGGGAAGAGAAGTTTCGGAGTTACCTTGATCAGTAGCAGATTTCGGACCGGAGAGAGAGAGAACCAAGCTTGAAACCTTGAAACCCCTTTGATTTTGCCCAAGAATCTTCAAGAATCAATGAAATTTCAAAGTTTGATGGAGGTTTGTGGGTGATTTGGGTTGATTTGGTGAGGTTTTGAGAGAGAGTAAGGGAAAGAAACGGCTAGGGCTCTGTTTCTGGGTCGTGGGGGGTGTGAAAAGGCGTGGATTTGAGTTATATAGTGGGCCATGAGGAGAGAGAAACCGCCACAAAATTTTTCAAAATCTGCCTCCCATGAACCGGTACAGCCTTTTCCCAGTACCGGTTCATGGCCCTGAATTTCTGGTTCAAAAATCTGCCGAGCACGAACCGGTTCAGCCTTTTTCCAGTACCGGTTCATGGCCTTCAGAAACTAAAATTTTTCACACTTCACCAATTTGACCCCCGCTCATCCCCAACACTTTCCAAACATCCTCCGAACACCTCAGAGCAATAGAAAACCATTCCACACATCCCTCCTTACTACGGCTCCCTAAGTTTATTGAATAAACGGTAGGACACGGACTAGGATACGAAATAGGACATGGGGACACTTTGTGGTTTAATCAAACAAATAATGCCTTGTATCATCTCCTAAGTACGTCATAGATTCCGAAACGATTCAACAATGATATTAAACACACTTAGGCATGACATAAGATGATTTACCTAAACTACGAACGAATGAAGAAAAATGAACGAGATATGGGTAAAACTTGCTCAAAACATACTTAACACCTAATTGCTCATCCTTAACATGCCAATGAGTTGAAATGGACACACTACTCAAGACATGTACCACGAACTCTTGCCAATTAAGAAAGACAAAGCATGTGCCAAGTTGTTTTAATCCACTAAATCTGTAATAACGGAAGGATTACAAAACTAAAAACAAAAAATTTTATACAAAAAACAACAAACGAATATATCACAGATATATCCCTCCCCCCAACTTAAGATATGCTATGCCCTCATAGCATGGAGAACAACAGTATTGAGAGGGAAAGGGAAAAAAGATGTTACCCACGGGGGAATGTCAACCCCCTTATACCTCGACCAAGTTGGAGGCTTTGTGTCATTGCCCACGTTCGATCCGGAGTTATGTGGTTCCAAGGCTTCACTCCTTCGGTCAGAACCACCAGCTAGTCACACAGGGCCATGGTCAAAGCTTTATTGGCCTAACAACCGCGACACGTAGTTGCACCCATGCTTAGGGCTCCTGAATGCCTTAATCACTTTGACGGTAGACCCAAACCACCAAGGCTGGTGTGGTAGCATGTTAACCCTGCAGAAGTGGAATTGTACGAAGGACCTACCAGTAGGCAAATGACATTAGAACCGCCCGGCTCGTGTTATCCGGGCGCCCACAAACATATATACAAAGAAAAACAACAAAGAACACCACCCGATTTTCACGCAATCTTACGAGTCATACTTTTCTTCCCGAGTCTCACCGAAGAGACAAAACTCGGGTGGCTATAATAGACCGTCAAGTTTGTTACATCATGCCCGAAGTAAAATTCACCGCTTGACCTCGCCAAGCAATTAAGCCCAGCGTTCCCAATGATCGAAACAAAGTGAGACAAGATAAACGAGTCTCACCCAAAGACCTAAGTTGCCACCGATAGGGACAATTTCAGAGAGCACGGATCATTAACGGTAAACTACCACAAGGAAGGACTAGTAAAAGCCCGATACAATGATGCATTGTTGAAATCTCTGAATGATAAAATCCCGAAACACAAAAAACAAACAAAACAATAAAAGAACTATATACAATATATACAATATGTGCAGTATGTACAAGATGAAAAGAGTTAATATCAGAGCTCGGAGCGTCCAAGTCACAGCTAGACTCCGCCAAACAATTAAGTCCAGCTTCCCCTAATATCGTAACTAGGCAGGCACAAGACAGAGCCAAGTGCGGTTGTGGAGCACGGGAATACCAAGGCCTAACCTATGATCTATACCGCCCCCGTTGGGGCTAATCTGTTAGACGTGAGCGTTTCACTGTGAATTACTCCTATCAGAAAAGCTAATGAAAGCCCTATGTCGCTGATATTAACATTGCCCTTCGAACCGGAGCTGGGCACACGATCCTTCTTTTAGTAGCGGCGTACGAAGCTACATATACCCAAGTCAATGGTGGGTACCCCCTACAATTAAGTCCGGGGGCCGGGTCCGACAAACAATTAAGTTCAGCGGTTATGCTTTCGCTCCCCGTGCAAATTCAAGTAACACAACACTAAACCGACGGGCCATCCGTGTAAACTGGATCGGCCAAATCCTCGTCGGGCTCACCGACTTCAAAACCGCCAAGAAAAGGCTTAAGCCTCTGGCCATTAACTTTAAAAGTGGAACCATTTTGCATGCTTTCAACTTCAATTGCCCCATGAGGGAAAACAGTTCTTATCACATAAGGACCGGCCCAACGTGACCTTAATTTACTGGGATGGAGATGCAAACGTGAGTTATATAACAACACTTTTTGACCGGGCACAAAATTTTTAACCACAATTTTCTTATCATGCTTCGCTTTGATTTTAGATTTGTAAGCACTAGAATGGTCGTAAGCATTGTACCTCATTTCCTCTATTTCGGTCAATTGGAGCTTGCGGCGAGCACCGGCTTTAGCCAAATTGAAATTGAGCTTCTTGATTGCCCAATACGCTTTATGCTCAAGCTCCACCGGCAAGTGGCACGCTTTTCTGTAGACGAGCCGCTAAGGAGACATCCCCAAAATTGTCTTGTAAGCAGTACGGTAAGCCCACAAAGCATCGACCAAACGAGTTGACCAATCTTTATGGGTAGGATTAACCGTCTTCTCCAAGATGCTCTTTATAACCCGATTTGCCAACTCCGCTTGGCCATTGGTTTGAGGATGGTACGCCGTGGAAACCTTGTGCACAATAGAGTACTTCTTCATCAAAGCAGCAAATGACCGGTTACAAAAGTGGGACCCTTGATCACTGATAATAGCCCTTGGCATCCCAAACCGTGCCAAAATATACTCCCAAAGAAATTCAACCACAACCGCCGCATCATTGGTACGAGTGGGGATGGCTTCAACCCATTTGCTCACATAATCGACTGCCAACAAAATATACAGATACCCGAAGGAAGACGGAAAAGGCCCCATGAAGTCAATGCCCCAGCAATCAAAAACTTCGATGATCAAGATAGGAGTAAGCGGCATCTCATTGCGTTGTGTCACACATCCCAAAAGTTGACAACGAGCACAACCCCGACAATAAGCAAAGGTATCCTTGTACAAGGTAGGCCAATAGAAACCACTTTGTAAGATCTTGGCGGCGGTCTTTTTAACCGAGAAATGGCCGCCACAAGCCTCCGTGTGGCAAAACTTGATAACACTTTGTTGTTCGGAGTCGGGCACACAACGTCGGATGAGTTGGTCGGCACAATACTTGAACAGGTACGGGTCATCAAAGGAGAACCGTTTTACTTCCGCCAAAAACCGCCGACGTTCTTGCACATTCCAATGAGCCGGCACCAAACCAGTGACCAAATAATTCACAATATCCGCATACCATGGGGCCGTGGAAATCCCGAACAGTTGCTCATCGGGAAAGGAATCTCCATTAGGAATATGAGAAGTGCGGTCTTCGAACTCCAAACGAGACAAATGGTCAGCCACCACATTCTCGACACCCTTCTTGTCCTTAATCGTGAGGTCAAACTCCTGCAAGAGCAAAATCCACCGAATCAAACGCGCTTTGGCATCTTGCTTAGTGAAGAGGTATTTGAGCGCGGAGTGATCAGTGTAGACGGTGATCGGGGCTCAAACTAAGTAAGACCGAAACTTGTCAAGTGCAAAGACAATCACTAACAACTCCGTCTCGGTTGTTGAATAATTCATTTGGGCATCATTCAAAGTCTTGCTAGCGTAATAGATCACATACGGTTCCTTACCCTTCCTTTGTCCCAACACGGCCCCGACGGCGTAGTCGCTGGCGTCACACATAAGCTCAAACGGCAATTCCCAATCCGAAGACCGCACAATAGGTGGTGAGATGAGACTTGACTTTAGTTTAGCGAAAGCGGCTTCACAAGCCGGTGTCCACTCAAACGGCACATCTTTGGCTAGCAAATGGCACAATGGACGAGCTATGGTGCTAAAATCCTTTATAAACCGCCGGTAAAAACCGGCATGCCCCAAGAAAGAACGAATATCCTTCAAGCACTTTGGAGTCGGGAGATTTACAATCAAGTCAATCTTGGCCTTATCTACTTCAATGCCACGGGTGGAAATGCTATGGCCAAGCACAATGCCTTCAGTCACCATAAAGTGACACTTCTCCCAATTCAAGACTAAGTTCTTCTCCTCGCACCGGGCTAGCACTAGCTCCAAATTAGTAAGACAAGCCTTGAAGGAATCACCAAAAACGGAGAAGTCATCCATGAAGACCTCCATGATTTTCTCCACCATATCGCTAAAAAGACCCATGATGCACCTTGAGAAAGTACCGGGGGCATTGCAAAGCCCGAACGGCATCCAACGATAAGCAAAGGTTCCAAAAGGGCACGTGAATGTAGTCTTGTCTTGATCTTCCAAAGCCACCTCAATTTGGTTATACCCGGAGTACCCATCGAGAAAGCAATAAAACTTGTGGCCGGCCACTCTCTCCAAGATTTGATCAATGAAGGGAAGAGGAAAATGGTCTTTTCTCGTACTCGCATTCAATTTCCGATAATCAATACACACTCGCCAACCGCTCTGCACTCGTGTTGGGATAAGTTCATCCTTCTCGTTTCGCACAACCGTAACCCCGGATTTCTTAGGTACCACTTGTATCGGGCTCACCCACTTTGAATCCGCTATTGGTTAAATAATACCAACGTCCAACAACTTAAGCACCTCCATTCGAACAACATCCTTCATAATTGGATTCAAACGCCTTTGAGGCTGGCGGGATGGTTTAACATCATCTTCCATATAAATGCGGTGGGAGCAAAGAGAGGCATCAATACCCTTAATGTCAGCAATAGACCACCCTATGGCCTTGGAATGCTTCCGTAGCAAAGCAAGCAATTCCAACTCTTGAGATTCACTTAAGGCGGAGGAGATCACCACCGGATACGTTTGGCAATCGCCAAGGTAGGCATACTTGAGTTTATCCGGTAACGGCTTGAGCTCGAGCGTCGGGGGTTCCACACAAGATGGAACGGCATGCTTGTCAATAGGAGGCAACTCCTCAAACTTTGGAATCCATGGGTTGATACCACACGCCTCCTCCTCATCTAGTAAGGAACACAAATAAGCAACCTCTGGAGCATCAAGAAAATCGGCCTCGGCGGAAGTAAGTGCTAACTCCAATTCATCCTTGCAAATGAAATCATTGACATGATCTTGGACAAGCAAATCAATCATACTAACCCTGCACACATCCTCGTCATCCCCCAATTGACTACCGATATGGAACATGTTGACTTGCATCTTCATATTCCCAAAACTCATATTGAGCCGGCCGTCCCGGCAATGAATCATAGCATCAGATGCCGCTAAGAAAGGCCGACCGAGAATAATTGGGACAGAAGCCTAAGCCGCCGGCACCGGACATGTGTCAAGAACCACGAAATCAACCGGGTACACGAATTGATCAACTTGAACTAGGACATCTTCCACCATCCCCTTAGGTACTCGGATACTCCGATCCACTAATTGCAAAGTCACCCGAGCTGGCTTCATCTCGCCCAACCCAAGTTGATCATAAACGGAATATGGCAAGAGATTCACGCTTGTGCCCAAATCGAGAAGGGCCTTCTCAACAACCTTACCTCCAATAGTGATGGATATCGTAGGACACCCTGGATCATTGTACTTGGGCGGAAGGGCCAATTGGAAAAGCGAGCTCACTTGCTCGGTCAAGAATACCTTCTTTTGCACTTGGAGCTTACGTTTATGAGTACACAAGTCCTTTAGAAATTTGGCATATGACGGAATCTGTTTGATGGCATCGAGCAAAGGAAGATTGACGGTCACTTGCTTAAGCACGTCATAAATATCGGCATTCAAATTTGACTTGGCCGGCGTCTTTAACCGGTTGGGATATGGAGCGGGAACGGTGAAGGCTTGCGGAACATCGGTTTCCTTAGCTTTGCCTTTCTCCTCCTCTGTGGGCACTTGCTTAAGAGATTCCCCCTTTGGCATAGTAGGCTTAGATGGTACCGGAATAGGTAGCAAGATTGGCGTCACCGGCGGCTCCACTTGGGCATTATCCACCGCCTTTCCACTTCTCAAAGAAATAATGGCTTTGGCTTGCTCGAGGAAAGGCACCGAAGAGCTACCAATTAAATGTTGACCTTGAGGATTAGCCAAAGGTTGAGTGGGAAGCTTCCCTCGTTCTTGTTGCAACACGCCAATAGCCGTCGTCAACTTTTCCATTTGGGTCCTTATGTCATTCATGGATTGAGTAGTTTGCTCATTGGTAGTTATCTACATCTGACAAAAGGGATTCATTGTATCCTCCAAAGTTCGACGCGAAGGTGCTTGTTGGGGTTGAAACTGATTCTGGCCCTGGAATTGGCCGGATGGTACAAATCCTGGTGGGCCTTGAATAGCAGGAAATCGTGGTGGGTCTTAAAACTGAGGTTGTCGCCACGTCTGATTCTGAGCCGGAGGCGGAGCTTGTGTAGTCGAAGAAGACCCTGCCTCATTTTGGTTACTCCATCGGAAAGCCGGATTGGACCTCAATCCCGGATTGTAAGTGTTAGAATGTGGATCCCACCGTTGGTTTAGTGCACAAACTTCTTCCAGAGGGAGTTGACTATAGTGGAGCCGGAGGGTGGGAATAGTAGGACAATTGTCCGTTGAATGTCCCACGGTCTCACAAATGACACATACTTCCTCAACTTGGCGCACCTCATTCACTTCTTTCACCGGTTTCGCTTGGATCGCATCCAACTTCATTTTATCCAATTTAATTGATAACTCATCTAGCTTTGACTCGAAAATGGTATGCTCGCTCACTGAAAACTTACCGGAACCTCCGGGTCCTTGATTTCTCATTGCTTGATCACCCGCATCTATGAATTCCCAAGTTTGAGCCCTTTCGGCCAATGCATCCAAGAATTCCCATGCAGCTTCCGGATCCTTTCCCAAAAAATCACCGCTTCCCATAGTGTCGAGAAGTTGCTTGGCTTGTTGGTTACATCCCACATAGAAGTAATTGATCACCAAATACATTGGATAGTTGTGGTATGGCACAGCCGCAAGCAAATCTTTATATCGCTCCCAATACTTATAGAAAATCTCCCCATCTTTTTGCTTGAAGTTCGCAATTTGGTCCATGAGGAGCTTAGTTCGGCTAACCGAAAAGTACTTCTGTGTAAAAACATCCTGAACTTCCCTCCAAGTACGCAAGGACTGAGGCTTCAACGAATGGAACCACTGCTTGGCCTTATCCTTAAGTGAGAAAGGAAATAACTTCAACCGTGCTTGGTCCAACTGCCCCGGAGTTGTCACAAATGTGCTTACGATAGTCTCAAACTCCCGGATGTGAGTATACGGATCCTCAAGTTCACGCCCCCGACATTCCGGTATAACCCGATGATATTCTGGCTTGAAAGCAAACGCATTGGCGGCGGTGCAATTTGGGATGGCTATTGGTGACACATGCGGTCCTCTTTCCGGTGTCAAGTAATCACGCAATGTCTGGGCTGCTGGTTGTTCATCCATTTGCCTTAACGGTGGAGATAACTCACGCAGTGGAGAATATGCCTGAATAATATTACGGACCCTTGGTGGAGAAGCGGAATGATGTAGCCGATTTGAGAAAGGGCTATGGTAAACGTTAAGCATATAACCTGCACGAAACTAATTAACCAGACTAGAGGGGCTATGTCGCCACCTCATTCTCAAACAGTCTCGTGGGGTTATGCCACCACCACGGCTATAGGATAAAAATAGTAAAAAGCAATTGATGCTCAATTTAGCTTCGTTAAACCTCAAGTCGAATTGGTGGCTCAGTTAGAGGTATCCGCTAATTTGAGTTCAAATTACTTACAGTGGTTTGTCAATCCTCCAAATAAGCTATGAAAAGAAATCCCCGGCAACGGCGCCAAAAAATGCTTACGTCGAAACCTTGCCTTCAAATATAAGGTTGATAGTGTGGGCACACGCCCCAAAAATCCCATGCCTCGGAGGCATAAAATTCCGGGTGCGCCCTATCTCGCGGAGAGCGCGGCGAAACGCTTCGCAGATCAGAGAGTCGCCACTCGGGTTTTGTGGAGAGTACCCAAGAAACCGTGTTTTCAAAAACGTTTGGATTACGTTTGTTTGAGTTTGAAAAAGGCTTGTAGACTGGTCTGTTGTCACCTTTGAAATCTGAGGTTCGGGAGCCAGGTTACGAGAGGGGAAGGGTTTTATGGCACCCCCTCTCGCCCAATCCGGAGATCGGTCTCTACTCAGGCATTTTTATAAAACATTTGCATTTCTCTCTTTGTTTGATCATTTTCTTAGCCAGTTAGGGCGGGGGAACAGTTAATGGGGATTAAAACTGTAACACGTTTGCATTTATGTACAAGTATGTGACAAAATGTTCATGGATGGTTGATGTTTGATCTAAGCAAGTATAATAGATTGAGAACAAGCTACTGTGAATGTTTTGAACAGACTAGAGCACACTAACTGTGTAGTGATGCACACAGAAGCAAGCCTGCATGCACTGGCTGAGCCACTGTATGCAGCCTTGACCTGCGTGCGCCACCTCACAACTGGCGTGCGCCAGTAAGCTCAAATCCACATCTTCTGTCATCAACCCTCTGGGCTCTGGAAGGGACCAGTGCACACCCAGGACAAACCACACAGTTGATATAGATTACTAGACTATTACAGACAGATTAAAGGGCTAAGAAGCCACCAAATGAACAGAAAACCCCATAAACAGTGAGGGGAGGATGATCAAAGGCCTGGATGGAAGATCCATGCAAGGGCCAAGCCACTGGAAGCAAGACCACTACCGTACGCCAGTAGTGTATGGCCGTACGCCAGTTTTCCCTTTTGCTCCAATGCTTTGGCTTTGCACCATCTGGGCTCTGGAACATGACCAGAAGGCTCCCAGAGGCCAAACTAGACTAAGATACAGATGGAAGAGAAAGCAGTTCTAAAATACAGTAAGCAAAAGGTTGATTTTAGCATGCATCAGGGTGATCAGAGCTTAAGTAAAGCAATAAAACAATGATCCATGATCCCCACGCCAGTTTTGCACGTACTGCCATGACTGGTGTATGGCTCAAACGACTGGCGTGCGCCACTGATCACTGCATACGGTTTTGAAACCTTGCCAGCATTAGGGCCAGGACTGATATAGATTACCAGCCTTGACCCTACCAGCCCCCCTCAGGGGTCAGAATAGAAAACAGAAAGCAAAGGTGATATACCTTTTGCTTGTGAGTTTGATGAAGAGCTTGGGCTTGCACTTGGGATTTGAGGTTTGAGAGATGGATGTAGAGGTGTTATGGACTAAGGTGAGTGTTTCCCTTACTTGCTCTTTCTATGGAAGAGAAAGGAAGCAAAGGAAAAATGAAGGGGAAGAAGACAAAAGGAACTTGAAGCCTTAATGGTGCTAACCCCTTGCAAATGAATGCAAGGGGGGTATTTATGGTGGAGGGATAGGACTGATCAGTTGGTCCTAAGGGGGTGTTTGGAGGTGGTAAGGCTTGGAGGAGCCTCCCATGCATTAAATGCATGGGACTTGCCTTGAAAGGCAATGTAGGAGAGAAGGGGATAGTTCTGGCTGATATAATCATCAGGGGGGCTGTAGCTGACGTCAGGTGGTTACAAAATCTCCCGCGCGTCTGGCCGAAAAAGGTTGATTTGACTGGAATTGACTGGCGTACGCCCCTTGTTGAGTGGCGTGCGCCAGTAACTGGCGATGACTGACACGTGGCAGGGCTTCCTGCGCACGCTAGTCAAGAACCAGCATACTCCAGTAGGGTTTTGCTGAGGCCATTTGGTTCTGGCTGGAGGGTTCGACAAGGGTTTGAAAAGGGTTCGGATGAGGTTCAGGACGCTCAAAGCTCAAACTCATTCACAAACTCGGGATGTTCTTGACCATAATCATCATCGGGGAATCAAAGACCGTAAGTAAACTAATCTGGACAGTCCAGAATAGGGTGTCTACAGTTGCCCCCCTTTGACGGCACTTAGAGCACCATTGACTTGGCGTAAGTAACGTCAAAGGTTTCTAGACACCCATCTAGGCCATCTAGAGCAGAACATACGAGTTCAATGATAGACAAAAAATTTAAAGAACCTGATTGATCGGATTGGCGGAGCGGATAGATCGCTGTTGCCGATAATATATTGATACGCAAAGATAGGTTGATGCTGACCTTGACCTTTTGACAACCCGGCCTAGGTGAGATTCAGCTGGGGAAGATAAGCCGTGAATCAGCTCCTGTTGAGAGAGATACAGACATACGGACAGACCGTCGTTGATTGAAGTTGGACGAATAGATTGTCGTTGATTTGAGATGGACAGAACAGGCTGTCGCTTGCTGGGGATAACAACGATACAAACAGCTGCCTGATTGATTTGAGGGGATGAGATAGATCTCTGTAGATGAAGAACTCTCTTGGGGAATAATCCATTATGGATGGGCTGACTCCGCCGGGGAAAGATACTAGCATACGGACAGACCGTCGTTGATTGAAGTTGGACGAACGGATCGTCGTTGATTTGGAATTGGACGGGTAGATCGTCGTTGATTTGAAAATGGGACGGATAGATCGTCGTTGATTTGAAATTGGACGGGTAGATCGTCGTTGATTTGAAATTGGACGGATAGATCGTCGTTGATTTGAAATTGGACGAGTAGATCGTCGTTGATTTGAAATTGGACGGATAGATCGTCGTTGATTTGAAATTGGACGGGCTTTGCTTCGGGGAGTGACCATCTAACTTGATAACATGGTTTGGCTGACCACGGGCCTTGATTTTGATCATGGGCCGCGACTTGGGCCTCGAGCCCAGACTACTGGCGTGCGCCAGTATATTTCTGTCGTACGCCTCTTGTACTGAAGTATCCAGGCCCAGATCTGGCCCAGACCCGGTCCAGTGCTATTCCTCGTCGAATATACTCCTCAAACAGTACGAAACCGCCATTCATCAGTTTCAAAACCTCCGAGGCTCCTCAAAACTTCCCAAACTTCAAACCCTCTCACCAATCTTCCAAAGACCACGAATCCTCCTATACCCATGGCTGAAACCAGCGACCATGGTGGCGACAGGGGCGGTGAAGGTGATATTGGCGATGTTCGGTCAAGGGATGATGAAACTATGGTAGGAAGTGCTCGAATCGATGATCAACCTCTGGGCGAGGTACCTACGGGCATTGATGCAGAGGTTACAGGGGCTGCCCGGGGCGGCGATGGCCATGCAGTGATGGCGGGTGATGGCGATGAGCGGCGTACGCCGGAGGAGGAGGGGCGCACGCCAGTGGTTTCCGTTACAGAGGGCCCACGGGTGAGTCGATTGGACTCGAGGAGTGGCATAGAGGGCTTCGTGGTGACCGACGGCGGATCGATTGGGGCCGGCGGCAGTGGCGGCAGTGGTGGTGTTGGTGCGGTCCGACCGAGGTCGCCTCCGAGGGATCCAGCAAGCGGTAAGGCTCCGGCTGTAGAGGAGGCCGGGGATGCGCCGAGGGTGGATCACGTTGAGCGGGTCGAGTTTGAGGTGCCCGCGAGCTCGTCCAGCCACGAGCCGATCATGAGCCGTGACTTGGCGGAGTTCGTGGGTGAGTCTGTGCTTGCTCGGCTCATGAGAGAGAGCCCTGCAGTTGTCGAGGCGGTCCTGGCAGCCCGAGAAGAGAGGCTGAGGGAGATAGCCCGGTCTGACGAGGAGGAGAGACTGAGGCGAGAGGCCGAGGTAGCGGAGAGAGACCAGAGAGAGCTTGAGCGAGAGGCCGAGGAGGCTGAGAGGGAGCAGGAGGAGGGTCCCGGGTTGTACGAGGTGGCGGTTGACTTAGCGTAGGCCAGGCGGCAGACAGCTCGTACCCCGTTTGTGGCCGAGACGTACGTTCCTCCAGAGCCGCACGTGTTTGTGGCGTCGGGCACCAAGAGCTACGTCCCTTGCCAGAGGGATTACGACGAGGAGCTGGTGCTGAGAGACCCTGAGCAGCACTTGTACAGGGGCTGGACTCAGGTATACCTTTGAACTTCGCTTTAGCCTCTATCGTACTTGTGATGCATGATACTCGAACCTTTGCTTTTGATTGACTGTGTAGAGTTAGTGATACCTCGACCTGAAATAGACTGGGTTGACTGTAGAATGCTTCGACTTCATAATTCGATCATAGAATGCCTGTGGATAACTGATATCGACTTATAGTATGCCATGTGACGTAACTCGACTGATAGATTGCCTTGAATTTTGAATTGACTTTGTAGAATGCCGTTGAAACTTGATAATCGACCAAATAAGTGCCTTTGATGTTCTGACAACTTGAATTGACTGAATAGGATGCTTGAAAACGATAATCGACTGAATAGTTTTCTGGTAGCTTGATAATCGACTGCCTGAATGTTCGAAGCTTGAATCGACCTTAAAATGACTTGAATCGACTGAATAGGATGCCTGGTAGTTTGATAATCGACTGCCTGAATGTTCGAAGCTTTAGATACTGTTAAAAGTCCTTGATTCGACTATCCACTGGTTTTGAACTGCTGTACTGATGCTATTTCCTGTTGCTTTGATTGCAGAGAGGAGTGGTTAGCTCGCGGGGGCATGGCAGACCAGCGCACTCACTTGAGCTGTACTTGAGTCTGCCCGTGGGGGCACGAGAGCTAGTGGACGCGGCGGGGTTTGGCCTGTTCATCCCTACGCTGACAGCGGTGTGGAGCGACCACGGCGTACTGTCTGCCCTGGCCGAGAGGTGGTGGGATACGTCGAACTCCTTCCACTTCCCGATCGGGGAGATGACGGTGATACCGACGGACTTTGCGGCCATCACTGGCCTGAGGGTAGGAGGTGACCCGATCCCGTTCGACTCGGGGATCCACAGGGACACTGAGGCGCTGAGGTGGTTCTTAGGCATGGTGCCTGCGGGGAGCTCAGAGACGGTTTCACACGACCAGTTTGCGAAGCATGTGGAGCAGAGGGTTCCAGTGCTGGAGTTGGCAGGAGAGGGGGTCTCTGAGCTGGAGTTGGCGCAGTTAGCGAGGGTGTACCTGTTGTACTTGTTCGGGGCTACTCTGTACCCGAACAAGCGGTCCACGGTGCACTTGTTCTACCTGCCGGCCCTTTTTGACTTGAGGTCGGCTTCTCGGTTTGACTGGGGAGGAGCGGCCTTAGGTACGTGCTACAGCTTCTTGGGCGAGTTCTCCAGAGGGAGGAAGGCAGCTGCTGGGTACTAGAGAGTGTGGGAGGTAAGGAATCAATACTGTTTTTTGATTTCATTCCATACTTGCACTTTATCTTGCATATGCTGTACTTCTGACGTCTTGACTGTTTGACTATTTGAAATCCCTGCAGTTGTGGGCTTACGAGGTGCTAAGAATGTACTCTCCGGAGAACAAGAGTCCGGACCTGAGGGTGCTTCCTCGAGCGCTGGTCTGGGGACCGCTCCGCGTCGGGAAGAAGAGGTCACAGAAGACGTTTTCAGACTTCCGGCTATACCTTGACCACCTGACAGACTCTCAGGTGAGGCTAGCTTTCCCTTTCGGTAGTTTGTGCCTTTGAATTGCTTTACTGCTGTTGCTGATGCCTTTGACTGTTTTACAGGTGGAGTGGGACCCGTGGAGGTTTACAGGGCCTGAGCCTGAGTTCCTGGCGAGGAGCAGGGTGGTGACAGCGAGCCGAGTGCTGCTGGAGTCGGCTTTCGGTTGGCAGTGGTACTTAGGCGATCGAGTGACATGACAGTCGCTTGACTCGCCCGAGTTCGTTGTTCTGGGGCCACTTCCGCCTCGTGCTTCGCACACTGGGCGGTACACGCTTAGAGAGCTGAGGAGGTTCACTGTCCCTATCGCTGCGTCCACTTTTCTGAGGCGGGGGCGAGACTACGCCGTCTACCAGAGGCGATACTTGGCCGGGGCGCTTGGAGTGATGGAGCACAGGGCAGTGCGGGCAGAGGTCTTGGCTGCCGGTGAGGCGAGGTCGGGACGGCAGAGCAGGTCGGGCCGTTCCAGGGAGAGGAGTGAGTTTGCGGAGTCGACCGGGCTCACTCAGCTTTCTTGGACTCTGACGGTGCGTGACCCTCAGGGGGAGGGCAGAGGTTCGCTTCGAGCCTGCCAGGATGGAGCCAGCAGAGGTCACAGGGCCGGTATGATGTACTTTCAGCTTCATTCACTCCCTGTATCATATTTGCACTGTACTTGAACTGCCTTTGATTTCTGATACTTGTAATTCAGGTGCCGCTAGAGTGGGCGAGGGAGTCCATGCGCTTGATGCTTGCCATGGAGAAGAAGTTTCACCAGATAGCCAGTGGTACTCCTTTGCAGTTGCACTACCCGCCGGCAGCCCCAGCGCCTACTACGCAGTCTCAGGTAAAAACCCAGAATTCGGAATTTGATACTTATCAACTATGCATGTCTGTTACAATGCATGTTTAGAAGTACCTGCTCTTGATTCCTATTTCAGCATTTATATACACTATGCAAATAATGATTTGAATTGAATGACAATGCAGGGACACGCTAGGACGGCTTTCAGGCGGCAGACAGCGAGGCCAGCCCCTCCGAAGGGCAAGGGGAAGGCTCCTGTCGTGGTCCAGCGACCGGTGAGGACCACACGGCCCGAGACCAAAGGGGTGGTGATCGCTCCTGACAGAGGGTCACCACCGCCTCAGAGAGAGCTGCGGAAGAGGGCTGCTCAGAGGAAGCCAGCGGAGGGGCCCGCGAAGAAGAAGAGGAGAGAGGAGGAGGAGGAGGACAAGGACGGGGAGTCCGTGTCCCTCAGCAGCGGCTCTGATTCTGCCAGCGACCCCAGGTTCCGAGTTACTCAGAGAGACTTGGCCGCAGAGAGCGAGGATGACAGCGACGACACCAGTGACCTTTTTGGGGAGTGAGGGCTACCACTGAGCCTCAGGCACTTTACTGTCTCTTGCCTTTTGATACTGTTGGTACTTGACCTTTGATTTGACTTTTGAGATGGGGGCCTACGTGCCTTTCGATTTGCGGGCAGATGTTGCCCAATACATGATTTTGCTTGTTTTGCTCGGGCCGTTGTGCCGCTTCGTACATTTCCACTTTTGTTTCTAGAGATACATGCCTTGGATAGTATAATAATTGCATTTTCTGCTCATTCTACTTCTATATTGATGGTATTGATGATAGAAGTAAACGAAATAACCACTAACATCTGACATGCATTGACAAACGCTCTGAATCAATTGACAAATGCTAGGATGCGTGTAGAACTGATCTAGCTCGAATAAAAATGGGAGGAAAGTCCCAGGATACGTCGCGTATCCTTAAGACACGCGGAGGATACGGATGTTTTGGCATTGGCGGGCTGAAACGCACAATCCTCCTCTTGAAGGGGAACTGACACTCTGGTGAGACCATAGATACGTACAAAGACCTGTACGAATGGAGAGACTCGGGAAAAACGAATCGAAATGAGAAAAATGTCACAAAATGGACATAAGACGCCAAAGATGACTTGATATGGTCCCGGACTGAAATCGACACCCCCGTACAATCACATAAGACCTACATGACGCGTACGGTATAAGAAAACTTGGCACGAACTTTAAGTCTCCGTATCCTAAATTTTGGAGGATACGGGCCGCCGGAGGTCCGAATTCTTCGTTAAACGTGACGTTTCCGAACCGATGCTTCCTCACAGTCCCAAACACCATTTAAGACTTGTACGCATCGACAAATCTGCCAAACAGGCCCCGGAATTGAAATTGGTTGTTTGATGACAGTTGCTGCTGTGAACTGGAATCTGGTGCAGGCCTGACTGGCATGCGCCAGTAGTTGTGCTTCGTATGCCAGTAATGTAGATTACTTGCGCATGTTTGTTCATTTGTGGCGCACGCCACAAAAGTGTGACACAGAGCCACTTGTCTGACCGTCTGTCCTTTTTCCAGGGGCTTCTTGTCTCTACCCCTACACGGTTTGCACACGGTTTCTGGGCTTCAGGGAGGGCAGAGTACCTTAATGTAAGGCCTTTGGCATGTAGTCTTTGGTTTTGAACATGGAACAGGAAGTTAGATTCGTAGGTTGGTATTTAACTGGGAGTTGCAAGCTTGGCAAAGTCCACTGATACGTCCCCCTCTCATATATTCAGCCAATTGTAGCACTGTCTCGAAATGGAGAACCCCATTCCAACCTTGATGAGGCCCTGGTTAGTGGAAATGATAGGCGTTGACTGGCTCAATTTCCAATATCACGGCCTGTCTTCGTTCCGATACCTCCGGCACGTGCCGCTCCGCCCGGCACTTTTGAGAGCCGCGCTCCGGTTTTGGGATCTGGACGTCCATGTCTTCCGTTTCGGGGACGATGAAATATGTCCAACGGTTGAGGAGTTTCAAGCGTACCTCCGAACGTACTCGTCTCCCACACTTGTCGTTCCTCCTTACCAGGTGAGCATGCCTAGACTGTTGGCCACTGCGCTCGATATTCCCGGGGGCCTGGCCCGCTCTATGTTGGAGGGCGGCGAAATACACATTCTGCAGTTGATCGAGCGGTACAGCCCGGAGGGCGATTTGAGTGACATTGCCTGGCAGGCACGGCGCCGCCTGGCCCTGGTGGTCTGTCTCCTGGCCGGCTACTTGCTTATCCCTACTGATGGCCGGGTCAGTCCCTTGCTCGTGAGCGTTGCTCTGCAGATGGGAGGCGCGGACCGGCAAAACATGATCCCTCTGGTACTGGCCGAAACGCTTCAAGGTTTGGATTTGGTGTATACTGGGTGACACGCACCTTCAGCGGCAGTCCGCTTCTTCTACAGGTAATCTCACTCAGCTCACCTTTTTCTGGTTTTTCGCACTTTCTCATTTTACCTCGACACTCGGCTTAGGCTTTTTGCTGGCTCCTTACTTGTCTTTTCGCTTAGGCCTTATCTGGTTTCTTACTTGTCTTTTCGCTCATGCAGCTGTGGTTATCTGACAAGCTGAACCTATTGCAACCTCCGGAGGATGGCTGGCATCTTTTTCCGAAGAGAATTCACCAAAGGGGGATGAGGACCCTGAGATGAATGAGGAGGAATGGTTCGCTTTCATGCGGGAGCTACAGCCCGATGAGATCATCTGGAGGTGCCCATGGCTGGAGCTGGAGGAAATGGTGGTTTACTCAGATGGTTTCGATAGGGTGGTGATCGCAGGGCTAACACGTTTCACCTTCTACATCCCGGGCCGCATCCTTCGTCAACTAGGTATCCCTCAGGGGAATGTTCGTATCACTGCCGGGGATTTCCGAGTCCCCAATTTCAATGCTCAGACGCTCCATGGGTATAACAGGCGCTGGGGCCACAGAGCCCTTCAAGCGGAGTCTCCAGATTTCACTCCAAGACTAAGGAACGTTTATCGACAATGGTTAAGAGCAGATGTTGCAGCAAGAGAAAACGTCGACTTACTCTGGACCACTTTGCTGTAGTTAGAATAAAATGTGAGCCGTTAGGCTTCTCAAGCATTTCGTTCTGTTTTTCATGCTTCACTGTTTTTAAGGTTTTCATGCTCAGCCCTTGTATTAGAAGTTGTGATTGTATAATAAAGTTGAAAGACGGAGGGTTTCCTCCTTCAGATTTCTCGATGAACTTTGACTTGCCCCTTGATTTCACTCGGACCATGCTACGGCACCGGAACGTTAAACCATGGATCGACTTCGATAGAATTTGACCGGGTCTCAAGGTGAGACTGCCTACGTAACCCTTTTCAAGGAATCAGGTCAGAACGTAGTTCAGGCCAAGGTTCGCTCGTGTATTTTACCTCTCCTTTTACGCTCTAACTTTTGCCTAGTGCCGCCTTCACAGGTTTTCGGCCTAGCGAGCTTTCGACTTTTGCCTATTTATTTTTGCCTAGACCGCCTTCACAGGTTTTCGGTTTAGCAGGCTGCTCTAACTTTTGCTTGGAACCGCCCACCCTTGTGGTTTTCGGTCCAACGAGCATCTCTCAGGAATAGAAACGTTTAAGTTGATCCAGGTTAACCAAAGTGTTGAATTCGTTGCCGTCGAGATCGATGAGTTGAGCAGCACCCCCAGATAGGATGGTCTTGATGATGAAAGGTCCGGATCGCTTTGGCCGAAACTTCCCGCGAGCATCAAACACTGGGGCCCGTATTTCCTTCGTGACCATGTCCCCTTCAACTAAGCCCCTAGACTTCACCTTCTTATCAAACGCCCGGGCGATTCGACGCTGGTAACCTTGAACATGATACAGAGCTCGGAGTCTCCTTTCATCAAATAGCATTAGTTCGACAAACCTCCCACTGAGCCAATCTGATTCTTCCAGGCCGCTTTCAACCATGATCCTCAGAGAGGGAACCTCAAGCTCGATAGGAAGTACTGCTTCCATTCCATAGACCAAGGAGAAAGGAGTTGCACCGGTTGAAGTTCGAATTGACGTCCTATATCCCCATAGCGCCAGAGGCAGCTGTTCGTGCCAATTTCTTGCGGACTCGATAGTCTTCTTGATGATCACCTCGATGTTCTTGTTAGCAGCCTCGACTGCTCCATTTGTTTGTGGACGATAGGTTGTCGACCGGTGGAGATCGATGCCGAATTCCTCGAAAAGGTCCAGGACCCTTCCCTTGAAATGACTCCCATTGTCTGATATGAACGCCTGAGGAACGCCATACCGGTAAATGATGTTCTTTCGAATGAATTGAGCCACTTGAACTGTTGTCAGAGTCTTGTAAGATTCGGCCTCGACCCATTTGGTGAAGTAATCTATTGCCACCAGTATGAACCTGTGACCATTTGAAGCAGGAGGCGTGATCATCCCAATAACGTCAATTCCCCATACAGAGAACGGCCACGGCGAGGTCATGCCATATAACTTAAAGGGTGGAACGTGCTGCAGGTTGGCATGGATTTGACATTTGAAACAGCGCCGTACGTAGTCGATGCACTGAGACTCCATCGTTGACCAGTAGTAACCTTGCCTGAGGATCTTCCTAGCAAGCATAACACCGCTCATGTGGGGACCGCAGACCCCTTCGTGAATTTCTTCCATTATCCTTGTTGCTTCGGCCCCGTTGACACACAGCTTGTGCATTCCGCAGTGAGACCTTCGATACAGTTTCCCTCCACAAATGATGTTGTAACGCCCCCATTTTCGGGTACGTTAAATAAACATTTTATTGATAAAATCAAATGGAGTCTGGCTCATTATTACATCATAATTCCCATCAGAGTGCCTTCATTACAAAAAGGGTAGGAAAATCTAGGGTTCCTAACTACAGCTCCGCCTGCTCCTCCATCCTAGCCAGCTCTTCTACTCCAAGGGCCTCCAAGGTATACAGCTCACTTCGATCATCTACAAAGTCTGACACATTATACCAGAGTCACCACCGATATAATATGTCAGGGTAACCAAAGGTAACACCGTGAGCTACGAGAGCTCAGCAGAACAAACCATACCCACTAACCCTTAACTTATAACATGAAGAGAACATAATCAATTACACATACTCATTCAACAACATAGTTAACAATGACACATCCACATTCGATATCTTTCTAGCGTTAGTGTCATGCCTTTCTGTGTTTCTCCTACGCAATCATTTCGTAGACCGTGTCACCATTTTCAACCTGATTAATACTTCCAAATCAACATTTCTAAGGTTTCATAAACAAATTGTTACTAATGAGGCTACCAAGTCCGGCTTCATTAGCAACACTCACGATGGGCTACCAAGTCCGACCACATCACGGTTTTCAAAACATCATCTTCCAAATCTTGCATTGGCTTCTCTCCGCGGATAACCAAGCCTTATTGCCACATGAGACTACCACGTCCGGCCCCTTTGGCAATCTTCGCAATGGGCTACCAAGTCCGGCAGCATTACGGTTTCCGTAATTCCATACAAAGGGCTACCAAGTCCGGCCACCTTGCAGGTTTTCACATCCACATAATGACTACCACGTCTGGCCATTATGTAATTTCAAAAATATTTTATCCATATCAACAACACCCTAGGTGTCAGGTTTCTACCTTCTCGGTTTTTGTGTCTCGTTTGCATGCCATGACTCCGCGATAGTTCATTTCACAATGTAAGTAATCTTGAAACTAAACTAGCAAAATCGTTCAACTCTATATTAGATAGCATGCTCAATTTATCATGTAATCATGCTCAATCACATTAAAGCATAACGCCACATGTACGGACGCCTTTGGAGTGATAAATCACTTATGCTTTAATCAACAACCACAAGTAATGCAAGTAAACATTTAGTCATGCTCCTCACCATCTTAAGATCAAAATATAATACTTCAGCTTAATCCAAAATCATACTTCCTTTTTGAAAAGTTCAAAACAGCATTTGTTTATTGAGTGATTCTAACGTTATGCTAATCATGCCATGGTTATCCAAAATAACAACTTATACACATTTCTAGTCTTTCAATATTCATTCTTTCTTTCAAAAGTTCAAAACAGCATATGTTTATTGAATTGCAATACATATATCAGAATAGTGTCGATAAGGATCCTATGTTTTCACAAGAGGTGTCGATTAGATAATCTATGTGATCATGCCATTATCTTTATTCTAATCGATTTGAATCATGCATACGATATGCCATACTTGGTGAAAAATCTATCTCGTGTTCTTAGCCTACTTTAAAGTAAACTTCATTTTTGAAAAATAGTAAGGATTATCTATCTTTCAAAAGTATACACATTTCAATTTATATTTAAGGAAAGTAGATATGGAAATCTACGTGATCATACTATTGTTTATGAGTCGAGATTAAACTATCTATAAACACGATTATCTATATATCAAGGCAAACACATTTCTAATTATATTTAGAGTTCGAAAGTATAGGAAAATCGACATATACTTAGAGTGTAGGAGGTATAGAAAATCCTACGTTCATTTCAACAACAAAACTTATATACATCATATTATAAGTATAGGATAAACTACATTTCAAGAGTAAACATAATTCTAATTATAATTAAGGGAAATAGATATGGAAATCTACATTCTTTTCAACATACGCATATCATACGTTATATTTAGAGTTTAGAAAGCATGGTTAAAATCTACATATACTTAGAGTGTAGGAGGTGTAGGAAGATTCTACCTTGATCCGAAACTAGTCGGGGCCGAATAAGCTAGTTGGAAATCCTACGGGCGATGAAACTCACAAATCTGGACCGAACTTCGTATGGCAGTAACTCGATCAATATTCGGCCGAATATGATCGTTCTTGAGTTGACATCGAAGCTCTAGAAGTGCTCTACCACTTTTGTGAAGGAAGTTGGTCCTAGAAACTACTTTAGGTAGGAGAAATATGGTGATAAAGGAAGGGACAGTTTGCTCTACCACTTTTGTGAAGGAAGTTGGTCCTAGTCTTGCTAAGTAGGATTTCTAGCCAAGAAATATAATCTTAAAGCTTACTAGCACACTTGTCTTCAGAAAATGACTATGTTAACTAGCGTGATGCATTCAAATCTAATTACGACGGATTACTAGGGAAAATATACAAGTGCTTTTACAAGCATACTTGTCCTTGGGGAAAATAACTAGAAAATTTATACGAAGAATACAATATTTATAAGTCTAAAATTTAGTAACGACGGATTTTTGGATATTAGAAAGGAATTTTAAATGGAATCCAAGTAATAAAATAAAATTCAAATTTTTAATGAAATTTTTATTTCCCAAAAATCCGGGTCGTTACAGATGTACTGAGCAGCCAGCCTTTGCAGAGCAACCCGATCCTTCCTTGAAGCTCCAGTAGGGAATTCTCCTCGTTCGACAAAGTTCCAGATATCATGGTACCAGGGTAGGCCATCATCGACATCATCAATGGCGTTGACATATTCATAAGTGGGCAAGTCCCTCTGCTCAATCACAATCGGCCGCATCCGGACCCCTACTGGAAGTTCGATCATTGAAGCCAAAGTCGCCAAAGTATCGGTGAACTGATTCTTCAAGCGTGGAATGTGGGATATGAGCCCCAGCGGGCGTAATGAGCAATATCCCAACTCCAAAACCTCTTTGATTAGCAGCCCCATCAAAATAGAGCGTCCACACTTCCTCGACAATTGTTAACACATCCTCGTCCGGGAAATTAAAGTCCACGTCCTCAGGTCCATCGATCGGGTGGTCGGCCAGGAATTCTGCCACGGCGCGGCCCTTCACTGATTTCCTCGTAACATATTGGAGATCGAACTCAGCCAGCAGAAGCAACCAACGTGCTAGCTTATGGGTGAGCGCTAGCTTCTCGAACAGATACTTGATAGGATCCATCCGAGAAATTAGCTTCACCGAATAGGCTAGCATGTAGTGTCTAAGCTTTTTGGTAGCCCAAACTAGCGCCCAACACGTCTTTTCTAGGGGGGTGTAATGTTCCTCGCTCCCCACCATCTTCTTGCTCAGATAGTAGATGGCTTTCTCGACTCCTTTATCCCCTTCTTGCGCCAGCAAACATCCCATGGACGTCGGAGTAACAAATAAGTACAGGATCAGGGGTCGACCAGGTGTAGGCGGCATTAAGACAGGCGGATTCCTCAGATACGCCTTGATAGATTCGAAAGCAGCTTGGCACTTCTCTGTCCATTCGAAACGAACGTCCTTCTTGAGTAAACGGAACAGCGGTTTGCAGGTCAGTGTTAGCTTGGCTATGAATCGACTGATGAACTGAACCTTACCCAGAAAGCTTCGCACTCCCTTTTCCGATTGCGGCGGTTCCATCTCGACAATTGCTGTAATCTTAGAGGGATCGACCTCGATTCCTCTCGCGGTGATCAGGAACCCCAACATTTTGCCTGCTGTGACCCCAAATGTGCACTTCTGTGGATTAAGGTGCACGTTGTATTTGCGGAGTCTTTCAAGAAACTGCCTAAGTGCTGAGATGAAATCCTCCTTTTCCTTTGCCCTGACAATCATGTCGTCGACGTAGACCTCAACCGTCTTGTGGATTAGATCGTGTAACAAAGTGGTCTGGGCCCGCTGGAAGGTGCAACCGGCGTTCTTCAACCCAAATGGCATCATCACATAGCAGTAAGTACCCCACTCGGTGACAAAGGTCGTCTTCTCTTGATCCTCTGGCGCCACAAAGATCTGGTTGTATCCTGAGAATCCGTCGACAAAAGAGAGCAAAGCATGCCCCGCCGTGTTGTCCACAAGTGAGGCAAGGGAAAACTATCTTTGGGGCTTGCTTTGTTCAAGTCCCTAAAGTCGACGCAGACTCGGATTCTTCCATCTTTCTTAGGAACTGGCACGATGTTGGCCACCCATTTCGGATACTCGGCAACCCTTAAGAACCCAGCGTCGATCTGTTTGGTGACTTCCTCCTTGATCTTCTCGACCCAATCCGGCCTCATTCGGCGGAGCTTCTGTTTGACTGGAACGGCCGCCCCTGGAGCCAACGGAATACGGTGCTGCACGATTTCAGGATCGATACCGGGCATGTCTTTGTGAGACCATGTGAAAACCTCGAAGTACTCTTTGAGCAGGTCAATCAGCGCATCACGACCCTCGGGGGACAGAGTTGAACCAATTTGCATCATTCGGGGGTCACCCTCATCTTTCAAATTTATGGAAATTACTTCTTCTTTTAGAGGCTGAGCATGCCTTTCGTCTTCCCTTTCGATGAGGGAACGCAACTCAACAGGGATGTCCCCATCGAAGTCTGTTCCTTCATCGTCGGGGTCGACACAGTTTATATAGAAATCAGCAAAGTAGTCAGAAGCAGGATCATGTATTTCATAAAACCCCAGCGGGTTGCCAAGTACGGTGGACTCGAACTCGAAATAGAAGCTGTGACGTAGAGGGCCAAGAGGCACAAACTCCGACTCTGAGCTAGACCTAGACCGGACAGACTCTGTGTCAGACTCAGGCACATTGTCAATGCATGTCAGACGTGGAATGAAAAAGCAATTATTTAAACTACCCTTAGCTTCCACGATGAGGGAGGTTGGATCTTCGATGACGTCCGGAGAATCGGGCCCAAGCATCAGCACTTCGGCCTCTTCTTCCTTGCCAACCAAACCTACTTGAGAGAACAGCATCTCCAAGCCCTCTTGATCAACTGCCAGCATCCAATCAGTTTCTTCCTTAGCCCAGGCTAGCTGCTTCTTAAATTCTTCCTCTGCCAGCTTATTTTTGGCTATCTCCTCCTCATCATCGGACCAGGTGTCCGCAGCGAAGATCTCGAATCCCGGTAGCCAGGTGCCAGTCTCCAGATCCCAGAATGGCTCAGGTTGACCTTCGTAAACAATGCTCCCCCCTTCACGGATGAAGTAGCTGTCGGGGTTACCATAGAGGGTACGAGGTTTTCCCGTACCTTTCCCCTTTTTAGCCTTTTTGGCTAGAGGTACGTAGCCTAAGCCAAATCGGCTTTCGGTAAAGGGAAAGACAGGGAACTCAGCGACCCCCTGCTGGTTTATCCCGAGTCCAAGGCCGGGCATGTGGCCCATTTTCCTCATGATGTCGATAGTGGCTGAGCTGACGAGGAAGTCGTAGTCCACGGTGACGGTAAGGACCGAGCCTGCGGTGTCGAACGAGAACCCTCCGAAGTCCGAGTCCTCCTCCCCATGCGCAATTCCTAGAACAGGTTCATCCTCTTTGAGTGGGCGGATCCCAGCGTCCCCGCAAATGGTAAGAGTCCCAGTTGGAAGCCCTGGCATGACCTTCTGGTGCAGAGTCGAGGGTACTGCCATGATGTCCGACCTGTGCAGCCACGGCCTGCCTAGTAACAGATTGAAAGTGGCGGGGATGTCGACCACGTGAAACTCCACCTCCATCTCAAAGCCCTCAGCATCGAGCTTGAGTACAATGGTCCCTTCGACGACACGGCGAGTGCTATCGTAGGCTTTGACAGCTAGGTTGGGCGGTGCGAGATCCTTCTTTGCGAACCCGAAGCGGTAAGCAACTCTCAGCGGGCAGACATTAATGGCGGAGCCATTATCAATGAGCACGGTTGGCACCCAGAGTCCATTGCATTTGACGGTAATGTGCAACGGGCAGTTGTGGTCAGTTCCTTCAACAGGCAGGTCCCGCTCAGTGAAAGTAACAGAGTGCTTGGCAAGCAAATGCAGAATAAGAGCGACCAATGCCTCGGGGGTGATGTCGGTTGGTACCTTGAGTCGGGCGAGAGCCCCAGACAGCCCGTCGCGATGCTCCTTTGATGATGCGATTAAACCCCAAACCGATACAGCAGTAGGGATCCTTTCAAGTTGCCTCTGGATCATGTCCCCTTCCGGGATTCCAGCAAGGATGTTCGGAGCGCCTCTTTGAGCAGTCGGATTAGCGGGTTGCACAACGGGAGGATTGAATGAGCTCCCAGCCTGCAAGTTAGAGGGCTGAAAGACTCGGCCGCTCCTTGTAACATTGGCGATATCCCACCAAGAGGTTGCATTGTTGAAATCCCAGAAATCCGCAGGTATGTCATCCATCTTGCGCTTTCCTTCATCGGTTGCTGCCACAGTTGCAGACGGATCTTCCCCCGTAGCCAACTTGTGTTCCAGACCCTTCACTACCACTTCTTCCCAAAAGGACGGGTCCTGTGCTGCAGCTTCTTCGAACGGTGCTCCCGGGTTGGTGACGAACGGTGTATCCCAGAAACCAGCATCTATCAGAGCGGAGTTGACCGTCCAAACCTCGTTTCCCATGTTGATGTCCACTACCTTGTCTTCATCCCAAAAGTCAGCGGGCAGCGGGTTTGTGTTAAGGTCGACAATCTCGTCCAGCTCCCAAAGGTCATCTGGTACTGCGTCTAAAACCATAATACGGCAGTCCTCGCCAGGAAGAGGCACAGCGGGGCACGGGAGGTTCTCATCAATTATGTAGAATGCTGGGTCGTATTCGACGTCAGCTGCCGAGGTCAACAGCGAGTCGATCGTTGATGCACGGAAACACTCCCCAAGTATACGGGGCTCTTCCTGTCGGAGGTCCTCCTCTGTGTAGAACGCTTCATAGTCAGGCACGACTTCCTCTAGAACATAGTCGGCCGGGAACTGCCAAGCAGGCTCGGGATCCCAGAAGTACGGTTCTTCTTCGACAATAGGCTCAGGTGGATCGAAAAGCAAACAGAGCAATCCCATCCAGAGGATTCATCATGTCCTCCTCTTGTGCCGCCAGCCACGCATCATTCGCAGCATGGTCAAACGGTATTGCTTCTGGCATGGCCGGAAATCCCTCGAGGGCAAGCTCATCCCATTCATTGATCCTAGGGACGTCAAAGTTGTAGTGGTCGGCAATCGCCCAGCCTACTGCCTGCATGTCAAGTTCCGGTTCTGGTGGGCCTGCTGCCCTAGCAAGTCTTGCGCGGTGTATGGGTGATCCATCGAGAGCAGTCCCAGCGAAGGTAAAGAAAGAATTTCTTACAGTGGTCCCAGGGAGGAGCTGTGCAGAAAAGGCAGTATCGCGTTGAAGGTCACAGAACACATCGTTGAAGGTGGTCATGCCGTCACGCAGACGTTCCAGGGGCGTTCTTGTTTCAGACGATTGTCCCTTCTCCAGGTTTATGGTCAACACTTCAGGCTCGAGGGGCATGGGCACGACTGGTTTCGGTTGATCAGCAGAGGTTATATGGTCGGTGGGGTTGAATGTGGTGGAGCTAGGGGAAGTTATGGTGGAGCTAAGGGATATCTGGCCAACTTGGTTATGGTGCTTCGGGAGGGAGTTGGAGATGACGTTGGGTTTAGATGGTGGGTTAGGAAGAGTTCCATTGTCTACCAAATCCTGTATCGCATGACGGAGGCGATAACAAGAGTCGGTGTAATGGCCGGGCATCTGATGGTACGCACAGAAGGCATTGGGGTTGTGGCTAGGAGGTGGATTCTGAGGAAGTGGAGTTGGAGTGAGAGGCCTGAGGTGACCAGACTTGGCCAGCTTCTCGAGGACAGCGGAGAGAGGTGCTTCGAAGTTGGCGAAGACACGGGGTTGGTTGCGGTTTCGGGGTTTCTGCGGTGCTTGCACTTGGTTGACATCGGCTGTATGGCTAGAGCTGTGGGTTGTGGCGGTGTTGCTAGCAGTGGCAGCGCTGGCATAGTTGCTACCGCTGAAGAGGGCCATGCTGCTTCCGGTGTAAGCACGGGGCTTGGACTTTGATGTCGAGGAGGCAGGAGCAGACTCGGTTCTCGGGATGACCCCATTTTGGAGAGCTTCCTCTATGGCAAGACCGGAGTCAAAGAAAGTCTCCCAGTTTGCCCCTTGGACTAGCACAAGGTTCTTAGCAAAGTCCGGCTGCAAGTTACGAGAGATGATACGAATCTGATCCTTTTCGCTGGGACGATCCGTCATTTTGGCTGCCTTTGCCCTCCATCGCTGAATGAAGTCTGCAAAGGGCTCCTTCGCGCCCATCATGGTTGATTCCAACTCTCGCGTGGTCATCTTGAGTTGGACATTGTAACTATATTGGGAGTTGAAAGCAGCCCCAATGTCGACCCAAGTCCTCCTTTTGGAAAGGTCCAGCGACAGAAACCATTGGAACGCGGGACCAGTGAGAGTTTGAGGAAAGAGTTGTGCCATGGTTTCCTCTTCAATTCCATGTAGTTTCATTGCACTGTGATATGCCAACAAGTGGGTCTTAGGATCCCCAGAACCGTCAAACTTTACAAAATCAGGCATCTTAAACCTTTCGGGCAGCCTAGCATTTGGAAAGGGGCAAAGACGATCCATGTCTAAACCACCAGCGCCTATTTTCTCAGCCTTGGAAACTGTTTCCTCGAGTTTAGCCATCTTGGTGATCAGAGCAGCCATTTCCGGATTCGGAGCAGGGTTTTCTCCTTGAAGGTTCTCTTCGTTTGGGGGTTCGCGCTCTTCCCTTCCGCCGCCTCCTCCAGCTGCAGCTACCAGAGGAAGGCGCTCTTCAATTAGGGCACGGAGATTGGCCGTAGAGGCATCAGCTTGATTGGCCCTTTGTTGCATGATCGCCAAGTTGCGTTGAATGTCGGCGAGAGTCTGGGCAAGAGTCGGAATTTCAGCCGTATCGAGAGGTTCTGTTTTGACTTGGACGAGCTTCTGAGGTGCAGGGAACGGAGTGAAAGGTGTTGGCGAGGCCTCTCCCAACAGAAAACAACCCGGAGCTTCCGTCGTGGTAGACCCAGAAACAGACCCACCCAAATCTTCTTACAGACAAACCCGGTGGACGTTCCCAAGTAGGTTTGGCTCTTGATTCTGAATCTGTATGGTGTGATGGCTAGACAGTAAAGTAGAAGGGCTCAGTGATAGCCTGCAGCAATTTTATTTGAAAGAGAGAATGAAAAAAAATGCTCAACGTCGTCGGTGTCCTCCTAGACTCTAGAACTAGCAGACAAAACCGTTTTATGACTGTCGGACGCTGCCCAGGTCCTCGGATTTCTTTTCGACGGTGTACCTTGATGGGATTGACTAACACTAAGAGATGTCGAAACAGCCTAAGCCTTTGACCATTCCGTTTTCGAAGTTTCAATGTTGGAACGGAACAACTTGGTGTTAATGACATGATACTGTAACCAAGATGGCGTAAGCAGCACTGTGCCGGAACCTTGAGCGGTGTAAGTGCTTAGCACTTTTAACCTGGGTGGTATGAGCATCATGTCATGTCTCCCGTTGTTCCTAGCTTTCTGTTTGAAACCTCGATTGGTTTTAGACAAGGACTTAGAAAGTCTCGATTTCCCAAAGTCTCGTTGACCCAAGGAATTGGAAAGTTGATAACGTGCATCATCACGATGCACGACTCGTCATCGGTCCAGGCAGCGCCTCAGTAGGCATAAAACGGGTTTGAAAGAGAGAAAATCCTAAAAGCTGCCCTAGCATGCTCCTACGTAGAACGGAATGAATGTATGTACAGGCATGCGATAGGGAAAGCAGTAACACATAGACAGTTTATGGGGGTTAGATGCAAGTAATCCTACCCTGTGGGTTCCTGTCTTAGTTTGAAAGGTTCTATTGCTTTATACGCGTGGCGAGGCTGGTTTTGGCTTAAGGGGGTTCCTCAGGCTAGAGATGTTTTATACCTCCCATCGCAATGCGTGCAGCAGAGCAATGGTCAAGCGGTAATACGTCTTGTTGACAAATATATGCATGATAATTTGTCGGAAAATTATATGCATTACTATTTATTATTTTGATGATTATATGGATGAAGTTTTTATTTGGCAAAAGAAAATCTTTTATCGCAAAGTCCTTTTTCGGACTAATTTCTACTTTGCCTTGAAATAATTGCATAAGTCTCTTGGATTCATAGTTCAATACTTACAAAGACTTAATGAGCTCAATACATGCTTTAACGGATTTATTTAGAAGAAATTTTGAGCCACAGGTTGACGAACCGGCTGACAAGCCGGCTGTCTAAACAGAAGGGTGTGACACCCGGAGACCAACCGGTTGTCCCACCGGAAGACCGGTCGGTCGACCACCCGGACGACCTCTCTGTCAACCGGCTAGTGTAAAATGGCCTCCAACGGCTAGTTCCAACGGCTAGTTCCTCCACTCAACTCTCCAACGGTTCCAACACTATACAAACGGCTAGTAGAAGATTGGATGGCTATATAAGGGTTCAAGAACTCATTGATGAGTGGGGAATCAAGGGGATTCAAGCTACAACATTCCATATCACTCCAAGAGCATATTCCCCAAAAGATCAAGCCAACACTTTCATATCTATCTTGAGAGAGATCTTTGTATAAGTTGAGAGCTTCCACTTTCATATCTACCTTATGAGGTTATTGTTATTTGAGAGCTTCAAATTTCTCCACAAACTTGTAATTCCTAAGTGAGTGTTTGAGTCAAACACTTGAAAGCTTAGAAGACCAAATTCGGGCTTGAATTTGGGTGTTATTGTTTTTGAGAGGTTTTCGGAGAAAACTCTTGCGGTTGTACTAGCTCCTCGGGAAAGCTAGGGGATAAGGTCGTTGTAAGCACCCGCAAGACTTACAAGTTGTAATCTTTTTAAAGATTGAAGGAACCTTCAAGTAGTTGCTTGAGGAGAAGTGGACTAGGCCGGACCGTGGACAAATCCGGGCCGCACCACTATAATCGGGTTCTATTTCTCTAACTCTCTCTCTTTTATTTGCTCATATCGTTTTGATTAAAAGATTGTTAGAGATAATCTTTATTGGCCTAACAACCCGATTCACCCCCCTTCTTGGTTGTCATTTTTGGGTAACACGTCTCATCATCGTCCAAGGTTGTTGGGCATTCGAGGACCCCGGGCTCCAGTAAACTGTGCCGGTTACCCAAAACACCTCAACGGGGCTGAAAGAACACCGATGCAAATGTATGCGTGCCGAAAGAATGATCGAGAGAGAGAAAATCGCAAATGCCTTTCGAAAAACGCCTTTTGAAGCTTGGCTCACTTCATTAATCGACACTCGGAGAAAACTACATAAGCGAACAATAGTAAAAGCCCCAGTTCGGAGTGGTCGGATGTAGAATCCTGTTACGTTACCATTCCGTTCTTCAGCAGCGCGGAGCGTACTGTTTTGACAGACTTTTGAAACTTGTTCATTCATGTATTAATTTCCAAATGTTTGATTAATGTAATGTCCCCAGCAGAGTCGCCACTAAGGGCACACGCCCCAAAAATCCCGTGCCTCGGAGGCATAAAATTTTGGGTGCGCCCTATCTCGCGGAGAGCGCGGCGAAACGCTTCGCAGATCAGAGAGTCGCCATTCGGATTTTGCGGAGAGTACCCAAGAAACCGTGTTTTCGAAAACGTTTGGATTACGTTTGTTTGAGTTTGAAAAAGGCTTGTAGACTAGTCCGTCGTCACCTTTGAAATCTGAGGTTCGGGAGCCAGGTTACGAGAGGGGAAGGGTTTTATGGCACCCCCTCTCGCCCAATCCGGAGATCAGTCTCTACTCAGGCATTTTTATAAAACATTTGCATTTCTCTCTTTGTTTGATCATTTTCTTAGCCAGTTAGGGCGAGGGAACAGTTAATGGGGATTAAAACTGTAACACGTTTGCATTTATGTACAAGTATGTGACAAAATGTTCATGGATGGTTGATGTTTGATCTAAGCAAGTATAATAGATTGAGAACAAGCTACTGTGAATGTTTTGAACAGACTAGAGCACACTAAATGTGCAGTGATGCACACAGAAGCAAGCCTGCATGCACTGGCTGAGCCACTGTATGCAGCCTTGACCTGCGTGCGCCACCTCACAACTGGCGTGCGCCAGTAAGCTCAAATCCACAGCTTTTGTCATCAACCCTCTGGGCTCTGGAAGGGACCAATGCACACCCAGGACAAACCACACAGTTGATATAGATTACTAGACTATTACAGACAGATTAAAGGGCTAAGAAGCCACCAAATGAACAGAAAACCCCTTAAACAGTGAGGGGAGGATGATCAAAGGCCTGGATGGAAGATCCATGCAAGGGCCAAGTCACTGGAAGCAAGACCACTACCGTACGCCAGTAGTGTATGGCCGTATGCCAGTTTTCCCTTTTGCTCCAATGCTTTGGCTTTGCACCATCTGGGCTCTGGAACATGACCAGAAGGCTCCCAGAGGCCAAACTACACTAAGATACAGATGGAAGAGAAAGCAGTTCCAAAATACAGTAAGCAAAAGGTTGATTTTAGCATGCATCAGGGTGATCAGAGCTTAAGTAAAGCAATAAAACAATGATCCATGATCCCCACGCCAGTTTTCCACGTACTGCCATGACTGGCGTACGGCTCAAATTACTGGCGTGCGCCACTGATCACTGCATACGGTTTTGAAACCTTGCCAGCATTAGGGCCAGGACTGATATAGATTACCAGCCTTGACCTTGCCAGCCCCCCTCAGGGGTCAGAACAGAAAACAGAAAGCAAAGGTGATATACCTTTTGCTTGTGAGTTTGATGAAGAGCTTGGGCTTGAACTTGGGATTTGTGGTTTGAGAGATGGATGTAGAGGTGTTATGGACTAAGGTGAGTGTTTCCCTTACTTGCTGTTTCTATGGAAGAGAAAGGAAGCAAAGGAAAAATGAAGGGGAAGAAGACAAAAGGAACTTGAAGCCTTAATGGTGCTAACCCCTTGCAAATGAATGCAAGGGCGGAATTTATGGTGGAGGGAGAGGACTGATCAGTTGGTCCTAAGGGGGTGTTTGGAGGTGGTAAGGCTTGGAGGAGCCTCCCATGCATTAAATGCATGGGACTTGCCTTGAAAGGCAATGTAGGAGAGAAGGGGACAGTTCTGGCTGATATAATCATCAGGGGGGCTGTAGCTGACGTCAGGTGGTTACAAAATCTCCCGCGCGTCTGGCCGAAAAAGGTTGATTTGACTGGAATTGACTGGCGTACGCCCCTTGTTGAGTGGCGTGCGCCAGTAACTGGCGATGACTGACACGTGGTAGGGCTTCCTGCGCACGCTAGTCAAGAACCAGCGTACTCCAGTAGGGTTTTTCTGAGGCCATTTGGTTCTGGCTGGAGGGTTCGACAAGGGTTTGAAAAGGGTTCGGATGAGGTTCAGGACGCTCAAAGCTCAAACTCATTCACAAACTCGGGATGTTCTTGACCTTAATCATCATCGGGGAATCAAAGACCGTAAGTAAACTAATCTGGACAGTCCAGAATAGGGTGTCTACAGATAGAAACCCGAAGCGTAGGGCTAGGTCGTTGTGCGCATAATATCCAGAAGTCCGGAATCGTTCCCTCAGAGAATCGATTATAGCTTGAAATGGATTGTAGGTTTTGTGGTAGGGTTTCGGCGTTCAAGACGGCCAACTTGGTTTTGCTTTAAACTAAATGACTTAAGTAAAAACTAGAATTACGCTTGATTAACTTAAAGAGGCAAGTCTAGGGATCTTCTAACCCTTGACAAAGGCCGTTAGCGGTTCTCGATTATAACTCAGGCGAAAGTCACGACCGCGTGCTCACGCCCGGAGGATTTCACTTTAAAAGACTACGTTTAACGAAAGATGTGATTTTCCGGAGGCGAACCAACTTGTTTTTAATATTTATTGAACACATAGGAGGCCACTAGGCCTCGGTATGCTACTTGCCAAGACCGCTTGACTAAATACCATGCCGAGGGGTTAACACCCCTTTGCTTAGACCAAAATTGCAAGTCAAGCTCTATTCCGGAAAACATGCTTTAAAGCCCGATGGCTCGAGAACCAAATACCAACCTAAGTCCTCGGGAAAGATTATCCCGAGACTTAGCCTAAAGACTACTCACACATAGCTAAAGCATAAGCTAAGGCATAAAAATAAGACATAACTTTAACCGAAAGATTCGAAAACAAACTTGATATTAATAACAATCACAACCGTAGCTACAACTTTAATAAACGACAAAATGACAAAAGAGAACAACTTACTAGAGAACTTGAAGATTAAAAGCTAGAACTTGAGCTTGGTCTCTAATGGAGGTGAGACAAAATCTTAAAAGACTTAAAGTTAAAATGACAAGGGTGATAAAGATGAGAGAGGGAGGCCCTATTTATACAAGGTGGCCTTACTCTCTCACAAAATATCCCAAAAATATCCTAAAAGTAGCCAAAAGTAGAAAATATCCCAAAAGTAGAAGGTTGAAAAAGTAGCATATTCGGGCAGAAATGTCACAGCATGAACCGGTACAGCCTATTCCCAGTACCGGTTCGTGGCCTTCAAAAATCTTCCAAAAAACAAAATCTGGACTTGGTGAACCGGTACAGCCTTTTCCCAGTACCGGTTCATGGTTGATAGGGCAATGCCACGTGGCCTCGGATGTTGGAAATCTTCCGAGAGGAATCCTTAGCATTCAAAAGCATGAAAATACCACGTTCAACCTGAAACTAGCAAAACGGAACCTTGCGAGCAAAATGAGATAAAAAGGGGCAAACGGGAATAAACCGCTACAACTAACAAGATAAAAACCCCCAAGATTATACAATCTTGGGTGCGGATCATATACCTGCTCCCAAGTCAGTGCCAAGTGCTTTATGGGGTCCTTCAGGAAAAGCTTGGAGTCGTAGTCCTCTTGTCACGACAAGTAACTATCAACCCCTGACGGAACAAACACGTGCGGCTCCGGCGGCATGTATGTCTCTGCCATAAAGGCAGCGCGAGTCGCCTGCACTCTAGTCCTGGCCAGCTCCACCGCTGATTCCTGTACCCACGCCGCCTCCTCTTGGGCCCTCTCGACCGTCTCCATCTCTCTAACAAGGTCCTCGGCCTCCCGTCTCAAAAGCTCCTCCTCCTCGGCCAGCCCGATTTGCCTCTGTCTTTCCTCGCAGGCTGCAAAAACTACTGCGACCACCATGGGATTCTTCTCTAACAACCGGGCAAGCACATCGTCACTCACATACTCCGTAAAGTCGCTTTTTGAAATGGGCTGGTGCCCTGAAGACACTGCGGCTGGTACGAACTCAGGCCGCTCCACTTGCACCTCTCTGGATGCCCCCTCGGTGACCACTGGGCCTTTTCCCCTCGCCAGATCCCTCGGCGGCGACTCTGGTCGGTCACCCTCCCCGCCACCGTCACCGCCACTGCCACTGCCGCTGGCTACAGCAAAACCCCCTCCGGAGACCACAAGGCCCTCTATGCCGCTCCTGAAGTCTAAACGACTGACTCATGGACCCTTTGTACCAGAGACCACCGACGTACGCCCATCCCCCACCGGCGTACGCCGGTCTGTTCTGTCACCGACCTTCTATGCATGGCCATCACCGCCGTTGCCACCACTCCGCACCTCTGCACCAACGCTTGCCGAGGCTCCCTCCGCTGTTTGATCGTCGATTTGAGGACTTGGAGTCTCGCCCCAGTCCCTCGGTCAGGCCCTATCGTCACCACTACCACCATTGCCGCCACTTCTACTACCTATTTCTGCGATGGTTATATGGGGATGGTTTGGGATTTGGAAGATGAGAATGGAGGATGAGATTGAGAGAGAAAGTCGTGAGGAGAAGAGGAGAGATTTTGAAAAACCATTGTCTGGCGGTTTCCTCCTCATTCTAGGAGTATAAAAGAAGAAAAGGAGAGTTGGGCCGGGTCAGAGCCAGTTTTGAACCTGAGGCCCATGACCCATACCCGTGTACGCCAGTAAGTCACCCACGTACGCCGGTTTCTTCTGGGCCTAAGGCCCAATCATCTTTGCTGCCTCAAGTTCTTCTCAACAGCAGCCCATGTTGCCCTAATACAGGTTTTTATCAAAAAGGGTCCATCCCCCGGGTTAACAGGGTCTATTTAGATCAATTCAATCAGCGACGGCCTGTCCCGTCCATTCAATTCAACAAGCGGCGGCCTATCCCGTCCATTCAATTCGAATAAGCGGCGGCCTGTCCCATCCATTCAAATCAACAAGCGGCGGCCAGTCCCATCCATTCAATCAACAAGCGACGGCCAGTTCCATCCATTCAAATCAACAAGCGACGGCCTGTCCCGTCCATTCAAATCAACAAGTGACGACCTGTCCCGTCCGTTCAAATCAACAAGCGGCGGCTTATCCTGTCCATTAAATCAAAGTGGCGGCCTGTCCCATCCAACTTATCCCCAACAAGCGGCGGTCCATCCATCCACTCAACCAATCAGGTTCTTTAATTATTCATGTCTGCTTTGCTAGCATGTTTTGTTCTGGATAGCCTTATGGGGTGTTTAGAAACCTTTGGCATTGCTTGTACCAAGTTGATGGTGCTCCAAGTGTCGACAAAGGGGGACAACCTATTCTGGACTGTCCAGATTAGTTTTTACTTAAGGTCTTTGATTCCCCGATGATGAATAAGATCAAGAACACCCCAAGAATGTTAGTGTGTTTGAGCTTTGAGCAGTTAAACCCTTTAAGCATGAACCAAAAAGCCTCAGCCGAACCCTACTTGCATACACTGGTCCACTGCCATGTGTCAGTCATCGATTAACTTTGACCATTGATCGGGCTTGGACGCGCGTACGCAGGTCACGGACTGGCATACGCTGGTCAAAGGTAGTCTCATCACCTTTATTCAGCCATGTTCACAGGACTTTTGTGGCACGCCAGTACCCTGCACATTCGTTTGAGAAGAAATCTCAGACAAGGCAATGTCCCATCCCCCTCTCACATACTCCCCATCACCACTCCCCCTTCATTTAATGAAGGAGGACTTCCTTGCCAAGCCAACCAGCCACCTTTGGCTGGTTACACTTCATTTCCTCCTCTATATATACCCCCCATGCATTCATGTGCAAAGGGTTACAAAAGTTATCAACTTGCCAAGTGCTAGAATCCTAGCTCTCTTTGTTCATCCCCTTCTTGCAAAGGAAAGATGTTAACAAACAAAACATTTCCATACTTACACTACATACTCATACAATTATCCACTATCCATCATCCAAGCTACTACTCAAGTTGAAATATCCTTCCAAACTCAAAACTAAAGGTATAACACCTTGGTAATAACTCTCTGTTCTGATCCCTAAGGGGGGCTGGCAGGGTCAAGGTTGGAAATCAATACCAGTCCAGGCCCTAAAGCTGGCAAAGTTTCAAAGCTGTTCGTGGCTAGAACTGGCGCACGCCAATCCCGAGTTCGCGTACGCCAGTCATGGCTGTGAGTGCAGCACTAGCGTGGGGATTAGTGTCTAGCTATTTTCTGTCTTACATTCCATATATCTCATTGTGAGCATGCTAAGAACAAGTTTACTGCTTTCCATAGTTAAATATGCTAGTTATATTTTTCAATATTCATTTCTACTGCTATGGAATGCCTTTGGAATCTTTCTGAACATGTCTCAGAACCCAGAAAGTGCAAAGCCAAGCATTGGATAAGTGGCTACAACTGGCGTACGATAGTACTCTACCCGCCTACGCCAGTCAAGCCCAGCCCAGTGGCTAGCCCTTGCATGGTAATTAGGTTTTGGCCTCTGCTTTTGTCCCCTCACTGTTTAAGGGGTGTTCTATTCATTTCTATGGCTTTATAGTCCTTTTAAACTATTTATAGTTGTATATATAATGTCATATAAACTACTTGGTTTGTCCTAGGTGTGCACTGGTCATTTCCAGAGCCCAGAGGGTTGAAAATAAGAACTGTGGGCTTAGGCTTACTGGCGTGTGCGGGTTGTGTTGTAGCGTACGCAGGTTTGATCAGCATGCGGTGACTTGATCAGTGCATGCTGGTTTCTTCCTGCGCACGCCACTCTAGAACCGCTCCCTCCAGTCTGTTTAAAACTCCTATAGGAGTTTGTTTTCATCCTATACTAATTGTTTCAATAAATCGAGCATGCCATTTTATCACATCCTGCCAACATGTTACAGTTTTAATCCCCTTAAACTGTTCCCCTGCCCTAACTGGTTAAAAAATGATTAATGAGAGAGAATAACAAATGTTTTACAAATGCCTGAGTAGAGACCGATCTCCAGATTGGCCAAAGTGGTGTCTTAAAACACTTCCTCTCTCTTAACCTGGCTCCCGAACCTCAAATATCAAAGGTGACGACGGACCAGTCCAAACCTTTTCCAATCAAAACAAACGTAGCAAGCATTTCAAGTTCGATTCCTTGGGTGATTTACCGTAAAAACCTGAGTGGCGACTCTAAATTGAGCGTTTCGTCATGCTTTTCCTAAAAGGGCGCACCCGACAAACAAGATTTTTAGGGGCGTGTGCCCATACCTACGTGGAGGCAGCCAAAGATTTGCTCGACACCTTCAAGAGGGTGTACGTCGAACAAATAAATTCTGGGCAGAATTCTTATGTTGACTCCTTGGATTGGTTGGCTGCAGTCGTTCCAACGGAGTTCAAAAGAAAGGTGGCAGTGGACTACCTTAGTGAGCCAAGTATTGAAAGTAGTGTGGAATTGGTCTTGGACGTGAACCAAGGGCCAAGTTGGGTGGATCAAATTGTGAAGTTTCTACAGGACGGGACACTCCTTATTGATAAGAAAGAAGCTCACAAGAGAAAGACGAAGTCAGCGCGGTTCTGGTTATCCTCGGAGGGGAAGTTGTATAGGAAGTCCTTTACGGGACCCTATTTGCTTTGTGTGCACCCCGAAATGCTGCAGAAGTTTCTCCATAAGATTCACAAAGGGACGTGTGGAAGTCATGTTGGGGCCAAATCCATTGCCCACCGAGCAATAACCCAATGGTATTGGTGGTTGCACATGCAGGAGGATGCAAAGGTCTATGTAAAGATTTATGAGAAGTGTCAAAAATTCTCACCTATGATCCGAACACCAGCCGAGGATCTGGTACTGCTAACAAGTCCTTGGCCGTTTGCATAGTGGGGACTGGACATCGTGGGTCCACTCCACAAGGGGACTGTGAATAGAAAATTCCTTTTGGTTGCAACGGACTACTTCACGAAATGGATTGAGGCAGAACCAATGGAAGAGAATCATAACGAGGTTTTGGGTCCCCTACTTGTTAATCTCTGATAATGGGGTGCAATTCCAGAAGAAACTCAAAGCTTTTTGTTCCCAGTACGGGATAAAAAAATACTACCCAACCCAAGCCTATCCTCAGAGTAATGGGCAGGCAGAGGCATCGAACAAAACCATACTTGATGGGATCAAGAAGAGGTTGGACAAAAAGAAGGGCAAGTGGCCCGATGAGTTACCACTAGTCCTATGGGCGCACCGAACAACGCCGCAGAGGTCTATGGGAGAGACCCCTTATTCGTTGGCATACGGAACAGAAGCAGTCATACCGCTGGAAGTTGGTTTACCAACCAATAGAGCTGCTCTAGTGGAAAATGGGGGCAATGACAGAGCCCTAGAAATTCAGTTAGACATTGCTGAGGAACGGAGGGAATGAGCTCTATACATTTGGCCTCTTATCAGGAACAGCTCATGAAGAGCTACAACAAGCTTGTTTACCCACGCGAGTTTGGTGTTGAGGACCTGGTGCAACGAAAGGTGCTCGGCAACACCAAGGTGAAGAATGAGGGCAAGTTGGGAGCCAACTAGGAAGGCCCGTATCGAGTAACGGAGGTTGTGGGCATAGGAGCTTATATGCTGGCAGACTTGGACGAGAACCCAGTCCCAAGGCCTTGGAATGTCCACAACTTACGAAAATTCTTTGTTTGAAAGAATCTTATTTTATTTTGTTTAATTAGTAGGATGCATAACGTGATTGTGTGGGAATTATGAATAAAATTCCCTTGTTTTTTATTTCAAATTAGTTGCAAGGGGTACGAATAACGCCCCCTTGTGTTTTGGAATTATGAATAAAATTCTCCTTTGGTCAGGCAGTGACGTGGAATTATGAACAAGATTTCCTTGAGTTTTGAATACAATTCTCCTCTATTTGTGACAATTGTTTTGAGGTTCTGATTGCATGTAACCAATTTTCAGTAAATGTAGGAATATGAACTTAGAATGAGCACTCTTTCAAACTCCATATTGGGGAGTATGGAGTGGGCACGTATTCCCTGGTGCATATGAATTTTTTCTAAAGTCTGCAGAACTTTAGGTGAACAGATTGTCTAAGTATGAAAAACTTAGGAGCGTACGAACAAACACATAGATTTACTAAGTATGAAAAACTTAGGCGCGTACGAACAAACGCAAAGATTTACTAATTATGAAAAACTTAGGTGCGTACGAACAAACACGCAAATTTACTAAGTATGAAAAACTTAGGCGCGTACGAACAAACTCGCAAATTTGCTAAGCACGGTAAACTTAGAATTTGTCTAGGTATGAGAAACTTGGGTGCATATGAACACATGCACAGATTTGGTGAAGTCTGAAATACTTGGGTGCATATGAGCATGCACAGGCTTGCTAGAAAACTTAGGTACATACGAGTAAATGCTAGTACGAAATACTTAAACTATAGCCATGAAGGGCCGAGCAGAGTAACCTGGGGCAAGGCCACAAAATCAAAAGTGTTGTGCCATGAAGGGCCAAATACCTGTGTTAGTAAATGTATAGAAATGTACTTATGCCACGAAGGGCCAAATCTATAGTCACACGGGACCTGCAAACTTAACGGAATAATGTTTTGGAGTAAGGATGAGAAATGTTCTTCCACTTACCTACTCCTCCAGGGTCAGGTCTTGAATGGCGGAAGGGGTAGCTTGGACGGTGTTGTCCACCACAGCACTGCTTTCAACATTGGTACCACCACTGGCTTCCTTCTGGCCAGGGTTGGTAACATCTTTGGATACCTGTTCAGCATCGACAGCAAGCTGTTCAGATACTTTGGTATTTAGCGCCCTGTCCAAGCTGTCCTCTTCCTCTGCAAACTCCTCTTTAGGTATGACTTGGGTGCTCGGGAGATCGTTCTCAATCCAAAGTGCGGACATCTCAACAACTCCAACCTTTGCCAAACATGCAGCCCAAGCAGCCGCCCAAATCTCGTCCTACAGCGCTGGCATCTGGGCTTTATAGCTCTCTATTGTGACGTTGATGCCTTCATTATATCCCTGTTGATAGGCGGTCTTAGACTCAATTTTGCTTGCCTCAAGTTCAGTAAGAGCTTGGTTGAGACTGTCTTTAGTGCCCTCTAATTTGGTCTTCAGGTCCTCGGCAGAACCGCGAGCCTAGTTCCTTTCCCTTTCAAGTCTGGTGATGGAGCGCTGCAGTTTTGTGTTTTCGCTAGCAAGCTTTGCGCATTCGAGCTCCATTTGGTTCAGTTTGAGGGATAGTGCAACCATCTTTTGCATCGCCTAGGATATGGAACACAGTTGATTACAAATCCGCTACAGAACAATGGATACAAGTAAATATCTAGATAGATAGAAGGGGGGTCACCTTGATGTTGTGAACTGCAAAGGATTCGAGGAGCTGATTTGGGGTGTTGCCAATTTCCCTCTGCAAGTCCCCGGGAAGGAGCAGCGCCTGAGACAACGCTAGGGTGGTTTCCTCAGACTCAGTGCTATCCCTGGTACTCGCAAGGCGATTTCCTTATACAAGTTGAGGAGCCCAAATAGAGGATGAAGCTGTTGGATTTTGAAGTGGGGGATTTTTAGCAGACGTTGGGTCCGGACGTTGGCATTTGTCGCGATGACTGGCTGCAACTTCCTCGGGAGAGAAACCAGGGGGAACATCGGATTGAGCGACAGTTAGCCAGCCATGAGAAGTACCGCGCCCCTGAGGGGCACCGCGGCCCCGACCATGGCCGGGAAGGTTATAAAGGCTGCTAAGATTGATTGGCTAGCTCATTTCTTGATCGTGTGGGGGAGAAGGAGTATAGCCACTTGATGACGACGTAGAAGCTTCTTCGGCCAAAAGAATAGGCTTGTCGGAAATCGGAGGAGTACGTGATCGATTATTTCTTTCATGAGCGAGGTTTGAGGTAGAAGGAGCTGGAGGCCCTTGGTCGTCAGCTGCTCGAGTATGACGATCGATAAACCCATCGTATGAAGCTTTGTAACTCAGTAGCACTTGAGTTGCTCTTGCTCGGTCGGCAAGATGGGTCCTTTGTTCGTTGAAAGCAAGAGCACGGTTGATATCGGCCACATGGACTAAGGGGGTGATGATGTCATGCCCTTGGTTGATGTTTATAGCTGCAAAGAAGGAAAGGTGACAGAAGAATTAATTAAAAGCGATGAGTAGATATTGCTCGGTAAAACGTAAAATCTACGAAGAGAAAGGACTGACGTGGTGTGCCAAATCTGTGCGGCGCATAAAAGCCTATCACTTGGCCATCCTCATCCCTGGGCTTGAAGTTCCCTGTGACAATGAGGAAATCATCGTTGTCCCCCCAAGCAGAATCAGGAAGTTCAAGCACAAGTTTTTTCCTGGAATCTCTACTTTTCAGATAGTGTGTAAGGGCATCCTTTGTTCTAGAAATACTGTACAGGTGATGGACATCGAATAGACCTAAGGATATTCCAAGCATTTCATTGAGGGCATTTATGCCCATGAAAACGCGAAAGAAATTGGCAAAAACTTGCATCGGGGACAGTTTGTAGAGGGCTAGGGCCTGGCAAAGCAAAGGGGCTAGGGGAAATATAACTCTGCCTTCCACGACGGCTACAATGGGAATATGGAGAGTGTCGTAGTCTGGACAATCGCGAACAGCATCCAGAGGGGCAAGGGCGGTGGCTATGTTGTCGGAATTTCATAGCGAGCCCTAAAGTCGGCCATGGTGTGGGCTCCTCGACCGGCGCGCTCGAGAGTCGCCACCCGGATTTTTGAGATGGATGATCCGAGAAACTGAGGGTTTGATTTGAAAAAGAAGGCTTTTGGCCTAGCGAAAACGTTGAGACTTTGGGTTCGGGAGCCACGTTACAAATGGGGAAGATTTTGTTGAAAAAGCACCCCATTCGCCCGGTAAAAACCGGTCTTACTTAACATTTTCAAACGGGGAAAAAAACTTTGAATAACATTTGGAAAATTGAACTTTTAGAAAACAAATAAGGGAAAGGGACATGGGATTGAATATATCACATTGGTGTGCCCGTGGTGCTTACTATACAGTAGAAGACAAATGAATGATGTACAGAAATGAAATGATAGTTTAACAACAGACTGCCTCAATCACAAACAACACTGCATGGTGTACCAGGATACCTCGCATGGTTTTCTGGTACACCGCACAATGTACCTTTTCATTGGCAGCCCACTACTATTACTCAGAACCTCGCATGGTATAACTGACTACATCGTACGTTGTTCCTCAAAATATCGTACGGTGTGGCTTCAAGCATATTTCAGAATGGTTACATATTTTTTGAATAAAGCAAACCATTGATCCAAATAGCTTCCTTATCATTTTTATTGATTAAGTTTCTCATAAAATAGTTTGCATACCCTTTTTGATGCACTTGATCATTGAGAATGATCATAAAAACCTCTTTTAGTAGACAAAAGATGTAGAGTTTAAATGAAGCTTCATTCTAAAATGCGCCTGCAACGATCTCTTAGTAAAATTAGTATAGCCAACAGTGGATGGATGTGATCGAGATAAACAGAACAAACAGATGATGAATAAAATAACACTGTACGTTGGATCTCACTACATCGTGTGGTGTATCACAACACCACACGGTGTAGTGTTTCCAGTACAGACACTCGTTTTTGTTTTCTTTTTGAAAATGGTTTTTAAGTCAACACTTAACACAAACAAGTCAGGTGTGACTGCATAAAGCTCCCCTCAAGGCTAAGACTAGGCTTAGCCCGAGGAAACTTGCTTTTATACCTTCGGTTTTGAGCTTGGATGAGTATGGGTTTAGAGCTTTAGAGTGGTGGAGTTTCAAAGCTAGTAATGTACTGAGCTTTGAAATGGAAGAAGAATGGAATTTTTGTAGAAAGAGAAAGAATGTCAAGAGAATGTCAGAGTAACTTTCTCAAGACTTAGAGGGGTTGTCGTCCTTCATCTAAAATTGGGGGTGCATTTATAGGCAAGAGCCAAGGAATATCAATGCAAATGGGGGAGGTGGCTTCTAGGCTGGCTAGAAGTTATATTCCCTGCTAAGCTGTTTTTCAGTTATGGCTCCAATAACCGTGGCCGACAACTTTCTGAGCCAATTAGAACTTTTCCTAGAAACACCGTGCGGTATACCACAGAACCACGTGCGGTGTAGTAAAATTTACTACACCGTATGGTTTAGTAAGTGTTCCTTGTGGTGTTCCAAGTCCAGTTCTGGGCTTTTCTAGCTTTTTTGGATTTTTGGGCTTTTTTTTGTGTGTGGCTTTTTTGGCTATGGGAGTCTACATTCAAGCTCTCAAAGGTATCATTTCGTTTATTTCATCATCGGGAAACTTAAAGAACCTTCGAGGTCTGGATTGGGGTGTCTACAGTAGTCCCTCTCTAACGGAACTCGAACACCATTGATTGGTATGAGTGACGCTTAAAGAATAGGCATCCCAATCCGTTGCTCCAAAGTCTTTAAACGTTGACCAAAATGAACACAAATAGCAATGGTGGTCACGCTCGTGGAGCTGCCTACGTACCCCGTTTGTAGGGATCAGACCAACGTAATTGAATTGGGACAATGCAAGTAAAGTGAGTCCCGGAGGACAAATTGCAAAAATAGGTAGTAAACTTGAGAAGATTTAGTGCTTGTAGTGTCGAGTGTCGTGAAATTCCTTGAGACGAGTCCTTGGACTAAAGCGACTAAAAGGCGAGACGAGCCCCTAAAAGGCTAAAATGAGATGAGTCCTGAGGGACTAAAGCGAGACGAGTCCCAGAGGACTAAAATGAGATGAGTCCCGGAGGACTAAAGTGAGACAAGTCTCGGAGGACTAAAATGAGACGAGTCCCAGAGGACTAAAGCGAGACAAGTCCCGGAGGACTAAAGCGAGACGAGTCCTAGAGGACTAAAACGAGACAAGTCCCGGGAGGACTAAAAGGAGACGAGTCCTGGAGGGACTAAAATGAGACGAGTCCCGGGAGGACTAAAATGAGACAAGTCCCGGAGGACTAAAGCGAAACGAGTCCCGGAGGATTAAATGAGCTTTTTAATCAAGGCATGACGTTTTAAAGATTTAATGCTTAAAACGACAGCAATACACCCATCCCGAGGACGATATGGGGGTGGGTCGAAAAGACCCACAGAAATAATTTAAATTCTAGAGGCTATAATGCCGTGCAGTGTACTGGAACGCCACGCGGCGTTTCAATTTCCAGGTAACTCTTCGTTTTCTATGGATAGTTTCTTGTTCAGTTGCAACCATTAATTGCAGGCGTGTCTCTCCGTTGCTGACACCTTCTTTAAAAGCAGGGGTGGTGCCTCATTCCATGCACCCTTATCAAAAGTCTCTCCCAGATCTCTTTGAATTCTCCATTCGCCTTTCAAAAAAGTCGTTTCCTTCCTTCAATGATGGCTGATCTTATTGCTTGCGTCATTCTGGAGACGGAGATGATGGCTCTCCGGTAGGAGATTGACCACCTCAACGGTCACATCGCTACACTACTTTCCACCATCTGCTCCCTTCGTCAAGTGATTTCCAACCTTCAAGATGCCACCTTTGAGGCGAAGGATGACGAACTCGACCCGGAGTTCGGAGGAGAGCAAGAAGCCAAGGGGATTGGAGAAGATAGCGATGGCAATCCTTACGCTTCGGATGATCGCTCCAATGCCGCAGATGATGCTTCCGACGGTGCTAACTCTGGGACGGGAGCGATGGTGGAGATGAAGTTGGAGATGATACATTCAAAGTCTTCAACCGTGCCAACAGTGACTGAGCGGTGGAGGGTGAATCAAGAGGAGCAGTAGGATTTTTTTCTTGTTTTGTTTTTCTTCTCCTTCTTTTTTTTTGTTTTTTTTTCCGGTTGTATGAACTCCCGAAGTTCTCCCGAACTTTATCAATGAATTAACGCTTGCTTCCCTTTTATCCGCTTCCAAGGAGTTTTTAGTGTAATGCCTTATCAAGCAAAATACCATAACTCTGATAAAAAATCAGTTTCAGAAACTGGAACGTCACAAAGCAAATAACACCGCGCGGTGTTATAAAACCACGCACGGTTTACTAGAACAACGCACGGCGTACCAAGTTGCCACCAAGCTTTTTGAAGAACCTCGAGCAATGCAGAATTTAATAGGCACGGGGCCCAAAAATGAATGGTAGAATCGCAAACGTCCTTTGAACAAGGTTCAAAGCTCAAAACACCGCGTATTGAGAAAATACACCGTGCGGTGTATCTCAAAATACCATGCGGGATTTTAAATTTAAATCCGACCCAAAACCAGTTTTAGGAAAAATGGGTTGGGAGGGTATAAAAAGGGACGAGGCGTACACAGTACGCCCCACGAGTTCAAATTTTCTCTCTCACGCGCTCTCTCGCTCTCTCTCTCTCTCTCTACTCTCGCTCTCTCTCTCTGCTCTCTCACTCTCGCTCTCCCTCTCTCTCTCTCCCTATCATGGATAGTAGCGAAATGCTCGGTGGCAATCAACCACCGCAGGTAGAGGTTACATCGTCTCCGATTCCTCCGGAGAGTAGTGCGACTGTCAGAGGTGTTTCGGAGACCCTTGGGGTTTATGTTTTGGTGACCACGGTCGAGGAGGCCGTGGCCTCAGCTACCACGGAGGGTGGCGACGGCGGCAATGGCGGGAACGGAGGTGGTGACTGAGCCACGGCGAACACAAGTGCAGTAGCGGCGAGTAGTGGGGACGACACCAGTGGTCGATCACAGGAGGTAGCTGGCGACATTGATCGATGCGCACCGGAGGCGAACACGCGCGCGCCAGTTGGTTCTGACATTGGGGGCCCACGGGTTCAACGGTTAGAATCGAGTGATGCCGTAGAGAGGGTAGTGATCATTGGAGGTGGTTTCGGTGGTGGTTCAGATGAGAGGGCGCAAGAGGCCCAAGGTGGCGGTTTGGGTGGTGGAGATGAGGAGAGGGTGCCAGAGGCTTCGCCCGCGAGACAGCCTCGGTCAGATTTGGGGAAGAGCCCGCTCATTGCGGAGGAGCCTGTAGAGCCAGAGATACCGACTGTCTTTGTGGGTACAGGCGCAGGTTCGTCACGGCCCATAGGCATGGGTAACTTCTTGTAGGCAGTCAGTGTTGAGGACTTGGTCGAGTCCATACGAGGTGAGCCCGGGCTAGCTGCGGCTTTGCTTGCGGCCGGCGAGGCAGAGTTACGGGCTGAGGTTGAGGCTAGGGTGGAGGAGGAGCAACGGGTTGACGAGGAGGGTGTGCTGGTCCCTCGGAGGATGGTAGTTGAGGAGGCGAGGCTGGCCCTTACTGGTCGAGGTGCCTTTGATAAGGTGACCTACATGCCTCTCTTACACGTGGTGGAGCCGTCCCTTCTGGAGGCTTACAGGCCGAGGAGGCCGAAGTACGACGAGACGGTGGTCTTGAGAGACCGCCCGCAGCACTTGTCCGAGTGATGCACAGAGGTACATTTCAATATTTGCATTTCAATACAATGTCTTATGCTTTCCAATTCCTTTCTTTGATTATTGCACCAATTGTTGAATCTCCTTATTTCTTGAAATAGGCGATAGTGATATCATGCTATGGAGGTGCGGCCGATGTGCCAAAGTTTTGGGAGAGGCTCCCGGAGGCGGTGCGGGAGATAATGAGGGAGGCAGGCTTTGGAGAGTTCGTCGGCATAATGACGAGGGCGAGTAATGATCGCCAGCTTGTACGAGCTCTTGCCGAGATGTGGTGGGACACGACGAACTTGTTCCACTTCTCTTTCGCTGAGATGATGGCGACGCCATTGGACTTCTCGGTGATCACAGGTTTGAGGGTCGGAGGTGACCCAATGCCCTTTGATACGGAGATGGGGAAGGATGTTGGTTTGCAGAGGCTCTTCTTGGGGTACGTGCTGAAGACTGAGAAGGAGGATGCACGGTACTCCCAGCTTTTAGGGTTTTGGAGACGGGCTCCGGTGGGGAGAGTGGAGGAGGAGCAGATGGCTCGGTGCTTCTTGCTATACGTACTTGGTGCCTCCCTATTTCCAAACAGGCGCAACCGAGTACACTTGTCCTTCCTGCCGGCACTGTGAAATGTCAGGGAGATTGCCCGCTTTGACTGGGGAGGTGCAACTTTTGGGGCCTGCTATGCCTTCATGGGTTCTTTTTCCCGTGGAGCAGGGAGGAGCTTGGGTGGTTACTGGCGCGTCTAGGAGGTATAACTCGAACTCTCCTCTCTTTATTGTAAGTTAGTTTTCCATATACTTTCGCACACTTCGCACTAACTCTTGTACTTTGAACCCTATAGCTTTGGACGTACAAGGTGCTGAATATGTATCCTCCCGAGACCTCTTGCCCAAGCTTTGTGATACTCCCTCGAGCCCAGCATTGGGCGAAGGAATATCGTGGGGCGAAGAGAGGGAAAGGTGACCTAAATGGTTACCGGCTTTACTTGGACGAGCTGCGTCCTGATCAGGTATCAATGCTTCATTGGTCTTTTCAATTCATGCTTCTCATGTGTTTCAATTTGATAGTATTTTGATGTTGTTTGCTTTTGATTTTAGATCTACTGGCATGTCTAGGACTGCTTTGACGTTCCTTACCTCGTCCAGAGCAGGGAGGTGACGAGGGGAAGAGTGCTACTTGAGTCACCCTATGGTTGGCAGTGGTACTTGGGTGATCGGGTGTCACGCCAGTCCCTAAGGTTGGACGCTTTCTTGGTTCCTGGACCACTCCCTCCACTCGTGCAGAGGACAAGCCAGTACACTTTGAGGGAGGTGGAGTGGTTCACACGACCGGAACCTCAGCTGGAGCAGCTTTTCCAGGCGGGCGTTGACTATGCGGGGTACAGAGCTCAATACCTAATAGGGAGTTTTGGGATTCGTGCCACCTAGGAGGCTGAGCAACAAGCCAGGGGTTGAATCATTCGTAAGGGTGATTTGGTTAATACGGAAGGTGTTGCTATGTGGTGGCAAAGGGTTTGAGATGGTGTTTGGTTTATCTGGTGGAGGGGCTTCGTGACTTTGTTATCAATGAGGTTCTGAATCTCATGGCGGAGGCAGATGCAATTGTTTGTGGTATGACCGGGCATTTGGTGATACTCACAGTGGACATTGTGAATGAGGTTTGGCGGGAGAGTTTGTGGCGGCGTGAGCACTTTCAAAACCCCGAATTCAACAAGTTTCTTGAGCAAGGCAGATCTTGGGGTACTGAATTGATTTGGTTCACTTCTGTCGGTTTAGCAAAAGAGGTTCCGGCTTGGTAGGTGTTGGTATTTCCAAAAAGAACATTACTGTTTCCAGAGTACGCCCTTTTGGATTTTGAACCCGCTTCTTTCTTCTCTAAGGTGCCATCCCTCAGAGCTTCTTCCACAGCCAATCTAGAGTCATAGAAGGTCTCAAAGTTTGGAGATGCTTGAGAGAGAACCATATATGGTGCAAAGGCACTTGGCAAATTCTTCATAATGATCCGGATTTGTTCTTTTAGAGCCAGCTTATTCTACATTTGAGCAGCCATAGCTCTCCAGTGCTTCACATAGTCAGCCAAGCTTTTCTTTATCACCCATCTTGGTGTTTTTCAGCTCCCTTGTAGTCATTTTAGGTCCACATTGAAATCATACTGAGCAACGAAAGCCATCCCAATATCCTCCCAGGTCCTTTTCTTAGATGGTTCCAGGGTAAGAAACCATTGTAGTGCGGGACCGGTTAGAGATCCATGAAACAATTGTGCCATTGCCTCCTTCTCAATTCCTCGCATAGTGATAGATCCAACATACCGTTGAAGGTGTGCCTTAGGGTCAGTAGTGCCATCAAAGTTCGCAAAATCCATACCTTTAAACTTTTCGGGCATCTTGACATTCGGGAACAATCAAAGCTTGTTCATGTCTATCTTTCCCTTCCTAAGCCTTTTGGTTTTTTGGACAGACTCCTCAAGCTTACTGATTTTGGCGATGAGGGCAGCCAAATTAGGATCACTGATTTCCTGCATGTTCCCCATCATCATGAGCATGTCTTTTTGCATTGCGGTGACAGAAGCCTTGAGTTGAGCATCGACATTGGCAATGGACTGCTTGAGCTGGGTGTCCAAATTTGCCATGTTTTGCCTGATTTCCTCCATTCCATTTCCTTGGTCGGCCATTGGTAAAGGATTTTCAGGCGGTATTTCCGTTCTTACTACTGATGGTTCTTGCAGTACTTCCCCTGACAACTGTCCTTCCTGCAACACCTCAACCTCAAACAACTGGGTTTCTTCCACGGTGTCTGTGCGAACCAGTCTTTGAAGCAGACAGAACCAATTGGGTATGACCTCTTCTTGCAGTCGACCAATGCTTCAGAACTGGCAGTAAAGCAAAAAGGAGCGACTCAAAAACTAATCATGGAAAATCGCTCTACCATCTACATGCCACCTAGAAACTAATCCTAGGACCTATCGTGACCCAGATCTCACTTAAGGCATTTGTACAGAAGATTTTCAATAATCCAGGTAGGTACTGTCAAGCAGGTTAAATTCCACCGATCGGTGGAATTAGAGCCAATCTCCTTACCTTGACCATCCGAGACAAAGCCATATGATTACCGAAATTTGGATACATGCGCTTAAGGCTAGTTCTGGACCAAGGGAGCCATTCGGGCACCGCAAAAACCAGAGATATCACATACTCCATGAATTTACAGTCTCCTAGACCAACCGGAGAAAAAGGTTTTATGTTTTTAGGTTGCAACAATCCTCAGAGTTCTCTTTATTGAGATATCCCTTACTTTATTGAGGTCTCAGGGAACGACAAATTGAACAGCACTTTTGGCTTCATTGTCCTCGAAAATGATAAAAATGCGGTATTACAATTAGAATGGTAAAAGTGACACGTTGCTTTTGGGCCAAAATGAAATTATCCATCAAACACCGCGCCTTTGTTTATTTTGATCATTTTTTTGTTTTTGACTTGAGCAAAATGAATCATAATTTTGGTAAAATTTGATTTGCCCCCATCGTCAACTTTTCAAAGGATCAAATGATTTTAAAGAACGTGCATCCTCGGGCGGCACGACTCTTCATCGGGTGTCAGTAACCTTTCGAAAATGGCAAGAACGAAGAGCCCTAATAGAGTCCTACTAGGGTTGCTAGGCATCCTGGGAGTGCTTGCCACCGGAGAGTCGGGCAAGATTGTCAGAACACATTAGCAAGGCTGTGCAGTACAAAGTGTACAAGACAATAAGAGTTTAATTTTTCAAAAGATATTGAAAATTCCCCTTTGAAAATGCCTTTCAAGCTTCGCCCTCTTAATTATTCAATTCTTTGAAAGATAAAAGTAAATTCCAAAGTTTTGAATAACCGTTGATCCCCAACAGAGTCGCCACTGTGGGCTCCCCGACCGGCGTGCTCGAGAGTCGCCACCCGGATTTTTGAGATGGATGATTCGAGAAACAGAGGGTTTGATTTGAAAAAGAAGTCTTTTGGCCTAGCGAAAATGTTGAGACTTTGGGTTCGGGAGCCACGTTACGAATGGGAAAGATTTTGTTGAAAAAGCACCCCATTCGCCCGGTAAAAACCGGTCTTTACGTAACATTTTCAAAGGGGAAAAAAACTTTGAATATCATTTGAAAATTAAACTTTTAGAAAACAAATAAGGGAAAGGGACATGGGATTGAATATATCACATTGGCATGCCCGTGTTGCATACTGTACAGTAGATGAAAAATGAATGATGTACAGAAATGAAATGAGAGTTTAACAACAGACTTCTTCAATCACAAACAACACCGCACGGTGTACCAGGATATCTCGCACGATTTTCTGGTACACCGCACGGTGTAACTTTTCACTGGCAGCCCACTACTATTACTCAGAACCTTGCACGGTATAACTGACTACATCGTACGTTGTTCCTCAAAACATCATACGGTGTGTTGCTTCAGACATATTTCAGAATAAAGCAAACCATTGATCCAAACAGCTTTTTTTTTTTTTTTATCATTTTTATTGATTTAGTTTCTCATAAAATAGTTTGCAAACCCTTTTTGATGAACTTGATCATTGAGAATGATCATAAAAACCTCTTTTAGTAGACAAAAGACGTAGAGTTTAAGTGAAGCTTCATTCTAAAATGTGCCTGCAACGATCTCTTAGTAACATTAGTGTAGCCAACAGTGGATGGATGTGATTGAGATAAATAAAACAAACAGATGATGAATAAAATAATATCGTACGTTGGGTCTTAATACATCATGCATTGTATCACAACACCGCACGGTGTAGTGTTTCCTGTACAGACACTCGTTTTTGTTTTGTTTTTGAAAATGGTTTTTAAGTTAACACTTAACACAAACAAGTCAAGTGTCACTGCAGAAAGCTCCCCTCAAGGCTAAGACTAGGCTTAGCCCAAGGAAACTTGCTTTTATACCTTCGGTTTTGAGCTTGGATGAGGGTGGATGAGTATGGGTTTAGAGCTTTAGAGTGGTGGAGTTCCAAAGCTAGTAGTGTACTGAGCTTTGGAAGGGAAGAAGAATGGAATTTTTGTAGAGAGAGAAAGAATGTCAAGAGAATGTTAGAGTAGCTTTCTCAAGACTTGGAGGGGTTGTCCTTCATCTAAAATGGGGGGTGTATTTATAGGCAAGAGCCAAGGAATATCAATGCAAATGGGGGAGGTGGCTTCTAGGCCAGCTAGAAGTTATATTCCCTGCTAAGCCATTTTTCAGTTATGGCTCCAATAAGAGTGGCCGACAACTTTCTAAGCCAGTCAGAACTTTTCCTAGAAATACCATGCGGTATACCTCAGAACCACATGCGGTGTAGTAAAATTTACTACACTGTACGGTTTAGTAAGTGTCTCGTGTGGTGTTCCAGGTCTTGTTCTGGGCTTTGGCTGGCTTTTGGGCTTTTCTGGCTTTTTGAGCTTTTCTTGCTTTTTGGCTTTTTTGGGCTATGGGAGTCCACATTCAAGCTCTCGAAGGTATCGTTTCCTTTATTTCATCATTGGGGAATTTAAAAAACTTTTGAGATCCGAATTAGGGTGTCTACACATGGCTTGAGGGTTGTTGCAGTGCCGCCTGAACCTCCCCATTTCAAGTAAAATGATACAATTTTGAGGGGGATAAAAGCTTCGTGAAAGCGGAAACCCTAGGTGCAAAAAACCCTAAATCGATGAAAACGACGAAAATAGGGGCAAAATGGGGAGCAATGACTTACGATGTGACGATCAAAAGAGCCTGGTGCAAGAAAGGTAGGGTCTTGGAAGCAATGAACAGTGCTCCAATGGCAGAAGTGCTCGCTCTTCTTCTATATAGGGAGTCTAGAGAGAGGAGATGGGGTTTAAAATGGGGTTGAAATTCCCTTAATACCCCAATTTGTGGGGTGGCGTATGCGAAACATCACCCCAGACGTCGTTTGTGCGTCTCGTTTCATGTAAACGTTCGTTCTCATTTAATGTTAACGGTACGGAGCATGCTACGTGTAAATGCGGTTCTAGGGAAAACCTGCCCAGCTCAAACGTTGGGACGTTTGGCCTGGTCCAACGAAGAAGTTGCACCAACTGGGATATTTTGACACGGAGGAGCAATGAAATATTGCTTGGCGCTGGGAGCTTTGCCCGTCATTTGAAAAAATAACGAGTAAAGCTGGAGAACAATTGTAGGGAGGTAATCCCGAACAAGCACAAATGATACCCGAACACGTGTTATATGGGACCATGGAAAAAGTGAGGCGGATCACACCACCGATGAGAGTGATGGACGGTAATAAGGATCGATGACATGAGAGGTCACTAAAGGAAGCAGTCTGTTCGGCAATGAGATAGCCGAACAGAGGAAGAACTGTTGTAAATACTGCCATAAGTGATAAGGCGGTAGGAATATTCTAGAAGGTTCCAGTATAGTTGTACTCCGTAAAAGAATAGGATCCCGCGAATAAAGGATCTGCATGAATCTCCAAATGAAAGAAGGATGTTCAGCTGGTTATGGAAAGGAGTCCTAAAAAGACTAAAGAAGTGAATTGAAAAGGGAACGAGAATCCGGAGTATTGGGTTGCCTATACTAGATAGGAAACCTAGGGCAATAAGGATGCTTGGGCAGCACGCATACATATATCTATAAATACGAGGTAAACCTAGAGGGAAGAGGTATGCAATACGTTGCACTTATATGTTTTTCCTACTGCAAATTAGGGTTTTCTCTAGTACGTGATACTAACTTAGGCATCGGAGGGCCTTTGCCGACGAGAGGCATAGGTGCACTCACCCCTGTCTGTTTTGCAGAATAGGGTTCCGGAAAAGAGGCACGTGAAGCCGTACATCCAACGTGCTACTACTAGCACCAAGCAGTTTTTGTCCACTTACATCTACCTTGATTGGTTTAGGAGTGATTGGTAAACCAGCGGATTGCTTGAATTTCTCTAGTTGGATTCGCAAATTTGTTTCGAGCCTTCGAGAGTTTGTCCTGGAGTTGTTAGTGGGAAAGGAAGCAAAGAGTAGTTAGTTATAGTAGTTTTTGACCCCAAAACAGTTGCTGGTGTGGTTAACTGGTTTGCAGCTGTTTTGAATTTTAACTTTGTCTTGGAGTTTTTAACTATTTAGATGGTACGAATGATGGGAGCATTCGTGGAAGTTAGGATTCTATGGCAGTGGAAAGATTTGTTGCATCATCAAATCAAAAGTAAGTACATGAGAATGTGGAAGTACGATATAGTCATCATCATGTACATATATGTTATAAGATTGCATTGTACGATAATTATGGTGGAAGAAGCACGTGCAATGGTTTAGAAAACCGATGAAGCTGGTATTCGTGATGATGTCATGAACATTCTATTAGTGATCTTTTTTGTATATTTGATAATTTGTTTGTATCAGTAAATCTATAAGCGAGGCTAAAAAACGAACAATATTAATCAAAGTGTAGGGAATGGGCATCGAATCTTCGAAGAGCGGGTTTTGTTTGTTGATCAAGTAGGCTAGATGCTTGAATTAAGTTGTTACTATAATACGATGTAGAGTTCGAAGCATAGAGTCTAGATAATTGTTTTGGCAAGGTGCGCATCTGAGCTAGAAGCTGTGATCTCTTAGTTTGAGTTATCAGTAATTGTGCAAATTTTATTTTATTTTTATAGAAAGCTCTCCTTGTTTACAGCTCGTAGTATTTTGTATGTCTGTTCAATTATGAGTTGAAAGTGATCTCTTAGTTTGAGTTATCAGTAATTGTGCAAATTTTTTTTTTATAGAAAGCTCTCCTTGTTTACGGCTCGTAGTATTTTGTATGTCTGTTCAACTATGAGTTGAAAGTTTCGACAACGTTAGACATCAAGAGATTAGGACACAGGACCTATTCGAAATATTTGAAGTCTTTTGTTTATTTGATCCAGAGAGGAAGCATCTAAGATTTATAAATTGGTGTTTATGATGTAATTAGAAAAGGTTAATGCTGGGCAGTTTTCACTCATTGAAGTGGTTCCACTTGGACCCCGTAATTGCAGGGCTTAATATCAAATAGAATTTTTAGTTAGCTTTGACAAAGCAAAAATAATATAGACCAACAATATCAATGGACAAGAAATAAAGGTTGGTTACCTACATGGATATATGCAAGATCAAGATTTACAAATTGAAGTCATGGAAACCAAGCATACATAGTCATAGTAGAAAGGTTGTTTCTAGCGAAATATTTTCGAATCTACTAACTTTATTTCCCAAATAGCTTATATGCTAAGTCGCTGGGAATTTTTACAAAATATAGTATTCTTGTTGCCATTCTTTTACTTCTAATATGCGTAGGCAACATAGTGAGTTTGCAGATCCAGGGGTTCTTCGTCATAGGAAAACGAATACCAATCATAAATCTCTTCGCAATCATTAACGTGAAGCACCATAACATGCAAGCGCAGCTTGATATCGGGACTTAGAATTAGAACGTGATTACTTCGCAAGTTATATGTAGCAACTAATGTTTCCCATATCTAGCCATAGAGGCATGCACCGTCATATTGGATAGGCCATTGCGCTCCACGAATCACTAATGTAGTTTCTTTGTGTCCAGATTGCTGATAAAACCCGTTCAGTCTTTCAGTTAGTTTCTGTAAACGATAGGTGCAAGAAATGAGCTGTTGAAGTAGCAAGTAGAAGTTTTTTTAGGTAGTAAAGCTATATTGCACAAGTAATGTTACCAGCTTTTGAAGGATGTCAGATTCGATGAGAATAGCACTGCGGAAAGCATGGCGAGTAGCTCGATAGCTTATTGGCAGACAAGCAGTGACGATAACATCTAAATATAAAGAAAGGAAACGCTATTTATTGGATTACATCCATGGCATAGGACTAAATAAAGAAAGCATTATCGATAAGTTACTTGCTTCCGGTGAGGCAAGAGAAAGCTTCGTGTGAATCCCAATCATTGGGTGCGTTCGAGTGTTGGATGGGTGCAATAGTAGTCCAATCGTACGCGATTTCATCATTGTCTTCATTGAACACAAATAAATCAAATTTGAGGTGTCCAACACAAGCGAATAGAAGCAAGTAATTCTTGCCAATATTGTGAGCATGAACTACATTCATCCATCTAGTTGTAAAGCGGCAATTGTCCATTTTTACATACCAGACTCGGCTACCACTGTGAATCATTGCAACCGCCTCATCTGGTGCCAATAGGTACGAGTTCGTAGCATATGGTACTTGCTACACATGTGGAATGAATAGCATGATGAACTCCCTATGATATATTAGGCAGTGGTGATTTTAAAAATTAGAATTGAATTGTTACCACTGTTAGATTTTTGTGGATCAGAGGAACAATGTGTGAGAACCAGCAACTTTGCTTATCTGCATCATTCAATAAAGGTAGCCAAATTTGCATGCACAATAGTTGAGCAAACCAATCAGTAATTTAGTCCGGTAGCTAAATTGTTAGAAGAGAGAACTTACAGTCTATTATAGGTATACCCTCATCAACCATCAAATACTTGGATGAATGACGATATGGGTGAATGAATTTTGGTCTTTGAGCCAGATTTGATTTTATCCAGGTCTTAAATGCATCAACAATGTCCCACTCAAACACGTTCATATAGAGCAGAGCATTTTTTTCACAAATTCAGTATCAGCAATGTATTTAACTGCAGCAATATCACAGCAACTCTGATTTCGGCATTGTTTGAATCAATCAGGTAGTAGAAATATCTAGTGTCAGTACATCATTGAAGCTCCAAGATGCGAAGGCGCACAAAACATGGATATATAGGTACCAGCTAAGGCATCTTCATAACTCAAATCTATAATTAATTGAGTTGGGTCCTTTCAATAATACAAAAATATGATAATGTTACATTAAGTTGAAGAGGTGATTACGTATGCAGTAATATAAATGAGAAAAGGCCAGTGGTAGCTTTGTATCTTTCAAAACGATCATAAATTTTAAAGGAACTGAAGAAAACTAAATTCATGAATCTTGTTGCAGTGCTTGAGTTACATTAAGTTATGGAGGTGATTACATATGTAATAACATAAATGAGAAAAGGCCAGCGTTAGCTTTGTATCTACCAGAACGATCATAAATTTCAAAGGAAGTGAAAAAACTAAATTTATGAATCTTGATTCAATCCTTGAGGATGATTATGCTATGAAATGGGTTATCTTACGTTGGTTGATGATTTTAGAAATTATAGACCTTGCTTTCTTTGAATGGCCGTAATTACTTTGAATCCATCTTGTGCATGGAATCGCTTAAATGGTAGTAGGAATTAGATATTACACATAATTTTGTAAAAGAGTGGCATTTATTTGAGTACTCTGGATTAAACAAACCATATTATCTGTCAATGTGTAACAAAGCAATTCATAAAAAGCGTAAGATAATTAGCGAAAGGAATAAAAGGAAATTATGTGTTGGAAGCATCGAGTTTGAAACGCAGAAGATGAATCTAGTGCTTGATTGAACCCCTAATTCAAGAACAAATCTCGTTAATGAACAGAACATGTAGCAGTTGAGTATTTAGATGGAAAGAAGAATCGAACAAAGTAGCACCGTGTATAGTAGAACGTGACAATTCTCTTCATTGTTGCTTGAACGCATTGTGGTTTCAATGAGGGAGAGCTGAGCAAGTTTAGCGAGGGGGAGCAGAGTTAGAATTTGAGAGAGAATGGTGAAAAGTTGTTTAAATAGGAAAACCCTGTGACTTGGTTGTGGTACATGTATTTGTTGGCGTTGTCCTCACTCTTTTTTTAAAAAGGTCACTGATATATATAGAGCAAGTTCAACGGGTTACATCAAAAATAAGAAGACTTTGAAGCTCAGGCGGAATACAACCCGATGAAACAACTAAATTTCTATGAAGACAATTGGTGGCCAGCCAGTGTGCCACTTTGTTCACTTCCCTTGGACACCAAACGAAGGACCACTTCTTTCCGGATGCCCAACTTTTAATATCTTCTACCACTGCTCTGATTTCCCATGGAGTGGGATAGTTAGCCTCTTTGAAACAGTTGATGAGTTCCAAGCAATCAGACTCGAAAATAGCCTCCTCGAGATTTAGGTCTATAGCAGTTCCGCAAGCAATTCTAAGAGCCCAAGCCTCTATGGAGATAGCAGAGGTTGTCATTGCTTTACCTGAACGCCATATTTGAGCTAATCCACCATGGTCTCTCGCGATAACGCCAAAGGCAGCAATGCTGCAGGAGGACTTATAAGCTCCATCTGTGTTGAATTTTAGAGCAGTCGATGGAGGGGGAGGCCATCTTCTAACTCTGGGTGGTTGAGGATTACCAGTTCTCGGTCCTTTGTGCAAAGCAAGAAGGTAGTCACGATACATTCCAGTTGCACTTTCAATTGTGTCCTCAGGAATTAGGGGCTTTCCTGTGAATACAAACGCGTTTCTAGCCTTCCAAATGGCCCAACACACCTGGAAGATGGCAGCCATATTTTCCATGGTAGTTTCCTTCGCCCTATGGCCACAAAGAAGGACTTACATCCAATTAGCAGCCGAAGAAATATTAAGATCCGTGGTCCAGAAAGATTTCCCACATCCGAACCACACAGCTCTAGTCCAAGGGCAATGAAACAGAGTGTGTTCTATGGATTCAGGTACTTGGTTACAAATGGGACATAGAGGAGAAGGGGCACACTTACGTTTAAAAAGATTGGCTTTGCTGGCTCCCCAATTTTTGACCACTTTCCACATGAAATGACACACTTTTGGCATGGTTGGAACAGTCCATAGCCTTTTCCACATGGATTCCGATGGAGAGTAGGAGGTGGAGGCCTGATTGACATCGGGTTTAATGCTCCTCTTGAAAATCTGATGATAGCCTGACTTAACAGTGTACTGTCCAGATTTAGTGTAAGCCCAAATACGTTTATCCTCCCCTTTGGTTAGACTAATAGGGATTTTGGAGATAGCTCTTACTTCTTCCTCAGAAACATGTACAGGTGGCAAGTCTATCCAGATCCCATGTATTATTATCAGGATTGATGAAGTCTGTCACTTTGTTCCAAATACAGTTTACAGGGGGTTGGCTGAGAACTTTGCTATGGGGAAGGTTGTGCACCCATTGATCACTCCAGAATTGGACAGCTTCACCGTTACCTATGCTCCAATGGAGACCGTCCTCCAAGACTCTCCGTCCTTCAAGCATGCTGCACCAAACCCACGATGGGGAGTGGCCTTTTTTTGCCTCCCAGCAAGAGGTTTTTGGAAAGTATTTCCCCTTTTAAGACTTTGCACCAAAGTGCCTTAGGATTCTCACTAATTCTCCAAAACTGTCTAGCAAGGAGGGCATTGTTGAATGCTGCAAAGTCTTTGAATCCAAGTCCCCCCTCACTTTTGGGAGAATTCAGTTTACTCCAAGCTCCCCAATGTATTCCGGCTCTTGACTCAGAATTCCTCCACCAAAAATTACTGATGATTGAATTAAGGCTAGAGCAGAGAGAGGGGCTTTGAAGCACATGAAAGGATACACAGGCATGCTTTGGATGACTGACTTTATAAGAACCTCTTTGCTAGCATGATTGAGTTGACTATCACCCCAACCTTGAACTTTGCCTGTGATTTTGTGGCTGATAAAACCCAATGCTTCTTTCTTTAATCTCCCCCAAACAGAAGGTAATCCCAGGTACTTAGCTTTTGGGTCCATCTCTTTCATTCCAAGAATCCCTTTTATTTCTTCCTTCCTCACAGAGCTAGTGTTCGACGAAAAAAATAGGCTAGATTTCTGCACATTTATGGATAATCCAGAGGCTTCGCTAAAACATGAGGCAAGGTGTTTGAAGTTGGAGCAAAGCAAAGGTTCAGCTTCAAGAAAGATCATTGAATCATCCGCAAAGAGGAGATGAGAAACCACAGGGCACTCCCGTTTCATCCTTATGCCTTTCAGAGATTTGTTATGGATGGCCTTTTGAATAAGAGTTGAGAACACATCCGCCACAAATAAAAAGAGATAAGGAGAGAGCGGGTCTCCCTGTCTAAGCCCACGATAAGGAGTGACATTGCACACTTGGCCTCCATTAACACAAATTGAATATTTCACAGAGCATACACATTCTCGAACCCAATTAAACCAGGTCTTATCGAAACCCAAACGATCCAGAACTTGAAACAAGAAATCCCAGCAAATTCGATCATAGGCCTTATTCAAGTCTAATTTAATAGCCACTGAGGCTCGAGAGCCAGCTTTCTTGTGCTTAAGATGATGAAACACCTCATGAGCAACAATAATGTTATCCTGAATTTGACGACCAGGAATAAAGGCAGATTGTTGCTCTGAAATTAAACCATGCATGAAAGGTTGGAGACGATTGGTGAGAATTTTTGAGATGATTTTATAAATAAAACGGCACAGACTAATAGGGCTAAGTTGGCTCATAGATTCTGGATTCCTGACTTTAGGGATTAAAGTGACATTGGTATGATTGAGCTCTTTGGTTAGGGTGCCATAATGGAATAGGACTTCACAGCACTGGTGATATCATGACCCACAATGTCCCAATAATTTTGGAAAAAAAGACCAGGAAATCCGTCAGATCCTGGAGCCTTAAAGAGGGCTCAGTTGAAAGGCAGCAAGATGGATTTCATCATTAGAAACAGTCTTAATAAGGGCTGCATTCATGCTAGTGGTGACAAGGGGATCAATTAAGCTCAAAATATCATCAAAATTCCTAGAGGGAAGGGGGGAATACAAACTCTAAAAATGAGAGCTAATAATACCTGCAATATCCTTCTCCTCTGATTTCTAGTCTCCAACTTCATTTTTGAGCTTCACAATCTGATTCCGTTGTCTTCGGTGTATAGTACTAAGATGGAAAAAACGGGAATTCTTGTCCCCCATCTGAAGCCATTTTATACGAGAACGTTGATGCCAGTACATAGAGTCCTTTTGCCATAGATCCTCAATTTTCCTCTTGATAACTCTTTCAGCAATAAGGAAATCTGGATTAAAGTTATCTTCGAGCTCCTTCTGAATACCCACCAGTTGATCTTTCAAAGATGCAATTTGAAGCCGGATATCCCCAAAATTCTGCTGATGCCACACCTTGAGCTTTTCTTTGCACCCCCTTAGCTTCTTGCACACCTTTTTCATCTCAGAGCCCTCATAATCCACAGCCCAAGCTTTAGCAATAACAGGTTTACAACCCTCCTCTGTTGTCCAAAAAGATTCAAAACGGAAAGGTTTTCCCACTTTTCTCAATGGGAAGGAAGTGTTAAGAATTAGGGGATTGTGGTCCGACCCAATTGCAGCCTCAACAAAGAGAAGAGCTTGTGTGTGCATCTCACGCCATTTCGCATTTGCAAAGGCCATGTCTAAACGTTCCATAATAAAGTCCCCATCTGCTCTATTATTTCTCCAGGTAAAACGAGGTCCTTTGAACTCCAAATCCACCAAGCCACAAGCATTTAGCATTCCATGGAAAGAGGATAACCTTCTCAAATTTGGGGTATTCCCCCCCAGCTTGTCACTAGTACTCAGAATTTCGTTAAAATCACCAATGAAAAGCCAAGGCAAAAATTCTGAGCGCCCGATGCACCTGAGATCCTCCCAAACCTGATCTCTCCCATCTTTATTTGGGCACCCATAGATGAAAGAAGTAGCCCATACAGCAGAGTTGGACTTTTCTGAAATAACAGAATGAACAATATTTTTGGTTGAATTGTCAATATCAATCTCCACTTCATTTTTCCACCATAAAGCAAGACCCCCAAAGAGTCCAACCGGATCAACATAATGACTGAAATTAAAACCTAACTTACGGCAAATGGCCTCCAGAAAAGCCTTATTGTTTTTGGTCTCCATCAGGAAGACGATGGAGGGGCAATTTTTACGGACAAGATCACCTAAAGCCTGGCTTGTCAAAGTACGCCCAAGGCCTTGACAGTTCCAGGTTAGGATCAGCATTGAGCAGGTGGCTGTTTGGGGCCAGCCACGCTCCCATCAATTTCAGAAGAAGCCGCCATATTGGTAGGAACCAAAAACAGTTCAGCCTCCACTCGAGAGAGGGATTGCTGAACAGGAACATCACAAAGACCGGATTTAGAATCAAATGAAGCTTGCGAGACATCACCAGCCCTGCTGGCCCTGGTACGAGGGACCCCCCTTTTGTAATTCCTCCTGGTTCGGATAGGTTTGGGTTTAAAGGGAAGGTTGTTTGGAGGTTGAGTAGCAGGGGTAATGGGATTGGGAACGTGTATAGGAGCACAGAGTCGAAGAAGTTTAGATCTCTGACAGTCCTCTGCCTCCTCATTGGGTTTTCTTTTGATAGCTAAGTGAGTGAAAACAGTGGCTAGGGTTTGATCCAGAGAAGGTAGTTTTGGCTGGGGTTTGGAATTGAAACTACCTTCCACATAAGCAAGGTAAGGTGGTTCAGGGGTTGGAAGTAGCAAAGGATTAGGGTTTGGGCCAATACTCATATGGCTAGGGCTTTGGCTTGGGCTAAAATCTTCAGAGATGGTTGGATTATTCTGAATATGGTGGTCTAAAATGGGGCTGGAATTAGGGGATGTTGGGCTTTCTGTGGGTTCGGTTACAAAGTACAGAGGTTTAGGAATAGATATGTGGGGAGTGTTTGGGCTAGGGATAAGATGAGCTCGTGGGCTATGGTCAAGGGGAGTGGTAAGGGTTATAGAATGCAGTCCATTACGAGTGCAATTAGGATTCAAATTAGAAAAGGGGGGATCAGGAGAGAAGATACCGTTGAGAATATTCTCCTGTTCTTCAATTGTACGATGAACCGAGACGACGCCACTTGGCATCCGAGGAGAGGGTACCTCATCATGGGCGTATGTCTACCTCATTCCCACGACCTCCCTCTGATTTTGTCTTATGCGGGAGGGCTCCAAGCACGTGCCCAGGGAGCATGGAAGACACGTCCCACTCCCCTCCCCCTGAACCTGCGGTCGTCGCTCAACAAGCTCTGCAACTCGACAAGCTCTGCAACTCGATCCTCCGCCATGTCCACCTCATGGCGAATAACTTCAATCGGGATGTTGGATCTCCTAACTCCCTGACCTCTAATTTCAGGTCCATACCCAAAATTTAGGCCTTCATTTCTAGGAGTAAACCTACAGCTCCTATTATCATGCCCAAACCTACCGCATGCAAAACAGAGGTCCGAGAGTTTCTCATACTTGTATGAGATCCAAAGATCTTTTTTAAGAGCAGACTTCACTTTGAGCTAGAATCCTTTAGGAATGGGAAGATTAAGATTAATCTCGACTCTGACCCGAAGGAAGCTTCTATCTAGCATAATCCCATTAGGGTTAGTCTCAATAGCGAGGAGCTTCTAAAAACGCTTATCGATGATTTATGCATTAGCTCTGGTCATCTTTTCGACTGGCAGCCCATGAATCTGGACCCAAAAGGGAGATACAGAGAAATCATGGTCAGGGATGGCTATCCCTGTTTCCACGAGCCTAAGAACCAACAGGCTATTCATAACCGACCAGGGTCTCTCCATGAGAACCAGCTCTCTATCTTCTGCTTCCTCGAATCGAAATAAGAACACATTGTTGTTCCACGGGATCACGGAGAAAGGGGACCTGGTTTTCCAAGCGGTTGAGCAGACGTTGGTGATGGCAGTATTGTTAATGATCTTGGGACTAAGAACTTTTCTAACAAGACAAAGGTTACTCACTTCCCCTGTTTCGCTTGATCCTTCCTCAAGATCCAAAATCTTGAGGTCATCCATTTCGTCAGGGATAGGTCAGAACAGGGAGAAAGCAACAAAAAAAGAAGGATCACAGGATGGGTGGGAAGGTTGAAGGGGGAAAAGGAGGACGAAGGGAGAAAAGAGGAGGTTGAGAGTGTAAAAGAGGGTAGGAGGAAGATAAAGATCAGAGCGGGAAATGAAGATGGGGGATTGGTGGCGATGGTGGATAGAAACCCTATGGATAAGACCAAAGGTAGAATGCTCCCATGTAGAGAGAGAGGCTCTCATGTAGAGAGAGAAAGGTCCCTATGCATTGTCCTCACTCTTAATGTAACTCAATATGAACCAGAATGTAATAAGTTTTTGCAATTGAAGTACACATATGAATTACCCAATTTACCCCCATTTTAAAACTTACCACGGTCTATGTTGAATTTATACTAACTCCATAGACCCTATGAATTACCCAAAGTATTTTATTAATTGAACTTGTGTGGCCTGTGTTCCTTGATCTTCGTCCCTCCTCTGGTGGTTAAATGATCTCCAAGCCTTCTTCCCCTAGCCTGCACAGTAAGCGCATGACTAAGACCTGGCCGGGGATTCCCCCGGCAAGACCCTCCGGCGAGAGGATAAGTATGTGCAGAGAGAGGTAATGGACTGGAGTTATATCAGTATGAGTGTGTAGTAGCATGTACCTTTTAGGGTTGCCATCACTTGATATTTATAGAGCCTTCTTAGCTTGCTCCCCAAGTACGGACACGTGCTTGGCACAAGCCAAGTGACGTTATGGTGACATCATGGAATAGATCTGGTAACCGTTTAGGGGTGAGCTGGCACGCCCATGTGCGCTCATGATTATCTTTTAGTGTAACCGCTTCAACACGTGGGAAGGCATGTGACTCAGCAGGTAGCCGAGCATCAGCAGTGGCCGCGCTTTGTGGATGGCCGAGCACATGCTTGGCCGAGCCCAACATACGACTCTTGAGGAGGACATGCCGACAGGGGCTTCTACCAAGGAAGGTGGCCGAGCATATGCTTAAACTCCGCCGAGCCTGTGGCAAGTGGGATGGCGATGAAGGTCGCCCGCTGGGAGCCGAGCACAAGGTTTGAGCACGGCTTGGACCGGGTTCGGTCCGCACAAATGCGAACACTCATGTACGGCCTGCTACAGAACTATTTAGGTTAGGTTGATTATATGTTAGACAGTGGGAAGTATTTGTTTTAGATATATAGGTTGCTTATTTGTCTACGATGGTAAAATACAATACTTAGGCCATCCACAATGGTATAATCAAAAGCCAATTGTTTTTGAAGTAAACAATGTTGGTGCAAAAGATGGCTCACAATGGTATAATCAAACTTAGCAACATCCTTAGAAATAATCAAATTATTGGCTTTGGATAACCAAAACTAACAACCTTTTTCAATAATCAAAATTTGTGGACTCCACACCACATAAGTTAACTAGTTCCAAAATTTGTATACACGCGTGTTTCAATTGGTATTTTTTTATTCTCTTATTCGCCTACTCTATATCTTCTTCACTTCACCCACAAACTATTTCTCTTTCTTTCCCTCAAAAAGTGAAGCTCATATCTCTCGACCATCTACAATTCAACCCATTATCACCGGATTAAGATATTTCACTCTTCTTTCCCATTTCTATTTTTTTCCCCCAAATAAATTCATAATAAGAAGGAAGAAAGTCACCAATTTTTCTCCAAAATTAAGAGAGGAAATCGATATATTTTTGCCAAAAAAAATACCATAAATGGAGGGAAGTGAATGGCAGGAAACAGAGGGGGAGAGAGAGTGAAATTGTAGTGGACCTTTATTTTGGTTATGGACTAGAAGTGACTATTGTAAAGCTCAACATTGTTAAGCTTAACAACCTCTTAAGTGAATAATCAAAAGCTGATGTGTCAACATTTGGTTATCATTTTTTTATTATACCCCTGTGGATGGCCTTAGAACGGTAAAATAGAGGAGGACGGTGCTTTGTATGTTTTTTTCCTCTCTTTTTATAAATTGCATGGGGAAAGCTATGATATAAAACTTTTTTTTAAGGAATTTCTATTGCAAACACCGCTTGTTTTACGGGTAGATTTCTGGGTACCATATTTGAAAAAATAAAGCTCTGGAGTTTGCTAAACCATGCATGTTTGGAGAGATTTAAGTTATAAGCGTGATATTCAATTTGTTTGTTTGTAAATTTAAGTTGGATATTGAAGAAGGTAAAGAAGTTAATTTTTTCTATATATGTCCGAGATTAGAGTTTGAGCAGCAATGCACCAAGTCTTTTGGTTCAGTGAGGTTTGATTTTGATCTTGTATATAATCTTCATTGTGACTCGAATAATCTTTTGTCCGTATACTCAAATGGAATTTTCTCAATGGGCCAATATTTACTCACTTCTTTTTTAATTGCTGTAGATGGAAAGGAAGACCCATGAAGTCATAGTGGAAGATGAAAAGCTCCTCTATTGAAAATCAAGGGAGTTCCTTCACATCACTAGAAAACCAAAGTGTGGTAAATGGATTTTTGTTGTAAGCATATTTATGACGCTTTATGTTGGCCAAAAGAAGAAAGGCTCATCTCAGCATTTCAGCTTCTTGGCGCAGGGCCGGCCTTGGGCTAAAGCCCAAGGTGCGGCGGCTTTAAGCCTTAAAATTTGAGCAAAAATGAGGGCCTCATTTTCTATAAAAAAAAAACCGTATATATGATATATAAAATGTTCCTTGTTTCAATGCAGAAAGGCATTTGGCACCAGTGGTGCATGCAAAGACTTTAAAGCAAGGGGTCTCTAGTTCAAGTCTTGGAAGGGACCTATCATAATATTATCTTTTGCCTTATTATACTATAGGATTACTTACGGTATCACTTTTACATTCTATATAAGTTTTTCAGAAATTTTTGTTATTTTCTTTTGTTTGTTACAATCTTACTTTTAATATCAAATTCACAAAAAAATCACTGTCGACAATAAATAAACCAAAATAATTTGTTTTTGCTCAACAAACTTTGATAAAAAAGAAAGAATGAAGAGAGGTTAAAATTAATTATTTTTTATTGCTAAAAATAGTATTATTACAAGAGTAAAGTTAATAACATGATTAGCTAGAGAAAACGAATAGTGTAAGTAATACTTCATTGTGTTTGTTTTATTTTTTTCTAATTGTAAAAGAATTTTAAAGTTTATTTTAGCTAGAAACTAAAAATACCATGTTTTATTTTTTATCTGTATTAGTCACCTATAATGAATTTTTTTTTTAACAATAACCTAGGGCCTCCATTAAAAATTTGCTTTAGGCCTCGAAAATGTCAGGGCCGGCCTTGCTTGGCCGGGGGAGTTACATCTGAATTAAGCTGAGAGAATAGTTGTCGTAAATGGCTTCTTAAAGAGGTAACTATGAATCCAAACTTGCACCGAGATAATAAGCTTTGTTTTTATCTTGGATTTGCGGAGGACAAGGAAATGTTAGAGTAAATACATACATATAGCTTGACAATACATTTTCCTTTTATTCGTCCTCCACAAAATCCTTTCCAAAAGGCAATATCTAGATATAATAATAGATGATATACTTAGTCTCATAATGAATTTCTGTGACAATGACCTAATGTTCCTCTTTTGGGAAATTTTGAATCTGCGGTCTAGGCTCATAGCGAGCATTATGAGCCGACTCTAGAAAAGTTTTAGAACTTTGTCTCATTCTTAAACAGTGAACATGCAGATCTCGTTGATGAGTAATTGTAGACACCTTCCAAAGCGGGGTATCGCCATACAGATTGATCGTTACTGTTTGTTTGGTTATTTGCTTCATAAACCAAGATCGTAGATATTTTCATGGCTAGGAACATCGCCACACGATAACGGTTATCATCAAAACAGAGTCGCCACATAGTTTATAAAAACTAGGAAAAACAGATAGAGATTTCGGGTACGGGAGCCAAAAGTACAATAAGGGGAAGGTGTTAGGCACCTCTCTTTGCCCAGTTGTGAGACTGGCCCATAGTTTTTCGACATATGATTAACATATGCTTTATTTAATCCTAACACGTAATCTATTTATTTAGCCTTTAAACAGTTAATGGTGAGCCGAGACAGTAATTGAAAGCATGCATCAGAAAAGCAGAATAAAACAGATCTGTTCAACGGAGATGGATCTCGCGGCCGATGAATGGATGTCACGGCCGAGAGATCCTCTTGATTCAATGTACCGGCCGATGGATCGAAGATCCAGCCGATGTTCTTCCTCACACCAGACTATGCGATTAACAGAGAGTTAAAATACTACGGTTAGTATGCATAAACTGAAAATAAAACGAACCAAAGGCCCCTGGGCCTCACCACCTTGATCCCTCAGTTGCTTGATTGCTTCGGATTAAGGGTGATTGACTGATTTTACTTCTCGAAACCCTAGGGTTAGAGTTTGTACTTCGGGGTTTAATTGTTGGATTGCGGCTGTCTTCGGAAAGTTAGGGCTTTTGTAGAGGGGATATGAGAGAGTATATTTGCAGAGTTTCATGGCTAGAGAGGGTGAATTGTGTTCTTAATTTCGGAGCCAAAGGCCCCTTTATATAGGCATGGGGGTGACTCACTCCAACCAATAATAATGCACGATTGAATTGGAATTATAGGGCAATATAAACTCTTCATGGCAATCTCTTTATGTAGCCCGAACGCATCGGAAAAAGGCTGCTAGGGTTTTGTGAACGGATCAAACGATTGACATAACATTCTAGAATCTAGAAAATATACGATCTGGCGGCCGGTCAAAAGATCTGGCGGCCGACGAAAGGATTGGGCAGCCGAGGAAAGGATTGGGCGGCTGAAGAATGGATCTGGTTGCCAAGGAATCAATCTCTCAGGGAGATTTTCAAGCAACACATTTCACGGGTGAAAGAATGAGATTGAGGCTGTGAGATCAATGTTACGGCCGAAAGATAGATTTTCCTGGGATACTGTATTTCTGTCTGAAAGGCTATCTAGCTCTGGATTGGGTCCTCTAAGTGGCTAGAAGTACTCACCATAAGTCCTAAGGTTCACGAGAAGTCGATCAACAATCATTGTATCCATTCATCATCGGGATGGTTCCCAAGGTGGGACTTGAAATAATCGTTAGGCCAAATTAGGGTGTCTACAGATGCCCCTCTTTGACTGAACTTAGACGGATTGCGAGATATGTTTAAGTAAGAGTCAAAACTGTAAAAGCAACTCAATTTGGTCAAACCACTATTCCAAGGTTTTTTTGAAAAAGGTTTTAGTTATGGTCGTGCCGGGAGGCTGCCTACATATTCCACGAGGGAAATTCAGACCAACCGTAGTTCGGAGGCAATAAAGAAAAATAAAAGTTTTGAAGGGTTAGAGACAGAAGACGTACCTAGGCTAGGCCAGGATTTTGGCGGAGGATAGTTGAAGGAGCGCAGGGCTGTCGGGGAAATTTTTACAGTTAGCATCTTCAGAATTTTGGGGTAGATCAATACACTACGGGTGAGTCGTTTTCTTTTCTTGATCATCCTTACTTTGACTGAGGGGAGCTCGGTAGAATAGCCTATTCTTGAGAATGAGCTGGAAGGAATTGATGTAATTGGGTGGAATCCTAACCACATGCTAGAGACAATCGGACGCCGGTTTTGAGATATGGGGGGGGGGGGGGGCACGAGGCCAGCAACTAGAGCACGGAGCTTGAGATGAGGGAACCGAGGCACGGAGCCGATTGCAGTCATGAGGCGAGAGCCTGAAGTGATGGAATTGAGGCGTAGAGCCGGTTGTCGTCATAAGGCGAGAGCCTGAGGAGTCAAAGCTTAGAGCTTGAAGTGATTGAACCGAAGCGTAGAGCTAGTTGCATTTTGAAGGTCTATGCACGGAGCTTTCCCATCATAAATTTTGGTGTAGAGCCAAAGGATCGAGGCGCCAGACCGATTAATAAAACCGAGGCGTATAGCCGGTTGATTGCAGGATTGACCTGTTTCATGAGTGAGAGAGATGCAAAATATGTATATGATAATGATGGTTAGTTGTGAACAGATATGATGATGGTGATGACTCGATGTGACAATGGTGATGCAATTGATGCTTATGTGCACGGGCCCGTGCGTGTGTGTTTGATTTAAGTGTAGAGCTTCTTTCAAGTTTTGGACTTGAGCATTCAGAGCGTAGAGCTTGAGCATTCAGAGGGTAGAATCCGAGCATTCAAAGTACAGGCTTTGAGCATCCAGTACGCAGTGGTTGGGCATTCGAGCTTGAGCTTGAGCATTCAAGTATAGAACTTGAGCATCCAGTACACAGTGGTTGGGCATTCGAAGAGCTTCGAGCATTCAAAATGTTGGATTTTGAGCATTCAAGCGTAGAGCCTGAGAATAGATGATATCTTGTTAATTGGTTATGGCATAGAGCCAGTTGAGATAGTGGGCATAGAGCTGCTGAGTTTTCGCGCGTAGAGCCGCTAAGGCGATGAATACGGGTGTAGAGCCGTTGAGATGGTGAATACGGGCGTAGAGCCACTGAGATGGTGAATACGAGCGTAGAGCCGCTGAGACGGTGAGCACAGGCGTAGAGCCGTTAAGATGGTGAATACGGGTGTAGAGCCACTGAGATGGTGAATATGGGCGTAGAGCCGTTGGATGATTATGATAGCAAGCATGAGGCATCGAGCCTTTTGAGATGGTGAGCATGGGCGTAGTGCCGCTGAGATTAGCGAGATGTAGTGCTGCCGGGATAATAAGATAGCGAGCATAGAGCCGAACATAGAGAAGATGGAGCTGTTGATTGACTCGGGCGTAGGATTGTTGAGCTGTTAGGAGTATAGAGCTATTGGATAGCCTGATGGTGATGAGCTTGGAGTTGCTGGAGGGAAGGCAAGCTTAGAGCTGCTGATGGTAAGTTCATGGGCGTAGAGCCGCTAAATGCAACAGTGGGGATTGCCGAACGATCCAGGTAGTGAGCACGGAATCATAGGGGGCTATTGAGAGACGGTGAAGCTGCTGAGATGGCTTGAGTATGGAGCTTGAGCATGGAGAAGGTGGGCACGGAGCTGTTGATTGAGTTCGGTGTAGAGTTGCTGAATGAGCTTAGAGCTGCTGAATGATAGTGAGCTTGGAGCTGTTGGGTGATGGCGGGATTAATGAGCTTAGGGCCTGGTTGAATCAGAGTTTAATCCTTGCACTAGTGTTTGTATTTTTTTGGGTTTAGGGATGCCCCAAGACTTGCTTTGACCATTCATTGCTGTTGGTTTTGTCGGTCGTGGACCCAAAACTTGCATTGGTGCACGGAGCAGGATCTGCTGCTCCTGTAGGAAATAGATTGGTAGGCCAGGAAATCAATCCAGTGGCCGAATAATGGATACCTCAGCCGCATAATCGCTTGGTTTCCAAAGCTTTATAAAAGGCCGCGACCTCGGCGTTTTATTTTCATTTCTCTCTCTTCTCTTCATTTTCTCCACATCCAAGAACTCCTCTACTTTCCTTTAGTTTCTTCATCGGGCTCGAGTGACAGGGATATCCCGGCGTGGTTGGCGTGCACGGAGGGATGCCGCGCCGTTCTTGGTCCTGTCTTGATGCTTGATTAGGGACCCTTGCATGGGGGGCTTGCTTTCATGACGTGGAACTCCTAGGGTGGCGCTTGTACGCGGTATGGTGATTTTTCTGGGCCATGTGGTGATCCTTTTGAGCCATGTGATGACTCTTCTGCACCATAGTACTTCTCTGGTATACGTCGCCTAGGAGGTGTCTTCTTCTTTTTTGCAGCTGGTCTCTGGTGTTCGGACCACCAGAGGATTCGGCATCCTCTTCTCCTTATTTTCTTGTTTTTTCTGATTTTCTTCCTGCATAGGTTAGTCTGACAGGAAACCGATGTATAGTTTTTAGGAAACGTGGGATGATTCACCGTGTGATGTAAAAAGCTATGGATTATATGAAATAAAATCTTTTGCTCTGATATATGATTGTGTATACTGCATTTGTGTTGTTTTGTTTAGTATGAAATTTGTATTTCAATGAATTGGACAAAACCGTGAAACTTCTCTGTAAATAGGTCGTTCTGGCGGCCGAGCCATCGATTAAGCGGCCAAGGGATCAATTCGTTTTCTTGGGGTTGACTTTGAGTCAGCCCTGTTTTTCACGGGCCAAGGAATGGATCCTATGGCTGCCATATCGAAGTGCCTTTTGTCAGCAGCAGTTTCTTACATATGGCACAACCAGTTCTTGATCAATTGTTGGATTCCTTCAATGGTCTCGACCGTCTACACTTTAAGTCCTTTGATATGGACTTCCTCTTCTCTCTTCGCCAAATTCCTGTGAGTTTTGCTTTCCTTCGTGCAGCCACTAGCTTATGAGATCCTATCCTTCAAGTCTTTCGATTTCGAAGAGAAGAACTGTGCCCTACCATCAAGGAGTTTGCAACTATTATGGGGCATTCGAACAGAGAAGGTCTCATTGTCCCTAACCCTTTGTTCAATCATGGCAACCTTTTGAAGACTCTGCTCCAAGTTCAGAAACACGAAGTTAGGTTCTTCATGGTGAATGGAAGGTTGGAAACCCTACAGCTTGTCCAGAGTTTTAGTGCAGCTGAAGCTCATCACCAGGTTCCTCAATAGAAAGCGTGCTTTCATGCACTGTGCGTCTATCTTCTCCATTATTACTTGTTTGGCCCCTCCTGTGGCCATGCTGATTCTATACTGCTTGTTCGCCCAACAGATGGGAAACCGTGTAGATTTTGCTGGTTTAGTGTTGGCAGAGACCTTGATGGGTCTCGATGTAGTGAAGAGCAATCCAACAGCCCAATTCTCAGGCAGTCCTTTGTTACTACAGGTTCGGTCTTTGTTTTATTACCAAGTTATCTTTCCACTCATCGCTCTTTTGTTTTGACTCACATGTTCTCACAACTTGCAATTCTCCGTTATTTTCTACGGGTATGGTTATTTGAGAAGCTGAGGGTATGGGATGTGCCGGAGCAACTTCCCTATAGTTCAGACCGTTGTATGGAGAGTCATATGACTAGACAGTTTCCAACCGAGGCTGCTTGGATAGCATGGATGGAGACTCGCAAGGGTGATCAGATTCAATGGGTTTGCCCTCGGTATGGTGTCGAGAGCATGACTGTAAGTACCATGAACCATTTCAGTGTTGCGGTGATTGGTATCACTCAAGTTACCTTTTACTTTCTTGCTCGCTTTCAAAGACAGTTCGGGGCTGAACAAGCCAAAGTCTTGGGTGATCCTGAGTATGCTGTTTCCAAGGCCCATGATGCCAACCTTCATCGCAATGTGCTCCGTTTATGGCCGAACCGAGTGATGCAAGATGTTGCTGAGAACTTTGCTGACAAGCTATCAGGTTTGTATAAGCACTGGTTGGAGAAAAACCTTTTGGAAGACAAAAGTGAGAAGAAAAGGAAGACCTAGAGATTTGACACATTGCCTATGTTTTAAAAGATGTTCTTTTGTTCAATTCTAGCTTTCATAGATCGAGAGTTGCTTTATTAAGATGTCTTTGCCATGGTTTGATAATGAGTATGCTTTAGGGTAGACCTAGAAATTTGGAAGTGATAGTGATAGCAGTGGTTGAATCTCAATCTGGAGACTGCCTACGTATCCCATGGAGGGAATCAGGCCATAAACGTAGTTCAAAAAAAGATTTGTTTGTTTTTGTTTTTTGGTTAGGGTTCACTCGAGTATTTTCCTCTCCTTTTATGCTCTCGATTTTGCCTAAATCACTCTTGCGGGTTTTCAATCTAGCGAGCGCTTTATTTATGCCTTAGTTTTTGCCTAAGCCACCCTTGTGGGTTTTCGACCTAGCAGGCTGCTCTAATTTTTGCTTGGGTTTGCCCACCCTTGTGGTTTTCGACCCAACGAGCATCTCTCAGGGGTAATACTTTCTCAGCTTGTTGATGTTGACTGGTGTTGCAAATTCCATTCCATCCAAGTCTGCAATGTATGCTGCTCCTCCAGATAGTATGCATTTGATAAAGTAGGGTCCTCCCCAGTTTGGTCTAAACTTGCCTCTTGGGTCTGAAACATGGCGACGGATTGCTTTGAGCACCATATCCCCCACTTTGATGTCTCGTGGTTTCACCTTTTTGTTGAATGCTCATGCAATGCGGCGTTGATACCCTTGTACATGGTATAACGCTCTTAGCCGTCTTTCATCTAGCAATGCTAACTCGTCGTAGCAATTTTGAATCCAGTCCTCTTCGATCATTTCATCTCAGCCAGAACCCTTAGTGAGGGTAGTTCTAGTTCGATAGGCAAGACAGCTTCCATCCCATAGACCAGGGAGTAGGGAGTGGCCCCAGTTGAAGTCCTTTCAGTTGTTTGATAACCCCATAGTGCTAGAGGTAGCATTTTTGGCCAGTCCGTGTAGATGTCAGTAGTCTTCCACAGAATCCTCTTGATGTTCTTGTTTGCAGCCTCAACTGCTCCATTGGTTTGAGGTCGATAAGTAGATGACCGATGATTCTGTATCCCAAATTCAGCAAAAAGCTTCTTTGTCGCCCCCTTGAAGTGCGATCCATTATCACAGATGAACTCGGGAGGTACACCATACCGATAGATGATATTGGTGTGGATAAACTTGGCCACATGAGTAGCTTTGAGGGTAGCATAAGAAGCTGCTTCTACCCATTTGGTGAAGTAGTCGATGGCCACCAGGATGAACTGATGTTTGTATTTTCCCTTTGGATTTACACTCCCAATGACGTCTATCCCCCAGGTGGAGAATGGCCAAGGGGACATCATGCTATATAATTCCGTAGGGGGAATACGCATGCGATCAATGTGAGTTTGGCATTTGTAACATCGGCAGACGCAGTTAGCACAATCGGCCTCCATTGTAGTCCAGTAATATCCCTAACGCAGGATTTTCTTTGCCATTGTTGCCCCATTCATGTGCGGCCCACAGATTCCTTCGTGTATTTCCTCCATTATCTTATGGCTTTCTTCTGTGGTGATGCAAAGTTGATTGGGGCCCAAATGTGCTCTTCGTTACAGTGCTCCTCCGCAAACTACAAATCGGGCGGCAAACTTCCGTAGGGCCATCTTGTCCGTTGAGGTGGCTTCGGAGGGATGCTCTCCCTCTCCTAGGAATTTCTTCACATCTTCATACCATGGCTTTCCATCGTCCTCACCTTCTTCAGTGAAGGTACACTCACATGCTGGTTTGACCTTCTGCTCGGTCATGAGAGGCTGCATTGTGAATCCCAGGGGTATCTCGACCATAGAGGCCAATGTTGCCAATGCATCTGTAAATCTATTACTCACTCGCAGACTGTGTGTGAAGATAACAAAATCGAATTGTGGAATTAGAGATTCCATCACAGAGTGGTATAGTTTCAGCGTGTCTTCCTTGACCTTCCTGTCTCCTCTTGCTTGGGACACCACCAGGTTTGAATCTCCAGTGACTTCTACCCTTTTTGCCCCTAGTTCCAGGGCTGCCTTCATTCCAGCTATACAGGCTTCATACTCAACTTGGTTGTTGGTGACTTCAAATCTCAGTTTATATGACAGAGGGATATGAGAGTTGTTTGGGGAGACTAGCAATACCCCTATACCATATCCATATTGGTTCGATGCTCCATCGAAGTAAAGCTACCAGGTGTCGTCCAAGAGACATAAGATGTCTTCGTTTGGGAACATGAAGTCTTCTGCCTCGGCCTTTGTCACAGGGTGATCTGCCAAGAACTCTGCCACAGCTCTTCCCTTCACTGATTTCCTTGTCATGTATTTGAGGTCGAATTCTGCTAGCAGCAATAACCACCTAGCCAGTTTTCCAATAAGTGCTGGTTTCTCGAAAAGATATTTGATTGGGTCTAAACGAGAAACCAGAACTACCGGATGTGCTAATATGTAGTGCCTTAGTTTCTTTGTGGCCCACACTAGCCCCCAACAGGTTTTCTCCAAGGGAGTGTACCTTGTTTCATAGTCCATCATCTTTTTGCTAAGGTAGTAAATGGCGCAATCTACTTTGGCGTCGCTTTCTTGTGCTAGCATACATCCCATGGATGTGTCTGTTACTGAGAGATACAGAATTAATGGTTTCCCAGGGATGAATGGTGATAACATAGACAGATTCTGAAGATACTCTTCAATTGCCTCGAATACTTGTTGACAGTCCTGGCTCCATTCAAAATCGGTATCCTTCTTCAAAAGCTTGAAGAGAGGTTCACAGGTGGCTGTGAGTTTGGAAATGAACCTGCTAATGAACTGTACTTTCCCAGGAAGCTCCTTACTTCCTTCTCTATCTTTGGGGGTGATATCTCCATGATAGCTTGTATCTTGGAAGGGTCCACTTCGATTCCTCTTTGAGTGATGAGAAATCCTAGCATTTTTCCAGCGGTTACTCCAAAAGTGCATTTTTGAGGATTAAGACGTAGCTTGTATTTCCTAATCCTCTCAAAGAACTTTCGGAGTGCTTCATAGTGTCCTTCCCTTTCCTTTGATTTGACTATCATATCATTGACGTAGACCTCTACTTCTTTGTGCATCATGTTGTGCAGCAGTGTTGTCGCCATCCTTTGGTAAGTGGCTCCAACATTCTTCAATCCGAATGGCATCACTCGATAGCAGTAGGTTCCCCATGGAGTGGTGAAAGTGGTCTTCTCTCTATCTTCGGGAGACATCAGAATGTGATTATACCCAGAAAACCCATCCATGAAAGATAGCAGTGCATGCCCTGCAGTGTTATCCACTAGTTCGTCTATGTGCGGCAATGGAAAGTCATCCTTCGGACTGGCCTTATTGAGATTTCGGAAATCTACACAGACCCTGATTCCCCCAATTTTCTTTGGTACTGGAACGATGTAGGCTACCCACTGTGGATACTCGGTGACTATAAGAAAACCGGCGTTGATTTGTTTAGTGACCTCCACTTTTATCTTTAAGACCCAATCAGGGCGCATACGTCTTAGCTTTTGTTTAACAGGTTTTGCATCAAGATGGAGGGGAATTTTGTGCTGAACAATTTCGGGGTCTATTCAAGGCATGTCCTCGTAAGGCCAGGCAAAAACATCTTTGTATTCTTTTAGCAAAAGGATTAGTTTTTCACTTTCTTGAGATAGCGTTGCACCAATTTTAACCAGTTTGGGCTCGTTTTCAGAGCCTATGTTTGTTGTGATTATTTCCTCAGAAAAAGGTTTGGCATGCCTCTCTTCTTCTCTCTCGATGAACACTAGAATTTCTTTTGGAATTTCTTCCTCAAAAATTGGATTGTCAGAATCCACATAGTTAATCATAGGCAAAGTGAAATACTCTAAATCTTCCTTCTCATTGCTAAAATTGTCAAAAGACATTTCAGAGTCAAATTCAAAATAAATGCTATGCCTTGGTTCTTTGACCAAGTTTTCCTCACTAGACTCATTAGTTTGAAAAGATGAAAAGCTAGACTCGGATTGAGTTGCCTCGGAGTCGGAATCAGAATCAGAACTAAGGTCGGAGTCAACATTTTTTACTTTGTATTTTAGAGTGTGTTCCACGGTCCAGTTAGGGTAAGCCCCTTTTGCAGCATCCACAATTAGCTCAGAGCAGTCTTTTTCCTCACCAAGGTTGATCATCAGCACTTCACTGTCATCTTGATTCGCACTTTCATCATTGTCACCATGCAAATCTTGGAGGGCCATTTGGTTTGCTATTGCCGTTATTTCTTCCAATTGAGCTTCAATCTCAGCTTCGTCGCTGTTGTCGACTCTTCGTGTGTTAACAAATCCCCACCAATTGCCAAACCTATCAGTGATGGGATGGATCACCATTATTTCATTGTTGGTAACCCCCTCATCAAAGAGTAGGTTCAACGATATTTGGTGTAATGACCCTGATTTTTGATAAATAAAAATTTCGTTAAATATTTGTTTTTTTTTAATTACTTGGATTACTTTTAAAATTCCTTTAATCCATCATAATTAGATTTAAGACTTACAAAATTGGATTTCATCACTCTAGACAATATGGTCATTTTCTAAAGACAAGTATGCTATAAAAGCACTTGTGTATCTTTCTAGTATATAAAGTCTTCAATTATCTTTCTTAGCTAGAAATCCTACTTGGCAAGTAGAGTTAACTTCCAACCAATTAGTTAGAGAAACCTAACTACTTAGTTACATGCTTCCAACCCTAGTTGAACCTTTTGAACCCTAATGGAACCTTTTAACTTAGGTAATTGTTATTATATACATATACATACACATATAGATATGTATCCATTGACTAGTAAATCCAAGTCATACTTGTCACCTTTAACTTTTACCCATTGGACAATAAAAGTTAGAGAAACTTTTATCCATTGGACAATAGACTTTCCATTAAAGATATCTATGCTAGATTTGTTAAGTACATATATGTAATTATATATAGGTATATATACACATGTCTAAAGGATATCTAGTCTTATTCAAGTATATATATTACCTCACCCCTTTAACCATTGGTCAATAACTACTAGGGAAAATACTATCCATTGGATAATAGAGTTAGTCCTACCATCAAGTACTAGGTAAAGATTAAACTAGTCACTTCTTAGATTTCCCATGTGATTGAATACTTAAACATATATATATATATATATATATATGTACCATATAAATTTAATAGCCTAGATTCTCAAAGTACATTAATATTATAATACGATAAGAACATGTGCAAATTGGACTATTTTAATAAGGAATTTTGACTTGAAAATCTATCTAGATCACATAGTACATACTTATATATATATAGACACATGTACATATATATATTCCTACAAAGTACACATGTGCATATTTGACTATTTTAAATAGAAAATCTTGATTTGAAAATCTTAGTAGATTATATAGTACCTTGTGTACTTCCATATATATATATATATATATATATATATATATATATATATATATATATATATATACACACACTCATACAAATACAAGGGAGAGAGAGAGAGAGAGAGAGAGAATGCCGAGAGAGAGAGAGAGAGTGGCCGAGAGAGAGGGAGAGAGATAGGAGAGAGAGGAAGATTTGTTGTACAAGTCACCTTAGATTTTCTTCTACCAACTTAAGATACAAATATATATAAGTACTAGTACTTGTGAGAGGAAGAAAGATGGGAAGATATGGGAGAGATTTGAGATTTGTACTTTGATCTTCTTATATGTATATATATACTTACTTCCTTACACAAAATCCTTCCAAACCAAATCCAAAGAACCAAATCTAGCCATGCATGCCTAGAACTAGGTAGAAGATATGCAAGCAACCTAACCCATCAAGCTTTCAATCAAGCTTGACAAGTGAAAAAGATAGAGAGAGAGAGAGAGAGAGAGAGAGAATTCGGGTGAGAGAGGGAGAGGGAGAACCTTGGCCTATAAATAGCAAGCCACTCCAAGCTCAAACTCACACCTTCACTCCTTGCTCTCACTTCTCTCTAGAATTTCTAGTGTTCTTGCTTTGTTCTTTCTTGTTCTTGGTGTTCTTGAGTCTTCTTGTGTTCTTCAAGAAACTCATACAAGGCCGCCACTAAACTGCCACTCGACCACCCTCTCGATCCAAAAAGCTTAAGTAGTTTGTAGACACCTCCCAAACGGGGCATCGCCATACAGATTGATCACGCTTGTTTGGTTCCACTTCATAAACCAAGATCGTGGACATTCCCATGGCTAGGAACATCACTACACGATAACGGTTATCGTCAAAATAGAGTTGCCACCTAGTTTATTAAAACTAGGAAAAATGGACAGAGATTCCGGGTACAGGAGCCAATAGTACAATAAGGGGAAGGTGTTAGGCACCCCTCTTTGCCCAGTCATGAGACTGGCCCATAATCGTTCGACATACAATGTATATTTGCTTTATTTAATTCTAACACATAATATGGTTTTTAGCCTTTAACAGTTGATAAGGTGAGCCAGTACGATAAATGAAAGCATGCATCAGAATAAACAGAAAACAAATATGTCCCAGCAAATAGATCCCTCGGCCGGTGAATTGATATCACGGCCGAGGAATCCCACTGGATCTATATATCGGCCGAAGGATTGATTCCCCAGCCGATGTTCTTCCTCACACCAGAATACGAACAGTTAATAGAAAGAACTAATTAAAAGCGAGAGACGGAAATTAAATCAAACCATAGGCCGTTGGGCCTTACCACCTTGATCCCTCACTAATTGATTGCTTGGATTGCGATTGATTGTAGATAATAGTGGTTGATTGTGGTAGTCAACTTCACAAATCCCTAGAACAAAGTGAGTTCTTTGGGGATTTTTACTCTCGGATGCGGCTACTCACGGGAGGTTAGGGCTTTTGTAGAGGATTGATAGGAGATGATTTCTGTAGAGTTTGGGGGCGGATCATGGAGTGGAGAGATGTGTATTTCGTGGTCGTTATTTTGGAACCCTAAGGCCCTTTATATAGGCAATTGGTGACTCACTCCGGCCAATCAAATGGCGTGAATCAAAGTGGAGTTCTAGGGCAATAAGACCTCTATGGTAAGTGTATTTGTAGCCCCGAAGTAATGGTTCGCGGCTGCTAGGGTTTGGACGAACGGATTGAAAAGCTGCTGAACATTCCAGAATCTGGAAAACATCGGTCTGCCGGCCGCCCAAAGGATTTCATGGCCGGAGAAAGGATTTCGCGACCGCGGAAAGGATTTTCCAGCAAAAGGCCAAACTTTGCAGGCTCGCTCCGGACACTCCCGAACTCGGTTTTGCGTGTTCTTTGGACCGTTGGAAAGCTTGTTGAGTCTACTTTCTAACCCAAGTAGTTTGGATCAAATATATTTAGTACATCAAAAGATATGATGATTTTACCCTTAGTGGGTTAGAAAATGGATTGTTTTGGTAAAATTCTCGTATCTCCCTCGTTTCAAATTGGTTTAAGGCATATTATATATCAATAAAGAGGGTTTTGAAAGTACTACAAGATGGTGGAATCCAACCACCAAAATAAGGAACTTTAGTTTATGAAAAATGGGCTGAAAGCAGACTTAATTGAAGATCGACGATGCTACTAAGGCTAAAACACGTTTCTATCCACTCTAAGTATCGCTTGGTACTCCTATCACCTATTTCAAAGTGTTCCTTAATCCCTTAAGAGTTCCACAAAGTTCCTAAGGCTTTCATGAAGTCAACCACAACAACCACATATCATATTCATCATTGGGATGGTCCCCAAGGTGGGACTTGAAATAATCGTTGAGCCAAATTGGGGTGTCTACAGATGCCCCTCTTTGACTGAACTTGGATAGACTGCGAGGCGTATTCAAGTAAAAGTCAAAGCTGTAAAAAAGCAACTCAATTTGGTCCAACCACTATTCCAAGGGTTTTTGAAAAAGGTTTTAGTTATGGTCGGGCCGGGAGGCTGCCTACGTATTCCACAGGGGAAATTCAGACCAATCGTAGTTCGGGACAACCAAAAACAAAAGCGCAGAGCTTTAGAGGAGGAATTTGCCATCTGGTCATACCAAGCCTTCGAGCGATGTACCTGAGCTATTCCAGGATTTTGGCGGAGAGTAGTTGAAGGAGCACCGAGCTGCCGGGAAAATTCTTGCGGAAAGCATCTTCAGTATTTTAGGGTAGATCAATACACAGCAGGTGAGTTGTTTGCTTTTCATGATCATCCTTACTTTGACTGAGGGGAGCTCGGTAGAGTAGCCTATCCTTGCGAATGAGCTTGATGGAATAAATGTAATTGGGTGGAATCCAACTATCTTCTGGAGACAATCGGACGCCGGTTCTGAGATGGGGGGCACAAGGCCAGTAACTGGAGCATGGAGCGTTTGGATGGGAGAACCGAGGCACGGAACCGTTTGCAATCATGACTAAGCATAATGTGTGGTTATGAGCATGTATACGTGATTACTTGCCTTACTTGTGTGATGTGTGACTAAGCATAAGTGGTATCCACTCCAAAGGCGTCCGTACATGTGGTGTTATGCTTTAAATGTGATTTGAGCATGATTAATAATATGGAGTTGAATGATCTTGCTAGTTTAGTTTCAAGACTACAATGAATGATTTATGATATTGTCATAAGAAGTCTTGCCGCGGAGTCTATGCATGAAAACGAGACACCTGAATGAAGAAAGGTAGAAACATGACACCTAGGGTGTGGTTAATGAAAAGGTGTGTTTTGAAAAAGAGAAATGTTTTTGGAAACCGCAATGTGGCCAGACTAGCCCATTGTGTTGTGTATGTGTGTGTGTGTTCCAATGGGAATCCGGAACGGCGGAACCATTGTGAGGTTGTGTGTGTTCCAATGGGAATCCGTAGCGACGGAACCATTGTGAGGATGTGTGTGTTCCGATGGGAATCCGGAGTGGCGGAACCATTGTGAGGATGTGTGTATTCCAATGGGAATCCGGAGCGGCAGAACCATTGTGAGGATGTGTGTGTTCCAATGAGATCCGGAACAGAGGAACCATTGTGAGGTTTGTGGCTTGGTTATTCGTAGAGAGGAGCCAATGCTATTGTGTGCCAATGGGAACCCGGGATGGCGGAACCATTGTGAGGATACTCAGGAGACCAGAATGGTGGAACCGAGGTTGGGTGTGTATATGTTTTGAAACCTCTTGTGGCCGAACGTGGCAGCTCATTGTGTGTATAGATTTTGAAAGCAGCAATGTGGCTGGACTTGGTAGCCCATTGTGTGTGTGTTACCGATGGAGCCAGACGTGGTATCTTCATTTGTAACATGATTTATCTATACACTTAATAGGGACCTGGCGTGAAAGCCCTTGGGTGGATTGTGAAAACCGCGATGTGGCCGGAATGGTAGCCCATCGTGTGTGATATTTGAAAAACCGCAATGTGGCCGGACTTGCCCATTGTGTGGTGTGTGTGTGTGCGTGTGTGCCAATGGGAACCCGGTGCGGCGAAACCATTGTGAGGATACTCGGGAGATCGGAACGGCGGAACCGAGGTTGGGTGTGTTAAAACGATTTTCGAAAATGATGATTTGGTAAATGATAAGTGAATATGGTGATACGATCTACGAAATGCTGCGTAGGAGAAACTCAGATGTCACGGACACCAACGATAGTTGAATAGTGAATGTGGATGTGTTATTGTTATTTGGATATTTGTGTGCTATGTGTAAGTTAAGGGTTAGTGGGTATAGGATTATTCTGCTGAGCTCTTGTAGCTCATGGTGTTACCTTTGGTGACCCTAACATATTATATCGGTGGCGACGCTGGTATAATGTGTCAGACTTTGTAGATAATCAAGAAGAACTGTACACCCTGGAGGCCTTTGGAACCGAAGAGCTGGCTAGGATGGTGGAGCAGGCGGAGCTGTAGATAGGAACCCTAGATTTTCCTTCCCTTTATGTAATGAAAGCACTCTGATGGGAGTTATGATGTAATAATGAGCCAGACTCTATTTAGAAATCCAATGAAAATGTCTATTTAACGTACCCAAAAATAGGGCGTTACATTTCGTCTAGCGGATCATTGTCAATGGATTCTTCTTCCTTTGCTTCTTCAATTTCGAGGTTGTTGACCTCGTCTATTGGCCAGTAGTCGTCAGTAAGCACATAGGGGTCATAGAAATAGATTGGGACCCTACTACACGAAGCCCTTCTTCTTCAATTATACCTTCTACTTCTTCATCGTCAACTGTTCTTGCTAACATGACATGGTCGTCTTCAGGGATAATTACCATGGGCTTTGGTTGATCGTTCGGAATGATTTACTTGGAAGGATCGAGAATCTTGGCAGTAGGATGGAATGGCCCAGATAGCTTGGTGACAACTTGAAAGTGCGAATCAAACATGAACAGTGATGCAGTCATTTTTACTTGAATTTTTTTCCTTTAGTTAGATTGGTTTGACTTACCCCTTTCTTTTTTTATCTTAAGAGGCCCCTAAGGTTTATCCTGCAAAAGAGAATTTTTACAACATACATATATACAATGGGTGAGAGGAAGAACTTTTTACAAACAAATGCAAATAGGTTCTTAGCTGGTAGGTTCCTGTCTTATTTTGATAAGTTCTATGGCTTTCTAGCACATGTAAGATTTGGGTAGTCTCAAGGGTGCTCCATTGTGAAAGGGCACCAGTCCTTCCGCCAGACCATCATAGGCGACGATCGAATGGTTTCCTTTTTGATATACCACTAGGTACAAGTGACTGTGGAGTTTGTTGGAACCCCTAACATAGCCCGTGACATGCCAGGGTATTAGGTGAACTCAACGAGGTTGCCCGCTCGATGCATATGATAAATGAATTAAATAAAGCATGTATTAGTCTTATGTTGAACTTTCTGGTTATGGCTCTCAAGTCCCCAACAGAGTCGCCAAAAACTGTAGACATCTCCCAAAGCGGGGCATCACCATACAAATTGAGCGTTGCTATTTGATTGGTTGTTTGTTTCATAAACCAAGATCGTGGATATTCCCATGGCTGAGAACATCGTCACACGATAACGGTTATCATCAAAATAGAGTCACCACCTAGTTTATAAAAACTAGGAAAAACAGATAGAGATTATGGGTACGGGAGCCAAAAGTACAATAAGGGGAAGGTGTTAGGCACCCCTTTTTGCCCAGTCGTGAGACTGGCCCATAGTTGTTCAACATATGATTAACACATGCTTTATTTAATCCTAACACGTAATCTGTTTATTTAGCCTTTAAACAGTTAATGGTGAGCCGAGACAGTAATTGAAAGCATGCATCATAAAAGCAGAATAAAACAGATCTGTTCCAGGGAGATGGATCTCGCGGTCGGTGAATGGATGTCAAGGTCGAGAGATCCTCCTGATTCAATGTACCGACTGATGGATCGAAGATCCAGCCGATGTTCTTCCTCACACCAGACTATACGATTAACAAAGAGTTAAAATACTACCGTTAGTATGCATAAACTGTAAATAAAATGAACCAAAGGCCCCTGGGTCTCACCACTTTGATCCCTCAGTTGCTTGATTGCTTCGGATTGAAGGTGATTGACTGATTTTGCTTCTTGAAACCCTAGGGTTAGGGTTTGTACTTCGGTGTTTGATTGTTGGATCGCGGCTACCTTTGGAAAGTTAGGGCTTTTGTAGAGGGGATATGAGAGAGTACATTTGCAGAGTTTCGTGGCTAGAGAGGGTGAATTGTGTTCTTAATTTCGGAGCCAAAGGCCCCTTTATATAGGCATGGGGGTGACTCACTCCAACCAATCATAATGCACGATTAAATTGGAATTATAGGGCAATATAAACTCTTCATGGCAATCTCTTTACGTAGCCCGAACGCATCGGAGAAAGGCTGCTAGGGTTTCGTGAACGAATCAAACGATTGACAGAATATTCCAGAATTTGGAAAATAGACGATCTGGCGGCTGGTCAAAAGATCTGGCGGCCGAGGAAAGGATTGGGCGGCCGAAGAATGGATCTGGCTCCCGAAGAATCAATCTCTCAGGGAGATTTTCAAGCAACACGTTTCACGGGTGAAAGAATGAAGTTGAGGCCGTGAGATCAATGTTTGGGCTGAAAGATAGATTTTCCTGGAATACTGTATTTCTGTCTGAAAGGCTATTTGGCTCTGGATTGGGTCCTCTAAGTGGCTAGAAGTACTCACCATAAGTCCTAAGGTTCACGAGAAGTCAATCAGCAATCATTGTATCCATTCATCATCGGGATGGTCCCCAAGGTGGGACATGAAATAATCATTAGGCCAAATTGGGGTGTCTACAGTAATTTTAATATTTTGCACAACTGTGGTCCCATTAAGCACAAGTAATCTAGATGTGAGGTAACATTTTGTCAGAGATCATTGAAGTCCAATCACATTAAGTAAATTCATACTGAAAGCAACATAATATTACAACCATCGCAGACTAACACTGGATAATGCTAGCGTCATAATCCTAGTCTTATAGAGACAAACTATTGTGGGCTACCAGCCCGAAAAAATATATTTCCTTTTGAAGAAAAATTGGTTTGAAGAGTCGCCACCCGGATTTGTGGTATATCACCCGAGAAACCGTTTTGTTTTGAAAATTGTTGATTTGAATTGAAAACCAGAGATCATTTTGAGGGTTCGGAAGCCATGTTACGAGGGGGGAAGGGTTTTACGGCACCCCCCTCGCCCGATTCGAGATCGGTCTTTACTAAACGTTTGTGGGATTTATAAAGGGATTTTGTTTCATTTTAAACAGCTAGCAAGTATCCACAGTTATAACACATAAAAAGTGTATGCATGTGCAACTGTACAGTGGATGATAAAATGGTGAGTGAATAAAATGCATGATCACAGAAACTGAGGATCTGTCACTGACTTCACTCTCGAGCGCTCGGGAGTGGTCCCGAGCGCTTGGGAGTTCTGATACCCAACCTGCAAGCTTTGTTAGAACAGACAGAATATAATGCTAAGCTGGAAACTGAAATGATATTATGTACACTAATGGCTCAGCAGAGGACTTGAAAGACTAAGCTAAGCCTTCAATCTTTCAGATCATGCATCCCTGCCTCAACAAGGCTGGATCTATAAATTTAAAAGAGCAACAGGCTACACTTATGCCTGCAGAAACCAGAAAACACCGCAGACTGGGAAAATGGGATGCAATGGCATGCATGCACTCCCGAGCGCTCGGGAATGGTTCAGAGCGCTTGGGAGTGAGCTGCATGTCAGTTTGCTCTCAAACAGGAAATGGTACTGACTTGACATGCAAACACCCTTGTTTTGGTATTTCCCAAGAGAAGAACATCTTTTAACTTTGGAAAAACCTTATTTTACATGAAAACTTGTGAGAAAATGTTTCTGCTTTGGGGGAAAATGATTTTCTGTGCATGCATGCCAAGATGAGATGCTTTCCTTTAAAAGTGTAACTCATACCCATCCTGTTGTGTGACAAAGGACCATGCATGAAACTGGGAACAGTCCCGAGCGCTCAGGAGAACTCTCGAGGGCTCGAGAGTGTTTCCAGTAAGGGTTTTGTGTAAACATTTTTTGTACCCCATTGCTCTTGTTTTTACACTAGGGTCTCCCAACCATGCACCCAGTATTGAAAACTGGGTCAGGCTGAGAGACCCCCCTCAGAAGGGAAGAACAGCCCTTTGATTTGAACCAAAAGAAGTAGAAATCTTTCTACCTTTTTGAGAGACTTTGCTTCTTGGAATGGCTTTGAAATGTGGATGAAGAGAGAAGAGTGCAAGAGATCAAAAGAGTATTCTGGGTTCCTTGCCCTTTTCCTTGGTGATTTCTAAAACCTTTGGAGTTTGGAAAGTGAGTTTGAAAGTTTTTGGTTTTTAGCAAGAGAGAGAAATAGAGCAGAGGATGGGGTTTTTCAGGAGAAGGATTTCGTAGCCCCCTGCTCTGAAACCAGACCCTCTTATTTATAGGCAAAAATAACCTATAGTTTTTGAAACCAAATGGTTTTGAATAAAACATTTTAAAATAGCAAAATCCTTGGCCTGAAGATCTCTGCCACCAGAGGTTGAGTGTTGACTGAACAATCAGCCGGCTCAAGATGGTGGTAATGATGAGTTGCATGGGTAGTGGGTGATACTGCCATCCATTGGGCAACACATCAGTCTCGAGCGCTCGAGAATGAACCAGGCCAGGGTTTTTGGAAAATGGTTTTGAGCGCTCGGGACTACTCCCAAGCGCTTGGAAATGCTTTTGACCATTTTTATTCCCTTTTCAAATCTTTCAAGGAGCAAAGTTCCGATCGGTACTAGGCTTGTTTCAATCCAAAGTCATCATCGGGGAGCCTCCGGGCCACAAATCAAGGAACTTTGAAGAGTCCAAATTGGGGTGTCTACAACTATCTTAACTTCAACAACATAAACTACAAACGTGCATATAAGTCCTACTTCATTAGGTTTACCAAAGGTAGCACACTGCAGTGGAGATTTCAAAAAGTTATAAGCGAGGGCAATAACGGCAAGACCTTTAAAGAGCAAATCATGCTACTAATACCAATTGTAGGTTTTCTCACTGCCAAGTTCATTAAACACCATGGCATGCATCTTCAACTCCCAATCAACACTGAAGAAGAGAGTGTCATAACATCTCAGATTGTGTGCAACAATAAAATTATTCCAACCCTACCTAATGAGGAATCCATCAACGTATTCCACTTCCAAAGCACTGTGTCCTATTGTCAACCACAAACGGTGAAGTCCGATCTCATTCACAAAATCCTTAATCGAGGTATGCAATTCCTACACAAGAACAAATGTATTTAGGAAAGGAAAGCTCAGAAAAAAATATATTCTGTTATCTTTTAGAAAAGGAGTACCAATGCAAGCAAATCTCCATGCGACAGTTTTTTCATAAATCGGAATTCATCTCCAAATTGTCTGAACGTTGTAACCAAGCATGATGTGAAGAATGTAGCTAAGCATGATAAGAAAAACTGTTAGAAAATTGGCAGCACTGTATTTTTGGCTCATACTTATTGCCTCAATGATGCAGAATGGAAACAACTTATTATTTAAGAAATAGATATCTAGTTTTATTATTTTGGTAATAAATTATTTTTGAATATTCCGTTTTAAGTGCCATTTGTTTTGGCAAGTTTTCTTTTATTCTCTAGTATTTAGATTTGAGAATATCTCAAATCTTTTAATTTTGGTAATTATTGAGTCAATTAGCAATTTACCAGGATTCAGCTTCCTGTTTTGCTGATTCCTTTTCGGTCTTAGTTTTCTAGTATAAAATAAGTTGTAGGGTGACATTAAAAGTTGGTTGTTTATTGAATTAAGAAAATCGAGATTTATCTCATATCGTGTGTTCATAGAGGGAGTACCTCTTGTTCATACCTATTTGTGTTTATGTTTCAAAGAGAGAATCTTTAACATAAGCAAGTTCGTGATCTCTTCTTGCAAATAGTTTCGTAAAAAGAGGTTGCGCTGCATCACTCAAAGAAAGCTTACAGTTTGTGGCTTAGCAGTGGGTTGCAATAGAATCCCGATCAATGGGAGCATTTGGCTGTTGAATAAGTGCAGTAGTTGTTCATGGATACTTGATTTGATAACCTTTCTCATCAAATATGAATAGATCAAACATAAGATGACCCATAGAGCCTAGTAACAAAGTATACTTGCTACTGAAATTGTGTTCCGCGATGACGTCGTTCCATCCAAAAGCCAGCTCATGGTTCTCGATTTTAACATAGTATACGTGATAGCCATTGTAGACAAGAGCAATTCCATGTGGCGGAGCAAATAGATATGGCCTGAAGAACTCTGGAATTTTTTGCAAGAGATCCCAAAAAGTTGATAATAACACATCTTATTTCCGTTGGTACTATGAATCAAAATATTAGGAAGGCAAGCAAGTACTATACTACTACCAAATTCTTTGCTCTAACATGTTTCAAGAACCAGCATGGATGTTGTTCTGCAACTAAATGGAAAAAATGATCAGTTTTACTGTTAACTTGGAGTGCGCATAATTTGCTATTTTTAATAAGTCTTAGGCCACCCCTAATCCTGCACTTGGGGGATCCAACAAATTCATTACTCGCAGATAAGGTTAGATGAACCTCGGTGCACTCTTGATGAAAGAATTCAGCCAATCTTGAAACTGTTTATATTTTCTCCACCTAAATCGAGTCCTGATGCAAAACATGCTAGAGTAGCGGATTATGAAGTTCCGGTCAAGAATGTATTCGAGTTTTTTTACCATTGTGTGGTCTTGATGTAGCCGCAAGGACACGATTTCCATCAGCTTGCAGGAAATAATTGTTTGATCCTCTTTGCTGTGATAAATTCTTGAGGAGTACGATTTCAACACCAATAAACTTTGGACAACTTACTGCGAGCATATCTTGGAACGCCATATTTATGATGGAACTGCAATCATCTTTTTAAAGATAATCAAAGGTCAGTTTTTAAATGTTTCTGACGAAAAGTAGAACAATGCGAATAGTTAAACATTACAGTTTGCAACAAAACAGACGTAAGTAGTGGTAAAACGATTAGAAGTTAAGCTAACAGAAATTAACTACCATGCAACGTGAATAGAAGCAGTTTAATTAGGTTTTTTTTTTATCAGAGACTAACTGTTTGTAAGAGTTGTTCAATAAGTCTTGGATATAGTGATTGCTAAGTCTACATAAGTTGAACGATAGAATTTAAAGTATGCTAACTAAGATGGCATGTCTAAAGAGTAAACTGATTTGGTAAGCAAGAGGTTGAGCTATAGAAGAAGGAGCTTACCACACGAGAAAATTCAAAGAAGGCAAGAGAAGTAAGCTAGTGAGTGTTTTTTATTTTCTGGTATCATATTTTATAGAGAGCAGTTGGCACTGTGGATGAATGGATTTGTATAGCAAACTATCATAATTTCATTAGAAGAAGATATAGGCTATGTTTGGTAACGCTGCCACTTTTCTATTTCCTGTTTTCTATTTGTTGAAATCAATATTTACTTAAAAAAAAAGTAAAAACAGAAAACATGTTTGTGTCAACTTATTTTTTTTTTTTAAAAAGAAGCAAACAGTGCCTTGTTGCAATTTTTTCATGCCAAAAACAGGGACGTGCAAAGATAATGTGGTGGAGGAGGTCACATGTGGCCTGTGGATTTGCAGATTCTCTTCTCTCTCTAAAATACACTCTGCCTCTCTCTCTAAAATATACTCTGCCTCTCTCTCTCTTCCTCCCTTCTTCCCGTTCTTCTCTTTCTGGTTTTTTTTCTTCCTCTTTCTTCTCCATTTCCCTTGTCCATTTCTGCTCCCCTCTTCCCCCCCTTCGATTGCTTTTACAGAAAGTGAAATTGTAAAGCTAGATCGAGTCTCTTCGACAGCGTCAAACATTGGGTCTTCATCCGAATCATCGAAATCGCATTTGAAGACTGGGTCTTCATCTCTCTCTCGATCCATTGTCGAAGATTGGGTCTTCGTCTGCTTCTTGATTTTGCTTGGAAATCCCCATTACCTCCTCCTTTATTTCAATTGAACTTTTTGGATTTTGAAGACAGAAAGTCAGAGAGAGAGAGAGAGAGAGTAGAAGTCGGTTTTTGCTCTGGGCAAGACTTGAACTTGCGTCTTGCGCGGGAGCACTGTAGCAGAAGATTTGGCAGCCTGTTTTTGTTTTTAGAAATAGTGGAAGCTCAGTTTTGATACTTCTCCAATTTTCAGAAATTTTGAAAGTCATTCTCTCTTTTTGCAAATGAAAATAGACATAAAAACATACTTCCATGTCCAGTTTTTGAAAATTCTGAAAAAAAAAACAGAAAACTGGAAGTGAAAGCGCTACCAAACATAGTCATAGTGTTCACAGAAATTTATCATTATCTTACCTGCCGTCCTCAACTTGAAGCAAAGCTTTTAATATTTTTTTTTTTGGAACCAAGCAATTTTATAAAGGGGACAAAAGCCCATCAAACGAGCAAGGGGAAAACCTGCAAATAGAATACAACCAAACCTAGGCTACAAAGCTAGGCAAAAGAAGACCAAGAGGACCACCCTAGAGACACCCAAAGGAACTGAAACTACAAAAAAATGGAATATGGAATCCCCTAGTGCATGCAAGTATGGAGGTTATCCACTGTCCTGGGAACATTCTGCCATGAGCTAGCACAGGCCTTGACTTCTTCCAGAATTTGGTTCTTCACTATCTCAGGATTATACCCAATCTGTTGAAAGATACGTCCATTCCTCTCCCTCCAAATGTAGTAAATAGCTGCAGCTATGTAGACACCCCAATTTGGCCTAACGATTATTTCAAGTCCCACCTTGGGGACTATCCCGATGATGAAATGGATATAGTGATTGCTGATTGCCTTCTTGAGAACCTTAGGACTTTCGGTAAGAACTTTGAGCCACTTAGAGGACCCAATCCAGAACCATACAGCCTTTCAGACAGAAATGCAGAAGCTTAGGAGAATCCATCTGTCGGCCGTGACATTGATCTCACGGCCTTAACATCATTTCCTCACCCGAGCAACCGGTTGCTAGAAAATCTCCCTGAGAGATCAATCCCTCGGCCGCAAGATCTATCCTTCGGCCGAGACATCCATTCCTCGGTCGTGATATCCTTTACTCGGCCGCCAAATCGTCCTTTTTCTAGACTCTGGAATGTTCTGTCGATTGTTTGATCCAACTATGCTACCTCTCCGATGCGTTCGGGCCACGTTCAGAGATTGCAACGAAGAGTTCGAATTGCATTGCAATTGCAATCGTGCCATTTGATTGGCCGGAGTGAGTCATCCCTATGCCTATATAAAGGAGCCTTTGGGCTCCGAAATTAAGAAGTGAAATAATTCACCCAAGCTCCGATACTCTGTCAAAATACTCTCTCAAACCCACTCTTCAAAAGCCCTAACCTCCCGAAGGCCGCCATCAATCCGACGATCAAACCCGAAGTTCAAACCCTAACCCTTGGGTTTTTAATCAAGCAATCAGTCAATCACAATCAAATCCAAAGCAATCAAGCAACTGAGGGATCAAGGTGGTGAGGCCCAACGGCCTCTGGTTTGTTTTACTTAACGTATTTACAATTAATCGTAGCATTTAGTCATCTGCTAATTTTTCTGTCTGGTGTGAGGAAGAACATCGACCGGGGCTTCGATCCATCAGCCGATACATCAAACCAGGAGGATCCCTCGGCCATGACATCCATTCACCGGCCGCGGGATCCATTACCCTGGAACAGCTTAGTTTGCTTTTCTGCTTTCTGATGCATGCTTATCGCACTGGCTCACTTTACTTACTGCTTAAAGGCTAAAAACAGATTACTTGTTAGAATTAAATAAAGCATCTACATGTCTTATGTTGAATAACTATGGGCCAGTCTCATGACTGGGCAGAGAGAGGTGCCTAACACCTTTCCCTTACTGTACTCTTGGCTCCCGTACCCAGAATCTCTATCTATTTTTCCAGTTTTAATAAACTGGGTGGCGACTCTGTTTTGATGATAACCGCTATCGTGTGGCGATGTTCCTAGCCATGGGAATGTCCACGATCTTGGTTTATGAAGCAAGCAACCAATCGAGCAACAAACGTGACCAATCTGTATGGCGATGCCCCGTTTGGGAGGTGTCTACAGTTTTTGGCGACTCTGCTGGGGACATGAGAGCCATAACCAGAAAGTTCAACATAAGACTAATACATGCCTTGTTTAATTCATCTATCATATGCATCGAGCGGGCAACCCGTTGAGTTCACCTGATATCCCGGCATGACATGGGCTACATTGGGGGTTCTAGCAAACTCCACAGTCACTCGTACCTAGTGGTATATCAAAAAGGGAATCACCCAATCACCGCCTATGATGGGCTGGTGAGAGGATTGGTGCCCTTTGACAACGGAGCACCCTGAGACTACCAAAACCTTGCATGCTTTAGAAAGCCATAGAACTTATCAAACTAAGACAGGAACCTATAGGCTAGGAACCTACTTGCATTTTTACTTCCAAGTTCTTCCTCACACCTTGTACCATCTGTTGTTGTAATTAACTCTTTCTATGCAGAAGGGTTGGGATTTTCAACCAAAATCCTAACCCTGTACGAGCCAAGTACTAATCCTCAGGTATTCTACTTTCTCAAGTAGGCACAATAGGTAAATCAAAGAAGCAACCACATCCAACTTTGTACTCTTATAACACCCGAAGCTACGCCAAACAGAGGTCTCTGCAACCATCCCGTCTGTCGTCCTCATCTGCTAAAACACCCTCACCACAACAATCCCAACCGCTTTCGGAAACTTACCGGTCATCCCCTCAATAGACCCCGTCATTTACTAAATCCCAAGCTTCGTCAAGCAAACCTTCTACCTTCATGGCAGACAACGACGCCACTATTGCCGACCTCCAAGCTCAAATCACGGCTCTGCTAGCAGAAAAGGCAGCTAGGGATGCTGAGGATGAGGAAAGATCGATGGAAGACGAGAATCCCCATAAAGTGATATTGGCAGAAAGACCCGAATTGACCAAGCAAGTCAAGGAAATCAAACAAGCCTTGGCCCGATCACAAGGGGACCAAATTCTGGACTTCGAAGGACTTTGCCTCTTCCCAGAATCAAAACTGCCTGAGAATTTCAAAATGCCAAACATCGAGAAGTTCAATGGAACTGGCAATCCTACCAGTCATGTTCGCCACGTTATCAACACCCTGAAGCCAATGGGCTTGAATGATGAGCTCATCGCCCAGTTGTTCCAGCGAACTCTCACTGGAAGCGCTCTCGACTGGTTCCTCACTTTGGAGTTTGTGCATTATCAAACTTGGCCAGAAATTGCCAACGCTTTCGTCAAGCAATATGCATATAATGTCCAAATTGAGCTAACAACTCGAGACTTGGAGATGACTAAACTAGAATCCAATGAGGACTTTGCTACCTTTGTGGCAAGATGGAGAGAAAAGGCTACCAAGATGAAAAGCCGCCCTTCCGAGGAAGATCAAGTGAGGATAGTTGTCAAGAACCTGCAACCCAAATATCTCAGGCACATCTACACACAGGCTATCACCGATTTCAAATGCTTGCATGCCACTGGGTTGCAAATCGAAGATGGAATCAAACTAGGACTCATTGGGAAAGAAGAGGCCACTCCTCCACCTAAGAAAACCTTCTCTAGCCGTACATCACACGCCTCCATGAACGCCCTTGGCGCATCCTTGCCTCAAGACCCTTTCCAAACTAGCTCAAATCGACCCCGCCGCAATTTTGATCCTCTTTACATGACCTTGTCCCAAGCTTTGACCATTCTCAGCCATCAAGGGCATCTCAAACCTACAAACCGCTTCCTCAGCCACCCTACGGTCCAAACCATGATCCAAACAAACAATGCGCCTACCACCAACACCCCGGGCACGAGACAGACAATTGCATGCGTCTTCGTCACGACATTCAAGACCTTATTGATAGTCGAACCATAAAACCTCCAAAACCTGATGGGCAAGCCAACCCACTCCCTACTCATAATGCTGAAACGCCACCTCGAAATATCAATCTCTTAAATCTATCTCACAACCCCACATACAATCCTAGCCAATACATTGTCCAAGACAACCAAACCAAACCAACCTTAACCTTCCCCGAGGAGGACGAGTGTTTTATGATGGAGGAGGAGGAGGATAATGACTCCAATCAGTCGGAAGTGATCGATCCTTACATGTCCGACATAAGTAGCAAAGACCAATCAGAGGAAGAAAAGCTAAGGAAATGGAGGGAGCATTCCTGGGCAAAACACAATTTGGAAGATCCAGACATTCCATTTGTAGAAGACGATGAATGGCTCCGTATTTGGTTTGAGAATAGGAAGAAGGAAAAGGAAAGGGTCATCATGATGAGAAGGCACGCTCGCTTCGAGCCTGCCCAAATAGTGGTACGCATCAACCGTCCTAAGATTTCAACACCACCCATCATCTAGGAAACCATCAATCTCATAGAAAAAGTAGAGGAGTTTCAAATGCAGCCGTGGGTTAACCCTTACGACGAGTGCGACTATAGCCAATGGATAGAGGAAAGAGAAGATCTAGATTTCATATGCACAGAGCCCTACAAGACAGGAGAAAGCGACTTTGATGAAATGGAAGAAGAGCGCGATGATCCACTCGACGAAACCTTCTTAGCATCACTGTTCAATCAGGAGGAAATAATTGAGGACTACACAATCAATGAGGAGGGAGAAAAGGAGATGAAAATTCAGACTGACACTTCCATCTGGGGATTACTCATGTCTCAAGGAGGTAGTCGTCGTACGAGCTTCAAAGATGAACCCAGTTCAAAGGCTCTGTTTGGCAAAGAAGAGGGTGGAAAAGAGTATAAAGTTGCAAAGGGCGAGGAAAATGACCCCTACATGCTACAGTAGCTGAGAAGTCACAACATGGCAAAAAAACATTAAAACATTGCTTTGGTTTTCTAAATCAAACTAGAACGAGTTTTGGGCCCCTGTTTGGACATTTTATTTCCGCTAAGAGAATTTCTTTTCCATTTTCCAAATTATGCTTATCTCTAAATTTCTAAATTACAATTGCCATGCGCTATACTCTTATTGCCAAAACAAAGGAAAATTCGAAGGGATCAAGTCCTTTGTGTCCCCGACGAAAGGGAAGGAAAGGATGAACTCTAATTGCTTAAGAAACTAGGTTTTTGTCAAAACTTAGAAGAAAGACACTATCTCCGTGAGAACACTTAGGGTTAGCTTACCCATTGTGAAGGTACAAACATAACCGGAGATGTCGCGAAAAATATCTCCATCAAATGCCTGTCCAAAATACAGAAAGCCTCTTGAGAGAAACGCTCATTGGGTAATTTAAGGCACCCAAGCAAAAGTAAGAGCAAAGCCTGCTAGGACAAGAAAATGCAGCCTATGCAAAAGTTAAGGCATTCAAAGAAAAGCTCGCTAGGGACTCAACCTCCATCAGGTAACCTAGGCAAAACATAGAGCATGAGAAAAGAAAAACCAAGAGCGAAAACCCAACCCCCAAAGGTGGTGATCTTGGAACTACGTAAAAGGCCTGATTCCCTGATTGGGATACGTAGGCAATCTCGCATCGAGATGCGGCCCAAACATTTGGAGAGAAGGAAAAACATCAAAGATTTGTGCTCAATGATAGGCATAGCTAACCCTGCGTATTGAGCTCACAAAAGATGAGTATGCTTTTCTCGAGGAATTGACAATAGCAATAGACACCAGAATTGTAGTTCATCCCTTTTAACCTAGAGGTCATAGACACAATAAACAGGATACCTCGAAAGCTCTCGAATTTGACAATCAGACTATGGAATATGGCAAAAAGCAAAAGGCAAAAATCAAAACCAAGCATAAGAAGGAAGAGGAAAGAGAATGCCACTTGGCCGAAGCAAAATCTACTTTTGGAAAATCAAAGTAACAGCCAAAGAATTGATACATTAGCCACAATCGATTCTTTGGCCAATACTCCGTTTCACAAAGATTACTGTCTATCAGTAAACGCTTATTCAAAAAAAAAAAAAGAAGCCATGTTCTGACTTTCACATGCATATCTTAAAGCATTTAGGGGTACGAAAAGCCCTTTTTCACTTCATGAACAAAAGATAGTTACAAAACTCTCGCTGTGGTTGCTGTCACTGTACAATTTCTGTTTGTCTCTTTTACTAACTATGGACAGGAAAAGAGAAAATCCTAAAAGCTAGTCATGGCGGCGTCTCTGAGACGGTCTCTGAGATGGGGACTGCTCATTGGTTCCCACATCCTCCCCACCAGCAGCTGGCGCTCCCTCAGCCTCAAGCTGCAGCCAAAGAGGATACAAACATTCAGATTCAAGGGATGATACCAAGCAGATGAAACTCATGAAGAGAGTCGTACCTCGAGGATCCTACGGCGTTGCCTCCGAACCAAAGCCTCTGCACTCTGATAGGCATAAAGCCATTCCTGCACTATCTCAGCAAGCACCTACAAAAAACTGACCAGGCATCTCAAATACAGGAGTGACAGATACAATGATAAAGCAGGGAAAGCAAAGTTCAGAAATAGGGTAATACCTGTGAAACCCCAGCTGGCAGTGTATAAAGCTGGCTCGCGCAAGGAGTAAGGGCCAGGCGCTCCTCCTCCCCATCGTCAGAATGGAAGGAAACAAAAGAAGGGGCTCGCGGCCAAACATGAGAAATAGGGGGAGCTGCAACCGATGGAGCTAGGTAAAGACGACAGTACTCCATGTAGTCTCCTGCTTGAAGAAGGAAACCTGCCCCGTCTCTGATCCGAGCACTCTTCAAGTCTTCCTTAGACATCGAAGAAGTAGACCTCATCGATGTCGGGGGAAGAGGAGGAACAAACTGAAGCGCCTCAGCACGTGGGCGCCACTGACTAGCCACCCGATCGCCTAAGTACCAGGCTCTGCAAAATGGACCCTCGAGCAAGCTACGGGTCTGGTCCAGGACTCTGGAACCCGTAAGACGGGTATCCTCAGGAACACCCTCCCAAGGATCAAACCGCACCTACAAACAAAGACGAATTAGCTACAGCATAGAGATATGGAAATCTAAGGATGAGAAATGCAAAAGGAGTACCTGATCGACCGTAAACGGTCCAAGACTCGCCGCCACTCAGGAAGACTCAGAACAGGCGACCGTGGCTTCCGATGCTCCGTCAGCCATCGCTCATAGCGGGGAATACAGTTCGCATTCCCATGCCTAGTACCTGTGGGAAACTGAAGAAGATGCTCGAAAGCCCAGAACTGAAATATGGATTAGAAAAACAAGTTCAGAACTATAAAAAGCCAAAATAAGAACAGAGGTACAAAGGAATGATACATACCTCAAGCACTCGAAAGTGACCACTAAGAATGGGGCTCTTGTCCCGCGAGCAAGTTCCAAGATTGCCATATAAAGTGGCCAAAGCAGACGAGCCCCAGTCAAACTCCCGAATAGCTCCCAAGTGCTGCAGAGGAGCCAGAAACTGCGTGTGTACCAAACCATCCTTGTTGGCAAACAACGTTTGCCCAAGGAGGTAAAGAAGGAAGGCCCGCGTTAATTGCTCAACACTCACCTGGGTCAGGATGTCAGCTGTCATAAAAGTCTTGCTTAGCCAAGCAAGATCAATATGACCCCGAGAACGAACAGGGGGTACCTTGCCCAGAAACCACTCCAAAGCACCTGCACGCTCCCAAAGCCTGGGATCAACTCGAAGAGAAGCTCCGCCTACCCGCAGGCCAATCAGCAAAGAGAAGTCACCCGGAGTAATAGCCATCTCGCCAGCAGAAGGAAGATGGAATGTATTGGTGGTATCCCACCATCTCTCAACTAGCGAGGTCATCAATGACCAATCCATCTTTAGAAGATCGAGGCCCAGAACAAATGCCTCGAAACCCGCAGCACGTACCAGTTCCCGAGCTTGCTCTGGCAGCCTCAAGAACCATCTGTGCACCTCCTTGCCTCCGCCGCGAGCCTCCAGCCTCCTATTTCTTTGCCAAAGACAAAAGGGAGTTAATCTCATGATTACATAAACAAAGGAAATACTTAGGGGCATCAAATTAAAATTTAAAAGTATGCATTGCCTAAACAGGGGGCACGATTATTTTAGTTTCTTTAAACAAAAACAAATTCAACCCAAACACGGGTCCCTCTCATTCGTGCCCCTAGCTAAAAGGGATTTCGTCCCGAGAATAAAATTCATCTTTAAATTCTACAAGGACTAAGCTCCAAACTAAAGCAAAATGTTTACTTTTCAGGAAACTTACTGGAGCATTAAGGATGCTCAAATGCTGCTCAGGCTCTCTACGAACTACCTCGGCCTCTGGGCCACCAACCGGAGGGCGGTACTGCAGAAAACCGCCAAAGCCCAGCCTATGCGAAGAAAGAACGTAGGTAGCTGCGTCAAACAAGCTGGGCTCCTCAATGGTCTCCTCATTGGAAGACGGATATTCGCACCTGCACGGAGGGTGAGAAGAGGAACCCACAACATCCGTAGAAGAGGATGGCGGCAAGTCGACAGAGGGTGGAATGTCCATCCCGTTTGAAGCAAGAACAACAAACAGCCAACGGTTGCACCAACCGAAATCGGCAATGAAGGCTGCGGAAACAGGCGGCAGTAGCCTGAGACGGCAGCCGGCGGTGATAGAGGAGGAGGACGGCGGCGAATGGAGGTGACCACCGGAGGAACTCGGACGAGAGCAGTGGAGGAGAAACAAGGGGGAGAGGAAAAAGATTAATTGAACCGCGAGATCGATTAAACTAAACTTAAATCGATTTTCTGACCTTTGGCTTTCTCACGGCCGAGACATCTATTCCTCGGCCGAGACATCAATCCTTCAGCCAAGAGATCGATCTCCTGGCCCCCCTTTAATCAATTTCCTTCAGCAACATCAGATCATGCTCAGTGCACCCAAAACTCAAGCAATTATGGGCTTCCGAGTCCTCAACCGACAAAGTAGCCTTGGGGGCACCCCCGAGCCAACACAACGTGATCAAAACTAGTCTTGGGGGCACACTCGAGCATCGAAGATCTCTCTCTCTCCACAAACTGCTGGCCAAAGCAAATCAAGACATTCAGCAGCTTTGCTACTTATCGCTATCAAACATCTCAACGGCTCTACGCCCACCATCTCACTACATTAGCAGCTCTACGCTCAGTAGCCTTGTGTATAAGATCGCTCAACAACGCCATGCTCCTCGCATCCCTGGCAACTCTAAGCTCACCCCCAACAGAAGCTTCGAACTTAACAGGCTCTACGCCTATGATCATACTCAAGCAATCTCAATTGGCTCAAAAGCCATAACGACTATCACAGCGGCTCTACGCCCATATTCACCCATTTCAATTCAACGGCTCTATGCCTATGCTCACTATCACTCAGCGACTCTACGCTCGCGCCCGTTATCACTCATCATCTCAGCGGCTCGAAGCCCATTACCTTAACAGGCTCGAAGCCTATGTTTATCATCTCAGCGGCTCGAAGCCCGTTATCGTCAGGCTTTGCACCCATATTCACCTTCTCAGCAGCTCGAAGCCCATTATCGCTCAGTAACTCTCTAGCTCAACTTCAGCAGCTCTACGCTTGCCATCACAGCAACAGGCTCTACGCCTACAACCATACTCCAGCAATCTCAGCGGCTCCAAGCCCATTATCTCAATTGGCTCTAAGCCGTAACAACCATCTCAGCGGCTCTACACCCTCACCTATCAATTCAGCGGTGCCAAGCCCATTATCTTAATTGGGTCAAAGCCATAACCACTATCTCAACTGGCTCGAAGTCGTAAACAATCAAATCTTCAACAGGCTCTATGCCGCCCCAACAAACAGGACATCATTCTCAGGCTCTACGCCTGAATGCTCAAAATCTGACATTTTGAATGCTCGAAGCTCTTCGAATGCCCAACCACTGTGTACTGGATGCTCAAGTTCTACACTTGAATGCTCAAGCTCTACGCTTGGATGCCCAACCACTGCGTACTGGATGCTCAAAGCCTGTACTTTGAATGCTCGGATTCTGTCGTCCGAATGCTCGAGCTCTACGCTCTGAATGCTCAAGTCCGGAACTTGATAGAAGGTCTAAGCTTAAATCAAACACACACGCACGGGCCCATGCACATTTGCATCAACATTATCACATCTAACAAATCAACATCATCACATATATACACTCTGCATATCTCTCATGAAACAGGTCAACCCTGCAATCAACCGGCTCTACGCCTCAATTTTATTGATCGGTCCAGCGCCTCGATCCTTTGGCTCTACGCCAACACTTATGATGAGAAAGCTCCATGCACAGACCATCAGAATGCAACCAGCTCCACGCTTCAGTTTGAATCACATCAAGCTCTAAGCTCTGACACCTCAGGCTCTCGCCTTATGATCAATACTAGCTCCGCGCTTCGGTTCTATCAAGCTCTAAGCTCCGATCCCTTCAGGCCCTCGCCTCATGACCAGAGCAAGCTCCACTCCTCAATTCTATCACCCCAGGCTCTCGCCTCATAACCACAGCAGGCTCCACGCCTCAATTCTATCACTTTATGCTCTCGTCTTGTGACTACAATCGGCTCCGCGCCTCGGTTCCATCACGTCAGAAGCTATCTCGCCTCATGACTACAACCGGCTCCCTGCCTCGGTTCCCTCATCCCCAAAGCTCCGTGGTCTAGTTACCGGCCCTGCGCCCCCCATATCTCAAAACAAACCGGCATCCGATTCATCCCCAGCAGATGGCTTGGATTTCACCCCAATTACATCAATTCCTTCCAGCTCATTCGCAAGGATAGGCTACTCTACCGAGCCCCTCTCAGTCAAAGTAAGGATGATCAAGAAAAGCAAACGCACCTGCCGTGTATTGATCTACCCCAAAATACTAAGGAAGCTCTCAGCAAAAACTCCCCGACAGCCCAGCGCTCCTTCAGCTATCTTCCACCAATACCCTGGCTCAGTCTAGGTAAGTCACACTACGGCTTTTTAAGCCCTAAGGTACGTCTTCTGTCTCTAACCCTCCAAACTTTTATTTTTCTTTATTGCCCGAACTACGATTGGTCTGAATTTCCCTTGTGGAATACGTAGGCAGCCTCCCGGCCCGACCATAACAAAAACCTTTTTCAAAAAAACCCTTGGAATAGTGGTTGGACCAAATTGAGTTGCTTTTTACAGCTTTAACTCTTACTCAAACATGTCTCGCGATCCGTCTGAGCTCAGTCAAAGAGGGGCATCTGTAGACACCCCAATTTGGCCTAACGATTATTTCAAGTCCCACCTTGGGGACCATCCTGATGATGAAATGGATACAGTGATTGCTGATTACCTTATTGAGAACCTTAGGACTTTCGGTAAGAACTTTGAGCCACTTAGAGGACCCAATCCAGAACCATACAGCCTTTCAGACAGAAATGCAGAAGCCTAGGAGAATCCATTTGTCGGTCGTGACATTGATCTCACGGCCTTAACATCATTTCCTCACCCAAGCAACCTGTTGCAAGAAAATCTCCCTGAGAGATCAATCCCTCGGCCGCAAGATCTATCCTTCGATCGAGACATCCATTCCTCGGCCGTGATATCCTTTACTCGGCCGCCAGATCGTCCTTTTTCCAGACTCTGGAACATTCTGTCAATTGTTTGATCCAACTACGCTACCTCTCCGATGCGTTCGAGCCACGTTCAGAGATTGCAACGAAGAGTTCGAATTGCATTGCAATTGCAATCGTGCCATTTGATTGGCTGGAGTGAGTCATCCCTATGCCTATTTAAAGGAGCCTTTGGGCTCCGAAATTAAGAAGTGAAATCATTCACCCAAGCTCCGATACTCTATCAAAATACTCTCTCAAACCCACTCTTCAAAAGCCCTAACCTCCCGAAGGCCGCCATCAATCCGACGATCAAACCCCGAAGTTCAAACCCTAACCCGTGGGTTTTTAATCAAGCAATCAGTCAATCACAATCAAATCCAAAGCAATCAAGCAACTGAGGGATCAAGGTGGTGAGGCCCAACGGCCTCTGGTTTGTTTTACTTAACGTATTTACAATTAATCGTAGCATTTAGTCATCTGCTAATTTTTCTGTCTGGTGTGAGGAAGAACATCGACCGGGGCTTCGATCCCTCGGCCGATACATCAAACCAGGAGGATCCCTCGGCCGTGACATCCATTCACCGGCCGCGGGATCCATTACCCTGGAACAGCTTTGTTTGCTTTTCTGCTTTCTGATGCATGCTTATCGCACTGGCTCACTTTACTTACTGCTTAAAGGCTAAAAACAGATTACGTGTTAGAATTAAATAAAGCATCTACATGTCTTATGTTGAATAACTATGGGCCAGTCTCATGGCTGGGCAGAGAGGGGTATCTAACACCTTCCCCTTACTGTACTCTTGGCTCCCGTACCCAGAATCTCTATCTATTTTCCCAGTTTTAATAAACTTGGTGGCGACTCTGTTTTGATGATAACCGCTATCGTGTGGCGATGTTCCTAGCCATGGGAATGTCCACGATCTTGGTTTATGAAGCAAGCAACCAATCGAGCAACAAACGTGACCAATCTGTATGGCGATGCCCCGTTTGGGAGGTGTCTACAAGCTAGGCAAAGCTTGAACAGAGAAGCCCATACAGATTTATTTTTGCAAGAATGAGAACCCCAAGAAACCTCAGAAGCAAGAGACCAATCATGAGTGAAAGAACCCAACTTAGCTCTGATCCCTAACTAGACTCATGAGGAAAAATGGCAAGAGAAGAACAAGTGAGCATGTGATTCAACACTCCCCAAACATAAGACATAGCTACTATCATGGACAATCCCCCAATCCATTAACCTGTCTCGAGTATTCAACCTCCCCAGAATAGTCACCCGTTGAATAAAAGACCACCTCGGAACATTCCTCTTGTGCCAAACCAAATGATACCATCCAACCTCAGAAACTGAAGATCTAAGAGCCTCCCAGGCAGACTTTGCAGAATAACACCCTGACGGAGACAAAGTCCAGATTACAGAATCCTCATTTGCAGGATGAGGTAAAAGAGTAGGGTCAGTATTAGCAATGATATCTCTAACAAAGGCAGATCTGCTTCTATGCCATCTCCAACTTCCATTATGAATTATAGAACACACCTTAGCATGAAGAGATCTACCAAGATTAGTAGTCTCACCATCACCATATTTGAGCAATAGAGGGCCAAGATTGTGCCAATTATCCAGCCACAAAAAAGTATTCTCACCATTCCCAATCTGAGTTTGATATATTGATGACCCACTCTCCTCAGACCAAAAAGCTTTCTCACTGTCCAAGAAGAGTCACCAGGCAAGTTCATAGACCAAATACAGTTGTGTTTGATAATATACGTATGAACCCATTTATCCCAAAGGATGTCTTCCTTCTTGTAAAGAGCCCATAAGTGCCTCAGCATAGAAGTCTTATTCCAATCTTTTAACCTTTTAAAACCAAAACCACCTTCTTTTGTAGGTGTACACACTGTACTCCAAGCCACTTTGGCTCTAGAGGATTTCAGTTGTACTCCTTGCCAAAGGATAGCACTAAGCATGCTCTCAATCTCCTTCATAAGCTTCCAAGGAAGAATAAAAATTGAAGACCAATACGCCTGAATACTAAACAAAACTGAGCTTATTAATTGGGCCCTTCCACCAAAAGAGAGAGACCTATTAGACCAAGACTGAATTCTAGCCAGCATCCTAGTTTTGAGCACTACACAATCAAAATATCTCAATTTGGTAGATATAAGAGGGACCCCAAGGTATTTTACAGGAAGGGAAGCTTCTGGAATCTCCAAATTAGACCTCAAAACCTGCTTCACCTCATCCCCAACACCAGCAAAGAAACATGCACTCTTATCAAAATTAGGTTGCAACCCAGAAAACAAATAGAACTCCTTTAGCACATTGTCTATAGTCTCAAAAGATGTAGTAGAGGCCTCACAAACAATAAACATATCATCAACAAAGGCCAAATGGGAGAGGTTGATGGCAGCACATTTAGGATGATAAGTGAACCCCCTTGAGCTATTCTAAAAGTAGAATTGCAGAAAAAGCCTCCATGACTAACAAGAAGAGGTAAGGGGAAATAGGATCCCCTTGCCTCAATCCTCTCCTTCCTGGGAAAAAGCCTTTCAGCTCACCATTAAGAACCACAGAAAATCAAGGAGTGGAAACACAAGCCCTAACCCAGTCAATGAATTGCACAGGGAACTTCATATACCTCATAACTGAAAAAGGAAATCCCAATCGACACTATCATAGGCTTTCATAATATCAAGCTTTATAGCACAACGAGGAGGCCCTTGATCCCTGTGGTAACCCCTAACAATCTCCTGCATTAACAAGATATTGTCCATAATTGATCTACCTTTGATAAAGGCAGATTGAGAAGGCCCTACGATACTGGGTAAAACTACTTGAAGTCGGTTGGCAAGAACTTTGGTAATACATTTATACACAGTATTACAGCACACTATAGGTCTATAGTCCTTAATAGAATGAGGAGCAAAAACTTTAGGCACTAGAGTAACAACAGTAGAATTCCATCCCACCGGCATAAATCCAGATTCAAAGAAAAAGAGAATACCTGCCACAAAGTCCTCCTTGACAATGCTCCAATTATATTGAAAGAAAGCAGAATTAAACCCATCAGGCCCAGAGGTCTTGTCACGGTGAATAGATTTAAGAGCACTCAGAATTTACCCTTCAGAGATAGGCCCTATCAAACCCTCCCTATACTCCAAAGGAACCTTTTTCTGAATAGCAGCAGAAAGAGTCTCAGAGGCGTCTCTCTTTCGGCTAAACGGAGACCCTAAAAGGTGCTTATAATACCCAAGAATTTCCGCCTCAATATCAGCAGGGTTATCTAGTGTAACACCTTGAACACTCACCAAGCTAACAATAGTGGTCCTCACTTTATGGGCATTCATTTTTTGAAGATTTTTTTTTGTATTCTTATCCCCCAAAGCCAGCCAATTCACTCTAGACTTTTGCTTTTTATAGGCCTCTTCAGCACTAGAAAGAGCATAAAATTGTTGAACCAAATCCTTCTCAAGGTCACATAAAGCTTGATCAGAGCAAATCTGAGGCACAAACTCTGAATTTTAGATAGATTGATCCTAGCAGCCTGAACTCTCCCACTAAGGTTACTATAGTGTTGTTTATGAAAAGCCTTAAGGCCCCTAAGCTTCTGACTGAGCCTTTCCATCGGATTCCTTCCACAAGTAATGTTCCAAGAAGAGTGAAGGATATCTTCAAACCTACTATCATTCATCCAAAAATTAAAGAATCTGAAAGGACAAGCTTTAAACTTATTGTGAACAACAGTCAAGACCAAAGCACAGTGATCAGATATCCCAGGAGCATAGCTAACCACTTCCGAATCCCTGAACAGATCCATCCACCCATCATTAACTAAAATTCTATCAAGCTTACTTTTGTTATCACCCAGGCCACTCCTCTTGTTAGACCAAGTGAACCAATACCCTTTTGTAACCATCTCATGCATACTAATATCCTCTAAGCAGCTATTGAAGTCAGAAGCAGCAGCCTCATCAAAGCTCTCCAACCTTTCATCTGGCCTTAGCTTTTAATTTTTATTTGGAAGTACAAACAAAACTGCAAGTGTAAATGAGGTAGGTAAAGTTAATGCTACAGTAACCAGTTGGGTAAACATGTTTGTGTGCACTGCTCATTTCTGATTACAGATTAGTTTGGTTTGGTAATTTGTTTATTATTTGTTTCAGACTGACTCATTTTGCCCTTGTTTCTTCCTTCGTTCCCTCCCTTTTTTTTCATAAAGTTTACACAGTTCTAGCATGTGCATGACTTGGATATGGAATTTCAATTCAATTTGTTGTAGGTTATTTTGGGTTACTTTTCCTCAGCTGTTATCTTTTTTTGGATGCCTTCATGTGTCTCTACAATATTTTTGGGTGGTAATTTTTGTGTTGGAATTAGAATTTAGGTGTCACTCAAATAAAGCAGTTGCCTCAATCATTTACTGGCTAAGATATTATTTGCAATTGTTTTTTTTAAAATCTTAATTGGTGCAGAATAATGCAATAGATGCATGACAATTGTTATTAAGCGCTGGCCTAAAACAAAGGCAGTAATTGTAGGTGCATGCATATGCATAAACTATGGTTTAGTGGTGGCTGCGATCATGACACGACTCGCAGAAGAACCTTCGCCTGCCAGCAGATGTAGTGATATATGATCATGTTTGTCAAGTGTTCCTGGCAAGTGTTGTCCTAAATGATTGGGCGCAAAGGGCATGTAGACGATGAATGGGGCTGGAAGCAAAAGTCGCTCAAAACTGGTGGAATGTTCTTGAATTAATTCATTCGAGTGAGACAGAGGACAGTGGCATTTCGTGTGCAGGGGTGAAATCCAATCATCTATGAAGGAACGGCAAAAGCGAAAGCACATCCTTGTTATGAAATACAGTAGTAAAGCAAGAATGGAATGTAATTAACATAATGAACATATCACTTGATTACGTTCGATAAGTGACAATGACAAACCCTGCTGCTGAAACGTCGTTTTGGAAAAACACATAACACATGGAAGTAGTCCAATGTGCTGACAAAAGACGCCTACAAGGCTTAGGCTTGTAAATTGATCATCTTTGTTGACCTACTATATTATGGTTCAACATTACTAATCACTTGCCTTGAGGTTTTTAAAATGCAGTAGCTAGAATAATACGTCTTGCATCAACGAATTTTAACATTAAATGCAGTAGCTAGAATAATACGTCTTGCATCAACGAATTTTAACATTACAAACCATCATTAGTAAAGCATGCAAGCTAACATGGTCATCCAAAAACTTATGCATCTAGGATTACTTCAATCACTCTTTTGTTTTGGTGGTACAAAATCATCAGCAACAGGCTGCATGGCAACCACTGCGGCTTCATCCTTGATGCCGGAGAAGTTTGAGGGAGGTTCTTCGATGAAGAGTTTCCTAAAAAGTTTCTTGTCGGACGATGAACCAGCCTAATCATCATCAATTTTTTTGATGTTTTTGACCTCATCAAACTGGTGGATGTTAAAAAGGCAGTGCGACTTTTCTTCTGGACCATATTTATATGCCTTGACATGAATAGCGTATTCCATCTCCTTACTAATTGCTTCCATTGTAGTCATGGACAGCCCATCCTTTATTGGCAATTTCATAAATATGAACATGCAATCATTAAAATAGCTTGAACCATATTCATTCAAAATTGTTGATTTTGCGAAAGCCTTTTAAATTAAAGTTGCTTGAGACTGTCTATCTTATGGGAGAATTAGTAATTTACGTGGCAACTGTATGCACTTTATACCTCGGTTGTGTTTTCTTTCAAGTACTGAGGTGTAATTACAAACATGGTTTCTCCAATCTTTGTAAATGCTATGGCAGTCATATCTCCCGTGGAGTCCAAGAGCGTAACATTGAACTTACATCTATTATTCGAATGGAAAGTTTATGAAATGAGTTACTCACAAATTAAGCATTGAGTTGCATAGGGAGAAGTTAGGTTATTTTTGGAGCATGGCAAATCTTGGCATTGGCTCGACCTTCTGATCACAAAAGTTGCACCAAAATGGAGTATCATTTGTAGCATTAGTTCCACGGTTGCATTTTGAGCATGACATGCAGAAGAAATTTTGGTTTAGGTCAGTGATCTTGCAAACAGATCGTATCCAATAGTACTCCGGCTGTAATGAATATCAGATTAGGAAACTGAAAATCATTATAATTCAAGTGATAAATCATAATGTTAGCAAAGGATTACCTCCGATACAATCATGGGAAGATGGTTAATCTTGATGATTTGTCTCTCGAACGGTAATTCAACAGGAGTGGCAGATGCCTCTATTTGATTAAGATGACCTATATCGTGGTTTTGGATTTCGGTAGAGTGGGCAAGACACCTGCATCAAACAGCTGGGAAGAACTATTTTTGGATCGGAAAAGTAGCAGCTGTTTGTGAGCTGAAATCTATAACTAATCCATAACTGGACATAAATTATGTTACCACGTTCTGAGCACATTTGCCTCAAGCAGAGGAGGATCGAAATTGAAAATCGTTGAACCTTTCGTTTCAAGGATAGTATCTGTATATCAAAACCGATTGCAAGTTAATGCACACTTCCCAAATTTTATATTTGTGAAATTGTGCAAGTGTTATGCATTGTATTTCATTATTACCATATGAAGCATTAATTTTGAGCTTAACACCCATAACAACAGGAAACAGTCCTGTAAGTTCAGGCATCCTTACTGCCTCATGTTGAGTGAATTGATCCCAGAGAGTCAATGTTGTTGGGTTCATGCTGTGACTCAAAAGATTGTTCACAGTTAGCATTAGTAATAATTTAACCAAACTCTTATTAGTTGTGGTCGTGAAATCTTACCCCTGATCAATCACTGTGACATTCTGCACATAGGTTTTTGGGGTTTTACGTTTCGGGCCAACATGCATGATTGCGAACAACACCTCTGTTGTATAAAAGATGCCATTAGGTTTTATCTCTCACGTGCGTAAGTTTAAAATCAGGGATAAATGCATGGTTACCTATGCCATTTTTGTTGTTCTGGTGGTTAAACTGAGACCTTCCAAAGTGATTTATTCAACTAGTGTTCTTAACAACAGCTTCCATTGCAGAAGTGTAGACACCCCAATCTGGGTCTCCCAATTATTTTACTTTGTTTTACGGTTTCTTGTTTCCCCGATGATGATAATTGGATCAAACAGTTTGAGAATGAAATGGATTGAGCTTGGAGTTCTTGGAACCCTTCTTGAACCTCAAAACCCTAAGTCAAAACCCTAGCCAAGGTTTGACTGTCGCGCGAGGCTCTGGCTTGCTCGCGCGAGAGTGTAGTTGCCAGGTGGTGGTCAAAATGGTCTTTGACCATTGCGCGTTGGTATGCACACTCGCGTGACACTACCACTCTGTCGCGCGATGGTTCTGGCCTGTCACTTTCACCTTTTTCCAGCTAGATTTTTGTGATCATCAGGTGCCATGTGGGGTTAGAACCCCGTTTTCGTCGACAGAACAGTGTTCTGCAGGCTTGGGGGTGCACCACCCACACAACCACTCCCACTCACCTTGGTGGCTTGTTTCTCCACCAAGTAAGGTTGACCAGCCTTGTTGGCTGGTTGCAAAGCCAAGTTTGCTACCAACCTAGCACCCTTCCATCCTCCTATATATATCCCCATTGGTCTTTCAAGTCCAAGGGTTACCAAAAAGGTTATCAATATCTAGCACAAAGTTCACAAACCCTAACCACACTTGTTACACTTTCACTCTTGTGCTCTCCATACACTCATTTTGCAAGCTACACCACCTTGTCCAATCCATTTCAAAACCATTCAAGCAAAGGTATAACTTATTACCTGTTTCCTGTTTGATCCCTGAGGGGGGCTGGCAAGGCCAAGGCTGGTAATCAATACCAGTTCTGGCCCTAAAGTCAGCAAGGTTACAAGAAACTGTGATCAACAAAACCCTCGCGCGATGGATCCGAACACTCGCGCGACACTTCTGTCTGCATGAGATTGGTCCACGTGGGGAAGGGATGTTGGTCATTTCTTGTTTTATTTATGTTATGGTTCTTATTTAGTTTTATTTTGGTATTTAAATCACTGTGGTGCATGCTAAAATCCATTTAGTAGCTCAGATTTCCATGTCACTTAGTTTGGAATGCCCTTGGGTTGCTTCTGAATATGTGTCAGGGCCCCAAGCATGCAAAGCAATTCCTGGAAGTCCAGTCAGTAGCCTCGCGCGAGTGTATTACTTTCTCGCGCGATGGTCCATTGATTTCCAGAAATTGCCCTTGCATGGGCAACTAGGCCTTTGGCCTCTGTTTATTTTTTCCCCACCTGTTTAGGGGTGTATTTTCAATTTATTTCAAGTCTGTTTGTAATATTATTTACTTTCCAGCACATATAAACTGCTTGGTTTGCCTCCTGGGTGTGCATTGGTCCTTCCAGAGCCCAGAAGGGAATAAAAATCAAACTGTGGTTGGAGCATCAATACTCGCGCGATGTTGTGGGTATGTCGTGCGATGGTTTGCTTGCATGCATGTATATCCATGCATGCAAGTTGGCCATAGCTTGTACCAAATTCACACCAGGCCCTATTTTGATGCTTGAAACACTACCTGGTTTTTATTCCGTTTTCATTCCATCCATCCATACTATCTTTGATCATATCCTGCAAATGTGTTACAGTTTTAATCCCCGATTAACTGTTCCCCCGCCCTAATTGGCTAAAAATCGATTAATAAAAGAAGAATCACAAATGTTTTCAAAATGCCTAAGTAGAGACCAATCTCCGGATTGGGCGAGAGGGGTGCCTTAAAACCCTTCCCCTCTCGTAACCTGGCTCCCAAACCCAGATATGGTTATGACGGACTGGTTTCCTTCACTTTTTCAAAATCAAATAGCGCGGCAGGTGCTTCGAAATACGGTTCCTTGGGTGTCGGACCTTCAAAACCCGAGTGGTGACTCTGTATTTACGAGCGCTTGCCTCTCCGCTCGCGCTCCCTCGATTCCGAGGGCCTTGCCGTTGTCGAAAAGGAACGAAATCCTTTTCCGAGGGCATGCTGCCCGCAAGAAGATTGTTAGTAACATGATGACAATCATCAGGAGTTTTGCTAACCTGAGCATTGCTAATGGAGTATGTATGGTACACCTTAAGGGTGTGTTCCAAGATCTCAATATCAGGTCCAAAGATTGTGCCTAAATTTTGTTCCCTATAGATGAGAATAAATTTTAGTAGCATATGAGCATTCATCTAATCTAGTCTAAATTCAAAATTCTGAAATATTAATGTCTTTAATTTATGTCACCATTTGAATAATTTTGGAAACGGAACCAACCTCAGAATCGATTAGAACGAGCCTCTGATAGAGCGTTTGTTTCTTGGTCAGTCTTGGGCACCCTTTTTCAATCACCATAACCTCTGGTATCCAACCTCACACATTTTCGCTGATGTCCTTGATCATCATGCGCTTGGAAGCCATAACTCCGATGACCTATTCATCAGATATAAAAATAGCAGCAATGAACACTATGTGCAGATGACTTTCGAAGTCATAAATAGTTACCATGTAATAAGCTTCATTCATTCAAATATTGTTATTTTGAATATAGTGATTTTCATCAGAAATCACATGTCTTCTATGAAAACAGCTTCATTGGATTGTGCTTCAGCTAGAATTTCAGGAAAAATGATATTTTTGGTGTAAGGAAGTTTATTTTTTTCATAGTCGCTTGGTTTGATCAGGATTTTAAATTTTTCAGATGCAGTAGCACGAGATAGAGCAACATATAGTTGTCCATGTGAGAAAACTGGTTCTTTAAATTCCTCAATGATGAAATAAAGGAAACGGCACCTTCGAGAGCTTGAATGTGGACTCCCATAACTCAAAAAGTCCAGAAAAGCCTAAAAAACCTAAAAAAGCCTAGAAAAGCCCAAAAGCCCAGAATTGGACCTGTAATACCGTACGGGATACCACTAAACCACACGGTGTAGTAAATTTTACTACACCGCATGTGGTTCTGGGGTATACCGTACGGCGTTTCTAGAAAAAGTTATGACTGGCTCAGAAAGTTGTCGGCCATGCTTATTGGAGCCACAACTTAGAAACAACTTGGCAGGGAGCAAACTTCTAGCGGGCCTAGAAGCCACCTCCCCCATTTGCATTGATATTCCTTGGCTTTTGCCTATAAATACAGCCCTCATCTTAGATAAAAAGGACTTGACCCCCCTCCCACTACTCCTCCAAGTCTTGAGAAAGTTACTCTGGCATTCTCTTGACATTCTCTCTCTCTACAAAAACCCCATTCTTCTTCTCTTCCAAAGCTTAGTACACTGCTAGCTTTGGAACTCCACCACCCAAAAGCTCTAAACCCCCATACTCATCCATCCTCATTCAAGCTCAAAGCCAAAGGTATAAAAGCAAGCTTCCTTGGGCAAAGCTCAATCTTGGCCCTGATGGGAACTTTCCATAGTCACACTTCACTTGTTTATGTTAAGTGTTGACCTAAAACCATTTTTTTGAAACAAAACAAAACCAATGACTTTACTGGAAACACTACACCGTGCGGTGTTCTGATACACTGCACGATGTAGTGTGGTCCAATGTACGGTGTTATATTCATCATTTATCTACTTTGTCGGTCTTGATCACTCCTATCCACCGTTGGTCACACTAATGTTACTTAGATATCATTATAGGTGTATTTCAGAATAAGGCTTCATCTAAAAACCATGTTCTTACTCTACAGAAGTGGCTTTCATGATCATCCTCAATGATTAAGTACATCAAAAAGGGTTTACAAACTGTTTTACGAAAAACAGAAACCACAAAAACAATAAGAAAGCTGTTTGGATCAATGGTTTATTCTATCCTAAGAATATGGAGCATTCCAAAATAGGCCAGGAGCTATACCGTACGATGTTTTGAGGAACATCGTATGATGTAGCTAGTATACCATGCGAGGTTCTGAGTAATAATAGTGGACTAATAGTCAGAAGATATACCGTGCGGTATACCAGAAGACCATGCGAGGTATTTTGGTACACCATATGGTGTTATTTGTGATTGAGCCAGTCTGTTGTTCAACTATCATCTTATTTCTGCACATTATCCACTGTACAGTAAGCACCACGAGCATGCCAATGTGATATATTCAATCCCAAGTCCATTTCCCTTATTTGTTATTTAAGAGTTTAATCTCCCAAATGATATTTAAAGTTTCCTCGTTTGAAAATGTTAAGTAAAGACTTGTTCTTACTGTGCGAATGGGGTGCTTTTTCAACAAAACCTTCCCCATTCGTAACGTGGCCCCCGAACCCAAAATCTCAACATTTTCGCTAGGCCAAAAGCCTTCTTTTCCAAATCAAACCCTCAGTTTCTCGAATCATCCATCTCAAAAATCTGGGAGGCGACTCTCGAGCGCACCGGTCGGGGAGCCCACAGTGGAATAATTATTCAAAACTTTGGAATTTACTTTTATTTTCCAAAGAATTGAATAATCAAGAGGGCCAAGCTTGAAAGGCATTTTCAAAGGGAAATTTTCAATATCTTTTGGAAAATTAAACTCTTATCATTCTGTACACTTTTCATTGCACAGCCTCGCTAGTGTGTTCTGGCAGGCAATCTTGCTCGGCTTGTCGGTGACGAGCTCTCCTAGGATGCCTAGCAACCCTCGATCGTGATGAGCCATCGTACTGTTCAATCGTTGTCTCGCAATACACTTGACAATAGGAGGTACATCTTGGCTCTAGTCTAGGGAACCCCACTAAACCAAAACTGGCCCTCTGCACTTGAATATAACCATAGAACGTTCCAAACTAGGACATGAGCCTGTGGTTAGGACTTATGTGATATACCCTATTTACGTGCATATTTCTTCTGTACATACATATCATTCATTTATCATTGCATTCATGCAGGTTAGAGGATAAGACTCCCCTAGGGCGCTTCGTTCTCGCTGTTTTTGTAATGTTGCTGACACCCGATGAAGAGTCGTGCCCCTGAGGATGCACGTTCTTTAAATCATTTGATCCTTTGAAAAGTTGACAATCAGGGAAAATCAAATTTTACCAAAATTGTGATTCATTGTGCTCAAATCAAAAACAAAAGAAAAAATTATCAAAATAAACAAAGGCACGGTACTTGATGGATAATTTCATTTTCGGCCCGAAAGCGACGTGTCGCTCTTGCCAATCTAATTAAAATGTCTCGTCTTTAGCATTTTCAAGGACAATGAAGCCAAGAATGCGGTTCCATTTGGTGTTCCCTGAGACTTCAATAAAACAAGGGATATTTCAATAAGGAGAACTCTGAGGATTGTTGCAACCTAAAACATAAAACCTTTTTCTCCGGTCGGTCTAGGAGACTATAAATCCATCGAGTTTGAGATACCTCCAGTGTTTGCCGTGTTCGAACGGCTCCCTTGGTCCAGAACTAGCCTTAAATGCACATGTATCTGGATTCCGGTAATCATATTGCTTTGTCTCGGATGGTCAAGGTAAGGAGATTGGCTATGGTTCCCCAATCGACAGAATTTAACCTGCTTGACAGTACCTACCCGGGTTATCGAAAATCTTTTGTACAAATGCCTTGAGTAAGGTCTGGGTCATGGTAGGTCCTAGGATTAGTTTCTAGGAGGCATATAGAAGGTAGGGCGATTTTCCATGATTAGTTTTTGAGTCGCTCCTTTTTGCTTTGCTGCCAGTGCTGAAACATTGGTCGACTGCGAGAAGAGGCTGTACTGTATACACCCCAATTTGGCCTAACGATTATTTCAAGTCCCACCTTGGGACCATCCCGATGATGAAATGGATACAGTGATTGCTGATTGCCTTCTCGAGAACCTTAGGACTTTCGGTAAGAATTTTGAGCCACTTAAAGGACCCCACCCAGAGCCATACAGCCTTTCAGACAAAAAATACAGAAGCCTAGGAGAATCCATCTGTCGGCCATAAAATCGATCTCACGGCCTTAACATCATTTCCTCACCCGAGCAACCTGTTGCTAGAAAATCTCCCTGAGAGATCAATCCATCGGCCGCAAGATCTATCCTTCGGCCGCAACATCCATTCCTCGGCCGTCAGATCCATTACTCGGCCGCCAGATCGTCCTTTTTCCAGACTCTGGAACGTTCTGTCGATTGTTTGATCCAACTACACTACCTCTCCAATGCGTTCGGGCTACGTTCAGAGATTGCAACGAAGAGTTTGAATTACATTGCAATTGCAATTGCAATCGTTCCATTTAATTGGCCGGAGTGAGTCATCAATTGCCTATATAAAGAGGCCCTTAGGCCACGAAATTAATAAGTGAATACACCCATTCAAGCCATGAAACTCTGCACAAATACTTTCTCAAACCCCCTCTTCAAAAGCCCTAACCTCCCGAAGGCAGCCATCAATCCAACGATCAAACCCCGAAGTTCAAACCCTAACCCTAGGGTTTTCCGAGAAGCAATCAATCAATCACAATTAAATCTGAAGCAATCAAGCAACTAAGGGATCAAGGTGGTGAGGCCCAACGGCCTCTGGTTTGTTTTATTTACTGTATTTATGTCTAATCATAGCGTTTTGATCATCTACTAACATTTCTGTCTAGTTTGAGGAAGAACATCGACCGGGGCTTCGATCCCTCGGCCGATATATCAAACCAGGAGGATCCCTCGGCCGTTACATCCATTCACCGGCCGCGGGATCCATTACCCTGGAACAGCTTTGTTTGCTTTTCTGCTTTCTGATGCATGCTTATCGCACTGGCTCACTTTACTTACTGTTTAAAGGATTAATTAAACAGACTATGTGTTAGAATTAAATAAAGCATCTATATGTCTTATGTTGAATAACTATGGGCCAGTCTCACAGCTGGGCAGAGAGGGGTGCCTAACACCTTCCCCTTACTATACTCTTGGCTCCCGTACCCAGAATCTCTATCTGTTTTCCTAGTTTTAATAAACTGGGTGGCGACTCTGTTTTGATGATAACCGCTATCGTGTGGCGATGTTCCTAGCCATGGGAATGTCCACGATTTTGGTTTACAAAGCAAGCAACCAATCGAGCAAACAAGCGTGATCAATCTGTATGGCGATGCCCCGTTAGGGGGGTGTCTACAGTTTTTGGCGACTCTGCTGGGGACATGAGAGCCATAACCAAAAAGTTCAACGTAAGACTAACACATGCCTTGTTTAATTCATCTATCATATGCATCGAGCGGGCAACCCGTTGAGTTCGCCTGATATCGCGGCATGACACGGGCTATGTTGGGGGTTCTAGCAAACTCCATAGTCACTCGTACCTAGTGGTATATCAAAAAGGGAATCACCCAATCACCGCCTATGATGGGCTGATGAGAGGATTGGTGCCCTTTGACAACGGAGCACCCTGAGACTACCAAAACCTTGCATGTATTAGAAAGCCATAGAACAAACTAAGACAGGAACCTACAGGCTAGGAACCTGTTTGCATTTGCTTGCAAAAGTTCTTCCTCACACCCATTGTATATATGTATGTTGTAAAGTTTTTCTTTTGCAGGTTAAACTTTAGGAATCTCTCTAAGTCAAATGAACAGTAGGTAAGATCAATCAATCTAACTAAAACAAAAACCTTTTCAGGAAAAATGATTGCATCACAGTTCACGTCTGATTCGCACTCTCAAGTTGTCACCAAGCTGTCTGGCCCGCTCCACTCCGCTGCTGAGAATTTCAACCCCTCCAAGTACATCACTCCGGCAAGTCAACCAAAGCCTATGGTAACTATCATTGAAGACAACCATGTCATGTTTGTTAGAACAGTCTATGAAGAAGAAGTAGAAGACATGATTGAAGAAGAAGGGCTTCGCAGGGTCCCAATCTATTTTTATGACCCTTATGCAACTACCGACGACTATTGGCCGATAGACGAGGTCAATAACCTCGAAACTGAAGAGGCAAAGGAAGAAGAGTCTGTCGACAACGACCCATTAGACGAAATATCACTGAACCTACTCTTTGATGAGGGGGTCACCAATGATGAAATAAGGGTGATCCACCCCATCACAGATAGCTTTGGTAATTGGTGGGGCTTTGTTGGCACACGAAGAATCGACAACAGCGACGAAGCAGAGATTGAAGCTCAATTGGAGGAGATAACAGCGATTGCAAATCAAATGGCCCTCCAAGACTTGCAGGGTGACAATGATGAAAATGCGAATCAATGTGACAGTGAAGTGCTGATGATCAACCTTGGTGATGAAAAAGACTGCTCTGAACTGATTGTGGACGCTGAAAAAGGGGCTTACCCTAACTGGACTGTGGAACGTACTCTAAAATACAAAATGAAAAGCGCTAATTCTAATCTTAGTTCCGATTCTGATTCCGACTCCGAGTCGACTCAGTCCGAGTCAAGCTTTTCATTTTTTGAAACCACTAAGTCTAGTGAGGAAAACCTGGTCAAAGCACCAAAGCACAACATCCACTTTGAGTTTGATTCTGAAATGTCTTTTGACAATCTTAGCAATGAGAAGGAAGATTTAGAGTATTTCACTTTGCCTATAATCAATTGTATGGATTCCGACACACCAAATTTTGAAGAAGAAATTCTAGAATTCATCGAGAGAGAAGAAGAAAGGCACGCTAAACCTTTTTTTGAGGAAATAATCACAGCAAACATAGGCTCTGAAAACGAGCCAAAAATGGTTAAAATTGGTGCAACACTATCCCCTCAGGAAAGTGAAAAACTAATCCTTTTGCTAAAAGAATACAAAGATGTTTTTGTTTAGTCTTACGAGGATATGCCTGGAATAGACCCTGAAATTGTTCAGCATAAAATTCCCCTTCATCCTGATGCAAAACCAGTTAAACAAAAACTGAGACGTATGCGCCCTGATTGGGTCTTAAAGATAAAAAAAGAAGTCACTAAACAAATCAACGCCGGTTTTCTCATAGTCACCGAATATCCACAAGGGGAATTTAGAGGCTAACCCTAAAAAGTAGGTTTGGACTTAATTTAGTCCTGACAAAAATATTCCTTCTTTATTTTAGTCATTTTTCTTGATTTTTCATGCATTTTTACTATTTTGCCCATTCTTCTTAACTTTTTGTGTACATGTCTATTTTTAGTAAAATTTATATTTTTAGAATCAACTCCTGACCCAAATTATTTCGGACAAAAATACCCTTATGTGAACTGGCTATGAGAATTACCAATTCTCATAGTCAGTTAACATAATATTTCGGACAAAAATATCCCCGCCAATTCACATAGCCTGAGTTAACATATTATTTTGGACAAAAATACCCCTGAACTATGGCTATGAGAATTGAGACTATGAAAGCTATATTTTTAGAATCAATTCCTGAATCATATTATTTGGGACAAAAAATATCCTTGGCTATATGAAATGTCTATGAGAACTGCTAAATCTCATAGTCAGCTTTATGAGAACTAGTTATGTGAACTGTCAATTCTCATAGTCAGTTCTATGAGAACTGCCAGTTTTCATAGTCAGTTCTATGAGAATTGGCTATGAGAAGTGACTGTTCTCATAGAGAACTACCTTTGTGAACTGGTTATGAGAATTGGACAACGTGAACTGGCTATGTGAACTGAAAAATACACAGTTCACATAGTTTTCATAGACAGTTCTCATAAAAAATACACAGTTCTGGTAGAAAATACATAGTTCTAGTAGAAAAATACACAGTTCTCAAAAAAAATATACACACGAACAAAAATAATTCTCAATGTCTCATAAAAATACACAGTTCTCATAGAAAAAATACATAGTTCTTATGAAAAATACACAGTTTTCATAGAAAAAAATACATAGTTCTCATAGAAAATACACAGTTCACATAGCCTCACCACCCACTAAATACACAGTTCTCAGAGACAAATTGTCAATTCTCATAATCAGTTTTATGAGAACTGTCAATTCTCATAACCTGTTCAAACTGCCAATTCTCATAACCAGTTATATGAGAACTGACTATTCTCATAGAGAATTGGCTATGTGAATTAGGCTATGAGAACACACAGTTCACATAGGCCCAATACAAACTTCACATAGCCGCAACACACACAAAAATAGAGAGAGAAAGAGAGAGAGAATGGAAATGGAAATCAAAATACAAGATTTCAACTAACATTGTGCATAGAGTAACTTTACCTTTATTTATTTCACTGCTGACATTAAAACCATTGGTGAAGAACACTAAAATACACAATTCTCATAAAAATATATATAGTTCTCATAGAAAATATACGGTTCTAATAAACAGTTCTCATAAAAAAATACAGAGTTCTCATAGAAAAATACACAATTCTCATAAACAGTTCTCATGGATAATACACAGTTCTCATAGAAAAATACACAATTCTCATAGCTAAAATACAGTTCTCATGGACAATACACAATTCTCTTAGAAAATACACAGTTCTTCTATAAAATACACAATTCTCATAGACAGTTCTCATGAACAATACACAATTCTCATAGAAAAATACACAGTTCTCATAGAAAATACACAATTCTCATGGACAATTCACAGTTCTCATAGAAAATACATAATTCTCATAGAAAAATACACAGTTCTCATAGACAGTTCTTATAGAAAAATACATAGTTCTCATAAAAAAATACACAATACACAGTTCTCATAGACAGTTCTCACAGAAAATACACAATTCTCATAGAAAACACACAGTTCTCATAGACAGTTCTCATAGAAAAATACACAGTTCTCATAGAAAATACACAATTCTTATAGACATTCCCAATGCAATCACACAATCAATTACTCCATCACTGTATGCGATCGCTCCAGCGGCGGCGGAGGATCGTGGCGACCTCGTTCTTTGCCATTCCCAATGCAATTAAACTGCCGACAGCATGGAGCTCACATTTCATTTATATCATTTCGAGATGAAAAAGAAAACCGTATAAATCGAACCACCAAATTACAACAAAATCAGTTAGTGAGGAAGTAAAGTCCTAACCTTGAAATTAAAATTTGTAACTCCAGATTCAAAATAAACAAAAATCAAAATCAAATATAGTTATCAATGGTTCTCACGGCCAAATCTTATATGGAATACTTCTTAACAATTATGGAAAATACAAAAGTTTATATATATATATATATAAGAATGCATCACAGATTCAAACTGATGCTAAGTCAAACAAATTCCAGGTCAAATTGAAACTCAAACTGGTGCTAATAAGTCAAATCGATAATGATCCGAACTGGTAATATCAAAAGGAGCCGCCGATCTACGTCTCGGGCGTTGCCTTCGTCTATGGCGGCGGATGTGTGGCTCCGATGGCGGCGGCGAGCGAGGGAGTGGAGGAGGTCGCCGGGGAGAGCAATTGATGTTGGACATGGAAACAACGGGGAGAGAGAATGAGAAACCGGCGATGACGGAGTTCTCGAAGGAGACGCCGACGAGTTCAATAGTCCCGAGATGAGTTATGTCGTCGGGATCGGCGATGAAGGACGAAAAGGAAGAAGTGCTGGGCCGGAGGATTTGCTGGTAGCTTTCTGAAGTTTGCTGGTAGCAATTGATTCTCTATCGCATGCCGCCGACAGAGAAATCTAGAGAGAGAGAGGCTATCTTCTATTGAGATCTGGGACAACAGGGGTTTTATTTTGTTTGTTCACATCTGGGGCAAAAAAGTCAATCACGCAACATAACCGAGCCATCTAGCTTCGGTAAAATATATTAGGGTTGGGATCAAACCGAACCTAAAAAGGACTGGCCTCTAATTTACTATATCCACAATGGGTAGCCAATATCGTTCCCGTACCAAAGAAAACTAGAGGAATCAGGGTCTGTGTAGATTTCCGAGATCTCAACAAAGCCAGTCCAAAGGATGACTTCTCATTACCCCACATAGACGAGCTAGTAGACAACACCGCAGGCTATGCATTGCTATCCTTCATGGATGGATTTTCTGGGTATAATCAAATCCTTATGTCTCCTGAGGATAGAGAGAAAATCACCTTCACTACGCCTTGGGGAACCTACTGCTACCGAGTGATGCCATTTGGGTTAAAGAATGCTGTAGCCACTTACCAGAGGATGACAACAACACTACTGCACGACATGATGCACAAAGAGGTCGAGGTATATGTCGACGATATGATAGTCAAATCAAAGAAAAGGGAGGGACACCATGAAGTGCTTCAAAAGTTCTTTGAGAGGATTAGGCAATACAAACTACGTCTTAACCCTCAAAAATGCACTTTTGGGGTAACGGCTGAAAAAATGTTGGGATTTCTCATCACTCAAAGAGGAATCGAGGTAGTCCCTTCCAAGATACAGGCTATCATGGAAATATCGCCGCCTAGGACATAAAAGGAGGTAAGGAGTTTCTTGGGGAAGGTACAGTTCATCAGCAGGTTCATTTCCAAGCTCACAACTACTTGCGAACCCCTTTTCAAGCTACTAAAGAAAGGTACTGATTTTGAATGGAGCCAAGACTGTCAGCAGGCGTTTAAGGCAATCAAAGAATATCTTCAAAATCCACCTATGCTGTCACCACCCATCCCTGGGAAGCCATTGATTCTGTATCTCTCAGTAACAGACACATCCATGGGATGCATGGTAGCGCATGAGAACGACGCCAAAGTAGAGTGCGCCATATACTACCTCAGCAAAAAAATGGTGGACTATGAAACAAGGTACACTCCCCTCGAGAAAACCTGTTGGGGGCTAGTATGGGCCACAAAGAAACTAAGGCACTACCTGTTAGCACATCCTGTGGTGCTGGTTTCTCGTTTAGACCCAATCAAATATCTTTTCGAAAAGCCAGCACTTATCGGAAAGCTAGCTAGGTGGTTGTTGCTGCTAGCAGAATTCGACCTTAAATACATGACAAGGAAATCAGTAAAGGGAAGAGCTGTGGCAGAATTCTTGGCAGATCATCCTGTGACAGAAGCCGAGGCAGAAGACTTCATGTTCCCCGACGAGGACATCTTATGTCTCTTAGACGACACCTGGCAGCTTTACTTTGATGGAGCATCAAACCAATGTGGATATGGCATAGGGGTATTGCTAGTTTCCCCAAACGACTCCCATATCCCTTTGTCACGTAAACTGAGGTTTGAAGTCACCAACAACCAAGCTGAATACGAGGCCTGTATTGCTGGAATGGAGGCAGCCCTGGAACTAGGGGCAAAAAGGGTAGAAGTCATTGGGGATTCAAACCTGGTGGTATCTCAAGCAAGAGGAGACTGGAAGGTCAAGGAAGACACACTAAAATTATATCACTCTGTGCTGGAAGATCTAACTCCACAATTTGATTCCGTTATCTTCACGCACACTCCTGGAGTGAGCAATAGATTTGCAGATGCACTGGCAACATTAGCATCTATGGTCGAAATACCCCTGGGATTCACAATGCGGCTTCTCATGATCGAACAAAAAGTCAAACCAGCATGTGAATGCACCTTCACCGAGGAAGGTGAGGACGATGGCAAGCCATGCTACGAAGACGTGAAGAAGTTCCTGGAAGAAGGAGAATACCCATCCGAGGCCACCTCAAAGGACAAAACGGCTCTGCGGAAGTTTGCCGCCCGATTTGTAATCTCTGGAGGAGCATTATATCGAAGGGCACACTTGGGTCCAAGTCAACTTTGCGTCACAACGGAGGACAGCCGTAAGGTAATGGAGGAAGTACACGAAGGAATTTGTGGGCCACATATGAATGGGGCAACAATGGCAAAGAAGATCTTGCGTCAGGGATATTACTAGACCACAATGGAGGTCGACTGTGCTGACTATGTCCGCCGATGTTACAAGTGCAGAACTCACGCTGATCGTATGCGTATTCCCCCTACGGAATTATATAGCGTGACATCCCCTTGGCCATTCTCCACCTGGGGGATAGACGTCATTGGAAGTATAAATCCAAAGGGAAAATACAAGTATCAGTTCATTCTAGTGGCCATCGACTACTTCACCAAGTGGGTAGAAGCAGCTTCTTATGCTACCCTCAAAGCCACCCATGTGGCCAAATTTATTCGCACTAATATCATCTACCGATATGGTGTACCTCACGAGTTCGTCTGTGACAATGGATCGCACTTCAAGGGAGCGACAAAGAAGCTTTTTGCCGAATTTGGGATACAAAATCATCGGTCATCTACTTATCGACCTCAAACTAATGGAGCAGTTGAGGCTGCAAACAAGAATATCAAGAGGGTTCTGCGAAAAACTACCGACACCTACACAGACTGGCCAGAAATGCTACCTTTGGCACTATGGGGTTATCGAACAACTGAAAGAACTTCGACTGGGGCTACTCCCTACTCTCTGGTTTATGGAATGGAGGTTGTCTTGCCTATCGAGCTGGAGTTGCCTTCGTTAAGGGTTCTAGCTGAAACTGGAATGATCGAAGAAGACTGGGTTCAAAACCGCTACGACGAGTTGGCACTACTAGACGAAAGGAGGCTGAGAGCGTTATACCATGTACAAGGGTATCAACGCCGCATTGCACGAGCATTCAACAAAAGAGTAAAATCGAGAGAGATCAAGGTAGGAGACATGGTGCTCAAAGCAATCCGTCGCCACGTTTCAGACCCAAGGGGCAAGTTTAGACCAAACTGGGGAGGCCCCTACCTTATCAAACGCATACTTTTTGGAGGAGCAGCATACATTGCAGATTTGGATGGAATGGAATTCGCGACGCCAGTCAACATTGACAAGCTGAGGAAGTACTACCCATGAGAGATGCTCGTTGGGCCGAAAACCACAAGGGTGGGCGGACCCAAGCAAAAATTAGAGCAGCCTGCTAGGTCGAAAACCCGCAAGGGTGGCTTAGGTAAAAACTAAGGCATAAATAAAACGCTCGCTAGACCGAAAACCCGCAAGGGCGATTTTAGGCAAAATTAAGAACACAAAAGGAGAGGAAAATACCCGAGTGGACCCTAACTAAAAATAAAACAAATCCCGTTTGTTGGAACTACGTTTATGGCCTGATTCCCTCCATGGGATATGTAGGCAATCTCTAAGTTTGAGATCCGGCCACTGCTATCATCATCACTTCCAAAATTTCTAGGTCTATCCTAAAGCACGTTCACTATCAAACCATGGCAATAACATCTTCAAATAAAACGACCAAATGTTTTATTATTTCCAAAGGAAAAGGACAAAGCAAACCTAAACACTTCTCAATCCATGAAAGCTAGAATCAAACAACATCTTTTGAAAAAAAAAACATAAGCAAAGCGTCAAACTCTAGGTCTTCCTTCTCTTTGCACTACTGTCTTCCAAAAGGTTTTTCTTCAACCAGCGTTTGTAAGAACCTGATAGCTTGTCAGCAAAGTTCTTAGCAACCTCCTGCATCACTCTATTCGGCCAAAGACGCAGCATATTGCGACAAAAGTTGGCATCATGGACCTTGGAAACAGCGTACTCAGGGTCACCCAGGATTGCAGTTTGTTCAGCCCCGAACTGCCTTTGAAAGCAAGCAGGAAAGTAGAAGACGATTCGAGTGATACCAATCACTGCTACGCCGAAGTGGTTCATGGTACTCACAGTCATGCTCTCAACACCATACCAGGGGCAAACCCATTGAATCCAATCACTTCTGCAAGTTTTCATCCATACTTCCCAAGCAGCCTCAGTTGGAACTGTTTAATCATGCGACGCTCCGTGCATTGGTCTGGATTATAAGGAAGTCGCTCTGGCACATCCCACACCTTTAGCTTCTCAAATAACCACACCTTAAGAACAAGGGAAAATTGTGAGTTGAGAGAATACGTGAGTCAAAACAAAAGAGTGATGAATGAAAAGATAACTTGACAAATAAACAAACAAAGAGCGAACCTGCAATAGCAAAGGACTGCCTGAGAACTGAGCTGTAGGATTACCCTTCATCACATCTAAACCCATCAAGGTCTCTACCAACACTAAGCCAGCAAAACTCACACGGTTTCCAATTTGTTGAGTAAGGTTAAGCAGTATGGGATCAGCATGGCCAGAGGAAAGACCAAGCAAGTAATAATGAAGGAGACAAATGCACAACACATGGAAGCATGCTTTCTGTTAGGAAACTTGACGATGAGTCTCAGCTGTACCAAAGCGCTGGATAAACTGTAGAATCTCTAGCCTTCCCTTCATTATGAAGAACCTAGCTTCATGTTTTTGAACTTGGAGCAAATCTTTCAAGAGATCACCTCGGTTGAACAAAGGATAAGGGACAACGAAGCCTTCTCTATCCGATTGACCCATGATGGCCGCAAACTCCTCGATAGTAGGACACAATTCCTCTCTCCTAAATCGAAAGACATGAAAAATAGGATCCCACAAGCTAGTGGCTGCCCTAAGGAAAGCAAAGTTCACAGGAATTTGACGAAGGGAAAAGAGAAAGTCCATGCCAAAGGACTTAAAGTGTAAACGATCGAGGCCATTAAAGGAATTCAACCACTGATTAAGGACTGGTTGTGCCATAATACAAGGAATTGCTACTGACAATGCTATCGGGTTCGTAGAACGCGTATTTATAGAATTAAGTCGAGTCTTAGTTCGAATCAGAATCGGATTCTTAATCCTCGGTAATTTGGTCGGTCTCTCGGCCGGCACTTCGATATGACGGCCGTAGGATCAATCCCTCGGCCCGTGAAAATCAGGGTTGACCTCCAAGTCAAACCCAGGCAGATGAAACGATCCTTCGGCCACCAGATCAAAGCCTCGGCCGCGTAATCATTAGGTCGGGCGCCAGAACGGCTGTTTTACAGATTGTTTCCACGGTTCAGTTCGTTTCACTGGATTGACAAGTTATCACACGTAAACAATGCAAATATAGCGTACACAATCATAATAGCAGGGCAAAAGGTTTTTGTTTCATATAACGAAAATTTTTTACATCACAAGGTGGATCATCCCACATTTCCTAAACAAACTATACATCGATTTCCTGTCAAACTAACCTATGCAGGAAGAGAAACAGAAAAACAAAAAAAGGAAGGAGAAGAGGATGCCGAACCCTCTGGTGGTCTGAACACCAGAGACCAGCTGCAAAAAAGAAGAGAACACCCCCAGGACGGCGTGTACCGAAGAAGCACTGCGGTGCAAGAAAGACACCGGGTGGCACATAAAAAAACACCATATCACGTACAAGCACCATCCTAGGAGTTCCGCGTCACGGAAGCAAGCCACCCATGCAAGGGTCCCTAATTAAGCATCAAGACGAGACCAAGAACATCGCGGACTCCCTCCGCAATCACCAGCAGCGCGCTATCCATGGCCCAAAGCTGACAAGCACCAAGAGAAAGATGAGAGGAGCTCTCGGCAAGTTTCTCGGACGAAGAGAGAAACCGAGGAAAGAGAGAAATGAAATGAAACGGCTGAGGCCGTGGCCTTTTATAGGCCCCTGGAAACGAACCGATTAAGCGGCCGAGTATTCGATACCTCGGCCGAGACATCAATCCTTCGGCCGAAAGATCGATCTCCTGGCCCTCTAATCAATTTTCTTCAGCCTCAGGGGATTTTGCTCAGTAAACCAATTCAAGCCATTATGGAATTCTGGGTCCATGACCAACAGAAGCAAAATAAAGTCAGCCTTGGGGGCATGCCCGAGCCTCGAAGATCTCTCTCTCCACAAACTACTGGTCGCAAGCTCTTGCTACAGCAAACCAAGACACTCAGCAACTCTGCTATTCACCGCCATTACCGCAACTCAACAGCTCCGTGCCCATATTCAACCATATCAATTCAACGGCTCTATGCCTATGCTCACTATCACTCAGCGACTCTACGCTCGCGCTCGTTATCACTCAACAGGCTCAAAGCCTATGTCCACCATCTCAGCGGCTCGAAGCCCATTACCTTAACAGGCTCGAAGCCTATGTCTACCATCTCAGCGGCTCGAAGCCTGTTATCGCCAGGCTTTGCACCCATATTCGCCTTCTCAGCGGCTCGAAGCCCATTATCGCTCAGCAACTCTCTAGCTCAACTTCAGCAGCTCTACGCTTGCCATCACAGCAACAGGCTCTACGCCTACAGCCATACTCAAGCAATCTCAGCGGCTCGAAGCCCATTACCTCAACAGGCTCGAAGCCTATGTCTACCATCTCAGCGGCTTGAAGCCCATTATCGACAGGCTCTACGCCTGTAATCACTCAACTTAGCGGCTCCAAGCCCATTATCTCAATTGGCTCGAAGCCGTAAATAATCAAATCTTTAACAGGCTCTACGCTGCCCCAACAATCAAGATATCATTCTCAGGCTCTACACCTGAATGCTCAAAATCTAACATTTTGAATGCGCGAAGCTCTTCGAATGCCCAACCACTGTGTACTGGATGCTCAAGTTCTACACTTGAATGCTCAAGCTCTACGCTTGGATGCCCAACCACTGCGTACTGGATGCTCAAAGCCTGTACTTTGAATGCTCGGATTCTGCCGTCCGAATGCTCGAGCTCTACGCTCTGAATGCTCAAGTCCGAAACTTGAAAGAAGCCCTAAGCTTAAATCAACACACACGCACGGGCCCGTGCACATTTGCATCAACATTATCACATCTAGTCTGCATCATCATATCTGTTCACATCTAACAAACCATCATCACATATATACACTCTGCATATCTCTCATGAAACAGGTCAATCCTGCAATCAACCGGCTCTACGCCTCGGTTTTCTTGATCGGTCCAGTGCCTCGATCCTTTGGCTCTACGCCAACACCTATGATGAGAAAGCTCCGTGGATAGACCACCAGAATGCAACCAGCTCTACACTTCGGTTCAAATCACGTCAAGCTCTAAGCTCCGACACCTCAGGCTCTCGCCTTATGTTCAATACCAGCTCCGCGCTTCGGTTCTATCAAGCTCAAAGCTCCGATCTCCTCAGGCCCTCGCCTCATGACCACAGCAGGCTCCACGCCTCAATCCTTTCACCTTAGGCTCTCGCCTTGAGACAACAACCGGCCCCGTGCCTCGGTTCCATCACGACAGAAATCATCACCCCAGGCTCTCGCCTCATGACTACAACCGGCTCCGTGCCTCGGTTCCCTCACCCCAAAGCTCCGAGCTTTAGTTACTGGCCTCGCACCCCCCATATCTCAAACCGGCATCCGATTCATCCCCAGCAGATGGCTTGGATTCCACCCCAATTACATCAATTCCTTCCAGGTCATTCGCAAGGATAGGCTACTCTACCGAGCCCCTCTCAGTCAAAGTAAGGATGATCAAGAAAAGCAAAGGCACCTGTCGAGTACTGATCTACCCAAAATACTAAGGAAGCTCTCCGCAAAAACTCCCCGGCAGCTCAGCGCTCCTTCAGCTATCTTCCGCCAAAACCCTGGCTCAGTCTAGGTACGTCACACTACAGCTTTTTAAGCCCTAAGGTATGTCTTCTGTCTCTAACCCTCCAAACTTTTTATTGCCCGAACTACGGTTGGTCTGAATTTCCCTTGTGGAATACGTAGGCAGCCTCCCGGCCCGACCATAACAAAACCTTTTTCAAAAAACCCCTTGGAATAGTGGTTGGACCAAATTGAGTTGCTTTTTACAGATTTGACTTTTACTCAAATATGTCTCGCGATCCGTCTGAGCTCAGTCAAAGAGGGGCATCTGTAGACACCCCAATTTGGCCTAACGATTATTTCAAGTCCCACCTTAGGACCATCCCGATGATGAAATGGATACAGTGATTGCTGATTGCCTTCTCGAGAACCTTAGGACTTTCGGTAAGAACTTTGAGCCACTTAGAGGACCCCACCCAGAGCCATACAGCCTTTCAGACAAAAAATACAGAAGCCTAGGAGAATCCATCTGTCGGCCGTAACATCGATCTCACGGCCTTAACATCATTTCCTCACCCGAGCAACCTGTTGCTAGAAAATCTCCCTGAGAGATCAATCCATCGGCCGCAAGATCTATCCTTCGGCCGCAACATCCATTCCTCGGCCGTCAGATCCATTACTCGGCCGCCAGATCGTCCTTTTTCCAGACTCTGGAACGTTCTGTCGATTGTTTGATCCAACTACACTACCTCTCCGATGCGTTCGGGCTACGTTCAGAGATTGCAACAAAAAGTTTGAATTGCATTGCAATTGCAATCGTGCTATTTGATTGGCTGGAGTGAGTCATCAATTGCCTATATAAAGAGGCCTTTAGGCCACGAAATTAATAAGTGAATACACCCATTCAAGCCACGAAACTCTACACAAATACTCTCTCAAACCCCCTCTTCAAAAGCCCTAACCTCCCGAAGGCAGCCATCAATCCGACGATCAAACCCCGAAATTCAAATCCTAACCCTAGGGTTTTCCGAGAAGCAATCAATCAATCACAATCAAATCCGAAGCAATCAAGCAACTGAGGGATCAAGGTGGTGAGGCCCAACGGCCTCTGGTTTGTTTTATTTACTGTATTTATGTCTAATCATAGTGTTTTGATCATCTACTAACATTTCTGTCTGGTGTGAGGAAGAACATCGACCGGGGCTTCGATCCCTCGGCCGATATATCAAACCAGGAGGATCCCTCGGCCGTGACATCCATTCACCGGCAGCGGGATCCATTACCCTGGAACAGCTTTGTTTGCTTTTCTGCTTTCTGATGCATGCTTATCGCACTGGCTCACTTTACTTTATGTTTAAAGGATTAATAAAACAGACTATGTGTTAGAATTAAATAAAGCATCTATATGTCTTATGTTGAATAACTATGGGCCAGTCTCACGGCTGGGCAGAGAGGGGTGGCTAACACCTTCCCCTTACTGTACTCTTGGCTCCCGTACCCAGAATCTCTATCTGTTTTCCTAGTTTTAATAAACTGGGTGGCGACTCTATTTTGATGATAACCGCTATCGTGTGGCGATGTTCCTAGCCATGGGAATGTCCACAATTTTGGTTTACGAAGCAAGCAAGCAACCAATCGAGCAAACAAACGTGATCAATCTGTATGGCGATGCCCCGTCAGGGAGGTGTCTACATGCACCCAATTGGTTTCATTCGCTTCGAAGACTAGTTCGCACAGACATCGTGGAAGAAACCAAGTTGTTTTGAGGTTGAGGTGTTACAGGAAGGACAATTGTCAGTAGAAGCGGTGCAAGAACCGTTAGCAGCAATACCGCCCGATGATCCTTTACCAATGGCCGACCAAGGAAATGGGATGGAGGAAATCAGGCAAAACATGGCAAATTTGGGCACCGAGCTCAAGCTATCCATTGCCAATGTCGACGTTCAGCTTAAGGCTTCTGTCACTACAATGCAGAAAGACATGCTCATGATGATGGAGAGCATGCAAAAAATCAGTGATCGGCTGCAGGCTAAGCCTCCCCCACAGCCTGAACAACCCCAAGGAGAAACGCCGGTCACGAATCCTAATTTAGCTGTAGGTGGAGAAAAACAGATGGCACCTAGAACAGCGCTGAATCTCCTTCCTTCACGTGCTGTCCAACCGGAACCCTAATACCTTCGCCTGAACGCTAACCTGTAAAACAGACAAGGGGTGAGCGCACCTTTGCCTCTCTTGGCAAAGGCCCTCCGATGCCTAAGTTAGTATCTCGTACTGTATCAAAACCCTAATTATCAGTAGGAAAGTGTAGAGTGAATGCAACTTGTTGCGTACCTTTTTTCTCCAGGTTTACCTCGTATTTATAGATATGAGCATGCTTGCTTTCCAAGCATTCTTATTGCCCAGGTCCTCTGTCACGTATAGAAAACTTGGCTTTCTTGGGGATCTCCTGCCCAATCAACCGAGATCCCTTACTCATTAGGTCTCTTCCCACTTTGGAACTTGTTTCACAATTGGACTGTGTCCTTACTTATCTTTACCGTATATTGGGTTCGCCTAACAGAACACTCCTATTGCCTTATCTCTTAAGGCAACGTGCCATCAGGTGACTCCATCTGTTCGGCACATGCTCCTACCGAACAATTTGCACTAGTACATGACTTCTCATGTCACTGGCCCACCTAAGCCGAACAGACTGTACCAACTAATGACTTCTCATGTCACTGGACCATCTCAGCCGAACAGACTGTCTAATCTGGTGTCCTCTTGGTGCACCGGATCTTTCCACCGCCGTTCATCTTATATGGAGTCCCATATCACTTTCCTCAATACACGGATCCGGCATACCACGTGTTCGGCCACTATCTGCACCTGTTCGGGAATACCTCCCTACAATTGCTCCCCAGCTTTTGCTCATTTTAATTTTACTCGAAAACGATGAGTAAAGCTCAAAGAATGAACTCAAGGCCGAACAGACCAGATCCTGTGCAGATATAGTCATTGGGCTTCCCATTGATGTCTTTTGGCGGTTTAGTCATGATTTCCTCAAAAAAATGACTCCACGTGGCGTGTTTCATACACGTAGCATTAAATTCGAACTGATGCTTTGGCCAACAGCGTTTAATCGTCAGCTATCCACCTGTTGCAACCGTTACTTTTCATGTAACGTCGTCAGTGGAGACGTTTTGTCTCCGTCACTTTACTCTTAAACCCAAAAAGGGTATCTTTTTGGGTTTTTACCCAAAAAGCTTGAATCTCATATTTCTCTCTCTCCTAAACCAGGCGAACTCTTTCGTTTCCAGTCCGCCATCGCCGCCGTCTGCAAACTCGACTCCATCCTAGGAAATCCTCCCTACATCCCTGTAAGACTCTTATTCTTGCTTCTCTTTTATTTCATCTTGAGACATCGTTTCTCAGATGTAGACACCTCCCAAATGGGGCATCGCCATATAGATTGATCACGTTTGTTTGCTCGATTGGTTGCTTGCTTCGTAAACCAAAATCATGGACATTCCCATGGCTAGGAACATCGCCACATGATAGCAGTTATCATCAAAATAGAGTCGCCACCCAGTTTATTAAAACTGGGAAAATAGATAGAGATTCTGGATACGGGAGCCAAAAGTACAATAAGGGGAAGGTGTTAGGCACCCCTCTTTGCCCAGTCGTGAGACTGGCCCATAATCATTCAACATAAGACATGTAGATGCTTTGTTTAATTCCAACACATAGTCTGTTTATTTATTCCTTAAAACAGTAAGCAAAGTGAGCCAGTGCGATAAGTAAGCATGCATTCAGAAAAGCAGAAAAACAAACAAAGTTGTCCCAGGAAATCGATTACTCGGCCGGTGAATGGATGTCACGGCCGAGTAATCACACTGGTTTAATGTACCGGCCGGGGGATCGAAGCCCCGGTCGGTGTTCTTCCTCACACCAGACAGAAAGATTAGCAGATAATCAGAAAACTGTGGTTAAGCGTAAGAACGATAAATAAAACAAACCAGAGGCCATTGGGCCTCACCACCTTGATCCATCAGTTGCTTGATTGCTTTGGATTGGGCGTGATTGACTGATTGCTTGATTGAAAACCGTAGGGTTAGGGTTTGAACGTCGGGGTTTGATCGCTGGATTGACGGCTGCCTTCGGGAGGTTAGGGCTTTTGAAGAGTGGGTTTGAGAGAGTATTTTGGTAGAGTTTCGAGGCTTGAGAGAGTGTATACTCTGATAATTTTGTGTGTATATTTTCGGAGTCCAAAGGCCATTTATATAGGCAATTGGTGACTCACTCCGGCCAATCAAATCACGAGATGGCAATTGCAATTGCAATGCATCTCTAACTCTACGTCGTAATCTCTGAGCGTAGCCCGAATGCATCGGGAAGGTAGTGTAATCGGATCAAACGTCTGACAGAACACGTTCCAGAGTCTGGGAAAAGGTCGATCTGGCGGCCGAGTAAAGGATATCACGGCCGAGGAATGGATATCTCGGCCGAAGGATAGATCTTGCAGCCGAGGGATTGATCTCTCAGGGAGATTTTGCTAGCAACAGGTTGCTCGGGTGAGGAAATGATGTTAGGGCCGTGGGATCGATGTCACGGCCGACAGATGGATTCTCCTAGGCTTTTGTATTTCTGTTTGAAAGGCTGTATGGCTCTGAATCGGGTCCTCTAAGTGGCTCAAAGTTCTTACCGAAAGTCCTAAGGTTCTCAATAGAGGTGTCAAACGTGCGTGCCGTGCCGTGCCGTACCATTCAACTTCCGTGCCAACCGTGTTACGTGTCGTGTCGTGCCGTGCCCATTTATTTAAATCGTGTCGTGCCGCGTCGTGCCATTTTCAATCGTGTCGTACCGTGCCGTGCCCATTTACTTAAATCGTGTCGTGCCGTTTTTCAATCGTGTCGGGCCGGGCCGGGCCCATTTACTTAAATCGTGTCGTGTCGGGCCGTGCCTTTTTTAAATCGTGTCGTGTCGGGCCATGCCCGATTAATTAATCGTGCCCCGTCGTGCCGTGCCTTTTTTTGTCGGGTCGGATCGTGTTGTGCCTTTTTGTCGGGTCGTGCCGTGCCTTTTTGTCGGGTCGGGTCGTGCCGTGCCTTTTGCCGGGTCGGGCTTGTCGGGTTGTGTCGTGCTGTGCTCTTTTTGTCGTGCCGTGCCGGTCCTTATTCGTGTGTCGTGCCGTGGGTTTTACGTCCGACGGAAACAAATGGAAGACTCAAACAAGCAGCTGCCACTTTTTCCTTCACTTAACTTAACTTAACAAATAAAAGACAAATCTGCAAGACTGCAAACTACAAATGGAAGACTCAAACAAGCAGCTGCCACTTTTTGTAATCTGCAAGACTACAAAAAGGTTACCAAGACTGCAAAAGGTTTTACCTTTGCCGTGTGATGCTAAACAGAAAAGAAAATGGGAGAAGGGATATAAGACTATAAGAGTGGGTTTGCAACTTTGCATGGGGTAATGACCCATGGACAATATAGTGTTGTCGCATTGGGAGTGAATCAAGGAGAAATTTGTGGGATTATGGTACTCCCTCCGGGCTCCAAGTGATACAAGAAATTTTAGTATAGGCCCTATAGGGGGCCTGGTGCCCTTAGCCATAACCTTCTTTACCTACTGGAAAAATCAGAGATGCATTCTAGCAACTCAAACAAATTCACTTCTAAGAGCATCCGTAGTGGAATAACCAAAACAACTTTTCCTTTTTTCTTTTTGATTATGCATCAAGCCAAACAGAAGAACTATATAGAAGCAAGAACAAGCAGGAAACATTTATTAAATCAATTAACAGAGAGAGAGAGAGAGGACCTCCAAAGTACTTCAAAGTAGACAGAAACACATGACTACTTGGACTTAGGCTTACAATCTTATTCCCAACACATGACTCTTTGGACTTTTCCACAAAGACTCTTAAGACTCCTACGACTCAATACAAAGACCTTAACTAAATGACCCTTCAACAAGCTTAATACCATCTACCAAACTTTAAAATCATTTTTGTTCATGCTAAAACTCTTTTGTTTATGCCAAAACTCATTGATTGCATGACTTAATTGCCCTTTAATTTTTTTTTTCCTGTGCCCGTGTCGTGCCCGTGCCCGACTAGAACCGTGTCGTGTTGTTCCCGTCCACATTCCGTGCCCGTGTCGTGTTGTGTTGTGCCAGGCCAAATTTTCATGCCGTGCCCGTGCCCGTCAAACCCGTGTCGTGTCGTGCCGTGCCCGTCAAACCCATGTCGTGCCGTGCCGTGCCCGTTCAACTACCGTGTCGTGCCCGTGCCCGGCTAAAATCGTGCCGTGTCGTGCCCGTCAAACCCGTGTCGTTCCGTGCCGTGCCCGGCTAAAACCGTGTCGTGTCGTGCCGTGCCAGGCCAACTTCCGTGCCGTGCCCGTGCCCGCCCACGTCCGTGCCCCGTGCCAGTCCACGTGCCCACTAAAATCGTGGTGCCCGTCCACGTGCTCACTAAGACCGTGTCGTATCGTGCCGTGCCAGGGGCATGACCGTGCCCTTGCCCGTTCCGTGCCACATTTAACCGTGTCGTGCCCGTGCGTGCCGTGCCGACCCGGCCCGTTTGACACCTCTAGTTCTCAAGGAAGCAATCAGCAATCACTGTATCCGTTTCATCATCGGGATGGTCCCAAGGTGGGACTTGAAATAATCGTTAGGCCAAATTGGGGTGTCTACAGATGCCCCTCTTTGACTGAACTCAGACGGATCGCGAGACATGTTTGAGTAAGAGTCAAAGCTGTAAAAAGCAACTCAATTTGGTCCAACCACTATTCCAAGGGGTTTTCAAAAAAAGGTTTTGTTATGGTCGGGCCGGGAGGCTGCCTACGTATTCCGCAAAGGAAATTCAGACCAATCGTAGTTCGGGCAAAAAATAAAAGTTTGGAGGGCTAGAGACAGAAGACGTACCTTAGGGCTTAAAAAGCCGTAGTGTGACGTACCTAGACTAAGCCAGGGTTTTGGCGGAAGATAGTTGAAGGAGCGCAGGGCTGCCAGGGGAGTTTTTGCGTAGAGCTTCCTTAGTATTTTGGGGTAGATCAGTACACTGCAGGTGCGTTTGCTTTTCTTGATCATCCTTACTTTGACTAAAAGAGGCTCGGTAGAGTAGCCTATCCTTGCGAATGAGCTGGAAGGAATTGATGTAATGGGGTGGAATTCAAACCATCTGCTAGGATGAGTTGGACGCCGCTTTGTTTTTGAGATGTGGGGGGCACAGGGCCAGTATATAAAGCACGGAGCTTTGGTGATGAGGGAACCGAGGCACGGAGCTGGATGTAGTCATGAGGCGAGAGCCTGGAGAGTGATGGAATCGAGGCGTGGAGCCTGCTGTGGTTTATGAGGCAAGGGCCTGAGATGAGCTTTGAGCTTGATGGGACCGAAGCGCGGAGCTGGTATTGATCATAAGGCGAGAGCCTGAGGTGTCGGAGCTTAGAGCTTTGACGTGATATGAACCGAAGCGTAGAGCTGGTTGCATTCTGTGCACGGAGCTTTTCCATCATAAGTGTTGGCGTGGAGCCAAAGGATCGAGGCGCTGGACCGATCAATAAAATCGAGGCATAGAGCCGGTTGATTGCAGGGTTGTCCTGTTTCATGAGAGATATGCAGAGTGTATATGTGTGATGATGGTTGTTAGATGTGAACATATATGATGATGCAGACTCGATGTGATAATGCAATATGTGCACGGGCCCGTGCGTGTGTGTTTATTTTAAAGCTTTAGAGCTTCTATCAAGTTCCGGACTTGAGCATTCAAAGCGTAGAGCTCGAGCATTCGGACGGTAGAATCCGAGCATTCAAAGTACAGGCTTTGAGCGTTCAGTACGCAGTGGTTGGGCATCCAAGCATAGAGCTTGAGCATTCAAGTGTATAACTTGAGCATCCAATACACAGTGGTTGGGCATCCAAGCGTAAAGCTTGAGCATTAAAAAATGTTAGATTTTTGAGCATTCAGGCGTAGAGCCTGAGAATAGATGTCTTGATTGTTGGGGCGGCTTAGAGCCTGTTGAGGTTTACTTGTTTACGGCTTCGAGCCAGTTGAGATGATGGGCTTTGAGCCGTTGAGCTGTGATATAGGCTTCGAGCCTGCTTGGAGCTGCTGAGTAGAGTGATTATAGGCGTAGAGCCTATCGATAATGGGCTTCGAGCCGCTGAAATTGGTTGTTTACGGCTTCGAGCCAGTTGAGACAGTGGGCTTAGAGCCGTTGAGTTGCGATAGCGAGCGTAGAGCTGCTGAATGAGTAAATATGGGCGTAGAGCCTGTCGATAATGGGCTTCAAGCCGCTGAGATTGGTTGTTTACGGCTTCGAGCCAGTTGAGACAATGGGCTTTGAGCTGCTGAGTGAGATAACGAGCATAGAGCTGCTGAGTCGAGGGCTTGGAGCCGCTGAGTTGATTGTTATGGCTTTGAGCCAGTTGAAACGGTGGGCTTGGAGCCGCTAAGGCTGCTTGTGTATGGCTTCGAGCCAATTGAGATGGTGGGCCTGAAGCCGCTGAAGAGATGATGGGTGTAAAGCCGCTGAGTTGAGTGATTACAGGCGTAAAGCCTGGGTGACTTTGAGCGACCTATGCACAAGGTTATTGAGCGTGGAGCTGCTAAAGTTTTGAGCTCATGGCTGCTTGTTTTGCTTCGGCCAGCAGTTTGTGGAGAGAGATCTTTGATGCTTGGGCATGCACCCAAGGCTACTTGGTTGGTTGAGGACTTAGAAGTCTGTAGTGGTTTTGAGTCAGGGCACAGAGCAAGACCTGTTATGGCTGAGGGAAATAGATTGGGAGGCCAGGAGATCGATCTCTCGGCCGAAGGATTGATGTCTCGGCCGAGGAATCGATATCTCGGCCGTGATATAGCCAAAAGTCAGAAAATCGATTTAAGTTCGGTTTAATCGATTTCATGGCCCATTTAATCCTTTCTCCTCCTCCTCTCTTATTCTTCTCTGTTCCACTCGTTCGACGACCACCGTACGCCGCCGCCCTCTTCAACTACCGTCGGCCACCATTCCGGCGACCATCCTCTCCGACCACCGCCGCTGTTGCCGCCGGCTCTTGGTTCGTTTTTTAGAACCGTTGGTTTTCCCTCTTGATTCGGACGTGATGGCCACGTCATCTTCGGGTGTTGCGGGTTCATCCTCGCACCCTCCATGTAGGTGCAAGTATTCATCTTCTGACGAGGAGACGATTGAGGAACCCGGTTTGTTTAATGCCGCAACCTACATTCTTCCTTCGCTTAGGTTGGGTTATGGCGGTTTCTTGCAGTACCGCCCTCCTGTTGGTGGCCCAGAGGCCGAGATAGTTTGCAGAGAGCCTGAGCAGCATTTGAGTGTTCTAAATGTGCCGGTGAGTTTCCTGAAAAAGTAAAAGTTTACTTTAGTTCGGAGTTTGGAAGTCTTTGTATGTTTTAAGAATAAAAAATCTTTTGCTTGCGGGATGAAAATCCCTTTTGGCTAGGAGCGTGAATAAGAAGAACCCGTGTTAGGGTTGAGTTTGTCTTTGTTTAAGGAAACTAGAATAACTGTGCCCCCTATATAGGCAATGCATGCTTTTAGATGTTAATTTGACGCCCCTTAGCATTTCCTTTGTTTATGCAATCATGAGATTAACTCCCTTTTGTCTTTGGCAGAGAAACAGGAGGCTGGAAGCTCGCGGTGGAGGCAAGGAGGTGCACAGCTGGTTCTTGAAGCTGCCAGAGCAGGCTCGGGAATTAGTACGTGCTGCAGGCTTCGAGACATTCGTTTTGGGCCTCGATCTTCTGAAGATGGATTGGTCATTGATGACCTCGCTAGTTGAGAGGTGGTGGGATACCACCAATACCTTCCACTTTCCTGCTGCTGGCGAGATGACTATCACTCCGGGTGACTTCTCTTTGCTGACTGGCCTACGGGTAGGCGGAGTTGCTCTTCGAGTTGACCCCCGGCTTTGGGAGCGAGAGGGTGCTTTAAGGTGGTTTCTGGGCAAGGTGCCCCCTGTTCGTTCCCGGGGTCATATCGATCTTGCTTGGCTAAGCAAGACTTTCATGGTGGCTGACATTCTGACCTAGGTGAGTGCCGAGCAATTGACGCGGGCCTTCCTTCTTTACCTCCTTGGGCAAACGTTGTTTGCCAACAAGGATGGTTCGGTACACACGCAGTTTTTGGCTCCTCTGCAGCACTTGGGAGTTATTCGGGAGTTTGATTGGGGCTCGTCTGCTTTGGCCACTTTGTATGGTGGTCTTGGAGCTTGTTCGCGGGACAAGAGTCCCATTCTTTGTGGTCACTTTCGAGTGCTTGAGGTATGTATCGTTCCTTTGTACCTCTGTTTTCACTTTGGCTTTTTCTAGTTCTGAGCTTGCTTTGATTAACCTGCTTTTCAGCTCTGGGCTTTCGAGCACCTTCTCCAGTTTCCTCCTGAGACTAGGCATGGTGATGCGAACTGTATACCTCGTTACGAGCGATGGCTGGTGGGGCAACGGAGGCCACGATCACCAGTTTTGAGTCTTCCCGAGTGGCAGCGAGTTTTGGACCGGCTTACTGTCGATCAGGTATTTCTTTCTTCATACCTCTTGTCTTTTAGACTTCCATATTCTTGTGTTAGGGCTGATTTGTCCTTGCTTTGTAGGTACGGTTTGACCCTTGGGGTGGTGTACCAGAGGATGCCCCCCTTGCACGTTGTAGAGTCCTGGACCGGACCCGCAGCTTGCTCGAGGGTCCATTTTGCCGAGCCTGGTACTTAGGTGATCGAGTGGCTAGTCAGTGGCGATCACGTGTTGAGGCTCTTCAGCTTGTTCCTCCTTCTCCTCCAGTATCTATGAGGTCCACTTCTTTGATGTCGAAGGAAGATCTGAAGAACGCTCGGATCAAAGATTGGGCGGGCTTACTCCTCCAGGCAGGTGACTATACGGAGTACTGCCGTCTTTTCTTGACCTCCTCTGTTGCGGCTCCTCCCGTTGCTCCTATTTGGCCACGGGCTCCTTCGTTTGTCTCCTTCCACTCAGATGATGGGGAGGAGGAGCGCCTGACGCTGACTCCTTGCACGACCCAGCCTTACACTTTGCCAGCCGGGGCTTCGCAGGTATCCTTAGCTTTCCATGTTAGCTTTCATCACTTCGCATTGTATCCCTTGCTTTAGATGTTTGTAATGTTTGACTGTTCCACAGGTACCTGCCGAGATAGTGCAGGAATGGCTTCACGCCTATCAGAGTGCGGAAGTTTTGGTTCGGAGACAGCGCCGTAGGATCCTCGAGGTACAACTCTCTTCATGGATTTTATTTGCTGTGTATTATCCCTTGAATCTGAATGTTTGTATCCCTCTTTGGCTGCAGCTCGAGGCTGAGGGAGTACCGGCTGCTGGGGGGAATGTGGGGACCAGTGAGCAGCCCTCGCCCTCTTCTCAGAGATCGCCTAGCTTTTAGGGCTTTTCTTTTTCCTGTTCATAGTTAGTAGAAGATAGGCAGAAACTATATTTGTATAGTGAAAGCAACCACAACAATGATTTTGTATACAAGCTTTTGTTCATGAAATGAGAAATGCTTTTTATGCCCCAAGATGTCTTGAGTTTGCATGCGATAGTCAGAACATGGCTTTTTGAACAAGTTTTTGCTGATAGACAGTAATTTGTGTGAAAATACTTGGCCGAAGAATCGATCACTCGGCCGAAGGATCATTGTCGCGGCCGAGTTATTGATTATCCGGCCGTTACGTCTATTTTCCCAAGGGAGCTAGGTTTTGCTTTAGCCAAGTGGCATCCTGTTTCACATTCCTTCCTATGCTTAGTCTTTGATTTTCTGTCTCTTGCTTTTGCCATGCTCCACAGCCTGATTGCCAAACTTAGGAGTTTTTGAGGTGTCATACTCATTGTGTTGATGACTTTTGGGTTAGAGGGGATGAACTATAATTCTTGTGTCTATTGTTTGCTGCCAGTTTTTTTGAGAAAAGCATACTCATCTTTTGTGAGCTCAATACGCAGGGTTAGCTATGCCTATCATTGAGTACAAACCTGTTGATGTTTTCCTCTCTCCAAATGTTTGGGCCGTATCTCGATGCGAGATTGCCTACGTATCCCAATAAGGGAATCAGGCCTTTTACGTAGTTCCAAAGTCACCACCTTTGGGGGTTGGGTTTTCACTCTTGGTTTTTCTTTTTTTCTCATGCTCTAAGTTTTGCCTAGGTTACCTGATAGAGGTTGAGTCCCTAGCGAGCTTTCCTTCAAATGCCTTAACTTTGCCTAGGCTACATTTTTCGCATTTTCCTTGTCCTAGCAGGCTCTGCTCTTACTTTTGCTTGGGTGTATAGATTGCCCAACGAACATTTTTCTCTTAAGAGGGTTTTAGTGTTTTGGAGAGGAATCTGATGGAGATGTTTTTATGAATCTCCTGTTGCGTTTGTACTTTCACAATGGGCAAGCTAACCCTAAGTGTTCTCACGGAGATAGTGTCTTTCTTCTAAGTTCTGACAAAAACCTAGTTTCTTAAGCAATTAGAGTTCATCCTTTCCTTCCCTTTTTGTCGGGGACACAAAGATTTTGATCCCTTCGAATCTTTCCCTTGTTTTGGCAATGAGAGTATAGCGCATGGCAATTGCAATTTTGGAATTTAGATTTAGATAAGCATAATCTAGAAGATGAAAAAGAAATTCTCTTAGCGAAAATAAAATGCCCAAACAGGGGCCCAAAACTCGTTCTAGTTTGTTTAAAGCAAAAATAATGTTTTAACGCTTTTTATTTGCCATGTTGTGACTTCTCAGCTACTGCAGCATGTCGGGGTCATTTCCCTTGTCTTTTGCAACTTTGTACTCTTTCCCACCCTCTTCCTTGCCAAACAGAGCCTTTGAATTGGGTTCATCTTTGAAGTTCGTACGATGGCTACTTCCTTGAGCCATGAGCAATCCCCAAATGGATGTGCCAGTTTGAATCTCCCTTTCCTCATTGATTGTGTGGTCATCAGCTATTTCCTCCTGATTGAATAATGATGCTAAGGAGGTTTCATCGAGCGGATCATTGCACTCTTCTTCCATTTCATCAAAGTCGCTTTCCCCTGTTTTATAGGGTTCTGTACATATGAAATCCAAATCTTCTCTTTCCTCTATCCATTGACTATAGTCGCACTCGTCGTAAGGGTTGACCCATGGTTGCATTTGAAACTCCTCTACCTTTTCTATGAGATTGATTGTCTCCCAAACAATGGGCGGTGTTGGAATTTTGGGACGGTTGATGCGTACCACTATTTGGGCAGGCTCGAAGCGAGCGTGCCTTCTCATCATGATGACCCTTTCTTTTCCTTCTCCCTATTCTCAAACCAGATACGAAGCCATTCGTCATCTTCTACAAATGGAATGTCTGGATCCTCCAAATTGTGTTTTGCCCAGGAGTGTTCCTTCCACTTCCTTAGCTTTTCCTCCTCTGCCTGATTTTTTCTGCTTATGTCGGACATATCAACGTCAATTACTTCTGACTGATCAGAGTTATTATCCTCCTCCTCCTCCATCATGAAACACTCGTCCTCTTCGGGGAAGGTTAAGGTAAGTTTGGTTTGGTTGTCTTGGACAATGTATTGGCTGGGATTATATGTGGGGTTGTGAGGTAGATTTATGAGATTGATACTTCGAGGTGGCGGCTCAGCATTATGAGTAGGGAGTGGGTTGGCTTGCCCATCAGGTTTTGGAGGTTTTATGGTTCAACTATCAATAAGGTCTTGAATGTCGTGACGAAGACGCATGCAATTGTCTGTTTCGTGCCCAGGGTGTTGGTGGTAGGTGCATTGTTTGTTTGGATCATGGTTTGGACCGTAGGGCGGCGGAGGAAGTGGTTTGTTTAAAGGTTTGAGATGCCCTTGACGGCTGAGAATAGTCAAGGCTTGGGACAAGGTCATGTAAAGAGGATCAAAGTTGCGGCGGGGTCGATTTGAGCTTCGGGATGGGCTAGTTTGGAAAGGGTCTTGAGACAAAGATGTGCCAAGGGCATTCACAGATGCGTGAGATGTACGGCTAGAGAAGGTTTTCTTAGGTGGAGGAGTGGCCTCTTCTTTCCCAATGAGTCCTAGCTTGATTCCATCTTCGATTTGCAACCCAGTGGCATGCAAGCGCTTGAAATCGGTGATAGCATGTGTGTAAATATGTCTGAGATATTTGGGTTGCAAATTTTTGACAACTATCCTCACTTGGTCTTCCTCGGAGGGGCGGTTCTTCATCTTGGCAGCCTTTTCCCTCCATCTTGCCACAAAGGTAGCAAAGTCCTCATTGGAATCTTGTTTGGTCATTTCCAAATCTTGAGTTGTTAGCTCAATTTAGACGTTGTACGCATATTGCTTGACAAAAGCATTGGCAATTTCTGGCCAAGTTTGATAATGTACAAACTCCAAAGTAAGGAACCAGTCGAGAGCACTTCCGGTGAGAGTTCGCTGGAACAATTGGGCGATGAGCTCGTCATTCAAGCCCATTGGCTTTAGGGTGTTGATAACATGGCGAACATGACTGGTAGGGTTGCCAGTTCCATTGAACTTCTCAATGTTGGGCATCTTGAAATTCTCAGGCAGCTTGGATTCTGGGAAGAGGCAAAGTCCCTCGAAATCCAGAATTTGGTCCCCTTGTGAACGAGCCAAGACTTGTTTGATTTCCTTGACTTTCTTGGTCAACTCAGGACTTTCTGCCAACACTACTTTATGGGGATTCTCGTCTTCCATTGATTTTTCCTCATCCTCAGCATCCCTAGCCGCCTTTTCTGCTAGTAGTGCAGTGATTTGAGCTTGGAGGTCGGCAATAGTGGCGTCGTTGTTTGCCATGAAGGTAGAAGGGTTGCTTGACGAAGCTTGGGATTTAGCAAATGACGGGGTCCGTTGAGGGGATGACCGGGAAGTTTCTGAAAGCGGTTGGAATTGTTGTGGTGAGAGTGTTTTGTCAGATGAGGACGATAGACGGGAGGGTTGCAGAGATCTTTGTTTGGCGTAGCTTCGGGTGTTATAAGAGTACAAAGTTGGCTGTGGTTGCTTCTTTGATTTACCTATTGTGCCTGTTTGAAAAGTAAAATACCTGGAAGTCAGTATTCAGCCTGTGTAGGGTTAGGATTTGGGTTGAAAAATCCCAACCCTTCTGCACAGAAAGAGTTAATTACAACAACAAATGGTACAAGGTGTGAGGAAGAACTTTTGCAAGTAAAATGCAAGTAGATTCCTAACCTGTAGGTTTCTGTCTTAGTTTGATAAATTCTATAGCTTTCTAGAACATGCAAGGTTTTGGTAGTCTCAGGGTGCTCCGTTGTCAAAGGGCACCAGTCCTTTCACCAGCCCATCATAGGCGGTGATTGGGTGATTTCCTTTTTGATATACCACTAGGTACGAGTGACTGTGGAGTTTGCTGGAACCCCCAACATAGCCCGTGTCATGCCGGGATATCAGGTGAACTCAACGGGTTGCCCGCTCGATGCATATGATAAATGAATTAAACAAGGCATGTATTAGTCTTATGTTGAACTTTTTGGTTATGGCTCTCAATTCCCCAGCAGAGTCGCCAAAACTGTAGACACCTCCCAAACGGGGCATCGCCATACAGATTGATCACGTTTGTTTGCTCGATTGGTTGCTTGCTTCGTAAACCAAAATCATGGACATTCCCATGGCTATGAACATCGCCACATGATAGCAGTTATCATCAAAACAGAGTCGCCACCCAGTTTATTAAAACTGGGAAAATAGATAGAGATTCTGGATACGGGAGCCAAAAGTACAATAAGGGGAAGGTGTTAGGCACCCCTCTTTGCCCAGTCGTGAGACTGGCCCATAATCATTCAACATAAGACATGTAGATGCTTTGTTTAATTCCAACACATAGTCTGTTTATTTATTCCTTAAAACAGTAAGCAAAGTGAGCCAGTGCGATAAGTAAGCATGCATTCAGAAAAGCAGAAAAACAAACAAAGTTGTCCCAGGAAATCGATTACTCGGCCGGTGAATGGATGTCACGGCCGAGTAATCACACTGGTTTAATGTACCGGCCGAGGGATCGAAGCCCCGGTCGGTGTTCTTCCTCACACCAGACAGAAAGATTAGCAGATAATCAGAAAATTGTGGTTAAGCGTAAAAACGATAAATAAAACAAACCAGAGGCCGTTGGGCCTCACCACCTTGATCCCTCAGTTGCTTGATTGCTTTGGATTGGGCGTGATTGACTGATTGCTTGATTGAAAACCCTAGGGTTAGGGTTTGAACGTCGGGGTTTGATCGCCGGATTGACGGCTGCCTTCGGGAGGTTAGGGCTTTTGAAGAGTGGGTTTGAGAGAGTATTTTGGCAGAGTTTCGAGGCTTGAGAGAGTGTATACTCTGATAATTTTGTGTGTATATTTTCGGAGTCCAAAGGCCCTTTATATAGGCAATTGGTGACTCACTCCGGCCAATCAAATCACGAGATGGCAATTGCAATTGCAATGCATCTCTAACTCTACGTCGTAATCTCTGAGCGTAGCCCGAACGCATCGGGAAGGTAGTGTAATCGGATCAAACGTCTGACAGAACACGTTCCAGAGTCTGGGAAAAGGTCGATCTGGCGGCCAAGTAAAGGATATCACGGCCGATGAATGGATGTCTTGGCCGAAGGATAGATCTTGCGGCCGAGGGATTGATCTCTCAGGGAGATTTTGCTAGCAAAAGGTTGCTTGGGTGAGGAAATGATGTTAGGGCCGTGGGATCGATGTCACGACCGACAGATGGATTCTCCTAGGCTTTTGTATTTCTGTCTGAAAGGCTGTATGGCTCTGAATTGGGTCCTCTAAGTGGCTCAAAGTTCTTACCGAAAGTCTGTGGGCTACCTGCCCGAAAAACCAAAAAGTTTTGCTTTATATTTTCCCGCCGCTTTGAAGAGAAATACGCCTTTTGAAGAGTCGCCACCCGGATTTGCGGTATATCACCCGAGAAACCGTTTTGTTTGGAAAATCAGTTGATTTGAAGTTGAAAACCAGAGATCAGTTTCAAGGGTCCGGAAGCCATGTTACGAGGGGGGAAGGGTTTTACGGCACCCCCCTCGCCCGATTCGAAATCGGTCTCTACTATACGTTTGTGGGATTTTTCAAAGGGATTTTGTTTCATTAGATCATTTAGCAAGTATCCGCAATTATAACAGGTAAGAAGTGCATGCATGTGCAGGTGTACAGTGGATGATTAAATGAAAGTGAGCAAAATGCATGATCACTGAAACTAAGGATCTGTCACTGACTTCACTCTCGAGCGCTCGAGAGCAGTCCCGAGCGCTTGAGAGTTCTGATACCCAACCTGCAAGCTTTGTTAGCACAGACAGAATGCAATGCTAAAATAGGAACTGAAATGATATTAAGTACACTACTGGCTCAGCAGAGGACTTGAAAGACTGAGCTAAGCCTTCAATCTTTCAAATCATGCATCCCTGCCTTAACAAGGCTAAATCTACAAATTTAAAAGAGCAACAGGCCACACTAATGCATGCAGAGACCAGATAACACAGCAGACTGGAAAATAGGAAGCAATGGCATGCATGCACTCCCGAGCGCTCTGGAATGGTTCCGAGCGCTTGGGAGTGAGCTGCATATCAGTTTACTCTCAAACAGGAAATAGTACTGATTTGACATGCAAAGACCCTTGTTTTGATTCTCCCCTGAAGTGAATGATTCTTTTAGCTTTAAAAGAAAGCAGCCTTGTTCACACATGAAAACTTGTGAGAAATCGTTTCTATTTGTTGGGGAAGATAGTTTTCTGTGCATGCATGCCAAAATGCAACTATTTCTTTTAAGATCACACATCATTTCCAACCTACTATGTCACAAAGGGCCATGCATGAAACCGGGAACAGTCCCGAGCGCTCTGGAGTACTCCTGAGCGCTTGGGAGTGTTTCCAGTAAGGGTTTTATGAAAACGTTTTTTTTTTGTGCACCATTGCTCTTGTTTTTACACTAGGGTCTCCCAACCATGCACCCAGTATTGAAGACTGGGTCAGGCTGAGAGACCCCCCTCAGAAGGGATGAACAGCCCTTTAGTTGCGATCAAAGGTAAGAGTTCTACCTTTTCCTTGAACCTTGCTCCTTGGAGTAGCTTTGAAATGTGGATGAAGAGAGGAGAGTGCAAGAGATCAGAAGGGTATTCTGGATTTCTTGCCCTTTTCCTTGGTGATTTGCAAAACCTTTGGAGTTTGGAAAGAGAGTTTGGAGGTTTAGTCTTTGGCTAGAGAGAGAAAGAGAGCAGAGAGTAAGGGTTCTTGTGGGGTGAAAATTTCGTGGTCCTCCCTTCAGCTAAAAACCAGTCATATTTATAGGCAAAACATCAAATGGTTTTTGAAATCAAATGGTTTTGATAAAACATTTTTTTAATAGGAAAATCTTTGGCCTGAATATCTGCCACCAGAGGTTGAGTGTGGACCGAGCCATCGGCGGGCTCAAGGTGGTTATAATGATGAGTAGCATGGTGAGTGGGTGATACTGCCATCCATTGGGCAACAGATCAGTCTCGAGCGCTTGGGATCACTCCCGAGCGCTTGGGACCTCTTTCTCGAGCGCTCGAGAAAGAGCCAGGCCAGAGGTTTTGTAAAACAGTTTTGAGCGCTCGGGATTGCTCCCAAGCGCTTGAAAATGTTTTTAACCATTTTTAATCCCTCTTCAAATCTTTCAAGGAGCAAAGTTCCGATCGGTACCAGGCTTGTTTCAATCCAAAGTCATCATCGGGGAGCCTCCGGGCCACGAGTCAAGGGATTTTGAAAAGTCCAAATTGGGGTGTCTACAAAGTCCTAAGGTTCTCAAGGAAGCAATCAGCAATCACTGTATCCGTTTCATCATCGGGGTGGTCCCAAGGTGGGACTTGAAATAATCGTTTGGCCAAATTGGGGTGTCTACATCAGATTCATTTTCCAGTTAGGGCGCTGTTCATACCCATTTTTCAGACTTCGCTCCATTGTCGTTAGAACTTCTTATAGCATCCATGGCGGATGATGACAGCGAACCCAGACCAGGAAAATTTAGAAAACTTTGTGAAACTCCGGCTACAATGGCAGCATTTAGGAAGGATTACAACGTTCCTGAGACCGTAGGTTTAGAACTTGCCCCTCTGGGCGCGGTCAGAAATGCTTGTACGTGGGATAGAACGTGCATCCCAATCGTGGCCATTGTTGAGGGTGGAGTTCGTTTCCCCCTTGACCCACTACTTCGTCATGTTCTCAACTAGTATCGACTCAACCCCATGCAAGTATCCACCAATTTTTTCAGATTGGTAATGGGAGTTGTAGCTTTAAATAGAATTTTGGGGATCCAGTTAGGAATCTGGGACATCCAGTGGTGGTATAGTATTGTATTAAATCGAGAATACAATACTTACTACTTAAAAGTAAGAAAGGCAGAGAAGCGCTTCGTGCTTAACTTGCCAGACTCTGCTCGGGATCACGAGATGGACTTTCTGTACGTAACTGGAGCCTTCGAGCCCACTGGGGAAGACGGCCAAGTGGTGGGTGTCCACGTTCCCCACGAATGGGGCTTCCCACGTACGCTCCTAATTTCTGTTTCTCTATTTTGTATTCAAATTCCTTCGTTTATCTGTACTTTAAACCACATTACTGAACGTCCTTTTGTTATTTCAGCAACAAATGCAAACCAACGCCCAACCAGAGAACCAAGCTATATCCGAGCAGGGGACATCAGCAAAGTTCTAAAATACAAAGGGGTGACAGGTACACAAACTGCTGGACGGGGGCGCGACGCAAGCGTTTTATTAGGCTATGATCCGTCCTACAAAGGTTTTATCGACAGAAGACTTGCTCACCCAAGCACTAGTGGCGCCTCAACTTCGACTGCTCCTCAAGCCAGAAGTTCAAGATCTAGCGCCGGCGTAACGATTGCCGGACAGCCAGGGGAAATTCCAATTTCGGAAGGAATCCCCTTGCCACGCTTGATTCTTAGGAGGTCCTCCCGTCGACAAGAGGCCATCCAAGAACAGCCCGAACAGTCAGCTCCCCAACAACACACAAGCCAATCATCCTCTCCAGGATATTCTCCATCCCCTCCAGATTCAGGTACCATGTCTTACCAACCTTTGAACCTCAGCACCCTTCTCACAATCTCACCTCGGGGGCGTGGTGCACCGGGCAGGGCGGCATCCACTGGCCAGGCTCCCCCACCACCCCGTCGCTCTAGGGGCCCTAATACACGGTCCTCCTCATCTCCTTGGGAACAAGACAGTTCCTTTGAGGCTGCTGATGCTCACCGAGACAAACGCCCGAGGCACCAAGAAGCCGGGTCCTCAGACCTACAAGCTGCTGCTGCTTCGAGTTTAGGGCCTCCTACCCCGGTCACCCAAGTGGTCCATGATGCCTGGGCCCCTCCACTCATGAGGGGTGACTGCCCAGTGAACGTCGGGGACAGTGCGAGTTCCTCGGAAACTGCGCTGGCCCTTGCTCAAGGGTTGTTGCTACCAGTGGATATGCAGAAGGAGTCCACGAACTCCTCTGATCGGCTCGTATCCACTGGTCTCGTCAGTGGGATCAAGGTAACCCCTACTCATTACCTCTGCTTTTTATCCCTCATTCGATGGTAGTTTTTCAAGAATATCTAACTATAAATTGTGTTGGTCATCTTTTCAGTTTATCCAAAAAATGGTCACACTGGGCCAAAGGTTCCAAGAGACAGAGGCTGAAAGGATCAGGCTGATGAATGAAAACACTAGTCTGATTCAATCAGTCTCAAGGCTGGAAAGAGAGAGAGACGAAGCTAAACTGGAAGCTGATGGGATGAACGTGAAGCTGGGTGCTGCCGAAGAAAACCTTCGCCAGGCGCTGTCCGAAATTGACAGCACCAAAAAGGCAGCACATGAAGACGGATTTAAGAAAGGGTTTGATGCTACCACAGCAAGCTACGTGGAGCAGATGCCTGGTATTCAGGACCAGATTTGGAGCGTGTGCTGGGAGACATGCCTGACAAAAGTGGGAGGCCCTGAAGATTCCGGCCTCTGGACAGACAACGATTTGCCTAGCAGGCGTCTCCAGCAATCTCATGACTCCGAGGAGCCCCCACTTGATGACATTGAGGAGCAGATTGACGACTTTGCTGATGCAGATGAGGAGATTCAGATGGAGTCTCAGAATGTCCCAGTTGAGTCTCATGATGCAAATCCTGAGCAACAACACATTGAGGAGGCATCAACCGATCCCATCAACCTGGAGGAGCAGACAACTTGGGGTGATACTATTACGGAGGTTCCGAGCAATATTTCCCTAGAGATCCAGAACCTGGACTGAGCTTGGTAATCCTTTCTAAACTCCCTGATTAACAATTGCAACAGCTTACTGTTTTTGGAGGTCCTGTGCGGCCGTGATTCTCAGCCCTGCGTGGCATCAGTATACTTTTAACATATTTTTACCACAGGTATTTGGCCCTTCGTGGCATTACACTGGTTTGCTCGGCCCTTCGTGGCTTTTTGATATTGCAAGTGGCCCTTCATGGCCAAACGTTTCATGTTAAATTGCTAAGTTTTTTCATACTTAGTCAATTTCTCGTACATGCTTAGTGTTTGGTATTTCCCAAATGTATTCATATTTGGATTTTCATCTAAGTTTTGTACGCACTTAGCTGTTGGTGCACATGCTAGTGTGCATTCCAGTTTTCATATACTCAGGAATATTCCTAAGTTTATTCATACTTAGATAAATCTGCATATTCTCGTATGCTCCCCAATTTCCACATATTTGGACAAATTCCCAAGTGTATTTGTACTTGGGTGTTATGTTGCTTCTAAGTTTTTCATACTTAGTAATTCGTATAAGCAAGGAATTTTGTTTAAACGAGTATTTCGTACTTTATTCAAGTTTCTCGTACTTAAAACAGATTGTTAAGTTTTATCGTACTTAGCAATTTGGTTAAACAAGTATTTCGTACTTTATTCAAGTTTCTCGTACTTAAAACAGATTGTTAAGTTTTATAGTACTTAGCAATTTGTTTAAACAAGTATTTCGTACTTTATTCGTATGTTGCCGGGCATTCGTGCATTTATTCTAAGTGTTTCGTACTAATATTGTTAGCACATATTTTCGTACGTCTAAGACATTCATACCAATTACCTACCCCCCAATACGAAGAAGGGGCAGCCAAGCCGTTGTTCGTATTTAAAAATAATCGTATAGCAAAAGAAACAAAATTTCTGAAAAAAAAAATTTCAATATATTGCAAAATCATATCTTCTATTCATAGGTCTCATACTCAAGGAGTCGTTATGCGTACCCCTTGCAACTAAAAATCATAGGAATTTTCTTCGTAATCCCCACACAATAACATAATCCTAAAACAGAATTAAAAACGAAAGAATTTTCTTCGTAATCCCCACAAAATAACATAATCCTAAAACATAATAAAAAACAATGGAATTTTCTTCGTAATCCCCACACAATGACATAATCCTAAAACAGAATTAATGATAAACCAAGTCTTTTTAAACAAAGAACTTTCTCAAATTGTGGACATTCTAAGGCCTTGGCATCAGGTTCCCGTCCAGGTCTGCCAACCTATAAGCTCCAATACCCACAATTTCAGTCACTCGATATGGACCTTCCCAATTTGCTCCTAGCTTTCCCTCATTAGCCACCTTGGTATTGCCGAGTACTTTTCGAAGCACAAGGTCTCCAATGCAAACTCTCGAGGGTGGACATGTTTGTTGTAGCCTCTCATTAGCTGTTCTTGGTAAGAGGCCAGGTGGACCAAGGCCCTTTCTCTCCTCTCTTCGGCCAGATCAAGCTCAATCTCTAAGGCCCTGTCATTCCCCCCACTTTCAACCAATGCAGTCCTATTGGTGGGAAGTCCAACTTCCAGGGGTATGACTGCCTCTGTACCATACGCTAATGAATATGGGGTCTCTCCCGTAGACCTCCTAGGCGTTGTTCGGTGGGCCCACAACACCAGGGGCAGTTCATTAGGCCACTTGCCTTTTGCCTTGTCCAACCTTTTCTTGATTCCATCGAGAATGGTTTTGTTGGAAGCTTCTGCTTGCCCATTGCTCTGAGGGTAAGCAGGGGTTGAGTAATAGTTCCTTATTCCATATTGGGAACAAAAAGTCTTGAACTTTTTCTGGAACTGTGCCCCATTATCTGTGATCAAAGAGTAAGGGACTCCAAATCGAGTGATAATACTCTTCCACACAAACCTTTCTATCATAGATTCAGTGATTTTAGCCTAGGGTTCTGCCTCAATCCACTTGATAAAGTAATCAGTGGCCACTAACATGAACTTTCAATTTCCTGTTGCTTTATAGAGTGGACCCACGATGTCCATTCCCCACTGGGCAAATGGCCAAGGGCTAGTTAAGGGTACCAGATCTTCGGCCGGTGTCTTTATCATAGGTGAGAACTTCTGGCATTTCTCACAAATCTTAACATAGACCTTGGCATCCTCCTGCATGTGTGGCCACCAATACCCTTGGGTAATTGCTCGGTGGGCAATAGATCTGCCCCCAGTATGGCTTCCACATGTTCCCTCGTGTATCTCATGAAGGAACTTCTGTACCATCTCGGGGTGAACACAAAGCAAATATGGCCCAGTAAAGGATTTCTTATATAACTTCCCTTTAGGGGACAGCCAAAACCTTGCAGACTTGGTTTTGATCTTGTGTGCTTCTTTCTTATCGGTAGGGAGTGTTTCATCTCGTAAAAACTCCACAATTGGATCCATCCAACTTGGTCCTTGGTTCACGTCCAGGACCAAGTCCATAATTCTTCCGATGCTCGGCTCGGCCAAGTAGTCAACTGCTACTTTTCGTTTAAACTCAGTTGGGACAGCTGTAGCCAACCAAGCCAAAGAATCCGCATGAGAATTCTGTCCAGAGCTTATCTGTTCTATACACACTCTTTCGAAAGTGTTAAGTAAACTTCTGGCCGCCTCCACGTAGGCTGCCATCTTCTCATTTCGAGCTTCATACTCGCCAAACAGTTGGTTTACCACCAGTTGTGAATCACAATAAACCCTGATCCTTTTTAACCTTCAGAGTTTTTGCACTGTTTAAGCCAACCAAGAGAGCCTCGTACTCTGCTACATTATTTGATGCACTAAAGCCAAGCCGGACAGATTGTTCCAACGTAACCCCTCCGGGAGGGAACAAAACGATTACCAATACCTGAACCAGTGTTGCAGGCAGAACTATCAACAAACAGTTTCCACTCCAAAGGATCCTGTTCGGCAGGCGCCTTTGCTTTCCTCTTCGATAGTTCAGCTTTCTGCTCTTGTCTTGCAGGGGGCTGGGGTGCTACCGTTGGTGAGAATTCTGCTACAAAATCTGCCAACACTTGGCCTTTTATTGCAATGCGCGGCTAAAAGTCAATATCGTATTGACTTAACTCAACAAACCAGGTTGAGATCCGCCCAGAGAAATATGCCTTTCGTAGCAGTGATCTTAATGGAAATTCAGTATAAACCACGACCTTATGGCTTTGGAAATAATGGGGCAACTTTCGTGTTGCTGTCCTTAATGCAAGGACCAGCTTCTCAAGGGGCAGATACCTCGTCTCCGCATCCAGTAAGGTTTTGCTCACATAATAAATTGGAATTTGCTCAGATTCCATATTCCTTAACAGGACTGCACTTACCGCATGTTTAGAAACTGCCAAATACAAAATCAAAGACTCATCTGGGTCCGGAGTTGATAAGAGTGGGGCCTAAGCTAGATACTTCTTTAAATCTTGGAATGCCTGCTCACATTCCGCTCCCCATTCAAATCCTTTTCTTTTCTTCAGCAATTGGAAGAAGGGCCTACACTTATCACTTGAACGGCTGATGAACCTATTGAGGGCTGCAGCCATCCCAGTCAGCCTCTGGACTTCCTTCGTAGTCTTGGGACTTTGTAGCTTCTGCAAGGCCGTTATCTGATCAAGGTTTGCCTCGATCTCTCTCAGAGTCACCAGGTGGCCCAGGAATTTTCCAGAGCCAACTCCAAACGCACATTTCGAGGCGTTGAGTTTCAACTTGTATTTCCTTAAAATTCCAAAGGCTTCCTTCAAGTCCAAAATTAGCCCTTGCCGGGTCTTGCTTTTGACCACCATATCGTCTATGTATACCTCCATAGTTTGGCCAAGAAGTTTCTTGAACATTATTGTTGCCAGCCTCTGGTAAGTCGCTCCTGCGTTCCTCAGCCCAAAAGGCATAACACTGTAACAGTACAACCCTCGTGGTGTAATAAAAGAAGTCTTTTCTTGATCAGGCCCAAACATGGCGATCTGATGATATCCCCGATATGCGTCGAGGAAACTCATCCGCTCATACCCAGCAGTGGCGTCAACCAAATGATCAATCCTTGAGAGAGGGAAGCTATCCTTAGGACAAGCTTTATTCAAGTCTGTGAAGTCTACACAGACACGCCATTTCCCATTCTTCTTCTTCACGACCACAGTGTTGGACAGCCACTCTGGGTAATAGACTTCTCGTATTGCTTTGGCCTCTAGCAAACGATCCACCTCTTCAACAACAGCGTCGACATGCTGTACTGCTGACCTTCTTTTCTTCTGAATAACGGGCTTATGCTCCGGGTCAACGTTCAGGTGGTGGCAGATCACATCTGCATCAACTCCAGGCATCTCTTCCGGTACCCATGCAAACACATCAACATGTTCTTTCAAGAAACCTACCAATTCGGACTCTTCCTCATTCGGCAGTGACTCCCCAATTAGAAAATACCTCTCGGGATCAGTTTCGTTGATCTGTATTTTCTTTAGGCCTTCCACTACTTTCTCTGCTGGATCTCTTCCAACATCTTCAACAGTTGGTTGATCTGGTACCTCTACTGTATGAACTTGATGGGCCTTTGGAACTTTCTTGATGATGGAAATCAGGCACTGTTGTGCTGACTTTTGATTTCCCCTTATCTTCTCGATCCCGTCGGACCCTGGGAATTTCACTATATGGTGATATGTAGAAGAAACAGCCCTCATCTTATGTAACCAAGTCCTTCCTATAATTGCATTATAGGATGATGGTACATCCACAACCAAGAAGTCTGTCCTTAGGACCACTGTCCCCGCCCGAACAGGCAGCGTCACTTTTCCGAGGGGCCATACTGCACTTGCACCAAATCCAACCAAAGGTGTGATAGATTGTTCCAAATCTGTACAGCTCCTTGAATCCACCAGGATTCTCTCAATGTCGTATTCCCCAATTCGTAGGGTTATGACTAATGCATCGTTGTGGGGCACCTGGACCTCTCCCAGATCCTCATCTGTAAAGACTATAGCTTCGTTGGGCATATCATTCTCTCGCCCTCTTTTGTTTCCCACTCGCATAACATGCTGGTCATGCTTGACCTGCCTCTGGAGTAGCCTCACCTCATTCCTCGTATAAGGTGTGGCCAATCCATGTATAATATGGATCACCCCCTTGGGATTCTGCTCGTAATCCAACTCCATTGTTTTCCTTTTATCTTTGAGATCCTCTTGAATGAATTCTTTAAGATAATCATGAGAGACCAAATCGTCGAGATGTCTTTTGTACATCTCACAATCCTCGGTCATATGACCCCAATCCTTGTGGTAACTGCAGTGCTGATTCGTAGCACGTTTTGCATCCTTATCTCCACCTAGACTTGGGGGCCATTTGAAGTAAGGCTGATTCTTTATTCGATAAAGAATCCTATAGATTGGTTCTTTCCAAACCGTGGTTATTGAAAAGAATGACTTAGGATCAGGTGCTTGCTTTTCCTTGTAAGGCTCTTTCTTAGCCTGCCCATATTCTTTCCTATAGGTCTTGGGCTCTGGCTTATCTGCCTTTTTTGCTGGAGTTTTTGGCTGTTCGGCAACAACTCTGCCTTCCTCCCGTAGTATGTCATCCTCCATTCTTGCGTGTTGTTCGATACGCTCCATCAGCCTTGCTAATGATGCCACATGATGCTTATTCAACGACCGGCGTAACTCGCCCCGAACAGGCAGGCCAGTTTTGAAGGTAGTAATCGCATACTCCTCACTGCAACTGTCTATCTCATTGAAGGTCTCCCAGTATTTCTTTGCGTAGTCTCTGATCGGCTCATTGTCCTCCTGCTTCATCATTGAGAGACTTTCGAATGTCTTGGGAGCCTTTCTACTCGTCAAGAACCGAGTAGTGAGCTCTTCTGCTAACTGCGTCCATCTGCTTACTTCCCGACCTTGCTTTCCAATAAGAGGTTGATAGATACCCGAAGCGTAGGGCTAGGTCATCAGTAGCATAATAACCGGAAGACCGGAATCGTTCCCACAGAGAATTCGATTCTAGCTTGATTCGGATTGTAGGTTTTATATGGTAGGATGGTGGCGTTCAAGGCGGCCAACTATGGTTTTGCTTAAAAACAGAAATGACTAAAACTAAAACTAGATAAACGCTTGATAAACTTAACAAGGCAAGTCTCGGGGTCTTCTAACCCTTGACATAGGCCGTTACCGGTTCTCGATTATAACTCAGGCGAGAGTCACGACCGCGCGCTCACGCCCGGAAGATTTTACCTGAAACGACTACGTTTAATGAAAGATGTGACTTCCCGGAGGCGAGCTAACTTGTTCTTAACATTTATCGAACACAAAGGAGGCCACTAGGCCTCGGTGAGTCACTTGCCAAGACCGCTTGACTAAGCTCGTTACCAAGGGGTTAACACCCCTAGTTTAGACCGAAAATGCAACTTAAGCTCTATTCCGGAAATCATGATTTAAAAGCCTGATGACTCGAGAACCCAATAACAACCTAAGTCCTCGGGAAAGATTATCCCGAGACTTAGCCAAACGACTACTCACACATAGCTAAAGCACAAGACAAAGCATAAAAACGAGACATAATTTTAACCGACGAAATCGAAAACAAACTTGAGATTAATAACAACCACAACCGTAGCTACAACTTTATTAAACGAAAAATTAAACGAAACTAATTGCTTACTTGGGAAATGGAAGACAAAAGCTTGAAGCAAGCTTTTATGGAGGAAAAACCAAACTTAAGCTAATTGAAGAGAGAGAGAGAGCAAAAAGGAGTTATGAGGGAGAGACAAGGAGAAGAAAGACTTAAAGTTAACCTTTCTCTCTCAAAAACATCCCACAAATATCCCAAAAGGTGAGACAAAGCAAAATATCCAAAAAGCAAAAAGCTGATTTCGGATTCCAGCATGAACCGGTACATAAGTAGCCCGTACCGGTTCATGGCTTTGCATTTCTTCAAAACTTCGAAAACTGGCCTTCATGTACTGGTTCATGACTAGGTCGTACCGGTTCATAGCCTGCAGAACTTGGTTTTGTTTGCTTTGCTTGGCGAAACGGCCCGACATCGGCCCAATGCTTCTTTTGTCCTTCCAAAATCACCCGGCGGGTCTTGACGGGGCAATGCCACGTGGCCTCGAATGCTGGAATTCTTCCGGGAGAATTCCTTGACGTTAAAAGCGAGAAATTACCACGTTTTACCTGAAATCATCAAAACGAAACCTTACGCGAAAAATGAGATAAAAAGGGATAAAAAGGGACGAAACGCTATAAATAATACGATAAAAGCCCCCAAGATTATACAATCTTGGGTGCGGATCACGCCCCCCAACTTAAACGTTGCTAGCCCCTAGCAACCAAAAACAACCAAACAAAAAGAAAACAATGTAAGCCTTCCGGAAAAACAACTACTGCACATGCTCGGGCAAACCTAGTTCACAAGAGTTCAAAACTAACCATTTAACATCCATAAAAACTTATAGCATGTTAATAGCTGAGCAACTAAATACTAAGTACGTAAATAACAAGTATCCAACACGTGTATCCATGATCAAAAAGAGGATACAACACGGCCAATAATCCTTTATGCAAAAGCAGCCACATCCACCAAAAGGTGCTCGAAGCTAGGCTCGGTGAACAAAAATCCAAAGCCTTAAATGGAGAGCACCAAGGAAAGAAAGCTAAGCTAAGCCAAACAATAACCAAAAACAAATATGCCACAAACTAAACATGCCAATAAACAAGAATTGAATCAAACCGGAATCAAAACGTACGAATGGTCAACTAAGGACTTTCTCGGCTTATAACGACCTTGGTTATGAAAGAACGGTTAACAAAACGGTGGCGACCACAATTGAGCTTGGTTTAACTACCCTTGGCCGCCACCAACACTAACTACCAAGTCAAAAGGCCACATGCCGGCCCAACAAAAGCTTCCTAAAACTATGTACAAAGCGACACTAAAAACTGAAAAACAAGATAGACTAGGTGGGCTGTCAACCACCTTGCACCCCGACCAAGTAGAGGGTTTTACAAAAACTAACACCACCGACATTACTCTTCACTATCGTCCTCCTCTTCCTCATCGTCATCACCGATCACATGCTCCTTACCCTTCCTTCTCGCCCTAGGCTCACCACCACCACTAGTACCAATTCCCGTCCCATCCACTGACACCTCGGGGGTCGACTCTCGCAAATCCGCCTCATCAGGCACATAAACATCACCCTCCTTACCACATCTTGCTGCAATCCACAAGGCCAACTTCTTAACAACGGACAAATCCCTCCTCGTACGACGCAATTGAGTCTCCTGCCTCAGTTGACGCGCTTCCATAGTCTGAATCTGGGCAGCCATGCCCCTTACATACTCCTCAATCCTTCCCGTCGGAGTTTTAGCAGTAGACGTAGGGAAACCAGAAGGTTCGGGCACCGGAGGCTGAGACAAAGCCTTACTCTTCTCGACGGAACCACCCGTAATCGGACCAGGCGACCCGGGGAAGAGTCTCTCAGGGGTAATCACACCTTGCGCACTACAAATAGCAGTCACCATTGCCGGAAACGGAAAATTAGGCTTGTACGGGCTCAAACGCTTCCTAAAGGTCACCATGGAGTTCCAAACCATCAAGGCCCAATCCACTACCTCCTCATTCGATCCAAAGACAAATAATACCTCCGCATCCTCCTTCCTTGGCCTCTTTTCCGAACCATGGGGGCATAAGTTATAATGGACCACCTTATTAATCACCTGGTATTTCTCAAACAGCTTCCCATTCACAAAACGATCCGTTTTCAAAGGTTTATCAGTCAAAGCATCACGAATCTCCTCCTCGGGTTTAGACCAATTCAAGGCGGGGTAAGTTGTGGTACCAAAACGGGGCCGTTGATAGTCACCCAAATACTTGGCAATGATGTTAGGGGTTACGAGCACGGTTTTCTTCCCCATCAACGAAGAAATCTTTTGATCTTTCTCATCTATCTCCATGTTCGCATAAAAATCAAAAACCATTTTAGGCTTATACCCAGGAACTGGCTTAAAGAAAAATTGTAGACCACGTTGATTGATAATGTCAATGATTGGATGATTCCCAATTTTCGCTCGATCTACTTGACGCTCACATGTATAGTTCCTTCCTTGCAACTCCTTTTCCCACTTTTTCTTAGCTTCATCTTTCTTTTCCCTTTTCCTCTTCCTATTTTCCTCCTCCTGTCTATCGGCCCGCTCGGCCTGTTCCACCGGATCGGGGCGTTTAAAATATGAGGTTCTCCCAGTCGTGGCATCAATCGATGCCACTGCCTCCATAGACTTCATAGCATCTCCTAACACCTTTTTCGTTCTCCCCATTATAGCATTCAACTACCACAAAACAGAGTAAAAACAGAGCACAACCCCCGAACTACAGTTCAACAACCACCTGCAGGCGAAATCAGTACAATAACAACCCACGAATCACAATCGAATTCCAAATGTAGTCCCCACAACAAGAGGTTAAGCGATTAAGGCTAGGGTTAATGGGAAAATTTCGGATTTAGGGGTAGGAGAGAGAAATTTTCGGATCCCACTTGATTTTGGGGATCTAGGGATTAAAAACTTGTCACAACTTCCAATAATACTTGCAATCCTTCACATTAGGTGGTTTAATCAAGGAATAGCCCAAGAACTCATGAAAGGAAGGGAAATTTCAGATTACCTTGAGGAAGAGCAATTTTCGGATGGAGGGAGAGAGAACCCACACTTGAATCTATGAAACCCTTGAAATTCCCTCTTGAATCTTGAAGAAACCTTGGAATGGTGAAGTTTGATGGAGGTTTTTGGTGATTTTGATGGAGTTTTGGTGGAGAAACCGAAGGGGCAGGGGAGGGAGTGGTTTTTTTTCCGGTCGTGGGTTTTGGGAAAAAGAAGGGTTTGGAAGTTATAAAGTGGGGTAGGAGAGAGAAAGAGAAAACCGAAATTTTTCAAATCTGGGCTTCATGAACCGGTACATAAGTAGCCCGTACCGGTTCATGACCCAGAATCCTGAATTTTCTGAAAAATCTGCCCTGCATGTACCGGTTCATGAGTTGGTCGTACCGGTTCATGGCTGCAAAATCTGGAATTTTTCCAAACTTCATCCTTTTGACCCCCGCACATATCCAATACCTTTCCAACACCCTCCAAACACCTCAGAGCATCCGAAAAGCATTTCACACATCCTTCCTTACTCCTGCTTCCTAAGTTCATTGAATAAACGGTGGAACACGGACTAGGATACGAAAAAGGACAAAAGGGACACTTTGTGGTTAAATCAAAGGAATAAGGCCTTGTATCATCCCCTAAGTACGTTATAGATTCCGAAACGATTCAATAACGATATTGAGCACACTTAGGCATGACATAAGATGAAAAATAAGAACTACGAACGAACGAAGAAACAGAACGGGATATGGTTCAAACTCGCTCAAAACACACTTAACACCTAATTGCTCATCCTTAACATGCCAATGAGTTAAAATGGACACACTTCACAAAACATGTATACCAAACTCTTACCGAACTCTTGCCAAATAAGAAATACTAAGCATGTGCCAAGTTGCTTTAATCCACTAAATTTGTAATAACGGAAGGATTACCAACCTAAAAACGAAGAAAAACGAAAAATTTGTACAGAAAACAACAACCGAAGATATGTCACAGATATATCCCCTCCCCCCAACTTAAAAAATGCTATGCCCTCATAGCATGGAGAACAACAGTATTAAGAGGGAAAGGGAGAAAAGATGTTACCCACGGGGGAATGTCAACCCCCTTATACCTCGACCAAGTTGGAGGATTTTTGCCATTGCCCACTTCGATCCGGAGTTATGTGCTTCCAGGGCGTCACTCCTTCGGTCGGAACCACCAGCTAGTCACACAGGGCCATAGTCAAAGCTTTTCGGACTAACAACCGCGACACGTAATCGCACCCATGCTTAGGGCTCCTGAATGCCTCAATCACTCCGACGGTAGACCCAAACCACCAAGGCTGGTGTGGTAGCACGTTAACCCTGCAGAAGCGAAATTGTACGAAGGACCTACCAGCAGGTAAATGACATTAGAAACGCCCGGCTCGTGTTATCCGGGCACCCACAAACAGATATATATACAGAAAAGCAACAAAGAACACCACCCGATCTTCACGCAATCTTACGAGTCATACTTTTCTTCCCGAGTCTCATCGAAACGGCGAAACTCGGGTGGCTATACTAGACCGTCAAGTTTGTTACATCATGCCCGTGGTAAAATTAACCGCTTGACCTCGCCAAGCAATTAAGCCCAGCGTTCCCTTGGTCGAAACAAAGTGAGACAAAAGGTCAAAAGTAAAACTCACCCACAGACCTAAGTTGCCACCGATAGGGACGATTTCGGAGAGCACGGATCATTAATGGCAAACTACCACAAGGTAGGGCTAATAAAAGCCCGATGCAATGATGCATTGGCGAAATCTCTTAGTGACAAAATCCCGAAACATAGAAAACAGGCAAAACAAGAAAAGAACTATAGACAAAAATATACAATATATACATATGTACAGACATGCATAGAGTTAATATCAAAGCTCGGAGCGTCCAAGTCACCGCTGGACTCCGCCAAACAATTAAGTTCAGCGTCCCCTAAGATCGTAACTAGGCAGGCACAAGATAGAGCCAGGTGCGGTTATGGAGCACGGGATTACCAAAGCCTAACCTATGATCTATACCGCCCCCGATGGGGCTAATCTGGTGGACGTGAGTGGTGCACGGTGAATTACTCCTATCAGAAGAGCTAATGAAAGCCCTATGTCACTGATATTAAAAAGAATTGCCCTTCGAACCGGAGCTGGGCACACGATCCTTATTTTAGTAGTGGCGTGCGAAGCTACATATACCCAAGTCAATGGAGGGTACCCCTTACAATTAAGTCAAGGGGCCGGGTCCGACAAACAATTAAGTTCAGCGGTTACGCTTTCGCTCCCCGTGCAAATTCAATCAACACAACTCTATACTGACGGGCCATCCGCGTAAGCAGGATCGGCCAAATCCTCGTCAGGTTCACCAACTTCAAAATTACCAAGAAAAGGCTTAAGCCTTTGACCGTTAACCTTAAATGTGGACCCATTTTGCATACTCTCAATTTCAATTGCCCCATGAGGGTAAACAGTTCTAACTACATAAGGACCGGCCCAACAGGACCGCAATTTACCGGGATGGAGATGCAAACGTGAATTATACAACAACACCTTTTCACCGGCCACAAAGTTTTTTATCACAATTTTCTTATCATGCTTGGCTTTGACCTTAGATTTATAAGAACTAGAATAATCGTAAGCATTGTACCTCAACTCCTCAACCTCCGACAACTGCAGCTTGCGGCGAGCACCGGCTTTAGCTATATTGAAATTGAGCTTCTTGATCGCCCAATATGCTTTATGCTCGAGTTCCACCGGCAAATGGCAAGCTTTTCCATAGACAAGTCGATAAGGAGACATTCCCAGAATAGTCTTGTAGGCAGTACGGTAAGCCCACAATGCATCGACCAAGCGAGTTGACCAATCCTTGCGGGTAGGGTTAACCGTCTTCTCCAAGATATTCTTAATTTCTCGATTCGCCAACTCCGCTTGACCATTAGTTTGAGGGTGATAGGCCGTGGAAACTTTATGCACGATAGAATACTTCCTCATCCAAGCAGCAAATGACCGGTTGCAAAAATGAGACCCTTGATCACTGATAATAGCTCGTGGCATCCCAAAGCGTGCCAAAATATACTCCCGCAGAAATTCAACCACAACCGCAGCATCGTTGGTACGAGTAGGAATGGCTTCAACCCATTTACTCACGTAATCAACCGCCAACAAGATGTAAAGGTACCCGAAAGACGTAGGAAAAGGCCCCATGAAATCGATACCCCAGCAGTCAAAAACTTCGATAATCAGTATAGGCGAGAGTGGCATTTCATTCCTCTGCGTGACACATCCCAAAAGTTGACACCGAGCACAATCCCGACAAAAGGCAAACGTATCCTTGTGCAGTTTTGGCCAATAGAACCCACATTGCAAAATCTTCCCCGCGGTTTTCCGAAACGAGAAGTGACCCCCACAAGCTTCAGTGTGACAAAACTTAATAACATTCTGTTGTTCAGAATCGGGCACACAGCGTCGAACCAATTGATCGGCACAATACTTGAAAAGATACGGGTCGTCGAAGGTGAACCGTTTCACTTCTGCTAAAAATCGGCGCCGTTCTTGAACATTCTAGTGGCCTGGCATCATCCCGGTAACCAAATAGTTGACAATATCCGCATACCATGGAGCCATAGAGATCCCAAACAACTGTTCATCGGGAAAGGAATCCCGAATCGGAATATGAGAAGTATGGTCGTCAAACTCCAAGCGAGACAAATGGACTGCCACTACATTTTCAACCCCCTTCTTGTCCTTTATTGTAAGATCGAACTCTTGCAATAGCAAAATCCAACGAATCAATCTTGCCTTGGCATCCTGCTTAGTAAAGAGGTACTTAAGTGCCGAATGATCGGTATAAACTGTGATCGGAGTACCCACGAGATAGGATCGAAATTTGTCTAAAGCAAAGACTACTGCCAACAATTCCTTTTCGGTTGTAGAGTAATTCATCTGGGCTTCATTTAACGTCTTACTCGCATAGTAAATCACATACGGCTCCTTACCCTGGCGTTGACCCAAAACGGCACCGACAGCGTAGTCACTGGCGTCGCACATAAGCTCAAACGGTAAATCCCAATTTGGTGTTCGTACAATAGGTGGAGAGGTGAGGCTAGCCTTGAGCGTGGCAAAAGCAGCTTCACAGGCCAGAGACCACTCAAATGGCACATCTTTCGCAAGCAAGTGACACAACGGCCGGGCAATTGTACTGAAATTTTTAATGAACCGCCTATAGAAACCGGCGTGCCCTAAAAATGACCGCACATCCTTTAAACACTTTGGCGTCGGGAGATTACCAATCAAATCAATTTTTGCCCGATCAACCTCAATCCCCTTCGAAGAGACGATATGGCCGAGTACAATACCTTCGGTCACCATGAAATGACACTTTTCCCAATTTAGAACGAGGTTCTTCTCTTCGCACCGTGCTAACACAAGTCCCAAGTTGGCCAAGCATGCCCCAAATGAATCCCCAAAAACCGAGAAATCATCCATAAATACTTCCATGATCTTTTCTACCATGTCGCTAAACAAACCCATAATGCACCTCGAGAAAGTACCGGGGGCGTTGCAAAGCCCGAACGGCATACGTCGATACGCAAAGGTCCCAAATGGACATGTGAACGTGGTCTTTTCCTGATCCTCCAAGGCCACTTCAATTTGATTGTAACCGGAATACCCGTCGAGGAAACAGTAAAACTCATGGCCGGCCACCCTTTCCAAAATCTGGTCGATAAAGGGGAGTGGAAAGTGATCCTTCCTTGTACTCGCGTTCAACTTCCGATAATCAATACACTCCCTCCAACCGGTATGCACTCTTGTCGGGATAAGCTCATCCTTGTCGTTTCTAACAACCGTAACCCCAGATTTCTTCGGCACCACTTGAATCTGGCTCACCCATTTGGAATCTGCTATTGGGTAGATTATGTCGACATCCAACAACTTAAGAACTTCCGCTCGGACGACATCCTTCATAATCGGATTCAAACGCCTTTGAGGTTGGCGGGACGGTTTGACGTCATCTTCCATATAAATACAGTGAGAGCAAAGAGAGGGGTCGATACCCTTGATGTCGGCGATGGACCACCTGATGGCCTTTGAATGTTCCCGCAACAAAGCTAGCAACTCCAATTCTTGGGACTCACTTAAAGAAGAAGAAATCACCACGGGATAAGTTTGGCCTTTGCCAAGATAGGCATATTTGAGTTTATCCGGTAACGGCTTAAGCTCGAGCGTTGGCGGCTCCTCACATGACGGAACGGCTCGCTTGTCAATAGGTGGCAACTCCTCAAACTTCGGAACCCACGGATTAATACCATAAAGATCCCCCTCATCTAACAAAGAAACCAAGTATGCAACCTCGGGAGCATCAAGAAAGTCGGCTTCGGCGGACGTAAGTGCTAACTCCAACTCATCCTTACAAATGAACTCGTCGACATGATCTTGGACAAGTGAATCGATCATACTCACCCCGCACACATCATCATCGTCCCCCATTTGACTCCCGATATGGAACATATTGACTTGCATTTTCATATTCCCAAAACTCATATTAAGACGGCCATCCCAGCAATGAATCACAGCATCGGAAGTTGCCAAGAAAGGACGCCCGAGAATAATTGGCACGGAAGACTGAGCTGCTGGCACCGGACATGTATCGAGAACCACAAAATCGACAGGATACACAAATTGATCAACCTGAACCAGAACGTCTTCAACCACCCCTTTTGGAACGCGGATACTCCGATCCGCCAATTGCAAAGTCATTCTGGTAGGCTTCATTTTACCCAAACCCAATTGCTCATAAACAGAATAAGGTACAAGGTTCACACTTGCACCCAAATCAAGAAGTGCCTTCTCAACAACTTTCCCTCCAATGGTAATGGATATCGTAGGACACCCCGGATCGTTGTACTTAGGTGGAAGGGCCGATTGGAAAAGCGAACTCACTTGCTCGGTTAAGAACACCTTCTTTTGAACTTGCAACTTGTGCTTGTGAGTACAAAGGTCTTTTAAAAACTTGGCATACGACGGAATTTGCTTGATGGCATCAAGTAAAGGAAGGTTAACCGTCACTTGCTTAAGCACGTCATAAATATCCGACTTGAGGTTAGGCTTGGTCGGCGCTCTCAACCGATTGGGAAAAGGGGCCGGAACGGTAAAGGTTGACGGAATATCGCCTTCCTTTCCCTTCTCCTTGCCTTTCTCCTTCTCGATAGAAACTTGCTTGGGAGATTCCCCAATCGGCGGTGTTGACTTAGGCGGGGTTGAAACGGGAACCAATAATGGTATCACCGGTGGCTTCACTTGAGCGTTGTCCACCGTCCTCCCACTTCGTAGAGAAATGATGGCTTTGGCATGCTCGAGGAAGGGCACCGAAGAGCTACCACCTAATTGTTGTCCTTGAGGATTGGCCAAAGGTTGAGTGGGAAGTTTCCCTTTCTCTTGTTGTAATAACCCAATAGCCGTTGTCAATTTCCCCATCTGAGTCCTCATATCGTTCATGGCCTGAGTGGTTTGCTCATTGGTCGTAACCTGCATTTGACAAAAAGTATTCATGGTATCTTCAAAAGTTCGCCGAGGCGGTGGGGCTTGCTGCTGAAACTGATTCTGATTTTGGCCTTGGAATTGGCCCGATGGAATAAAGCCTGGCGGTCCTTGGCTTGTCGGAAACCGAGGTGGCCCTTGAAACTGAGATTGGCGCCACGTTTGATTCTGAGCCGGAGGCGGAGCTGGTGTAGTTGAAGATGATCCTGCTTCATTCTGATTATTCCAACGGAAAGCCGGATTGGACCTCAATCCCGGATTATACGTGTTCGAGTATGGATCCCACCGTTGGTTTACCGCGCACACTTCTTCTTGAGGTAGTTGACTATAATGGAGCCGGAGGGCGGGAATGGTCGGGCAATTGTCCGTTGAATGGCCCACGGTCTCACAAATGACACACACTTCTTCAACTTGTCGCACCTCTTTCACGTCCTTTACCGGTTTTGCTTGGATCGCATCCAATTTCATTTTATCTAACTTGGTCGACAATTCCTCCAACTTTGATTCGAACATAGTATGCTCACTCACTGAAAACTTGCCGGAACCTCCGGGTCCTTGATTTCTCATGGCTTGATCCCCCGGGTCGATGAATTCCCATGTTTGAGCTCGTTCGGCCAATGCATCCAAGAATTCCCATGCAGCTTCCGGATCCTTCCCCAAAAAGTCACCGCTTCCCATAGTATCGAGTAGTTGCTTGGCTTGTTGATTGCATCCTATATAAAAGTAATTGATCACCAAATACATTGGATAGTTGTGGTGTGGTACAGCCGCTAGCAAATCCTTGTATCGTTCCCAATACTTGTAAAAGATTTCCCCATCCTTTTGTTTGAAATTAGCAATTTGATCCATAAGAAGTTTGGTTCGGCTGACCGGAAAGTACTTCTGAGTAAAAACATCCTGAACTTCCCTCCAAGTACGCAACGACTGAGGCTTTAATGAATGGAACCATTGCTTAGCCTTATCCTTAAGCGAAAACGGAAACAACTTCAACCTCTCTTGATCCAATTGCCCCGGAGTTGTCACGAAAGTGCTCACGATAGTCTCAAATTCCCGAATATGACAATACGGATCCTCAAGTTCACGCCCCCGAAATTCCGGTATAACCCGATGATATTCCGGCTTAAAAGCAAAAGCATTGGCGGCGGTGCAATTTGGGATAGCAATCGGTGAAACATGCGGTCCTCTTTCTGGAGTCAAATAATCTCGCAATGTTCGGGCTGCTGGTTGTTCTGCCATTTGCCTTAACGGTGGAGATAATTGACGCGGTGGAGAATATGCCTGAATAATAGAACGAACCCTTGGTGGAGAAGCAGAACGGTGTAGCCGATTGGAGAACGGGCTACGATATACGTTAAGCATATAATCTGCACAAGACTTAACTACCAGACTAGAGGGGCTATACCGCCACCTCATTCACAAACAGTCTCGTGGGGTTATGCCACCACCACGGCTAGAGCATAGGAACAATAAAATAAAGATAAAGAGAAAATGGTGCTCAATTTAGCTTCGTTACACCTCAGGTCGAATTGGTGGCTCGGTTAGAGGTATCCGCTAACTTGAGTTCAAATTACACAAAGTAAAAACGAACGGAATACTTACAGTGGTTTGTCGTATCCTCCAAATAAGCTAGAGAAAGAAATCCCCGGCAACGGCGCCAAAAATGCTTACTTCCCGACCTTGCTTTCCAATAAGAGGTTGATAGAAACCCGAAGCGTAGGGCTAGGTCATCAGTAGCATAATAACCGGAAGACCGGAATCGTTCCCACAGAGAATTCGATTCTAGCTTGATTCGGATTGTAGGTTTTATATGGTAGGATGGTGGCGTTCAAGGCGGCCAACTATGGTTTTGCTTAAAAACAGAAATGACTAAAACGAAAACTAGATAAACGCTTGATAAACTTAACAAGGCAAGTCTCGGGGTCTTCTAACCCTTGACATAGGCCGTTACCAGTTCTCGATTATAACTCAGGCGAGAGTCACGACCGCGCGCTCACGCCCAGAAGATTTTACCTGAAACGACTACGTTTAATGAAAGATGTGACTTCCCGGAGGCAAGCTAACTTGTTCTTAACATTTATCGAACACAAAGGAGGCCACTAGGCCTCGGTGAGTCACTTGCCAAGACCGCTTGACTAAGCTCGTTACCAAGGGGTTAACACCCCTAGTTTAGACCGAAAATGCAACTTAAGCTCTATTCCGGAAATCATGATTTAAAAGCCCGATGACTCGAGAACCCAATAACAACCTAAGTCCTCGGGAAAGATTATCCCGAGACTTAGCCAAACGACTACTCACACATAGCTAAAGCACAAGACAAAGCATAAAAACGAGACATAATTTTAACCGACGAAATCGAAAACAAACTTGAGATTAATAACAACCACAACCGTAGCTACAACTTTATTAAACGAGAAATTAAACGAAACTAATTGCTTACTTGGGAAATGGAAGACAAAAGCTTGAAGCAAGCTTTTATGGAGGAAAAACCAAACTTAAGCTAATTGAAGAGAGAGAGAGCAAAAAGGAGTTATGAGGGAGAGACAAGGAGAAGAAAGACTTAAAGTTAACCTTTCTCTCTCAAAAACATCCCACAAATATCCCAAAAGGTGAGACAAAGCAAAATATCCAAAAAGCAAAAAGCTGATTTCGGATTCCAGCATGAACCGGTACATAAGTAGCCCGTACCGGTTCATGGCTTTGCATTTATTCAAAACTTTGAAAACTGGCCTTCATGTACCGGTTCATGACTAGGTCGTACCGGTTCATGGCCTGCAGAACTTGGTTTTGTTTGCTTTGCTTGGCGAAACGGCCCGACATCGGCCCAATGCTTCTTTTGTCCTTCCAAAATCACCCGGCGGGGCTTGACGGGGCAGTGCCACGTGGCCTCGAATGCTGGAATTCTTCTGGGAGAATTCCTTGACGTTAAAAGCGAGAAATTACCACGTTTTGCCTGAAATCATCAAAACGAAACCTTACGCGAAAAATGAGATAAAAAGGGACGAAACGCTATAAATAATACGATAAAAGCCCCCAAGATTATACAATCTTGGGTGCGGATCACCATCCTCGTATGGAACGTGGTTCCAACTTGTGGAACCATGATAAAGCCACCGTTCCCAAGCTTGAAGGGAACATCTTACACATAATGGCGTCATCTCCATCATGCATGAACATAGCCTGTTGGTAATGTTGTACATGAGCAACGGGATCCGCATTTGTCTCGTAAAGTACGAACGTCCCATGCTTCACTCCGCTCGGCAAGCGCGCATCCTGTAGCCTTTTTGAAAAAGGCGATACTGCTATGTTACTCAGGGCCTGCCTCGCTGCTTCTCGTGCAGTCATAGACCCATCTTCTCATTTTTTGGATTCGTGGGCCACTGCCCTGTTCCAATCATTATCAGGTCTCTCATACATGTCCCTGTGGTGTTTTCTTACGCCTTCCTCGGGTGAGGAGCTTCGGCTCCTACTTCTCCTGTAACGTGGGGGAGTTCTTTGCTTGCTTGGACTCCTACTCCTTCTTTTTCGTGAAGAAACCCTTTTTTTGGGAGGAGTGGGGCTTCTGGACTTGCTCCTCCTTCTTCGTGAAGGGGCCTTTGTGTATTGCACCATGACCAGTCTGTCTCCCCTAGATCTCCTTCCTGACAACCCAGAATCCTCAGGATGTTCTCGAATCCGTTCTAACTCTCGGATTTCGTGTTCCCTTTTCCGAATTAGTCGAGCATATTCCTCGACTTCCTGCCTCTTTTTGTCGAGGATATCCTCGTTGCTGTGCACACTCTTTGAATGTACAACCGACTCTCCCCTTTGACGGGATTTGCTCCTTCGCGTGGAGGTTGTAGCCGTCCTGCCCTCCTTATTCTTGGAGTTATCTTGGATGGTAAGAGGATCCCTGCTTGTCGTCCTCTTATCATGCCCGCTGGTAGGCTTTCTCAAAGCACCTGGTGGGGATCTGTCGCTACAATGCAGAAAGACATGCTCATGATGATGGAGAGCATGCAAAAAATCAGTGATCGGCTGCAGGCTAAGCCTCCCCCACAGCCTGAACAACCCCAAGGAGAAACGCCGGTCACGAATCCTAATTTAGCTGTAGGTGGAGAAAAACATATGGCACCTAGAACAGCGCTGAATCTCCTTCCTTCACGTGCTGTCCAACCGGAACCTTAATACCTTCGCCTGAACCCTAACCTGTAAAACAGACAAGGGGTGAGCGCACCTTTGCCTCTCGTGGCAAAGGCCCTCCGATGCCTAAGTTAGTATCTCGTACTGTATCAAAACCCTAATTATCAGTAGGAAAGTGTAGAGTGAATGCAACTTATTGCGTACCTTTTTTCTCCAGGTTTACCTCGTATTTATAGATATGAGCATGCTTGCTTTCCAAGCATTCTTGTTGCCCAGGTCCTCTGTCACGTATAGAAAACCTGGCTTTCTTGGGGATCTCCTGCCCAATCAACCGAGATCCCTTACTCATTGGGTCTCTTCCCACTTTGGAACTTGTTTCACAATAGGACTGTGTCCTTACTTATCTTTACCGTATATTGGGTTCGCCTTACAGAACACTCCTATTGCCTTATCTCTTAAGGCAACGTGCCATCAGGTGACTCCATCTGTTCGGCACATGCTCCTACTGAACAATTTGCACTAGTACATGACTTCTCATGTCACTGGCCCACCTAAGCCGAACAGACTGTACCAACTAATGACTTCTCATGTCACTGTGCCATCTCAGCCGAACAGACTGTCTAATCTGGTGTCTTCTTGGTGCACCGGATCTTTCCACCGCCGTTCATCTTATATGGAGTCCCATATCACTTTCCTCATTACACGGATCCGGCATACCACGTGTTCAGCCACTATCTGCACCTGTTCGGGAATACCTCCCTACATTAGCTACCCTCATCGCCAAAATCAGTAAGCTAGAGGAGTCCGTTCAGAAAACCGAAAGGCTTAGGAAAGGGGAGATAGACATGAGCAAGCTGTGCTTGTTCCCAATGCCAAGCTGCCAGAAAAGTTCAAAGGTACGGATTTTGTGAAATTCAATGGCACTACTGACCAAAAGGCACACCATCAGGGGTACATTGGTTCTCTCACTATGCGAGGGATTGAGAAGGAGGCTATGGCATAATTGTTTCATGAGTCTCTATCTGGTCCAACACTGCAATGGTTTCTTACTCTCGAACTATCAAAGAAAAAGACCTGGGAAGATATTGGAACAACTTTTGTTGCCCAGTATGACTTCAATGTGGGCCTAAAAATGACCACAATGGAGTTAGAGAGCACCAAGATGGGTGGCAGAGAAAGCTTTGCTGACTATGTAAAGCGTTGGAGAGCCAAGGCTGCTCAGATGCAGAATAAGCCAGATTTGAAGGAACAAATCCGGATCATAACGAAGAACTTGCCAAGTGCCTTTACACCATACATGGTTCTCTCACAAGCTTCGCCGAACTTTGAAACCTTTTATGACTCTGGGCTGGCTATGGAAGAAGCTCTAAGGGATGGCACCTTGGAGAAGAAAGAAACGGATTCAAAATCCAAAAGGGTGTACTCTGGAAACAATAATGTTCTTTTCGGAAATGCCAATACATACCAAGCCGGAACCTCTTCTGCCAAACCGGCAGAGGTGAACCAAATCACTGAAAAACAAAAATCCCAAAACTGAACCTTCACCCAATTCAGCACCCCTAGATCTGCCTTGCTTAAGAAACTTGTTGAGTTCGGGGTTTTGAAAGTGCTTCCGCCACCACAAACTCTCCCACCAAACCTCAATCACAATGTCTACTGGGAGTATCACCAAATGCCTAGTCATACCACAGATAACTGCATTCGCCTCCGCCATGAGATTTTGAACCTCATTGACAACAAAGTCATCAAAGCCCCTCCACCAAATAAATCGAACACCATCTCAAACCCTTTACCATAGCATAACAACACCTTCCGCATTAACCAAATCACCCTCACCGATGATTCAAATCCTCAAAACTTTGATCCAACCCTCTTCATCATTCCTGATACCGAACCAAAACCCATGGTTGAAGTCCCCAAATAAATCACCCTTTGCTTTCTTCGAGAATGGGAGGATACATGGGGAAACTTGATCTCCGATTGGGAGGAATTTGAAGCTGCCAACTTCCAAAGAGCAGTCGACCCACCATTTGAACCTGAATGGGTGGTTGATTGGGAAAATATTCGGGCTGATCCTCTCGATGGACTCTCTTTGTACATGATGTTTGAGAACGAGAACTATGAAATCTCTCAGGAGGCTCCTGAATGGGAATGGGATCCAATCCCAAATGCGTATCAACTCTTGGCAATGGATGATCCTCTGGATATGTTCTCTTTGCCCATGATGTTCGCTGAAGAATATCAACCTGAAAGGGTCACCTACGATTGGCCGGAGCTCGCTCCGCTCCGTCCTGATTTCTCCCATTTTAATGACTTTGTCATTGTTAATCTATATAGCAATGTGAACCTCAATCTGTGGTATTGGGATCCAGAACTCGGGGAGGAAGTGACAAGCAATGAGGTTGACCCGCTGGACTACATTGTAGATGAAGCAGAATTAGAACCAACAGTTACCTTCCCTAATGATGCCAATGTCTCCATGTTGCAATCCGAATCCCTCATGAACTTATGGGAAGATGAGCCACAACCGATTTTATGGGAAATGGAGACCAGGCCAAATCCATGGACATATTCTGAAGATGTCAACATGCGGGTAGGGAATGAAGAATGGACTGTGAACTGTGAACCGGACAGTGATGGAAGCAGAACAATGGAAACCTGAGGATCTCTGGGAGGACCAGGTCATTGCTGATTTGGCCAAAAAATTTCAAGGAACCACCATTGGATGCAAGCGTAAAGCTCCTATTGACTTATGGAATGAGGAACTTATGGGAAGATGAGCCACAACCGATTTTATGGGAAATGGAGACCAGGCCAAATCCATGGACATATTCTGAAGATGTCAACATGCGGGTAGGGAATTAAGAATGGACTGTGAACTGTGAACCGGACAGTGATGGAAGCAGAACAATGGAAACCTGAGGATCTCTGGGAGGACCAGGTCATTGCTGATTTGGCCAAAAAATTTCAAGGAACCACCATTGGATGCAAGCGTAAAGCTCCTATTGACTTATGGAATGAGGAACAAAAAATTCGCCAGATTGACCATTTGACAAGAAGTGGTCATGTTTACCAATCCCCTAACTTCCAAACTGGAGAATCTTCCAGCCCTGTAGCTCCACCGGCCAAAGAACCTTCCTCACCAACCAAAAATCTTTTCCATCCCTTTGCTCCACCAGTCAAAGAGCCTTCCCGTCTTGAGAAAAACCCTGTTGCCCCTAAAGGAATGATAAAGCGACAACTCGAACAGACCCAAACCAAAATGTCCGTCTGGGATGTGCCTGTCCACTCCACCCGCCATCACGAGGGACTTATCCAAGCTTTTTCCCACCTAAAAGTTTCCTCTGACATAACTCCAGACGAGCTTGTGGCGATCATTAAAACAATCCCCATCAAGCATGCTATCACCTTCACTGACTGAGACATGCCCGCCGAAGGGATCGATCACAACAAACCGCTGCATGTCACTTTGAAATGCCAAGGCAAGTGGGTTCCAGTAATCCTAATTGACAATGGCTTCGCAATTAATGTCTGCCCACTCCGCGTTGCCTATTGTTTGGGATACAAAAACAAGGATTCCTCCCCGTCTGATGTCAAAGTTCGGGCATATGATAACACCCGCGTGGATGTGATTGGCACTTTCATGCTCCCTATGACATTTGGGTCCTACCAGACTGAGGTGGAGTTCCATGTGTTTGGCATCCCCGCTTCCTTCAATCTGCTGCTCAAAAGGCCTTGGATGCATCACCCCGACATCATGGCTGTACCTTCCAATCTCCATCAGAAAATCCGTTTGGGACTCGAAACGGGAATGCTTTCCATTCATGGGGACTCTGTGATTCGTTCACCCACTGAAGACAATGCCCCGCTCTTGGAAATTCAACATGGAGAGGATTGTTTGGGATACAAAAACAAGGATTCCTCCCCATCCAATGTCAAAGTTCGGGCATATGATAACACCCGCCAGGATGTGATTGGCACTTTCATGCTCCCTATGACATTTGGGTCCTACCAGACTAAGGTGGAGTTCCATGTGTTTGGCATCCCCGCTTCCTTCAATCTGCTACTCGAAAGGCCTTGGATGCATCATCCCGACATCATGGCTGTACCTTCCAATCTCCATCAGAAAATCCGTTTGGGACTCGAAACAGGAATGCTTTCCATTCATGGGGACTCTGTGATTCGTTCACCCACTGAAGACAATGCCCCGCTCTTGGAAATTCAACATGGAGAGGATTGTTTGGGATACAAAAACAAGGATTCTTCCCCATCCAATGTCAAAGTTCGGGCATATGATAACACCCGCCAGGATGTGATTGGCACTTTCATGCTCCCTATGACATTTGGGTCCTACCAGACTAAGGTGGAGTTCCATGTGTTTGGCATCCCCGCTTCCTTCAATCTGCTACTCGAAAGGCCTTGGATGCATCATCCCGACATCATGGCTGTACCTTCCAACCTCCATCAGAAAATCAGTCTGGGACTCGAAACAGGAATGCTTTCCATTCATGGGGACTCTGTGATTCGTTCACCCACTGAAGACAATGCCCCGCTCTTGGAAATTCAACATGGAGAGGATTGTTTGGGATACAAAAACAAGGATTCCTCCCCATCCGATGTCAAAGTTCGGGCATATGATAACACCCGCCGGGATGTGATTGGCACTTTCATGCTCCCTATGACATTTGGGTCCTACCAGACTAAGGTGGAGTTCCATGTGTTTGGCATCCCCGCTTCCTTCAATCTGCTGCTTGTAAGACCTTGGATGCATCACCCCGACATCATGGCTGTACCTTCCAACCTCCATCAGAAAATCAGTCTGGGACTCGAAACAGGAATGCTTTCCATTCATGGGGACTCTGTGATTCGTTCACCCACTGAAGACAATGCCCCGCTCTTGGAAATTCAACATGGAGAGGAAGACATTGCTCTGGGAGGTTTTTCACTGGACACTACAAGCTCTGTCTTCTCAGTCAGGATAGACGATGACTTTGTCATTAGCAACGTTGCCTTGAAGATGATAAAGAAAATGTCTTACATGCTAGGACTGGGTCTGGGAAAGAATCTGCAAGGACCCCAAAAGTTTGAGATCATCGGAACCCTGATGCGTAAGACAAGTCTCGGCTACGAGCCCTCCAGCGACAACGTGGTAAAGAAGGGGGACAGGCTGGAAGATTATTTTGTGAAGGAGAAAGCTAAGCAGATCTACCAAGGCTAACCAGAACCATTCTGGGATAAGGAAACCAACACTCTGCTGCCAAGGTTTGAAATATTTGCCAACGATGTTTGGCCAGAAGATGAAGAAGAGGTCAAGACTGTGGTAATAAAGGAAGAACCAACTGACTGGATTGAGGTTTTTGACATGGGAAGTCTGGCGATCCTGTTCGAGGAAGGCGAACCAATGGGTACAGTTCCTGAAACTGAAGTAATGTTGCTGGGGCAGGAGGCCCTCGAGGACCCTACTTCGCTCATTGTGGACGCTGCTGGAGAGAATAAGAATTGGACCTTCATACCAAGTGTGACATGCCATGGCTCTAATTCTGATGAGTCTAAGTCTGAGTCCTAGTCCGAATCATCTGAGTCTTCCCAGTCCTCCGAGTCTGTCGAGTCTGAGTTGGTGCCTCTCGGCCCAACTCCTCATGGTCTGTACTTTGAGTTTGAGTCTACTCGTGTGTATGGTGCCCCTGAGGCCTTTGCTTCTAATGAAATAAATGAAGCTGATTCCGCCAACTTCTCTGATTTTGAAATAAATTGTGTCGACCCTAACGATGAAGGTACGGATTTTGATGAGGATATCCCCAAAGAAATTCGGTCCCTAATTGAAAGGGAAGATGAGAGGCATGCTCAGCCTATAAAAGAAGAAGTTGTTTTAATAAATCTGAGAGATGAAGAGAATCACCGAACGGTTCAGATCGGTTCCGTGCTATCTCCGGAAGAGCGCCAAGCTCACATAAATTTGCTCAAAGAATTTGAGGACTTTTCACATGGTCACATGCCGATATGCCCGAAATCGATCCTGAAATTGTAGAATACCGGGTTCCCCTTTATCCCGACTCAAAGCCTGTAAAACAAAAGCTGAGACGAATGAGACCCGATTGGGTGCTTAAAATAAAAGAAGTCACTAAACAGATTAATGTAGGATTCCTAATGGTAACCGAGTACCCTCAATGGGTCATAAACATTGTGCCTATCCCTAAAAAGGATGGAAAAATTAAGGGTCTGCGTTGACTTTAGGGACTTAAACAAAGCAAAGTCCAAATGATGATTTCCCATTGCCACACATCGATGTGCTGGTCGACAATACTGCTAGACATGCTTTGCTTTCTTTTATGGATGATTTTTCAGGTTACAATCAAATCCTCATGGCCCCAAAAGATCGGGAAAAAACCACATTTGTCACAGAATGGGGAACTTACTACTACCGAGTCATGCCTTTTGGGTTGAAGAATGCAGGATCCACTTATCAACGAGCGGCTACGACTTTGTTGCATGACATGATCCACAAGGAAGTGGAAGTTTACGTCGATGATATGATTGTCAAGGCAAAGGAGCGGGAGGGGCACTTACCAGCACTCAGGAAGTTCTTTGAAAGAATCCAAAAGTATAGGATGTGTCTCAATTCGGCCATGTGTATGTTTGGGGTCACCACAGGGAAAATGTTGGGATTCATGATCACTACCCATGGCATTGAAGTAGATCCTTTGAAGATCAAGGCTATTCTGGAAATGGAGCCACCTCGGTCCGAGAAAGATGTAAGAAGTTTCCTTGGCAAGGTGCAATTCATCAGCCGATTCATCGCTAAGTTGACTTCGACCTGTGAGCCAATATTTCACCTACTTAAGAAAGGGGTACCATTCAAATGGGATAAAAAAATGCCAGAAAGCTTTTGAGGCAATCCGGACTTATCTGCAGAATCCACCTGTACTGACGCCGCCCGTATTAGGAAAACCTTTGATCCTATACCTGTCAGTCACCCCATCTGCGATGGGGTGTATGATGGCACAAGAAGGAGACAATGGAGTTGAAAGGGATGTTTATTATCCAAGCAAAAAGATGATTGGATGCGAAGAGCGCTACACTCCGTTGGAAAAGATATGCTGGGCACTTGTTTGGGCTTCCAAGAAATTGAGACATTATATGCTGGCATACCCAATAAGGTTGATTTCTCAAATGGACCCTCTTAAGTACCTATTTGAGAAACCAGCTCTCACTGGAAAGCTGGCACGATGGCTGCTCATGTTGGCGAAATTCGAACTCCAATATGTCACTAGGAAGTCAGTAAAAGGAAGGGTCGTCGCAGAATTCTTGGCTGACCACCCCGTTGAAGGAGGTGAGGATATTGAGTTCGAGTTTCCAGAATGAAGATCTGATGACCATAACCGAGTATGTTTGGAAATTGTACTTCGATGGGGCTGCCAATAAGAAAGGGTTCGGAATTGGTGTGTTGTTAATTTCACCTGAAAGATCGCACATTCCACTTGCATTCAAGCTAAATTTTGAAGTCACCAACAACCAGGGAGAATATGAGGCTTGCATTGTAGGCATGGGGGCAGCCATCGAAATTGGCATGGAGAAATTAGAGGTAGTGGGGGATCTTGGTCGTGTCACAGGCCAACAGTGATTGGAAAGTTAAGGAGGAAAAGCTAAAGCCATACCATTAGGACCTGGAAGATCTCATCTCTCACTTCAACAAGGTGACTTTTACTCACGTGCCGAGGCTTAAGAACCAATTTGCAGACGATCTGGCAACATTGGCGTCCATGGTCAAAATTCCTACTGGTGTGAAATTAAGGCCCATCGTAATTGAGCAAAGAGATTCACCGGTATATAAGCATGTTATGGTTGTAGACGAACCCAATGATGGCCTCCCCTAGTATCATGACATTTGGAGATTTGTGCGAAGAGGAGAATATCCCAGTGAAGCAAGTAAGAAAGACCGAATAGCTCTCCAAAGACTTGCGGCCCAGTACATCATCTGCGGAGGGAATTTGTATCGGAGGTCACACTATGGAATGCACGAGTTATGTATCCATGGCGCAGAAGCTAATAGGGTAATGGAGGAGATTCATGAGGGAGTGTGTGGTCCCCACATGAATGTCATGATGCTCGCTAAGAAAATTCTAAGGCAGGGATACTTCTGGTCCACCATGGAAACGGAATGCATAGAGTATGTGCGGCAATATCACAAGTGCCAGATCCATGCCAACCTTACGCACATTCCGCCATCCGAACTACATCAGATGACTTCTCCCTTGCCTTTCTCAGTGTGGGGAATCGATGTTATTGGAAGAATCGTGTCGGCGGCTGTAGACACCCCAATCCGAACCTCAAAGGTTCTTTAAACGCCCCGATGATGAAATAAAGGAAACAATACCTTTTGAGAGCTTGAATGAGAGACTCCCTCAGCCCAGAAGCCCAGAAAACCCAAAAAACCCAAAGAGCCCAGAAATCCAAAAACCCAAAAAAAGCCCAAAAGCCCTGGATTGAAATAGAATGCCGCACGTAGCATTTCTACACCGCGCGGTTTGCCAAAATTTGCTATACCGTATGTCGTCATGAAGTCAACCGCACGACATTTTAGGTAAAGTACCAACTGGCTTAGAAAGCTGTCGGCCACGCCCACTTGAGCCACAGCTACAAAGCGGCTTAGCTGAAAGGGCACTTCTAGCCCGCCCATAAAGCACCTCCCTCATTTGAATTCAAAATCCTTGGCTCTTGCCTATAAATACACCCCTCCACTCAAGAGAAAGGGGTCCTTAACTTTTCTCTCTCAACTTGCCCATACACTCACTCTCTATTTCCAAGCCTTGAGAATATTGCTCTAAAAACATTCTCTAGGCATTTCTTTTCTCAAAAACACTCCATTTTTCTCCTCACCTTCAAAGTTTAGTCTTTTACTAACTTTGAGATCTCACCTACCTAAACACCTAATAGCCACTCACACCCACACTCATCCTTCAACATCCGTCCTTGTCTACACTCATCCATTGGCGTCCGTCTTCATCCAAGCTCAAGATCAAAGGAAAAAATCAAGTTTCCTTGGGCTAGGCCATGCCCTGGCCCCGAGGGGACTCTTCTACCGTCAGGCTTAACCTCTTTTGGTTAAGTACTGACTTAAAAATCATTTTTCAAAAGATAAAATAGCCACTATACTGGGCATACCACGCCGTGCGGCATTCGCATGCGTCGCACGGCATAGTATGTTCAGGCGCACGGTCTTTCATTATTTACTGTTTACTTGCTTAAACTGTTTGGATCATGGCCATTCTTCATCAGGCCTGTTTGTTTTGCTGAGATACTATCATCAGTGCATTTCGGAATGAGACCGTACCTATAAGCCATGTTTTGTTTTCTAAATAAAGTTTTCTTGATCGTTCTGAGTGATCAAGCGTATCAATGGTTGTTTTATATCCATGGCTTGAAGAAATGGTGTTAGTCTAAGGCAGATCCCAAGTCATATACTGCACGATGCCTTTAAAAACATCATGCGGGGTACATAATACACCAGGCGTTATTCTGGGTTTTGATGACAGTCTGACAGCAGAGAAGGTAAACCGTACGGCATATCATAAGGCCGTGCGCGACATTATGATAAGCTGTGTGAGAATGGTTATGATCTAGACAGTATGCTGATTAATTATTTCGCTTTGCAACATGTCATTCACTCATCATTTTTATACAGAAAACACCACGTGCACGCCAATGTGATATATTTTCCCATGTCCCTTCCCCCTTTTGCTTGTTTATCAAAGAGTTTGATTTTCCGAAGGATATTCAAAATTTTCCCCTTTTGAAAAAGTTTAGTAGAGACCGGTTTCACCGGGCGAATGGGGTGCTTTTCAACAAAACCTTCCCCATTCGTAATGTGGCTCCCGAACCCAAAGTCTCGATGTTTTTGCTAGCCCAAAAGCCTATTTCAAACTAGTTCTCGGTTTCTCGGATCATCCATCTCAAAAATCTGAGTGGCGACTCTTCGTGGGCGCGCCGGTCGGGGAGCCCACAGTGGCGACTCTGCTGGGGATCACAAACACTATTCAAAACTTTGAAACTTACTTCTATTTGCAAAGAGTCGAATAGTTACGAGAGCCAAGCTTGAAAAACATTTTCAAAAAGGGGATTTTCCAATATCTTTTGGAAAGTAAAACTCTTTTACCCTGTACACTCCGCACCACACAAGCCTCGCTAGTGTGTTCTGGCTATCTTGCCCGGTTCACCGGTGACAAGCTCTCCCGGGATGCCTAGCAACCCTCGACCATGATGGGCCATCGTACTGCTCGACCATTGTCTTGCAATGCACTCGACAATGGGAAGTACATCTTGGCTCTAGTCCGAGGAACCCTGCTGAGACCTAAACCGACCTTTGCACTTGTACATAATCATAGAACCTTCCCAATTAGGACAGGAACCCGGAGATAGGACTTATGTGATATACCCTATTTACGTGCATTTCTCTTCTATACATACATGTCATCCATACATCATTGCATTTTGCAGGCTAGAGGATAGAACTCCCTTAGAATCCTTTCCCCGGTCAATCTAGGAGACTCTAAATCCATGGAGTTTGAGATACCTCCGGTGTTTGCCGTGCCCAAACGGCTCCCTTGATTTGGGTATAACCTTGAGTACGTATGTACCTGGATTCCGGTAGTCATATTGCTCTGCCTCGGATGGTCAAGGTAAGGAGATTGGCCCAAGTTCCGAAGCATTCGAAATTTAACCTGCCTGATAGCACCTACCCGGGCTATCAAAAATCTTCTGTACAAGCGCCTTAAGTGAGATCCAGGTCACGGTAGGTCTTAGTTTAGTTTGTGGGAGGCACGTAGAAGGTAGGGCGAGCATCCGTGATCAGTTGTGAGTTGCTCCTTTTAGCTTTGTTGCCAGTTCTGAAACATTGGTCATTTGCGAGAAGAGGCTGTACCCAATTGGTTTCGTCCACTCTGAAGACTAGTTCGCATAGACACCCTAGAAGGAACTCAACTATTTGAAGTTCAGGTGGTAGAGGAAGGACAGCCATCAACGGAAATATTACAAGAGCCCGAAGTAGAAATACCACCCAAAAATCCCTCACCGATGGCTGACCAAGGAAATGGGGTAGAAGAGCTCAGGCAGAACATGGTTGCTTTGGATGCCCAACTCAAACAGTCCATTGCCAACGTCGACGCCCAACTCAAGGCTTCCGTTACGTCCATGCAGAAGGACATGATCATGATGATGGAAACTATGCAAGAAATTATTGATATGCTTCAGACCAAGCCTTCTCCTCAGTCCGAGCCGCCCAAAGAAGAAACGCCAATGGCAAATCCTAACTTGGCAGCTCTTGTCGCCAAGATTAGTAAACTGGAAGAGTCTATCCAAGAAACCAAATGACTTGGGAAAGGAGAAATAGACATGAGCAAGTTGTGCTTATTCCCAAACGCCAAGTTACCGGAGAAGTTCAAAGGTGTGGACTTTGCAAAATTCAATGGCACTGGTGATCCGAAGGCACACCTCCAGGGGTATGTCAGTTCTCTTACCATGCGGGGAATTGAAAAGGAAGCTATGGCACAGTGATTTCATGAGTCTCTGTCTGGCCCAGCCCTGCAATGGTTCCTTACTCTTGAGCCGTCCAAGAAAAGGACTTGGGAGGATATTGGGACAGCCTTCGTAGCCCAATATGATTTCAATGTTGACCTGAAATGACCACGAGAGAACTAGAGAGTACTAAGATGGGCGAGAAAGAGAGTTTCGCTGATTTTGTGAAGTGTTGGAGAGCCAAGGCAGCGCAAATGCAGAATAAGCTAGATCTGAAAGAACAAATTCGGATTATAACAAAGAACCTGCCGAGTTCCTTTGCGCCATACATGGTTCTTTCCCAAGCCGCCCCAAATTTTGAAACTTTCTATGATTCTGGGTTGGCTGTAGAAGAAGCATTGCGGGACGGTACCTTGGAGAAGAAGGAAACTGGATCAAAGTCTAAAAGAACATACTCTGGCAATAGCAATGTCCTTTTTAGAAATACCAACCAGGCCAGAACTTCATCTGCCAAGCCTGCAGAAGTTAACCAAATCTCTGAAAAACCAAAATCCCAAAACCGAGTCTTCACCCAGTTTAGTACCCCCAGGTCTAACTTGCTCAAGAAACTTATAGAGATCGGGGTATTGAAACCTCTCTCACCACCACAAACCATTCTGCCAAATCTTAACCAAAATGTCTACTGTGAGTTCCACCAGATGCCTGGCCATACCACTGATAATTGCATTCGCCTTCGTCATGAGATCCAAAACCTCATTGACAATAAGGTTATCGACACCCCTCCCCCAGACAAACCAAATACCATCTCAAACCCCTTACCACAACATAACACCCCTTTTCGTATTAACCAAATCACCCTAACCAATGATCAAACCGCCCAAGATTTCAATCCAACCCTTGTCATTGTTCCTGATACTGAACCAAAACCTGTTGTGGAAATCCTCGAGGAAATGGCTCTTCGCTTTCTATGGGAATGGGAGAATACATGGGGGGACCTGATCTCTGATTAGGAGGAATTTGAAGCCGCCAACTTCCAGAGAATTATTGAACCACCATTCGAGCCAGGATGGGAGGTTGATTGGCAGAATGTTCACACTGACCCTCTTGATAGACTCTCCCTGTACATGATGTTCGAAGGCCAGAACGAGGACTATCAGGTTCCTTAAGCGGCTCCTGAATGCGAATGGGACCCAATCCCAGATACATGCCCCTTATTGGCCATGGGAGATCCCCTTGATATGTTCTCCTTACCCATGATGTTCGCTGAAGAATACCAACCCGAAATAGCAGTCTACGATTGGCCAGAGCTTGCTCCACTTCCCCCGGACTTCTCCCACTTCGATGACTTTGTCGTTGACAATTTGTATAGCAATGTGGACCTTGACCCATGGTACTTAAATCCGGAGCCCCCAGAGTCGGAGGAGAGATAGCCAGCAGTGAGTTTAACCCAATGGATTACATTGTGGACGAAGCTGAATCAGAGCCATCAGTTACCTTTCCTGAGGACACTAATGTTGCCATGATGAACTTATGGGAAGATGAGCCGGGGGCCAAGACAAATCCATGGGCGAACTCTAAAGTCGTCAACATAAAAGTAGAAAATGAGGAATGGACTGTGAACAAAGCAATGATGGAAGCTAAGCAATGGAAGCCTGAAGATCTTTGGGAAGATTTGGTTATCGCTGATTTGACTGCTGATCTCCAGGATACCACCATTGGAAACAAGCACAAGGCTCCTGTTGACTTATGGAGTGAGGAATCAAAATACCGCCAAATTGATCATCTGACCAGGAGTGGCCGTGTCTACCAACCTCCCAACCTCCAAATCGGAGAATCCTCTAATTCTGCAGCTCTACCAACCAAAGAATCTTCTAACCCGTTCACTACCCCAACCCGGAACATTTTCCAACCTTTCGCTCCACCAGCCAAAGAACCTTCCCATCCTGAGAAAGACCCTGAAAGAATGATCAAACAACAACTCAAGCAAAACCCAAGCTAAAATGTCTGTCTGGGATGTACTTGTTCACTCCACTCGCCATCGCGAAGGACCATCCAAGCCCTTTCCCATCTGAAAGTTCCCTCCGATATAACCCCCGATGAGCTGGTGGCACTGATCAAAACTATACCCATCAAGCATGCCATAACCTTTACCGATCGAGACCTGCCTGCTGAAGGAACTGACCACAATAGGCCACTGCATGTCACCCTAAAATGCCATGGCAAATGGGTTCCAGTAATTCTGATCGACAATGGTTCCGCAACCAACGTTTGTCCGCTCTGTGTTGCCTACTGCTTGGGGTACAAAAACAAGGCCTTCTCCCCGTCAGAAGTTAAAGTCCGAGCATATGACAACACTCGTCGAGATGTAGTGGGAACTCTTATGCTTCCTATGACCTTTGGGTCCTACCAAACTGAGGTGGAATTTCATGTGGTAAGCATCCCCGCTTCCTTCAACTTGCTGCTAGGAAGGCTTTGGTTGCATAGACCGGATATCATGGCTGTACCCTCCACGCTGCATCAGAAAATCTGTTTGGGGCTTGATATAAGAATGCTCACCATCCATGGAGACTCTGGAATTCGCGCACCCACTGAAGACAATGCCTTGCTCTTAGAAATTCAGCATGGGGAGGAAGACATTGCTCTGGGAGGATTCTCGCTGGATACTTTCAATTCTATTTTTTCGGTCAGGATCGATGATGACTTTGTCATTAGCAATGTCGCCATAAAGATAATGAAGAAGATGTCCTACATGCCAGGTCTGGGACTAGGAAAGAACCTGCAGGGACCTGCAAAGTTCGAAGCCATGGGAACTCTAATACGCACAACTGGTCTTGGTTACCTACCCTCAGGCGGCAGTAAAGTGAAAAAGGGAGAGAGATTGGAGGACTACTTCATTAAAGAAAAAGCAAAATAGGTCTACCAAGGTCAGCCAGAACCATTCTAGGATAAGAAAACCAACACTTTGTTGCCAAGATTTGAGATATTCACCAATGATGTTTGGCCGGAGAGCGAAGAAGAGTATGAGATTGCAAAAGAATAGGGAAAACCAACCGATTGGATTGAGGTCTTTGACATGGGGAGTCTGGCAAACCTGTTTGAGGGGAACGAACCAATGGGTACAGTCATGGAAGCCGAAGTACTGATGCTAGGGCAGGAGGCCCTCGAAGATCCAACTTCACTCATCATGGATGCCGCCGGAGACTATAAGAACTGGACTTTCATACCGAGCGCAACATGCCATGGGCCTGATTCTGAGTCATCCGAGTCCTCCCAGTCATCTGAGTCTTCTGAGTCTGAGTCTGAGCCTCTTGGCCCAACTCCTCATGGTCTGTACTTTGAATTTGAGTCCAGTCGTGTGTATGGTGCCCCTGAGGCCTTTGCTGATGATGAAATAAATGAATCTGATTCCGGTTACTTCCCTGGTTTTGAAATAAATTGTGTCGACCCCGATGACCAAGAGATTGATTTCGATGGGAACATTCCTAAAGAAATCCGATCCCTAGTCGAAAGGGAAGATGAGAAGAATGCTCAGCCTGTAAAAGAAGAAGTTGTTTTAATAAATTTGAGAGATGAAGGGAATCCCCGAATGATCCAGATCGGTTCCGCGCTATCTACAGAAGAGCGTCAAGCTCTCATAAATCTGCTTAAAGAATTCGAGGACGTTTTCGCTTGGTCACATGCCGATATGCCCGAAATCGATCCTGAGATTGTGGAGCACTGGATTTCTCTTTATCCTGATGCAAAACCTGTAAAACAGAAATTAAGGCGCATGAGACCTGATTGGGTGCTTAAAATAAAAGAAGAGGTCACTAAACAGATCAATGCAGGATTCCTAATAGTAACTGAATACCCTCAGTGGGTCGCAAACATTGTCCCCGTCCCTAAAAAGGATGGCAAAATTAGGGTCTGCGTTGATTTCAGGGACTTAAACAAAGCAAGCCCGAAAGATGATTTCCCACTGCCACATATTGATGTATTGGTTGACAACATTGCTGGGCATGCTTTGCTCTCTTTCATGGACGACTTTTCAGGTTACAATCAAATCCTTATGGCCCCAGAAGATCGGGAGAAAACCACGTTTGTCACTGAATGGGGAACTTATTGCTACCGGGTGATGCCTTTCGGATTGAAGAATGCGGGATCTACTTATCAACGGGCCGCTACAACCTTGCTACATGACATGATTCACAAGGAAGTGGAGGTTTACGTTGATGATATGATCGTTAAGGCAAAAGAGCGAGAGAGACACTTGCCTACACTCATAAAGCTCTTCGAGAGAATCAGAAGATACAGGATGCGTCTCAACCCCGCCAAGTGCACATTCGGGGTCACTGCAGGGAAGATGTTGGGGTTCATGATCACCACTCGTGGCATTGAGGTTGATCCTTCAAAGATTAAGGCTATTCTGAAAATGGAGCCACCGCGGTCTGAAAAAGATGCAAGAATTTTTCTTGGAAAAGTGCAATTTATTAGCCGGTTCATTGCCAAATTGACTTCGACTTGTGAACCAATATTCTGCCTGCTCAAGAAGGGAGTGCCATTTGAATAGGATGACAAATGCCAGAAAGCCTTCGAAGCTATCAAGACCTGTGTGCAAAATTCGCCAGTATTGACACTGCCTCTAGCAGGAAAACCTTTGATCCTATACCTATCAGTCACCTCGTCCTCAATGGGGTGTATGTTGGCACAGGAAGGAGACGATGGGGTTGAAAGGGCTATCTACTATCTCAGCAAAAAGATGGTCGGATGTGAAGAAAACTATACTCCGTTGGAAAAGACATGCTGGGCACTTGTCTGGGCTTCCAAGAAATTGAGACATTACATGCTAACCTACCCAGTAAGGCTAATTTCTCGAATGGACCCCCTCAAATACTTGTTTGAGAAACCAGCTCTTACGGGAAGGCTGGCGCAGTGGTTACTGATGCTAGCAGAGTTTGAATTAAAATATGTCACCAGGAAGTCTGTAAAAGGAAGAGTTGTTGCTGAGTTTTTGGCCGATTGCCCAGTTCAAGGAGGCAAAGACGCTAAGTTTAAGTTTCCTGACGAAGACATAATGACCATGGCTGAGGATGTTTGGCAGTTATACTTCGACGGAGCCGCTAACCCGAAAGGATTTGGAATCGGCATGCTGCTAATTTCACCCGATGGATCGCACATTCTGCTTGCATTTAAACTCAACTTTGAAGTCACCAACAATCAGGCGAAATATGAAGCTTGCATCGTGAGCATGGAAGCGGCCATTGAAATCGGTATAGAGAAGTTAGAGGTTGTAGGGGATTCAAACCTAGTTGTATCACAAGCTAACGGCGATTGGAAAGTCAAGGAAGAGAAGCTGAAACCGTATCACCAGGATCTCGGGGATCATATCCCTCACTTCAGCAAGGTGACATTTACTCATGTCCCGAGGCTCAAAAACCAATTTGCAGATGCTCTGGCAATGCTGGCATCCATGGTTGAAATTCCTGTCGATGTAAAATTAAGGCCAATCGTGATCGAACAAAGGGATACACTAGTGTACCAGCATGTCATGGTCATTGACGAGCCTGAAGATGGTCACCCTTGGTATTATGACATTTGGAGATTCGTGTAAAGAGGAGAATACCCTGCCGAAGCAAGCAAGAAAGACCGAATCGCTCTCCAGAGGATGGCAGCTCAATACATCATCTGCGGAGGAAATCTGTACCGAAGGTCACACTGTGGCATGCACAAGCTATGCATCCATGGCGCAGAAGCTAGGAGAGTGATGGAGGAAGTCCATGAAGGAGTATGTGGTCCTCACATGAACGGCATGATGCTCGCCAAGAAGGTTCTAAGGCAGGGATATTTCTGGTCCACCATGGAGACAGAATGTGTGGAATACGTACGGCGATGTCACAAATGTCAGATTCATGCCAACCTCACGCATGTCCCACCGTCCGAACTGCATCAAATGACCTCACCATGGCTTTTCTCAGTATGGGGAATCAACATCATTGGAAGGATCATGCCGACAGCATCTAACGGTCACAAATTTATTTTGGTGGCTATTGATTACTTTACAAAGTGGGTAGAAGCTGCTTCTTACGCCACTCTGACCGCAGTTCAAGTTGCACATTTTATCAAGCAAAATGTCATCTACCGGTATGGAGTCCCTCAGCATTCGTATCCGAAAATGGATTTCATTTCAAGGGACAAGCTAGGGAAGTCTTGGATGAGTTCCAGATTCAAGTGCACAAATCAACAACCTAGCGGCCGCAGACCAACGGAACCGTGGAAGCAGCTAACAAAACAATCAAAGCCATTCTAGAAAAGACCATTCAATCCGCAAGAGATTGGCATGAGCAGTTGCCATTGGCTTTATGGGGGTATCGCACGTCTGTGCGTACACCAACAGGGGCAACTCCTTACTCTTTGGTCTACGGTATGGAGGTTGTACTTCCATAGACTTGGAGGTTCCATCTCTTCGGACTATGATCGAGTGCGAGGTACAAGAAGCAGAATGGCTAAGCAATCGGTTTGAGGAGCTAATGTTGTTCCATGAACACCGGTTTAAGGGCTCTCTAACATATTCAGGGGTACCAGAGGAGAATTGCACGTGAGTTCAATAAGAAAGTGAAACCCCGGGACTTGATGGAAGTAGACATGGTTTTGAAGGAGATTCAGGCACTAGTTTACGATCCACGCAGAAAGTTCCAACCAAAGTGGTCCGGGCCATACATCATCAAGACCATCATGTCCGGAGGAGCTACGCAGCTCATCGACTTGGATGGAAACGAATTTTCAACTTTGGTCAACCTGAATCAACTTAAGCGCTACTATCCCTGAGAGAAGCTCGCTGGGCTGAAAATCGCAAGGGCGGGCAGTCCCAGGCAAAAATTAGAGCAAAAGCCTGCTAGGTTGAAAACCCGCAAGGGCATCCTTGGCAAAAGTTGAGGCACGCAATAAATGAGCTCGCTAGGCCGAAAACCCGAAAGGACGGTACTAGGCAAAAGTTAGAGCGCAAAAGGAGAGTGTCAAAACCAGAGCAAACCCTACCCTGAACTACGTTATGACCTGATTCATTTGCCAAAAAGGATATGTAGGCAGCCTCGCTTCGAGGCCCGGGCACAATCAATCAAAATAAAAATCCAGGTTACGAGAATTCGAAGCACGGAATCAAAGAGGGGGAAACCCTCCGTAACTCATTTTATTACAAATAACTGCTTCTAGTACATAAGGTTGAGCATGACTTTCCAAAAATAAAAAGTGCAACATGATGAAGGCGGGTTTACAATTTATTCTATGGTCAGGGTAGTAGGATTGAGTCAGTTTCTGTTTACACCCGTTTTTGGCACCAAATCTTGGGCTAGCGCTGGAAGGCCATTTAATTGAAATTTGATTAAATTGGGCCATAAATTAAGAGTTTAATAGGTTAAAATTGACGGGCTACGTATCAAAAAGCCCAATTAATTTTAGTTTTAATGAGATATGGGACTTGGCCTCTTTGGACTTAGTTATTCGGATGAATTCTAAGAGGCCCATAGTGCATGAAGATTACTTGAGGTTCTGGAAGCATGTCATGCAAAAAGGAGGTGGTTTTTTTACATTTGAATAGGCTATTTAATTATTAAATTAAATGGCCAAGTATATTTTAATCTCTACGAAATGGGGAAATGGAGTACCCATTATCTCCAGTAACCTCCTATAATGAAGAAGCAGCATGTGGATGGCACAATCAACTGCCATTAACTACCCATGTTCTTTTATTTACCACGTAAAGAGGAAATGAGGGAGCCCATGACCCTTGTTAACTGCCAAAAACCTCCAGTAACTGCCATGTTTTGAGTTTTGCACGCATGAAAGCTGAAGTGGGACACTTGTCATCATGGAGTGAAGGCTGAAAAATTGCTCCAAAACCGTGAAGAACATTTCGGCCTATAAATACAAGTTTCGAAGGCTTAATCCGGGTTCCCATACCAATCAAGCTCAACACTTAAACCAAAGTCTTCCCAGCGAAGCAATTATCTCTCTTGTATCCCAATTTATATCTCTCTTGTACCCCCAACTTTATTATTACGACATAATAAAGTTATTCATATCTCTCTTGTATCCCTTACTTTATTATTACGATATAATAAAGTTACTTCTACGATATTCTCTTCTTTTTCTCACACGGTTGGGAAATTCTAAGTCCACTTCGTTCTGGCAAATCACGAACCTCTTTGTGGCCTCACCCTTTGGGTCACACGCAGTCGCACTACATACGAAGTCAGATCGAGGTGCTCACGCCTTTCATACGTTGGACGACGACAAGTCCTGGCACGCCCGCGCTCATACCGCACACGCCATTGATTTTCCGCTCACGCCTACGAGGCGGAAAAGTGGGAAACATCTTTTGGCACGCCCGGTGGGACCCCAATCGTTTCAAGGGGTATCACGCCAATTCATTCGCATGTCAATTCAATACGTTGAATTGGATGTTGAAATTCGGCGTCTTAATGAAGAAATTCGTTGGCGCGATGATAAAGTCGACGAGCTTGAAGATGAAATCTACCGCCTTGATTGTGAGAGGCGTCGACTCAAACCTACACAGGATTGGTTTCATGATACACTAAACTCCTACAATGATGCAATTCAAAGACTTGAAGATGAAGTTGACAAGCTTGAAGTTGAGGATCGCCAATTACGTTATGAGGTAAACCGTCTCTTTAGTGCCAAGTCACATGGCTATTCACATATCATGTCTTCAGACCTGTCCGAACAGCATGAATTTCAAAATAGTGGGCTTGGTAATCCTCCTGCTCTGACCTTTGGGGGTCAAGTTGAAGAAGATATGGGCACTCAGTCCTGTACCGTTGCATCCGAAAAACTCTCACAGGAGTTCATAGATCCCTTGCATGCATCTTTGTGTGAATTGGTAATCAAGTCCAATAAGGCCGTTGAGGACTCCAAGAAAGCCCTTGAGGACTCCAACAAGGCCATTGAAAAATTAAGGGCTAATCTCGAAGATAAGGAGTCAACTCCTATTCCACCACGGATATCACAACTTAGCACTTTAAGTCCAAACTTCAGGCCTGAATGTCTCTAAGCAAGCTTCCAGCAAGCACTCCAGGCCTCCAAGTTTCTCTCAGTCCTTCACTGTTGAAAGCCCTGCACTCGGGGGGCAAGGAGGCCAAGGACTTGGACTCAGGGGGCAAGAGTCTCAACAAACTTCCAGCAAGCACACCAGGCCTCCAGGCTTCTCTCAGTCCTTAACTTCTAAAAGTCCTGCACTCGGGGGGCAAAAATCTCAGCTCAGTCCTTTGAGGATTCCCGAACGGCGCCAAGGCCTGGATGATACAAATCGTGGCAACAGTTTCAGATCTGAGCGCAACAGCCAACATTCAGGAGTGTTCCAAAAACTTTTGGATGGTAAACTATTCCCATGCCTGGAGGAGCGAAAAGATAGGTCTGTGTCAACGCAAAGGGAGCGAGATATCAGACTTGAGGTAAGCCAGAACATAAAAAGTCCTATTATGAGGCAAGATCAACCCATTCTCTCCTCTCAGAAGCTTTCTCAAGTGTCTGAAGAGTTACAACATCCAGATTCAGTCCTGAGCGATGAGCAGATAACAGATACAAATCAGGAAGGATCCAGACCTGCCATCAGTCCTATGGGTAGGACTGAATTGGATGTTGCACCCATTCCAAATCAGGAGGAATTGAATGAAGAGGAGGAAAGCGACGACACTCCAAGGCTTGATACCGATTCATTTGTAATCGGAGATCCTCCTCCTCCTCTGGTTCATGAAGACCTTTTTGGCATTGTCCAAACTGCTAAAAGGCATTATCAGCTTAGGCCAACTGTAGGCCTTAAAGTTGTGGAATTGCGCCCATATTGGATTTGTGGGGCACATCAAAAGCGAGTGTCATTCACTTGGCTTACACAAAAATGCCAAAATGGTGTCAAGAAAGGGTAAGAATAAAGAAAAGTCCTTCATAGGCCGAACAAGCACCTCAAAAATGTTCGGCCATGGCCTATTAGTCCTTGAATAGGCCCTATCAGAGTTTACTAGGCCTTTTCTACAGAGGTGGAGGCCTTTTTATTTCATTAAGCATACCTGAAAGTTCAAAGCAGAGGTTCAGACCTTCAAATATATTTTCGGTCCTTTCCAAGCCTTTTCGAGGTGCTATGGCTTCTCTACAACCAGGCCTGGACGCAGGACTCTATTGATGTGAGCAAGCCTTTTCTGCTGGTACGAAGGACCTTTGAGCTCTTTGTCTAGGCCCGAGCCACTATTATATGCAATTCAAACAGAAGTTCAGACCTTTCCTGAAGGACTGAATCGCTATTATGAGCACTCAAAGTGGAGGTTCAGTCCTTCCAATATGAGGTTCAGTCCTTTCCAGGCCTTTTTTATGGTTTGATCATTTTTCTACGATTAAACCTGAACACAGGCCTTTGTTGGTGGAAATATGCCTGATAAAAGGTGGGAGCATTGAAATTCACCTCTGAGATAGGCACGAGCATCATCAAATCACTCTAAGAAGCCCTAAAGGAAGCACATTGAGGCTTTTATCTCGAAGAGAGGCCTGTCCAAAGATTGCTGGTAGACTCCTTCCAAGGTCTGAATTCAGAGAATTTTGTCAAAGGTCTGAAGGGAACATGAAAAATGCCTAATGCCTATTAAGTCCATAGGCAAGGCAAACAAAAGAAGAAATGCTACAACAGAGGACTGTTTGGATGCCAAAAACAGTTTCATTTTTTATACACGCCTTGATCCTAAAAATAAAGAATCAAGGCATGGGGGGGCATTGTTTACACCCGTTTTTGGCACCAAATCTTGGGCTAGCGCTGGAAGGCCATTTAATTGAAATTCGATTAAATTGGGCCATAAATTAAGAGTTTAATAGGTTAAAATTAACGGGCTACGTAACTGTAGACACCCCAATCTGGGCTTCCAGATTAGTTTACTTACGGTTTTTGATTCCCCAATGATGAAATGGATCAAGAATACCCCGGGAATGTCGAGTGTTTGAGCTTTGAGTGTTTGAAAAACCCTTGAACCTAATCTAGCCTAAGCCACTTCCAAATGCCAAAAACCCTACTGACGTACGCCGGGGCACAACCATTGTGCGCCAGGGCGCAATCATCGTGCGCTAGGGCGCAACCATCGCGCACCCGGGCGCACCGTCGCGCGACAGTTTGAAACCCTCGCGCGATGGTCAAAGTCAAAGTTTGACCGTTGACCATCGCGCGCCAGGGCGCAACCATCGCGCGCCCAGGCGCACCCTCGCGCGACAGTCTGAAACCATCGCGCGATGGTTCAGTCCCCACCTACTTTTCCAGTGGCAGAAACTTGGCCACGAGTGCCACCCTCAGCCAGACCTCGTGGACTGGCTGAACTCCTCTGTTTGCTTCACCTTACCTTTCCAAAGGATGCAATTTGGCCACCAAAGCAAAACCAACCCTTCTTAGTTGGTTCTTTCTCCTCCATACACCATTCCCACCTCTCCTCCTATATATACCCCCCCTGGTTCTTCCATTAAAGGGTTCAAAAAAAAAAAAAAAAGAAGAAGAAGAAGGAAGTTACAAATGTTCCAACTTTTCAAATACACTTGATATTCCACTACTCAAACCATTTCCATACACTCTTTTTACAAGTTCTATCACCTTGTTCAATCTCAACCTCAACTCAAAGTTCAAACACTTTTCAAACCTCAAAGATCAAAGGTATAGCTTACTTTGTTCTGCTCTCTGTTCTGATCCCTGAGGGGGGCTGGCAGGGTCAAGGCTGGTAATCAATACCAGTCCTGGCCCTAAAGCTAGCAAGGTTTCAAAAACCGTGGCCAAGCAAACCCTCGCGCGATGGTCCCACTCACTCGCGTGACAGTTCTGTTTGCACGAGAATGGACCACGTGGGGAAGGGATGCTGGTCTTTAAATTTCTTGTTGTATTCATAGTCACTTTCAAGTCTTTTAAGTATTAGCTCACTGTTAAGCATGCTAACAACCAATTTACTCCTTTTCTTTGTTAAAATGTTAGTTTTACATTTCAATATTTAGTTCTGTTCTGTTGGAGTACCCCTGGGATCATCCTAACCCAGGACGTGAAAAACCAGACACTGGAAAGTTGGCTCGAACCATCGCGCGCTACACCCAAACCCTCGCGCGATAGTCAAATGGAGCGTTGACCAGTGTGCCAGGGCGCAATCGTCGCGCGCCCGGGTGCACCGTCACGCGACGGTTTGTAACCCTCGCGCGATTGTTTGTCCCCGATCAGTGGCTGGCCTTGCATGTTTAACTTGGTTTTAGGCTATTATTTTGTCCCCACACTGTTTATGGGGTGTTTTTGTTTATTTATTAGGCTTTTCAGCCTTTAAACTGTATATTATGACTGCATAAACTGCTTGGTTTGTCCTGGGTGTGCACTGGTCCTTCCAGAGCCCAGAGAGTTTAAACTGCTTGGTTTGTCCTGGGTGTGCACTGGTCCTTCCAGAGCCCAGAAGGTTTGAGAATAAGAGCTGTGGGCTTAGGCCTACTGGCGCGCGCAGGTCTTGTAGTAGCGTGCGCAGGTTTGGTCAGCATGCATTGACTTGATCAGTGCATACTGGTTTCTTCCTGTGCACGACACTCCAAGACAGGAGCTTTCCAGTCTGTTTAAACTCCCACAGGAGTCTGTTCTCATCCTATACTAACTGCTCATCCATGCCATCTATCACATCCTGCAAACATGTTACAGTTTTAATCCTCGATTAACTGTTCCCCCGCCCTAATTGGCTAAAATTGATTAATAAAAGAAGAATCGCAATGTTTTCAAAATGCCTAAGTAGAGACCGATCTCCAGATTGGGCGAGAGGGGTGCCATAAAACCCTTCCCCTCTCGTAACCTGGCTCCCGAACCCAGATATGGTTATGACGGACTGTTTCCTTAACTTTTTCAAATCAAACAGCGCGGCAGGTGCTTCGAAATACGATTCCTTGGGTGTCGGACCTTCAAAACCCGAGTGGCGACTCTGTATTTTTGAGCGCTTGCCACTTGCGCTCGCACTCCCTCGATCCGGGCCCTTGCATTTTGGAAACCGAAATTTCCAGGGCATGCTGCCCACAGTGGCGACTCCGCTGGGGATGATCGAACCGATATTAATCCACAATTAGAGTTTAATACACTTGTGAACAATCCCTTAAAAGTCTGTCAAAACGGTTAGCTTCGCGCTGCCGAAGGTTGGAATGGTGATTTAACAGGACCTCGAGTCCGGCCATTCTAATCTGGGGCTTTTTCGATTGTTCGCTTGCGTAGTTTCCTCTAAAGATGGACTGAATAAAGTGAGCCAAATTTGAAAAAGGCATTTTACGACTTTGCGATTCTTCTTCTCTTAATCAATTCTAGCATCTCATTTGCATCGATGTGGGATAAGCCTCGTTGGATCGTTTTGGCAATCCGGCACGGTTTACCGGAGCCCGGGGACCCTGAATGACCGACAACCTTCGACGATGATGGGTCATGCTACCATTCGACTGTTACTCTGCGAAAAACGCGGGTAACGGGAGGTATATCTGTGGCCCTAGTCCAAGGAACCTGTTACAAGCCAAAACCAGCCTTTGCATATACAAAGCACTAGAACTCTCCAAACTAGGACAGGTACCCACAGGTTAAGATCTATTTGCATCTAACCCCGTAACTGTCTATGTGTTACTGCTTTCCCTATCGCATGCACTGTACATACACTGTTTTACATAGGAGCATGCTTAAGGCTGTTTTGTCTTTCGAGTTTGTCTTACGCTGTCTAAGAAGTTGTTGGACTCGATGAGGAGTCGTTCATTCTGTTGAATGTTCGTTATCAATCGCAAAGTCCTTAGTTCAATGAGACTTTGAGAAATCAAAATTTACTAAGTCCTTGGCTCACGCCCGATTAAGGATTCAACTGACAATAAGGAACAACGAAGTAGTGTGCCGTGTCACTGGCGCCACCTAGGTTGAAGTGCGTTGTCACTATACACCGCTGTGTTCAAGGTTAAGGTGCCATGACATCAATGTCGAGTTGTTCCGAGTTCAAAGTCGAATCTTCAAAAGGGACTAGCCAAAGATTTAGTCTGTTTTGACATCTTTTAGGATCTGTCGATCTACTCAGGGATCACATCGTCGAAAAGAATTCTGAGGATTCTGGCAACGTTTGAAACTTGTGAGGCAAACTTGTATCTGGTTCTGTACATGCATGCATACATTCTGTTCTGCGTAGGAGCATGTTTAGGGCGGCTTCTAAGTTGTCTCTCGCTTTCGAGTCTGTCTTATGCTTATTAGGATGCTGCTATGACCCGATGAAGAGTCGTGCATCTTGATGGTGCGCGTTTGTAGTTTTTCAAAAGTCCTTAGATCAACGAGACTTAGAGAAATCAAACCTTACTAAATCCTTGGCTCATGCCCGGTTGAGGATTCAACCGATCATAAGGAACCACAAAGTGTTGATGTCGTGATATTGGTGTCATTTTGGTTATCGTGCTTCGCACGTACACCGCCCCGGCTAATGCGTGTTGTCGCTGAAGCCACCCCGATAAAGGTGTCACGCCATCAATACCGAGTTGTTTCTAATTCAAAGTCGAATCTTCAAAAGGGACTAGCCAAAGTTTTAGTCTGTTTTGACATCTCTTAGGATCAGTTTGATCTTTCCAAAGAATACACCTTCGAAAAGAGATCTGGGGATTTTTGGCAGCATCCAAACAAGCTCGTCTCTAGTTCTAGAATCTAAGGTTGACACCGACGACGACGTATGCATTGCATTTTGCTGCAAGGAACGCCACTGAGCTTTCTCTTACTTTACTGTAAAGTTTGGAGCCATTGCACCGAGCAAGAGAGTACCGAAAGGAAGAGCCAAACCTACTTGGGAGCGTCTTCAGAATCCAGTTCAAAGACTTGTCAGGCTCGAACCTCAGTCAGTTGCAACGGAGGCTTCTCCAGGTTCATTGTTGGCAGCCCTAGAGTCGGGTTCGCCGTCGATTTTGCAAAGAGGCACACCGTCGGCTTCCCCTTCTTCAATATCTTCAAAGCCGGCCATGGAAGATCAACCGCTCACTCTAGAGGGAGTGCTCACGAACCTTCAAAACAGCATCACCGCTATGCAGCAAAGGGCTGTCCAGACCGATGCTTCCATCACCCGTTTGAATGACCTTATCAACACTCGTCTTCCACCTCCTCTCGAAGAGGAAGGCGAGGACGATGAGGATGCTCATGAACAACCTATCTTGGTCCCAGATCCGAATCACGAGGGGCGTCTCATTGTTCAGCTCAACCCTAAGGAGGTTCACGCACCTGCTGCAAACACAAATCCGGCAGGTGGCAAGCCTAATTTGAATCCCGATATGGTTGCACTTATAGCCAAGATGGCTAAGCTGGAGGAATCTGTTTCCAAGACTGAAAAGATCAACACTGGGGGGATTGATCTGGACAGTCTCTGCCTGTACCCTAATGCCAAGCTCCCTGACAAGTTCAAGATGCCTAACTTGGTTAAGTTCGACGGGAGCGGTGACCCCAGAACTCATCTCTATGGCTACCATGCCGCCATGAAGCTACTGGGTGTTGAAAGTGAGGCCATGTCTCAACTTTTCCCTCAAACTCTCTCTAGGCCTGCCTTTCATTGGTTTCTGTCGCTCGACATCGCCAAAAGAAAAACTTAGGAAGACATAGGGGCTGCCTTTGTCTCACAGTATAGCTACAACTCTCAACTCAAGTTGACTATTCGAGAGTTGGAATCCACGAAGATGGAGGCAAAGGAGTCCTTTGCGGACTTTGTGAAAAGGTGGAGAGCCAAAGCCGCTTTAATGACTGAGCGCCCTAGCGAAAGAGACCAACTCCGCATCATCTCCCACAATCTTCAGCAAGACTATGCCAGGCACTTGGTATTCGCTCAAGCAACCGCCAACTTTGAGATCTTCTTCGATTCTGGCCTAGCCATCGAGGATGCACTGCAAGCTGGCATTCTGCCAAGGGGTGAATTCTCTTCCTCCACTCAAAAGGCTAAGCCAAGGGCTTATTCGGGAAATAGTAGTGCTTTGTTTGGTGACAGCAACTACTACAATACAGTCGCAAGTGGGAGTGATGCCCCAGCCTTCAATTCCAGTCGTGTTGCTGATATCAATCAAATTCGAAGCGCTCAAAGCCTCCGATCTCGAACACAACCCCGAAGCTTCTCTGCCTTCGAGGCATCTCTGTCCGCAGTGATGGAGAAACTTGTCAAATCTGGGCATCTCAAACCTTTGATCCCAACTTTTCCACTCAAAGTCCTTCCGGCCAACTACAATGCCAACCTTTTTTGTGCCTTCCACCAAATGCCTGGCCATCTCACTGATAACTGCTTGCGTCTCCGACACAAGATACAAGATCTAATTGATGATGGCACGGTTCAAGTTCCACCAAAGCCCAATGTCATTTCCAACTCCTTGCCTCAACACGGGCCTGACCCTCTGGTTGGTCAGGTATCTATCACCTCCACTCAAATCGACCCGAGCTCCACCATATTCAACCCTAGCCACTATATCATCCCAGCAAACCAACCCAAACCCATCGTATCCATCCCGTCTGAACTGGAGGTTAACATGATGGCTGTAGGTTGGGCAACCGAGGTTTTCACTGCCAACATCTGGTTTGACAGTGATGAGGGGCTTGCAAATGAGTGGACTGACCAGCTGAGGTCCATTATTCAAAGGAGCACCGAATAGGTTTGGTCGAAGAAGCTGAAGAAGCCGAAGTGTTGTTGCTTGGGTTTGTCTCCTGCTGGATCCTACCTCTTTTTGTGGAAGCTATGGGTAGCTTTTTAACAATTGCATTTTCAAAACTGCGTCTAGTTTGCATTGGCGTTATGTCCGAGTCTGACACAGAGTCTTTTGTGCTTGTCTAAGTTTAGCTCTGAGTCGGAGTTCGAGCCTCTTGGCCCTCCACGTCGTAGCTTTTGTTTCAAGTTTTGAGTCTGCTGTACTTGGTGAACCACGAGGGTTTTTATGATATGCTTTATCTTGCTTCTAAGTACTTCGCTAGCTTTTATATAAACTGTGTCGACCCTGATGACGAAGGGATAGATTTCGATGGGATCATTCCCAAGGAAATGTGTTCCCTCGCCGAAAGGGAAGACGAAAGGCGTGCTCAGCCTATTAAAAGAAAAAGTAGTTTCAAATAAACTTGAAAGACAAGTATAACCTCCCGAAAGGTTCAATTGGTTCAAAGCCGCCCCTAGAGGAGCATTGCACCCGGTTAGAAAGGCTTGAAGATTTCATCGACGTCTTGGCATGGTCTCATCAAGTCACGCCTCACGTTTGATTTTGGGACAAAGAAGTATCAATCCCCTGCTACCAGGTGCCAATCCAAAAGCAGAAGCACAGAAAACTACAGGCCTTGTACCTTGTACCATGTTCAAAGCAACAACAGTGGCGTTTCGCCAAGCACAAATGAGAAAATGTACACAACGGCCCGGAGCAAGGCATTCCCAATTGAAGCACTCTTGACCCTGCGTCATCAAAGCCATTTATCTGAGGCTACAACCAAAGGTCTTCAACCTCGACAGCAACAAATTCAATACCCTAGGTCAACCTGGATCAATTCAAATGTTGCTTTTCCCTGTGAGAAGCTCGTTGGGCTGAAAACCCCAAGGGTGGGCAGTTCCAAGCAAAAGTTAGAGCAGCCTGCTAGACCAAAACCTATGAAGGAGGTTTAGGCAAAAATGAATAGGCAAGCAATCAAAGCTCGCTAGACCGAAGACCCGAATGGGCGGTACTAGGCAAAAGTTAGAGCGTAAAAGGAGAGGTAAATACTCGAGAGTTAACCCTTGGCCTGAACTACGTTTTGACCTGATTCCCTAGCTTGGGATACGTAGGCAGTCTTTCTTTGAGACTTGGTCACAATCTATCAATTGGATCCATGGTTGACATTTTGGTACACATCAAAGGTCGAAGAGGATCGAAGATCAAGACAAGCTTCATTGGAGGAACCAGAAGGGGGAAAACCTTCGTCTTTCAATTTTATTACCAAACTGCTTCTTCAATTTACAGGCTGAGCATAAGACTTAAAAATAATTGAAGCATCAAAAACAGAACGAAATGCTAGAGGCCTTAACAGGCTCACAGTTTATTCTAAGTTCAGCAAAGTCTGGTGTAAGCAACCGCAGCGCATTTGTTCAAAGCGATGCGCGTTGGTCTCAAACCTGCGCGCTCTTCTTGCAACAGACAGTAGCAGTCTGCTACTACCCTCGAATGTCATTCCAGGGACTTTTGCCAAGTCTTGTCATGCTGTGCAAGTCATATGGACTTAATGTGACTGCACGGGGGTGTCGGTTTCAGTCCGGGCCTATACAAGTCATCATTTGCTTCTTATGTCCGTCTTTGCGACATTTTTCCAATTTTTCAACTGTCATGTCGGGATGCTTTTCTCGATTTTGTTTGTATAGGTCTTTGTACCTTTTCCACTTTTCATAAGTGTCAGTTTCACCTGTTCAGGAATATTGTGAGTTTTGGCATATTAATTTCATTATATTCTATGTGTCTAAGGGTTTGCATTGTACCCCGGGACTCTCTCCCCCTTTTCCGTTCGAGCTAGGCGAGTCTGTACATACGTGCGCATGTCTGTGTGTCGATTCAAAGCACTTGTCAATGCAAATTAGATATTAGTGGTTAGTTTTTGCATTCTCTTCAACACTTGCAAAAGAGAGTCAATAAACTGGAAAACGCAATTGTTACATTGCTACCCTAGTAACTGTAATCCGCAAGCAGTGGAATCTCGTAAAGCAGAAAGGGCACGTCAGCCCAAGGCCAAGCAGAGCATCTCTGGGGCACATCCACCCAAGCATCGAAGAGGGGGCACGCAGGCCCAATGTCATTGCTCAAACGTCAATTGGGGCACGCCAGCCCATTCAGCGTCTTTCTATCTGGGTGCATGTCTCAGAAGCAGACAGTTCAGTAATAAGGCTCAGTGGTAGTCCTTAGGCGTCGTTGTCCTCCTAGGACCCACCCTAAGTTTGCATCTGCATTTTCAATATGTTATACATATCATTGCATATTGTGTGTATATCGAATGTTGAACGCAGGAAAAATCTATCAAGCGACAAAGCAAGCCTGCCCGATATCGAAGGCAGCAAGTAAACAGCTCAGCAGTTGTCACCAATTTCTCCCCAGCTGCAGTCCGCCTTGCTTCTATCCATGTTATCCACTGTTTGTGCTACTTGGATCAACACAATGGCAGCCGCTCCTGTCCAATTTCCAATGGCTCAGTCACTTTTTATAGCGATCCGCCGTCTCCATCAACGACAGCCGGTCCTGTCCAATTTCCAATGGCTCGATCACTTTTTATAGTGATCCGCTGTCTCTATCAACGACAGCCGGTCCTGTCCAACTTCAATGGCTCGATCACTTTGTATAGTGATCCGCCCTTCCAATTCCATGACGGTCAGCCATATCAGTCATTCACCGATGGTCAGCCATATCATACTGATGATCCTCTCATCCAGGCTTCAACAGTTTGATCATTTATACTGATGATCCTCCCATCCAGGCTTCAACAGTTTGATCATTTATACTGATGATCCTCCCATCCAGGCTTCAACAGTTTGATCATTTATACTGATGATCCTCCCATCCAGGCTTCAACAGTTTGATCATTTATACTGATGATCCTCCCGTCCAAGTTCCCAACGGCTTGATCACTCGGCACAATGATCTCCCCGTCCGCTTTCACCGACAGCTGATCCTGTCAATTCCCCCAACGGCTCGATCATTTATACTGATGATCCTCCCGTCCAAGTTCCCAACGGCTTGATCACTCGGCACAATGATCTCCCCGTCCGCTTTCACCGACAGCTGATCCTGTCAATTCCCCCAACGGCTCGATCATTTATACTGATGATCCTCCCGTCCAAGTTCCCGACGGCTTGATCACTCGGCACAATGATCTCTCCGTCCGCCTTCACGACAGCCGGTCCTGTCAAATCCACAACAACGACCAGAACATCATTCGATGGTCCGTTCATCCGCAACTGATTGTTCCCCAGGAGAGTCCGTCTTGGCCTGTCCCGAACGACAATCACCCTCAATCTAGCCACAAGTGCATCTTCCAGCAGGCTTATTGCTCTGTCTCGGATGGTCTTTGATAAGGAGATTGGCTCTGATTCCCTACAAATGGAATTCAACCTGCCTGACACGACCTGCCCGTGTTTGTTGGAATACTTTGTGCCGAGGATAGCTTGATCCCCAGCAACGACGGCCGGACCCGTCAACATCTGTAGCGATAGCCTGTCCTGCCCAAATTCAATCAACAAGCGACGGTCCGTCCGTCCATTCAACCAATCAGGTTCTGTAAGTATGCTTGTCTACTTTGCTAGTATGTTCTGCTCTGGATTGCCTTGAGGGGTGTCCAGAAACCTTTGACGTTATTTGTACCAATTCAATGGTGCTCCAAGTGCCATCAAAGGGGGGCTACTGTAGACACCCCAATCTGGGCTTCCAGATTAGTTTACTTACGGTTTTTGATTCCCCAATGATGAAATGGATCAAGAATACCCCAGGAATGTCGAGTGTTTGAGCTTTGAGTGTTTGAAAAACCCTTGAACCTAATCTAGCCTAAGCCACTTCCAAAAGCCAAAAACCCTACTGACGTGCGCCAGGGCACAACCATTATGCGCCAGGGCGCAATCATCGCGCGCCAGGGCGCAACCATCGCGCGCCCGGGCGCACCGTCGTGCGACAGTTTGAAACCCTCGCGCGATGGTCAAAGTCCAAGTTTGACCGTTGACCGTCGCGCGCCAGGGCACAACCATCGCGCGCCCGGGCGCACCCTTGCGCGACAATCTGAAACCATCGTGCGATGGTTCAGTCCCCACCTACTTTTCCAGTGGCAGAAACTTGGCCACGAGTGCCACCCACAGCCAGACCTCGTGGACTGGCTGAACTCCTTTGTTTGCTTCACCTTACCTTTCCAAAGGATGCAATTTGGCCACCAAAGCAAAACCAACCCTTCTTAGTTGGTTCTTTCTCCTCCATACACCATTCCCACCTCTCCTCCTATATATACCCCCCTTGGTTCTTCCATTAAAGGGTTCAAAAAAAAAAAAAGAAGAAGAAGAAGGAAGTTACAAATGTTCCAACTTTTCAAATACACTTGATATTCCACTACTCAAACCATTTCCATACACTCTTTTTACAAGTTCTATCACCTTGTTCAATCTCAACCTCAACTCAAAGTTCAAACACTTTTCAAACCTCAAAGATCAAAGGTATAGCTTACTTTGTTCTGCTCTCTGTTCTGATCCCTGAGGGGGGCTGGCAGGGTCAAGGCTGGTAATCAATACCAGTCCTGGCCCTAAAGCTAGCAAGGTTTCAAAAACCGTGGCCAAGCAAACCCTCGCGCGATGGTCTTACTCACTCGCGCGACAATTCTGTTTGCACGAGAATGGACCACGTGGGGAAGGGATGCTGGTCTTTAAATTTCTTGTTGTATTCATAGTCACTTTCAAGTCTTTTAAGTATTAGCTCACTGTTAAGCATGCTAACAACCAATTTACTGCTTTTCTTTGTTAAAATGTTAGTTTTACATTTCAATATTTAGTTCTGTTCTGTTGGAGTACCCCTGGGATCATTCTGGACCTTTCTCAAAACCCAGGACGTGAAAAACCAGACACTGGAAAGTTGGCTCGAACCATCGCGCGCTACACCCAAACCCTCGCGCGATAGTCAAATGGAGCGTTGACCAGTGTGCCAGGGCGCAATCGTCGCGCGCCCGGGCGCACCATCGCGCGACGGTTTGTAACCCTCGCGCGATTGTTTGTCCCCGATCAGTGGCTGGCCTTGCATGTTTAACTTGGTTTTGGGCTATTATTTTGTCCCCACACTGTTTATGGGGTGTTTTTGTTTATTTATTAGGCTTTTCAGCCTTTAAACTGTATATTATGACTGCATAAACTGCTTGGTTTGTCCTGGGTGTGCACTGGTTCTTCCAGAGCCCAGAGAGTTTAAACTGCTTGGTTTGTCCTGGGTGTGCACTGGTCCTTCCAGAGCCTAGAGGGTTTGAGAATAAGAGCTGTGGGCTTAGGCTTACTGGCGCGCGCAGGTCTTGTAGTAGCGTGCGCAGGTTTGGTCAGCATGCATTGACTTGATCAGTGCATACTGGTTTCTTCCTGTGCACGACACTCCAAGACAGGAGCTTTCCAGTCTGTTTAAACTCCCACATGAGTCTGTTCTCATCCTATACTAACTGCTCATCCATGCCATCTATCACATCCTGCAAACGTGTTACAGTTTTAATCCCCGATTAACTGTTCCCCCGCCCTAATTGGCTAAAATTGATTAATAAAAGAAGAATCGCAATGTTTTCAAAATGCCTAAGTAGAGACCGATCTCCGGATTGGGCGAGAGGGGTGCCATAAAACCCTTCCCCTCTCGTAACCTGGCTCCCGAACCCAGATATGGTTATGACAGACTGGTTCCTTAACTTTTTCAAATCAAACAGCGCGGCAGGTGCTTCGAAATACGGTTCCTTGGGTGTCGGACCTTCAAAACCCGAGTGGCGACTCTGTATTTTTGAGCGCTTGCCACCTGCGCTCGCGGTCCCTCGATCCGGGCCCTTGCATTTTGGAAACCGAAATTTCCAGGGCATGCTGCCCACAGTATCAAAAAGCCCAATTAATTTTAATTTTAATGAGATATGGGACTTGGCCTCTTTGGACTTAGTTATTCGGATGAATTCTAAGAGGCCCATAATGCATGAAGATTACTTGAGGTTCTGGAAGCATCTCATGCGAAAAGGAGGTGGTTTTTTACATTTGAATAGGCTATTTAATTATTAAATTAAATGGCCAAGTATATTTTAATCTCTACGAAATGGGGAAATGGAGTACCCATTATCTCCAGTAACCTCCTATAATGAAGAAGCAGCATGTGGATGGCACAATCAACTGCCAATAACTACCCATGTTCTTTTATTTTACCACGTAAAGAGGAAATGAGGGAGCCCATGACCCTTGTTAACTGCCAAAAACCTCCAGTAACTGCCATGTTTTTAGTTTTGCACGCATGAAAGATGAAGTGGGACACTTGTCAACATGGAGTGAAGGCTGAAAAATTGCTCCAAAACCGTGAAGAACATTTCGGCCTATAAATACAAGTTTCGAAGGCTTAATCCGGGTTCCCACACCAATCAAGCTCAACGCTTAAACCAAAGTTTTCCCAGCGAAGCAATTATCTCTCTTGTATCCCAATTTCTATCTCTCTTGTACCCCCAACTTTATTATTACGACATAATAAAGTTATTCATATCTCTCTTGTATCCCTTACTTTATTATTACGATATAATAAAGTTACTTCTACGATATTCTCTTCTTTTTCTCACACGGTTGGGAAATTCTAAGTCCACTTCGTTGTGGCAAATCATGAACCTCTTTGTGGCCTCACCCTTTGGGTCACACGCAGTCGCACTACATATGAAGTCAGGTCGAGGTGCTCACGCCTTTCATACGTTGGACGACGACAAGTCTTGGCACGCCCGCGCTCATACCGCACACGCCATTGATTTTCCGCTCACACCTACGCGGCGGAAAAGTGGGAAACAGTTTCCTTGAGCTCCAACCCTCGCGGCAATATCCCTCCTGAGCCATTTCCGGTAGTTCCCACGTACCGCCACAGATGGGAAAGGGTGAGCATCAGTAACCTCGCGAGTTCTCCAGAATTGCTGGTAGTTGTAAAGGACGGAGTGGCAAAAGAGATGCAAAACCACATTTACAAAAACCTCTGCAGGCGCCTCCTGTCTCAGGCCAAGCTGACGCTGAATCCGGTAGGGGACGTAGAAGGTGAAGGCCTCCAAACCAGCAAGGACAACCCACTGGGGCCCATGAAATGCACTGTCATAGGTGGAAGGTCTAGCCATGGACACCTCCAAGAAATGGTCTCAGCTCGCAGACGCTTGAAGAAGTTGACCCACTCAGAAACCCGCCTATCCGCAAACTCAAAGCATCGTCGAGACAACAGCCTAGCCTCGTACGCCCAATTGCCAGGAGGGATGGTCAACATATTCACCTTGTCACAAAGCCAAATTTGTGAAAAGAGAGGAAAACAAGTAAGAAACCCTAGAAAGCCAAGCCGAGCGTTGAGGTAAAATGAAAACGTGAGGAAAACCCGAAAAAGGAGAGTAGAGTGAGAAGCCTACCTGTAAGAGGAGAGGACTGCCCCCAAAAGTCTTAGTCTCTCCAGAACGAACCTTATCCAAACCCATCAAAGTCTCGGCCAAAACCATCGGAATCACGTCCTTCCGGGCCTCAATCTGAACTGCAATGCTAACCAACGCTGAGCTAGCATGGCCAGCAGAAGGATCCAAAAGATAAGCTATAAGCAAGCACGTGCAAAGGGCAGTCATGCGATGAGACTGGTAGGTCACGTCTGTGAGATCATCAGGAGGGGAGAACATCTCGATGAGCTGCATTGTGTTAAGATAACCATTGCTGACCAAATAGCGGGCACCACCACCACTCAATCCCAGAATCGCAGCCAAAACCTTGTAGATGCTCTCACGCACAGGAGGAATGATGACCTCTCCCGAGCCGAAGCCACCAAGGTATGCACGGAACTCCTCCACGGTAGGACAAAGCTCTTGCTCGTCGAAACGGAACACATGGACTTCTGGATCCCAGAGACTCGCAGCTGCTCTCAGAAGCTCGGGACGAAGTCGAATGTTACGAAGATACCTCATGGAGTAGAGACCATGAGCCCGAAAGTTCAGCCAATCGATGCCCTCCATCGAAACCAACCATGGGCGAAGTGAGCCAGTGAGAGAAAGAGCCATTGGGATGAAGGGGGAACTTTTGGAAGATAAGAAATGAGTGGGGTGAGAAGAATTTGAAGTTGAAAACCTGAATTTATAAGAAGAAAGGAGGAGGCAACTTCAACTTTCAAAGAGCCTTGGGCTTCAAAAAGTGCAAGTTTTCCATGAGTCTTGCATTGGAAAAGGCTTGGTCATAGCCTAGAAGCACAATGCAGACATGCATTGGCTCAGAAATGCCATTGCATAGGTCAAACTTCAACCATCGTGCAATCTGTCTTGGGAAGCAGCAAACTGCAGACTGTCAGGAAAATAGTCACGCGCGGCATAATGGAGCGGCGCATGGCGTATTAAACCCGGAAAATCAGCACGGTGTAGCATTGATGTCCTGTGGAACCTTATGACATAACGCACGGCGTTTTGCATTAACGCGCAGCATATCAATGTCGGTATTTCTGTAGTTTTTTACAGCAAGGGTATGGAATGAATTTGGGGCATCACCAACCACCAGAACACACTCCAACGAGTATATGGGACTTCAGGGATGTTTCGCTTCAGGTCAACACTCAAAATTCAAGGTCATAGTACAAAAAGTCAATAAAATCCTATTCTTAAGTTGTGTCAAGGCATCAAATCGCGTTTCGAGCTGTTATAAGTCGTCTCTTTGAGTCACACAGGTCATAATGGTCAAAAGTGACTTGGTCCAAGTTCCGTTTCGAGTCCCGAGTCAAAAGTTGAAGTTGTCACCCTTCAAAGTCAACGTTTTCCTAGTTTTCAAGTATATTCCAAGCATGAGGCCAAACTTTTGAGTCGCGCTTTAAGTTTCGGAGGTTGTCATTATACAGTCATGTTCGAGTCTGTATCAATGGTGTTTGTGTAAATTCTCGGATATAGCGTCAATTTTTCAAAATTCATTCAATTACTTCTTTGGTTTCTCTTCCTTTGTCAATATATTTCCCATTGCGAACCATGTATCGGACGCAGTTTCGTGATCAATGACTAGTTGTACATTCCGGTAGGTGTCTTAGTTACTCAATTTTCTTTGTATAGCAGCAATAAAAGAAATTGAATGACAAAGACATTGAAAGAACAGTTTTCTGTGCATATATATAAACCCAGTGGCATCTATGAGTCAAAGTACATAACAACACAAAGCATGCAAGCCTGATGCTTAAAATCCTATCTACCAAGGGTAAACAGGCACCCTACAAAAGGAAGCACGCAGGCTCCACCAAAAGGCAAAAAGCAAAAGAGGAAACTCAATCTTCATCCTCACCACCATCCTTGCCCTTCTCCTTGTCCTCCTCAGAAACCTCCTCCTCTGCCTCGGAGCTAGCAACCTCCTAAGTGCGAGTAACCCTAGGCGTGGTACTCTCAGAAGTATCCTCCAAGTCGATGTCTATAGGCTCATCGATCTCGTCAGAAACGGCGATAGGCTCCTCCTGGGTGCCGGCGGAGTGTCGCTACCTCTTCGATGGTCGCTCCTCCCGAGAGCACGCAGAAGAAACCTGTTGCGCTGGCATGCGCACAGACTTCCAGCGTTGTCCCCGTGAAACCCCTCCTCTAGCCTGCAATAGCATAACATTCATATAACATTTGCATCATAAAAAAACAAAATAAAAAGTAAGCAGTTAGGAATCAAGGGTTTACCATTGTCCATCCTGCACGAGGTAGAACTTGTGGGGGATGGCCCATGGCATACTGCCGCACGAGCTGCTCCAGGCCCATCATGGCCGTCGTCATCTCCCTAACGTACTCCGGAGTCGCTAGCGTAATGGAAAGGTTAATTAGAACATGCAGTGATAATAGCAAGCATGTGAAGCGAATAAAGGCATGTCATACCTGAGCAAGGAACCCCAGAAGCTCGACAGTAGGACGTGGAATCTCCACAAGGCCAGGGACTCCTTGAGCAGTCACCACGTCCACCGTCCAAGAAATTGCAGGCAAACTGGTCCCGCTCGGGCCCGCACTGTTGTAGACACCCCAATTCGAACCTCGAAGGGTCTTTGTCCACCCCGATGATGAAATAAAGGAAACAGAGCCTTTGCGAGCTTGAATGAAGGATTCCTTTGGCCCCAAACAAATCCTCAACCCCAAACAAACCCTCAGCCCCAAACAAATCAAAAGCCCAAAAAGCCCAGAGAAAGCCCAAAAGCCCTGGACTGAACCTGTAATGCCACACGTGACACCTCTACACCGCACGGCATACCAAAAGTCATTACGCCGCACGCGATCATGAGGTTAGCCGCACGGCATTTCGTGTAAAGTTCTGACTGGCCCAGAAAGCTGTCGGCCACGCCTATTTGAGCCACAGCTGCAAAACGGCTCAGCCGAAAGCACACTTCTGGCCTGCCCCGAAAATGCCTCCAACATTTGAAATTCAAAATCCATGGCTCTTGCCTATAAATACACCCCTCCACTCAAGTGAAAAGGGCCCTTGATCACCATTATACCCTTTCTCTCTCTTCTTGCTTTCACACCCATTTCCCATTTCCAAGTCTTGAGAATGTTGATTCCAAAAGACATTCTCTAGGCCTTTTACTCTATTTTTCTCCTCACCATTAAAGTTAGTCCCTTACTAACTTTGAGGCCCCAACCACCCAATACACCCATCTTCTACACACACCCATACTTCCCTTTTCTTCTCCAACCTCGCCGACGTCCATCCACCATCATCAATCTTCATCCAAGCTCAAGATCAAAGGTAAAAATCAAGTTTCCTTGGGCTAGGCTTTGCCCTGGCCCTGAGGGGACTCTTCTATCTTCAGGCCTAACCCTTTTTGGTTAGGATCTGACCTAAAAATCATTTTTACAAAACAAAACTAGTCTTCTGTTCTGGGTACGCTATGCCGCGCGGCACTTTGAAGCGTCGCACGACATAGTTGACTCACACGTGCGGCATTTCAGTTAACTGCTATTTTCTTGTTCAAACTGTCTGGATCATGATCGTATGTTGCTGGATCTGTTTCCATACACCAAAAGCAGTCTCGGAATAAGACCATATCTACAAGCTATGTTTTATTACCTTGAGTAAACTCTATAAATCTTTTCAAATGAACAAATGCATCAAAAGTGGTTTTCTACTTGTGGCTTGGAGGAATGGTACAGTTCTGAGATGATCTGATGGCTGTGAGCTTTCTAAAGTTTTAAAAGTAACACCGTGCGGTGTGTTGGTATGCCGCGTGAGACTTTGAAAACCATTGACAGTCTGAGGGTAAGGTCGGAACAACGCACGGCATATCATATGGTCATGCGTTGTATAGTGGTACGCCGTGCGCCAGACGATGGTGATCCAAACAACTTGTTTAAAAGCTTTCCTTATTTATAGCTTTGTCGCATCATCTTTTGTCATTTCTGTACAGTAAGCACCACTCGCACGACAATGTGATATACTTTATCTTGTTCCCCTTTCCCCGTATGTGTTTTTGAGGTTTTCCGAACGGTATTAAATCCCCCATTTAAAATGTTTAGTAGAGACCGATTTTACCGGGCGAGCGGGGTGCTTTTTCAACAATACCTTCCCCGCTCGTAACGTGGCTCCCGGATCCAAAATCTCGATGTTTTTGCCAGACCAAAAGCCTTTCTTTTCAAAACAAACTCTCGGTTCCTCGGATCATCCATCTCAAAAATCCGAGTGGCGACTCTTCGAACGCACCGGGCGTGGGAGCCCACAACTGTCACCACGGCCTCCACCTCTTCTTCCTCCATCTCCTCTTCTTCCCCCTCTTCCTCCTCTTCCACCTCTACCACCCCGCGCCTGCTGTGTCGCCTCCCAAGCAGCACGTATCCCAAAGCTCTGCATCAAGTACCGAGCCTGATACTCGGTGTAGTCAGCGCCTGCCTGAAAGAGCGGCTCCAGCTCAGGGTCTGGCCGTGTGAACTGCTCAATCTCCTTCAAGGTATACTGGCCCATCTCAGCGACTGACGTGATACCCGGTCACCCAGGTACCACTACCAGCCGTAAGGGGACTCTAGAAGAACTCTCCCCCTTGTCACCTCCCTGCTTCGAGCAATGTACGGGATCTCAAAGAGGTCTGAAATGCGCCAGTGGATCTGCAATCAAGAGCAAGCGATATTAGTATACTTCAAGTAAAAATGCACATGAAGTCTATGAATCCAAACATGCAAAAGTGCACTGATACCTGATCAAGACGCAGCTTGTCCAGGAAGAGGCGGTAGGCATTCAGATTTCCCTTTCCTTTCTTCACTCCTCGATACTCCTTCGACCAGCGTAGAGCTCGAGGGAGTATCACGTCATCGGGACACGAGGTCTCAAGAGGGTACATACCAAGTACCTCGTACGTCCAAAGCTGCAAATTAAAGCGTCAAGAGTTAGCACAATATATGCGATAAATGAATGGAAAGCTAATTATCCGTGAGAGAAGTTTTGAGGTATACCTCCCAGACTCTCCAATAGCCGCCGAGGCTCTTCCCTACTCCTCGGGAGAGGGACCCCATGAAGGTGTAGCACGCTCCCAAGGCTGCACCGCCCCAATCAAAGCGGGCGATCTCCCCAATGTTCCTCAGCGTCGGCAAGAAGGAAAGGTGTACTCGGTTGCACCTGTTAGGAAATAGGGACGCACAGAGCATATATAGCAGGAAGCACCTCATCATCTGCTCCTCCTGGACCCTGTCCACCGGAGGCTCTGTCCAAACGTCCAAGAGCTAAGCATATTGGGCATCCTTCGTCTCCGCCCTCAGCACATACCCCAGCATCCGCCTCTGAAAGTCAGCGTTCCTCCCTGTCGTGGCGTCGTAAGGGATAGGGTCACCTCTGACCCTCAGACCAGTGATCGCAGAGAAGTCCAACGGCGTCACTGTCATCTCACCGAAAGAGAAGTGGAACGAGTTTGTCGTGTCCCACCACTTGTCGGCGAGTGCCCTCACTACCTAGCAATCGTTACTCGCCCGTGTCAGCACACTGACAAACTCTCCAAAGCCTACCTCCCTCACCATCTCCCTTGCTGCCTCAGGGAGCCTCACCCAGAACTTCGGCACGTCAGCCGCGCCTCCGTAGCACGAGATCGGAATCGTCTGTTGCAATAAAATCACGATATTCAACAAGTTGGCATGATATTCAAGACATGCATAATATTCAAAGCAACAAGATGAAAGCATAATGCATTGAAATTAAAATGCAAATATTTAAAGCATACCTCGTCTCGTCGCAAGGAAAGGTGCTGTTGTGGGTCCCCTAGGACCAAGGACTCATCGTACATAGGCCTCTCTGGCCTATGAGCGTCTATGAGAGAAGGCACCACTAGGTGCTGGAAGGGCACGTAGGTCGCCTCGCTGAAAGCACCTCGACCCTTAAGGGCCGCTGTCGCCTCGTCCACGACACTCCTCCGAGGAACCACCTCACCCTTAGCCGCCTCCTCACCCTGTGGTTCCCTGGTAGCCCCAACCTCAAGCTCCCTCTCTTGAGCCTCAAGTAAAGCTACTGCCAGCCCAGGCACTCCTCGTAATCTCTACCAAGTCCTCAAGGGACGCCGCCTCCAGGTAGTCGCCTATTCCTATATGCCGTGATGATCCCGCACCCTCATCAATACCTATAAACATGGCCGGTGTTTCCCACTCCTCCACCGGCTCCTCCTCGACAAAGGGGTCCTTCCCCAAGTTGACCCGAGGCTGTCTCACGGGAGAGGCCTCCGTCTCCTCCATAGCCCTCTCTGAACTGACACCACTGTGGGCCTCCGTGGCCCTCTCCTCTAAACCGCCCGCAACCTCCAATAGGCCCGCGACCTCGTCCTCATCCCTTGGCTCCATTGCACCTAAACTCTCCAAGACTCGGTCACCACCGACCGCTCCTCTATCACCTCTGTCGCTGCCCATCACGGCAGCAGCCGAGGCTGTGGCCTCCTCGGCCATGGTTGCCGAAGCCAAAACCCCCACGGTCTCCGGAGCCTCCCCGATCGTCGTGTCCAGAGGAACCGGGGGAGGTGTAATCTCGACCCTTGGTGGTTGATCACCACCGGGTACGTCAATATCATCCATAATCAAAATATAAGAGGGAGAGAGAGAGAAAGAGAGAGAGACAGAACCAGAGAGAGAAAGTGATCGAGAGAGAGAATGAGCGGGAGAGAGAGAGAGAGAGCAGAGAGAGTCGAGAGAAGAAATAGGGGAGCGAGATTTCAAATGGTGGGGTGTACTGTGTACGCCTCACCCGTTTATACCCCTCGAACCAGTTCGTCTGGGATCAAATTTGGACCGGGTCTGAAACTACTTCATACACTGCACGGCATTTCATGCAAATGCACACGGCATACCAACCTAACATACAGAATTCTTGGGTCCTGAGCCCTGTTCAAAGGTTATTTGGATTTCTAAAATTCAATTTTGGGCCCCGTGTCTATTTAATAGTGCATTTTTCAAGAATCAAACTAGGTTTAGTAGGCCGTGCGCTGTTTGGTAGCCCCGCACGGCGTTATTCCTGTTTCGACAGTTCAAATTCTAAACAGTTTCTTAGCATTCGAAGCCATGGCATCTGGTTAGTTCAAGTTCTGTAACAGAAGCAGTAAAAACCAGACGGAGATAGACAAGAAGGGGACGTTCATTTCATTCATTAAACCGGGGTAACCCCCGGTGATTCATTACATTCAAAAAAAAAAAAGAAAAAGAAAAACAACAAAAACAAGAAAACTCCTACTGCCCCCCTGCCTTTTCTTCTTTTCCATCATCATCCTCAGTCGCTCCCCTCGCCAGAAGCGTCGTTCGCACCATCCGAGCAATCGTCGGAACCATTCGGATTCCCTTCGGAATCCTCTGCGGTATCGTCAGACCTGCACTCCGGTGCATACTCGGGGTCGTGCTTGTCGTCCTGTTGGTCGAAGGCAAAGTCTTGAAGGTTGGAAATTGCATGGCGAAGGGTGCGGATGGTGGAGATCAATCTCGCAATCTGTCGATTGAGTTCCTTAATCTCCTCTCAATAAAAGGCCATTACGGCCTCCATGGAAACCACTCGCCCCACCAAGCTGTTGTCCGCCATACTGGAAAGCCATGAGAACACCATGTTTTTTAGAAGAATAAGGGAAATTCGAAAGAGACTTGAGAATTTTTTATGGTGGTGCATGGAATGAGGCACCACCATGCTTATAAAGAGGCTTCGGTCGTCGAAAGGGCACGCCTGCATTAATGGGCACCCTTAAACCAGCCGACTGTTCTTGGAAATCGAAGAGTTGCATGGGAAGTTGAAACACCGCGCGGCGCCACGCTGAGCCGCACGGCATTATGGCTCCACAGGATTAAATCATTTTTCTTGGAATTCATTCAATCCAGCCACAAATATCATCCTCAGGAATGAAATATTTAGGCCGTTTTGCATTAAAAATCTATTAGAATGTTATGCCTTGGTCAAAGGATAATTTTCATCCTCCGGGACTCGCCGTATTTTTCGTCCTCTGGGACTCGCCCTATTTTTTGTCCTCCGGGGCTCGCCGAATTTTTCGCCATAATTTTTTGTCCCCTGGAACTCGCCATATTTTTTTTCATCCTGTCTCGTCTCGGATTTCGCCCTTCAAGGGCTTGTCTCGTCTCAAATTTTGCCCCATTGAGGACTCGTCTCGAATTTTCGCCCTTCAAGGGCTCGGCTTGTCTCGAATTTCGCCCCCTGAGGGCTCATCTCGGATTTCGTTCTTCAAGGGCTTGTCTCGTCTCAAATATTGCCCCCTGAGGGCTCGTCTCGTCTCCAACTTTGCCCCCTGAGGGCCCATCTCGAATTTTCGCCCTTCGAGGGCTCGTCGCGTCTCAAAATTTTGCCCCCTTAAGGGCTCGTCTCGAATTTCGCCCCCTGAGGGCTTGTCTCGAATTTCAGCCCCCTGAGGGCTCGTCTCGGATTTCGCCCTTCGAGGGCTCGTCTTGTCTCGAATTTTGCCCCCTGAGGGCCCCCGTCTCAAACTTCGACTCCTGAGGGCTGGCCTCGATTTTTGCCCTTCGAGGGCACATCTCGTTTCGTCTCGATTTTCCCCCCCTAAGGGCTCATCTCGCACTAATCTTACTATTTCACGAGACTTGGCACTACAGGCACTCAATCTTCTCAAGTTTATGGCATGATTTCGTAATTTGTCCTCCTGGACTCATTTTACTTGCATTGTCCCAATTGAACTACGTTGGTCTGATCCTTACAAATGGGGTACGTAGGCAGCTCCACGAGCGCGACCACCATTATCATTCGTTTGCACTTTGGTTTTCATGGGCATTTTTGTCTCTGTTTAAAGACTTTAGTGCAACGGATTGGGATGCCTATTCTTTAAGCGTCACTCGTACCAACCAATGGTATTTGAGTGCCGTTAAAGAGGGACTACTGTAGACACCCCAATCCGAACCACAGAGGTTCTTTAAACACCCCGATGATGAAATAAAGGAAACAATACCTTTTGAGAGCTTGAATGAGAGACTCCCTCAGCCCTGAAGCCCAGAAAACCCAAAAAGCCCAGAAAACCCAAAGAGCCCAGAAATCCAAAAACCCAAAAAAGCCTTGGACTGAAACTAGAATGCCGAACGTAGCACTTCTACACTGCACGGTTTGCCAAAATTCGATGTACCATGCGCCGTCATGAAGTCAACCGCACGGCATTTTAGGTAAAGTTTCGACTGATTCAGAAAGCTGTCGGCCACGCCCACTTGAGCCATAGCTACAAAGCGGCTTAGCTGAAAGGGGACTTCTAGCCCGCCCAGAAAGCACCTCCCTCATTTGAATTCAAAATCCTTGGCTCTTGCCTATAAATACACCCCTCCACTCAAGAGAAAGGGGTCCCTAACTTTTCTCTCTCATCTTGCCCATACACTCACTCTCTATTTCCAAGCCTTAAGAATGTTGCTCTAAAAACATTCTCTAGGCATTTCTTTTCTCAAAAACACTCCATTTTTCTCCTCACCTTCAAAGTTTAGTCTTTTACTAACTTTGAGATCTCACCTACCTAAACACCTAATAGCCACTCACACCCACACTCATCCTTCGACATCTGTCCTTGTCTACACTCATCCATTGTCGTCCGTCTTCATCCACCTCCCCCATTGGAATTGATAATCCTTGGCTTTTGCCTATTAATACAGCCCTCATCTTAGATGAAAAGGACCTGACCCCCCTCCCACTACTCCTCCAAGTCTTGAGAAAGTTACTCTGGCATTCTCTTGACATTCTCTCTCTCTACAAAAACTCCATTCCTCTTCTCTTCCAAAACTTAGTACACTGCTAGCTTTGGAACTCCACCACCCAAAAGCTCTAAACCCCCATACTCATCCATCCTCATTCAAGCTCAAAGCCGAAGGTATAAAAGCAAGTTTCCTTGGGCAAAGCTCATTATTGGCCCTAAGGGGAACTTTCCGTAGTCACACTTGACTTGTTTATGTTAAGTGTTGACCTAAAACCATTTTTTTGAAACAAAACAAAACCAGTGACTATACTGGAAACACTACACCGTGCGGTGTTCTGATACACCGCACGATGTAGTGTGGTCCAATGTATGGCGTTATATTCATCATTTGTCTGCTTTGTCTGTCCTGATCACTCCTATCCACCGCTGATCACACTAATGTTACTCAGATATCATTACAGGTGTATTTCAGAATGAGGCTTCATCTAAAAACCATGTTCTTACTCTACGAAAGAGGCTTTCATGATCATCCTCAATGATCAAGTACATCAAAAAGGGTTTACAAACTATTTTACGAAAATCAGAAACCACAAAAACAATAAGAAAGCTGTTTGGATCAATGGTTTGTTCTATCCTAAGAATATGGAGCCATTCTGAAATAGGCCAGGAGCTATACCGTACGATGTAGCTAGTATAGCGTGCAAGATTCTGAGTAATAATAGTGGACTAACAGTCAGAAGATATACCATGCGGTATACCAAAAGACCGTGCGAGGTATTTTGGTACATCGTACGGTGTTATTTATGATTGAGACAGTCTGTTTTTCAACTGCCATCTTATTTCTACACATCATCCATCTGATTATCCATTGTACAGTAAGCACCACGAGCACGCCAATGTTATATATTCAATCCCACGTCCCTTTCCCTTATTTGTTATTTAAGAGTTTAATCTTCCAAATGATATTTAAAGTTTCCCCCTTTGAGAAAATGTTAAGTAAAGACCGGTTCTTACCAGGCGAATGGGGTGCTTTTTCAACAAAACCTTCCTCATTTGTAATGTGGCCCCCGAACCCAAAATCTCAACATTTTCGCTAGGCCAAAAGCCTTCTTTTTCAAATCAAACCCTCGGCTTCTCGGATCATTCATCTCAAAAATCTAGGTGGCGACTCTCGGGCGCTCCGATCGGGGAGCCCACACTACGCCAACAATATCCAATGTTTGTCCCTACGCCTTATTTATGGTCATTGCAAAGCACAATCGTATCGGGAATTGTTTTCTAGTAAACTCAACAGGATATAACTTTGGATTTGAAGGGCGTAATGGAATATGCGGAATAAAGACAAAGTCTCCTTTGTGTTCTCAAACAGCTATTTGAGCGATTATAACATGCTTTTCAAACTTTCGACAAACCAAACGTGTTCCATTACACATGCTTTTGGATGCATTCAAGTTTCTTAACAGCATAACTGGACAATTTTCTTTTAAACTAAGAATATGAGACGGTAAATCAGGCAGATTCACCGAATGCAAGAAGTCTACATATAAAGCTTGGTCTGCCTTATTAACGGTCTCATCAACGAGAACATATGAGTATTCTTTTCCTAGGAAATTGTTTATGAGTTGTTCGTTGATATCGTCCACCGAGTCATTTTTGGGTGTTAGTATTGCACAATCTATCATTGACAACGGTTGATTTGAGTAACTATGGAGATCTGGAAAGACAAAATGTATAAGTTGTTCAATAGGTGTTTGGGTTGCACTTGGGGATAGGGTAATAGAGGCAGGAATTGCTATTTGGCCTTTTAGGTTTTCAGGTTCAAGGCCATTGCCCACTCTGAGCAAGAAATTGCTAAAAGATGGATCCGTTTTGGCCCGCTTGTTTTGCGTGAGCCAAAATTTCCTAAGGCATGGCCATATGCTAGATCTAACCAGACTTGCATCGATACAATCTTGTCTAGTTCCTTTTGGTATGACTGGTAGAACTTACTGGAAAACTCCACCCAAAACAACCACTTTGCCGCCAAATAACAAATCCACTTCTGTCAAATCTCGCAACATCCTATCTACAGCTTCTATACTTTGTCTTTTGGCCATTGATGCTTCATCCCATATAATAAGAGCTACAGCATTTAGCAAACTTGCCAATCTTGTCTGTTTTCCAACATTGCAACATAATTTACCATCTCCATCTAAGGGAATTTTGAATCTAGAGTGCACAGTTCGCCCATTCGGCAAAACTAATGCAGCCACACTAGAAGTAGCTGTTGCCAAAGCAATTTTCCTGTAGATCTAATAGTTGCCAATATCGTACGATACAGAAATGTCTTCCCCATACCATTGGGACCATCTAAAAAAAAGATACAACTTTCTTCTCTCTTACGGCTTGCAGTATTGCATTGAATGTAGCCAACTATTCAATGTTCAATTTAGAAGCAGCCAACAAGTCTTTTTCAGATATGTCAATGTTCTTTTCATCTTCGATTTCTTTACAAACACGATATGTTTCTATTTTATTTGTGATAAAATCATGCAATCCATAGTGGTCTAATCTTTTACCCATCGATTCTAACGCAGAATTCAAAGCAGTTAAAAGACACTGTCGAGCTTCAGCTTTTGACATATTTTGCATCCTGAAATCTTCAGTTAGTTGATCTTCAAATTTACAAAATAATTCTTTTGGATTTAAACAACCGCAATGCACAAGTAATGTACAGTACAAGTGTCTTTAGGATTTAGGCATTTGATACATACATGCTTCTTCAAAACATTTTTCATTACTTTTATCATCTTTCAATTGACCATAAGTAAGTGCTACTTCTTCATATGTATCGTAGGCGTGGCCCTCAACAGTTCTTAGGTGCGAGAATGATGTAGGGCCTCTAACGTGATTCAACAACAATCTTAGGTAATAGCTCTCTCCTTCAATTGAATTTGCTGTTATAATTCTGCCCACTACATTTCCTTGTTTCCATTTTTCCCATGTTCTAGATCGCGCCACCCACACAAACTCATATGGGAAGTCTTTATACAACAATTTCTTTGATTTGGCATATTTGTCGTGGTTGTTCATGTAAAAGAATTGCGTTAACATTGTCCTTGAATAAAAATCAGATTCGGTTATGTTATCCAACTTAGTTGTCTTCTTAAAATTAACAGGCTGGCAGTTTTCTAAATGTAAATGTAAGCTTATAATAGCTGGATGCATTTTATGTAAGCCAAATCTAAAAATTCTCCACTTTGCCTCGGGGGGGATACCCATCTAACTGATTGGAATTCAGAGATCTCATCATGATCTTCATTATGTTTTTGAGCCACAATACGGAAGACTACTTTGTCATGACCCTTGTACATATACTTGTATAGATATTTAACAACTTTTATTGTTGAATAGATTTCAACATTTATGTGGCAATCAAATTTGGCTAATAAATATGGATTGTAAGGGACCACCCACTTATTATCTAGCATATGACTGCGAACCTTGACCTGTTTGTTATCAGCTCTTCGCCTATAAATTGGATACCCATCCATTGCTAGTAATGTTTCTTCTGCAAACTGTCGCGGCTAATGATTTTTACATTTCCCTTTTTTCATACAGACATTTTCTCCATCTAATTCTCCACATGGTCCGTGCATCATATGCTTAATTACCGTTGAATATAGGTGTGGATATTTGTCTTTATCGGGTATTTCAGCAAAGATGAACTCATCAAACTTAGCAGCGGTATTAAGCTTAAAACCTTTTTTCAATACTAACAAATGAACATGGGACAAGTCACTTTTTTGAAATTCGATGACATACGTGTATGTTGCAACCTGGCCAAATAGCTTTTTCTTGATAACTTCTTTTTTTTTAGTTCTTCTAATTTGCTCTTAAATACTCATGTCACAGGATCTGGCCTATTCTGTACATCTTCATGAGGTTTCAATTCTGCTAAAATTTCACACCATTTGGGATTACAGGTCATGGTCAAGAATATATTAGGTTTTCCATATCTCTCTACTAAATATCTTTCGCGCATATCTCTAGGACCTCCTATAAAAGAACCAAGTAACCCAATATGTTTCCCAAACTTTGGAACCTCGTGATTCTCCTCGTGCTATGCTATCTACAATGCCTTGATACAAATCAGCTCTAATTTCATCCTGGTGAGTTCTAAAATACTCTAATCGGAATGTTTCGATTTTTATATGCATGTCAACACAAAATTGTTGTAGGAGATGACCTGACTCAAGGATTATTGAATTGATTGTTGGCCTAATCTGGAATCGGTACGCATAGAATTCTCTAGCCGACACCATTCCTCCTTTTAAACAATTTTCTTCATACACTGATGAGAAACCGTATATTAGCAGCAGTATAGACATGTAGATGCATTGTAGGAAACGAAGTCTTAAATTTCATTGTACATAATGACTCAGCTGCTAACAATTCATCGCATGTTACATAATATTGAGGAAGAACAGCACGCTGGCCAGTGTAGGATTGATCAGAATTTGCTAGTAGAATCTTTTTAATGCCTTGATGCCACCCTGGTTCTCCAAATGGAAATAGAAGTAGGTATTGCAAGGGTTCATAACACCCAAAGTAGTACATAATTCTTTGACTAATGCCATCATGCTAATACACCAATATAACGTACTCTCTCAAATTCGAATTGCCTTCACTTTCACCAGCCCAAATTGCTGCCACTTGCGATGCTATTGGCCCCCCTAAAGTCTCGGCATCTAATTTTGGATCAGCTCTAATTTTGATTTGGTGAGTAGTTAACTCGGCTTCGGGTATTTGCCTTAAGCCTTTAAAGAAGATAGAGTACGAATTGGGAGCCAAGATATCTATAACTCATGAAATAACATTTGGATCTAGTTCACTCGCACCTTTGTTTCTATTTGAAACTTCATTGTCGGTGTCAAAAAAGCATAACTGTAGGAATGACAGGGTTGCATACTTGTTCTTATCATTTCTATCAGGGGGTGGATAAAGACTTCTAATGGCATGATATGCCTGTCCTTGAGCACGAAAAGTGTATATACCCTTATTTGATTTTGTAAATCAGGGATCAAGGGTTACACCAAATGACGTGAAGGCAAAACAATTGTTGAATGGTCTAATATATTGATGGAAATGTTGTGAATGTGTTGATCGACCATAATAAAGCTCCAATAGACCATCTGGACCTAAATAAAGACGCACTTGCCCTTTAGAACAACAAAAGCAATCTGGTTCCGAGGGGAATCGTTTGGCTTGGCAAAAATCACAAGATTTAACATCATGCAAAACAAACGGCTCAGTGGGTAATGTTTCAATTTTTTCTGCAGCTGCAATTCTCTCTACCGCTTGTTCCTGCTATTTTTCGTTTCCTGCAGAAGCTGAGAATATGAAATTCAGGGTTTCTTGCTGGTTGACATGATTGCCTAATCGCACTACAGAAGGTAAGATCATTCATCGGACTTCAGTCATGCCTCATGCAAGATTACAACTAACAATTACAGATATGGAACGAAGACACAACTAATATTTCGTCCTCTACACCACAGGTTCCAGCAAATAATACTAAAGGAGTAAAAGATCAGGAAAATGCAATGCAAATTCTATTTATGCTTGCAGCAAGCATTGTAGGAAAATCAACCAACATGTCAACAAAGCACAACACAAAGCAAATGACATAACATACTCAAAGTAGATACAAACACGAGAGCAAGATATCTAACCTTGGGATGCTTAGCAGAATGCATGTAAAGACCCATGTTTTATTTTTCATTTTCTCCAATTATTAATTGAAGTGGAAGATCGTATTTTGAATTTAAGTTATGTGTTTATTAATGTGATTGTACGGATATACGTGTCGTGTATCAAATGTTCGAAAAATAGTTGAACTGTGTGTTTCGGTGTTGTAATGGCGTTTGGGGGTGTTGTGGATGTGTTGGACATGATCGGAATTTGTTTCGGTGAACATTGAGAAAGTTAGGAAATTTCCAAATTGGTACATGAACCCTCATTTTGGTCAGTATCGGTACCCTTTGCCCAATGGTGAAGCTTTTGAAGTTCTCGAGTTCAGTACCGAAACCCCACTTTTTGCCAGTTCCCATACCCTTCTCGGGTTCAGTATCGGAACTCCTATTTTGCCAAGTTTTGGTATCTAGACAGCAGATTTTGATATTTTCTGTGCGTGATTTTGGCCCACTATGTAAAGGGATCCTTAGCCATTTTCTCATCCATACACCACGAAATCAACCCCAAAACCCACACTCTCTCATCTCTCTCAAGACCTACACTCAAATCCCTTGATTCTCACATAAACCCACCTTCACACTTCAAGATCCATGTGTAGATCATTCAAATTTCTACCGGGCTTTGAGTTTATCATTCTTGGAGGTAAGATCCATGGATTTTGTCTCTTTCTTCTCTCTCCTCTCAAATACAAGTTGATCCTCACTTGTTTTAGCTTGTCTTTGGATTATGTGTCATCTCATAGCTAAGCCTGGGAAATGATTGTTCTTGGTAGATTAAAGCTTGTAAGACTTGGTATACATTGGATTTTGCTCAAAACCCACATTGGTAGGAATTTCTCCTGTCTCTACATGCTTATGTGTTGATTAAGTGTTTGGTTCCTCAATTTCTTGACTTCTTCTCTATTATTGTTGATTTTACCCATGTTTGAAGAAAAAACCTACATCTTACTTGCGAAAATCATTGATCTTGGTTAGGGTACTTGATGCTTGAGTATTCTCACTCCTAATTGAAGTTATGTAACATGTGGTGCTCATATTTTGAACACTCCTTCATGATTCTTAGTGGTATTTCATTTTGAAATTGAGGAATACTTGAGTTTGGAATTTCGCTACTTTAGTAAAATTGGGGCTTTTGCTTTTTCTTTCTAGTATAATAGAAATGAGTTTGTACATGTGTATTCGAGCAACAATAATATGGAGATGGTATGAGATTGTTATGAGATGAGATTATTAATACATGTATGTCATGTTTGTGATATGATGCATTGTTTTGTATGATGAATGTGTTGATAAAATGAGGATAGATGAGAAGGAGTGGTTATTGTCTAATGGTTAGAACGGGGAAGACACTACAACGCAAGGGGTGGTAATGCAGAGACCCAAATCAGATGATGTTTACTGCAACGCAAGGGGTGGTAATGCAGAGACTCAATCGGGTGATTTTTACTACAACGCAAAGGGTGGAAATGCAGAGGATGGGATATGAGTGAGTGCTTGATTTTGGTTAAAGGTGGCAATATGTGTTGTTCTTCAATTATGGATCTTTGATTAGGATTATGTGTGAATCCCGTGAATCCAAATGTTATAGCATGATTCATATGACTTCGCACTTATCATCTCATTCACATGTGGATTTAGTTGAGATTTTTCTACTGGGCTAGTGTAGTTCAACCTTTTATTTTTAGGTACATGATTAAAGGTGCATACTCTGGACTCTTTGACGTGCATGGAGTAACCATCTCATGAAAGCCTTATTTGAAAAGTTATATTGTCATCTTCACACTTCATATTTTGTAAATGAAAAGTATAATTTTCTTCATAAACTCTTTTGATTTAAGGATGACTGTAACAAACTTAATTTTCTTTCCTCATAAGACTCGCAAATCATTTGAATGTAACTTATCGCATTTACATTGGGAAAGAACGTTGACTTTATGAAATGACATGGCACATTGTTTAAGGGTACTTGTGTATGGAGTTATTGGTATTTTACTTATAAAAAATATTTTATTAATATCACTACAACAAAAAAGGTCTATGACGACGAAAAAAATTCCTCGCCAAAGAAGCCAAATTCGTCGCTAAAGCTTTTGGCGACGAAAATTTTAATCGCCCCATTTCGTCGTCTTTTGTTTCACGCGGAAGGGGTGCCACCCTTTAGCGACGAATTTTTTCGTCGTCAAATGTACATTTTGCCGACGAAATTTATTTTCGTCGCCAAAAACACCCAAACTCGAAAATTTTTATCCACTTTGCTGTTGCACGAACTCGAACTCGTGACCCATGGGTTCTTGAACAACAACTCCAACCACTCGGCCAACCCTTTGTTGATAGTTATGCAAAATCAAATATATATAGACGTTTTTTTGAGAATTTTCAAATTAACCAATGTGTGAAATATATGTAATATACACAGAAAATAGAATTATTTATTTCAAATTTTTTTTAATTTTTTTTAAGAATTGGCGACGAAAAATTAATTTCGTCGTCAAATTGTACCAATTGGCGACGAAAAATTAATTTCCTCGCAAAAATGTCCCATTTGACGACAAATTTCTTTTTTTCATCGCCAATAGGTATCATTTGGCGACAAAATTCAAGTTTCTCGAAAAAAAAGTCCCATTTAACGACGAAATTCGTTTTCCTCGCCAAAAAGTACCATTTGGCGACGAATTTTGGATTTCGTCGCCAGTTTTCGTCGTGATAGACCATTTTTGTTGTAGTGTATGTTTGAAATCGAGGACGTGACAATGCAACGAATGAAAGATCACCCAGAACACTCCTATAGCAGTTTGGAAACATGAAGAGTGATCAATATTCCCAGCTATTTGTCATATTTTTTTTAACGACTAACAGACACTAAAAAAAGAGAAGAGAAAGTGTGCAAGAATGTTCAGTTGTTAACCTTGCAGAACGCTTGGTTCTCAGTCGAATAACAAGCATTTGTTTATATACCCCAAACACAACCGGCGAATGTTCAGACGTTACGCACGCTTTTCTAAACTTGAGTTGTTTGAATGTCTGTTTAATAGGTGTGGCTATAGGATTTGCTAATGCAATTACAGCCAAACCAAAGAATCATAGTACATGATTTGGTGGAATAGGTACACAAAGAATAGATTTTTTGGCATGGAATCATTTTCCATCCTTGTACGTTGCTGTGGATTAGGTCACACCTGATCAATTTTGTTGTTTGATCTTCTATACATGAAACATATTCGTGTTTTTGTTCAAATGACTTGCATTCTCAAAAATATCCAAATTCAGCATACACCATCACTTCCAATGTTGTCCATCTATCACGATGATGATAATAACCAAGCAAATACTGGTAGGCCTAAATTTGCGGCACCATACTTTATAAGAGGTGCTAATTCATTAATGTGATGGAATTCGTGTCTTTGATCGTAATTCAAACACATGCACTTTGTTTCATTATTTACATAGTTTGAGACCATAAACCTATTTGTTCTGTACTTTTTCTCATAACCAACTCCAAGTTCATACTGAAAACACTATTGAAAGAAGGCAACAAATATTGGAACAAGACACAACACATCTGAAATAGTAGCCAGTGACAATGTAAATTGTTCACATCGTCCAGATTCTCTTACAGATACACATTACCAACCACAGAATCACATTCCTAAGACATGACTAAGTTTACAGCCTTAATCTAGAGAGCCCTAGGTTCCAATCAATTTAATCAAATACAAAGATTAAGGGTCTTCATATCTAGCCTCTAAATACAAAAGTCACCATCGCAAGAATACACCTCCAAAACAAAATCAATCTACCAAAACACTGAAGTAAATAACCAACTTGTTCCAAGTCCCTGAGGCATCTCTTCCAAGCCCAGCGATCTTGTCTTCAAACACTGGTCAAACGGTAAATAGGGAATACGCTTGCAAACAACATGCCAACGAAACCCACCATCGATTGGAAATTCTCTTCGACACCAACAAGCAAAACACCATAAGCTTTGTAATTCATTGGCAGCACCCTATACTCCTAGATAACAAAAGAAACATTTGTACAATCTCAATAAACCGTAGGGAAAAACTCTAAGCAACAAACGCAAGAAAGTGATCCCACAACTCTATCAAGACACAAATCACCCTATGAAAATTGCATATGCATCTCAGCTAAATTGGCCGGCCAAATCAAGATCCCCGAAAGCATATTTCTTCTGAATCATCCCTTATTTTTTAATAGGCAAGAACTGTCTTTATCTAATCACACCGAAGCTTTTTCTTAGCATTTTCTCTATGAGCGGTCCAACCTGATTACATCATTTGCGGAATTTTGAGAAACCATTTTGCTTTGGCCTTTGATCTTATCAAGATCCCACATAAATGGGGAAAGGTGGCATATTCATGAAAACTACAATTGGACATGTGATTTCAAAACATGTCGTTTGCTACCCGAGCAGTTGTAGCTCACCTAAACTAATTCTACTTTAAGAAGCACGAACATAGGTACGAGGTACGGCCATGATATGATACGCGTACGTCGACAGATGTTTTTTTTCAAAAATAAATGGACCACGAGACGCTGAGCAATACGTCGAATATAAAAGTAAGGCAAAAACATATTACACATATAATTTTTAATTCCTCTAAAAACCCGTGCCAAAAAGTATCTATAATTTCAAAAATGTTAACAAAAAGATGAGTAAAAAAACAAAACCTGTAAGTTGAAAGAAACTAAGAATATGCAATACCTTCCTATTCTTCATCTTTAAGCACTTTAAACACGATAGGCTAAGTAGCCATTCTAGCTCGCTCACATGGGAATGATGATATATAGGAATTGGTAACTCGAAATACCCGAAATGACCTGAAAAGTAACAATAACAAAACTTTAGCAGTACTATACAAAACCACAAGCTGAAAGCATGTGAATACATTTCTCTCAAACTTTTCAGCGTAATCACCAGTGACAAACAAAAAAAAACGTGAAAGTCTTAATGCTATGTACAAATTCGTTTCATTATATATGCAAGTCTTTTGGTTCTATGAACAAATTTGTTTCAGTATGGATGCATAAGTCTTGATGCTTTAAGACCCCGTTACCTGTTTAAGTGCTATCCCCACCCCCCACCCGTTTCTTAAATATGCTCATGCTTTTCAAGCTGAAAGTGAAATCTTGATCTGAAGTGTTTACTTTTCTGAAAGGAATAGAAAAAAGAAATCATTTCAAAGTGAAGCAGCTTGAACTACTTTTAGTTCTATTTCCCCAAAGTTCGCGTAGTTTTATTTCTCTCATACGTGGCAGGCCCTTGGTTTGAGTTTTTATAATCTTATTGAAGGCATGCTCTAAAAGAGATGAAAGAAAGCCCCTCATCAACAATTCGGGATGGGACCATAACAGGAATAAAATTTGGTTTGGCAACTCGTGAGGAAATTGTAAACCCATACACTCTTTAACATCATTTGTTCAGAAAGGGCTAGCGGAGTTAGTTAATTAAGCAATGCCACATAAGAGCTTATGTTTCCTTTGTTCCATAAAGTAATTGTTCACCTTGTTTCTAACCATGAAGCAGCTACAAGGATTGAATCAGTCTATTGTTTGCTCTTCTTCAGAACAAAATGTCCTAAAGTTAGCATTTGATTGATGGTCTTATTTACATAATCTTCTGAACAACTTCTAGTGAGATCATATGAGAAACGAAATTTCTTTGGACTTGGAAAAAGTTTTTAATAATTAGATTTTGCTTACATCGGCTATGAAGGGATCTTGTATCAAGCTTACTAATTCAGAACTAATGTGTTTTTCTACCAATTCTGAATGGATTTTGGTACTTATCTTTTGTGTGTTTGTGTGCGTGCGCGTTAGTGTGCATCATCCAACAATGACTTCCCTATAAGCCATGCTAGTCAGATTACAAATCCATTCCTTAGTTTGCCACTTGAATCTGGAAGATATGAATCATCATGTGGTATTGGAGAACCAGAAAATGTGAAGGTATTAAGTTTTCACGTTTTTTTATTGTTTGTTATGGGTAATTACGCTGAAAAGTCCGAAAGAAATGTATCCACATGCTTTCAGTTTGTGATTTTGTGGAGCACTGCCAAAGTTTTATATATTATTGTTTCCTTTCAGTTCATTTCGGGTATATCGAGTTACTGATTCCTATATATCATCCTTCCCATGTGAGCGAGCTAAAGCAACTGCCTAACCTATCATGTTTAAATTGCCTAAAGATGAAGAATACACTACTACAAAAATAGATAAAGATCTCAGTCATCTAGTGTGATCTTTCACTTTTAATCTCGCATTCAAAACCGTGGTCTATCAAGGTGTAACTAAAAGTCTCTATCTTTTAACCACAAGATAAAAACTGTGGTTAAAACTCACTAAAATTGTGACTAAAAACATGAAAACTGTGATTAAAATGACAAAACCGTGACCTTTAATAGCTTAACATCTCAGTTTTATTATAAAATCGTGGTTGTTTATATAGAAATAATCTCAGTTTTTGAAAAAACCGAGATTAAAAGCGGTGTTTTCTCAAGGGAAAAAATCCTACTCTATTTCTCCTGTTGGGTTTTGAACCCAAGTCTCTTGAGTTTTATATAGAAGCTTTAACCATCTCCACTACACACACTTTTCAATATATAATTGAAATATTTAATATATATAACATATGCGTTTAACTTACAACCTCAGTTTTTAGATGACTGAGATTAAAGGTTCTTTTTATCTCAGTTTTTCTGAAATGAGATATATTCTTTCATATACAATCTCAGTTTTTCAAAAACGAGATCTATTCTTTAAGTTACAATCTCACTTTTAGATTACTGAGATTAAAATATCTTTTTATCTCAGTTTTTTTCGAAACGAGACAAATTATTTCGTATATAATCTCAGTTTTTTGAAAATGAGATATATTCTACAAGTTACAATCTCACTTTTTAGATTATTGAGATTAAAAAATCTTTCCATCTCAGTTTTTTCGTATAACTGAGATTAAAACTATAGTCCATAACATTTTATTACGCTTTTACAAAAAGTGAGATCTTTTTAGTTTTTGTACCGTGATCTTTATATCATTTTGTAGTAGTGATAGGAAGGTACTGGATTGTCACGCCCTCGATTTTTAACATAATTAGATAAAGCTTTTCATAAATAAAATGCTTGCAATATATGATATAATAACCCAAAGAGTTCATAGTTCCCATAACTTCAATTCACAGTCCAACACTTCAAATTTTAAAAGATTACATTGGCGGCACACCGGCTCAAATTAGCATTTGCTCAAGATTCATAAGATGTTAAGAGCTTAGCAACATTCTTAGTCAAGAGGAATATGAAAGTAAGTTACAAATACATCTTTGGCAAAAAGGAGATTTTACAAGGATGACTAACTAACTCCTCCATGTTAGCTTTCAAAAAGTAAGTAAGTCAGTCAGTCCATGCACGCAAACACTCCGTGCTACCGCCCCTGTGTAGTACCTGAAAATGAAAGGTTGAGCTACACTAGCCCAGTAGAGAAATCTATGCAACTCTTATGTGAATATGAGATGTTAGGTAGAATGAGTAACAGAGGGAAAATACAGTGTCTCAAATGAAAAGCGGAGTGTGAATCATAGGTATCTCACCATCGATTTCAGAAGTAAAGCACATGGACAACGTACCAGTTTCTTGTCCACCGTGGAGATCTACTATTCATACGTCACTACTCATTACTACCATTGCCTATTATCCTATTCCGAATTACCTATCCGATATCTCAACTTCACGATATACACAACAACGCTCATTTAAAAGAAACAAGTATATCTCTACGGTATCGCATCCGAATAACCAACCATTCCTTTCACGAATTCATTCTGCTAACCCTTTATTTGTTTCCATATCAATATTGCAACCATCTTCACAAGTCATGAAAAAATGCTCTTACCGGGCTATTCGTGGAGTCCCGTTACTCCCCACAAGAACCTCTCTTACCGATGGAACCAATGTCAAGTCACATATATAGTATTGGTCGTCGCACCACCATTTCCTTACCACATTTCATAACTCTACCATTTATCTCAATCGCATACAGTAAATTCATAAACAAGACTCTTTCATATAGAATTCGTAAGGATAAATCTCATCTCAATCGACTCACAAACATAACACTATCAATTTCCTTATCATCATACAAGTATTCACATGTCTTTTATCAAGCACATTCACTCACCACAATTCATGATTTCCCGCCTCTATCCCATTTACCCCTTCAAGCTACACTAGAGATATATATATATATATATATATATATATATATATATATATCGCCTTAAAACACAAAGAAATGTCCCTCATATCCAAACCTAGTATTATCAAGTTCAAAGGAATGTCCTACATATCCATTCCTTGTATTGCACATCGTCACATTTTAATTCCATCAACATTCATTCATTACGTTCTCTAGGTTCTCGTTTCAACATTCGACAAATACTTAACTTCTTGTTATCAATATGTCACATATCCGAAGAGTAATAAAGTCCATAAACTCATAATGAAGCATAGTATAACCCAATGGAGAGAACCACGGCCATAGAATGAGCAGAAAGGAATTTTGCTTATAAAATTTACAGTGGCTACGGGTAGGACCAAAAATGGGCTACGGGTAGCACCTGGAAATTTTCTGCGATTTTGAACAACTATGCAGATTTCACTAAGGCTCAAATCAACGATCAACAACAAGTTCTAAGCATCGAAACTCCTCATTAAACACATAAAAGAAGTTAGAAATCCCTACCTCAAGGGTCTAGGCCGAGCCCACAAGTTCCAAGCGAGTCCCTAGCTCCGAAAACCTTGAACCAACCAAATACTCCTCTCGAAGCTGCTCGAACCGACGAATTCCAAGCTCAAGAACGCAATCAATAGGTGAAGTGGAAGTAGATCCGTGTGGGTTTGTGGAGTGTTGAGCTCGAGAGAGAGTGAGAGAGCAAGAGAGAGAGATGGCCGGACGGGAGAGAGAGAGAGGCCGTGTGTGATGAGAGAGAGAGATAGGATTTGTGTGGTCTCCATACATACACATACATATATATATACAATCCCCACAATACACTCACACCCATCAACTAATAATCCTATCACTTTAACATCTAATCTCATATTCACACAACATTTCATCTTATCTCGATATTCTCATTTTCATTTAAACGCTGAAATTATTGGAAAAGAGAAATAATAATAATATACGAGTCTCTACATGGATATTCTGAGTTTCTTTCACCTTGCAGGTTTTGCACATCATGTAATATTCCGAAATTTTAATAAAATAAAAATTCCGTAATATTAGTTTTTATTTAAATTCTTGTTATTCTTAGAATTTTTCGAAAACGAAAACCGGACGATCGAACACCACGCGACTCGTTTCTACGTATATTGGTACACTCTTTCACACTAGATTATTTTCCTCCAAACCTTCCACGTCAAGATTTTCTCTCTCTCATCTCTCTGCCGAAACCTCTCTCTCTCTCTCCTCTCCTTTCCTCCCCAATTCCTCTATAAATACTACCCCTCCCTCACCTCCAAAACCACAACTCCTCACTTCTCTCTCAAACCCCTGTCCAGTTAGGAGGCTAATAGAATAGTAGGAAAAAAAAAAAAAAAGGAAAAGAAAAGCTTAAGCTCCTCCCATGGAGGATTAAAGGTGGGTTTGCTTTTGCACCACCTCTTAACCCGAATTAACCTGCCCAAACTTCCATACACACCTCAAACTTCCCAAAACATCCATCTTCGGCCCTAAATCAATCCCGGACAGCCGTACTCCGATCATCTCTCCGGCGAACCGAAAAACTCAAAAACTCGTTTTAAGCTTGTTTTGATCAAAACCGAAAGTATGTACCTCTTCTCCCACTCTCCCTAAGTATAATAGAGTAGTTTTGACGTGTTTTTAGGGCTTAAAATGATCCCAAACGAAAAATATAGCTTACTGTCCATTTTCGGCCAGATTCATCGTTTTGATATTATTTATGGGCCCGACTATCTATTTGATATTATTCACGTTGAAGATGACCCTTATGATATTTATTTTACAACCTTTATGATATTATTATTATTAAAAACTACTGACTTGATATTATTTTTGACTGAGTAATATCAGTTTAGTATTAAACGAATTAGTTATATCAGTTTGATTTATCTAGTTGATTAAGTGGATAATTGGTAATAATTTTAGTTTATATGTATGCTCAAATTTCTTTTTTTTTTTTTTTACTTGATAATTACACATATAATATCTTGAGATCGTAGATTAATAAATAAAAAATATTAAATTAATAATACTTTTATTTAGTAATTTTAGAAAGGAAATTAGTGAATAAAAGATATTCATATCCTTAACTTAATATTATAAGTGGTAATGAAATATTTCTCCAAATTATATTAAAGGATAAAACGATAGATTAATAAACCTTGTTAACTAATAATAGGATTTTCAAAAGAAAACGGTTTCCAATGTCCTACTAAAATTTAGTATGTTGCACAAAAAAGGAAAAGAAGATATTATCTTTTAGTATGATATTTAAATAAATATCATTAAGGATAGTATAGTATTTAAAGTAAATATTTATTAAAGAAATAACTATTCTTGTGATTAATCTTAAAAAGAAATTATTTTAAACTATTTAGTAATAGGTGGACTATTTTATAAATCATAAAAATTACTAATTTGTCATTATAAATAATCAACTGATTTTATCCCTAATAATAAATAAATAGTAAAAGAATATATAAAAAGGACGTTTTAATAATTAAGGGTACTAAAATTGTGAAAACGAATTTCATGAATTTCGATAAATTGTTATTGCCGTATTGTTGCTTCGTGAATGTAGAAATTGGACAATAGGTACCCCGGGCGGTATTCGCATGTTGGAATAAATTAATTAGACGTTAAATTCCTAGGGAAAGTGAAATTTTGTTTTGGTCAGGAGATAACCAAAGTGGCCGAGGACCGTGGGTTTCCTGAAAGATTGGTCGTCGGTATCGGCACTTGTGGTTAAAGACCGGTGAATTATCATCTTGCGAACCCTGAACATGGCACTGTTGGATTTATCTTCCGGATATTCCGGGGTGGATTTATTGGATGAAACCGGAGTATGGGTATCATTTCTCGCGGTTGGTTGGTTATCATTCGCTCCTTGTGATGGTACAGTGAGTTTGACCCGACATGTAGCTTGGTCTTATTCGTCTGGGACCCCAGGCTGGGCAAGCAAGGAGAGGGTAAATCGACAGAGTCGCCATAGTTCAGAGGTTGTTCGGGAGGATTATTTCTCATGGTAGAGAAATCTAGAAATCACTTAAAGACAAGATAATCTCATAATATGCTCTTGATTGTTGTAACTTTATTCATTATGCTTATTATTATATTATTGTTTGTATTTTTTTGGGTTCTGGATTTAGGGGTATCTACTGAGTGATTTATCACTCACGGATACGTTCGTATCCTGGTAAATCGATTGCTTCGGCGGTCAATTTGCCAGAAGCTGCAGGTAATGACGACATAGAAGAACAGGAACCCAGTTTGGAGCAGTTCATCACTGGAGAGATTCCAAGGACGGAGACTGAGCAAGAGTTCGCTTGGAATCCGTATCAGAACTAGAGTCGCTCTGAGTCTTTGCTCTGTGACGTCATGTCACCCAAGGGCCTCCGTACATGTGGGGTAGAGCATATTAACGTCATTCCAAACTGTAATAAAGAGATATGTTGCGGTGGTTTGTAATAAAAAGGATATTATTTATGCTAAGTATAATCTATTAATGCTTCCGAAATTCCTCAGAAAATCGGGGCGTTACAACGTGGTATCAGAGCATAGGTTCAACCCCTCAGACTTGGGTAGATTGGGTAGATCACATCCGAGAGCGTAAACTCGATCGTATCTGTTACCTATGTATTTCCTCTTAATCTATCAGTACTATATAATCGAGAACGTACGGTGAGAAAACATAAGTCTGACTTCTTTATTGGTTACTTATCTCTGTCAGTAGTTCGTACATTTCCAAAATAGTTTTGACTTATATAGACCCCCTCTTAACTAAAATTCTGAACACTCATAGATGGTGAACACTCGTTCGGGAAACGGAACCCCTGGCGACAATGGGAATGACCATCATCGCGCTAGTACGAGTGGCGGAAATAATGGCAACAACCCTAACGGAAATCTCGGGGGATTGGACGTGGCGCAGTTGGCGCAGGTAATAGCCACTGCAGTAGCAGCAGCATTGCCACAGGTTAATGGGGCCCGTCAACCGGCGCCACAGCAGGGTCGTCAGGTCAGAAATAGAGACCAGCTATTGGACGCCTTTTGCAAGCGCCGTCCACCTATCTGGGATGGGGAAGGTGACCCCACAGTCGCTGAGACCTGGCTGAAACAGATTGCCAAGTTTCTAGACACGATGAACATCACACATGCAGAGGATCGCATCGCTCTAGCTGCCTTTCAACTGCAAGGAGAAGCTGACCATTGGTGGGATCTGATCAAGGCCACCAACACTGTCGAGACGATGACGTGGCGACAATTTGAGAATCTTTTCAACGAGAAATACTTTCCAGAGCCAATCAAGGACGCGAAACTACAAGAATTTATTGATTTAAAACAGGGGACGATGACTGTCTCCCAATACATCACGTGCTTCGAAAGCTTAGCGCGTCATGCTACCAGCCTAATAGTAACCCCTGCAGCACGGGCAAAGAGGTTCGCGTGGGGACTTCACCCTAGCATCCGGAAGAGTGTGGTATCTCAAAAATTTCGCACTTATCCTGAGGCTATTGAGTGTGCCCTCATAATGGAACGTGAGAATGCCGACTCCAAGGTGATATGGAACAACATCAAGAAAGGAGGATCGTCGTCCGGAGGGCCGATTCGCAATAACCACAACAACAAAGGGTTTGCCAATCAGAAGCCGCATTACCAGAATAGTAATAACCGGCCGCAACAACATCAGATGCAACCATGGAGGAACCAGGGATCCGGGCAGGGACAGAGTCAATTCCAAAAATCCGGACCAGTCCGTTGTTTTCACTGCTATGAAGAAGGGCATTTCAGGAATCAGTGTCCCAAACTGCAGAACAATAATTTCGGGAGTCAGCCAAAGTTGCCACTAAGACCTGCTCAACCCCAAAACAACCAGAATAGAATCGGGTGGAATCAGAATAACCAGAACCCGGCAAGAATTGGGTGGCACCAGAATCAAGCGCAGAATCAACAACAGAACCGCCCGCACCAGAGCAATGCAGCGGGTAAAGCACCAGCAGGGAACAACCAGGCAAGCGGAGCTGGCAGGATCTTCGCACTGCAGGCAGAAGAGGAACAGAATGATCCCTCTATGATACAAGGTACACTTGTACTCTTCAACACTTGTGTACAAGCTTTAATTGATTCAGGAGCATCGCACTCGTTCATTTCTACTGCATGTACGAAATCACTTGGACTAGACACAGAACCCCTAGGAGCGATGATGCAAGTTACTTCACCATTAGGGGGTAAGATATCTGTTGGATTAGTCTGTAAAGGGTGCGAAATAGAAGTTTCTGGACTGCGGATAACTTGTGATCTCAGGGTTATCGACATGGCGGATTTTGATGTGATCTTGGGAATGGATTGGCTTTCTTCTTATCGAGCTGTCATAGATTGTCATCGCAAGATGGTGACGGCTTATTCGAAGGATGGGACGTGCTTCAAATTTAAGGGGGATAGACAAGATCCTGTCTCCACTTCATCAGCACACAAACCGCACAACCAACTGTCGGGATGGCTAGCTAAGCTGTCACTTCAGGAGAATGATCAGATGGACCTAGACTTACCCCGAGTTGTGTGTGAGTTCGAAGATGTATTTCCTGAAGAACTGCCTGGGCTACCTCCACATAGGGAGATAGATTTCACTATCGAACTTCAACCAGGTACTGCACCAATATCTATGGCACCATACAGAATGGCGCCAGCAGAATTGAAGGAGCTGAAGATTCAATTGCAGGAATTGCTGGACAAGGGTTTTATTCGGCCAAGTACATCACCCTGGGGAGCTCCAGCACTCTTTGTTAAGAAGAAGGAAGGAACGTTACGGTTATGTATCGACTACAGACAGTTGAATCGCATGACAATCAAGAACAGATACCCACTACCGAGGATCAATGACTTGTTTGACCAGTTGAGAGGGTCAACTTGTTTCTCAAAGATCGATCTGAGGTCCGGATATCACCAGTTGCGTATTAGGGATAGTGATATTCCTATAACCGCATTCCGGACAAGATACGGTCACTATGAATTCTTAGTGATGCCATTTGGGTTGACCAATGCACCAGCAGTGTTCATGTGCTTGATGAACAAGATCTTTCAACCATACTTGGACAAATTTGTGGTGGTCTTCATCGACGATATCTTGGTTTACTCGCCAACAGAGGAAGCACACGAAGAACATCTGAGAATCGTACTGCAAATCCTTAGAAACAATCAATTGTATGCTAAGGCTAGCAAGTGCGAGTTTTGGATGAAAGAGGTTAAATTTCTGGGACATGTTGTGTCAGAAAAAGGAATCTCTGTCGACGACAGCAAGGTTGACGCCGTTCTGAACTGGAAGCGACCGACAACAGTGTTTGAGATTCGGAGCTTTCTGGGACTAGCTGGATACTACAGAAGGTTTATTCAAGATTTCTCCGCTTTATCAAAGCCCATGTTCCGACTGACTCAAAAAGGAGTCAAGTTCGTTTGGGATGAAGCATGCGAGAAGTCATTCCAGGAGCTGAAGAGGAGATTGACGAGTGCGCCGATACTGATCATTCCTGAGAGGAACATGGGATATTCAGTATATTGTGACGCCTCAAGAGATGGACTCGGATGTGTGCTCATGCAGGATGGGAAAGTTATAGAGTATGGTTCACGCCAGCTTAAACCGCATGAAAGGAACTATCCCACACACGATCTGGAATTAGCAGCAGTAATATTCGCGCTCAAGACATGGCGTTATTACCTATATGGGGAAGAATTCGAGGTATTCACTGATCATAAGAGTCTAAAATATCTGTTCACCCAGAAGGAGCTAAATCTGCGCCAACGACGATGGATGGAATACATGGAGGACTACAAGCTGACTTTGTCGTATCATCCGGGCAAAGCCAATGTAGTTGCTGATGCACTTAGCCGCAAGGGCAGAGGACAAGTGGCAAGTATGGCGGTCAGAGAATGGAAGATGATGGATGAGATCAATGAATTCAGACTTCAGCCATCACCAGAATCCAGCAGAGCATGCTTTTTCGCCATGATCGCTACACCAGCGTTGCACAGAGAAATCCTGCTCGCTCAGACTTTCGATCAGGAGTGCGACTTTATTCGATATCAGATGGCGACCAACAAAGCAGTTACAGGATGGACAGTTCACCCCGACAAGAGTTTGAGATTCAGAGACAGAATATTTGTACCAGGCATAGGGACCCTCAGAGAAGCAGTTTTGAAAGAGTTCCACCATTCTAATTTCGCTGTACATCCAGGAGGCAACAAGATGTATCATAACCTGCGCCGTCTATATTGGTGGAGCGGAATGAAGGATGACGTGGCCAAATACGTCTCCACATGCCTCACGTGTCAGCAAGTAAAGGCCGAGCACCAGAAACCAGGAGGACAGCTACAATCTCTTCCTATTCCAGGATGGAAATGGGAGCACATCACCATGGATTTCGTCACAGGATTGCCTAGATCAGTCAACAACCATAATGCTATCTGGGTAATCGTCGATCGTCTGACAAAGTCTGCACACTTCTTACCTGTGCGAATAACAGACTCCATGGACACTCTCAGCCGATTGTACATTAAGGAGATCATCAGATTGCACGGAGTTCCAGTATCGATTGTGTCAGATCGAGAGCCACGATTCACTTCGGCTTTCTGGCAAGGTTTACAGACGCTGGGAACGGATCTCAGGATGAGCACCGCCTTTCACCCTCAAACAGATGGACAATCCGAAAGGACGATTCAGACCCTGGAGGATATGCTCCGAGCCTGTGTACTAGATTTCAAGGGAAGCTGGGAGCGACACCTACCTTTGGTGGAGTTCGCTTACAATAACAGTTATCAGGCAAGCATAGAAATGGCTCCATTCGAGGCCTGTATGGACGCCCTTGCAGATCACCGGTATGCTGGACCGAAGTGGGAGAGATGCACCTGCTTGGACCAGATCTTGTCAAAGAGACAAATGAGAAGATCAAAATCATCACTCAGCGGATCAAAACAGCACAGAGCCGCCAAAAGAGTTATGCTGACAGAAGAATGAGACCCTTAGAATTCACCGTTGGTGACCACGTTTTCCTTAAGATCAGACCTAAACGTGGAGTCATCAGGTTCGGAAAGAAAGGGAAGCTATCGCCTCGCTACATCGGACCATTTGAGATTCTCGAAAGGATTGGAGAAGTTGCGTACAGGCTAGCACTGCCACCGCAGCTTGACAGAGTGCACAATGTCTTCCATGTCTCTATGTTAAGGAAGTACATGGCCCACCCTTCCCACATAATCAACTGGGAAGATGTCACAGTCGACGAGGATACGACATTCGAAGAGAGACCCGTAGCAATCCAGGACCATGGAGAGAAGGTCATCAGAGGAAAAACAATCAAACTAGTTAGAGTACTCTGGCGACACCGTGGAATAGAAGAGAGTACTTGGGAAAGAGAAGATGTAATGAGAGAGAATTACAAGGAGCTATTCCCTGTAGAAAGTGCACCTTAAATTTCGAGGACGAAATTTTGTTAAGGGGGATAGGTTGTAATATTCCGAAATTTTAATAAAATAAAAATTCCGTAATATTAGTTTTTATTTAAATTCTTGTTATTCTTAGAATTTTTCGAAAACGAAAACCGGACGATCGAACACCACGCGACTCGTTTCTACGTATATTGGTACACTCTTTCACACTAGATTATTTTCCTCCAAACCTTCCACGTCAAGATTTTCTCTCTCTCATCTCTCTGCCGAAACCTCTCTCTCTCTCTCCTCTCCTTTCCTCCCCAATTCCTCTATAAATACTACCCCTCCCTCACCTCCAAAACCACAACTCCTCACTTCTCTCTCAAACCCCTGTCCAGTTAGGAGGCTAATAGAATAGTAGGAAAAAAAAAAAAAAAAAGGAAAAGAAAAGCTTAAGCTCCTCCCATGGAGGATTAAAGGTGGGTTTGCTTTTGCACCACCTCTTAACCCGAATTAACCTGCCCAAACTTCCATACACACCTCAAACTTCCCAAAACATCCATCTTCGGCCCTAAATCAATCCCGGACAGCCGTACTCCGATCATCTCTCCGGCGAACCGAAAAACTCAAAAACTCGTTTTAAGCTTGTTTTGATCAAAACCGAAAGTATGTACATCTTCTCCCACTCTCCCTAAGTATAATAGAGTAGTTTTGACGTGTTTTTAGGGCTTAAAATGATCCCAAACGAAAAATATAGCTTACTGTCCATTTTCGGCCAGATTCATCGTTTTGATATTATTTATGGGCCCGACTATCTATTTGATATTATTCACGTTGAAGATGACCCTTATGATATTTATTTTACAACCTTTATGATATTATTATTATTAAAAACTACTGACTTGATATTATTTTTGACTGAGTAATATCAGTTTAGTATTAAACGAATTAGTTATATCAGTTTGATTTATCTAGTTGATTAAGTGGATAATTGGTAATAATTTTAGTTTATATGTATGCTCAAATTTCTTTTTTTTTTTTTTTACTTGATAATTACACATATAATATCTTGAGATCGTAGATTAATAAATAAAAAATATTAAATTAATAATACTTTTATTTAGTAATTTTAGAAAGGAAATTAGTGAATAAAAGATATTCATATCCTTAACTTAATATTATAAGTGGTAATGAAATATTTCTCCAAATTATATTAAAGGATAAAACGATAGATTAATAAACCTTGTTAACTAATAATAGGATTTTCAAAAGAAAACGGTTTCCAATGTCCTACTAAAATTTAGTATGTTGCACAAAAAAGGAAAAGAAGATATTATCTTTTAGTATGATATTTAAATAAATATCATTAAGGATAGTATAGTATTTAAAGTAAATATTTATTAAAGAAATAACTATTCTTGTGATTAATCTTAAAAAGAAATTATTTTAAACTATTTAGTAATAGGTGGACTATTTTATAAATCATAAAAATTACTAATTTGTCATTATAAATAATCAACTGATTTTATCCCTAATAATAAATAAATAGTAAAAGAATATATAAAAAGGACGTTTTAATAATTAAGGGTACTAAAATTGTGAAAACGAATTTCATGAATTTCGATAAATTGTTATTGCCGTATTGTTGCTTCGTGAATGTAGAAATTGGACAATAGGTACCCCGGGCGGTATTCGCATGTTGGAATAAATTAATTAGACGTTAAATTCCTAGGGAAAGTGAAATTTTGTTTTGGTCAGGAGATAACCAAAGTGGCCGAGGACCGTGGGTTTCCTGAAAGATTGGTCGTCGGTATCGGCACTTGTGGTTAAAGACCGGTGAATTATCATCTTGCGAACCCTGAACATGGCACTGTTGGATTTATCTTCCGGATATTCCGGGGGTGGATTTATTGGATGAAACCGGAGTATGGGTATCATTTCTCGCGGTTGGTTGGTTATCATTCGCTCCTTGTGATGGTACAGCCGAGTTTGACCCGACATGTAGCTTGGTCTTATTCGTCTGGGACCCCAGCTGGGCAAGCAAGGAGAGGGTAAATCGACAGAGTCGCCATAGTTCAGAGGTTGTTCGGGAGGATTATTTCTCATGGTAGAGAAATCTAGAAATCACTTAAAGACAAGATAATCTCATAATATGCTCTTGATTGTTGTAACTTTATTCATTATGCTTATTATTATATTATTGTTTGTATTTTTTTGGGTTCTGGATTTAGGGGTATCTACTGAGTGATTTATCACTCACGGATACGTTCGTATCCTGGTAAATCGATTGCTTCGGCGGTCAATTTGCCAGAAGCTGCAGGTAATGACGACATAGAAGAACAGGAACCCAGTTTGGAGCAGTTCATCACTGGAGAGATTCCAAGGACGGAGACTGAGCAAGAGTTCGCTTGGAATCCGTATCAGAACTAGAGTCGCTATGAGTCTTTGCTCTGTGACGTCATGTCACCCAAGGGCCTCCGTACATGTGGGGTAGAGCATATTAACGTCATTCCAAACTGTAATAAAGAGATATGTTGCGGTGGTTTGTAATAAAAAGGATATTATTTATGCTAAGTATAATCTATTAATGCTTCCGAAATTCCTCAGAAAATCGGGGCGTTACACATCATCCAACAATGACTTCCCTATAAGCCATGCTAGGGTGGTTACAAATCCATTCCTTGATTTGCAACTTGAATATGGAAGATGTGAATCATGTGGTGCTGGAGAACCTAGAAAATGTGAAGGTATTAAGTTTTCACGTTTTTTGTTGTTTGTTACTGGTAATTACGGTGAAAAGTTTGAACTAAATGTATTCACATGCTTTTAACTTGTGGTTTTGTGGAGCACTGCTAAAGTTTTGTTATTGTTACCTTTCAGGTCATTTCGGGTTTATCGAGTTTCCGATTCCTATATATCATCCTTCCCATGTGAGCGAGCTAAAGCAACTGCTTAGCCTATCGTGCTTAAAGTGCTTAAAGATGAAGAATAGGAAGGGACCAGATATTCTGAGTTTCTTTCAGCTTAGAGGTTTTGTTTTCTTACTTATCTTTTTAATCCTTGAATAAAAATGAAAGGGTAGAGCTTTCCCTATTCTGTGCTAGAGATGATGCTACCGCGACACCATTTTCTTTGGTTTTGTGGTGCAAGAGTTGGGCTTTTTTGTTTTTGTACTTATCTTTTTAATTCTTGATCAATAAAAATGAAAGGGCAAAGCTTTCCCTATTCTGTGGTAGAGATAGTGCTTGAACCTGCAAGAATGATTACAAATTGTTGATATCATAGAGTACAAAGATCATAGAATTGGTCCTCACACATCTCTCATTTTTTCGAAAATCAGATTTCAGCCCTGATAATGTGGCCTTTTTGGGGTTTCCCCAAAAGCATGAAGTCAATTTCATAAAGAGCAAAAAATCTACAACTAATTAGTCGAATGCATGCATTTCTTTCCCCAAAGTTAGCTCAACAGATTCTCTGAAGTCTTACCGCATAAAAAACACACATAAATCAATTGACCAAACCTCAACCCTTGACACATGAATTCGAAGCACCCCGATCGATAACCCAAAGGAAACAAGGGGAAAAGGTTTGAACGTGCAACCGGAAAAACGTCATTCATCCATTGTCAACCATCACGCAACTAAAAGCGGCAAATTCTCTCCCCGTTGCTCATTTCATTTGTGCAACAAAATTTCATAAAGCTACATACAATAAGCTAATCAATTATACTAGCAAATTCATATATCGTTTAATGGAAAATATCCTATACCCACTATGATTATGAATTATTTCCTCATATGATCTACCTCGTGTCCATATATATGCGGACTTCTTGGCCATCCAACTATGAGAGATTATGGAGAGGTCGAATTGATATGTAAAATAGAGTAACGAAGAACATTTACACTCTCCTGACATCTCCACCGGAAAAGCCCGATACCTCCCCAAAACCACCGTTACCGGCGGACGTTTTACTCTTGAATTCTCCAAATGTGGTGCAACTTCCGGTCCAATTATGCCCCCTTACGAGTTTTGCATGCAAATGTTCAGGCAATCTCAACGTGAACCTGTCTTCGCCCCTCCTAACTATCGAATGCCCGGTGGAATGAGACCTAGAAAATTTTTCCATCTTCTTTTGCCCATCACCAATTTGTTGATCACCCGTATGGGTGGCGCTATTCGCGGCCAACACCCCTCCCTCGCTTTGTCCTCCCCTGTCCTCGTCGTTGTCGTCCTTTATTGTAATGCTGAAAGTATCTTCCAATGGCTCATCCTCATTAATCTCATGCATGGGGCTGTTGTAATGTGTCGGCAGGGCCGACGACTTTTGTAGGGATTCCTCTACGGAGTCGAGGCTCCGCCGGCACACCGGACACGTTTTGTGTAACTCGAACCAGAGGTCAATGCACTCTTGGTGGAACACGTGGCAACATGGAGTCAGAAGGCGAAGAACGTCGTCGCCTACAAACTCCGAGAGGCAAATGGCGCATTCTAACCCGTATTTTTCTTTCCTGTAGTCTTTGACACTTGAATATGTGAATGTGGGAAACGAGTTGATGGTCAAAGGGTCCAGGCCCGGGCGACCATCGGTGCACCCGGGGCCCACCGTGGTTCCGGCGTTGTTGCCCCGGAAATACCAAGCATAGATTAGGTTTTCCAAGAAACACCTGCAAAAGTATATGGAGAAAAAACCCACAAAGAAAAGCACAAGGAGTACTATGGTGAGGATTATGGTCACCGGCGGGGAGCTATACGTTTGCGGCGTGTTACCGACAGAGTCTGGTGTCATTGCCGGAAAAAGGATTGAAGAAAGTTGATTGGGTGGCCGGGAAAATGCTAGTCCGGCCTGGGAAAAGGTAACTTTTTTTGGGTGGATGTGAGAAAAAGGATGAAGAACTTGAGGTAGAAGAGGATGTTTTATTTTGGGTACTTAGATTTTTGTTTATGTTAGCTGGTTTTGTGGCGATTTAGGATGAGAGAAATAAGGGGAAAATGCAAGTGTTTTAGAGCTGAAAAGGGAAGGGTGTCTGAATTTGGGTAGGGATTACGTGGACATGGTGGTTTTGCATCAATGGTCAGAATCAGAGACATTGATCGATTCCTTGTGAGAAGGATGAGGAATTTTTTTCTCCACATAGAAAATAGCAATTAACAAACAAATTGGGTTTGTAGCCAATTCGGTTGTCTCACTTAGTCCAAGTTAGGGATGCAAATGAGCCGAGCTTGAGGGCTTTCGAGATTGGCCTGTTTTAAATTTAGCTCGGCTTGAGTCCAAATAGAAATTCATGCTCAAGCTCAATTGGTATTTATAAACTCGAGTACTAAACGAGCCTTCATGAAATGAGCGGAGCCGAGTCCATACATGCAAGCCGAGTTTATATATATACACAAGCCAAGCTATGGCTAATTCAAAATGTGCTCTACTTCAGTAAACGTGCAAAAAACATATATGTTCAAGCTCAGGTTGTTTAGTAAATCAGTTGAGTTCCTAACGAGCCAAGCCTCAAGCTCGTTGCAAACCCATTGGTTCGTTCACCATCTAGTCGAGGCTATCCTTCCCATTCGTTTCAAAATATTTATCCTAAAGTTAGTTACTTAAAATTTAAAGGAAAAATTGGAGCGTTACACCTCAAACGAGAATTTAAATTTTATTTTTCACAAACTTAGATCTTTGTCGCCAATTTTGCTAGCAAATTACATTCTATTCATAGTACTGCTAATTCACTTAATCTTTCTTGTAACATGTTGTGTGGAGTGAGAGTCCCAGAGATAGTGGTAAGCAATTTAGCAAGCATCTTGGGTTGTGCATGTGAGTGGAAAACTTCCAATGAAATACCTTGGTCTACCTCTGGGAGCTAACCGCAGAAGAATTAGTACATGGCAACCAGTCATTGACAGTGTGGAGAAGAAATTGAAAATGTGGAAAAGTATGCATATCTCTATGAGTGGGAAGATCTCTTTGATCAAGTCTAACATGAGTAATATGCCCATATACTATATATCTTTGTTTAAGATGCCAGCAGCAGTGGCTAACCAGTTAGAGAGAATACAGAGGAGGTTTTTATGGGGAGAGTCAGAGGGGAGAAGGAAGATTCACTTGATGAGTTGGGATAGAATAACAAGGAGTAAGAAATTTGGTGGTTTGGGGAGTAAAAGACTCTTAAAACACAACACAACTCTGTTGGCTAAATGGTGGTGGAGGTTTAACAAGGAGAAATAGGCACTATGGGTAAAGGTGGTAACAAAGAAGTATGGGCTGAAAGATGAGTGGTTACCTCAACTTCCAGCAAGAGGCAAACCTTCCAACATCTGAAAAGAAATCTGCTCAGTGGGAAATGTTGCAGCTGATATGGGTGAATGCATTATCCAAGGCTTCACTTTAAAGTAAGTTTGGGTACTAAAATCAAATTGTGGGCAGCATGCCCTCCGGAGAGAAAGGATTTCGTTCCTTCCCGCCGTTTGCGGCCCTTTTTCGAAAAATCGAGGGAGCGCGAGCGCCGGTGGCAAGTGCTCGAAAATACAGAGTCACCACTTGAGTTTTGAGGGTCCGACACTCAAGGAACCGCATTTCGAAGCACCTGCCGCGCTATTTTTGTTTGAAAAAGTTTAAGGAAACCAGTCCGTCATAACCATATCTGGGTTCGGGAGCCAGGTTACGAGAGGGGAAGGGTTTTAAGGCACCGCTCTCGCCCAATCCGGAGATCGGTCTTTACTTAGGCATTTTTATGAAAACTTTTGTGATTCTTCTTCTTTTGATTAATTTTAGCCAATTAGGGCGGGGGAACAGTTAATCGGGGATTAAAACTGTAACAATTTGCGAGATGTGATCAAATGATAGCATGGATAGATGGTATGACGAGTAATAAATGGGATGAACTTAAAAACAGCGATCAGATGCCAAAACTAGGCTCGGGGCAGATTTGCCCTGCACGATGGCCAACTTGCATGCATGAACAGATCTGCATGCAAGCCAACCATCGCGCGAGACACATGAACCCTCGCGCGAGTGTTGTCATCTCACCACAGTTTCAAATTCATCCCCTTCTAGGCTCTGGAAGGACCAGTGCACACCCAGGAAGCAAACCAAGCAGTTTATATGGAACTGTAAAAATACCAATTATTACAGATTACTTCAAAAGGAGCCAAATGAAATGAAACACAACCCCTAAACAGAGGGGGTATTAAAACAGAGACCAAAGGTCTAGTTGCCCATGCAAGGGCCATTCATGGAAATCACAGAACCGTCGCGCGACAGAAAGTGAGTCTTGCGCGACATTCCTGACTGGACTTCCAGGAATTGCTTTGCATGCTTAGGGTCCTGAGACAGATTCAGGGGATCCCAAGGGCATTCCAAACTATTTAGAGTATCAAACTAAGCTACTGTATTTTGTTTTTGCATGCATAACAGTGATCTAAAAATCAAAATAAAGTACAACAGGCATGTTAATATTGCAAAACAGACAAGGGCTAGCCTCCCTTCCCCACGAGGTCCATTCTCTTGCTGACACAAGTGTCGCGCAAGCATGGTGGACCATCGCGCGAGGGTGTAACTGCCACGAATTCTTGTACCTCTGCTGGCTTTAGGACCAGGACATGGTATTAATTACCAACCTTGGTCCTGTCAGCCCCCCCTCAGGGATCAAAACAGAAATAGGTTAAATGTTATACCTTTGCTTGGAAAGGGTTTGGAAATGGATTGGATTGATTGGTGTGGTCTTGCAACTAAGTGTATATGGACACACTAAGTTTGGAAGATTAGGATGTGGTTTGGGGTTAGTAACTTTGTGCTAGCTAGTGTTTGCCTTGTAAAATGACAAGTGAACTTCTTAGTCAATTTCTTGGAACCCTTAATATGGAGGATGAAGGGGGGTATTTATAGGGAGAGTGCAAGGGCTAGAAAATGGCCAAACATGGCCTTGGGACCAGCCAACAAAGCTGGTCACAACTTGGTTGTGAAGCTAGCCAACAAGGTGGGTGGTTGGTTGGGGGATTGTATGGGCTACAACCTGCCAGAACTCTGTTCAGCTGAGGAAAACGGGGTTCCAGCCCATGGGGACCCATGTGCCAAACAATCATCACAAATCCAGCTGGATTATGTGATAGGGACAGGAGAGAACCATCGCGTGAGGGTTTGGAAGTGTCGCGCGAGGGTCAACAGTCAACAGTTTGTCGCACGAGGGACACAAAGGCTCGCGCGAGGGTCAACTCTGGCTTTAGGGTTTGACTGAAGGTTCAGAGGGGTTCAAAAGGTTTTAGGCGAGGTTCCAATCATTCCAAGCCTAATCCATTCCCAATCCAAGCTCTGTTTGATCCGATTTCATCATCGAGGAAACAAGAAAACTGTAAAATAAAGTAAAACAATTGGGAGACCCAGATTCGGGTGTCTAAAGTAGTCCCTCTTTGATGGCACGCGGAGCACCATTGACTGATACGGGTAACGTCAAAGATTTCTAGACACCCACCAAATCCGCCCAAAAGCCGATTAAATGGAAAATGCAGACGAGTATATAAAAATACCGTGCACCAAGGGGGATTTGAAGATCGGACGGATAGATCGCCGCTGATTGAAGATCGGATGGATGGATCGTCGCTGATTGATTGATCGTCGCTGATCGAAGATCGGACGGATGGATCGTCGCTGATCGAAGATCGGACGGATTGATCGTCGATGATTGATTGATCGGACGGATGGATCATCGCTGATTGAAGATCGGACGGATGGATCGTCGCTGATTGATTGATCGGACGGATGGATCGTCGCTGATTGAAGATCGGACGGATGGATCGTCGCTGATTGAAGATCGGACGGATGGATCGTCGCTGATAGAAGATCGGACGGATGGATCGTCGCTGATTGATTGATCGGACGGATGGATCATCGCTGATTGAAGATCGGACGGATTGATCATCGCTGATTGATTGATCGGACGGATGGATCGTCGCTGATTGAAGATCGGACGGATGGATCGTTGCTGATTGAAGATCGGACGGATGGATCGTCGCTGATTGAGGGTGGACCACTGCTGGGGATGTAAAAGTCTTCGGGCTTAAAGGTGAGACTTCCCAAAATGACCCTCAAATTCTTTGTACAACATATCAAAGAGCCATGGATCCAAAAGATGGATAAATAAGACTGGGCCAGGTGTAGAACCTAAATTGGGCCTGAGGCCCAAAGTTGAGTGTCGCACGACACTTGCAAACAATCGCGCGAGGGCTTTCGGCTAGGGCTTGGATCTGAACAAGCCCAGACCCGGCCCAAACCCGTTCCGAACGTTTAAAACCGCGCGGGACGTTACAGAAACAGTACCAGCAGTTTCAAATTCTCAGAACTCCTCCCAAACTCTCATCTCTCCTCTCAAACCTCTTCCAAGCCTTTATTTCGTCCACAAAATCGACGAACCCAACCTTGATCATTCATCCATGGCTGACCGCGGGGATGGAGGAGACGGGGGAGAAGTTGTTGATCAACCGGAGGACCGAGGAGGGTCCATGAGTATCGAAACAGAGGATCAAACGCCAGAAGAGGCCGTCGTGGAGGTTAGTACAGACGCCGGTGCAGCGGTGGTAGGCGGCGGCGGCGGCGATGGCGAAGGGGGTCGCGAGCAGGCGACTCTTGGCGGCGACGAGTGTCGCGCGACCGAGCCAGATGCTCGCGCGACTGTTGATACTGGGGCCGTGGGCCACAGCGTTGAGCGGCTGGACCCTAGCACGGCCGTAGAAGGTTCAGTGGTGGCCGGAGTGGATCCAGGGGACACAGGAGAAACTGGTGCTGGAGAGCACCCTCGTGCGACAGAGGAGGAGCCTCGCGCGAGGGTCGAAGCTGGAGGAGGCAGTGGCAGTGGGGCTGGAGATGATACCGTTGAGCCGACCGGGTCCCCGCCGAGGGATTCGGCGAAGGGAAAAAGTGTTATAGACGCCGAGGAGGAGATCATAGAGACTCCGGTTGAGGTCCGAGAGGAGGACATTTTGTTTCGGCCCGCGGTGACGTCGTCGAGCCATAGGCCGATTACAAGACACGACGTCGCCGAGTTCTTGTCAGACGAGGCACTGGCGAGGCTTCTTGAGGACAACCCCCTGGTTGGGGAGTTGGTCCTAAAGGCTAGAGAGGATCGTGCCCGGGCCATTGAGGCGTCGGAGGCCGCTGAGAGGGCCGAGAGAGAGAGACAGGAGAAAGAGGAGCTCTTGAGAGATGCAGATGCCGAGGAGAGGGCCAGAGTCGAGGCACAGGGGCCTAGGGTTACGGCCGTGACGGAGGCGAAGAACACGAGTCGGCCGGGCTTTTCAGTGGAGGCATACGTGCTTCCTACGCTGCACCTCTTTGTGCCGTCGGGCATTGCGGCCCGCGTACCGTTGCAGAGAGACTATGAAGACGAGTTGGTGTTGAGAGATCCCCGGGCCCACATTGCAGCGACGTGGATGGAGGTATATTCCCAGAAAACACCCTTTGTAACTTGATTTTGATATTCTTGCTTTGATAGTTCACATTCGATACGTACTTGAACTTAGAATTGCACAGATAACTCGCGAGTCAAAGCATGCTAAAACCACGTACTTCCTGTAACGTAGGCCCAATATGTAATAACTTGAACCAACGATCCGTTGCAGGCTTCATTGATTACCTAGAACTTGAAAATGAAAACTCCGTATGCACGGGAATCTAGAACAGCACACCAAACTCCCAAGTCGAGCCGTGGCATAGAACTGAAGCCGAATATATGTCCTAGGCTTCATTGATTACCTAGAACTTGAGAATGAACTCACTGTATACTGATGAACCCTTTTGCTGCTTGTCTTTGTGTTTGAAACAGGCTGGAGCAGGACAGAGGGATATCCGCGGCTTCGGGGGCGCGTGCATGTCCTTGCAGCTGTACGAGGGGCTGCCGGAGAGAGTGAGGCGGTTGGTGGACGAGGCAGGCTTCGGGGAGTTCGTGCGGACTTTCACCCCGGTAAGGATTGACCATGCCGTCCTTGTTGCACTTGCTGAGAGGTGGAGGGATACCACCAATACCTTCCACCTACCTCCTGGGGAGATGACAGTGACACCTGCAGACTTTGCAGCGATCACAGGGCTGAGGGTTAGAGGTGAGCCCATCCCGTTCGACTCGGGGATCCAGGAGGATCGGGCCGCTCTGGAGTGGTTTCTGGGCAAGGTGCCCAGGATAGAGGAGGGGATGGCGAGGTACGACCAGTTCAAGGACTACTTGAAAAAGGAGGTGACAAGTGACCGGGAGGCGGAGCAGATGGCCCGAGCGTTTCTGCTATACCTGTTTGGTGCCACTCTGTACCCAAACAGACGAAGTAAAGTCCACCTTTCTTACTTGCCAGCGTTGAGGGACTTGAGGATGGCCTCGCGCTTCGACTGGGGTGGAGCTGCTCTTGGGACGGCCTACCACTTCTTTGGCCACTCGTCGAGGACGGGTAAGAGCACGGCTGGCTACTGGAGGGTCTGGGAGGTACGATTCTAACCCTTTATTAAGCACAATTTGATTATGCTCGTCCATTGTTTAGTCTGCTTGACTGTTTCGATTTCAAATATTGTATGCCTTGACTAATGCTTGAACTTGTCTGAACATTGCAGCTTTGGGCCTACGAGGTTTTGCGGATGTATCCGCCGGAGTGCAAGCATCCAGACCTGAGCACTCTCCCTCGCGCGCTGAAGTGGAGCAAGGCAAGCACGGGGAAGAAGGAAGGGAGAGGTGAGCTCAACGCCTTCAGACTGTACTTGGACGAGCTTAGGGCCTCACAAGTATGAACACGTAATCATAGGCATCAGACATGTGTCCATTTCCTTGCTTTAATGCTGTTGCTGATCAATTGTTCGCATTGCTTGTTTGCCTTGACTTGCAGGTCAATTGGGATCCCTGGAGGAGAGCGGGACCAGAGCCAAAGTACTTGGCCCGGAGTAGGGTTGTTACAGCCAGCAGGGTGTTACTGGAGTCGGCCTTCGGTTGGCAGTGGTACTTGGGGGATCGAGTGACGCGCCAGTCGCTTGGCTACCCTGAGTTCTGGGTGCTAGGGCCGCTCCCACCTCGATCTTCACACACAGGAGAGTACACACGGGCTGAGCTGGAGAGGTATACGAGGCCGGATACTGAGCTCGCACGCTACCTGCGTCCTGGTAGGGACTACGCTGTCTACCAGAGAGACTTTCTGGCGGGTCCACTGGGGATCCGTGGCCTGAGAGAGGTGCGAGGCCAGGTTGCAGGGGCTGTTGAGGAGAGGAGAGCAGCTGGAGAGGGACGGAGAGGAGGTGAGAGCCGGGCAAGGCGTGCCCCGAGCGGACCGGCAGTTGGTGGACTTCCTGCGCTGCTTTGGAGGATTCCCTTGGTTGACAGCCAGGGGAATCCTGCAGAGTTACAGTTAGTGCCCGCAAGAGCGGAGCCCACTCCTGTGACTGTTCGGTAAGGCCCAGCTTCCAATATTGCCTTATCAATTCCAAATACTTGAATCATATGCTGAATAGCCTGATGAACTTGAATTGCATGTAGGTGCCAACTGAGTGGGTGAACGAGGCCGTTCGACGTATGCTGGCATTGGAGAATGTGGTGAGAAGGGCGGCGAGCGGCATGCCATTGGAGTTGTAGTACCAGGTGCCGACACCATAGCCGACTCAGCCAACCGTTGTTCAGAGAACCCAGGTATGAAAAACGATACATTCCTGCTTTCGATACATTTCTGTTTTCGATACACTCCTGCTTTGATAGCTTGATAGACTATACCTGTTTTCAATACAGAAATACAATATGCACAATAGATACTCATGCTTTGAAATGAAATGCCAATGCAGGTGCAAGGGAAGATGAACCCTAGGAGGAAGAGCGCGCGAGATCCGCCACCGAAGAAGGCGGCGGCGAAGGAACCCACACCTCCGGCCACTACTACGCGGCGACAGACGAGGGGTTTACAGACGGTGCGTGCACGCGAGGAGGAAGACAGACGAGCCGCGAGGCATGCTGAGCTTCGGTACCAACTCAAGAAGCGCGAGAAGCCGACATTGGAGGAGCCGAGCCGGCGGAAGCGGCTACTCTTGGGTCATACTTCCGAGGACGAGGAAGAAGAGGAGGCAGAGGATGAGGAGGAAGGAGAGGATGGTGCGGATAGCGGTGACGAGCTTTGAGTGTGCAGAGGGCGATGACAAAGGCCCCGTTTATCCTTTCGCATGCTGCTTTTGCTTTTGATTCCGGGCCTGCGTGCCCCAGTAGATAGCTTTTGACAGATACTTTGAGGGCCTGCGTGCCTTCTGACTAGCGGGCGCATGTGCCCTGACTTGACTTGGCGTTTTTGATTGGCCGACGTGCCGTTGACATAGCAGTTGACATGGATAGATCATGGTTATTTACAAAAGCTTGCAATTTTCAAGTTTATCGTTTCCCGTTACGAATAAGAGAAAGTAAAACCTGCCACTAATACTAAACTTGCATTGACAACACATCGAGACTATTCACAGACACATAGGAGCGTAAAAACTGGCCTAGCTCTGAAAGAAATGAGAAAGGTACCCTAGGATACGGCTAGGATACGAGGATATGAGAAATAATGAAATTTCGGGCATTAATACGCCAAAACTCACAATATTCTGTCGAAGACAAAACTGACACTCATGAAAGGTCAACAACGGTCAACATGACCTGTACCAATCAACGGAGCTGAACAAAACGTCCCCAGAAAAGACTTATACCGAAAAAACGTACAAAATGACGCAAAATGGCATAAAACGTTCAAGAGTGACTCAATTATGTCCCGGACTGAAACCGACACCTCCACATAGTCACTCAAGGTCCAGGCGACCTGCATGGCATGACCAAAATGGGCTAGAGCCTCCATGGCGAGGTTCGACCTCCCGAAACCTCGATTTGAACTTGAAACGAGCCTCCGAGGGTCCAAAATCTTCGTTGAGCATGGCATTTGGGATCCGACGCTTGGATATAGTCATAAATACTTATAATGACTTGCTGTAATCATTAAAAGTGCAAAAAGACCTTTGGAATGAAAAACGACCAAAGTTGGGCAGTAGCTGTTGGAATCTGTCAAAACTGCAGATCAACCATCGCGCGATGGTTTGGAAGTGTCGCGCGAGTAATCTCTGTCGTGCGATGCTTTGAGAGTGTCGCGCGATAGTCAAGTCCTGCTAAGCTGCCTTGTTTTGACCAAATTATTGCCATTGCCCTGTTATTGTTCCACGTCTTGGGGGTTGTTCTGGGGTTGCAGAAGGAGGTTGTCCTTGGCTGGGCAAGGTGGAGGGACACCTAAGCTCCAATCCCACCAACATTTTGGTTATAAGAAGAAAAACCTTGGGAGGAATGCAGTGTACACCTCTCTTTAATACCAAAATGGGAGATTCATTGATGGGAGCGCTCGACCCTTGGCTATTGAGGGAAGAAACCATAAACTGGGCGAGCCCCCAGTCCCAATGCTTGTCCTCAATTCGAGACCTCCGATTTGCCCGACCGTGCGTCGAGCTCCTCCAAGCCGCATTGCCTTTCTGGGACCCGATCGTGCATGTCTTCCGGTTCCGACAAGACGAGATGTGCCCGACCATAGAAGAATTCCAAGCATACGCGCCAGGCTTTGCCAACCTAGACGTTCTTGCAGTGCCGCCCGTTCACGAAGATATGGGGCAAATCCTACGGGCAAAACTCAACATTCCCGAGGCACTGACAACGAGTATCATTCAGAATGGCGAGCTCAATGTCATCCGCCTGATTGAGCTGTACGGACCCGAGGGAGCCCTGGGAGATTATGTGGGGGAAGCTCACAGACGCTTCGTTTTGTCCATATGCGCACTGGCTGCGTACATGCTGGTTCCTATCGATGGAGGGGTAAGTCCCAAATTGGTGAGTATCGCCTTGCAAATGGATAACGGGAAAAACATCATGCCCGTGGTTTTAGCGGAAACGCTCCTGGGCTTAGATATGTTGAAACTTGAGCAAGCCGATTCCTTCAGTGGATGTCCTATCCTGCTCCAGGTAAATACCCATTCGGCACAATTTCTTGCATCTTCATTTTTACCCCGAATACTCAAGCTGTATTTGATTTCTGATTTGTCTTCTGCTCTTGTGCAGCTCTGGCTGGCAGACAAAGTGGGGGTTTTAGAAGAGCCACAGGCTGGCTTTGAAGAGTTCCCCAGGCTTTTGGTTGAAAGACCAATGTTATTTCCTGACCTGACGGTGGACATATGGTTTGCGTTCCTGAATGATCTGCAGTCTGAGGACGTAGTCTGGAGATGTCTCTAGTTAAATCTTTCGGAAATGACGCTCAATTCAGCGGGATTTAAGAGAGTGATAATCGCTGGTCTATCGAGCTTCACATTTTACGTCCCAGGGCGAACACTCCGACAACTCGGAAGAAGCCAAGGATACAAGCGATACGGAGCGGAAGACTTCGACCTCCCCGTATTCACCTCATGGGACTTGCACTGCTATAAAGATAACTGGGGCGATAGGACGCTGAAGGAACCAATCCCAAAGTTCAAGACATGGCTGGAGAGTCGTTGCATACGGTGGCTTCGCGTTGAAGTCGAAGCAAGGCTAAGGGGATATTTCTGAATCCCGTGGGAAAACCCAAGCTGTAATTAGTAAAACCATCGGGCTGGCTGAACTCGTGGTTCTGCTTTTTAATACTTGCTTTGTAAATTGTACGATCCTTCGCCCGGCTTGACCAGCTAAATAACAACTTTATATCATCCGGCCGTTATTCATTCGAGGGACTGAATTCGTCACCGAACGTGCAATTTGAACAAACAACGCTTCGACATAGTCATAACCACCCATAATGATCTACTGGAAGCATCGGAATTTCAAAATTCGGCCCGAGTCAAAATCCGGAAAATAACCCCAAAAAGACAGTAGCCTGCCTTACTGTGCCGAATCTAAGCTTAACCCTCGCGCGAGCAAACGAAACCATCGCGCGAACACAAACCGTCGCGCGACACTTCAGGACCATCGCGCGATGGAGAACTCCTGTTACAGTGGCCAGCCTTGACCCATTCGGACAAAAAAAGGTGGCAGGCTTTGTCAACAGGTCTGGGCGTGCAGGGGCTTCTGGCTCCTCCCAGAGGTGTTCCCTTGATCTTTAGTAAGTGGAGGGACACCTTGCATGGACACATCATTCAAAGGAAAGGCATTACCTCCTTGCTTGGCCTATAAAGAAGGAGTAACTCCCTGAATGAAGGGTGTGCTCCCCGTGGAAAATTTCAGGCACTGTTCCCCAAATGGCAAATCATCTTCCCACATTAATCAGCCCGTGGCTCGAAGAATTTGTCGCGAGCGACTGGCTATGCTTCCATTCTCACGGGTTGGCCGCCTTTCGCTTCTTAAAAAGTGTAAGGCTCCGCCCCGAAATCCTGAGAGCAGCCCTACAGTTTTGGGACCGGGACGTCCATGTGTTCCGATTTGGGGACGACGAGCTGTGCTCGACCATAGAAGAATTTCAGGCATATCTTCAAGGCTTTGCTTCGAGCGTGATTGTCGTGCCACCTTACAGGCAAAGCATGTCAAAGCTGTTGAAAACCTGTCTGAATATTTCCAGGGGTGCGGCGGAAGGCCTGCTGATCGGCGGACAGATAAACGTCGTGCGCCTAATGGAATGTTACGGGCCTGACAGCGACCCAGCGGATATGGTTCTGCAGGCTCGACGTCGATTCGCCATGTCGATTGGCATACTGGCCGCATACTTGCTGGTGTCTCCGCATGGACGGCCCGACCCCTCGTTGGTTTACGTGGCTACAGAGATGGGTGTTCGAAAGAACGTAGTTCCCCTGGTGCTTGCCGAAACGCTCATTGGTTTGGATTTGGTGGCCACAGGTCAGACGAACACGTTTGGTGGCAGTCCACTCCTGTTGCAGGTAAAATCTCACTCAGCTCACCTTTTTTCGGCTTTCACACAGTCTGCTTTTACCTCAACTCTCGGCTAGGGCTATATAGAAGCTTCTTACTTGTTTTCTTTCGCTCAGGCTTATGTGGCTTCTTACTTGTCTTTTTGCTCATGTAGTTGTGGTTGTGCGACAAACTCGGACTATTCTCGGCTCCTGGAGTGAACTGGCCCCGTCTGCCCGGGCGGATGCACCAAAGGGGAATGTTGTACCCAGAGATGTCTGAGGAGGAGTGGTACACCTTCATGAGAGAGATGTCTCCGCGCAAGATCGTCTGGCGGCACGGAGCCCTGAACATCCCGGATATGGCTCTGCACTCTACAGGTTTCGAGAGGGTGGTGATTGCTGGGCTGTCCAGTTTCACGTTTTACATTCCAGGTCGTATCCTGCGGCAGTTAGGCATGAGCCAAGGTTTTCATCGAGCTGGGACAGAAAATTTCCAGATTCCAGCATTTACAGCCCAACATCTAGCAGGGTATGAGCACAACTGGGGTTTGAGAGAACTCGGAGGAGTGGAAGACGACTTTAGCACAAGACTCAAACGCCGCTATGTAGCATGGCTAAGAGAAGAGGTTGCAAGGAGACAAAGCACAGACTGACTCCTGACTCAACTCCAATGATCTAGAATAAACTGTAAGCCCGTGAGGGCTTCTTAGCATTTCGTTCTGTTTTTGATGCTTTACTGTTTTTCTTAGGGCTTTGCTCAGCCTATGTAATAAAAATAATAGTTTTGAATAAAGGTGAAGGATTAAGAATTTTCCCCTTTTTGGTCCAAGTGTTGAACGCCACGCCATTTGAATGTCGAGGCACACCCTGGAATAAAAACCCTGGATCGAGTTGATTGAATGTGACCGAATCTCACAGAGAGATTGCCTACGTATCCCAAGCTAGGGAATCAGGTCAAGACGTAGTTCAGGCTAAGGTTCGCTCGTGTATTTTGGCTCCCCTTTTGCGCTCTAATTTTTACCTAGGACTGCCCTTACAGGTTTCCAGTCTAGCGAGCTTTTGATTGAATGCCTATTTATTTTTGCCTAAACTGCCCCCTTGGGTTTTCAGTCTAGCAGGCTTGCTCTAATTTTTGCTTGGGACCGCCCACCCTTGTGGTTTTCGGCCCAACGAGCTTCTTTCAAGGATAGTAACGTTTAAGTTGATCCAGGTTGACCAGAGTGTTGAACTCATTGCTGTCCAAATCAATGAGCTGAGCCGCCCCACCTGAGAGGATGGTCTTGATAATGTAAGGTCCCGCGCGTTTCGGGCGGAACTTACCACGTAGATCGAAGATGGGAGCCCGGATTTCCTTTGTGACCATATCCCCTTCAGCCAAGTCACGAGACTTCACTTTCTTGTTGAATGCCCGCGCAATTTTGCGCTGATACCCCTGAACATGATACAAGGCACGGAGCCTCCTCTCATCAAAAAGCATGAGTTCGACAAATCTCCCGCTAAGCCATTCGGACTCCGTGAGTTCACATTCAGCCATGATCCTCAAAGTTGGCACTTCGAGCTCAATGGGAAGGACATCTTCCATCCCATAGACTAGGGGAAAAGGGGTTGCCCCTGTTGATGTTCGAATTGACGTGCGGTACCCCCAAAGAGCTAGAGGCAACTGCTTGTGCCAGTCCCTGGCGGACTCTGCGGACTTTTTGATGATAGTCTCGATGTTCTTGTTGGCCGCCTCAACCGCCCCGTTCGTTTGAGGGCGATAGACCGTTGAGTGATGCACCTGGATCTGGAATTCCTCGAAAAGCTCTAACACCCTGCCTTTGAAATGGACCCCATTATCAGAAACGAACGCCTGTGGAACCCCATACCGATAGATGATGTTCTTTCGGATGAACTGAGCAACCTGAACCGCCGTCAGGGTCTTGTAAGATTCAGCTTCGACCCACTTGGTGAAGTAATCTATTGCCACCAAAATGAACCGATGCCCGTTCGAAGCAGAAGGCCTGATCATACCGATAACGTCGATACCCCAAACAGAAAAGGGCCAAGGCGATGTCATGCCGAATAGTTTAGAAGGAGGGACGTGCATGAGATTGGCATGGATTTGACACCTATGGTAGCGGCGCACATAATCCACACACTGGGATTCCATGGTAGACCAAAAGTATCCTTGTCGCAGGATTTTCCTGGCGAGCATGACCCCGCTCATGTGAGGGCCACAAACTCCCTCGTGAATTTCCTCCATGATTTTGATGGCCTCCGCACCACTGACACAGAGCTTGTGCGTTCCGAAGTGAGATCTCCGATACAGCTTCCCTCCGTATCCCATCAGGAGTTATCAACAAAACCCCAATCCCGTATCCCTTCTGATTGGATGCCCCATCAAAATAAAGAGTCCAGGTGTCTTCGACAACCGCCATCACTCCTTCATCTGGAAATGCGAAATCCGAGTCCTCTGGCCCATCGACAGGATGATCAGCCAGAAATTCAGCGACCGCGCGCCCTTTGACAGATTTCCTAGTGACATATTCGAGGTCAAACTCTGCGAGCAAAAGCAACCAATGCGCTAGCTTACCAGTAAGCGCAGGTTTCTCAAACAGATACTTAAGAGGATCCATTCGAGAAATCAACTTCACTGGGTAAGTCAGCATGTAGTGTCTTAATTTCTTGGATGCCCAAACAAGAGCCCAACACGTCTTTTCGAGAGCGGTGTAGCGTTCTTCAGCGCCAACCATCTTCTTACTCAGGTAGTAAATGGCTTTTTCGACTCCCTTTTCTCCCTCTTGAGCCAGCAAACACCCCATAGACGAAGGATTCACAGACAAGTAAAGTATCAAGGGTTTCCCTGGCATTGGTGGCATCAAAACTGGAGGATTCTGCAGGTAGGTTTGAATGGAGGTGAAAGCCGCCTGGCACTTGTCTGTCCAAACAAACGGAGTATTCTTCTTCAATAGACAAAACATCGGCTTGCAAGTTAGTGTCAACTTGGCGATGAATCTGCTGATGAACTGTACCTTTCCCAAAAAGCTTCGCACCCCCTTTTCAGAATCTGGTGGCTTCATCTCAAGGACTGCTTTAATTTTAGACGGGTCGACCTCAATTCCACGAGAAGTGATCATGAAACCGAGCATCTTACCCGCTGTAACCCCAAAGGTGCATTTCTGAGGATTTAGACGCATACGAAACTTTCGTAATCTCTCGAAGAATTTCCTAAGCATAGGAACATGACCTTCTCGAGTTTTGGATTTGGCGATCATGTCATCGACGTAGACCTCAACTTCTTTGTGCATCATATCGTGTAGGATGGTGGTAGCAGCTCGCTGATAAGTGGGCCCGGCGTTCTTCAAGCCGAAAGGCATGACCAGATAGCAATAAGTCCCCCATTCGGTGATGAACGTGGTTTTCTCGCGGTCCTCGAGTGCCATGAGAATTTGGTTGTAGCCAGAGAAGCCATCCATGAACGAGAGCAAAGCGTGCCCCGCAGTATTGTCCACAAGTGGGTTTGGCTGGGGAAGCTGAAGAGGCCGAAGTGCTCATGCTCGGGCCCGACGCCCTCGAGGGTCCCACCTCTCTCATTGTGAAAGCCAAGGGCTCTTTGAATAATTGCATTTTCAGGCCACGCCTAACTTGCATTGACAACACTTCTGAGTCTGAGTCTGGGTCTGAGTCGGAGTTTGAGCCTCTAGGCCCTCCACGTCATAGCTTTTATTTCGAGTTTGACTCTCTTGTACTTGGTGACCCTTCAGGGGCTTGTGAAATGAACGAAGCATCTTCTGACTATTTCAATGATCTTTATATAAACTGTGTCGACCCTGACGATGAGGGGATAGATTTCGATGGGGACATTCCCAAGGAAATCCGTGCCTTCATCGAAAGGGAGGATGAAAGGCATGCTCAGCCATTAAAAGAAGAAATAGTTTCTATAAATTTGAAAGATGAAAACGATCCCCGGATGGTTCAAGTGGGCTCCACACTTTCGCCAGAGGAGCATCGCAATTTCAAAGAGCTGCTCACCGAATTCAGTGACGTTTTCGCGTGGTCTCATCGAGATATGCCCGGAATTGATCCCGAGATTGTGGAGCATCGCATTCCTTTGTTTCCGGATGCCAAGCCTGTGAAGCAGAAACTCCGACGGATGAGGCCGGATTGGGTTCAAAAGATTAAGGAGGAGGTTACTAAGCAGATTGACGCTGGCTTTCTCATGGTCTCTCAGTATCCCACATGGGTCGCCAACATTGTCCCTGTTCCTAAGAAAAATGGCCAAATTCGAGTTTGCGTCGATTTTTGAGACTTGAACAAAGCGAGCCCCAAAGACGATTTTTCCCTTGCCACACATATGACAGTGTCCTACTAAGCCTAAAGACAGACTCGGAACAGATCGAGAACCTAGGAGCCATCCTAGACATGCTTCTACGCTGAACGAGATGTATGTACAATTCATGCGATAAGAAAAAGCAGTAACACATAGGCATTTACGGGGTTAGATGCAAGTAGATCTTAACCTGTGGGTACCTGTCCTAGTTTGGAGAGTTCTAATGCTTTGTGTATGCAAAAGGCCGGTTTTGGTTCGTAACGGGTTCCTCGGACTAGGGCCACAGATATACCTCCCGTTACCCGCGTATTCGCAGAGTAACAGATGAACGGTAGCATGACCCATCATCGTCGAAGGTTGTTGGTCATTCGGGGTCCCCGAGCTCCGGTAAACCGTGCCGGATTGCCAAAATGATCCAACGAGGCTTTTCCCACATCGATGCAAATGAGATGCTAAAATTTGAAAGAAAAGAAGAAGAATCACAAAGTCGCAAAAATGCCTTTTCAAATTTGGCTCACTTTATTTAGTCCATCTTTAGAAGAAACTAAGTAAGTGAACAATCGAAAAAGCCCTAGATTAGAATGGCCGGACACGAGGTCTTGTTAAATCACCGTTCCAACCTTTGGCAGCGCAAAGCTCACCGTTTAGACAGGCTTTTAAGGGATTGTTCCCAAACGTATTAAATTCTAAGTATGAATTAATATTGGTTCGATTTATCCCCAGCAGAGTCGCCACTGTGGGCAGCATGCCCTTCGGAGAGAAAGGATTTCGTTCCTTCCTGCCGTTTGCGGCCCTTTTTCAAAAAATCGAGGGAGCGCGAGCGCCGGTGGCAAGCACTCGAAAATACAAAGTCGCCACTTGAGTTTTAGGGTCCGACACTCAAGGAACCGCATTTCGAAGCACCTGCCGCGTTGTTTTTGTTTGAAAAAGTTTAAGGAAACCAGTCCGTCATAACCATATCTTGGTTCGGGAGCCAGGTTACGAGAGGGGAAGGGTTTTAAGGCACCCCTCTCGCCCAATCCGGAGATCGGTCTCTACTTAGGCATTTTTATGAAAACTTTTGTGATTCTTCTTCTTTTGATTAATTTTAGCCAATTAGGGCGGGGGAATAGTTAATCGGGGATTAAAACTGTAACAATTTGCGAGATGTGATCAAATGATAGCATGGATGGATGGTATGACGAGTAATAAATGGGATGAACTTAAAAACAGCGATCAGATGCCAAAACTAGGCTCGGGGCAGATTTGCCCTGCACGATGGCCAACTTGCATGCATGAACAGATCTGCATGCAAGCCAACCATCGCGCGAGACACATGAACCCTCGCGCGAGTGTTGTCATCTCACCACAGTTTCAAATTCATCCCCTTCTGGGCTCTAGAAGGACCAGTGCACACCCAGGAAGCAAACCAAGCAGTTTATATGGAACTGTAAAAATACCAATTATTACAGATTGCTTCAAAAGGAGCCAAATGAAATGAAACACAACCCCTAAACAGAGGGGGTATTAAAACAGAGACCAAAGGTCTAGTTGCCCATGCAAGGGCGAAATCACAGAACCGTCGCGCGACAGAGAGTGAGTCTCGCGCGACATTCCTGACTGGACTTTCAGGAATTGCTTTGCATGCTTAGGGTCCTGAGACAGATTCAGGGGATCCCAAGGGCATTCCAAACTATTTAGAGTATCAAACTAAGCTACTGTATTTTGTTTTTGCATGCATAACAGTGATCTAAAAATCAAAATAAAGTACAACAGGCATGTTAATATTGCAAAACAGACAAGGGCTAGCCTCCCTTCCCCACGAGGTCCATTCTCTTGCTGACAGAAGTGTCGCGCGAGCATGGTGGACCATCGCGCGAGGGTGTAACTGCCACAAATTCTTGTACCTCTGCTGGTTTTAGGACTAGGACATGGTATTAATTACCAGCCTTGGTCCTGTCAGCCCCCCCTCAGGGATCAAAACAGAAACAGGTTAAATGTTATACCTTTGCTTGGAAAGGGTTTGGAAATGGATTGGATTAATTGGTGTGGTCTTGCAACTAAGTGTATATGGACACACTAAGTTTGGAAGATTAGAATGTGGTTTGGGGTTAGTAACTTTGTGCTAGCTAGTGTTTACCTTGTAAAATGACAAGTGAACTTCTTAGTCAATTTCTTGGAACCCTTAATATGGAGGATGAAGGGGGGTATTTATAGGGAGAGTGCAAGGGCTAGAAAATGGCCAAACATGGCCTTGGGACCAGCCAACAAGGCTGGTCACAACTTGGTTGTGAAGCTAGCCAACAAGGTGGTTGGTTGGTTGGGGGATTGTATGGGCTACAACCTGCTAGAACTCTGTTCAGCTGAGGAAAACGGGGTTCCAGCCCATGGGGACCCATGTGCCAAACAATCATCACAAATCCAGCTGGATTATGTGATAGGGACAGGAGAGAACCATCGCGCGAGGGTTTGGAAGTGTCGCGCGAGGGTCAAAAGTCAGCAGTTTGACTTTGACTACACCTGGCAAGCTGAGTGTCGCACGAGGGACACAAAGGCTCGCGCGAGGGTCAACTCTGGTTCTAGGGTTTGACTGAAGGTTCAGAGGGGTTCAAAAGGTTTTAGGCGAGGTTCCAATCATTCCAAGCCTAATCCATTCCCAATCCAAGCTCTGTTTGATCCGATTTCATCATCGGGGAAACAAGAAAACTGTAAAATAAAGTAAAACAATTGGGAGACCCAGATTCGGGTGTCTACACAAATTTTGGGAGCATAAATGGTTGGGAGAGGAATCGCTAAGGGCAGTTTTCCCCACATTATATAGTTTGTCAGCCCAAAAAGAAGTCATGATTGCAGATATGATAAATGACCATGATCAAAATTACTGGAAGTTTCAATTCACAAGAGTTCTTCAGCCTTGGGAGGAAGACCAATTGCAGACCTTAAGCCAACTCCTAAGTGTGGTGCAGCTTCAAGATGATTCTGAGGATTGTCTTCAATGGAAATGGAGTAAAGACCTGTCCTTTTCTGTCAAATCAGTTTATTCAAAATGGGAGGATCAAAGTTTTCTAGAAAATAAAGAGTTTCTATCATTGTGGAGAAATATTTGCCCCCCAAAGATCGAGCTTTTTGCTTGGATTGTAGTTCAAGATTGCATAGCTGCAAAGTCAGTCCTAGTAAGGAGAGGTGTTATCCCAGGAGATCTAGTAACCTGCCTTTTTTGTAATTCTGAAGAAGAATCCCCCTCTCACCTTCTTCTTCACTGTCATTTCTCATGGGAAATATGGTCAGAGATAATAATATGGTGGAAATTAGTATGGATTTGCTCTCAAAGTCTGATGCAGGTGTTTCAATTCTGCAGTAATGTCAAATTCAGAAACCAGGAAAAACTATGCTAGTTTGCAAGCTTTTATGCAACAATCTGGACTATTTGGACAAGCAGGAATGAGAGTGTGTTTAACCATAAGTTATGGACAGTGGGGGAGATTGTTGACCTGGTGAAAACGAGAGTAGCAATTTGGATCAAAGGCAAATACGATATTAAGGATTACTCTGTGGATGATTTTAGATGTAAACTTGATGCAATCAGAAAAGTGAGTATCTGAATTTGGGTTTTGGATAGGGTTGTGGGGGTTTGTTCTTGGTTAGGTCAAGTCTGGGGTCTTAGGTCTGTAGATGCTTGGGTTTCTTGGTTTTTTTTTTTTTTTTTGTTAAGTCTGTCTTGGGTGTCCTAGGAATCCCCTTGTCTGTGTTGGGCATTTGGGTGGTTTGGTGTCTTCTCTGCTGATTTAGGTTGTCTTGTTTTGTCTTTTGATCTTTTGTGTCTTTGTGTCTTGAGCAGGTGGTGGTCTTGTATTAGTGGGGTGCTATATTTTTTTTAGGGATGGTTAGAAGTTGGGGTGCTTTCTGTCCGGGGTGTCTTTCTCTGGTATTTAGTCTATTTTTTTTCTGTTTTGAGTCTGTCTTGGTAGGGATTGTCCCTTGTTGGAAGTTGCCAAATTTTAAGAGTCTCTAAAATCATGCTATGTGGTCATTACTTGACCTCGGATCATGGTAATCTGTTGTCGAGGTCTGAAGCGGATACTCTTATCAACTCCATCTCTTTGGAGGGCTAAGAGTCTTACTTTGGTAATGCTATATTATCTAAAGGTTTAATGTGTTGATGAGATCCGATGATGGTGCTCTTTTCAACTCCAAATCTCTGGAGGGCTAAGAGCTATTGAATTTTCTGATAGATGAGCTTTGGTGATGTGATCCGGTGTTGCTGCTCTTTTCAACTCCAAATATCTGGAGGGCTAAGAGCTATTGAATTTTTGGTAGATGAGATGTTGTTTTTCTGCGGCTATCTCTGATATTATGGAAATCTACTGCTTTGAACTGATGCTGCACTTTTGTTTCAATTTCAATCCTATTGGAAGACTACAAGAGGTTTAGAGGAGGGATATAATAACTCTTTCAACTCCATTCCAAAGGAGGGCTAAGAGTTGATTGAAAGAGATCAGAACTTACTTAAGGTCTGATTGATGCAACCTTGATCTTAGGAAGTTTAAGAATGGAGGGCATCTCTTTTCAACTCCCAATTCGGGAGGGCTAAGAGTTCTGAAGGTTATTGCTTTATTTGCTAGTCTTATAGCTTCTCCAGGTGTGCTTCTGAAGGTGTGTTCATATGCTAGTACTATAGAAGTTCTAGTTGTGCTGCTGCTGAAGGATTTCTACACCCACTGTGAATGGTTGTCGCTTCAATGCTAAAGTTGCTGTCTGATTGAAGATCCCCCCAAAGCCGGTTTCATCCCTGAGTTTTCATGATGTTAGGAGCTGAGAATTGATTAAAGGTGTTTGATGTGCTGGGTTGTGTTTGGCTCCACTTCTGTAGTGGTTTTTTTCAATTCCTCATTGATTTCTTTTCTTTTCTTTTCCTCTTTCCTTCATGTGGCCATCTCTTTGATCCAAGTCCTTCTTGTATTAGGAGTTTGGCCTCCTCGATGTAACCTTTGTCGAGTAATAATAATTTTGTTGCTTATCAAAAAAAAACATTATTTATAAAGGAAAAAAATTACGAGAGAGGTAGCAATATTTTAGAGTGGTTACATATAAATGTCTTTGAGATAATATACTCGCTCTTTTTCTACTTTGAGTTTGATTCTGTAACATATCCGGCTATTAAAAATTTATACTATAAGTGATGCTTTTATGTAGTACTCCCTCCGTCCCTTTTTTAGCGTTCAGTATTTCATTTTGGGTTGTCTCTTAATAAGTGTCCATTTTGTAAAGTTAGTGGATAAAAGTTGGTGAATTTTCCATTTTGCCCCTAAAAGTATATTCTATTTTGAAAAGTTAGTGAGTAAAAATGTAATGATGATGTTTCCATAGAGGGTAAGGAGGGAAAGTGGAGGTAAAAGTTGATGTAAAAGGTGTAATGATGATGTCTTTTCAATAAGTTGGAATTACGAAGCAGGACACTTAAAAAGAGACGGAGGGAGTAATAGATTAATATTTAATTATTTATTTAATAATCAATTTTATCCCCTTTGATGAGAATATTTTATGGACAATATCTGCATAATATTACTATATGTTGTGCATGTGTATCTCTTATTTTACAAAATAGATGATCTGATGTGCAGAATTCGACCTACACACAGAAAATTGGATCGTTGATTTTTATTGAATATTAGATGTGGTTCACAATTTTAGGTGGAACTGGACACACCATTGGTAGGATTGTAGTACAATATTTTTTAGTAGGTTTGTCTGGACTACGAGAAACAATAGTTCTAACTCATTGTGCTAGTACACTTATGTGTGTGTTGAACATAGCCGTTTTGAGATAATTATCTTTATACTGACATTATTAGATAATTAGAACTTCATGGTTATTATTACTCCCTCCGTCCCCTTTTTAAAGTCCAGTATTCCATTTTGGGCTGTCCCTTAATAAGTGTCCATTTTGTAAAATTAGTGGATAAAAGTTGGTATATTTTCCATTTTGCTCCTAAAAGTAGATTCCATTTTGAAAAGTTAGTGAGTAAAAGTGTAATGATGATGTCTCCATAGAGGGTAAATAGGAAAAGTGGATGTAAAAGTTGATGTGAAAGGTGTAATGATAATGTTTTCTTAATAAGTTGGAGTTACGAAGCGGGACATTTAAAAATGGACGGAGGGAGTAATGTTTATGCTCTCAATCCAAAGATAATTAATACATATACATATTTAATGTTGATTGCTTGACGGAATCCTAGTCCTAAAATAATGGGTTGCCCCAAGCGTAGGGCTGAGACCGATGTAGCACAATATCTGGTAAGACCGGAGTCGAATCCACAAAGACGGTGATGTATGCTGACAAAAACTCGGGTTGTTACTATTTAAATTGGCTCTTAGGTAGCCACCCCTTGTATTCGATTGCTGAGATTGACTAAACTTAAGAAATTATTTGGTTTTTTTAAATAATAAAAAATGAGGTACGGTCGTAGGGTTCAAAGCACTCTCAACCAGTCTTGAATTTATCTGCTCCATTTGGTGTTCTTGAAAACATTTGACTCTAGAGTGAAAAAGCTACCCCGAAGGATGCGAACCTTTACGGTCACCGTTTACCCATGCGCGGCGGAGAACAAGAAAACATGCACGTCGGATGGGTAAACACCGACAATGCCCGGATTCGTCTAACGGAAGTACAATAATAACCTAAAACTGCCTTTTCATTTTTATTTCAATACAGGAGTAGAACGTGTCCAACCTGGCCACGGTGTGCTAATCACCCCGCGACCCTACCTTTACGACTACTCACCATGCATTGAACAAGAAACGCAAGAAACCCCAGTTTGAAAACATGCTTCTAAATACGAAATAAACAAAAGATATGAATTAAATAAGTACCAACAAATAACTTTAATGAATAACAAAAATCAATATGAGTTACCGAAGTGCGAGTACTTGAACAAAATGCAAGAAGCCTTCGGTAGCCTAACGGCGTAGAGAAAGCTTAACTTCTCGAATGCTAGGAAACTTCAACTAGCTCTCAGGTGAATTGAACGAAAGTTCTGAACGATTTGAAAAGTAGGGAGGCAAGGGGTTTATATAGGCTTGTTCCCAAGGAAAAATGAGTTAGGTTTTCGATGTTGAATAGCAGAAAAATCCGAAAAACACGAGAACCGAGGCGGTGGAACAAAAACGGTGTCGTAGCACCACTTGAAAGCCGGCCCGGCCTTGGCCCTAGCTTATGGGCTTCAGGCAGGCCTCCTCTTGGTTCTGGCCCAGTTCGGGTCCGTTTCGATGCATTCTGGGTTGATTTCGGGCTAAACACAGCGATGATTCCCACGGCGATGTCCAACCTGGCCTCGCAATCCAACCTTGGCGCAAAATCCGCCTTATTTCCTGCGAAACTAACAAAGACACAAAAATAAAACAAAGCATGGTATCAAGCGGAAAATGAGATAAAACACGCCTCTAATGCACTAACGTGCCCTACTTAGTCGCTCATATCTTCGATATTGCGCGCCTATCATTGATTGACTTTGATCCATTAGAGAGTGAGATTTTCGTGGGTCAATAGTCTTTGTGAGTAGGGTCACAACATTATCTGCATGATAGCTATTAATCACTCTCTCCGTTCCATATTGAGGTATCACTTTCCCTTTTTTTGTTATTTTTATCTTATTTATATCTTTTAATTTATAATATTTTTATGATTTTAAAATTTTTGTATAATAAAACTAATTAAGATCTATCAAATAAAATCCATATTGGATATTTTTAGCATTATAGATTGAAATATATAAAAAAATCTTCTAAAATGTTCAGAATAGTAACATGGACACTCAATATGGAACGAAGGGAGTATTAATGGAATCCACTCCCGGTAGAGATTGATGATATCTACTAGCTTGAGTAAGCTTATAAATTTCGATTATGTCAAATCATGTTGGTGGATACTTATATCCTACATATCAAAAAAGTTAAGTGGACTGTCTCAAGAAATTTTACAGATGTGGATTAAATATGATTATCGATAATTTAATTTAATCAATGAGTATCTGTGATCTTAACGTAGTGAGGTTAATTGATAAGCACCCAATAACGTAGCTCTTGGTGCTTAAAGTCCATTAGTTTACTGCTTTTATTGAGAATAAAATGCCGTTTTTAGACGATATTGCATGTAAGTAGGTAAACCGTTGAATAAAGCATGGTTTTGAAGCTTGGAGCAAGCGTGGAGGTGTCCAAGACCCAAGGTTGCAAAGAACGAAGTCACCGAAGCCCGGAAACGAAGAACACAAGAGCCGTCGGGTGGCCGAGGCCGTTGGATGCCAAGACAGAGGCCAAAAGCTGAAGAATCAACAATATCGAAAGGGGTATCAAGCAAAATAGTTCATAGCTGCTCGGTGGCCAAATGGTTTATCAATACTGAAGGTGTCACGCCCTCAATTTTCGACAAAATAAAGATGACATTTCTAAATGAAAATCCATCGCGAATATACATCGTAATACCCCAAAAGCTTTCCCATAATCCACCAAGAGTACGATCAAGTTTAAAAGTTTACAATAATGGCACTCCGGCCCCAAATTCTTAGACAATAATCCAAAGAGTGTAAATTTAGAGATTATATGTTCATAAGTCAAAAGAATATAATTGAAATTATGATTACATCTTCAAAAGGATTTTACAAAAGATGCCATGGTAATTCCTCCGTGTTAGCTTTCAAAAGTATGGTCAAATGCACAACAAGCACTCCATGTCAATGTCCTTGAGAGGTACCTGAAAATAATTATAGGTTGAGCTACACTACCCTAGTAGAGAAATCTATACTCAAGCTATATATAAATGAGATAATTAATGCACCGGAAAGAAAATAGGCAACGACAAGTTTACCACAAGGACAAGAGTAAGAACATCAGGCCTACAAACCGACACCGTTCATATACAGGTACCTTAACAATCTCTAAAGTTCTCCAATTTCATTATGTCACATGTTTCGATCTCATTTTCAGGAATTAAGGACCTCGTGCGTCTGTATTCATTCCGGCATCACACTTTGAAGTGGATCTGTGGCTTTCTTGTGCACTTCCGGGCATTAGGGACCCTGTGCGTCCCATTTCTGGCATCACACCATAAGGCGGATCCCTGACTTTCTTCATATTGTTCTAGTGTTCTCAATTATGCTATCCGTTTCACATTTCTTAATAACATCGTGCTCCACATACAACTAGTTCATAACATGCCACAATATCCACATAAACGTTTACATGCAAAGACGATGAACAGACACCACACACACATTGAATTCGACACGTTTCTTTCTTACAACGAGGGCCAAAGGAGATGGAAATGATCAACGAGTCCCTTGAGTACGAGCAATCAAGCTTAGAGGCGGTTTGAAGACGTTTAGAAGGTGTTAGAAGTGATCGGGAATCAAAACAATCGAAATGGGAACAACATGGGCAAAACTGTCTCATAAGATCCTAGTAGTGATACAACAAAAAACGTTGTATCGATACAGCAACCAAATCAGAAATTCTGATGCTACTGGATTCAAAATAAGGAAATGGTATCGATATAGCAAAAAGCTTGTATCGATACGGAGACGTTACGAACAGCGATTTCTGCATATTTTCTAGGATCAATCCAACAACAAAGCACAACCAATCTAGGGCACAAACAAGGCACAAAATCATCACAGAAACACATAGATAGAGCAAGAAATCACTCCCTCGATTACCAAAGTCGAACCCAAAGAGATCGATCAAGCCCTAGAGCTTCAAACCTCGAAATCACGCAAGATTACTCCTCTCCGAGCTTGCTCCAATGAAACCCAAGGTCGAAAGCCCGTGAGGATGATGATTTGATGAAGGATCTTTGTGAGTTTTGAGCTTGAAGTGGGATTTTTGAATGAGAGGGTGAGAGAGAGAGAGGAGAGAGCCGATAGAGGGAGAGAGACGTGGGGTGTGTGTGTGTGTTTGGGAAATTGTTTCTCTACACATCACACTAGCACCCCTTCCACTTATAATTCTATCACATTGGCCCCAAATCAATAAAATCCAATAAATTCCTCACTTATTCCATATTCTAGCATTAATAAAACCTTTAAACGATTTTCGAAAATACGAGGCTCTACAGAAGACCTATGTGGCAGCTTTAAGTTTTTTTTTGAGATATTTTGTGAGAGAGAAAGTGGCTTGTATAAATACCTCATACCTCTCAAATATCTAGTACGTTTTTCTAGATCTAGAATAGATTTGATTACTTGTTGCTTACTCTAGCATTGTTCTTAGTTAAATTTTACAATTTCTCCCTTTGATAATCGTAGTTTGTAATTATCTCGTTCATTAAAGTTGTAGCTACGCTCTCAATCTTTATTAATCTCTAGTTTATTTCAAATTCTGTTCATTAAATATGTTTTGCATAATTAGCTTTGTTCTTTACATTTCTAGCATGATCAGTAAGTAGTTAATTAGGCTTGGTCATGAGGTGAATAACATTCCATGGCTTGAGTTGATCATGTTTTTCTCTCAATAAATCTTCATATTTAGTTTGAAAATCAAGTTAGTTTGTTTTTGTCTATCAAAACTTGGCGATGTTAACTTCTTTGATCATGTGTTGGCAAGAGCATTCTACTTGCCACACATGATGCTTGGAGCTATGTTATCCCTTGCGTTTGCTAGATGAATTCTAGAACTCGCTCGGTATTCAAACTCCGTTTGTAGTTTAAAATGGTTTTAACGCTAAATCCTCCGGGTTGAGAATCGTTGAAGCGTATCTCAAACCGAGTAATTCAAAGAGAAAAGCTAATTAAATTGAGTTATGGGTGTTAGGACCCCTTAGACCTTGCCACTCGTTTAAATAGTTTAAAACACATTTTTATCGCGTTTATTTTCTTCAGTTTCAAAGCATCTAAAAGTTGGCCGTCTTAACGCCGCAACTCTCACATCTACAAATCCATTCAAGCAGTGATTGATATTCCCTTAGGTACGATACCCGGACTTCCAGATTATTATGATTCTATCAACGTATTAACCCTACGCTTGGGGAGTTCTCATATATATATATATATACATATACACCACAGATCCAATGAGGGATCCCTTACCAGTCTACCGTGTGGACCTCCCCTTTCCCGAGCAAATTTCGATGATCCGAGCCACTCAAAGTGTGCAGAACGTGATTTTAAGGGTACTCGCGAGAAATCAGCAAAAAAATTGACCGGGAAGGGCTTGATTTGAGCAATTTTTTATTGAACCGTTCAATGAAAACTGCTCTGATCACGTTCTGATCACTTTGAGCATCTCGGATCATCGAAATTTTGCTCGAGAATGTGAGGTCTGCACCGTTGCACCGTGCAGGATCCCTTATGGGATCCAGCCTAATATATATATATATATATAGCTCCTAACAATTTTTTATTGAACGGTTCAAATAAAAACTGCTCAAATCGAGCCTTTCTCGGTCATTTTTTTTTTGCCGATTTCTTGCGGGTACTCTTAAAATCATGTTCTAATTACATTGAGTGGCTCAGATTATCGAAATTCGATCGGAAAATGGGAGAAATGGGGAGGTCTGCATTTTTACTAAAATGAGGACCCCCTCATGGGAGACGGACTGTATATATGTGTGTGTGTGTGTGTGTGTGTATATATATATATATATATATATATATATATATATATATATAAAAGTGTTTAATAATATGGAGCTTGAAATATAATTTGAGATAGGGTCAGAAGTGCAATTATAATTCTTTAGTAGTATGAATTACAATTTGTGTAGTAAAAAAAATATAATCCTTGAAGGATAAACGTTTTTTTTTTTTTTATTTGCACAAGGAGCCCAATCAATATTTATCCGTAGGTCTGTGGCATAGCCTATAAATATATTGTTATATTCTCTAGGTCTCACACAATTTCAAAATATATGAAGTTGAGCTGTGAGAGAGAGAACTCGAAGGTTGCGTTCAGAGTCCAAAATAAAAAACGCAGTCTAGATATAATGGAATACGGCAGAAGATACTGAGGTTGTTCAAGTTCAGAATGAAGGTAGCTGATCGGCTTCAGTCGGAATGAACCAAACCAGCGGTAGCGATCGTGTCACGGGATCAAGTTAAGGTAATTAAACCTGTGGGCAGCATGCCCTCGGAGAAGGGATTCCGTTCCCTTTCCGACGAGACTCGGGGCAAGGGCCCTCGCAAGAATCAAGGGAGCGCGAGCGGAGAGGCAAGCGCTCAAAAATACAGAGTCGCCACTCGGGTTTTGAAGGTCCGGCACCCAAGGAACCGTATTTCGAAGCACCTGCCGTGCTATTTGATTTGAAAAAGTGAAGGCACCAGTCCGTCATAACCATACATGGGTTCGGGAGCCAGGTTACGAGAGGGGAAGGGTTTTAAGGCACCCCTCTCGCCCAATCCGGAGATCGGTCTCTACTTGAGCATTTTGAAAATGTTTACGATTCTTCTTTTATTAACCAAATTTTAGCCAATTAGGGCGGGGGAACAGTTAATCGGGGATTAAAACTGTAACACGTTTTGCAAGATGTGATAAATTGCATGGATGGATGGAATTAATAAGCAATAAATGGAATAAAGTTCAAAATATCAATAAAACACCAAAACAGTGCTTGGTATGATTTTGTCACACACAGTGGCCAACTTGCATGCATGGATCAACCTGCATGCAAGCGAACCGTTGCGCGACAAACCCATACACTCGCGTGAGGATTTGTGTTTCATCAATAGCTTGAATTTTATCCCCTTCTGGGCTCTGGAAGGACCAGTGCACACCCAGGAGGCAAACCAAGCAGTTCATAAGTACTGGAAAACAATTAACTATTACAAGCCAAAAGAAGCAAATGGAAAAACAGCCCCTAAACAGTGGGGGGAATAAGCAGAGGCCTAAGGCCTAGTTGCCCATGCAAGGGCCATTTCTGGAAATCGGTGAACCATCGCACGACAGAGTGGAATACTCGCGCGAGGGTTTTGACTGGACTTCCAGGAATTGCTTTGCATGCTTGGGGCTCTGAGACATGTTCAGAGATATCCCAAGGGCATTCCAGACTGACTGAAGCAGCAAGCTAAGGACAAGACCATTTAAAACCAAGTTAGCCATGCAAGGGCAGCCACTAGAAATCAACGAACCGTCGCGCGACAGAGTGAAAGACTCGCGCGAGGGTTTCGATTGGACTCCCAGGAATTGCTTTGCATGTTTGGGATTCTGAGAAATTCAGGAACATCCCAAGGGCATACAGACTGACTAAAATAAAGAACTAGGAAACTGGACTTATTTTTATCATGCATAACAGTGATCTGTATATGGAAATAAAAACCACAACAAGCATGCTCATGAATAAAACAAGAAATAACCAGCATCCCTTCCCCACGTGGACCAATCTCTTGTAGACAGAACTGTCGCGCGAGCGTTCGGGTCCATCGCGCGAGGGTTTGGCTGATTACAGGTTCTTGTAACTCTGCTGACTTTAGGGCCATGACTGATATTGATTATCAGCCTTGGCCCTGTCAGCCCCCCTCAGGGATCAAGACAGGAACATGTAATGTTTTATACCTTTGCTCGAATGGCTTTTGGAATGGATTGAATGGAGTGATGTAGCCTTGCAAGGGAGTGTAGCGGATTTGAAAGACTAGGAAGTGGTTAAGGTTAGTGACTTTGTGCTAGATTTGATAACCTTGTGATTTTTATGAAAATTTGTAACCTTGTAACCCTTTGCATGGAAGAGCAATGGGGGTATATATAGGAGGAGTGAGAGGGCTAGGGAGAGTGGAGAACTTGGCCAAGTAACCAGCCAACAAGGCTGGTTACTCTTGCTTGGTGGAGAGACTAGCCACCAAGGTGAGTGGAGGTGGTTGTGAGGGTGAGCCTGCCAGAACGCTGTTCAGACAGAGAAAACGGGGTTCCAGCCCATGTGGCCCTGATGATCACAAAAGTCAAGCTGGATTAAGATGATGGGGACAGGTAGAACCGTCGCGCGAGGGTTTGGAACCATTGCGCGAGGGTCAATAGTCAACCTTTGACTTTGACCCACACCTGGCAAGCTGACTATCGCGCGAGGAACAAGAAGTATCACGCGACGGTCAACCTTCGGTTAGGGTTTAACTTGAAGGTTTTAGGGGTTCAAAAGGGTTCAAGAAGGGTTCCAAATCCAATCCATTCCACATTCAAGCCTGCTTGATCCGATCTCATCATCGGGGAAACAAGAAACTGAAAAACAAAGTAAAACAAACGGGAGACCCAGATTGGGGTGTCTACAGTAGTCCCTCTTTGACCGCACGCGGAGCACCATTGACTGGTACGGGTAACGTCATAGATTTCTAGACACCCACCAAATCTGCCCGAAAGCCGATTAAATGGAAAATGCAATCGAGTATGTAAAAAAATACCGTGCACCAAAAGATAGATTGGACGGATAGATCGCCACTGATTTGAGGCTTGGACAGTTGGATCGTCGCTGAATTGAGATTGGACGGATGGATCGTCGCTGATAGATAATTGGACGGATAGATTGTCGCTGAATTGAGATTGGACGGATGGATCGTCACTGATAGATAATTGGACGGATGGATCGTCGCTGAATTGAGATTGGACGGATGGATCGTCGCTGGGAGATTTGACGGATGGATTGTCGCTGATATGAACTTAGACGGTTGGATCGTCACTGAATTGAGATTGGACGGATGGATTGTCGCTGATAGATAATTGGACGGATAGATCGTCGCTGAATTGAGATTGGACGGATGGATCGTCGCTGATAGATAATTGGACGGATGGATCGTCGCTGAATTGAGATTGGACGGATGGATCGTCGCTGGGAGATTGGACGGATGGATCGTCACTGGGAGATTGGACGGATGGATCATCGCTGATATGAACTTGGACGGATAGATCGTCGCTGGGAGATTGGACGGATGGATCGTCGCTGATATGAACTTGGACGGATAGATCGTCGCTGATATGAACTCGGACGGATAGATCGTCGTTGTTTTGAAATCGGACGGATAGATCGTTGCTGTTTTGCGGGCGGACCACTGCTGGGGATATAAAATTCTCTGGGATAAAAGAAAAAACTTCCATAATGACCTTCGAATTTATTGTGGACCCACAAGAGAGGCAAATAAGTTCGGGCCAAGTTTAGAACCTGGACTGGGCCTGAGGCCCAAGAGAACTGTCGCGCGACAATTGAGAACACTCGCGCGAGTGTTCTTGGTTAGGGGCTTGGATCTGGTAAGGCCCAGACCCGGCCCAAACCTGTTTCAATCGTTTAAACATCGCGGGGACGTTACAGAAACAGTGCAGAGGCGGTTTCAAACTTCAAAAACTCCTTCCCAACTCTCATCCCTTCTCAATCTCTTCCCAAATCCTTGATCAAACCACGAAATCAATACATCCACACACACCCATTATCATCCATGGCAGACCACGGCGACGGAGAAAGTGGAGGCGAGGTAGTTGACCAACCGGAGGACCGAGGAGGATCAATGAGTACCGAAATCGAGGATCAAACGCCGGCGGGGGCCATTGCAGAGGTTAGCACAGCGGCCACAGGTCACGACGGCGAAGAACAGGGCCGCGAGCAAGAGGCCAGTGACGAGGAGAAGCATCGCGCGACAGAGCCAGAGGCTCGCGCGACGGTTGAAATGGGGGCCGTGGGCCACAGCGTTGAGCTATTAGACCCGAGCATGGCCGTGGAAGGGTCTGTGGTGACTGGGGGTGAGTCCAGGAGATGCAGAACAGATTGGTACTGGAGAGCACCATCGCGCGATAGAGGAGGAGCCTCGCGCGATGGTTCATACTGGGGAAGGCAGTGGCAGTGGGACCGGAGATGATGGCATTGAGCCGACCGGGTCCCCGCCAAGGGATCCGTCAAGGGGAAAATGGGCTGTTGTGGAAGAAGGGACCACGGAGGTGCCCTACCGGGAAGAAGACATATTGTTTCGGCCCGCGGCGACGACGGCCACATCATCAAGTCATAGGCCAATCACCAAATACGACGTTGCCGAGCACTTGAGTGATGAAGCATTGGCGAAGCTTCTCGAGGATAACCTCCTGATTGGGGAAATAGTATTGAAGGCCAAAGAGGATTGGGCACGGGCCATTGAGGCGTCGGAGGCCGCGGAACGAGCCGAGAGAGAGAGGAAGGAGAGAGAGGAGCCTTTGAGGGACGTTGAGGCCGAGGAGAGGGCCGAAGCAGAGGCACAGGGGCCTAGAGTGACAGCAGTGGCAGAGGCGAGGAACATGAGAAGCCCTGGTTTTTCAGCGGAGGCGTACGTGCTTCCCACGCCGCACCTTTTTGTTCCATCGGGCATCGGGGCATACACACCGTTGCAAAAGGATTATGATGATGAGCTCATGTTGAGAGATCCCCGAGCCCACATTGCAGCGACATGGATGGAGGTATACTCTCAGAAAACACCCTTTGTAATTTAATTTCGATACCATGCTTGTTGTAGCTAGATTTCGATACTCGCCTGAAAAGACTTGAACCTAGAATCACATGCAATATCCACATGTCGAACCACGCCAAAACGATACACCGAGAGTGATATCTGCCTTGCATGAAGTAACTCGAATCAACCCTACCCCATAGGCTTCATTGATTACCTAGAACTTGAAAATGAAATCCCTGTATACTGATAATATCCTTTGCTGCTTGTCTTTGCATTAAACAGGCGGGAGCGAGTCAGAGGGACATTCGCGGCTTTGGGGGCGTGTGCAGGTCCTTACGGCTGTACGAAGGGCTGCCGGAGAGAGTGAGGCAATTAGTGAATGAGGCGGGTTTCGGGGTGTTTGTACGGACGTTGACCCCTGCGAGGAATGACCACGCTGTCCTGGTAGCACTTGCTGAGAGGTGGAGGGATACCACCAATACCTTCCACCTACCACCTGGGGAGATGACAGTGACGCCTGCAGACTTTGCGGCGATCACGGGGCTTAGGGTTGGAGGCGAGCCCATCCCGTTCGACTCGAGGATCCAGGAGGATCGGGCTGTACTGGAGTGGTTTCTGGGCGAGGCGCCCAAGATTGAGGAGGGGATGGCGAGGTACGATCAGTTTAAGAAGTACCTGAAGAAGAAGGTGACAAATGACCAGGAGGCGGAGCAGATGGCCCGGGCGTACTTGTTATACCTGTTTGGTGCCACTTTGTACCCAAACAGGCGGAGCAAGGTGCACCTCTCTTACTTGCCGGCGCTGAGGGATCTAAGGACGGCCTCACGCTTTGACTGGGGCGGGGCTGCACTTGGCACGGCCTACCACTTCTTCGGTGACTCGTCGAGGACGGGTCAGAGCACGGCTGGCTACTGGAGGGTCTGGGAGGTATGACTCTAACCCCTTCGTAAAGCATAATTTGATTACACTTGTCCATTTACTTGTTAAGCTTGCTTGACTGCTTTAATCTCAGATATTGCATATCCTGTGACTAATGTTTATATTTGTCTGAACATCGTGCAGCTTTGGGCCTACGAGGTGTTGCGGATGTATCCGCCACAATGCAAGCATCCAGACCTGAGCACCCTTCCCCGCGCGCTGATATGGAGCAAATCCAACATGGGGAAGAAGAAAGGGAGAGGCGACCTCAATGCCTTCAGGCTGTACTTGGACGAGCTAATTAAGGGCTTCACAGGTATGATATAGAACATGAAACTTCCAATATGCACTCCTTTCTTTGATTTCAATGTTGTTGCTGATCAATTGCCTGCATTGCCTGCTTGTCTTAACTGCAGATCAACTGGGATCCTTGGAGAGGAGCGAGGCTAGAGCCAGAGTACTTGGCCAGGAGCAGAGCTGTGACGGCCAGCAGGGTGTGTTGGAGTCTGCCTTTGGTTGGCAGTGGTACTTGGGGGACCGGGTGACACGTCAGTCATTTGGTCATCTCGAGTTCTAGGTGCCTGGGCCACTTCCGCCTCGGGCTTCACACACGGGCGAGTACACACGAGCTGAGCATGAAAGGTACACGCGGCCGGACACTGAGTTGGCACACTACTTGCGTCCTGAGAGGGGCTATGCTACTTACCAGAGAGACTTCCTGGCGGGCCCGCTTGGGATCCGTGGCCTTAGAGAGGTGCGGAACCAGGCCGCAGGAGCTGCTGAAGAGAGGAGAGCTGCCGGTGAGAGACAGAGGGGAGGCGAAGGCCGTGTGAGGCGAGGCCTAGGCGAACCTGTAGTTGGTGGACCTCCTGAGCTGCTTTGGAGGATTCCTGTGGTTGACAGCCAGGGGAATCCTGCAGAGCTACAGTTAGTGCCTGCGAGGGCGGAGCCTACTCCCGTGACCGTGGCAGTAAGACTTAGCTTCCATTATTGCTTTTCAATTCAATATACTTTGAATTACTGTTGATTGGCTTGATAAATCCAAATGCATGCAGGTGCCGATTGAATGGGTGAATGAGGTCGTGCGACGCATGCCGGCGTTGGAGAATGTAGTGAGGAGAGCGGCGAGCGGCATGCCACTGGAGCTGCATTACCCAGTACTGACACCACAGCCGACTCAGCCAGCCGTTGTTCAGAGGGAACAGGTACATAAACGATACATTCCTGCTTTCGATACATTCCTGCCTTTGATGCTTTCAATACATTCCTGCTTTTGATTGTAGAATGTACCTGCTTCCAACATAGGAAATACAATATGCACAATGTATACTCATGCTTTGAAATGAAATAACAATCCAGGCACAGGGGAGGATGAATCCTAGGAGGAAGAGCGCGCGAGATCCGCCACCGAAGAAGGCGGCGGCAAAGAAGCCCACGGCTCCAGCCAGCACTTTGCGACGACAGACCAGGAGTTCACAGCCGGCGGCTGCGGGTTAGGAGGCTGCTAGGCAGGCCGTTAGACATGCCGAGTTGCAGTACCAGATCAAGATGCGAGAGAAGCCGACGCAAGAGGAGCCGGCCCGCAAGAGGCGATTGATCTTGTCAGATCCTCCTGAGGAAGAAGAGGATGACGAGGAAGAAGAGGAAGGGGAAGAGGAAGAAGAGGAAGAGCGACGTCCCTCTTCCAGCAGCGGTTCCGACGACTCTGTTGACGATCCCCCGTACAAGGACGATCCCCGGGAGCAAGTGGAGAGTGACGACTGGCTTGGAGTACGCTGAGGGCCTCCACGGAGTCTTCCTTGCTTTTGATTTTGATTCGGGCCTGCGCGCCCAAGTAGATAGCTTAGTTTGACACAGATACAGTTTTTTTTGAGGCCCTGCGTGCCTTTTGATTAGCGGGCGCTTGTGCCCAAACTGCTTTGGTAGCTCTTGATTGGCCGATGTGCCACAGATACAGTAGTTCCTTTTTGCTGACATGGATATATTTTGGTTTAGCTATAAAAGTTGCTTTTTCAGGTTTATTGTTTCTCAATATGAACGAGAGAAAGTGAAACCAACCACTAATACCAAAACTTGCATTGATAACGCACCAAAGCTGTTCACTAACACACGTGAATGCACAAAATGCGACCAAACTGCAAAGAAAACAGAAATATACCCTAGGACACGGCTAGGATACGAGGATACGAGAAAATGGGCATTTATGGACCAAATTCCAAAATAACCCGATCTAGACAAGACTGACTCTCATACAAGACCAAGTACACTTAACATGACTCGTTCCAATTGACGGAATTGAAAGGAAATGTTTCGAAACAAGATTTGGACTCGAAAATGCTCAAAAATGACACAAAAACGACCCAACCATAGCAAACATGACTCGATTATGTCCCGGACTGAAATCGACACCTCCATACAGTCACACAAGGTCTAAGTGACCTGTATGGCATGACCAAATTAGGCCAAAACCTCTAGAACGAGATTCGGCCTCTCGAAACCTTGATTTGAACTTGAAATGGGCCGCCGGGGGTCCAAAATCTTCGTTAAATGCGACCTTTCGAATCCGATGCTTGGATAGAGTCCCATATGCCCATAATGATTTGCTGGAACCATTAAAAGTGCAAAAAGACCCTTGGAACGAAAATGACCAAATTTGGGCAGTAGCATCTGAAAACTGTCAAAACTACAGACAAACCCTCGCGCGAGGGTTTGGAATCATCGCGCGAGGGAAGATACCTCGCGCGATAGTTTGGAACAGTCGCGCGATGGTCAAACCCTGCTAGGCTGCCTTTGTTTGACCAAATTATTGCCATAAACCTATTCACTTCCCCACGTCTTGCAAGCTATTCTGAAGTTGCAGAAGAGGGTTGTCCTTGCATGGCAAGGTGGTAGAACACCTAGGCCTCCATCCCATCTTCCGGCACAGAAATCGAGGATGATATTTCTAATATTTTGCCTATAAGAAGAACGCATTAGGAGTAATGTAGGGTATACCTCTCCTCGTTACTGAAAATGGGAGATTCGTTAATGGAAACACTCGACCCTTGGCTAATGAGGGAAGAAACCATAAATTGGGCGAGCCCCCGGTCTCGGTGCCTGTCCTCAATCCGCGATCTCCGATTCAGTCGACCGTGCGTCGAGCTTCTCCAAGCTGCATTGCCCTTCTGGGACCCAACTGTGCATGTCTTCCGGTTCCATCAAGACGAGATGTGCCCAACCATGGAAGAATTCCAAGCGTATGTGCCAGGCTTCGCCAACTTAGATGTCCTTGCAGTTCCGCCACTTCACGAAGATATGGAGCAGATTCTACAAGCAAAACTCAACATTCCCGAGGTACTGACGGCCAGCATCATTCAGAATGGCGAACTCAACATCATTCGACTGATTGAGCTGTATGGCCCCGAGGGAGCCCTGGGAGATTACGTAGGGGAAGCCCACAGGCGCTTCGTATTGTCCATATGCGCGCTGGCCGCTTATATGCTGATCCCTGTTGAAGGAAGGGTGAGTCCCAAACTGGTGAGCATGGCCCTACAAATGGATGCCCAGAGAAACATCATGCCCGTGGTTTTAGCGGAAACGCTCCTGGGCTTGGATATGGTGAAGCTTGAGCAAGCAGATTCATTCAGTGGATGTCCTATCCTGCTCCAGGTAAATTCTCACTCAACTCATCTCTCGCGTTTTCGTCTTTATCTGACTACTCAGGCTATTTTTGGTTTCTGACTTGTCTCCTGCTCTCATGCAGCTCTGGCTGTCGGACAAAGTGGGAGTTTTAGAAGAGCCACAGGCTGGCTTTGAAGACTTCCCCAAGCTTTTGGTCGAAAGACCGATGCTATTTCCCGAGTTGACGGTGGAGATATGGTTCGCATTTCTGAACGACATGCAGCCTGAAGACATAGTCTGGAGATGTCCTTGGCTAAACCTTCCGGAAATGACGATCAATTCGGCTGGATTTAGCAGAGTGGTAATTGCTGGCTTGACAAGCTTCACCTTTTACATTCCGGGGCGTACACTCCGCCAACTTGGGAGAAGTCAAGGGTACAAATGCTATGGAGCGAAAGACTTCGAAATCCCCATATTTAACTCGTGGAATCTGCGCTGCTACAAAGGCAACTGGAGCAACAGGGCTTTGAAAGAACCAATTTCGGACTTCAAAACATGGCTGGAAAATCGCTATGTAAGATGGCTTCGTGCTGAAGTTGAAGCAAGGCTAAAGGGATATTTCTGAATCCCGTAGCAAGCAAGCTTGTAATCGGAGAAAGCTCCAAAACCGACAGGTTGTCTGAGCTGTCTCTTTTACTTTTGAGTGTTCACTTTGTAAGTTGCATGTCCCGTTGCCCGGCTCGACCGACTGAATAACAACTTTGAATAAGAATAATCCGAACGTTATCCTCCCGAGGGACTGAACTTATCATTGAATGTGCGATTTGAACAAACGACGCTTTGACGTAGTCATAATCGTACATAATGACCTACTGGAAGCATCGGAATCCCAAAATCTAGCCCGAGGCAAAATGGGATAAACCACCCTCCCAAAAGACAGTAGCTTGTTGTAGACACCCCAATTTGGACTTGTCAAATTTCCTTAATTTGTGCCCTCGGGGCTCCCCGATGATGAAATAGGGTCAAAACGAACCTTGGCAAACTTGGACGATACTTCTTGGACTTTTTCAAAATCAAAACATTCCTTTTTTCTCGACACCCTGAGGGTAAAATTGGCACACATTTTAGCATATAAAATATATTTGAATGAAACCAATTGGGTTAGAAAGAGGACTTAACGAGCTTTCCAACGCTTCGAAAAACACCCAAAACCGAGTTCGGGAGTGTCCGTGGCGCCCTTCTGAAGTTGGGCTGCCACTCCCAAGCGCTCGGGACCACTCTAGAGCGTTCGGGAGTGACACTCCCAAGCGCTTGGGAGTGCTGACTGACCAATGCATGTTGAGCTTGACCTTTGACCACGGCTTTTCAGGCTTTTCAAACCCATTCAACGTTCAAACCTACCAGTCAAGCCTGCCTGAGCCAGCAGATTATCATCATGCCTTCTTTTTCCCTCCAAAAACTATTTTTTTATCTTTCATTTCATTTCCAAACCTTAGGTTATCTTTCTCTATAAATACCCCTTTGTTCTTCCATTCAAGGAGACCACGAAAATTTCTCCTTCTCTCTCCCCCATTTTGCAGAAAACCCTGTTTCAAACACTCTCAAATATTTTCAACTCAAAACATTTTCCAACTTTCATTTTCAAGCAATTTTCAAGAAAAACCCAAAAATCACAAAAGCATTTGAAGTCTTAGACTTCATTTTCCTACTGTTTTTCAACCCTTATTCAAGCTACCATACTTATCCAAGAAGTCTTGTTCAAGCACAAAAGGTATGAAATTTCGTTTTTGTACCTAAATCTACCGTTTTTCTACTTCTGAGGGGGGTCAAGGGTTCATTCTAGTTGTGAGCTCATTTGATCTTAGTTTAGCACCAAGAGCAAAAGGAACACAAAGAAAACAAAACTTTGTCTGGGCACTGTGTTCACTCCCGAGCGCTCGGGACCATTCCTGAGCGCTCAGGAGTGCTGCTGCCACCAAAACTTTGTTTTGTTCATTATGTATTTCATTTTCTATTTTTAGTAGATACTGGGTGTGCACTGGTCCTTCCAGAGCCCAGTTAGGTTTACTTTCAGCTGCAAGGAAGCCTTGTTTGGATGGTTAGGACCAGTTCTTAACTGTTTAAACCTCTGGCTGAGCACATCTGTGTTTTGATTTCTTTGTGATTTTTCTGGCAGTATTAGCATGCGAATATGTCTAACCAAACTTGCAGGTTGTGAGTGTCAGCACTCCCAAGCGCTCGGGACCACTCCCGAGCGCTCGAGAGTTAATCCAGTAACAGTGTTGCATTTTCAGTCACTTTGCACATTTTGCATGACTATTCCATCCTCCCCTGTACACATGCACTTCCTACATGGTATTTCTGTGGATACTTGCTAGCTGTTTGAAATGAAGCAAAATCCCTTTTAAAAATCCCACAAACGTTTAGTAGAGACCGATTTCGAATCGGGCGAGGGGGGTGCCGTAAAACCCTTCCCCCCTCGTAACATGGCTTCCGGACCCTTGAAACTGATCTCTGGTTTTCAATTCAAATCAACCGGTTTTCAAAACAAAACGGTTTCTCGGGTGATATCCCACAAATCCGGGTGGCGACTCTTCAAACGGCATTTTTCATCAAAGCGGCAGAAAAATATAAACATTTTTGTTTTTCGGGCACGTAGCCCACACCTGTCTTTCTGGGCCGAAATAAATTGAATCCCCACGCGAGGGAGTGAAACTGTCGCGCGAGACTCACTCAGTCGCACGATACTACTGAACCGTCGCGCGATGGAGTGGGTCTGTTACAGCTGCCAGCCTTGACTCATCCGGAGATTAAAGTGAGGCAGGCTTTTCCATCAGCTCTGGACGTGCATGAGCTTCTGGGCTTCCCCAGAGGTGTGTCCCTAAGTGCTAGGTCATGGGGGACACCTTGCATGGATATTTTATCCAGGGCAAGAGACATTCCATTCTCACTTGGCTATAAAGGAAGAGTTGTCTCCTGAATGAAGACTAAGCCTTCAGTTAGAGAAAACCCAGATTCACTTCTACCAATGGCAAATCCTCTCCCCACATTAATTAGCCCGTGGCTCGAAGAATTTGTCGCGAGCGACTGGCTTTGCTTCCGTTCTCACGGGCTGGCCGCCTTTTGCTTCCTAAAAAGTGTAAGGCTCCGTCCCGAAATCCTGAGAGCGGCCCTGCAGTTTTGGGATCCAGACATCCATGTGTTTCGATTCGGGGACAACGAGCTATGCCCAACCGTGGAGGAATTCCAAGCATATCTCCAGGGTTTTGCTTCGAGCGTGATTGTCATGCCGCCTTATAGAAAGAGTATGCCGAAGCTCCTAAAAACTTGTATGAACATTTCAAGTGGAGCGGCGGATAGCCTACTGGCAGGTGGGCAAACAAACGTCTTGCGCCTGATGGAATGGTACAGGCCTGATGGTGATCCGGAGGATACTGCCCTGCAAGCCCGGCGCCGTTTCGCTCTGTCAATTGGCGTACTGGCCGCCTACCTGTTGGTGTCTCCGAATGGACGGCCCGACCCCTCGCTGGTGGATGTGGCCACTCAGATGGGTGTTAGAAGGAACGTGGTTCCTATGGTGCTTGCGGAAACGCTCATGGGTCTGGATTTAGTGGCCGCCGGCCAGACGAACATATTCGGTGGCAGCCCACTCTTGTTGCAGGTAAACTCTCTCAGCTCACCTTTTTCCGGTTTTTCACACAGTCTGTTTTTACCTCGATACTCGGCTAAGGCTATATCGAAGCTCCTTACTTGTTTTCTTTCGCTCAAGTTTTATATGGCTCCTTACTTGTCTTTTCGCTCGTACAGTTATGGCTATCCGACAAACTCAGGCTAATTGCAGCTCCTGAAGCGAACTGGCCCCGTCTGCCCGGGCGAATGCATCAGAGAGAGATGTTGTATCCAGAGATGTCTGAGGAGGAGTGGCGCACCCTCATGAGAGAGATGTCACCTCGTGAAATTGTCTGGCGGCATGAAACCTTGAACATTCCGGACATGGCTCTGAATTCTGCGGGTTTTGAACGGATGGTGATTGCTGGGCTGTCCAGTTTCACCTTCTACATTCCAGGCCGTATCCTTCGGCAATTAGGTATGAACCAGGGTCTGCACTGAGCTGGGGTGGAGGATTTCCAGATTCCAGCATTCACCTCCCAACATCTGGTTGGGTATGAGCACAATTGGGGTTTGAGACAGCTTGGCGGAGCAGAACCAGATTTCAACACAGGACTCAAACGCCGCTATGTAGCATGGCTGAGAAAAGACATTGCAAGAAGACAAAATGCAAACTGACTTCTGACATGACTCCAATAATCTAGAATAAACTGTGAGCCCGTGAGGGCCTCTAGCATTTTGTTCTGTTTTTATGTTTAACTGTTTGAAGGACTTTACTCAGCCTATGTAATAGAAATAGTAGTTTTGAATAAAATCGAAAGATGGTGAACTTTCCCTTTTTGGTCCAAGTGTTGAACACCGCGCCGCTTGAATGTCGAGGCACTCTCTGGGACCATGGATCGAGTTGATTGATTGTGATCGAATCTCACAAAGAGATTGCCTACGTATCCCAAGCTAGGGAATCAGGTCAGAACGTAGTTCAAGCAAGGGTTTGCTCGTGTATTTTGGCTCTCCTTTTGCGCTCTAACTTTTGCCTAGAACTGCCTTTACAGGTTTTCAGTCTAGCGAGCTTTGATTGAATGCCTATTTATTTTTGCCTAAACTGCCCCCTTAGGTTTTCAGTCTAGCAGGCTTGCTCTAATTTTTGCTTGGAACTGCCCACCCTTGTGGTTTTCGGTCCAACGAGCATCTCTCATGGGTAATAACACTTGAGTTGATCCAGGTTGACCAGAGTGTTGAACTCGTTGCCGTCCAAATCAATAAGCTGAGCCGCTCCACCCGAGAGGATGGTCTTGATAATGTAAGGTCCCGCGCGCTTCGGGCGAAACTTACCACGTAGATCGAAAATGGGAGCCCGGATTTCCTTCGTGACCATATCCCCTTCAGCCAAGTCGCGAGACTTCACCTTCTTGTTGAATGCCCGAGCGATTCTGCGCTGATACCCCTGAACATGATACAAGGCACGGAGCCTCCTCTCATCAAAGAGCATGAGTTCAACGAACCTCCCATTAAGCCACTCAGATTCCGTGAGTTCACATTCAGCCATGATCCTCAAAGTCGGTACCTCGAGCTCGATGGGAAGCACAGCTTCCATCCCATAGACTAGGGAAAAAGGGGTTGCCCCTGTTGATGATTGAATTGACGTGCGATACCCCCAAAGAGCTAGGGGCAGCTGCTCATGCCAGTCCCGGGCGGACTCTGCGGACTTCTTGATAATTGTCTCAACGTTCGTGTTGGCTGCTTCAACTGCCCCATTCGTCTGAGGGCGATAGACCGTCGAGTGATGAATCTAGATCTTGAACTCATCGAAAAGCTCTAAGACCCTGCCTTTGAAGTGAACTCCATTGTCTGACACGAAAGCCTGAGGAACCCCGTATCGATAGATAATGTTCTTCCTGATGAATTGAGCAACTTGAACTGCAGTTAAAGTTTTGTAAGACTCAGCTTCAACCCACTTGGTGAAGTAGTCTATCACTACAACAAAAAAGAGAATAAGTGACGAAATTGCTTGTGAGGAAAATAGGTTTTGTCTCTAATTGTGCCTATTTGTGAGGAAATTTTTTTTTCGTCACCAATTAAGAGGACAGACAAATTTAAGGTGAGGAAATTTTAATTTGTCACCAAAAATAGCTAATTAGTGAGGAAAATATAAATTTCGTCACCTAAAGGATTGACAAAATAAATATAAGGTGATGAAATATTTTTTTTCGTCACTAATTTGTTCCTTTCAGAATCTGCACAGATGCCTACAATCAATACATGACAAATAAGTTCCTCACAAAAGTAAAGGGTTTGGGTGAGAAATTTTTTTCGTCGTCGTTGAGGGGGGATTTTGGCGGGTGTAAAGGGCGCTGAATATTTTGGGCGTTGATCCCAAAATTTTGGGCGCTGAAAAGCCCTTGTTAGTTCTACGGAGTAATATTTTACACCAAACCCCATCACCGTCTCTCACACCGCACCCCACTCCATCTCTGCAACTCCATCCTCTCACCGCTCCCCCCGCCATCTCTGCAACTCCGAATCTCTCTCTCAAGGTAAGTAAGGATCAACTTATTTCTCTTCTCCTCTATAGATTCCGATCCCTTCATCACTTTCCTCCCCTGATTTCTAACCTCTACTGCGTTCCTTTTTTTTTTTTTCAGCGGCATCATCAGTCATCAATTTCTGGTTCTGGTGAGCTCTCTCTCTCTCTCTCTCTCTCTCTCTCTCTCTCTCTCTATTTTTCTTGATTAGGTTCTGAATTTCTTACTTTGGAGTATTTGTAAAGCCCTATATCTGTAATCCCGAGTAGATCCTGTAAGCTGCCCTCGATTTCTTCATAAAGTCATTGTAACCTATTCTATGTTTGCTATATAGATTTCCCATACTGTGATTAGTTTATTCTGTAATCAAAATTCGTTGGTTTGTTTATCTAATTTGTTCCTTTTGGGTGCTGACACAATGAGATTGTTTAGCATTTCTTTATCCTGATACTCGTACCCTTATATGTCTTATGCCCTAGTTTTTTTAATGGAGCTAACTTCTTTTTTTTTTTTTTAACGTTTTATATTCTTCAAGTCAAACATGATTCTAGATAATAGAGGAGGAATAAGGGTGGGGCTATGGCTGCTTGGGGGCTGCTTAGGACTGGTTTTAGAGATGATTTCTGTAATACCCCTGACCTTTAATTATGCTTGGAGTTTAATTAGGTGATGTGTTTCGGGTTAATTAGGTGAGTATTGCACTTTTCATACTTGTTAAATAGAATTGGAGTACATGGTAGAGTATGGACTAGGCCACGCACAAGTATTTATCCACCTAGCCTGAGAAAACAAAAGAGAACGTTCTACATTATTCTTGTTCCACCTCTATCCTCCACGTTGAGAGAGAGAGAGAGAGAGAGAGAGAGAGAGAGAGAGAGAGAGAGAGAGAGAGAAACGGTGGAAAAGAAGAAGAAGAAGAGAAAGGAAAAAAAAATTGGGGAAAAACCTTGCTTGGCTTGGAATTGAAGATTTAACTTGGTAATACATGTTTCTTTTACTTGATTCCATGATTTTTATGTTAAATTTCATATCTTAGGGACTGAATTCATGCTCTAGATGTTTGATTTAAGTTGAATTTGAGTTTTAGGGTTGAACTCTTGAAGAAGCTCAAGAACCCTAATTGAATCCCTTGAATTTCATATTTAGAACTTACTTGATCCATGAATTTGATGTTTCTAGAGTAGCTCTTTAATATATATGGGTTTGAGCTTGATTAGTAAGGATTTGATGTGAGTTTGAAGTATTTCGGAAGGGTTTAAGAGTTGAAAATCACAGGAAGAAGAACAAGTAATTTTCTGGAAATCTGCAGAATTGGAAATCTTGTGTCTGTCCTGATTTTTTAGATTTTTGTTGAGGCAGTTCCTAAGCTCCAAAAATTATGAGATTTTTATTGAGAGTTCCTCTATGAGTCTTTTATCTATGGTAAAAATTTCAGACCATAACTCGAAGTATTGAGTTCTATAGAAATTCGTAACCTAACAGCACTCAAATTCGTTACTGTGCAGTCAGCACTGTCACATGTTAGGAAAACAGCCGTATCTTTTAGCACGAGCATCGAAAACGCGCACCGTTTCTTGATTTTGAAACTAGACACATAGACCTGTCAAGCTATTTAAAGATTGTGCCTCAAATGTTCTTGAGTTAAATCAGTTTTTGGTTTGAAGTTGGTAGAATTGCAGAATCTGCAACTTTGTCTTTCCAAAGCTAAAAGGCCAACTTAAACGGGTATAGCTATGTTGTCCGAACTCTGTTTTTAATCTATGACCTGTCGTTTCAAAGCTCTTGAAGTCTAGTTTTTAATGACTCTTGGACTTCCTACCGGAACTAGCGATTACATCACTTCTAAGCTATTGAATCTCAACCTAACCTTATACCTTGACCCTAGAATCTTGTTAGTAAAATATGGGATAATGAGGAAGTTTATCTTAGAGTTTTGAATGATTATTGATGCCTAACATATTTTCACATTACTTGCTTACTATAGGGGACTTGTTATATGCTAAACCCTCTTATTATATGGTACAGCGGCTACTGCCACCAAGCTTGTACATAGGAATCGCTGAAACAAGAGTAGGCATTGAGGTATAGAAATATGTTGGGACTAAACAATCCTTCGAAATATAAGCTGTTGTGAGGACTGGAAGGCATACTAAATCTTAACCAAAGTGATGTAGATGACCTTCAGCTGAACCCTCTTATTATATGGTACAGCGGCTACTGCCACCAAGCTTGTACATAGGAATCGCTGAAACAAGAGTAGCCATTGAGGTATAGAAATATGTTGGGACTAAACAATCCTTCGAAATAAAAGCTGTTGTGAGGACTGGAAGGCATACTAAATCTTAACCAAAGTGATGTAGATGACCTTTTGACCAATAGTTGTTTAATGTAGTATTTACATGTTTGCTTTTTTACTTTAAGAGGTAGTAGAAGACGGTGATTCTTCCACATGCACACGTATTCAGAACTTTTAAGCTTGAAGTATGCATTTTACCTAATGTATTGTGTTGTTTTATGCATAGCTAATTGTGAAGAGTTTTCATGCTAATAGAGAATTTTTTGTCAATGCACAATTGTATTGACTTTCCTGGCAATTTTTTTTTTCCGGTAAAATAGCTTGAAATAAAAAGAGGCTAAGCGAATGTACAGTATACAAGTGGCATACCCCAGGAGGAGAAAAACAAGAGAAAAGAACAAAGATTAAGAAAAATGATCTAAGCCAAGTGGCTACATTGATTTACGTCTAAGGTTACATTGAACATCCACGTGTTTCAATTCCATCTAAGAGATGGAAGAAAAACACATGGCATTGAACATTGAAAATTGAAACTGGCCTGAACTGCATAACAAACACAGCGACATAGCACGGTTTTAGTCAGCAATGTAGCTTTTAGTCAGTAGCATGAGAGGCCACCATGAGAGGGTGGTTGACACTGTAGCTAACCAGATTACAGGCATCTAGTGACTATTAACAGTAGTAGTCTCATTGCCACACATCAATAAGCAGTAGGTACAGCAGTAGGTACTGCAGTAACAACTAGCAACTTCACCATGACAAACTTTGTCAACTAGCTGGAGACAACCAGTAGCAGTTGTAGAGAGCAGCAGAACAGCAGCTACTTGCTACCATGATAGCAGCAAACAGCAACAACAGCAACCCATAAAATGAGAACCGAAACAACAGCAGCAGCTAGACTTACCGAACTACAGCAGAAGCAGTAAGGCAGTTAAGCATTTACAAACTGTGCCGAAAACAACAGCAGCAAGGCACACAGAGATCTAACATGGACACAGTTTGAAACTCAAAAGAGAATGTAGGAAGCTAGGGACAAGCCCCCTAGGAAAGCTTAAAACAGCCCGAGGGACAACCCCCTAAGGGTAGGTACAAAACATAGGGACTTACCAAGCTCCCAAGCTGGACAATTACAACATAAACACCTTATACAACTTTATGAAGGCATCAAAACAGTCCAGCACTTTGAATGGTCGAGCAAAGTAGCTGCTCAGCCTAGGAGGAATAGGACAGCAGAAATACAGCCCACTCTATACACTGCTGGACTGCCGTAGAATTACAAGACTTTTGTGAACTAGAATAGAGCATACATAACAGAACAGAATGAGTAACATAACAACAGTCTCTTTCTTTCTATTGGAGAATGTGAAAAGGAGAGAGATTCCCAGCATTTAGTCAAGTTTAAGAATATATGTGTCTAAGATGTTTGACATAATGTTCTCTTTGGTTTTTATGTTCATTAATTTGGAAGTCTATGGATTATGGAGGTTTCTTAACTTCATTAGTTGCTTTTCATATGGCGCTTTAAGCTTTTCCCTGCGTTAGAATTTTACTCCATTGTATACTTAGTCACAGTCAAACTAAATACTTTCATTAATCAGGTTACTCTAAAATTATTAGATTGAACTTTGTATTGTGCCTTAGCTTAAGTAGGTCTACTCTAATATTTTTGTTTATTCAAATCTATCCAATCCGAAGACCTCATTCATAGTAAGCAACTTAATTACTATGTGATGCATGACATGACATTAATTTGATTACTTAAAATGTACTTGCATTTGCTATCAGACATGGACAAAAGTTGGATGAAAATGGGCATGACAGCAGATGGAAGAATTAGTCAGCTGTATTATAATGGTGTTACTTTGTTTATTAAATTTGCAAGAGCAGCTGTTGATGCGCAAGGTAATATTCTGTGTCTGTGTCTAAAGTGTGTAAACTTTTACCGAAAAAGTCCAGAAGATGTGCAAATTCATTTGCTTCGGCATGGGATTATGCAAAGTTACACTATCTGGCATGAGCATGGAGAAACCCGTGAATCAAATGATGTTCGGCGTCATGAAATGAGAGATGGTGATCTAGGTGGTATTGATGCGTTGGTGGAAGATCGAATAAGAGGGGAACCAATAGATACAACCCAACATAATGAGGAAGTCCAGAACTTTGATAAACTTTTGAAAGATGCCCAACGTGAGATATACCCAGGTAGCAAAGATTATAATCTGTTGAAGTTTGTTATTGAGGTATTTAATATGAAGGTAACGAACCATTGGACCAATAAATCACTTGATATGTTCTTGAAGTTCCAAATTAAACTTTTAGCAGAAGGTAATTTAGTTCCCAAGAACACATACGAGGCAAGGAAGATATTGTCTGGCTTAGGCTTGTCATATGAGCTCATTGATGCCTGCATAAATGATTGTATACTCTTTTGGAAGGAAAATGCAGCACTGGATAGATGTCCAAAGTGCAATGTGTCGAGGTACAAGATCAATTGTGCTAGGGGAAAGAAGATTGCGCGTAAGATTTTGCGTTACTTCCCTTTGATACCGAGATTAAAACGGTTGTTCATGTCTAAAGCAATAGCCAAGGCCATGAGATGGCACATGAATAATCCTACTGATGGTGAGGAATCCGGGCATCCAGCCCACAGTGATGAGTGGAAGGAGTTTGATGTTAAGCATCCTGAGTTCGCTTGTGAGGCTCGCAATGTGAGACTAGGAATAGCAACTGATGGGTTCAACCCTTTTGGTAACATGAGCAACTCTTATAGCATGTGGCCTGTCATTCTTATTCCCTACAACCTACCACCATGGTTGGTTATGAAAGATTCATTCTTCATGCTGACATTGCTTATTCCAGGGGATAAACAACCCGGGATCGATATCGATGTTTATTTAAGACCTTTGGTTGATGAATTGAAGGAGTTGTGGCACACTGGTACATTAACTTACGACGCAGCGAGTTGTGAGTGGTTCCAAATGCGTGCAGCTTTTTGGTGGACACTACATGATTGGCCAGCATTGGGTGACATCTCAGGGTGGAGAACAAAGGGCCATTATTCTTGTTATACTTGCAACGATGAACCATATTTTGAGTCATTGAGAAGTAAGACTGCATACACAAATCATCGAGCCTACTTGCCGGAAGATCATGTAGAACGGAGAAAGAGGGTGGCCTATAATGGTAAGCATGAGAATCGGAAGAGGTCTTTAGAGTTGCCGGTGGAAAAGATACGAGAGCAGTTGAACAATGTAAGCGGGGTCATCTTGGGAAAGAATCCAGCCAATAAGAAAAGGAAACGTCACAAACCGAATTGGACAAAGAGAAGTATTTTGTATGAACTAACATATGTGGAGGATAGGAAACTTCTACACAACACTGATGTCATGCATTGTGAGAAAAATTTCAGTGAAAGTATTGTTGGAACAATGTTGGGCATTGATGGAAAGAACAAGGACACGGACAAGGCACGAAAGGATTTGGAAGATAAGGGCATACGAAAAGATCTGTGGTTGACACAACGTCCTGACGGATCGTATGTCAAGCCTTGTGCGAGCTTTGCGCTAACCCTTAAAGAGAGGGAGGCTTTCTTTGAATTTTTGAAATCGGTCAAGTATCCAGATGGCTATGCAGCAAACATATCAAGGTCCGTGAGTTCAACTAATGGTAGACTAACTGGCCTAAAAAGTCATGACTACCATATACTTATACAACAGATTCTTCCAATTGGGATGCGTGGTTTTGTGGATAAGGAAATTAGTACAACATTATTTGAGTTGGGTAGTTTCTTCCAAGACCTCTGTTCTAAGACATTGAGGCGTAGTGAATTGGAGAAATTAGAAGAACGTATAGTGCTCATACTATGCAAGCTTGAAAAGATCTTTCCTCCAGCCTTTTTTGACGTGATGGTCCACTTAGCTGTTCACCTACCACGTGAGGCCATACTTGGAGGACCAGTACATTATCGGTGGATGTACCCAATAGAAAGGTAATTGTAACAAACATAATTATTGATTGAAAAAGGTCATTGTTTTACATGTGTAATCTTATTCTTAACTGGTCTTGGTCTTGAAGGTTTCTTGGAACTCTGAAACAGTTTGTTTCTAATCGAGCTCGACCAGAAGGTTCGATTGCAGAGGCTTACATTGTCAAGGAGTGCATTACTTTTTGCTCGATGTATCTTGATGAGGTTGGAACCGTGCATAATCGACCTCAACGAAATGAAGACTTTGGAGAACGTCGTAAAGGCTACACAGTATTCACAGAGACAGCTCGTCCTTTTGGGCTAGTCACAAGGAATGGTGAGATGTCACAAGAACTCCGTGACGTAGCCCATTGGTTCGTTTTGTTAAACAGCCCTGAGATAGAGGAGTATCTAGAGTACGTAGTTGACTTTTTTAAGTGGCTCTTTTGACAATGATAGTATTTCGGCTATTAATGACATTCTTTTTTGAATAGGGAACACAAAAATCTGTTGCATGTTCCAAATGGACAAAACATAACCAGTGTGCAACGAAAAGTCTTTCCCAAGTGGTTCAAAGAGAAAGTAAGATACTTGGAATTCTTTTAGACATGATAGTCATTAGTATTAAACGAACCATAACTTAAATTTACCTAGCATAACTAACTTTTTCATGGTTATATTTACTACTTTAGGTAAATCGGTTGAGGGCTAACAAGTCAACAGAGGCGACCAATGAACTATGGTCATTAGCAAATGGTCCCAATTTGCTAGTGAAGGAGCACTACGGTTGCATAACTAATGGGTTTAGGTTCCGTACGAGAGAAGTAGATGATCGTCGTAGGAGTCAAAATAGTGGTGTGCTTGCTCATGGAGACCACGAGGGGAAGATGCACAACTATTATGGTCACTTGATCAAAGTTTGGGAATTCGAGTACATGTGTGAGAATACAGTCATTTTGTTTCAATGTGAGTGGTACAACACCGGCAACACAGGTCGAAATGGCACTATACGAACTGATAAATACTGCACAAGCATTAATGTCAAGAGTCGGTGGTGTCAATCTGACCCATTCATCTTGCCTAGCCAAGCAAAGCAAGTTTTCTACCTAAATGATACAAAATGGGGCGAACCTTGGCAAGTTGTGCAGTTGGTCAAGCAAAGGGGTGTGTTTGATTTACCAGAGGTGGGAGATGGTGAACCACTGGATTCTCCAGAATGTACCGATGCCTTCCAACAAGAAAGTATGACCGCAGGAGTGCCAATTGACATTGAAGGTAATATTCGGTTCCATAGGGAAGACGTTGAAGTTGAGGTTATTGCTGGAGTTGGGCCATTACATGAAACAGCAGAAAACCTAACAGATGATGAAGTTGATGAAGAGCATGAAATAATAGGAGAGGATATGAATGCCGAAGCTGGTGAAGACGATGAAATATCCGATGCTGATATGGATCCTGATATGGATTATGACGCATAGTTCTTTTTTGTTGGGTAGATATATGTACTTCTTCTAAGCATTGTATGTGGATCCTTATATGTATTTTACATGTGCTTAGTTTTTGAAGTTATGGGTTTTCAATTGATATTTTGTTTTACATTGCTCTTAATCTGCATTACTTTTAAACTGTGTTGTTTATTTATAGTTCATCGTCACGCAGAAATATCTAGAGGAGAAAAAGTGCCTACCAAAAAAAAAAAAGGAAAAGTAATGCTCCAGCCTAATTTTCTAGCAACTCATTACAAATCACATTATGAGAGGATAAGAGATGAGAAAGTAAAGAGGAACAATGAGGTATTGGAATCTCTTGGGGTTATGAAAATTGCAACATCTATGATGGGATCGGCTCGGCACCAGTGTGCAAATGATAATGGAAAGCGTGGTAGGGCTGATCAGGTGGACGACCCTGACTATATACTATCAAATGATGAGGATGGTCATGGCTGTAACAGTGAGTCTGATGACTCTTTCGAGCAAGAGGTAATACTGTTTTTTTTTATCTTTTCTTCTCGTACTTTTTCTATTGTCTTCTCGTATGAATGAAGTGCAATATGTATTAATCCTGGTGCATTTTGTATTCTATTATTATAGGACATAGACATACCACCAAGTGGTCTACCAGCACAATTGCATACAGAGCCACAATGTGGTGCAACTTTGATCTCTGAGAGGGTTACCCGATCAACACCACATCCCAGCATGGAAAGCCAGGCCTCACTGCCTCCCATTGCTCAGCCACAAAATGAGGTGCTACCTGAGAACAATGGCGGTGAGTAATGTAATATATGGTTTATTTTTACAGTTACATTATCTTATTTTATGTAGTCTAAATAAAATTATGACTGGTACACTTTTTGTGGAAAAAAGAACAATTGACTGATAACCTTATGAAAAAGAAAAAGTAATGTGATAGCTGGTTATGTACCAAGGGTTTCATTCTTTGATTGTTTCTATGCATGGTTGTGATAGCTGTATCATACTTACCCTCATATCACTTGATCATACTTGAGGTGTTTTTGGTTTTCATTGGTGGGCATTTGCAATGTGATGTCCCCATAGGTTTGTGCTCAGGACATTTGTGCACCTGCTATTACTTTAACTTCTTGTCAATTCCATTGTTGACATGTATGTGCTTGTGTGCTATTGGAAAGTGCTTGTGTCCCAAGTATATGATACTTCAATGTGCTGGATTTTTCTGCTAATACTGTGTATATTAGCTATTCTGTCAGCTGTTATTGTAACTGGTCTGATTGAGCATATTCAGAGCAGCTGGTCTTTACTTGGCTGCTTTGAATGACTCTTGCTGTACATAGCTGTTTTCTTTTAATAGCTTTTGTGTCCCTCATTGCCAGAAGAAGTGTGGCTGCGTTGTGCCTGCCTGTCATGTCTGCCACTGCTCTTTGCTTACTGCTGTTTGCTGTACATAGCTGTTTGCTTTTATATTCTGATGCTTACTGCTGCTGCTGCTGTTTGCTGCTGAAATAGCAAATAGTTGGTTGTCTGTTGCTGCTGGTGTTCCATGCATTCATTTGCAAATGGACTGTCTGAACTGCTACCAACTACCAGCTATCAGTTACTACCATTTACTGCCATCTATTTTGTAAATGCTTAAGAGGACTAGGATACAAATAGTGTCCCTCATTGCCAGTTTGTCATAATGAAGTCACTAAGTTTTGGTTACTGTTTTCTATTATGGCTGCTATTTTTCAAGCCAAGGCAAAATGCAGTTTCCTATAGCTGCTGCTACTGCTCTGTTGTGTTGTTGCTATTCTGTCAGACCAGCAGCAGTGCTGCAAAATACCTCAACTAATTTTGTTGACTTACCAACTAATTAGTATGTCTTTGTGACAGAAATCAATAGACCAACCCGTGGACCTACGCGAGGCATTCAAGCTCAGGGACTCATTGACAAAAAAGGAAAGCTTCCAGTTCCCATTCCACAACTATTCCGTGCGTCGGTAGGAAAGCATGCTGCTCAATTAGCCTCAAGGATTGGTGTCGAGGTTCGCACACATGTGATAGACCTTGGCGTCCATAGGTGGAAGGCAGTAGATGAGAGTGTTAAAGCACCTATACTTCAGCGCATAATGGTAAACTCTGATTATTTCCAGTAGTTAATCTTTCATTTGCAGCTGCTCTTAGTTTGAGCTTCTAATAGGGTATAGAGTACCAAAGTTACGAGGTTTCTAAATTTATTCACCAAATGTCTTTTGTTTCATTATTTAGTTTAAGCTTTTAATGGGGTATAGTATTGTACAAATGAAGGCTTGTACACGATTTTTTTTACAATAGTACAAACTTGCCGCTGTCAACCTAGAGCAGTTCTTAGTTTACAAATAAGGTATTTATTCTGTAAATTAGGATCAAGTCATTATAAGTTTGACTTGCAAGGAGATCCAATCGATGTTGAAAAGGCAGTGGCAACACAATGTGGACGGAGGTTGAGCAATCACAACTTCGTTTTGCACAAAAAGTACAAGAAACTTAAAGAAACGAGGGGGGAAGAGTATGCTAGAAACAACCCACCAGCTGGTGTCAATCCAGAGCAGTGGATGAGCTTAGTCACTAAGAAGTGGACTGTTCCAAAATGGCTGGTAATCTCGTTCACTGGAGAAATAGTCATGGTTCTTCTTATAGCATGTTGCTTTTGGATTTTATTGAAAAAACCACATCCTAAACTGGAAACCCTTATAGTTTTCTCTATTGGTTTGTGGTCTTGTAGGAGCGATCAGAAAAAAACACCTCAAATAGGTTTGATTTTCTTCCCTTTTCTAATGCTGCTTTTGCTGCTGCCTTTTCGCCTTCTTTTCTGCCCTTGTGCCTATTGCTGTTGATTTTGGGAGCTCTTTGTAGTGCCTCTTAAGTTTAGGATTGTTTAGGCTTGTTTTGGATATTGTTTTTTGTGGCATCTTCTATTTATATCAACCCTCATAAGAAATTGAAAAAAGTCCCATGGAGATGGTCTCCATTTTCCAAGCACTTCACCAACTTTCATCCCTTAGTTGAAAAGATCATAACTTATAGATTACCACAGGGCCAGAAAACAGATTGATCCATCCAAAACCACTCATACTAGTGAACATCAGAGGGAAAGCAAGCACCAATTCAGTTGAGAGCATCCAGCCATGGCACTTACTAAGTAACATCACCAACAGCATTATGGCTGTTTATGGAACCATTATGGTTGTTTTCATGGCTAGTGATGCCTTAGTTTGCTACTGTTTTATGGCTCTCATCTTTGGGTTGATTCTTTCATGGATTAGGCCTTCATCGTGGCTTTCATCCATGTATGCTCACAACTGTAGGATTATTAGCTTTCATCCATAGATTATGAACTGCTGATGCTTCTTTTGAAGAAAAACCTGCCATTTGGTCTCATGGACTGTTATTGCAGTCATGTTTCCTCTCTAATTCAACTCCAAACTGAGGATAGGTGTTACTGATTCAAGTCCAAACAAAGTACTTATCAAAAAAACATAATGCTAGGGATTTGAACTGCATTCATAATGCTAGGAAACACTTCACTCATTCATATAGAACAACATTACAGATAGCTACTAGGCATTTGGAATGGATGTGCCATTTTCAATACATAGGTGCTTCTCATGGCAATGCTAGGAATTTGCAATTCTAGATTCTATGTCTTCTTCTCTTCATAACTCCTTTTCTATTTTATCAATGTATGTTTCTTTTGCCTATATAAAAAAACAATAAACAGGACTTCGTCTAAGACAAAACATAGATGTGGATCAAAGTCACTCCCAGTTAGGGTTGCTGCTGAGGTGAGTTTTCCATTATATTGGCCTTCACTTTTTTTACAAATATGAACATGCTTTATTAACTCATTTGATGAGAAAATAATATATCAGATGCATGATAATGGAGGTGTTGTACCCGCGGTAACAGAGATGTACAAATCCACCCATTTCAATAAGGACACGCAAAAATGGATCTCTTCAGAATCCAAAGTTCTCTATGTACGTGTATCAAGTACTTTTGTGGTGTACTAGTGTCTGCTAATTATTAGAACTTGTCTCTACTAAATTGTCAAAACTTAAATTTGGCATTTACTTTAAAATGACAGGATAAGATGGTACAAATAGAGATTGAACATAATGCGCAGGAAGGTGCAATCCCGATTACGCAAGAGGAGCTCTCTGTTAAAGGACTCAAGGCAAGGTCAAGCTATGTGAAGGGACTTGGCATTAGGCCTTCCTCCTCTATTAGGACTGCGAAAGGGGAGTATGTAACACACCTCGAGGGAAAGGTGCAAGAGCAAGCTGAGAAAATTCAAGAGCAAGCTGAAAAAATTCAGGAGCAAGCAAAAGGAATTGAAGCAGCAAACAATAAGATAGACGAGCTTGCCTTGGCAAAAGAGGAACAGGGAAGACTTTGGCTAGTGTTATGGCGTTTCTTAAACAACAAGGATTCACCGGTTAACAACTTGCTGGTTAGTACATCATGCTTTCCCTATTTATATTCTTAATGAGAAAACTTGGAGTGGGCTATATATTTTTGTTGGTTTGATTTTTTGCCCTTTTTCAGCATTAGACTTGTTATGAACCAGTTTTGTGGTCTGTTTTTGTTTTTGGTTCTATGTTCAAGTTACAGCATGGTAGCCCTATTCCATTCTTTAATCCTTTTGAATCTCAAACCACCTTCCTCTTTAGGACAACAGAGCTGATCCCACTTCACTTTTTCCCTTGAATGCTTGAGCTCAAATCCAGACCAAAGAAATGCCATGAGAGTGCTTTCAATGTCCTTAACCAAATAACTTGGATAGCGGGATTTCATGCTCTGTAATTGGAGCAATCAACTGATCTCTGAAATGAACTACAACCTTAGATTGAATGGCTAGATTAGAATTGTATTTCTAGCTCTATGGGAACACATTTTCTGGTGAAAGTACTTAGAAGGTTTTGATTTCTAGCTCTGAAATGAAGTGTAACCTTCTGGTGAAAGTACTAAACCACATTGACTCAAAACTAGTAAAGTCTTACATTCTATGTACTATAAGCTTGGAATTCTATGTCTCATAAGCAACATACAGGGAGAAGCGTTACCTAGCATTTGGAACTCTCACTGTCTGACCATTCCAAGAACCTGAAGATGTAGTCTGACCACCCTCCGTTTCAGAGGACCGAGCTAAAGAGATAGCAATGAAATACTTACGTAATAACTCAAAGTTCCAACAAAAGGAATTGCAACATATTATGGTGGAGATAGAACTGTAGCGGCTAGTTCAGTACCTTGATTTTGGTGAAGATAACGCCAGTAGATTACAGGAAGGCTTGCAGTACTCCCAACTGCATAGCCCACAATCCAAGCCAACAAACGAGTTTGTGAGTACTCTTTTGTTGATACAGACAAAACACAAATGGCTGCAATAATTTGGCCTACTGTGAATACTAGCTGAATCCAAAGCCGCAAGACGACATTAAATGGGCTCCAATGATGACGACCAGACCCTTCCCCTCCTCTTGCAACTGAAGACCTTCTAGAGTTTGATTTCTGTTTCAATTGCACAAAATGAAAGCACTTATGTTTCAGTTGCACTTCGTCTTCAACTTTGGTTATATTTTTTGGCATTAGATTTTTTTACAGAACACTACTTGACCAGCAACTCTTGAGTGGTTCTTTGACTCAACCCACCATGAGTACACGAATTTAGATCATCAGATTTAGTCATATACCTTAGCAGTTTTCCGAAAAGTTGAACTTTTTACTGCATGAACTTAGATCACCAGTATATACCTTGGCAGATTTTCTGAGAAGTTGAACATCTCTGTGACCCTTTAAAGCTTTTAGTATTTCTTCTTTTCTTTCAAAGGGATAAGAAAGCAGTATCTATATTGAGGACTGAGACCAGTATTCCTCGGGAACATTCGTCTTCATCTCCCAAGCAACAAAGTCAAGCTCAACTTGACTCAGTTAGCGTTATTCCCAATCAGTACGAGTTGTCTAGAATCTAGATGGATCCATTTCCCCGTATAGGCTCCATCCAGCCATAACATGAATTGATTCTAAGCCAATTACGCCCACTACCGCTTTTTTTGCTAATGGGTAGGCTGATTATGTCCCCTTTCATTACCCCTCAACCCTCACCTTTCAGAGCCTTGTTCTTTGATTTTTCCCCACACCTCTACCCAGAAGTTGGATTGCTCAACTCTACTTGTTCTTATTTATCTCTTTGATTGGTGCCACTTGTAACTTACCTAAAATGTATTTATGTTTTTTGCGTCTCCTTTCACTTTTCTAAATGTATTTATGTTTTATTTGTTGTAAAGCACGAATGCCTCAAGTCCACTACTATAATTACATGAAACAACAAGTTGGATTTAGCAGCAGAAATCGTTCCAAAAATTAAGCACATCACTGCTGCAACTCTTCCTTAAAGCATGTGGATGTAAATGGTCACTCTATGTAGCATGGACACTTCGTTGGAGGCCACTTATGGGTGTCGGACAATTGTCGAACACCGACACTCTCTAGACATGCGTCCGACACTCAAATCCGAAGTTTCCTATTTTTTTGGTCAATGTTTTTTGCTTGGACACTCCGGGGACACTCTATAATCTATCCAAGTTGTTTGCTGCATACTCTGTCCATTGTCCGTCCAAATAGTAATGGACAATTATTGTCAGATTGTTTGCTGCATACGTGTCAATGTTTATGAAGCACAAAATGAAGGCATTACACTTCAGTTCATTGATTTTGGCTTAAAACTTAAGTTTACATGATGTTTCGTATTTCTATTAACAATATCGTAACAATATTTTCTGAATCTTGTTTTATGTTAATTTGCAGATTGACTATGTAGAAGGTTTGTAGCAGAAGATGATATATGCTTTTCTATGAAGACTTCTTTTTGGATGAAGTTCAGAGTCTTCTTTTTTTTGATGATGCTACGAGAACTCTTCTTTTTTGATGATTCATAGGATAAGAACTATGATGAACAATGTATATGGTCTAGTTTGGTTATTTTTGACATTCGTACATAGATGCATTACATCCTAAGTGTGGATTATTTTGGTGTGGATGAATGTTGGGTATGACGATGTGTTGGATATTATGGTAAAATAGAATGGGCTTACTATTTAGTGCAATTCAGATGTATTATAGTTCTTGTTTGAGATCTATTGGATTCTAAAATGCACAGGATATGGTATTTAGAAGAGTGCGAGGCGATTTTTTGTCACCGATATTTCTAATATCTGAAAAATAGGTGACAAATTTTTTTGTCACTAAAGGATTTTTGTAGAAGCATTTCAAAGACGAATTTTTTTTTGTCATTAATTTTACAATTATAGGAGACGAAATTATTTGTCACATTTACTATTTTATAATATTTAAATTAAAATCTTTGGAGACGAATTTTTTTGTCACCTATGTAGTTTTCTTGGTCAATATTCATTCACTATTAGTGACGAAACTGGACAAGGGTGACGAATAATCTATAAATTGGTGACGATAAATTTCGTCTCCAAAAATTACTATAGGTGACGAAACATGATTTTCGTCACCACGTGACTTTCTGAGACAACCTTTAGATGACAAAAGTTTTTTCGTCTCTAAACTTTTGGCGACAAAAAATGTACATTTTGTGACAATTTAATTCGTCACCAAACACAAAATTTCTTGTAGTGTATTGCCACCAGGATAAACCGATGCCCGTTCGAAGCAGAGGGCCTGATCATGCCGATGACGTCGATTCCCCAAACAGAGAAAGGCCAAGGTGATGACATGCCAAAGAGTTTGGAAGGGGGGACATGTATGAGATTAGTGTGGATTTGACACTTAAGGCAGCGGCGTACGTAATCCACACACTGAGACTCCATAGTAGACCAAAAGTAACCCTGCCGCAGGATCTTCCTGGCGAGCATGACTCCACTCATGTGAGGGCCATAGATTCCTTCGTGGATCTCTTCCATTATCCTGATGGCCTCAGTGCCATTAACGCAAAGCTTGTGCATCCCGCAGTGAGATCTCCGGTACAACTTTCCTCCACAGAGAATGTATTGCGCGGCCAATCTTCGTAAAGCGGTTTGATCCTTCTTAGTGGCGTCAGGCGGGTAACTGCCGCTCTCAATGAAATTCCATATGTCGTGGTACCAGGGTAGGCCGTCGTCGACATCATCGACGGCGTTGACGTATTGATAAGCAGGCAAGTCCCGCTGTTCAATGAGGATTGGACAAAGCTTGACACCCAACGGGAGTTCGACCATGGAAGCTAAAGTAGCCAAGGCATCAGCAAACTGATTCTTTAGACGGGGAATGTGCATGAAAGTCACCTTTTTGAAGCGAGGGATGAGATCCTCGAGGTCCTGATGATAAGGCTTCAACCTATCCTCCCGAACTTTCCAGTCCCCGTTGGCCTGAGACACAACAAGGTTGGAATCACCAATGACTTCAAGCTTTTCGACGCCAAGCGTGAGGGCAGCCTCCATGCCAACTATACAGGCCTCATACTCAGCTTGGTTGTTAGTGACATCGAAATTGAGTTTAAACGCAAGCAGAATATGAGAGCCATCCGGAGTTATCAACAAAACCCCAATCCCATATCCTTTCCGATTAGCCACTCCGTCAAAGTAAAGAGTCCATGTGTCTTCGACAACTGCTAGCACCTCCTCATCCGGGAACACAAAGTCTGAGTCTTCTGGCCCATCGACGGGATGATCAGCCAAGAATTCTGCCACTGCACGCCCTTTGACAGACTTCCTAGTAACATACTCGAGATCAAACTCAGCGAGCAAAAGCAACCAACGTGCTAACTTACCAGTAAGTGCAGGTTTCTCAAACAGATACTTGAGAGGATCCATTCAAGAAATCAACTTCACTGGGTAAGCCAGCATGTAGTGTCTTAGCTTCTTAGATGACCAAACGAGAGCCCAACATGTCTTCTCAAGAGCAGTGTAATGTTCTTCGGCACCAACCATCTTCTTACTCAAGTAGTAAATGGCTTTCTTGACTCCTTTGTCTCCTTCTTGAGCCAGTAAACACCCCATAGAAGAAGGATTCACCGACAGATAAAGTATCAAAGGTTTCCCGGGCACTGGTGGCATCAAGACCGGGGGTTTTGCAAGTAGTTCTGAATAGAAGTGAAAGCCGCCTGACACTTGTCTGTCCAAACGAACGGGGTATTCTTCTTGAGTAGACGAAACATCGGCTCGCAAGTTAAAGTTAACTTGGCGATGAATCTGCTGATAAACTGAACCTTCCCCATAAAGCTGCGTACTCCCTTTTCAGATTCCGGCGGTTTCATGTCGAGCACTGCCTTAATCTTAGATGGATCGACCTCGATTCCACGCGAAGTAATCATGAAACCGAGCATTTTGCCTGCCGTGAAGCCAAAGATGCACTTCTGGGGATTAAGACGCATGCGAAACTTACGCAATCTCTCGAAGAACTTCCTGAGCACAGGAACGTGGCCTTCTCGAGTTTTGGATTTGGCGATCATGTCATCGACATAGACCTCGACCTCTTTGTGCATCATGTCATGCAAGATAGTTGTAGCAGCCCTCTGATAGGTTGGTCCAGCATTCTTCAATTCGAACGGCATGACCAGATAGCAATAAGTCCCCCACTCAGTAATGAACGTGGTCTTCTCACGGTCCTCGGGTGCCATGAGAATTTGGTTGTAGCCAGAAAAGCCATCCATGAATGAGAGCAAAGCGTGCCCCACAGTATTATCCACAAGCACATCGATGTGTGGCAAGGGAAAATCGTCTTTGGGGCTCGCCTTGTTCAAGTCCCTGAAATCAACACAAACCCGAATCTGCCTATTTTTCTTAGGAACAGGGACAATGTTGGCCACCCATGCTGGATATTGAGAAACCATGAGAAATCCAGCGTCGATCTGCTTAGTAACTTCCTCCTTGATCTTTTGAACCCAATCTGGCCTCATCCGTCTGAGGTTCTGTTTCACAGGTTTAGCATCAGGCAACAATGGGATTCGATGCTCCACGATCTCGGGGTCAATACCAGGCATGTCTTGATGAGACCACGCAAAGACATCGCTGAACTCAATGAGCAGCTCTTTGAAATCACGATGCTCCTCTGGTGAAAGCGTGGAGCCCATTTGAACCATTCGGGGATCATTTTCATCTTTCAAGTTTATAGAAACTACTTCTTCTTTTAATGGCTAAGCATGCCTTTCGTCTTCCCTTTCGATGAAGGCACGGATTTCTTTGGGAATATCCCCATTGACGTCTATCCCTTCATCGTCGGGGTCAACACAGTTTATATAAAGATCATTGAAATAGTCGGAAGATGCTTCGTTCATTTCACAAGACCCTGAAGGGTCGCCAAGTACAAGAGAATCAAACTCGAAATAAAAGCTATGACGTGGAGGGCCCAGAGGCACAAACTCCGACTCAGAGCTAGACTTAGACGACTCCACAGACTCTGTATCTGACTCAGACTCAGACTCGGACTCAGAGGTGTTATCAATGCAAGTTAGGCGTGGTTTGAAAATGCAATTTTTAAGGCTACCCCTAGCTTCAACAATGAGGGAGATAGGGTCCTCCAGGGCATCGGACCCGAGCATGAGCACTTCGGCACTTCAGCTTCCCCAGCCAAACCCACTTGAGAGAATTCCTGGAACAGCAGCTCCAAATTCCCCTGATCAACGGATCCCAGCCAGTCAGTCTTGACCTTCACCTGATTAAGCTTCTTCTTGAATTCCGCCCTTGCTGGCTCATCATCACTGCTTGACCAGGTGTCATCAGCGAAAACCTCAAATCCAGGCAGCAGCTCCCCGGTTTCGGAATGAACAAACGGCTCGGGCTGTCCAGTGTAAGCGGCATTTCTCAGCTCACGCACAAAGTTGGGACCACCGCAGAGGGTCCGAGGTTTTCCCATATTTTTCCTCCTTTTGGCATTTTCGGCGGAGGCGATGTACCCCAGACCAAAACGGCCCTTGTTAGAAGGAAAAGTAGGGAACTCCGGGACCCCTTGTCGGCGAGACCCTAAGCCTATGCCTGGAAAATAAGACATCCCCCTCATAATGTCCAGTGCGACAGAGCTTATGAGGAAGTTTCCATCCACGTTGATAGCCATCACAGTACCTAAAGTATCAAAAGAGAAACCTCCAATGTCGACGTCTTCTTCGCCGTGCTAAATTCCCAAAACAGGAGTCCCATCCTCCTTGAGCGGGCGAATGCCAGAATCCCCGCAGATGGTCAAAGTACCCGTAGGCAATCCCAGACTAACCTTTTGATGGAGGGTAGATGGTATAGCCATGATGTCGGGTTGATGGAGCCACGACCTGCCTAGCAGAAGATTGAAGGTCGCGGGAATGTCCACAACATGGAATTCTACATCCATCTCAAAGCCCCCGGCATCGAGCTTGAGCATTAAGATACCCTCGACTACACGACGGGTGCCGTCATACGCCTTAACAGCAAGGTTGGAAGGCGCTAGATCCTTCTTGGTTAGTCCCAAACGATAAGCAACCCTCAGGGGGCAGACGTTGATCGCCGAGCCGTTGTCAATCAGAACTGTCGGGACCCAGAGTCCTCGACACTTGACAGTGATGTGCAAAGGGCGGTTGTGATCGGCTCCTTCGACTGGGAGGTCCTTGTCCGTAAAGATCACAGTGTGTTTGGAGGTCGGAGGGAGGATAAGAGATATCATCGCTTCAGGAGTGACATCCGCCTGAACTTCAAGCCAAGAAAGAGCGTGACAAAGCCTCTGACAGTGCTCCTTGGACGAACAGATCAGTCCCCAAATCGAAATAGCGGCCGGAATGCGCTCCAGCTGTCGTTGAACCGAATTAGCAGTTGGTGGCCCAGTTAAAACCTCAGTAGGTGCAGACCATGGGAAAGCGATGGGTTCGTTCTCTTGATTAGAAGGATTGGACGAACTCCCGGCTTGCAGATTAGCAGGCTGAAAAATCCGTCCACTCCTTGTAACATTGTGAACGTTCCCCAAAGAGGCACGATCTGAGGGTCTTCACCCATATCCCAGAGATTAGCAGGAATGTCTCCCAGTTTGCGTTTTCCTCTGTCAGTAGTCGATGCGGAGACGGGCACTTCCATGTCTAAGCCCAGGTCTTCGGCCAGATCTTTCATCAGTAAGGAGTCCCAGAAGTTCAAGTCTTTCACGGCAGCCACTTCAGCAACAGGCTCCGGATTTGCAATGAAGGGAACATCCCAAAGACCACCGTCAGCCAGGGATCGATTGACTGCCCAGACTTCATTTCCAACTTGGACATCCACTATGTCATCGACTTCCCAAAGGTTGGCAGGTGGGACAAGGTCCGTAACCATGATACTGCAGTCCTTGTTGTTCGGATAAGGCACTTCGGGGCGCGGGCATCCTTCGTCAACAATGTAAGAGCAAGGGTCGAAGTCGGTGTCGGGATCAGTATCACAAACTGAATCAAAGACCGAGTTGAAGAGGGAAACATGGTCTCCCAGGGCTCGTGGATCTTCCTGGACAAGCTCATCCTCTGCGTAATGTAGCAGGTAGTCCGGTATAGCGTAGCCTTGAAGAGGGTTAGGTTCAATGTCCACGGGAGCATACCAAGCTGGCTCAGGATCCCAGTAGTATTCTTCTTCGAGAACCGGAGTCTCGACTGGGTGAAACAACATGTATAAGGAGAAACCATCCAAAGGATCGAGCAGAGCCGCTTTGTAACCGGCCATCCAACCATCATACCAATCTTGATCAAACGGGACGTTTTCGGGTTGTGGAGGAAAGCCCTCTACCTCAAGGTGCAACCATTCGTTGAAAATAGGGAGGGCATAGTCCATGTTGTCTGCTATGGCCCAACCTACAGCCTGCATGTTGTCTTGGGGTAGAGTTTGAACGGATCGAGACTGATCCACGGGACCAAGAGACGGTTCAGCCACATTTCCATATGGGCTGTCCAGCGGAGATGCAGAATTGAGCTGCACGGCGGGGATTGACTGATGGAAAAGAGAACTGACAGTCTCTTCAGAGACAGGTGATCCAGTTTGTAAAGGTTCCGGAGGTGCATCAGTGTCAACAATCCGGCCTTCGACCACTTGTATGTAAGAAATCTCGGCAGAAGGTTCAAGCGGGAAGGGTACAATCGGCCTGGGTTGATTGGCTGAGGATATATAGTCAGTTGGGTTGAATATGGTGGAGCTGTGGTCAATATGGGTGGAGTTGAGGAATATCTGGCTGACGTGGGAAGCAGCATTGTGCTTGGGAAGGGAATTGGCGATGACATTAGGCTTCTGAGGCGGCGGAGGGGTTTCAAGCGTGCCATTTTCAATGAGATCTTGAATCGCATGACGGAGGCGAAAGCAAGAGTCAGTGAGATGACCTGCTCCTTGATGGTAGGCGCAGTAGAGGTTGGCCTTGAAATTAGGAGAAGGGTTTTTGGGTAAAGGAGTCGAATCCAGGGGCTTGAGATGTCCCAACTTGACCAACTTTTCCAAGACCGAGGACAGAGGCGCCTCGATAGCGAAAAAGCTGCGGGGTTGGTTTCGAGGCCGGTTATTCTGTGGAGCCTGGACTTGATTGACGTCCGCAATATGGTTGGTTGTGTTGGAGGAGGTGGCGTTGGAACCGCTGGTTGCTGTGTTGGAGTAAGTCCCTGTCCCAAATAGCGCATTGGCATCCCCAGAGTATGCCCGAGTCTTGGTTTTAGGAGGATTAGAGGATTCCCCCTTCGCTAGAATCCCGCTCTGCAACGCATCCTCGATGGCCAGGCCAGAATTGGAAGAAAGTCTCAAAGTTTGCAGATGCTTGAGCCAGCACCAGATGCCTTGCATAGTCAGGCTGGAGGTTGCGAGAGATGATACGGAGCTGGTCCTTCTCGCTGGGGCGGTCGGTCATTAAGGCGGCCTTGGCTCTCCATCTTTTGACGAAGTCAGCAAAAGACTCCTTAGCTTCCATTTTAGTGGACTCGAGTTCCCGGGTGGTCATCATCAATTGGGAGTTGTAGCTGTACTGCGAAATAAACGCAGCCCCAATATCTTCCCAGGTCCTTCTTTTGGCAATGTTGAGTGACAAAAACCAATGAAATGCAGGGCCCGAAAGGGTCTGAGGGAAAAGCTGAGACATGGCCTCCGGCTCAACAGAGAGCAGCTTCATAGCGGCGTGGTAACTGTAGAGGTGGGTCTTGGGATCACCGCTCCCATCGAATTTAGCCAAGTCAGGCATTTTGAACTTCTCGGGAAGCGCATTGGGATACAGACAGAGACGGTCCAGATCAATTCCCCCAGCGTTGATCTTTTCGATTTTGGAAACAGACTCCTCGAGTTTGGCAATTTTGGCCATGAGTGCGGTCATGTCGAGATTCTGAGTTGCCCCTTCCTGAGCAATCCTGCCAATTGCAAGGTCCGCAGCAGGCCTATGGACTTCCCTTTGATTCAGCGCAATGAGACGTCCTGCGTGAAGCGGATCTGGAACCAAAATGGGCTGCTCCTGGTCGGACTCATCGTCCTCGCCTTCTTCTTCAAGAGGGGGTGGAAGACGAGTGTGGATGAGGTCATTCAGGCGGGCAATGTTAGTGTCCGTCTGAGCTGCCCTTTGCTGCATGGCAGTGATGCTGTCCTGAAGGTTCATGAGCATGGTTTCCAAGGTAAGAGGCTCTGGATGTGGCTGTTCTGTCATGACGAGAGGTTCGGAGATGCTTGACACAAATGATGGGGTTGTTGGACACCCTTCGTGTAAGACTGGTGGTGAATCTGACCGCGATCCTGACTGAGAGTCTGAGTGCTGTGCTGCCGAAAGTGCGTGTGGAGAGTCTTCCGTGATGACTGACTGGGACTGTAACCTAACAAGCCTTTGAACCGGATTGAGTTGCAGACGTTCCCAAGCGGGTTTGGCAACTTGCTTCGATACTTTCCTTGGCGGTGCAATGATTCAGAACTTTGCAACAAAGTAAAAGAAGGCTTAATAGGGGTCCTGCAGAAACTTTAATCTAAATAAAAGACCAAAGTGCGGATGCAGCCAGCGCCGTCAGTGTCGCCCTAGACTCTAGAGCTAGAAGACAAGTCTATCTCAAGACGTTCGGACATTGCTCGAGGCCCTCAGAAATCTTTTCGAATATGTATCCTTGTTTGAAACGAGCGATCCTAAAGGATGTCAAAAGAAGTCTAAACCTTCGTCCATCCCGCCGTTTGGGATATCAAACTTGAAGTCAGAACAACTCGGTATGAATATCATGATACTATAACCAGGTTGGCGTGAGCAGCACTGTGCTATTAGCCGGGCGGTGTAAGTGACGAGGCACTTGTTACCTTTTGGTGTAAGCATCATGATGTTTACTCCGCTGTTCCTCGTTTTCTGTTTGGAATCCTAAACAGGTTTAACAGACGAGGGTGTAGAAAGGCTTCTGATTCCTAAAGTCCCACCGTCTGAAGGACTGGGAAAACTGAAAACGCGCATCATTGAGATGCACGACTCCTCATCGGGCCATCACAGTGGCCTAATGATATTAAAGACAGACCTGGAAAGAAACGAGGACCTAGAAGGTGTCCTAAACATGCTTCTACGCAGAACGAGATGTATGTACATTTCATGCTGTAGGGAAAGCAGTAACATATAGACCGTATATGGGGTTAGATGCAAGTAGATCTTAACCTGTGGGTACCTGTCCTAGTTTGGAGAGTTCTAATGCTTTGTATATGCAAAGGCCGGTTTTGGTTTGTAACAGGTTCCTCGGACTAAGGCCACAGATATACCTCCCATTGCCCGCGATACGCAGAGCAACGGTCGAACGGTAGCATGACCTATCATCGTCGAAGGTTGTTGGTCATTCGAGGTCCCTGGGCTCCGGTAAACCGTGCTGGATTGCCAAAACGATCCAACGAGGCTTATCCCACATCGATGCACATGAAATGCTAGAATTTTCTTAATAAAAGAAGAATTGTAATTTTTGCAAAATGCTTTTTCAAATTTGGCTCACTTTATTTGGTTCATCTTTAGAAGAAATTACACAAGTGAACAATCGAAAAAGTCGCAGATTAGATTGGCCGGACACGAGGTCCTGTTAAATCACCATTCCAACCTTCGGCAGCGCGAAGCTCACCGTTTTGACAGACTTTTAAAGGATTGTTCGCGAGTGTATTAAATCCTAAGTACGAATTAATATTGGTTCGATTTATCCCCAGCAGAGTTGCCACTGTGGGCAGCATGCCCTCGGAGAAGGGATTTTGTTCCCTTTCCGACGAGACTCGGGGCAAGGGCCCTCGCGGGAATCGAGGGAGCGCGAGCGGAGAGGCAAGCGCTCAAAAATACAGAGTCGCCACTCGGGTTTTGAAGGTCCGACACCCAAAGAACAGTATTTCGAAGCACCTGCCGCGCTATTTGATTTGAAAAAGTGAAGGCACCAGTCCATCATAACCATATCTGGGTTCGGGAGCCAGGTTACGAGAGGGGAAGGGTTTTAAGGCACCCCTCTCGCCCAATCCGGAGATCGGTCTCTACTTGAGCATTTTGAAAATGTTTACGATTCTTCTTTTATTAACCAAATTTTAGCCAATTAGGGCGGGGGAACAGTTAATCGGGGATTAAAACTGCAACACGTTTTGCAATATGTGATAAATAGCACGGATGGATGGAATTATTAAGCAATAAATGGAATAAAGTTCAAAATATCAATAAAACACCAAAACAGTGCTTGGTATGATTTTGTCACACACAGTGGCCAACTTGCATGCATGGATCAACCTGCATGCAAGCGAACCGTCGCGCGACAAACCCATACACTCGCGCGAGGGTTTGTGTTTCATCAATAGCTTGAATTTTATCCCCTTCTGGGCTCTGGAAGGACCAGTGCACACCCAGGAGGCAAACCAAGCAGTTCATAAGTACTGGAAAACAATTAACTATTACAAGCCAAAAGAAGCAAATGGAAAAACAGCCCCTAAACAGTGGGGGGAATAAGCAGAGGCCTAAGGCCTAGTTGCCCATGCAAGGGCCATTTCTGGAAATCAGTGAACCATCGCGCGATAGAGTGGAATACTCGCGCGAGGGTTCTGACTGGACTTCCAGGAATTGCTTTGCATGCTTGGGGCTATGAGACATGTTCAGAGATATCCCAAGGGCATTCCAGACTGACTGAAGCAGCAAGCTAAGGACAAGACCATTTAAAACCAAGTTAGCCATGCAAGGGCAGCCACTGGAAATCAACGAACCGTCGCGCGACAGAGTGAAAGACTCGCGCGAGGGTTTCGATTGGACTCCCAGGAATTGCTTTGCATGTTTGGGATTCTGAGAAATTCAGGAACATCCCAAGGGCATACAGACTGACTAAAATAAAGAACTAGGAAACTGGACTTGTTTTTATCATGCATAACAGTGATCTGTATATGGAAATAAAAACCACAACAAGCATGCTCATGAATAAAACAAGAAATAACCAGCATCCCTTCCCCACGTGGACCAATCTCTTGCAGACAGAACTGTTGCGCGAGCGTTCGGGTCCATCGCGCGAGGGTTTGGCTGATTACAGATTCTTGTAACACTGCTGATTTTAGGGCCAGGACTGGTATTGATTATCAGCCTTGGCCCTGTCAGCCCCCCTCAGGGATCAAGATAGGAACAGGTAATGTTTTATACCTTTGCTCGAATGGCTTTTGGAATGGATTGAATGGAGTGATGTAGCCTTGCAAGGGAGTGTAGTGGATTTGAAAGACTAGGAAGTGGTTAAGGTTAGTGACTTTGTGCTAGATTTGATAACCTTGTGATTTTTGTGAAAATTTGTAACCCTGTAACCCTTTGTAACCCTTTATAACCCTTTGCATGGAAGAGTAATGGGGGTATATATAGGAGGAGTGAGAGGGCTAGGGAGAGTGGAGAACTTGGCCAAGTAACCAGCCAACAAGGCTGGTTACTCTTGCTTGGTGGAGAGACTAGCCACCAAGGTGAGTGGAGGTGGTTGTGAGGGTGTGAGGGTGAGCCTGCCAGAACGCTGTTCAGCCAGAGAAAATGGGGTTCCAGCCCATGTGGCCCTGATGATCACAAAAGTCTAGCTGGATTAAGATGATGGGGACAGGTAGAACCGTCGCGCGAGGGTTTGGAACCATCGCGCGAGGGTCAACAGTCAACCTTTGACTTTGACCCACACCTGGCAAGATGACTATCGCGCGAGGAACAAGAAGTATCGCGCGACGGTCAACCTTCGGTTAGGGTTTTGACTGAAGGTTTTAGGGGTTCAAAAGGGTTCAAAGGGTTCAAGAAGGGTTCCAAATCCAATCCATTCCACATTCAAGCCTGCTTGATCCGATCTCATCATCGGGGAAACAAGAAACTGAAAAACAGAGTAAAACAAACGGGAGACCCAGATTAGGGTGTCTACAAAACCCTAATTCCGCCTCATAGGGTTTTATGTTTTATTGTCTAATCTGTACAATTCAACACCGGCGCCTTCATTTTTTTTGTAGAGATTTTTTTTTTCTCCAGATACAAATATACACATGATAGGAGTATATAGAATTGGGAGCCTTCCCAATTGGAGGTCTAAAGCTTGGGCTTTAGTTGCCTAACCTGAGTTTAGTCCTGGACGCTAAAAATAATGAAGGAAAAAAAAATTTGATTGTCAACTATTTTGAGTCATGGTTTGGTTCAAATTGACAAGTAATTGAAATTTGTCGCTCAGTATTTGGATTCAAGTCTCAGTAGAGACCTTAACTTCAATCCTATTCCAACAAACAAATAAAGACCTTAAACTTAAATCCTATTCCAACAAATAATTATGTGACGGTGAAGACAATACTACTTTATTATCTGCATATCCATTTGTTAAAACAGATGAAAATAGTTATATATTGACCATGTGAATGTCTCGTTGATAACCAACTGGGGGTAACTCAGTTGATCAGGACTCTTACATCTCACTAAAAAGTTAGGAGTTCGAATCTCCCCACTTGCGTATGGGCGTTCTTCCCTTAATGGGCTTTTCATTTCTTTCTTTGTTTCTACCCCATAATGGGTTTATTTCTTGTATTGATTGAGTTGTTGTACTTGGTTGTCTCGTGAATTCTCACAGTTGATGTAGTGTCCCAAATTTATACTTTGTAGTATTTTATAATGTAAATGATCTCTTCTATCAACGGAAAATAAATAAATAAATAAACGTATCGTTGATTATATACTCCCTCCGTCCTTTTATTATAGTTCAGTATTCCATTTTGGGCTGTCCCTTAATAAGTGTCCATTTTGTAAAGTTAGTGGGTAAAAGTTGGTGAATTGTCTATTTTGTCCCTAAAAGTAGATTCCATTTTGAAAAGTTAGTGAGTAAAAGTGTAATGATGATGGGTAAGTAGGGAAAGTGGAGTAAAAAGTTGATGTGAAAGATATAATGATGATGTCTATTTAATAAGTTGGAGTTACGAAGCAGAACATTTAAAAAGGAACGGAGGGAGTATAAATTAAACGCCTTTCTTGCGAAGTAGTGAAGAGTGAAGACCCTTTCTCACTTCAAGAGTCCAAGAAAATACCGAGGAGCCTCTCACATCTTGCCTTACCCCACTCACTTCACATGGCCTCTCCCTAAATATTGCTCACCATTATTGCGTCAACGCCCTTATATACATTGACTTTTGTATCACCATCGCACCATTAATAAATAATCAACAAGTCATTATCCGAACCAGATTGAATCAGGCCACTAGCTAGGGAATCAAATTACTCAAAAATGCATGGGCCCAAGCCTTGGTAATTATAAATACTAGAGGTCAGGCACGTGCAATGCGTGTGCAAGTTGGATTTTGTCAAAATTTGCACAATTGGTTTTTGTTTAATGCTTGATCAATTTTCACAAATTTTGTACAAATTCGAGTTGAACACACATCGCGTGTGCCCCGGCATCTTGTATTAACCTATTATGATAGATAAACAATAATTTAACTCTCGGCGTGCTTCATAAACATGTAATATTTCTTAATTGTGATTAAAAGTCAGGGAAACACTCTCGACCACTATCTCAAATTCCCACCCATTGAATAACGTCTCAGTAGCAATTGTAATTTGAGAAGGCAAAAAAAGAAATGAAAACAATAAACGAAGGGGTAAGCACTGGATACTAGTCCTACTTAAATGACAAAACCAAAAACATGCATGGTAAACGAAAGTAAAACAAAGGACGAGTGTAAAAGAAAGTTAAAAAGGTCAGTGAAAAAGGAGAATACTGAAAAGGGAGAAGCCAATAGAAATTGAAAACAAAAAGCAAAGAGAGCAGGAGAGATACCTTAGAATTAGGAGTCTTTGAGACTGCAAGTGCAGAAAGTGTGGAGAAAATGAGAAAACAGTGTACTTGGAGAGAATGGACGATGATGGGTGGCAGTTGAGTAAGTGAACGTGAGTGGTAGTTGATCAGTAAAAGGTTTTTTACCTTTGTAACCATAATTTTACATGGTAGTTATCTTTTCTGTCACATGTTAGAGGGGAAACGTGGGTAGACAGTTGGGGAGGTAATTTTACAGTCTACCCCACCAGTTATTTCCCCAAAGTTAATTACGTTGAGTTACGTTTTTTCTTTGGAAGGCATTTATGAAAAATGAAAATACATGACAGGGCAAAAAGGGAGACGCCAAACTAGTGCTCTCCTTTTATATATTAGAATAGATAGTGTACAATTCAACAATGGTGAATAGCAAAAGAAATACACTTTGCACAATAATTTTAAGATTACCAAAACAAGACAATTCTGTCCGAAGCGAGAGATTAATCAATGTTTCTGGAACAATACTTAAGCAATGTTCGCCCCGAAATATTCACGCGCGTGAAAATTCAATCAACTGACGAAATCGAATGCATAACGGAGCCCCTTACGAAGATTGCCCCAGGAGCACAGGTTAAAGTTTTCATCCCACGAGTTCCTATTTTCCGAATTTTGGGCATTTTACTAAGACGAAAACAGCTGGAGTTGTGTTTACACTCGAGGTCCATGTAACATGAGTAGAGATCACGGCTGTGGATCACTCCACCTGGGCTCCACTCTCGAAATCAACCATTAATTTGTTCAATTTCTTGTTACTTATCCTCTGCTGGATTATCCTCATATCCTGGTCGCAACTGTAGAGTTTAACATAGGGGGAAAAAAAAAAAAATACAGTGTGAGTATGAGGACCAACGTAAAGTACGTCACAAACACGTAGACCATTAAATCGTAAAGCAAATCACCGATAACGATCAAACAAACTCACGTCGGAGGTTGCGGAGACACCGTTGACAACAATTGGGCGAGCTTGATGGCGTCTTCGGTGCGATTGATGACGTGGTTGAAGGACAAGTATCGACCGTATGATGAGACGTCTTCGAAGACGCAGATGTGGGCATCCACCAAGAAATTCAGATCGGCAGTGACGAACACGCCGTCTTCGTACATCTCAGCCGCTCCTTTCAAGTAAGGGTTGGTGATCGAGAGATCGGGACCCAGAAGCAATCCCGCATTGATACACACCATATTTATCCCTCTGTCCATTGCTAAAGCCCAGGCTGTCTTCTCTGCTAGCGTCTTGGACATGGCATGCCATAACTGTCATTACCAAGTCACAGGCAAACCAGCAAGACTCAATTTGGATGGCAGAAATTTTGAGGAATAGGAATGTGATTCCTTGATTACACGACCAATCAGGAATCAATTTCCAGATTAAGTGAAGATCTGATCCTTCCCTTGCCCCATGGTAATTTTAGATTTCTGGCTCAATCATAATAAAAGGAAATGTTGAACTTGATAAATTTTTAAAATAATTATTTCTTTCACAAGATTATTGAATTAATTCAAACACTAGTGAGTGTGTGAATGTGTATTAAAGGATATAAAAAGTACACAGAAATACGTATTTTTCTTGTCTTCTAGTGTATTTATCGTCAGCCCAGTGAACTGACAATAGCAAGACCGAACAAACAAATACTCCGTATTTTGTTTTCGATGAGTGAATATACATTAAATTACCTTGAAATTACGACAGAGGGTGATGTCAGACCAATCCCTCTCGTCCAAATCAGACAATGAAGATTTATTAGTATTATTAGGATCATCAATACCCCTCCAAATAACAGCTGTTGCCGAGGATGTGAAGACCACTTTGTCTATGGTATCGGTTTGAGCACACGCTTCCAGTACGTTGTGGGCTACTCTAACCTCCAACTCTGCCATAAATTCCTGCTCCAAATCCATGGGTTTTTTTAATCAATAATTGTGAGCGATATGTTTTATTCCAAATCCAACATATCAACAAAAATGATTGGTTCGATAAAAAAAACATTCAATAAATGTTCTTGACAATGATTAAATAATTTAGACATTTGTTAAAAAATATTTTGGGAAATAATTACTTTTAAGCAAAAAAGTCAATCTTTTTTATTTATTTAAAAGTTGTTATTTCTCAAAATATTGAGGTAAAAGTAAACAAAAAAATTTACTTTTCTGATACGTTTCGAACAATCCACAAAAATTTAGCGCAAAACTAGCAAATACGGGAAAAAAAATTGAATAAAGACAAAACGTGCACTTTTTTTAAAACTAAAAAAAGTGTTAGTGGAATTGGGCCTTAGCGTAAATAAATCCAATAATCTTTTTTCGAAATGCCACGCCAAGAGTTTCCAAAACTAGCAAGTACGTAGGAACCCCCCCTTACTATTTGGAATAAATTTTAATACCAATTAAAAAAATTATTGAAATCAATAATTAGATATTTTTTGTAAAGTGAACATGCCAGATTACGCTCACATACAACGACCATACACAAAATATATGCATCCTACAAATTAAGAAATTGCAAGACATCCTAACATACTAGTAGCTCCGGTAACAATTTTTTCTTTGGGCTCGGCAAAAGTTAGTGTCGTTAGTTCCATTAACAATCTGAAATGGATGATTACGTGCGGAATCAAGTATTAAGAAACTTCAATTGGCTAAAAACGGAATTGGACATACGAGGGAAAGGAAAAACAAAATTGAGAGGAAGTGAATTTAACTTACATCGTAGGTGGGTTGATCTTGAAGAGGCTCGAATGTGTAAAACAGACCAGAACACCCCTTTAAAGCCTCAATTATGCTTTGGTAATCAAATGGGTCCGATTTGAAAATCTTCAGTTCCTTGTTGCCACTACTAAGTATATTCGGCGATTGATTTTCACCTGGAAAAACAAAGAATCCATATGAGCCCAGTCCCCAGACATATACGTAAATGAAGGTTACAATCCTGTTTCCTTTTTTTCATAACTCAAATATTCAAACCAGCTTACAGTCTTGTTAGATTACACGTTCAACCATACTAACTATTTTCCAATTTTCAACATTTTGTTTACTTCTTGGGTTGTTTAGCCATACTAACAATTTCCAATTTTCAACATTTTGGTTACTTCGTCGGTTCTTTTTGAGTAGAAGAAACAGGAATAAATTGTTTTAGTTGGGAAATTTTAATTACAGATGATTAAATTTAATACTCGATTTTTGATTTTGTTTTTTTTGTTGTTCGTGTGATTGCACTTATTTCCAATTTAAGCCCTTTTCTTCTCTTTTTTTTGTGCTTTTTAAACTTCGCTCAACAATGGGGGAAAAGTGGAAAACAGAAAATTTTGACGAAAAGATGAAAAACCCACCGAAGAACAAAAGTTTCAAAATATAAAAAAAGTTGCTTTCTAGTCTACTAGAGAGAGAAGAAAACTGACTGTGGTTCTGGACGGCTGCATGGACAATATAGCCTCTATGGAGTAGACGCTCGACGAGGGTGGTGCCTAAGCAGCTTGAGGCGTCCATTACACATACTGTTCTGGACTCGTGTTGGAGAGCAGCTGGCGCCATCTATCAGAGATAATTTAGATCTTTAGAGAGAGAGAGAGAGAGAGAGAGAGAGAGAGAGGCTGAATTTTGAATTGTGAGGTTGTGAGTTTAAAAAGGAAAGAGAGAGTGCATGGAGATATTGAGCTAGCATTCAAAGGGCGTGGTGAGTAGCTGGTTGGGAAGTGGTTGTTAGCTAGCAAAGGAGGGAGAGAGAGAGAGATGGGGTTCAATATCATCAATTATAAAAGGTAGTTGGTAAGAACGTGTGTTGGGAGTATTATGGCCATACTCCAACCACGAGAATTACTACCTACTTACTTCTCCATTATTCTAGAAAAAAAAAAAAAAAAAACCCAATCATATATGCTAGCTCAAAAAAGCATAAAAAATCAATTAAAGATCTAGCTAGTTGATAACTTGTGGTGAAGCCCCAATTTATACGTACTACTACTAAAGTACTAATTGGACCGTTTATGAAAAAGGCTAACAGCATTTTCACACATATGGAAAACTCATTTGTAAAGTCCCATGAAAGTGGGCAATGGCTTTATTTTATTAGACGTGGTGCATGACCGAAATTTTTTTAAAATTATTTTGTCTTTTCTGATATTTTATTAATTTTGTGTCTAATTTTTTGAAATCATGTATCACGTGAAAATTTAAAAAATGAAATTATGATCAAATGATTAAAAAAAAAAGGTCCAGTAAGGAGAAACTATAAAATTCACTAACAAGGAAAATAACTTGCTGCTTGAAAAAAATTTAGAGGAGTGACAAATCGTTAACGGCTAGGGAGTGCCAAAATCAACTCATTGATTTCGCCACTCCCCAAAGTTAACAATTTGGAGAGTGGCAAAATCACTCCCCAAAATTTAAGCTAGTCTTATTAAGGCATAGTTCCGCTAAGCTAAGAGCATCCCCATTGTAATAAGCAAATGAGTGTGGATAAGCGAATTTAACAACAATGCTCAAAAAAACACCTCACATTGTAATAAGCAAAGTTACAAGTCTTTTAGCAAATAACCAAATTCCACTAATCTCATAACCAAATTTAACAACTTTTACCAATAACCAAAACTCAATAACTCAAAAACATCCCACATTGGAATCGTCTCATCGAGACGAATAATTTGGTGTGGTCGGGTGCGTAATTGGAACTCGTTTGCGATTGGACAAATGTGTAGTGTGTATTGTGGTTAGGGATGCAAAAATAACCAAAGTAGAGGTTGAGGTTGTTAAGTTTGATTATGGACTAAATGGATAATCAAATGCTGACGTGACACATTTTGGTTATTGATTTTGATTATTACCATTGCGCTCTAAAAAGAACTTTTTGAAAGTTTTGTCCTCATTCAAAAAAATTGTGTTCGTTAGTTTTGTGCTAAACTTTTATGGATTACTGATTCGTCTCAACGAGAAAAATCGGAAAAGTAAAAAAAATTACTTTTACCCAAATATTCGTGGAAATAACCACTTTTCAGCTTAAAAAATGGCTTTCTAAAAATTGGATACTTTCAAAAATATTTGGATAAAAGTAAAAAAAAATTATTTTTTTCTGAGACGAATCAATAATTAACTGACAAAAATTTAGCGCAAAAAAGTTTTCCTCTTGAAAGATAGATCTTTACCAGACTTCTCAAAAGAAGAAACAGTAACCAGAGAAAATTTTGCTAACTTTTAAGGGTCCAAATCCTCTCCAAACATTTTTCCCCAATTATCTACCAAAGCTTTTCAGTTTTCACTATAGTTGACACCTCATTTATGAATTTACCTGGCGGTTGAGATTAAGCCAGCAAATGCAATCAAACAAGGTTTGTTTCTTTCTTCTCAACTGGTCTGGGCTAAAAGCTAGCTTCTAGATGGATCGATCCGAGGATCGGCAAGGCACTTTCTGTAGTGCATTCTATAGGATAGATTCAGATCGATCGTCTATTTTGACAATCAATGGCTCACATATGTTTGTTATTTCTGATCGGTAATAGTTACCTTTGATCGGTCAAGATTAACAAATATATCTGAATCATTAATTACCACAATGAATGGTCTAAATATGTCCTACAGGATGCACTACAGGAAACTACTGGCAGGATTTCCGATTCCCTTCTAGACATGCATGATGCAGCCATGGGCCTACTTTAATTTGGTCGTCTTCCACGTGGGGAGTAGTCAATTTCAACTTGGAGTTTTAAAAGTTCGAAGTTCGTTTGAGAAAACTTTGTTTATTTTACCAAAAAATTTGAAACAAGACATTTTTATTTTACCAAAAAAAAAAAAACAATTTGAAACAAGAAATATAAATTTTTCACGTACTAATTTTTTAATTTTTTTTTCCCCCAAACATTGTATTTGTGGTGGTATGGTGTTGACAGTGTTGGTTTTGTTTGTGCTGCATGCATGTGTGGCAGTAGCAATAGAAAAGTTTCGATAAGTCGGGGATATAGATGTCAAATGGGCCGGGCCGGCACGTCACAGGTACGCTCTTGGCCTGGCACGGCACAGTTTTAGTGGGCATAGGGCACGGGCACGGAAGTGGACAGCACGGCACAAAATTTGGTCTGGCATGGCATGGCACGGGCACAGGCACGGAAAGTGGACGGGAACGGCACGGTTCTAGCTGGGCACGGGCACGACACGGACACGAAAGGGCACGGCACGAGGCACCGAAAAACAAAAAAAAAAATTATTAAATAAGCTAAATGGCCTTTTTTTTTAATCCTTATTCAATATTTTTTTTGCATTTTTCATTTCTCACGAAAAAAAGTAAACAACTAAGACTTTTAATTTTAAAAAAAAAACAATTTCTTAAAAAAATCATTTTTTTACCTTTAAAAAATTATCGATTTTTATTCGGTAAAAAATATTTATTTTTGTTTTTGTTAGTGAATAGGCTTTGGACCTTTGGTTTGTAAATTTGACATTATAAGATAACAAGTAATATTAAAAACTTATCAAAATATTATTTACCCCTACATCTAATAAGGAATAAGAAAAAATAAGTTCCAAACAAGAAATAAGAAAACAAATAAGTTTCAAATAAGAAATAAGAAAAAAATTCAGAACAAACTTTTAGAAAGGGGTTCGGCTAGGATTCGAACCCAAGTACCCCTTAATATTTCAATACAAATACAACCCATGCAATAATATTCCGGATGAAAATTGGTTGGCGATGTGCCGGCACAGGCACGACACGATTTAAAATGGCACGGTCTGATCCGACACAATTAAGTAAACGGGCCAGCATGACTTGACACGATTGAAAATGGCACGACACGACATGATTTAAGAGAACGAGTCGGCACGGCACGACATGATTTAAGAAAATGGGCCTGCACGACACAACACGATTTAAGTAAACGGGCCGGCACGGCAGGACGCGATTGACAAACAGCACAGCACAACACGATTTGAGTAAATACTGTAAACGGGCCGGCACGTCACAGCACGAAGCACGGTTAGAACGGAGTTAAACAGGCCATGCTGGCATGACACAACACATTTGAAACCTCTAGTCGGGGAAGAGGCTCCGTTCCAGAACACATTCTTAAAAAATAAATACTTCTTTCGAATTTTCAAACTCAAAAATAATGTAAATGAAAAATAATTTTTCAATTTTTTTTGCACTGTATTAAAGATGTCGATGAGATCTATCAAACAAAATCCATATTGATAAAAAAATTATTTGCGTAAACACATAATTTTTGAACTTGAAATTTCCTTCTTAAAAAATAAGTGCTTATTTCCATTTCGGAACGGGGCCTCAAGTCACCCAATCAACTCGTGGGTTGATCAGTTAAAATGAATTAATGATTCTATATATATATGATCGCTACCCCATCTTCCAACTAATTATTATACTTAACGGTGCATAAGGCCATCCGCAGTGGTATAATTAAAAAAGGATAATCAAAAGTTGACATATCAGTTTTTGATTATTCACTTAAGAAGTTGCTAAGCTTAACAATATTGAGCTTCACAATGGTCACTTCTAGTCCATAACCAAAATAAGGGGTCCACTACAATTTCAATCTCTCTCTCTCTCTCTCTCCCCTCTGTTTTCCGTCATTCACTTACCTCCATTTATGGTGTTTTTGGGCAAAATTATATTGATTCTCTCTTTTAATTTTGAGAAAAAATTGGTGACTTTCTTCTCTTCTATTATAATTTTTGGGGGGGAAATAGAAACAGAAAAGAAGAGTGAAATACTTTAATCCGGTGACAATGGGTTGAATTGTAGATGATCGAGAGATATGAGCTTCACTTTTGGAGGGAAAGAAAGAGAAATAGTTTGTGGATGAAGTGAATAAGCTATAGAGTAGCCGAAGAAGAAAATAAGACAATACAAGTTGAAACACGTGTGTATACAAATTTTGGAACTAGTTAACTTATGTGATGCGGGATCCACAAATTTTGATTATTGAAAAAAATTGCTAGTTTTGGTTATTCAAAGCGCAAAATTTGATTATTTCTAAGGATATTGCTAAGTTTGATTATACCATTGTGAGCCATTTTTTGTATCAACATTGTTAACTTTAAAAATAATTGGCTTTTGATTATACCACTGTGGATGGCCTAATGCAACAAAAATTTCTATAGCTTAGATATGATCGTAAGCTCTATAAGAGCATCCACATTAGCTTCAGCAAATTTTGGACCAAATTATATTTTTTAAAAATCACTTTTATATTTTAGCTGCTCACTTTTTTAAAAGTACACTGCATCAGACTCTCTGTTCTAATTTTAATTTATTAAACTATTATTTTCTTTGTACTTAGAATTATTCTAACCTCTGCCCAATGAGTGTAAGATAATAGAAAAAGTTACATTGATATCCGAAAAATGTGTATTGATATTTGTAAAAGTGTATTAATATCCGTGAGATATATACATTAATATCCGAACTTGTTTGGAGTTATTGACATATTATCCTCCGCCCACTGGGCGGAGGTTAGCAAGATCGTTGTACTTATACTTTTCAATTTAAATATTTTTAAATTTTGTTAATCATTATATTTTCTTACAGGATCTATTCTTTTTTTCTTTTTTTGAAAACGTAAAGGATCTATTCTGAAATGGCCTATTTGTAACGTCAATATTTCAATGGTCATATTTACATTGACTATATCTTAATTGTCATAATTTGTAAAGCTATGTCCCAAAGGTTATATTTGTATAGGGCCCTTCCAATAAGGGATCCTTTATTGAGTTAAGTTAAGAACCTCTAATTTCCTGATTGAATTTTAATGATCTGAACCGTTCAATGTGTTCAGAATATGATTTTAAGGGTACCCGCGAGAAATCAGCAAAAAATATGACCGGGAATGGCTTGATCCGAGCAGTTTTTCATAAAAATGCATTTAAACACTATAAATGCATTTTTATGAAAAACTGTTCGGATCAAGCCATTTCCGGTCATATTTTTCGCCGATTTCTTGTGGGTACCCTTAAAATCACGTTTTAAATAAATTGAATGGTTTGGATTATCAAATTTTGATCGGGAACAATGTCAAACTCATGAGGTCCTTAACTTAGGAAGTTAAGGGATCACTTAATAGAAGCTCACTGTATATTTGTAACGGCTATATTTTAACGCCCATACTTGTAATGACTATATTTCAATGGTCATATTTGTAAGAGCTACATTTTCTGTAGAGACCCGTAATTTCGTTTAACAAAGTTAAATTGTTTCGTAAATGATAATTGATGATATTATATGGATATTTGTTCGAGGGGTTCGATGTGCAAGAGTTTGGAAGATTTGGGTGATAGTGTAATATGCGTTTGTGTGAGTATTTATAGGGAGAAGTGTGAGAAACACACTCACACCCCTCACTCCCTCTCTCCTGTCCATCTCTCTCTCTCTCTCTCTCTCTCAAAATTTCACCCATTCAACCCAAGAACCCACCAAAACAACCTTAAATCCTTCATCTCTACGCGTATTGGAGCTCGTACCTCATTGGATTGAGCTCGGTGAGGCGTATTTGGCTCGGTGTAGACTTTCGAGGCTAGGGCTTGATCTCTCTTTCTTGGAAATCATGCTTCAACTTCGAGGTATGGATTCTACCTCTCAATATATGTAAAGATAATATTTTCTTATCTTGGATCATGCCTATTGTGGTTGTTGCTGTGCTGAACCCTTGAAAAATCTACAGAAAATCTGCTCGAATTGAGCTGGTATAGATACCATTTTGCATTGGTATCGATACCTTTGTGTTTCAAACCCAGAAAATCATATGGTATCGATACCATTTATCCTAGGTATCGATACCCTTGCGTCTGGAATGTTTCTTTGTCCTTTGGTATCGATACCATTTTGCTAGGTATCGATACATGTTGCTTATGGACAGTTTTTGCTGCTTTGTTTTATACTTCACAGCTTTGACCCCCAATCACTTCTAACTTGTTCTAAACATCACCGAATCACCTCGTAGCATGATTAGTCGTACTCTTTGAGTTAATGGAGTATCCTTGCATCTCTTGCTCTTGTTCTGTAGAATTTGATGTCGATTTCTAGATGAACCTTAGCTGAATTGGAATGACACATAACGTGGATATGAGACGCTTGAACACTTATTGACACAACGAGAACATTCAGGACCCATCGACAGGTGGGTGCCTGGCAGGGGGTATCGGGATCTCTTAATTGGCCCAACAAGAGCAAAAGCTCATATTGGTTACATTCAGGACCTATCGATGGGTATGGTGCATGACAGGGGGTATCGGGATCCCTTAACTGACCTGGCAGGAGCTTCGGCTCATGACACTTACAATGAAAAGGCATTGGGTACATGGATGATGAGAATGGTTCTAATTCGAGTTGCATGATGTTTGTTAAGTTGTTTGAGATTATTGAGCCAAGATTGTTGATTACCCTATGGTCCTTGTTCTTGTTCCTATCTTGAGACCATCTTAGCATTTCATTTGCATATAATTGTGGGCACATGCCCCTAAAATCTTGTTATAAAATCGGGTGCGCCCTTTTGGAAAGCGCGGCGAAACACACAATTCAGAGTCGCCACTCGGGTTTTTGTGATATGCCACCCAAGGAACCAAACTTGAAACGCTTGCTACGTTTTGATTGGAAAAGGTTTATAGACTGGTCCGTCGTCACCTTTGATATCTGAGGTTCGGGAGCCAGGTTACAAGAGGGGAAGGGTTTTAAGGCACCCCTCTCACCCAATCCAGAGATCGATCTCTACTCAGGCATTTGTAAAACATTTACGTTTCTCTCTCATTAATCATTTTTTAGCCAGTTAGGGTCGGGGAACAGTTTAAAGGGATTTAAAACTGTAACATGTTGGCAGAATGTGACAAAATGGCATGCTCGCTTTGTTGAAACAATTAGTATATGATGAAAACAGACTCCTGTGGGAGTTTTAAACAGATTGGAGAGGGCTGTTTTGGAGTGACATGCGCAGGAAGAAACCAGCATGCACTGATCAAGTCACTGCATGTTGACTCCACCTGCGTAGCCACTATGAAACTCGTGTACGCTAGTAAGCCTAAGCCCACAGTTCTTATTTCCAACCCTCTGGGCTCTAGAAATGACCAGTGCACACCCAAGACAAACCAACCAATTTTATATACATTATATGTACAGTTACAAATGATTTAAATGGGCTACAAAGCCACAAAAATAACAGAACACCCCATAAATAGTGTGGGGACAAAATAGAGGCCAAAGCCTAGTTACCATGCAAGGGCCAGCCATTGGTCAGGACCGGACAAGCGTACGCAGGTAAACCACCGCGGTACGCCAGTTGTAGCCACTTGTCCAATGCTTGGCTTTGCACTTTTTGGGTTCTGAGACATGTTCAGAAAGACCCCAGAGGTATTCCGTAGTAGTAGGTAAGAATATTGAAGCCTAGAACTAGCAGTTTGAACTATAGAAAGCTAACTGGTTTTAACATGCCTAACAGTGATGGATATGAAAGGAAAGACATAAAACTGCTAGACACTGATCCCCACGAATGTCCTACATGTACTGCCATGACTGGCGTACGTGTACTAAGGTCTGGCGTGCGCCAGTTATAACCACTACGATTTTTGAAACCCTGCCAACTTTCGGGCCAGGATTGGTGTTGATTACCAGCCTTGACCCTGCCAGCCCCCCTCAGAGATCAGAACAAAGAGCTATGCCAAGGTGATATACCTTGGGTTTTTGAGCTTGAGTAGTGGTTTGGTTGATAAATGTGTATGGATGGGTGTATGTAGTGGTGTATGGTAGTGTTGCTTGTCTTCCTTACATAAGGGAGGGATGAACAAGAAACTTAGGGCTTGAACTTGTAACTTAGAGAGTTAGAACTTGGTAACCTTGTCACCCTTTGCAATGGGGATGCATGGGGGTATATATAGGAGAAGAGGCAGGGTGTAACCAGCTGCAAAGGGGTTGGTTGGCTTGGCACATAAGTCTCCCTTCATTAAATGAAGGGGGAAAGGTGATGGGTGGCTTGAGAGAGGGGAAGGGAACATCCCCCTGCCAAAGATTGCTTCTCAGACAAATGTACAGAGCATAGGGGTGCCACAAAAGTCCTGTGAACGTGTCTGCATAAAGGTGATGGGACTACCTTTGACCGGCGTACGCTGGTTAGGGACCTGAGTACGCGAGTGTAATTGGCCCTGCCTCGGTCAACGGTCAAAGCTGACCGATGACTGACATGTGGCAATTGGACCAGCGTATGCAAGTAGGGTTTTGCTGAGGCCTTTTGGTTCATGTTTAATGGTTTCAAAAAGGGTTTTGACCGCTTAAAGCTCAAACACACTAACATTCTCGGGGTGTTTTTGATCTGCATCATCATCGGAGAATCAACCACCGTAAGTAAATTAATATAGAGAGTCCAAAATAGGGTGTCTACAGTAGTCCCCCTTTGACGACACTTGGAGCACCATTGAGTTGGTACAAGTAATGTCAAAAGTTTCTAGACACCCCACAAGGCTATCCAGAATAGAACATGCTAGCAAAGCAGATACGTATACTTAAAGAACCTGATCGATTTGAATGGACGGGAGGACTGCTGCTTTGTTAATTTTGGACAGAACTGGCTGTCGCTTGTTGAATCGAATTGAATGGACAGAACTGGCCGCCATTGCTGGGGATAATATGGATGGGAGGACCGCCGCTTTGTTAATTGAATGGACGGAAGGGCCGCCGCTTTGTTGATTGAATGTGTAATGACCCTGATTTTTGGTAAATAAAAATTTCGTTAAAAATTTGAATTTTAAAATTTCTTTTAAGTAATCCGTCATAATTAGATTTAAGAGTTTGAAAATCTAATCTCATCAATGAGCAATCTAGTCATTTTCTAAAGACAAGTGTCTAGTATATTTTTCCGTCTAATTGAGAAGTCTTAGAATTACTTTCTTGACTAGAAAACCCACTTAGCAAGCCTAGTTAGCTTCTAACAGATTCATGGAGGTAACCTAACTACCAATTGCACTCCTAACCCTAGAAAGACCTTTTGAACTTCATTAGACCTTTTGAACTTCCTTGAACCGTTTGAACCTTTTGAACCCTAAAAGAACCCTTTTGACCAAAGTCAACCTTGATCTTTTATCCATTGGTCCATAAATGTTAGGAGAATTATTACCCATTGGATAATAGACTAGTACTAGAATATATTAGATAATTCCTTGTTTAGATTTCCCATGGGATTCCCTAAATAAAGAAATAGAGTTATACCTAATATTATATTATCCTAGGATTCTCTATGTACTTATTATTATATTATAATGAGACATGTGTCAAATTGGAGTATTTTAATGTAGAATTTTGACTAGGAAATCTCCTAGATCACCTAGTACATGCTTAAATATAATATAGTACATTGGTACACCTACTTCTATATAAAATAAAGTTAGTACCCATGTGTTTAATGAAATAGTTTATTTGCTTCCTAGTTATTCCTTGTGCCAATTTGATTAAAGAAATAGATTTGTTCCATAAGAAAACCTTATCCTAGGATTCACTTGTACTTTAATATTAAATGGTGTAAGACATGTGCCAATTTGACATTGTTTAATGGGGAATTTTGACCTAAAGATCTAGGAAGATCATGTAAGTACTAGTGTACTTTGTATTCTTTCACATATATATGCATATATTAATCAAGGGAGAAAGAGAGAGAGGGAGAGAGAGAGAGAGAGAATCCGAGAGGGAGAGAGAGAGAGAGAGAATCCGAGAGGGAGAGGGAGAGAGAGAGAGAGATAGGAGAGAGAAGGAGATTGATGTACATCAACCCTAGATTTTCTTCTACCAAATCCTAGTTTTAAAATTACCTAAGTACTTGTACTTGTGAAAGAAGATATATGGGAAGATATGAGGAAGATTAGAAGTACTAGATTTCTTACAAACTAAATTTTTATTCTTACTCTTTAAAACCTTTGTACTTATATACATATGTACTAGTACTAGAGATAGAGAGAGAGAGAGAGAGAGAGAGAGAGAGAGATTTCCGAGAGAGAGAGAGAATTGCCGAGAGGGAGAGAGAGAGAGAGAAAGGAAGAAGGAGAGAGATTTGGTTGTACCTTGATCTACCATGGTACTTTGATATCCTTCCAAGCAAACTCTATGTACCTTTGTCCTAGAAAGTATAAACTACTAGCCAAATCTTGTACAAACCTTCCTTCCTTACACAATATCTTGCCAAATCAAATCCAAAGGACTAAACCTAGCCATGCAAGCCTAAGAACTAGGCCTTGATCTTTCAAGAAAGCTTGATTTGTTGAATAAAAAAAAGAGATATGGAGAGAGAGAGAGGGGCCGGCTAGGAGAGAGAGAGAGGGAGAGCTTGGCCTATAAATAGCAAGCTCATTCAAGCTTGAACTCACACCTTCACTCCTTGCTCCAACTTCTCTCTAGAAAGTTTAGTGTTCTTGCTTGTCCTTTGCTAGTTCTTGCTTGTTCTTGAAGTTCTTCCCAAGTTCTTCAAAGAACTCATCCTAGACCGCCACTAAACCGCCACTCGACCACCCTTTCGATCCAAAAAGTCAAGTAGTGTTAGCCAAGATTTAGTTTCGGGAGAAACCTTTCTCTTTCGAAGCTACCAGAAGCTTACCGTAGGAAGTTACTCCGTCCGACCACCGACGTACCATCTTTCTTTCGTAGTCGTCACTACCGCCAAGAAGAACGGTAGATAGATCTTATTCCCTAAACTCTAAGTATAGCGTATCGTATGTGTATTGAATAATCATGTTGAATAATCGACTTTTACTCCAATAAACATGTTAGATAGTGGACTTATTATCGCTTAAACTGAAGTATTCGTATTTTGATCTTAGAATGATTATGAGCATGTATACGTGTTTACTTGTCTACTTGTTGCTGATAAAGCATAAGTGGTTTACCACTCCAAAGGTGTCCGTCCATGTGGCACTATGCTTTACTTTGTGTGATTAAAAGTTGAGCATGATGATGTGATAAAGTGAGCATGCTACTTAATATAGAGTTGGATGATCTTGCTAGTTTAGTTTCAAGATTACAATGAATGATTTATGATTTTGTCATAAGAAGTCCTGCCGCGGAGTCTATGCATGAGAACGAGACACGAAAATCGAGAAAAACATGACACCTAGGGTGTGTTTAAAGGCATTGACTTGGTAAAATATTTTTGAAACTACATAATGACCAATGTGGTAGCCATTATGTGAGTTGTGGTGTGCGTGTGTAAAAGAAAGGTTTGTGAAAAACCCAATGGGAACCCGGAGCGGCGGAATCATTGTGGGGATACTCGGGAACCCGGAGCGGCGGAACCGAGGGATGAATTGTGGTTTGGTTATCCGCGGAAAGGAGCCAACGCAATTGTTTTAATGATTTTCGAAATTTCCCATGGGAACCCGGAGCAGCGGAACCATGGTGAGGTTACTCGGGAACCAGGAGCGGCGGAACCGAGGGTTTTGGAATTGTGGATTGGTCATCCGTGGAGAGGAGCCAATGCCAAATTCAATGTTTTTTGTGTGCCAATGGGAACCCGGCGCGGCAGAACCATTGTGAGGATACTCGGGAACCCGGCACGGCGGAACCGAGGTTAGGTGTGTTAAAAATGGATTTTTGAAATGTTGATTTGGTTTTGTAAATGGAAATTTGTGACACGGTCTACGATGAGTCGCGTAGGAGAAACACAGAAAACGATGACACCAACGACAGCAAGATAGCGAATGTGGATGTGTCATTGCTAATTATGTTGTTAAATGAGCATGTGTAATTGTCTATATGCTTCTTGGTTGTAAGTTAAGGGTTGGTGGGTATGGTTTATTCTATTGAGCTTTGTAAGCTCACGGTGTTGCCTTTGGTGACCCTGACATATTATATTGGTGGTGACGCCGGTATAATGTGTCAGACCTTATAGATGAACAGGGTGAGCTGTACACTTTGGAGGCTTTTGGAGCCGAGGAGCTGGCTAGGATGGAAGAACAAGCGGAGCTGTAGATAGGAACCTTAGTTTCCTCCCTTGATGGAATAAATGTACTCCTTTGTGAGAATAACGATGTAATAATGAGACAGACTCCATTTGATTTTATCAATAAAATGTTAATTTAACGTACCCAAAAATCAGGGGCGTTACAGAATGGACGGGACAGACCGCCGCTTTCAATTGAATGGATGGAAGGACTGCCGCTTTGTTGATTGAATGGACGGGACAGACCGCCGCTTTCAGTTGAATGGACGGAAGGACTAACGCTTTGTTGATTGAATGGACGGAAGGACCGCCGCTTTGTTGATTGAATGGACGGGACAGACCGCCGCTTTCAATTGAATGGACGAAAGGACTGCCGCTTTTGTTGATTTTAGACTCCGTTAGCCCGAGGAATGACTATCCTTTGATAACATCATGGATGTGGGGCAACATGGGCTACCATTGGGAAGCATTTGTTGCAAAATCATTAATTGGGCCTCAGGCCCAAAACAAACCTGCGTACGCTTGTGGATTACTAGCGTACGCGGGTACGGGTGGCATGCTTGAGTTCAAACTCGGCCCAGACCCGGCCTAGTTCCCTTTCTTCTCTTATACACCTGGAACAAGTCTAAAACTGTCAGACAACGGTTTTCAAACTCCTTCCCTATTCTCTCCCACGACCCTCTCTCTCAAAATCATCCTCTTCTCCACTCAAAATCCTAAAAGCCCACACAACTCACACTCCATGGAGGATGACAGAGGCGGCATTGGTGGTGATGGTGGTATTGGAGGCGACGACAATGGAGAGAAAAGGCCGAGGGACACGGTTGAGAACCCAAGGCCTCAAATCGACGATCGAACAACGAAGGGGGCTTCGGTGAGTGTTAGTGCAGAGGTGCTGAGCGTCGACGACGGCAGTGAAGGCCGTTCGACAGAGGGTGGTGACAACGTCAACTGGCGTACAATAGTGACAGAGCAGCGTACGCCGGTGGGTTCAAAGGTTGGGGGCCCACAGATTTGTCTTTTGGACTCGCGGGGTGCCGTGGAAGGCCTTGTGATCATCGGAGTGGGTTTTGGTGGAGCCGGCAGTAGCGACAGTGGCGGTGGTATCGGTGACATTCGACCGGAGTCTCCGCCACGGGATCAGGAGATGTGCCGATGGGTCCGGCTGAGTTTAGACCAGCGACGGAGTCCTCAGGGCACCAGCCCATTACAAAAGGGGATTTCACAGAGTACGAGGGCGATGAGATGCTTGCCCGGTTGTTGGAGGAGAACCATGCAGTAGAAGCGGCGATTCTAGCAGCCCGGGAGGAGAGGCGGAGGGCAGTAGAGCTAGCTGAGGAGGAAGAGAGGCTAAGGCGGGAGGCCGAAGAGCTCGTGAGGGACACCGAGACAGCCGAGAGGGCCCAGGAGGAGGCAGCGTGGGCGCAGGAGTCAGCGGTGGCCCTGGCTAGGTCTAGGGCAGAGGGGGCATGCGTTGACTTTGTGGCAGAGACATACGTGCCACCGAAGCCGCACGTGTTTATCCCGTCAGGGTTTGACAGTTACGTGCCCCGGCGGGAGGACTATGACCCCGAGCTTGTCCTGAGGGACCCCATAGAGCACCTGGCGCTGACTTGGGTAGAGGTATACCTTGACTTGCTTCAACTTCCATTTGACTTATTGTATCTGCATAAACTTGTACTGAATTTACTAAACTTATATTGCATGACACTTGAACCATTGAGCTCGACTTGACGTGTAGAACCTTTGAATGATATGCCCTGAATCGACTTAGAATGCCTCGACCTTGAATTTAGAACTCGAAATCGACAAGGTAGTATGCCCTTGAATAATTGATCGACCGATAGAATGCCTTTGAGATTTGATGGACTGTAGAATGCCTTTGAGATTTGATGGACTGTAGAATGCCTTTGATAATTGATCGACTGGTAGAATGTCTTGACCTTTGAAACTTGAACTTTGACTGATAAAATGCCCTAAAATAACTTGAATCGACTGATAGTATGCCATTGAATAATTGATCAACTGATAGAATGCCCTGAACTTAAATCGACTGATAGTATGCCTCGACTTTGAGTAGAACTTGAAATTGACTGATAGTATGCCTTTGAATAATTGATTGTATTACTTTCTGAACTTGGATTGCATATGTACTGACGTATTTCCTTTGATTTGGTGTTGTTTTGAACAGAGGAGAGTGGCCACCTCGCAAGGGCAAGGAGGTGCAGCGAGCTCGCTTGAGCTTTACAGGGGATTACCTGAGCGAGTCCGACAGTTAGTGGATGCAGCGGGATTTGGCCAGTTTATCCCCACCCTGACGTCGGCAAAGAACGAACACACCGTGCTTACTGCTTTGGGTGAGAGGTGGCACGATATGTCAAACACCTTTCACTTTCCGATAGGGGAGATGATAGTGATTCCTTTGGACTTCGCAGCCATCACGGGCTTGAAAGTAAGAGGAGAGCCCATCCAGTTTGACTCGGGGATTCACAAGGATGATGCTGCGTTGAAGTGGTTCTTGGGACGGGTGCATGAATGGGAGGAGGAGATGGTCGGGTATGCGCAGTTCAAGGATTACCTGAAGAAGATCCCGACCACTGAGCAAGAGGAGGAGCAGATGGCGAGGGCCTATCTGTTGTACTTGTTTGGTGCCACTTGTACCCAAACAAGCGCAGCAAGGTGCACTTGTCTTACTTGTCAGCCCTATGGGACCTTCGCACGGCCTCTCGGTATAACTGCGGAGGAGCAGCTTTAAGGGCATGCTATGGCTTCATGGGGGAGTTCACAACAAAACGGCGATAGCTGGCTACTGGAGGGTGTGGGAGGTATGAATCCAAACCTGTAATTCAATTTCAATTCATACTTGTGCTTTTGAATTGCATAGACTGTATTCTGATGCCTTATTTGAAAAGCTTACAGTTGTGGGCCTACGAGGTACTGAGAATGTACCCCCCCCGGAGAACAAGTACCTGGACATGAGAACTCTTTCTCGCGCCATGATCTGGGGGCCGCTACACAGGGGTAAGAAGAAGTCGAAGGGAAGCCTCCTCGCTTTCAGCACCTACCTCGACGAGCTGTTGAGCACCCAGGTAAACAAGAATTCTGTAGACACCTCCCTGGAGCGGGGCATCGCCATACAGATTGATCGCTGTTTGCTCGTTTGGTTGCTTGCTTCATAAACCAAGATTGTGGACATTCCCATGGCCAGGAACATCGCCACACGATAGCGGTTATCATCAAAATCGAGTCGCCACCCAGTTTATTAAAACTAGGAAAATAGATTGAAATTCTGGGTACGGGAGCCAAAAGTACAGTAAGGGGAAGGTGTTAGGCACCCCTCTCTGCCCAGTCGTGAGACTGGCCCATAGTTATTCAACATAAGACATACACTTGGTTTATTTAATTCTAGCACGTAGTCTGTTTTTAGCCTTTAAACAGTTAATGGTGAGCCAGTGCGACAATTAAAGCATGCATCAGAAGACTGAACAAAACAAACTGTCCCAGGGAGATGGATCCCGCGGCCGGTGAATGGATGTCACGGCCGAGGGATCCTCCTGGTTTTATGTACCGTCCGAGGGATCGAAGCCCCGGTCGGTGTTCTTCCTCACACCAGACAGAAAAGTTAGCAGATAATCAAAGCGCTATGATTAAGCATAAATACAGTAAATAAAACAAACAAGAGGCCGTTGGGCCTCACCACCTTGATCCCTTAGTTGCTTGATTGCTTTGGATTGATGGTGATTGACTGATTACTTCTTTGAAAACCCTAGGGTTAGGGTTTGAACTTCGGGGTTTGATCGTCGGATTAGCGGCTGCCTTCGGAAGGTTAGGGCTTTTGAAGAGAGGGTTTGAGAGAGTATTTTTGTAGAGTTTCGTGGCTTGAGAGGGTGTGAAAGTATACGAATCTGATGATTTCGTTGTTGTATTTTCGGAACCCAAAAGCCCTTTATATAGGCAATTGGTGACTCACTCCGGCCAATCAAAATGCACGATTGCAATGCAATGTAAACTCTTCGTGGTAATCTTTGGGTGTAGCCCGAACGCATCGGGGAGGTAGCGTAGTTGGATCAAACAATTGACAGAACGTTCCAGAGTCTGGAAAATAGACAATTTGGCGGCCGAGCAAAGGATCTAGCGGCCGAGGAAAGGAGGTTGCGGCCAAAGGATAGATCTTGCGGCCGAGGGATTGATCTCTCAGGGAGATTTTCAAGCAACAGGTTGCTCGGGTGAAGAAATGATGTTAAGGCCATGAGATCAATGTTACGGCCGACAGATGGATTCTCCTAGGATTCTGTATTTCTGTCTGAAAGGCTATATGGCTCTGGATTGGGTCCTCTATGTGGCTCAAAACTCTTACCATAAGTCCATGGGTTCACAAGAAGTCAATCAGCAATCACTGTATCCATTTCATCATCGGGATGGTCCCCAAGGTGGACTTGAAATAATCGTTAGGCCAAATTGGGGCGTCTACAGATGCCCCTCTTTGACAGAGCTTAGACTGATCGCGAGACATGTTTGAGTAAGAGTCAAAGCTGTAAAAGCAAATCAATTTGGTCCAACCACTATTCCAAGGGGTTTTCGAAAAAGGTTTTTGTTATGGTCGAGCCGGGAGGCTGCCTACGTATTCCACAGGGGAAATTCAGACCAACCGTAGTTCGGGTGGGCAGTAAAGAAAAAGAAAAAGTTTGGAGGGTTAGAAACAGAAGACGTACCTTCGGGCTTAAAAAGCCGTAGTGTGACGTACCTAGACTGAGCAAGGGTTTTGGCGGAAGATAGTTGAAGGAGCGCGAGGCCACCAGGGGAATTTTTGTGGAGAGCTTCCTTAGTATTTTGGGGTAGATCAGTACACGACAGGTGCGTTTGCTTTTCTTGACCATCCTTACTTTGACTGAAGGGAGCTCGGTAGAGTAGTCTATCCTTGCGAATGAGCTGAAAGGAATTGATGTAATTGGGGTGGAATCCAAGCCATCTGCTGGGGATGAATCAGATGCCGGTTTGAGAAATGGGGGGGGGGGGGGGGGGGAACCTAGGCCATCTTCTGGAGACGAGTTGGATGCCGGTTTTGAGATATGGGGGGCACAAGGCCAGTAACTAGAGCACGGAGGTTTGGGGATGAGGGAACCGAGGCACGGAGCCGTTGTAGTCATGAGGCGAGGGCCTAAGGAGATTGGATTGAGGCGAAGAGCCTGCTGTGGTCATGAGGCGAAGGCCTAAGGAGATTGGAGCTTTGAGCTTGACGTGATTTGAATCGAAGCGTAGAGCTGGTTGCATTCTGATGGTCTGTGCACGGAGCTTTCTCATCATAAGTTTTGGCATAGAGCCAAAGGATCGAGGCGCTGGACCGATCAATAAAACCGAGGCGTTGAGCCGGTTGATTGCATGGTTGACCTGTTTCATGAGAGATATGCAGAGTGTGTATATGTGATGATGTTGGTTGTTAGATGTAAACAGATATGATGATGCAGACTCGATGTGATAATGGTGATGCAATTGATGCAATATGTGCACGGGCCCGTGCGTGTGTGTTTGATATAAGCGTAGAGCTTCTTTCAAGTTCCGGACTTGAGCATTCAGAGCGTAGAGCTCGAGCATTCAGACGGCAGAATCCGAGCATTCAAAGTACAGGCTTTGAGCGTCCAGTACGCAGTGGTTGGGCATTCAAGCGTAGAGCTTGAGCATTCAAGTGTAGAACTTGAGCATCCAGTACACAGTGGTTGGGCATTCGAAGAGCTTCGAGCATTCAAAATGTTGGATTTTGAGCATTCAAGCTTCAAGCTTGAGAGTTGATGATGTCTTGATGATTGGGATGGCGTAGAGCCTGTTGAAATAGTTGTTACGGCTTCAAGCCAGTTGAGATAATGGGCGTAGAGCCTCTGAGGTGAATACGGGCGTGGAGCCGCTACGATAATGGGCTTCGAGCCGCTGAATAATGGGCGTAGAGCCGCTGAGATGGTTGTTACGGCTTTGAGCCAATTGAGATAGTGGGAGTAGAGCCACTGAGTGATAGAGGTGTAGGGAGTAAATCCCGAACAGGTGCAAGATGGCCCGAACACGTGGTATGTAGGACCACGGTATAGTTATGATAGGGACAATCGCCGTGCAATACGGTGATCGGCGATAGGGACTAGTGATATAAGGAATCATTGGTCCAGAGAGTCTGTACCGGGTCAAGGTCCAGAGAGTATTGGATCGAGAGATTGACGAAGGAGCAGTGACATGTGAAGTCATTGGTCCAAGTAGTCTGTTCGGCAGCAAAAGAGCCGAACATGAGGGAATTTGTACGAAAAGTAGTCCCAGATGCAGGAAACGTTCCAGAAACAGGGATATTCCGTGTATACTATAAGATCCCAATAAAAATAGGATCTAGGGGAGATACCCAACGGGAATGGGAAGTTCGGCCAGCTATGGAAAGGAGTCCTAAACGGACTAAAGTAATGAACTGATAAAAGAACGAGAATCCGAGATATTCTGGGTTTCCTATACGAGATAGGAAACCTAGGGCAACATGGATACTTGGGCAGCAAGCATCCATGAACCTATAAATATAAAGCAAACCGAGAGGAAAAAGGTACACAATACATTACAGTCTTACATACTCTCTTATGCTTGATTAGGGTTTTCTATTAGTATGTGATACTAACTTAGGCATCGGAGGGCCTTTGCCACGAGAGGCAAAGGTGCACTCACCCCTTGTCTGTTTTGCAGATAAGGATCCCGGCGACGTATTAGGGTTCCGGCGAGGATCTTGAAGTAGCCGTTACGTTCTTGTGCTGCTCAAACCACACTCGGTTTTTCTGCACTTACAAGAGGTGGTGGATACGGGCGTAGAGCCGTTATGATAATGGGCTTGGAGCCGCTGAGTGGTGGGCTTGGAGCCACTGAGTTGGTAGATATGGAGTTTGAAGCAATGAGCATGGTGCTGTTGATAGTAAGCGCAGGGCTGCTGAGATAATGAGCTCGGGGCATGGATGCAGAGCTGTGGAATGACTGAGATAGTATGCACAAGGCTATTGAGGTGGCGAGCGAGTTGCCTATGACGACGGGGTTGCTAGGATAGTGAGCATGGAGCTTGCTGTTTGAATGGCTTTGAATGGTATGAAATTGAGAGGTAGTGAAGCTGCTAAGATGTTTGAGATGACGGGCTCGGGGCTGTTTAGAGCTCCTGATGTGGTGAATACGAAGTTATGATGGTGATGAATAGCAGAGCTACTGAGCGTCTTGATTTGCTATAGAAAGAGCTTCGGCCAGCAGTTTGTGGAGAGAGAGCTTCCACATGCTTGGATATGCCCCCAAGGCTAGTTCTGATCACGTTGTATTGGTTCGGGGGTGCCCCCAAGGCTACTTTGTCGGTCGAGGACCCAGAAGTCCATAATTGCTTGATCTGGTGTTGCTGAGGGAAATAGATTGGAGGGCCAGGAGATCGATCTCTCGGCCGAGTAAAAGATGTTTCGGCTGAGGAATCGAAATCTCGGCCGTGAGAACGCCAAAGGTCAGAAAATCGATTTAAGTTCGGTTTAATCGATTTCACGGCTCATTTAATCTTTTCTTCTCTCTCTCGTTTCTCCTCCACTCCTCTCGTCCGAGTTCTTCCGGCGGTCACCACCGTTCGCCGCCGTCCTCCTCCTCCATCACCGTCGGCTGCCATTGTCTCCGGCCGCTGTCGTCGTTGTTCTCGGTTGTTTTCTTTCCCTCTTGATTTGGATGTGATGGCCACGCCATCTTCTGACGTTGCGGGTTCGTCCTCGCACCCTCCATGTAGGTGCGAGTATCCGTCTTCCGACGAGGAGGCGATTGAGGAGCCTGGTTTATTCAACGCTGCTACCTACGTTCTTCCTTCGCGTAGGTTGGGTTTTGGCGGTTTCTTGCAGTACCGCCCTCCCATTGGCGGCCCAGAGGCCGAGGTGGTTCGCCGGAAACCTGAGCTGCACCTGAGTGTTGTCAATGTACTAGTGAGTTTCCTGAAAAGTAAAAAGTTTACTTTAGTTCGGAGTTTTAATTTTGTATGATTTAAAAGTGAATTTCTTGCTTGTGGGATGAAATCCCTTTCAACTAGGGGCGTGAATGGGTTGGGATTGTTTTGTTTAGAAAGACTAAAATAACTGTGCCCCCTGTTTAGACAATGCATGCTTTTAAATATTAATTTGACGCCCCCTAGCGTTTCCATTGTTTATGTAATCATGAGACTAACTCCCTTTTTGTCTTTGGCAGAGAAATAGGAGACTGGAGGCTCATGGTGGAGGCAAAGAGGTGAACAAGTGGTTTCTAGTGCTGCCAGAGCAGGCTCGGGAACTGGTACGTGCTGCAGGTTTTGAGGCGTTTGTTTTGGGCCTCAATCTTCCGAAGATGGACTGGTCACTGATGACTTCGCTGGTTGAGAGGTGGTGGGATACCACCAACACATTCCACTTCCCCTCTGCTGGTGAGATGATAGTTACGCCTGGCGACTTCTCCTTGCTGACTGGCCTGCGGGTAGGCAGAACTGCTCTTTGGGTCGACCCTCGGCTTTGGGAGCGGGTAGGTGCTTTGGAGTGGTTTTTGGGCAAGGTGCCCCCTGTTCACTCTCGAGGTCACATTGATCTTACTTGGCTGAGCAAGTCCTTCATGATGGCTGATATCCTTACCCAGGTTAGTGTCGAGCAGCTGACACGGGCCTTCCTTCTCTATCTCTTTGGGCAAACGTTGTTTGCCAACAAGGATGGCTCGGTGCACACACAGCTCTTGGCTCCTTTGCAGCGTTTGGAGGCCATTAGGGAGTTTGATTGGGGATCGTCTGCTTTGGCCACCTTGTATGGCAATCTAGGAGCTTGCTCATGGGACAAGAGTCCCATCCTTGGCGGTCACTACCGGGCGCTTGAGGTATATATCTTTCTCTCTTGTCTCCATTCCTGTTTTGACTTCTCCTAGTATTGAACTTGTTTTGGTTAATTTGCTTTTCAGCTCTGGGCTTTCGAGCACCTTCTCCAGTTTCCCCCTGAGACTAGGCATGGAGATGCGAAATGTATACCTCACTACGAGCGATGGTTGGTGGGGCAACGGAGGCCACAGTCACCAGTTTTGAGCCTTCCCGAGTGGCGGCGAGTTTTGGATCGACTGACGGTCGATCAGGTACCTTTTTCTTTGGATTTCTTGTCCTTAGATTTGCATATCCTTACGTTGTAGCTGATTTGATCTCGTTTTGTAGGTACGGTTTGACCCTTGGGGTGGTGTACCAGAGGATGCCCCTCTTGCACGTTCCAGGGTTCTGCATCGTACCCGTAGCTTGCTCGAGGGTCCATTTTGCCGAGCCTGGTACTTAGGTGATCGGGTGGCTAGTCAGTGGCGCCCGCGTGCTGAGGCGCTTCAGTTTGTTCCTCCTCCTCCTCCAACATCGATGAGGTCCACTTCTTCGATGTCTAAGGAGGACTTGAGGAATGCTCGGATCAGGGATTGGGCAGGTTTGCTTCTTCAGGCAGGAGACTACACGGAGTACTGCCGTCTTTTCTTAGCCTCAGCTGCTGTAGCTCCTCCTGTTGCTCCTGTTTGGCCGCGGGCCCCTTCTTTTGTCACCTTCTATTCTGAAGATGGGGAGGAGGAGCGACTGGCGCTTACTCCTTGCGTGACCCAGCTTTACACGCTACCAGCCGGGGTTTCACAGGTATTACCTTATTTCTGGTTTTGTTTTCCCTGCTTTATAATTGTATTTGTCGCTCCTATATTTGAAATGCCTGGTCTGTTTCCATAGGTTCCTGTTGAGATAGTGCATGAATGGCTTCATGCCTATCTGTGGGCAGCATGCCCTTCGGAGAGAAAGGATTTCGTTCCTTCCCGCCGTTTGCGGCCCTTTTTCGAAAAATCGAGGGAGCGCGAGCGCTGGTGGCAAGCGCTCAGAAATACAGAGTCGCCACTTGAGTTTTGAGGGTCCGACACTCAAGGAACCGCATTTCGAAGCACCTGCCGCGCTGTTTGTTTGAAAAAGTTAAGGAAACCAGTCCGTCATAACCATATCTGGGTTCGGGAGCCAGGTTATGAGAGGGGAAGGGTTTTAAGGCACCCCTCTCGCCCAATCCGGAGATCGGTCTCTACTTAGGTATTTTTATGAAAACTTTTGTGATTCTTCTTCTTTTGATTAATTTTAGCCAATTAGGGCGGGGAACAGTTAATCGGGGATTAAAACTGTAACAATTTGCAAGATATGATCAAATGATAGCATGGATGGATGGTATGGCGAGTAATAAATGGGATGGACTTGAAAACAGCGATCAGATGCAAAAACTAGGCTCGGGGCAGATTTGCCCTGTACGATGGCCAACTTGCATGCATGAACAGATCTGCATGCAAGCCAACCATCGCGTGAGACACATGAACCCTCGCGCGAGCGTTGTCATCTCACCACAGTTTCAAATTCATCCCCTTCTGGGCTCTGGAAGGACCAGTGCACACCCAGGAAGCAAACCAAGCAGTTTGTATGGAACTGTAAAAATACTAATTATTACAGATTGCTTCAAAAGGAACCAAATGAAATGAAACACAACCCCTAAACAGAGGGGGTATTGAAACAGAGGCCAAAGGCCTAGTTGCCCATGCAAGGGCTATTCATGGAAATCACAGAACTGTCGCGCGACAGAGAGCGAGTCTCGCGCGACATTCCTGACTGGACTTCCAGGAATTGCTTTGCATGCTTAGGGTCCTGAGACAGATTCAGGGGATCCCAAGGGCATTCCAAACTATTTAAAGTATCAAACTAAGCTACTGTATTTTGTTTTTGCATGCATAACAGTGATCTAAAAATCAAAATAAAGTACAACAGGCATGAATATATTGCAAAACAGACAGGGCTAGCCTCCCTTCCCCACGAGGTCAATTCTCTTGCTGACACAAGTGTCGCGCGAGTGTGGTCGACCGTCGCGCGAGGGTGGAACTGCCACGAATTCTTGTAACTCTGCTGGCTTTAGGACCAGGACATGGTATTAATTACCAGTCTTGGCCCTGTCAGCCCCCCTCAGGGATCAAAACAGAAACAGGTTAAATGTTATACCTTTGCTTGGAAAGGGTTTGGAAATGGATTGGATTGATTGGTGTGGCCTTGCAACTAAGTGTACATTGAAACACTAAGTATGGAAGATTAGGATGGGGTGTGGGGTTAGTAACTTTGTGCAAGCTATTGTTTGCCTTGTAAAATGATGGTTGAACTTCTTAATCAAATTCTTGGAACCCTTAATATGGAGGATGAAGGGGGGTATTTATAGGGAGAGTGCAAGGGCTGGTTAGTGACCAAACATGGCCTTAGGACCAGCCAACAAGGCTGGTCACAACTTGGTTGTAAAGCTAGCCAACAAGGTGGTGAAGTGGTTGGGAGATGCATGTGGTTAGCTGCCAGAACTCTGTTCAGCTGAGGAAAACGGGGTTCCAGCCCATGGGGACCCATGTGACATCCACTCATCACAAGTCCAGCTGGACCATGTGATAGGGACAGGAGAGAACTATCGCGCGAGTGTCAGTAACTATCGCGCGATGGTCAACAGTCAACAGTTTGACTTTGACCACACCTGGCAAGCTGAGTATCGCGCGGGGAACATGAAGGGTCGAGCGATGGTCAAATCTGACCCTAGGGTTTGACTGAAGGTTCTGAAAGGTTCAAAAGGTTCAAGCAGGGTTCTAAGCATTCCAAGCTTAATCCATTCCCAATCCAAGCTCGTTTGATCCGATTTCATCATCGGGGAAACAAGAAAATCGTAAAACAAAGTAAAACGATTGGGAGATCCAGATTGGGGTGTCTACAGTGGTCCCTCTTTGACGGCACGCGGAGCACCATTGACTGGTATGGGTAACGTCAAAGATTTCTAGACACCCATCAAATCCGCCCAAAAGCCGATTAAATGGAAAATGCAGACGAGTATATAAAAATACCGTGCACCAAGGGGAATTGCAGATCGGACGGATAGATCGCCGCTGGTTGATGATCGGACGGATGGATCGTCGCTGATTTGAATTGACTGATCGGACGGATGGATCGTCGTTGATTGACAATCGGACGGATGAATCGTCGCTGATTGATGATTGGACGGATAAATCGTCGCTGATTTGAAATTGGACGGATGGATCGTCGCTAATTGATTGATCGGACGGATGGATCGTCGCTGATTGATTGATCGGACGGATGGATCGTCGCTGATTGAAGATCGGACAGATGGATCGTCGCTGATTGATGATCGGACGGATGGATCGTCGCTGATTGAAGATCGGACGGATGGATCGTCGCTGATTTGAAATTGGACGGATGGATCGTCCCTGATTGATGATCGGACGGATGGATCGTCGTTGATTGAAGATCGGACGGATGGATCGTCGCTGATTTGAAATTGGACGGATGGATCGTCGCTGATTGCGAGCGGACCACTGCTGGGGATGTGAAAGTCTTCAGGCTTGAAGGCGAGACTTCCAAAAATGACCCTCAAATTTCTCATACGACATATCAAAGAGCCATGGACCCCAAAAAGGGAGTAATTGAGGTTGGGCCGGACTTAGAATCTGGATTGGGCTGGAGGCCCAAAGGAAGTGTCGCGCGACACTCAAGAACCATCGCGCGAGGGTTTTGAGTTAGGGTTTGGGTCTGAACAGGCCCAGACCCGTTCCATTTGTTTAAAACCCCGCGAGACGTTACAGAAACAGTAATTAGCAGTTTCAAAATTTCGAAACTCTCTCAAACTCTCGTCTCTCCTCTCAAACCTCTTCTAACTTCGATTTCAACCTCGAAATCAACAAAGCTACTCTTGATCATCCATCCATGGCTGACCGCGGGGATGGAGGAGGCGGGGGAGAAGTTGTTGATCAACCGGAGGACCGAGGAGGGTCCATGAGTATCGAAACAGAGGATCAAACGCCAGAAGAGGCCGTCGTGGAGGTTAGTACAGACGCCTGTGCAGCAATGGTAGGCGGCGGCGATGGCGAAGGGGGTCGCGAGCAAGCGACTGTTGGCGGCGACGAGTGTCACGCGACCGAGCCAGATGCTCGCGCAACTGTTGATACTGGGGCCGTGGGCCATAGTGTTGAGCGGCTGGACTCGAGTGTGGCCGTGGAAGGGTCAGTGGCGGCCGGAGTGGGTCCAGGGGACGCCGGAGGCATTGGTACTAGAGAGCACCCTCGCGCGACAGAGGAGGAGCCTCGCCGAGGGTTGATGCTGGAGGAGGCAGTAGCAGTGAGAGAGGAGATGACACTGCTGAGCCGATTGGGTCCCCGCCGAGGGATTCAGCGAAGGGCAAGGGTGTTGTAGATGCCGAGGCGGAGGTCACAGAGGCTCCGGTTGAGGTCCGAGAGGAGGACATCTTGTTTCGGCCCGTGGTGACGTCGTCGAGTCATAGGCCGATCACGAAACACGACGTCGTCGAGCACCTGAGCGACGAGATGTTGGCAAAGCTGCTTGAAGATAACCCCGCCATCGGGCTATATGTGCTACAGGCCAAAGAGGAGCGGGCGAGGGCCATTGAGGCGTCGGAGGCCGCGGAGAGGGCCGATAGAGAGAGACAGGAGAGAGAGGAGCTTTGAGAGAGGCAGAGGCCGAGGAGAGAGCTAGGGCAGAGGCACAGGGGCCTAGGGTTACGGCCGTGGCGGAGGCGAAGGACACGAGTCACCCGGGCTTTTCAGCGGGAGCATACGTGCTTCCTACGCCGCACCTCTTTGTGCCGTCGGGCATTGCGGCACGTGTACCATTGCGGAGAGACTACGACGACGAGTTGGTGTTGAGAGATCCCCGGGCCCACATTGCAGCGACATGGATGGAGGTATATTCCCATAAAACACCCTTTGCAATTTGATTTCAATATTTTGCTTTCCATAGTTCAATTTCGATACTTGCTAGAACATGCTTGAACTTAGGATTGTAAAGATGACCTGCGAGCCAAACCATGCCAAAACTATGTACTTCTTGTAACGTACGCCCAGCATGACATAACTTGAACCAACCATCCGTTGCAGACTTCATTGATTACCTAGAACTTGAAAATGAACACTCCGTATGCACGGGCATCTAGAACAGCACACCAAACTCCCAAGTTGAGCCATGGCATAGAACTAAAGCCGAACATGTGTCCTAGGCTTCATTGATTACCTAGAACTTGAGAATGAACTTCATGTATACTGATGAACCCTTTTGCTGCTTGTCTTTGTGTTTGAAACAGGCTGGCGCAGGACAGAGGGATATCCGCGGCTTCGGGGGCGCGTGCATGTCCTTGCAGCTGTACGAGGGGCTGCTGGAGAGAGTGAGGTGGCTGGTGGATGAGGTAGGCTTCGGGGAGTTCGTGCGGACTTTGACCCCGGCGAGGATTGACCATGCCGTCCTTGTTGCACTTGCTGAGAGGTGGAGGGATACCACCAATACCTTCCACCTACCTCCTGGGGAGATGACAGTGACGCCTGCAGACTTCGCAGCGATCACGGGGCTGAGGGTTGGAGGTGAGCCCATCCCGTTCGACTCGGGGATCCAGGAGGATCGGGCTGCTCTAGAGTGGTTTCTGGGCAAGGCGCCCAGGATAGAGGAGGGGATGGCGAGGTACGACCAATTCAAGGACTACTTGAAGAAGGAGGTAACGAGTGACCGGGAGGCGGAGCATATGGCCCGGGCGTTTCTGCTATACCTGTTTGGTGCCACTCTGTACCCAAACAGACGAAGTAAAGTCCACCTCTCTTACTTACCAGCGTTGAGGGATTTGAGGACGGCCTCACGCTTTGACTGGGGCGGAGCTGCTCTTGGGACGGCCTACCACTTCTTTGCCCATTCGTCGAGGACGGGTAAGAGCACGGCTGGCTACTGGAGGGTCTGGGAGGTATGATTCTAACCCTCTATTAAGCACAATTTGATTATGCTTGTCCATTGTTTAGTCTGCTTGAATGTTTCGATTTCAAATACTGTATGCCTTGACTAATGTTTGAACTTGTCTAAACATTGCAGCTTTGGGCCTACGAGGTTTTGCGGATGTATCCGCCGGAGTGCAAGCATCCAGACCTGAGCACTCTCCCTCGCACGCTGAAGTGGAGTAAGGCAAGCACGGGGAAGAAAGAAGGGAGAGGTGAGCTCAACGCCTTCAAATTGTACTTGGACGAGCTTAGGGCCTCATAGGTATGAACACGTAATCATAGGCATCAGACATGTGTCCATTTCCTTGCTTTAATGTTGTTGCTGATCAATTGTTCGCATTGCTTGTTTGCCTTGAATCGCAGGTTAATTGGGATCCCTGGCGGAGAGCGGGACCAGAGCCAGAGTACTTGGCCCAGAGCAGGGTTGTTACAGCCAGCAGGGTGTTACTGGAGTCGGCCTTCGGTTGGCAGTGGTATTTGGGGCATCGAGTGACACGCCAGTCGCTTGGTTACCCTGAGTTCTGGGTGCCAGGGCCGCTCCCGCCTCGAGCTTCACACACGGGAGAGTACACACGGGCTGAGCTGGAGAGGTACACGAGGTCGGATACTAAGCTTGCACGCTACCTGCGTCCTGGTAGGGACTATGCTGTCTACCAGAGAGACTTCCTGGCGGGTCCACTGGGGGTCCGTGGCCTGAGAGAGGTGAGGGGCCAGGTTGCAGGGGCTGCTGAGGAGAGGAGAGCAGCTGGAGAGGGACGGAGCGGAGGTGAGAGCCGGGCAAGGCGAGCTCCGAGCGGACCGGTAGTTGGTGGACTTCCTGAGCTGCTTTGGAGGATTCCTGTGGTTGACAGTCAGGGGAATCCTGCAGAGTTATAGTTAGTGCTCGCGAGAACGGAGCCCACACCTGTGACTGTTTCGGTAAGACCCAGCTTCCAATATTGCTTTTCAATTCCCAAATACTTGAATCATAGGCTGAATAGCCTGATGAACTTGAATTGCATGCAGGTGCCAATTGAGTGGGTGAACGAGGCCGTTCGACGCATGCTGGCGTTGGAGAATGTGGTGAGAAGGGCGGTGAGCGGCATGCCATTGGAGTTGCAGTACCAGGTGCCGACACCACAGCCGACTCAGCCAGCCGTTGTTCAGAGGAACCAAGTATGAAAAATGATACATTCCTGTTTTCGATACATTTCTGCTTTCGATACATTCCTGCTTTCGATACATTCCTGCTTTGATAGCTTGATAGACTGTACCTGTTTTCAATACAGAAATACAATATGCACAATGGATACTCATGCTGAAATGAAATGCCAATGCAGGTGCAGGGGAAGATGAACCCAAGGAGGAAGAGTGCGCGAGAAACGCCACCGAAGAAGGCGGCGGCGAAGAAACCCACACCTCCAGCTACTACTACGCGGCGACAGACGAGGGGCTTACAGACGGCGCGCGCACGCGAGGAGGAAGACAGACGAGCCGCGAGGCAAGCTGAGCTCCGGTACCAACTCAAGAAGCGCGAGAAGCCGACCTTGGAGGAGCCGAGCCAGCGGAAGCGGCTACTCTTGGGTCGTACTTCCGAGGACGAGGAAAAAGGGGACGCAGAGGAGGTAGAGGATGAGGAGGAAGGAGAGGACGAGGAGCACTCGTCCGCTAGCAGTGGCTCCGACGACTCCATTGACGATCCAGGGTACAGAGACGATCCCCAGGAGCTACGGGACAATGCGGGTAGCGGTGACGAGCTTTGAGTGCTCAGAGGGCGATGACAAAGGCTCCGTTTATCCTTTCGCATGCTGCTTATGCTTTTGATTCCGGGCCTGCGTGCCCAAGTAGATAGCTTTTGACAGATACTTTGAGGGCCTGCGTGCCTTTTGACTAGCGGGCGCATGTGCCCTGACTTGACTTGGCGTTTTTGATTGGCCGACGTGCCGTTGATATAGCAGTTGATATGGATAGATCATGGTTATTTACAAAAGCTTGCAATTTTCAAGTTTATTGTTTCTCGTTACGAATAAGAGAAAGTAAAACATGCCACTAATACCAAACTTGCATTGACAACACACCGAGACTATTCATAGACGCATATGAGCGTAAAAACTGGCCTAGTTATGAAAGAAATGAGAAAGGTACCCTAGGATACGGCTAGGATACGAGGATATGAGAAATAATGAAATTTTGGGCATTAATACGCCAAAACTCACAATATTCTGTTGAAGACAAAACTGACACTCATGAAAGGTCAACGACGGTCAACATGACCTGTATCAATCAACGGAACTGAACAAAACGTCCCCAGAAAAGACTTATACCGAAAAACGCACAAAATGATGCGAAAATGGCATAACAGTCGAAGAATGACTCAATTATGTCCCGGACTGAAACCGACACCCCCACACAGTCACTCAAGGTCCAGGCGACCTGTATGGCATGACCAAAATGGGATAGAGCCTCCATGGCGAGGATCGACCTCCCGAAACCTCGATTCGAACTTGAAACAAGCCTCCGAGGGTCCAAAATCTTCGTTGAGCATGGCATTTGGGATCCGACGCTTGGATATAGTCATAAATACTTATAATGACTTGCTGGAATCATTAAAAGTGCAAAAAGACCCTTGGAATGAAAAACGACCAAAGTTAGGCAGTAGCTGTTGGAATCTGTCAAAACTGTAGATCAACCATCGCGCGATGGTTTGGAACTGTTGCGCGAGTAATCTCTGTCGCGCGATGCTTTGAAAGTGTCGCGCGATAGTCAAATCCTGCCAAGCTGCCTTGTTTTGACCAAATTATTGCCATTGCTTTGTTCATTGTTCCACGTCTTGGGAGTTGTTCTGGGGTTGCAGAAGGAGGTTGTCCTTGGCTGGGCAAGGTGGAGGGACACCTAAGCTCCAATCCCACCAACATTTTGGTTATAAGAAGAAAAATCTTGGGAGGAATGCAGTGCACACCCCTCTTTACTACCAAAATGGGAGATTCATTGATGGAAATGCTCGACCCTTGGCTACTGAGGGAAGAAACCATAAACTGGGCGAGCCCCCGGTCCCGATGTTTGCCCTCAATTCGAGACCTTCGATTTGCTCGACCATGCGTCGAGCTCCTCCAAGCCGCATTGCCTTTCTGGGACCAGATCGTGCATGTCTTCCGGTTCCGACAAGACGAGATGTGCCCCACCATAGAAGAATTCCAAGCATACGCGCCAGGCTTTGCCAACCTAGACGTTCTTGCAGTGCCGCCCGTTCACGAAGACATGGAGCAAATCCTACGGGCAGAACTCAACATTCCCGAGGCACTGACAGCGAGCATCATTCAGAATGGCGAACTAAATGTCATCCGCCTGATTGAGCTGTGCGTGCCCGAGGGAGCCCTGGGAGATTATGTGGGGGAAGCTCACAGACGCTTCGTTTTGTCCATATGCGCACTGGCCGCGTACATGCTGGTTCCTATCGACGGAGGGGTAAGTCCCAAATTGGTGAGCATCGCCTTGCAAATGAATAACGGGAAAAACATCATGCCCGTGGTTTTAGCGAAAACGCTCCTGGGCTTAGATATGTTGAAACTTGAGCAAGCCGATTCCTTCAGTGGATGCCCTATCCTGCTCCAGGTAAATACCCACTCGGCACAATATCTTGCATCTTCATTTTTACCCCGAATACTCAAGCTGTATTTGATTTCTGACCTGTCCTCTGTTCTTATGCAGCTCTGGCTGGCAGACAAAGTGGGGGTTTTAGAAGAGCTGCAGGCGGGCTTTGAAGACTTCCCTAGGCTTTTGGTCGAAAGACCAATGTTATTTCCCGACTTGACGGTGGACATATGGTTTGCGTTCCTGAATGATCTGCAATCTGAGGACATAGTTTGGAGATGTCTCTGGTTGAACCTTCCAGCAATGACGCTTAATTCAGCCGGCTTCAAGAGAGTGATAATCGTTGGCCTGTCGAGCTTCACATTTTACGTCCCAGGGCGTACACTCAGACAACTCGGAAGAAGCCAAGGATACAAGCGATACGGAGCGGAAGACTTCGACCTCCCCGTATTCACCTCATGGGACTTGCGCTGCTATAAAGATAACTGGGGCGATAGGACGCTGAAGGAACCAATCCCAAAGTTCAAGACATGGTTGGAGAGTCGTTACGTAAGGTGGCTTCGCCTTGAAGTCGAAGCAAGGCTGAGGGGATATTTCTGAATCCCGTGTGAAACTCTAACTGCAATTAGTAAAACCATCGGGCTGGCCGAACTTCTGGCTCTGCTTTTTAATACTTGCTTTGTAAATTGTACGATCCTTTGCCCGGCTTGACCAGCTAAATAACAACTTTAAATCATCCGGCCGTCATTCATTCGAGGGACTGAACTCATCACCGAACGTGTAATTTGAACAAACAACGCTTCGGCGTAGTCATAATCACCCATAATGATCTACTGGAAGAATCGGAATTTCAGAATCTGGCCCGAGTCAAAATCCGGAAAATAACCCCAAAAAGACAGTGGCCTGCCTTACTGTGTCGAATCTAAGAAGCTTAACCCTCGCGCGATCAAACGAAACCATGGCGCGAGTACAAACCGTCGCGCGACACTTCAGGACCATCGCGCGATGGAGAACTCCTGTTACAGTGGCCAGCCTTGGCCCATTCGGATAGAAAAAGGTGGCAGGCTTTGTCAGCAGGTCTGGGCGTGCAGGGGCTTCTGGCTCCTCCCAGAGGTGTTCCCTTGATCTTTAGTAAGTGGAGGGACACCTTGCATGGACACCTCATCCAAAGGCAAGACTTTACCTACTTCCTTGGCTTACAAAAGAGGAGTAGCTCCCTGAATGAAGGGTGTGCTGTCCGTAGAAAACTTCAGACACTTTTCCCCAAATGGCAAATCACCTCCCCACATTAATCAGCCCGTGGCTTGAAGAATTTGTCGCGAGTGATTGGTTATGCTTCCGTTCTCACGGGCTGGCCGCCTTCCGCTTCTTAAAAAGTGTAAGGCTCCGCCCCGAAATCCTGAGAGCAACCCTACAGTTTTGGGACCGGGACATCCACGTGTTCCGATTTGGGGACGACGAGTTGTGCCCGACCGTAGAAGAATTTCAGGCATATCTCCAAGGCTTTGCTTCGAGCGTGATTGTCGTGCCACCTTACAGGCAAAGTATGTCAAAGCTGTTGAAAACCTGTCTGAACATTTCCAGGGGTGCGGCGGAAGGCCTACTGATTGGCGGACAGATAAACATCGTGCGCCTAATGGAATGGTACGGGCCCGACGGCGATCCAGCGGATACTGTTCTGCAGGCTCGACGTCGATTTGCCATGTCTATTGGCATACTGGCCGCATATTTGCTGGTGTCTCCGCATGGACGGCCCGACCCCTCGTTGGTTTACGTGGCTTCAGAGATGGGTGTTCAAAAGAACGTAGTTCCCCTGGTGCTTGCCGAAACGCTCATTGGTTTGGATTTGGTGGCCACAAGTCAGACGAACACGTTTGGTGGCAGTCCACTCCTGTTGCAGGTAAAATCTCACTCAGCTCACCTTTTTCCGGCTTTCTCACAGTCTGCTTTTACCTCAACTCTCGGCTAGGGCTATATAGAAGCTTCTTACTTGTTTTCTTTCGCTCAGGCTTATGTGGCTTCTTACTTGTCTTTTCGCTCATACAGTTGTGGCTGTGTGACAAACTCGGACTAATCTCGGCTCCTGGAGCGAACTGGCCCCGTCTGCCCGGGCGGATGCACCAAAGGGGAATGTTGTACCCAGAGATGTCTGAGGAGGAGTGGTACACCTTCATGAGAGAGATGTCTCCGCGCGAGATCGTCTGGCGGCATGGAGCCCTGAACATCCCGGATATGGCTCTGCACTCTGCAGGTTTCGAGAGAATGGTGATTGCTGGGCTGTCCAGTTTCACGTTTTACATTCCAGGTCGTATCCTACGGCAGTTAGGCATGAGCCAGGGCTTTCATCGAGCTGGGATAGAAGATTTCCAGATTCCAGCATTTACAGCCCAACATCTAGCAAGGTATGAGCACAACTGGGGTTTGAGAGAACTTGGAGGAGTGGAAGACGACTTCAGCACAAGACTCAAACGCCGCTATGTAGCATGGCTAAGAGAAGAGGTTGCAAGGAGACAGAACACGGACTGACTCCTGACACAACTCCAATGATCTAGAATAAACTGTGAGCCCGTGAGGGCTTCTTAGCATTTTGTTCTGTTTTTGATGCTTTACTGTTTTTCTTAGGGCTCTGCTCAGCCTATGTAATAGAAATAATAGTTTTGAATAAAGGTAAAAGATTAAGAATTTTCCCCCTTTTTGGTCCAAGTGTTGAACGCCACACCGTTTGAATGTCGAGGCACACCCTGGAATAAAAACCCTGGATCGAGTTGATGGATTGTGACTGAATCTCACAGAGAGACTGCCTACGTATCCCAAGCTAGGGAATCAGGTCAAAACGTAGTTCAGGCTAAGGTTCGCTCGTGTATTTTGGCTCCCCTTTTGCGCTCTGATTTTTGCCTAGGACTGCCCTTGCAGGTTTCCAGTCTAGCGAGCTTTGATTGAATGCCTATTTATTTTTGCCTAAACTGCCCCCTTGGGTTTTCAGTCTAGCAGGCTTGCTCTAATTTTTGCTTGGAACCGCCCACCCTTGTGGTTTTCGGCCCAACGAGCTTCTCTCAAGGATAGTAACGTTTAAGTTGATCCAGGTTGACCAGAGTGTTGAACTCGTTGCCGTCCAGATCAATGAGCTGAGCCGCCCCACCCGAGAGGATGGTCTTGATGATGTAAGGTCCCACACGCTTCGGGCGGAACTTACCACGTAGATCGAAGATCGGAGCCCGGATTTCCTTCGTGACCATGTCCCCTTCGGCCAAGTCACGAGACCTCACTCTCTTGTTGAATGCCCGAGCAATTCTGCGCTGATACCCCTGAACATGATACAAGACACGGAGCCTCCTCTCATAAAAAAACATGAGTTCGGCAAACCTCCCGCTAAGCCATTCGGACTCCGTGATTTCACATTCAGCCATAATCCTCAAAGTTGGCACTTCGAGCTCGATGGGAAGGACAGCTTCCATCCCATAGACTAGGGAAAAAGGGGTAGCCCCTGTTGATGTTCGAATTGACGTGCGGTACCCCCAAAAGAGCTAGAGGCAGCTGCTCGTGCCAGTCCCTGGCGGACTCTGCAGATTTCTTAATGATAGTCTCGATGTTCTTGTTGGCTGCCTCAACCGCCCCATTCGTCTGAGGGCGATAGACCGTTTGTGGGCAGCATGCCCTGGAAATTCCGGTTTCCAAAATGCAAGGGCCCGGATCGAGGGAGCGCAAGTGCAGGTGGCAAGCGCTCAAAAATACAGAGTCGCCACTTGAGTTTTGAAGGTCCGACACTCAAGGAACCGTATTTCGAAGCACCTGCCGCGCTGTTTGTTTTGAAAGAGTGAAGGAAACCAGTCCGTCATAACCATATCTGGGTTCGGGAGCCAGGTTACGAGAGGGGAAGGGTTTTATGGCACCCCTCTTGCCCAATCCGGAGATCAGTCTCTACTTAGGCATTTTTATGAAAACCTTTGTGATTCTTCCTCTTTTAATTAATTTTAGCCAATTAGGGCAGGGGAACAGTTAATCGGGGATTCAAAACCGTAACAGTTTGCAAGATGTGATCAAATGATACCATGGATGGATAGTATGATGAACAATAAATGGAATGAGCTCGAAACAGCGATCAGATGCAAAAAACCAGGCTCGGGGCAGGTTTGCCCTGCACGATGACCAACTTGCATGCCTGAACAGATCTGCATGCAAGTCAACCATCGCGCGAGACACACTGACTCTCGCGCGAGTATTGTCATCCCACCACAGTCCCAAAATCATCCCCTTCTGGGCTCTGGAAGGACCAGTGCACACCCAGGAAGCAAACCAAGCAGTTTATTGAAAGACTGTAAAATACTAATTATTACACAATACTCCAAGCAGGAGCCAAATGAAATGAAACACAACCCCTAAACAGTGGGGGTATCAAAACAGAGACCAAAGGCCTAGTTACCCATGCAAGGGCTATTCATGGAAATCACAGGACTGTCGCGCGACAGAGACTGAGTCTCGCGCGACATTCCTGACTGGACTTCCAGGAATTGCCTTGCATGCTTGGGGTCCTGAGGCAGATTCAGGGGATCCCAAGGGCATTCCAAACTATTTAAAGCGAATAAACTAGCTACTGTATTTTGTTTTTGCATGCATAACAGTGATCTAAAAGGCAAAGAGAAATACAAGAGGAATGAACATACTGCAAAACAGAAAAGGGGTAGCCTCCCTTCCCCACGAGGTCCATTCTCTTGCTGACACAAGTGTCGCGCGAGTATACGGGACCGTCGTGCGAGGGTGTAGCTGCCATGAATTCTTGTAACTTTGCTGGCTTTAGGACCAGGGCATGGTATTGATTACCAGCCTTGGTCCTGTCAGCCCCCCTCAGGGATCAAAACAGAAACAGGTTAAACATTATACCTTTGCTTGGAAAGGGTTTGGGAATAGATTGGATTGATTGGTGTGGCCTTGCTACCAAGAGTGTATGAACACACTAAGTTCAGAAGCTTAGGAGATGGTTTGGGGTTAACAACTTTGTGCTAGCTAGTGTTTGCCTTAGAAAATAACCAAGGAAACTTCTTAATTAATTCTTGGAACCCTTAACATGGAAGATGAAGGGGGGTATTTATAGGGGGAGTGTAAGGGCTAGTTAGGGGCCAAACAAGGCCTTGGGACCAGCGAACAAGGCTGGTCACAACTTGGTTGTGAGGCTAGCCAACAAGGTGGGTGGTTGGTTGGGAGGATTGTATGGGCTACAAACTACCAGAACTCTGTTCAGCTGAGGAAAACGGGGTTCCAGCCCATGGGGACCCATGTGCCAAGCAATCATCACAAGTCCAGCAGGATTCTGTGATAGGGACAGGAGGGAACCATCGCGCGAGGGTTTGGAAGTGTCGCGCGAGGGTCAACAGTCAACAGTTTGACTTTGACTACACCTGGCAAGCTAAGTGTCGCACGAGGGACACAAAGGCTCGCGCGAGGGTCAACTCTGGCTCTAGGGTTTGACTGAAGGTTCAAAAGGTTTCAAGCACGGTTCTAAGCGTTCCAAGCCTAATCCATTCCGATCCAAGCTTTGTTTGATCCGATTTCATCATCGGGGAAACAAGAAAATTGTAAAGTAAAGTAAAACGATTGGGAGACCCAGATTGGGGTGTCTACACCGTTGAGTGATGAACCTGAATCTGGAATTCCTCGAAAAGTTCTAACACCCTTCCTTTGAAATGGACCCCGTTGTCAGAAACGAACGCCTGTGGGACCCCGTACCGATAGATGATGTTCTTTCGGATGAATTGAGCAACCTGAACCGCCGTCAGGGTCTTGTAAGATTCAGCCTCGACCCACTTGGTGAAGTAATCTATTGCCACCAAAACGAACCGATGCCCGTTCGAAGCAGAAGGCCTGATCATGCCGATAACGTCAATACCCCAAACAGAAAAGGGCCAAGGCGATGTCATACTGAATAGCTTAGAATGAGGGACATGCATGAGATTGGCATGGATTTGACACCTATGGTAGCGGCGCACATAATCCACACACTGAGATTCCATGGTAGACCAAAAGTAACCTTGTCGCAGGATTTTTCTGGCGAGCATGACCCCGCTCATGTGAGGGCCACAAACTCCCTCGTGAATTTCTTCCATGATTTTGATGGCCTCCGTACCACTGACACAGAGCTTGTGCATTCCGCAGTCCGTACCACTGACACAGAGCTTGTGCATTCCGCAGTGAGATCTCCGATACAGCTTCCCTCCGCAGATAATATATTGAGCAGCCAACCTTCGCAGTGCTGTTTGATCCTTCTTAGTGGCATCAGGCGGGAACTGACCACCTTCAATGAAATTCCAAATATCATGATACCATGGTAGGCCGTCATCAACATCATCGACGGCGTTGATGTACTGATAAGCAGGCAAGTCCCGCTGTTCAATCAGAAAAGGTCGAAGCTTGACACCAATTGGAAGCTCGACATGGAAGCCAGAGTTGCTAGAGCATCAGCGAACTGGTTCTTCATCCGAGGGATGTGCGTGAACGTGACTTTGTTGAAACGAGGAATAAGGTCCTCCAGGTCTCGGTGATAAGGCTTTAATCTGTCCTCCCGAACTTTCCAGTCCCCGTTAGCCTGAGAAACAACAAGGTTGGAATCACCAATGACCTCGAGTTTCTCCACACCGAGCGTATGAGCGGCTTCCATACCAACGATGCAGGCCTCATATTCAGCTTGGTTGTTCGTGACGTCGAAATTGAGTTTAAATGCCAACGGAATATGAGCACCTTCGGGGGTTATCAACAAAACTCCAATCCCGTATCCTTTCTGATTGGCAGCTCCATCAAAATAAATGGTCCAGGTGTCCTTGACCACCACCATTATCCCTTCATCCGGAAATGCAAAATCTGAGTCTTCTGGCCCATTGACAGGATGATCAGCCAGGAATTCGGCGACCGCGCATCCCTTGACAGACTTCCTAGTGACATACTCGAGGTCAAACTCTGCGAGCAAAAGCAACCAACGTGCTAGCTTACCAGTAAGCGCAGGCTTCTCAAACAGATACTTGAGAGGATCCATTCGAGAAATCAACTTCACTGGGTAAGCCAGCATGTAGTGTCTTAATTTCTTGGATGCCCAAACAAGAGCCCAACACGTCTTTTCGAGAGCGGTGTAGCGTTCTTCAGCACCAACCATCTTCTTACTCAGGTAGTAAATGGCTTTTTCGACTCCCTTTTCTCCCTCTTAAGCTAGCAAACACCCCATAGATGAAGGATTTACATACAAGTAAAGTATTAAGGGTTTCCCTGGCACTGGTGGCATTAAAACCGGAGGGTTCTGCAGGTAGGTTTGAATGGAGGTGAAAGCCGCTTGGCACTTATCTGTCCAAACAAACGGAGTATTCTTCTTTAATAGACGAAACATCGGCTCGCAAGTTAGGGTCAACTTGGCGATGAATCTGCTGATGAATTGTACCTTTCCCAAAAAGCTTCGCACCCCCTTTTCCGAATCTGGTGGCTTCATATCAAGGACTGCTTTGATTTTCGACGGGTCGACCTCAATTCCACGAGAAGTGATCATGAAATCGAGCATCTTACCCGCTGTAACCCCAAAGATGCATTTCTGAGGATTTAGACGCATACGAAACTTTGGTAATCTCTCGAAGAACTTCCTAAGCACAGGAACGTGGCCTTCTCGTGTTTTAGATTTGGCGATCATGTCATCGACGTAGACCTCGACTTCTTTGTGCATCATGTCATGCAGGATGGTGGTAGCGGCTCGCTGATAAGTGGGCCCGGCGTTCTTCAGGCCGAAAGGCATGACAAGATAGCAATAAGTCCCCCACTCAGTGATAAACGTGGTTTTCTCACGGTCCTCGGGTGCCATGAGAATTTGGTTGTAGCCAGAGAAGCCATCCATGAATGAGAGCAAAGCGTGCCCCGCAGTATTGTCCACAAGCACATCGATGTGTGGCAGGGGAAAATCGTCTTTGGGGCTCGCTTTGTTCAAGTCCCGAAAATCGACGCAAACTCGAATTTGGCCATTTTTCTTAGGAACAGGGACAATGTTGGCAACCCATGTGGGATACTGAGAGACCGTGAGGAAGCCAGCGTCAATCTGCTTGGTAACCTCCTCCTTAATCTTCTGAACCCAATCCGGCCTCATCCGTCGGAGTTTCTGCTTTACAGGCTTGGCATCCGGAAACAAAGGAATGTGATGCTCCACGATCTCGGGATCAATTCCGGGCATATCTCGATGAGACCACGCAAAAACGTCACTGAATTTGGTGAGCAGCTCTTTGAAATCGCGATGCTCCTCTGGCGAAAGTGTGGAGCCCACTTGAACCATCCGGGGATCGTTTTCATCTTTCAAATTTATAGAAACTATTTCTTCTTTTAATGGCTGAGCATGCCTTTCGTCCTCCCTTTCGATGAAGGCACGGATTTCCTTGGGAATGTCCCCATCGAAATCTATCCCCTCATCGTCAGGGTCGACACAGTTTATATAAAGATCATTGAAATAGTCAGAAGATGCCTCGTTCATTTCACAAGCCCCTGAAGGGTTACCAAGTACAAGAGAGTCAAACTCGAAATAAAAGCTATGACGTGGAGGGCCTAGAGGCACAAACTCCGACTCAGAGCTAGACTTAGAGGACGAAACAGACTCAGACCCAGACTCAAACTCAGACTCAGAAGTGTTGTCAATGCAAGTCAGGCGTGGCTTGAAAATGCAATTATTCAAAGAGCCCTCGGCTTTCACAATGAGAGAGGTGGGATCCTCGAGGGTGTCGGGCCCGAGCATGAGCACTTCGGCCTCTTCAGCTTCCACAGCCGAACCCACTTGGGAGAATTCCTGGAACAGCAGCTCCAAATTTTCCTGATTGATAGATCCCAGCCAGTCGGTCTTGATCTTCACCTGATTGAGCTTCCTCTTGAATTCTTCCTTTGCTGGTTCGTCATCACTGCTTGACCAAGTGTCATCAACGAAAATCTCAAATCCAGGCAGCAGCTCCCCGGTTTCGGAATGAATAAAGGGCTCAGCCTGCCCAGTGTAAGCGGCATTCCCCACTTCACGCACAAATTTGGGACCGCTGCAGAGGGTCCGAGGTTTTCCCGTATATTTCCTCCGCTTGGCATCTTTGGCAGAGGCGATATACCCCAAACCAAAGCGGCCCTCGTTGAAAGGAAAAGTAGGGAACTCCGGGACCCCTTGACAGCGAGAACCTAAACCAATGCCCGGAAAATAAGACATCCTCCTCATAATGTCCAGCGCGACAGAGCTTATGAGGAAGTTCCCGTCCACATTGATGGCCATCACGGTGCCTGAAGTATCAAAAGAGAAACCTCCAAGATCGACGTCTTCTTCGCCGTGTTGAATTCCCAAAATAGGAGTCCCATCCTCTTTGAGCGGGCGGATGCCAGAGTCCCCGCAGATAGTTAAAGTACCAGTAGGTAGTCCCAAAATAACCTTTTGGTGAAGGGTAGATGGCACAGCCATGATGTCGGATCGATGAAGCCACGGCCTGCCCAACAGAAGATTGAAAGTCGCGGGAATATCCACGACATGGAACTCCACATCCATCTCAAAACCCTCAGCATCGAGTTTGAGCTTTAAAATACCCTCGACTACGCAACGGGTGCTGTCATATGCCTTGACAGCCAGATTGGAAGGTGCTAGATCCTTCTTGGTGAGTCCTAAACGATAAGCGACCCGCAGAGGGCAAACGTTGATGGCGGAGCCGTTGTCAATAAGAACAGTCGGGACCCAGAGTCCTCGACACTTGACAGTGATGTGCAAAGGGCGGTTATGGTCGACTCCTTCGACTGGCAGATCCTTGTCCGTGAAGATCACCGTATGCTTGGAGGTCGGAGGGAGGATGAGAGATATCATCGCCTCTGGCGTGACGTCGGCCTGGACTTCAAGGCGGGATAGGGCGTGACATAGCCTCTGACGATGCTCCTTGGATGAACAGATCAATCCCCAGATAGAAATTGCAGCAGGAATCCGCTCAAGTTGCCGCTGAACTCGGATTGCCAGCTGATACCTCAAGAGGTGCAGACCTTGGGAAAGAACAGGTTCATTCCTTTGATTAGCAGGATTGGAAGAATTCCCAGCCTGCAAATCAGCAGGCTGAAAAATCCGTCCACTCCTTGTAACATTGTGAACGTTCCCCAAAGAGGGCACAACTTGAGGGTTTTCCTTCACGTCCCAGAGGTCAGCAGGGACATCTCCCAGTTTGAGCTTTCCCTTGTCAGTAGTTGGTGTAGAGACGGGCACTGCCATGTCTAAGCCCAAATCCTCAGCCAGATCTTTCATCAGCAAGGAGTCCCAGAAGCTCAAGTCTTTCACAGCAGCAACTTCAGCAACAGGTTCCGGATTTGCAATAAAGGGAACATCCCAAATTCCAGTGTCAGCCAGGGTACGATCAGCCCAGACTTCATTTCCAACTTGGACATCCACTATGTCGTCCACTTCCCAAAGGTTAACGGGCGGAGCGCGGTCCGTGACCATGATACTGCAATCCCTGTTGTTGGGGTAAGGCACCTGAGGGCGCGGATTTTCCTCGTCGACAATGTAGGAACAGGGGTCATGGTCAGTGTCGGGGTTAGTATCACAAACTGAATCAAAGATTGAACCAAAGAGGGAAAGGTGGTCTCCCAAGGCCCGTGGATCTTCCTGGACAAGTTCGTCCTCTGCGTAGTGAAGCATGTAGTCCGGCGTGGCATAGCCTTGAAGAGGGTTAGGGTCAACGTCCATGGGAGCAAACCGGGTTGGCTCAGGATCCCAGTAATATTCTGCTTCGGGAACTGGAGGCTCGATTACGCAGTCCCAATGTCCTCCCAAGTCCTCCTTTTGGCAATGTCGAGTGACAAAAACCAATGGAAAGCAGGGGCTGAAAGAGTCTGGGGAAAGAGCTGTGACATGGCCTCCGGCTCGACAGACAGAAGTTTCATAGCGGCATGGTAGCTGTAGAGATGAGTCCTGGGGTCACTGCTTCCATCGAACTTAGCCAAGTCCGACATTTTGAACTTTTCAGGATGTCTAGCATTGGGATACAGGCAAAGGCAATCCAGATCGATCCCTCCGGCACTGATCTTTTCTGTCTTAGCGATGGATTCCTCTAGCTTGGCCATCTTGGCCATGAGTGCGACCACATCCGGATTCTGAGCTGGTCCTTCTTGGTTTGGAGGTAGTCTGCCACCCGCAAGGTTTGCAGCGGGCCTGCGACCTTCTCTCGGGTTCAGGACCATGAGACGTCCCGCGTGAAGTGGATCTGGAACCAAGATAGGTTGCTCCTGGTCAGACTCATCGTCCTCACCTTCTTCCTCGAGAGGGGGCGGAAGGCGAGTGTGGATGAGGTCGTTCAGGCGGGCAATGTTGGCATATGTCTGAGCTGCCCTCTATTGCATGGTGGTGATGCTGTCTTGGAGGTTCATGAGCATGGTTTCCAAGGTAAGGGGTTCTGGTTGTGGTCGTTCCATCGTGACAGGTGGTTCAGAGCTGCTTGATGCGGATGCTGGGGTGGTCGGACATCCTTCCTGTAAGACTGGCGGTGAACCTTCCTGAGAATCTGAATGTAGAGCAGTCAACAGAGTGTGCGGAGAGTCTTCCGTGGCGACTAACTAGGATCGTAACCTGACGAGCCTTTGAACCGGATTCAGATGCAGACGTTCCCAAGCGGGTTTGGCGACTGGCCTCGATACTTTCCTTGGCGGTGCAATGATTCAGATCTTTGCTTGCAAGGCAAAAGGAGGTTTAATAAGGGTCCTGCAGTAACTTTAATCTAAATAAAAGACCACAGCGGATGCAGCCAACGTCGTCAGTGTCACCCTAGACTCTAGAACCAGAAGACAAGTCTGTCTCACGGCGCTTCGGACATTGTTTCAGGCCCTCAGAATTCTTTTCGAAGATGTATCCTTGTTTAGAACGAGCAGTCCTAAAGGATGTCAAAAGGAGTCTAAACCTTTGCCCATTTCGATGTTCGAGGTTTCAAGTTTTTGAAGCCAGAACAACTCGGTATGAATATCATGATGCCATAACCAGATTGGCGTGAGCAGCACTGTGCTATTAGCCGAGCGGTGTAAGTGACGGGGCACTTGTTACCTTTTGGTGTAAGCATCATGGCATTTTACTCCGTGGTTCCTCGTTTTTTGTTTGAAACCCTAAATAGGTACACGGGTAAAGGTGTAGAAAAGCATCTGATTTCCTAAAGTCCCACCGTAAAAGGACTTAAAAGATGATAACGCGCACCACTGAGATGCACGACTCCTCATCGGGCCATGACAGTGTCCTACTAAGCCTGAAGACAGACTCGGAACAGATCGAGAACCTAGGAGCCATCCTAGACATGCTTCTACGCTGAACGAGATGCATGTGCAGTTCATGCGATAAGAAAAGCAGTAACACGTAGGCATTTATGGGGTTAGATGCAAGTAGATCTTAACCTGTGGGTACCTGTCCTAGTTTGGAGAGTTCTAATGCTTCGTATAAGCAAAAGGCTGGTTTTGGTTCGTAACAGGTTCCTCGGACTAGGGCCACAGATATACCTCCCGTTACCCGCGAATTCGCAGAGTAACAGTCGAACGGTAGCATGACCCATCATCGTCGAAGGTTGTTGGTCATTCGGGGTCCCCGGGCTCCGGTAAACCGTGCCGGATTGCCAAAACGATCCAACAAGGCTGTTCCCACATCGATGCAAATGAGATGCTAAAATTTGAAAAAAAGAAGAAGAATCACAAAGTCGTAAAAATGCCTTTTCAAATTTGGCTCACTTTATTCAGTCCATCTTTAGAAAAAACTACGCAAGTGAACAACCGGAAAAGCCCCAGATTAGAATGGCCGGACACAAGGTCCTGTTAAATCACCGTTCCAACCTTCGGCAGCGGGAAGCTCACCGTTTTGACAGGCTTTTAAGGGATTGTTCCCAAGCGTATTAAATCCTAAGTATGAATTAATATTGGTTCGATTTATTTCCCCAGCAGAGTCGCCACTATGGGCAGCATGCCCTTCGGAGAGAAAGGATTTCGTTCCTTCCCGCCGTTTGCGGCCCTTTTTCGAAAAATCGAGGGAGCGCGAGCGCCGGTGGCAAGCGCTCGGAAATACAGAGTCGCCACTTGAGTTTTGAGGGTCCGACACTCAAGGAACCACATTTCGAAGCACCTGCCGCGCTGTTTGTTTGAAAAAGTTAAGGAAACAAGTCCGTCATAACCATATCTGGGTTCGGGAGCCAGGTTACGAGAGGGGAAGGGTTTTAAGGCACCCCTCTCGCCCAATCCGGAGATCGGTCTCTACTTAGGCATTTTTATGAAAACTTTTGTGATTCTTCTTCTTTTGATTAATTTTAGCCAATTAGGGCGGGGAACAGTTAATCGGGGATTAAAACTGTAACAATTTGCAAGATATGATCAAATGATAGCATGGATGGATGGTATGGCGAGTAATAAATGGGATGGACTTGAAAACAGCGATCAGATGCAAAAACTAGGCTCGCGGCAGATTTGCCCTGTACGATGGCCAACTTGCATGCATGAACAGATCTGCATGCAAGCCAACCATCGCGCGAGACACATGAACCCTCGCTCGAGCGTTGTCATCTCACCACAGTTTCAAATTCATCCCCTTCTGGGCTCTAGAAGGACCAGTGCACACCCAGGAAGCAAACCAAGCAGTTTGTATGGAACTGTAAAAATACTAATTATTACAGATTGCTTCAAAAGGAACCAAATGAAATGAAACACAACCCCTAAACAGAGGGGGTATTGAAACAGAGGGCAAAGGCCTAGTTGCCCATGCAAGGGCTATTCATGGAAATCACAGAACTGTCGCGCGACAGAGAGCGAGTCTCGCGCGACATTCCTGACTGGACTTCCAGGAATTGCTTTGCATGCTTAGGGTCCTGAGACAGATTCAGGGGATCCCAAGGGCATTCCAAACTATTTAAAGTATCAAACTAAGCTACTGTATTTTGTTTTTGCATGCATAACAGTGATCTAAAAATCAAAATAAAGTACAACAGGCATGAATATATTGCAAAACAGACAAGGGCTAGCCTCCCTTCCCCACGAGGTCCATTCTCTTGCTGACACAAGTGTCGCGCGAGTGTGGTGGATTGTCGCGCGAGGGTTTAACTGCCACGAATTCTTGTAACTCTGCTGGCTTTAGGACCAGGACATGGTATTAATTACCAGCCTTGGCCTTGTCAGCCCCCCTCAGGGATCAAAACAGAAACAGGTTAAATGTTATACCTTTGCTTGGAAAGGGTTTGGAAATGGATTGGATTGATTGGTGTGGCCTTGCAACTAAGTGTACATTGAAACACTAAGTATGGAAGATTAGGATGGGGTTTGGGGTTAGTAACTTTGTGCAAGCTATTGTTTGCCTTGTAAAATGATGGTTGAACTTCTTAATCAAATTCTTGGAACCCTTAATATGGAGGATGAAGGGGGGTATTTATAGGGAGAGTGCAAGGGCTGGTTAGTGACCAAACATAGCCTTAGGACCAGCCAACAAGGCTGGTCACAACTTGGTTGTAAAGCTAGCCAACAAGGTGGTGAAGTGGTTGGGAGATGCATGTGGTTAGAACCTGCCAGAACTCTGTTCAGCTGAGGAAAACGGGGTTCCAGCCCATGGGGACCCATGTGACATCCACTCATCACAAGTCCAGCTGGACCATGTGATAGGGACAGGAGAGAACTATCGCGCGAGTGTCAGTAACTATCGCGCGATGGTCAACAGTCAACAGTTTGACTTTGACCACACCTGGCAAGCTGAGTATCGCGCGAGGAACATGAAGGGTCTCGCGATGGTCAAATCTGACCCTAGGGTTTGACTAAAGGTTCTGAAAGGTTCAAAAGGTTCAAGCAGGGTTCTAAGCATTCCAAGCTTAATCCATTCCCAATCCAAGCTCGTTTGATCCGATTTCATCATCGGGGAAACAAGAAAATCATAAAACAAAGTAAAACGATTGGAAGATCCAGATTGGGGTGTCTACACTATCAAAGTGCAGAGGCTTTGGTTCAGCGACAGCGCCGTAGGATCCTCGAGGTATGACTCTCTCCATGTGTTTCATTTGCTTTGTATCATTCCTTGAATCTGAATGTTTGTATCCTCTTTGGCTGCAGCTTGAGGTTGAGTGAGCACTAGCTGCTGGTGGGGAGGATGTGGGAACCAACGAGCAGTCCCCGTCTCAGAGATCATCTCAGAGACGCCGTCGCGATTAGCTTTTAGGATTTTCTCTTTTCCTGTTCATAGTTAGTAAAAAAGGCAAGCAGAAGTTGTATAGTGAAAGCAACCACAGCGAGAATTTTGTAACTAAACTTTTGTTCATGAAATGAAAAGAGCTTTTTCGTACCCCTAAATGCTTTGAGATATGCATGTGAAAGTCAGAACATGGCTTTTTGAACAAGCGTTTGCCGATAGACAGTAATCTGTGTGAAATGGAGTACTGGCCAGAGAATCGATTGTGGCCGATGTATCAATTCTTTGGCTGTTACTTTGATTTTCCAAGGGTAAATTTTGCTTTGGCCAAGCGGCATCCCCTTTTCTCTTCCTTCTTATGCTTGGTTTTGATTTTTCGCCTTTTGCTTTTGCCATATTCCATAGTCTGATTGCCAAATTCTAGAGCTTTCGAGGTATCCTGTTTATTGTGTCAATGACCTTTAGGTTAAAAGGGATGAACTATAATTCTCGTGTCTATTGCTGTTGCCAATTCCTCGAGAAAAGCATACTCATCTTTTGCGAGCTCAATACGCAGGGTTAGCTATGCCTATCATTGAGCACAAATCTTTTGATGTTTTTCCTTCTCTCCAAATGTTTGGGCCGTATCTCGATGTGAGATTGCCTACGTATCACAATCAGGGAATCAGGCCTTTTACGTAGTTCCGAAATTACCACCTTTGAGGTTGGGTTTCCACTCTTGGTTTTTCTTCTCACATGCTCTAGATTTTGCCTAGGTTACCTGATGGAGGTTGAGTCCCTAGCGAGCTTTTGAATGCCTTATCTTTTGCCAAGGCTGCAATTTTGCATTTTCTTGCCCTAGTAGGCTTTGCTCTTACTTTTGCTTGGGTACTTAGGTTGCCCAACGAGCATTTCTCTCAAGAGGCTTTCTGTGTTTTTGGAGAGGACTTTGATGAATCTCCTGTTGCGTCTGTACTTTCATAATGGGTAAGCTAACCCTAAGTGTTCTCACGGAGATAGTGTCTTCTTTCCAAGTTTTGACAACAACCTAGTTTCTTAAGCAACTAAAGTTCATCCACTCCTTCCTTTTTGTCAGGGACGTAAAGAACTTGATTTCTCGAATTTTTCCTTCATTTGGCAAAGAGATTGTAGCGTATTGACAATTGCATTCTTAGAAATTTAGATTGTTAAATAAGCATAAGCTAGAAGATGAAAATTAGAATTCACTTAGCAGAAATAAAGTGCCCAAATAGGGCCCAAAACATATTCTTGTTTGATTTAGAAAACAAAATCAATGTTTAATGTTCTTTGCCATGTTGTGACTTTTCAACTACTGTAGCATTTCGGGGTTGTCCTCTTTCCCTTTGCCTTTCGCAACTTTATACTCTTTTTCACCCTCTCCCTTGCCAAATAGAGTCTTTGAACTAGATTCTTCTTTCAAGCTTGCATGGTGGTTTCCTCTTTGGGACATAAGCAGTCCCCAAATAGAAGTATGAACTTGGATTTTTGTTACCCCTTCTTCTTCTTCGTTGACTGTGCTTTCATAAAAGAGACTAGTTATCTCTACCTGGTTGAATAGTGATGCTAAGGAGATTCCGTCGAGCGGATCATTACATTCTCCTTCCATTTCGTCAAAGTCACCCTCCCCTGTTCGATACGGGTCTGCATATGTGAAATCCAGATCCTCTTCTTCCTCTATCCACTGACTATAGTCACATTCTTTGTAAGGATTGACCCATGGTTGCACTTGAAACTCCCTCACTTTTTCTATGAGATTGATCGTTTCCCAGACGATGGGAGGCATTGGAATTTTGGGACGGTTGATGGATACCACTATTTGGGCAGGCTCGAAGCAGGCATGCCGTCTCATCATGATGACCCTTTCCTTTTCCTTTTTCCTTTTCTCAAACCAGATGCGGAGCCACTCATCGTCTTCTACAAATGGAATGTCTGGATCTTCCAAATTGTGCTTTGCCCAGGAATGTTCTCTCCATTTCCTTAGCTTTTCCTCCTTTGTTTGATCTCTGCTACTTATGTCAAACATGTCGGGATCGATCACTTCCAATTGATCAGACTCGCTGTCCTCTTTCTCCTCCATCATAAAACACTCATCCTCCTCGGGGAAGGTTAAGGTTGGTTTGGTTTGGTTGTTTTGGACAATGTATTGACTAGGGTTGTATGTGGGGTTGTGAGATAGATTTATGAGATTGATATTTTGGGGTGGCAGTTCAGCATTATGAGTAGGGAGTGGGTTGGCTTGCCCATCAGGTTTTGGAGGTTTTATAGTTCGGCTATCAATGAGGTCTTGAATGTCAGGGCGGAGACGCATGCAGTTGTCTGTTTCATGCCCAGGTTGTTGGTGGTAGGCGCACTATTTGTTAGGATCATGGTTTGGGCCATAGGGTGGCTGAGGAAGCGGTTTGTTTAAAGGTTTGAGATGCCCTTGTCGGCTAAGAATGGTCAAAGCTTTGGACAAGGTCATATAAAGAGGGTCGAAATTGCGGCGCGATTTGAATTCCGGGATGAGCTAGCTTGGAAAGGGTCCTGAGGCAAGGATGTGCCAAGGGTATTTACGAAGGCGTGAGATGTACGGCTGGAAAAGGTTTTCTTAGGTGGAGGAGGAGCTTCTTCTTTCCCAATGAGCCCTAGCTTGATTCCATCTTCGATTTGCAACCCAGTGGCATGCAGGTGTTTGAAATCGGTGATAGCCTGTGTATAGCTATGCCTAAGGTATTTGGGTTGCAGATTTTTGACAACTATCCTCACATGATCTTCCTCGGAGGGGCGGTTCTTCATCTTGGCAGCCTTTTCCCTCCATCTTGCCACAAAGGTAGCAAAGTCCTCATTGGATTCTTGTTTGGTCATCTCCAAGTCTCGAGTAGTTAACTCAATTTGGACATTGTATGCATACTGCTTGACAAAAGCGTTGGCAATTTCTGGCCAAGTCTGATAGTGCACAAATTTCAAAGTGAGGAACAAGTCGAGAGCGCTTCCAGTGAGAGTTCGCTGGAACAATTGGGCGATGAACTCATCATTTAAGCCCATTGGCTTCAGGGTGTTGATGACATGGCGAACATGACTGGTAGGGTTGCCAGTTCCATTGAACTTCTTGATGTTTTGCGTTTTGAAATTTTCAGGCAGTTTAGATTCTGGGAATAGGCAAAGTCCTTCGAAATCCAGAATTTGATCTCCTTGTGAACGGGCCAGAGCTTGTTTGATCTCCTTGACTTGCTTGGTCAGTTTGGGACTTTCCGCCAACACCACTTTGTGAGGATTCTCGACTTCCATTGATCTTTCTTCATCCTCAGCATATCTGGCTGCTTTCTCGGCTAGCAGGGTAGCGATTTGAGCTCGGAGATCGGCAATAGCGGCGTCGTTGTCTGCCATGAGGGTAGGAGGATTGCTTGATGAAGCTTGGGATCTGGTAGATAGAGGAGTTTGTTGAGAGGATGACCGTGAAGTCCCTGGGAGTGATTGGGACCGTTGTGGTGAAGGTGTTTTGGCAGACGAGGATGACAGACGGGATGGCTGCAGAGACCTCTGTTTGGCACAGTGTTAGATATTTTGGCACTTTCTGGGGGTGTTCAAAACCTCCATTTGTGTCTTTGTTATATCGACTCCATTTGATTGTAATGGGTAGGTTAATTAGGGGGTAGTGTCTCGCTCCATGCTCCTCCCAATTGTGGGCAGCATGCCCTTCGGAGAGAAAGGATTTCGTTCCTTCCTGCCGTTGCGGTCCTTTTTTGAAAATCGAGGGAGCACGAGCGCAGGTGGCAAACGCTCAAAAATACAGAGTCGCCACTTGAGTTTTTGAGGGTCCGACACTCAAGGAACCGTATTTTGAAGCACCTGTCGCGCTGCTTTGTTTGAAAAAGTTAAGGAAACCAGTCCGTCATAACCATATCTGGGTTCGGGAGCCAGGTTACGAGAGGGGAAGGGTTTTAAGGCACCTCTCTCACCCAATCCGGAGATCGGTCTCTAATTAGGCATTTTTATAAAAACTTTTGTGATTCTTCTTCTTTTAATTAATTTTAGCCAATTAGGGCGGGGGAACAGTTAATCGGGGATTAAAACTGTAACAATTTGCAGGATGTGATCAAATGATAGCATGGATGGATGGCATGACAAGTAATAAATGGGATGGACTTAAAACAGCGATCAGATGCCAAAACTAGGCTCGGGACAGATTTGCCCTGCACGATGGCCAACTTGCATGCATGAACAAATCTGCATGCAAGGAAACCATCGCGCGAGACACACGAACCCTCGCGCAAGTGTTGTCATCTCACCACAGTTTCAAATTCATCCCCTTCTGGGCTCTGGAAGGACCAGTGCACACCCACGAGGCAAACCAAGCAGTTTATCAAAGGGACTGTAAAAATACTAATTATTACAAACAGCTTGAAAAGGGAACTGAATAAAGGGAAATACAACCCCTAAACAGTGGGGGATAAAAGGAGGCCAAGGGCCTAGTTACCCATGCAAGGGCCATTTCTGGAATAAACAGAACTGTCGCGCGACAAAGAGAGAGTCTCGCGCGACATTCCTGACTGGACTTCCAGGAATTGCTTTGCATGCTTGAGGTCCTGAGACAGATTCAGGAAGACCCAAGGGCATTCCATGCTATTCCAAACAAATAACTAAGCTACTGTATTTTGTTTTTGCATGCATAACAGTGATCTAAAAATCAAAATGAAGTACAACAGGCATGCTAATACTGTAAAACAGAAAAGGGCTAGCCTCCCTTCCCCACAAGGTCCATTCTCTTGCTGACACAAGTGTCGCGCGAGTGCTGTGGACCATCGCGCGAGGGTTTGGCTGCCACGGATTCTTGTAACTCTGCTGGCTTTAGGACCAGGACATGGTATTAATTATCAGCCTTGGCCCTGTCAGCCCCCCTCAGGGATCAAAACAGAAACAGGTCAAACATTATACCTTTGCTTGGAAAGGGTTTGGAAATGGATTGGATTGAATGGTGAAGCCCTTTGACTAAGTGTGTGTGTAGAACACTTAATTGAAAGACTGGGAAGTGGTTTAGGTTAGTGACTTTGTGCTAGAATGCTAATTGCCTTGTGAAGGGTAATTAAGCTTCTTAATGATTTTCTTGGAACCCTTAACATGGAAGGCCCATGGGGGTATTTATAGGGGAAGTGAAAGGTCTAGGTAGTGGCCAAACTTGGCTTTGCAACCAGCCAACAAGGCTGGTCACAACTTGGTGGATAGGCTAGCCAACAAGGTGAGTGGGAGTGGTTGTGAGGGTGTGAGGGTGTAGCCTGCCAGAACCCTGTTCAGATGAGGAAAACGGGGTTCCAGCCCATGTGACACCCAATCATCACAAGTCCAGCTGGATTCTATGATAATGACAGGAGGGAACCATCGCGCGAGGGTTCGGAACCATCGCGCGAGGGTCAACAGTCAACAGTTTGACTTTGACCACACCTGGCAAGCTGAGTATCGCGCGAGGAACATGAAGGATCGCGTGACGGTCAAACCTGATCCTAGGGTTTGACTGAAGGTTCAGAGGGGTTCAAAAGGTTCAAGCAGGGTTCTAAGCATTCCAAGCTCAATCCATCCCCAATCCAAGCTCGTTTGATCCGATTTCATCATCGGGGAAACAAGAAAATCGTAAAACAAAGTAAAACAATTGGGAGACCCTGATTGGGGTGTCTACAGTAGTCCCTCTTTGACGGCACGCGGAGCACCATTGACTGGTACGGGTAACGTCAAAGATTTCTAGACACCCACCAAATCCGCCCAAAAGCCGATAAAATGGAAAGTGCAGACGAGTATATAAAAATACCGTGCACCAAGGGGAAATTGAAGATCGGACGGATAGATCGCCGCTGGTTGATGATCGGACGGATGGATCGTCGCTGATTGATGATCGGACGGATGGATGGTCGCTGATTGAAGATCGAACGGATGGATCGTCGCTGACTGAAGATCGGACGGATGGATCGTCGTTGATTTGAAATTGGACGGATGGATCGTCGCTGATTGATAATCGGACGGATGGATCGTCGTTGATTTGAAATTGGACGGATGGATCGTCGCTGATTGATAATCGGATGGATGGATCGTCGTTGATTTGAAATTGGACGGATGGATCGTCGCTGATTGATAATCAGACGGATGGATCGTCGTTGATTTGAAATTGGATGGATGGATCGTCGCTGATTTGAAATTGGACGGATGGATCGTCGTTGATTTGAAATTGGACGGATGGATCGTCGCTGATTGATAATCGGACGGATGGATCGTCGTTGATTGCGGGCGGACCACTGCTGGGGATATCAAATTCTACGGGTTTTGAAGGCAAAGCTTCCAAAATGACCCTCAAATTCATTTTAGAAACATATTGATGATTTGCGAAACCGAAAGATGGGTAAATGAGACCGGGCCAGGTGTAGAACCTGAATTGGGCCTGAGGCCCAAAATGAAGCGTCGCGCGACACTCAAGAACCGTCGCGCGAGGGTTAGAGGTTAGGGCTTGGATCTGAACAGGCCCAGACCCGGCCCAAATCCGTTTCATTCGTTTAAATCACCGCGGGGACGTTACAAAACGGTACACAGCAGTTTCAAATCCCCAGAACTCCAAAAATCTCAAAACCCCTTTCACTCCTCTCTTCATATCTTCGATTTCTCCACAAAACCAACACACCCACGCACTCCCATCACTTCCATGGCAGACCATGGTGACGAAGGCGGTGGGGGAGAGGTAGTTGATCAGTCGGAGGACCGAGGCGGTCCAATGGACACCAAAACAGGAGATCAAACACCAGCAGAGGCCATCGCAGAGGCGGGTGCAGCAGCGGTGACAAGCGGAGATGGCGAAGGAGGCCGCGAACAGGAGGTTGGTGGCGGCGATGAGAGTGGCGCGACAGAGCCAGAGGCTCACGCGATGGTTGATACAGGAGCCGTGGGCCACAGTGTTGAGCGGCTGGACCCTAGCACGGCCGTAGAAGGTTCAGTGGTGGCCGGAGTGGGTCCAAGGGACGTCGGAGATGTTGGTGCTGGAGAGCACCCTTGCGCGACAGAGGAGGAGCCTTGCGCGAGGGTTGATGCTGGAGGAGGCAGTAGTAGTGGGGTAGGAGATGACACTGTTGAGCCGACCGGGTCCCCGCCGAGGGATTCGGCGAAGGGCAAAAGCGTTGTAGACGCCGAGGAGGAGGTCATATAGACTCCGGTTGAGGTCCTAGAGGAGGACATTTTGTTTCGGCCCGCAGTGACGTCGTCGAGTCATAGGCCAATCACGAAACACGACGTCGCCGAGTTCTTGACAGACGAGGCATTGGCGAGGCTTCTTGAGGACAACCCCCTGATTGGGGAGTTAGTCCTAAAGGCCAGGGAGGATCGTGCCCGGGCCATTGAGGCGTCGGAGGCCGCGGAGAGGGCCGAGAGAGAGAGACAGGAGAGAGAGGACCTCTTGAGAGAGGCGGAGGCCAAGGAGAGGGCCAGAGCAGAGGCACAGGGGCCTAGGGTCACGGCCGTGGCGGAGGCGAAGGACACGAGTCGCCCGGGCTTTTCAGCGGGAGCATATGTGCTTCCCACGCCGCACCTTTTTGTGCCATCGGGCATTGGGGCACGCGTACCGTCGTGGAGAGACTATGACAACGAGTTGGTGTTGAGAGATCCCTGGGCCCACATTGCAGCGACATGGATGGAGGTATATTCCCAGAAAACACCCTTTGTAACTTGATTTCGATATTCTTGCTTTGATAGTTCACATTTGATACTTGCTTAGAACATGCTTGAACTTTGAATTGCACAGATAACTTGCGAGCCAAAGCATGCTAAACCTATGTACTTCTTGTAACGTAGGCCCAATATGTAATAACTTGAACCAACCATCCGTTGTAGGCCTTATTGATTACCTAGAACTCGAAAATGAGGACTCTGTATGCACGGGCATTTAGAATAGCCCACCACACTCCCGAGTCGAGCCATGGCATAGAATTAAAGCCAAACATGTGTCCTAGGCTTCATTGATTACCTAGAACTTGAGAATGAACTTCCTGTATACTGATAAACCCTTTTGCTGCTTGTCTTTGTATCTGAAACAGGCTGGAGCAGGACAGAGGGATATCCGCGGCTTCGGGGGCGCGTGTATGTCCTTACGGCTATACAAGGGGTTGCCGGAGAGGGTGAGGCGGTTGGTGGATGAGGCAGGCTTCGGGGTGTTCGTGCAGACTTTGACCCCTGCGAGGAATGACCACACCGTCCTCGTAGCGCTTGCTGAGAGGTGGAGGGATACCACCAATACCTTCCACCTACCTCCTGGGGAGATGACAGTGACGCCTGCAGACTTTGCAGCGATCACAGGGCTGAGGGTTGGAGATGAGCCCATCCCGTTCAACTCGGGGATCCAGGAGGATAGGGCTGCTCTGGAGTGGTTTTTGGGCAAAGCGCCCAAGATAGAGGAGGGGATGGCGAGGTATGAACAGTTCAAGGATTACCTAAAAAAGGAGGTGACGAGCGACCGGGAGGCGGAGCAGATGGCCCGGGCGTTCCTGCTGTACCTGTTTGGTGCCACTCTGTACCCAAACAGGCAAAGCAAAGTCCATCTCTCCTACTTGCCAGCGCTGAGGGACTTGAGGACGGCCTCACGCTTCGACTGGGGCGGGGCTGCTCTTGGGACGGCCTACCACTTCTTTGGCAACTCGTCGAGGACGGGTAAGAGCACGGCTGGCTACTAGAGGGTTTGGGAGGTACGATTCTAACCATTTATTAAGCACAATTTGATTATGCTTGTCCATTGTTTAGTCTGCTTGATTGTTTCAATTTCAAATACTGTATGCCTTGACTAATGTTTGAATTTGTCTAAACATTGGGCAGCTTTGGGCCTACGAGGTTTTGCGGATGTATCCGCCTGAGTGCAAGCATCCAGACCTGAGCACTCTCCCCCGCGCGCTGAAGTGGAGCAAGGAGAGTACGGGGAAGAAGGAAGGGAGAGGCGAGCTCAACGCCTTCAGGCTGTACTTGGACGAGCTCAGGGCCTCACAGGTACGAACACATAACCATAAGCATTAGATATGTATTCGTTTCCTTGCTTTAATGCTGTTGCTGATCAATTGCTCGTATTGCTTGTTTGCCTTGAATTGCAGGTCAATTGGGATCCCTGGAGGAGAGCGGGACCAGAGCCAGAGTACTTGGCCCGGAGCAGGGTTGTCACAGCCAGCAGGGTGTTACTGGAGTCGGCCTTCGGTTGGCAGTGGTACCTGGGGGATCGAGTGACGCGCCAGTCGCTTGGTTACTCTGAATTCCAGGTGCCAGGGCCACTTCCACCTCGAGCTTCACACACGGGAGAGTACACACGGGCTGAGCTGGAGAGGTTCACGAGGCCGGACACTGAGCTTGCGCGCTACCTGCGTCCTGAGAAGGACTATGCTGTCTACCAGAGAGACTTCCTGGCGGGTCCACTGGGGATCCGTGGCCTGAGAGAGGTGAGGGGACAGGTCGCAGGGGCCACTGAGGAGAGGAGAGCAGCTGGAGAGGGACGGAGAGGAGGTGAGAGCCGGGCAAGGCGAGCCCCGAGCAGACCGGTGGTTGGTGGACTTCCTGCGCTACTTTGGAGGATTCCTGTGGTTGACAACCAGGGGAATCCTGCGGAGTTGCAGTTAGTGCCCGCGAGAGCGGAGCCCACTCCAGTGACTGTTTCGGTAAGACCCAGCTTCCAGTATTGCTTTTCAATTCCAAACACTTGAATTATATGTTGAATAGCTAGATAAACTTGAATTGCATGCAGGTGCCAGCTGAGTGGGTGAACGAGGCCGTTTGATGGATGCTGGCGTTGGAGAACGTGGTGAGAAGAGCGGCGAGCGGCCTACCACTGGAGTTGCAGTACCAGGTGCCGACACCACAGCCGTCTCAACCAACCGTCGTTCAGAGGACCCAAGTATGAAAAACGATACATTCCTGCTTTCGATACACTTTGCTTTCGATACATTCCTGCTTTGATAGCTTGATAGACGGTACCTGCTTTCAATACAGAAATACGATATGCACAATAGATACTCATGCTTTGAAATGAAATGCCAATGCAGGTGCAGGGGAAGATGAACCCTAGGAGGAAGAGTGCGCGAGATCCGCCACCGAAGAAGGCGGCGGCGAAGAAACCCACACCTCCGGCCACTACTACGCAGCGACAGACGAGGGGCTTACAGACAGCGCACGCACGCGAGGAGGAAGCCAAACAAGCCGTGAGGCAAGCTGAGCTTCGGTATCAACTTAAGAAGCGGAGAAGCCGACACTAGAGGAGCCGGGCCGCCGAAAGTGGCTAATCTTGGGTCATACTTCCGAGGACGAGGAAGAAGAGGATGAGGAGGAAGGAGAGGACGAGGAGCACTCGTCCACTAGCAGTGGCTCCGACGACTCTATTGACGATCCGGGGTACAGAGACGATCCCCAGGAGCTACGGGACGATGCGGGTAGCGGTGACGGGCTTTGAGTGCGCGGAAGGCAGCGATGAAGCCTCCGTTACCCTTTTGCATGCCGCTTTTGATTTTGATTCCGGGCCTGCGTGCCCAAGTAGATAGTTTTTGACAGATACTTTGAGGGCCTGCGTGCCTTTTGACCAGCGGGCGCATGTGCCCTGACTTGACTTGGCGTTTTTGATTGGCCGATGTGCCATTGATATAGTAGTTGACATGGATAGATCATGGTTATTCACAGAAATTTTGCATTTTTCAAGTTTATTGTTTCTCGTTACGAATAAGAGAAAGTAAAACCCGCCACTAATACCAAATTTGCATTGACAACACACCGAGACTATTCACAAACACATATGAGTACAAAAACTGGCCTAGCTCTGAAAGAAATGGGAAAGGTACCCTAGGATACGGCTAGGATACGAGGATACGAGAAATAATGAAATTTTGGGCATTAATACGCCAAAACTCACAATACTCTGCTGAAGACAAAACTGACACTTATGCAAGGTCAATGACGGTCAACACGACTTGTACCAATCAGCGGAACTGAACAAAACGTCCCGAGAATAGACTTATATCGAAAAACGCACAAAATGACGCGAAAATGGCATATTACGTCCAAGAAAGACTCAATTATGTCCCGGACTGAAACCGACACCTCCACACAATCACTTAAGGTCTAGTTGACCTGTATAGCATGACCAAAATGGGCTAGGGCCTCCAAGGCGAGTTTCAACCCCCCGAAACCTTGATTTGAACTTGAAACGGGCCTCCGAGGGTCCAAAATCTTCGTTGAGCATGGCATTTGGAAACCGATGCTTGGATATAGTCATAAATACTTATAATGACTTGCTGGAATCATTAAAAGTGCAAAAAGACCCTTGGAATGAAAAACGACCAAAATTGGACAGTAGCTATTGGAAACTGTCAAAACTGCAGACCAACCATCGCGCGATATTTTGGAAGTGTCGCGCGATGCTTTGGAAGTGTCGCGCGATAGTCAAATCCTGCTAAGCTGCCTTGGTTTGACCAAATTATTGCCATTATCCTGTTCATTGTTCCACATCTTGGGAGCTGTTCTGATGTTGCAGAAAGAGGGGAGTCCTTGCATGGCAAGGTGGTAGGACACCTAAACTTCCATTCTACCACATTTGGCCTATAAGAAGGAAGGCTTCTAGGAGGAATGTAATGTGCACTTCTCTCTTTATCACCAAAAATGGGAGATGCATTGACGGAATTACTCGACTTTTGGTTACTGAGAGAAGAAACCATAAATTGGGCGAGCCCCCGGTCTCGATGCTTGTCCTCAATTCGAGATCTCCGATACGCTTGACCGTGCGTCGAGCTCCTCCAAGCCGCATTGCCCTTTTGGGATCCGATTGTGCATGTCTTCCGATTCCGACAAGACGAGATGTGCCCTACGATAGAAGAATTCCAAGTGTTCGTGCCAGGCTTCGCCAACCTAGACGTTCTTGCGGTTCCGCCCGTTCACGAAGACATGGAGCAAATACTACAGGCGAGACTCAATATTCCAGAGGCACTGACGGCCAGTATCATTCAGAATGGCGAACTCAACGTCTTCCGCCTAATTGAGCTGTATGGACCCGAGGGAGCCCTGGGAGACTTCGTGGGGGAAGCTCACAGACGCTTCGTTTTGTCCATATGCGCACTGGCTGCGTATATGCTGATTCCCATTGACGGAGGAGCGAATCCCAAATTAGTGAGTATCGCCTTGCAAATGGATGCTCAGAAAAATATCATGCCGGTGATTTTAGCGGAAACGCTCCTGGGTTTAGACATGCTGAAACTTGAGCAAGCTGACTCCTTCAGCGGATGCCCTATCTTGCTCCAGGTAAATTCCCACTCGGTACAATTTCTTGCATCTTCAATTTTACCCCAAATACTCAGGCTGTACTTGATTTCTGATTTGACCTCTGCTCCCATGCAGCTCTGGCTGGCGGACAAAGTGGGGGTTTTAGAAGAGCCACAGGCTGGCTTTGAAGAGTTCCCCAGGCTTTTGGTCGAAAGACCAATGGTATTCCCCGACCTGACGGTGGACATATGGTTTGCGTTTCTGAATGATCTGCACTCTGAGGACATAGTCTGGAGATGTCTCTGGTTAAACCTTCCAGTAATGATGCTCAATTCAGCTGGGTTCAAGAGAGTGATAATCGCTGGCCTATCGAGCTTCACATTTTACGTTCCAGGGTGTACGCTCCGACAGCTCGGAAGAAGCCAAGGGTATAAGCGTTATGGGGCAGAAGATTTCGACATCCCTGCATTCGACTCGAGGCAATTGCGCTGCTATAAAGACAACTGGGGCGATAGGACGTTGAAGGAACCAATCCCAGAGTTCAAGACATGGCTGGAGAGTCGTTACGTAAGATGGCTTCGCGTTGAAGTCGAAGCAAGGCTGAGGGGATATTTCTGAATCCCGTGAGAAAAACAAGTTGTAATTAGTAAAACCATCAGGCTGCCTGAACTTCTGGCTCTGCTTTTTAATACTTGCTTTGTAAATTGTACGACCCTTTGCCCGGCTTGACCGGCTAAATAACAACTTTAAATCATCCGGCCGTTATCCATTCGAGGGATTGAATTCGTCACCAAACGTGCAATTTGAACAAACAACGCTTCGACGTAGTCATAATCACCCATAATGATCTACTGGAAGTATCGGAATTTCAAAATCTGGTCCGAGTCGAAATTCGGAAAATAACCCCAAAAAGACAGTAGCCTGCCTTACTGTGCCGAATTTAAACTTAACCCTCGCGCGAGCAAACAAAACCATTGCGCGAGTACAAACAGTCGCGCGACACTTCAGAACCATCGCGCGATGGAGAACTCCTGTTACAGTGACCAGCCTTGACCCATTCGGAAAGAAAAAAGTGGCAGGCTTTGTCCGCAGGTCTGGACGTGCAGGGGCTTTTGGTTCCTCCCAGAGGTGTGCCCTTGATCTTTAATAAGTAGAGGGACACCTTGCATGGACACCTCATCCAAAGGAAAGACATTACCTACTTCCTTGGCTTACAAAAGAGGAGTAGCTCCCTGAATGAAGGGTATGCTCTCCGTAGAAAACTTCAGACACTTTTCCCCCCAATGGCAAATCATCTCCCCACATTAATCAGCCCGTGGCTCGAAGAATTTGTCACGAGCGATTGGCTATGCTTTCGTTCTCACGGGCTGGCCGCCTTTCGCTTCTTAAAAAGTGTAAGGCTCTACCCCGAAATCCTGAGAGCAGCCCTGCAGTTTTGGGACCGGGACATCCATGTGTTCCGATTCGGGGACAACGAGCTGTGCCCGACCGTAGAAGAATTTCAGGCATATCTCCAAGGCTTTGCTTCGAGCGTGATTGTCATGCCACCTTACAGGCAAAGCATGTCAAAGCTGTTGAAAACCTGTCTGAATATTTCCAGAGGTGCGGCGGAAGGCCTGCTGATTGGCGGACAGATAAACGTTGTGCGCCTAATGGAATGGTACGGGCCCGACGGCGACCCAGCGGATACTGTTCTGCAAGCTCGACGTCGATTTGCCATGTCAATTGGCATACTGGACGCATATTTGCTGGTGTCTCCGCATGGACGGCCCGACCCCTCGCTGATTTACGTGGCTACACAGATGGGTGTTCGAAAGAACGTAGTTCCCATGGTGCTCGCCGAAACATTCATCGGTTTGGATTTGGTGGCCACAGGTCAAACGAACACGTTCGGTGGCAGCCCATTCCTGTTGCAGGTAAATTCTCACTCAGCTCACCTTTTTCCGGCTTTCACACGGTCTGTTTTTACCTCGACTCTCGATTAAGGCTATATAGAAGTTCCTTACTTGTTTTCTTTCGCTCAGGCTTTATGTGGCTCCTTACTTGTCTTTTCGCTCATACAGTTGTGGCTGTGCGACAAACTTGGGCAAATCTCGGCTCCTGGGGCGAACTGGCCCCGTCTGCCCGGGCGAATGCATCAAAGGGGAATGCTGTACCCAGAAATGTCTGAGGAGGAGTGGTACACCTTCATGAGGGAGATGTCTCCGCGTGAGATCGCCTGGCGGCAAGAAGCCCTGAACATCCCGGACATGGCTATGCACTCTGCAGGTTTTGAGAGAATGGTGATTGCTGGGCTGTCCAGTTTCACGTTCTACATTCCAGGTCGTATTCTGCGGCAGTTAGGCATGAGCCAAGGCCTTCATCGAGCTGGGATAGAAGATTTCCAGGTTCCAGCATTCACAGCCCAACATTTGGTAGGGTATGAGCATAACTGGGGCTTGAGAGAACTCGGAGGAGTGGAAGACGACTTCAGCACGAGACTCAAACGCCGCTATGTAGCATGGCTAAGAGAAGAGGTTGCAAGAAGACAAAACACAGACTGACTCCTGACACGACTCCAATGATCTAGAATAAACTGTGAGCCCGTGAGGGGCCTCTTAGCATTTCGTTCTGTTTTTTATGCTTTTTTTTTTTTTAGGGCTCTGCTCAGCCTATGTAATAGAAATAATAGTTTTGAATAAAGGTGAAAGATTAAGAATTTTCCCCTTTTTGGTCCAAGTGTTGAACACCACGTCGTTTGAATGTCGAGGTATACTTTGGAACAAAAACCCTGGATCGAGTTGATTGATTGTGACCGAATCTCACAGAGAGACTGCCTACGTATCCCAAGCTAGGGAATCAGGTCAAAACATAGTTCAGGCTTAGGTTCGCTCGTGTATTTTGGCTCTCCTTTTGCGCTCTAATTTTTGCCTAGAACTGCCTTTGCAGGTTTTCAATCTAGCAAGCTTTGATCGAATGCCTATTTATTTTTGCCTAAACAGCCCCCTTGGGTTTTCAGTCTAGCAGACTTGTTCTAATTTTTGCTTGGGACCGCCCACCCTTGTGGTTTTCGGCCCAACGAGCTTCTCTCAAGGATAGTAACGTTTAAGTTGATCCAAGTTGACCAGAGTGTTGAACTCGTTGCCGTCTAGATCAATGAGCTGAGCCGCCCCACCCGAGAGGATGGTCTTGATAATGTAAGGTCTTGTGCGCTTCGGGCGGAACTTACCACGTAGATCGAAGAGGGGAGCCCGTATTTCCTTCGTGACCATATCCCCTTCAGCCAAGTCACGAGACTTCACTTTCTTGTTGAATGCCCGAGCAATTCTGCGTTGATACCCCTGAACATGATACATGGCACGAAGTCTTCTCTCATCAAAGAGCATAAGTTCAACAAACCTCCCATTAAGCCATTCGGACTCCGTGAGTTCACATTCAGCCATGATCCTCAAAGTTGGTACTTCAAGCTCGATGGGAAGCACAGCTTCCATTCCATAGACTAGGGAAAAAGGGGTGGCCCCTGTTGATGTCCGAATTGACGTGCGATACCCCCAAAGAGCTAGAGGCAGTTGCTCGTGCCAGTCCCTGGCGGACTCTGCGGACTTCTTGATGATAGTCTCGATGTTCTTGTTAGCTGCCTCGACCGCCCCATTCGTCTGAGGGCGATAGACCGTTGAGTGATGAACCTGAATCTGGAATTCCTCGAAAAGTTCTAACACCCTGCCTTTGAAATGGACCCCATTGTCAGAAACGAACGCCTGTGGAACCCCATACCGATAGATGATGTTCCTTCGGATGAACTGAGCAACCTGAACCGCCGTCAGGGTCTTGTAAGATTCAGCCTCGACCCACTTGGTGAAGTAATCTATTGCCACCAAAATGAACCGATGCCCGTTCAAAGCAGAAGGCCTGATCATTCCGATAGCATCGATACCCCAAATAGAAAAGGGCCAAGGCGACGTCATGCCGAACAGTTTAGAAGGGGGGACGTGCATGAGATTGGCATGGATTTGACACATATGGCAACGGCGTACATAATCCACACACTGAGATTCCATGGTAGACCAAAAGTAACCCTGTCGCAGGATTTTTCTGGCGAGCATGACCCCGCTCATGTGAGGGCCACAAACTCCCTCGTGAATTTCCTCCATGATTTTGATGGCCTCAGCACCACTGACACAGAGCTTGTGTACTCCGCAGTGAGATCTCCGATACAGCTTCCCTCCATAGATAATGTATTGAGCGGCCAATCTTCGCAGCGCTGTTTGATCTTTCTTAGTGGTGTCAGGCGGGAACTGACCACTTTCAATGAAATTCCAAATATCATGATACCAGGGTAGGCCATCATCAACATCATCGACGGCGTTGATGTATTGATAAGTAGGCAAGTCCCGCTGTTCAATTAGAATAGGTCGAAGCTTGACACCAATCAGAAGCTCGACCATGGAAGCCAGAGTTGCTAGAGCATCAGCGAACTGGTTCTTCATCCGAGGGATGTGCGTGAACGTGACTTTGTTGAAACGAGGAATGAGGTCCTCTAGGTCTTGGTGATAAGGCTTTAATCTGTCCTCCCGAACTTTCCAGTCCCCGTTAGCCTGAGAAACGACAAGGTTGGAATCACCAATGACTTCGAGTTTCTCCACACCAAGCGTAAGAGCAGCTTCCATGCCAACAATGCAGGCCTCATATTCAGCTTGGTTGTTCGTGACATCGAAATTGAGTTTAAATGCTAATGGAATGTGAACACCTTCGGGGGTTATCAGCAAAACTCCAATCCTGTATCCCTTCTGATTGGCTGCTCCATCAAAATAAAGGGTCCAGGTGTCTTTGACCACCGCCATTATCCCTTCATCTGGAAATGCGAAATCTGAGTCCTCTGGCCCATTGACAGGATGATCAGCCAGGAATTCGGCGACCGCGTGCCCTTTGACAGACTTTCTAGTGACATACTCGAGGTCAAACTCTGCGAGCAAAAGCAACCAGCGTGCTAGCTTACCAGTAAGCGCATGCTTCTCAAACAGATACTTGAGAGGATCCATTCGAGAAATCAACTTCACTGGGTAAGCCAGCATGTAGTGTCTTAATTTCTTGGATGCCCACACGAGAGCCCAACACGTCTTTTCAAGAGCGGTGTAGCGTTCTTCAGCGCCAACCATCTTCTTATTCAGGTAGTAAATGGCCTTCTCGACACCCTTTTCTCCCTCTTGAGCTAACAAACACCCCATAGATGAAGGATTTACAGACAAGTAAAGTATTAAGGGTTTCCCCGGCACTGGTGGCATTAAAACCGGAGGGTTCTGTAGGTAGGTTTGAATGGAGGTGAAAGCCGCCTGACACTTATCTGTCCAAACAAACGGAGTATTCTTCTTCAATAGACGAAACATCGGCTCGCAAGTTAGAGTCAACTTGGCGATGAATCTGCTGATGAACTGTACCTTTCCCAAAAAGCTTCGCACCCCCTTTTCAGAATCTGGTGGCTTCATATCAAGGACTGCTTTGATTTTTGAGGGGTCGACCTCAATTCCATGAGAAGTGATAATGAAACCGAGCATCTTACCAGCTGTAACCCCAAAGGTGCATTTCTGAGGATTTAGACGCATACGAAACTTTCGTAACCTCTCGAAGAACTTCCTAAGCACAGGAACGTGACCTTCTTGAGTTTTGGATTTGGCGATCATGTCATCGACGTAGACCTCGACTTCTTTGTGCATCATGTCATGCAGGATGGTGATAGCGGCTCGCTGATAAGTGGGCCCGACGTTCTTCAAGCCGAAAGGCATGACAAGATAACAATAGGTCCCCCACTCAGTGATGAATGTGGTTTTCTCGCGGTCTTCGGGTGCCATGAGAATTTGGTTGTAGCCAGAGAAGCTGTCCATGAACGAGAGCAAAGCGTGCCCCGCAGTATTGTCCACAAGCACATCAATGTGTGGTAAGGGAAAATCGTCTTTGGGGCTTGCTTTGTTCAAGTCCCAAAAATCAACGCAAACTCGAATTTGGCCGTTTTTCTTAGGAACAGGGACAATGTTGGCAACCCATGTGGGATACTGAGAGACCATGAGAAAGCCAACGTCAATCTGCTTAGAAACCTCCTCCTTAATCTTCTGGACCCAATCCGGCCTCATCCGTCGGAGTTTCTGCTTCACAGGCTTGGCATCTGGAAACAAAGGAATGCGATGCTCCACAATCTCGGGATCGATTCCGGGCATATCTCGATGAGACCACGCAAAAACGTCACTGAACTCGGTGAGCAGCTCTTTGAAATCGCGATGCTCCTCTGGTGAAAGTGTGGAGCCCACTTGAACCATCCGGGAATCGTTTTCATCTTTCAAATTTATAGAAACTATTTCTTTTTTTAATGGCTGAGCATGCCTTTCGTCCTCCCTTTCGATGAAGGCACGGATTTCCTTGGGAATGTCCCCATCGAAATCTATCCCCTCATCGTCAGGGTCGACACAGTTTATATAAAGATCATTGAAATAGTCAGAAGATGCTTCATTCATTTCACAAGCCCCTGAAGGGTCGCCAAGTACAAGAGAGTCAAACTCGAAATAAAAGCTATGACGTGGAGGGCCCAGAGGCACAAACTCCGACTCAGAGCTAGACTTAGAGGACGAAACAGACTATGACTCAGACTCTGACTCAGACTCAGACTCAGACCTAGACTCAGATTCAGACTCAGAAGTGTCGTCAATGCAAGTCAGGCGTGGCTTGAAAATGCAATTATTTAGAAAGCCCTTGGCTTTCACAATGAGAGAGGTGGGATCCTCGAGGGCGTCGGGACCGAGCATGAGCACTTCGGCCTCTTCAGCTTCCCCAGCCAAACCCACTTGGGAGAATTCCTGGAACAGCAGCCCCAAATTTCCCTGATTGATAGATCCCAGCCAGTCAGTCCTGATCTTCACCTGATTAAGCTTCCTCTTGAATTCTTCCTTTGCTGGTTCATCATCACTGCTTGACCAGGTGTCATCAGCGAAAATCTCAAACCCAGGTAGCAACTCCCCGGTTTCGGAATGAATAAAGGGCTCAGCCTGCCCAGTGTAAGCGGCATTTCCCACCTCACGTACAAATTTGGGACCGCTGCAGAGGGTCCGAGGTTTTCCCATATATTTCCTCCGCTTGGCATCTTTGGCAGAGGCGATATACCCCAAACCAAAGCGGCCCTCGTTGAAAGGAAAGGTAGGGAACTCCGGGACCCCTTGACGGCGAGAACCTAAACCAATGCCCGGAAAATAAGACATCCTCCTCATAATGTCCAGCGCGACAGAGCTTATGAGGAAGTTCCCGTCCACATTGATGGCCATCACAGTGCCTGAAGTATCAAAAGAGAAACCCCCAAGATCGACGTCTTCTTCGCCGTGTTGAATTCCCAAAACGGGAGTCCCATCCTCCTTGAGCGGGCGGATGCCAGAATCCCCGCAGATGGTTAGAGTACCGGTAGGTAGTCCCAGAATAACCTTTTGGTGGAGAGTAGACGGCACAGCCATGATGTCAGACCGATGGAGCCACGGCCTGCCCAACAGAAGATTGAAAGTCGCGGGAATGTCCACAACATGGAACTCCACGTCCATCTCAAAACCCTCAGCATCGAGTTTAAGCTTCAAAATACCCTCGACTACGCGACGGGTGCTGTCATATGCCTTGACAGCCAAATTGGAAGGTGCAAGGTCCTTCTTGGTGAGTCCTAAACGATAAGCGACCCTCAGCGGGCAAACGTTGATAGCAGAGCCGTTGTCAATAAGAACAGTCGGGACCCAGAGTCCTCGACACTTGACAGTAATGTGCAAAGGGCGGTTGTGGTCGACTCCTTCGACTGGCAGATCCTTGTCTGTGAAGATCACTGTATGCTTGGAGGTTGGAGGGAGGATGAGAGATATCATTGCCTCTAGCGTGACATCGGCCTGGACTTCAAGGCGGGATAGGGCGTGACACAGCCTCTGACGATGCTCCTTGGACAAACAGATCAGTCCCCAGATAGAAATTGCGGCAGGAATCCGCTCAAGTTGCCGCTGAACTAAGTCAGGAATCGGATTGCCAGCTGATACCTCAAGAGGTGCAGACCTTGGGAAAGAAACAGGTTCATTCCTTTGATTAGCAGGATTGGAAGAACTCCCGGCCTGCAGATTAGCAGGCTGAAAAATCCGTCCACTCCTTGTAACATTGTGAACGTCCCCCAAAGAGGGCACGACTTGAGGGTCTTCCTTCACATCCCAGAGGTCAGCAAGGACATCTCCCAGTTTGCGCTTTCCCTTATCAGTAGTTGGCGTAGAGACGGGCACTTCCACGTCTAAGCCCAGATCCTCAGCCAGATCTTTCATCAGCAAGGAGTCCCAGAAGCTCAAGTCTTTCACAACAGCCAATTCAGCAACAGGCTCCGGATTTGCAATAAAGGGAACATCCCAAAGACCAGTGTCAGCCAGGGAACGATTGACAGCCCAGACTTCGTTTCCAACTTGGACGTCCACTATGTCGTCCACTTCCCAAAGATTAGCAGGCGGAACGCGGTCCGTGACCATGATACTGCAATCCCTGTTGTTGGGGTAAGGCACCTGAGGGCGCGAATTTTCCTCGTTGACAATGTAGGAACAGGGGTCATAGTCAGCGTCGGGATCGGTATCACAAACTGAATCAAAGACCGAACCAAAGAGGGAAACGTGGTCTCCCAAGGCCCGTGGATCTTCCTGGACAAGTTCGTCCTCTGCATAGTGAAGCATGTAGTCTGGTATAGCATAGCCTTGAAGGGGGTTAGGGTCAATGTCCATGGGAGCGTTCCAAGTTGGCTCAGGATCCCAGTAATATTCCGCTTCGAGGACCGGAGGCTCAATCGGGTTGAACAACATGTATAAGGAGAAACCACCCAGAGGATCGAGCATGGCCGCTTCATAACCAGCCAACCAGCCATCATACCAGGCTTGATCAAACGGGACGTTTTCGGGTTGTGGAGGAATCCCGTCCATTTCAAAACTTGACCACTCGTTGATCAGAGGAATGGCGTAGTCCCAATTGTCCGCTATGGCCCAGCCAGTAGCTTGCATGTTACCATCCGAGGGAGGCACCCAAGGCTGGTAGGGATCAGGAAACGGGCCAGCGATGGCCGCGTATGGGCTATCAAGCGACGAGGCAGAATGGATCTGTACAGCAGGGATTGATTGATGGAAGAGAGAGCTGACAGATTCTTCAGAGACCGGTGATCCAGCTTGTAAAGGTTCTGAAGATGCCTCAGCGTCAACAACCTGGCCTTCAATCACATGTGTATAAGAAATCTCGGTAGACGATTCGAGCGGGAAAGGCACGATGGGCCTGGGTTGATCGGTTGAGGCTATATAGTCAGTGGGGTTGAATATGGTGGAGCTAGGGTTGATATAGGTGGAGCTGAGAGATATTTTGCTGATATGTGGTACAGCGTTGTGCTTGGGGAGAGAGTTGGCAATGACATTGGGTTTCTGAGGTGGTGGAGGGGTTTCTAGCGTGCCATCGTCAATGAGATCCTGGATCGCATGACGGAGGCGGAAGCAGGAGTCAGTGAGATGTCCCGCTTCTTGATGGTAAGCACAATAAAGGTTGGCTTTGAAGTGGGGTAAAGGGTTTTTGGGTAGAGGAGTTGGATCCAGGAGCTTGAGATGCCCTGATTTGACCAACTTTTCCAAGACCGAGGATAGAGGTGCATCGATAGCGGAAAAGCTGCGGGGTTGGTTCCGAGGACGGTTGTTCTGCGGAGTTTGAACTTGATTGACATCCGCAATGTGATTAGTAGTGCTGGAGGAAGTGGTATTGGTACCGGCAGTTGCCGTGTTGGAGTAAGTCCCTGTTCCAAACAGCGCATTCGCGTTCCCAGAGTAAGCCCGAGGCTTTGACTTGGTGGCGTGCGAGGATTCACCCTTTGATAGAATCCCGCTCTGCAGAGCATCTTTGATGGCCAGGCCAGAGTCGAAGAAGGTTTCAAAGTTGGCAGATGCCTGAGCCAGGACCAGATGCCTAGAGTAGTCTGGTTGGAGATTGCGGGAAATGATACGGAGCTGATCCTCCTCACTCGGGCGATCAGTCATCTGTGCGGCCTTAGCTCTCCACCTTTTGACGAAGTCCGCAAAGGACTCCTTAGCTTCCATCTTGGTGGATTCAAGTTCCCGGGTAGTCATTTTCAGTTGGGAGTTGTAGTTGTACTGCGAAATAAACGCAATCCCAATGTCCTCCCAAGTCCTCCTTTTGGCAATGTCGAGTGACAAAAACCAATGGAAAGCAGGGCCCGAAAGGGTCTGAGGGAAAAGCTGCGACATGGCCTCCGGCTCGACGGAAAGGAGTTTCATAGCGGGATGGTAGCTGTAGAGATGAGTCCTGGGGTCACCGCTCCCATCGAACTTAGCCAAGTCCGGCATTTTGAATTTTTCAGGAAGTCTGGCATTGGGATACAGGCAAAGGCGATCCAGATCGATCCCTCCAGCACTGATCTTTTCCGTCTTAGCAATGGATTCCTCCAGCTTGGTCATCTTGGCCATGAGTGCGACCACATCCGGATTCTGAGCTGGTTCTTCTTGGTTTGGAGGCAGTCTGCCACCCGCAAGGTTTGCAGCGGGCCTGCGGCCTTCCCTCGGGTTCAGCACCATGAGACGTCCTGCGTGAAGCGGATCTGGAACCAAGATGGGTTGCTCCTGGTCAGACTCATCATCCTCACCTTCTTCCTCGAGAGGGGGCGGAAGGCGAGTGTGGATGAGGTCGTTCAGGCGGGCAATGTTAGCATCTGTCTGAGCTGCCCTTTGTTGCATGGTGGTGATGCTGTCCTGAAGGTTCATGAGCATGGTCTCCAAGGTAAGAGGTTCTGGCTGTGGCCGTTCCTTCGTGACAGGTGATTCAGAGCTGCTTGACGCGGATGCTGGGGTAGTCGGACGTCCTTCTTGTAAGACTGGTGGCGAGCCTGCCTGAGAATCTGACTGTAGAGCAGTCAACAGAGTGTGCGGAGAGTCTTCCGTGGCGACTGACTGGGATTGTGACCTGACGAGCCTTTGAACGGGATTCAGATGCAGACGTTCCCAAGCGGGTTTGGCAACTGGCCTCGATACTTTCCTTGGCGGTGCAATGATTTAGATCTTTGCTTGGAAGGCAAAAGAAGGTTTAATAAGGGTCCTGCAGTAACTTTAATCTAAATAAAAGACTAAAGCGGATGCAGCCAACGTCGTCAGTGTCACCCTAGACTCTAGAACCAGAAGACAAGTCTGTCTCACGACACTTCGGACACTATTTTAGGCCCTCAGAATTTTTTTCGAAGATGTATCCTTGTTTGGAACGAGCAGTCCTAAAGGATGTCAAAAGGAGTCTAAACCTTTGCCCATTTCGATGTTCGGGGTTTCAAGTTTTTGAGGCCAGAACAACTCGGTATGAATATCATGATGCCATAACCAGATTGGCATGAGCAGCACTGTGTTATTAGCCGGGCGGTGTAAGTGATGAGGCACTTGTTACCTTTTGGTGTAAGCATCATGGCATTTTACTTCGTGGTTCCTTGTTTTTTGTTTGAAACCCTAAACAGGTACACGGGCAAAGGTGTAGAAAAGCTTCTGATTTCCCAAAGTCCCACCGCAACAGGATTTAAAAGATGATAACGCGCATCACTGAGACGCACGACTCCTTATCGGGCCATGACAATGTCCTACTAAGCCTAAAGACAGACTCGGAACAGATCGAGAACCTAGGAGTCATCCTAGACATGCTTCTACGCTGAACGAGATGTATGTACAGTTCATGCGATAGGAAAAGCAGTAACACATAGGCATTTACAGGGTTAGATGCAAGTAGGTCTTAACCTGTGGGTACTTGTCCTAGTTTGGAGAGTTCTAATGCTTTGTATATGCAAAAGGCCGGTTTTGGTTCGTAACAGGTTCCTCGGACTAGGGCCACAGATATACCTCCCGTTACCCGCGTATTCGCAGAGTAACAGTCGAACGGTAGCATGACCCATCATCGTCGAAGGTTGTTGGTCATTTGGGGGCCCCAGGCTCCGGTAAACCATGCCGGATTGCCAAAATGATCCAACGAGGCTTATCCCACATCGATGTAAATGAGGTGCTAAAATTTTGAAAAAAGAAGAAGAATCACAAAGTCGTAAAAATGCCTTTTCAAATTTGGCTCACTTTATTTAGTCCATCTTTAGAAGAAACTACGCGAGCGAACAATCGGAAAAGCCCCAGATTAGAATGGCCGGACACGAGGTCTTGTTAAATTACCATCCCAACCTTCGGCAGTGCGAAGCTAACCGTTTTGACAGGCTTTTAAGGGATTGTTCCCAAGCGTATTAAATTCTAAGTATGAATTAATATTGGTTCGATTTATCCCCAGCAGAGTCGCCACTGTGGGCAGCATGCCCTTCGGAGAGAAAGGATTTCGTTCCTTCCCGCCGTTGCGGCCCTTTTTTGAAAATCGAGGGAGCACGAGCGCAGGTGGCAAGCGCTAAAAAATACGGAGTCGCCACTTGAGTTTTTGAGGGTCCGACACTCAAGGAACCGTATTTCGAAGCAGCTGTCGCGCTGCTTTGTTTGAAAAAGTTAAGGAAACCAGTCCGTCATAACCATATCTGAGTTCGGGAGCCAGGTTACGAGAGGGGAAGGGTTTTAAGGCACCCATCTCGCCCAATCCGGAGATCGGTCTCTACTTAGACATTTTTATGAAAACTTTTGTGATTCTTCTTCTTTTAATTAATTTTAGCCAATTAGGGCGGGGGAACAGTTAATCGGGGATTAAAACTGTAACAATTTGCAGGATGTGATCAAATGATAGCATGGATGGATGGCATGACATGACGAGTAATAAATGGGATGGACTTAAAACAGAGATCAGATGCCAAAACTAGGCTCGGGACAGATTTGCCCTGCACGATGGCCAACTTGCATGCATGAACAAATCTGCATGCAAGCAAACCATCGCGCGAGACACACGAACCCTCGCGCGAGTGTTGTCATCTCACCACAGTTTCAAATTCATCCCCTTCTGGGCTTTGGAAGGACCAGTGCACACCCACGAGGCAAACCAAGCAGTTTATCAAAGGGACTGTAAAAATACTAATTATTACAAACAACTTGAAAAGGGAACTGAATAAAGGGAAATACAACCCCTAAACAGTGGGGGATAAAAGGAGGCCAAGGGCCTAGTTACCCATGCAAGGGCCATTTCTAGAATAAACAGAACTGTCGCGCGACAGAGAGAGAGTCTCGCGCGACATTCCTGACTGGACTTCCAGGAATTGCTTTGCATGCTTGAGGTCCTGAGACAGATCCAGGAAGACCCAAGGGCATTCCATGCTATTCCAAACAAATAACTAAGCTACTGTATTTTGTTTTTGCATGCATAACAGTGATCTAAAAATCAAAATGAAGTACAACAGGCATGCTAATACTGTAAAACAGAAAAGGGCTAGCCTCCCTTCCCCACAAGGTCCATTCTCTTGCTGACATAAGTGTCGCGCGAGTGTTGTGGACCATCGCGCGAGGGTTTGGCTGCCACAGATTCTTGTAACTCTGCTGGCTTTAGGACCAGGACATGGTATTAATTATCAGCCTTGGCCCTATCAGCCCCCCTCAGGGATCAAAACAGAAACAGGTCAAACATTATACCTTTATTTGGAAAGGGTTTGGAAATGGATTAGATTGAATGGTGAAGCCCTTTGACTAAGTGTGTGTGTAGAACACTTAATTGAAAGACTGGGAAGTGGTTTAGGTTAGTGACTTTGTGCTAGAATGTTAATTGCCTTGTGAAGGGTAATTAAGCTTCTTAATGATTTTCTTGGAACCTTTAACATGGAAGGCCCATGGGGGTATTTATAGGGGAAGTGAAAGGTCTAGGTGGTGGCCAAACTTGGCTTTGCAACCAGCCAACAAGGCTGGTCACAACTTGGTGAATAGGCTAGCCAACAAGGTGAGTGGGAGTGGTTGTGAGGGTGTGAGGGTGTAGCCTGCCAGAACCCTGTTCAGCTGAGAAAAACGGGGTTCCAGCCCATGTGACACCCAATCATCACAAGTCCAGCTAGATTCTATGATAATGACAGGAGGGAACCATCGCGCGAGGGTTCGGAACCATCGCGCGAGGGTCAACAGTCAACAGTTTGACTTTGACCACACCTGGCAAGCTGAGTATCGCGCGAGGAACATGAAGGATCGTGCGACGGTCAAACCTGATCCTAGGGTTTGACTGAAGGTTCAGAGGGGTTCAAAAGGTTCAAGCAGGGTTCTAAGCATTCCAAGCTCAATCCATCCCCAATCCAAGCTCGTTTGATCCGATTTCATCATCGGGGAAACAAGAAAACCGTAAAACAAAGTAAAACAATTGGGAGACCCAGATTGGGGTGTCTACACCAATATCTGTGCCAAGTTGACCGCCGCGACATCGATCAAATTGCATGAGAGGTAAAAACATTATACATCACGTCATGCATATGATGATTTTGTTACCAAGATTAGATCTCTGAAAATTTGTTTACATATCTATATCTTTAAAAGATTTCTTTTTCCTGAATATATTATTGGGGCCTATGGATAATACGTTTTTATATATATACATATATGTTTTTTTTTAAAAGGGACTGAAAACGGAGATTAAGATTTTCCCGCAGCCCACGTTTTTTTTTTCCTTCTTGCATCTGCCTCTATATATGTAGACCTATTAGGTCATATAGTGAGGCGCACAAAAGAATAATATACAGGGAGGCGAGAGATTTTTTTAAAAGAAAGAAAGGGTTGCACTAATATTTTTTTCCGGCGGAGGCGAGAAGAGTTCTTCTCTTTTGGGCAGCAACCATTGTTTCTTTTTATTATTACGTTCTTGCATTTTTGTATTCCTTTGAACATTTTTGGGGTTTTTGAAGATCACGTTACACATCATTCATTCATCCATTCACTGTTCGTGGTTCTTGGTGCCGTTTGCTGCTGTGGCCGAATCTTTTGGAAATTGATTCGGAGCCGGTTGAATCCGGAGATCGGGCGTGAAATTCGTGGTGCATCTATTGGATATTGAAGAAGCTCGGGGAGCATCGGAGATTGGTGAGAATAGGTAAAGGCTTGGGTAAGGTTTTTACTATTTCGCAATCTGTACTTCTTTTTGATTAATAGAATAAATCAGTAGTGTTAGGCCGTGGTTTTGGCTTAGGGTTATTTAGGACCCTAAGTTTTTCCACGTATATCCTGCGTCTCTCGTATCAATTTTATTTTACTGCATTACTTGAGTTTAGGTTTGGATTAATCGATAATCAACTCGTTCATCTTTATTAATTTTTAATCAGTTAATCTACTTTCAAATTGGTAATTTTTTTTTATCAAAACTCCTATTCACCCCCCTCTAGGAGTACTTTGAACGCTTCCGCATAATTTCAATTGGTATCAGAGCGGGTTACTCTGTTTAGGTTTAACCACCTGAGTTTAATTCTGGTTTTAATGGACATGAACGCATCACGAGAGGGAGACTCAAACTCGAGTCCACCTTTTTTTGATGGTAATGATTATCCGTACTGGAAAGCCCGTATGACCACGCATTTGAGTTCCCTAGGAGTTCGGGTTTGGAGATCTATTAGGTATGGCTATGAGGCCCCTACCATTGAAGACACTACGACTAAACAAATGAGAGCTAAGGAGGACACTGAGTGGAATTCTGCTGACAATGATAATTTTGAAGCAAACTCTAAAGCTTTAGGAGCCATCTATGGTGCTTTAAGTAAAACTGAATTTAGTCGTATTTCTGCGTGCACTACTGTAAAAGAGGCTTGGGATATTCTCCGAGTCACCCACTAGGGTACTAAGACTGTTAAAACTTCAAAACTCCAAATGCTTACAACACGTTTCGAAGATTTGAGAATGCAGGAAGATGAGACGTTTGATAGTTTTATCACTAAGTTGAATGACATCGTTAATTCCTTCCATGCGTTAGGAGAACCTATCCCAAATCTTAAAGTTTGTCGAAAAGTGCTTAGGTCACTTCCTGAGAGGTTTAGGGCGAAGGTAGTTGCGATTGAAGAAAATGATAAAGTTGACGATATTCTTTTTGAGGAACTTGTAGGTAAACTTCAAACGTTTGAATTAAATCATCTTTCGAAGAAACCTTCATTAAAGCCTAATAAAAGCATTGCGTTTAAATCATCTAGAGAAGAATCCTCTGTGACACAAGAGAGTGATGATGACCTTGACGAAGAAGAACTTGCTTTCTTTGCTAAGAAATTCAGTAAATTTGTTAAATTCCGTAAAAATAATAAATCTGGAAAATTTTCTTCTTCAACTAGTGGAGATAAGAATTTTAATTCTAGGGATAATGAAAAGAAATCTTCTATTGATAAATCCAAGAAATCCCAAGGTATACAATGTCACGAGTGTCACGGTTTTGGGCATGTTCAGGCAGAGTGTGCAAACACTCTTAAAAAGAAAGTAGCCAAGGGGTATAAGGCTACATGGGATGATGATAGTGATGAGAGTAGTGATGGGGGCCCTGAAGCTCCTAGATATTCGGTGCTTGTTGCCAACATTAAGTCCCCCACGTCCCCCAAATCGGTTGAACCTTCTACAACTCTTAGTGATGAAAGTAAGTATGTCTCGACTGATGAAGATTGTGAGAAGAGTGATGATGATATAGAATCTATTCAGGAGGCCTATAATCAATTGTTTAAAGAGGGTGTTACACTGAAAAAGAAAAAGAAGGAACTCATGAGTGTCATTGAGAGAATTAGTGGTGAGAAGAACAAACTTAGTGATGACATTGAATCTAAGAACATCGAGCTTGAAGAATTGAAAACCTATAACTCTAATCTGGAAGACAAGTTTGCCAAAATTGAGAGAGAGCATGTGGATGCCTTGAAGGCTCTTGAAAGGTCTAAGGATAGGATTTTTGAATTGGAGCATGACCTTAGGGAGGCCACTGAGGCCATAAAGCATAATGAGTGTGGCACAACTCGTATTGCTGAAATGACACATACGTTTAGAAATAGAAGCGACTTAGGGTTTGTTGATCCACCTTCACTCACACCTAAGGCTAATGAGTTCACAAAAAAGGAAATCAAGTTTGTGAAATCTGAAATTGCAAAGAATGAGGTAGTGAGCGATAAACCTGAATCCTCTATTAAATCTCCCACCATCATTAAGAATGCTTACAATAGTAATCATGCTCCTGAAAAGAAAAATCCTTTTATTTGTCACTACTGTGGTGGTAAAGGTCACATTCGACCTTTTTGTTATACACTTAGAAGGGACAATCAGAGAACAAAGGGGAAATTGTTTGTAACCCCAGTTAATAAAAGTGTTCGGTATGGTCAACCCAATGTGGGAAGACCTCAAGTTGTGTGCAAGTCTCCCACAAACATTAAGAATGAGAATTTTCAAAAGACATTGAGTCAGTTGGCAAATCAAACTTCTCACCTTGTCGAGGAAATCAAAAAATGGTCAAATTTGGCTAATAATAATGGAAAGACTGATAGGATTGTTGAAAGACATACCACACACGGTCACACCTCGCACGTGAACACCAAACCAAAGCAAACATGGAAGAGAGTGAATGTTGTTTGTCATGTTGCACACACTGCATATAGAGCACATGATGCCTGCACCTGGTACTTAGACAGTGGATGTTCAAGGCACATGACTGGAAATAAGTATTTCTTTGCTAAGCTAGAGAAGTATAATGGTAGCTTTGTCACATTTGGCGATGGTAATACGGGTAAAATCGTAGGACAAGGCACCATAAACGCACCCGGAATCCCTCCGTTAGATAACGTGTTATATGTTGAGGGTTTAAAAGCTAACCTGTTAAGCATAGGGCAATTCTGTGATAATATGCATGAAGTCAATTTCTCTAAAAATAATTGCTCTATTATAGATGCTTCGAGTGTGTGTGTGGTTAAAGGTGTTCGATCTTCGGATAGTTGTTATTGTGCTGAAACTGCAAGTTCTAATGTGTGTCATCGAGTCTTGCTTGACGATGTAGAAATTTGGCACTAGCGTTTAGGACACATAAATTTTCCAGAGTTGCATCGAATAACGAAAAACGAGATTGTGAGGGGAGTGCCCAAACTTGCCAATGGGCAAGGGCTTGTGTGTGGTGGTTGCATGAAGGGCAAACAAATAAAAAGCCCACATAAAAAGACAAATTTAGTTGCAACCACAAAATGTTTAGAGTTACTTCACATGGACTTAATGGGACCCTCACGTACGGAAAGTTTAGGGGGTAAGAGATATATTCTTGTCATCGTTGACGATTTTTCTCACTTCTCATGGATTGGTTTTCTTAGAGAAAAATCTGATACTTATGCTTGTTTAAAAATTATTTGTCAATGCATTCAAAATGAGAAAGGGTACCCTATAACTCGAGTCCATAGTGACCATGGTCGTGAGTTTGAGAACTCTGACATTGAAAAATATTGTGATAAAAAGGGAATTAAGCACGAGTTCTCCGCACCTCGCACACCCCAACAAAATGGGGTTGTTGAAAGAAAGAATCGAACCCTTCAAGAGATGGAAAGAGTTATGCTTCATGCCAAACGCGTCCCTAGAAACCTTTGGGCTGAAGCTATTAATACTACGTGTTATACTATAAATAGAGTGTACGTTAGACCAGGGACAACTCTCACACCCTATGAAATTTGGAATGGTAAGGCCTTCAGTGAAGTATTTTAGGGTGTTCGGTAGTAAATGTCATATTTTGAGAGATAGTGAGTCCTTAGGTAAATTTGACTCCAAGAGTGACGATGGTATCTTTTTAGGCTATTCCAACACGAGTAGAGCACTTCGAGTATATAATCTTCGCACGTCTACCCTAGTTGAGTCAGCCAATGTAGTTGTTGACGATACCACGCTTGATGAGTCAGTCCCTCAGGTTAATGATGATGATGAGGGGAGTTGGGAAATTTTTGAGGGGGAGTTTCAATCCAATAGTTTAGATGAGGGAGTTTCTTCTAAAGCTGTTGACATTCCTACGAGTGTGGATGAGAACGATGAAAATGATAGTGAAATTGAGCCTCTAGAAGATGAAGAGTTAGGTCAACACAACTTAGCTCCTGAGTCCGCCAAAGAACCCTCGGCTAGAGTAAAGCTTAACCATCCCATTAGCCAAGTCATAGGAGATCCTAATGATGAGATGAAAACTAGGAGGCGAATTTGGAATGAGATCAATTATGTGTGTTTCACGTCCACATTAGAGCCAAAGAGAGTAGAAGAGGCCTTAGGAGATGACCATTGGATAGGAGCCATGCAAGAAGAACTACAACAATTTGTTAGAAATGACGTTTGGTACTTAGTACCGAGACCCTCTCATACTAACGTCATAGGCACTAAATGGATATTTAAAAATAAAAAGGATGTAGATGGCATAGTCATGCGTAATAAGGCTAGGTTAGTTGCCCAGGGGTACACCCAAATTGAGGGAATTGATTTCGATGATACCTTTGCCCCCGTAGCAAGAATGGAGTCAATAAGGTTACTTTTTGGCATTGCATCTCATTTTAATTTTAAATTATTTCAAATGGATGTTAAAAGTGCTTTTTTGAATGGTGACCTTAAGGAGGAGGTGTATGTGGAACAACCCAGGGTTTATTGATCCCTCATTCCCTGATCATGTGTACCGCCTTCGTAAGGCCCTTTATGGCCTTAAACAAGCCCCTCGAGCTTGGTATGAACGTTTAACCGATCATCTTTTAAATACCGGCTTTGTGAAAGGGGGAGTAGACCGAACTTTATTTCTAAGGAAAATTGAGAGCGGCCTTTTAATTGCTCAAATATATGTTGATGATATTGTGTTCAGATCCACAAATGAGCAGCATGTAAAACAATTTGGGGCACAGATGTCCCATGAGTTTCAAATGAGCCTAATGGGAGAATTGACTTACTTTCTAGGATTTCAAATTCGTCAGTTGAATGATGGGATATTTTTGTCCCAATCCACATATGCGAAAGAATTGGTCAAAAAATTGGTTTGGAAGATTCCAAGAGTACTCGTACTCCCATGGGTTCCACCGTTAAAATTGCTAAAGATATTGAGGGCGCTAGTGTTGACTCCACACTTTATTGTAGTATGATAGGAACCTTATTATATCTTACAGCTAGTCGTCCTGATATTTCGTTTAGTGTTGGAGTGTGTGCCCGCTATCAATCTGACCCTAAAGAGTCTCACTTGATCGCTGTCAAATGAATTATTCATTATGTTAAGGGCACCTCCATGCTTGGTCTTTGGTATCCTAAGGGTACTAATGTGGACTTAGCCGCATTTTTCGATGCCGATTGGGCCGGAAGCGTGGATGATAGGAAGAGTACCTCCGGTGGTTGTTTCTATTTGGGAAACTGCTTGGTTGCTTGGCATAGCAAGAAGCAGAATTGTGTTTCGTTGTCCACCGCAGAGGCAGAATATATTGCTGCTGGTAGTTGTTGCACCCAACTTTTATGGATGAAACAAATGCTTCAAGACTACGGTCTATCTCAAGGTGTAATGACTATTTTTTGTGATAACACAAGTGCCATTAATATTTCAAAAAATCCAGTCCAACATTCTAGGACTAAACATATCGACATTCGTCATCATTTTATTCGTGATTTGGTTGAAGATGGTGTCGTGGCACTTGAGTTTATTCCCACACAAGATCAAAAAGCGGATATTTTCACTAAGCCTTTTGATTCTCTTAGGTTTGAGTACCTTAGGAAATCTCTTGTTTTAATTTCTCTAGATTAGGTTGTGTGTGGGATCACATGTCATCTCATATGCTTGCTTTGAATATTGTTAATTTTGAGTTGTCATGTGTTGTTATGTACTTGGTAGTATTATTATTTTTTTTATTGTTTTGAGTCAAAGTTTTTTTTTAATCGTGTGCTTGCGTGCAATGTTTTTGCGTGCTTGGGAATCATGTGCTGTCTTGATATCAGTTTTACATATGCGTATGCCTTTGAGAGTAATGTATCAAATCAAATTTTTTCGATCATATCAATCTGTTACATAGTGATGTTGTTCTCTGTTTTGGTATTAGAATCCCATGCTCACGTTTCTATGCACACAATCTCACTTGGAGCTAGTAAACTTACATTGTTTAAGTGGTCTCTATTGAGTCTCAGTTGGGTTTATCTTAACTAATCACTTTGATTGACCACATGTTCGTTGTTTACCTAGGGATGCTTTCCCTCAATTGACTCCTTATGAGATGGGCCGCCTATGGATTGGTGTGTAACGCACCTCTAAGGTTTGGGAAAAATCAAATTGAGACTTTCTTTTATTTCTTGTCTATTGTTTAAATAAATAAAAAAAGGACCATACCCCTATAAAAAAAAAGAAAAGAAAAGGAAGTAGAAAATCAAATAAAAAAGGGGGTTTATTTACATTTGTCTCTTCACCTTAGAGGTTATAGCTGCCTGGTCCTTTGCCCCACAAGGCTAGGTGTAAGTCGCTAATCTCGAGTCTAAAACAACCGATGAGGTTTGTGCTTAAGTTCCTAGGTCCAAGCATTTCTGGTTTGACTTCCTCGTGATAGTCTTGTTTAAACCTTTCTTGAGATAAGATTATAGCGCCCACTTAGTCCTTGATAAGTTTTCTTGCTCCTCATGCACGGCGTTTACGCTTCACATTCATAGGCTTGAGTATGGCATTCTGTCCATTCTTTGATTTGCATCATTCTGCTTCTATGAGTTGATATGGTCTTAAATTTTCATTCGATGCATTTCTCTTATAGCCATCTTGCCTATGTGATTCTTGTTATTGCATATCGTATGATTCTCTCGTATGCTTTCAGGTTGCATGTGTCTCACTCGGATATAGTCCTGTCCTTTGTTTTTCCGTGACAAAAAGGGGGAGAATTTTTGTGGTTAATTTTCATGGTTCTGGTATGGTCATGAGTTTGGGAGTGATATGTGTTTTTTAGTCTTGCATAAAGATGGAAATTTTTGAGATGGGAATTTTTTGAGTGCTATTGTTCATTTCGGGAGATTTTTATAAGGGGAGAATTTATTTTATTGATGAATCGCTAGTCTAGTTTTCTGCTTTTGGATATAATGCTGCTTGGCGTTTATTATTAAATTATGCTGACCCATTCTAGTTACATATATTTTGTCGCATAGTTTTTGTTGAGCTATCTTTGCAGGTGCAACTCAAGTTTCATTGGATAGACCTAGTTTAGGCTAGTGTTTATTTCTTTCAGTTGTATTTTTCCATTATGGTTTAATTTAGTGCAATTGGTTTTGTCCCGAAAATGCCAAAGGGGGAGATTGTTAGATATTTTGGCACTTTCCGGGGGTGTTCAAAACCTCCATTTGTGTCTTTGTTATATTGACTCCATTTGATTGTAATGGGTAGGTTAATTAGGGGGTAGTGTCTCGCTCGATGCTCCTCCCAATATATGTGCCAAGTTGACCACGCGACATCGATCAAATTGCATGAGAGGTAAAAACATTACACAGCACGTCATGCATATGATGATTTTGTTACCAAGATTAGATCTCTGAAAATTTGTTTACATATCTATATCTTTAAAAGATTTCTTTTTCCTGAATATATTATTGGGGCCTATGGATAATACGTTTTTATATATATACATATATGTTTAAAAAAAAAAAAAGGGACTGAAAACGGAGATTAAGATTTTCCCGCAGCCCACGTTTTTTTTTTCCTTCTTGCATCTGCCTCTATATATGTAGACCTATTAGGTCATATAGTGAGGCGCACAAAAGAATAATATACAGGGAGGCGAGAGATTTTTTTAAAAGAAAGAAAGGGTTGTACTGATATTTTTTTCCGGCGGAGGCGAGAAGAGTTCTTCTCTTTTGGGCAGCAACCATTGTTTCTTTTTATTATTACGTTCTTGCATTTTTGCATTCCTTTGAACGTTTTTGGGGTTTTTCAAGATCACGTTACACATCATTCATTCATTGTTCGTGGTTTTTGGTGCCGTTTGCTGCTGTGGCCGAATCTTTTGAAAATTGATTCGGAGCTGGTTGAATCCGGAGATCGGGCGTGAAGTCCGTGGTGCATCTATTGGATCTTGAAGAAGCTCGGGGGGCATCGGAGATTGGCGAGAATAGGTAAAGGCTTGGGTAAGGTTTTTACTATTTCGCAATCTGTACTTTTTTTTGATTAATAGAATAAATCAATAGTGCTAGGCCGTGGTTTTGGCTTAGGGTTATTTAGGACCCTAAGTTTTTCCACGTATATCTTGCGTCTCTCGTATCAATTTTATTTTACTGCATTACTTGAGTTTAGGTTTGGATTAATAGATAATCAACCCGTTCAACTTTAGTAATTTTTAATCAGTTAATCTACTTTCAAATTGGTAATTTTTTTTTATCAAAACTCCTATTCACCCCCCTATAGGAGTAGTTTGAACGCTTCCGCATAATTTCACGCAGCTTCGGGTGTTGTAAGAGTATAAAATTGGCTGTGGTTACTTATTTGATTTACCTATTGTGCCTGCTTTGTAAAAGTAGAAATACCTGCAAGTCAGTACTTGGCTCGTACAGGGTTAGGACTTGGGCTGAAAATCCCAACCCTTCTACACAGAAAGAAATATTACAACAACAGATGATTCAAGGTGTGAGGAAGAACTTGGAAGCAAAATACAAGTAGGTTCCTAGCCTATAGGTTCCTGTCTTATTTTGATAAGTTCTATGGCTTTCTAAAACATGCAAGGTTTAGGTAGTCTCAGGGTACTCCGTTGTGAAAGGGCACCAGTCCTTTCACCAGTCCATCATAGGCGGTGATTGGGTGATTTCCTTTTCGGTATACCATTAGGTACAAGTGACTGTGGAGTTTGTTGGAACCCCTAACATAGCCCGTGTCATGCCGGAGTATCAGGTGAACTCAACGAGGTTGCCCGCTCGATGCATATGATAAATGATTTAAACAAGGCATGTGCTAGTCTTATGTTGAACTTTCTGGTTATGGCTCTCAACTCCCCAGCAGAGTCGCCAAAAACTGTAGACACCTCCCTGGAGCGGGGCATCGCCATACAGATTGATCGCTGTTTGCTCGTTTGGTTGCTTGCTTCATAAACTAAGATTGTGGACATTCCCATGGCTAGGAACATCGCCACACGATAGCGGTTATCATCAAAACAGAGTCGCCACCCAGTTTATTAAAACTAGGAAAATAGATAGAGATTCTGGGTACGAGAGCCAAAAGTACAGTAAGGGGAAGGTGTTAGGCACCCCTCTCTGCCCAGTCGTGAGACTAGCCCATAGTTATTCAACATAAGACATACACTTACTTTATTTAATTCTAGCACGTAGTCTGTTTTTAGCCGTTAAACAGTTAATGGTGAGCCAGTGCGACAATTAAAGCATGCATCAGAAGACTGAACAAAACAAACTGTCCCAGGGAGATGGATCCCGCGGCCGGTGAATGGATGTCACGGCCGAGGGATCCTCCTGGTTTTATGTACCGGCCGAGGGATCGAAGCCCCGGTCGGTGTTCTTCCTCACACCAGACAGAAAAGTTAGCAGATAATCAAAGCGCTACGATTAAGCATAAATATAGTAAATAAAACAAACTAGAGGCCGTTGGGTCTCACCACCTTGATCCCTTAGTTGCTTGATTGCTTCGGATTGATGGTGATTGACTGATTACTTCTTTGAAAACCCTAGGGATAGGGTTTGAACTTCGGGGTTTGATCGTCGGATTAGCGGCTGCCTTCGGGAGGTTAGGGCTTTTGAAGAGAGGGTTTGAGAGAGTATTTTTGCAGAGTTTCGTGGCTTGAGAGGGTGTGAAAGTATACGAATCTGATGATTTCGTTGTTGTATTTTCGAAACCCAAAAGCCCTTTATATAGGCAATTGGTGACTCACTCCGGTCAATCAAAACGCACGATTACAATTGCAATTGCAATGCAATGCAAACTCTTCGTGGTAATCTCTAGGCGTAGCCCGAATGCATCGGGGAGGTAGCGTAGTTGGATCGAACAATTGACAGAACATTCTAGAGTCTGGAAAATAGACAATCTGGCGACCGAGCAAAGGATCTGGCGGCCGAGGAAAGGATGTTGCGGCCGAATAGATCTTGCGACCGAGGGATTGATCTCTCAGGGAGATTTTCAAGCAACAGGTTGCTCGGGTGAAGAAATGATGTTAAGGTCGTGAGATCAATGTTACGGCCGACATATGGATTCTCCTAGGATTCTGTATTTCTGTATGAAAGGCTATATGGCTCTGGATTGGGTCCTCTAAGTGGCTCAAAGCTCTTACCATTAGTCCATGGGTTCACAAGAAGTCAATCAGCAATCACTGTATCCATTTCATCATCGGGATGGTCCCCAAGGTGGGACTTGAAATAATTGTTAGGCCAAATTGGGGTGTCTACAAATTACGTTAGTAGAACATGCCTTGAAATGCTTTAATGTTGTCACAGATATCCCTTATTTTGGCTTTTTGAATGTGTTGCAGGTGGAATGGAATCCGTGGGGCAGCGTGGTACCTGATGTAAAGACCCGTAATTTGGAAAATGTCTAAAAGGTTTACTTGATGTTATAATTGAGGAAAATATGAGATTTGTTGAATTTATTTGATTTGGGGCCAATGTGATAAAATTGTAATGTTGAGTGAGTGTGAGTGTAATTTTGATAGGGTGCTAGTATATATAGGTGGGTGTGTGTGTATAGGATCAAAATCTCCCATCTCACTCTCTCTCATCTCTCACATCTCTCTCCCTCTCCCTTCGGCTCTCACTCTCTCTCTCTCTTGCTCTCCCACCGAAAAACACCACCAAAGCTCGAAACCCAAATAACTCAACCCTCTCTCCACCTTCCTCACTTGCCATTGAGTTCATAGCTTGTCCGGTTTGGATCGGAGAGGAGTATTTTGGCCGTATTACAAAGTTTGACTTCAAGGGTTCGCGTGGCCCGATCTCTTTGCGTGTTTGCTCTCTAACTTCGAGGTAGGGATTTCTTGCTCTTGTTATGTGTTTATGAGTTTATTCCATGCTTAGATCGTGCCTTGGTTAGTTGTTTGTAGTTGGGTTTCGCCATCTGAAAATTTTGCAGAAATCGCTGTCGTAACGTTCGGGTATCGATACAACCAAAATGGTTGTATAGATCCAGCTAGCATATCAGAATTCCAGCCGCTCCCGTATCGATACAATAAAAACTGTTGTATGGATACCAGTCCCTTACAAGATAGTTTTGCCTTTGCTTAACCCGCTTCGATTGTTTTGAACTCCGATCACTTCTAACACTCTTTGAACACCTCCAAACCAATTCTAAATTTAATTGTTCGTACCTTAAGTGATTCATTGATCAATCTATCTCTTTTGACTTTCGTTGTGCAAGAGAACCGTGTCAAATCCTATGAGTACGATACCTATCTGTCGTTTATGTCTTAAAATGATTACGTGAACATTGTGGCATGATATGATGAACAATATAGCGGTGTTAGGTGTTATGGCACGATATGGTGATTGGTGAATGGAAAAACATATCATAGAAAGGTTATCGAACATCGTAGGCTATAAGGTATGATGTGGGGTGCATAGTTGGTTGATAGGGGTTTGCCTAGTGGTCCGAATGAGAATAGGGTAACTCGTATCCTCGTGCTTCGTCTTGTTGATCTTCCTAGGTTCCTTTGGCACTCGTTCTATAAGATTTTCATTTAGAACCTAGCCAGTGGTGTATCATGGAGTCGTTGTGGGTTCAGTACGTGACGTAGGGCGTCGTGATAGTCTTAGAGGAATAGTGTAGACTTAAAGTATTTATCAATGTATAATGGGGCATGCTTATGAATTTGTAATGCATTGTTGATGATGTATGAATGAATGTGAACTTGGAAAATGATGTCTGCTTATATACGGATTGATAATGCGTGTGTGTTTGCATGAGTTGTGAATTTTGAATTGAGGGTCCTGTAACGCAAGGTGTGGTAATGCAGAGACTCTAAAGGTCCCGCAACGCAAGGTGTGGTAATGCGGAAACCAAGGTGGAGAGAATTCACTGTGACACAAGGGGTGGTAACACAGCTGAATGTCTCGCATGATGAAAAGAATTATGATTGACTTTAGAAGTTTATGTTGATGTTTGGACTGTTCGTTGCTTGAGATTGTAACTGTTGAAAAAGGATATAAACGATTGATTTCATCAAAATTTTCGAAAAGGAAAGAATTTGGTTTTGGAAAAAAGATTTTTATGAAAATCCTCCGGCTATTCTTGAGCAAATCAACGGTTTCCGGTATTCGTGCACAGAATCAACGGACTCCGGCTATTCAAGCTCGAATCAATGGAGCTTGACCCGTAAAGATCGAGAGTTTTTCTCGAAATTATTTTGGTAATAAAAAAGGAATGTATTTATGAAAAGGGGCTTAGTATCGAATGGTAAGAAATGAGGAAGATGATTGTGGTGTTCACTGAGGAGTCTTAAAATGGTTGGGGAAATTTTCGTAGGTTATTAAGGTTGATGTGCGTTTAATGCTACTTCTAGCTTGATGTATGAATGGTTAGGGATAGCTATAAGATGTATAGAATCCCGTAGTCATAGTCCGTCGGTTCTTCATGATATTCCATCGTATCTCATGTCGTTCATTGAAAATATTCACTCTTATAGCATGTTTCATCGCATTTGCATATAGCTTGGGTATAGAATTCTTTGTTGGGCTAGTATAGCTCAACCTATCATCAATTTCAGGTACATCCCAAGGATCTTGACGCGGAGTGCATGGTGTGCATGCTTGACCTCATATCTTTTGAAAGCCGTCATTGAGAAGTGGTTCCATCATCCATTGTATAATCTTTTGAAAAGATGTTGAAAGGGAAAAATATTTATGATTGTCAATGGCATGCGTCAAAACACATTCGTCCGTGTCATTGCGATTATTTGATTATCGAGTTGTATTTTATTTATTTTTATTTCTAGAGTGTCTATTTAGGAAGTGGAAGAAAATCTATTTATTTGTAATTGAGAGTGAGCGTTTTGGATAGAAAGGAGGCCATCTACAGCAAGTCGGATTCGGTGAAAACAGATTGATGGACAGGTCAATTTATTTCCAATCGGCTGCAAAAATAAAGTGTGGCCCAATCAAGAGGCCTATTCTTTTCCTCCTAGGTTTTGTTTCAAAGCCTTATAAAAAGAAAAGTGGAAGTTGTGATACGTCTATATATATAGTGGTAATAAGAAACGAGAAAAAGTGGGGCAGCAGCAATTAGAAAAGAAAAACAGCTATTTCTTCGGTTGTAACGCCTCCATTTTCGGGTACGTTAAGTAGACATTTTATTGAATCAAAAGACTAAGAGTCAAGCTCATTATTACATCATGGCTCCTACTAGAGTACTTTTTATTACACGAAGGATGGGAAAATCTAAGGTTATCTACTACTCTGCCTCTTCCTCCATCCTAGCCAGCTCCTCAGCTCTAAAAGCCTCCAAGGTGTACAGCTCACCCTGTTCATCTATAAGGTCTGACGCATTATACCGGCGTCGCCACCAATATAATACGTCAGGGTCACCAAGAAGGTAACACCGTGAGCTACAAAGCTCAATAGGATAAACCATACCCACTAACCCTTAACTTACAGCAAGGAAGCATATAAACAATTACACATGCTCATTCAACAACATAGTTAAACAATGACACATCCACATTCGATATCTTTCTAGCGTTGGTGTCTGTGATATCAGAGTTTCTCCTACGCACCGTTTCGTAGACCGTGTCGCCATTTCACTTTTCATTTACCAAATCAACATTTCGAAAAGGTCTTTTAACAAATTGCTACTAACGAGGCTACCAAGTCCGGCTCCATTAGCAACACACACGATGGCTACCAAGTCCGGCCACACCGCGGTTTTCACAATCCATTCAAATCTTGCATTGGCTCCTCTCTGCAGATAACCAAGCCATATTGCCACATGAGACTACCACGTCTGGCCCCATTGGCAATCTTCGCAATGGGCTACCAAGTCCGGCCACATTACGGTTTTTGCAAGTCCATACAAAGGGCTACCAAGTCCGGCCACCTTGCAGGTTTTCACATCCACACAATGACTACCACGTCCGGCCATTGTGTAGTTTAAAAAATATTTTTATCCATGTCAACCACACCCTAGGTGTCATGTTTCTACTTTCTCGGTTTTTGTGTCTCGTTTGCATGCCATGACTCCGCGGTAGTTCTTTTCACATTTTAAGTAATCTTGAAACTAAACTAGCAAGATCATTCAACTCTATATTAAATAGCATGCTCACTTTATCACATCATCATACTCAACATTTAATCACACAAAGTTAAGCATAGTGCCACATGGACAGACACCTTTGGAGTGGTAACCACTTATGCTTAATCAGCAACAAGTAGACAAGTAATCACATAATCATGCTCATAATCATTCTAAGACCAATTACGAATAATTAAAGCTAATCTAGGAGCGTTATCTTTCAAAAACTCATGCTTCTTTTTAAAGTTCAAAACAACATATGTTTATTGATATTTCTACGTATACTTAGAGTTTAGGAGGTGTAGGAAAATCCTACATTGATCCGAAACTAGTCGGGGCCGAATAAGCTAGTGGGAAATCCTACGGGCGGTGAAACTCACGAATCTGGACCGAACTTCGGATGGCAGTAACTCAATCAATATTTGGCCGAATATGATCGTTCTTGAGTTGACATCGAAGCTCTAGAAGTGTTCTACCACTTTCGTGAAGGAAGTTGATCCTAGAAACTACTTTAGGTAGGAGGAATATGGTGACAAAGGGGGAGACAGTAAGCTGTCTGGAAATCTGGAAATCCGAATTTTTGCTGAACTTCGGATGTCGATATCTTTGTCGTTTCTTGACCGATTAGGGTGGTTCTTGGGTCTAACTTGAAGCTCTCGAAGTGCTCTACAACTTTCCCAGAGGAAGTTGGTTCTAAAAACTACTCTAAGCAGGAGAATAATGAGGATTTACAAAGGGCAGTAGGCTGTCTGGAAAAAAACAGAAATGGTTTCTAGAGAGAAGTTGGAGCAATGCTTGAATTTCTAGAGAGAAGTGGGAGCAAGAAGTGAAGGTGTGAGTTTAAGCTTTGATGAGCTTGCTATTTATAGGCCAAAGGTTGGTCTATTATCCAAGAGACAATCTTTCCCCTAACATTTGTTATCCAATGGATAAAGAATTGACTAGATTTGATGGTACTTGGATTGTGTGAGGTGTTGGCCAAAGGACCATGACTAAGCTTAAGAGTACACTTGCACACATCACACTCCCTCTCTCCCTCTCTCCCTCTCTCTTTCGGCCATCTCTCTCTCTCTCTCTCTCTCTCTCTCTCTCCATGGTACAATGTACTTGAGTACAAAGGTTGAAAGACTACAAGATTTTCCTTGTTCTTTCTTCCAAATCTAGGACAAGGTTTATGTTATTCTATGGGGTTTTTGTCTAGTCTAGTACTTGAAAGAATAAGAAAACTAGATATGGTTGTCCTTAGAGTTGAAAGAGTAAGAAACCCTAGATTTGGTGGTACATGATGAGGTATGAAGATTGTCCAAGGACTATGACTAGGTTTGAAAGAGTACAAGTGCATACATCACACTTTCTCTCTCCCTCTCCCATCCGGCCTATCTCTCTCTCTCTCTCTCCCTCCATCTCTCTCGGCCTCTCTCTCCCTCTCTTTCTCTCTCTTTCTCATTGGTACAATGTACACCTAAGCATGAAAGGACAAAGGGTTGGTGGTTGACTTAGAAAGAGTATAAGATTGTGGTGTAAGTTTGTAAGAGATTTTGGTACCCTAAAATCTATCTCAAAATCTTCATATCTTTCTTCTTTCATTAGTACAAGTACTTAAGTATATATATACTAGGATTTGAAAGAAAACAATCCAAGAGTACATCATATCTTCCTTCTCTCTCCTATCTCTCTCTCTCTCTCTCTCTCCCATCTCTCTCGGCTCTCTCTCCTCTCCCTCTCTCTCGGATTCCCTCTCTCTCTCTCTCTCTCTCTCTCCCTCTCTCTCTCTCTCTCCCTTGATTAGTATATGAATATAAAAGGATGACTAACTACAAAGGACAAGGGTACTATGTTATCTTCTCCTAGATTTTTAGGTCAAAATTCCTAATAGAATAAGCCTAAATGCCACCTATGTACTTATAAACTATATTCTAGGACTTAGAATCTTAGGATGACATATACATATCTAATACTTTAAGTAAATAGGTACATATCATATCTAGTAAGCAATTAACTAAATAAAACCCAGTACTATGGCTTGACTTGGTCTTATTGACCAATGGACCAAAATTCCCCTAACTTTTATTATCCAATGGTCAATGGATGGAAGTACTATGCTCATATAATCTATCTATACTAGTACAATGACTCATGGTGAATCTACTTAAACTAATAGATCTTGTACTAGGTAGAAAGATTAAACTATTGTCCAATGGCCAACGACTCTCCTAACTTTTATTATCCAATGGATAAAGAGAAAAGGTGACAAGTAAAGATTTCCGAGTAAATCTATATGTCCTTTAGGCAATATTCTAAGAAGTACACAAGGTACTATGTAATCTAATAGGATTTTTCTAGTCAAGTAGATTTTCCATTAAACTAGTCTAATAGGCACATGTCATTATAAAATATTGAACTAGTGTACTTAGGAAATCTAGGGTATTAAATCTACTAGGTACATATCTATATCTTTAATAATAAAATCCCATGGGAAAATCTAGAAATGGTTTATTTAATAAACCCTAGTACTTGATGGAAGACTAATTCTATTATCCAATAAACAATATTTTCCCTAACTTTTATGGACCAATGGATAACAAAGTAAAGTATAATATTGGAATATTATATATACATCTTCCAAAATATGTGTACATAAGCCTATATAATACTATATAAGTGTACCCTGGGTCAATCTAATAAAATATCTTAGGTGGAAAGCCTATTGTCCAATGGATAAAGATTTCCCTAACTTCTATCGTCCAATGGGTAAAGATCAAAGATGACTTTGGTCCAAAGGGTTCCTTTAGGGTTTTGGGAAGGTTCAAAAGATTCAATTAGGGTTGGAAGTGCAATTGGTAGTTAGGTTACCTCAACGAATCGGTTAGAAGCTAACTAGGCTTGCTAAGTAGGATTTCTAGTCAAGAAATAGGATTCTTAAGACTTTATCTTAATAGTTAGGAAAATAAACCAGACACTTGTCTTTAGAAAATGACCCTATTGCTCGGAGTGAAGAAATCTAATTTTATAAATTTAGTAACGACGGATTTTTGGGTATTTAAAAGGAAATTTTAAAAGAAGTCCAAGTAATTAAAATAAAATTCAAATTTTTAACGAAATTTTTACTGACAAAAAATCAGGGTCATTACATCGGTGGATTTCCGAAGGGTTTTTGGAAGGCTTGAGGATTCGAGGCAGTGGCAATCAAGCATTCAGAGAGGTGTACATGGATTCGGCAAGAGTGTCTAGGTTTAGGTTTATGGAGTTCAAACTTATTGTAAGAGTTCTTGTAACCTCGTGTTTAGTAGTGTTTGATTCCTTCCCGTGGTTTTTTTCCCGTTTAGGGTTTTCCACGTATATCGTTGCATTCGTTGTTTGGTTGCTTTCGTTTGTGTGATTTGTTTAGTTATTGATTGGTGAATCGTTGATTGAGATTTAAAAATAGCAAATCTATAAACCTAGGCGAGCTAGGATTTTTCAGATGTAATAGTAAATTCATTGAACTCTTTTAACTTTAGATATCATGTAACCTTTATATTTACCGTCTTTGATTAACTATGAAATTTAGGCCGTAGTGCCAATGTTGTATATCTTTATACTTGGGGACTTGGTTTGCAAATGATCATTTGGGAACTCTCTTTTGGGTAATATCTTTATTACGCGAAGATTATTTATTGAAATGGACTATTTATTATGCTGAAAATCGAGGGCGTGACACCTAAGCCAGAGTACGTGGCCAGGAGCAGAGCAGTGACGGCGAGCCGAGTGTTGCTGGAGTCGGCTTTCGGGTGGCAGTGGTACTTGGGCGACCGGGTGACACGACAGTCACTTGGCTTGTTTGAGTTCTTGGTACCTAGGCCACTTTCGCCTCATGCTTCGCACACAGGCAGGTGCACACTTGCTAAGCTGCAGCGATTCACTACTCCGACGACAGACCTGTCTACCTTTCTGAGGCCAGAACGTGACTATGCTGTATACCGAAAGCAGTACTTGGCGGGACCACTTGGAGATAGACACCAAGCTATTGTAGGTGAGGCCTTAAAGGCTGGCTTGGAGAGACAAGGTCAGAGCTCGAGGCCGAGAGGAGGGGCGACTCGCTCGAGGGAGAGGACCAGCTATGCTGCGGCAACCGGCCTGCCTCTACTTTCTTGGACGTTGGCGGTGTGCAACGCGCAGGGAGAGGCCGCCACGGTTCAGTTTGAGCTAGGTAGGATAGAGCCAACATAGATCACAGGATCGGTAAGATGTACTTTCAGTTTGTTTCATTCCTTTGTTCCGTGTTTGAACTGTATTTACAATTTTTCTGAAACGTAGCTCAGGTGCCAGTAGAGTGGGCGGAGGAAGCAGTCCGCCTAATGTTTGTCATGGAGAAGGAGTTTCATAAGATAGCCAGCAGCACCCCTCTGCGACTGCAGTACCCGGTGGTGACTCCAGCTCCCGCACCAGCGTCGACGAGATCTCAGGTATAATCTCATAAACTTGTTCAATTCCTGCTTTCAATACTAGATAGGCCTGCTTTCGATACACGATATGCTTGATAGATCTGCTCTTGATTCCTGCTTTCAACATTTAAACATATACAATATGCACGATATATACTGAAATGATTGAACGAATTGACAATACAGAGATAGGCTAGGGCAACTATTAGGCAAAAGAGTGTGCGGCCCATTCCTTAGAAGAAAACGACCAGCGCCTCTACCACTCCTGCCGCAGCCCAGAGACAGGCGAGCGCTTCACAACCAGTGGCGAGCGTGCAGAGAGGTGTAGGTCACGAAGTGAGGAGGTTTCAGATAAAGCTGAGGGATAGGCCAGCACAGTCAGGGCCAGCTCAAAAGAAGAGGAGACAAGAGACAGCGGAGAGCGAGGAAGGAGAGGAGGAAGAGGACGAGGAGCACTCGTCCTTCCGCAACGGCTTTGACGACTCCAATCTTGGGTATAAGAGAGACCCAAGAGAAAGAGAAGACAATGATGAGGAGGAAGACGATGACGAGGACTTTTTTTACGACTGAAGGCTACCATTGAGCCTTATTTATTTTACTATCTTTTGATTTGGGCCTGCACGCCCACATAGATAGACTTGATAGTGGGCCGGCGTGCCCTCGATTTGACATTTTGGAGTAGTACAAGGCCTGCATGCCTTTTGACTTTTAGGCGGATGTACCCCGTAGATATTACTTTTGCTCGGGCCATTGTGCCGCTACATACATGATGTTCCACCTTTTGCTTATGGATGTTGATATAGTAGTATAAAAGTTGCATCTTCCGTTTATTAATTCTCTTTTGAGGAAAATTTGATAAAAGAACGCATAAACCAACCACTAACATCTAACTTGCATTGACAAACGATCTCTGAACCGACAAACAGACACGCATACACATATTGACTTGCCTAGCTCGAAAGAAAAGGAAAGAAAAGTCCCAGGATACGACACAAACTTTTGGACACACGAAGAATAATGAAAGTTTGGGCATTAATGAGCCAAAACTTAAAATTCTCCTAAACAGAGGAAACTGACACTTCCGTAAGGTCATATAGATGTACAATGACCTATATGAATTGACAAAATCGAGAAAAGAATCCCGAATCGAGAAATGAACCGAAAAACTAGAAAAATGTCACAAAAGTTGACACAAGACACCAAAGATGACAAATTTAAGTCCCGGACTAAAACCGACACCCCCGCACAATCACATTAGGTTCATATGACATGTACGGTATGACAAAACTTGACAAAAGTCCTTAGAACGGACTTCGAGCCTCCGAAACCTTGATTTGAACTTGAAACGGGCCGTCGAAGGTCCAAAATCCTCGTTGAGCAAGATATTTGGAATCCGATGCTTCGACACAGTCCCAAATACCCATAGTGACTTGTTGGAACCATTAAAAGTTCAAGACAGGCCCTGGAATAAAAAATGAACATTCGGAGGCAGTAGCTATCTGCTACTGTTATCTGCTATATTGGACCGGCGTATGCAGGTTCAGAACCTGCTTGGCGTTCAAGCGGATACGCGCATGCGTGTCCTTTACTGGCGTACGCAAGTTGGCTCTGCTGCAGGTGCCTTTGTTTGACAAGTCTCCTTTTGAGAAGAATAAGCCTTGTCACTACTCCACACGGTTTGAACACGGTTTTGCGCATCAGAGGGGGAGGGGGGTTGTCCTTACATGCAAAGGTGGTAGGACACCAAGGCATGGGTTTAACTCCGGCACGCAAATTGAGGTTGATATTTTGACGTTTTTGCCTATAAATGGAAGATGCTAGAAATGTTGAAATCTCATTCTCACTTCCCATATTCAGAAACCTTTGTCATTCTTGATGGAGAACCCGCTCCCAACTTTGATAAAACCTTGGCTAGTGCAGTTCCTAACCGTTGATTGGTTAAACTTCCAATCTCATGGCGTTGCGTCGTTCCGTTACCTTCGCCATGTACCACTCCGTCCCGGGCTCCTCAGAGCTGCTCTTCGGTTCTGGGATCCTGACGTCCATGTCTTCCGCTTTGGAGACGACGAGATGTGTCCGACCGTGGAAGAATTCCAAGCCTATCTTCGGACCTTTGCGTCCCCTGTGCTCATCGCACCTCCATACCAAGTGAGCATGCCTGGACTGCTAGCAACCTCACTCAACATTTCCCGAGGTTTGGCCAACACCCTTCTTGAAGGTGGCCAAATCAACATCTTCCGTTTGATCGAGACGTATAGCCCTGACGATGACCTGAATAGCAATGCGGTGCAGGCTCGGCGCCGCTTTGCCCAGGTAATTTGCTTGTTGGCCGCTTACCTACTAGTCCCTACTGATGGACGTGTTAGTCCTCTATTGGTGAGCGTTGCTGCTCAAATGGGGGCTCGAAGGAACGTGATGCCCCTTGTCTTGGCAGAGACGCTCCTGGGCTTGGATTTGATAAGCACCGGCCAGACGGACATTTTCAGTGGCATTCCACTTCTGCTTGAGGTAAACTCACTCAGCTCACCTTTTCCTGGTTTTCGCACTTTCTCATTTTACCTCGACACTCAGCTTAGGCTGCTTCCTAGTTCCTTACTTGTTTTTCCACTCAGTTTTATCTGGCTCCTCACTTGTCTTTTCGCTCATGTAGCTATGGTTGTCGGACAAGATTGGGCTGCTTTATCCACCTGAAGAAGGTTGGAACCTTTTCCCACGAAGGATCCATCAGAGGCAAATGAGGTTCCCTGAGATGGATTTGGAGGGATGGTATGAGTTCCTGAGGCACATGCAGCCTGACGAGATTGCCTGGAGGTGTCCTTGGTTGGACCTTCCCGGTATGGCTACACACTCTGACGGGTTTGACAAGATGGTGATCGTCGGATTGACAAGGTTTACCTTCTATATTCCCGGCCGCATCCTTCGCTAGCTAGGCACCTCTCAAGAGAACAACCGCATCAGTAACGAGGGCTTCCGTCTTCCCAACTTCAATGCACAGACGCTTGGAGGATATTAAAGATGCTGGGGTCTGAGAGGAATCCAAGCAGCAGACCCAGATTTCAGCCCAAGGCTAAAGAACCGTTACAAGAGATGGTTGCGAGCAGAGATAGGAGCGAGACAAAATATCGACTGACTCCCGAGCTGACTTTGCTATACTTAGAATAAGCTGTGAGCCTTTAGGCTTCTCAAGTATTTTGTTCTGTTTTTCATGCTTCTAAGATGTTTTAAGGCTTTTACACTCAGCTTGTATATTAGAAATAATAGTTTGCAATAAAGTTGAAAGACGAAGGGTTTCCCCTTTCTGATTCCTCCAATGAAGCTTGACTTGTTCTCGACCCTTCTCAACCTTTGATGCGTACCAAAATGTCAACCATGGATCAAGTTGATAGATTATAACCGAATCTCGAGGTGAGATTGCGTACATATCCCTTTTCAAGGAATCAGGTCAAAACGTAGTTCAGGCCAAGGTTCACTCGTGTGTTTTACCTCTCCTTTTACGCTCTAACTTTTGCCTAGTACTGCCTTTTTAGGTTCTCGGTCTAGCGAGCTTTTGACTTTTGCCTATTTATTTTTGCCTAGATCCCCTCCTTAGGTTTTCGTCTAGCAGGCTGCTCTAACTTTTGCTTGGAACCGCCCACCCTTGTGGTTTTCGGCCCAACGAGCATCTCTTAGGGATAGTAACACTTGAGTTGATCCAGGTTGACCAAGTTATTGAATTCATTACTGTCAAGATCGATGAGCTTAGCAGCACCCCTTGATAGGATGGTCTTGATAATGTAAGGCCCCGAACACTTCGGTTGGAACTTCCTGCGAGGATCAAACACCGGAGCACAGATCTCTTTTGTAACCATATCCCCTTCAACCAGGTCCCTGGACTTTACTTTCTTGTTGAAAGCGCGAGCGATTCGCCGTTGATACCCTTGAACATGATACAAAGCACGAAGCCTTCTCTCGTCAAATAGCATCAACTCGACGAACCTTCCACTCAGCCACTCAGATTCTGTGAGGCCACACTCTGCCATGACCCATAATGATGGTACCTCAAGCTCGATGGGGGGTACCGCTTCCATCCCATAGACTAGGTAATAAGGAGTTGCACCAATTGAAGTTCAGATCGACGTTCGGTAACCCCAAAGGGCTATAAGCAGTTGCTCGTGCCAGTCTCTTGCAGACTCAGAGGTCTTCTCGATGATCACCTCAACGTTCTTGTTCGCGGCCTCGACTGCTCCATTTGTTTGTGGATGATAAACTGTTGAATGATGGATCTGAATTTTGAATTCTTCAAAGAGTTTCAAAACCCTACCTTTGAAATGTGTCCCATTATTGGATACAAATGCCTGTGGAACACCGTATCGATAAATGATGTTCTTTCAAATGAATTGGGCAACTTGAACCATTGTCAGGGTTTTGTAAGATTCAGCTTCGACCCATTTGGTGAAGTAGTCTATCGCCACTAGGATGAACTTATGGCCATTTGAAGCAGAAGGTCTAACCATGTCGATAACATCGATGCCCCAAACAGAGAAGGGCCAAGGCAAAGTCATGCCATACAATTTAGACGGAGGCAGATGCTGCAGATTGGCATGGATTTGACACTCGTGACACCGTCGTACATAGTCAATGCATTGAGACTCCATAGTAGACCAGTAGTAGCCTTGCCTTAGGATCTTCCTAGCCAGCATGACACCACTCATATGAGGACCGCAGACTCCTTCTTGAATCTCCTCCATTATCCTTGCTGCCTCAGCACCGTTAACACACAGCTTGTGCATCCCACAATGAGACCTTCGATACAACCTCCCTCCATAAATGATGTATTGGGCGGCTAACCGTTGCAAAGCAACTCAATCTTTCTTGGTGGCCCCAACAGGGAACTCCCCATGCTCCACAAAGTTCCATATATCATGAAACCAAGGTAAACCATCATCGACATCATCAATGGCATTGACATATTCATACATGGGCAAGTCCCTTTGTTCAATCACAATTGGCTGTAGCTTAACACATGTCGGAAGTTCGATCATTGAAGCTAAAGTTGACAAGGCATCGGTAAACTGATTCTTCAAACGTGGGATATGGGTGAAGGTCACCTTATTGAAACGAGGAATTAGCTCTTCTAGATCTTGGTGATAAGGCTTCAACTTTTCGTCACGAACTTTCTAGTCCCCATTGGCCTGAGAGAATACCAAATTTGAATCTCCGATAACCTCGAGCTTTTCGACTCCAAGTGCAATAGCAGTCTCTATACCAACAATGCAAGCCTCATATTCAGCTTGATTATTTGTGACATCAAAGTTTAGCTTGAAGGCAAGCAGAATATGAGCACCGGCAGGTGTGATCAACAACACCCCAATTCTGAATCCTTTTTGGTTAGCGGCCCCATGAAAATAGAGCGTCCAAACTTCTTCGACCACCGTTAGTACATCCTCATCAAGGAAAGTGAAATCTATATCCTCAGGTCCATCGATCGGGTGATCGGCCAGGAATTCTGCCACGACACGTCCTTTCACAGATTTCCTTGTGACGTAATGGAGATCGAACTCGCCAGCAAAAGCAACCATCATGCTAGCTTATGAGTAAGTGCTGGCTTCTCAAATAGATACTTGAGAGGATCCATTCAAGAAATCAGCTTCACTGTATAAGCCAGCATGTAGTGCCTCGGCTTTTTGGAGGCCCAGACAAGTGCCCAACACGTTTTTTCTAATGGAGTATAGCGCTCCTCGCATCCCACCATCTTCTTGCTCGGATAGTAGATAACTTTCTCGACTCCATTATCTCCTTCTTGCGCTAGCAAACATCCCATAGCTGTTGGGGTAACGGACAAGTACAAGATCAATCGTCGTCCCGGCGTAGGCAGCACCAACACTGGTGGGTTCTGTAAGTACGTCTAGATTGATTCGAAAGCAGCTTAGCACTTGTCTGTCCATTCGAACGGGATATCCTTTTTGAGTAGACGAAACATCGGCTCACAAGTCAAAGTCAACTTGGCGATGAATCTACTTATAAACTAAACTTTCCCCAGAAAGCTGCGCACTCCCTTTTCAGACCGTGGTGGCTCCATCTCGAGAATCGCCTTGATCTTGGACGGGTCTACCTCAATCCCTCTTGCAGTAATCAGGAACCCCAACATCTTGCCTGTCGTGACCCCAAACGTGCACTTCTGCGGGTTGAGACGCACTCGATACTTGCGGAGCCTCTCAAGGAACCGCCTAAGTGCCGAAATGAAATCCTCTCGCTCTTTTGCTTTGACAGTCATGTCGTCGACATAGACTTCGACCGTTTTGTGGATCAAGTAATGAAACAAAGTTGTTTGGGCCCGTTGAAAGGTGCAGCAAGCATTCTCTAGTCCAAACGGCATCATCACATAACAATAGGTTCCCCACTCAGTGACGAACGTTGTCTTTTCCTGGTCTTCCGGTGCCAAGAAAATCTGGTTGTACCCTGAAAATTCGTCAACGAACGAAAGCAAAGCATGCCCCGCAGTATTGTCCACAAGCACATCGATGTGTGGCAAGGGAAAATTGTCTTTGGGGCCTGCTTTGTTCAAGTCCCTGAAATCGATGCAGACTCGGATCCTTCCATCTTTCTTAGGAATAGGCACGATATTGGCGACCCATTTAGGATACTCTGCAACCTTCAAGAAACCTGCGTCAATCTGCTTGGTGACTTCTTCCTTGATCTTTTGTACCTAGTCTGGCCTCATTGTGCGGAGCTTCTGCTTGACGGGTATAGCTCCAGGTAGCAGGAGAATCCGATGCGCCACTATCTCGGGATCGATGCCGGGCATATCCTTGTGAGACCACGCAAAAACCTCAAAGAATTCCTTGAGCAGGTCGACCAGTGCGGTGTGATCCTCCGAGGACAAAGTTGAACCAATTTGCATCATACGGGGGTCATCCTCGTCTTTCAAATTTACAGAAATTACTTCTTCTTTTAGAGGCTGAGCATGCCTTTCGTCTTCCCTTTCGATGAGGGAACGCAATTCAGTAGGGATGATCCCCTCAAAATCTATTCCTTCATCGTCAGGGTCGACACAGTTTATATAGAAGTCAGCAAAGTACTTGGAAGTAGGATCATGCATTTCATAAAACCCTTCGGGGTTGCCAAGTACAATCGACTCAAACTCAAAGTAAAAGCTACGACGTGGAGGGCCGAGAGGCACAAACTCCGACTCTGAGCTAGACTTAGACTTGACCAACTCTATGTCAGACTCAGACGAATCGTCAATGCAAGTTAAACGTGGTGTGAAGATGCAGTTTTTAACACTACCCTTTGCTTCCACGATAAGAGAGGTGGAATTTTTTAGAGTGTCGGGCCCAAGCATCAGCACTTCAGCCTCCTCAGCATCTTCAACCAAACCTACATGGGAGAACAGCAGCTCTAAGCTCCCCTGATCGAACGTCTTCAACCAGTTGACCTTCTCCTTGACCTGTGCCAACTTCTTCTTGAATTCTTCCTTGGCCAGGTCCTCCTTGGCCAACTCTTCTTCGCTATCAGACCAGGTGTCAGCAGCGAAAACCTCAAAACCAGGCAACCAGGTATGAGATTCCGGATCCCAAAATGGCTCGACTTGTCCAACATAAGAGGTGCTTCCACCCTCATGCACGAAGTAGCTGTCTGCATTTCCATAGAGGGATCGAGGTTTTCCCGTACCTTTCCTCTTTTTGGCACCTTTAGCAGGAGCGACATACCCCAAACCAAAGGGGTCATCGTTAAAAGGAAAGATAGGGAACTCGGCGATCCTCTACTGGTTGATTCCAAGTCCCAGCCCTGGCATGTATGACATCCTCCTCATTATGTCGAGGGCGACTGAGCTTATGATAAAATCGTCGTCCATGGAGATGGCAAGGACTGAACCAGACGTGTCAAAAGAGAAACCCCCAAAGTCGGCGTCTTCTTCTCCGTGCATAATCCCTAAGATCGGCGTTCCATCTTTAGTGTGCGGACGGATACCAGAGTCCCTGCAGATTGTCAAAGTCCCAGAGGTGAGTCCCAGCATGACCTTCTGATGCAGAGTAGAGGGCATGGCAATGATGTCTGCCCTGTGAAGCCAAGGCCTGCCTAGCAGCAGGTTAAAGGTAGTAGGGATGTCGACAACGTGAAATTCAACATCCATCTCAAAGCCCTTAGCATCGAGCTTAAGCATTAGCGTTCCCTCTACCACACGGCATGTGCTATCGTAGGCCTTGATTGCCAAATTAGATGGCACAAGATCCTTCTTGGCGAGACCCAAGCGGTAAGCAACCCTTAAAGGGCAGACATTGATGGCGGAGCCGTTGTCAATGAGGACAGTCGGCACCCAATGTCCCCTACACTTAACAGTGATGTGCAGCGGGTGATTGTGCGCAGTTCCTTCAATAGGGAGATCCCTCTCGGTGAAAGTAATAGAGTGCTTAGAGAGAAGTGGCAGTATGAGGGTGATCATGGCCTCAGGGGTTATGTTGGTAGGCACCTTGAGATGTGCAAGAGTCGAAGACAGCTTCTCACGATGCTCTTTAGAGGAACATATCATACCCCAAACAAAGATTACAGCGGGGATCCGCTCAAGCTGCTTTTGAATGATATCAGCCTCGGGGGTACCACTTGGAACAGTAGGAACGGCAAAAGGAGCATTCCTTTGAGCGGCAGGAACGTTGGGCCTTTGAAGAAGAGGGTTGGACGAGCTTCCTGCCTATAGATTAGCAGGCTGGAAAACTCAGCCACTCCTCGTGATATTGGTGACATCCCATAGAGAAGACATACCACCGAAATCCTTAACACTATCCCACAGGTCTGCAGGAACTTCCCCTAGCTTGTGCTTTCCTTTGTCGACTGAAGCTACCATGGAATCATCTTGCCCCAAAGTTGAATCCCTTGCCAGATCCTCCATCACTAATCTCTCGCAAAAAGCAGGGTCTTGAGTTGCAGCTTCCTCAAAAGGTATTCCTGGGTTAGTAACAAACGGAACGTCCCAAAGACCTACATCTACCAAAGCAGTGTTAACCGTCCCAACCTCGTCGCCCACGGCGACGTCGACAACCGTAGCGACATCCCAAAGATTAGAAGGTGGTGAAGCTTTACCAACGTCAACAATCTCATCCACTTCCCAAAGATCATCAGGTGGTGCACCCTGCAGAACCATGATACTACAATCATCATCGGGAGCGGCCACAAATGGACGCGGTTGTTCCACGGAGACGATATTGAGAGTAGGGTCGAACTCGTGATTTCGATCATCGACAGCTTTTGAGATTGAATCTATTAGAGGAAGCTTAGCTCCAAGCGGGTGATGCACATTGGGAACAAGCTCCCCTTCTTCATAGTAACTCCTGCTCGTCGATGTCACTGTCACTCTGATCCAAATCGGGGTTTAGACCCAATGCTATCTGTCCAGCATTGGGCAGTGGGTCCCACACGTATTTCTCAGCTTTTTCCTCGGGATTGACCGGTTAAGGTTGGTGGAAGAGCATGAACAAAGAAAGGCCATCCAAAGGATTTGCTTGTTCCAGATTCCATTCACCTTCCCAATAGTCTAGCCACACTTGATTGACATGAGGGTATGTAGGGAAACCCATGTTGCCGCTCGATCCAATCCTCGGAGAGCTCTTTCCATATGTCAGATTTGTCTTCCATGTTCCAACCTACTGCCATCATGTTGATGTCAAGGTCTTTCGGGACGGTTACGATCGGCTTAGGGTGGCTTTCTAGGATGATATGGTGGGTAGGATTGAATATGGTGGAGCTTTGGTCATTTTGAGTGGAGCTTGGGTTGATTTGAGTAGAGCTTAGGGATATCTGGTTAATCTGTTGGTTAGAGTTGTGTTTGGGCAGGGACTTGGAGATGACATTAGGCTTTGAAGAAGGTGGAGTTTGGACAATGCCATTGTCTATCAAGTCTTGAATCGCATGTCGAAGGTGTTAACAAGAGTCAGTGTGACGACCGGGCATTTGGTGGAAGGCGTAGAAAAGGTTAGGGTTATGGCTAGGAGGTGGATTTTGAGGAAGTGGAGTCAGAGTCAAGGACCTGAGATGGCCGGACTTGACCAACTTTTCCATTACCAAGGAAAGAGGCGCCTCGAAAATAGCAAAAGTTCCGTGCTTGGGTTCGGTTTCGGTTCTTTTGTGGAGCTTGGACTTGGTTGACATTCGCAGTGCGGTTGGAGTTTTGAGCGGTGGCGTTGTTTCCACTGTAGGTCACATTGGCATAGTTGTTGCTGCCAAACAAAGCGGTACTGCTTCCAGTATAAGCACGGGGCTTAGCCTTTTGAGTTGAGGCAGAGACAGAAGAGGGCTCACTCCTTGGCATAACCCCGGTTTGGAGAGCTTCCTCGATGTCCAAGCCGAACTCAAAGAAAGTCTCGAAGTTAGCCGCCTGAACCAACCCAAGGTTCTTGGCATAGTCAGGCTGCAAGTTGCGAGAGATGATGCGGATCTGATCCCTTTCACTCGAGCGATCAGTCATGAGGGCGGCTTTGCTCCTCCACCTTTTGATAAAGTTAGTAAAGGACTCCTTTGCATTCATTTTGGTGGACTCCAACTCTCGAGTAGTCATCTTGAGCTGAGAGTTATAGCTATAATAAGCGACGAAGGGTACCCTAATATCCTCCCATGTTCTTCTTTTGGAGACGTCAAGAGACAGAAACCATTGGAATGCTAGACCAGAGAGCGTTTGTGGGAACATTTGGGCCATTGCGTCCTCTTTGACCGTAAGCAGCTTCATAGCTCCATGATAACCCAAAAGATGAGTCTTCGGGTCACCGGTTCCATCGAACTTAGTAAAGTCTGGCATTTTGAACCTTTCAGGCAGCCTGGCATTTGGAAAGAGGCAGAGTCGGTCCATCTCCAAGCCTCCAGCGCCAATCTTTTCAGATTTGGAAACGGCTTCTTCAAGCTTTGCCATCTTAGCAAAATCAGAGCAGCCATTTTTGGATTAGGTATAGTAACTTCGGCGCGAGGAAGTTCAACTTCAAGTTCGGGATTGGCTCTCTCTTCCTTGACTCTTTCTCCTCTCGCCGGGAGTCGCTCATTGATCAAAGCGCACAAGTTGGCCATAGAAGCCTCGGCCTGATCGGCCCTCTGTTGCATGATGGCCATGTTGTGCTGGAGATTTGTGATAATAGTAGCTTGATCCTGAGGAGGAACATCTGCCATGATGAGTGCTTTGATGGATTTCGATGATGATGATGTTGAAGAAGGAGAGGACGGAGGTGTCTCGTGCGGTGTAGTCGGTGTTGAATCTGCCCTTGCCGGTAAAGTAGCCAGAGCTTCCGTTGTGACTGACTGAGGAGCAACCCTATCAAGCCTTCTTCTAGATGGACCCGGTGGACGTTCCCAAGCAAGTTTGGCTCTTGTTTTCGGATCCTTCTTTGATGGTGCAATGGCTCACGGCTAGAACGTAAAGTAAACGAGAGCTCAGAAGTGCTCCTACAACAATTTATTGAAAGAATTGAAGGAATGAAAATGCGCATGTCATCGTCGTCGGTGTCCTCCTAAACTCTACAACTAACAGACAAGTCTGTCTCAGGATGTTCGGAAGCTACCAAAATCCTCGGAATTCTTTTGAATGGTGTATCCTTGTTTGAATCGACTAACTCTAAAAGATGTCAAAATAGTCTAAGCCTTTGACTATTCCGTTCTTGAAATTTCAAACTTGGCTTTGGAACAACTTAGTACAGATATCGTGGTCCATAACCCTCGACTGGCGTGAGCAGCGACGCGCTTCTTTAGCCAAGACGGTTGTAAGTGACGGTGCACTTGTAACCTTGAGAGTGTTAGTTCCATGAGATCGGTTCTTTTGTTGTTCCTAATCTTTTGATTGAAACCTCGGTCAGGTTTAGATAAGGGTTTAGAAAGTTTTGATATCTCAAAGTCTCGCTAATCTAAGGACCTCAAAATTTGTCAAGATGCCCGACTCTTCATTGGTTCATAATAGCGTCCTCATAATCATAAGACAGACTCGAAAGAAAGACAACCTAAAAGCCGCCCTGTCATGCTCCTACGCAAAACGGTATGAATGTACAACTCATGCGATAGGGAAAGCAGTAACACATAGACAGTAATGGGGGTTAGATGCAAATAATCTTACCCTGTAGGTACCTGTCCTAATTTGAAAAGTTCTAGTGCTTTGTTCATGTAAAGGCCGGTTTTGGTTTGAGGGGGTTCCTCAGACTAGAGCCATGATATACCTCCCGCTACAATGCGTATTGCAGAGGAACAGTTGAACGGTAGTACGACTCATCATCGTCCAAGGTTGTTGGGTAGTCGAGGACCCCGGGCTCCAAGTAAACTATGCCAGTTACCCAAAACACCTCAACGCAGCTAGCCAACATCTATGCACATGAAGAATGCCAAAAGTTTGATTAAAGAGAGAGAATCCCAACGTTTGCCAAATGCCTTTTAAAATGTGGCTCACTTTTATTAATCGATACTTGGAGAAAACTACGCAAGTGAACAATCGGAAAAGTCCCAGTTCGGATTGGTCGGATACGGGATCCTGTTAAGCCACCATTCCGTTCTTCAGCAGTGCAAAGCATACTATTTTGACAGACTTTTGAAGGATTGTTCTCAAGTGTATTAATTTCCAAGTATACACCAATGCAATAAGTCCCCAGCAGAGTCGCCACTGTGGGCACACGCCCCTAAAATCTTGTTATAAAATCGTGTGCGCCCTTTTGGAAAGTGCGACGAAACGCTCAATTCAGAGTCGCCACTCGGGTTTTTATGGTATGCCACCCAAGGAACCGAACTTGAAACGCTTGCTACGTTTTGATTGGAAATGGTTTGTAGATTGGTCCATTGTCACCTTTGATATCTGAGGTTCGGGAGCCAGGTTACGAGATGGGAAGGGTTTTAAGGCACCCCTCTCGCCCAATCTGGAGATCGGTCTCTACTCGGGCATTTGTAAAACATTTGCATTCCTCTCTCATTAATCATTTTTTAGCTAGTTAGGGCGGGGGAACAGTTTAAAGAGATTTAAAACTGTAACATGTTGGCAGAATGTGACAAAATGGCATGCTTGCTTTATTGAAATAATTAGTATAGGATGAAAATAGACTCTCGTGGGAGTTCTAAACAGACTGAAGAGGGCTGTTTTGGAGTGAAATGCGCAGGAAGAATCCAACATGCACTGATCAAGTCACTGCATGATGACTCCACCTGCGTACGCCACTACAGAACTCGCATACGCCAGTAAGCCTAAGCCCACAGTTCTTATTTTTGACCCTCTGGGCTCTGGAAATGACCAGTACACACCCAGAACAAACCCAGCAGTTTTATATACATTATATGTACAATTATAGACGATTTAAATGGGCTACAAAGCCACAAAATTAACAGAACACCCCATAAACAGTGTGGGGACAAAACATAGGCCAAAGCCTAGTTATCATGCAAGGGCCAGCCACTGGTTAGGACCGGACAAGCGTACGCGGGTAAACCACTGCGGTACGCCAGTTGTAGCCACTTGTCCAGTGCTTGGCTTTGCCCTTTCTGGGTTCTGAGACATGTTCAAAAAGACCCCAAAGGTATTCCATAGCAGCAGGTAAGAATATTGAAGCCTAGAACTAGCAGTTTGAACTATAGAAAGCAGTAAACTGGTTTTAACATGCCTCACAGTGATGGATATGAAAGGAAAGACATAAAATAGCTAGACACTGATCCCCACGCTTGTCCTGCATGTACTGCCATGACTGGCGTATGCGTACTAAGGACTGGTGTGCGCTAGTCATAAACACTTCGATTTTTGAAACCCTGCCAGCTTTTGGGCCAGGACTGGTATTGATTACCAGCCTTGACCCTGCCAGTCCCCCTCAGGGATCAGAACAAAGAGATATGCCAAGGTGATATACCTTGGGTTTTTGAGCTTGGAAGGTGTTTGAGCTTGAGTAGTGGTTTGGTTGATGAATGTGTATGGATGGGTGTATGTAGTGGTGTATGGTAGTGTTGCTTGTCTTCCTTACACAAGGGAGGGATGAACAAGAAACTTAGGGCTTGAACTTGTAACTTAGAGAGTTAGAACTTGGTATCCTTGTCACCCTTTGCAATGGGGATGCATGGAGGTATATATAGGAGAAGAGGGAGGGTGTAACTAGCTGCAAAGGGGCTGGTTGGCTTGGCACATAAGTCTCCCTTCATTAAATGAAGGGGGAAAGGTGATGGGTGGCTTGAGACAGGGGAAGGGAACATCCCCCTGCCAGAGATTGCTTCTCAGACGAATGTACGGAGCATAGGGGTGCCACAAAAGTCCTATGAATGTGGCTGCATAAAGGTGATGGGACTACCTTTTGACCGGCGTACGCTGGTTAGGGACCTGCGTACGCAAGTCAAATTGGCCCTGCCCCGGTCAACGGTCAAAGCTGACCGATGACTGACACATGGCAATTGGACAAGCGTACGCTAGTTGAACACCAGCGTATGCAGGTAGGGTTTTGCTGAGGCCGTTTGGTTCATGTTTAAAGGTTTCAAAAATGGTTTTGACCGCTCAAAGCTCAAACACACTAACATTCTCGGGGTGTTCTTGATCTGTGTCATCATCGGGGAATCAAACACCGTAAGTAAACTAATCTGGAGAGTCCAGAATAGGGTGTCTACAATAATGTTAAAGTAGAGTTTCCTACTGGGCTAGTGTAGCTCAAACCTTACATCATTTTCAGGTACTAACCCGGGACATTAGCATGCATGCTTGGAGTGCTTGGATGTGGAAAGTATCTTTTGAAAGCTAACATCGAGGAGTTACTTGGCCATCTTTGTAAATCTCTTTGGCAGATGTATTTGTAACTTCATTTTATATTTCTTTTGACTTAAGAATATTGTAAACCCATGACTCTTAAATACTTGGTACTTACGTAAATTCGGGCCTTCAAACCAATGATGTAATATTTTAGAAACTAATGGTCATGGAAGTACGAATATGGATATGGAAATGTTAAACTCTTTTGGGCTATCGTATGGGCTATTGTGAGATTTTATTTATGGAAATTATCTAGATTTATGTCAAAAATCGATGGCGTGACAACTTGGTATCAGAGCATAGGTTTAGAACACCTAGAGACCGTGGGGAGACGTTTCGTCTCATGGGTTCAAAACATCGCAAATCTTTTTCATGACTTGTGCATATTTGTGTGTCTAACATTCATATGACTACTTGGCATTGCATTTTCAATATAGTAGTGTGGCATGGAGTTGTTATTGACTCGTGTTGGGGAGTTAGGGCTTTGACCTTATAGTTATAATGTTGTGGTTGATAATTTTCCTTTCTTATATCTTGTAGTAGTATGCCTCCGAGAACTCGTGCTAGACAAGGTGAGGCTGGAAATTGGAGTGGCCGTGGCCGAGGGGTGCCATTGGAGGATGAGGTTAGTCAGTACGGGGAAAACCCGAGTGGGGATCCGGGGGCAGGGGCCGGTCGGGGTGCAGGAGTACCTCGCGTTCAGAATCAATTTGCTAGGGACCTCGTCGCAGCACTTACAGCTGCAAATCTTTTAAACCAAGCTCCTAGAGATAATGTAGACAACCGAGCCTTATCGGCAATGCGAGAGTCTAGTCGTAGGAATCCTCCAACGTTTTGATGGGACAAGTAGTGACCCTCTTGTGGCCGATCACTGGTTAGCGCAAATTCGTAAACTTTTCAATGCTCTCAAAATTGCCGAAGATGACTTGCAAGTGAACATTGTGGCTGTCCAACTAACCGGTGAAGTAAATGAGTGGTGAAATTTGTCCTAGAATCTAGGAAGGATGCGAGGAGAGTGGCAAGGACCACGGCTCAAGCAAATGAACCAGAAGTGGAAAATTTGACGTGGGCCGAGTTTGAGACACTCTTTTAGGAGCAATACTTTCTAGAGACTAGTCGCGATCAGTTGAGAGACCAGTTTGAGAAGTTGGAGTAGGGGGGTATGACCGTGTCGGAGTACGCTCAGAAGTTTCAATCTTTATCTGGTTTTGCGCCAAAGTTGGTGGCGACGGAGGAGAGGAAATGTAGACGTTTTGAGAAGGGGCTGCATAATATCGTGAGGAGGATGGTAATGGTGCAACACAAGACAAAATACACCGAGGTTGTTGAGTGTGTGAGGAGTATTGAGATACCGAAGGAAGCGCAGAGAAATAGGGGAGTTTGGGAACCGAGACATCCAATTGTGAGAGTTCGTCGTCAGGAAGCTTTAGGAGTCAAGGAAGGAAAAGGCCGAGGGAATCATCTCAGACATCGTAGAGTAGTTCATCGAACTTTAGGCCACCGCCTTCTTCTTCAGGGACTCGGGGTGCTTTGTCTAGACCTTCGATAGTGTGCTACAAGTGCAATCAACCTGGACAAATTCATACTCAATGTCCACATCTCCAGAAGGCTTGTTATGTTTGTGGTAAGACCGATCATCTCACTAGGAATTGTCCTCAGGGGTCGAGAATGCACAGTGAGTCGGGTTTCGTGCAACAGACGGGAACGGGGCATAGTGTTGGCCAACAGTTTAGGGGCACTCTAAGGTAGCAACAGCCTCACTTCCGCCAGACTACTTCTAGAGTTCTAGGGTTGATAAGGAGGCGAGTTCTTCCACACCTATTCAGGGTTCTGGTCAGAGGGGAGGTTTTGTGCAGCGTCAGGGTACCCAGGGGCGAGTTTAAAATATCACTTCTGTTGTTCCATCTACCACCTCACAGGCTCGGAGACATCTGTTGTGAGGGGTACATTTCTTTTGTTCAACTCCTTCGCTAAAGTACTCTTTGATTCTGGAGCATCGCATTCATTCATTGCTGCATCATTTGTGTGTGCCTTGGAATTGGAAACGAAAAATGTTAGTCCTCCTTTATTCGTTGAGACACCTTTAGGGGGTAGAATGCCTCTTGATCGTATTTGTTGAGATTGTGAGTTGATTATTCATGATCGTCATTTTGTCTTCGACTTCATTGTTTTGGGAATGTCGGGGTTTGATCTTATCTTAGGAATGGATTGGCTATCCACGTTTCATGCTACCATCGATTGTTTCAAGAGTCGAGTTCGTATTTGTCCTCCCGAGGGTCCTTGTTTTGAATTCTTTGGGGAGCGTCGGGAACTATTGGGTCTCGAGAGCGAGAGTCGGTTTATTCCTTGTTGGCGAGTTTGACGTTAGATGAGGATGCCTCCGTGCGTGGGGAGTTACCCTTAGTGGTTTGTGACTTTTCGGATGTGTTCCCGGAAGACTTACCTGGTTTACCTCTCGAGAGAGAGATTGAATTCCCTATTGATTTACTTCCCGGTACCGCTCCTATCTCCGTACCCCCATATCGTTTTACACCCGCTGAATTGAGAGAGTTAAAGACTCAGTTGCAAGAATTGGAGAACTTAGGATTTATTTGTCCGAGTACGTCACCGTGGGGAGCACCGGCTCTTTTTGCACAAAAAAAGGATGGTTCACTCCATTTGTGTATCGATTATCGTAAGCTAAACCGAGTCACCATTAAGAATAAGTATCCTATGCCTAGAATCGATAATTTGTTTGACCAACTTCGGGGTGCGACCTGCATTCCAAAATCGATTTGAGATCCGGTTATCACCAGTTGAGAGTTTTGAGAGAGGATATTCCTAAAACCGCATTTCGTACTAGATATGGTCATTATGAATTCGTTGTTATGCCTTTCGGATTGACAAACGCTCTGGCTACATTTATGGACTTGATGAATTGTATTTTCCGTGCTTATCTTGATCGTTTCGTCATCGTCTTTGTGGATGACATCTTGATCTATTCGCCTACGGAGGAGGAACACCAATCTCATCTCACCATTGTTCTTGAACACTTGAGAGAGCACCATTTGTACGCTAAACTTGGTAAGTGTGAGTTTTGGTTATCCGAGGTCAAATTTTTGGGTCACATGGTTTCGAAGGGTGGAGTGTCTGTTGATCCGGGGAAGATAGAGTCTGTTATGAATTGGCAGCGACTGAAGAACGTGTTTGAGATTAGTAGTTTCTTGGGTTCGGCCGGGTACTACCGCTGTTTCGTTCTTAACTTCTCTCGTTTAGCGGCACCGATGACTAGATTAACCCGTAAGGGGACTCGTTTCGTTTGGAGTGACTCGTGTGAAGCGGCTTTCGAGGAATTGAAGAAGAGGTTGACTACCATACCAATTTTGATTGTGCCCGAATGTGGAGTTGGCTACTCCATATATTGTGATGCATCTAAGGAGGGATTGGGGTGCATGTTGATGCAAGCAGAGCGAGTAGTAGCGTATGGGTCGCGGCAGTTGAAAACTCACGAGCGGAACTACCCTACACATGATTTAGAAGTTACGGCTGTCGTTTTTGTTTTGAAAAGTTGGCGTCATTATTTATACGGTGAAAAATTTGAAGTCTTTTCCGACCATAAAAGTTTGAAATATTTGTTTTCTCAAAAAGAACTTTACCTTCGATAATGCCATTGGATGGAGCACTTGGAGGATTACGATTTTGAATTGCAATATCACCCGGGGAAAGCGAACGTCGTTGTAACGCCCCCAATTTCGGGTACGTTAATTAAACATTTTTATTGAATTAAAAGGCTAAGAGTCAAGCTCATTATTACAACATGATTCCTACTAGAGTACTTTTATTACACAAAGGATGGGAAAACTCTAAGGTTATCTATTGTTCCACTTCTTCCTCCATCCTAGCAAGCTCTTCGGCTCCAAAAGCCTCCAACGTGTACTGCTCTCCCTGTTCGTTTATAAGATCTGACCCATTATACCGGCGTCGCAACCAATATAATAAGTCAGGGTCACCAAAGGTAACACCGTGAGCTTATAAAACTCAATAGAATAAACCATACCCACTAACCCTTGACTTACAACAAGAAACATATAGACAATTACACATGCTCATTCAATAACATAGCTAGCAATTACGCATCCACATTCGCTATCTTACTAAAGTTGGTGTCATGCCTTTTCGTGTTTCTCCTACGCGACTCATCGTAGACCGTGTCATCAATTTTCCACTTTATTAACACTTCCAAAAATCATTTTTGAAAAACACATTTTTAACACACCCAACCTCGGTTCCGCCGCGCCGTGTTCCCGAGTATCCTCACAACGGTTCCGCTGCGCCGGGTTCCCATTGGCACACACCCAACCTCGATTCCGCCGCGCCGGGTTCTCGAGTATCCTCACAATGGTTCCGCCGCACCGGGTTCCCATTGGCACACAAAACACACCATACTCCCATAATGACTCCCATTCTTGGTCATTATGTAGTTTCAAAAATATTTTACGCACGCACACACACCACACAATGGGCAAGTCCGGCCACATTGCGGTTTTCAAAAACACACCTTGTTTTTAACACACCCTAGGTGTCATGTTTCAAGCTTTTCTTGGTTTTTGTGTCTCGTCATCATGCATAGACTCCGCGGCAGGACTATTCATGAAATCTTAGTAATCTTGAAACTAAACTAGCAAGATCATCCAACTCTATATTAGTTAGAATGCTCACTTAATCACATCATCATGCTCAACATTTAATCATACAAGGTAAAGCATAGGGCCACATGAACGGGCACCTTTGGAGTGGTAAACCACTTATGCTTTATCAACAACAAGTAGTCAAGTAATCACATAATCATGTTCATATTCATTCTAAGATCAAAATATAAATACTTAACGCTAATCTAGGAACGTTATCTTTCAAAACTCATGCTTCATTTTCAAATTTCAAAACAACATATGTTTATTGAAAATTCTACGTTCATTTCTAATATGCATACCATACTCTATACTTAGAGTTTAGGAGGTGTAGGAGAATCCTACCGTTCTTCTTGGCGGTAGTGACGACTACAGGGTAAGAAAGGTACGTCGGTGGTCGGACGGAGTAACTGTAGACACCCCAATTTGGCCTAACGATTATTTCAAGTCCCACCTTGGGACAATCCCGATGATGAAATGGATACAATGATTGCTGATTGCTTCCTTGAGGACCTTAGGACTTTCGGTGAGAACTTTGAACCACTTAGAGGACCCAATTCAAAGCCATACAGCCTTTCAGACAGAAATACAGAAGCCTAGGAGAATCCATCTGACGGCCGTAACATCGATCTAACGGCCATAACATCAATCCCTCACCCGAGCAACCTGTTGCCAGCAAAATCTCCCTGAGAGATCAATTCCTCGACCGCAAGATCTATCCTTCGGCCGAGACATCCATTCCTCGGCCGTGTGATCTATTACTCGGCCGCCAGATCGACCTTTTTTCAGACTCTGGAACGTTCTGTCAGACGTTTGGTTTGATCCAACTACACTACATTTTCCATGCGTTCGGGCTACGCTCAGAGATCACGACGTAGAGTTAGAGATGCATTGCAATTGCAATTGCCATCTCGTGATTTGATTGGCCGGAGTGAGTCATCCCTATGCCTATATAAAGGGGCCTTTGGGCTCCGAAATAAACACACGAAATTATCAGAGTACACACTCTCTCAAGCCTCGAAACTCTGCACAAATACTCTCTCAAACCCACTCTTCAAAAGCCCTAACCTCCCGAAGGCAGCCGTCAACCCGGCGATCAAACCCCGAAGTTCAAACCCTAACTCTAGGGTTCTCGATCAAGCAATCAATCAATCACACCCAATCCAAAGCAATCAAGCAACTGAGGGATCAAGGTGGTGAGGCCCAACGGCCTCTGGTTTGTCTTAATTTACTGCATTTTGATTAACTGTAGCGTTTTGATTATCCATTAATCTTTCTGTCTGTCTGGTGTGAGGAAGAACACCGACCGGGGCTTCGATCCCTCGGCTGGTACATCAAACCAGGAGGATCCCTCGGCCGTGACATCTATTCACCGGCCGCGAGATCCATCTCCCTGGGATATTTTGTTTGCTTTCTCTGCTTTCTGATGCATGCTCATCTATCGCACTGGCTCACTTTACTTGCTGTTTAAAGGAATAATTAAACAAACTATGTGTTAGAATTAAACAAAGCATCTATATGCCTTATGTTGAATGACTATGGGCCAGTCTCACGACTGGGCAAAGAGGGGTGCCTAACACCTTCCCCTTATTGTACTCTTGGCTCCCGTATCCAGAATCTCTATCTGTTTTCCCAGTTTTAATAAACTGAGTGGCGACTCTATTTGATGATAACCGTTATCATGTGGAGATGTTCCTAGCCATGGGAATGTCCATGATTTTGGTTTATGAAGTGAGCAACCAATCGAGCAAACACAACGTGATCAATCTGTATGGCGACGCCCCGTTTGGGAGGTGTCTACAGTTTTTGGCGACTCCGCTGGGGATGTGAGAGCCATAACCAGAAAGTTCAACATAAGACTAATACATGCCTTGTTTAATTCATCTATCATATGCATCGAGCGGGCAACCCGTTGAGTTCACCTGATATCCCGGCATGACACGGGCTATGTTGGGGGTTCCAGCAAACTCCACAGTCACTCGTACCTAGTGGTATATCAAAAAGGGAATCACCCAATCACCGCCTATGATGGGCTGGTGAGAGGATTGGTGCCCTTTGACAACGGAGCACCCTGAGACTACCAAAACCTTGCATGTTTTAGAAAGCCATAGAACTTATCAAACTAAGACAGGAACCTACAGGCTAGGAACCTACTCGCATTTTTACTTCCAAGTTCTTCCTCACACCTTGTATATGTTGTTGTAACATCTCTTTCTGTGCAGAAGGGTCAGGGCTTGAACTAAAAGCCCTAACCCTAAGTCTTTATAGCCAAGCACTAATGGCGTTGCCTGCAAGGTATATTTTTGGTAAAAAGCATCATTGCTTACTTAACACTCTCGCTTTACTTAAAGCACCGTGAAGCATGGATTTCTAGAACGAAATCAAACAATGGCTGCCCCGCCGGCAATTGAACTAGAGGTTGCTCTAGCAATCTTTGCCTCGCAAGGCTAAAGGAAAGAGGGAGTGTAAAGTAGTAGAGCAGGTTATGGATGATTGTATGCAAAGTCAAAGATATTATGGATAGAACTTGCAATACTTATTTCTCCATGGATGATTCAGCATGACAAGTTTAGGACTTTGGTTCCTATTTCCAAATCGGCCTAGCAACCCATCTTTCAAAATTCAAAATTCTGAGCATGCTTACCTCAACGAGCTGATAAAATTTAGGAGGTTGTCAATGTGCTAGCAAATAATCAAGTGGATTTCAATTACCTCAATCACGTTTTGAGAAAGGATTTTCCCTAACCAAGAATTGAAGGAACTTTCAAAACTTTTTGCAATGACTAATTTAATGACAAGTTTTTCTGAAACATTCAAATAGCCGCTAGCACAGCGATGGACTCCGAGTCTACTTTCTATTGTAGCCATATGCTCAACCTTTTCGATTTGTCTCATAATATGGATTGGCTTGGAAGTGGGATCTTAAGTGGCAGCAACGAGTCTTAAGAATCATCTATATAAAAAAATGGCTGGCTATCTATAGTATCCGATAAACTCATGCATACAAACGAATTGCAATGCATGACTCATCCATAATCTGTGTAAGTAGCTGTGGTGCTATATATATATATATATATATATATACATATCATTTTGATTGCCTCTTTCTAACTATGCAGGGGCCAAACCAAAAGAGGAGTCCATCCTCCTCATTTCCTTTATTTGTTCATCGCATGTCATTTGGTTGCACCACCACTAAGGGCAGTTTGCATATTAGAAAATGCACCGCATGGACAATTAGTTTTGGATATCTCAACTTGAGCATGATTAGGTTTCTCCTTCTCTTAGATTTGGAGTTTGATCTCAGACATGATGGTAATGGCTGACGAAAAATTGAGGTTTTGATCCAACCAAGTTTTGAGCAATGGCAGCCATGTCCATCACGTCTTGACTTAGATTTTTCATACCTAGCTAACTTTCACCGCCATTTTGGCCCATGTTTTGCTTCTCTTGAAAAATTGATATCATTTTGCTCATCATGGTTTCTGGCCAATCGTCACACTCAGCATGAAATGTGGGTCTTAAATTCAAGTCTCCTCAAATATGAACTACGAATGGCCTGATTCTCTGTTGGGATACGTAGGCACCTTTTGGTCGGCCACAAATTTGAAAATGTTCCATCCTGTGCTAGTTTGCTGCCATAGAATGCTCATAATAACATCAAACGTTGAAAACAATCCTTAGGGATTTCAAAGTAATCTTATGACATCTTTTGGAACACATCATAGTCACTTGAATTGTCAAAAGCGCAAAATGAGTTTTTCAAAGCTATGACCCGCGTCATTTCTGTTGAGCTAAGAAGGAGTTGACACATCTCTGCACCCTCACAGAGATCGCTTGTAAGCAAAACATGCTGTTGAAGATGAAGAAGCAGAAAAGGAAAGGAAAAAAAATATGATGAGCTCGCTGGATTGAAAACCCGTAAGGGCGGTCTAGTCAAAAGTTAGAGCACGAATAAAGTGAGAAATCAACCATGTCTCCATGCATCTACTATGAGTCTCAAAGGATTGTCCTCAATCTTAGAAAGTCCACTTAGCCCCTAATCTCTTGATTAGGACCTCTGTCGCTCTGTCGTGTATTTCAAAATGAAGAAAGGCATTCATTTCTCTATCCCAAACACTTATCCCTTGCTAGCCACATCGAGCCTCTGGATAATTTCTTTGAACAGCCTGCTAGGCAGCCATCCCCTACACTGGGGCAAACACAAAAAAAAATACAAGGAGAGATGAAAGAAAAATCAATAAAAGAATGAGCACCCCGTCATACAAGGGGCACTTTGAAGGAAACATTTCTTCCAATACATACAAAGGACATTTTCGAAGAAACCAACTCTTTCACACAAAGTGAGACAAGAGACAACAAGAGTTGATAAAAATGTTGAAGATGGCTACTAGCTTTTTAAACCCAAGCGTGAGTAGAAATTAGGTTTGAGCCTTTACATCCGCTTCTTTCTCAACCCAAAACCCCAAGCCTACATTATGGTCCGTAGCAAAGTCCTCTCAGATTGGGGAACACGACTTAGTAGCAAGGTCCTAAACACTAGGGGCATCACCAATGTGGGACTTAACACGAAGGGCAAGAATCTTGGAATTCGCATCTTCTCAGCAAATCACACAACTTGGAGAGTAACGTGGGACAAGGGACATGGCTATGTTCCCCTTTATGCACTTCTCTCATATGGGTCTCAATAGGCGCTTATCAATCCAACTTAAGTCAGTCAGATCAAGCTCGAAGCAACAAACTCACCTAATTGGCTAAGGACATGGGTTTGCAAAATAATTCTGCGTCCTTTGATGATTGAATGACGTAAGTGTGGAACATATAGATGAAATGATATGATTTTGAAATCCTTAAGGAAAAACTTTCAAAATTGATCTTATCTCAAACAATCTTGACACAGCAAACACAAGCACAGTCACTTTTTGCAAATCTCTGAGGAAATAATATGGGTCTCTCATTTCATGAGGAGTGTAGCAATATGGCCCCTTGACCAAACAATGTTTTCGGTAGTGCCGCTAAGGCATTGCGGTCTTTCAAACACCTGGCTAGTAAATAAGTCACTATTGGTCTCCCCAAATCAAGGGGAAGCATTTGATCAAATACGCAAAAGTTGAGATGTCCAGAATACATTGCGAATTTACATGCATATCGCTATCACCCTGTCTTTTGCACTAACCTCTTGTCGTGATTGCACAAGCTAACTTCAAATATGAGGTGTTTCTTATGATCAAACAAGGCAGAATCATCAAGGCATCATGGCCATCATCTCTATGCGATGAGTAAAAGAGCAACAAAGGGACGCACTGTAAAATCTACCTCCCTACCAACACACTCGGCCTTCAAAAAGCTCAGCCTAAGAAGCGTCATATCCTGGGAGAACACCTCAACTCTTTTGTGGAAATGCTGTCACACAGCATTATCAGGGGCATGCCGAGATCTCTGCCCAAACATGCCAAGATCTCTGCTCAAACAGAAAGAGAAACATTGCACTCACATTCGTTGCTGTTTACATCGCATGTTTCTATGCTAGAGGCAATTAGATCATTGTCATCATGCACATTTGAGCTAGGATCAAGCATTCATAGCCTAAACGGGGGGCTTGCGTTTCTTTTTAAATACTCAAATACATATATGTCGCGTTGCAAACCATGTTACCCGCAATCGTTCAAGCTCTTGAACTAGGGTTCTTTAAGTGTGGTGGTCCTGCCCCTAGCAGTCAGCATAAAAGGACTTTGGCCCGTGGTCGACTCCAAGCCTGTTGCATGTTGTTTTCTTATCCATTGCTGTTTTCTAAACCATTCAAATGTGGATTGCAGGATTCTCCTGGATTTCGGTCCTTGAACCGACCATACCAAGCTTGGTATCTATGACCGACAGAGCCAAGTCAAAGAAGCTGAAAGACAGCCCCGGCAAACTCTACAAATGGCACCATGCCAATAGCATTAAAGTGGCTTCGCACTTCACATCTCCATAGCTCCTTGCTTCGCGCTTTCATCCTAGCAGCTCTGCCTTCATAAAATCAGAAGCCTCACACTTGCTCTTCAGTAGCACCATACACGTGCATTGTCGTATTCGCGGCCTTATCTGGCTTTTCAAGAACTCCGAGCAACTCTACACTCAGGCCTCGCTGTATAGCAGGCCAGCGAAACAATCCTGCGGCTTCCACTTAATACATTGAGTGAACAGCCAACAAGAAAAAGCACCTGTATAAAGCTTGCATACTCCAGCCCTTCAGAAGGCATCTATCCTCCAAAAAGGGCATCCGTGTTGATAAAGCCCTCCAGAAGGCGTTTATGTTGCTAGCTTCCAGAAAGCGTGTGTATAGCCAGCTTCTAGAAAACATTCAGCCTCTAGAAGGCACCCCGTTAATGGAGGCGATGGAAATCTCTGAAGTCATTAATGGCCGAAGCATTTAACAAACCTTATGGCACTTTGGGTCAACAAGTCAACAAAGTCAAAGTGGAATATGGTCAAGAACTAGCCTTAGGGGCAATCCCGAGCATACTCAGAACCAGCCTTGGGAGGCATCTCAAGCATGTGGAAATTAGCCTTAAGGGCACCCCCAAGCACGTGGAATCAATCCTCTGACTCCTGGCGTTCCCACGCCCGATAAATCAACCTCGCAGCTGCTGCATCCTTCTTCAAAATCTCCTCTTTCAAAGGCAATCGATTTGAATCCAGGCACCAACAAAGCATTCGTGGTATTCTGGGCCCGTGGCCAATAGAACTTATAATCAAATCCAGCCTTGGGAGCATTCCTGAGCGTGCATGATATCAAGCACCAGCGTCAGAATAAATCAAAAGCCTTGCATAGGCTGTCAAATGTCTGCCAGAAGCACTTAGTCTAAGACTCAAGATCATTCCGAGCATGAGGAAATTAGCCTTGGGAGCATTCCCAAGCTTAAGAAGAATCAAGCAATAAAAAAAGCCTTGCAGGGGTTACCAAATGCACGCAATCTAGCCTTGGGGGCAATCCCGAGCAAGTGAAATATAGCCTTAGAGGCAATCACGAACATGAGGAATCTCAAGCACCAATGTTGGACCCGCTTCGGGACTTTTTCAGAGCTCTCTCTGAAGCAGCAAGTTTGCAACTACTGGTCACTTGACCTTTGAGGATTATAGACTGTAAACTCTTGCTCGCAAAACCCAAAAGATCCTTCAGACTCTACACCCCAGTTACTGTACTCCGGAAGTACGACAGCAATCACCAAGCTCTATGCTCATCGTCACCCAGCAACTCCATGTTCACGCCTATAGCAATCAAGACACTCGACGACTCTGCTATTCATCCCCATCAAGTCACTCAACAGCTACATGCTTGATACTATCAAAGCCAGTCAATGGCTCCCCCACCTCAGCAGTACCCTGTGCTCAACAGCTCCATACTTAAGTCACTCAGCAAGCTATCCCAACATCTCCATATCCAACAGCTTCAGTGGCTCTATGCCCATACTTGCTAGCGCCCAGCAGCTTTAGGCTCACTATCAGCAGCTCTGAAGCTCACTCAGCGGCCCTATGCTCACCATCATGATCACTTAGCAGCTCCGTGTCCATTCAACAACTCTGCAACCAAGTCCCGAGCTCATTATCTCAACAGCCCTATGCATCCTTTGGCTCCACGTCAACACTTATGATGAGAAAGCTCCGTGCACAGACCATCAGAATGCAACCAGCTCTACGCTTCGGTTCATATCACGTCAAGCTCTAAGCTCCGACAACTCAGGCCCTCGCCTCAAGACTGCATATAGGCTCCATGCCTCAATCACTTCAGGCTTCATGCCTCAGTTCCTTCACCTCAGGCCCTTGCCTTATGCCAGCTCCGTGCTTCGGTCCCATCAAGCTCTAAAGCTTACCTCAGGCCTCCGCCTCATAAACCACAGCAGGCTCCACGCCTCAATCTAGTCCCCTCAGGCTCTCGCCTTATGATCAACACCAGCTCCGCGCTTCAGTCCTATCAATCACCTCAGGCTCTCGCCTTATGATCAACACCAGCTCCGCGCTTCGGTCTTATCAATCGCAACAGGCTCCATGCCTCAATTCCATCTCTCTCCAGGCTCTCGCCTCATGACTACAACCGGCTCCGTGCCTCGGTTTCCTCATCACCAAAGCTCCGTGCTCCAGTTACTGGCCCTGTGCCCCCCACATCTCAAAAACAACCGGCGTCCAAATTCATCCCCAGTAGATGGTTTGGATTCCTCCCCATTACATCAATTCCTTCCAGCTCATTCGCAAGGATAGGCTACTCTACCGAGCTCCTTTCAGTCAAAGTAAGGATGATCAAGAAAAGCAAACGCACCTGCAGTGTACTGATCTACCCCAAAATAACTAAGGAAGCTCTCCGCAAAAACTCCCCAGGCAGCCCTGCGCTCCTTCAACTATCTTCCGCCAAAACCCTGGCTCAGTCTAGGTACGTCACACTACGGCTTTTAAAGCCCTAAGGTACGTCTTCTGTCTCTAACCCTCCAAACTTTTTACTTTTCTTTATTGCCCGAACTACGATTGGTCTGAATTTCCCTTGTGGAATACGTAGGCAGCCTCCCGGCCTGACCATAACAAAACCTTTTTCAAAAACCCCTTGGAATAGTGGTTGGACCAAATTGAGTTGCTTTTTACAGCTTTGACTCTTACTCAAACATGTCTCGCGATCCGTCTGAGTTCAGTCAAAGAGGGGCATCTGTAGACACCCCAATTTGGCCTAACGATTATTTCAAGTCCCACCTTGGGACAATCCCGATGATGAAATGGATACAATGATTGCTGATTGCTTCCTTGAGGACCTTAGGACTTTCGGTGAGAACTTTGAACCACTTAGAGGACCCAATTCAAAGCCATACAGCCTTTCAGACAGAAATACAGAAGCCTAGGAGAATCCATCTGACGGCCGTAACATCGATCTAACGGCCATAACATCAATCCCTCACCCGAGCAACCTGTTGCCAGCAAAATCTCCCTGAGAGATCAATTCCTCGGCCGCAAGATCTATCCTTCGGCCGAGACATCCATTCCTCGGCCGTGTGATCTATTACTCGGCCGCCAGATCGACCTTTTTCCAGACTCTGGAACGTTCTGTCAGACGTTTGGTTTGATCCAACTACACTACCTTTCCGATGCGTTCGGGCTACGCTCAGAGATCACGACGTAGAGTTAGAGATGCATTGCAATTGCAATTGCCATCTCGTGATTTGATTGGCCGGAGTGAGTCATCCCTATGCCTATATAAAGGGGCCTTTGGGCTCCGAAATAAACACACAAAATTATCAGAGTACACACTCTCTCAAGCCTCGAAACTCTGCACAAATACTCTCTCAAACCCACTCTTCAAAAGCCCTAACCTCCCGAAGGCAGCCGTCAACCCGGCGATCAAACCCCGAAGTTCAAACCCTAACTCTAGGGTTCTCGATCAAGTAATCAATCAATCACACCCAATCCAAAGCAATCAAGCAACTGAGGGATCAAGGTGGTGAGGCCCAACGGCCTCTGGTTTGTCTTAATTTACTGCATTTTGATTAACTATAGCGTTTTGATTATCCATTAATCTTTCTGTCTGGTGTGAGGAAGAACACCGACCGGGCCTTCGATCCCTCGGCCGGTACATCAAACCAGGAGGATCCCTCGGCTGTGACATCTATTCACCGGCCGCGAGATCCATCTCCCTGGTATATTTTGTTTGCTTTCTCTGCTTTCTGATGCATGCTCATCTATCGCACTGGCTCACTTTACTTGCTGTTTAAAGGAATAATTAAACAGACTATGTGTTAGAATTAAACAAAGCATCTATATGTCTTATGTTGAATGACTATGGGCCAGTCTCACGACTGGGCAAAGAGGGGTGCCTAACACCTTCCCCTTATTGTACTCTTGGCTCCCGTATCCAGAATCTCTATCTGTTTTCCCAATTTTAATAAACTGGGTGGCGACTCTATTTGATGATAACCGTTATCATGTGGCGATGTTCCTAGCCATGGGAATGTCCATGATTTTGGTTTATGAAGTGAGCAACCAATCGAGCAAACACAACGTGATCAATCTGTATGGCGATGCCCCGTTTGGGAGGTGTCTACAGTAACTTCTTAAGGATGGCTTCCGGTAGCTTCGAAAGAGAAAGGTTTCTCTCGAAACTAGGTCTTGACTAACACTACTAAGACTTTTGGATCGATAGGGTGGTGGAGTGGCGGTTTAGTGGCGGCCTTGGATGAGTTTCTTGAAGACCTTCAAGAACAAGCAAGAACACCAAGAACAAGAGAGAATGCTAAGCTTTCTAGAGAGAGAAGTTGTAGAATGAAGGTGTGAGTTGAAATGGGAAGGAATGGGTGCTATTTATAGCCAAAGGGTGACTTATTATCCAAGAGGTAATTTTTCCCCTAACATTTGTTGTCCAAAGGTTCATAAAATGACTAGATTTGATGGTACCTTGATGAGGTAGGATGATGGCTCAAAGGACATGACTAGGCTCAAGAGTACACATGCACACATCACACAATCTCTCTCTCCCTCTCTCCCGGCCTCTCTCTCTCTCTCTCTTTGGTACAATGCATAAGTACATAGGTGGAAAGGTTACAAGATTTTCCTTCCAATTCTAGGACAAATCTAGGTTATTCTATTGGGGTTTTGGTCTAGTCTAGTACTTTGGAAGATTGGATTGGATATGAAAGAGTAGAAAACCCTAGATTTGGTGGTACAAGATGAGGTATGAAGATTGGCCAAGGACTATGACTAGGTTGAGTGAGTACAAGTGCACACATCAGTCCCTCTCTCTCCCTCTCCATTCGGCCTCTCTCTCTCACTCTCTTGGCCTCTCTCTCTCTCTCTCTCTCACTCTCTCGGCCTCTCTCGGCCTCTCTCCTCTTAGTCCAATGTACACCTAAGCATGCAAGGACAATGGTTGGTGTTTGACTTAGGAAGAGTATAAGATTAAGGTGTAAGGTTGTAAGAGATTTGGTACCCTAAAATCTATCTCAAAATCTTCATATCTTTCTTCTTTCATTAGTACAAGTACTTAAGTATATATATACTAGGATTTGAAAGAAGAAAATCCAAGACTAGTGTACCTTAGTCTCATTCTCTCTCCTATCTCTCTCTCTCTCTCTCTCCCTCTCCCATCTCTCTCGGCTCTCTCTCCTCTCCCTCTCTCTCGGATTCTCTCTCTCCCTTGATTAGTATATGAATATAAAAGATAACTAACTACAAAGGACAAAGGTACTATGTGATCTTATTCTAGATTTCTAGGTCAAAATTCCTAATAGAATAAGTCTAAATACCACATATGTACTTATAAACTATATTCTAGGACTTAGAATCTTAGGATGACATATACATATCTAATACTTTAAGTAAATAAGTACACATCATATCTAATAAGCAATTAACTTAATAAAACCTAGTACTATGGCTTGACTTGGCCTTATTGACCAATGGACCAAAATTCCCCTAACTTTTATTATCCAATGGGTAATGGATGGTAAATACTATGTTTATATAATCTATCTATACAAGTACAATGACTCATGGTGAATCTACTTAAACTAATAGATCTTGTACTAGGTAGAAAGACTAACCTATTGTCCAATGGCTAACAATTCTCCTAACTTTTATTATCCGATGGATAAAGATGGTGAGTACTATACTTGCATATGTATATATATATATAAGTACAATGACTCATGGTGAGTCTATTAAACTAATTAGTCTAGTACTTGATGACAAGGCTAAGTTATGGACCACTGGGCGATATCTTCCCTAGCTTCTATGGACCAATGGATAAAGAGTAAAGTATACTATTTATATGTACATCTTCCAAATAGGCTTATATAATACTACATAAGTATACCTTGGTCAAATCTAATGAAATAACTTAGGTGGAAGGCCTATCGTCCAATGGATAAAGATTTCCCTAGCATTTATCGTCCAATGGGTAAGAGTCAAACATGATCTCGGTTCAGAGGGTTACTTCAGGGTTTGAAAAGGTTCACAAGGTTCGACTAGGTGTGGGTGGGCAGCATGCCCTCGGAGAGAAAGGATTTCGTTCCTTTTCGCCGTTGCGGCCCTTTTTTGGAAATCGAGGGAGCGTGAGCGGAGAGGCAAGCGCTCAAAAATACAGAGTCGCCACTTGAGTTTTGAAGGTCCGACACTCAAGGAATCGTATTTCGAAGCACCTGCCGCTCTTTATTTGAAAAAGTTAAGGAAACCAGTTCGTCATAACCATATCTGGGTTCGGGAGCCAGGTTACGAGAGGGGAAGGGTTTTATGGCACCCCTCTCGCCCAATCCGGAGATCGGTCTCTACTTCGGCATTTTGAAAACATTGCGATTCTTCTTTTATTAATCAATTTTAGCTAATTAGGGCGGGGGAACAGTTAATCGGGGATTAAAACTGTAACATGTTTGCAGGATGTGATCAAAAAAATAGCATGGATGAGCAGTTAGTATAGGATGAGAATAGACTTCTGTGGGAGTTTAAACAGACTGAAAAGCTCATGTCTTGGAGTGTCGTGCACAGGAAGAAACCAGTATGCACTGATTAAGTCAATGCATGCTTACTCGACTTACGCGCGCCAGTAAGCCTAAGCCCACAGCTCTTATTCTCAAACCCTCTGGGCTCTGGAAGGACCAGTGCACACCCAGGACAAACCAAGCAGTTTTATATGTACTGAATGTAAATAATTATTACAGACCTAATACCAAGTTAAACATGCAAGGCCAGCCACTGATCGGGTACAAACAATCGCGCGAGGGTTCCAAACCGTCGCGTGACGATTGCGCCCTGGCGCACTGGTCAAATGGAGCGTTGACCATCGCACGATGGTTTAGGTGCAGCGCGCGCGGGTTCGAGCCAACTTTCCAATGTCTGGTTTTTCACGTCCTGGGTTCTGAGACAGGTCCAGAATGATCCCAGGGGTACTCCAACAGAACAGAAATGAATATTGAAATGTAAAACTAACATTTTAACAAAGGAAAGCAGTAAATTGGTTGTTAGCATGCTTAACAGTGAGCTATATGCTAAGTAAAAAATTACAACAGTCATGCACGTAGCTAAAACAAGAAATGACCAGCCTCCCTTCCCCACGTGGACCAATCTCTTGTTGACAGAACTGTCGCGCGAGTGTTCGGGTCCATCGCGCGAGGGTTTACTTGGCCACGGCTTTTGAAACCTTGCTAGCTTTAGGGCCAGGACTGGTATTGATTACCAGCCTTGACCCTGCCAGCCCCCCTCAGGGATCAGAACAAAAAACAGTAGGTATGCTATACCTAAATTGAGTTTGAACGGATGATTGAGCTTTGAGGTTTGAGGCTTGAGGTTGAATGAGATGATAGAGCTTGAAAAATAAGTGTATGAGGATGACTTGAGTGAGGGAATATCAAGTGTACTTGAAAAGTTGGAACCCTTGTAACTTCCTTCTCCTTCTTTCTTTCTTTTCTTTTTTTGGGAACCCTTTAATGGAAGAACCAAGGGGGGTATATATAGGAGGAGAGGTGGGAATGGTGTATGGAGGAGAAAGAACCAACCAAGAAGGGTTGGTTTTGCTTTGGTGGCCAAATTGCATCCTTTGGAAAGGTAAGGTGATGCAAACAGAGGAGTTCAGCCAGTCCACGAGGTCTGGCTGAGGGTGGCATTGGTGGCCAAGTTTCTGCCACTGGAAAAGTAGGTGGGGACTGAACCATCGCGCGATGGTTCCAAACTGTCGCGCGAGGGTTGCGCCCTGGCGCGCGACGGTCAACGGTCAAACTTTGACTTTGACCATCGCGCGAGGGTTCCAATTTCTCGCGCGACGGTGCGCCCGGGCGCGCGATGGTTGCGCCCTGGCGCGCGATGATTGTGCCCTGGCGCACAATGGTTGTGCCCTGGCGCACGTCAGTAGGGTTTTTGGCTTTTGGAAGTGGCTTAGGCTAGATTAGGTTCAAGTGTTTTTCAAACACTCGACATTCCCGGGGTGTTCTTGATCCATTTCATCATTGGGGAATCAAATACCGTAAGTACACTAATCTGGAAGCCCAGATTGGGGTGTCTACAGTAGCCCCCCTTTGATGGCACTTGGAGCACCATTGAATTGGTACAAGTAACGTCAAAGGTTTCTAGACACCCCTCAAGTCAATCCAGAGCAGAACATACTAGCAAAGTAGACAAGCATACTTACAGAACCTAATTGGTTGAATGGACGGACGGACCGTCGCTGATTGAGATTGGACGGATGGATCGTCGCTGAATTGAAGTTGGACGGATAGATCGTCGCTGATTGATCAAATTTGGATAGGACAGGCTGTCGCTACAGATGTTGACGGGACCGGCCGTCGTTGCTGGGGATCAAGCCATCCTCGGCACAAAGTATTCCAACAAACACGGGTAGGTCGTGTCAGGCAGGTTGAGTTCCATCTGTAGGGAATCAGAGTCAATCTCCTTATCAAAGACCATCCGAGACAGGGCAATAAGCCTACTGGAAGATGCACTTGTGGCTAGATTGAGGGTGATTGTCGTTCGGGACAGGCCAAGGCGGACTCTCCTGGGGAACAATCAGTTGCGGATGAACGGACCATCGATTGATAATCTGATCGTTGTTGTGGATTATGGGATAATGTGGTGAACGCAGTTGGGAAATTGGACAGGACCGGCTGTCGTTGATTAGTTTGTCAATGCCACAACACCGACTGAAGAACGCCTCAGTGCGCTTTGATTTGCCAATGCCTCAACACTGACTGAAAAACGCCTCAACACGCTTTGATTTGCCAATGCCTCAACACTGACTGAAGAACGCCTCAACGCGCTTCGATTTGCCAATGCCTCAACACTGACTGAAGAACGCCTCAATGCGCTTTGATTTTTGAACGGACAGATCATAAGTATAAATGATCGAACCGTTGAAGACTGGAAGGGAGGATCATCAGTATAAATGATCGAGCCATTGAAGCCGGGGTGGAAAGATCATCAGTATAAATGATCAAACCGTTGATTTGGTGGAGATAAACGATATGGCTGACCGTCGTGGATGATATGGCTGACCATCGTTGAATGACTGATATGGCTGACCGTCATGGATGACACGGCTGACCATCGTTGAATGACTGATATGGCTGACCGTCATTGATGATATGGCTGATCATCATTGAATTGGAAGGGCGGATCACTATACAAAGTGATCGAGCCGTTGGAAGTTGGACAGGACCGGCTGTCGTTGATTGAAAATGGCGGATCGCTATAAAAAGTGATCGAGCCATTGGAAATTGGACAGGACCTGCTGTCGTTGATTGTTCCGCAGAAGATTGCATTGCATCCCTTGGCAAACAAATCGAGAGGATGGCAACCATTCTTGGTACTTTCTGCTTTCAACATTTAACATACACAATATGCAAAGGCATGTATAATATTGAGAATGCAGATGCAAACTTAGGGCGGCTCCTAGAAGGACAACTACACCTAAGGACTACCACTGAGCCTCATTACTGTACTGTCTGTTACTTCTGAGATGTGCACCCAAATAGATAGACGCTGAACAGGCTGGCATGCCCCAGTTGACAGATTCGGGCTTGCGTGCCCTTTTTGTGATGCTTGGGCAGATGTGCCCCAGAGATATGTTTTGCTTGGCCTTGGGCTGACTTGCCCCTGCTGCTTCAAGAGATTCCGCTGATTGCGGATTATGGATACTAGGGTAGCAATGCAACAATTGCGTTTTCCAGTTTATTGACTCTCTTTTGCAAGTGTTGAAGAGAATGTAAAAACTAACCACTAACATCCAATTTGCATTGACAAGTGCTTTGAATCAACACAGAGATATGTGCACATGTGTACAGACTCGCCTAGCTCGAACAGAAAAGGGGGAGAGAGTCCCGAGGTACAATGCGAATCCTTAGACACATAGAATATAATGAAATTTTGGGCATTAATGTGCCAAAACTCACAATATTCCTGAATAGGTGAAACTGACACTTATGAAAAGTGGAAAAGGTACAAAGACCTATACAAACAAAATCGAGAAAAGCATCCCGACATGACAGTTGAAAAACTAGAAAAATCTCGCAAAGACGGACATAAGACGCAAATGATGACTCGTATAGGCCCGGACTGAAATGGACACCCCCGTGCAGTCACATTAAGTCCATATGACTTGCATGGTTTGACAAGACTTGGCAAAAGTCCCTGGAACGACATTCGAGGGTAGTAGCCAACTGCTACTACCTGCTGCAAGAAGCGTGCGCAAGTTTGAGACCAACGCGCATCACTCGAACAAACGCACTGCGGTAGCTTACACCAGATTTCGCTGAACTTAGAATAAACTGTGAGCTTGTTAAGGCCTCGCCAGCATTTCCTTCTGTTTTTTATGCTTCAAATATTTTAAGACTTATGCTCAGCCTGTAAATTGAAGAAGTAGTTTGTAATAAAATTGAAAGACGAAGGTTTTCCCCCTTCTGATTCCTCCAATGCAGCTTGATTTGATCTTCGATCCGCTCTGACCTTTGATGTGTACCAAAACGTCAACCATGGATCCAATTGATAGATTTGTGACCGAGTCTCAAAGAGAGACTGCCTGCGTATCCCAAGCTAGGGAATCAGGTCAGAACGTAGTTCAGGCTACGGTTCGACAGAGTATGACCGAGTCCCAAAGAGAGACTGCCTACGTATCCCAAGCTAGGGAATCAGGTCAAAACGTAGTTCAGGCCAAGGGTTAACTCTCGAGTATTTACCTCTCCTTTTGTGCTCTAACTTTTGCCTAGTACCGCCCATTCGGGTCTTCGGTCTAGCGAGCTTTGATTGATTGCCTATTAATTTTTGCCTAAACCACCTTCATAGGTTTTGGTCTAGCAGGCTGCTCTAACTTTTGCTTGGAATTGCCCACCCTTGGGGTTTTCAGCCCAACGAGCTTCTCTCAGGGAAAAGTTGCTTTTGAATTGATTCAGGTTGACCAAGGTATTGAATTTGTTGCCGTCGAGGTCGGCGATCGTTGTAGCCCCAGCTACGATGGCTTCGATGACGCAGGGTCAAAAGCGCTTTGATTGACATGCCTTGCTCCGGGCCATTTTTGTACACTTTCTTCTTTTGTGCTTGGCGAAATGCCACTGTTGTTGTTTTGAACATGGTACAAGGCCTGGAGCCTTCTGTGCTTTTGATTTCTGGATTGGCACCCAGTAGTAGGGGATTTGATGCTCCTTTATCTCAGGATCAACGCGAGGCATGACTTGATGAGATCACGCCAAGACGTCGATGAATTTTTTGAACTTGTCTGACCGGGCACAATGCTCCTCTGGGGGTGGCTTTGAACCAATTGAACCATTGGGAGGTTATACTTGTCTTTCAAGTTTATTTGAAATTACTTATTCTTTTAATAGGCTGAGCATGCCTTTCGTCTTCCCTTTCGGCGAGGGAATACATTTCCTTGGGAATGTTCCCATCGAAATCTATCCCTTCGTCATTAGGGTTGACACAGTTTATATAAAAGCCAGCGAAGCATTTTAGAAGCAAGATGATGCATATCATAAAAACCCTCGGGGTTGCCAAGTACAACAGGCTCAAAACTTAAAACAAAAGCCACGACGTGGAGGGCCAAGAGGCACAACCTCCGACTCAGAGCTAGACTAGACAAACGCAAAAGACTCTGTGTCAGACTCAGACAAGACGCCAATGCAAACCAGACGCGGTTTTGAAAATGCATTTGTTAAAAAGCTACCCATAGCTTCCACAAAAAGAGGTAGGATCCAGCAGGAGTCAAACCCAAGCAACAGCACTTCGGCCTCCTCAGCTTCTTTGACCAAACCTACTTGGTGCTCCTTCGAACAATGGACCTCAGCCAATCGGTCTTCCCCTTTGTAAGCCCCTCATCACTGTCAAACCAGATGTTGGTAGTGAAAACCTCGGTTGCCTAACCTACAGCCATCATGTTAACCTCCGGTTCGGACGGGATGGATACTTGGGTTTGGGTTGATTTGCTGGGACGATATAGTGGCTAGGGTTGAATATGGTGGAGCTCGGGTTGATCTGAGTGGAGGTTATAGATACCTGACCAACCAGAGGGTTAGGCCCGTGTTGAGGCAAGGAGTTGGAAATGACGTTGGGCTTTGGTGGAACTTGAACCGTGCCATCATCAATTAGATCTTGTATCTCGTGTTGGAGACGCAAGCAGTTATCAGTGAGATGGCCAGGCATTTGGTGGAAGGCACAAAAGAGGTTAGGGTTGTAACCGGCTGGTAAGACTTTGGGTGGAAAAGTTGGGGTCAAAGGTTTGAGATGCCCAGACTTGACAAGTTTCTCCATCACTGCGGACAGAGATGCCTCGAAGGCAGAGAAGCTTCGGGGTTGTGTTCGAGATCGGAGGCTTTGAGCGCTTCGAATTTGATTGATATCAGCAACACGACTGGAATTGAAGGCTGGGGCATCACTCACACTTGCGGCTGTATTGGAGTAGTTGCTGTCACCAAACAACGCACTACTATTTCCCGAATAAGCCATTGGCTTAGCCTTTTGAGTGGAGGAAGAGGATTCACCCCTTGGCAGAATGAAAGCTTGCAGCGCATCCTCGATGGCTAGGCCAGAATCGAAGAAGATCTCAAAGTTGGCGGTCGCTTGAGCGAGTACCAAGTGCCTGGCATAGTCTGGCTGAAGATTGCGAGAGATGATGCGGAGTTGGTCTCTTTCGCTGGGGCGCTCAGTCATTAGAGCGGCTTTGGCTCTCCACCTTTTAACAAAGTCCGCAAAGGACTCCTTTGCCTCCATCTTCGTGGATTCTAACTCTCGAATAGTCATCTTGTGTTGAGAGTTGTAGCTATACTGAGAGACAAAGGCAGCCCCTATATCTTCCCAAGTGCTTCGTTTGGCGATGTCGAGCGACAGAAACCAATGGAAGGCAGGCCCAGAGAGAGTTTGAGGGAAGAGTTGAGACATGGCCTCACTTTCCACACCCAGCAGCTTCATTGCGGCATGGTAGCCATATAGATGAGTTTTGGGGTCACCGCTCCCGTCAAACTTAACCAAGTCAGGCATCTTGAACTTGTCAGGGAGCTTGGCATTAGGGTACAAACAGAGACGATCCAAGTCAATTCCTCCTGCGTTGATCTTTTCAGACTTTGTGACAGCCTCTTCCAGCTTAGCCATCTTGGCTATAAGTGCAACCATATCGGGATTCAAATCAGGCTTGCCACCTGCCGGATTTGTGTTTGCAGCAGGTGCGTGAACCTCCTTAGGGTTGAGCTGAACAATGAGACGCCCCTCGTGATTCGGATCTGGGACCAAGATAGGTTGTTCATGAGCATCCTCATCGTCCTCGCCTTCCTCTTCAAGAGGAGGTGGAAGACGAGTGTTGATAAGGTCATTCAAATGAGTGATGGAAGCATCGGTCTGGACAGCCCTTTGTTGCATAGCGGTGATGTTGTTCTGAAGGTTCGTGAGCACTGCCTCTAGAGTGAGTGGTTGATCTGCCATGGCCGGCTTTGAAGATATTGAAGAAGGGGAAGCCGATGGTGTGGCTCTTTGCAAAATCGACGGCGAACCCGACTCTAGGGCTGCCAACAATGAACCTGGAGAAGCCTCCGTTGCAACTGACTGAGGTTCGAGCCTGACAAGTCTTTGAACCGGATTCTGAAGACGCTCCCAAGTAGGTTTGGCTCTTCCTTTCGGTACTCTCTTGCTCGGTGCAATGGCTCCAAACTAGACAGTAAAGTAAGAGAAAGCTCAGTGGCGTTCCTGCAGTAAAATGCAATGCATACATCGTCGTCGCTGTCAACCCTAGACTCTAGAACTAGAGACGAGCTTGTCTCATGATGTTTGGATGCTGCCAAAAATCCTCAGATCTCTTCTCGAGGGTGTATCTTTTGGAAAGATCAAACTGATCCTAAGAAAATGTCAAAACAGACTAAAACTTTGGCTAGTCCCTTTTGAAGATTCGACTTTGAATTAGAAACAACTCGGTATTGATGGCGTGACACCTTTACCGGGGTGGCGTGAGCGACAACGCGCTTTAGCCGGGGCAGTGTACGTGCGAAGCATGATAACCAAAATGACATCAATATCACGACATCAATACTTTGTGGTTCCTTATTGTCGGTTGAATCCGCAATCAGGCATGAGCCAAGGATTTAGTAAGGTTTGATTTCTCGAAGTCTCGCTGATTTAAGGACTTTGAAAAATTAACAACGTGCACCATCGAGATGCACGTCTCTTCATCGGGTCATAGCAGCATCCTAATAAGCATAAGACAGACTCGAAAGCGAGACAACCTAGAAGCCGCCCTAAACATGCTCCTATGCAGAACAGAATGTATGCATGCATGTACAGAACCAGAGACGAGTTTGCCTCACAAGTTTCAGACGTTGCCGGAATCCTCAGAATTTTTTTTTCGGCGACGTGTCCTTGAGTAGATCGACAGATCCTAAAAGATGTCAAAATAGACTAAATCTTTGGCTAGTCCCTTTTGAAGATTCAACTTTGAATTTGGAACAACCCGGTGTTGATGGCATGGCACCTTAACCTTGAACACGGCGGTGTATAGTGACAACGCACTTCAACGAGGGTGGCGCCAGTGACACGGCATCACTACCTTGTTGTTCCTTATTGTAGGTTGAATCCTTAAACGGGCATGAGCCAAGGATTTAGTAAATTTTGACTTCTCAAAGTCTCATTGAACTAAGGACTTTGCGATTGATAACGAACATTTGACAAAATGAACGACTCCTCATCGGGCCCAACAACGTCTTAGACAGTGCAAGACAAACCTGAAAGACAAAACAGCCTTAAGCATGCTCCTATGCAAAACAGTGCATGAGATAGGGAAAGTAGTAACACATAGGCAGTTATGGGGTTAGATGCAAATAGATCTTACCCTGTGGGTACCTGTCCTAGTTTGGAGAGTTCTAGTGCTTTGTATATGCAAAGGCTGGTTTTGGCTTGTAACAGGTTCCTCGGACTAAGGCCACAGATATACCTCCCGTTGCCCGCGTAATCGCAGAGCAGCAGTCGAACGGTAGAATGACCCATCATCGTCGAAGGTTGTTGGTCATTCGGGGTCCTCGGGCTCCGGTAAACCGTGCCGGATTGCCAAAACGATCCAACGAGGCTTATCCCACATCGATGCAAATGAGATGCTAGAAATTGATTAAGAGAAGACGAATCGCAAAATCACAAAATGCTTTTTCAAATTTGGCTCACTTTATTTAGTCCATCTTTAGAGGAAACTACACAAGCGAACAATCGAAAAAGCCCCAGATTAAAATGGCCGGACACGAGGTCCTGTTAAATCACCATTCCAACCTTCGGCAGCGCGAAGCTAACCGTTTTGACAGACTTTTAAGGGATTGTTCACAAGTGTATTAAACTCTAAGTGTGGATTAATATCGGTTCGATCATCCCCAGCAGAGTCGCCATTGTGGGCAGCATGCCCTCGGAGAGAAAGGATTTCGTTCCTTTTCGCCGTTGCGGCCCTTTTTTGGAAATCGAGGGAGCGCGAGCGGAGAGGCAAGCGCTCAAAAATACAGAGTCGCCACTTGAGTTTTGATGGTCCGACACTCAAGGAACCGTATTTCGAAGCACCTGCCGCGCTTTATTTGAAAAAGTTAAGGAAACCAGTCCGTCATAACCATATCTGGGTTCGGGAGCCAGGTTACGAGAGGGGAAGGGTTTTATGGCACCCCTCTCGCCCAATCCGGAGATCGGTCTCTACTTAGGCATTTTGAAAACATTGCGATTCTTCTTTTATTAATCAATTTTAGCCAATTAGGGCGGGGGAACAGTTAATCGGGGATTAAAACTGTAACATGTTTGCAGGATGTGATCAAAAAAATAGCATGGATGAGCAGTTAGTATAGGATGAGAACAGACTTCTGTGGGAGTTTAAACAGACTGAAAAGCTCATGTCTTGGAGTGTCGTGCACAGGAAGAAACCAGTATGTACTGATCAAGTCAATGCATGCTGACCAAACCTGCGCACGCTCCTACAAGACCTGCGCGCGCCAGTAAGCCTAAGCCCACAGCTCTTATTCTCAAACCCTCTGGGCTCTGGAAGGACCAGTGCACACCCAGGACAAACCAAGCAGTTTTATATGTACTGAATGTAAATAATTATTACAGATAGATTGGAATAAAAAGGAAATACACCCCTAAACAGTGGGGACAAAATAAAGGCCTAATACCAAGTTAAACATGCAAGGCCAGCCACTGATCGGGTACAAACAATCGCGCGAGGGTTCCAAACCGTCGCGCGACAATGCTCCCGGGCGTGCGATGGTTGCGCCCCGGCGCGCGACGATTGCGCCCTGGCGCACTGGTCAAATGGAGCGTTGACCATCGCACGATGGTTTGGGTGCAGCGCGCGCGGGTTCGAGCCAACTTTCCAGTGTCTGGTTTTTCACGTCCTGGGTTCTAAGACAGGTCCAGAATGATCCCAGGGGTACTCCAACAGAACAGAAATGAATATTGAAATGTAAAACTAACATTTTAACAAAGGAAAGCAGTAAATTGGTTGTTAGCATGCTTAACAGTGAGCTATATGCTAAGTAAAAAATTACAACAGTCATGCACGTAGCTAAAACAAGAAATGACCAGCCTCCCTTCCCCACGTGGACCAATCTCTTGCTGACAGAACTATCGCGCGAGTGTTCGGGTCCATCGCGCGAGGGTTTACTTGGCCACGGCTTTTGAAACCTTGCTAGCTTTAGGGCCAGGACTGGTATTGATTACCAGCCTTGACCCTGCCAGCCCCCCTCAGGGATCAGAACAAAAAACAGTAGGTATGCTATACCTAAATTGAGTTTGAACGGATGATTGAGCTTTGAGGTTTGAGGCTTGAGGTTGAATGAGATGATAGAGCTTGAAAAATAAGTGTATGAGGATGACTTGAGTGAGGGAATATCAAGTGTACTTGAAAAGTTGGAACCCTTGTAACTTCCTTCTCCTTCTTTCTTTCTTTTCTTTTTTTGGGAACCCTTTAATGGAAGAACCAAGGGGGGTATATATAGGAGGAGAGGTGGGAATGGTGTATGGAGGAGAAAGAACCAACCAAGAAGGGTTGGTTTTGCTTTGGTGGCCAAATTGCATCCTTTGGAAAGGTAAGGTGATGCAAACAGAGGAGTTCAGCCAGTCCACGAGGCCTGGCTGAGGGTGGCATTGGTGGCCAAGTTTCTGCCACTGGAAAAGTAGGTGGGGACTGAACCATCGCGCGATGGTTCCAAACTGTCGCGCGAGGGTTGCGCCCTGGCGCGCGAGGGTTGCGCCCTGTCGCGCGACGGTCAACGGTCAAACTTTGACTTTGACCATCGCGCGAGGGTTCCAAACTGTCGCGCGACGGTGCGCCCGGGCGTGCAATGGTTGCGCCCTGGTGCGCGATGATTGCGCCTTGGCGCACAATGGTTGTGCCCTGGCGCACGTCAGTAGGGTTTTTGGCTTTTGGAAGTGGCTTAGGCTAGATTAGGTTCAAGTGTTTTTCAAACACTCAAAGCTCAAACACTCGACATTCCCGGGGTGTTCTTGATCCATTTCATCATTGGGGAATCAAATACCGTAACTAAACTAATCTGGAAGCCCAGATTGGGGTGTCTACACTAGGGTTGAGATTGGTCGTTAGGTCATCTCAATGAATCGGTTAGAAGCTAACTAGGCTTACTACGTAGGATTTCTAATCAAGAAATACGATTCTACGACTTCTCAATATGTAGACACCTGTCTTTAGAAAATGACCTTATGGCTGGAATGAAGAATCTAATCATGACGGATTACTAAGAACGATCCAAGGTTTTTAAGAGGAATCGAAAGGAATTTACAAGGGCACTCAGGAAGAATAAAAGGATTATCGAATAAACAACGAGATTTTTTTATTTACTGAAAATCGGAGTTGTTACAGTCGTGGCGGATGCATTGAGTAGATAACTGACACACTTTGCGAGTCTAGCTATCTATGAGTGGAAAATGATGAATGATTTGGGCTTTTGTGCTTCGCATTTCGAGGATGTTTGGGAAAGGGTCACGTTGTGTAACTTGACCGTGCAATCGACTTTATCGACTCGAGTAATTGAGGCTCAACAACACGATCAAGAAGCGGAGGAACTTCGCGCTAGACTCCTTAGTGGAAACTCTCAAGTGGGGTGGATGATTCACGCCAATCAAAGCTTGCGCTATCAAGGAAAGTTATTCGTACCCATTTTGTGTCGGGAAGAAATCTTGAGAGAGTTTCACCATTCACCGTTAGCCGTTCATCCGGGGGGAACGAAAATGTATCATGATCTACATAGGCAATTTTGGTGGTCCGGAATGAAGAGGGATGTCGTGATTTTCATGTCCAAGTGTCTTACGTGCCAACAAGTTAATGCCGAACATCAACGACCCGCGGGGGAGTTACAACCGTTGCCAATGGAAGTGGGAGAATGTGACCATGGATTTCGTTACGGGTTTACCGAGATCGCCGAGGGGGCATGACGCTATTTGGGTAATCGTGGATCGTTTGACCAAAACCGCTCATTTCTTACCTATTCAAGTTACCAATTCCGTGGATACGCTTAGCCGTTTGTATATTCGAGAGATTATTCGACTTCATGGTTCTCGTATCTATCATGTCCGATCGAGATCCGAGGTTTACCACACGTTTTTGGCAGAGTTTGCAAGCCGCTTTAGGCACCAATCTTTTGTTTAGTACCACATATCATCCTCAAACCGATGGGCAATCCGAGAGAATGATTCAGATTTTGGAAGACATGCTTCAGGCTTGCGTGATGGATTTTCAGGGTAGTTGGGAGGATCACTTACCGTTAGTCGAATTCGCGTATAACAATAGTTACCAATCTAGTATCAAAATGGCACCGTATGAGGCTCTGTATGGGAGACCATGTCGATCGCCTGTGTGTTGGACCGAATTGGGAGAGGCTACGTTTGAGGGGCCGGATATGATCAAGGAGACCTCTGAGAGCATGAAAGCAATCTACCAATGTCTTTTGGAAGCTTAAGAGAGAACGACCGAACAAATCAAAGTAATTCGCCAAAGATTGTTGACCGCTCAAAGTAGACAAAAGAACTATGCCGATCGTCGTTGTCGCCCATTGTCGTTTGAAGAAGGGGATCATGTATTCCTTAAAGTGTCGCCACATTGGGGTTTATCACGTTTTGGGCAAAAGGGGAAGCTTTCGCTGCGTTATATTGGGTCGTTTGATATCATCGAGAAGATTGGGGAGGTTGCGTATCGTTTGCCTTTGCCACCGAGGCTATCAGGTGTACATGACGTGTTCCATGTGTCTATGTTGAGGAAATACGAATTGGATCCGTCGCACGTGCTAGAGTGGTCCGAACTTGAGTTAGAGGCCGATGCATCTTATGGGGAGGAACCGATACGTATCCTAGATTCGCGTGATCAAGTTTTGACGGGTAAGACGATATAGTTAGTGCGAGACTTGTGGAGTAACCAGGGTAGAGAAGAGTCGACATGGGAAAGGGAGGATGAAGTTAGAGAGAAGTATCCGCATTTATTTCCGAAATGAACCAATGTGAGTGTTTCATATTTAAGTATCATGATATATGACTTGTTGCATAATATTGATGGCTATAAGTGTTGCATGCATATGTGATGTACTCCCTCCGTCCCACTTTGTTCCGCTCTTATTCCTTTTTGGGATGTCCCAAAATGATACACTTGTTTCAAAACTTCTCATTTTTGGATGTCAATTTTACCATTTTACCCCTCATTTTCTTTTACATTTAAAAGGGTTAGAATTCCAAGAAATAAAAACAAAGCACAACAAATCAAACTCATTGAATACAAAAACAACTTCATTTCATTGTCCAAAACATACAATTACGTGGATCATAACCACCAGTATCAACCAAAAGCATTGGTAACAAGCTTACAAAAGGTTAATTACATCTAAACATGAAAAGAACAAAAAAACACAGAAATATGGGATCTCATAGCAGATTGGACGAGTATTGGTTCGACGACTAAACGTAAGTGCAGATATTTTGTTGAGGTCCAGCTGCACTCTTTTGCGACCAACTCGTCCTCGCAAATTGGGGGATACATCAATGGTCAGTCACTTGGCAATACAAGAATTTGCTTTTTGCACAATTTTATGTATTGTTCTTGGATCGACGGAAAACATTACAGCTACCTCCGTAAGACACCCGGCCCCCTTTTTAATTTCCCAGATGCACTCTTTGACAATAAAATCTCTAAAATCTGTTGCCGTTATTGATCAGTTAGGTTCCTTTTCTCTCTACGGGAGAGAGAAGATGGTTCCAGGAAAGAAGGCATATTTTGACGTTAGTGAGAGAAATCTTTAGAGAAAAATAGGAACAAGAGAATTTTTAGGAAGCAAAGGTGAGAGAAATTTGTTGGAGAAAAAATAGGAACAAGAGAGAAATTAGAAAGTGAAGGACTTTTCGGAAGCAGAGTCACGTTGGTGGGAAGGAAAAAGAAGGGGAGTATATCCATATATTGGAGTGAGATATGGGAGAGAGATTTAAGGAGGAAGAATAGGAACAAAAGAGAAATTAGGAAGTGAAGAACTTTTAGGAGCAAAGTCACGTTGGTGGAGACTGGAGAAAAAGAAGGAGAGTGTAGTTATCCATATACAAAGTATTGGAATGAGATATGGGAGAGATTTAAGGAGAAATTTTCTCCCTCCCAAATTTGAATTTTAAACATGGTTTGAAAGGAAATGGAGCAAAGGGCGGGCAAAAAATTGATTTGGCTCCATCTCTCCAGACATGACAGGAGAGTACTTTTGGATTTGGTGGGTTCAATTATTTTTTTAACAAAATTTTAGTACTCCAATACTATTTTCTGAAAGGGTAAAATGGGAAATTGATCAAAAGTCAATCTAATTGTAATGTTTCCTTAAATTTTGTGCAAGTCAAACTAGGCGTAACAAAGTGGGACGGAGAGAGTACATGTTAGCTAGACATGGTACGAAAAATTTCGAGGACGAAATTTCTTTAAGGAGGGTAGAGTGTAGAGACCCGTAATTTCGTTTAATAAAGTTAAATTGTTTCGTAAAGGATAATTGATGATATTATATGGATATTTGTTCGAGGGGTTCGATGTGCAAGAGTTTGGAAGATTTGGGTGATAGTGTAATATGCATTTGTGTGAGTATATACAGGGAGGAGTGTGAGAAATACACTCACAGCCCTCACTCCCTCTCTCCCATCCATCTCTCTCTCTCTCTCTCTCTTCTCTCTCTTAAAATTTCACCCATTCAACCCAAGAACCCACCAAAACAACCTTAAATCCTTCATCTCTACGCGTATTGGAGCTCGTACCTCATTGGATTGAGCTTGGTGAGGCGTATTTGGCTCGGTGTAGACTTTGGAGGCTAGGGCTCGATCTCTCTTTCTTGGAAATCGTGCTTCAACTTCGAGGTAGGGATTCTACCTCTCAATATATGTAAAGGAAGTATTTTCTTGTCTTGGATCATGCCTATTGTGGTTGTTGTTGTGCTGAATCCTTGAAAAATCTGCTCGTACTTAGCTGATATCGATACCATTTTGCATAGGTATCGATACCTTTGTGTTTCAAACCCAGAAAATCACCTGGTATCGATACCATTTATCCTAGGTATCGATACCCTTGCGTCTAGAACGTTTCTTGGTCCTTTGGTATCAATACCATTTTGCTAGGTATCGATACCTGTTGCTTATGGACAGTTTTTGCTACTTTGTTTCATACTTCACCGTTTTGACCCCCGTTCACTTCTAACTTGTTCTAAACATCACCGAATCACCTCGTAGCATGATTAGTCGTACTCATTGAGTTCATGGAGTATCCTTGCATCTCTTGCTCTTGTTTTGTAGAATTTGATGTCGATTTCCATATGAGCCTTGTCTGAATTAAAATGACACATAACGTGGCTATGAGACGCTTGAACACTTATTGACACAACGAGAACATTCAAGACCCATCGACAGGTGGGTGCTTGGCAGGGAGTATCAGGATCCCTTAATTGACCCGACAGGAGCAAAAGCTTATATTGGTTACATTCAGGACCTATCGATGAGTATAGTGCCTGGTAGGGGGTATCGGGATCCCTTAACTGACCCGGCAGGAGTTTCGGCTCATGACACTTACGACGAAAAGGCATTGGATACATGGATGATTAGAATGGTTCTAATTCGAGTTGCATGATGTTTGTTAAGTTGTTGTTTGAGATTATTGAGCCAAGATTGTTGATTACCCTATGGTCCTTGTTCTCGTTCCTGTCTTGAGATCATCTTAGCATCTCATTTGCATATAATGTTAAAGTAGAATTTCCTACTGGGCTAGTGTAACTCAAACCTTACATCATTTTCAGGTACTAACCCGGGACATTAGCTTGCATGCTTGGAGTGCTTGGATGTGGAAAATACCTTTTGAAAGCTAACATCGAGGAGTTACTTGGCCATCTTTGTAAATCTCTTTTGGAAGATGTATTTGTAACTTCGTTTTATAATTCTTTTGACTTAAGAATATTGTAAAACCTTGACTCTTGAATACTCTGTACTTACGTTAATTTGGGCCTTCGAGCCAATGATGTAATATTTTGGAAACTAATGGTCGTGGAAGTACGAATATGGATATGGAAATGTTAAACTCTTTTGGGCTATCGTATGGGTTATTGTGAGATTTTATTTATGAAAATTATCTAGATTTATGTTGAAAATCGAGGGCATGACATTTTCTAACTTGAACTTATATAGTATATAAGACCATTTGTTGTTTAATTTTCATCCACCATGACCTAAAATTTCTTTCATATTTTTAGTTCGTCTCTACATGCACAATAAATTTTGGAAAGTAAAAATTTATGACAAAAAACTTTTGAAATTTCACTAAAGACAAAAGTATAGACTAAAATTAACAAATATACTGCAAACTATTGCACCAAATAATAGTAGAATATTGGATAGTGTAATGAACAGTGGTTCATGGGATCAAACGGGTCACTGTAGGAAAACTACAACAATTGCAAAGTAGTGAGGAAGCCACTGAGTTTGATGCAGCAGTGTTTGTTGGGTTTTGCTCTTTAAAATTTTTTATCATAAATTTTGGCATATCGTTGGTGCTGAAGTTTGTGTGTTTGTTAGAAGTAGTTTTAACTCAGGTATTATTAATGGAAGGATGGGTGAGGATCCCTTATTGAGTTAAGTTAAAGACCTCTCCTTTTTTTTATTGAATTTTAATGATCTGAACCGTCCTATGTGTTCATAACATGATTTTAAGGGCATCTTCAAGAAATCAGCAAAAAATATGACTGGGAAGAGCTTGATCGGAACAATTTTTCATAAAAATGCATTTATAGCGTTGAAATGCATTTTTATGAAAAACTATTCAGATCAAGCCTTTTCCGGTCATATTTTTCGCCAATTTCTCGCGGGTACCCTTAAAATCACGTTTTAAACACATTGAACAGTTTGGATCATCAAAATTTGAACGGGTCACTGTAGAAAAACTACAACAATTGCAAAGTAGTGAGGAAGCCACCGAGTTTAAAGCACCAGTGTTTGTTGGGTTTTGCTCTTTAAAATTTTTTATCATAAATTTTGGCAGTGCTGAAGTTTGTGTGTTTGTTAGAAGTAGTTTTAACTCTGGTATTATTAATGGAAGGATGGGTGAGTATGCAAATACACGGGAAGGATGCTGGATTAAGATTTAAGACTACTGAATAGATGAATTTGCTAGGATTTGGTATCCTTTAGGATTCTGGATTGAAGTTTTATACCTAGTTTTTTGTTTTTTCTTCTCAACTTCTCATTGGAAGTTTTCCTCCTACCCTCTTTCTTTCTTTTCCTTCTTCTTTCTCCCTCGATTTATCCATTACCAAGTTTATCCTTAATAATTTTTGTTGTCGTTTCAAAAAACTCTGGTATTATTCCTTCGGACCTCAATAAAACTTTTATTTCTCTCATTCCTAAAAATGAGAACCCTGACTCAATTAAGATGTTTAGACCTATTAGTCTTTATAATGTTATCTATAAAACCATTACAAAAATTTTAATGGCTAGACTCGAACCTTTCTTGACTAAACTTATTAGTTCTAGTCAAAGTAGCTTTATTACTGGTAGATCCACCACAGATAATGTAATCATTATTCAAAAAAATCTTCATAGTTTGAGAAAGAAAAAAGGCAAGAAAGGTGGTATGATTCTAAAAATCGATTTAGAAAAAGCTTATGATAAAATCTCTTGCGAATTCCTGGCTAAAATGTTGAGATTTTTAAATTTTAGTCCCGAATTGATTAAGTTAATCATGAGCTGCGTTACGAGTATTTCTACTGCCATATTATGAAATGGGGAAGCTTTGAATGAGTTTTCTCCTAGGATGGGGCTTAGACAAGGAGATCCTCTTTCCCGTTATTTGTTTGTTTTCTGCATGAAACGTCTTTCATTTCTTATAAATAGGAAAGTTGTAGAAGCCAATTGGAAAGGTATTAAAGTTTCGCGTAACTCCCCTCCCCTAACCCACCTTTTCTTCGCTGATGACTTGATACTCTTTGGAGTTGATAATTTTAGTAATTGTCACGCCATGCTCAATGTCCTTACTTGTTTTTGTGAAATGTCTGGGCAAAGTATTAATTTTAACAAGTCTAAAATGTATATTTCTCCTAATGTTCAGAGAAGGAGAGCCAATAGACTCTGCAATGTTGTTGGTATTCAACATACTATTGATTTGGGAAAATATCTTGGTATTCCTTTGCTACACAGTAGAGCGAGTAAAGTCCATTTCAATGATCTAGTTGATAAAGTTCAAAGTAGACTTGATGGTTGGATCAATAATACTCTGAATTTTGCTGGACGTGCAACCATGGTCCAGTCGGTGTCCTCCACCATCCCCAGTTATATGATGCAAACTATGGAACTACCTATGGGAGTGTGTGATAAACTGGATAGAATATTAACCGTAATTTTCTCTGAAAAATTATCAATAATGAATATAAACTCTGGGTTTCTCTTCTTAGAGGTAAGTATCTCCAAAACCACCCTGTTTCCCATTGGCCTTATAAAAAAACCTACTTCTTTTGTGTGGAAAAGTCTCACCAAAGCGAATACCATTTTAAGAAAGGTGCTAAATGGGTTATTGGAGATGGGTCAAGATTTGATCTTTGGCTTGACTGGTGGTGCGGGGATGGGCCATTAATCCTTCTTTTCCAGGGTGCTCATGGATTTTGCAATGTTAAGGTCAAAAGTATCATCAATGGCAATCCTTGGTTTTGATTATCTTTTCCTAGAGGGTCTACCAACATCCCCAACATTTTCAAGAGCTTGAGAGGTGATGGAAATCTCTCATAGCACCATTTTAAAAACATATCTCAAGGGTTCATCCCATTTTTGAAAATTAATTTTCAATCAATTTTCTCGTGTTTGCATCTACATCTACATGTGTTCATGAGCATAACTTTGTTTCATGACACGTTTACTTATGTTGCATGCATTTGCCACGAAGAACTACGTTGGTCTGATCCATGCAAATGGGGTACGTAGGCAGCTCGAAAGAGCACGACCTCATGACTTAAATGCTTGTATATCTTTACTTGCATTTGATTTTGGATTAAGGATTTAGTATGGCTCGAATTGGGCTGTCTCAATCTTTGGGTGTCACTCGTATCCAAACATGATGTCGAGCGCCGTCCAAAGAGGGGCAACTGTAAACACCCCAATTTGGACTTATTAATCATCCTTAATTTGTGGCCTTGAAGCTCCCCGATGATGAAATGGAATCAAAATAAGACTTGGTTAAAGCTTGAACGATGTTTCTTGGTCTTTTTCAAAACCAAAACCCCATTTTTCTCGACACCCGAGGGTAAAATGGGCACACATTTTAATATATAAAATATTTTTGAATGAAACCAATTGGGTTAGAAAGAGGACTCAAACAGCTTTCCAACGCTTTAAAAAACACCCAAAACCGAGTCCAAAAGTGTCAGTGGCGCCCCTCTGAAGTTGGGAAAGCACTCTTGAGCGCTCCAGAGCTCTGTCATAGCCAATGCATGTTGTGTTTGACCATTGACCATAGCTTTTTCAGATTTTTCTAATCATTCAACCTGCAGTTCAAACTTGCACAGCCTAGCAGCTGGCAGGGCATCTCATCATGCCATTTTCCCCCCAAAACTTTATTTTATTTTATTTTAACTTTATTTTTTAAATTTCAAACATATTTTCTCCTCCCCTATATACACCCCCATGTTCTACCTCACAAGGGGCCACGGAATTTTCTTCTCTCTAAACCCCCTAGTCATTCTAGCACACCCATCTTCAATTCTCTTTCAAACTTCTTTCAAGAAGAAAACTCCAAAAAAATTCTAAAAACATCAAGAAAATTTAGAGTCATCTCTTGTTCTATTTTTCTATAATTTTCCACTATTCTCCACCTTTCAAATCCATTTAGGAAGCAAAGTTCAAGCTAAAAAGGTATAAATACCTTTGTTTTCCAAGCTACCGTTTTTCCCCCTTCTGATGGAGATCAGGGGCTTACACCAGTTCCCCATACTGGTTGTGAGTTCTTTTGATCTTAGTTTAACAACAAGAGCAAGAGGAACGCAAAAATAAATAATAAAAAAAATTTGGGCTCACTCTTCAGCGCTCGGGACCATTCATGAGCGCTCAAGAGTACTTAGGCACCCAAAAATCACATTTTCCCATTATTTGTTTCATTTTAGATGATTTTGTAGATACTGGGTGTGCACTTGTCCTTCCAAAGCCAATTATGTTTATTTTCTATCTGCAATGAGGCAAAACTTGGATATTCAAGACCTGTTCTTGTTTGTTTGAGTTTGGTGCTGAGCAAACATGCTGAAATGCTATTATAATCCATCCCTTTTGTATCTATGTATTTTGTTCATTGTCAAAAGTGCTAAAATCTATTTTGCAGGAGATAAGAGGTCTTGAGCGCTCAGGACCACTCTTGAGCGCTCCGGAGTGTTTCCAATGACACTGTCATATTTTCTAAAATCACCCATTGCATGTTGAATCACCATTATATTATGTACACAAGCACCTGCATACATAGTTATTCGTCATTCTTGTATATACGTGTTAAATGCTTTTCATAGAACAAAATATTTTCGATAAAATCCCACAAATGTTAAGTAGAGACCTACTTCGCGTCGGGCTAGAGGGATGCCGTAAAACCCTTCCCCTCTCGTAACCTGGCTCCCGAACCCAAAAACAATATCTGGTTTTCAAATTCAAGAATCATTTTCAATTAAAACGGTTTCTCAGGTGGCAAACCTCAAATCTGGGTGGGGACTCTTTCATTTTCAAAACACATTTTTCGGGCCATCCGGAAGCCTTCCGGGCGGGTAGCCCACACCAGGCCCCCAATCCATAACTTCTACATCTTGCGACCAAGTGGCTCTGAGTTTGCCACTCGCCAACACACACACCCCCATCAACCACACCCCTCTGACATAGTTGTTGGACCCACATACATAATTATGGGACCCACACATGATGGGGTTCACACATAAGTGAGAGGGTTGTGGTTGGTGGGTGTGTACCTATTATTTTCCTTTACTAATTTTCGCACATATGTCCACTGGACATTAGAGCATCCACTGCTAAAAATGTGTAGTCGAAGTGTCAACATAGGCAAATATTGTAACGCCCCGAATTCTGGGAACGTTAAATAGACAATTTTATTGAAAATCTAAATAGAGTCTGGCTCATTATTACATCATAACTCCCATAAGAGTACTTTTGTTACACAAAGGGAGGGGAAACTAAGGTTTCTAACTACAGCTCCGCCTGCTCCTCCATCCTAGCCAGCTCTTCGGCTCTGAACGCCTCCAAGGTGTACATCTCACCCTGGTCATCTACAAAGTCAAACACATTATACCAGCGTCGCCACCAGTATAATATGTTAGGGTCACCAAAGGTAACACCATGATCTACAAAAGCTCAGCAGAGTAATCCTATACCCACTAACCCATAACTTACAAATACCAGGTCATAGAAATAGTATACAAGCTCATCATTTTCAGATAGCACATGCATATTCAATAAAGCAATTAACAATGACACATCCACATTCCCCATTCTAACGTTGGTGTCTGTGATATCTGAGTTTCTCCTATGCGACTCATCGTAGACCGTGTCTCGTTTTTACTTTTACCAAATCAACATTTCAAAAAGCATTTTTAACACACCCAACCTCGGTTCCGCTGTCCCAGGCTCCCGAGTATCCTCACAATGATTCTGCGGTTCTGGGCTCCAATTGGCACACAAAAAATGAATTTGCATTGGCTCCTCTCCGCGGATAACCAAGCACAATTCAAACCTCGGTTCCGCCGTTTCGGGTTCCTGAGTATCCCCACAATGGTTCTGCCGTCCCGGATTCCCATTGGGTTTTCGAAAATCATTTTACACACCCAACCTCGGTTCCGCTGTTCTGGGTTCCCGAGTATCCTCACAATGGTTCCGTTGTCCCAGGTTCCCATTGGCACACAAAATTTAGCATTGGCTCCTATCCACGGATAACCAAGCCACACACCACACAATGGGCTACCACGTCCAGATACATTGCGGTTTTCAAAACATTTTCTTTTTCAAAACACACCTTTCGTTAACAACACCCTAAGTGTCATGTTTCTACTTTCTCAATTTCTGTGTTTCGTTTTCATGCAAAGACTCCGCGGCAGGACTTTTCACATAAGTATGCTAGATACGGTGTCACGTAAACATGCATCATTGTTCGTAATCTTGAAACTAAACTAGAGTAATCATAAAGCAAGATCATCCAACTCTATCATGCCTAAGTTCACGAAATCACATTTAGCACACAACGTAAATCATAGTGTCACATGGACGGACACCTTTGGAGTGAAAACCACTTATGCTTTATCACACATCAAGACAAGTAATCCTAGTAATCACATATACATGCTCATAACCATCTCAAGATACGAATACTTTCAATCAAACTATTATTTCTTACGTTTTGAAATCCGTTCCTTCTTTCTTTTTGGGAAGTTCAAAACAACATATGTTTTTCCGGTAATAAAAGTCGAGATATTCAACATGATCATATTTCCTTTCGAAAATAAGTCTACTTGTTATTTTTCTTTCATGCATTTCAAACAATACAAGCAATATACAATTTTCTATTTATACTTAGAGATAATGAGTAAGGATAATCTACATGATCATATTTCATTTTAAGATTTTAGTAAACCAAGTTGGCTAACTATTTTCTTGTACTTTATCTTAACATGCATTTCCAATCACAAAAATATAATTATAATTTTCTTTCTATATTTAGAGATAGTGAGTAGGAATATCTACATGATCATATTTCATTTCAAGATTTTAGTATAGCAAGTTGGCTAACTATTTTCTTGTACTTTATCTTAACATGCATTTCCAATCACAAAAATATAATTATAATTTTCTTTCTATATTAGAGATAGTGAGTAAGGATAATCTACCGTTCTTCTTGGCGGTAGGTACGGCTATGGAAAAAGGAAGTACGTCGGCTATCGAACGGAGCGGCCTCCTACGGTAAGCTTACAGGTGCTTCGAAAGAGAAAAGATAGAACTTTCTTTTTCTCTTGAAACTAAACCTTGACCTAACTACTAAACTTTTTGGATCGAGAGGGTGGTCGAGTGGTAGTTTAGTGGCGGCCTTGGATGAGTTTCTTGAAGAAACTCAAGAACACCAAGAACAAAGGAAGAACAAAGAACAAACACAAGAATTCTAGAGAGAGAAGTTGGAAGGTTTGAAGGTGTGAGTTGAATGGCAAGAGGGGGGGTGCTAATTATAGCAAAATTTGGCTCCCTTTCTCCCTCTCATAGCCGGCCTCCCTCTCTCTCTCACTCTTTCTCTCATGGATTTGCTCCATTTTATTGTCCAATCAAGCCTTTCAAGCATGCCAAAGCCTTGTCAATCCATCCTGGGTATAAGACTAGGTGATTATGAAGGATCCTAATGCTTAAAAGAAGATCCTAGGTGATTATATCCTAGAATTGCAAGTCTTACAAGTCTAAGGTCAATGATGATTAGGCTAAAAGTGTAGTCTTTCATGTTTAGTCAATCCTAGGCTAGGTTGTAAGTAAAAATCTAGGATGATTAAGGGCTAGGTTGTAAGTAAATCTTGGATGTTTAAAGTCTAAGTTTTAGGGTTTAAGTGGCCTAAAGATGGGTTGTAAAGTAGTACTTAGGCTTGGGTGTAAGGTTGGCCAAATAGGTAGCTTGTGGGAGTGTACCAAAACACATGCACACACCACACACACACACACACTCTCTCTCTCTCTCTTGTACTATGTGTGTATGTGTTTATGTCTATATATATATATATATATGTATGTATACTTAAGTGCTAAGTAGCCTTATTTGGTCTTTGAAAAGGTAATGATGAATGTAAGGCTTTCAAGTGCAATACATTGTCCAATGGGTAAGACTTTTCCTAGAAAGTCTATGTATATGTATATAGTCATGATTCTGGTAGGCTATTATGTGTGTGTGTATATATATATATATATATAGATAGAGAGAGAGAGAGAGAGAAAATCTAGGAAAGTAACTTTGGAGGGTAATTAGGTTCAAGGCTATTATTCTTAGGTTTGCATGCATGGCAAGCCTAAGTATACTACTTTTGGAAGCATAACGATTACTTCCTGTAGGGAGTAAATCCCGAACAGGTGCAAGATGGCCCGAACACGTGGTATGTAGGACCACGGTATAGTTATGATAGGGACAATCACCGTGTAATACGGTGATCGGCGATAAGGACCAGTGATATAAGGAATCATTGGTCCAGAGAGTCTGTACCGGGTCAGGGTCCAGAGAGTATTGGATCGAGAGATTGACGAAGGAGCAGTGACATGTGAAGTCATTGGTCCAAGTAGTCTGTTCGGCAGCAAAAGAGCCGAACAGGAGGGGATTTGTACGAAAAGCAGTCCCAGATGCAGGAAACGTTCCAGAAGGTTCTAGAAACAGGGATATTCCATGTATACTATAAGATCCTAATAAAATAGGATCTAGGAGAGATACCCAACGGGGAATGGGAAGTTCGGCCAGCTATGGAAAGGAGTCCTAAACAGACTAAAGTAATGAACTGATAAAGGAACGAGAATCCGAGATATTCTGGGTTTCCTATACGAGATAGGAAACCTAGGGCAACATGGATACTTGGGCAGCAAGCATCCATGAACCTATAAATATAAAGCAAACCGAGAGGAAAAAGGTACTCAATACATTACAGTCTTACATACTCTCTTATGCTTAATTAGGGTTTTCTATTAGTACGTGATACTAACTTAGGCATCGGAGGGCCTTTGCCACGAGAGGCAAAGGTGCACTCACCCCTTGTTTGTTTTGCAGATAAGGATCCCGGCGATGTATTAGGGTTCCGGCGAGGATCTTGAAGTAGCCGTTACGTTCTTGTGCTGCTCAAACCACACTCGGTTTTTCTGCACTTACAATTGGCGCCGTCTGTGGGAAACGAAAGAGATCCCTCTGAAAAGCGACCATGATGGAAGAAGACCCAAAGACACCACATGATCCAAAACACCAGTTGGGAGGAGGAGGCGACCAGTCCCCACCGGATCCTCCGAGAAAACCCGATGGTGGGCAAGCCAAGAAGCCCACAAGCAAGGGTAACCCCCTGACCGTCCATGACGACTCCAAGAACAAGGAGGGAGGGACGGCCACAGGATCCACGAGAAGGAGTAAGTCCCGTCGTGAGGGAGAATTAGTGGCACATTCAAGAAGTGCACACAACCGTGACGATGTCTTGGACAAAAAGAGACAAGAGATCGAAGAGTACACTCGTCTGATTAAAAAACGAGAGTATGAGATCCAGGAATTGCAACGGATACAAGAACATCCGGAGGATTCTGGACTGTCACGAAGAAATTCCAGAGGAGACAGGCTGGCAATAGTGGAACACAAGAAGGCTCTTTCACGAGGAAGGAGGAGCAGGTCCAGAAGCCCCACTCCGAGGAAGAAAAGGGCTTCTTCACGAAAAAGGAGCAGAAGCCTTACCCCCGAAGAAGGAGAGATTAGAAGACACCACAGGGATAGGTACGAGAGGCCTGATTCCGATTGGGAAAAGAATACTCCCAAGAAGGCAAAAGAACAAGAGGAGGGAACCATGTCTGCACGAGAAGCAGCACGGAAAGCCCTCAGCAATATAGCTTCATCCCCTTTTGCAAGGAGATTGCAAGAGGCAAAGCTTCCGAGCAGGGTGAAGCATGGGGCATTCGTTCTTTACGAAACAAATACTGATCCTGTGGCTCACATACAGCATTACCGGCAGGCAATGTTCATGCACGACGGAGATGATGCGATCATGTGCAAGATGTTCCCATCGAGTTTGGGAAAGGTAGCTTTGTCTTGGTTCCATAAACTAGGGCCGAACACCATACGAGGATGGAGACAGCTAGCCGAAGAATTTACTACTCGGTTTCTGACGAGCAGGAAGGCACCAAAAACCTTCGAGAGCCTTTCTGTCATGAAACAAGGTGAGAACGAGCCGATCAGGGACTACGCTAAGAAATACTGGGAGACTTTCAACGAGATTGAAGGTTGCAGTGAGGAGTATGCGATAGCCACCTTCAAGACAGGGTTACCTGTTCGGGGAGAACTCCGTAAGTCCCTGAACATGATCCCAGTAAGTACATTGGCAAGACTGCTGGAGCGAATCGAGCAGCATGCCAGAAACGAGGATGACATATTGCGAGAGGACAACAGAATGGTCGCCGAACAGGCGAAGGGTTTGCCGAAGAGGACAGACAAACCGGAGCCCAAAACCTACAAAGAGAGGAAGGAATACGGGCAGGTCAAGAAAAAGCCGTTCAAAGAGAGACATGCTCCAGACCCTAAGTCTTTCTTTTCGGTGACAACGGTTTGGAAGGAACCAATCTATCGGATCCTTTATAAGATAAAGAATCGTCCATATTTTAAGTGGCCCCCAAGGATGGAGGGAGATAAAGACGCAAAAAGGGCTACAAGTCAGCATTGCAGTTATCACGAAGACTGGGGGCACATGACGGAAGATTGTGAGATGTTCAAGCAACACCTCGATGATCTGGTTTCTCATGGTTACGTGAAAGAGTTTATTCAGGAAGAGCACAAGGGTGCAGAGAAAGCATTGGAGTTGGATTACGAGCAAAATCCAAGGGGCGTAATCCATATGATACATGGGTTGGCCGTGCCTTATACGAGAAATGAGGTGAGGTTGCTCCAGAGACAAATAAAACACGACTAGCTTGTGATGCAGTTGGGAAAGAAACAAGGACGTGAGGGAGAAGAATGCAATGGAGGCATAGTCTTCACGGATGAGGACCTGGGTGGAATCCAGGTGCCACATAATGATGCCTTGGTCATAACCTTATGAATTGGGGAGTACAACATAGAAAGAATTAGGGGTGTACACGGTCCGGATTGGTCCAGTTCTCTAGAAAACCAGTAACTGGACCATTTCAAACGGTTCTAGAAAATTAGGAACCAGAACCTAACCAATAAATGCATGGAACCTAACCAGAACCAAACAGCAAGGCCGGTCCGGTTTTGGTTCGGTTCCGGTTCTATCCAATAAGCATCCAAACACTTATTCACAAAATATGAACTCATAAAATTAAAAAAAAATAGGAAGATAATATGCTAGAATATGAAAGGAAGAAAGAAAATAAAAGCTTTCCTAACAAATGAGATTTCATCTCTAAATAAATTAAGTTTAGCAAGGAAAAGATTAACCTACCAAATTCAAATACATATTTAATTACTCACACATCTGTATTTCTATATTTATCTTAGTTTTAAACGGTCCGGTTCGGTTCTAACCACGGTTCATTAATTGAGAACTAGTAACCGAACCAAAATTAACGGTTCTTATTTTTTTGGAACCATAACCTGACCATAGAACTGCAGAACCGGACCAAATAGGACGGTTCGGTCCGGATCGGACCGGTTTTACGGTTCGGACGGTTTTCTTGAACACCCCTAGAGAGAATCTTGGTGGACTCAGGAAGTTGCACAGAGATACTGTACTATGACGCGTTCAAGAAGTTGGGGCTGACACAAGCGGATTTGGTGCAGTCAATAACCCCCTTGGTCGGATTCAGTGCAGGAGCAGTCTGGCCCTTGGGCAAAATAACTCTTCATGTTCGGGCAGGAACGGTCGTGCTGAGGACCAATTTCCTAGTGGTAGATGTACCATCTTCTTATAACGCGATTATTGGAAGAACGTGGCTACACAAGATGAAGGCGGTTTCTTCCACTTACCATCAGATGGTGAAATTCCCAGGATCGAATGGTATAGAAAGGATAAAGGGGAATCAGAAGGTTGCCCAGCAGTGCTTGATTTCTATAATCAAGAAGGCACCCAAAGCAAAGCTAGTCCAAGCAGTCGAGGTCCCGGATCAGCCGACCATTGAGGATGTCAGAGGGGACCCCGTCGAGAAGGTGGTGGAAGGCTTGAAAAAGATCCCGATCAACGAGAATGATCCAGAAAGGTATTTCCTGATTGGGGAGAACCTGAATGAAATCGAGGAGAGAGAATTGGTGGGGTTCCTCAAGGAGCATGTTTATGTGTTTGCTTGGGTGCCCGAGGAGATGCCTGGAGTGGATGCAAACGTGATTTGTCACCACTTGAATGTGGATCCACAACATAAGCCTGTGATGCAAAAAAAGAGACGGTCTGCCGTACAGCACGTGGACGCTGTCATCGAGGAGGTGGACCGGTTGCTCGAAGCAAAAGCTATACGGGAGGTATACTACCCAGAATGGTTGTCCAACACTGTGGTGGTAAAGAAGAAAAATGGGAAGTGGCGAGTCTGTGTCGATTTCACCGACTTGAACAAAGCGTGTCCCAAGGATAGCTTCCCCCTTCCCAGGATAGACCAACTTGTTGATGCAACAGCTGGGTATGGGCGGATGAGTTTCCTTGATGCTTATCGAGGGTATCACCAGATAGCCATGTATGGTCCCGATCAAGAGAAGACTTCCTTTATCACACCAAGGGGGTTGTACTGTTATAGCGTCATGCCCTTTGGTTTGAGGAATGCAGGTGCAACATACCAGAGGTTAGCAACGATTATGCTAAAGAAGTTGCTCGGCAAGACCACGGAGGTTTACATAGACGACATGGTAGTCAAAAGCAAGGAAAAAGAGAACCACATTGTTGATTTGAAGGAAGCCTTTGAGATACTGAGGGAATATAAGCTGAAACTCAACGCCTCGAAGTGTGCGTTCGGAGTAAACTCAGGAAAATTCCTAGGGCATTTGGTGACTATACGAGGGATAGAGGCAAACCCCGATCAAATTACTGCGTTGCAAAAGCTCCAAAGTCCGAGGACCACGAAAGAGGTCCAGAGGTTAACAGAGATGGCAGCGGCTCTAAATAGATTCATCAGCAGGTCCAGTGACAAATGTAGACCTTTCTTCCAATTACTGAAAAAGAGGGAAGGATACGAATGGGGAGCAGAGTGTGAGCAAGCATTCCAAGACCTGAAGAAGTACTTGGCAGCAGCTCCCCTATTATCCACACCCGAACAAGGTGAGTCTTTAACTTTGTACTTAACAGTTTCTGAACATGCTGTAAGTGCAGTGTTATTGAGGGATAAGGGATCCGAGCAAGTCCCCGTCTATTATGTGAGCAAGACATTGCTGGACGCAGAAACGAGATATCTGCCCCTCAAAAAGTTGGTCCTGGCATTAAGGACGGCGGCGAGAAAATTGCCCCATTATTTCCAGAGTCACAGGGTTATGGTCTATACTGAATTCCCGTTAAAGTCTTTGCTACGAAAGGCGGACTTCTCGGGACGTATCTCAACTTGGTCGGTCGAGTTAAGCCAATACGACATAGACTACCAGCCGCGCACCGCAATAAAGGGGCAAGTTCTGGCAGACTTTGTGGCTGAGTTTTCGCCCACGGTGGCTCCCCAGCCTCCTATGAGACAGGAGCTGGGAAAGGAACAGGGGAAGGAGCAAACAACGAGAAAGAAGAAAGCTCCGGCCGAACAAGATCCCATGGAATGGAAGTTATTTGTTGATGGCTCTGCGTGTAATACAGGATCAGGAATTGGGGTAGTACTCTTCCCTTCTGAAGGAGCAATGATGGAGTTGTCCCTTCGATTGGGATTCAGTCCTTCAAATAACGTGGCAGAGTATGAGGCACTCTTGGCAGGGCTAAGGAGTGCAAAGACCCTGAAGGTAAAAAGAATACGAGTACATTGTGATTCACAACTCGTGGTGAATCAGTTGTCCGGGGAATACGAAGCTCGGAACGAGAAGATGGCTGCCTACGTAATGGCCGCCAGAGATCTGCTAGACACTTTCGAGAAGGTGTATATTGAGCAAATAAGTTCTGGGCAGAACGCCCATGCTGACTCTCTTGCCTGGTTGGCTGCAGCTGTACCAACGGAATTCAAAAGACGTGTGGCAGTAGATTATCTTGCTGAGCCGAGTATTGGGAGAAGTGTGGAGTTGGTCTTGAACGGGAACCAAGGACCAAGTTGGATGGACCCAATAGTGGAGTTCCTACGAGATGGGACACTCCCCACAGACAAAAAGGAGGCTCACAAGATGAAAACAAAATCTGCACGATTTTGGCTGTCACCAGAAGGGAAGTTGTACAGAAAATCTTTCACTGGTCCATACTTACTTTGTGTGCACCCAGAGATGGTGCAGAAGTTCCTCCACGAGATCCACGAGGGAACGTGTGGAAGTCATGCTGGGGGTAGGTCCATTGCCCACCGAGCAATAACCCAAGGGTACTGGTGGCCTCACATGCAGGAAGATGCAAAGGTGTATGTGAAAATTTGTGAGAAGTGCCAGAAATTATCACCAATGATCCGAACACCAGCCGAGGATCTGGTGCCTTTCACAAGTCCTTGGCCCTTCGTACAATGGGGGATGGACATCGTGGGTCCACTTCACAAGGCAACAGGAAATAGGAAATTTCTGTTGGTAGCAACAGATTATTTCACCAAATAAATTGAGGTAGAACCGTTGGCTAAGATCACTGAGCCTATGATAGAAAGGTTCGTGTGGAAGAGCATAATTACTCGATTTGGGGTCCCCTATTCACTGATTACGGATAACGGGTCCTAATTTCAGAAAAAGTTCAAGGCTTTTTGTGCCCAGTATGGGATAAGGAATTATTATTCGACCCCCGCCTACCCACAGAGTAATGGGCAGGCAGAGGCGTCCAACAAGACCATACTTGACGGGATCAAGAAGAGGTTGGACAAGGCAAAGGGGAAGTGGCCCGACGAACTGCCACTCGTTTTATGGGCGCACCGAACAGCTCCTAGGAGGTCTACAGGAGAGACCCCCTACTCATTGGCATATGGGACGGAGGCTGTGATCCCATTGGAGGTTGGTCTGCCGACCAACAGGACCACTTTAGTTGAAAGTGGAGGAAATGACAGAGCCCTGGAGATTGCACTGGATCTTGCCGAGGAACGGAGAGAAAGGGCTCTGGTGCATTTGGCCTCATATTAGGAGCAGCTGATGAAAAGCTACAACAAAAATGTCCACCCCCGAGAATTTGGTATTGGAGACCTTGTGCTTCGTAAGGTGCTCGGCAATACCAAGGTGGCCAACGAGGGCAAGTTGGGGGCAAACTGGGAAGGCCCATATAGAGTTACAGAGATTGTGGGCATTGGGGCTTATCGTTTGGCGGACTTGGACGGGAACCCGGTGCCGAGGCCATGGAATGTTCACAACTTGAGGAAGTTTTTTGTTTGAAAAAACTTCAGTTTATTTTTTATTTTGTTTTAGGATGCACATCGTGATTGTATGGGAATTACGAATAAAATTCCTTTGTTTTTATTTTTGTTAGTTGCAAGGGGTACGCATAATGCCCCCTTGAGTTTTTTGAATTATGAATAAAATTCTGATTTTGATATAAGACATTGTTTTTTACTTTCGTTATGATTAGAATACGAAGTTAGGCCTGGTCCTTGCTCCTCACTTCGTATTGGGGAGCAAAGGGATAAGGTTTACGCCAAATACGAATATATTTGAGCAGATTCAAAACTTTGCAAGTGCGAATATACTCGGTTACGAATACAGGTATGAACAAACCTGGTGTGCATACGTGAATATACACATTTTCGCCAAATATGAAAACATTTGGATAGACTAAGTACGAATACACTTAGACTTAAGAACGAACATTTGGCGTGCATACGAAAATATGCATAGCTGCCCCAAATACGAAAACATTTGGGAATCTAAAGCACGAATAAGCTTAGATGGTTTTTCGTCCAAACCAATGAAAAATGGGGAGCAAACGAATGTATGCAAAAGTATATAAGTATGAACACACTTAGAATTATTTCCAAGTACGAGGAAAACTTGGGCAGCATACGAATACATACGATATTGTCTAAGTACGAATACATTTAGGACTTTTTCCAAATACGAGGATAACTCGGAGAACATACGAAAACATGCTGTTCAGTGGTATGAATAAACTTGGGTAGCACAGGGATGCACCCCAGCAAGATAAACGAAAAGAAGAAGAGAGAAAATACTCAGAACACCTAAGTACGAGATACTTAGGCAATCGAAATTAAACGGTTGGCCACGAAAAAGGCCACCAGCAATGTTAAAAAGCCACGAAGGGCCAAATACTTAAGTTAAAAGTATTGAAAATGTATATGTGCCACGCAGGGCAAACTTACGGCCACGCAGGGCCACCATAAGTATCCAAAACACATGATTGGGAAAAGTTCCAAGAAAAGGGAAGTCATACCTGCTGGTTAACGGTAGGGTTCTCGATGGTAGGGTTCTCGACGGTGGGGGAAGGAATCTGAGCAGGGGTAGCCTCCGTATTTGTGCTCTCGACAGCTGGACCTCCACTGGCTTCCTTTTGGCCAGGGTGGGTCTCTTCCACATTTATAAAAGCTTCTGCATCTTGATGCTCGGAGGCGTCAGTATTGAGCCCCTCATCCAGATTATCCCCTTCCTCAGCACATTCCTCCTCGTCTTGGGCCACCATAGTGCTCGGAAGATCAATTTCCGTCCATAGGGGAGAAGACTCAGCTGTACCAGACTTCCTGAGGCCAGCAGTCCACTCAGCAACAAATATCTGATCCTGGATCCCAGGCATCTGGCCTTTGTAGCTCTCAGTAGCTACATTGATTCCTTTATTGTAGCCTTGCTGGTAAGATGCCTTGGCCTCACTTTTACTCGTTTCCAGCTCTATCAAAGTCTGGTTCAGACTATATTCGGCACCTTCCAGTTTAACCTTCAGTTCATTTGCTGCACTTCGAGCCTGGTTTCTCTCTCTCTCAAGCCAGGCAACGGTGCTCAGGAGCTTGGCATTGTCACTGGCCAATTTTGCGCGCTGGGGCTCTGAGTGGCCCAATTTTTGGGCCATGGCCACCATCTTTTGAGCAGCCTAGACATATTATTAGTGGCTCAGTAATACAATTGAGAAAGGGCAAAGTTATGAGAACGATAAGAAAATAACAAATCCACCTTAAAGCTGTGCACCATAAACGACCCGAGCAGGTTGTCCGGCGAATTGACCACCTCCTTCTGCATGTCCCCTGGAAGCATGAGAGCCTGGGATAGGGCCAGTGCAGTCCCTTCAGACTCCACACTGTCTCGGACAGTGACAGTCTTGTTGCCGTGAGTAAATTGGGGAGCCCAGATTGGAGTTGGAGTTATGGGCGGCTGAGTCGAGGGCCCTTCAAGTGCTTCCAAACGTTGGCGTTTGTCCCTGTGGCTAGCTTCAACTTCCTTGGGAGAGAATCCGGGAGGGGCGTCAGGTCCTCAGCGGCCATGCGACGGCACTGGACTCTGGGAGCGACCTCGGCCACAAGTCATGCCGCGGCCTCTTCCTCGGCCAGCTCCTGGGATTGTGAGGAGGCTTTCAAGGTTGATTGGCTGGTTCATCTCTTGAGAATGTAGGGATGGAGAATAGCCGTCGGATGATGTGGATGCTTCCTCGACAATTTCCACAGATGTGCTACGGAATGGAGGAGTCCGAGAACGCCTTTCCTCTTCTATTTGCTCGGGCTATGAGGCAGCAGGCCCAGGAACTGGTGGGTCGTCGGCTGCACGGATGCGCCGATCAATAAAGCCCCCGTATGATGCCCTGTAACTCAAGAGCACCTGTGCTGCTCTTGCTCGGCCTGCCAAATAGGTACCCTGACCGTTGAAATTTAGGGCCTGATCGATATGTGCTACATGAACTTGGGGAGTGATGATGGCGTGCCCTTGGTTGACGTTTTCGACTGCAACACGAGAAGTTGACAGTTAGAAAATAAGTGATCAAAATGCAATATGAAAAATTGCTAAGTAATTCTACGAGGAAAAAAGAACTAACGTGGTTGCCCGAATCTGTGAGGGGCATGGAATCCTATCACTCTACCATCCTCATTCCTGGGCTCGAAGTTCCCAGTAACGATAAGAAAATCATCGTCGTCTCCACGAGCGGAGTCAGGCAATTCGAGCACGAGACGTCTCCTGGAATCTCTACTCTTTAATTAATAGGTTAAGGCATCCTTGGTCCGAGAGATACTGTACAGATGATGAATATCGTGCAAACCTAAGGACGTGCCTAACATCTGGTTTAGGGCATTGATGCCCATAACGACGCGAAAGAAATTGGTAGACACCTGCATCGGTGATAATCTATAGAAAGCTAGAACTTGTCGGAGTAATGGAGCCAAGGGGAACCTAACACCGCCCTCAACGACGGCCACTACGGGAATGTGAAGGGTGTCATTATCTGGGCTTTCCCGAAGGGCATCCTCATGGGCCAGTGCAGTGGCAACATCGTCAGGGATCTCATAACGAGACCTGAATGTCGCCATGGCCTGAGTTGTGTTACAATGACGGCGGAATCTCCCCATTATAAACAGGAGCGAAATAGACGAGTAATATGGGTACGAAGAGACCATGAAAAATCCCTAGATCGACGAAAGATAAGGGAAGAAGGAACGATGACTTACGATTGTGGTGATCAGAGTCCTAGATGCACAAGGGAGAAATCTCGAGATGGTGAACAGGGCTCCAATGGCGGGTACGCTTGAAAGCTCTGGTTGCAGAGGGAATCGAGACAGAGAAAGGGGTTTCGAAATAGGATGAAAACCCAAATGTACCCCAATTAGTAGGGTGGCGTATGCGAAACGTCATCCAGACGCCGTTTGGGCGTTCCGTTTCCCAAAAGATGTCCATTCGCATTTAATGAAAGTGGCACGATGAGTGCCACGTGGAAGGGTTGGAGCAGGAAAAGCCTGTCCAGCCCAAACGACGAGACGTTTTTGGACTGGTTTAATGATGATATCTGCACCAGTTTTGAGGAAGCTAGGGGCAAAGAGACGTAGCTCAAGTCCTAAGAAGCTTTGCTCGTCATAAACGAAGATATAACGAGTAAAGCTGGAGAGCGATTGTAGGGAGTAAATCCCGAACAGGTGCAAGATGGCCCGAACACGTGGTATGTAGGACCACGGTATAGTTATGATAGGGACAATCGCCGTGCAATACGGTGATCGGCGATAGGGACCAGTGATATAAGGAATCATTGGTCCAGAGAGTCTGTACCGGGTCAGGGTCTAGAGAGTATTGGATCGAGAGATTGACGAAGGAGCAGTGACATGTGAAGTCATTGGTCCAAGTAGTCTGTTCGGCAGCAAAAGAGCCGAACAGGAGGGAATTTGTACGAAAAGCAGTCCCAGATGCAGGGAACGTTCCAGAAGGTTCTAGAAACAGGGATATTCCGTGTATACTATAAGATCCCAATAAAATAGGATCTAGGAGAGATACCCAACGGGAATGGGAAGTTCGGCCAGCTATGGAAAGGAGTCCTAAACGGACTAAAGTAATGAACTGATAAAGGAACGAGAATCCGAGATAATCTGATGATGGTCGCAGGTTGAACTCGTTGAGAGTGTCCACCATTTCCCACTCCTTAATGGCAGTTTTGACTTTTTGTGCCCTGTCCTTTTGACTCAGAGCGTCAGCCACTACGTTGACCTTACTGGGGTGGTACTGTAGCGTAAACTTGTAGTCCTCCAATTATTCCATCCATCGACGCTACATCAGGTTCAACTCCTTCTGAGTGAACAGATACTTGAGGCTCTTATGGTCGGTAAAGACCTCGAATTGTTCTCCCCACAGATAGTACTGCAGCCAATTCTAAATCGTGGGTGGGGTAATTCTTCTCGTGCGGTCGAAGTTGTCGAGATCCGCAGGCTACAACCTTTCCATTCTGCATTAGCACGCATCCTAAACCGTCTCTTGACACGTCGCAGTAGACCGTATAATCTACACCTCTCTCGGGAATGATGAGTACCGGTGCATTGGTCAGTGTCTTTTTCAATTCCCTAAAAGATTTCTCACAAGCTTCATTCCAATCCAGCTTCACTCCTTTCTGAGTCAACCTGGTCATTGGCTTAGCTAGGATTGAGAAGTCCTGAATGAATCTACGGTAGTACCTAGCCAATCCTAGAAAACTTCTTATTTCAAAAACTGAGGTCGGTGATAGGCGCGTAAATGTTCACATTAGCGCCCTCTAATTTATCTTTGTTAAGTCTATTTATATTATACTCAGAGTCTTATGCTTTATTTTTTGTATTGTAGATATTTGGAGGCATAACATTCGAATGGGCTTAATTTGTGTGAAGATTGATCCATGTGTTTGGGGATTATTTTGCAAGGCATGGTCAACCAACTAAATTAAATGACAGATCAATTGATATTGATGTGGGGTTAATCTTAATTCCTTGAAGAATTTGATTCTCTGCTCAATTTTAGAAGGAAATGAGTGGGACCCAAGGTCTAAACGTGGAAGGAAGTGAAGTCGGCTAGGAAGAAAAAGAAAAGGAAAATAGGGTATTTTCGGAGGCAGCTTATAAAAGGAGAGTACTCCCACAATACAGAGGGGACGAACGGAGGAAAAAGAAAAAAAAAGGGGTTGCGCTCTTGGGGAATTTCCCTGGACGAAACAGTGAACAAAAGGCGCTGCCGAAATCACTTTTCGAAGGCGGAAAAGAACGAAGAACGGGGGCTTCCATGAGGAGGTTTTGTTCCGAATATTGTTTTTGTAGTTTTAGAACTTACGTTTTTACTTCTGAGTTTTCTTCTTTTCAAGTTTTGTTCAAGAACACATCTTTCGGTAACTCGTTTTACGTTTCGTTCTTAATTTAAGTTGTTCGTGGATCTTATCTTAGCGTTAATCTTTTGTTTAATTTTCATTCCAAGCATGATGCAAGTTATTCTTTTGCTTCTTGTTTAATAATGAGTGAGTAGTCATATAGGTAGGATCGCGGGGTGATTAGCACACCGTGACCAGTTCGGACACTGTTTCTATTTTCAAACAATGAAAAAAAGCAATTTTAGGTTAATTAAGAACATTCGTGAGACGAACCCGGGTATCGTCGGAACCCATGTAAACGGTGGAATGGGGGTCCAAAACTCATTCTCCGCTGCGCATGGGTATACGACGACCATAAAGGTTCGCATCTTTCGGAGTATCTTTTCCAAACTAAAATCGAACGTTTTTAAGAACACTGAATGAAGCAGGTTAATCCGGACTGGTTGCGAGTGCTATGAACCCTACGACCGTACCTCCTTTTAATTATTTGAAAAGTACAATTAATTTCTAGATTTTAGTTTATCTCAATCAATCGACAAGGGCTGGCTACCTAAGAGCCAATTTAATCAGTAACAACCCGAATTTTTTGTTAGCACACATCACCGTCTTTGTGGATTCGACTCCGGACTTACCGGATATTGTGTTACGTCGGTCTCCGCCCTACACTTGGGGCAACCCATTAATTTAGGACTAGGAAATCATCAAGCAGTCGGCTGTTTCCAATTCAGCACTGCTTCGACCTTACTTTCGTCTACCACAATTTCGTCCTTGGATACTACGTGCCCCAAGAACTTAACCACTTCCAACCAAAACTCGCATTTACTTGCTTTGACATAGAGTTGGCTATCTCGGAGTACTTGTAATACTATCCGAAGGTGTCCTTCATGCTCCTCCTTATTGGCGGAGTATATCAAGATGTCATCAATGAACACCACTACAAATTTTTCTAAGTAGGGTTGAAATACCTTGTTCATGAGACACATGAATACTGCCGGAGCATTGGTTAGTCCGAACGGCATCACTACAAACTCGTAGTGTCCGTATCTAGTGCAAAAGGCTGTCTTGGCGATATCCTCATCCCAGATCCTTAACTGATGATAGCCTGATCGAAGGTCGATCTTAGAGAAGCAGGTTGCTCCTCTCAATTGATCAAATAGATCATCGATCCTAGGCAATGGATACCGGTTCTTGACTGTGACTTGGTTTAGCTTCTTATAGTCGATGCACAGTCGAAGCGTCCCTTCTTTCTTCTTCACAAAAAATGCCGGCGCTCCCCATGGTGACGTACTTGGCCTGATGAACCCTTTGTCCAAAAGCTCTTGCAATTGGGTCTTGAGCTCCTTTAGCTCAGCGGGGGCAATTCGGTATGGTGCCATAGAGATTGGCGCGGTTCTAGGTTGGAGTTCTATAGAGAAGTGTAGACACCTCCCAAATGGGGCATCGTCATACAGATTGATCGTTGCTGTTTGATTGGTTGTTTGCTTCATAAATCAAGATCGCGGATATTCCCATGATTAGGAACATTGCCATGCGATAACGGTTTTTATTAAAATAGAATTGCCACCTAGTTTAAGAAAACTAGGAAAAATAGATAAGAGATTCTGGGCACGGTAGCCAAAGGTACAATGAGGAGAAGGTGTTAGGCACCCCTCTCTGCCCAGTCGTGAGATTGGCCCATAATTGTTCGACATCAGATTAAAACATGTATCATTTAATTCTAACACGTAGTCTATTTTTATCTTTTAACAGTGAATAAGGTGAGCCGAGACGATAAATAAAGCATGCATCATAAAACAGAATAAAATAACATGTCCCAGGGAGATGGATCTCGCGGCCGGTGAATGGATGTCACGGCCGAGAGATCCTCCTGGTTTGATGTATCGGTCGATGGATCGAAGACCCAGCCGATGTTCTTCCTCACACCAGACTATACGACTAGCAGATAATCAAAAAGGTATGATTAAGCATAAAAACAAAAAATAAATTGAACCAGAGGCCCCTGGGCCTCACCACCTTGATCCCTTAGTAGCTTGATTGCTTCGGATTGAGGGTGATTGACTAATTGCTTCTTGAAACCCTAGGGTTAGGGTTTGAACTCCGGGGTTTGGATCGTCGAATTATGGCTGCCTTCGGGAGGTTGGGGCTTTTGTAGAGGGAATTTGAGAGTGTATTTTATAGAGTTTCGTGGCTTGAGAGGGTGTATGTGTATATTAATTTCAGAACCCAAAGGCCCCTTTATATAGGTATAGGGATGACACAACTCAACCAATCAAAACACACGATTGGAATTGGAGTTATAGGGTGATACAAATTCTTCAAGATAATCCTCTAACGTAGCCCGAACGCATCGGGATTTGGCTGCTAGGGTTTTGTGAACGGATCAAACGATTGACAGAGCGTTCTAGAATCGGAAAATAGACGATCTGGCGGCCGAGCAAAGGATCTGGAGGCCGAGGGGTAGACCTAGCGGCTGGCTAATCGATCTCTCAGGGAGATTTTCAAGCAACAGGCTTCACGGGTAAAGAAATGATGTTGAGGCCGTGGGAACAATGTCACGGCCGACAGATGGATTCTCCTGGGATTTTGTACTTCTATCTAAAAGGCTTTTTGGCTCTGGATTGGGTCCTCTAAGTGGCTAAAAATTCTTACCAAAAGTCCTAAGGTTCACAAGAAGTCAATCAGCAATCACTGTATCCATATCATTATCGGGATGGTCCCCAAGGTGGGACTTGAAATAATCATTAGGCAAAATTGGGGTGTCTACAAAAAGTCTATCTCTGTTTGGGGTGGTAAGCCATGAAGTTCTTCAAGGAAAATATCAGTGTACTCGCAAACGATGTGTGGTAATCCAACTTCCATCCTATTGGCTTCTTCCAATTGGAGGCTAGCTAGCCATCCAAACAATTGATTCTGCCACCTCGATCTTTTCGTCGTCGAACTCATCGTTTGTCTATCCCACTTAAAACAAAAATGAGTCCCTTCGGGGGTATAAGCTGTCACCATCTTCTAGTGATAGTATATGACTGCTCGATGTGCTGATAGCCAGTCCATCCCCAAGATTACGTCGAAATCTGCCATGTCGATCACCCTAAGATCGCAGGTCAGACGTAGGTTGGCTACTTCTAGTTCGCACCCTCTACACACTAGACTAACAGCTATACTTCCCCCCAACGGTGATGCTACTTTCATACTCGTGCTTAGGGGTTTGGTTTCTAGCACTAGTGCAGTTACGTAGGCAGTGGATATAAAGGAATGCAATGCTCCAGAATCAAATAAGGCTTGTACGCAGGTACTATATAATAGTAGCGTACCTTGGGTCACAGAAGGATCCTGCTCTTGTTCCTCAGCCTGCAATGCAAAGACATGCCCTCCAATGCCTTGCTGGGTTCCCATGGGCTGCTTTCCTTTGTTTTGCCCATTCTGCTGCTGTGATGGGCCTCCAGGGTTTTGCTTCACAAAACCGGTCGGTCTAGGCTGAGCCTTCTGACTTCCGAAGCTCCCGTTCCTCTCTCTTTGAGGTTGGGGGCATTCACGCTTATAGTGGCCCATAGCCTGACAGTTGTAGCACTGAACTGTCGCTATGTCTCGACCACCTCTCTGTGGTTCGCCACGTCCGGTAGTAGCGGTCCTCCAGGGTTGGTTGCTTTGTGGCGAGTTAGAGGGTATGGTGGGGTAGGGTCCACGGTTATGGTTGGGTGGTTGGGTTCGGATCGGCCCACCAGTGCTGCCATTCGCCTTCCTCCACCGGGTTTTGAAGTCCAGCTCCTCACTTTCTAGCCGAAGTGCACACTCCACCACTTCCGCGTAGGTGGTGAAGGCTTGAGCCACCACTGCCCTTCGAGCAGTCGTCAGCCCCCACTCGAACCTTCTAGCCTTCTTGTCTTCGTTCGGGATGGAGTCTAGGGCGTAACGGGACAGCTCCTCATACTTGGCCGCATACTGGGTGACGGTCAGTGTTCCTTGTTTCAGGTTCAGGAACTCTTGTTCCTTGGCTAGGCAAAGGGGTGTGGGAAAGTATTTGTCAAGAAACAAGGTCTCAAACTCGGCGAATGTCATGGTGGCTATAGTGTGAGTCGCCTCCATTAGGTCCCACGAATAGCAGTTATAGACACCCTAATCCGAACCTCAGAGGATCTTTGTGCGCCCCGGTGATGAAATAAAGGAAACGGTACCTTTGCGAGCTTGAATGAAGGATTCCCTTAGCCCAAATAAACCAAAAGTCCAAAGAAAGCCCAAAAAGCCCTGAACTGGGCCTGTAATAACATACGGAACACTTCTACATCACTACACCGCACGCGATCATGGGGTTAACCGCACGGCATTTCAGGAAAAGTTCTGACTGGCTCAAAAAGCTGTCGGCCACGCTCATTTGAGCCACAGCTGCAAAATGGCTCAGTCAAAAATACACTTCTGGCCCGCCCAGAAAATACCTCCACCATTTGAATTTCAAAATCCTTGGCGCTTGCCTATAAATAAACCCCTCCACTCGAGAGAAAAGGGCCCTTGATCATTGATCCTAAGTCTCTCTCTCTCTTCTTGCCTTTACTCCCATTCTCCACTTCCAAGCCTTGAGAATGCCAATCCCAAAAGATATTCTCTAAGCACTTTACTCCATTTTTCTCCTCACCATCAAAGTTAGTCTCTTACTAACTTTGGGACCCCACCCACCTAAACACCCAACAACCACTCACACCCCCCACTCATCTTTTCTCACCCGATCTTGTCCGCACTCATCCCTCATCATCCATCCTTATTCAAGCTCAAGATCAAAGGTAAAAACCAAATTTCCTTGGGCTAGGCTCTGTTCTGGTCCTGAGAGGACTCTTCTGCTGTCAGGCTTAACCCTTTTTGGTTAGGATCTGGCCTAAAAGTCATTTTCACAAAACAAAACAGCCCTTGTGCTGGACAAGCCACGCCGCGCGGCGCTCTGATGCGTCGCACGGCGTAGTATGTTCACACGCGCGGCCTTTCAATTAACTGTCATTTTCTTGTTCAAGCTATCTGGGTCATGGTTACTCTTCGTTGGGTTTGCTTCTGTTGTTAAGGTGTCTGGTATCAGTGTCTTTAGAACAAGACCATATCTACAAGCCATGTTTTACCTCATAAATAAGATTTTCTTGATCATCTCGAGTGATCAAACGCATCAAAGTGGTTTCCTATTCATGGCTTAGAGAAATGGTACTGTTCTGTGGTGATCTGATGGTTGTGGATCTTCTGATATTTCTGAAGAGTGTCGCACGTCATATTCAATATGTCGAGCGATGTCCTGGACACTGTTGATAGCCTGATGACAGGATAGGAACCACACACGGCATACCATAAGGTCGTGTGCTTTACTATGGAATGCCGCGTGACAGATGACAGTGGCCCAAACAGTTTGTTGAATAGCTTTTCTTTTCTTTACGTCACTGCATCATTTCTATCATCTCTGTACAGTGAACACCACGTGCAAACTAATGTGATATACTCCCCATGTCCCTTCCCCTTTTACTTGCTTTATTAAAGAACTTGATTTTCCAAAAGATATTAAAAGTTTCCCCTTTCAAAAATGCTTAGTAGAGACCGGCTTTACCGGGCGAGTGGGGTGCTTTTTAAAGAAAAACCTTCCCCATTCATAACGTGGCTCCCGAACCCAAAATCTCAACGTTTTCGCTATACCAAAAGCCTTTTCTAAACGAGTTCTTCGGTTTCTCGGATTATCCATCTCAAAAATACGGGTGGCGACTCTTCGAGCGCACGCCGGGCGAGGAGCCCACAACGGGCTTCTCCCTTCAATTGGTAAGTGGCTAGGGCCACACGTTCTCCGTCTAAGGTCCTAAGGATCACCTTGATCACTTTTAGCCACGTCTCGGCCATGATGGGGATGGTATCTCCGTGAAAGGTCGAGGGTCGGCATTTGCAGAATTCGTTCATCGCTCGGGTTCGGGTCATTGGTCCGTCGTCGGGGTTTTGGTTTTAGCGGTCGGTGTTCAAGGCGGTTATGAACGCTTGCATGATTTGGGTTAGGTCGGGGTTTGCATTAGAGGGTCCTCTGTTATCGTATCCTAATCCGTGACGCATGTTCACCATCTACGAGAGGAATTGAAAGGGGGAGTTTTAGTCTACTTAAATAATTTTCGCAAATAGCGTTTCCTTCTAATGTCAAAAGCAGTTTATCAAGTAGTATGCAACAATACTCTTTTAAATAAAGCAAGCTTCTCATAGATAAGCAGAAAAATACAATCAGAAGCATAGAGTTCCACTACAATGGCAAGTAGGGACCTAAGATAGGATTCTTCCTAATATAAGTTGAGACGATCCTACATACTCGTACTACGAGGTTCTTTTTGCTTTAGTATACCACAAGTGCAACTACAGCTATCAGGACCTTATTCTAGTACTACTACTCTACTGTCGGGGTGGAATGAGTTCGTAGAACTCTCTCAACTGTTTCATCCACTACTTCTCTCTTATTTCGAGCCAACGCACTCCCCTCTGACGGAATTGCTCGGCTAGCTCCTCAAGTGGTATGTCCTGGGTCTCAACATCCATGTGTTGATCTTCATTGGTAAGAGGTGTCATCACGACTGACTCGTATAGTTGGCAGTCGGTCTCGGGGTCGCGAATACCTAGGTGAGGTATAGGGGTAAAGCTCTTAGGCGCCAATAGGGCCTTATAGTATAACAGGTCTACTACGGTGGTCTGGGCAGCAGAGGTACAGCTATCCATATCTACAATAAAGAAAATTATATATTAGACTTACCAGGGCAGGGTGGAAATCGCTTACGAATAGGTATAAGGGTAAAGATACAAGTACACACATGAACAGTGATCATATACTAAAAGAAGAGACTAAAATAACAAGTCTTTCATTGCTTAAACGAGTACAACATAAATGGTTCTACCAATCAAGTTTCCTACTTCATTCCTATGACATCAAGGCCTAACTATTGCTAAGCTCTTCTTAACCAGTCCAAAAGAGGTCCAAATCTCGGAGCATAAACATGCCTATGTCAGTTTCGTGTAGTGGTGGTGGGACATCACTGGAGTCAGGGAGGATATCCATAACCTCCGGCTCCTGTTCAGCCACCTTAGGTTCCATTTCTTCTACAGGCTCTATCTCCCATTCCTCCCATTCGTTTTGAGGCATATTCTCATCAGGGTCCTCCTCCTCCATTGGTTCCTCCTCAGGATCCTCCTCGAGATCTTCCTCGGGTTCCTCCTCAACGTCCTCAATTACAAACTCCACATCATCAGGGGGTGCTATTTGGACAAGGATGGGTGCTGCTTCGTCATCATCCTCTTCCTCATTTTCGGGAAGTGGGATGGCACCATGCTTCTAGTAGAAGTCATGGATGTAGGGAAAGGCATGGGGAAAGTAGGGATCTCCCACTAGTTGGTTCATCATTGCTCTTTTGGTGCTTCTAAGTTGGCAGGCTTCAGCTAGTAGGTTGACTTGGTAGGGATTCAAGTGGTTCATCTACGAAGACAGAGTTTTAACCTCAATTAGTACTGTTTAAAGACAGGGTTTTATTAACTTCTAAACAAAACTTTCAAGTTTCTAAATTCCACATTCAATCCTTGATTTAAGTCATCATCCAATCGTTTGGGAATTCCCAGCTCGGTGGTACTGCCAATTTCCACACCTTGCTTCAACCCGGAGGTTGTTCTGTCAGAATTCCACCCAATTTAGGATGTTAAACTTAAACTCAATTCACGTTTGCTCAATGGTCAAACTATCTTATGATTTACCTATTCTACCCAAGGCCGAGGTTTTGAACCTAGAGCTTTGATACCACGTTGTAACGCCCCGAATTCTGGGAACGTTAAATAGACAATTTTATTGAAAATCTAAATAGAGTCTGGCTCATTATTACATCATAACTCCCATAAGAGTACTTTTGTTACACAAAGGGAGGGGAAACTAAGGTTTCTAACTACAACTCCGCCTACTCCTCCATCCTAGCCAGCTCTTCGTCTCCGAACGCCTCCAAGGTGTGCAGCTCACCCTGGTCATCTACAAAGTCTGACACATTATACCAGCGTCGCCACCAGTATAATATGTCAGGGTCACCAAAGATAACACCATGAGCTACAAAAGCTCAGCAGAGTAATCATATACCCACTAACCCATAACTTACAAATAACAGGTCATAGAAATAGTATACAAGCTCATGATTTTCAGATAGCACATGCATATTCAATAAAGCAATTAACAATGACACATCCACATTTCCTACTCTAACGTTGGTGTCTGTGATATCTGAGTTTCTCCTACGCGACTCATCGTAGACCATGTCTCATTTTTACTTTTACCAAATCAACATTTCGAAAAGCATTTTTAACACACCCAACCTCGGTTCCGCTGTCCCAGGCTCCCGAGTATCCTCACAATGGTTCCGTTGTTCTGGGCTCCCATTGGCACACAAAAAATGAACTTGCATTGGCTCCACTCCGCGGATAACCAAGTACAATTCAAACCTTGGTTCTGCCGTTCCGGGTTCCTGAGTATCCCCACAATGGTTCCGCCGTCTCGGGTTCCCATTGGGTTTTCGAAAATCGTTTTACACACCCAACCTCGGTTCCACTATTCTGGGTTCCTAAGCATCCTCACAATGGTTCTGCTGTCCCGGGTTCCCATTGGCACGCAAAATTTAGCATTGGCTCCTCTCCACGGGTAACCAAGCCACACACCACACAATGGGCTACCATGTCCGGCAACATTGCGGTTTTCAAAATATTTTCTTTTTCAAAACACACCTTTCATTAACAACACCCTAAATGTCATGTTTCTACTTTCTCAATTTATGTGTCTCGTTTTCATGCAAAGACTCCGAGGCAGGACTTTTCACGTAAGTATGCTAGATACGGTGTCACGTAAACATGCATCACTGTTCGTAATCTTGAATCTAAACTAGAGTAATCATACAGCAAGATCATCCAACTCTATCATGCCTAAGTTCACGAAATCACATTTAGCACACAACGTAAAGCATAGTGTCACATGGACGGACACCTTTGGAGTGAAAAGCACTTATGCTTTATCACACATCAAGACAAGTAATCCTAGTAATCACATATACATGCTCATAACCATCTCAAGATACGAATACTTTCAACCAAACTATTATTTCTTACGTTTTGAAATCCGTTCCTTCTTTCTTTTTGGAAAGTTCAAAACAACATATGTTTTTCCGGTAATAGAAGTCGAGATATTCAACATGATCGTATCTCCTTTCGAAAATAAGTCTACTAGTTATTTTTCTTTCATGCATTTCAAACAATACAAGCAATATACAATTTTCTATTTATACTTAGAGATAGTGAGTAAGGATAATCTACATGATCATATTTCATTTCAAGATTTTAGTAAAGCAAGTTGGCTAACTATTTTCCTGTACTTTATCTTAACATGCATTTCCAATCACAAAAATATAATTATAATTTTCTTTCTATATTTAGAGATAGTGAGTAAGGATAATCTACCATTCTTCTTGGTGGTAGGTATAGCTACGGAAAAAGGAAGTACGTCGGCTATCGAACGGAGCGGCCTCCTACGGTAAGCTTACGGTAGCTTCGAAAGAGAAAAAATAGAACTTTCTTTTTCTCTTGAAACTAAACCTTGACCTAACTACTAAATTTTTGGATCAAGAGGGTGGTCGAGTGGTGGTTTAATGGCGGCCTTGGATGAGTTTCTTGAAGAACTCAAGAACACCAAGAACAAAGGAAGAACAAAGAACAAACACAAGAATTCTAGAGAGAGAAGTTGGAAGGTTTGAAGGTGTGAGTTGAATGGCAAGAGGGGGGGTGCTATTTATAGCAAAATTTGGCTCCCTCTCTCCCTCTCATAGCCGGCCTCTCTCTCTCTATCTCTCTCCCTCATGGATTTGCTCCATTGTATTGTCCAATCAAGCCTTTCAAGCATGCCAAAGCCTTGTCAATCCATCCTAGGTGTAAGACTAGGTGATTATGAAGGATCCTAATGCTTAAAAGAAGATCCTAGGTGATTATATCCTAGAATTGCAAGTCTTACAAGTCTAAGGTCAATGATGATTAGGCTAAAAGTGAAGTCTTCCATCTTTAGTCAATCCTAGGCTAGGTTGTAAGTAAAAATCTAGGATGATTAAGGGCTAGGTTGTAAGTAAATCTAGGATGTTTAGAGTCTAGGTTTTAGGGTTTAAGTGGCCTAAAGATGGGTTGTAAAGTAGTACTTAGGCTTGGGTGTAAGGTTGGCCAAATAGGTAGCTTGTGGGAGTGTACCAAAACACATGCACACACCACTCTCTCTCTCTCTCTCTCTCTCTCTCTCTCTCTCTCTCTCTCTCTCTCTCTCTTGTACTATGTGTGTATGTGTATGTGTATATGTCTATATATATATCTGTGTGTGTGTGTGTGTGTGTGTGTATACTTAAGTGCTAAGTAGCCTTATTAGGTCTAGGAAAAGGGAATGATGAATGTAAGGCTTGCAAGTGCAATACATTGTACAATTGGTAAGACTTTTCCTAGAAAGTCTATGTATATGTATATAGTCATGATTATGGTAGGCTGTTATGTGTGTGTGTATATACACACACACACACACACCTAGAGAAAATCTAGGAAAGTAACTTTGGAGGGTAATTAGGTTCAAGGCTATTATTCTTAAGTTTGCATGCATGGCAAGCCTAAGTATACTAATTTTGGAAGCATAATGATTACTTCCTTAGGTCCAAAGGTTCATAAGGGTTAGGGAAATGTAACTAAGTTGAATGGTATTTAGGTTTCTCTAACTAATTGGTTGGAAGCTAATTCTACTTGCCAAATACGATTTCTAGCCAAGAAATATAAATTTTAAGATTTATTTCACTCACTAGGAAAGTATACAAGTGCTTCTATAAGCATACTTGTCTTTAGAAAAGGACTAGATTGTACGGTGCAAAGAGATTTAATTTTATAAGTTTCAAATCTAATTATGACGGATTATTAATATTAAAAGGAAATTTTTAAGGTAATCCCAAGATTTATAACGAATTTTCAAATAATAAAACGAGATTTTTATTTACTAAAATCCGGAGTTGTTACAAAAATAGGGTTCACCTCACGTAGGTAAGCGTTTAGTAATGTAATGAGCTCATGGAAAGTTTTCTGAGCTACCTAAAATATATAGGGAAATGATATTGGCACTCCCAAAATTAATGCAGACACTCCAAAATTAGTGTAACTCCAAAGCCATTTTCCTTTGTTTTTTGGAGTGCCTGCATCAATTTTTGGAGTGCCAATATCATTTCCCAATATATATTATATGGAATATATTTTTATTGTAATCCTCATTATCTGGAATAATTATCTCCACTTAAAATCCACAATGCATTATTGGGCTAAGAGGTGTCCGCTCTTTAAGGTTGGCCAAAATTAGCCAATACTTGAACATTTGCTAAATTGATGCAAACTAACCTATCCAAATCAAGAATTTTTTTTTTATTTTAATAAAAAAAACCTAAACACTAGCTAAATAATTTGTTTTCAAACAACAAAAAAAAAAAGGAATATATTAATTTTTGGATATGGGATACAAAGATAAACAGACCCAAGAAATGACAACATCACACAATAGAGAGCGAGCATTCCAACAATGTTGGCATCTCACTAGCTATAATTACTCCCTCCAACCGATTTGGTATGCTTGTTTGGGAAATTCAACTTTTTAAGAAGTCAAGGTCAAAATCGGAAATTGTGCCCTACTTTTACTGTTACTAGTACATACTCGTGCCTGATGGCATGGCTCGAACAATCAACACATGGAAACAAATGCTGAACTCGCGTGCAATATATGGCTCAAACAATCAACACAAGCAAATTAATACTACTAAACTTGTGTACAATGTACGAACCCCTGTCCAACAAATTCAACTATGCGACACGCAACATATCCATTGCTAGAGGCGGCTGTATAGCTTAAGAAAAATGGTCACATAAATACCCAAAAAAATTGTTTTTTCTTAAAATATATGTAAATTTTTTGGATTAGCCTTTCTTTGAACACTGAACCCAAATATCTATGAACATTCAATTCTAGTAGTCTGGAACACCTAGCCCAAAAACGAAACGAACACTCAGCCTAAAACCAATTGAACACTCAGTCACAACCCAAGTACGGCTCATCAAACCACATGCTACACTATAGGTAAAATGTTAGTCTCGATGCAAAAAGTGTTGTTGCAACAATTATCAAGGTAGAAATTAAAGAATAGGGTGTTAATTAATTTTGTACTCCTCTTTCTTTTGATATGTCAACAGATATTAAAAGACCAAAAAAACTCCTAGTTATTGATCAACGTATGCTTACACAGGAGATATTTTTTGAGAAGTACTATATCAAATATAAAAATAAAATAAAAAGATATGGGGAACATAAAGCAAAAGTAATGGATATGAAACATCATATGATTGAAGCATAGGTAATGCCCCTGGCCGAGCAAAAAGAAAAAATTTACCCTTGGCCTCGACTAAACACCCCAATCGCCTACAATTCTCTGTACACATGCCTCTCATCCTTCTCTTCTTTGTCATTTTGATTTCAGACTTTCTAGACATCTATTTTATAATAGGAGCTCCACAATTTTTAAACACATAAAAGAAGAATAGTATCGGAAGGGGCTCCACAATTTTTAAACACATAAAAGAAGAATAGAATTGGAAGCAACGGCGCATAATTCTTTCGCGTTTTTCAATAATAGAGAAAACACTTAAAACAATTTTTAAACACATAAAAGAAGAATGGAATCGGAAGCAATGGCGCATAATTCTTTCGCGTTTTTCAATAATAGAGAAAACACTTAAAATAATTTTTAAACACATAAAAGAAGAATAGAATTGGAAGCAACGACGCATAATTCTTTCGCGTTTTTCAATAATAGAGAAAACACTTAAAAAAGAGTAAACACCATACTCTTAAAAAATAGTAAACATCTTAATCTTAATGAAAAGTAACTGTGGAAGAACTCACCTCAGTGGTTTCGGTGAAGTAGAAAATGATATAAATGATGTATAGAAAATTATATTTTCGGTGATTTCCTTGATGTAAGAAGAAATAGGAAAAGGAATGTTGGTTTTGATTTCGGTGATCTCGGTGGTTTTGGTTTCGGTGATCTCAAGATTTTGGTTTTATTCAACAAAAGGAGGGGAACTAGGGTTCCTAACTACAGCTCCGCCTGTTCTTCCATCCTAGCCAGCTCTCCTGCTCCAAAGGCCTCCAAGGTGTATAGCTCACCTTGATCATCTACAAAGTCTGACACATTATACCAGCGTCGCCACCGATATAATATGTCAGGGTCACCAAAGGTAACACCAAGAGCTACAAAAGCTCAGCAGAATAATCCCATACCCGCTAACCCATAACTTACAAATAATAAATCATACAGATAACGTTATCTGCACAGTGCATTCTTATCTTAATAAAACAGTTAACAATGACACATCCTCATTCATTATTAACTATCGTTGGTGTCTGTGATATCAGAGTTTCACGCAGCATTTCGTAGACCGTGTCATCATCTTCACTTTTCATTAGCCAAATCATCATTTCAAAAAAATCATTTTTACACACCCAACCTCGGTTCCGCCGTTCCGGTCTCCCGAGTATCCTCACAATGGTTCTGCCGCACCGGGTTCCCATTGGCACACAAAACTTTGCATTGGCTCCTCTCCGCGGATAACCAAGCCATATTACCAATGAGACTACCATGTCCGGCCACATTGGCAATCTTCACGATGGGCTACCACGTCCGGCCACATCGCGGTTTTCACAAACATTTAAACCACCTCCAATGAGACTAGCACGTCCGATCCCATTGGCAACACACACCACACAATGGGCTACCAAGTCCGGCCACATTGCGGTTTCTTAACATCTTTTTACACCATGGGCTATCACGTCCGGCCACATTGTGATTTCAAACACACCTTGTCATTAACACACCCTAAGTGTTATGTTTCTAACTTTTCTCGATTTCTGTGTCTCGTTTTCATGCAATGACTCCGCGGTAGGACTTTTCATGCAAGTAATCATAAATCATTCATTGTAATCTTGAAACTAAATTAGCAAGATCATCTAACTCTATATTATTTAACATGCTCATTTATCCTTGATTTCACATAATCATGCTCAAGCAATTAACATACAATCTAAGGCATAGTGTCACATGGACGGACACCTTTGGAGTGGAAAACCACTTATGCCTTATCACTTATCAAGACAAGTAAATCTAATAATCCTATATTCATGCTCATATTTCCATTAGCAAAATAAGGTTACTAACTAACATGCATTTGATCATACAAGTAAATACTATCTTCTTCTTTTTTTTTTGTTTAACGAATAAGGAAATTTACTACGTATACTTAGAGTAAGTAAGTAGAGGTATTCTACCTTTCTTCTTGGCGGTGGGTAAGACTATGGAAAAAGTAAGTACGTCGGACGGAGTAACTTCCTACGGTGGCTTCCGGTAGCTTCGAAAGAGAAAGGTTTCTCTCGAAACTAATTCTTGACCAACTTTCTAACTTTTTATGGATCGAAGGGTGGTCGAGTGGTGGTTTAGTGGCGGCCTAGGATGAGTTTCTTGAAGAGCTTTAGAAAAAACTCAAGAATTTAAGAACAAAGCAAGAACATGGTAAGAACACTAAACTTTCTTAGAGAGAGAAGTTGAATGGGTGAAGGTGTGAGTTGAATGGCCAATGTGGGGTGCTATTTATAGCAAAAATTTGGCTTATTATCCAAGGGATAAATTTTTCCCTAAAACAATTATTGTCCAATGGGCAATTTTTGAAAGGTATGGCTTGTCCTTTCATACTTGAAGGCATGCTATGCTTTGCCATCTAATTTGGTTCAAAGTCTAGGTCATCATGAAGGGTTTTTGGTTTGTCTTGCCCTAGGATGAGGTTGCTTGTAAGAAAGAACAAAAAGAAAGTCTAGAAATGGGTTGTAAAGTAGATAATAGGCCTAATAACTATCACCCAAGGGATAATATTTTCCCTAGCAATTATTGACCAAAGGATAAGAAAAAAAACAATGAAGGTGGTATGACAAAAGCTAGGGCTTTCAAGTGTGAACTTATTGACCAAGGGTTAAGAATTTCCTAGAAAATCTTTATCCAAGTATAGAAATATATACTTATATATGTACTTAAGGAAAATCTAGGAAAGTCACTTTAGGAGATAATTTGGGTTGGGGGCTATTTGGCATTAGACTTGCATGCATGGCAAGGCTAGTCCTACCTCTTTTTGAAGCAAAATAATGGCTTCCTATCTTTCAAGTACCTAAGTGACTAGTCTTACCAATTCTAAGTATTTATTAGCAAGACTAATTTTTATTACCCAAGGGGTAAAATTTCCCCTAACAATTATTAACCAATGGGTAATGAGGTAAGTCATGAGTGTGGTCTTGAAAATGACTAATCAATGAGTAAAATGATCACCTCTAATGGCCTAATGGTTCAATTAGGATTTAGGAAGGTTCACAAGGTTCAAAGAGGGTTAAGAAAGCTCATTTAGGGTTAGGAGAAAGTAACTAGGTGAAATGGTAGTTCGGTTTGCTAACTAATCGGTTAAAAACTAACTATACTTGCCATGTAGGATTTCTAGCCAAGAAATAAAATTTTAAGACCTTATTTCAAATATTAGGAAAATATACAAGTGCTTTTATAAGCATACTCGTCTTTAGAAAATGACTATATTGTCTGATACGAAAAGTTATAATTTTAAAAGTCTCAAATCTAATTATGACGGATTATTAGAAATTAAAAGGATATTTTAAAAGCAATCCAAGTAATTAAAATAAAATTCAAATATTTAACGAAATTTTTATTTACCAAAAATCAGGGTCGTTACAATCTATCCCCCTTAAAATAATTTCATCCTCGAAATTGGTGTGCGACTACGGTTTAGGCTTAGCCGCTATACTAGTCTTGGAATCGTCGTCTATCCCCCTTAAAATAGGAATAGGTCTCCTTCAGTCTCTTGCTAGCGTGATGAATAAAACGCCCTTTGGCAATCTAAAAATGGTTTGGCACCACATGGCTGTTGTTTAAAGGCTCTGGCAGGTCTCAGAAGTATTTCAAAGTAGCACGACATCGTTTCAGGCACTTCTCTACGGGTTTTGTTAATCGAATTAAGCCTCATCACTTGCTTAACAAAACGGGGTTGAAGTTGTTTCAACCGTCGAACAATTTGCCTCGTTGTATGCCTTCGATAAAGTTTCCACTGTAAACGTCAAATGTAAAACTTCCACCAAATCATTATGCGAACCCGTATCCTGTAGACGTTTCCTTAACACGTCCTTATTGAATCAGCATGCTTCCCTACCTAACGACTTAAACTTGTAACAACGAATCAACTCGAGCAAAATCACTCCTTGGTTATGAAGCGTAAGTATTCTATCCTCATCTGGGGAAAATTGATCATTGGCAAGCCCTACGATGTCCTAAAAGCTTGAATGATTTGAGCAAAGGCACTGAAAGAACCTATACGGTCAGTTTCTTGTAGTTGATGCATAGTCGAAGCGTCCCTTCTTTCTTTTTAACAAATAGTGCAGGCGTTCCCCACGGTGACGTACTTGGTCTAATAATAGCTCTTGCAATTGGGTTTTGAGCTCCTTTAGCTTAGCGGGGGCCATTTGGTAGAAAGATTGGTGTCGTTCTCAGTTGGAGTTCTATAGAGAATTCTCTCTTTCTTTGGGGTGGTAAGCCAGGAAGTTCTTCGGGAAAACATTGGCGTACTCGCAAACGATGTGCGGTAATCCCACTTCCATTCTATCAACTTCTTCCAATTGGAGACTATCTAGCCATCCTGATAGTTGGTTCTGTCATCTTGACCTACTCGTCATCGAACTCACGAGTCCCTTAAACATTGGCGTACTCGCAAACGATGTGCGGTAATCCCACTTCCATTCTATCAGCTTCTTCCAATTGGAGACTATCTAGCCATCCTGATAGTTGGATCTGTCATCTTGACCTACTCGTCATCGAACTCACGAGTCCCTTCAGGGGTATGCGCCGTCACCATCTTCAGATGATAGTCTATGATCACTCGATGTGCTGATAGCCAGTCCATCCCCATGATTATGTCGTATTCTACCATGTCGATCACTCTGAGGTTGTAGGTAGGCGTAGGTTGGCTACTTTTAGTTCGCACTCTCCACACACTAGACTAATAGCTATACTCCTCCCAAATGGTGATGTTACTCTTACACTCGTACTAGGGGTTCCGTTTCTAGTGCTAGAGTAGTTATGTAGGCAGTAGATAAGAATGAATGCGATGCTCCAGAGTCAAATAAAGCTTGTATGCAGGTACTATAGTAGCATACCTTGGATCACAGCAGGATCCTGCTCTTGTTCCTCAGTCTGCAGTGCGAAGATACATCCTCCAGTGCTTGGCTGGTTTCCTACGGGCTGCTTTCCTTTGTTTTGCCCATTTTGCTGCTGTGATGGGCCTCCAAGGTTTTGATTTACAAAACCTGCCTGTCCAAAGCTCCCATTTCCGTCCCTCTGAGGTTGCGGGTATTGGTGCCTGTAGTGGCCCATGGCCTGACAGTTGTAGCACCGAACTGTCGCTAGGTCCTGACTACCTCTCTGTGGTTCTCCATGTCCTGGTGTAGCAGTCTTCCATGGTTGGTTGTTTTGAGGTGGGGCAAAGGGTTTGGTGGGGTAAGGTCCACGGTTGTTGTTGGGGTGTTGGGTCCGGATTGGTCTGCCGGTGTTGCCAGTTGCCTTCCTCCAACGGGTTTTAAAGTCAGTCTCCTCACTCTCTAGCCGAAGGGCACACTTTATGACGCTGGTATAGGTGGGAAAGGCTTGTGCCACCACAGCCCTTCGAGCGGTTGTCAGCCCCCACTCGAACCTTCTCGCCTTCTTATCTTCAGTTGCGACTGCAGTTGTGGCGTAGCGGGATAGTTCTTCAAATTTGGCTGCGTACTGGGTAACGGTCATTGTCCCTTGTTTCAGATTCATGAACTCCTGTTCCTTGGCTAGGCGAATGGGCGTGGGAAAGTATTTGTCGAGGAATAGGGTTTCGAACTGATCAAAGGTCATGGTGGCTATGGCATGGGTTGCTTCTATCAACTCCCACCAGTAACGGGCTTCTCCCTTCAGTTGGTACGTGGCCAGGGCCACACGATCTCCATCCCGGGTAATCTCTAAGGTGTCCAGGATCACCTTGACTTCTTTCAGCCATGCCTCAGCTATGGTGGGGTTGGTATCTCCGTGGAAAGTCGGGGGGTCGACGCTTGCAGAATTCATTCATAGCTCGAGCGCGGGTCATGGGTCCTTCGTCGTGGTTTTGGCGGTTGGCGTTTAGAGCGGCTACAAATGCTCGCATGACTTGGGTTAGGTCAGGGTTAGGGTTAGGGTTAGAGGATTCTCCGTTCTCGTATCCTAATCCACTGCGTCGATTCACCATCTTCGAGTAAAAATTTAAAAGGGGAAGTTTTAGTCTACTTAAACAATTTCCTTTTGTAAATAGAATTTACTACAATAGTCGATAGCAATAAGTCAAATAGTATGCAACAATACACTTTCAAACAAAGCAACTTTTCTTAGATAAAAGAGAGATACAATCATTAGCATAGAGTTCTACTACAAAAGGCACATGAGACAAAGTTCTTGGTACAAGTAGGAATGATCCTGCATACTCCTACTACTATTCTATGGACGGGGTGTGTTTTCGAAGGCAGGTACGATGATAAACACGCATGCAAATCAAATATCAAGATATCACATATACAAGTAGTAACCGAAATAAGATTTTTAATAACAACATAGGAAGAGTACAGCTTAGGAAATTCTTAAACAGATAGAGGTGATCCTAATTTCCAACATCCTACATTCCGAAAGATTACAATTATTTCTAGGTTGGTTTAAGGTATGCCTAATTGGCGTCCTCGGCTTCTGGGGTCTCATCTTCTTCGAGATTCCCTTCATTTGCAGGGTTTTCTTCCTTAGTCACCTCATCGGCGTCCTTATCGCCATTGACTTTCTCCTCCACATCTCCATCCTCGAAGTTTTCCATTGGGGGTAGGACACCGAAAAATTCACGAAAGACATATTGGATTGGGAACATTTCAGGAAACCAAGGATCCTCCTCTACAGGAATAGGGGTATTTTGCTGCACCCTCATGAAATCTCGTTTTTCTGCGAGCATGGCAGCAATGAAGTCGGAATTTTTCACTAGTTGATTTGTCATGGTTTCTAGGGCGATCTTGAGCTGACGAGCTCCAGCTAACAGGTCGACTAGGTGATCCAAGTGGTTCATCTACAAGGAAAGACAGAGTTTAAACCCCAATTAGTAACGTTTTGAGAAAGAGTTTTACTAGCGCTAAAGAAACTTTGGAATTTCTAGGTTCCACATTCGATTATTGATTTAAATCATCATCCAATTGTTCGGGAATCCCCAGCTCGGTGGTACTGCCAATTTCCACACCTTGCTTCAATCCGAAGATTGTTTTGACATAATTCCACCAAATTTGGGACGGTAAACTTAAACTCAATTCACGTTTGTGCAACGGTCAAACTATCTTATGGTTCTACCCATTCTACCCATGGCCGAGAGTTGAGCCAAGAGCTCTGATACCATGTTGTAACGCCCCTAATTTTTGGGAACGTTAAAAGGACAATTTTATTGAAAAAAACTAAAGAGAGTCTGGGGTAATTATTACATCATAATTCTCACAAGAGTACTTTTATTCAACAAAAGGAGGGGAACTAGGGTTCCTAACTACAGCTCCCGCCTGTTCTTCCATCCTAGCCAGCTCTCCTGCTCCAAATGCCTCCAATGTGTATAGCTCACCTTGATCATCTACAAAGTCTGACACATTATACCAGCGTCGCCACCGATATAATATGTCAGGGTCACCAAAGGTAACACCATGAGCTACAAAAGCTCAGCAGAATAATCCCATACCTGCTAACCCATAACTTACAAACAATAAATCATACAGATAACGTTATCTGCACAGTGCATTCTTATCTTAATAAAACAGTTAACAATGACACATCCTCATTCATTATTAACTATCGTTGGTGTCTGTGATATCAGAGTTTCACGCAGCATTTCGTAGACAGTGTCATCATCTTCACTTTTCATTAGCCAAATCATCATTTCAAAAAAATCGTTTTTACACACCCAACCTCGGTTCTGCCGTTCCGGTCTCTCGAGTATCCTCACAATGGTTCCGCCGCACCGGGTTTCCATTGGCACACAAAACTTTGCATTGGCTCCTCTCCGCGGATAACCAAGCCATATTACCAATGAGACTACCATGTCCGGCCACATTGGCAATCTTCACGATGGGCTACCACGTCCGGCCACATCGCGGTTTTCACAAACATTTAAATCACCTCCAATGAGACTACCACGTCCGGTCCCATTGGCAACACACACCACACAATGGGCTACCAAGTCCGGCCACATTGCGGTTTCTCAACATCTTTTTACACCATGGGCTATCACGTCCGGCCACATTGTGATTTCAAACACACCTTGTCATTAACACACCCTAAGTGTTATGTTTCTAACTTTTCTCGATTTGTGTCTCGTTTTCATCCAATGACTCCGCGGTAGGACTTTTCATGCAAGTAATCATAAATCATTCATTGTAATCTTGAAACTAAATTAGCAAGATCATCTAACTCTATATTATTTAACATGCTCATTTATCCTTGATTTCACATAATCATGCTCAAGCAATTAACATACAATCTAAGGCATAGTGTCACATGGACGGACACCTTTGGAGTGGAAAACCACTTATGCCTTATCACTTATCAAGACAAGTAAATCTAATAATCCTATATTCATGCTCATATTTCCATTAGCAAAATAAGGTTACTAACTAACATGCATTTGATCATACAAGTAAATACTATCTTCTTCTTTTTTTTTTGTTTAACGAATAAGGAAATTTACTACGTATACTTAGAGTAAGTAAGTAGAGGTATTCTACCTTTCTTCTTGGCGGTGGGTAAGGATATGGAAAAAGTAAGTACGTTGGACGGAGTAACTTCCTACGGTGGCTTCCGGTAGCTTCGAAAGAGAAAGGTTTCTCTCGAAACTAATTCTTGACCAACTTTCTAACTTTTTATGGATCGAAGGGTGGTCGAGTGGTGGTTTAGTGGCGGCCTAGGATGAGTTTCTTGAAGAGCTTTTGAAAAAACTCAAGAACTTAAGAACAAAGCAAGAACATGGTAAGAACACTAAACTTTCTTAGAGAGAGAAGTTGAATGGGTGAAGGTGTTAGTTGAATGGCCAATGTGGGGTGCTATTTATAGAAAAAAAATTGGCTTATTATCCAAGGGATAAATTTGTCCCTAACAATTATTGTCCAATGGGCAATTTTTGAAAGATATGGCTTGTCCTTTCATGCTTGAAGGCATGCTATGCTTTGCCATCTAATTTGGTTCAAAGTCTAGGTCATCATGAAGGGTTTTTGGTTTGTCTTGCCCTAGGATGAGGTTGCTTGTAAGAAAGAACAAAAAGAAAGTCTAGAAATGGGTTGTAAAGTAGATAATAGGCCTAATAACTATCACCCAAGGGATAATATTTTCCCTAGCAATTATTGACCAAAGGATAAGAAAAAAAACAATGAAGGTGGTATGACAAAAGCTAGGGCTTTCAAGTGTGAACTTATTGACCAAGGGTTAAGAATTTCCTAGGAAATCTTTATCCAAGTATAGAAATATATATACTTATATATGTACTTAAGGAAAATCTAGGAAAGTCACTTTAGGAGATAATTAGGGTTGGGGGCTATTTGGCATTAGACTTGCATGCATGGCAAGGCTAGTTCTACCTCTTTTTGAAGCAAAATAATGGCTTCCTATCTTTCAAGTACCTAAGTGACTAGTCTTACCAAGTCTAAGTATTTATTAGCAAGACTAATTTTTATTACCCAAGGGGTAAAATTTCCCCTAACAATTATTAACCAATGGGTAATGAGGTAAGTCATGAGTGTGGTCTTGAAAATGACTAATCAATGAGTAAAATGATCACCTCTAATGGCCTAATGGTTCAATTAGGGTTTAGGAAGGTTCACAAGGTTCAAAGAGAGTTAAGAAAGCTCATTTAGGGTTAGGAGAAAGTAACTAGGTGAAATGGTAGTTCAGTTTGCTAACTAATCGGTTAAAAACTAACTATACTTGCCATGTAGGATTTCTAGCCAAGAAATAAAATTTTAAGACCTTATTTCAAATATTAGAAAAATATACAAGTGCTTTTATAAGCATACTTGTCTTTAGAAAATGACTATACTGTCTGATGCGAAAAGTTATAATTTTAAAAGTCTCAAATCTAATTATGATGGATTATTAGAAATTAAAAGGATATTTTAAAAGCAATCCAAGTAATTAAAATAAAATTCAAATATTTAACAAAATTTTTATTTACCAAAAATCAGGGTCGTTACACAAAATGTGACTCTAGACCCGGTTATATTGCTATATGATTACCATGATTCAATTCAAAGAAAGCCACTTTTCCTTGCATTTTTTGAAGTAAAATCTTCAATTGATTTATCGTGCTTTAACTTATCTATGTATACTCAATTTCAATTGAGATCATAGTCAATCCACTTAATTTCTCGTGTGACATAGTAGTCCGAAGGTAAATTTTTATGCGACTTCAACTAAGAAAAATACTCTCTGCCGAAGCAACTGTTTTTACAATTTTTTTAGCCAAAAACAAAAAAGGCATACTATATAAGGTTAAAATTAAGCAAGTAATATTTACTTATGTAGACATTTTAACGTCTATATTAGTTATTGTAGTCAAAAGAAATATGAAAGTAAAAGAGTTTGACCAAAATAAAAAATATATATACTCCATCCGTCCATTTTTAAGTGTTCTGTTTTGTAACTCCAACTTATTAAGAAGACATCATCATTACACATTTCACATCAACTTTTATCTCCACTTTCCCTACTTACCCTCTATGGAGACATCATCATTACATTTTTACTCACTAACTTTTCAAAATGGAATCTATTTTTAGGGGCAAAATGAAAAATGCACCAATCTTTACCCACTAACTTTACAAAATGGACACTTATTAAAGGACAGCCCAAAATAGAATACTGGACTCTAAAAAAGGGACGGAGGGAGTATTACAACAAAGTTTATTTACCAAATAAACCCTTTAACTTTCAATAGTAAGGGTTACATGAAAAAATAAAACCAAAAGAAGTAATAGTAGGAGGTTTATGCAAATAATAATAGTAATAAAAAAGATATGTTCTATGTAGAGACAAAGAACTAAAAAAGAATCTGTTCTTATTTAAGCAACCAAACAAGTTGTTTGGCTAAATAAGCCAAGTGGCTTATTTTTATGTACTTATTCAAAAAAAATTCGTATTTTTTAGTTTTTTGTCAATTTTTTTGGGATTATTACTTCGTCATGACAAGAGGAATCTAAAAAGTAAAAAATTACGATCGGAACTTAATTTTTTTGAATAAAGACAAAAATAAGCCAATAAGCCAATTCTTTCTTCTTTATTCAAAAAAAGATTGGATTTCGATCGTAGTTTTTTATCTTTTAGATTACTCTCGTCATGACAAAGCAATAATCCCCAAAAAATTGACGAAAAACTAACAAATGCAAAAAAAACTGAATAAATACAAATAAAATAAGCCACTTGGCTTATTTAGCCGAACAACCTTGCCTTGTTTGGATCACAATTTGAAAAAAAAAATCGAGCTCAAAAATACTCATTATTCTTACTTCCAATCATTACTCTCATTTCTCTTTTCACTCATTATCCCTAACTTCAATCATTACTCTCATTTATCTCTCTATCTCTCTCCACTCATTACCCCTATCTTCAATTATTACCTTAATTTTTCTCTCCACTCATTACCGAAAAACCAAACTCAAAAATTCTCAAAAACTCATCCAAATACAGCAAATGCCTTTTGGATTATTTACTTCCCAAAAAAAAAAAAAACTGAAGAAGAAGGGCCCTTGGGCAGAGTAATGAAGAAAAAGTAAAGGGGACTCTCCATGCAATTACTCGAACATGTGCAATTTCTTTGGAAAGACTCAACCTTTCCATTGGACCAAAGGAACTAACTATGTTTATATTGCTAACTTGAATATTTATAACATACTTTCTAGTAAAAAAAATTTTGGATGCCCCGTGGTGGGGGGTTGCCCAAGCCCTCGGTCTTGTTGGGCTTACCCCAAGGCCGGCCCTGATCTCAGGTGCTCCTGTATGGAACGATTCGGTCCGGCCATATGACATCACTCTGGTTTTGCCACATTGCACGGCCAAACAGTAAACGACGAACTAAACACATAGTACTGTAACGCCCCAATTTTTCAAATAAATTTCGGAGGCATTTAATAATAAAATTTTATTAAAATAACTCCAGAGCGACTCTAGTCTTGATACATATCCCAAGTATACTCGATCTCTGCCCCTAGTATTCCTCTTATGTCCAACTGCTCCTCCAATGAATCCTGAACCCTTTGGTAAATTGATCGCCGAAGCAACCGATTTACCAGGATATAGACGTATCCGTGAGTGATAAATCACCCAGTAGAATAATCCAACCCAACTACCCCTCTTACTTTACAGTTAGCAAGCAAACAATATAATATCGATGCGGAAGAATTAAACAGAAATTTCACACATAACCGATTTATTACTATCCATTAGCCGACGTGTATTCTATGATCTCAACCGCGAGATTCTTCCTCCCCAACCGCTAGTCATGCCCTGTCCCATGAGATCACTTCCTTTTGCTGTTGCGGATTGCACCCAAGTTATATACCCAGTGTGTATCCCTCTCATTACAAATAAAAGAAAAGCTTATCATGCCCGAATCATAACTAGGGTTCGCTTATCTTAATCACCACTTCACAATCACCACTGGACTCCCGCCAGTTTGGAGATTGGGGCTCCGTTAGCACCCATCTCAATTCACATCTCAAAAATACACCTGCAAGCAATCTCTAACATCTCAAGACTTTTCAATTTATCCATTACCTAGCACCGTCTAGGTGAATTCTATTCGCATACCACCCCATGTCTCTATGGTTTAATCTAGCATATACATCAAGAGTCGAAGTAATATACAAATAATCACAATGATAATTGAAATAAATAATAAGCATAAAAATCACGTAAGTTCTTATGAATGGGCCGTTGCCCTTAATCTTGTATGGCCAAGAAGTTAATATTAATAATGGAAATCTTTATTAATAAAGAAAATTAATTTTGTTCAATTACTAGTAAGTTTAAGCTTGTATTAGTTTATTTTATGAAATTAGATTAACATATAAGTGATCATATAACAATGGGATCGAAACTGTATACTTAAGTAACCTAAGGGCCTAATTGTTTTAAGTCAATAACTCAATTGGGCCAAATTTCTTTACTAAACAACCTTAGGGGTGTAACTGCAATGAGATAACCACCATATTTAATGATCTGGGTTGAAACATTACATTCAAAATGATCAGGGGGATAAGTGGAATTGTTGTGCTTTTTTTTTTAACTTCCAGCAGTTATGAACAGTTCAAAAACGTGAATAGTGTTGACGCCTATGAACAGTGAATTTTTCAGAAAAGCTGGGTTTCATTCGTTCGATTCCAATTTCGATTCTAATAAAAAAAAACTAACAACTTATTATATTAATATACTTAGGGAGAGGTAGGAGAGCGATTAATCTACCTCGGGTCCGATCGGAAAAAAAAAATTGTGGACGGTTCGTTGGGTTTTTGACTATCAGAGAGAACAACGGGAACGGGGGACATCGGGCTGATCTCGAACTATTGGGAAACAATTCTGAGATGCTGGAGGATGCAGTGTAGGATGTGTGAGCCGAATTGAGGACGGCACAGGGTGTAAGCATGAAACCCACTTCTTTTTCCTTTTAAACTTCCACGGGAATTTTGAACATTTTCTCTCTTGTGTTTTCTCTACTGATTTTCAGGAGTGGGTGGGTGTGTTTTTGTGTTGTGAATTTTGGAGAGGAAGAGAGGTATTTATAGAGATGGAGTGGAGTGGGGTGCAAGGAATGGGAGAGGATAAGGGTGGCAATTGAATGGTTGGAAAAGGTTAGCCGAAAAAAATAGAAATAGGGGGATGTTTGGCTTGGTGTGGGGAGCAAGTGAGAGAGAGAGAGAGAGAGAGAGAGAGAGAGAGTCGGCGGGGAGAGAGATGAGAGCCAAAATAGATTGAATGGTGGTGAAAAATGTTATGATACATGTGACACACCACACACAGATATAAGGAATTTTGATAATTCGATTTAAACTAATATAGAGTACAATTTAAGCTGCTGATTTTGCCACTTCTTATTTTGTTAACGTCACTCCTCTGCAAGTGTATTTTTGGTGAAAAATACACTTGTAGGGGAGTGGCATTAACAAAAAGGAGTGGTAAAATCATTTCCCATAATTTATAATTAATTAACTAACTTTATAAGGAAATAATTTTTTGTATAAAATTATAATTCAACTTATTAAAATTTTCAGATCATTATAACATATGGGTTAAAAAAAAATTATTGATAGATACTAGTCAGTTATATTTTTTTTTTAAATTCAAAATATAAATTTTTATTCAAAAAAAAAATTAGGGTCGTTACAAGTATGGTCCGGCCATGCTTCACCATGAGTGCTTACATGTGACGCGGTTTCCGGTTGAGCAGTAGCAAGACTTTCAGCGGTTGTTGGTACAGACGTACGGGTCCAAAAGTAAAAAAATACAATTTTTTAGGTTTTTTTACAAAAAAAAAATGACGAAAAAAATTGGCTTATTGGCCTTTTTTGTTTTTATTCAAAAAAAAATTGAATTTCGACTGTAATTTTTTTACCTTTTAGATTCCTCCCATTATGACAAGGCAATTGTCTTGCCTTCGATTTCAAGATAAATAAATAAAGCTTTTCAGAAATAGGGTTCTCACATTACTCAAATAATACCCCAAAAGAGTTCCAAGTTCCCATTAGTTCAACTTACAAATCCAGCTTCAAGTTCAAAGAAGATTACATCTTTGGCACTCCGGCCCGAAAATAACTTAAGTACAAAGTACGAGTAGGTTTAGTGATTACAAACATTACAATCAAAGAGGTTAAGAAAGTTAAGTTATAAATACAACCTTTTCAAAAGAAAGTTCATTACAAAGATGACAATAACTCTTGGAGCTAGCTTCCAAAACACGATTCTTCATATCCAAGCACACATTGCATGCATGCTATTGCCCAACGTTCGAACCTGAAAAGGATGATAGGTTGAGCTACACTAGCCCAGTAGAAAAATCTTCTACCAATTCTATATGCAAATATGAAGGCAAGTGTAATGGAGTAAAAGGCATGGAGAGTAAGATTCAATTGAAGGAAAAACAACCAACTCACAACTCTTTAAATGATGGCACGGATGGTACGTTCTACGAAGACTAACAATGTCCAAGGTGACAAGTAGACAAGATGTTTGATACACCATGAGAATGTCAACATTCAGTACATTTCATTTCATGGTACAAATACCACACAATCTCAAATAGCAATAATTCAAGAAACAACATGTACTTCCGACGCCGACTATACCACCCTCCATCTTGCGAGAAATTCAACTGTATTACCACCCCATGCATTACAGTGAACTCTCTCCACTTGGGTCTCCGCATTATCACCCCATGCGTTGCGGAACCCTCTTGAGTCTCCGCATTTCCACCCCATGTGTTGCGGGACTCCCCTATTCAAATTCCCAACTCACGCACTTACGCCATTATTCGATATGCGAGCCTAAGGCTCTCTCCTATCCACATTCTTACGCGTGTCATCATACGATAGGATACAAACATTATAAACATGTCATCATTATCCACCACACCCAATCAAACACATAAGAGACACTTCGATATAACTTAACCAAGTAATTTCCTAATCTTTCATTAACAATGGAAGACTAATGGGACGAGGATAACTTCAATTAATTCAAGGAATTCAATTAAACATGTTTGCAATGGGTTAGGAGGTGTCCAAAAGGGGTTAGAAGTGACCGGGACTCAATACGATCGAGATAACACAAAACAACACAAAAGCTGTCCAGAGAGTGGAGGGATTGATCCCTCCTCACATGGGGATAGATCCCCAAAGGGAAAAAATTCAGATTTGTGAGGGATCGATCCCCCCTTGCATAGGGATCGATCCCCAAGCTGTTTTGGGCGATTTCTGCAGATTTTTGAAAGATTTCAAGAACGCAAAGGATGACGATCTAAGCTCGATTTCCACACCCAATCAACATATTTACGCATAAAGAAAGAGAAGAAGTCCCTACCTCGAAGCAAGACCGAAACCCACGTGATCCAAGCACGCCCTAGCTCCAAGAACTCCGAAATTGGCCAAGATCTTTCCTCCAAGCTTCACCCATCGTGATACGAGTCCGAGGTTACATACAAGAGGTGAAATAGGGCTGGATCTTTAAGGTTTTTGGGTGATTGAGTGAGGTTTCAAGTGTGAGAGGTAGAGAGAGAGACGGTAGAGAGAGGAGAGAGAGCCGTGAGATGAGAGAGGGACATGAGGGAGATATATTATCTCCTACACACACACCCCTTATATACTAACACACTTATGCAAACTACACAAACACTCCCTTTACTACCAAATCCATCACTTTAGACCCCAATTCAAATAATCACCACATTCTTTCGTATTTCCCTCAATTTCTGGCATTCATATAACCTTTCAATAATTAAAATTTATACGGGTCTCTAGAGCAATAATCCTCAAAAAGTCGACGAAAAACTAACAAATGCAAAAAAAAATTTGTGTAAGGATAAAAAAAAATAAAAATAAAGCCATTTGGCTTATAATGCCAAACTAGGCATTAGTTTTGTATTGTGATAAAATACTCCGGGCAATTTATCCGCTTCACACGCTTATGTGTGGGGTGAAACAGCCCCAAGAGTTGCTAACGAGGAAAATCAAACATGAGATCTTAGGAGGAAGCAAATCTCTAAATCCCAAGTGAAGAGCATGAGGCCAGCTTGGGCAATTCCACATTTTAGGGGGTCAAATTCATTAGCTAAGCTACAAATCTTCAACAATAATACGAATTGGAGAAAGCTATGATACATAGGGTATATCGTATGTCTAAATTATGACAATTTGTGAATTTCATTATGCCGATTTTTGGTTTTCTAATGCATATTTTTTATTCTAGTAACGACTTGTACTTTAAAATTTACCTGTTGAACAAATCATTAGCAGATTATCCATAATTAAAAAATATTGTTATTATGTAACCATAATTATTCGTACCAGAATCCATAATACTTGTACCCTAACCAAATATATGCGTACAATATCAAAAATTAAATAATGCTACCCACAAATATCATAACAACACCATAAATTGGCATTATCTTACCACAATGAGCCGTACCAAAAATTCTTTGATTCGTATGATATTCCATAATAAAATCAAAATATGTCGTACTAGAATCAACAATTGTTATACCCAAGCCAAAAATATTTGTAAAATGCCACAATTGTTATGACAAACACCCAAAATTGTCATTTTCTTAACACAACGTGTCATATCAAAAGAAAACATATGTAAATATCACAAATTATATAACAAACCACAATTGTTATGACAATACCATAAATTGACGTTTTCTTACCACAATGTGTCGTGTCAAAGAAAATTGATTAAAATATTCTGTAATAAGACATGTCTAAAATATTACAAATTCAGTAATATAACCAAATTTGTTATGACAACACCATAAATTGACGTTTTCATACCCACAACGTGTCGTATAAAAAAAATTTAATCAAAATGTTCAGTTAACGATAGTTATAATTGGCAAAATACCATACCATAATTAAATAATATAACCACAATTGTTATAATAAAATCATAAAGTGGCGTTACCTTATCACAACCTATCGTATTTTTTTTATAATATATTCCATAACAAAATGAACATATGTCGTAAAAAATGCACAATAGTTATACTGAAGCAAAATATATACGTAAATTAAATACCACGTATTGAATAAAATAATCATAAATATTATAACATAGACTGTCGTTACCTTAGCACAATGTGTTGTACGAAACTTAACCTAATTATTTTCAATTTCCGCCACATAATGTTTTCAAATTTTAAAATTTCCACCATACAAGTGTAAAATATCACAAATTAAATAATATAACCACAATTGTTATAAGAAAATTATAAAGCAACGTTACCTATTCACAACGTGTAGAACAAATTTTCTCAAATTCTTAGCCCAAAAATGGGACCCCCACATACGATGGAGTATTATATAATTAATAGCCTTTAAAATTACGAATTCTCATTTGTGTAGTTGTGGTAAGGTGTTGGAGTTCTAACATTTTTCTATAAGATCAGGGATTCAAGTCTCGCGCCCTTCATTTACTCTCTTTTTTTTTAAATAAAATTACTTCATCATAAAATTTCACCTATTGAAATTCGAGCCCAGCTAAAAAATTAAGTTCCAATGGCATTTGTACCATAAGACCACCACACACAACACAGTACATGGTGTAGACACCCCAATTTGGCCTAACGATTATTTCAAGTCCCACCTTGGGACCATCCCGATGATGAAATGGATACAGTGATTGCTGATTGCCTTCTTGAGAACCTTAGGACTTTCGGTAAGAACTTTGAGCCACTTAGAGGACCCAATTCAGAGTCATACAGCCTTTCAGACAGAAAATACAGAAGCCTAGGAGAATCCATCTGTCGGCCGTAACATCGATCTCACGGCCTTAACATCATTTCCTCACCCGAGCAACCTGTTGCTAGCAAAATCTCCTTGAGAGATCAATCCCTCGGCCGCAAGATTTATCCTTCGGTCGCAACATCCATTCCTCGGCCGTGTGATCCTTTACTCGGCCGCCAGATCGTCCTTTTTCCAGACTCTGGAACTTTCTGTAAGACGTTTGATCCAACTACACTACCTTCCCGATGTGTTCGGGCTACGCTCAAAGATTGCAAGGAAGAGTTTGAATTGCATTGCAATTGCAATCGTGCATTTCGATTGGCCGGAGTGAGTCACCAATTGCTTATATAAAGGGCCTTTGGACTCCGAAAATAAGGACACGAAATTAACAAAGGAATACGCCCTCTCAAGCCACAAAACTCTGTAAAAATACTCTCTCCAAACCTCTCTTCAAAAGCCCTAACCTCCCGAAGGCAGCCACCAATCCAGCAATCAAATCCCGAAGTTCAAACCCTAACCCTAGGGTTTTCCGAGGAGCAATCAGTCAATCACACCCAATCCAAAGCAATCAAGCAACTAAGGGATCAAGGTGGTGAGGCCCAACAGCCTCTGGTTTGTTTTATTTACTGTATTTATGACTAACCGTAGCGTTTTGATCATCTGTTAATCTTTATGTCTGGTGTGAGGAAGAACATCGACCGAGGCTTCGATCCCTCGGCCGATATATCAAACCAGGAGGATCCCTCGGCCGTGACATCCATTCACCGGCCGCGGGATCTATTACCCTGGGACAGTTTGTTTTATTCTGCTTTCTGATGCATGCTTTACTTATCGCACTGGCTCACCTTATTTACTGTTTAAAGGCTTAATTAAACAGATTATGTGTTAGAATTAAATAAAGCATCTATACGTCTTATGTTGAACGATTATGGGTCAGTCTCACGACTGGGCAAAGAGGGGTGCCTAACACCTTCCCCTTATTGTACTTTTGGCTCCCGTGCCCAGAATCTCTATCTATTTTTCCAGTTTTAATAAACTGGGTAGCGACTCTGTTTTGATGATAACCGCTATCATGTGGCAATGTTCCTAGCCATGGAAATGTCCATGATTTTGGTTTACGAAGCAAGCAAACAAACATGATCAATCTGTATGGCGATGCCCCGTTTGGGAGGTGTCTACACATGGTATACAAATTAATACCTATACTTTTCACACAAATACAGATGTATTTTTTATTCCATCCATTTCATAAATATTTTACCCTTATGTTTCATTTAAGATTTTTTATAATATTTGATTAGCTAAAACTAACCAGAATTATTTATGATTTGGCTTCAGATTTAATAATTTTAATAGAAAAGCTCCTTGTAGCTTGTACGCTAAGGGCTTCCAAAAGTATAGGGTTGACCTTGTACATATAATAGGCTTCCAATATTGTATTTGTCAAATATGTCAAATAAAATATATTTCATTAAAATGTTAAACGAGAAAGATATGGCATGGTAGTGTGTGTTTTGTTAATTTGATGTGTAATATGTCTCTAATTTGATCGTTTCTTTATTTATTTCTATTTTTTATAGATTTTTTATATTTTTGACAATTATATTTTTGACAATTTGATGTGTAAACCTGATTGAAATTATGCAGAAGCGTTCAATCTACTCCGAGAGGGGGGTGAATAGGAGTTTTGATTAAAAAAAATCACCAATTTTCTGATTTAAAAATTAACATAGATGAACGGGTTGATTATCTCGATTAATCCAAACCAAAAATCAAGTAGTGCAGTAGAATAAAAATTGAGACAGGATACGCACGATTTACGTGGAAAAACTTAGGGTCCTAAATAACCCTAAGCCAAAACCACGGCCTAACACTACTGATATATTCTATTAATCAAAAAGAAGTTCAGATTGCAAAATAGTAAAAACCTTACCCAAGCCTTTACCTATTCTCGCCAATCTCCGATGCTCCCAGAGCTTCTTCAAGATCCAATAGATGCACCACGGACTTCACACCCGATCTCCGGATTCAACCGGCTCCAAATAAATCTCCTAAAGATTCGGCCTCAGCAGTAAACGACACCAAAAAATCATGAATAGTGAATGAATGAATGATATGATGAGGAGCGTGATCTAAACAAACCAAACGGCGTTCGAAGAAACAATATGCAAGAATGAAAAGAAAGAATCTGGGCGGCAATGAAAAAATTGTTAATCTCGCCCCCTACGGCAGTCGTGCACCCTTTCTTTCTTTTATAAATAAAATCTCTCGCCTCCACCAAAAACCAAAACTGTCGTGCACCCCTTTCTATCTTTCACATATAAGTAAAATCTCTCACACCTCTCTGTGAATTTATCTTTCGTGCACACCCTATTTATGACCCAATGGGTCAATATATATACACATGCAGATGCAAACAAAATCCTTGGTTTTCCTAAAAACGTAGATAGTCTTTCCTTTTGATATATATATATATTTTCCGGAGAGTAAATGATATATGACTGTAAACGAGTGTTCGGAGAGATTTAGTAATCTTTTTATACTCCATGAAGAAAATCTCGTAATGATATGTATATATATGGAAAACAAAATTTCAATAATTTTATAGAAAAGACAATCGTGCAAAAATAAAATTTCTACTCTTGGAAATAATATGCATGATGTGCTGTGTAATGCTTTTACCTTTCACGCAATTGGCTCGATTCCGTAGCGGTCAATTTGGCGCAGATAATGGGAGGAGCGTCGAGCGAGACACTACCCCTAATTATCCTACCCATTACAATCAAATGGAGTCGATATAACCAAAGACATTAATGGAGGTTTTGAACAGCCCCTGGAAAGTGCTGAAATATCTAACAATCTTCCCCTTTGGCATTTCTGGGACAAAACCAATTGCACTAAACCATAACGGAAAAAATACAACTAAAAGAAATAAACACTAGCCTAAACTAGGTCTATCCAATGAAACTTGAGTTGCACCTGCAAAGATAGCTCAACAAAAACTATGCGACAAAATATATGTTTCAAAAAGTAGAATAGATCAGCATAATTTAATAATAAACGACAAAACAGCATTATCTCCAAACGCATGGAAACTCAACCAGCGATTTATCAATAAAATAAATCTCCCCTTATAAATATCACCCCAAAAGAATCAACAGCATTGAAAAAAATTCTCCATCACTCTCCATTACTCCCCAACCCATGACCATACCAGAACCATAAAAATTCTCCCCCTTTTTGTCACAGAAAAACAAAGGAAAGGAGTATACCGACCAAATTCAAACAAAGAGTGTCGATGGAAACTCGAGGGATAGTTTAGTAGACCGACTTTACTCCAAAAAAAAACATTTCAAATAGCACAGCTGCCTTGTCCCAAAACAATATACTGTCAATGATAAATATGACTCGATTTAAAAAAAATGGAGTTTGATGTCGCACACAATGAATTTATATAGATGCATCGAGAACATAATCAATGCACTTCTTGTGAACAAAAGCAATGCTTGCCATTATCAAACACCTTATAAACAGAACAAAAGAATTCGCAATGCAGTCGTTTAGCAAAGAGATAGTTAGAAGAAGAATGAAGCATAAAACAAGGCCGAATGACAGACTGTGTGTGTGCATCACGTAAATAATGTCAAGCTTAACTCAGACGGGGAGGAATATTCTCATGTACGCAAGGATTTTTAGGATAACTCCCCCTCAAAAAGTCAAACCAAGCTTGGTCCTCAAAGTGAAATGAAGAGAAACACAAACTCCCCTTCAAAGAACAACCCCCCCCTTTTTTTTTTTAGGGGATAAAGACATCCACTATTACTCCACCATTGTTTGACGCGAACACTCATTGCTTACTGAGGCAAGAGGCCCGGTTACTAGGCAAGTGGCCCAAGAGTCATACTTACCTTCACAAGGTCTATCACCTTTTGACGCGAACGCTTAGAGGGAGAATACCTCACCCCAATTGTCCAGTTATTCAATGAACGCCTGGATAGGTAAAGAATATAAAAGTACCTAGGTTCTTGAAGGAGAAAACGATACAGGGTAATAAGAATCACTAGGGAATAGTAGCCAAAGGTCAATCTCAAGGGGGACAAACACATGAACATGTCCAAGTACATGAGAATAACCAAAAGGAGTTGAGGGAGCAATAAATCACGCAGGTGATATAGTGGAAATCATAAAGCCATGAAATATGATGCATCCAAAATCTAAAGATTCTCAGGGATGAAAAAAACACATTGGATGCAAATATTCTGACTATAAGGGCCATGACCATGAGAAACAAAGAACATCTGTTCACAAACTTTTTTTTTGTTTTTTTAAATCAAAAGAAAAATGCAGAACAAAACAAAAAAATGGAAATAAAAATAAAAGAAAAAGTTTTACATGCCTTTCCTAGAATGATAGCACACAAAGCACGCAAATGAGAGACATGCAAACCCACTGAATCTAATCCATGGAAACGTGACCAATAGACTTCCTAAGGTACTCAAACCTAAGGGAATCTAACGGTTTTGTGAAAATATTAGCTTTTTGTTCATGTGTGGGTATAAACTCAAGTGTCACGACGCCATCTTCAACCAAATCACGAATAAAATGATGATGGATGTCATGTTTAGTCCTAGAATGTTAGACTGGATGACACATATTAGAACCGGCAATATCAACACAATAGCAATTATCTGAGGAACGAACACCTTTAACCACACACAAACCCGAAGCATCAACAATAGAGCAACTATTTTTAGAGAAATTGACTTCATGCATATTATCACAAAATTGCCCTATGCTTAACAGGTTAGCTTTCAAACATTCAACATATAATACGTTATCTAACGAAGGGATTCCGGGTGCATTTATGGTGCCTTGTCCTACGATTTTACCTGTATTACCATCGCCAAATGTGACAAAACCACCATTATACTTCTCTAGCTTAACAAAGAAAGACTTATTTCCAGTCATGTGTCTAGAACATCCACTGTCTAAGTACCAGGCGCATGCATCATGTGCCCGAAAAGCAGTGTTTGCTACATGACAAACGACTCTCTTCCATGTTTGCTTCGGTTTGGTGTTCACATGTGAGGTGTGACCGTGTGTAGTATGTCTTTCAACAATCCTATTAGTCTCTCCATTATTTTTAGTCAAATTTGACAACTTTTTGATTTCCTCGACGAGGTGAGAAGTTTGATTCGCCAACTGACTCAAAGTCTTCTGAAAATTCTCGTTCTTAATGTTTGTGGGAGACTGACGCACAACTTGAGGTCTTCCCACAATGGGTTGACCATACCAAACACTTTTATTAACTGGAGCTACAAATAGTTTCCCCTTTGTTTTTTGATTGTCCCTTCTAAGTGTATAACAAAAAGGTCGAATGTGACCTTGAACACCACAGTAGTGACAAATAAAGGATTTTTCTTCTTAGGAGCATGATTACTGTTGTATGCATTTTTAATGATGGTGGGAGATTTAATAGAAGATTCTGGTTTATCGCTCACTACCTCATTCTTTACGATTTCAGATTTCGCAAACTTGATTTCCTTTTTTGTGAACTCGTTAGCCTTAGGAGTGAGTGAAGGTGGATCAACGAACCCTAAGCCGCTTCTATTTCTAAACGTACGTGTCATCTCGGCAATACGAGTTGCGCCACACTCATTACGTTTTATGGCCTCAGTGGCCTCCCTAAGGTCACGCTCCAATTCAAAAATCCTATCCTTAGACCCTTCAAGGGCCTCTCTTTCAATTTTGGCAAACTTGTCTGCCAGATTAGCGTTATAGGTTTTTACTTCTTCAAGCTCGATGTTCTTAGATTCAATGTCATCTCTAAGTTTATTCCTCTCACCACTAATTTTCTCGATGACACTCATGAGTTCCTTTTCTTTCTTTTTCAGTTTGACACCCTCTTTAAACAATTGATTATAGGCCTCATGAATAGAATCTATATCATCATCACTCTTCTCACTGTCTTCGTCAGTCGAGACATACTTACTATCATCACTAAAAGTTGTAGAAAGTTCTACTGATTTAGGGGACGTGGGAGATTTAATGTTGGCAACAAGTACAGAATATCTAGAAGCTTTAAAACCCCCATCACTACTCTCATCACTATCGTCATCCCACGTAGCCTTATACCCCTTGGCCACTTTCTTTTTAAGAGTGTTTGCACACTCTGCCTGAACATGGCCGAAACCGTGACACTCGTGACATTGTATACCGTGGGATTTCTTGGATTTATCAACAGAAGATTTCTTTTCATTATCCCCAGATTTAAAATTCTTACCCCCACTAGTTAAAGAAGAAAAATTTCTAGATTTATTATTTTTACGGAATTTAATAAATTTACTAAATTTCTTAGCAAAGAAATCAAGTTCTTCTTCATCAAGGTCATCATCACTCTGTTGTGTCACAGAGGATTCTTGTCTAGATGATTTAAAAGCAATGCTTTTATTAGGCTTTAATGTTGGTTTCTTCGAAAGATGATTCAATTCAAATGTTTGAAGTTTACCTACAAGTTCCTCAAAAAGAATATCATCAACTTTATCACTTTCTTCGATCGCGACTACCTTAGCCCTAAACCTCTCCGGAAGAGACCTAAGCACTTTTCGACAAACTTTAAGATTAGGGATAGGTTCTCCTAATGTATGGAAGGAATTAACGATTTCACTCAACGTAGTGATAAAACTATCAAAAGTCTCGTCTTCCTGCATTCTTAATTCTTCAAAACGTGTCGTAAGCATTTGGAGTTTCGAAGTTTTGATGGTCTTAGTACCCTCATGGGTGACTCGGAGAATATCCCAAGCTTCTTTTGCAGTAGAGCACGCGGAAATACGACTAAATTCAGTTTTACTTAATGCACCATAGATGGCTCCTAAAGCTTTAGAGTTTGCCTCAAAACTATCATTGTCAGCAGAATTCCACTCAGTATCCTCCTTAGCTCTCATCTGTTTAGTCTTAGTGTCTTCAATGGTTGGGCCCTCATAGTCGTACCTAACAGATCTCCAAACCTTAACTCCTAGGGAACTCAAATGTGTGGTCATATGGGCTTTCCAGTACGGATAATCATTACCATCGAAAAAAGGTGGCCTCGAGTTTGAGGCTCCTTCACGTGGTGCGTTCATGTCCATTATACCCAGAATGAAAATCAGGTGGTTAAACCTAAACAGAGCAACCCGCTTTGATACCAATTGAAATTATGCGGAAGCGTTCAATCTACTCCTAGAGGGGGGTGAGTAGGAGTTTTGATAATAAAAAATTCACCAATTTTCTGATTTAAAAATTAATATAGATGAACGGGTTGATTATCTCGATTAATCCAAACCAAAAATCAAGTAGTGCAGTAGAATAAAAATTGAGACAGGATACGCACGATTTACGTGGAAAAACTTAGGGTCCTAAATAACCCTAAGCCAAAACCACGGCCTAACACTATTGATATACTCTATTAATCAAAAAGAAGTACAGATTGCAAAATAGTAAAAACCTTACCCAAGGCTTTACCTATTCTCGCCAATCTCCGATGCTCCCAGAGCTTCTTCAAGATCCAATAGATGCACCACGGACTTCACACCAGATCTCCGGATTCAACCGGCTCTGAATAAATCTCCAAAAGATTCGGCCTTAGCAGCAAACGACACCAAAAAACCATGAATAGTGAATGAATGACTGATATGATGAGGAGCGTGATCTAAACAAACCAAACGGTGTTCGAAGAAACAATATGCAAGAACGAAAAGAAAGAATCTGGGCGGCAATGAAAAAAATTGTTAATCTCGACCCCTACGGCAGTCATGCACCCTTTCTTTCTTTTATAAATAAAATCTCTCGCCTCCACCAAAAACAAAAACTGTCGTGCACCCCTTTCTATCTTTCACATATAAGTAAAATCTCTCACACCTCTCTGTGAATTTATCTTTCGTGCACACCCTATTTATGACCCAATGGGTCAATATATATACACATGCAGATGCAAACAAAATCCTTGGTTTTCCTAAAAACGTAGATAGTCTTTCCTTTTGATATATATATATATTTTCCGGAGAGTAAATGATATATGACTGTAAACGAGTGTTCGGAGAGATTTAGTAATCTTTTTATACTCCATGAAGAAAATCTCGTAATGATATGTATATATATGGAAAACAAAATTTCAATAATTTTATAGAAAAGACAATCGTGCAAAAATAAAATTTCTACTCTTGGAAATAATATGCATGATGTGCTGTGTAATGCTTTTACCTTTCACGCAATTGGCTCGATTCCGTAGCGGTCAATTTGGCGCAGATAATGGGAGGAGCGTCGAGCGAGACACTACCCCTAATTATCCTACCCATTACAATCAAATGGAGTCGATATAACAAAAGACATTAATGGAGGTTTTGAACAACCCCCGGAAAGTGCCAAAATATCTAACAATGATCGAGCCATAAATTTACGTGAATGACTTTATTCAACAAACATAACGAAATCAACGGTTTTGATCGTTACTATTGTGTCATGGTGGCTAGGCTACTCTACATCCAACTATAGAAGAGGACTAGGTTTCATATCAAATATAAATTGAATGTATGTTAAATATCGTTAGCAAGTATATTTCTAGAATGATTGATCAAAACTGTTAGAATATCTAGTTATACAATATTCAGTATTGTCACCAAAATCAGAGATAATCAGATATCGACAACTGCATAATCGAAAAACATTTAAGGTATTCAGATACATTAAAGTCTAATAATGCACCATCCGAGCCCCATATAAGGCATTTTTTCCCCGAATAGAACCGTCTCTCTTTTACATAATATGAATAAATCATATGTACCAAGAATGAAGTTGATCACTTATCGTTAGACCCTTAATCAAACAAAAATATCATTTTATGATTGAATTCGGGTGCCGATGAAAGGGCTTTCTAAACCCGATCGGGCAAAAAAATTACGTGAATTATTTAATCAACAAGCATAACAAAATCAATTATTTTGATCATTATTATTGTGTCGCGGTCACAAGTCTACCATACATTCAGCTACAACAGAGAAATTAATTTCATATAAAGTCTATTGAATGTACAAATTTTAAATGTTGTTTTTTTTAAGGAAAAATTCTAAATATTGCTACTGAGTATATTTATAAAATGATCGATCAGAACCGTTATAATGTGAAATCCTACAATATTCAACATTGTCACTGTCACGCCCTCGATTTTCAACATAAATAAATAATCCATTTTTAATAAAAGTCTCTCGCATATCATAGATAATACCCAAAAGAGTCTTCCACCTGTTTAATTTACAAATCAAGTCCCCAAGTTTCAAGATATACAACATTGGCACTCCGGCTAAATAAGCTTAAGTACAAGCACGAACGAGTACTTAAATTACAAATGATTTAGTCATAGGGAAATTCTAGAATAAATAGTTACAAACCCATCTTTATCAAAAGAAAGTCGATTACAAAAATGATTAAGTAACTAATGAAGATATATAGCTTCCAAAAAGGCCTTTTCACTTCCAAGTACACAAAGCGTGCAAGTTACTGTCCAGCATTTAAACCTGAAAGAAAGATTAGGTTGAGCTACACTAGCCCAGTAGGAAAATCTTTACCAATTTTATGTAAAAATATGAAGTCAAGTGCAAAGACGAGATGACAAGGAGATGTAGTTCAATCAAGAGATAACAATGAACTCTTAGGTGTATTAACATTCATTACAATTGCTCAAGGATATGCCATTATCACAAACGCCATACAATTCACAAGACTCATGCCCTCTACCAACTTAACACGACTCGTTATCCAAATTCATCCAAATTCTCACCATCAGTATTTCCACCCCTTGCGTTACCGTATAACACTACGAGGATTACCGTGTTACCACCCCTTGCGTCACAGTGATCCCTAACGACTCGGGTTACCGTATTACCACCCCTTGCGTTACCGTATAACACTACGAGGATTACCGTGTTACCACCCCTTGCGTCACAGTGATCCCTAACGACTCGGGTTACTATATTACCACCCCTTGCATTACGAAACCCGTCTAAGTCTCCGTATTACCACCCCTTGCGTTACGAGACTCCCTACACCAACTTTCGACCCAATCAACTACTTTCTCATACAATATGCAAGCTATGACTCCCCCATGATCACATTCATAAATGGAACATCATACAATATGCCAATGCTATCACGATTGCACCATGAACAATCACAAGTACCAACAATCTACAAAAATGCACTTAACGACGTTTTAACTAAGTGATTCCTTATTCGTTCCTCACTAATGGAAGACCAACGGAACGAGGATAGCATCGAATAATCAAAGGAAGTCAATTAGACAAGCTTAAGATATGTTAGGAGGTGTCCAAGAGGATTTAGAAGTGATCGGGGGTCAAAACAATCGACGGAGATGCAACAGGATCAAAACTGGACTTAAGGTCCTGGTATTGATACGCACCAAAGCCGTATCGATACAACATAAGCTTTCTAGAAAGATAAGTTTGTAGTATCGATACAACTCTTATGTTGTATCAATACCACGGGGTTTCGAGCAGCAAATCTGCAGATTTTCAAAGGCAAGCACTACAACAAAAATCCAACGATTCAAGGCTTGATTCTACACCAAATCAACATATAAACACATAAAAGAGGTAAAGAAGTCCCTACCTCGCAACAATGGCCGAGATTCAAGCGATTGAACGAACCCTAGCCTCTTTGAACTTTGAAACTTCGATTCAAGCTCGACCCAAGGAGTGGAGTTTTGTGAGAGAGAGAGAGAGGTCGGAGGAGGGAGGGAGAGACCGGATGAGAGAGAGATGGGAGATGAAAAATGATCTCCTACTCCTCACACACCCCTATTTATACCCCTATATCTTTTTATTACACCCACACTCCCTCAATTCTCTATTCTTTCACTTCAGTCCTCAATTCAATTAATCTCCCAATAAACCATATTTTTCCAATTAGGCATTTAATAATAATTTCAATAATCAAAATTATACGGGTCTCTACAGTCACCAAAATTAGAAATCATGGAATATCAACAAATATGTAACCAAACGACATTTAACGTGTTCAAATGCATTAAAGTCTATCGTTAATTGTGGTATGACATATTTTAGTCTTGTTACAGAATATTTGGATTAATTTCTTTTAGTACGACACATTGTGGTAAGCAAATGCCAATTTTTGGTGTCGTCATAAAAGTTATGGTTATGTTATATAATTTGTGGTCATTTTTTGGAGAGGGAGAGGGAGAGGGAGAGAGAGTTAGGGAGGAGAGAACAACCAGTTACCAGCTCAACCCTTTTTTCATTTTATTAATTAATTTAATAAATAGGTGGTTCGGATCATTCACTTTTAAATCCGATGGTTTAAAATCATAATTTGTATGATACATGCCTTAATAAAGACTAGTGTTTGCCCGTGCCTACTGCACTACGCACCCCGGTAGTATCATAGGCACGGGCATTTTTGTAATATATTTTTATTTTTTTATGCCAACGTCAGAAGCCGAGCAGAGGGTAAGAGTGTGGGTGTTTTCTTAAGAGAATTGGAGAGCACATATCAGCCCTTGTATCAAATGAATCTTAGCCTTTCTTTTAACTTGTGTTTGTGTGGTCCCCACATCCTTGTGTTTTATTAGGTAGATTGTATTTAGTGTTTGTGCTTAAATGGTTGTGTATGTGTAGACACCCCAATCTGAGCTTCCAGGTTAGTTTACTTACGGTTTCTGATTCCCCGATGATGAAATGGATCAAGAACAACTCAGAAATGTTGAGTGTTTGAGCTTTGAGTGTTTAAAAAACCCTTGAACCTAACCTAACCTAAGCCACTTCAAAAGCCAAAAACCCTACTGACGCGCGCCGGGGCGCACCATCACGCGTCACACTGACTCCCTCGCGCGATGGTCAAACTGCCAGGTGGTGGTCAACAGTCAAAGTTTGACCGTTGACCATCACGCGCCAGGACGCACCCTCGCGCGACAGACTGACTCCATCGCGCGATGGTCAGTCCCTACCAACTTTTCTTAAGGAGGAAACTTGGCCACCAATGCAACCTCAGTCAGCCTCGTGGGCTAGCTGAGCTCCTCTCTTTGCAGCTCCAACCTACCTCCATCTCTCCTTATAAATACCCCCATGGTTCTTCATTATCAAGGGTTACAAAATTTGATACACCTTGGGTTCTAACTTTTCAAGGGGCTATACAACCTTGAGCACACTTGATACTCTCTCACTCAAATCACTTCCATACACTCATTTTACAAGCTCTATCATCTTGTTCAATCTCAAACTCAACTCAAAGTTCAAACACTTTTCAAACCTCAAAGGCCAAAGGTATAGCTTACCTTTGTTCTGCTCTCTGTTCTGATCCCTGAGGGGGGCTGGCAGGGCCAAGGCTGGTAATCAATACCGGTCCTGGTACTAAAGCTGGCAAGGTTTCAAAAACCGTAATGGTGGGAACCAGCGCACAACGGTCCCACTCTCGCGCGCAACACTCTGTTGCTGCGTGCGCTGGACCGTGTGGGGATTGGTTTCCTACTGATTTATGTTCTTCGTACATATAGATCACTGTTAAGCATGATAACAACCAATTTACTACTTTCTTTTGTTAGAATTGCTAATTTTAGTTCAATTTGTATTTATGTTGCTTTGGAGTACCACTGGGACCTTTTTGAATATGTCTCAGAACCCAGAAACATGTAAACCAAGCACTGGTCTGGTTCAGTCCTGCGCGCGCCAGGGCGTACCCTCGCGCGACAGACTGACTCCATCGCGCGCTAGACTGTCTCTGACCAGTGAGTGGCCTTGCACGGGTAACTTGGCTTTAGGCCATTATTTTGTCCCCACACTGTTTATGGGGTGTTTTGTTAATTTGTGGCTTTTTCGGCCTTTAAATTTTGTAGTTTAGCTGCTTATAAACTGCTTGGTTTGTCCTGTGTGTGCACTGATCCTTCCAGAGCCCAGAAGGTTTGAGAATAAGAGCTGTGGGCTTAGGCTTACTGGAGCGTGCAGGTCTTGTAGTGGCGCGCGCATGTATGATCAGCATGCATTGACTTGATCAGTGCATACTGGTTTCCTCCTGCATACGACACTCCAAAACAGGGGCTTTCCAGTCTGTTTAAACTCCCACAACAGTCTGTTCTCATCCTATACTAACTGCTCATCCATTTCATCTATCACATTCTGCAAACATGTTATAGTTTTAATCCCCGATTAACTGTTCCCCCGCCCTAATTGCCTAAAAATCGATTAATAAAAGAAGAATCACAAAAGCTTTCACAAAATGCCTAAGTAGAGACTGATCTCCGGATTGGGCGAGAGGGGTGCCTTAAAACCCTTCACCTCTTGTAACCTGGCTCCCGAACCCAGTTATGGTTATGACGGACTGGTTTCCTTCACTACTTCAAAACAAACAGCGCGGCAGGTGATTCAAAATACGGTTCCTTGGGTGTTGGACCTTCAAACCCGAGTGGCGACTCTGTATTTCGAGCGCTTGCCATCTGCGCTCGTGCTCCTTCGATTTGGGCGACCGATGCCTTTGCTAAAATTGGGAAACCGAAATTTCCTAAGGGCATGCTGCCCATAGTGGCGACTCTGCTGTCGATTAATCGAACCACTATTAATTCATACTTAGAGTTTAAAACATTCGTGAACAATTCCTTAACAGTCTGTCAAAACGGTGAGCTTCGCACTGCCGAAAGTTGGAATGGTGATTTAACAGGACCCCGTGTCCGGCCAATCTAATCTGGGACTTTTTCATATGTTCACTTACGTTGTTTCCTCTAAAGATGGACGAAATAAAGTGAGCCAAACTTGAAAAGGTATTTTTCGATTCTGTTATTCTTCTTCTTCTTAATCAATTTTTAGCATTCTCATTTGCATCGATGTGGGATAGCCTCGTTGGATCGTTTTGGCAATCCGACACGGTTTATCGGAGCCCGAGGACCCCGAATGACTAACAACCTTCGACGATGATGAGTCAATCTACCGTTTGACTGTTGCTTTGCGGTTACGTGGGCAGCACGAGGTATATCTTGGCTTTAGTTCGAGGAACCTGTTACAAGCCAAAACCAGCCTTTGCATATACAAAGCATTAGAACTCTCCAAACTAGGACAGGTACCTACAGGGTAAGATCTGTTTGCATCTAACCCCATATACCACCTATGTGTTACTGCTTTGCCTATCGCATGCACTGTTTTGCATAGGAGCATGCTTAAGGTAGTTCTTTCTTTCGAGTTTGTCTTGTGCTGTCTAAGACGTTGTTGGGCCCAATGAGGAGTCGTTCATTCTGTCGAATGTTCGTTATCAATTGCAAAGTCCTTAGTTCAATGAGACTTTGGAAAATCAAAATTTACTAAGTCCTTGGCTCATGCCTGATTTAGGATTCAACCAACAATAAGGAACAACAAAGTAGTGATGCTGTGTCACTGGCTCCACCCAGGTTGAAGTGTGTTGTCACTATACACCGCGGCGTGCAAGGTTAAGGTGTCAAGCCATCAATGCCGAGTTGTTCCAAGTTCGAAGTTAAATCTTCAAAAAGGGACTAGCCAAAGATTTAGTCTATTTTGACATCTTTCAGGATCTGTCAATCTACTCAAGGACACATCGCCGAAAAGAATTATGAGGATTCCGGCAACGTCTGAAACTTGTGAGGCAAACTCGTCTCTGGTTCTGTACATGCATGCATGCATTTTGTTCTGCGTAGGAGCATGTTTAGGGCGGCTTCTAGGTTGTCTCGCTTTCGAGTCTGTCTTATGTTTATTAGGATGCTGCTAGACCCGATGAAGAGTCATGCATCTCGATGGTGCACATTGTTAATTTTTCAAAGTCTTTAGATCAGCGAGACTACGAGAAATCAAACCTTGTTAAGTCCTTGGCTCATGCCCGATTGAGTTTTCAACCGACAATGAGGAACCACAAAGTATTGATGTCGTGACCTAGATATCATTTTGGTTATCGTGCGAAGCACGTACACCGCCCCGGCTAAAGCACAGCGTTGCTCATGCCACCCCGGTAAAGGTGTCACGCCATCAATAGCGAGTTGATCCAAATTCAAAGTCGAAGCTCCAAATGGGACTAGTCGAAGACTTAGTCTGTTTTGACATCTCTTAGGATCAGTATGATCTATTCAAAGGATACACCCTCGCAAAGATTTCTGAGGATTTTGGCAGCGTCTGAACATCATGAGACAGACTCGTCTCTAGTTCTAGAGTCTAGGGTTGACACCGACGACGACGTGTACATTGCATTCTAATTGCTGCAGGAACGCCATTGAGCTTTCTTTTACTTTACTGTCTAGTTCAAAGCTATTGCGCCGAGCAAGAGAGTACCAAAAAGAAGAGCCAAACCTACTTGGGAACGTCTTCAGAATCCGGTTCGAAGACTTGTCAGGCTCGAAACTCAGTCAGTTGCAACTGAGGCATCTCCGGGTTCATTGTTGGCCGCCCTACAGTCGGGTTTGCCATCGATTTTACAAAGAGCCACGCCGTCGGCTTCCCATTCTTCAACATCTTCAAGGCCAGCTATGGCAGATCAACCGCTCACTCTAGAGGCTGTGCTCACAAACCTCCAGAATAGCATCACTGCTATGCAGCAAAGGGCTATCCAAACTGATGCTTCCATCACCCGTTTGAATGACCTTATCAACACTCGTCTTCCACCTCCTCTCGAAGAGGAAGGCGAGGACGATGAGGCCGACCAGGAACAACCTGTCTTGGTCCCAGATCTGAATCACGAGGGGCGTCTCATTGTTCAGCTCAACCCTAGGGAGGCTCGTGCGCCTCCTGCAAACCCAAATCCGGCAAGTGGCAGGCCTATTGTGAATCCGGATATGGCAGCTCTCATGGCCAAGATGACGAAGCTGGAGGAGGCAGTCTCCAAATCAGAGAAGATCAGCGCAGGGGGAATCGACTTGGATAGTCTCTGCCTGTATCCCAATGCCAAGCTCCCTGACAGATTCAAGATGCCTGACTTGGTTAAGTTCGACAGGAGCGGTGACCCCAAAACTCATCTCTATGGCTACCATGCCGCCATGAAGCTGCTGGGTGTTGAAAGTGAGGCCATGTCTCAACTTTTCCCTCAAACCCTCTCTGGGCCTACCTTCCATTGGTTTCTATCGCTCGACATCTCCAAACAAAGCACTTGGGAAGACATAGGGGCTGCCTTTGTCTCACAGTATAGCTACAACTCTCAACTCAAGATGACTATTCGAGAGTTGGAATCCACCAAGATGGAAGCTAAGGAGTCCTTTGCGGACTTTGTGAAAAGGTGGAGAGCCAAAGCCGCTCTAATGACTAAGCGCCCGAGCGAGAGAGATCAACTCCGCATTATCTCCCGCAACCTGCATCTCGACTATGCTAAGCATCTCGTGCTGGTTCAAGCATCTGCCAACTTCGAGACCTTCTTTGAATCTGGCCTAGCCATCGAGGATGCGCTGCATACTGGAGTTCTGCCAAGAGGAGAGTCCTCTTCTTTCTCCACTCAAAAAGCTAAGTCGAGGGCTTATTCGGGAAATAGTAGTTCGTTGTTTGGTAACAGCAACTACTCCAATACAGCTACAAGTGGGAGCGATGCTCCAGCTTTCAACTCCAATCGCGCTGCCGATGTTAATCAGGTTCAAAACACTCAAAGCTTTCGAGCCCGAACCCAACCCCGGAGTTTCTCTTTCTTCGAGGCATCTCTATCCGCAGTGTTGGAGAAACTTGTCAAGTCCGGGCACCTCAAACCTTTGACCCCAACTTCCCCACCCAAAGTCTTACCTGCCAGTTACAACCCTAACCTCTTCTGTGCCTTCCACCAAATGCCTGGCCATCTCACTGACAAGTGCTATCGTCTTCAACATGAGATTCAAGATCTTATTGATGATGGCACGGTTCAAGTTCCACCAAAGCCCAGCGTCATTTTCAACTCCTTGCCTCAACACGGGTCTGACCCTCTAGTTGGTCAGGTATCTATCACCTCCACTCAAATCAACCCAGGCTCCACCATATTCAAACCTAGCCGCTACATCGTCCCAGCACATCAACCCAAACCCATTGTATCCATCCCGTCCGAACCGGAGGTTAACATGATGGCTGTAGGTTGGGCAGTCGAGACTTTCTCTGCCAACACCTGGATTGATAGTGTTGAGGGGCTTGCAAAGGAGAGGACCGTTTGGATGAGGTCCATTGTTCAAAGGAGCATCAAGTAGGTTTGGTCGAAGAAGTTGATGAAGCCAAAGTATTGTTGCTTAGGGCCTGACACCCGCTGGATCCTACCTCTTTTTGTGGAAGCTACGGGTAGCTTTTTAACAATTGCATTTTCAAAACCGTGTCTATTTTGCATTGGCGTCTTGTCTGAGTCTGACACGAAGTCTTTTGCATTTGTCTAAGTCTAGCTCTGAGTCGGAGGTTGTGCCTCTTGGCCCTCCACGTCGTAGCTTTTGTTTCAAGTTTCGAGTCTGCTGTACTTGGCAAACCCCGAGGGTTTTTATGATATGCTTTATTTTGCTTCTAAGTACTTCGCTGGCTTTTATATAAACTGTGTCGACCCTGACGACGAAGGGATAGATTTCGATGGGAACATTCCCAAGGAAATGTGTTCCCTCGCCGAAAGGGAAGACGAAAGGCGTGCTCAGCCTATTAAAAGAAGAAGTTGTTTCAAATAAACTTAAAAGACAAGTATAACCTCCCGAAAGGTTCAAAGTTGGTCCAAGCACCGCCCCCAGAGGAGCATTGCGCCCGGTCATACAGGCTCGAAGAATTCATCGACGTCTTGGCGTGGTCTCATTAAGTCACGCCTCGCGTTGATCCTGAGATAAAGGAGCATCAAATCCCCTGTTATCGGGTGCCAATCCAGAAAGCAGAAATACAGAAGGCTCCGGGCCTCGTACCATGTTCAAAAGCAGCAATAGTGGCATTCTGCCAAGTACAAATGAGAAAGTGTGCAAAATGGTCCGGAGCAGGGCATGTCAACCGAAGCACTCTTGACTCTGCGTCATCAAAGCCATTGTATCTGGGGCTGCAGCCAAAGGTCTTTGACCTCGACGTCAACAAATTCAATACCTAGGTCAACCTGGATCAATTCAAAAGTTGTTTTTCCCTGAGAGAAGCTCGTTGGGCTGAAAACCCCAAGGGTGGGCAGTTCCAAGCAAAAGTTAGAGCAGCCTGCTAGACCAAAACCTATGAAGGTGGTTTAGGCAAAAATGAATAGGGAATCAATCAAAGCTCGCTAGACCGAAGACCCGAATGGGCGGTTCTAGGAAAACGTTAGAGCGTAAAAGGAGAGGTAAATACTCGAGAGTTAACCCTTGGCCTGAACTACGTTTTGACCTGATTCCCCCAGAATGGGATACGTAGGCAGTCTCTCTTCGAGACTCGGTCATATCTATCAATTGGATCCATGGTTAACGTTTTGGTACACATCAAAGGTCGAAGGGGATCGGAGATCAAGACAAGCTGCATTGGAGGAATCAGAAAGGGGAAAACCTTCGTCTTTCAATTTTATTACAAACTGCTTCTTCAATTTACAGGCTGAGCATAAGTCTTAAAATATTTGAAGCATAAAAAACAGAACGAAATGCTGGCGAGGCCTAACGGCTCACAGTTTATGCTTAAGTTCAGCGAAGTTTGGTGTGAGCAGCTGCAGCAGAGTGTCGCGGTTAGCTACTGCCCTCGAATGTTGTTCCAGAGGCTTTTGCCAAGTCTAGTCATACCATGCAAGTCATATGGACTTAATGTGACTGCACGGGGGTGTCGGTTTCAGTCCGGGCCTATACGAGTCATAATCTACGTCTTATGTCCATCTTTGCGACATTTTTCCAGTTTTTCAATTGTCATGTCGGGATGCTTTTCTCGATTTTGTTTGTACAGGTCTTTGTACCTATTTGCACCTTTTGCAAGTGTCAGTTTCACCTGTTCAGGAATGTTGTGAGTTTTGGCACATTAATGCCTAAAATTTCATTGTATTCCGTGTGTCTAAGGGTTCGCATTGTACCCTGGGGCTCTTTCCCCCTTTTCGTTAGAGCTAGACGAGTCTGTACATATGTGCGCATGTCTGTGTGTCGATTCAAAGCACTTGTCAATGCAAATTAGATATTAGTGGTTAGTTTTCGCATTCTCTTCAACACTTGCAAAAGAGAGTCAATAAACTGGAAAACGCAATTGTTACATTGCTACCCCTAGTATCAGTAATCCACTAGCAGTGGAATCTTGTGAGCAGCAAGGGCACATCAGCCCAAGGCCAAGCAAAGCATCTCTGGGGCACATCTGCCCAAGCATCGCGGAAAGGGCACGCAGGCCCAATGCCACTGCTAAACGTCAATTGGGGCATGCCAGCCCGTTCAGCATTTATCCATCTTGGTGCGCATCTCAGAGGTAGCAGACAGTACAGTAATGAGGCTCAGTGGTAGTCCTTAGGCATCGTTGTCCTCCTAGGCGCCGCCCTTAGCTTGCATCTGCATTTTCAATTTCGTATACATCATTGCATATTGTGTATATTAAATGTTGAAAGCAGGAAGGTAGCCAGAATGGTTGCCGTCAAATGATTTATTTGCCGAAGGATGCGATGCAATCTCCTGCGGTTTTGATTCAATTTGTTAGTGGAGGCAATGGAAATCTCCCTAACTCTCGGTTTGTAAACCAAATGATGCAATCCTACGGAGCCGGAAGTTGTTTGTTCAAGAAGGAGTTAGAAGTCTCCCTCATCTCTGTTTGCTTGCCACAACGACAGCCGGTCCTGACCCATTTCCAACGGCTCGATCACTTTGTATAGTGATCTGCCCTTTCCATCAACGACAGCCGGTCCTGTCCAATTTCCAAAGGCTCGATTACTTTGTATAGTGATACGCCTGTTCAAATCAACGACAGCCGATCCTGTCCAATTTCCAATGGCTCGATCACTTTGTATAGTGATCCGCCGTTTCAAATCAACGACAGCCGATCCTGTCCAATTTCCAAAGGCTCGATCACTTTGTATAGTGATCCGCCGTTTCAAATCAACGACAGTCGGTCCTGTCTAATTTCTAAAGGCTCGATCGCTTTGTATAGTGATCCGCCGTCACCATCAACGACAGCCGGTCCTGTCAAATCCCTCAACGGCTTGATCATTCTGCACACTGATCTCCCCGTCCGCATTCAGCGACAGCCGGTCCTGTCAAATCCATCAACGACGATCAACGTATCGTCTGCATTCACTTCATCGACGACGATCAGATTATCGTCCGATGGTCCATTCATCCGTAACTAATTGTTCCCCCAGGAGAGTCTGCCTTGGCTTGTCCCGGACAACCGCCCTCAATCTAGCCATAAGTGCATCTTCCAGCAGCCTTATTGCTCTGTCTCGGATGGTCTTTGATAAGGAATTTGGCTCTGATTCCCAACAGATGGAATTCAACCTGCCTGACACGACCTACCCGTGTTTGTTGGAATACTTTGTGCTGCGGATAGCTTGATCCCCAGCAGCGACGATCGGTCCCGTCCAAAATCTGCAGCGACAGCCTTTCCTGTCCAAATTCAATCAACAAGCGGCGATGTAATCGTCCAATTCTACTTCCACCCCTAGTGACGGTCCGTCTGTCCATTCAACCAATCAGGTTCTTTAAGTATTCGTGTCTACTTTGCTAGTATGTTATGCTCTGGATTGCCTTGAGGGGTGTCTAGAAACCTTTGACGTTACTTGTACCAAGTCGATGGTGCTCCAAGTGCCGTCAAAGGGGGGCTACTGTAGACACCCCAATCTGGGCTTCCAGATTAGTTTACTTACGGTTTCTGATTCCTCGATGATGAAATGGATCAAGAACACCTCGGGAATGTTGAGTGTTTGAGTTTTAAGTGTTTGAAAAACCCTTGAACCTAACCTAGCCTAAGCCACTTCAAAAGCCAAAAACCCTACTGACGCGCGCCAGGGCGCACCATCGCGCGCCAGACTGTCTCCCTCGTGCGATGGTCAAACTGCCAGGTGGTAGTCAACAGTCAAAGTTTGATCGTTGACCATCGCGCGCCAGGGCGCAACCATCGCGCGCCAGACTGACTCCATCGCGCGATGGTCAGTTCCCACCAACTTTTCTTAAGGAGGAAACTTGGCCACCAATGCAACCTCAGCCAGCTTCGTGGGCTGGCTGAGCTCCTCTCTTTGTAGCTCCAACCTACCTCCATCTCTCCTTATAAATACCCCCATGGTTCTTCATTATCAAGGGTTACAAAATTTGATACACCTTGGGTTCTAACTTTTCAAGGGGCTATACAACCTTGAGCACACTTGATACTCTCTCACTCAAATCACTTCCATACACTCATTTTACAAGCTCTATCATCTTGTTCAATCTCAAACTCAACTCAAAGTTCAAACACTTTTCAAATCTCAAAGGCCAAAGGTATAGCTTACCTTTGTTCTGCTCTCTGTTCTGATCCCTAAGGGGGGCTGGCAGGACCAAGGCTGGTAATCAATACCAGTCCTGGTCCAAAAGCTGGCAAGGTTTCAAAAATCGTCATGGTGGGAACCAGCGCGCGACGGTCCCACTCTAGTGCACGACACTCCGTTGCTACGTGCGCTGGACCATGTGGGGATTGGTTTCCTACTGGTTTATATTCTTCTTACATATAGATCACTGTTAAGCATGATAACAACCAATTTACTTCTTTCTTTTGTTAGAATTGCTAGTTTTAGTTCAATTTGTATTTTTGTTGCTTTGGAGTACCACTGGGACCTTTTTGAATATGTCTCAGAACCCAGAAACATGTAAACCAAGCACTGGTCTGGTTCAGTCCCGCACGCGCCAGGGCGAACCCTCACGCGACAGTCCGCCAGACTGTCTCTGACCAATGAGTGGCCTTGCACGGGTAACTTGGCTTTAGGCCATTATTTTGTCCCCACACTGTTTATAGGGTGTTTTGTTAATTTGTGGCTTTTTTGGCCTTTAAATTGTGTAGTTTAGCTGCTTATAAACTGTTTGGTTTGTCCTGGGTGTGCACTGGTCCTTCCAGAGCCCAGAAGGTTTGAGAATAAGAGCTGTGGGTTTAGGCTTACTGGCGCGTGCAGGTCTTGTAGTGGTGCGCGTAGGTATAATCAGCATGCATTGACTTGATCAGTGCATACTGGTTTCCTCCTGCGTACGACACTCCAAACTGGGGATTTTCAGTCTGTTTAAACTCCTACAGCAGTCTGTTCTCATCCTATACTAAAATGCTCATCCATTTCATCTATCACATCCTGCAAACATGTTACAGTTTTAATCCCCGATTAACTGTTCCCCCGCCCTAATTGGCTAAAAATCGATTAATAAAAGAAGAATCACAAAAGTTTTCACAAAATGCCTAAGTAGACACCGATCTCTGGATTGGGCGAGAGGGGTGCCTTAAAACCCTTCCCCTCTCGTAACCTGGCTACCGAACCCAAATATGGTTATGACGGACTGATTTCTTTACTATTTCAAAACAAACAGCATGGCAGGTGTTTCGAAATACGGTTCCTTGGGTGTCGAACCTTCAAACCCGAGTGCCGACTCTGTATTTTGAGCGCTTGCCATCTGCGCTCACGCTCCTTCGATTTGGGCGACCGATGGCCTCGCCAAAACTGGGAAACTGAAATTTCTTAAGGGCATGCTGCCCACAGTATGTAGCATTCTTCTATTACATCCGCCATTGGGCATGACCCAAAACTGGGGGAATGTGAAATGAATTGGAGGTACGTGACACAGTCTTGTACTCCTATACTTTTGTTCCCATCCCCCCAACATCGAGAGGCAATTACCGCCGAAAACAAGTTTTGTTGGAATCATACAGAGCAGATTCGGATCCCACACGACCCAATACCATGTGCGTTTTCCCTGCCTTTTGTAACCCCCGGTTTGGTTTCCAGAACGAGGTTTTTGCCCACATGTAATGGAACATTCTTAACGAGTCAACATCCAAGGGTGTGGGTGTTTTGAGCAATGCTATGGATACATATGGCATATACATATTATGTACATATGGGTTTTGTAGGGCTCACCTCGGGACCCACATAAATGATTTCGAGTAATCCATTACTTTTAGAATATTCTTTTATGGAGCCCTGTAAAAAATCAGCTCAACCCAATATCGGTAAGAACTTTTTCCCCCTAAAATTCAAAAAAAAAAGTTAAGTAGTTTCGCCCCTATAAATTTCGAAAAGGTCCTTACCGATATCCAGTTGAGCTGGTTTTTTTACAGGATTTCATAAAAAAAAATTTTAAATAATGGACGATTCGAATCATCTTTTAGTGGGATCCAAGGTGGGCTCACAAAACCAATATATACATGCTCATACGTACCCATAACTTCTTTCATAAAAAAATGGGCTTTGCTATTTGCAAGGAAGATTTGTAGAAAACCACGTAAGGAAAAACGCATTTGGATTCATTTCGGGTCCCACAAAAATCTAGAAAAATATCCATAAATTTTTGAATATTATTTTATGGGGTCCGGTAAAAAATCAGCTCCAATAGACATCGGTAAGTATTACTTTTAGATTCGTAGGAACGAACTGAACAGTTGTGGCAATTGTGGGTGGTTTTTCAAGTTGAGTTGAAGCTTATTGTAAATTGATTTAAAATCTTAATAAATTTTAAAAGTATGTAAATTCATCTGAATAAATTTTTAACTAACCGAACTCGGGTAGTTTCAGTTTTGTTTTCAAAACTCGCGGGTAGTTTCATTAATTCATATACTTTTGATAAAAATCAAATGAGAATGCTGAGATGCCCACTTAATAATCAGAAAGTCTAGGATGACCCCTCTATTTTTGCCTCTCGTTTCCACCGCTTCATGTGGAGTCCACTTCGGATCGCACAAAAATACAAAAAAATATACTTAAAGATACGTTTTCTGAACTCGTAGGAGCGAAAGTGAGTATTTGAGTAGTTTCGCCCTACGAATTCAGAAAACATGCATACCAATATGCGATCAAGTTGATTTTTTTTATAGGATCCCACAAAAGTTTTTTTAAAAAAATTTATAGATAATTTTTCGTATTTTTCTGAATTCCAAAGTGAGCCATACAAGGAACGATGGAAAAGAATAGTGGAAATGGAGGGATGAACGTAGCACGGCTGCTGAATAAATCTCCGTTGTTGAGAAAAGATGTTCAACGTTCACGGTTTGCCCATGACACGTGGAAACTGTTGTGCCGAACACGAAATTGAGAATATAACAAATCAACAAGCGATAAACAAGAACACAAGGATATACGTGGTTCCGCTCAAGCACAAAGCAAGAACGTACTCCACGGGGAAAAGAGCAAGAGGATTCACTATAAACGGGGAGAGAAACAAAGAGCCGGCTATACCCGTAACTCTATTTGAAGCACCAAACAGATATCTAGGGACAAATCTCTGGTGGAACCCAAAAGGGAGACACAAACCCTTGGTGGAACCCTAAGAGATGAACAAAACCCTAATATCTAAGCCCTTGAACAAAAGACCATAACCCTAGGAACCCCCAAGGTCCCTATTTATAGGAAAACACTAAATAAACCTAAACCGAATAGGAAAAGGAATCCTAGTCAATTTAGGAATTCTAGCCAATTTCCAACAAATCTCCACCTTGACTTGAATTCCATCGAACTCAACACTATAGGCAATCCTCTCCTTCAATCGCTCATCTCCCCCAAAAGCCCCCCACGGGGCAATCACCAACGGCACAAACGAGCAAGGCTCAAGCACACCTGCTTGACCTTGTAAACGCGACTCAGGAGATCCAGCCGCACATGCCTCCAAATTAAGCCTCTATCTTCCAACGGGCACCTCCCACCCAACGCATCCCTCCCGGATACACACGAAGATCTGCTCAAACTCCCCACGGAGTTAATTACCGACTCCACCACGGAGTTAAAAACCCAAAACTGAGTCAACCTCGAATTCACCGATGAAGAACCCAAAGATGTAGCACCCACAATCGTACTACCATCAAGAACATAGAGGTTATTCGATTTCCGACCCTTCATCAAAACACGAGCACCCTTCAAAACTCTCAAGACTCCACCTTCAGCGGTATGCTTCCAACCCAAAGAGTCAAGAGTACCCAAAGAGATAAGGTTCCTCTTCAAATCTGGTATATGTCGAACACCAAACAACGTCCTAACAAACCCATCATGCATTCTGACTTTAACTGTTCCAATCCCAACAATTCTACAGGGCATATTATTCCCCATAAGAACTGTACCACAGCTGACCGATTCATAAGTATTGAACCAATCTTTATTCGGACACATGTGGTAAGAACATCCGGAGTCCAGAATCCATTCGGTATTCGAACAGACATCACCGACACTCACAGAAAGAACCATAAGTGAATCGTCGGAATCCTCTTCAACAATACCAGCAACAACCTTCTCTTCAAAATTGTCCTTATTTTTCAACCTAGGACAATTTCTCACCATGTGCCCGTATTTCCTACAGTAAAAACACTTTACTTCCTGATTTGTGGAACGAGAGCCAGAAACTCCTCTACTGCCATTATCCCTCTCAGAAGTTCTTCCTTGCGCTACCAAACCATCAGCATAAACCTCACTTTCACCAGATACCTTTTTCCTTAATTCTTTTGAATATAAACTAGATTTAACATCCTCCATGGAAATCGTATCTCTCCCGTAAAGTAGGGTAGTAACAAAATGCTCATAAGACGCAGGCAAAAAACATAACACAATAAGGGCTTGATCTTCATCATCAATCACAATATCAATATTTTTTAAATCCATAATAATTCGATTTAACTCATCTAGATGGTCTTTTACGGGCGTACCTTCCCTCATACGAAACGTATAAAGGCGCTGCTTCAAATACAACCGGTTGGTAAGAGACTTCGTCATATAGATACTTTCCAACTTCAACCAAATACCGGCAGTAGTATCCTCCTCCCCAACCTCGCGAAGCACATCATCGGCTAAACACAACTGAATCGAACTGAGCGCCTTCGCATCGAGATCCTCGAACACACTATCCTGCATATCAGCAGGTTTCTTCGATTTCCCCAACAAAGTCTTGTGTAATCCTTGTTGAACAAGCAAAGCCTTCATCTTAATACGCCATAAACTGAACTAGTGCTCTGCCCATCGAACTTCGCAATTTCGAAACGAGTCGCCATTGAAACGATCACCAATTGCACAATACGCAGCAGAAAACAAAAGCCTCGGATTGAAACCCAAAGCTCTGATACCAATTTGTTGTGCCGAACACGAAATTGAGAATATAACAAATCAACAAGCGATAAACAAGAACACAAGGATATACGTGGTTCCGCTCAAGCACAAAGCAAGAACGTACTCCACGGGGAAAAGAGCAAGAGGATTCACTATAAACGGGGAGAGAAACAAAGAGCCGGCTATACCCGTAACTCTATTTGAAGCACCAAACAGATATCTAGGGACAAATCTCTGGTGGAACCCAAAAGGGAGACACAAACCCTTGGTGGAACCCTAAGAGATGAACAAAACCCTAATATCTAAGCCCTTGAACAAAAGACCATAACCCTAGGAACCCCCAAGGTCCCTATTTATAGGAAAACACTAAATAAACCTAAACCGAATAGGAAAAGGAATCCTAGTCAATTTAGGAATTCTAGCCAATTTCCAACAGAAACTCTTCCCATTCAACGCTCTGAAAAAGCACCACTCTCTCCTATACTACTGCACCTGATCACCTTCTCGACCACCGCCTCACGTGCACCAGTACACGCGTCCTACCATCTTAAGCCCCTCTCCTCAACGCAATCATCAATCCCATATCTAACAGTGCTCCCCCAGTCGATACACCATTTGCACACGGCATTGTGTGAGACTCACCTTGATTAAAATATTTATTTAAAAATTTCTATTAAAAATTAGTGCGGTAGATATTGGTAAAGATTTAATCGATTCTTTTCTCATAGAAAATTGAATAAAGAACTGATTAAGTCTTTACCGATGTTTGAATGAACAGATTTTTTAAAAGACTCCTTAAGAAGATACTTCATTCGTCTCACTTTAAATGTCTCTTACAAAAATTCATGCATTTTTAAATTTCCAAAAAATATATTTCTATGTGTTACTCCTATTTATTTAGGAGTAGTAATTTTCTTACAAATGAGTACTTTAATTTAATACTATATAAAAATAAGAAATTAATGTATACAAATATATTTTTGAAGGCTTGAAAATAAACGAAAATTCGTAAAGAACATATAAAGTGGGACGGAAAGAGTATTTTAAACAAATTAACCAATTCTAATTGTTTATGTGAAATCTCGAAATGAATCTCACACAATGCGGTGTGGAGTTGGCGTACGCCAAATAATATACCCACAGTTTTATTGGGCTCCCACGAGTGTATATATAACTCCCAAAGCTTCCTTGATTTTCAGAGTTTCAGTAAAGTGCTCGGATCAAAACCAGTCTGATTCTCAAATCCATGAGAACCGCAATTATCCGAACCGGTTCGGTCCCGGCCCTAAACCATTCATTCGTCCCGGGTTCACTCAGAGCCAAGAATGGCTCTGCTTCGCCGAGGATTTCCCTGCGCTTGAATGTCGGTCGCAGGCGGAGAGATTCTCGTCCGGCGACTGGCATACGGAGGGCGTCATCGGAATCCGATATGATCCGACCCGAGAGGAGTTTCTCGGGGCTGAGCGGCGTTGGATCGACATCTTTTACGGCGAGAATTCCGGAGGGAGAAGAGTGCGTCTATGGAGGTTTTGGTCGGAGGAATTATTGGACGGAGAGTGGAGTTCCGGTGAAGGAGGCGGGGTTGCCCAGCGGTGGAGGTGGCAACGGCGATTGGAGCGCGGGGAAGTTCACCGGGGGTAACGCTGATTGGAGCAAGATCGGCGTGTATTATCAGGAGATGTTGAAAACGGACCCTACGAATTCTCTTCTCCTTAGAAATTACGCAAAGTTCTTAGACGAGGTACTTTGAATTTTAGTTCGAAGTCTCAGAATCATTAAATCTCAATCTAATAATACCATGGGTGGCTCCAGGTTTTTAATTCAGTAGTGATAAAAATGTTAGGAAAACTTTTTTCTATACAAAGTACTATATAAAATAAAAGATAATATTTTGTTTGCAAATTTATTGAGCTTGGTTTACTTTGTTTTGCTAATTTACACTGTCAACTCATTCATTCGTATGATCCAGTGCCAACAATATTAAAAAAAAACAAAATTATATCATTGAAATACAAAATTTCAATGCATTTTTTTAACCGCATGAATCTGTGGTAGAGCCGCCCCTGAATAATACTCAATTTGGTCACTTGTCAAGCCACGATATAAACTTTTGTATTTTCCTAATGGAAAATGTTTTGGACATAGATGTCGGGACACATAATTTGATGCATATGAGTTTCATGTACATGATGTTGAACTCACTAGTTGCCTGGAATTGTCAATATTTTTATGTCCGACTGTACGTCTAAACATCTGTATCTGTAGTACTAATATTTGGTTGTGGCAATGGGTAATTATAGACTTGTTTTGTGATGTATGTTAATTTGTGTAGGTAGAAGGAGACATGGTGAAAGCAGAAGAGTATTACGGGAGAGCAATACTGGCGAGTCCTGGGGACGGAGAGGTATTGGCTCTGTACGGAAAGTTGATATGGGAGACTCAGAGAGACCATGACAGAGCCAAGCTCTACTTCGATCAAGCGATTCGTTCCTCTCCCGGCGACAGGTAAAAATCATGCCTATCTTGATCATCTTCTCTTTGCCCTAAATCTCATTTATATAAATCCGTTCTCTCCATCCCATTCTAACCCCCTTCTGTGCATAGTTTTTCAACTTTTATCGCTTAACATTTATGCATTTTTTTTCGTACTTTCGCACCATTACCACGTATAATTATTTTAATTTTGTCACACCGATGATTTAATTTATGCACGGAAGTGCGCTAGTTTTAATCCCAACTGACATCACTTCTCGTAACGAATTAAAATTATGAGACAGAAGGAGTAGTCAATACGCGTATAGGCATATGACTTGGTTATGAGGATTGAATCTGAATTTTTTTGTATTGATTGACAGTATGGTGATGGGATCGTACGCGCAATTCATGTGGGAGGCAGAGGAGGAGGATGAGAACAATGAAGAGGGAGGTGATGGTGGATTACAAAGAGGATATGACCCTTCGACAGCCATGGTTAAAGCATTTTAGCCTCTCTATCAAGAATAGATGGAGTAATTACTATCAGTTAAAGAGAGGTTTAATTGTGACGATAGAGCTAACTGACTAAATTCGAATTCACGTATCCTTATGTAACACCAGTGATGATATGCTAAATAAATACAGAAAGGATACTTCCACTGATGTGTGTGTGCATACCAAATTCAATATATTTGAGCTCCCAAAATCATGAGAGTTTCGCAGTGAATGATTTCGGACACATTATATGTTCAGATGTTATGCGTAGGCGTAGCAATGCTCAAATCTCCATTGGATAATCTCATGAGAAAGTTTGTGTGCAGAAATTCTGATACAAATGTATTTCAGAATTGTCCGATGCACATGCATGGACCTCACAAAATAATGAGGAGTTAGTGTAGATTGAATGATTTCGAACATATCTACATCAGGATTTGTTTGAATAAGTATATGTGCACGTAGCAATGCTCTACTGGTAACTAGCCGATGCGCGTCTATTACCGTGTTCTGTTTTGTGTTTTCCTTTTTGCATGCTTGGTTGTGGGTTTGGTTTTAGTTCGCTGCTCTCTTTGGAAGCAGGTCATAGGATTATGACTTTTGTCCATCAGAGTGGAAATTGAAGATCTTAACTTACAATCTGATATTCCTTGAGTCATTTTGAGGGAAGGAACTATCAAAACATTTGTCTATGCAAGGAAAAAACAAGGAGAAAGAAAAGAATCTAGCTAGCTAATCTTTTTTGGGTAAATCTAGCTAGCTAATCTTTCCAACAAGAGAAGCAACTTTACTATTGATTAAAGCGAATTGCATGCCTTGCTGTGATCTCTTGCTTCATTCCACCCTCATTATTTTTAAATACTTTGTCTGTAAGCGTAGTAGAGGTGATCAAATCTTCTATACCGAAAAAGTTTTTGTACCTCTGTTTTTTTTCTCAGCGTTTTTGTACCTCTGTCCCCGGGCTTTTTTAGCCACATGGACTTCTGTGCAATCTTCCAATTGAAAATCCACGGGAACAAAGGCACACACTCTGTGTACAGGTGATCCGGTGGGTGCGTTATGTGTAATGATTATACTTCACAATCCTAAGGGGTTGGCCTAGTGGTCAAGGCTGCAGACTTAATCCCTTGCTCCCTACTAAGGTCTCATGTTAACATCGCTCGAGAACCATGGGCGATGGCGATCTAGGGGGATGGCAATCTCGGAGATCTCGGAGTATTCGTAGGCGATTTGACTGGTTTCGTTCGGGTACGTGCTCTCGTTTTCTGCGTTCTTCTGTTAATTTCTGCTATGGCTATTGGGAATTTGGGTTTGGTTTCGTCTGGTTCTGTTTCTGATTTGGTTGCGTCAACTTGCGTTGGTGATGTTGTGGTTCATCTGCCTCCTTCCCCGATTCTCTCTCCTGTTTCGGGGAGGGTCTATCTGAACTATGCTGGTGTGGCCAATCCTAGGGTTTCTTTGACTGATGCAGTTAGGACTTCTCCTGCTAGGGTTTCGCCAATAGCCTCGATTAGGACTTCTCCTTCTACTAGTCCTAGGGTTTCTCTTGCCGCTCGTCCTCGGGCGTCGATTTTGACTAGTTCCAGTTTTCCTTTGAGTGGTATTGATCTGTTGGAACAGGTTTCGATCCCAGTTGTGGATTCTTTAAAGCAGGGAGCATTTGTGCCTGTGAATGCTTCTAATGGACCTCGGGTGGCTCAGTCGTGGAGTAATGTTGTTGCTAATGGTGGAGGAAGTACGGCTGGTGCTGTTTCTATGGCTCCTATTGAGAGGATGCAGCTGGAGTACATTCCCCCTGTGATCCTCAATGATAGGGTGGTAGTGTCTCCTCCTGAGGATGTTGAGAGATTAGGTCAATCAAAATGGCAGAGATGCATTGTTGGTCACTTTTTGGATAAAAAGTTAGCTTTCACTGCTGTGAGCAGCATTGCTATGCGTATTTGGGCTAAGTTTGGGATCCGTGAAGTTCTTTCGAATGAACAAGGGTTCTTCTTCTTTTTGTTTGAAGGGGAGAAGTTCCACCAGATACTTGAAAGGGGTCCATGGCATTTTAGGGGTAAGTTGCTTATTCTCAAGCTTTGGCATCCTCATCTCAAGCTGGAAAAAGAACAGTTAGCTACTATTCCTCTGTGGGTTCACTTCTTTAATGTTCCATTGGAGTTATGGACTGGTCCAGGGCTCAGTTATGTGGCTAGCTCGGTTGGCAGGCCATTGTATGCTGATCAACTAACTGAATCCGGGCAGCGAATAAGTTTTGCTAAGATCTGTGTGGAGGTGGATAGCTCGGCTTCCCTTCCTAGTTCTTTTGATTTGAAGTATGCAAATGGAGATATGGTGGAAATTAGGGTTCAATACCCTTGGAAACCTATGATGTGTTCTGATTGCAAGATCTTTGGTCATGGGAACTCTAACTGTCCTAAAAAAGCTCCTCCTAAGGAGCAAGGGGCTGTAAAGCCTCAGGTGAATTTGGGGAAACATGTGGCTCCGGGACATTCTGCATGGCAGGTGGTGGGTACTTTAAGGAAGGATGCTTCTGGGCTTGTGGGCCATAGGCCTCCTTCTTCCCTTCAAACTGATCTTCCATCTACAAGTCAACCTGTTAATCTTGGTCTTGCTAAAGGTACTCCTGTTACGACCAAGGGTAATACTGTTGTTGAGCATGCTGTCAATACTTTTGCTATATTGGATAGCTCTGCTTTAGACGAAGATGTTGTCCTTCCTATTGGATTTAAGGGTACTCCTCCGGGTAGTTCTCTTGGTAATAAATATGCTCTTGGTCTAAGGGAAGATGTGCTTGATGGTACTAACTCTGAGAATGTGGTTCTTCCTGATGATCTGTATGATGTTCCCCCAATTGGGGATGTTTCTTTGGTAGCTGAGATTGCTGAAGATTTTTCAGTTGCTCAGCCACAGTTGTCTACCTCTCCTCATGAATCTGTTTCAAAAAAGGGTAAAAGGAAGGGTGGTGGTAAGGTTCCTCCTACTACGAAAGGGGGGTGGGGGGGGGGGGGGGGAAGGAAGGCTAAGCGTTAGCTTTCAAGATCGCTAGCTGGAATATTAGGGGTTTGAATAACCCCTTAAAGCAGAAAGAGATTAAGTCTCTTGTTTTTTCGCAGAAGTTAAATTTCTATGGTATTTTAGAAGCTAAGGTCAGGAAGGAAAACATTAATGATGTTTGTAGTCGTTGTTTTCCTAATTCTTGGAATTGGCTGGAAAATTCTGGTAACCTTAGTACTGCTCGAATTATGCTGGGCTGGGATCCTAATGTTTTGGGGATTCATTTGCTTTCTAGTTCTGATCAACTCCTGTGTGTGCAAGTGACTCGTCTGGATACTCAAAGGATTTGCTATATTTCTGCTGTGTATGGGGCAAATTCTTTGCTGGATAGACGAGTCTTGTGGGCTTCCATGAGATCCTTGTCTTCTTTCATTGGGGATTCTCCTTGGTGGCTTCAGTTGGGGGATTTCAATGTGGTTTGTAGAAGCTCTGAACGTCTAGGGAATTTTGATGTTACAGCTGCTGCTGAGTTTAGGCAGTGTTTGTTTGACATCAATATGGAGGAGCTGACTACCAGGGGTGCTTGGTTCACTTGGACGAATAGAAGAGGTGGAGCTGGTGCTAATATGAGTAGGTTAGATAGGGTCGTAGTCAATGCTGGTTGGCTAGATGCTTTTCCTGAGTCGGAGGCTTTGGTACATGCGCCAGGTATCTCTGATCACTGCTCATTATTGGTTTGTGTCCTTCATATGGTGCCTTGTAAAAAGCCTTTTAGATTTTTTAACTACTGGATGAAGCATCATTCGTTTAAGGAATTGGCGGGACAATCTTGGAATCAACCTACTACTGGGTCTGCCATGCTTAAGCTTTCTCTTAAACTTAGAAGGTTGAAACCTTTTCTGCAGGAGTTGAATACTCAGTGTTTCTCTAATATCTCTAGGAGGGTTATCGCAGCTCGACGGCATCTGGAGTATGTGCAATCTCTTTGTTCTCAAAATTTGGGGGATGATAGTCTTCAGATTTAGGAGCAGGCAGCTCTTAGGCTGTTCATGGAGCTTAGTGAGGCTGAAGAATCTTTTTAAAGCAAAAATCCAAAGTGGCTTGGCTAGCTCTAGGTGACAAGAATACCAAGTTTTTCCATCACAAGGTTGCTAGTAACAGGATGAGGAATAAAATTTTGAGTTTGACTAATGCTGAAGGGGTTAGATTGGAAAAACCTGAGGAGGTGCAACAAGAAATTCTTCAGTTCTATAGGGGTTTGCTTGGGGAAAAATTTCGTAATAGACACGATGCTAAGGGCTATTTGCAGGAGATTATAAGGGGAAAAGTTCCTGTTTCTATGCAACACGACCTTGTTCAACCTGTTTCTGTTGATGAAATCAAGATTGCTTTAAAGTCCATTAAAGGAGATAAAGCTCCAGGACCTGATGGTTTTTGTTCTAGTTTTTTCCAGCAAAATTGGGACATTGTGGGGCAGGATGTGGTGGATGCAGTCCTCCTATTTTTTTGAAATGGGTCATATACTTAAAGAGTGGAACTCTACAGCTCTAACATTGGTTCCCAAGTCCTCAACTCCTTCTACTATCAGAGAATATAGACCCATTGCCTGTTGCAATGTGATTTATAAAGTGATTACTAAAATCCTAGCTAATAAGATGCAACAGGTGCTGCATGTGGTAGTTAACCAATCTCAGTCAGCATTTATCAAAGGGCGAAGTATAGTGGATAATGTTCTGCTTATGCATGAACTTATTCGAAATTATCATAGAAATGATGGGGCTCCTAGATGTGCAATAAAAGTTGACATCTTGAAAGCTTACGATTCTGTTGATTGGGACTTTCTGCTTGACACAATGGTGGCTATGGAGTTTCCTGCTATCTTTGTTGGATGGATTAGGGAGTGTATTACTACTCCTAAGTTCTCTATTATGATTAATGGGGGCTTAGTAGGGTACTTTCCTGGAGCTCGTGGCCTTAGGCAGGGAGATCCTATCTCCCCCTACCTGTTTCTTTTAGTTATGGAGGCTTTTTCATCCCTCTTACAATGGAATATAGATTCTGGAGATTACAAGTTCCATCCTAAGTGCCAAACTTTGGGGATTTCTCATGTCATATTTGCTGATGATCTTTTCATTCTGAGTAGTGCTCATTTGGGGTCCTTGAAGATTGTGTTGAAGTCTTTGAGGGAATTCCATGACTTTTCTGGGTTGCAACCTAACTTGCTTAAAAGTGCCATTTATTTTGCTGGTGTATCTACCTCTGATAAGCATGCCTTCACTGACCTCTTGGGCATTCTTGAGGAGCAATTGCCAGTAAAGTATTTGGGGGTGCCATTGATTAGTACCAGACTCACTTCATCCGACTGTGCTGTGTTGAAAGATAAGATTTTGGCTAGAATCCAAAGCTGGACCCAAAAATTTCTTTCTTTTGGAGGAAGGGCTCAACTTGTCCAGTCTATCCTCTTCAATATCCAAACTTGTTGGAGTGCTATTTTCATTCTTCCTCAAAAAATCACTAAGGAAATTGAAAGTGTGCTTTGTGCCTTTCTGTGGTCTGGAACAGAACTGAAGCATTCTGGTGCAAAAGTCAGCTGGTCTTCCTTATGTGTTCCTAAAAATAAGGGGGGATTGGGATTTAGATCCATCAAGGAGTGGAATCGAGCTATCAATATGAAACACCTTTGGGCTCTTAGTCAAAAGGCTGACACTTTATGGGTCAAATGGGTGCATGTATATATTCTTAAAGGTTAGAGTTTGTGGGGGATTCCTCTTCCTAATGAAGCTTCTTGGGTAATAAGAAAGTTGCTGAAGCTGAGATGTCTTTGTAAAGATTGGATTAAGGTTGTCATTGGTAATGGCAGGGATACCTTCCTTTGGACTGATAATTGGCACCCTTTTGGAGCTTTGTTTCAGCGGTTTGGGGATTCTGTGGTGGTAAATAGGGGCAGCGCTTTAAAAGCTAAAGTGTCATCTATCATTGATCATGATCGGTGGAAATGGCCTAGGCAATGTAATAGGGTTATTATGGACATTATAAGGCATACTCCAGTGGATTTCCTCCCTAATCCATCTGTTCCTGATAGGGTTGTTTGGACCTTAACATTGGATGGTAAGTTTTCAGCAAAGTCTGCTTGGGAGGCTTGTAGATACAGGAATTCCTTTCAACCATGGTATTCTATTGTGTGGTCTGGTCAGGGAGTGCCTCAATGGAGCTTCATTGTGTGGTTGGCTGTCTTGGGAAGACTGTCTACTAAGGATAGGTTGGTTAGTTGGGGGCTGGTGGTTCCCCCTTTCTGTTCTTTTTGTTTGACTGATATGGAATCGTATAGCCATCTCTTCTTTGACTGTCAATTTTCTTCTTTGGTCTGGAAGCAAGTCTTGATTCGGAATGGGATTGCTAGGCCTGTTGAGCCTTTAGCCCAGGAGTTGGATTGGGCAGTCCATCACAGGAAAGGAAAAAACTTACGTGACTCTTTGTATAAACTCTCTTTGGCAGCATCCATTTATACTCTTTGGGGCGAGCGCAACATGAGGATATTTCAAGCTAAATCCAGGAATGAAGGTGCGATTGCTCTGGATATCTTTAATTCTGTTCGAGCTAAGGTTAGCTCTTGGTCCTCTGTTAAGCTTTCGGCTCAAAACAGGAAGTTGTGCGATGAGTGGCTTTAGATTCTAGCAGTTTTGCTATTAACAATTGTCGATAGGTCATTTTCAGGTTTTGCTTTGGGGTGTTGGTCTTTGATTTGGACCTTTGATGTATTGGTTGTATTGGTTTCCAGGGGGATGCCCCTGTTGATTCTTTGTAAGCTTCGTGCTTGTTTTGGTGATATAAATCTTTTACTTACCAAAAAAAAAAAAAGGTCTTATGTTTGAAACTTCTCAGGTGCTATCAACTCCTTTTGGGGCTAGTCCATATGGAGCATTTGCTCCGACTTCAAGTGGGGCCCCACTAGTGAAAAGCAAGAGTGGCAAGGCAAGGGCCGGAGGAGTTCTACTTGCCCTTGTTAGCTTCTTAGGCCTCCATTGCAATCGGTCGAGCTGGGATGGGTCGAACCCTTTTGGGTGCATGTCAACCATGTTTACGGAAGGAGTGCCTTTGCTGCTCTCACCTCTCTGAATTACCTGCATGTGAAGCTTGTTCTTTCGAACAATTAGTCATTTTTGATCGAGAAGGTCTTGGACACAGTGGCGTGGTACGGCAAGATCGCTGAATTTCTAGTGCAAAGCGGATTCTCAGTTGCACTTGCGGACTCCAGCCTATTCGTGAAGTTCCAAAAAGGTAAACTAGCAATAGTGCTAGTGTGTATGTGGATGACTTACACTCTTTCTAAAAAATCCACTACCCGTCAGCTCTATGTATCAGCGCTAGAGACGTCGGTAGTCTCAAATCCGTTTATGGTCCTCAGGATTAGTTGAGGTGCACGTAAACCGGTCCAGACATCTTCTGATTATCAAAATTGGAACCAACCACCCCCGAATCGACCGAAAAAATTGAGCGGAATTATCGGGGTTCAATTCAGTAAAAAAATTGAAAATCATTTCGTAAATAGATTATTTTTAAGTTTGAAAATTATAAATAAGTATTTATTTTTTAAGAAGGCTTGGTGGAACACCCCTTAGTTCATACATTTCCTTGGACGAATTCAGTTTTTGAGAAAATTTCTGAATTTTCGGTTCGGTTTGGTTCCGATTGCCTAAAATTTTCCGCGAACCAGATAGAACCGAACTGAAATATATCTTATCCTCCTAAAATCTACTCCGGTTTGGACCGAACATGGTAATTTGGGTTGTCTTGCCTAAGTTTTGGGCCTCTAGCCCAAATGTTTTAAGATATACTATATTCCTTTTTTGTTCGGAAAATTCCTGGCCGGTCCCATTTTTTACTTGGAGTTCCATGCAAACTCATTTTTTGTAAAGCTATCCCATCCAGCCCCCTTTTAAAAGATGTTTTTACTATTTTACCCTCCTGTAGAATTTTTATTTTGCACTTTTGCAAAATTTTTTGGGAATATGAATTCTTGAAGGTGTGAATTTTGGAGATGTGAATTCTTGGGCATATGAATTCTTGGGGGTGTGAATTTACACCCTTCTGCAGAATCCACACCATGCAGAATTCACACCATGTCTACACTATTCACACCTCGTAGAAGAATTCACACCCCATCTACACTATCCACACCTAAAGAATTCACATTTTTTTTGCAGAATTCACACATCTTTACATAATTCACATCCCACAATTTCACACATATCTGTACAATCCACACCTCTAAAAATGAAGAATGCACACCTCTAAATTATGAAAAAATCCCAATGCCCCCTTGTCTACAACGAACACCAAAAACCCTAAAATTCAGCTACCAAAACTAAAAGCTATTTGTTGCCGGCACCCTCCTTTTCTCTTGGTTGTGTTATTTGACTTCTGACACCAAATAAAATTACGTACATAAAACATCTATATGTATATATCTATGTTCTTTTTATTTGTGATATTATTGTGAATACAGAGTTTCAGATATGAGAAATTGTGTTTTTTTATATAATGAAAATGTTACTTACAAACTGTGTACACCCATTTTTGGCCAAAAATCAAAAAATGAATTTATGGGTTTAAAGGTGGCCTTGAAGGCCAGTCTCTGGCCTTGAAAACCCTTACAATCAGTGGCCCACGAAATTGGGCCAGTTTGGAAGCTATTGACTGAATGGAATTTTGCAAAGGCTTGGGTCAAATTGATGTCTAAAATTTCGTTATCACAAGCTCAAGCCCAAGATTGGCCAAAGACTTGAATTGACCCACTAAGCCTGAACATTTTATCTAGGCCTAGCCCAGTTCTTAGAAGTAACAAGGCCTACAAATAGGTCCAAATCAGTTAAAGTCTGGGTTTTCTCACCAGGTTTGGGCTCAAAAGGCTTACAATGGATGAAGGCCCATGATTCACATTAAGTTTGGGCCCAAATAACAGATGGTTCTACTTCTTAAAAACGTCACATATGACCTTCAATTGGTAGGAAAAGGCCTTAAGCTACTCACAAGCAGCTCAAAGGCCTAGAAGGTTCTCTCTAGCAAGCAGCTCACAAGCAGGTCAAAGGCCTAGAATGTTCTTGCTGGGCAGGTCTGGGTAAGCTGCTTACAAACAGCTCAAGGTCTGAGTGGACCCCATCCTTCAGCATGAAGTAAGGCTTGAGACACATGGCAGCCATGCATGGAGACATCCCAAGCAGCTCACAAGCAGCTTAGGCCTGCACAAGCAGCTCAAAGGTCTAGAAGGTTCTCTCTAACATCATTCAAGCAGCTTACAAGCTGCTCAACCAGACTGAAGTTAAAGAAAGTGGGCCCTCAAAAGGGACTCAAAAGCCAATATAATAGCTGAAAGGCCTGGAAAAATTTCATCTTTTAACCTTGGTGGGCCCAAGATCTTCTATCCAGGCATTCAAGCAGCTTACAAGCAGCTCAAAAGGCCTGGAGATTCTGCACAGCCAAAATTCCTTTTGCCCTTTTACAAGTTTTTATGCAGGAAATGAGAGTTTTTTTCAGGCCTTTCAGGCCTCAACTGATTTCTTACAGTGAGGAGCAAAGCTTGGACATGTGGCAATCACTCATTGGAGGAAGTAGAAACAGCTCAAGCCTAAGCCTTTACTCGGAGGACACTTGGCAGCCATGCATGAAGGCCTATGGAAGCAGCTCAAAGCCTGGAATTTCTGTCTATAAATACCAGAGTTGAAGGCCTTGGCAAAGGTCCACGACCATCAAATCCGATGGCTTATCTTTCAATTACCTTTACTTTCCAGCATAGTTTGTACTCAATCTAGCCAAGCCTAGATTTTATTTCATTTCCTTGTAACCAGACTTTGTTAAACCGTTAATGAAGTCCTTTTAATTCTGTTTTAGGCCTTGTTCTACTTTTCTTTCCATTGTAGAGACCCGTATAATTTTAATTTTTGAAATATTGATTAAATGCCAAATTGAGAAAAAAAAATGGATTAATTGGTGAATATATGAATCGGGGACTCAAGTGAGACAATTGAAGTTTGAGGGAGTAGATGTGCATTTTGTCTTTGAGGTAGTATATATATGGTGGGTGTGTTGTAGGAGATAAAAGTATCTCCACACCTCTCTCCCTCTCTCACGCCGTTTTCCCCTCTCCCTCCACCGGTTCTCTCTCTCCTCTCCTCCCACTCAAAACTCCACTCCAACCCACACCAAAAACCTTCAATCCTTGCTCTTCCAAGCTCTAATTTCGTGGGTCTAGCTCGGTGGGAGTTTATTCGGCTCGGTTTCGGAGTATTTCAAGATTTAGGGCTCGTTTGGCTCGGGGGAAGTTCATATGACCTTGAGGTAGGGATTTCTTTACCTCTTTTATGTGTATAAATGTTGAAATGATGAAGGAATCGTGCTTTGATCGTCCCCCTTTGGTGCCTTGAATGTCTGTCAAACTGCAGAAAATCGCCTCGAAACAGCGGGGTATTGATACCCAAATATGGGGTATCGATACCCCATCCTCCTCTGGATTTCCAGCTTGCCCGGTATTGATACCTGATTCGGGGGTATCAATACCCCTTGTTGTTCTGGACAGCTTCAGTGCTGTTTGTGTTCCCTCAATCGTTTCGACCCCCAATCGCTTCTAAACCCTTTCGGATACCTTCTAATCCATCTTTTGCTTATCTAATCGACTTCCTATGATTAGTGGATGCCATTCTTTACCCGTTGGCCTTCCATTAGTAAGGATTGAACAATAGTTTACCGGGTTTAAGTGTCAATAAGATGCAATGTGTGATTGATTGATTACTTATGAATGTTTGTGGCATGTTTTGTGATATAGTTGGCATGTTGGAACATATCTCGTGTATGAATGTGGTCTTGCCTCGTGAATCAAGTGGGCAGATGGATATTGTGTGTCGGGAGTCGAATTAGGAAGTCTCGTAACGCAAGGGGTGGTAATACGAAGACTTAGACGGTCCCGTAACGCAATGGGTGGTAATACGGTGGCCAGTGTCATTCGGGATCACCGTGACGCAAGGGGTGGTAACACGGTAATCCTCGTGGTGTTATACGGTAACGCAAGGGGTGGAAACACCGAAGGAGGGGATGTTGGCGATGGTGAGTCGTATCGAGGTTGTTTGAGTTGCTTGACATTGAGTGAACTTGGTGACATTTTAAGCTATAGGCATGTGATGGAATGGTCATGTTGAACGTTGGGAATACCCTTAAATCGCTTGTTTTCCATTGTTTGAGCTGTACTTCTTGTCCTCGTTTCACTTGCACATTTCATCATGTTTACATATAGAACTGGTAAAGGTTTTCCTACTAGGCTAGTGTAGCTTGAAAAATCCTAGATCCTCTAGGTTTAAATATTTGCTATGTTTTAATCTCAATCAACGATTCACCATGCGATAAACAAAATCAATCTCACAAACGGAAAGCAGACAAATAACGAACACCAAGATATACGTGGAAAACCCAAACGGGAAAAAACCACGGGAAGGAATCAAACACTACTAAACACGAGGTTACAAAAACTCTTACGATAAGTTTGAACTCCACAAACCTAAACCTAGATGCTCTTGCCGAATCCACGCACACCTCTCTGAATGCTTGACTGCCGCTGCCTCGAATCCACGAGCCTTCCAATTACCTCCGGAGATCCACCGAGGAAAGATAGGAATAGGTTTCCGCTACTGCCTTGTCAAGATACTGTAATGCTTCCCATCAGTCCAAAAAAAGTCTTCTCCAAAACCCTTTCTTTTATAATGGAGAAAAACTGCTAATGAGCCGCACCAAAACTTCCTTTCTCTCAATCTGATATCAATTGCATATCTCGTGTGTCAAAGAAACAATACTCACCGCCTTGTATTTAAACAAAGGCTACTTAATCAAATCTCACGGATTATTGCCATACCGAAAATGGGATGCCATATTCCTTTGATTGCCAATCTTCCTTGATTTTCTTCAACCCAAAAACGCACTCTCTCAATTAGATATAGATTCGATTTCCTTCCACTTCCTAAACAGACACTCTAGAAACAAAAATAAATAAAATACAACTCAATAAATGGGGATACAAATAAATGTGTTTTTGTCTTGGAATTTGCCAACATAGAGAGACTGTGACTCGTGGTCCTAACAATCTCCCCCTTTGGCACTTCCATGACAAAACACACTCGACACAGAAAAAACTATCCCCTAACAGATTGAGGTCACGACCTGTAAAGCTGTAGAAACACTAAAGAAGCACAATCTGTTAATCAACAAATTACTCCCCCTTTTTGTCACGGAATGACAAAGGTAGAAGTACGAAAATAAATAAAAAATCCACTAGAAGCAATGATGTTCATTACCAATAATAAAATAAATCTTGAGAGAGTAAGAGTAAGAGCAATCTATCAACATTGAGCAAGTATTATGCCATAAGAATCCATGAAAATGAACATGAAGACTATCAAAGAACATGCTCAATGATGAAACCATTAGTAAGGCATTACGAATGCAACACACCATGATCTTTGACAAACGAGATTGTGTGTGTGTGTTTCAATGACCAAAATATCAAGTTAACTCAATTTAGGACCTATATTCTCATAAACAATAGGCATATCAAGATGACTTCCCCTCAAGAAGTCAAACCAAGCTAGGTCCTCAATGTGGTTCAATGAAAATGAGAGAGTACAAAACTCCCCCTCAACAGCACATTTCCCTTTCTTTAGTATAATAAGTTCTCCCTTTTCTTTTATTTTTCTTTCTTTCTTTCTTACCCCACTGCTGTTTGACACGAACGTTCAGAGGGAGAATACCTCACCCCAATTGCCCGGTTACTTAGCAAGTGGTCCAACAAGCATACCTTCACAAGGTCTATCCACCTTTTGACGCGAACGCTTAGAGGGAGAATATCTCACTCCAATTGCCCGGCTACTAAGTGAACGCCCGGATAGGTTGAGAATAAACGAATACCAATAAGGTGCTTTCACGAGAGAAGAGCAAATAAAAATGATATCAGCACAAAGGGAATGGTAGCTATAGGTCATTCTCAAAAGGTAGATCACAAGATATACACCAAGTTCATGAGAACTAAGACTCTAAATCAAGAAACCATCCATCATAGTTATGAATAAGTGTGCATCACAATGTCAAAAATCATGCCATATAACCTTCAAAACTTCTCACGTTGTGGAGGGATCATGGAGTATGCACAATAAAAGTCAAAATGTTCATACTCATAAAACTCATGACAATCAACTAGCAACAGAGACTATCATGCCCAGCTTACACTCGAAGAAAAAAAATGAAAATCTTTTTCCGTTTTCCTATCGTATAACAAAAACAAAATCTTTTTTATTTTTTAAGTTAATATGGCAGAAAGATAATCCAAAATTTAAAAAAAATGAAACATGCTAAGAAACTAATCAACACAAATAAATAACCCAGCAGAAACCATAGATCTAGGTACAAGATAGACAAAAAAAATCGACTTAGACTTTGGATGCAATTAATTAAGAGCAATCCTTCAAAAGGCAAAGTCCACATCTCCGGATGAACCAATGTCATCTAGAGCATTGCTAAAATTCGTATAAGGTATTTTTTAAGTTAATATGGCAGAAAGATAATCCAAAATTTAAAAAAAATGAAACATGCTAAGAAACTAATCAACACAAATAAATAACCCAGCAGAAACCATAGATCTAGGTACAAGATAGACAAAAAAAATCGACTTAGACTTTGGATGCAATTAATTAAGAGCAATCCTTCAAAAGGCAAAGTCCACATCTCCGGATGAACCAATGTCATCTAGAGCATTGCTAAAATTCGTATAAGGTCTCAAGTCCGACTTCCTCATCCATATATATCTAGTCTTAACCTTCTTAGCTTTTTCAACAGTTTTACACAAATGATTAGGATTCACATACATATTCTTTTCATGTGAAGTCATCCTATGTCTAGGCCATTTCGTTCTATCAAAACCATAACCAAAACGATGATACTTACCCCCATTTTTACTAACATGTTGATATTGGAGAAGAGTATCGGGGTACCCATAAAGTTGAAAGCAATTAGGTCGAATGTGACCCTTTACACCACAAAAATGACATGTCGGAATAAATTTCGAAACATTAGCTTTTCTAATATAAAGAGGCTTCTTAACATGATTAATGCTATTAGGTTTAGGATTTACCTCTTTAGACTTTGCTTCATTTACTTTACCTTCGATTTGAGATGATGAAGCTTCATGAAAGCCAAGGCCTGATTTGTCACTTGTTTTTCTTTGAGCACCAAGAATGTCTTCTAATTTCTTTGAACCTGCATTCATTCTTTTAAAAGTAGCATTGGCCTTGTCAAGCTCAGCTTGCAAATTAGCTACCTTTAACTCAAGTAATTTGTTAGATTCAAAAGAAGCATGCAAATCAATACTAAGTTTCACATTCATGCTTCTAATCTCCACAAGTTCATTAAATAAAGAGTCCCTATTATTCTCAACTTGACTCTCCCGAGCTTGAGCTTCCAAAAGCTCTTGCTTGAGTTTCATGTAAGACTCATCACTCATCTTCACTTCACTAGATAGCTTAATGTTAGTCTTAGTCAACCTCAGACTTTCTTTGAAAAGTTTATTGTAGGCTTTTTGCAAACTCTCTTCCTCCTCACTTTCACTATTGCTCAAATCCTCACCATTCACACTCTCATCTTCCAATTTAAACTTACTCACATGAGAATGCATAGAAGCTCCTAAAGCCATGACTTTACTATTTTCCCCACAATTTTCTTCTTCATCAGAGTCACTATCATCCCAAGTTCTGACATTATAGGATTTATTTTTCTGTTTGTTAGCACAATCTTGAGCAATATGACCAAACCCCATGCACTCGTAACATTGGGGACCCGATGATTTGCTCTCTTTCCTCTCTTTACCTTTGGAAGACCTACCATTCTTCTCTTTCGAACTAGGACCAAAGGTTTTATTCTTTTTAAAAAACTTTCCAAATTTTTTAACAAATAAAGCCATTTCCTCTTGGTCCAATTCATCGTCATCACTGTTCGAGACCTTAAAACTAGAAAAAGCCAAAGATTTTTCCTCATTTTTGTTCTTCTCTTTTTGAGGACTATATTGAGACAATTTAGTTTCAAAAGTTAAGAGGTGGCCAACAACTTCCTCAACCTTCATAGAATCAAAATTAGGCAAACATTCAAGGACTTCAACTTTAGTAATAAACCTCTTAGGTAAAGAACGCATGATTTTCTTAACTATTTTCTCTTGAGAAATAGGTTCGCCTAAGTTAAAGCTTGAGTTCACAACTTCACTCAGCCTCGCATAAAAATCACCAAAGTTCTCATTGTCACTCATCCGTATCATCTCAAAATCAGTGATAATACTTTGAAGTTTTTGTTGTCTCACTTGACTATTCCCCTCATGAGTGATGGATAAAATATCCCAAGCATCCTTAGCTATTTCACAAGTTGAAATACGTTGAAACTCAGCTATAGACACACAACCAAAAATAGCATTAAGGGCACATGAATTATGAGTCGCTTTCAAGTGATCAGTGTTATCCCAAGACTCATCAGGCTTCCGAACAATTTTACCTTCCACAGTTGTGGTAGACTCGGTATAGCCATTAACAACCGAGAGCCAGACACGATTGTTCTGAGATTTCAAATAAGCCTTCATCCTCGCTTTCCAATATGCATAATTAGACCCATCTAAAAGAGGAGGTTTCGCAATAGCAGAGTTATTAGGGGTTTCCATAATAGCAAATAAAAAAAATAGGATCCGCTCTAGGAATAAACCCTAATATTATGAGTGACTCGCTCTGATACCAATTGTCGGACCGCTTTTCCACCATTTCTCCTAAAACCAATTGGTTTTAGGAGAGATGGTGGAAAAGCGGTCCGACAAGTGGTATCAGAGCTAGGAAGTCATGGGTTCGAGTCGCGGGAGCGTCATCGTGAGGGAGGGATTGTTGGGCCCGGAGTGCCCCCATGGATTTGGTTACACAATGCCACTCCCTGCGACCGCTATAAAAACAGACTTGCGGGTGCGATGTCGAATGCCATAAAAGACTTAATTGAAACCCTTCCTACCACCAATTGGTTTTAGGAGAGATGGTGGAAAAGCGGTCCGACATAGCTCAACAAAATCCTTCTTTTCAGGTTCTAATGTCGAACTGTAGCATCATGCAATGCATGCTTGGGATGTGGATGACTTTTTGGAAGCTTATCACTTTTAGTTACTTATTCATCTTGTAATAGTTTAGCTTTTGATCAAGATGGTTTTGTAACTAATTATTCATGAATTTCTTTTGACAAGGAAGTTTGTAACACTCCGCACATGTTGTAACTATACTTAAGCTAATTTGGGCCGTGGTGCCAAAGTCGTATATTCTATTGACTTGGGGACTTGTTTGTAATTTAAACAGGCGGGGAACTTATTTTGGGAATATGTATGGCAAGCGAGGTTCTTTATCGAAATGTATTATTTAATTCATGTTGAAAATCTAGGTCGTGACAAATATTTTCTAACAACGGTTAGGAAATTTTTAAGTCTTTTTCGTTAAGGCAAACCACAAACCTCCTCACGGTTTTACCCTTAGGCCGTGCAATTTCATCCAATTAGAACTCAGATTGAGGCTTCCAGGCCTTGATACAAATTCAGACAGCAACCCTGTCCTGGCACGCCCGCGATTCCAAGCCAATTTGGTTTTTGCACTTTTTGTGGAAAACACAAACAGATCTGAGAACAAATTCAACAAAAATCAAGAGAGAGAGAGAGAAGTGATTTTCAACTTTTTCTTTGAACTCTTGCAACGATTCTGCTCCTCAAATGACGTCGTCGTCTCGGAGCAGGAGGCACTGAAATATCTAGATCTAAAATCGAGTTTCCTCTTACGCGGAAGGCGGCGGCAAGTTCTATGTCTACGACGGCGATGACGGCGGTGGTTCGTTCGGCTGGGCGGTGGGGCCGGCAACGGGCACAACGGAGCGGAGGAGGAGACGACAGAGTGGAGGATGTGGTGGAGGTGGGGCTGTGGGGGTGAAGGTGGAGGTGGGGTTCTGAGAAGAAAAAGATGAGATCGGCGTGTTTATGCTAAACTTAACCAATCAACCCTATTTCAGTCTAAAACTGTATACATGAGGATATTTTTGGTAGTTTACTTAAAACGGGGCTTATGTAGAATGGGCTTGACACGTAGTAAGCTTGGATGGGTAGGATGTGACAAAATAGGGCAGGCCAGGAAGAACCCCTTTTTTGTTCTTTATTTTTGTTTTTGCATTCGGCCCAAAAAAAATTGATGGGCCAAGTGTTTTGAGCCCCACCCGAAAAATCGAAAACCTCGAATTCTCAACCAAATTGAACGATCTCAAACCGATTTCGCTCCCCCCGTCGTCTCAGTAGGGTTTTGTAACGCCCCCAAATTTTGGGAATGTTAAATAAACATTTTTATTGAATTTCTAAATAGAGTCTGGCTCATTATTACATAATAATTCTCACAAGAGTACATTTATTAAAACATGGGAGGGAACTAGGGTTCCTAACTACAGCTCCGCATGCTCTTCCATCCTAGCCAGCTCCGAAAGCCTCCAAGGTGTACAGCTCACCCTGTTCATCTATAAGGTCTGACACATTATACCGGCATCGCCACCAATATAATATGCCAGGGTCACCAAAAAAGGTAACACCGTGAGCTACAAAGCTCAGTAGAATAAACCATACCCACTAACCCATAACTTACACAAAAACAAGTCATAGGTATTTAACAATGTCTAATTAGCACATGCGTATTCAACAACTATCAACACATCCACATTCTCTATTAACTATCGTTGGTGTTCGTGACATCAGAGTTTCTCCTACACAGCATTTCGTAGACCGTGTCATCATCTTCACTTTCATTTACCAAATCAACATTTCGAAAAATATTTTAACACACCCAACCTCGGTTCCGCTGTTCCGGTCTCCCGAGTATCCTCACAATGGTTCCGCCGCATCGGGTTCCCATTGGCACACAAAACTTTGCATTGGCTCCTCTCCGCGGATAACCAAACCATATTTCCAATGAGGCTACCACGTCCGGCCACATTGGCAATCTTCACGATGGGCTACCACGTCCGGCCACATCGCGGTTTTCACAACCATTTAAATCACCTCCAATGAGACTACCACATCCGGCCCCATTTGCAACACACACCACACAAATGGGCTACCAAGTCCGGCCACATTGCGGTTTCTAAACATTTCTTTACACAATGGGCTACCAGGTCCGGCCACATTGTGATTTCAAAACACACCTTCCTTAAAGAACTGGTAGCATAAGAGATAGACTTAGGGAATAACCTACCAATACGGGGTAAGATATAAGCCCCAACGGCATTTTCAATAACCACACCCTAGGTGTCATGTTTCTAACTTTCTCACTTTCCGTGTCACGTTTTCATGCATAGACTCCGCGGTTGGACTTTTCATGAAATCATAGTAATCTAGCAAGATCATCCAGCTCTATATTACTTAACATGTTCAAACTCACTTAAATGCATAATGCCACATGTACGGACGCCCTGGAGTGATAATCACTTATGCTTTCTTAAACAACCACAAGTAATGCAAGCAAACATGTAACGCCCCCATTTTCGGGTACGTTAATTAAACATTTTATTGATAAAATGAACAGAGTCTGGCTCATTATTACATTGTTAATCTCACAAGGGAGTACATTTATTCAAAAGGGAAGGGAACTAAGGTTCCTAACTACAACTCCGCCTGCTCTTCCATCCTAGCCAGCTCTTCGGCTCCAAAAGCCTCCACAGTGTACATCTCACCCTGTTCGTCTATAAGGTCTGACACATTATACCGGTGTCGCCACCAATATAATATGTCAGGGTCACCAAAGGGCAACACCATGAGCTTACAAAGCTCAATAGAATAAACCATACCCACTAACCCTTAACTTACAACAAGAAGCAGATAAACAATTTCACATGCTCATTCAAAATTATAGTCTAGCAATTACACATCCACATTCGCTATCTTTCTAACGTTGGTGTCATGCCTTTTCGTGTTTCTCCTACGCGACTCGTCATAGACCGTGTCATCCTTAACACCTTTACCAAATCCACATTTCCAAAGTTTCATTAACAAATTGCTACTAATGAGGCTACCAAGTCCGGCTCCATTAGCAACACACACGATGGGCTACCAAGTCCGGCCACACCGCGGTTTTCACAATCCATTCAAATCTTGCATTGGCTCTTCTCCACGGATAACCAAGCCATATTTCCACATGAGACTACCACGTCCGGCCCCATTGGAAATCTTCGCAATGGGCTACCAAGTCCGGCCTCATTACGGTTTTCAAAACATACTCACATTGGGCTACCACGTCCGACCACCATGTAGTTTCAAAAATATTTTATACAAGTCGACCTATTTCCTTTATCCACACCCTAGGTGCCATGTTTCTAACTTTCTCGGTTTTTGTGTCTCGTTCGCATGCCATGACTCCGCGGTAGTACTTTTCACATTTTAAGAAATTTTGAAACTAAACTAGCAAGATCATTCAACTCTATATTAAATAGCATGCTCACTTTATCACGTCATCATACTCAACATTTAATCACACAAAGTTAAGCATAGTGCCACATGGACGGACACCTTTGGAGTGATAAATCACTTATGCTTAACACATATTGACAATAAGACAAGTAAACACGTAAACATGCTTATAATCATTCTAAGATCAAAATACAAATTCTTCTATCCAAATTAACCTTTCATAAAATTCGTTCTTTCTTTCTTTAGGGAAGTTCAAAAGAACATATGTCTTCATAGAAGTGAAAGTCTATTATTCAACATGCTCATACTTTCATTAGCATAATAAACATGCATTCCAACGTTCAAGTTTTATACAATAAGTTTTTAGAGTAAGTAAGTCAAGATATTCTATGTATACTTATGATATGGTGTATAAGAGTAAGCTACATTCATTTCAACATTCGTTTACCATGATTTATACCTAGAGTTTAGGAGGTATAGGAAAATCCTACATATGCTTAGGAATAGTAAACATGGAAAAATCTACGTATACTTAGGAATAGCGGGGACGGAGAATTCTACGTATACTTAGGATTCGAAGGTATAGAATAGTCCACATTCACTTCAAAATACGCATACAATACGCTATACTTAGAGTTAGAGGTCATAAGAAAAGTCTACATATACTTAGAGTTTAGGAGGTGTAGGAAAATCCTACCGTTCTTCTTAGCGGTAGAGATGACTACGGATTTTGAAAGGAAGTACGTTGGCGGTTGGACGGAGTAACGTCTTACGGTAAGCTTCGATAGCTTCGAAAGAGAAAGGTTTCACTCGAAACTAAGTCTTGACTAGTACTACTAGAACTTTTGGATCGGTAGGGTGGTTGTGTGGTGGTTTAGTGGCGGCACTAGAAGAGTTTCTTGAAAAACTAAGGAAGAACCTCAAGAACAAGTAAGAACACCAAGAACAAGTAAGAATGCTAAGCTTTCTAGAGAGAAGTTGGAGCAATGAAAGGTGTGAGTTCAAATGGGAAGGAATGGGTGCTATTTATAGGCAAAGGGTGACCTATTATCCAATGGGTAAATTTTCCCCTAACATTTGTTGTCCAATGGATAAAAATTTGTCTAGATTTGGTGGTACTTTGATGAGGTAGGATGATGGCTCAAAAGGACATGACTAGGCTCAAGAGTACACATACACACATCACACCATCTCTCTCCCTCTCTCCCAGCCTCTCTCTCTCTCTCTTTGGTTCAATGTACTAAAGTACAAAGGTTGAAAGACTACAAGATCTTCCTTGTGCTTTTCTTCCAAATCTAGGACAAGTGTAGGCAATTCTAAGGGTTTCCTAGTCTAGTCTAGTACTTTGAAAGAGTAAGAAATCTAAGGTTGGTTGTCCTTAGTGTTGAAAGAGTAAGAAAACCCTAGATTTGGTGGTACATGATGAGGTGTGAAGATTGGTCAAGGGTCATGACTAGGCTTGGAAGAGTACAAGTGCACACACATCACATTCTCTCTCTCTCCCTCTCATCCGGCCTATCTCTCTCTCTCTCTCTCTCCCTCCATCTCTCTCTCGGCCTCTCTCCTCTCTCTCTCTCTCTCATTGGTACAATGGACACCTAAGCATGAAAGGACAAAGGGTTGGTGGTTGACTATGTGAAAGAGTAAGATTTTGGTGTAAGGCTTGTAAGAGATTTTGGTAAGAAAATCTAGTCCTTGATCGAGTCCACCCCATGTCCTTCCTATCCTTCTTCTTTCATTAGTACATATATACATATATAACTTAGATTTGAAAGAATAAAGTCCAAGACTAGTGTACTTTTAGTCTCCTTCTCTCTCCTATCTCTCTCGGCCTCTCTCCTCTCTCCTCTCTCTCCTCTCTCGGATTCTCTCTCTCTCTCTCTCTCTCTCTCTCTCCCTCTCTCTCTTTCTCCCTTGATTAATATATACATACATATATGCAAGACTAACTAAAAGTACAAGGTACTATGATCTTATCCTAGATTTTCTAGGTCAAAATTCCTAATAGAATAAGTCTAAATGCCACCTATGTACTTATATACTATATTCTAGGACTTTAAAATCTTTGAATGACATAATCATATCTACTACTTTAAGTAAATAGGTACATATCATATCTAGTAAGTAATTAACTAAAATAAGCCTAGTACTATGGCTTGACTTGGCCTTATTGACCAATGGACCAAAATTCCCCTAACTTTTATTATCCAATGGTTAATGGATGGAAGTACTATGCTTATATAATCTATCTATATTAGTACAATGACTCATGGTAAATCTACTTAAACTAATAGATCTTGTACTAGGTGGAAAGACTAACCTATTGTCCAATGGTTAACAATTCTCCTAACTTTTATCATCCAATGGATAAAGGTGGTAAGAAATATATAAACATATAAAGGTGTACCTAGCAATCTAGTCACAATATCCTAGGTAGAAACCTATTGTCCAATGGATAAAGATTTCCCTAGTATTTATCATCCAATGGGTAAAGATCAAAGGTTGACTTTTGGTCAAAAGGGTTTGTTTAGGTTTTTGAAAGGTTCAAATGGGTCGGGAAGGTCGAAGGTTCATTAAGGTTATCTCAACGGATTAGGTTAAAAGCTAACTAGGCTTGCTAAATAGGATTCCCAGCCAAGAAATGGGATTCTAAGACTTCTCAATATGCTAGACACTTGTCTTTTGGAAAATGGTCCTATTGCTCGGAGTGAAGAAATCTAATTACGACAGATTACTAGGGGAAATATACAAGTGCTTTTACAAGCATACTTGTCCTTGGGGAAACGACTAGAAAATTTATATGAAGAAAACTATATTTATAAGACTAGAATTTAGTAACGACGGATTTTTGGATATTAGAAAGGAATTTTAAATGGAATCCAAGTAATAAAATAAAGTTCAAATTTTTAACGAAATTTTTACTGACCAAAAATCAGGGTCGTTACAAAACATGTATACAAGCTTATAATCATCTTAAAGATCAAAATACGAATACTTCCGTTCAAGCGATAATAGGTTTATTAACTAACATGCATTTCAACGTACAAACATCATTCAATAAACTTAGAGGTATTCTACATATACTTAGGATAGGGTGTAGGAATATCCTACCGTTCTTCTTGGCGGTAGGGCGGCTACGGAAAGTACGTCGGTGATTGGGCGGAGTAACTTCTTACAGTATGCTTACGGTAGCTTCGAAAGAGAAAGGTTTCTCTCGAAACTAGGTCTTGACTAAAGCTACTAACTTTTGGGATCGAAAGGGTGGTCGAGTGGTGGTTTAGTGGTGGCCTAGGATGAGTTTCTTGAAGAATTTTGGAAGAACTCAAGAACAACTCAAGAACAAGAAGAACATAGAACAAACTTAGGAATTCTAGAGAGAGAAGTTGGAATGCTTGAAGGTGTGAGTTGAATGGTATGAATGAGGTGCTATTTATAGCAAAAACTTGGCTTATTATCCAAGGGATAAATTTTTCCCTAACAATTATTGTCCAAGGGGCAATTTTGAAAGGCATCGCTTATCTTGTCCTAGGAAAGAGCTTGCTTGTAAGAAAGATCAAAATCATTGGCTAGGTTATGTTTAAAGAAGCCTAGAATGGGTTGTCATGAGGCAAATAGGCTTAAGGCTAATAGGTTGCTTGTGTAAGTGAACAAAACACATGCACACACTCCACTCCATCTTTCTCCCTCTCGGCCTCTCTCTCTCTCTCTCTCTCTCTCTCTCTCTCTCTCTCTCTCTCTCTCTCTTCCTATACTATGTAAATATTCCTATGTATATCTAGAGAAAAATCTAGGAAAGTAAGTCTAGGAGGGGAATTAGGTTAAAGGCTATTCTTTAGGCTTGCATGCATGGCAAATCTAAGGTTACTTCTTTTGAAGCAAAATGATGGGATTTGGTTTTGACTTGTCTAGTCAAATTTGGGTACTCATTGGATTATGGCAAGACTTATTCCTTTTACTCAAAGGATAAAAATTACCCTACAAACTATGGCCCAATGGGTAATGAATTTCCTAGAAAGTGTACCTAGGCAATTAGGCATGCTTATATTAGGTGTGCATGCATGGCAAGGCTAGGTTTACTTCTTTTGGAAGCAAAATGATGAGGTTAGGCTTGAATTGTCTAGTCAAGTGTTCATTAGCAAGACTAACTTTTATTAACCAAGGGGTAACATTTTCCCTAGCAAAATTTATCCAAAGGGTAATGGGGTAAGGTTGTTAGGTATGGCTTTGATATGACTATACATGGAGTATAATGATTACTACTTTGGTCCAAAGGGTTCCATTAGGGTTTGGAGGGGTTCACAAGGTTCAAAGAGGGTTAAGAAGGTCCATATAAGGTTAGGGAAATGTAACTAGGTGAATTGGTAGTTAGGTTAATCTAACTAAATGGTTGGAGGCTAATTCACTTGTCAAGTAGGATTTCTAGCCAAGAAATATAATTTAAAGATTTTTATTTACTCACTAGAAAAATATACAAGTACTTTTACAAGCATACTTGTCTTTAGAAAATGACTAGATTGTCTGGTGTCAAAAGATATAATTTTAAAAGTCTCAAATCTAATTATGACGGATTATTAGAAATTAAAAGGAAATTTTAAAAGCAATCCAAGTAATTAAAAGAAAATTCAAATATTTAACGAAATTTTTTATTTACCAAAAACCAGGGTTGTTACAGGTTTGGTCTTTTACCTATCCTTTCCGAATCGATCGATTCGGTCTTAGTTAGCCAAAAAAGTTCGGAACCATTATTTGTATATCTTTTTGTTGAATTTGCTTTAAGATTTTGAATTAATTATTTGTCTTAGTGAGATGGATCCAAACTGTAAAAAATTATGAGGTTTTTGGATTCTCAACCGAACCGAACGACCCTGAACCGATTTCGCTCCCCCCGTCGTCTCGATAGGGTTTCTTTCACATATCCTCTCTGAATCGATCGGTTCGGTCTCAACTAGCCAAAAAAGTTTGGAACCATTATTTGTATATCTTTTTGTTGAATTTGCTTTAAGATTTTGAATTAATTATTTGTCTTAGTGAGATGGATCCAAATTGTAAAAAATATATGAGGTTTTTGGATTCTCAACCGAACCGAACAACCCCGAACCGATTTCGCTCCTCCCTTCATCTCGGTAGGGTTTCTTTCACATATCCTCCCTGAATCGATCGGTTCGGTCTCAACTAGCCAAAAAAGTTCGGAACCATTATTTGTATATCTTTTTGTTGAATTTGCTTTAAGATTTTGAATTAATTATTTGTCTTAGTGAGTTGCATCCAAAATGTTAAAAAAAAAATACGAACAAAAGCAAAACTACATTTACTAATAATGAAAAAAGTTCGGAACCATTAATTCTTTTATTATCTGTAGTGTCGTCAACTTCAGTACATGTTGTATACTTATCTTATTTCTTTTGTCGGGCCCAATTATTATTTCTAGAAATTTTGACAAAATTTAACAAAAGATCAGTTAATAGAAATAATATCGATTTGTCTTTAAAGGAACTTACTTGAGGGTTATTTTATAACCTAATTCAGCACTTAAAACTGAATGAATTAAGTTATAAGTAATTAAGTTGATTTTATAATTATATTTCATTATATTTAGTATTTTAAGTACTTAAAATGTAGGCTTTTTTCTGTTCTTAAAATGTAAGCTTAAAAAGTAATAAAAATTAAGTAGTCTGGTACCTACTTAATTTTGACTGAGTTTGTGAATACTTGCATATCACTCCTTTCTTTATCACTTTTTAAGCTTAAGCATAATTTGGCGCGAAGATTCATCTTCCCCTTAGATGCGAAAATTATTCAATTCACCTTGGACATCGCCACAAGGTGCCCCAAACTCTTTTTCCACCACAGATTTTTGTGATTCCCACCACAAATTGTGTGGAATCTGCACGAGTGTGTGGTAGAGAAGAATTTTAGGAACTGCCATATGGTGCTCCACTTGCATGGAATAATTATCCCCTAGAATTTTAGCCGGACATGGGTACGATCGAAGAAGCTTGATTGGAAGGGAAATCCAAGAACTCATTGATTCCTTGTTTTTCTCTCTCTAGCCAATAATCTCACAACAGTATAACAATGTTATTTTTGTGAAACGAGATAGAAGAGATCGTTTACATCATATATGAAGTACAAAGTATAAATCTGGGACAGTACATCAATTGTCCAACAATGTGTAGCAGCCCTATTTATAGTCTAAGACCTGATTTTACATGAAAAATGTGAGAAAACGAAACTAAGTCAGACCCAACCGTCCGAACAGATTTGAATACCGCCCGGATAGAATCTTCAGAGAGCTCCAAGTCTGCCAAGTTAGCACAAGTTAAAGATAATAAATAGGTACTTTACATCACTTATCAACCACCACTACTCTAGCACCATCACTGCTACCACTGCTGCTGCCGCCGCCGCCACGACGACGACGATGTCCACATCTCCAACACCACCACCAGTCACCACCATTCCTACCGTCATTATCTCACCATCATGTTCCACCTACATTCTCTATACGCTTCTTCATTACTACAGCACCACTGCTAACTACTGTCATAACTTTCGCCGCTCTAGCTCCGTACCCTTGCTGTCTCTCTACCACCACCACCACCATCCTTTCAGACACCGCCTCAGTTACAGTCACCACTGCACCACCTTCGCTACGACAATCACCATTACACTACCAATGGCATCGGCCACCACCACCATTACCACCACTTCTACACCACCACAAGTACTACAAACACATGACAGCCTTGTATAAAATTGAAAGAGAATAACCACAAATAGCTTAAGATAAAATTCATTTATCTTTATACCAAAACATTTATTTTAATTTAGCTTATGATAGTTTTATCAAATAGTAGCTTTTCAGTTTAAAAAGTTCAATATTTAGTTTTCAACACTAAAATTTTCATCTTTTAGCTTTAGTTTTCATTTTTATCAAGCAGCACCTTAATTTTATATTAAAGAAGAAAACAAAAAGAAAAGGAGAAATTAAGCTTGAAAAATGTGTAGGCACCGTATTACTACAATGGTCATAAATGAAACTGCTGGCATCTACCAGTGCAGTTTTAATTCTCCCTTACCATTGACTCTTTCGAAGGTTATAGTCATGTTGACCACATATGACCTTGACCAGTTGACCAAGGTAACTTCTGTTCTAAGCTAGTTGACTTTCAAAATCAACATGTCCACCTTCACTTGGGTTACGTTTTTTCCATTTGTACCATTCGTAATCGCCCAACAGGTTAATGAACCGAGTTATTCGCGAGCACATCTAGGCTCAATTCGTCCGGTAATCGAGTTGAGATCGAGCTCGAATTTTAAACTCGCATATTATACGACTAGAGCTCAACACTTTATAGCTTAGCTCGGCTAAAAAAGTTCGTTTCGTTTGTATAGTATCAGTTCGTTTATAGAGACATGTTTATTAAATTAACCGAGCTCGGCCCGTTAAAAACTGCTCGTTTAAAACGAGCTAAGCTTGAGCTCGAGTTTTGAGTTTGCGACGAGCCAAACTTGAACATCACAAATCTCGGCTTGTTTAGGCTCATTTGTACCCCTACCTCCCCATGATACCTTCAACTCGTATATATATATAGAGTCCCCTTCTAATAAGGATCACCTCATTTTAATAAAATGAGGACCTCCCTTTTCCGATTGAATTTTGATGATCCGAGCCGCTCAATGTGTTCAGAACGTGATTTTAAGGGTACCCGCTTGAAATCAGCAAAAAAAAAAGACCGGGAAGGGCTTCATCCGAGCAGTTTTTATTTATTTTTTATCGAACGGTTCAAATAAAAACTGCTCAAATCAAGCCCTTCCCGATCATTTTTTTTGCCGATTTCTCATAGTACCCTTTAAATCACGTTATGAACACATTGAGCGGCTCGGATCATCAAAATTCAATCGGAAAAGGGAAGAAATGGGGTAGTCCTCAATTTAGGTCCTCATTAGAAGATTAGTGTATATGTGTATATATATATATATTTTATGTTTTTGTTTTTGTAATTTTTTGTTTAGTTTGTCATCGTAATCTTTGGGATTAATCATTCGCCTCGACATAAGAAATAAAAAATGTATAAAAATATAGATCAGAATGGAAAAAATTTCATATAAGACCACAAAAACACAAAAAATACTAGTCATTGGTCTGGTAATGAATATAACCAATTTATTAGTACTTAGGCAATTGATGTTGGCACTTCACTTTTTAATAATCACACTCTATTTATCTTAAGTGAACAAAATATACATGCCAAGGACACTAAAAGACAAATATTGAAGGGTGATTATCAAAAAGTGGAGTGTCAAAATCATTGTCTTATCCTTATGACACAAAATTATAATCCTTCGTGGGGCTAATTATGGGTCCGTTTGAATAGAGTGAAAGTGATCAAAAATGCAAAAAAGAAAATAATGACACTTTTTTAGTGTTTTATTAGCATGAAAATACTAAAAAGTGTAAGAAAGTGGATTTTCTTGTACAACTCATTAAAGCATGAGCGCTTCCACTTTCTTGCTAAAAATACAAGAAAATCTTTATTTTCTTGAGAAAGTTGTCACATTTTATGACACTTCCCATTATGTTCATAACTTTTCCTTTTCTATCATGATCCCTAATGTATGTTGAGGGTGGGTAAGTGAATATATTTTTTTCTTGCAATATTCTTACAAAAAATTTCATTTTAACCAAACACATGTAATAAAATAAAATTTCTTTTCACTTTCTTTTACTTTACTTTCTTTCATTATCCTTTTCCAGCATAATTTTTTTTGATTAAATTTCTTTCTAATCCAACAAGTCACCATATTTTTTTCTCTCATTTTCACCGTATTGGGTCCAAACACTTATATATGATGTGGTGTTATGATTCTTTGTGGCCTTAGTTATGGTTGTTTGTGGCTAGTATTATATGTAGAGACCCGTATTAAATTTTAATAATCTTGATGTTTGATAAGTGCTTGAATTGCAAATTATGTGAATAATAATGTGGTTATGTGATTTGGGGTTATTGTGGTAAGATTGTTAGTGGAGGGGTGCAAGTGTAAATTATAAGTGTATGGCTATATATAGGTGTGTATGTGGTGTAGAGAATCACTTTCTCTCATCCTCTCAACTCACGCCTCTCTCTCTTCTCCGCCGGCTCTCTCTCTCACTCACTCTCACACTCCCACAAAATCTCACCCAAGAACTCAAAACCCATGAAACCTAACCCTCTATTTCTCCTTCTACACGTGATTTTGGGCTCGTAGTCTGTTGGGTTAACCTCGGAGAGGAGTATCCGCTTGATTCAAGGTTTTCGAAGCTAGGGCTTGCTTGATTGAGCTTGGGTTTTGTTCTTTAACTTCGAGGCAGGGATTTCTCACTCCTATTATGTGTTTATATGTTGATTTGGTGCTTGAATCCGTGTTTGATCGTCCCGTTCGAGCCTTAGTGAGCTCTGTCAAAAATCTAGAAATCGTTGCTCGAAACCATCTGGTATTGATACCATTTTGGCATGGTATCGATACCCTTGCGTCTGTATTCATGTTAGTCAATTGGTATCGATACCATTTTGGCATGGTATCGATACCCAGGACCTTAAGACAGATTTTCTTGTTACTTCAAACGGGCACAACTTTTTCATTCGAACACCATTTGGGGAAAATTATATATCGAAATTGATGTACGGAAAGGCTACTTTCTAACGGTGGTAGTCTCATAGTCTCATTCTAAACCAATAAGATGTTATAGCCAAAATGAAACCGATTCATCGTAAGGTTTCGTGTCGACTTTGGGGATTATATTATTTTTGAACCTCACGTATGATTTGGTACACTTTTAGGTCTTCAAGGTAGACATGTTGGTACATGTAGGACATTCCCTTAAGCTTGACAATGGTAGAGATGGACACGAGAGACATTTTCTTATGTTTGATGCCCAGTATATCACTTGCGTAGCTTGTAAGATGTAATGAGTTAAAACTAGAAATCTACGAATCATTGAGAATGAGTTTACCTTGAGATGAGATGTGTGGATGCGTGTATAATAGTATAAGATACTAATAGTGTGATGACATTGAGTTGATTGAAATGAGGTTATTTTACTACTTCTGTGTGATTGAATCTTGTTTATGAATCCACTATTTCGTGATGGATATAAATGGCTAAATTGTAAAGTATATTATGGGAAGGTGGTACGGTGATCTATGCTATGTGACTTGAGTTAGCTCTATCTGTGAGAAGGGTACTTGTGACGAGTAACGGGACTTTATGAATGGCCCGGTGAGAGCATTCGCTCGTGACATGTGATGTTGGTTGCAATAGTGATATACAAATGAATGATGGGATAGTGGAATGAATCTATGAGAGGAATGTTTGGTTGTTCAGATACGATGTTATAGAGACATTCTTGTTTTCTTCTAAGCATGTGTTATTATGTCTATGGTGAAGTCGAGATATCGGATAGGTTATGCGGAATAGGATAAGGAGTCAGGGTATTGGCGAATAAGTCATATGGATAGCAAATCTTCATGGTTAGACTAAAATCTTAGACATTGGTCATTGTACTTAAACACCGTAATCGACGATGGAATAATTACTAGTCATGTTTTGTTTCACATTTGAGATACCGTACCTACTCCAGTTATTCATTCTACCTGTCATCCCATTTGCACATAATAGTTGTGTAGATTTCTCTACTGGGCGCGTGTTTGCTCAACCTTTCATTTTTCAGGTGTGAGCCTGGAGCTGTAGCATGGAGTGACGTGCATGCATTCGAGTGCATATTTTTGAAAGCTGAGAAAGTGAAGATATTTTGTTTTTCAAATTCACATTTTGAATCGAGATAATCAACCCGTTCTTCTATATTAATTTTTAAATCAGAAAATTGGTGATTTTTTTATATAAAAACTCCTATTCACCCCTCCTCTAGGAGTAGATTGAACGCTTCCGCATAATTTCAATTGGTATCAAAGCGGGTTGCTCTGTTTAGGTTCAAACACCTGAGTTTTGATCCTGTGATCATGGACATGAATGCACCACGTGAGGGAGCCTCTAACTCGAGGCCGCCCTACTTTGATGGAATTGGTTTTAGGAGAGATGGTGGATAAGCGGTCCGACAAGTGGTATCAGAGCCAGGAAGTCATGGGTTCGAGTCGCGGGAGCGTCATCGTGAGGGAGGGATTGTTGGGCCTGGAGTGCCCCCATGGATTTGGTTACACAATGCCACTCCCTGCGACCGCTCTAAAAACAGACTTGCGGGTGCGATGTCGAATGCCATAAAAGACTTAATTGAAACCCTTCCTACCACCAATTGGTTTTAGGAGAGATGGTGGAAAAGCGGTCCGACAAGTGGTATAGTGCAGTAGAATAAAAATTGAGACAGGATACGCACGATTTACGTGGAAAAACTTAGGGTCTTAAATAACCCTAAGCCAAAACCACGGCCTAACACTACTGATATATTCTATTAATAAAAAAGAAGTACAGATTGCAAAATAGTAAAAACTTACCCAAGCCTTTACCTATTCTCGCCAATCTCCGATGCTCCCCGAGCTTCTTCAAGATCCAATAGATGCACCACGGACTTCACGCCCGATTTCCGGATTCAACCGGCTCCGAATCAATATCCAAAAGATTCGGCCACAGCGGCAAATGGCACAAAGAACCACGAACAGTGAATGAATGATATGATGTGAACCGTGATCTAAACAACTCAAACCGCGTTCGAAGATGCAAGAGGCAAGAACAAACAAAAACTGGAATGGGGGACTGCCACACCAAAAATCCCTAAAGACCGTGCACCCTTTTCTTTCTTTTTAAAACAAAACTTTCACCTCTGCCGAAAAACCAAAACAAGTGCAACCCTTTCTTTTTTTATAAAAGCAAACTTTTTCTCTGTGCCGAAAAACAAAACATGCAACCCTTTCTTTATTTAATACTCCATATATAAGCAAGAACTCTCTCCCTCTCGGTGTATTTTCGTTCGAAGATGCAAGCACAAAAAACAAAAAAAACAAAGGTTGCTGCACACCCACTCTTCTCCGAAAAACAGGTGTACCCTAATGGGTTGATAATCCCTTTTTATATAGTATTTTCTTTCAAATGAAAATCTTTTAATGATGCTAATATGGAAAACAAATTCTCACAGAATTTTCGGAAAGGCAATTAACGTGAAATCTTTGTTTTCTAATACTCAAGAAAGAAACCTCTCGTAATGGTAATGATATATGAAAAATGAATTTTCAGAGAATTTTATGGAGAGACAAACGTGCATAAATAAAATTTTGGATCTCAGAAATAATATGCATGATTTGCTGTGCAATGCGCTTACCTGTCACACAAAAAGATCGACTTCCCAGCGGTCAACTTGGCGCAGATAATGGGAGGAGCATTGTGTGAAAAACTACCCCCTAATTAACCTATCCATTACAATCAAACGGAGTCGATATAACAAAGATGCCAAAGAAGGTTTTGAACAACCCCGGAAAGTGCCAAAATATCTAACAGAAGGTGTAATGTAAACCCTTACCATCACTTTAACCCATGTAATTATGAAATTATTGGGCCGCGGTGCCACAAGATGTAATATTTTGAATCCCGGATTGAGAAGGATAACAAGGAACAATTTTGGAGTTTATTTGTGGGTATTATGTGAGGATTTCTTTTATGGAAAAGTATCAATAAATTATGTTTAAAATCGAGGGCGTGACATTATGAGACCTAGTGGCTAGTCACTAATTTAAAACTTATGATTTAGTGCTTATGAGAATATATTTGTGATACATTTTCTTTTCTAAGAAATTATTGTGGTTTTTTTTATGATTGTTTATGGCCTTCTTATGATTTTGTTATGGCTTGTTTAATTTAGTTATGAATAAGTTTATAAATTTTGGGGTCTAGTTTATGGATTTTGTGGTCTAGTTTATGAATGTTTGTGGCTCAATACCGTGACTTGTTGGATGACCAGTTATTCAGGTCATATTATGCTAATGTGGCGTTGTTTGCGCTAAATTAGCTCAATCTAATGGCAAATAATTGTGTGCGGGCGTGCCGAAAAGAATTAACTTCAGAAAAGAAATTATTCTTTTCAGATTGATTAAAAACAACTAATTTAAATCAGGCAACTGTGTTATCCGTTCGCTTACCTCAACTAAGAGGATTTTTCCTTAAGTTATCAATCAAACAATGGATTGACGCTCTTCAACCAAAAAAGATAATTGAACATAAATAAACCTGAATTTAATCAAAGGTAAGTTTATATACAAATACTCTTGAGATTTCGACAAGAATAATGCAGAAATATAAGCACACTGAATTTAATCACAAGTGAACCTATAAACGACTACTCTTTGGTAAGAAAAAGGCCAAAAGAAATAAGATAACTTGAATTTAATCAAAAATAGTCTTACATGCAAATAAGCCTTCAACTTACAAATTACTAAACTAATATAATCTAAGTCCTAAACTATGATAGATCTCTGAGCAATCATTTTGTATGAGTTGTCAGATGATGAATTTTTTTCGGGGCTTCTCTCTTCACTAGCTTCTTCTATTTATAGACAATGAGTCTGCCTTCGATCTTCATTCTCCACATTCTCAACTGACACCCACGTCTTCGTTCGAACTGCTCGTCGTTCCCTCCAAAAAACGGTTGAGAGGGGCCTTCGAACGGTTGGTTGAATTGGTCTCCTTAGAATTCTTCTCCTTCCACATTTGTTGAAGTCGTTCATGGCTGATTTCTGGGTAATGGGGTTCCTGTTTTCACGCAACGTAGTTTAGTGCTACAAAACTGGCTATTCAGATGATTCACTATAACCCTGATTGATTTCCTTCATGAAACGGGGAGCTAATGACACCGTTCGATGGTTTTAGGGATTAATCAACGGCTAAGTTTAATTATCATCTTAATTACCCTTGCTCGGCGTCCAAACGTGGTCGTTTCCAATCAAAACGATACCGTTTAGTACTAAAATAACATCGTCATTAAACCTTCTAATCCTCTGCATCTCAGGTCTAAATGAGACATGTTTTAATTGGGCAAAACTTTGTTCGGTGCCACGTGTAATTTTCTCATTGGGTGGCATATTTTAGGATGTAAACACCCCCCCCCCCCAACATTAACATCTTATTTAAAGTAATTAAATAAGTGTTAATGGCTCACGTCTTCTGCCCACGTCTTCCTACAAATAAGGATGCATGGGGCATGGGAAAGATCTGTTTCCATGCACGTCTCTTGAGCTTCCCAAAGATGGCTGTCATTAAATTGTCTATAAATAGTGATTAACGATAGGGTTTAAATGAGACATGTTCTAATTAGGCAAAACACTGTTCGGTGCCACGTGTAATTTTTTCATTGGGTGGCATATTTTAGGATGTAAACACACCCCTCGCATTAACATCTTATTTAAAGTAATTAAATAAGTGTTAATGGCTCACGTCTTCTGCCCACGTCTTCCTACAAATAAGGATGCATGGGGCATGGGAAAGATCTGTTTCCATGCACGTCTCTTGAGCTTCCCAAAGATGGTTGTCATTAAATTGTCTATAAATAGTGATTAACAATAGGGTTTAATAAATCACACCATTTGTTTTAAACCCTTCAAAGTTGAATCTCATCCACTAACAACTCTTTTAGCTATGGATTCCCTCCCAGAAATTAATCTTGTCATAGAAAACCTCGATCATCAATCCAATTCCCCTCAATCATCTCCTTCAATTTCCCCTCGAATGTTGGCTGGAAAGATTCTTTCTGACCGAACCTTTTGCACTCCTAACCTCTCTCCTACGGGTTGGGAATCTACCTCTACCCTTTTGAATTCGGTTAATGAGTCTGGCTGGGGCAATTGGGAGGAAAAGCCCGTTAATACCAACACTGGCACCATTTTGGTCAAGTTTGATCAACCTGACCCTACCCCAAATAGGTTTCACCACTTTCGAACCCTATTTACGAGTCAATTCTTGCCTCTGACTGGCAGGGATACTATTCACATGGGGATGCTGGAGTCAATCTACTCTTCCCTCAAATTCGCTCCTTATCTCAAACAGGAAGAGAATTACCTTGGGCCTGCTCCTTATTATGACTTCAAACGACTGGCCCAAACCCAAAAAACCCTCTGGCTTGCTAAGGTAAAAACTCCACACTACCTTGCTAACTTCGAAGAGTCAAATAAGCTGGCTCCTCTCCCAGAGGAGCTTGATTGGTTTGGTGAAGCCATCAATCCACCTTACTTTCAATGGCAGGAGTTTGTGAGGGAGACCAAGACGGCCGAGCGGGCCCAGGAGGAGGCAGCGTGGGTACAGGAGTCCACTGTGGCCTTGGCCGAGTCCAGGCTGAAGGCGGATCGAGTTGCGTTCGAAGCAGGAGCGTATGTAACGCTAGAGCCACACCTGTTTATACCGTCTGGGGTTGACAGCTACATGCCGAGACAGGAGCACTATGACGTAGAGCTGGTACTGAGGGACCCGACGGAGCACTTGTCCATCTCTTGGACGCAGGTATACCCTTTCGACTTGTTTCAATTCTCATGTTATACTTGTATCTGTGTGTATTTGAAATTGTCCATGTAGCCTGCAATGTATGTGACTTGAACTTGACTGTAGAACTTTATTCGACTGATAGAATGCCTTGAAATGATTGAGGTCGACCGATAGGATGCTTGATAGTAGTTTGACTTGATTTGACTGATAGAATGTCATGATCATAGCATGATTCGACTGATAGAATGCTTGTGATAATTATCGAGATCGACTGATACTTGAAACAATAATCGATTGAAACTGTAAATTGGAAACTTGAATCGACCCTGAGACGCTGTTGTGTATCTGAACTTGATTGTAGAACACCTGTAACTTGATTCGATTGGATAGACTGCTTGTTAGTTTGATTTGACTGCCCTATTGAATTTGAAATTCACATGCTGACTTATTTCTTCCATCTTGGCTGTCGTTGTGTGCAGAGAGGAGTAGCTAGCACACGGGGACACGAGCTCGCTTGAGCTTTATCGAGGGTTGCCCGAGAGAGTCAGGGCTTTGGTGGATGTGGCGGGGTTTGGCCTATTTGTCCCTACACTGACGGCCGTGAAGAACGACCACGCTGTATTGACTGCGTTGGCTGAGCGGTGGTGGGATGCGTCTAATACGTTCCACTTCCCAATCGGGGAGATGATGGTGACTCCTTCGGACTTTGCGGCAATTACCGGCTTGAGGGTAGGAGGCGAGTCGATCCCATTTGACTCGAGGATCCACAGAGACACAGAGGCACTGAGGTGGTTTCTGGGTGAGGTGCCTGTGTACGTGGTGCGGAGATGGTCCCCCACGACCAGTTTAGGAGGTATCTGCACCAGAGGGTACCGAAGATGGAGTAAGAGGAGGAGCAGATGGCGAGGGCCTACTTGCTGTACTTGTTTGGGGCTACTCTGTACCCGAACAAGAGGGCTACAGTTCACTTGTCGTACTTGCCTACCCTTCGTGACCTACGCACGGCTTCACGGTATGACTGGGGAGGAGCAGCTCTGGGGGTGTGCTACGGCTTCATGGGAGAGTTCTCTCAGGGAGCAAAGGCACCTGCTGGCTACTGGAGAGTATGGGAGGTAAGAAACAAAATCCCTTAGCTTGATTTCATTTCATACTTGCACTTTTCTTTTAAATTGCATATGCCGTATACTAATGCTTTGACTGATTGAAAACCTTGCAGTTGTGGGCTTACGAGGTGCTGAAGATGTATTCTCCGGAGAACAGATGCCCGGACCTAAAGACCCTCCCCCGCGCCATGATCTGGGGGCCATTGCACAGAGGAAAGAAGAAGTTGAGGAGGAGCCTCCTCGCTTTCAGAGTTTACCTCGACGAGTTGTCGGGCTTACAGGTGAGAATCAGTTCCACTGGTAGATTATGCTTTAGAAAATGCTTTAATGCTGTCGCTGATGCCCTTTATCTGGTCTCTTGAATGTGCTGCAGGTGGAGTGGGATCCTTGGAGCAATGTGGAGCCTGAGCCTGAGTACCTGGCGAGGAGCAGAGTAGTGACAGCGAGCCGAGTGTTGTTGGAGTCGGCCTTCGGGTGGCAGTGGTACTTGGGCGACCAAGTGACACGACAGTCGCTTGGCTCGTCCGAGTTCATAATCCCTGGGCCACTTCCACCTCGCACTTCACATACAAATCGGTACACCCTTCCTGAGCTGCGGCGATTTACTATCCCGGTAGACCTGACTGCCTTCACGAGGCCCAAGCGCAACTATGCCATCTACTGGAGGCAATACTTGGCAGGGTCCTTAGGAGCGATGGAGCTCCTGGCGGTAGAGAATGAGGCCCTAGCAGCTGGTGAGGAGAGACGGGGTCAGAGGAGCCAGATAGGTCGTTCTCAGAGTAGGAGCGGCTATGCTGCAGCGACTGGACTTCCTCTGCTTTCGTGGACGCTGCCGGTGCGGGACGCGTAGGGAGAGGTGTGGGTAGCATGCCCTTAGAAAAGGATTCCATTCCTTTCCCAAAGCAATGGCCCGGATTGAGGGAGCGCGAGCGCAGATGGCAAGTGCTCGGAACACAGAGTCGCCACTCGGGTTTGAAGGTCCGACACCCAAGGAACCGTATTTCGAAGCACCTGTCGCGCTATTTGATTTGAAAAAGTGAGGGCACCAGTCCGTCATAACCATATCTGGGTTCGAGAGCCAGGTTACGAGAGGGGAAGGGTTTTAAGGCACCCCTCTCGCCCAATCCGGAGATCGGTCTCTACTTAGGCATTTTGAATACATTGCGATTCTTCTTTTATTAATCGATTTTAGCCAATTAGGGCGGGGGAACAGTTAATCGGGAATTAAACTGTAACATGTTTGCAGGATGTGATCAATATGGCATGAATGGATGGAAAGTTAGAAAAATAAATGGGATAAAACCCAACACTGTGATTAAAACATCAAAACAGTGCCTTGTATGAATTTGACATGAACGGTGGCCAACTTGCATGCATGGATCTATGTGCATGCAAGCCCTCCATCGCACGACAAACCCATACACACGCGCGAGTGTCGATGCTTCACCAACAGTTTGAATTTTATCCCCTTCTGGGCTCTGGAAGGACCAGTGCACACCCAGGACAAACTAAGCAGTTTATAGCTGTTATGTTACACAGTTTAAAGGCTGAAAAGCCCTACAAATTAACAAAACACCCCATAAACAATGTGGGGACAAAACAGTGGCCTAAGGACAAGTTACCAAAGCAAAGACCACTCACTGGCCGAAGACTGACCGTCGCGCGTGTATTGCGCTCTGGCACGCGATGGATGCGCCCTGGCACACGAGGGTATGATTCAACCTTCCAGTGTTTGGTTTTGCTCATTCTGGGTTCTGGGACAAGTCCAGAAAGATCCCAAGGATATTCCATAAGAACAGAAATACAAATTGAACTAAAACCAGTAGTTTAAACTAAGAAAAGCAGTAAACTGGTTGTTAGCATGCTTACAGTGATCTATATAAACAAATAGACATAAAACAGTAGGAAACCAATCCCCGCGCGTATGCGCCCTGGCGCGCGAGTGTTGCGCTCTGGCGCGCGATGGTTCCTACCACGACGGTTTTTGAAACCTTGCCAGCTTTAGGGTCAGGATTGGTATTGATTACCAGCCTTGACCCTGCTAGCCCCCCTCAGGGATCAGAACAGAGAGCAGAACAAAGGTAAGCTATACCTTTGGTCTTTGAGTTTGAATGATGTTTGAGCTTTGAGTTGATTTGAGGTTGTTTGAGGTATTTGAGGTGGAAGAACAAGCTATGTTCTTAAGTGTGCTTGGGATGTAAGCCTCTTAAAAAGTTGGAACCCAAGGAGAAAGGATTTTTCTAATCCTTGATAATGAAGAACCAGGGGGGTATTTATTGGAGGAGATGGAGGAAATGGTGTATGGAGGAGATACAACCAACCAACAAGGGTTGGTTTGGCTTGGTGGCCAAATTGCCTCCTTTAGAAAGATTGGTGGAAGGTAAGGTGATGCAAAGAGAGGAGCTCAGCCAGTCCACGAGGCTGGCTGAGGGTTACTTGGTGATTAAGTTGCCCAGCTGATAAAGGTGATGGGGATAGGCTCTGACCGTCGCGCGAGGGTTGCGCTCTGGCGTGCGATGGATGCGCCCTGGCGCGCGATGGTCAACGGTCAAGCTTTGATTGTTGACCACACTTGGCAGCTTGACCCGCGCGCGATGGTTCGTGTGCAGCGCACGCATGTGCTAGTAGGGTTTTTGGCTTTTGGAAGTGGTTTCGGCTAGGTTAGGTTCAAGGGTTTTGCAAACATTCAAAGCTCAAACACTCGACATTCCCAGGGTGTTCTTGATCCATTTCATCATTGGGGAATCAGAAACCGTAAGTAAATTAATCTGGAAGCCCAGATTGGGGTGTCTACAGTAGCCCCTCTTTGATTGCACTTGAAGCACCATCGACTTGGTACAAGAAACGTCAAAGATTTCTAGACACCCCTCAAGGCAATCCAGAGCAGAACATACTAGCAAAGTAGACAAGCAAACTTAAGGAACTTGATTGGTTGAATGGACGGACGGACCATCGCTGGGGATGGAAGTAGAAGTGGACGATTGCATCGTCGCTTGTTGATCGAATTTGGACGGGACAGGCTATCGCTGAAGACGTGGACGGGACCGACCATCGTTGCTGGGGATCAAGCTATCCTCAGCACAAAGCATTCCAACAAACACGGGTAGGTCATGTCAGGCAGGTTGAATTCCATCTGTTGGGAATCAGAGCCAATTTCCTTATCAAAGACCATCCTAGATAGAGCAATAAGGCTACTGGAAGATGCCCTTGTGGCTAGACTGAAGGTGGTTGTCCGGGACAGGCTAAGGTGGACTCTCCTAGTGAACCATTAGTTGCGGATGAACAGAGGACGATATACTGATTGTTCTTGAATTGGATGGGCAGATCACTATACAAAATGATTGAGTCGTTGGAAATTTTGACAGGACCGACTGTCATTGATGGAGACGGGCAAATCAATGTGCTGAGTGATCAAGCCGTTGAAAAGTTTGACAGGACCGGCTGTCGTTGATGGTGACGGGCAGATCAATGTGTTGAGTGATCAAGCTGTTGGAAATGGGACAGGACTGGCTGTCGTTGATTTGAAAGGGCGGATCACTATACAAAGTGATCGAGCCTTTGGAAATTGGACAGGACCGGCTGTCGTTGAATTGGTTCCGCGGAAGATTGCATCGCATCCCTTGGAAGACCAAACCGTGGATTAGGGAGGCTTCTTGCATCCGTTGATCAACGAGAACAATACCGCAGAAGATTGCATCGCATCCATTGGCAAACAAATCGAGAGTTTAGGGAGATTTCCATTGCCTCCGCTAACAAACAACACCAGCTCCGCTGGATGGCATCCTTTGGTTTACAAACCGAGATTAGGGAGATTTTCATCCCTCCGCTAACAAATTGAATCAAAACCGTAGGAGATTGCATCGCATCCTTCGGCAAACAAATCGTATGATGGCGACCATTCTGGCTACCTTCCTGCTTTCAACATTTAATATACACAATATGCAAGGATATGTATAATATGCTGAAAATGCAGATGCAAGCTAAAGCCGAAAGAGGACAACGACACTTAAGGACTACCACTGAGCCCCATTACTGTACTGTCTGCTACTTCTGAGATGCGCACCCAGATAGATAGACGCTAAACGGGCCGGCATGCCCCATGTTGACATTAGTAGTGGCATTGGGCCTGCGTGCCCTTTCCTTGATGCTTGGGCGAACGTGCCCCATAGATGTGCCTTGCTTGGCCTTGGGCTGATTGCCTTTATCGTTCACAAAATTCCACAGCTTGTGGATTACTGATACTAGGGTAGCAATGTAAAAATTGCATTTTCCAGTTTATTGATTCCCTTTTGCAAGTGTCTAAGAGAATGCAAAAACTAACCATTAATATCCAATTTGCATTGACAAGCGAACTGAATTGACACATAGAAATGCACGCATGTACAGACTCGCCTAGCTCAAATGAAAAGGGGGAAAGAGTCCCAGGATACGACATGGACCCTTAGACACATAGAACATAATGAAATTTTGGGCATTAATGAGCCAAAACTCACAACATTCCTAAACAGGTGAAACTGACACTTACGAAAAGTGCAAAAGGTACAAAGACCTGTACAAACAAAATCGAGAAAAGCATCTCGAAACGACAATTGATTGAAAAACTAGAAAAATATCGCAAAGATGGACATAAGACGCAGATGATGACTCATATAGGCCCGGACTGAAACCGACACCTCCATATAGTCACATTAAATCCATATGACTTGCATGGTATGACAAGACTTGTCAAAAGCCCCTGGAATGACATTAGAGGGCAGTAGCTGACTTCTACTCTCTGCTGCAGAAATTGAATAAGTGTGCGTAGGGTTGAGACCAACGTGCATCACTTTGAACAAGCGCACGTGACTACCCGTCTATTGCAACTGCTCATACCAGACTTTGCTGAACTTAGAATAAACTGTGAGCCATTAGGCTTCTGGCATTTTGTTTTTTTTTGATGCTTCAAATATTTTTAAGGCTTTATGCTTAGCTTGTAAATCAAAGAGGTAGTGTGGGCTACCACAGCCCCGGGTGGATCGGGGCAGCCCAAAAATCGCACGCTTTTTTGAATCGAATCGAAAAAAAAGTTTGAAGAGTCGCCACTCGGATTTATGGTTCGCCACCCGAGAAACCGTTTTTATTTGAAAATGGTTGATTTGAAATTGAAAACCAGAGATTCGTTTTGGGGTTCGGGAGCCATGTTACGAGGGGGAAGGGTTTTACGGCACCCCCCTCGCCCGACGCATGTCGGTCTCTACTAAACATTTGTGGGATTTTTCAAAAGGATTTTGTTCCATTAGGCATGTAGCAAGTATCCACAAGTATACCAAATAAACGTGTATGCTGGTGCATGTGTACAGGGGATGATGAAAAGGTAAAGAAATGCAAGATAACAGAAACTGGAACCCTGCCTACTGACTTCACTCTCGAGCGCTCGGGAGTGGTCCCGAGCGCTTGGGAGTGCTGATGCTCAACCTGCAAGCTTTGTTAGTACAAACAGGACATAATGCTAGAAACTGTAAACTGAAATAATTTTAAGCATATTACAAGCTCAGCAGAGGACTTGATAAACTGAGATAGGACCTCAATCTTTCAAGTCATGCATCCTTGCCTCAGCAAAGTTAGATCTGCATTCTTTTAAGAGCAAATGGACACATCTCTGCATGCAGAAAGTCAGAAGCATGGCAAAATGGGGAGAATGCTGGACTGCATTGGCATGCAGGCACTCCCTAGCGCTCGGGAATGGTTTCAAGCGCTTGGGAGTGAGCTGCATGTCAGCTTACTCTCAAATAGGAAATGACATTATCTTGGCTTGCAGACACTCTTGTTTTGGTCTTCCCAGGATAAGAACCTCTCTTTAACCTTGGAAAACCTTGTTCTTACTTGAAACTTGGTGAGAAACATTTCTGTTTTGAGGAAAACTAATTTTCTATGTCTGCATATCACAATAAAACCATTTCATTTAAGAATGCATTTCACCCCAGCTTGCTACCCTACGAAAATGCCATGCATGGGACTGGAAACAGTCCCGAGCGCTCAGGAGCGCTCGAGAGTGTTTCCAGTAGGTTTTCAAAAAAATGCTTTGTGATCCCTTTGCTCTTGTTCTACACTAAGGTCTCCCAACCATGCACCCAGTATTAAAGACTGGGACAGACTGAGAGACCTCCCTCAGAAGGGAAGAACAGCCTTTTGCTTGATATTAAAGTAGAAAAACTTTCTACCTTTGATTAGAACTTTGCTCTTTGAATGGCTTTGAAAAGTGAATGCAAAGAGAAGAATACAAGAAATCAAAGACTAGGAATGTTCTGAATTTCTTGCATTTTCCTTGATACTTTTGATATTTGTACTCTTGTCTTTGAAAATCTTTGTGGTTGGAAAACAAGTTTTTGCTTGAGAGTTTTTTGAACAGAGGAGAGGGGTTTTGGAGAGAGAGATTTCGTGCCCCTGGTTTCTGCTGAGAAAGGGGTATATATAGGGGATTATAACCTATGGTTTTCAAAATGAAATGAGATGAATAAAATCTTTTTTAAGGAGGAAAAATCTTCTGGCTTGGCCCTCTCTGACTGAGGTTGAGTGTTGACTCAATTGCATCAGCCGGCTCAAAATGGCTGTAATGATGGGTTGCATGGATAGTGAGAAACCTTATCATCCATTGGGCAGCACAGAGGTCTCGAGCGCTCGGGAGTGGTCTCGAGCGCTCGGGACTTCCACTCTCGAGTGCTCGGGAGTGAGCCAGGCCAATGGTTTTGGAAAATGCTTTTGAGCGCTCGGGACTGCTCCCAAGCGCTTGAGATTGATTTTTGACCATTTGTTTTCCTTTTCAAAGTCTTTCAAGAAGCATTGTTCTGATTAATTCGAGGCTTGTTTTAATCCGAATTCATCATTCGGGAGCCTCAGGGCCACAAATTAAGGAAATTTGAAGAGTCCAAATTGGGGTGTCTACAGTTGCCCCTCTTTGGGCGTCGTTCGGCATCATGTCTGGATACGAGTGACGTCCAAAGATTGAGACAGCCCAATTCGAAACCAAATCAAATCCTTAATTCAAAAGACAAATGCGAGTAGAAACATTCAATGCATGAGGTCGTGTCCTTCCGGACTGCCTACGTACCCTTTTCTGCAGGGATCAGACCAGCGTAGTTCTTCGGGGCAAATGCAAACACGTGTAATGCATGCACTAGAAAAGCATCGACAAGACATTGATAAGAAAAGCGCGGAGGGTCCACCTGCTGCTCTGTTTGGTGGACAAAACAAGGATAAAATATTCTGCGAATGCACTGAAAGTGGCCTAGTTAGACTATTTTGATCGACTTTGAAATAAAATGCCAATTCCCAAACGTGAGCCAAAAGTGGATTAATGAATGAAGTTCGTGATCAGCTGCTCTGTTTTGATACGAACGAAATCAGGACTGAGATTGATTTTGTAAAAGAAAGTGCAAAGTAAGAAATTTTAAGAAATGAGTAATGCCCAGGATGTCGAAAGCTCGGTACGGGGTACGAAGACAGACCCAAGCGCTTAGAACCACTCCCGAGCGCTCGGGAGTGGTCTCGAGCGCTTGAGACTGCCGCTGGGGCCCGCTGTCCTTTCATCTTCCTCTTCGATCTGGGATCACAAACCTTACTCTCAAGCGCTCGAGAACCAGAGCGTCGACACTTTCCTATTCTCTCTGACTCACTACGATTCTCTCACTCTTCGACGATCTCTCTCTCATTCTCCCACAATCTCTCTCTCTCTCCTGAAAAACCACGAATCGATTTCAAGACCTCGAGATTTCCTCGATTTTTCGGTGGGCGATCGTGTGCCAGGAAGTTTGAATTTGGGGGAAAAAGAAGTCTCGGGAAGAAGAAGGAAGGGCAATGGCCAACACCAAGGACAGGGCGGCGGTGGGCGAGGCCCGCGGTGGTGCTGCCACGCCTGGCGACGGCGTGGCAGCAGCTACGGTCGCCGCGGCGGCGATGGGTGAGACCGGCGGTAGCGTGGCTACGCCTAGCGACGGGAGGGTTACAGGTGAGGGCGTGGCAGCAGGGGACGACGTTGGTGGTGGCCGAGAGGTGGTAATGGGGGCTGTTGAAGATGCTATGGTGACCGGAGGCGGTAGCGAGGGTGAGACTGATGTCGGTGGTGATGGAGATAGGGTCAACAGTGGCGGAGATGCCATAGGCAGTAGAGAAGAGGCTACGGGCAGCGGAGGTGGAGCCACGGGCACTCCTCCTACCCCTACCGTGGAAGAGTTGCTCGTGGCCGCGGAACGGGCCGGCGACGAGCGGCGGGCCGACGTTAGGAGCGAGGCGGTGGTGGGTGGCCGCGTCGTCGCTACCTCCGCCTTGAGATCGATAGCGGCGGTGCCGAGGAGGGGAGATAGCGGGATTGGGGCATCACGCCCCGTTCCCTTCGAGGAGGGGGACTTCTTGGATTCCGTGGAGCCGCGGGACATCTTAGACGTACTTGGCCTTGGCTCTGAGGTTGCGGCTGTGTTGAGGGGTGCTGAGACTCCGGAGGACCGGGCCTCGGCGCTTCTGTTGGGGGCTTTGCTGAGCGACGCAGGGGCGTCGGATGTGGGGGGACTCGGGATAGAGGAGTCGGAGGTGGAGGAGATGGAGATGGAGGGGCCGGAGCCGGAGGTGACTGTTGAGGTGCGGGTCACCGCGGTCGACGAGGTGAAGGCCTAACTGAGAGGGGAGCGCCCTGAGTTCGCGATTGCGACTTACGCTCCACGAGTCCACTTTTTCGAGCCAGTGGGGATGGATAGCTACGTCCCTGCTCGAGTCGACTACTCGAAGGATTTGCTTCTTCGGGATTGCGATTTGCATATCTCTTCAGGTTGGACCACGGTGAGTTTCGACAGCTCTAACTCTTTGAATTTGGTACTTGAGTTCATTTGCAAATTGCTTTTATTGATGTTGATGCCATTTCTTTGCTTTGTTGAAACAGCGCACGACAGACATATACGGCCACGGGGTTCAGCTAGCTCGCTGAAATACTTAAAAGCGCTGCCCCAGAGAGTGCGGGCGCTGGTGGAGGCGGCGGGCTTCGGACCGTTCATCCAGCTGATGACGGTGGTGAGGGTGGACCGCGCGGTGCTTACGGCGTTGACCGAGAGATGGTGGGATACCACCAACACCTTCCACTTCCGGTTTGGGAGGATGACGGTGGCACCCCTCGACTTCGTAGCGATCACCGGGTTGAGGGTGGGAGGAGAACCAATCCCCTACGACTCGAGTTTGGTGCTAGACGACGCGGCCCTGCGGTGGTTTCTCGGGCGAGTCCCACGCCATAGCGGGTGGATGGCGGCGTACAGGCAGTTCGTGGAGTATTGGGACCACGAGCCTGCGGATGACGAGGAGGCGGCGAGGATGGCCCGGGCATACTTGCTATACCTATTCGGGGCTTCTCTGTACCCGAATAGGCGGTCACGAGTCCACCTTTGCTACTTGGCGGGCCTGCTCGACTTGAGACAGGCGGGGAGATTCGACTGGGGGGGCGCTGCTCTGTGCACCCTCTACTGCTTTCTGGGGGCGGCCTCACACGAGGTTGGCAACACCATTGGTGGGTACTGGAGGATAGTCAAGGTACGATTTCAAATTACTGCTTTTAGTCTGCTTTCGACTGCTTATTCGATTTGAATCATGCATTGAACTGACTTGAACACCAAAATTTTGCAGCTCTGGGCCTACGAGGTTCTGGGGATGTTCCTCCCTGAGAACATGTGTCGAGATCCTGGTTTGCTTCTTCGCGGGCTTGCGTGGGGTAAGGCTTACAGGAGGACAAAGGAGCGGAGAGGGGAGGTGATGACCTTCCGGTGTTGGCTGGATAACCTGATGGGTGTCACGGTATGATTTGCGTGCTTCTCCCTTCTTTCCCGTGTTTTCAATGTAAATCTTTATTAATGCTCCAAGAATCCGAAATGCAGGTTCACTGGGCTAGGTGGTCGAGGATGGAGGCCGGCTTCCTTCCGAGGAGTCGAGAGGTGACGGGGAGCAGGGTGCTGCTGGAGTGTCCCCTGGGCTGGCAGTGGTACCTGGGGGATCGCGTGACCCGACAGTCACTTGGTCTCCCAGCGTTCATGGTACCCGGGCCGCTTCCTCCTCGCGTGCAGAGGATGGAGACCTACACCTGCATTGAGCTCGAGCAGTTCACGGTGCCTGACACTGACTTGGAGAGGCACCTCCGACGTGTACTGGACTATGCAGTTTACAGGGATAGGTACCTGGCTACAGACCTGGGCGTGGAGGCAGAGTTTGAGAGGCGAGTGGCTGAGGGAGGACGAGGTCCCGGTGTTGGAGGAGAGACTGGAGGGCAAGGTCGCGGCGGTCGGTCCGCACGAGGTAGAGGACGAGGTGGTAGACAGCCTGCTGGCGGCCAAGGCGTTAGTCCACCAGGCGGAGGGGAGAGTAGTGCGAGAGTGCCGGAGACGGCGGAGGTCTCAGCTTCGTCTGTACTGCCGACGCTGGAGTGGACTATAGGCGTGATCGGGCCTAGTGGTGTGCGGGAGGTGATAGACGTCCCACGCCTTCCGCAGCCGCCGATGCGGCTTCCTGCTCAGGTACACACGGATTCGCACTTCTTATGCTTTAAATGATTCCTGCTTGCACACTTCTGATTTTTGAATATTACAGGTACCGCGAGAGTGGGCTGAGACGGCCATAATGCTGATGGTGGGAATGCGCCATTTGCTGAAGGGCTGTGCGAGAGGGAGGGTCCTCCAGACTAGACCTGCTCCCGAGCCTGTTTCTCCTGTTGCCCCATAGGTATAAAAATGCATGCACGTATAGTACTTTAATGAATCAATTGAGTTTCAAACATGTATTGAATGAGTGCATGCTTGTGATATGCAGGTGCAACCACGACGTTTAGCCAGGACACGACCCCAGGTTACCACGAGCCCTCCGGCTTCCGCCAGCATGAGAGGACGAGGAACAGACAATTCGAGGTTTTGCCCAGGGCGGAGACTTGCTCGCGCAGAGCCAGAGGAGTCTGAGGAGGGGACAGAGGAGGAGACAGAGGAGTCTTCCGAGTCACGCGTTTTAGGGACGACGGACTCAGAGACTGCTTCTGGCTCTCCTAGCGAAGATGACGGCGATGATGGCGACGAGAGTGAGAGCACAGAGCCCGAGGGCCAACAGCGGACTCATCTAGACTGAGCCTTAGGTTTTTGCTTTGCTAGCTTTCTTGTACATAGGCTTGTGTGCCAACGTAGTTGTAGTTTCCAGGCCTGCGTGCCTTGGTTTTGTTTGGGCCTGCGTGCCCCAGTAGTTAGTATTGGGCGTGTGTTTGCCCCAGCTTTTGTACTTCCCTCTTTGCTCATTGTAAATACCGTATTCATTTATGAGAATTTGCACTTTTGTTCTTTCCATTCGTTCGCATTCCCATTATAGAATTGTATTTTATGAAATATGTTCGTCTAGCTTTGAAAGAAAGTAAAGAGCACGCGAATTTCGACCGATACCCTTGAAGTACGCACAAAAATTTGACATTACGCGAAGATAGGCCTTTTAACACTCGACTACGGAAAATCGGACTTAAGGGCATTTGATTGCCATAGAACGCACCGTGCGGTCAATAATGGGTGTTATGACCTGCGAGGACTGCTAGAATTACGAAAATGCCCTTGACACGAAGATCGACTTATACTTGTTCGTTAAAATGGCGATTTTGAGACGTTTGAGAGAGAACTTGAATTAGGAGTGTTAATGCACATTCGACCGTGTCATACAGTCATTGGCGTGTGCCATGACTCGTACATATCGCATGGTTCGATTCAATGCCCTTAACGTGAATTTTGACATACTCGAGGGATGAAAACCTTGGAGATTTTGGTATTTTTGAGGAATATAGACCTGAATGTACTCGAAAACACGTAATGGAACTGCTGTATTCCCCTAGGAACATGTTAAGAGCCTTCTGATCTGAGCTGCATGCAGTTACAAGGTTGTATTGAGGCTGAAAGATTGAGAACCAAAACCTGCTGTAAACAGCAGCACTCTTGAGCGCTCGAGAGTGGTCTCGAGCGCTTGGGACTTCACTCTCGAGCGCTCGGGACTGCTGCTACATGCAGCCCAGTGCTGCTTCCCAATGCCACTCATTAGCTTCCCCATGTCATTTTCCTCTGCATGCCTGCTCTCTAGGTGTTCAAATGGCTTCAATTCAGCTGCTTCCCCAAATAAAATGACTTCCCAAAGCTTAATTTTTGTTTTTTCCAATACATTTTTCAAATTTTCAAAGTTTGAATTTTGAATAGATTTTGAAAATGCTTAGTTTGGTGAGTTTCAAGGCAGGTGGGGAAGTGACACTAACTCCCCCAGGCTTCTATAAATACTAAACCCTGCTTTGGTAAGTCATTCACACTTCATTTCGTCATTCTTCTCTTAAAAATCCTTCCTTGTCATGGCTCTGCTGAACCAAGCTTTGCTTCGGCCTTGGCTGGACAGCCTTGAAGGCATTGACTGGCTGAACTTCCGAGGGCACCGCCTTTACGCCCTAAAACATCTCCGAGAGGTCGCAATCCGTCCTGTCTTGCTACATGCAGCGGCACGCTTTTGGGATCCCGAAGTGCATGTCTTTCGCTTTGGCTCTCAAGAGCTGTGCCCTACCGTCGAGGAGTTCCACGCCTACCTTGGAAGCCACGACTCCGCTGAGCCAGTTGTTCCTATGATCAGGGAGAGTATGAAGAATATTCTCAAAGCCAAACTGGGCATCAGTGAAAATACCGCTGAGTTTCTCACTCGGGGCAATGCCATCAACATCATGCAGTTGTATGAGAAGTTCAGTCTGCCTGGAGACTTGACAGACTTTGAGTATCAAGGCCGTCGAATGATGGCTTGTTGCATTTGTCTCCTGGCAGCCTTTCTGCTGGTTCCGTCCGTTGGTCAGCCTAAATCTCTATTGGTGGGGGTTGCTGCTCAGATTGAGGCTCGGAAGGATGTTGCACCTTTGGTTCTTGCTGAAACCTTGATGGGGTTAGACGTCGTTCATGCTGGTCGCACGAGGGTTTTTGGTGGTAGCCCGCTATTGCTGCAGGTTAGGGACCTCACTCAACTCTCCTTTTTCTATTTCTCTCATTCATTTTACCTCAACGCTCGGTTTAGGCTTTATCTGGCTCCTCACTTGTTTTCTCTCTTTTCGGGTATATGTGGCTTTGTGACAAATTGAATCTGCTGACACCCCCAGCCAATGATTGGTGGTATCGTGCAAGCGGATGGAACCGTCCCTTTCAAGTGATGTACGGGAGCAAAGATGATTGGGCTGATTTCCTTGCTTCTGCGGAGGAAGATGACATTGCTTGGCGGTGCCATTGGCTGAGGCTTCCTGCTATGACTACTGGTAACATGGGTTCGACACACGTGCTTGTGGCTGGGTTGACAGGCTTCACCTTCTATTCACCTTTCCGCATTCTCCGTCAGTTTGGACTTAGTCAAGAAGTGCTTCGTCTCCCTCCTTTCACCATTCCGGGCCTTCGGAGTTATGTTCGATCGTGGGGGGCTCGTAGGACTGAGCCAAGTGACCCACTCTTCTCTATTGCTTCAACTGGAAGGTACCGCAAATGGCTAAGGAGAGATGTGGAAGCAAGGATGGGTTGACTGCTTACTTTGCCGTTCTTTGAAATAAAGAGTGTATTTTAATTGCGTGCTTTCCCGTTTTCATGCTCAGCTTGTAATAAAGAAATGATCTGAATAAAATTGACTGATTAAGGGTATCCCCCTTTTGGTTCATTAATCACATGCGCCTTTGAGAAAACATTCTGATTTGTCAATTTGGATTTTGATTTTTGAGATTTAGGACCGAACCTCAGTGTGAGATTGCCTACGTATCCCTTAGGAAAGGGAATCAGGGCCATACGGAGTTCGGGCTAGGGTTCGCTCGGGTATTAACACTTTCCTTTTGCGCTCTAAATTTTGCCTAGTACCGCCCTTTCGGGTTTTCGGCCTAGCGAGCTCTTTTTCGACTTTTTGCCTTAACTTTTGCCTAAGCCGCCCTTTCGGGTTTTCGACCTAGCAGGCTTGCTCTAATTTTTTCCTGGGACCACCCGCCCTTGCGGTTTTCGGCCCAGCTCTCTCTCTCAGGGGTAATAACACTTGAGTTGATCCAAATTGACAAGGTTTGAGAATTCGTTGCGGTCGAGGTCGATGATTGAGGCTGCTCCCCCAGAGAGGATAGTCTTGATGATGTACGGCCCAGCCCACTTTGGTCGGAATTTCCCTCATAGGTCAAAAATCAGTGCACGGATTTCCTTGACTACCATGTCCCCTTCCTGTAGGTCCCTCGACTTCACTTTCTTGTTGAACGCTCGGGCGATCCTTCGTTGATAACCCTGAATGTGGTACAATGCTCGCAGCCTCCTTTCGTCAACTAGCATGAGCTCCTCGAACCTTCCATTGATCCATTCGGCCTCATCCACTCCGCACTCAGTCATGACCATTAGTGATGGAACTTCTAGCTCGATAGGGAGAACGGCTTCCATACCGTACACCAAAGAATAGGGTGTTGCCCCTGTCGGTGTGCGGATGGACGTCCGGTATCCCCACAAAGCTAGTGGTAATTGTTCGTGCCAATTCCTAGCCGATTGAGTAGTCCTTTCGAGAATCGTCTTGATGGTCTTGTTTGCTGCTTCGACTGCCCCATTCGTTTGTGGCTGATAGGTGGTCGAATGATGCACTTGAATTTTAAATTCGTCAAAGAGTTCCAAAACTTTTCCCTTGAAGTGAACACCATTATCAGATACGAAGGCTTGAGGGACCTCATATCGATAAATGATATTTTGCCTGATAAAGTGAGCCACTTGAACTGCCGTCAAAGTCTTGTACGACGCTGTTTCGACCCATTTGGTGAAGTAATCCACTGCTACCAAAATGAACCTGTGACCATTAGAAGCTGCGGGCGTGATCTTTCCGATGACATCAATGCCCCAGGCGGAGAATGGCCATGGTGTTGCCATTGAGTGTAATTCCGAGGGCGGGACATGGATAAGGTTGGCATGAGTCTGGCACTTGTGACACCGGCGCACATACTCGATGCAATCTGTCTCCATGGTCGACCAATAGTATCCCAGTCTTAAAACCTTCTTTGCTAGCATCATCCCATTCATATGAGGCCCACAAACTCCTTCATGAACTTCTTCCATTACCGCTCTTGTGTTGTCACCGTGAATACACAACTTGTGAACTCCGCAAGGAGATCACCGGTACAATTGTCCTCCACAGATGATGTATTGGGATGCCAGTCGTTGCAAAGCGATCCGATCTTTCTTAGTTGAATCTGCAGGGAATTCTCCCTTTTCGATGAAATTCCGAATATCGTAGAACCAAGGGAGCCCATCGTCTGGTTCGTCGATGTTCATGACATAATCGTATCTTCCCCTCTGTTCAATAAAACTAAAAGATGAAGGTTTAGTTTTATTACAAACTACCTTTATGGGTTTAAAGGTGGCCTTGAAGGCCAGTCTCTGGCCTTGAAAACCCTTACAATCAGTGGCCCACGAAATTGGGCCAGTTTGGAAGCTATTGACTGAATGGAATTTTGCAAAGGCTTGGGTCAAATTGATGTCTAAAATTTCGTTATCACAAGCTCAAGCCCAAGATTGGCCAAAGACTTGAATTGACCCACTAAGCCTGAACATTTTATCTAGGCCTAGCCCAGTTCTTAGAAGTAACAAGGCCTACAAATAGGTCCAAATCAGTTAAAGTCTGGGTTTTCTCACCAGGCTTGGGCTCAAAAGGCTTACAATAGATGAAGGCCCATGATTCACATTAAGTTTGGGCCCAAATAACAGATGGTTCTACTTCTTAAAAACGTCACATATGACCTTCAATTGGTAGGAAAAGGCCTTAAGCTACTCACAAGCAGCTCAAAGGCCTAGAAGGTTCTCTCTAGCAAGCAGCTCACAAGCAGGTCAAAGGCCTAGAATGTTCTTGCTGGGCAGGTCTAGGTAAGCTGCTTACAAACAGCTCAAGGTCTGAGTGGACCCCATCCTTCAGCATGAAGTAAGGCTTGAGACACATGGCAGCCATGCATGGAGACATCCCAAGCAGCTCACAAGCAGCTTAGGCCTGCACAAGCAGCTGCAAGCAGCTCAAAGGTCTAGAAGGTTCTCTCTAACATCATTCAAGCAGCTTACAAGCTGCTCAACCAGACTGAAGTTAAAGAAAGTGGGCCCTCAAAAGGGACTCAAAAGCCAATATAATAGCTGAAAGGCCTGGAAAAATTTCATCTTTTAACCTTGGTGGGCCCAAGATCTTCTATCCAGGCATTCAAGCAGCTTACAAGCAGCTCAAAAGGCCTGGAGATTCTGCACAGCCAAAATTCCTTTTGCCCTTTTACAAGTTTTTATGCAGGAAATGAGAGTTTTTTCAGGCCTTTCAGGCCTCAACTGATTTCTCATAGTGAGGAGCAAAGCTTGGACAGGTGGCAATCACTCATTGGAGGAAGTAGAAACAGCTCAAGCCTAAGCCTTTACTAGGAGGACACTTGGCAGCCATGCATGAAGGCCTATGGAAGCAGCTCAAAGCCTGGAATTTCTGTCTATAAATACCAGAGTTGAAGGCCTTGGCAAAGGTCCACGACCATCAAATCCGATGGCTTATCTTTCAATTACCTTTACTTTCCAGCATAGTTTGTACTCAATCTAGCCAAGCCTAGATTTTATTTCATTTCCTTGTAACCAGACTTTGTTAAACCGTTAATGAAGTCCTTTTAATTCTGTTTTAGGCCTTGTTCTACTTTTCTTTCCATTATAAAGACCCGTATAATTTTAATTTTTGAAATATTGATTAAATGCCAAATTGAGAAAAAAAAATGGATTAATTGGTGAATATATGAATCGGGGACTCAAGTGAGACAATTGAAGTTTGAGGGAGTAGATGTGCATTTTGTCTTTGAGGTAGTATATATATGGTGGGTGTGTTGTAGGAGATAAAAGTATCTCCACACCTCTCTCCCTCTCTCACACCGTTTTCCCCTCTCCCTCCACCGGTTCTCTCTCTCCTCTCCTCCCACTCAAAACTCCACTCCAACCCACACCAAAAACCTTCAATCCTTGCTCTTCCAAGCTCTAATTTCGTGGGTCTAGCTCGGTGGGAGTTTATTCGGCTCGGTTTCGGAGTATTTCAAGATTTAGGGCTCGTTTGGCTCGGGGGAAGTTCATATGACCTTGAGGTAGTGATTTCTTTACCTCTTTTATGTGTATAAATGTTGAAATGATGAAGAAATCGTGCTTTGATCGTCCCCCTTTGGTGCCTTGAATGTTTGTCAAACTGCAGAAAATCGCCTCGAAACAGCGGGGTATTGATACCCAAATATGGGGTATCGATACCCCATCCTCCTCTGGATTTCCAACTTGCCCGGTATTGATACCAGATTCGGGGGTATCAATACCCCTTGTTGTTCTGGACAGCTTCAGTGCTGTTTGTGTTCCCTCAATCGTTTCGACTCCCAATCGCTTCTAAACCCTTTCGGATACCTTCTAATCCATCTTTTGCTTATCTAATCGACTTCCTATGATTAGTGGATGCCATTCTTTACCCGTTGGCCTTCCATTAGTAAGGATTGAACAATAGTTTACCGGGTTTAAGTGTCAATAAGATGCAATGTGTGATTGATTGATTACTTATGAATGTTTGTGGCATGTTTTGTGATATAGTTGGCATGTTGGAACATATCTCGTGTATGAATGTGGTCTTGCCTCATGAATCAAGTGGGGAGATGGTTATTGTGTGTCGGGAGTCGAATTAGGAAGTCTCGTAACGCAAGGGGTGGTAATACGAAGACTTAGACGGTCCCGTAACGCAATGGGTGGTAATACGGTGACCAGTGTCATTCGGGATCACCGTGACGCAAAGGGTGGTAACACGGTAATCCTCGTGGTGTTATACGGTAACGCAAGGGGTGGAAACACCGAAGGAGGGGATGTTGGCGATGGTGAGTCGTATCGAGGTTGTTTGAGTTGCTTGACATTGAGTGAACTTGGTGACATTTTAAGCTATAGGCATGTGATGGAATGGTCATGTTGAACGTTGGGAATACCCTTAAATCGCTTGTTTTCCATTGTTTGAGCTGTACTTCTTGTCCTCGTTTCACTTGCACATTTCATCATGTTTACATATAGAACTGGTAAAGGTTTTCCTACTAGGCTAGTGTAGCTTGAAAAATCCTAGATCCTCTAGGTTTAAATATTTGCTATGTTTTAACCTCAATCAACGATTCACCATGCGATAAACAAAATCAATCTCACAAACGGAAAGCAGACAAATAACGAACACCAAGATATACGTGGAAAACCCAAACGGGAAAAAACCACGGGAAGGAATCAAACACTACTAAACACGAGGTTACAAAAACTCTTACGATAAGTTTGAACTCCACAAACCTAAACCTAGATGCTCTTGCCGAATCCACGCACACCTCTCTGAATGCTTGACCACCGCTGCCTCGAATCCACGAGCCTTCCAATTACCTCCGGAGATCCACAGAGGAAAGATAGGAATAGGTTTCCGCTACTGCCTTGTCAAGATACTGTAATGCTTCCCATCAGTCCAAAAAAAGTCTTCTCCAAAACCCTTTCTTTTATAATGGAGAAAAACTGCTAATGAGCCGCACCAAAACTTCCTTTCTCTCAATCTGATATCAATTGCATATCTCGTGTGTCAAAGAAACAATACTCACCGCCTTGTATTTAAACAAAGGCTACTTAATCAAATCTCACGGATTATTGCCATACCGAAAATGGGATGCCATATTCCTTTGATTGCCAATCTTCCTTGATTTTCTTCAACCCAAAAACGCACTCTCTCAATTAGATATAGATTCGATTTTCTTCCACTTCCTAAACAGACACTCTAGAAACAAAAATAAATAAAATACAACTCAATAAATGGGGATACAAATAAATGTGTTTTTGTCTTGGAATTTGCCAACATAGAGAGACTGTGACCCGTGGTCCTAACAATCTCCCCCTTTGGCACTTCCATGACAAAACACACTCGACACAGAAAAAACTATCCCCTAACAGATTGAGGTCACGACCTGTAAAGCTGTAGAAACACTAAAGAAGCACAATCTGTTAATCAACAAATTACTCCCCCTTTTTGTCACGGAATGACAAAGGTAGAAGTACGAAAATAAATAAAAAATCCACTAGAAGCAATGATGTTCATAACCAATAATAAAATAAATCTTGAGAGAGTAAGAGTAAGAGCAATCTATCAACATTGAGCAAGTATTATGCCATAAGAATCCATGAAAATGAACATGAAGACTATCAAAGAACATGCTCAATGATGAAACCATTAGTAAGGCATTACGAATGCAACACACCATGATCTTTGACAAACGAGATTGTGTGTGTGTGTTTCAATGACCAAAATATCAAGTTAACTCAATTTAGGACCTATATTCTCATAAACAATAGGCATATCAAGATGACTTCCCCTCAAGAAGTCAAACCAAGCTAGGTCCTCAATGTGGTTCAATGAAAATGAGAGAGTACAAAACTCCCCCTCAACAGCACATTTCCCTTTCTTTAGTATAATAAGTTCTCCCTTTTCTTTTATTTTTCTTTCTTTCTTTCTTACCCCACTGCTGTTTGACACGAACGTTCAGAGGGAGAATGCCTCACCCCAATTACCCGGTTACTTAGCAAGTGGTCCAACAAGCATACCTTCACATGGTCTATCCACCTTTTGACGCGAACGCTTAGAGGGAGAATATCTCACTCCAATTGCCCGGCTACTAAGTGAACGCCCGGATAGGTTGAGAATAAACGAATACCAATAAGGTGCTTTCACGAGAGAAGAGCAAATAAAAATGATATCAGCACAAAGGGAATGGTAGCTATAGGTCATTCTCAAAAGGTAGATCACAAGGTATACACCAAGTTCATGAGAACTAAGACTCTAAATCAAGAAACCATCCATCATAGTTATGAATAAGTGTGCATCACAATGTCAAAAATCATGCCATATAACCTTCAAAACTTCTCACGTTGTGGAGGGATCATGGAGTATGCACAATAAAAGTCAAAATGTTCATACTCATAAAACTCATGACAATCAACTAGCAATAGAGACTATCATGCCCAGCTTACACTCGAAGAAAAAAAATGAAAATCTTTTTCAGTTTTCCTATCATATAACAAAAACAAAATCTTTTTTATTTTTTAAGTTAATATGGCAGAAAGATAATCCAAAATTTAAAAAAAATGAAACATGCTAAGAAACTAATCAACACAAATAAATAACCCAGCAGAAACCATAGATCTAGGTACAAGATAGACAAAAAAAATCGACCTAGACTTTGGATGCAATTAATTAAGAGCAATCCTTCAAAAGGCAAAGTCCACATCTCCGGATGAACCAATGTCATCTAGAGCGTTGCTAAAATTCGTATAAGGTCTCAAGTCCGACTTCCTCATCCATATATATCTAGTCTTAACCTTCTCAGCTTTTTCAACAGTTTTACACAAATGATTAGGATTCACATTCATATTCTTTTCATGTGAAGTCATCCTATGTCTAGGCCATTTCGTTCTATCAAAACCATAACCAAAACGATGATACTTACCCCCATTTTTACTAACATGTTGATATTGGAGAAGAGTATCGGGGTACCCATAAAGTTGAAAGCAATTAGGTCGAATGTGACCCTTTACACCACAAAAATGACATGTCGGAATAAATTTCGAAACATTAGCTTTTCTAATATAAAGAGGCTTCTTAGCATGATTAATGCTATTAGGTTTAGGATTTACCTCTTTAGACTTTGCTTCATTTACTTTACCTTCGATTTGAGATGATGAAGCTTCATGAAATCCAAGGCCTGATTTGTCACTTGTTTTTCTTTGAGCACCAAGAATGTCTTCTAATTTCTTTGAACCTGCATTCATTCTTTTAAAAGTAGCATTGGCCTTGTCAAGCTCAGCTTGCAAATTAGCTACCTTTAACTCAAGTAATTTGTTAGATTCAAAAGAAGCATGCAAATCAATACTAAGTTTCACATTCATGCTTCTAATCTCCACAAGTTCATTAAATAAAGAGTCCCTATTATTCTCAACTTGACTCTCCCGAGCTTGAGCTTCCAAAAGCTCTTGCTTGAGTTTCATGTAAGACTCATCACTCATCTTCACTTCACTAGATAGCTTAATGTTAGTCTTAGTCAACCTCAGACTTTCTTTGAAAAGTTTATTGTAGGCTTTTTGCAAACTCTCTTCCTCCTCACTTTCACTATTGCTCAAATCCTCACCATTCACACTCTCATCTTCCAATTTAAACTTACTCACATGAGAATGCACAGAAGCTCCTAAAGCCATGACTTTAAATTTTCCCCACAATTTTCTTCTTCATCAGAGTCACTATCATCCCAAGTCCTGACATTATAGGATTTATTTTTCTATTTGTTAGCACAATCTTGGGCAATATGACCAAACCCCATGCACTCGTAACATTGGGGACCGGATGATTTGCTCTCTTTCCTCTCTTTACCTTTGGAAGACCTACCATTCTTCTCTTTCGAACTAGGACCAAAGGTTTTATTCTTTTTTAAAAAACTTTCCAAATTTTTTAACAAATAAAGCCATTTCCTCTTGGTCCAATTCATCGTCATCACTGTTCGAGACCTTAAAACTAGAAAAAGCCAAAGATTTTTCCTCGTTTTTGTTCTTCTCTTTTTGAGGACTATATTGAGACAATTTAGTTTCAAAAGTTAAGAGGTGGCCAACAACTTCCTCAACCTCCATAGAATCAAAATTAGGCAAACATTCAAGGACTTCAACTTTAGTAATAAACCTCTTAGGTAAAGAACGCATGATTTTCTTAACTATTTTCTCTTGAGAAATAGGTTCGCCTAAGTTAAAGCTTGAGTTCACAACTTCACTCAGCCTCGCATAAAAATCACCAAAGTTCTCATTGTCACTCATCCGTATCATCTCAAAATCAGTGATAATACTTTGAAGTTTTTGTTGTCTCACTTGACTATTCCCCTCATGAGTGATGGATAAAATATCCCAAGCATCCTTAGCTATTTCACAAGTTGAAATACGTTGAAACTCAGCTATAGACACACAACCAAAAATAGCATTAAGGGCACATGAATTATGAGTCGCTTTCAAGTGATCAGTGTTATCCCAAGACTCATCAGGCTTCCGAACAATTTTACCTTCCACAGTTGTGGTAGGCTCGGTATAGCCATTAACAACCGAGAGCCAGACACGATTGTTCTGAGATTTCAAATAAGCCTTCATCCTAGCTTTCCAATATGCATAATTAGACCCATCTAAAAGAGGAGGTTTCGCAATAGCAGAGTTATTAGGGGTTTCCATAATAGCAAATAAAAAAAATAGGATCCGCTCTAGGAATAAACCCTAATATTATGAGCGACCCGCTCTGATACCAATTGTCGGACCGCTTTTCCACCATCTCTCCTAAAACCAATTGGTTTTAGGAGAGATGGTGGAAAAGCGGTCCGACAAGTGGTATCAGAGCCAGGAAGTCATGGGTTCGAGTCGCGGGAGCATCATCGTGAGGGAGGGATTGTTGGGCCCGGAGTGCCCCCATGGATTTGGTTACACAATGCCACTCCCTGCGACCGCTTTAAAAATAGACTTGCGGGTGCGATGTCGAATGCCATAAAAGACTTAATTGAAACCTTCCTACCACCAATTGGTTTTAGGAGAGATGGTGGAAAAGCGGTCCGACATAGCTCAACAAAATCCTTCTTTTCAGGTTCTAATGTCGGACTGTAGCATCATGCAATGCATGCTTGGGATGTGGATGACTTTTTGGAAGCTTATCACTTTTAGTTACTTATTCATCTTGTAATAGTTTAGCTTTTGATCAAGATGGTTTTGTAACTAATTATTCATGAATTTCTTTTGACAAGTAAGTTTGTATCACTCCGCACATGTTGTAACTATACTTAAGCTAATTTGGGCCGTGGTGCCAAAGTCGTATATTCTATTGACTTGGGGACTTGTTTGTAATTTAAACAGGCGGGGAACTTATTTTGGGAATATGTATGGCAAGCGAGGTTCTTTATCGAAATGTATTATTTAATTCATGTTGAAAATCTAGGTCGTGACAAATATTTTCTAACAACGGTTAGGAAATTTTTAAGTCTTTTTCGTTAAGGCAAACCACGAACCTCCTCACGGTTTTACCCTTAGGCCGTGCAATTTCATCCAATTAGAACTCAGATTGAGGCTTCCAGGCCTTGATACAAATTCGGACAGCAACCCTGTTGTGGGCTACCTGCTCGGAAAATTAAAAGTGTTTATATTTTCCCGCCGCTTTGAAGAAAAAATGCTGTTTGAAGAGTCGCCACCCGGATTTGCGGTATATCACCCGAGAAACCGTTTTGTTTGGAAAACCAGTTGATTTGAATTTGAAAACCAGAGATCAGTTTCAAGGGTCCGGAAGCCATGTTACGAGGGGGAAGGGTTTTACGGCACCCCCCTCGCCCGATTCGAAATTGGTCTCTACTAAACGTTTGTGGGATTTTTCAAAGGGATTTTGTTTCATTAGAGCATTTAGCAAGTATCCACAGTTATAACAGGTAAGAATTGCATGCATGTGCAGGTGTACAGTGGATGATTAAATGAAAGTGAGCAAAATGCATGATCACAGAAACTGAGGATCTGTCACTGACTTCACTCTCGAGCGCTCCCGAGCGCTTGAGAGTTCTGATACTCAACCTGCAAATTTTGTTAGAACAGGCGGAATACAATGCAAAGCTGGAAACTGAAATGACATTAAGTACCCTACTGGCTCAGCAGAGGATTTGAAAGACTGAGCTAAGCCTTCAACCTTTCAAATCATGCATCCCTGCCTTAACAAGGCTAAATCTACAAATTTAAAAGGGCAACAGGCTACACTTATGCATGCAAAAACTAGATAACACAGCAGACTGGAAAATGGGAAGCAATGACATGCATACACTCCCGAGCGCTCGGAAAAGGTTCGGAGCGCTTGGGAGTGAGCTGCATGTCAGTTGGCTCTCAAACAGGAAATAGTACTGATTTGACATGCAAACACCCTTGTTTTGATGTTTCTCTGAAATGAATGCTTCTTCTGACTTTAAACAAAAGGAGTCTTGTTCACACATGAAAACTTTGTGAGAAAATGGTTCTGTTTTAGTGGAAAACGACTTCCTGGTGCATGCATGCCAAAATGAAACCATTTCTTTTAAGAGTGCACTTCATTTCCAACCTGCCATATGACAATGGACCATGCATGAAACCTGTAACAGCGCTCGGAAGCATTCTCGAGCGCTCGAGAGTTATGCCAGTGAGGGTTTGTCAAAACGTTTTTGTACCCCATTGCTCTTGTTTTTACACTAGGGTTCCCCAACCATGCACCCAGTATTGAAGACTGGGTCAGGCTGAGAGACCCCCCTCAGAAGGGAAGAACAGCCCTTTTAGTTGTGATCAAAGGTAAAGGTTTCTACCTTTTGCTTGAACCTTGCTCCTTGGGATAGCTTTGAAATGTGGATGAAGAGAGGAGAGTGCAAGAGATCAGAAGAGTATTCTGGATTTCTTGCCCTTTTCCTTGGTGATGTCTAAAACCTTTTGAAGTTTTGAAGGTGAGTTTTTGGGAGTTTTTGGTTTCAAGCAAGAGAGAAAGAGAGCAGAGGATGGAGTTCTTAGAGAGAGAAAATTTCATAGCCCCTTTCCTCTGCTGAAAACCAGTCATATTTATAGGCAAAATGACCTATGGTTTTGAAAATCAAATGGGCTTAATAAAACATTTTTTAATAGGAAAATCTTTGGCCTGAATCTCTGCCACCAGAGGTTGAGTGTGGACCGAGCCATCGGCGGGCTCAAGGTGGTGATAATGATGAGTTGCAAGGGTAGTGGGTGATACTGCCACCCATTGGGCAACAGAATAGTCTCGAGCGCTCGAGAGGGAGCCAGGCCAGAGGTTTTGGAAAATGGTTTTGAGCGCTCGGGACTTCTCCCAAGCGCTTGAAAATGCTTTTGACCATTTTTAATCCCTTTCCAAATCTTTCAAGGAGCAATGTTCTGATCGATACTAGGCTTGTTTCAATCCAAAGTCATCATCGGGGAGCCTCTGGGCCACAAATCAAGGAATTTTGAAAAGTCCAAATTGGGGTGTCTACAGTTGCCCCTCTTTGGGCGACGCTCAGCATCACATCTAGATACGAGTGTCGTCCAAAGATTGAGACAGCCCAATTCGAGCCAAATCAAATCCTCAATTCAAAATCAAATGCAAGTAAAGACACAAACATTTGATGCATGCGGTCGCGTCTTTTCAGACTGCCTACGTACCCTTTTCTGCAAGGATCAGACCAGCGTAGTTCTTTGGGGCAAATGCAAACATGCAGACATGCGAGCAAATGGTAAAAAAGTGTTCCTCAGGACAGCGCCAAATCTATGGCGGCGGAAGAGGGGTGCCAAATCTATGGCAGACAAGTGGGGTGCCAAATCTATGGCGGCGGATGGAGGGTGCCAAATCTATGGCAGACAAGATGGGTGCCAAATCTATGGCGGCGGATGAAGGAGAAAACCGGGGATGAAGGGTGCCAAATCTATGGCGGCGGAAAGAGGAGAAAACCGGGGATAAAGGATGCCAAATCTATGGCAGACAAGTAGGGTGCCAAATCTATGGCGGCGGAAGGAGGGGTGCCAAATCTATGGCAGACAAGTAGGGTGCCAAATCTATGGCGGCGGAAGGAGGGGTGCCAAATCTATGGCGGCGGAAGGAGGGGTGCCAAATCTATGGCGGACAAGTAGGGTGCCAAATCTATGGCGGCGAAAGGAGGGGTGCCAAATCTATGGCAGACAAGTAGGGTGCCAAATCTATGGCGGCGGAAGGAGGGGTGCCAAATCTATGGCAGACAAGTAGGGTGCCAAATCTATGGCGGCGGAAGGAGGGGTGCCAAATCTATGGCGGACAAGTAGGGTGCCAAATCTATGGCGGCGGAAGGAGGGGTGCCAAATCTATGGCCGACAAGTAGGGTGCCAAATCTATGGCAGCGGAAGGAGGGGTGCCAAATCTATGGCAGACAAGATGGGTGCCAAATCTATGGCGGCGGATGAAGGGGAAAACCGGGGATGAAGGGTGATGACAATGACGAGAGTGACGGCAGAGAGCCCGAGGGCCACCAGCAGAGAGGGATTTGTCGTGTCTGAGCCTTAGGTTTTTGCTTTGCTAGTTTACTCGTACATAGACCCGAGCGCCGAGGTAGTTGTAGCTTCTAGGCCTGCGTGCCTTGATTTTGTTTAGGTCTGCGTGCCCAGGTATTTTAGGATTGGGCGCGTGTTTGCCCCAGCTTTTGTACTCCCTTCCACGCTCATTGTAAATACTGCACTTGTTTATGAAAGCTTTCCTTTCGCTCTTCGGTATTTGCTTCGCACTCTCTTTAAGAATTGTATTTTATGCAATATATATGTCTAGCTTTCAAGAAAGTAGAGAGCACGCGAATTTCAACCGATACTCTCAAAGTAAGAACGAAAATCTGACATCGACACACAGTCAATAATGCACATTGTGACTTATCGTTGGATTCAATAAAACATGCTTCACGTGGTATTTGACGTACTCGAGAGGCGAAAGTCTTGGGAATTTTAACATTTTTCAAAGAACAAGAGCCAATACGCAAGAAAACATGTAATGGAAACCGCTGTATTCCCTGAGAACACGTCGAAAACTTTCTGATTGGAGTTGGGCGTATTTGTGGCGTTGAACTGAGGCTGGAACACCGGGATCAGAACCCTCCGTAAAGTAGTAAAACTCTCGAGCGCTTGGGAGAGGTCTCGAGCGCTTGGGTCTTTACTCCCGAGCGCTCGGGACTTCTGTCACTGGCAGTTCAGAGTTGTTTCCCAATGCCACTCACTAGCTATTCCCATGTCGTCTTCTTCGGCATGCCCCCTTCAAAGACGTCTCATAACTTTGCACCATCTATTTCCCAGCAGAAACAACTTCCCAAAGCAAGACTTGGGCTTTCCCACCATTTTTTCAAATTTCCAAAGTTTGAAATTTTGAAATTGTTTTGGAAATGTTGAGCTTGAAGAGTTCCAAGGCTAATGAGGGCTGGCATTGCATTCTCCAGACCTCTATAAATAGGGAGCTCCTGTCTTGGCCATTCCTTCACACTTCATTCCATTCTTCTCCTCCCAAATCCTTTTTCCTTCCAAAAACCCATTCCTCTCATGGCCTTGCTAAACCAAGCCTTGCTCCGTCCCTGGTTGGACAGCCTCGAAGGCATCGATTGGCTGAACTTCCGAGGACACTGACTTTATGCTCTTAGGCATCTTCGGGAGATTGCAATCCGTCCCGTCTTGCTACATGCGGCGGTGCGCTTTTGGGATTCTGAAGTGCACGTCTTACGCTTTGGTTCTCAAGAGTTATGCCCCACCGTCGAGGAATTCCATGCTTACCTTGGAAGTCACGACTCCACGGAGCCCATTGTCCCAATGCTTAGAGAGAGTATGAAGAATATTCTGAAAGCTAAGCTAGGTGTTAGTGGAAATGTCGCTGAGTTTCTTACTCAGGGCAATGCCATCAACATCGTGCAACTGTACGAGAGATTCAGTCCACCCGGGGACTTGACAGACTTCGAATACCAAGGCCGACGAATGGCGGCCTGTTGCGTTTGTCTCTTGGCGGCCTTCCTGTTGGTTCCGTCCGTTGGTCCGCCCGGTTCTCTATTGGTGGGTGTCGCTTCTCAGATCGAGGCTCGCAAGGATGTCGCACCCTTAGTCCTTGCCGAGACCTTGATGGGGTTAGACGCTGTCCATGCTGGTCGCACAAGGGTTTTCGGTGGTAGTCCGCTGTTGCTGCAGGTTAGGGACCTCACTCAGCTCTCCTTTTTCTATTTCTCTCATTCATTTTACCTCATCACTCGGCTTAGGCCTTATCTGACTCCTTACTTGTTTTCTCTCTTTTTGGGTAGATGTGGCTTTGTGACAAGTTGAGCTTGCTGACACCTCCGGCGAATGACTGGTGGTATCGTGCAAGTGGATGGAACCGCCCTTTTCTAGCGACGTACAGCAACGAGGATGACTGGGCCGATTTCTTTGCTTCTGCCGAGGAAGATGACATCGTTTGGCGGTGCCATTGGCTGAGGCTCCCTGCCATGACTGCTGGTAACATGGGTTCGACGCATGTCCTTGTGGCTGGCTTGACCGGCTTCTCTTTCTATTCACCGTTCCGCATCCTCCGTCAGTTTGGACTCAATCAAGAAGTGCCGCCGTCGGGTTCTGAAGTGCTTCGTCTCCCTCCCTTCACCATTCCGGGCCTTCGAAGTTATGTTCGATCATGGGAGGCTCGTAGGACTGAACCAAATGATTCACTTTTCTCTATTGCTACCACTGGAAGGTATCGCAGATGGTTGAGGAGAGATGTGGAAGCAAGGATGGGTTGACCACTTACTTTGCCGTTTGTTGGAATAAAAGGAGTGTGTTAAAAATGTGTGTTTTTCATTTTCATGCTCAGCTTGTAATAAAGAGATAATCTGAATAAAATTGGCTGATTAAGGGTTTCCCCCTTTTGGTTGGTTAATCGCATGCGCCTCTGAGAAAACGTTCTGATTCGTCAATTTGGATTTTGATTTTAGAGATATTTAGGACCGAACCTCAGCGCGAGATTGCCTACGTATCCCTCGTGAAAGGGAATCAGGCCCATACGTAGTTCGGGCTAGGGTTCGCTCGGGTATTAACGCTCTCCTTTTGCGCTCTAAATTTTGCCTAGAGCCGCCCTTTCGGGTTTTCGGCCTAGCGAGCTCTTTTTCGGCTTTTGCCTTAACTTTTGCCTAAGCCACCCTTTCGGGTTTTTGACTTAGCAGGCTTGCTCTAAATTTTGCCTGGGACCGTCCGCCCTCGCGGTTTTTCGGTCCAGCGAGCTCTCTCAGGGGTAATATCGTTTAAGCTGATCCAAATTGACAAGATTAGAGAACTCGTTGCCGTCAAGGTCGATGATTGAGGCCGCTCCTCCAGAGAGAATGGTCTTGATGATGTATGGTCCTGCCCATTTAGGTCGGAACTTTCCTCGCAGATCAAACACCGGCGCGCGAATTTCCTTAACTACCATATCCCCCTCTTGCAGGTCCCTTGGCTTCACTTTCTTGTTGAACGCCCGGGCGATCCTTCGTTGGTAACCCTGAATGTGGTACAACGCCCGTAGCCTTCTTTCGTCGAATAACATGAGTTCTTCAAATCTCCCACTGATCCATTCAGCCTCGTTCACTCCGCTCTCAGCCATGACTCTCAGCGATGGAACTTCTAGCTCGATAGGGAGAACGGCTTCCATACCGTACACCAAAGAATAGGGTGTTGCCCCCGTCGGTGTACGAATAGATGTCCGGTATCCCCACAGAGCTAGCGGTAATTGTTCGTGCCAATTCCTAGCTGACTGAGTGGTCCTTTCGAGGATCATCTTGATCGTCTTGTTTGCTGCCTCAACTGCCCCATTCGTTTGTGGCCGATAGGTGGTCGAATGATGCACTTGGATCTTGAACTCGTCGAAGAGTTTCAAAACCCTTCCCTTGAAGTGAACTCCATTATCAGACACGAAGGCTTGAGGGACTCCATACCGATAAATGATGTTTTGCCTGATAAAATGAGCCACTTGAACGGCCGTCAATGTCTTATACGAGGCTGCCTCGACCCACTTGGTGAAGTAATCCACTGCTACCAGAACGAACCTGTGACCATTGGAAGCCGCGGGAGTGATCTTTCCAATAACATCGATGCCCCAGGCGGAGAATGGCCATGGTGTCGCCATTGAGTGTAACTCTGAGGGCGAGACATGGATAAGATTGGCATGAGTCTGGCACTTATGACATCGGCGCACATACTCGATGCAATCTGTTTCCATGGTTGACCAATAGTATCCTAACCTCAGAACCTTCTTTGCTAGCATCATTCCGTTCATGTGGGGTCCACAAACACCTTCATGTACCTCTTCCATTACTGCTCTTGACTCGTCATCGTGAACACACAACTTGTGAACTCCGCACGGAGATCGTCGGTACAATTTCCCGCTGCAGATGATGTATTGAGATGCGAGCCGCTGCAAAGCGATCCGATCCTTCTTAGTTGAATCCGCGGGAAATTCTCCCTTCTCGATGAGATTCCAAATATCATGGAACCAAGGGAGACCATCATCTGGTTCGTCGATGTTCATAACATAGTCGTACATGTGTTTCTCCCTCTGCTCAATCATGACGGGTCTTAGCTTTACTCCGATTGGAAGTTCCAGCATGGATGCTAAAGTAGCCAGCGCGTCCGCGAAGCGATTCTTCATCCTTGGTACGTGCGTGAAAGTCACCTTCTGAAAGTTCGGGATAAGTTCATCGAGTTGCTGATGATACGGCTTCATTTTCTCATCCCTTACTTTCCATTCTCCATTTGCTTGTGATACGACCAAGTTGGAATCTCCGACAACTTCCAGTACCTTGACTCCAATCTCCAATGCAGCTTCCATTCCCACAATACATGCTTCGTATTCTGCCTCGTTGTTTGTGACTTCGAAGTTTAGCTTGAATGCGAGGGGAATGTGCGACCCCTCAGGCGAGACTAGCAGTATGCCAATCCCAAAGCCCTTCTGATTAGCGGCTCCATCGAAGTACAACATCCACGTTTCGTCAACTGCTGTCATTACATCTTCGTCGGGAAATTGAAATTCGGTGTGTTCCGGGCCCTCAATCGGGCAATCCGCCAAGAACTCTACCACTGCTCTTCCTTTCACTGACTTGCGAGTGACATACTTGATTTCGAACTCGGCCAATAAGAGCAACCAACGTGCTAACTTACCGGTAAGTGCTGGCTTCTCGAATAGATATTTGAGGGGATCCATTCGAGAAATCAGTATCACCGAGTAAGCCAGCATGTAGTGTCTCAATTTCTTTGTGGCCCATATCAGTGCCCAGCACGTCTTTTCCAATGAAGTGTATCGTTCTTCGCTTCCCACCATCTTCTTGCTCAAGTAGTAGATTGCCCTTTCAACCCCATCTTCTCCTTCTTGTGCCAACATGCACCCCATTGACGAGGGCGTGACGGACAAGTACAGGATCAAAGGTTTTCCCGGGATGGGTGGCATCAAGATTGGAGGATTCTGGAGATAAGTCCGCACTGCTTCAAAGGCCTTCTGACACTTGTCATTCCACTCGAATTTCACGTCTTTCTTGAGTAGTCGAAACAGTGGTTCACAGGTCAAGGTCAACTTGGCGATAAATCGGCTAATGAATTGGATCTTCCCTAAGAAACACCGGACCTCCTTCTCGGATTGGGGTGGCTCCATTTCTAGGATGGCTTTGATCTTGGAAGGATCCACCTCAATCCCCCTGGTTGTGATCATGAAGCCAAGCATCTTGCCAGCTGTGACTCCGAACGTGCATTTCTGTGGGTTGAGACGCATCCTGTATTTCTGAATCCTTTCCAAGAACTTTCTCAATGCTGGGAGATGGTCTTTCCGCTCCTTTCCTTTCACTATCATGTCATCGACGTATACTTCGACCTCCTTATGAATCATGTCGTGGAGCAGTGTCGTGGCACCCCTTTGATATGTAGGACCGGCGTTTTTCAACCCAAATGGCATAACCCGATAACAGTATGTCCCCCACTCAGTGATGAATGTTGTCTTTTCCCTGTCTTCCGGAGCTAGGAGAATCTGATTGTACCCTGAGAAACCATCCATGAAGGATAGTAGAGCATGCCCTGCAGTGCTATCAACAAGTATGTCTATATGTGGCAATGGGAAATCGTCTTTAGGGCTTGCTTTGTTCAGATCTCTAAAATCGACACACACCCTGATTTTTCCGTCCTTTTTAGGGACCGGAACGATGTTTGCGACCCAAGTGGGGTACTCTATTACGATTAGAAAACCAGCGTCAATTTGTTTTATGAGCTCTTCTTTTATCTTAAGCACCCAATCAGGCCGCATTTTTCTCAGTTTCTGCTTAACGGGTTTTGCGTCCGGGAAGAGAGGGATCCTGTGCTCGACGATCTCCGGGTCGATTCCGGGCATGTCCGCGTGAGACCAAGCAAAAACTTCTTTGAACTCTTTTAGCAAATCGGTGAGCTCTTGAAGCTCATCGGGGGACAGCCCGGAACCAACCTGAACCAATCGAGGGTTCTCCTCATCACCCAAATTTATAGAGATTATTTCTTCTTTTAAAGGCTGAGCATGCCTTTCATTTTCGCGATCGATGAGGGAACGGATCTCCTTGGGGACGTCCCCATCGAGGTCTATTCCTTCATCGTCGGGATCTAAACAATTTATTTCAAAAATCGGCAAGTAAGCGAAACGTCATTCATTTCATAAGCAGCCTCCTCAGAAGGGGGGAATACAGCGGTTGACTCAAACTCAAAGTAAAAGCTACGCTGTGGAGGGCCGATAGGCACAAACTCCGACTCTGTGCTAGACGACGAATTAGTGTCGGACCCGGATTCAGACTCAGTGTAGGTGCTGTGAGTGCGAGTTACATGTGGTATGAAAGTGCAATTATCATAAACGCCTACAGCCTCCACGATGAGTTTGGAAGGATCTTCAACCTCTTCTTCCTCTCCAAGCGCCAGCACAGCAGCGTCTTCGACCATACCCTCCGGATCTTCACCCTCGAACAGGAGTTGGAGACTGCCCACTCCAAAAGCCTCTAGCCAGTCGAGTGCCTCAGATACCTCTTCTACCTTGGTCACTACTTCATCTTCTTCCCAAGTGTCGTTGGCAAAGATTTCAAACCCCGGGTACTTCATTTTCGTTTCCAGATCCACAAAGGGCTCGGGTTCTCCTTGGTACAGTGCCTCTTCCAATTTTAGCTTAACCCCGGCTGCATGAGCTCGGGCGCAGTTACGCCACTTCTTTGCTGGATCGCTCTTCTTGGCCTCATATCCTAGACCAAAGCGTTCGTTACTTCCAGGAAAATCAGGGAACTCCGGGACTCCTTGACCATAAAATCCCAAACCCATGCCCGGTAGATATTTCATCCTTTTCATAATTTCCAGCGCTGCGGAGCTCACCAAGAAGCCGTCCTCGGCCCGGATGGTCCACACTTTTGAAGTCATAACCGCAAAGCCCCCCATGGTAATGTCTTCCTCTCTATGCATAATCTCTAGTAGTGGGGAGTTGTCCTCTGAGTGTGGACGGATGCCTGAGTCTCCATGGATGATGAGGGTTCCAGAATCTAAACCCAGAATGAGTTTCTGATGTAGCGTTGAAGGCACACCCATGACATCCGACCTGTGCAGCCATGGCCTCCCCAGCAGGAGGTTGAATGACGCAGGTATCTCTAACACACAGAATTCGACAGTGGTTTTAAACTTCCCCGTCACAAGTTCCAAGTTGATTGTCCCCAAAACATCGCGGCGCGTATTATCATAGGCGCGGACACCCAGATTCGATGGCGCAAAGTCCTTGTTTTTGAGGCCCAAGCAATAAGCGGTGCGAAGTGGGCACACGTTGATGGCTGAACCATTGTCGATGAGAATTGCAGGGACCCATTTTCCGAGACACTTCATCGTCACATGCAGTGGCTTGTTATGGTCAACTCCCTCCAGCGGGAGATCCTTTTCAGTGAACGATAGGGTGTGCTGGGTGAGGTTTATCGGGGTTATGAGGGCAATGAGAGCTTCCGGGGCTATATCAGAGGGGACCTCAAAATTAGAGAGAGTGTTTACGAGCCTGCGGCGGTGCTCGCGGGATGCAGCTAACACTCCCCACATAGACATACGAACAGGGGTTTCTTAGAGCTGTTGGATTATGGGGTCAGTGGTGGCCACTAGGTTTTGTTGTTGGGAGGCATCAGGGTTTGAACTTACGAAAGGGTTGAGATGGACAGGTGGGTTAGATTGAGGTGGCGGGTTTGTGGAGTTAGGAGGGTTATTTTGTGGAGCTTGAGGGGTGTTCGGGTTCGCCGAGTTGACGGGGTTGCTCTGCCGCGGCGGAGGGGCTCGGGACGAGCTTCCCCGCTGAAGGTTGGTTGGCTGGTACACTCTTCCACTCCTGGTAAGATTGCTGATCGTTTTGGGAATGGGCTCCCACCAAGTACCTTCCCAAAAGTCGGAGAAGTCAGAGTTGCAAGGGTCAGCCTTACGTTTTCCTTTGTCAAGTGTAGTTTTCTCCAAGGTTTCGTTGAGGGTTTCCATCTCCAGAGCGTGCCACATATTCCCTTCCTCTAGGGAACTCCAAAAGTTGACGTTGTTGTTACCGTTGTTGTTGTTGTTGTTGTTGCTGCTGTTGTTAATCTGCAGAGAGCCTTCATCTATCATGGCTCTATTGACGGTCAGTCCCTCGCCATCAACCCACACATTCACCAATTCAGATTTTCCCCACAGATCTTCAGGGTCCAGTACACAAATAGCGGGCTCATCGGGGGTTTCGACTACGGGCTGCGGAAGGTGCTCCCCAATAATGTATTCCTGCGGGATGAAGGCCTGATCCATGATATGGTCCAGAGCGTCGGATCCTCTAGCAATATTGATAATAGCGCTGACAGTGAGTCCCGAAAACATGCGGGGGTTCATGAGGTCCATTTCTTCACGGACTTCTCCCTCTAGGAAAAGGTATGCCAATGACGTCTCGTCTAACGGGTCGGAATCATCCATCCAAAGCCACCCATTGGGTTCGGGCTCCCATGCCCATTCATCCTCTTCTTCAATCGGTTCTGGCTCCAAAAACAGAGCAAACAGAGAGTACCCGTCCAACGGGTCGGTCAACACTTCTTCGAATTCTTGCCTCCAATTGCCATGTTCTAATTCTGCGACCTCGTGAGCATCGAGAGCCACAGGCCACATTCCAGTCACGATAGCCCGGTTTTCCACTGCCAGAAAATCACTTGCCAATTCTTCCCATCTTCTTTGGAAATCCCAATCCGCAGATTCAAGGGCACAGACTATATCCTCGGTTGGCAACTCGACAATTGGTTTGGGTTGGGTGGTAGGGAGGATGTAGATGCTTGGGTCAAAGGGATGGTCTAGGGAGATATGGTTGGTGCGGGCGTTAGTGTGTTTCGGGAGCGGGTTTGAGACGGTGTTTGGTTTTTGTGGTGGCGTGGGGAGAGTTTTATTGTCTATGAGATCTTGGATAGCATGGCGCAGGCGGAAGCAGATGTCGATTAAATGGCCCAGGCCCTGGTGGAAGGCGCAGTATACGTTAGGGTTGTGGGATGCAGGGAGTTTTTGTGGTAGGGGAGTAGGGGTGAGTGGTTTAAGCATGCCATCTTTGACCAACTTCTCGAGCACAGCAGAGAGGGGTACCGAGAATTGAGCAAAAGCGCGGGATTGGGTACGGGGTTGACTGGCTTGGGTCACAATCTGATTGACGGGCTCGGCTTGAGCTGTGTTTGAGAAAGTGTTTGGGAGGTTGGTGTAGTTCGAGTTGCCAAACAGGGCGTTGCTATTTCCTGAGAAAACCTTCCTGGGTTTGGACGCAGGCTCGGGTTTGTCAAGGATCCCCAACTGAACTGCCTCTTCGACGGCTAAGCCTGTGTCGAAGAATGTTTTAAAGTCCGAGCATGCTTGAGCCATAATCATGTGCCGTGTGAGAGTTGGTTGAAGGTTCCGGACAATCATCCGGATTTGGTCCCTGTCACTTGGCCTGTCTTTCATCTGTGCGGCCTTAGCCCTCCACCTTTTTACGAACTCGGCGAAGGCCTCTTTTGCTTCCATCTTTGTTGATTCTAATTCTCGAGTGGTCACCTCCAACTGAATGTTGTAATCGTATTGCGCCACAAAAGCCGCGCATATGTCTTCCCATGAGCGTTTCTTCCTTTCATCCAGGGTGGTGAACCAGTGCAAAGCATGCCCCACTAGAGTCTGCGAGAACATCTGCGCCATAGCATCCTTCTCCACTCCCCACAGTCAAGTGAGCCTTTGGGTTTCCTGTCCCGTCAAATTTAGCGAAGTCGATCGGCCTGAACTTTTCCGGAAGTTTTGCATTAGGAAACAAGCAAAGCTTGTTGATGTCAAAACCAGTTGATGCTATCTTCTCATTTCTTGCCACAGACTCCTCTAACAGGGTGATTTTCGCCAATACTGCGGCCATCTCGGGGTTTTGCGGGGTTTCCAATTCAACGGTCAGCTGCTCTAGGTTCGGCATCGGATTCGGATTAGGGTTTGGATTGAGGTTCAGGTTGAGGTTTAAGTTGAGGTTAGGATTCGGATTTGGAATCGGATTGGGATTTGGGATCGGAATTGGATTCGGGATTGGGTTAGGATTCGGATTCGGGTTCAGTGGTGTAAGACGTCGTGCAACCCCAGTAATCATCATCATAAGCTGGGCGATTTGGTTATCAGTTCGCTCGCCGAGATGTTGGATACCTTCCCTTATCTGTCCCATTCCTCCGTACAAGTCTTCCAGACTTGGGTTAGGGTTTGGGTTTGGATTAGGAAGGGGGTTAGGATTTGGATTCGGCTTGCCCCCGTTTGGGTTCGGGTTACCTCCATTTGGGTTCGGGTTTGGATTGCCGGCATTCGGGTTTAGGTTGCCCCCGTTTGGGTTTGGATTGGGGTTTGGGTTTAGGTTCCCTATCAATAGATCCATTTCCTCCCCAAATCTGATGCACCGACAGAAACTGCTTGAAGTTGAAGCCGTTCCAATCTCTGTCCCAAGGGTCTGGTCCAGGAGGGTATGGTGTCCTTCTTCTTCGGCCCAATTGCTCAGTACTGACAGCAAAGCAAAAACCGTGCTCAGACGCGATTCCTGTTTTTATTTTCATGAAATATGTGCATAGGTTTTTAGAAAATGTGCATCATTGTCACCGCCATCGACTCTGATTTTCTAAGAATGATCGAGTATCCTCCACACGAGGTTGCCTTGATCCTCAGATTTCTTTTAGGGTGTATCCTTCGTTCAGAACGACAAATTCTAAGAGATGTCAAAATGAACTAAGTATTCAACTAGTCCTCGTTCGAAGTTTCAATTTCGAACTTGGAATAACTTAGTATAGACGGCGTGATACCCCAACCATCGTGGTGTCAGTGACACAGTGCCATTAGCCAGAATGGTGTAAGTAAAGTGGCATCACGGCGCCGTTTTCCTTGTTATTCCTTATTCTCCATTGAAATTTCGATTAGGCATTAGTCAAGGACTTAGTAATATTCTGATTTCCCAAAGTCTCCTTGTTCTAAGGACTCATGTAGTTACACAACACGCACATAGAATGCGTGACTCTTCATTGGGTCTTGGCAACCTCGCGAAGACTGCGCAAGCGAGTCTCAGAGTTCTATACGAGACACACAAAGAAAGCGTAAGATGCAAGGTACGATGTGCAAGGGTGATAAGATTACGGTCTTTCGAAGGTTGCCTAATTCCTCAGAATTTCTTTTTAGGGTGTATCCTTCGTTCAGAACGACAAATTCTAAGAGATGTCAAAATGAACTAAGTATTCAACTAGTCCTCATTCGAAGTCTCGATTTTGAACTCGGAATAACTTAGTATAGACGGCGTGATACCCCAACCATCGTGGTGTCAGTGACACGGTGCCATTAGCCAAGGTGGTGTAAGTAAAGTGGCATCACGGCGCCGTTTTCCTTGTTATTCCTTATTCTCCGTTGAAATTTCGATTAGGCATTAGTCAAGGACTTAGTATATTCTGATTTCCCAAAGTCTCCTTGTTCTAAGGACTCATGTAGTTTAGACAACGTACACCGGGGTGCACGATTCATCATCGGGCCTCGGCAACCTTCTACAGACCGTGCGAGCGAGATTAAAAGCGCAGGACTCAAAATTGAACGGACAGCATGACTGCATGACATGGACGAGATGCATGGTGAGATGCGGAAAGCAGTAACATGTAGACAGGATATAGCATATAATCCTACCCTGCAGGTCCCTGTCCTAGTTTGGAGAGTTCTATTGCTTTCTAAACACGTACAAAGGCTGGTTTTGGCTTGAAGAGGGTTCCCCGGACTAGAGTCAAAGTATACCTCCCACTATTGAGCGTACACCCAATAATGGTACAAACGGTAGAGATGACTCATCACGGTCGAGGGTTGCTGAGCATTCCGGGATTCCCCATCACCGGCAAGCCGGGTAGGATTGCCGAAACACAACAGTGAGGTTGCACAAGATATATACGAGAAATAGACAATGAAACAAAATCCCTTTGAAAATCCCACAAACGTTTTTCAAGCTTGGCTCACAAGTTTAATTGACATTCAAGAAAAGCGGGCCATTTTATCAACAACCAACTTTTTCTCAAGTATTAATTAAACGTCCCCAGCAGAGTCGCCACTGTGGGCTACCTGCCCGGAAAATTAAAAGTGTTTATATTTTCCCGCCGCTTTGAAGAAAAAATGCCGTTTGAAGAGTCGCCACCCGGATTTGCGGTATATCACCCGAGAAACCGTTTTGTTTGGAAAACCAGTTGATTTGAATTTGAAAACCAGAGATCAGTTTCAAGGGTCCGGAAGCCATGTTACGAGGGGGGAAGGGTTTTACGGCACCCCCTCGCCCGATTCGAAATCGGTCTCTACTAAACGTTTGTGGGATTTTTCAAAGGGATTTTGTTTCATTAGAGCATTTAGCAAGTATCCACAGTTATAACAGGTAAGAATTGCATGCATGTGCAGGTGTACAGTGGATGATTAAATGAAAGTGAGCAAAATGCATGATCACAGAAACTGAGGATCTGTCACTGACTTCACTCTCGAGAGCAGTCCCGAGCGCTTGAGAGTTCTGATACTCAACCTGCAAATTTTGTTAGAACAGGCGGAATACAATGCAAAGCTGGAAACTGAAATGACATTAAGTACCCTACTGGCTCAGCAGAGGATTTGAAAGACTGAGCTAAGCCTTCAATCTTTCAAATCATGCATCCCTGCCTTAACAAGGCTAAATCTACAAATTTAAAAGGGCAACAGGCTACACTTATGCATGCAGAAACCAGATAACACAGCAGACTGGAAAATGGGAAGCAATGACATGCATACACTCCCGAGCGCTCGGGAAAGGTTCGGAGCGCTTGGGAGTGAGCTGCATGTCAGTTGGCTCTCAAACAGGAAATAGTACTGATTTGACATGCAAACACCCTTGTCTTGATGTTTCTCTGAAATGAATGCTTCTTCTGACTTTAAACAAAAGGAGTCTTGTTCACACATGAAAACTTTGTGAGAAAATGGTTCTGTTTTAGTGGAAAACGACTTCCTGGTGCATGCATGCCAAAATGAAACCATTTCTTTTAAGAGTGCACTTCATTTCCAACCTGCCATATGACAATGGACCATGCATGAAACTTGTAACAGTCCCGAGCGCTCCGGAGTACTCTCGAGCGCTTGGGAGTGTTTCCAGTAAGGGTTTTATGAAAACGTTTTTTTTTTGTACCCCATTGCTCTTGTTTTTACACTAGGGTTCCCCAACCATGCACCCAGTATTGAAGACTGGGTCAGGCTGAGAGACCCCCCTCAGAAGGGAAGAACAGCCCTTTTAGTTGTGATCAAAGGTAAAGGTTTCTACCTTTTGCTTGAACCTTGCTCCTTGGGATAGCTTTGAAATGTGGATGAAGAGAGGAGAGTGCAAGAGATCAGAAGAGTATTATGGATTTCTTGCCATTTTCCTTGGTGATGTCTAAAACCTTTTGAAGTTTTGAAGGTGAGTTTTTGGGAGTTTTTGGTTTCAAGCAAGAGAGAAAGAGAGCAGAGGATGGAGTTCTTAGAGAGAGAAAATTTCGTAGCCCCTCTCCTCTGCTGAAAACCAGTCATATTTATAGGCAAAATGACCTATGGTTTTGAAAATCAAATGGGCTTAATAAAACATTTTTTTAATAGGAAAATCTTTGGCCTGAATCTCTGCCACCAGAGGTTAAGTGTGGACCGAGCCATCGGCGGGCTCAAGGTGGTGATAATGATGAGTTGCAAGGGTAGTGGGTGATACTGCCACCCATTGGGCAACAGAATAGTCTCGAGCGCTCGGGATCAATCTCGAGCGCTTGGGACCTCACTCTCGAGTGCTCGAGAGCGAGCCAGGCCAGAGGTTTTGAAAAATGGTTTTGAGCGCTCGGGACTTCTCCCAAGCGCTTGAAAATGCTTTTGACCATTTTTAATCCCTTTCCAAATCTTTCAAGGAGCAATGTTCCGATTGATACTAGGCTTGTTTCAATCCAAAGTCATCATCGGGGAGCCTCCGGGCCACAAATCAAGGAATTTTGAAAAGTCCAAATTGGGGTGTCTACACCTGTCCTGGCACGCCCGCGATTCCAAGCCAATTTGGTTTTTGCACTTTTTGTGGAAAACACAAATAGATCTGAGAACAAATTTAACAAAAATCAAGAGAGAGAGAGAGAGAGAAGTGATTTTCAACTTTTTCTTTGAACTCTTGCAACAATTCTGCTCCTCAAATGACGTCGTCATCTCGGAGGAGGAGGCGCTGAAATATCTAGATCTAAAATCGAGTTTCCTCTTACGCGGAAGGCGGCGGTAAGTTCTATGTCTACGACGGCGATGACGGCGGTGGTTCGTTCAGCTGGGCGGTGGGGCCGGCGACGGGCACAACGGAGCGGAGGACGAGACGACAGAGTGGAGGATGTGGTGGAGGTGGGGCTGTGGGGGTGAAGGTGGAGGTGGGGTTCTGAGACGAAAAAGATGAGATCGGCGTGTTTATGCTAAAGTTAACCAATCAACCCTATTTCAGTCTAAACTGTATACATGAGGATATTTTTGGTAGTTTACTTAAAACGGGGCTTATGTAGAATGGGCTTGACACGTAGTAAGCTTGGATGGGTAGGATGTGACAAAATAGGGCAGGCCAGGAAGAACCCCTTTTTTGTTCTTTATTTTTGTTTCTGCATTCGGCCCAAAAAAAATTGATGGGCCAAGTGTTTTGAGCCCCACCCGAAAAATCGAAAACCTCGAATTCTCAACCAAATTGAACGATCTCGAACCGATTTTGCTCCCCCCGTCGTCTCAGTAGGGTTTTGTAACGCCCCCAAATTTTGGGAACGTTAAATAAACATTTTTATTGAATTTCTAAATAGAGTCTGGCTTATTATTACATAAATAATTCTCACAAGAGTACATTTATTAAAACATGGGAGGGAACTAGGGTTCCTAACTACAGCTCCGCATGCTCTTCCATCCTAGCCAGCTCCGAAAGCCTCCAAGGTGTACAGCTCACCCTGTTCATCTATAAGGTCTAACACATTATACCGGCATCGCCACCAATATAATATGTCAGGGTCACCAAAAAAGGTAACATCGTGAGCTACAAAGCTCAGTAGAATAAACCATACCCACTAACCCATAACTTACACAAAAACAAGTCATAGGTATTTAACAATGTCTAATTAGCACATGCGTATTCAACAACTATCAACACATCCACATTCTCTATTAACTATCGTTGGTGTCCGTGACATCAGAGTTTCTCCTACACAGCATTTCGTAGACCGTGTCATCATCTTCACTTTCATTTACCAAATCAACATTTCGAAAAATATTTTAACACACCCAACCTCGGTTCCGCTGTTCCGGTCTCCCGAGTATCCTCACAATGGTTCCGCCGCATCGGGTTCCCATTGGCACACAAAACTTTGCATTGGCTCCTCTCCGCGGATAACCAAACCATATTTCCAATGAGGCTACCACGTCCGGCCACATTGGCAATCTTCACGATGGGCTACCACGTCCGGCCACATCGCGGTTTTCACAACCATTTAAATCACCTCCAATGAGACTACCACATCCGGCCCCATTGGCAACACACACCACACAATGGGCTACCAAGTCCGGCCACATTGCGGTTTCTAAACATTTCTTTACACAATGGGCTACCAGGTCCGGTCACATTGTGATTTCAAAACACACCTTCCTTAAAGAACTGGTAGCGTAAAAGATAGGCTTAGGGAATAACCTACCAATACGGGGTAAGATATAAGCCCCAGCGGCATTTTCAATAACCACACCCTAGGTGTCATGTTTCTAACTTTCTCACTTTCCGTGTCACGTTTTCATGCATAGACTCCGCGGTTGGACTTTTCATGAAATCATAGTAATCTAGCAAGATCATCCAGCTCTATATTACTTAACATGTTCAAACTCACTTAAAAGCATAATGCCACATGTACGGACGCCCTTGGAGTGATAATCACTTATGCTTTCTTAAACAACCACAAGTAATGCAAGCAAACATGTAACGCCCCCATTTTCGGGTACGTTAATTAAACATTTTATTAATAAAATGAACAGAGTCTGGCTCATTATTACATTGTTAATCTCACAAGGGAGTACATTTATTCAAAAGGGAAGGGAACTAAGGTTCCTAACTACAACTCCGCCTGCTCTTCCATCCTAGCCATCTCTTCGGCTCCAAAAGCCTCCACAGTGTACATCTCACCCTGTTCGTCTATAAGGTCTGACACATTATACCGGTGTCGCCACCAATATAATATGTCAGGGTCACCAAAGGGCAACACCGTGAGCTTACAAAGCTCAATAGAATAAACCATACCCACTAACCCTTAACTTACAACAAGAAGCAGATAAACAATTTCACATGCTCATTCAAAAACATAGTCTAGCAATTACACATCCACATTCGCTATCTTTCTAACGTTGGTGTCATGCCTTTTCGTGTTTCTCCTACACGACTCATCATAGACCGTGTCATCCTTTTCACCTTTACCAAATCCACATTTCCAAAGTTTCATTAACAAATTGCTACTAATGAGGCTACCAAGTCCGGCTCCATTAGCAACACACACGATGGGCTACCAAGTCCGGCCACACCGCGGTTTTCACAATCCATTCAAATCTTGCATTGGCTCCTCTCCGCGGATAACCAAGCCATATTTCCACATGAGACTACCACGTCCGGCCCCATTGGAAATCTTCGCAATGGGCTACCAAGTCCGGCCTCATTACGGTTTTCAAAACATACTCACATTGGGCTACCACGTCCGGCCACCATGTAGTTTCAAAAATATTTTATACAAGTCGACCTATTTCCTTTATCCACACCCTAGGTGCCATGTTTCTAACTTTCTCGGTTTTTGTGTCTCGTTCGCATGCCATGACTCCGCGGTAGTTCTTTTCACATTTTAAGAAATTTTGAAACTAAACTAGCAAGATCATTCAACTCTATATTAAATAGCATGCTCACTTTATCACGTCATCATACTCAACATTTAATCACACAAAGTTAAGCATAGTGCCACATGGACGGACACCTTTGGAGTGATAAATCACTTATGCTTAACACATATTGACAATAAGACAAGTAAACACGTAAACATGCTTATAATCATTCTAAGATCAAAATACAAATTCTTCTATCCAAATTAACCTTTCATAAAATTCGTTCTTTCTTTCTTTAGGGAAGTTCAAAAGAACATATGTCTTCATAGAAGTGAAAGTCTATTATTCAACATGCTCATACTTTCATTAGCATAATAAACATGCATTCCAACGTTCAAGTTTTATACAATAAGTTTTTAGAGTAAGTAAGTCAAGATATTCTACGTATACTTATGATATGGTGTATAAGAGTAAGCTACATTCATTTCAACATTCGTTTACCATGATTTATACCTAGAGTTTAGGAGGTATAGGAAAATCCTACATATGCTTAGGAATAGTAAACATGGAAAAATCTACGTATACTTAGGAATAGCGGGGACGGAGAATTCTACGTATACTTAGGATTCGAAGGTATAGAATAGTCCACATTCACTTCAAAATACGCATACAATACGCTATACTTAGAGTTAGAGGTCATAAGAAAAGTCTACATATACTTAGAGTTTAGGAGGTGTAGGAAAATCCTACCGTTCTTCTTAGCGGTAGAGATGACTACGGATTTTGAAAGGAAGTACGTTGGCGGTTGGACGGAGTAACGTCTTACGGTAAGCTTCGATAGCTTCGAAAGAGAAAGGTTTCACTCGAAACTAAGTCTTGACTAGTACTACTAGAACTTTTGGATCGGTAGGGTGGTTGTGTGGTGGTTTAGTGGCGGCACTAGAAGAGTTTCTTGAAAAACTAAGGAAGAACCTCAAGAACAAGTAAGAACACCAAGAACAAGTAAGAATGCTAAGCTTTCTAGAGAGAAGTTGGAGCAATGAAAGGTGTGAGTTCAAATGGGAAGGAATGGGTGCTATTTATAGGCAAAGGGTGACCTATTATCCAATGGGTAAATTTTCCCCTAACATTTGTTGTCCAATGGATAAAAATTTGTCTAGATTTGGTGGTACTTTGATGAGGTAGGATGATGGCTCAAAAGGACATGACTAGGCTCAAGAGTACACATACACACATCACACCATCTCTCTCCCTCTCTCCCAGCCTCTCTCTCTCTCTCTTTGGTTCAATGTACTAAAGTACAAAGGTTGAAAGACTACAAGATCTTCCTTGTGCTTTTCTTCCAAATCTAGGACAAGTGTAGGCAATTCTAAGGGTTTCCTAGTCTAGTCTAGTACTTTGAAAGAGTAAGAAATCTAAGGTTGGTTGTCCTTAGTGTTGAAAGTGTAAGAAAACCCTAGATTTGGTGGTACATGATGAGGTGTGAAGATTGGTCAAGGGTCATGACTAGGCTTGGAAGAGTACAAGTGCACACACATCACATTCTCTCTCTCTCCCTCTCATCCGGCCTATCTCTCTCTCTCTCTCTCTCTCCCTCCATCTCTCTCTCGGCCTCTCTCCTCTCTCTCTCTCTCTCTCTCTCTCTCTCATTGGTACAATGGACACCTAAGCATGAAAGGACAAAGGGTTGGTGGTTGACTATGTGAAAGAGTAAGATTTTGGTGTAAGGCTTGTAAGAGATTTTGGTAAGAAAATCTAGTCCTTGATCGAGTCCACCTCATGTCCTTCCTATCCTTCTTCTTTCATTAGTACATATATACATATATAACTTAGATTTGAAAGAATAAAGTCCAAGACTAGTGTACTTTTAGTCTCCTTCTCTATCCTATCTCTCTCGGCCTCTCTCCTCTCTCTCCTCTCTCGGATTCTCTCTCTCTCTCTCTCTCTCTCTCTCTCTCCCTCTCTCTCTTTCTCCCTTGATTAATATATACATACATATATGCAAGACTAACTAAAAGTACAAGGTACTATGATCTTATCCTAGATTTTCTAGGTCAAAATTCCTAATAGAATAAGTCTAAATGCCACCTATGTACTTATATACTATATTCTAGGACTTTAAAATCTTAGAATGACATAATCATATCTACTACTTTAAGTAAATAGGTACATATCATATCTAGTAAGTAATTAACTAAAATATGCCTAGTACTATGGCTTGACTTGGCCTTATTGACCAATGGACCAAAATTCCCCTAACTTTTATTATCCAATGGTTAATGGATGGAAGTACTATGCTTATATAATCTATCTATATTAGTACAATGACTCATGGTAAATCTAGTTAAACTAATAGATCTTGTACTAGGTGGAAAGACTAACCTATTGTCCAATGGTTAACAATTCTCCTAACTTTTATTATCCAATGGATAAAGGTGGTAAGAAATATATAAACATATAAAGGTGTACCTAGCAATCTAGTCACAATATCCTAGGTAGAAACCTATTGTCCAATGGATAAAGATTTCCCTAGTATTTATCGTCCAATGGGTAAAGATCAAAGGTTGACTTTTGGTCAAAAGGATTTGTTTAGGGTTTTGAAAGGTTCAAATGGGTCGGGAAGGTCGAAGGTTCATTAAGGTTATCTCAACGGATTAGGTTAAAAGCTAACTAGGCTTGCTAAATAGGATTCCCAGCCAAGAAATGGGATTCTAAGACTTCTCAATATGCTAGACACTTGTCTTTTGGAAAATGATCCTATTGCTCGGAGTGAAGAAATCTAATTACGACAGATTACTAGGGGAAATATACAAGTGCTTTTACAAGCATACTTGTCCTTGGGGAAACGACTAGAAAATTTATATGAAGAAAACTATATTTATAAGACTAGAATTTAGTAACGACGGATTTTTGGATATTAGAAAGGAATTTTAAATGGAATCCAAGTAATAAAATAAAGTTCAAATTTTTAACGAAATTTTTACTGACCAAAAATCAGGGTCGTTACAAAACATGTATACAAGCTTATAATCATCTTAAAGATCAAAATACGAATACTTCCGTTCAAGCGATAATAGGTTTATTAACTAACATGCATTTCAACATACAAACATCATTCAATAAACTTAGAGGTATTCTACATATACTTAGGATAGGGTGTAGGAATATCCTACCGTTCTTCTTGGCGGTAGGGCGGCTACGGAAAGTACGTCGGTGATTGGGCGGAGTAACTTCTTACAGTATGCTTACGGTAGCTTCGAAAGAGAAAGGTTTCTCTCGAAACTAGGTCTTGACTAAAGCTACTAACTTTTGGGATCGAAAGGGTGGTCGAGTGGTGGTTTAGTGGTGGCCTAGGATGAGTTTCTTGAAGAATTTTGGAAGAACTCAAGAACAACTCAAGAACAAGAAGAACATAGAACAAACTTAGGAATTCTAGAGAGAGAAGTTGGAATGCTTGAAAGTGTGAGTTGAATGGTAAGAATGAGGTGCTATTTATAGCAAAAACTTGGCTTATTATCCAAGGGATAAATTTTTCCCTAACAATTATTGTCCAAGGGGCAATTTTGAAAGGCATGGCTTATCTTGTCCTAGGAAAGAGCTTGCTTGTAAGAAAGATCAAAATCATTGGCTAGGTTATGTTTAAAGAAGCCTAGAATGGGTTGTCATGAGGCAAATAGGCTTAAGGCTAATAGGTTGCTTGTGTAAGTGAACAAAACACATGCACACACTCCACTCCATCTTTCTCCCTCTCGGCCTCTCTCTCTCTCTCTCTCTCTCTCTCTCTCTCTCTCTCTCTCTCTCTCTCTCTTTTCCTATACTATGTAAATATTCCTATGTATATCTAGAGAAAAATCTAGGAAAGTAAGTCTAGGAGGGGAATTAGGTTAAAGGCTATTCTTTAGGCTTGCATGCATGGCAAATCTAAGGTTACTTCTTTTGAAGCAAAATGATGGGATTTGGTTTTGACTTGTCTAGTCAAATTTGGGTACTCATTGGATTATGGCAAGACTTATTCCTTTTACTCAAAGGATAAAAATTACCCTACAAACTATGGCCCAATGGGTAATGAATTTCCTAGAAAGTGTACCTAGGCAATTAGGCATGCTTATATTAGGTGTGCATGCATGGCAAGGCTAGGTTTACTTCTTTTGGAAGCAAAATGATGAGGTTAGGCTTGAATTGTCTAGTCAAGTGTTCATTAGCAAGACTAACTTTTATTAACCAAGGGGTAACATTTTCCCTAGCAAAATTTATCCAAAGGGTAATGGGGTAAGGTTGTTAGGTATGGCTTTGATATGACTATACATGGAGTATAATGATTACTACTTTGGTCCAAAGGGTTCCATTAGGGTTTGGAGGGGTTCACAAGGTTCAAAGAGGGTTAAGAAGGTCCATATAAGGTTAAGGAAATGTAACTAGGTGAATTGGTAGTTAGGTTAATCTAACTAAATGGTTGGAGGCTAATTCACTTGTCAAGTAGGATTTCTAGCCAAGAAATATAATTTAAAGATTTTTATTTACTCACTAGAAAAACATACAAGTACTTTTACAAGCATACTTGTCTTTAGAAAATGACTAGATTGTCTGGTGTCAAAAGATATAATTTTAAAAGTCTCAAATCTAATTATGACGGATTATTAGAAATTAAAAGGAAATTTTAAAAGCAATCCAAGTAATTAAAAGAAAATTCAAATATTTAACGAAATTTTTTATTTACCAAAAACCAGGGTTGTTACAGGTTTGGTCTTTTACCTATCCTTTCCGAATCGATCGATTCGGTCTTAGTTAGCCAAAAAAGTTCGGAACCATTATTTGTATATCTTTTTGTTGAATTTGCTTTAAGATTTTGAATTAATTATTTGTCTTAGTGAGATGGATCCAAACTGTAAAAAATTATGAGGTTTTTGGATTCTCAACCGAACCGAACGACCCTGAACCGATTTCGCTCCCCCCGTCGTCTCGGTAGGGTTTCTTTCACATATCCTCTCTGAATCGATCGGTTCGGTCTCAACTAGCCAAAAAAGTTTGGAACCATTATTTGTATATCTTTTTGTTGAATTTGCTTTAAGATTTTGAATTAATTATTTGTCTTAGTGAGATGGATCCAAATTGTAAAAAATATATGAGGTTTTTGGATTCTCAACCGAACCGAACAACCCCGAACCGATTTCGCTCCTCCCTTCATCTCGGTAGGGTTTCTTTCACATATCCTCCCTGAATCGATCGGTTCGGTCTCAACTAGCCAAAAAAGTTCGGAACCATTATTTGTATATCTTTTTGTTGAATTTGCTTTAAGATTTTGAATTAATTATTTGTCTTAGTGAGTTGCATCCAAAATGTTAAAAAAAAAATACGAACAAAAGCAAAACTACATTTACTAATAATGAAAAAAGTTCGGAACCATTAATTCTTTTATTATCTGTAGTGTCGTCAACTTCAGTACATGTTGTATACTTATCTTATTTCTTTTGTCGGGCCCAATTATTATTTCTATAAATTTTGACAAAATTTAACAAAAGATCAGTTAATAGAAATAATATCGATTTGTCTTTAAAGGAACTTACTTGAGGGTTATTTTATAACCTAATTCAGCACTTAAAACTGAATGAATTAAGTTATAAGTAATTAAGTTGATTTTATAATTATATTTCATTATATTTAGTATTTTAAGTACTTAAAATGTAGGCTTTTTTCTGTTCTTAAAATGTAAGCTTAAAAAGTAATAAAAATTAAGTAGTCTGGTACCTACTTAATTTTGACTGAGTTTGTGAATACTTGCATATCACTCCTTTCTTTATCACTTTTTAAGCTTAAGCATAATTTGGCGCGAAGATTCATCTTCCCCTTAGATGTGAAAATTATTCAATTCACCTTGGACACCGCCACATGGTGCCCCAAACTCTTTTTCCACCACAGATTTTTGTGATTCCCACCACAAATTGTGTGGAATCCGCACGAGTGTGTGGTAGAGAAGAATTTTAGGCACTGCCATATGGTGCTCCACTTGCATGGAATAATTATCCCCTAGAATTTTAGCCGGACATGGATACGATCGAAGAAGCTTGATTGGAAGGGAAATCCAAGAACTCATTGATTCCTTGTTTTTCTCTCTCTAGCCAATAATCTCACAACAGTATAACAATGTTATTTTTGTGAAACGAGATAGAAGAGATCGTTTACATCATATATGAAGTACAAAGTATAAATCTGGGACAGTACATCAATTGTCCAACAATGTGTAGCAGCCCTATTTATAGTCTAAGACCTGATTTTACATGAAAAATGTGAGAAAACGAAACTAAGTCAGACCCAACCGTCCGAACAGATTTGAATACCGCCCGGACGGAATCTTCAGAGAGCTCCAAGTCTGCCAAGTTAGCACAAGTTAAAGATAATAAATAGGTACTTTACATCACTTATCAACCACCACTACTCTAGCACCATCACTGCTACCACTGCTGCTGCCGCCGCCGCCACGACGATGACGATGTCCACTTCTCCAACACCACCACCAGTCACCACCATTCCTACCGTCATTATCTCACCATCATGTTCCACCTACATTCTCTATACGCTTCTTCATTACTACAGCACCACTGCTAACTACTGTCATAACTTTTGCCGCTCTAGCTCCGTACCCTTGCTGTCTCTCTACCACCACCACCACCACCACCATCCTTCCAGACACCGCCTCAGTTACAGTCACCACTGCACCACCTTCGCTACGACAATCACCATTACACTACCAATGGCATCGGCCACCACCACCATTACCACCACTTCTACACCACCACAAGTACTACAAACACATGACAGCCTTGTATAAAATTGAAAGAGAATAACCACAAATAGCTTAAGATAAAATTCATTTATCTTTATACCAAAACATTTATTTTAATTTAGCTTATGATAGTTTTATCAAATAGTAGCTTTTCAGTTTAAAAAGTTCAATATTTAGTTTTCAACACTAAAATTTTCATCTTTTAGCTTTAGTTTTCATTTTTATCAAGCAGCACCTTAATTTTATATTAAAGAAGAAAACAAAAAGAAGAGGAGAAATTAAGCTTGAAAAATGTGTAGGCACCGTATTACTACAATGGTCATAAATGAAACTGCTGGCATCTACCGGTGCAGTTTTAATTCTCCCTTACCATTGACTCTTTCGAAGGTTATAGTCATGTTGACCACATATGACCTTGACCAGTTGACCAAGGTAACTTCTGTTCTAAGCTAGTTGACTTTCAAAATCAACATCTCCACCTTCACTTGGGTTACGTTTTTTCCATTTGTACCATTCGTAATCGCCCAACAGGTTAATGAACCGAGTTATTCGCGAGCACATCTAGGCTCAATTCGTCCGGTAATCGAGTTGAGATCGAGCTCGAATTTTAAGCTCGCATATTATACGACTAGAGCTCAACACTTTATAGCTTAGCTCGGCTAAAAAAAGTTCGTTTCGTTTGTATAGTATCAGTTCGTTTATAGAGACTTGTTTATTAAATTAACCGAGCTCGGCCCGTTAAAAACTGCTCGTTTAAAACGAGCTGAGCTTGAGCTCGAGTTTTGAGTTTGCGACGAGCCAAACTTGAACATCACAAATCTCGGCTTGTTTAGGCTCATTTGTACCCCTACCTCCCCATGATACCTTCAACTCGTATATATATATAGAGTCCCCTTTTAATAAGGATCACCTCATTTTAATAAAATGAGTACCTCCCTTTTCTGATTGAATTTTGATGATCCGAGCCGCTCAATGTGTTCAGAACGTGATTTTAAGGGTACCCGCGTGAAATCAACAAAAAAAAAGACCGGGAAGGGCTTCATCCGAGCAGTTTTTATTTATTTTTTATCGAACGGTTCAAATAAAAACTGCTCAAATCAAGCCCTTCCCGATATTTTTTTTGCCGATTTCTCACAGTACCCTTAAAATCACGTTATGAACACATTGAGCGGCTCGGATCATCAAAATTCAATCGGAAAAGGGAAGAAATTGAGTAGTCCTCAATTTAGGTCCTCATTAGAAGATTAGTATATATGTGTGTGTATATATATATTTTATGTTTTTGTTTTTGTAATTTTTTGTTTAGTTTGTCATCGTAATCTTTGGGATTAATCATTCGCCTCGACATAAGAAATAAAAAATGTATAAAAATATAGATCAGAATGGAAAAAATTTCATATAAGACCACAAAAACACAAAAAATACTAGTCATTGGTCTGGTAATGAATATAACCAATTTATTAGTACTTAGGCAATTGATGTTGGCACTTCACTTTTTAATAATCACACTCTATTTATCTTAAGTGAACAAAATATACATGCCAAGGACACTAAAAGACAAATATTGAAGGGTGATTATCAAAAAGTGGAGTGTCAAAATCATTGTCTTATCCTTATGACACAAAATTATAATCCTTCGTGGTGCTAATTATGGGTCCGTTTGAATAGAGTGAAACTGATCAAAAATGCAAAAAAGAAAATAATGACACTTTTTTAGTGTTTTATTAGCATGAAAATACTAAAAAGTGTAAGAAAGTGAATTTTCTTGTACAACTCATTAAAGCATGAGCGCTTCCACTTTCTTGCTAAAAATACAAGAAAATCTTTATTTTCTTGAGAAAGTTGTCACATTTTATGACACTTCCCATTATGTTCAAAACTTTTCCTTTTCTATCATGATCCCTAATGTATGTTGAGGGTGGGTAAGTGAATATATTTTTTTCTTGCAATATTCTTACAAAAAATTTCATTTTAACCAAACACATGTAATAAAATAAAATTTCTTTTCACTTTCTTTTACTTTACTTTCATTATCATTTTCCAGCATAATTTTTTTTGATTAAATTTCTTTCTAATCCAACAAGTCACCATATTTTTTTCTCTCATTTTCACCGTATTGGGTCCAAACACTTATATATGATGTGGTGTTATGATTCTTTGTGGCCTTAGTTATGGTTGTTTGTGGCTAGTATTATATGTAGAGACCTGTATTAAATTTTAATAATCTTGATGTTTGATAAGTGCTTGAATTGCAAATTATGTGAATAATAATGTGGTTATGTGATTTGGGGTTATTGTGGTAAGATTGTTAGTGGAGGGGTGCAAGTGTAAATTATAAGTGTATGGCTATATATAGGTGTGTATGTGGTATAGAGAATCACTTTCTCTCATCCTCTCAACTCACGCCTCTCTCTCTTCTCCGCCGGCTCTCTCTCTCACTCACTCTCACACTCCCACAAAATCTCACCCAAGAACTCAAAACCCATGAAACCTAACCCTCTATTTCTCCTTCTACACGTGATTTTGGGCTCGTAGTCTGTTGGGTTAACCTCGGAGAAGAGTATCCGGTTGATTCAAGGTTTTCGAAGCTAGGGCTTGCTTGATTGAGCTTGGGTTTTGTTCTTTAACTTCGAGGTAGGGATTTCTCACTCCTATTATGTGTTTATATGTTGATTTGGTGCTTGAATCCGTGTTTGATCGCCCCGTTCGAGCCTTAGTGAGCTCTGTCAAAAATCTAGAAATCGTTGCTCGAAACCATCTGGTATTGATACCATTTTGGCATGGTATCGATACCCTTGCGTCTGTATTCATGTTAGTCAATTGGTATCGATACCATGTTGGCATGGTATCGATACCCAGGACCTTAAGACAGATTTTCTTGTTACTTCAAACGGGCACAACTTTTTCATTCGAACACCATTTGGGGAAAATTATATATCGAAATTGATGTACGGAAAGGCTACTTTCTAACGGTGGTAATCTCATAGTCTCATTCTAAACCAATAAGATGTTATAGCCAAAATGAAACCGATTCATTGTAAGGTTTCGTGTCGACTTTGGGGATTATATTATTTTTGAACCTCACATATGATTTGGTACACTTTTAGGTCTTCAAGGTAGACATGTTGGTACACGTAGGACATTCCCTTAAGCTTGACAATGGTAGAGATGGACACGAGAGACATTTTCTTATGTTTGATGCCCAGTATATCACTTGCGTAGCTTGTAAGATGTAATGAGTTAAAACTAGAAATCTACAAATCATTGAGAATGAGTTTACCTTGAGATGAAATGTGTGGATGCGTGTATGATAGTATAAGATACTAATAGTGTGATGACATTGAGTTGATTGAAATGAGGTTATTTTACTACTTCTGTGTGATTGAATCTTGTTTATGAATCCACTATTTCGTGATGGATATAAATGGCTAAATTGTAAAGTATATTATGGGAAGGTGGTACGCTGATCTATGCTGTGTGACTTGAGTTAGCTCTATCTGTGAGAAGGGTACTTGTGATGAGTAACGGGACTTTATGAATGGCCCGGTGAGAGCATTCGCTCGTGACATGTGATGTTGGTTGCAATAGTGATATACAAATGAATGATGGGATAGTGGAATGAATCTATGAGAGGAATGTTTGGTTGTTCAGATACGATGTTATAGAGACATTCTTGTTTTCTTCTAAGCATGTGTTATTATGTCTATGGTGAAGTCGAGATATCGGATAGGTTATGCGGAATAGGATAAGGAGTCAGGGTATTGGCGAATAAGTCATATGGATAGCAAATCTTCATGGTTAGACTAAAATCTTAGAGCATGGTCATTGTACTTAAACACCGTAATCGACGATGGAATAATTACTAGTCATGTTTTGTTTCACATTTGAGATACCGTACCTACTCCAGTTATTCATTCTACCTGTCATCCCATTTGCACATAATAGTTGTGTAGATTTCTCTACTGGGTGCGTGTTTGCTCAACCCTTCATTTTTCAGGTGTGAGCCTGGAGCTGTAGCATGGAGTGACGTGCATGCATTCGAGTGCATATTTTTGAAAGCTGAGAAAGTGAAGATATTTTGTTTTTCAAATTCACATTTTGAATCGAGATAATCAACCCGTTCTTCTATATTAATTTTTAAATCAGAAAATTGGTGATTTTTTTTTTATATAAAAACTCCTATTCACCCCTCCTCTAGGAGTAGATTGAACGCTTCCGCATAATTTCAATTGGTATCAAAGTGGGTTGCTCTGTTTAGGTTCAAACACCTGAGTTTTGATCCTGTGATCATGGACATGAATGCACCACGTGAGGGAGCCTCTAACTCGAGGCCGCCCTACTTTGATGGAATTGGTTTTAGGAGAGATGGTGGATAAGCGGTCCGACAAGTGGTATCAGAGCCAGGAAGTCATGGGTTCGAGTCGCGGGAGCGTCATCGTGAGGGAGGGATTGTTGGGCCTGGAGTGCCCCCATGGATTTGGTTACACAATGCCACTCCCTGCGACCGCTCTAAAAACAGACTTGCGGGTGCGATGTCGAATGCCATAAAAGACTTAATTGAAACCCTTCCTACCACCAATTGGTTTTAGGAGAGATGGTGGAAAAGCGGTCCGACAAGTGGTATAGTGCAGTAGAATAAAAATTGAGACAGGATACGCACGATTTACGTGGAAAAACTTAGGGTCTTAAATAACCCTAAGCCAAAACCATGGCCTAACACTACTGATATATTCTATTAATAAAAAGGAGTACATATTGCAAAATAGTAAAAACTTACCCAAGCCTTTACCTATTCTCGCCAATCTCCGATGCTCCCCGAGCTTCTTCAAGATCCAATAGATGCACCACGGACTTCACGCCCGATTTCCGGATTCAACCGGCTCCGAATCAATATCCAAAAGATTCGGCCACAGCGGCAAACGGCACAAAGAACCACGAACACTGAATGAATGATATGATGTGAACCGTGATCTAAACAACTCAAACCGCGTTCGAAGATGCAAGAGGCAAGAACAAACAAAAACTGGAATGGGGGACTGCCACACCAAAAATCCCTAAAGACCGTGCACCCTTTTCTTTCTTTTTAAAACAAAACTTTAGCCTCTGCCGAAAAACCAAAACCAGTGCAACCCTTTCTTTTTTATAAAAGCAAACTTTTTCTCTGTGCTGAAAAACAAAACATGCAACCCTTTCTTTATTTAATACTCCATATATAAGCAAGAACTCTCTCCCTCTCAGTGTATTTTCGTTCGAAGATGCAAGCACAAAAAACAAAAAAAACAAAGGTTGCTGCACACCCACTCTTCTCCGAAAAACAGGTGTACCCTAATGGGTTGATAATCCCTTTTTATATAGTATTTTCTTTCAAATGAAAATCTTTTAATGATGCTACTATGGAAAACAAATTCTCACATAATTTTCGGAAAGGTAATTAACGTGAAATCTTTGTTTTCTAATACTCAAGAAAGAAACCTCTCGTAATGGTAATTATATATGAAAAATGAATTTTCAGAGATTTTAATGGAGAGACAAACGTGCATAAATAAAATTTTGGATCTCAGAAATAATATGCATGATTTGCTGTGCAATGCGCTTACCTGTCACACAAAAAGATCGACTTCCCAGCGGTCAACTTGGCGCAGATAATGGGAGGAGCATCGTGCGAGAAACTACCCCCTAATTAACCTATCCATTACAATCAAACGGAGTCGATATAACAAAGATGCCAAAGAAGGTTTTGAACAACCCCGGAAAGTGCCAAAATATCTAACATAAGGTGTAATGTAAACCCTTACTATCTCTTTAACCCATGTAATTATGAAATTATTTGGCCGCGGTGCCACAAGATGTAATATTTTGAATCCCGGATTGAGAAGGATAACAAGGAACAATTTTGGAGTTTATTTGTGAGTATTATGTGAGGATTTCTTTTATGGAAAAGTATCAATAAAATTATGTTTAAAATCGAGGGCGTGACATTATGAGACCTAGTGGCTAGTCACTAATTTAAAACTTATGATTTAGTGCTTATGAGAATATATTTGTGATACATTTTCTTTTCTAAGAAATTATTGTGATTTTTTTTTATGATTGTTTATGGCCTTCTTATGATTTTGTTATGGCTTGTTTAATTTAGTTATGAATAAGTTTATAAATTTTGGGGTCTAGTTTATGGATTTTGTGGTCTAGTTTATGAATGTTTGTGGCTCAATACCGTGACTTGTTGGATGACCAGTTATTCAGGTCACATTATGCTAATGTGGTGTTGTTTGCGCTAAATTAGCTCAATCTAATGGCAAATAATTGTGTGCGGGCGTGCCAGAAAAGAATTAACTTCAGAAAAGAAATTATTCTTTTCAGATTGATTAAAAACAACTAATTTAAATCAGGCAACTGTGTTATCCGTTCGCTTACCTCAACTAAGAGGATTTTTCCTTAAGTTATCAATCAAACAATGGATTGACGCTCTTCAACCAAAAAAGATAATTGAACATAAATAAACCTGAATTTAATCAAAGGTAAGTTTATATACAAATACTCTTGAGATTTCGACAAGAATAATGCAGAAATATAAGCACACTGAATTTAATCACAAGTGAACCTATAAACGACTACTCTTTGGTAAGAAAAAGGCCAAAAGAAATAAGATAACTTGAATTTAATCAAAAATAGTCTTACATGCAAATAAGCCTTCAACTTACAAATTACTAAACTAATATAATCTAAGTTCTAAACTATGATAGATCTCTGAGCAATCATTTTGTATGAGTTGTCAGATGATGAATTTTTGTCAGGGCTTCTCTCTTCACTAGCTTCTTCTATTTATAGACAATGAGTCTGCCTTCGATCTTCATTCTCCACATTCTCAACTGACACCCACGTCTTCGTTCGAATTGCTCGTCGTTCCCTCCAAAAAACGGTTGAGAGGGGCCTTCGAACGGTTGGTTGAATTGGTCTCCTTAGAATTCTTCTCCTTCCACATTTGTTGAAGTCGTTCATGGCTGATTTCTGGGTAATGGGGTTCCTGTTTTCACGCAACGTAGTTTAGTGCTACAAAACTGGCTATTCAGATGATTCACTATAACCCTGATTGATTTCCTTCATGAAACGGGGAGCTAATGACACCGTTCGATGGTTTTAGGGATTAATCAACGGCTAAGTTTAATTATCATCTTAATTACCCTTGCTCGACGTCCAAACGTGGTCGTTTCCAATCAAAACGATACCGTTTAGTACTAAAATAACATCGTCATTAAACCTTCTAATCCTCTGCATCTCAGGTCTAAATGAGACATGTTTTTATTGGGCAAAACTTTGTTCGGTGCCACGTGTAATTTTCTCATTGGGTGGCATATTTTAGGATGTAAACACCCCCCCCCAACATTAACATCTTATTTAAAGTAATTAAATAAGTGTTAATGGCTCACGTCTTCTGCCCACGTCTTCCTACAAATAAGGATGCATGGGGCGTGGGAAAGATCTGTTTCCATGCACGTCTCTTGAGCTTCCCAAAGATGGCTGTCATTAAATTGTCTATAAATAGTGATTAACGATAGGGTTTAAATGAGACATGTTCTAATTAGGCAAAACACTGTTCGGTGCCACGTGTAATTTTTTCATTGGGTGGCATATTTTAGGTTGTAAACACACCCCTCGCATTAACATCTTATTTAAAGTAATTAAATAAGTGTTAATGGCTCACGTCTTCTGCCCACGTCTTCCTACAAATAAGGATGCATGGGGCATGGGAAAGATCTGTTTCCATGCACGTCTCTTGAGCTTCCCAAAGATGGTTGTCATTAAATTGTCTATAAATAGTGATTAACGATAGGGTTTAAATGAGACATGTTCTAATTAGGCAAAACACTGTTCGGTGCCACGTGTAATTTTTTCATTGGGTGGCATATTTTAGGTTGTAAACACACCCCTCGCATTAACATCTTATTTAAAGTAATTAAATAAGTGTTAATGGCTCACGTCTTCTGCCCACGTCTTCCTACAAATAAGGATGCATGGGGCATGGGAAAGATCTGTTTCCATGCACGTCTCTTGAGCTTCCCAAAGATGGCTGTCATTAAATTGTCTATAAATAGTGATTAACGATAGGGTTTAAATGAGACATGTTCTAATTAGGCAAAACACTGTTCGGTGCCACGTGTAATTTTTTCATTGGGTGGCATATTTTAGGTTGTAAACACACCCCTCGCATTAACATCTTATTTAAAGTAATTAAATAAGTGTTAATGGCTCACGTCTTCTGCCCACGTCTTCCTACAAATAAGGATGCATGGGGCATGGGAAAGATCTGTTTCCATGCACGTCTCTTGAGCTTCCCAAAGATGGCTGTCATTAAATTGTCTATAAATAGTGATTAACAATAGGGTTTAATAAATCACACCATTTGTTTTAAACCCTTCAAAGTAGAATCTCATCCACTAACAACTCTTTTAGCTATGGATTCCCTCCCAGAAATTAATCTTCTCATAGAAAACCTCGATCATCAATCCAATTCCCCTCAATCATCTCCTTCAATTTCCCCTCGAATGTTGGCTGGAAAGATTCTTTCTGACCGAACCTTTTGCACTCCTAACCTCTCTCCTACGGGTTGGGAATCTACCTCTACCCTTTTGAATTCGGTTAATGAGTCTGGCTGGGGCAATTGGGAGCAAAAGCCCGCTAATACCAACACTGGCACCATTTTGGTCAAGTTTGATCAACCTGACCCTACCCCAAATAGGTTTCACCACTTTCGAACCCTATTTACGAGTCAATTCTTGCCTCTGACTGGTAGGGATACTATTCACATGGGGATGCTGGAGTCAATCTACTCTTCCCTCAAATTCGCTCCTTATCTCAAACAGGAAGAGAATTACCTTGGGCCTGCTCCTTATTATGACTTCAAACGACTGGCCCAAACCCAAAAAACCCTCTGGCTTGCTAAGGTAAAAACTCCACACTACCTTGCTAACTTCGAAGGGTCAAATAAGCTGGCTCCTCTCCCAGAGGAGCTTGATTGGTTTGGTGAAGCCATCAATCCACCTTACTTTCAATGGCAGGAGTTTGTGAGGGAGACCAAGACGGCCGAGCGGGCCCAGGAGGAGGCAGCGTGGGTACAGGAGTCCACTGTGGCCTTGGCCGAGTCCAGGCTGAAGGCGGATCGAGTTGCGTTCGAAGCAGGAGCGTATGTAACGCTAGAGCCACACCTGTTTATACCGTCTGGGGTTGACAGCTACATGCCGAGACAGGAGCACTATGACGTAGAGCTGGTACTGAGGGACCCGACGGAGCACTTGTCCATCTCTTGGACGCAGGTATACCCTTTCGACTTGTTTCAATTCTCATGTTATACTTGTATCTATGTGTATTTGAAATTGTCCATGTAGCCTGCAATGTATGTGACTTGAACTTGACTGTAGAACTTTATTCGACTGATAGAATGCCTTGAAATGATTGAGGTCGACCGATAGGATGCTTGATAGTAGTTTGACTTGATTTGACTGATAGAATGTCATGATCATAGCATGATTCGACTGATAGAATGCTTGTGATAATTATCGAGATCGACTGATACTTGAAACAATAATCGATTGAAACTGTAAATTGGAAACTTGAATCGACCCTGAGACGCTGTTGTGTATCTGAACTTGATTGTAGAACACCTGTAACTTGATTCGATTGAATAGACTGCTTGTTAGTTTGATTTGACTGCCCTATTGAATTTGAAATTCACATGCTGACTTATTTCTTCCATCTTGGCTGTCGTTGTGTGCAGAGAGGAGTAGCTAGCACACGGGGACACGAGCTCGCTTGAGCTTTACCAAGGGTTGCCCGAGAGAGTCAGGGCTTTGGTGGATGCGGCGGGGTTTGGCCTATTTGTCCCTACGCTGACGGCCGTGAAGAATGACCACGCTATATTGACTGCGTTGGCTGAGCGGTGGTGGGATGCGTCTAATACGTTCCACTTCCCGATCGGGGAGATGACGGTGACTCCTTCGGACTTTGCGGCAATTACCGGCTTGAGGGTAGGAGGCGAGCCGATCCCGTTTGACTCGAGGATCCACAGAGACACAGAGGCACTGAGGTGGTTTCTGGGTGAGGTGCCTGTGTACGTGGTGCGGAGACGGTCCCCCACGACCAGTTTAGGAGGTATCTGCACCAGAGGGTACCGAAGATGGAGTAAGAGGAGGAGCAGATGGCGAGGGCCTACTTGCTGTACTTGTTTGGGGCTACTCTGTACCCGAACAAGAGGGCTACAGTTCACTTGTCGTACTTGCCTACCCTTCGTGACCTACGCACGGCTTCACGGTATGACTGGGGAAGAGCAGCTCTAGGGGTGTGCTACGGCTTCATGGGAGAGTTCTCTCAGGGAGCAAAGGCACCTGCTGGCTACTGGAGAGTATGGGAGGTAAGAAACAAAATCCCTTAGCTTGATTTCATTTCATACTTGCACTTTTCTTTTAAATTGCATATGCCGTATACTAATGCTTTGACTGATTGAAAACCTTGCAGTTGTGGGCCTACGAGGTGCTGAAGATGTATTCTCCGGAGAACAAATGCCCGGACCTAAAGACCCTCCCCCGCGCCATGATCTGGGGGCCATTGCACAGAGGAAAGAAGAAGTTGAGGAGGAGCCTCCTAGCTTTCAGAGTTTACCTCGACGAGTTGTCGGGCTTACAGGTGAGAATCAGTTCCACTGGTAGATTATGCTTTAGAAAATGCTTTAATGCTGTCACTGATGCCCTTTATCTGGTCTCTTGAATGTGCTGCAGGTGGAGTGGGATCCTTGGAGCAATGTGGAGCCTGAGCCTAAGTACCTGGCGAGGAGCAGAGTAGTGACAGCGAGCCGAGTGTTGTTGGAGTCGGCCTTCGGGTGGCAGTGGTACTTGGGCGACCGAGTGACACGACAGTCGCTTGGCTCGTCCGAGTTCATAATCCCTGGGCCACTTCCACCTCGCGCTTCACATACAAATCGGTACACCCTTCCTGAGCTGCGGCGATTTACTATCTCGGTAGACCTGACTGCCTTCACGAGGCCCGAGCGCAACTATGCCATCTACTGGAGGCAATACTTGGCAGGGTCCTTAGGAGCGATGGAGCTCCTGGCGGTAGAGAATGAGGCCCTAGCAGCTGGTGAGGAGAGACGGGGTCAGAGGAGCCAGATAGGTCGTTCTCAGAGTAGGAGCGGCTATGCTGCGGTGACTGGACTTCCTCTGCTTTTGTGGACGCTGCCGGTGCGGGACGCGTAGGGAGAGGTGTGGGTAGCATGCCCTTAGAAAAGGATTCCATTCCTTTCCCAAAGCAATGGCCCGGATTGAGGGAGCGCGAGCGCAGATGGCAAGTGCTCTGAACACAGAGTCGCCACTCGGGTTTGAAGGTCCGACACCCAAGGAACTGTATTTCGAAGCACCTGTCGCGCTATTTGATTTGAAAAAGTGAGGGCACCAGTCCGTCATAACCATATTTGGGTTCGAGAGCCAGGTTACGAGAGGGGAAGGGTTTTAAGGCACCCCTCTCGCCCAATCCGGAGATCGGTCTCTACTTAGGCATTTTGAATACATTGCGATTCTTCTTTTATTAATCGATTTTAGCCAATTAGGGCGGGGGGACAGTTAATCGGGAATTAAACTGTAACATGTTTGCAGGATGTGATCAATATGGCATGAATGGATGGAAAGTTAGAAAAATAAATGGGATAAAACCCAACACTGTGATTAAAACATCAAAACAGTGCCTTGTATGAATTTGACATGAACGGTGGCCAACTTGCATGCATGGATCTATGTGCATGCAAGCCCTCCATTGCACGACAAACCCATACACACGCGCGAGTGTCGATGCTTCACCAACAGTTTGAATTTTATTCCCTTCTGGGCTCTGGAAGGACCAGTGCACACCCAGGACAAACTAAGCAGTTTATAGCTGTTATGTTACACAGTTTAAAGGCTGAAAAGCCCTACAAATTAACAAAACACCCCATAAACAATGTGGGGACAAAACAGTGGTCCAAGGCCAAGTTACCAAAGCAAAGACCACTCACTGGCCGAAGACTGACCGTCGCGCGTGTATTGCGCTCTGGCACGCGATGGATGCGCCCTGGCGCACGAGGGTATGATTCAACCTTCCAGTGTTTGGTTTTGCTCATTCTGGGTTCTGGGACAAGTCCAGAAAGATCCCAAGGATATTCCATAAGAACAGAAATACAAATTGAACTAAAACCAGTAGTTTAAACTAAGAAAAGCAGTAAACTGGTTGTTAGCATGCTTACAGTGATCTATATAAACAAATAGACATAAAACAGTAGGGAACCAATCCCCGCGCGTATGCGCCCTGGCGCGCGAGTGTTGCGCTCTGGCGCGCGATGGATGCGCCCTGGCACGCGATGGTTCCTACCACGACGGTTTTTGAAACCTTGCCAGCTTTAGGGTCAGGACTGGTATTGATTACTAGCCTTGACCCTGCCAGCCCCCCTCAGGGATCAGAACAGAGAGCAGAACAAAGGTAAGCTATACCTTTGGTCTTTGAGTTTGAATGATGTTTGAGCTTTGAGTTGATTTGAGGTTGTTTGAGGTATTTGAGGTGGAAGAACAAGCTATGTTCTTAAGTGTGCTTGGGATGTAAGCCTCTTAAAAAGTTGGAACCCAAGGTGTAAGGATTTTTCTAATCCTTGATAATGAAGAACCATGGGGGTATTTATTGGAGGAGATGGAGGAAATGGTGTATGGAGGAGATACAACCAACCAACAAGGGTTGGTTTGGCTTGGTGGCCAAATTGCCTCCTTTAGAAAGATTGGTGGAAGGTAAGGTGATGCAAAGAGAGGAGCTCAGCCAGTCCACGAGGCTGGCTGAGGGTTACTTGGTGATTAAGCTGCCCAGCTGATAAAGGTGATGGGGACAGGATCTGACCGTCGCGCGAGGGTTGCGCTCTGGCGCGCGATGGATGCGCCTTGGCGCGCGATGGTCAACGGTCAAGCTTTGACTATTGACCACACCTGGCAGCTTGACCCGCGCGCGATGGTTCGTGTGCAGCGCGCGCATGTGCCAGTAGGGTTTTTGGCTTTTGGAAGTGGTTTCGGCTAGGTTAGGTTCAAGGGTTTTGTAAACATTCAAAGCTCAAACACTCGACATTCCCAGGGTGTTCTTGATCCGTTTCATCATCGGGGAATCAGAAACCGTAAGTAAATTAATCTGGAAGCCCAGATTGGGGTGTCTATAGTAGCCCCTCTTTGACTGCACTTGAAGCACCATCGACTTGGTACGAGAAACGTCAAAGATTTCTAGACACCCCTCAAGGCAATCCAGAGCAGAACATACTAGCAAAGTAGACAAGCAAACTTAAGGAACTTGATTGGTTGAATGGACGGACGGACCATCGCTGGGGATGGAAGTAGAAGTGGACGATTGCATCGTTGCTTGTTGATCGAATTTGGACGGGACAGGCTGTCACTGAAGACGTGGACGGGACCGACCATCGTTGCTGGGGATCAAGCTATCCTCAGCATAAAGCATTCCAACAAACACGGGTAGGTCGTGTCAGGCAGGTTGAATTCCATCTGTTGGGAATCAGAGCCAATCTCCTTATCAAAGACCATCCCAGACAGAGCAATAAGGCTGCTGGAAGATGCGCTTGTGGCTAGACTGAAGGTGGTTGTCCGGGATAGGCTAAGGTGGACTCTCCTAGTGAACCATTAGTTGCGGATGAACAGAGGACGATATACTGATTGTTCTTGAATTGGATGGGCAGATCACTATACAAAATGATTGAGTCGTTGGAAATTTTGACAGGACCGACTGTCATTGATGGAGACGGGCAAATCAATGTGCTGAGTGATCAAGCCGTTGAAAAGTTTGACAGGACCGGCTGTCGTTGATGGTGACGGGTAGATCAATGTGTTGAGTGATCAAGCTATTGGAAATGGGACAGGACCGGCTGTCGTTGATTTGAAAGGGCGGATCACTATACAAAGTGATCGAGCCTTTGGAAATTGGACAGGACCGGCTGTCGTTGAATTGGTTCCGCGGAAGATTGCATCGCATCCCTTGGAAGACCAAACCGTGGATTAGGGAGGCTTCTTGCATCCGTTGATCAACGAGAACAATACCGCAGAAGATTGCACTGCATCCATTGGCAAACAAATCGAGAGTTTAGGGAGATTTCCATTGCCTCCGCTAACAAACAACACCAGCTCCGCTGGATGGCATCCTTTGGTTTACAAACCGAGATTAGGGAGATTTTCATCGCCTCCGCTAACAAATTGAATCAAAACCGTAGGAGATTGCATCGCATCCTTCGGCAAACAAATCGTATGATGGCGACCATTCTGGCTACCTTCCTGCTTTCAACATTTAATATACACAATATGCAAGGATATGTATAATATGCTGAAAATGCAGATGCAAGCTAAAGGCGAAAGAGGACAACGACACTTAAGGACTACCACTGAGCCCCATTACTGTACTGTCTGCTACTTCTGAGATGCGCACCCAGATAGATAGACGCTAAACGGGCCGGCATGCCCCATGTTGACATTAGTAGTGGCATTGGGCATGCGTGCCCTTTCCTTGATGCTTGGGCGAACGTGCCCCATAGATGTGCCTTGCTTGGCCTTGGGCTGATTGCCTTTATCGTTCACAAAATTCCACAGCTTGTGGATTACTGATACTAGGGTAGCAATGTAAAAATTGCATTTTCCAGTTTATTGATTCCCTTTTGCAAGTGTCTAAGAGAATGCAAAAACTAACCACTAATATCCAATTTGCATTGACAAGCGAACTGAATTGACACATAGAAGTGCACGCATGTACAGACTCGCCTAGCTCAAATGAAAAGGGGGAAAGAGTCCCAGGATACGACATGGACCCTTAGACACATAGAACATAATGAAATTTTGAGCATTAATGAGCCAAAACTCACAACATTCCTAAACAGGTGAAACTGACACTTACGAAAAGTGCAAAAGGTACAAAGACCTGTACAAACAAAATGGAGAAAAGTATCTCGAAACGACAATTGATTAAAAAACTAGAAAAATATCGCAAAGATGGACATAAGACGCTGATGATGACTCATATAGGCCCGGACTGAAACCGACACCTCCATATAGTCACATTAAATCCATATGACTTGCATGGTATGACAAGACTTGTCAAAAGCCCCTGGAACGACATTAGAGGGCAGTAGCTGACTGCTACTCTCTGCTGCAGAAATTGAATAAGTGTGCACAGGGTTGAGACCAACGCGCATCACTTTGAGCAAGCGCACGTGACTACCCGTCTATTGCAACTGCTCATACCAGACTTTGCTGAACTTAGAATAAACTGTGAGCCATTAGGCTTCTAGCATTTTGTTTTTTTTTTATGCTTCAAATATTTTTAAGGCTTTATGCTTAGCTTGTAAATCAAAGAGGTAGTGTGGGCTACCACAGCCCCGGGTGGATCGGGGCAGCCCAAAAATCGCACGCTTTTTTGAATCGAATCGAAAAAAAAGTTTGAAGAGTCGCCACCCGGATTTATGGTTCGCCACCCGAGAAACCGTTTTTATTTGAAAATGGTTGATTTGAAATTGAAAACCAGAGATTCATTTTGGGGTTCGGGAGCCATGTTACGAGGGGGGAAGGGTTTTACGGCACCCCCCCCGCCCGACGCGATGTCGGTCTCTACTAAACATTTGTGGGATTTTTCAAAAGGATTTTGTTCCATTAGGCATGTAGCAAGTATCCACAGGTATACCAAATAAACGTGTATGCTGGTGCATGTGTACAGGGGATGATGAAAAGGTAAAGAAATGCAAGATAACAGAAACTGGAACCCTGCCTACTGACTTCACTCTCGAGCGCTCGGGAGTGGTCCCGAGCGCTTGGGAGTGCTGATGCTCAACCTGCAATCTTTGTTAGTACAAACAGGACATAATGCTAGAAACTGTAAACTGAAAAAATTTTAAGCATATTACAAGCTTAGCAGAGGACTTGATAAACTGAGATAGGACCTCAATCTTTCAAGTCATGCATCCTTGCCTCAGCAAAGTTAGATCTGCATTCTTTTAAGAGCAAATGGACACATCTCTGCATGCAGAAAGTCAGAAGCATGGCAAAATGGGGAGAATGTTGGACTGCAGTGGCATGCAGGCACTCCCTAGTGCTCGGGAATGGTTTCAAGCGCTTGGGAGTGAGCTGCATGTCAGCTTACTCTCAAATAGGAAATGACATTATCTTGGCATGCAGACACTCTTGTTTTGGTCTTCCCAGGATAAGAACCTCTCTTTAACCTTGGAAAACCTTGTTCTTACTTGAAACTTGGTGAGAAACATTTCTGTTTTGAGGAAAACTAATTTTCTATGTCTGCATATCACAATAAAACCATTTCATTTAAGAATGCATTTCACCCCAGCTTGCTACCCTACGAAAATGCCATGCATGGGACTGGAAACAGTCCCGAGCGCTCAGGAGCGCTCAAGAGTGTTTCCAGTAGGTTTTCAAAAAAATGCTTTGTGATCCCTTTGCTCTTGTTTTTACACTAAGGTCTCCCAACCATGCACCCAGTATTAAAGACTGGGACAGGCTGAGAGACCTCCCTCAGAAGGGAAGAACAGCCTTTTGCTTGATATTAAAGTAGAAAAACTTTCTACCTTTGATTAGAACTTTGCTCTTTGAATGGCTTTGAAAAGTGAATGCAAAGAGAAGAATACAAGAAATCAGAGACTAGGAATGTTCTGAATTTCTTGCATTTTCCTTGATACTTTTGATATTTGTACTCTTGTCTTTGAAAATCTTTGTGGTTGGAAAACAAGTTTTTGCTTGAGAGTTTTTTGAACAGAGGAGAGGGGTTTTAGAGAAAGAGATTTCGTGCCCCTGGTTTCTGCTGAGAAAGGGGTATATATAGGGGATTATAACCTATGGTTTTCAAAATGAAATGAGATGAATAAAATCTTTTTTAAGGAGGAAAAATCTTCTGGCCTGGCCCTCTCTGACTGAGGTTGAGTGTTGACTCAAGCATCAGCCGGCTCAAAATGGCTGTAATGATGGGTTGCATGGATAGTGAGAAACCTTATCATCCATTGGGCAGCACAGAGGTCTCGAGCGCTCGGGAGTGGTCTCGAGCGCTCGGGACTTCCACTCTCGAGCGCTCGGGAGTGAGCCAGGCCAATGGTTTTGGAAAATGCTTTTGAGCGCTCGGGACTGCTCCCAAGCGCTTGAGATTGATTTTTGACCATTTGTTTTCCTTTTCAAAGTCTTTCAAGAAGCATTGTTCTGATTAATTCGAGGCTTGTTTTAATCCGAATTCGTCATTCGGGAGCCTCAGGGCCACAAATTAAGGAAATTTGAAGAGTCCAAATTGGGGTGTCTACAGTTGCCCCTCTTTGGGCGTCGTTCGGCATCATGTCTGGATATGAGTGACGTCCAAAGATTGAGACAGCCCAATTCGAAACCAAATCAAATCCTTAATTCAAAAGACAAATGCGAGTAGAAACATTCAATGCATGAGGTCGTGTCCTTCCGGACTGCCTACGTACCCTTTTCTGCAGGGATCAGACCAGCGTAGTTCTTTGGCGCAAATGCAAACACGTGTAATGCATGCACTAGAAAAGCATCGACAAGACATTGATAAGAAAAGCGCGGAGGGTCCACCTGCTGCTCTGTTTGGTGGACAAAACAAGGATAAAATATTCTGCGAATGCACTAAAAGTGGCCTAGTTAGACTATTTTGATCGACTTTGAAATAAAATGCCAATTCCCAAACGTGAGCCAAAAGTGGATTAATGAATGAAGTTCGTGATCAGCTGCTCTGTTTTGATACGAACGAAATCAGGACTGAGATTGATTTTGTAAAAGAAAGTGCAAAGTAAGAAATTTTAAGAAATGAGTAATGCCCAGGATGTCGAAAGCTCGGTACGGGGTACGAAGACAGACCCAAGCGCTTAGAACCACTCCCGAGCGCTCGGGAGTGGTCTCGAGCACTTGAGACTGCCGCTGGGGCCCGCTGTCCTTTCATCATCTTCCTCTTCGATCTGGGATCACAAACCTTACTATCAAGCGCTCGAGAACCAGAGCGTCGACACTTTCCTATTCTCTCTGACTCACTACGATCTCTCTCACTCTCCGACGATCTCTCTCTCATTCTCCCACAATCTCTCTCTCTCCTGAAAAACCACGAATCGATTTCAAGACCTCGAGATTTCCTCGATTTTTCGGTGGGCGATCGTGTGCCAGGAAGTTTGAATTTGGGGGAAAAAGAAGTCTTGGGAAGAAGAAGGAAGGGCAATGGCCAACACCAAGGACAGGGCGGCGGTGGGCGAGGCCCGCGGTGGTGCTACCACGCCTGGCGACGGCGTGGCAGCAGCTGCGGTCGCCGCGGCGGCGATGGGTGAGACCGGCGGTAGCGTGGCTACGCCTAGCGACGGGAGGGTTACAGGTGAGGGCGTGGCAGCAGGGGACGACGTTGGTGGTGGCCGAGAGGTGGTAATGGGGGCTGTTGGAGATGCTATGGTGACCGGAGGCGGTAGCGAGGGTGAGACTGATGTCGGTGGTGATGGAGACAGGGTCAACAGTGGCGGAGATGCCACAGGCGGTAGAGAAGAGGCTACGGGCAGCGGAGGTGGAGCCACGGGCACTCCTCCTACCCCTACCGTGGAAGAGTTGCTCTTGGCCGCGGAACGGGCCGGCGACGAGCGGCGGGCCGACGTTAGGAGCGAGGCGGTGGTGGGTGGCCGCGTCGTCGCTACCTCCGCCTTGAGATCGATAGCGGCGGTGCCGAGGAGGGGAGATAGCGGGATTGGGGCATCACGCCCCGTTCCCTTCGAGGAGGGGGACTTCTTGGATTCCGTGGAGCCGCGGGACATCTTAGACGTACTTGGCCTTGGCTCTGAGGTTGCGGCCGTGTTGAGGGGTGCTGAGACTCCGGAGGACCGGGCCTCGGCGCTTCTGTTGGGGGCTTTGCTGAGCGACGCAGGGGCGTCGGATGTGGGGGGACTCGGGATAGAGGAGTCGGAGGCGGAGGAGATGGAGATGGAGGGGCCAGAGCCGGAGGTGACCGTTGAGGTGCGGGTCACCGCGGTCGACGAGGTGAAGGCCTATCTGAGAGGGGAGCGCCCTGAGTTTGCGATTGCGACTTACGCTCCACGAGTCCACTTTTTCGAGCCAGTGGGGATGGATAGCTACGTCCCTGCTCGAGTCGACTACTCGGAGGATTTGCTTCTTCGGGATTGCGATTTGCATATCTCTTCAGGTTGGACCACGGTGAGTTTCGACATCTCTAACTCTTTGAATTTGGTACTTGAGTTCATTTGCAAATTGCTTTTATTGATGTTGATGCCATTTCTTTGCTTTGTTGAAACAGCGCACGACAGACATATACGGCCACGGGGTTCAGCTAGCTCGCTGAAATACTTAAAGGCGCTGCCCTAGAGAGTGCGGGCGTTGGTGGAGGCGGCGGGCTTCGGACCGTTCATCCAGCTGATGACGGTGGTGAGGGTGGACCGCGCGGTGCTTACGGCTTTGACCGAGAGATGGTGGGATACCACCAACACCTTCCACTTCCGGTTTGGGGAGATGACGGTGGCACCCCTCGACTTCGTAGCGATCACCGGGTTGAGGGTGGGAGGAGAACCAATCCCCTACGACTCGAGTTTGGTGCTAGACGACGCGACCCTGCGGTGGTTTCTCGGGCGAGTCCCACGCCATAGCGGGTGGATGGCGGCGTACGGGCAGTTCGTGGAGTATTGGGACCACGAGCCTGCGGATGACGAGGAGGCGGCGAGGATGGCCCGGGCGTACTTGCTATACCTATTCGGGGCTTCTCTGTACCCGAATAGGCGGTCACGAGTCCACTTTTGCTACCTGGCGGGCCTGGTCGTCTTGAGACAGGCGGGGAGATTCGATTGGGGGGGCGCTGCTCTGTGCACCCTCTACTGCTTTCTGGGGGCGGCCTCGCACGAGGTTGGCAACACCATTGGTGGGTACTGGAGGATAGTCAAGGTACGATTTCAAATTACTGCTTTTAGTCTGCTTTCGACTGCTTATTCGATTTGAATCATGCATTGAACTGACTTGAACACCAAAATTTTACAGCTCTGGGCCTACGAGGTTCTGGGGATGTTCCTCCCTAAGAACACGTGTCGAGATCCTGGTTTGCTTCCTCGCGGGCTTGCGTGGGGTAAGGCTTACAGGAGGACAAAGGAGCGGAGAGGGGAGGTGATGACCTTCCGGCGTTGGCTGGATAACCTGATGGGTGTCACGGTATGATTTGCGTGCTTCTCCCTTCTTTCCCGTGTTTTCAATGTAAATCTTTATTAATGCTCCAAGAATCCGAAATGCAGGTTCACTGGGCTAGGTGGTCGAGGATGGAGGCTGACTTCCTTCCGAGGAGTCGAGAGGTGACGGGGAGTAGGGTGCCACTGGAGTGTCCCCTGGGCTGGCAGTGGTACCTGGGGGATCGCGTGACCCGACAGTCACTCGGTCTCCCAGCGTTCGTGGTACCCGGGCCGCTTCCTCCTCGCGTGCAGAGGACGGAGACCTACACCCGCACTGAGCTCGAGCAGTTGACGGTGCCTGACACTGACTTGGAGAGGCACCTCTAACGTGTACTAGACTATGCAGTTTACAGGGATAGGTACCTGGCTATAGACCTGGGCGTGGAGGCAGAGTTTGAGAGACGAGTGGCTGAGGGAGGACGAGGTCGCGGCGGCCGGTCCGCACGAGGTAGAGGACGAGGTGGTAGACAGCCTGCTGGCGGCCAAGGCGTTAGTCCACCAGGCGGAGGGGAGAGTAGTGCGAGAGTGCCGGAGACGGCGGAGGTCTCAGCTTCGTCTGTACTGCCGACGCTGGAGTGGACTATAGGCGTGATCGGGCCTAGTGGCGTGCGGGAGGTGATAGACGTCCCACGCCTTCCGCAGCCGCCGATGCGGCTTCCTGCTCAGGTACACACGGATTCGCACTTCTTATGCTTTACATGATTCCTGCTTGCACACTTCTGATTTTTGAATATTACAGGTACCGCGAGAGTGGGCTGAGACGGCCATAATGCTGATGGTGGGAATGCGCCATTTGCTGAAGGGCTGTGCGAGAGGGAGGGTCCTCCAGACTAGACCTGCTCCCGAGCCTGTTTCTCCTGTTGCCCCATAGGTATAAAAATGCATGCACGTATAGTACTTTAATGAATCAATTGAGTTTCAAACATGTATAGAATGAGTGCATGCTTGTGATATGCAGTTGCAACCACGACGTTTAGCCAGGACACGACCCCAGGTTACCACGAGCCCTCCGGCTTCCGCCAGCATGAGAGGACGAGGGACAGACAATTCGAGGTTTTGCCCAGGGCGGAGACTTGCTCGCGCAGAGCCAGAGGAGTCTGAGGAGAGGACGGAGGAGGAGACAGAGGAGTCTTCCGAGTCACGCGTTTTAGGGACGACGGACTCAGAGACTGCTTCTGGCTCTCCTAGCGAAGATGACTGCGATGATGGCGACGAGAGTGAGAGCACAGAGCCCGAGGGCCAACAGCGGAAGAGGACTCATCGAGACTGAGCCTTAGGTTTTTGCTTTGTTAGCTTTCTTGTACATAGGCCTGTGTGCCAACGTAGTTGTAGTTTCTAGGCCTGCGTGCCTTGGTTTTGTTTGGGCCTGCGTGCCCCAGTAGTTAGTATTGGGCGCGTGTTTGCCCCAGCTTTTGTACTTCCCTCTTTGCTCATTGTAAATACCGTATTCATTTATGAGAATTTGCACTTTTGTTCTTTCCATTCGTTCGCATTCCCATTATAGAATTGTATTTTATGAAATATGTCCGTCTAGCTTTGAAAGAAAGTAAAGAGCACGCGAATTTCGACCGATACCCTTGAAGTACGCACAAAAATTTGACATTACGCGAAGATAGGCCTTTTAACACTCGACTACGGAAAATCGGACTTAAGGGCATTTGATTGCCATAGAACGCACCGTGCGGTCAATAATGGGTGTTATGACCTGCGAGGACTGCTAGAATTACGAAAATGCCCTTGACACGAAGATCGACATATACTTGTTCGTTAAAATGGCGATTTTGAGACGTTTGAGAGAGAACTTGAATTAGGAGTGTTAATGCACATTCGACCGTGTCATACAGTCATTGGCGTGTGCCATGACTCGTACATATCGCATGGTTCGATTCAATGCCCTTAACGTGAATTTTGACATACTCGAGGGATGAAAACCTTGGAGATTTTGGTATTTTTGAGGAATATAGACCTGAATGTACTCGAAAACACGTAATGGAACTGCTGTATTCCCCTAGGAACATGTTAAGAGCCTTCTGATCTGAGCTGCATGCAGTTACAAGGTTGTATTGAGGCTGAAAGATTGAGAACCAAAACTTGCAGTAAACAGCAGCACTCTTGAGTGCTCGAGAGTGGTCTCGAGCGCTTGGGACTTCACTCTCGAGCGCTCGGGACTGCTGCTACATGCAGCCCAGTACTGCTTCCCAATGCCACTCATTAGCTTCCCCATGTCATTTTCCTCTGCATGCCTGCTCTCCAGGTGTTCAAATGGCTTCAATTCAGCTGCTTCCCCAAATAAAATGACTTCCCAAAGCTTAATTTTTGTTTTTTCCAATACATTTTTCAAATTTTCAAAGTTTGAATTTTGAATAGATTTTGAAAATGCTTAGTTTGGTGAGTTTCAAGGCAGGTGGGGAAGTGACACTAACTCCCCCAGGCTTCTATAAATACTAAACCCTGCTTTGGTAAGTCATTCACACTTCATTTCGTCATTCTTCTCTTAAAAATCCTTCCTTGTCATGGCTCTGCTGAACCAAGCTTTGCTTCGGCCTTGGCTGGACAGCCTTGAAGGCATTGACTGGCTGAACTTCCGAGGGCACCGCCTTTACACCCTAAAACATCTCCGAGAGGTCGCAATCCATCCTGTCTTGCTACATGCAGCAGCACGCTTTTGGGATCCCGAAGTGCATGTCTTTCGCTTTGGCTCTCAAGAGCTGTGCCCTACCGTCGAGGAGTTCCACGCCTACCTTGGAAGCCACGACTCCGCTGACCCAGTTGTTCCTATGATCAGGGAGAGTATGAAGAACATTCTCAAAGCCAAACTGGGCATCAGTGAAAATACCGCTGAGTTTCTCACTCGGGGCAATGCCATCAACATCGTGCAGTTGTATGAGAAGTTCAGTCCGCCTGGAGACTTGACAGACTTTGAGTATCAAGGCCGTCGAATGATGGCTTGTTGCATTTGTCTCCTGGCAGCCTTTCTGCTGGTTCCGTCCGTTGGTCAGCCCAACTCTCTATTGGTGGGGGTTGCTGCTCAGATTGAGGCTCGGAAGGATGTTGCACCTTTGGTTCTTGCTGAAACCTTGATGGGGTTAGATGCCGTTCATGCTGGTCGCACGAGGGTTTTTGGTGGTAGCCCGCTGTTGCTGCAGGTTAGGGACCTCACTCAACTCTCCTTTTTCTATTTCTCTCATTCATTTTACCTCAACGCTCGGTTTAGGCTTTATCTGGCTCCTCACTTGTTTTCTCTCTTTTCGGGTATATGTGGCTTTGTGACAAATTGAATCTGCTGACACCCCCAGCCAATGATTGGTGGTATCGTGCAAGCGGATGGAACCGTCCCTTTCAAGTGATGTACGGGAGCAAAGATGATTGGGCTGATTTCCTTGCTTCTGTGGAGGAAGATGACATTGCTTGGCGGTGCCATTGGCTGAGGCTTCCTGCTATGACTACTGGTAACATGGGTCCGACACACGTACTTGTGGCTGGGTTGACAGGCTTCACCTTCTATTCACCTTTCCGCATTCTCCGTCAGTTTGGACTTAGTCAAGAAGTGCCGCCGCTGGGCTCTGAAGTGCTTCGTCTCCCTCCCTTCACCATTCCGGGCCTTCGGAGTTATGTTCGATCATGGGGGGCTCGTAGGACTGAGCCAAGTGACCCACTCTTCTCTATTGCTTCAACTGGAAGGTACCGCAAATGGCTAAGGAGAGATGTGGAAGCAAGGATGGGTTGACTGCTTACTTTGCCGTTCTTTGAAATAAAGAGTGTATTTTAATTGCGTGCTTTCCCGTTTTCATGCTCAGCTTGTAATAAAGAAATGATCTGAATAAAATTGACTGATTAAGGGTATCCCCCTTTTGGTTCATTAATCACATGCGCCTTTGAGAAAACATTCTGATTTGTCAATTTGGATTTTGATTTTTGAGATTTAGGACCGAACCTCAGTGTGAGATTGCCTACGTATCCCTCAGGAAAGGGAATCAGGCCCATACGTAGTTCGGGCTAGGGTTCGCTCGGGTATTAACACTCTCCTTTCGCGCTCTAAATTTTGCCTAGTACCGCCCTTTCGGGTTTTCGGCCTAGCGAGCTCTTTTTCGACTTTTTACCTTAACTTTTGCCTAAGCCGCCCTTTCGGGTTTTCGACCTAGCAGGCTTGCTCTAATTTTTTCCTGGGACCGCCCGCCCTTGCGGTTTTCGGTCCAGCTCTCTCTCTCAGGGGTAATAACGCTTGAGTTGATCCAAATTGACAAGGTTTGAGAATTCGTTGCGGTCGAGGTCGATGATTGAGGCTGCTCCCCCAGAGAGGATAGTCTTGATGATGTACGGCCCAGCCCACTTTGGTCGGAATTTCCCTCATAGGTCAAAAATCAGTGCACGAATTTCCTTGACTACCATGTCCCCTTCCTGTAGGTCCCTCGACTTCACTTTCTTGTTGAACGCTCGGGCGATCCTTCGTTGATAACCCTGAATGTGGTACAATGCTCGCAGCCTCCTTTCGTCAAATAGCATGAGCTCCTCGAACCTTCCATTGATCCATTCGGCCTCATCCACTCCGCACTCAATCATGACCCTTAGCGATGGAACTTCTAGCTCGATAGGGAGAACGGCTTCCATACCGTACACCAAAGAATAGGGTGTTGCCCCTATCGGTGTGCGGATGGACGTCCGGTATCCCCACAAAGCTAGTGGTAATTGTTCGTGCCAATTCCTAGCTGATTGAGTAGTCCTTTCGAGAATCGTCTTGATGGTCTTGTTTGCTACTTCGACTGCCCCATTCGTTTGTGGCTGATAGGTGGTCGAATGATGCACTTGAATTTTAAATTCGTCAAAGAGTTCCAAAACTTTTCCCTTGAAGTGAACACCATTATCAGATACGAAGGCTTGAGGGACCCCATATCGATAAATGATGTTTTGCCTGATAAAGTGAGCCACTTAAACTGCCGTCAAAGTCTTGTACAACGCTACTTCGACCCATTTGGTGAAGTAATCCACTGCTACCAAAATGAACCTGTGACCATTAGAAGCCGCGGGCGTGATCTTTCCGATAACATCAATGCCCCAGGCGGAGAATGGCCATGGTGTTGCCATTGAGTGTAATTCCGAGGGTGGGACATGGATAAGGTTGGCATGAGTCTGGCACTTGTGACACCGGCGCACATACTCGATGCAATCTGTCTCCATGGTCGACCAATAGTATCCCAGTCTTAAAACCTTCTTAGCTAGCATCATCCCATTCATATGAGGCCCACAAACTCCTTCATGAACTTCTTCCATTACCGCTCTCGTGTTGTCACCGTGAATACACAACTTGTGAACTCCGCAAGGAGATCGCCGGTACAATTGTCCTCCACAGATGATGTATTGGGATGCCAGTCGTTGCAAAGCGATCCGATCTTTCTTAGTTGAATCTGCAGGGAATTCTCCCTTTTCGACGAAATTCCGAATATCGTAGAACCAAGGGAGCCCATCATCTGGTTCGTTGATGTTCATGACATAATCGTACACATGTCTTCCCCTATGTTCAATCATGACAGGCCTCAGCTTCACTCCAATTGGAAGTTCCAGCATGGATGCCAAAGTAGCCAGGGCGTCTGTAAAGCGGTTCTTCATCCTCGGTACATGCGTGAAGGTCACCTTTTGAAAATTCGGGATAAGCTCGTCGAGCTGCTGATGATAGGGCTTCATCTTTTCGTCTCTGACTCTCCATTCTCCGTTTGCTTGCGATACGACCAAGTTGGAATCTCCCACAACTTCTAGGACCTTGACTCCAATCTCCAATGCAGCTTCCATTCCCACAATGCACGCTTCGTACTCAGCTTCGTTGTTCGTGACTTCGAAGTTTAACTTGAAAGCGAGAGGGATATGTGACCCCTCAGGTGAGACCAGCAGTATGCCAATCCCCAAAGCCCTTCTGATTTGCAGCTCCATCGAAGTACAACGTCCACGTTTCATTGCTTGTTGACATCACATCTTCATCAGGAAATTGAAATTCTGTGTGCTCCGGCCCCTCAATCGGACGATCTGCCAATAATTCTGCTACCGCTCTTCCTTTCACTGACTTGCGAGTGACGTATTTGATTTCGAATTCCGCCAACAAGAGCAACCAACGTGCTAATTTACCGGTAAGTGCTGGCTTCTCGAATGGATATTTGAGGGGATCCATCCGAGAAATCAATATCACCGAGTAAGCGAGCATGTAGTGTCTCAACTTCTTCGTGGCCCATACAAGCGCCCAACATGTCTTTTCTAACGAAGTGTACCGCTCTTCGCATCCCACCATCTTCTTGCTCAAGTAGTAAATCGCCCTTTCAACCCCATCTTCTCCCTCTTGTGCCAGCATGCACCCCATTGACGAGGGCGTGACGGACAAGTATAGGATCAAAGGTTTTCCCAGGATGGGCGGCATCAAGATTGGAGGATTTTGGAGATAAGTTCGTACTACTTTGAAGGCCTTCTGACACTTGTCGTTCCATTCGAACTTCACATCTTTCTTGAGTAGTCGAAATAATGGTTCACAAGTCAAGGTTAACTTGGCGATGAATCGACTGATGAATTGAATTTTTCCCAAGAAGCACCGGACCTCCTTCTCGGATTGGGGTGGCTCCATCTCAAGAATGGCTTTGATCTTAGAAGGGTCTACCTCAATCCCTCGGGTTGTGATCATGAACCCGAGCATTTTCCCAGCAGTGACTCCAAACATGCACTTCTGCGGATTAAGGCGCATCCTGTACCTCTGAATTCTCTCCAAGAACTTTCTCAACGCCGGGAGATGATCCTTCCATTCCTTTCCCTTCACTATCATATCATCGACATATACCTCGACCTCCTTGTGAATCATGTCATGCAGCAGTGTCGTAGCACCTCTTTGGTACGTAGGACCGGCATTTTTCAACCCAAACGGCATAACCCGATAACAGTATGTTCCCCACTCGGTGATGAATGTAGTCTTTTCTCTGTCTTCCAGAGCCAAGAGAATCTGGTTGTACCCGGAGAAACCGTCCATCAGGATAGTAAAGCTTGCCCTGCAGTGTTATCGACAAGTATATCTATATGTGGCAATGGAAAATGATCCTTAGGGCTCGCTTTGTTCAGATCTCTAAAATCGACACACACTCTGATCTTTCCATCCTTTTTAGGGATGGGCACGAAGTTTGCAACCCAAGTGGGGTACTTGGTTACTATTAGAAAACCTGCGTCGATTTGCTTTGTGAGTTCCTCTTTTATCTTTAATACCCAATCTGGCCGCATCTTCCTCCGTTTCTGTTTAACGGGTTTTGCATCGGGATAGAGAGGGATCCTGTGCTCGACTATTTCTGGGTCGATTCCGGGCATATCCGCATGGGACCAAGCAAAAACTTCTTTGAATTCTTTTAATAAATCGGTGAGCTCTTGAAGCTCGTTGGGAGACAGACCGGAACCGACCTGAACCAATCGAGGGTTCTCCTCATCACCCAAGTTTACCGAGATCATTTCTTCTTTTAGAGGCTGAGCATGCCTTTCGTTTTCACGCTCGATGAGGGAACGGATTTCCTTGGGAATGTCCCCATCGAAATCTATTCCTTCATCGTCGGGATCCAAACAATTTATTTCAAAGTCCGGCAAATAAACAAAGGCATCATTCATTTCATTGATAGGCTCCTTGGAGGGAGGGAATACAGCAGTGGACTCGAATTCAAAGTAAAAGCTACGGTGGGGAGGGCCAATAGGCACGAACTCCGACTCAGCGCTAGACGAGGAGTCAGTATCAGACTCAGACTCGGACTCGGTGCTAGTGTTGTGAGTGCGCTTTACAAGTGGAATGAAAGTGCAGTTTTCATAAGTGCCTACAGCGTCCACAATGAGCTTAGAAGGGTTTTCCATCTCTTCTTCTTCTCCCAGCATGAGCACAGCAGCATCTTCCATCATACCCTCCAATTCCTCGCCTCCGAACAGAGATTGGAGACTACCCAAACCAAAAGCTTCAAGCCAATCCAGTGCTTCAGACAGTTCCTCGATCTTCGTTACCTCTTCATCACTTCCCCAGGTGTCATTGGCAAAGATTTCAAACCCAGGATACTTCACTTTTGTTTCCATGTCAATGAACGGCTCCGGCTCTCCTCGGTATGGTTTCTCCTTCTCGTTAATCATGGGACCGGCTCTAAACTTTATTCCAGCAGCATGGGCCCGGGCGCGACTGCGCCACCTCCTCGCAGGGTCATTTTTCTTGGGCACGTAACCCAAGCCATACGGGTCAACACTCCCGGGGAAATGGGGAAACTCAGATACTCCTTGTTGATTGTGACCCAGGCCCATGCCAGGCAGATAGTTCATTCTCCTCATGATCTCTAAAGCCGCAGAGCTCACCAAGAAACCATCATCAGCTCGAATGGTGCAGACTTTCGAGGTTATAACAGCAAATCCCCCCATGGGTATGTCCTCTTCTCTGTGCATGATTTCCAGCAGCGGGGAATTATCTTAAGAATGAGGACGGATACCAGAGTCCCCATGAATGATAAGAGTCCCGGAATCCAATCCCAAGATGAGCTTTTGGTGCAGCGTGGATGGTACTCCCATAATATCAGAGCGGTGCAACCACGGTCTCCCCAGCAGGAGGTTGAATGATGCAGGGATCTCTAGGACACAGAATTCCGCAGTGGTATTGAATTTTCCAGTTGCCAGCTCTAAGTTAACCGTTCCTAGGACATCACGACGCGTATTGTCATAGGCGCGGACTCCCAGATTTGAAGGTGTGAAGTCCTTGTTTTTTAGGCCAAGACAGTAAGCAGTACGGAGAGGGTACACATTGATGGCCAAGCCGTTGTCTATGAGTATCGCAGGGACCCACTTTCCCAGGCATTTCATGGTGACATGAAGGGGCTTGTTATGGTCAGCTCCCTCAGGTGGTAAGTCATTCTCGGTGAAGGACAGGGCGTGTTAGGTGAGGTTTGGAGTTATGAGGGCAATCATGGCTTCAGGTGCGATATCCGAAGGAACTTCAAGCTTGGAGAGGGTATTGACGAGCCTTCGGCGATGTTCGCGAGAAGACGCCAACACACCCCACATGGACATATGGGCTGGGGTTTCATGAAGTTATTGGATGATAGGGTCGGTGTCGGAATTTGGGACTTGCTGCTGGGAGACATTGGGGTTTGAGTTGACGAATGGGTTAAGGTTGATGGATGGGTTAGGTTGGAAAGGCGGGTTAGGGTTAGTGGAGCTTGAGGGGTTATTTTGTGGAGTATGTGGGATAGGGGTGTTCAGACTTGCGGGATTGATCGGGTTCACGGGAATGTTGGGGTTGTTTTGTTGTGGTGGAGGTGGCCGGGATGAGCTTCCCTGCTGGTGGTTGGTGGGTTGGTACACCCTGCCGCTCCTGGTAAGATTACTAATTGTCTCAGGGGCCGGTTCCCACCAAGAATCTTCCCAGAAGTTGGAGAGATCAGTATCGGCCTTGCGCTTTCCTTTGTCAAGCTTCGTTTTCTCAAGAGTGTCATTGAGAATTTCCATTTCCAGAGCATTCCATATGTTCTCCTCTTCTAGCAAATTCCAAAAGTTGACGTTGTTGCTATTGTTGACTTGTAGGGACCCTTCATCTATCATGGCCTTGTTGACGGTTAGTTCTTCACCATCCACCCATATGTTCACCAATTTGGCCTTGCCCCAGAGGTCTTCAGGGTCTAGCACGCAAATGTTGGGTTCATCGGGAATCTCAACTATCGGCTGAGGGAAAAATTCGTCAATAATATACTCCTGCGGAATGAAGGTATGATCCATCACATAGTCAAGGACATCGGAGTTTCTGGTGAGATTGACAATGGTTAAGACAGAGAGTCCCGAGAACACGCGAGGGTTCATCAAGTCCATTCCTTGCTCTACTTCCTCCTCTTGAAAGAGGTATGCCAACGATGTCTCATCCAAAGGGTCGGAGTCGTCTATCCAATGCCATCCATTGGGCTCAGGCTCCCACTCCCACTCATCTTCATCTTCGACCGGTTCAAGTTCCATGAACAGAGCAAACAGAGAATACCCATCCAAGGGTCAGCCATCATCTCTTCCCAATCCTGTCTCCAATTACCCTGCTCCAACTCCTCTACCTGGTGGGAGTCGAGCGCCACAGGCCACACTCCGGTGATAAAAGCCCAGTGTTCTACTGCGAAGAAATCGTTTGCCAGGTCATCCCATCTCCTTTGGAAATCCCATTCCACAGTTTCCAGTGCGCAGACGGCATCCTTAGGTGGTAATTCGACAATCGGCTTGGGTTGGGTAGCAGGAATGATGTAAAGACTTGGGTTAAAGGGGTGGCTTAGGGAAATGTGGTCGGTGCGGGGGTTCGAGTGTTTTGGGAACGGGTTTGAAACGGTATTGGGTTTTTGTGGAGGCATAGGGAGGGTCTTATTATCGATGAGATCCTGGATAGCATGACGGAGGCGGAACCAGTTGTCAGTTTGTAGACACCTGCCGAATGGGGCATCGCCATACAAATTGATCACGTTTGTTTGCTCGATTGGTTGCTTGCTTTATAAACCAAAATCATGGACATTACCATGGCTAGGAACATCGCCACATGATAGCGATTATCATCAAAACAGAGTCGCCACCCAGTTTATTAAAACTTGGAAAATAGACAGAGATTCTGGGCACGGGAGCCAAAAGTACAATAAGGGGAAGGTATTAGGCACCCCTCTTTGCCCAGTCGTGAGACTGGCCCATAATCATTCAACATAAGACACATACGCGCTTTGTTTAATTCTAACACATAGTCTGTTTATTTATTCCTTTAAACAGTAAGTAAGGTGAGCCAATGCGATAAGTAAAGCATGCGTCAGGAAAGCAGAACAAGACAAACTGTCCCAGGGAGATGGATCCCGCGGCCGGTGAATGGATGTCACGGCCGAGGGATCCTCCTGGTTTGATATACTGGCCGAGGGATCGAAGCCCCGGTCGGTGTTCTTCCTCACACCAGACTATACGATTAACAGATGATCAGAAAGCTATGATTAGTTATGAATGCGATAAGTAAAACAAACCAGAGGCCGTTGGGCCTCACCACCTTGATCCCTCAGTTGCTTGATTGCTTTGGATTGGGCGTGATTGACTGATTGCTTGATTGAAAACCCTAGAGTTAGGGTTTGAACTTCGGGGTTTGATCGCCGGATTGATGGCTGCCTTCGGGAGGTTAAAGCTTTTGAGGAGTGGGTTTGAGAGAGTATTTTGGCAGAGTTTTGTGGCTTGAGAGAGTGTATTCTCTAATGAATTTCGAGTGTTTCTTTTCGGAGTCCAAAGGCCCTTTATATAGGCAATTGGTTACTCACTCCGACCAATCAAATGGCACGATTGCAATTGCAATGCACCTCTAACTCTACGTCGTAATCTCTGAACGTGGCCCGAACGCATCGGAGAGGTAGTGTAGTTGGATCAAACAATCGACACAACGTTCGAGAGTCTGGAAAAAGGTCGATCTGGCGGCCGAGTAATAGATCACACTGCCGAGGAATGGACGTCTCGGCCGAAGGATAGATCTTGCGGTCAAGGGATTGATCTCTCAGGGAGATTTTGCTAGCAACAGGTTGCTCGGGTGAGGAAATGATGTTAAGGCCGTGAGATCGATGTTACGGCCGACAGATGGATTCTCCTAGGCTTCTGTATTTTCTATCTGAAAGGCTGTATGGCTCTAATTGGGTCCTCTAAGTGGCTCAAAACTCTTACCGAAAGTCCTAAGGTTCTCAAGGAGGCAATCAGCAATCACTGTATCCATTTCATCATCGGGACGGTCCCAAGGTGGGACTTGAAATAATCGTTAGGCCAAATTGGGGTGTTTACAGATGCCCCTCTTTGACTAAACTCAGACGGATCACGAGACATGTTTGAGTAAGAGTCAAAGCTGTAAAAAGCAACTCAATTTGGTCCAACCACTATTCCAATGAGTTTTTTGAAAAAAAGTTTTGTTATGGTCGGGCCGTGAGGCTGCCTACGTATTCCACAAGGAAAATTCAGACCAATCGTAGTTCAGGCGAAAAAAGTTTTGTTCTGGTCGGGCCCGGAGGCTGCCTACGTATTCCACAAGGGAAATTCAGACCAATCGTAGTTCAGGCAATAAAGAAAAGCAAAAAGTTTGGAGGGTTAGAGACAAAAGACGTACCTTTGGGCTTAAAAAGCCGTAGTGTGACGTACCTAGACTGAGCCAGGGTTTTGGCGAAGAGTAGTTGAAGGAGCGCGAGGCTGCCGTGGGGAGTTTTTTTTTGCGGAAAGCTTCCTTAGTATTTTGGGGTAGATCAGTACACGGCAGGTGCGTTTGCTTTTCTTGATCATCCTTACTTTGACTAAGAGGGGCTCGGTAGAGTAGCCTATCCTTGCGAATGAGCTGGAAGGAATTGATGTAATGGGGTGGAATCCAAACCATCTATTGGGGATGAGTCGGACGCCAGTTGTTTTTGAGATGTGAGGGGCGCAGGGCCAGTAACATAGAGCACGGAGCTTTGGGGATGAAGGAACCGAGGCGCGGAGCCGGTTGTAGTCACGAGGCGAGAGCCTGAAGAGTGATGGTCTTTGATGTGGTGGAACCGAGGAACGGAGTCGGTTGTAGTCACAAGGCGAGAGCCTGGGGTGATTAGATTGAGGCGTAGAGCCTGCTGTGGTCTTGAGGCGAGGGCTTGGGGTGAGCTTTTAGAGTTTGACGGAACCGAAGCGCGGAGCTGGTATAAGGCAGGAGCCTGAGGTGTCGGAGCTTTGAGCTTGATAGGACCGAAGCACGGAGCTGGTATTGATCATAAGGCGAGAGCCTGAGGTGATTAAATTGAGGCGTGGAGCCTGCTGCAGTTTTGAGGCGAGGGCCTGGGTTGTCGGAGCTTAGAGCTTGACGTGATTTGAACCGAAGCGTAGAGCTGGTTGCATTCTGATGGTCTGTGCACGGAGCTTTCTCATCATAAGTGTTGGCGTAGAGCCAAAGGATCGAGGCGCTAAACCGATCAATAAAACCGAGGCGTAGAGCCGGTTGATGGCAGGGTTGACTTGTTTCATGGGAGATATACAGAGTGTATATGTATGATGATGCTTGTTAGATATGTGGATGCAGACTCGATGTGATAATGCAATATGTGCACGGGCCCGTGCGTGTGTGTTTGTTTTAAAGCTTAGAGCTTCTATCAAGTTCCGAACTTGAGCATTCAGAGCGTAGAGCTCGAGCATTCGGACGGCAGAATTCGAGCATTCAAAGTACAGGCTTTGAGCGTCCAGTACGCAGTGGTTGGGCATCCAAGCGTAGAGCTTGAGCATTCAAGTGTATAACTTGAGCATCCAGTACACAGTGGTTGGGCATCCAAGCGTAGAGCTTGAGCATTCAAAATGTTAGATTTTGAGCATTCAGGCGTAGAGCCTGAGAATAGATGTCTTGATTGTTGGGCCGGCATAGAGCATGTTGCTTGTTTACGGCTTCGAGCCATTTGAGATGATGGGCTTTGAGCCGCTAAGTTGTGATAACGGGCGTAGAGCCTGTCGATAATGGGCTTGGAACCGCTAAGTGAGTGAATACGGGCATAGAGCCTATCGATGATGGGCTTCGAGTCGTTGAGATTGGTTGTTATGGCTTCGAGCCAGTTGAGACAGTGGGCTTTGAGCCGCTGAGTTGTGATAACGGGCGTAGAGCCTGTCGATAATGGGCTTGGAACCGCTAAGTGAGTGAATACGGGCATAGAGCCTGTCGATAATGGGCTTCGAGCCGCTGAGATTGGTTGTTACGGCTTCGAGCCAGTTGAGACAGTGGGCTTTGAGCCGCTGAGTTGTGATAACGGGCGTAGAGCCTGTCGATAATGGGCTTCGAGCCGCTGAGATTATTCGAATATGATTATAGGCGTAGAGCCTACTGTCGGGATGTTTGAACGTGGAGCTACTGAATGTTTTGAGATGGGCTTTGAGCCGCTGAGTGATAGTGATGAAGCTGTTGGGGTACTGAGCATTGGAACTGCTGACGGTGATTGGGCTTAGAGCCTATTTGAGATAATAGGCCTGGAGCCTCGGAGATTGCAAACATGGAGCTGCTGACGATGATTGGTGAGTAGGTGAACATGACGACGGGCCTCGGGCCACTGAGTGAGTATAGGCATAGAGCCTGGGCGACTTTGAGCGACCTGTGCACAAGGTTATGGAGCTTGCTGGGGTAATGAGCTCAGGGCTGCTGAGTGTCTTAGTTTGCTATAGCAAGAGCTTTGGCCAGCAGTTTGTGGAGAGAAATCTTTTGGTCCTTGGGCATGCCCCCAAGGCTAGTTCTGACGGCGTTGTATTGGCTCGGGGGTGCCCCCAAGACTACTTGGTTGGTTAGAGGTCCGTGATTGCTTGGGTTGGTGCACTGAGCAAGATCTGTTGTTGCTGAGGGAAATTGATTAGAGGGCCAGGAGATCGATCTCTCGGCCGAAGGATTGATGTTTCGGCCGAGGAATCGATATCTCGGCCGTGAAATAGTCGACAGTCAGAAAATCGATTTAAGTTAAACTTAATCGATCTCACGGGTTCATCCTTTCTTTCTCTACCCCTTATTCTCCTTTCCTATTTCGAACGATAGCCGCCGCTTCCTCCTCTCTCTCCTCGTCGGCCGCCGCCGTTTCCTACCCGTCGATTTTCCGACCACCACGGTTCCGGTTGCTATCTCCTGCCATGGCATCATCTTCGCCCCCTCCTCCATCTTCTGGCGCTTCTGCCGCGCCTAGGGATACGGGCATAGCCCCGGCCGTTGAGGCTGCGATTCTCGGCGGGGTTTCGAGTTCCCGCGTCTTACGTTCAAGTAGGCGCAGAGCCACTGTTGGGGGGAGTTCTTCACAACCTATCCCTCCTGAAACTGAGCCCGAGATTTCTACTGATGCGGGAGGTGATATTCTTCCGCCGTTTGACGTTGCCACTTACGCCCCTAAGGTTCACATGGTCGGGTATGGCGGTTCCTTGCGATACCGTCCTCCCCTCAGTGATGTCCCACCTGAGGTCTTGCACAGGGAGCTGGAGCAGCACCTTGGTTTTACCAATAGGAAGGTAAATTTTGTCCTGTCAAATAGTTTTTGTATGAGATTTCATGAAATGGTAATTTGATATTTGATAGAAAATTTGAGTTTTTTAGAAGTTGTCCCCTGTGTAGGCGATGTTTTTGTATTGATTTTCTTCTTTGTATTTTGTTAGGTAAACGAGAGGTTGCGCGTGTGGGGAAGCTGCCCCCAGGTGTTTGAGTGGCACGAGAGGCTTCCTCAAGAGGCCAAGAACGCAGTTGCTTTGAGCCCTTGATACTCGGTTTCCACCTTCCGAAGGCGGAGTTGGGATTGACCACAGAATTGGTGGAGCGGTGGTGGGACACCACCAACACTTTTTATTTTCCAGAGGCTGGGGAGATGACGATCACTCCGGGTGATTTTGCTTTTCTTACAAGTCTGAGGGTTGGCGGCGATCCTCTTCCAATTGACCCTCGGATTCATGAGCGAGAAGGTGTTTTTGACTACCTTTTGGGGAAGGTCCCTCGTGTGTCAGAGAGCGGTCACATTACCTATTCCTGGCTTCGGGAAGAGTTTGATCAAGCTGATATCTTGGCGGAGGTTTCCCTTTCTCAGCTGGTACAAGCTTTCCTCCTTTATCTCCTTGGGCAGACTCTGTTTTGTAACAAGGAGAATTTGGTGCATGTCCAGTTCTTGGCTGCTTTGGTCAATTTGGATACTATGGCCGAGTTTGATTGGGGGACTCCTGCCTTAGCTACGCTGTATGGGCACCTGAGTGCCTATTCCCGAGGTGTTAGTTTGTCGCTAGGTGGGCATCACCGCATTCTCGAGGTATATACTTTAGCTTTCTTTGTTGTTCCATATCTCATGCTCGTCTTTTATCTTGCAGCTCTGGGCCTTTGAGCATTTGTTGCAATTCCCTCCTCCGACTGGGCATATCGAGCCTAGACTTGTTCCACGAGCGGCCCATTGGCTGAAAGGGGTCCGGAAGACGTGGTCGCCCGCCATGGATTTGCTGGCTTGGAGGCGAGTTTTGGACCGCCTGACAGTGGATCAGGTATGATATCTCTTTATCCCCTGATTTTCGTGTAATTTCTTCATTCTGCCATTTTGATGCTATTTCCCTTGTTACAGGTGCGATTCGATCCGTGGGGTGTGCTACTTGATGATGCTCCTCTGGAGTTGACCTCAGCTCGGGCGTTGGACAGCCAGCACTTCCTTTTGGAGGGGCCGTTTTCGAGAGCCTGGTATCTCGGAGAGAGGGTAGCGAGCCAATACTTTCCACATTCCGAGGCGTTGCAGCTTGTTCCTCTCCCTCCCCCTGTTGGTATGAGATCGACCCATCTTTTGACCGGAGAGGGCTTGCTACTTGCTCTTGAGAGACAGCCAGCCATGAGTTTTCTCGTAGCGGGAGATTACTCAGCCTTTCGTTCGGTCTCATTGACCCTTCCTACTGCTACCACTGCTGCTGCTCCTCCTGTTTGGCCACGGGCCCCTAGTTTTATTTCTTTCCATAATGCAAATGGAGAAGAGGAGCGTTTGACGCTGACACCGTGTGCTACGCAGTTCTACATGCTTCCTGTCGGAGTTCAACAGGTAATATTGTAGATTCTACTTTGGTTTCCTTTAGTATTCCTCACTTGCTTGGCTGTATACGTAATTGCTTCCTTTGCAGGTGCCGGCTGATGTTGTTCAGGAATGGTTGCGTGCATTCCAGAGTGCAGAGGCTTTGGCTCGACGGCAGCGAGGCCGAATAGCTGCGGTATATATCCTTTGATCTCTTCTTTTCTTCATCCCACGTTTCATGTGAAACTGAATGTCCATATCCTGTGTCTCTGCAGCTTGAAGCGGAGCGAGTGCCGACAGTGTCAGTTACCCAGAGTGCCGGAGTTAGCGAGGGTGGGAGTACCGGAGCTGGTGATGGAGATGCTGAAGCTGGTGAGGGACAGAGGATTAGTGTCCCAGTTCCTGAGCGTTTTCGTCCTGCGCCCAAGAGGGGTCGTGGGCAATAGCTAGCTTTTCCTTTCTTGTACCTGTATTTGTTAGCTCCAAAACAGATAATTTGATATTTGCATTTTTATGAAGCAACCTCAGCATGTGTTAGAAATTATTTTGTCTCAAGATACTTCAGACTTGTATGCAATATTTTCAAAGTTTTGTGAGTGTTGGATTTAAACATGGGCTGAGGAATGGATCACTCGGCCGAGAATTCCATTCTTCGGCCGCTACTTCCATTTCCTAAAGAAGTTGGACTTTTGCTTTAGCCAAGTGGCGTTTTTCCCTTCTTACACTTGAATTTGATTCGTGCTCTTTTATTTGCTTTTGCTGTTTCTACAATCTCTTTGCCATGTTTTGGGATCGTTAGAATGTTTTGTCCCTTATGTTGACGACTTTTGAGTCAGAGAGGACGAACGATGATTCTTGCGTGTCTTTGTTTTTGCCAATTCCCTGGAAAATGACTAACTCATCTTTTGCGAGCTCAATACGCAGGGTTAGCTATGCCTATCATTGAGTACAAACCTTTTAATATTGTCTTTCTTCTCTCCAAATGTTTGGGCCGCATCTCGATGTGAGATTGCCTACGTATCCCAATCAGGGAATCAGGCCTTTTTTACGTAGTTCCTAGATCACCACCTTTGGGGGTTGGGTTTCCGCTCTTGGTTTTTCTTTTCACATGCTCTGAGTTTTGCCTAGGTTACCTGATAGAGGTTGAATCCCTAGCGAGCTTTCCTTTGAATGCCTTAACTTTTGCCTAGGCTGCGTTTTTCGTATTTTCTTGTCCTAGCAGGCTCTGCTCTTACTTTTGCTTGGGTGTATAGATTACCCAACGAGCATTTTTCTCTCAAGAGGTTTTTGGTGTTTTTGGAGAGGAATTTGATGGAGACATTCTTATGAGTCTCCTATTGCGTTTGTACTTTCACAATGGGTAAGCTAACCCTAGGTGTTCTCACGGAGATAGCGTCTTCTTCCTGAGTTTTGATAAAAACCTAGTTTTAAGTAATCAGGGTTCGTCCCTTCTTTCCTTTTGTCGGCAACATAAAGAATTAGATTCTTTAAAATCCTTTTATCTTTGGCAGAGAGATTGTAGTGTATAGCAATCACGTTTTAAAGATGGAATCATTTAGCAAGCATGAAAGTGATAAAATGGGGATTTATTTAGTTGTAGATAATGCCCAAACAGGGGCTTAAAACATGTCCTAACTCGTCTTTTAGGAAATGAAAGGAATGTTTTTGTCATGCAATTTACTGCAGTATCTCGGGAGTGGCTCCTTTTTCTTTTGCAGTTTTATGCTATTCTTCACCCTCTTTGTCAAACAGAATCTTTAGGTCAAACTCAGCCAGCACCTCAATCCAGTCTTCGGGAGTAGGAGATAAATTTGTTGGTTCTTCTTCCATGTCACTGTCAGTCCATTCTTGATCAAAGAAGATTTGCATTCCAGGGTACCTTTGCTTGGTAATTCCGTCTTCCCATGTTTCTGCGAAGCCACAGAATGGAAAGTCTTCTCCTTCTCTTACAAACCAGCCATTGAGTGTTTTTGGGATCGCGAGTTTCTCTTCTTTGACCCTGCTTCCTCTTGCCTTAGCCTTTTCCATGCTTCTCTTCCTTTCTACCTCGGCTTCTGTCGGGGTGTAGCCAAGACCAAAGGCGTATTGATTATGCGGGGGATCAATCATTTGCGGGACGCCTTGTGATCTTTTGCCCAAACCCAACCCAGGGAGGTAGTTTTGTTTCTTCATCATCCATATGGCAGGGGTGTTTATGTAGAAGTTTCTTTCAGCCATCAAGGCTTGCACAGCAGTCGCTTCCTCAAGACTGAACCCAGTAAGAAAGGTTTCCTCGGTTCCTACCTCTTGGACAGGCGTGTCAGAATGAGTTCGAATTGATGAATCCCCTAAAATGGTGACAACCCTTCCATCTGCTGCGAACTTGACCTTTTGATGCAAAGTAGAGGGTACTGCCCCAGTGTCATGTAACCAAGGCCTTCCTAATAAAAAATTGAAGGTGGCTAGTATATCCATCACATGGAATTCCACGTCTCTTTTGATCTTTTCCACTTCTACTGGCAGTGTGACACACCCAACCACTCTTCTCTTTGAATTGTCGTACCCTCTTACGCCCTGACTTGAAGGGCGTATGTCGGTGGCGCTTACCCCTAGTTTGTCGAGGGTCCTTTGAGGACATACGTTTAGAGCAGACCCATTATCCACCATGTAGACACCTCCCAAACGGGGCATCGCCATACAGATTGATCACATTTGTTTACTCGATTGATTGCTTGCTTCGTAAACCAAAATCATGGACATTCCCATGGCTAGGAACATCGCCACATGATAGCAGTTATCATCAAAACAGAGTCGCCACCAAGTTTATTAAAACTGGGAAAACAGATAGAGATTCTGGATACGGGAGCCAAAAGTACAGTAAAGGGAAGGTGTTAGGCACCCCTCTCTGCCCAGCCGTGAGACTGGCCCATAGTTATTCAACATAAGACATATAGATGCTTTATTTAATTCTAACACATAGTCTGTTTAATTAATCCTTTAAACGGTAAGTAAAGTGAGCCAGGACTGTAATTGAAGCATGCATCAGAAACCAAAGCAAAACAAGTTGTCCCAGGGAGATGGATCCCGTGGCCGGTGAATGGATGTCACGGCCGAGGGATCCTCCTGGTTTGATGTACCGGCCGAGGGATCGAAGCCCCGGTCGGTGTTCTTCTTCACACCAGACTATACGATTAACAGATAATCAGAAAGCTATGATTAAGTATAGGAGCGATAAATAAAACAAACCAGAGGCCGTTGGGCCTCACCACCTTAATCCCTCAGTTGCTTGATTGCTTCGGATTGGATGTGATTGACTGATTTACTTCTCGAAAACCCTAGGGTTAGGGTTTATACTTCGGGGTTTGATCGTTTGGGGTGCGGCTGCCTTCGGAAGGTTAGGGCTTCTATAGAGGGAGTATGTGAGATGATTTCTGCAGAGCTTGGAGGTATGAGATGGAGAAATTGAATGTTAATTTCGGAACCCTAAGGCCTCTTTATATAGGCAATTGATGACTCATTCCTGCCAATCAAATCATGAGATGGCAATTGCAATTGCAATGCATCTCTAACTCTACATTGTGATCTCTGAGCGTAGCCCGAACGCATCGGGAAGGTAGTGTAGTTGGATCAAACCAAACGTCTGACAGAACGTTCCAGAGTCTGGAAAAAGGTCGATCTGGCGGCCGAGTAATAGATCACACGGCCGAGGAATGGATGTCTCGGCCGAAGGATAGATCTTGCGGCCGAGGAATTGATCTCTCAGGGAGATTTTGCTGGCAACAGGTTGCTCGGGTGGGGGATTGATGTTATGGCCGTTAGATCGATGTTACGGCCGTCAGATGGATTCTCCTAGGCTTCTGTATTTCTGTCTGAAAGGCTGTATGTCTTTGAATTGGGTCCTCTAAGTGGTCAAAGTTCTCACCGAAAGTCTTAAGGTCCTCAAGGAAGCAATCAGCAATCACTGTATCCATTTCATCATCGGGATTGTCCCAAGGTGGGACTTGAAATAATCGTTAGGCCAAATTGGGGTGTCTACACACCAAGACCAGTGGGATCCATTTAGTGAGACATTTAAGTGAAATGTAGAGAGGCTTGTTGTGTGCAGGCCCTTCAGGAGGTAGATCCTTGTCAGTGAAAGCTATCGTCGGTTTTGGAGCCTTTGACGCCATTATGAAACCCACCAGTTCTTTGGGTGTGATGTCGATGGGAACTTTGGCTTTCCCCAAGGTTTTGAAGAAGGAGTTACGATGCTCGTAGGAGGACATAAGCAATCCCCAAATAGAGATATCAGCTTGGATTTTCTTTAGTTGTCTTAGCACCCTGTCTTCCTCAGGTTCGGTCCTTTGGCTTTCTTCTTCTTCTTCTTCCATTACTCGTGTTGAGGTTAAACTTTCCCCACTTAGTTTAGGAGGTTTATATACACTTTCGCTTCGGGTGAGGTGACCCACTTCTTCTTCTTGGGTGCCCCAAGGATCAGCAGGCTCAATTCTTCCAACTTTCCAATCACTTGGCAGGGCTTGACGCATATCCAACCACCAATCCCCGTCATCAATGGCATAGATGTGGGGTTCTCCTCCTGTCGCAAAGCATTCGCCATTCTTAGGGAAGATCAAGGATGGTTTGGCTTGGGTGTTTGGGATAATGTGTCGGGTAGGATTATATGTGGGGCTATTGGATAGGCTTATGAGATTGATATTTTGAGACGGTGGTTTGTTGTTGTGTGCGGGAAGTGGATTGGTTTGTACATTGGGTTTAGGAGGTTTTATGGCCTGACTATCAATGAGATCCTGGATGTCATGACGAAGACGCATGCAGCGGTTTGTCTCATGTCCAGGGTGTTGGTGGTATGCACATTGTTTATTGGCGTCATAGCTTGGACCATAAGATGGCTGAGGAGGTGGATTATTCAAGAGCCTAAGGTGCCCTTGGCGGCTTAGGATGGCTAAGGCTTGGGATGGAGTCATATAGAGTGGGTCGAAATTGCGGCGAAAGCGATTTGTATTTTTAGACGAGCCAGTTTGAAAAGGGTCTTGTGGCAAGGCTGAGTTAAGGGTGTTGACGGAGGCAGAAGATGCACGGGTTGGAAAGGTTTTTCTGGGTAGGGGGGGTTTCTTCTTTCCCAATAAGGCCCAGCTTGATCCCATCTTCAATTTGTAATCCAGTGGCGTGTAGGCGTTTAAAGTCAGCGATAGCCTGAGTGTAAATGTGGGTGAGGTATTTGGGCTGTAGGTTCTTGACAACTATCCTCACTTGATCTTCCTCGCAAGGGCAGCTTTTCATCTTGGCAGCCTTTTCTCTCCATCTTGCCACAAAGGTAGCAAAGTCCTCATTGGATTCTTGTTTAGTCATCTCCAAGTCTCGGGTAGTTAGCTCAAGTTGGACATTGTACGCATACTGCTTGACAAAAGCGTTGGCAATTTCTGGCCAATTTTGATAGTGCACAAATTCCAAAGTGAGAAACCAATTGAGGGCGTTTCCAGTGAGAGTTCTTTGAAACAATTGAGCGATGAGCTCGTCGGTCAATCCCATAGGCTTCAGAGTGTTGATGACATGGCGAACATGGCTGGTAGGGTTACCAGTCCCGTTGAACTTCTCGATGTTTGGCATTTTGAACCGTTCAGGCAGTTGAGATTCTGGAAAGAGGCAGAGTCCTTCGAAATCCAGAATTTGGTTTCCTCGTGAACGAGCCAAAGCGTGCTTGATCTCCTTGACCTGCTTGATCAATTCAGGGTTTTCTGTAACTTCATGAGGATTTTCTGCTCCTTCCTCATTTTTCTTGTCTTCAGCATCTCTTGCTGCTTTCTCGGCTTGTAAATAGGCAATTTGGGCTCGGAGCTTGGTGACGGTAGCATCATTGTCCGCCATTTTTGGGATGTAGGTAGAGGGATTGCTTGGTGAAGCTTGGGATTGGGTAGATAGTCGGGTTTGTTGAGGAGACGACCGCGAAGTCCCCAGAACTGATTAGGACTACTGCGGTGAAGGTGTCTTGACAGGCGAAGGTGACCGATGAGATGACTGTAAAGACCTCTGTTTGGTGTGACTTCGGGTATTGTAAGAGTATAAAACTGGCTGAGGTTGCTTCTTTAACCTACCTATTGTGCCTGCTTGAAAAATAGAATACATGGAAGTCAGTATTCGGCCTGCGTAGGGTTAGGATTCGGGTTGAAAATCCCAACCCTTCTGCACAGAAAGAGTTAATTATAACAACAAATGATACAAGGTGTGAGGAAGAACTTTTGCAAGTAAGATGCAAATAGGTTCCTAGCCTGTAGGTTCCTGTCTTAGTTTGATAAGTTCTATGGCTTTCTAAAACATGCGAGGTTTTGGTAGTCTCAGGGTGCTTCGTTATCAAAGGGCAACAATCCTCTCGCCAGCCCATCATAGGCGGTAATTGGATGATTCCCTTTTTGATATACCACTAGGTACGAGTGACTGTGGAGTTTGCTGGAACCCCCAACATAGCCCGTGTCATGCCGGGATATCAGGCGAACTCAACGGGTTGCCCGCTCGATGCATATGATAAATGAATTAAACAAGGCATGCATTAGTCTTATGTTGAACTTTTTGGTTATGGCTCTCATATTCCCCAGCAGAGTCGCCAAAAACTGTAGACACCTCCCGAATGGGGCATCGCCATACAGATTGATCACGTTTGTTTGCTCGATTGGTTGCTTGCTTTATAAACCAAAATCATGGACATTCCCATGGCTAGGAACATGCCACATGATAGCGATTATCATCATCAAAACAGAGTCGTCACCCAGTTTATTAAAACTGGGAAAATATACAGAGATTCTGGGCACGGGAGCCAAAAGTACAATAAGGGGAAGGTGTTAGGCACCCCTCTTTGCCCAGTCGTGAGACTGGCCCATAATCATTCAACATAAGACATATACGCACTTTGTTTAATTCTAACACATAGTCTGTTTATTTATTCCTTTAAACAGTAAGTAGGGTGAGCCAATACGATAAGTAAAGCATGCGTCAGGAAAGCAGAACAAGACAAACTGTCCCAGGGAGATGGATCCCGCGGCCAGTGAATGGATGTCACGGCCGAGGGATCCTCCTGGTTTGATATACCGGCCGAGGGATCGAAGCCCCGGTCGGTGTTCTTCCTCACACAAGACTATACGATTAACAGATGATCAGAAAGCTATGATTAGTTATGAATGCGATAAGTAAAACAAACCAGAGGCCGTTGGGCCTCACCACCTTGATCCCTCAGTTGCTTGATTGCTTTGGATTGGGCGTGATTGACTGATTGCTTGATTGAAAACCCTAGGGTTAGGGTTTGAACTTCGGGGTTTGATCGCCGGATTGACGGCTGCCTTCGGGAGGTTAGGGCTTTTGAGGAGTGGGTTTGAGAGAGTATTTTGGCAGAGTTTCGTGGCTTGAGAGAGTGTATTCTCTAATGAATTTCGTGTGTTTCTTTTCGGAGTCCAAAGGCCCTTTATATAGGCAATTGGTGACTCACTCCGGCCAATCAAATGGCACGATTGCAATTGCAATGCACCTCTAACTCTACGTCGTAATCTCTGAACGTGGCCCGAACGCATCGGAGAGGTAGTGTAGTTGGATCAAACAATCGACAGAACGTTCGAGAGTCTGGAAAAAGGTCGATCTGGCGGCCGAGTAATAAATCACACGGCCGAGGAATGGATGTCTCGGCCGAAGGATAGATCTTGCGGCCGAGAGATTGATCTCTCGGGGAGATTTTGCTAGCAACAGGTTGCTCGGGTGAGGAAATGATGTTAAGGCTGTGAGATCGATGTTACGGCCGACAGATGGATTCTCCTAGGCTTCTGTATTTTCTGTCTGAAAGACTGTATGGCTCTGATTGGGTCCTCTAAGTGGCTCAAAGCTCTTACCGAAAGTCCTAAGGTTCTCAAGGAGGCAATCAGCAATCACTGTATCCATTTCATCATCGGGATGGTCCAAAGGTGGGACTTGAAATAATCGTTAGGCCAAATTGGGGTGTCTACACAGTTAGGTGGCCCACGTTTTGGTGGTAAGCACAGTATGCATTGGGATTGTGGGAGGCAGGGAGTTTTTGAGGAAGGGGAGTAGGGGTGAGTGGCTTGAGCATGCCGCTTTCGATCAACTTTTCGAGCACAGTGTAGACACCCCAATTTGGCCTAACGATTATTTCAAGTCCCACCTTGGGACCATCCCGATGATGAAATGGACACAGTGATTGCTGATTGCCTTCTCGAGTACCTTAGGACTTTCGGTAAGAACTTTGAGCCACTTAGAAGACCCCACCCAGAGCCATATAGCCTTTCAGACAGAAAATACAGAAGCCTAGGAGAATCCATCTGTCGGCCGTAACATCGATCTCATGGCCTTAACATCATTTCCTCACCCGAGCAACCTGTTGCTAGAAAATCTCCCTGAGAGATCAATCCCTCGGCCGTAAGATCTATCCTTCGGCCGCAACATCCATTCCTCGGCCGTCAGATCCATTACTCGGCCGCCAGATCGTCCTTTTTCCAGACTCTGGAACGTTCTGTCGATTGTTTGATCCAACTACACTAGCTCTCCGATGCGTTCGGGCTACGTTCAGAGATTGCAACGAAGAGTTTGAATTGCATTGCAATTGCAATTGCAATCGTGCCATTTGATTGGCCGGAGTGAGTCATCAATTGCCTATATAAAGAGGCCCTTAGACCACGAAATTAATAGGTAAATACACTCATTCTAGCCACGAAACTCTGCACAAATACTCTCTCAAACCCCCTTTTCAAAAGCCCTAACCTCCGGAAGGCAGCCATCAATCCGACGATCAAATCCCGAAGTTCAAAACCTAACCCTAGGGTTTTCCAAGAAGCAATCAATCAATCACAATCAAGCAACTGAGGGATCAAGGTGGTGAGGCCCAACGGCCTCTGATTTGTTTTATTTACTGTATTTATGTCTTATCATAGCGTTTTCATCTACTAATGTTTTTGTCTGGTGTGAGGAAGAACATCGACCGGGGCTTCGATCCCTCGGCCGATATATCAAACCAGAAGGATCCCTCGGCCGTGACATCCATTCACCGGCCGCGGGATCCATTACCCTGGAACAGCTTTGTTTGCTTTTCTGCTTTCTGATGCATGCTTATCGCACTAGCTCACTTTACTTACTTTTTAAAGGATTAATTAAACAGACTATGTGTTAGAATTAAATAAAGCATCTATATGTCTTATGTTGAATAACTATGGGCCAGTCTCACGGCTGGGCAGAGAGGGGTGCCTAACACCTTCCCCTTACTGTACTCTTGGCTCCCGTACCCAGAATCTCTATCTGTTTTCCTAGTTTTAATAAACTGGGTGGCGACTCTGTTTTGATGATAACCCCTATCGTGTGGCGATGTTCCTAGCCATGGGAATGTCCACGATTTTGGTTTACGAAGCAAGCAACCAATTGAGCAAACAAGCGTGATCAATCTGTATGGCGATGCCCCATCTGGGAGGTGTCTACACACAGCGGAGAGAGGTGCTGAGAATTGAGCGAAAGTGCGAGGTTGAGAACGAGGTTTACTGGTTTGGGTAACAATCTGGTTGACAGGTTCGGCTTGGGTTGTGCTCGAGGAGGTGTTGGGAAGGTTGGTGTAGTCGGAGTTGCCGAACAAGGCGTTACTATTACCAGAGTAAACTTTCTTGGGTTTGGGGGTAGGTTCGGGCTTGTCGAGGATTCCCAGCTGGACTGCTTCTTCGACGGCCAAGCCTGTATCGAAGAATGTCTTGAAATCTGAGCAGGCCTGGGCCATGACCATGTGTCTCTCAAGGTTTGGTTGAAGGTTCCGGACAATCATCCGAATCTGATCCCTGTCTGTCGGCTTGTCTTTCATCTGAGCTGCCTTCGCCCTCCACCTTTTCACAAAATCTGCAAAGGATTCTTTGGCTTCCATCTTCGTGGATTCCAGTTCACGGGTGGTGACTTCGAGCTGGATGTTATAGTCATATTGCGCTATGAAAGCCCCACATATGTCTTCCCAAGATCGCTTCTTCCTTTCATCCGAGCGCGACGAAGCGTGTCATTGAGGGCCAAGGGTCTTTTTCCGTCCGCCTGCTCTTGATGCCGCCTGGAAGCATCGTATGTTCTCCAAGAAGCTCCCACTCTGCGTGTCCTTGCCGTGGAGCTCGTCGCCGAAGAGCGCGTGCTTTCGTTGCGGACGATACTTTCCAAGCGAGGGCGAGAAGCCGTAGGTTGGATCCTGGGGGCATGCTCGAGCCTATCAAAGACGATGCGTCGCTCGGATGGAGCACCTTCAGATGTATGCGCCTGGCGAGTTTTCCTGCTACGTTTGTGAGTTCTCTTCGGACGACTCGGTTTGGCAGGGTGGCCATGCACGGGAGTCGTGGCCACGCCTCCATCCCGCTCTTCAAGCCATTGCTGGAGGAGCGCAATTACCGCGGCCTGACGCTTCTGCTCAGCCAGGGCGAGCTCAAGCTCGGTTGGGGGATAGGTGAGTTGCCGAGCGACTGGTAAGGTGGTTCTTGCGGTTTGGCTTGGTTCAGCGTTAATGGAACCGAACCCAGCTAAGCCAAGGGTGAAATTCTCCGGACCTGGAGGGGGAAGACGTTGTGCCATAGCCTGAATGGGCGGTGGGGTACTGTGGAGAGAGGAGGGGGCCTGAGATAAACCAAAGCCCACTGTGGTTGCTAGGAAAGCTCAGTCGTCCCCAGTAGAGTCACCAATTGTGGGGGGGTGATTTATCCTTGAGCCTCTTGATCCTTTCTCCCTTCTTATTGCTTGAACCGTAGAGAACTGAACGGCGACGCTGTGTACCTGCAAACCGGAGGGTGGTGTTCCTCCGAGAAGAAGCTCCGACGATCTAGTTAGAATCAAAAGGAAGTGAGAAGAAGAATAAGTTTGGTAGGAAATGAGTTAGGAGAGAGATATTCTGACCCTTTCCCTAAAAGGGGTACTCTGCTATTTATAGGCAGAGATCTAGAGTGCTGAGCAAGGTGGAAGTGCATTGCACGCGCGTTGCTACGCTCGGATGACGTCATGTGTCAGGAGCATTTAATGTGTGCCGCCCTTCAAGATCTGCAGACCCATGTGGACCCATGTGGGTCAGTGTCAGAGATGTCACATCGGTTATCAGAGAGGTGAACGTGCTTATCTTCGACTCTATCAGCTGAAACTTCTAGAACGTTCCCCCACTGCCTTAGAACATTCTTCCACTGCCTTAGCCGAAGAACCCTTCCGAACACAAGAATTTACCGAGGATGAGATCTGTTCGTTGAACAACCTTCTGTCCAAATGGAAGACGTCTATCCGAGTAAACAAGCTTGTTACCGAACAAGAACGTCTCACTACGCTCGGAGGAGCAGCTTACGCTCGGAGAACAGCCGCAGGGTCACTTATCGTTCGGCTGACGACCGGGGTGACGTGTTAAGTTTGACTTTTCTCATACAGACGAACTGAGACAACTGAACTGTGGGTCCACAAGGTCATCCTATTGAACCCTTTGAACCTTCGGATATTTCGGCCCACTACAGAATGGCTTTGAAAAGTGAATGCAGAGAGAAGAATACAAGAAATCAGAGACTAGGAATGTTCTGAATTTCTTGCATTTTCCTTGATACTTTTGATCTTTGTACTCTTGTCTTTGAAAATCTTTGTGGTTGGAAAACAAGTTTTTGCTTGAGAGTTTTTTGAACAAAGGAGAGGGGTTTTAGAGAGAGAGATTTCGTGCCCCTGGTTTCTGTTGAGAAAGGGGTATATATAGGGGATTATAACCTATGGTTTTCAAAATGAAATGAGATGAATAAAATCTTTTTTAAGGAGGAAAAATCTTCTGGCCTGGCCCTCTTTGACTGAGGTTGAGTGTTGACTCAAGCATCAGCTGGCTCAAAATGGCTGTAATGATGGGTTGCATAGATAGTGGGAAACCTTTTCATCCATTGGGCAGCACAGAGGTCTCGAGCGCTCGGGAGTGGTCTCGAGTGCTCCAGACTTCCACTCTCGAGCGCTCGGGAGTGAGCCAGGCCAATGGTTTTGGAAAATGCTTTTGAGTGCTCGGGACTGCTCCCAAGCGCTTGAGATTGATTTTTGACCATTTGTTTTCCTTTTCAAAGTCTTTCAAGAAGCATTGTTCTGATTAATTCGAGGCTTGTTTTAATCCGAATTCATCATTGGGGAGCCTCAGGGCCACAAATTAAAGAAAATTTGAAGAGTCCAAATTGGGGTGTCTACAGGTAGTTTGTAATAAAACTAAAAGACGAAGGTTTTCCCCCTCCTAATTCCTCCAAGGAAGCTTGTCTTGATCTCCGATCCTCTTCGACCTTTGATGTGTACCAAAACGTCAACCATGGATCCAATTGATAGATTGTGACCGAGTCTCGAAGAGAGACTGCCTACGTATCCCAAGCTAGGGAATCAGGTCAAAACGTAGTTCAGGCCAAATTGATAGATTATGACCGAGTCTCAAAGAGAGACTGCCTACATATCCCATTCTGGGGGAATCAGGTCAAAACGTAGTTCAGGCCAATGGTTAACTCTCGAGTATTTACCTCTCCTTTTACGCTCTAATTTTTGCCTAGTACCGCCCATTTGGGTCTTCGATCTAGCGAGCTTTTGAATATTGCCTAATCATTTTTGCCTAGACCCCCTTCATAGGTTTTCGGTCTAGCAGGCTGCTCTAACTTTTGCTTGGAACTGCCCACCCTTGGGGTTTTCAGCCCAACGAGCTTCTCTCAGGGAAAAGTAGCCTTTGAATTGATCCAGGTTGATCCAGGTATTGTTGCCATTGAGGTCGAAGACCTTTGGCCGCAGCCCCAGATAAAATAGCTTTGATGACGCAGAGTCAAAAGTGCTTCGGTTGACATGCCTTGCTCTGGGCCATTTTGTACACTTTCTCATTTGTACCTGGCGGAACGCCACTATTGTTGCTTTTGAATACAATGCAAGGCCCGAAAACTTCTAAGCTTCTGCTTTCTAGATTGACACCCGGTAGCAGGGGATTTGATGCTCTTTATCTCATGATCAACGTTAGGCGTGTCTTGATGAGACCACGCCAAGACGTTGATGAATTCTTTGAGCCTGTCTGACCAGGCGCAATGCTCTTCTAGGGGCGGTGCTTGGACCAACTTTGAACCTTTCGGGAGGTTATACTTGTCTTTCAAATTTATTTGAAACCACTTCTTCTTTTAATAGGCCGAGCATGCCTTTCGTCTTCCCTTTCGACGAGGGAACACATTTCTTTGGGGATAATCCCATCGAAATCTATCCCTTCATCGTCAGAGTCAACACAGTTTATATAAAAGACAGCGAAGTACATAGAAGCAAGATAAAGCATATCATAAAAACCCTCGGGGTTTGCCAAGTACAACAGACTCAAAACTTGAAACAAAAGCTACGACGTGGAGGGCCAAGAGGCACAACCTCCGACTCAGAGCTAGACTTAGACAAACTCAAAAGACTCCGTGTCAGACTCAGACAAGACGCCAATGTGTAGACACCTCCCAAACGGGGCATCGCCATATAGATTGATCATATTTTGTTTGCTCGATTGGTTGCTTGCTTCGTAAACCAAAATCATGGACATTCCCATGGCTAGAAACATCGCCACATGACAGCGGTTATCATCAAAACAGAGTCGCCACCCAGTTTATTAAAACTGGGAAAATAGACAGAGATTCTGGACACGGGGGCCAAAAGTACAATAAGGGGAAGGTGTTAGGCACCCCTCTTTGCCCAGTCGTGAGATTGGCCCATAATCGTTCAACATAAGACATGTAAATGCTTTATTTAATTCTAACACATAGTCTGTTTAATTAATCCTTTAAACAGTAAGTAAAGTGAGACAAGACTGTAATTGAAACATGCATCAGAAAGCAGGAAACAGAGCAAAGCTGTCCCAGGGTAATGGATCCCGCGACCGGTGAATGGATGTCACGGCCGAGGGATCCTCCTGGTTTGATATATCGGCCGAGGGATCGAAGCCCCGGTCGATGTTCTTCCTCACACCAAACAGAAACGTTAGTAAATAATCAAAACGCTAAAATCATGATTATTGACAGGAAATAAAACAAACCAGAGGCCGTTGGGCCTCACCACCTTGATCCCTTAGGATGGATCTTACGGCCGAGGGATTGATCTCTCAGGGAGATTTTGCTTGCAACAAGTTGCTCGGGTGAGGAAAGGATGTTGAGGCCGTTAGATCGATGTTACGGTCGACAGATGGATTCTCCTAGGCTTCTGTATTTTCTGTCTGAAAGGTTGTATGGCTCTGAATTGGGTCCTCTAAGTGGCTCAAAGTTCTTACCGAAAGTTCTAAGGTTCTCAAGAAGGCAATCAGCAATCACTGTATCCATTTCATCATCGGGATGGTCCCCAAGGTGGGACTTGAAATAATCGTTAGGCCAAATTGGGGTGTCTACAGATGCCCCTCTTTGACTGAACTCAGATGGATCGCGAGACATTGTAGACACCTCCCAAACGGGGCATCGCCATACAGATTGATCACACTTGTTTGGTTCCACTTCATAAACCAAGATCATGGACGAGGCTAGGAACATCGCCACATGATAGCGGTTATCATCAAAATAGGGTCGCAACCTAGTTTATTAAAACTAGGAAAACAGATAGAGATTCTGGATACGGGAGCCAAAAGTACAATAAGGGGAAGGTGTTAGGCACCCCTCTTTGCCCAGTCGTGAGACTGGCCCATAATCATTCAACATAAGACGTATAGGTGCTTTGTTTAATTCCAACACATAGTCTGTTTATTTATTCCTTTAAACAGTAAGCAAAGTGAGCCAGTGCGATAATTGAAGCATGCATTTAGAAAGCAGAAAAGCAACAAAACTGTCCCAGGGAGATGGATCCCGCGGCCGGTGAATAGATGTCACGGCCGAGGGATCCTCCTAGTTTGATATACTGGCCAAGGGATCAAAGCCCCGGTCGGTGTTCTTCCTCACACCAGACAGAAAGATTAGCAGGTAATCAAAATGCTACGATTAGTCAAAAAAAGACAGTAAATAAGACAAACCAGAGGCCGTTGGGCCTCACCACCTTGATCCCTCAGTTGCTTGATAGCTTTGGATTGGGCGTGATTGATTGATTGCTTGATCGAGAACCCTAGAGTTAGGGTTTGAACTTCGGGGTTTGATCGCCGGATTGACGGCTACCTTCGGAAGGTTAGGGCTTTTGGAGTATGGGATTGAGAGAGTATTTTGACAGAGTTTCGTGGCTTGATTGAGTGTGAAGGTGTATCAATTTCTGTGATAATTTCGGAACCCAAAGGCTCCTTTATATAGGCATGGGGATGACTCACTCCGGCCAATCAAATCATGAGATGGCAATTGCAATTGCAATGCATCTCTAACTCTACGTCGTAATCTCTGAGCGTAGCCCGAACGCATCGGGAAGGTAGTGTAGTTGGATCAGACCAAACGTCTGACAGAACGTTCCAGAGTCTGGAAAAAGGTCGATCTGGCGGCCGAGTAAAGGATCTTGCGGCCGTGGAATGGATGTCTCGGCCGAAGGATAGATCTTGCGGCCGAGGAATTGATCTCTCAGGGAGATTTTGCTGGCAACAGGTTGCTCGGGTGAGGAATTGATGTTAAGGCCGTGGGATCGATGTCACGGCCGACAGATGGATTCTCCTAGGCTTCTGTATTTCTGTCTGAAAGGCTGTATGGCTTTGAATTGGGTCCTCTAAGCGGTTCAAAGTTCTCACCGAAAGTCCTAAGATCCTTAAGGAAGCAATCAGCAATCATTGTATCCATTTCATCATCGGGATTGTCCCAAGGTGGGACTTGAAATAATTGTTAGGCCAAATTGGGGTGTCTACAGATGCCCCTCTTTGACTGAACTCAGACGGATCGCGAGACATGTTTGAGTAAGAGTCAAAGCTGTAAAAAGCAACTCAATTTGGTCCAACCACTATTCCAAGGGTTTTCGAAAAAGGTTTTGTTATGGTCGGGCAGGGAGGCTGCCTACGTATTCCACAAGGGAAATTCAGACCAATCGTAGTTCGGGCAATAAAGAAAAATAAAAAGTTTGGAGGGTTAGAGACACAAGACGTACCTTAGGGCTTAAAAAGCCGTAGTGTGACGTACCTAGACTGAGCCAGGGTTTTGGCGAAGAGTAGTTGAAGGAGCGCGGGGCTGCCGGGGGAGCTTTTGCGAAGAGCTTCCTTAGTATTTTGGGGTAGATCAGTACACTGCAGGTGCGTTTGCTTTTCTTGATCATCCTTACTTTGACTGAAAGGAACTCGGTAGAGTAGCCTATCCTTGCGAATGAGCTGGAAGGAATTGATGTAATGGGGTGGAATCCAAACCATCTGCTGGGGATGAGTTGGATGCCGGTTGTTTTTAAGATATGGGGGGCGCAGGGCCAGTAACTGGAGCACGGAGCTTTGGTGATGAGGGAACCGAGGCATGGAGCCGGTTGTAGTCACAAGGCGAAGGCCTGAGGGGATGGGATTGATAAGACCGAAGCGCGGAGCTGGTGTTGATTATAAGGCGAGGGCCTGAGGTGTCGGAGCTTTTGAGCTTGATAGGACCGAAGCGCGGAGCTGGTACTGATCATAAGGTGAGAGCATGAGGTGACTAGATTGAGGCGTGGAGCCTGCTGAGGTTTATGAGGCGGAGGCCTGAGGTGAGCTTAGAGCTTGATGGGACCGAAGCACGGAGCTGGTATTGATCATGAGGTGAGATCATGAGGTGTCAGAGTTTTGAGCTTGACGTGATATGAACCGAAGCGTAGAGCTGGTATAAGGCAAGAGCCTGAGGTGAAGGAACTGAGGCGTGGAGCCTGAGGTGATTAGATTGAGGCGTGGAGCCTGCTGCAGTCTTGAGGCGAGGGCCTGAGTTGTCGGAGCTTAGAGCTTGATGTGATTTGAACCGAAGCGTAGAGCTGGTTGCATTCTAATGGTCTGTGCACGGAGCTTTTCCATCATGAGTGTTGGCGTGGAGCCAAAGGATCGAGGCGCTGAACCGATCAATAAAACCGAGGCGTAGAGCCGGTTGATTGTAGGGTTGACCTGTTTCATGAGAGACATGCAGAGTGTATATGTGCGATGCTTGTTTGTTAGATATGAACAGATATGATAATGCAGACTCGATGTCATAATGTAATATGTGCACAGGCCCGTGTGTGTGTGTGTTTGTTTTAAGCTTAGAGCTTCTATCAAGTTCCAGACTTGAGTATTCAGAGCGTAGAGCTCGAGCATTCAGACGGCAGAATCCGAGCATTCAAAGTACAGGCTTTGAGCGTCCAGTACTCAGTGGTTGGGCATCCAAGCGTAGAGCTTGAGCATTCAAGTGTATAACTTGAGCATCCAGTACACAGTGGTTGGGCATCCAAGCGTAGAGCTTGAGCATTCAAAAATATTAGATTTTTGAGCATTCAGGCGTAGAGCCTGAGAATAGATGTCTTGATTGTTGGGACGGCTTAGAGCCTGTTGCTTGTTTACGGCTTCGAGCCAGTTGAGATGATGAATACAGGCTTCGAGCCTGTTAAGAACTTGATTGCGTACGACTTCGAGCCAGTTGAGATAATGGGCTTAGAGCCGCTGGGTTGGTTGTTACGGCTTCGAGCCAGTTGAGATAAGGGGCTCGGAGCCGCCAAGTTGAGTGATTACAGGCATAGAGCCTGTTGCCGTGATAGCGAGCATAGAGCTGCTGAGATAAGGGGCTTCGAGCCGCTGGTTGATAGTAGATGTAGGCTTCGAGCCTGTTGAGATAATGGGCTTCGAGCCGCTGAGTAGAAGGCGTAGAGCCGCTTTGGTGAGATAACGGGCGTAGAGCCTGCTATGTTGAGGGCTTAGAGCCGCTGAGACGATAGATACAGGCTTCGAGCCTGTTGGAGTAATGGGCTTCGAGCCGCTGAGTTGATTGTTATGGGCGTCGAGCCAGTTTAGATGGTAGATATTGGCTTCGAGCCTGTTGAGGTAATGGCTTGGAGCCACTTGAGATAATAGGCTTTGAGCCGCCGAGTTGTGATAAAGGGCGTAGAGCCTGTCGATAATGGTCTTAGAGCCGCTAAGATGGTTGCTATGGCTTCGAGCCAGTTGAGATAGCGGGCTCGGAGCCGCTGAGTTGTGTAGAGATGATAGGCACAGGGCCGCTGAATTGTGATAGCGAGCGTAGAGCTGCTGATTCGAGGGCTTGGAGCCGCTGAGTGAGTGTATACAGGCGTAGAGCCACTGGGATGGTAGACATAGGCTTCGAGCCTGTTGAAGTAATGGGCGTAGAGCCGCTGAGATTGGTCGTCATGGCTTCGAGCCTGTTGAAATGGTGGGCTGGGAGCCGCTGAGTTAGTAGGTGGAGGCGTAGAGCTGCCAGGTGTCTTGTTTTGCCGTAGTAGGAGCTTCGGCCAGCAGTTTGTGGAGAGAGATTTTCCTCATGCTTGGACATGCCCCCAAGGCTAGTTTTGATCATGTTGCATTGGCTTGGGGATGCCCCCAAGGCTACTTGGTTGGTTGAGGACTTAGAAGTCTGTAGTGGCATGAGTTAGTGCACTGAGCAAAATCTGCTGCTGCAGAGGGAAATTGATTAAGGGGCCAGGAGATCGATCTCTCAGCCGAAGAATTGATGTCTCGGCTGAGGAATGGATGTCTCGGCCGTGAGAACGCCAAAAGCCAGGAAATCGATTTAAGTTCAGTTAAATCGATCTCACGGCCCATTTAATCTTTTCTTCTCCTCCTCTCTCATTCTCCTCCGTCCCTCTCGCCCGACGACCGCCGTACGCCGCCGCCCTCCTCCACTACCGTCGACCACCATTATCTTCGGCGATCATCCCCACCGCCGCCGTTTGCTATTGCTGCTGACTTCGGTTGTTTTGAAACCGTTGGTTTTCCTCCCATTTTGGTTCAGACGTGATGGCCATGCCATCTTCAGGTGTCGCGGGTTCGTCCTCGCATCCTCCATGTAGGTGCGAGCATTCATCTTCTGATGAGGAGGTGATTGAGGAGCCCGGTTTGTTTGATGCTGCTACCTACGTTCGTCCTTCGCGAAGGCTGGGTTATGGTGGTTTCCTGCAGTACCGCCCTCCTGTTGGTGGCCCAGAGGCCGAGGTGGTTCGTCGAGAGCTTGAGTTTCACCTAAGCGTTCTGAACGTACCGGTGAGTCTCCTGAAAAACAAAAAGTTTTACTTTAGTTCGGAGTTTTGGAAATCTTTGTATTTAGAATAAAAAAATTTTGCTTGCGGGACGAAAATCCCTTTTTGGCTAGGAGCATGAATGTGAGGAACCCATGTTTGGGTTGAATTTATTTTTGTTTAAGGAAACTAAAATAACTGTGCCCCCTGTCTAGGCAATGCATGCTTTTTAGATGTTAATTTGATGCCCCTTAGCATTTTCTTCGTTTATGCAATCATGAGATTAACTCCCTTTTGTTTTTGGCAGAGAAACAGGAGGCTGGAAGCTCGTGGTGGAGGCAAGGAGGTGCATAGATGGTTCTTGAAGCTGCCAGAGCAGGCTCGGGAATTAGTACGTGCTACAGGTTTCGAGACGTTCATTCTGGGCCTCGATCTTCCAAAAATGGATTGGTCACTGATGACCTCGCTGGTTGAGAGGTGGTGGGATACCACCAATACCTTCCACTTCCCTGCTGCTGGCGAGATGACTATCACTCCGGGTGACTTCTCTTTGCTGACTGGCCTGCGGATAGGTGAAGTCGCTCTTCGAGTTCACCCTAGGCTTTGGGAGCGAGAGGGTGCTTTGAGGTGGTTTCTGGGCAAGGTGCCCCCTGTTCGTTCTCGGGGTCACATTGATCTTGCTTGGCTAAGCAAGACTTTCATGGTGGCTGATATTTTGACCCAGGTGAATGCCGAACAGTTGACGTGGGCCTTCCTTCTTTACCTCCTTGGGCAAACATTGTTTACCAAGGATGGTTCGGTACATTCACAGTTTTTGGCCCCTCTGCAGCATTTGGGAGCTATTCGAGAGTTTGACTGGGGCTCGTCTGCTTTGGCCACTTTGTATGGTGGTCTTGGAGCTTGCTCGCGGGACAAGAGTCCCATTCTTTGTGGTCACTTTCGAGTGCTCGAGGTATGTATCGTTCCTTTGTACTTCTGTTTTCTCTTTTAGCTTTTTCTAGTTCTGAACTTGCTTTGGTTAACCTGCTTTTCAGCTCTGGGCTTTTGAGCACCTTCTCCAGTTTCCTCCTGAGACTAGGCACGGTGATGCGAACTGCATACCTCGTTACGAGCGATGGTTGATGGGGCAACGGAGGCCACGGTCACCGGTTTTGAGCCTTCCCGAGTGGCGGCGAGTTTTGGACCAACTGACGGTCGATCAGGTACCTTCTCTTTTGTACCTCTTGTCCTTTAGACTTCCATATTCTTGTGTCGAGACTGATTTGTCCTTGCTCTTATAGGTACGGTTTGACCCTTGGGGTGGTGTACCAGAGGATGCTCCTCTTGCACGTTGTAGAGTCCTAGATCGGACCCGTAGCTTGCTCGAGGGTCCATTTTGCCGAGCTTGGTACTTAGGCGATCGAGTGGCCAGTCAGTGGCGGCCACGCGTTGAGGCTCTTCGGTTTGTTCCCCCTTCTCCTCTAGTATCTATGAGGTCCACTTCCTTGATGTCGAAGGAAGATCTGAAGAATGCCCGGATCAGAGATTGGGCAGGTTTACTCCTCCAGGCAGGTGACTATACAGAGTACTGCCGTCTTTTCTTGACCTCCTCTGTTGCGGCTCCTCCCGTTGCTCCTGTTTGGCCACGGGCTCCTTCGTATATCTCCTTCCACTCAGACGATAGGGAGGAGGAGCGCCTGACGCTGACTCCTTGCACGACCCCGCTCTATTCTTTGCCAGTCGGGGCTTCACAGGTATCTTTTAACTTCCTATGTTAGCTTTCATCACTTCGCATTGTATCCTTGCTTTAGACGTTTGTGATGCTTGGCTGTTCCACAGGTGCCTGCCGAGATAGTGCAGGAATGGTTTCGCGCTTATCAGAGTACAGAGGTTTTGGTTCGGAGACAGCGCCGTAGGATCCTTGAGGTATGACTTTCTTCATGAGCTTTATCTGCTATGTATTATCCCTTGAGTCTGAATGTTTATACCTTCCTTGGCTGCAGCTTGAGGCTGAGAGGGTACCGGCTGCTGAGGGGAATGTGGGGACCAGTGAGCAGCCTTTGCCTTCTTCTCAGAGATCGCCTAGCTTTTAGGGCTTTTCTTTTCCCTGTTCATAGTTAGTAGATGATAGGCAGAAACTATATTTGTATAGTATAAGCAATCACAGCAACGGTTTTGTAAACAAGTTTTTTTTTGTTTGAGAAATGCCTTTCATGCCCCTAAATGTCTTGAGTTTACATGCGATAGTCAGAACATGGCTTTTTGAACGAGTTTTTGCTGATAGACAGTTATTTTGTGTGAAAAATATTTGGCCGAAAAATTGATCACTCGGCCGAAGGATCATTGTTGCGGCCGAAGTATTGATTGTCCGGCCGTTACATCTATTTTCCCAAGGAAGATAGGTTTTGCTTTAGCCAAGTGGCATCCTGTTTCACATCCTTTCCTATGCTTAGCTTTTGATTTCCTGTTTCCTGCCTTTGCCATGCTTTACAGCCTGATTGCCAAACTTTAAGAGTCTTTTGAAGGATCAAACCCTTTGCATTGACGACTTTTGGTTTAGAGAGGATGAACTGTAATTCTTTGTTCACTTCCCATTTATCTTTAGTTTTAGTTTAGTTTTTCAATAATTACCCTATATCTTTCTCCAATCATTACCCTATATATCCAATTATTAATTTCATTTCTCTCTCTATCTCTCTCCAATCATTACCTATCTTTCCAATCATTACCCTATTTCTCTCTCTACCCACTACCAAAACTAAACTAAACTAAACTACCAACCAAACAAAGCTGTGTCTTTGTTTTTGCCAATTCCTTGGAAAATGACTAACTCATCTTTTGTGAGCTCAATACGCAGGGTTAGCTACGCCTATCATTGAGTACAAACCTGTTGGTCTTCTCCAAATGTTTGGGCCGTATCTCGACGCGAGATTGCCTATGTATCCCAATCAGGGAATCAGGCCTTTTACGTAGTTCCAAGATCACCACCTTTTGGGGGTTGGGTTTTCACTCTTGGTTTTTCTTTCTCTTATGCTCTAAGTTTTGCCTAGGTTACCTGATAAAGGTTGAGTCCCTAGCGAGCTTTCCTTTAAATGCCTTAACTTTTGCCTAGGCCGTGTTTTTCACTTTTTCTTGTCCTAGCAGGCCTTGCTCTTACTTTTGCTTGGGTGTATAGGTTGCCCAACGAGCATTCTTCTCTCAAGAGGGTTTGCGTTTTGGAGAGGAATCTGATGGAGATGTTTTTATGAATCTCCTTGTTGCGTTTGTACTTTCACAATGGGCAAGCTAACCCTAAGTGTTCTCACGGAGATAGCGTCTTCTTCCTGGGTTTTGATAAAAACCTAGTTTTAAGTGATTAGAGTTTATCCTTTCTTTTCCTTCTGTCGGGGACACAAAGATTTTGATCCCTTCGAATTTTTCCCTTGTTTTGGCAATGAGAGGATAACGCATGGCAATTGCAATTTAGAAATTTGGATTTCAGATAAGCATGATCTGGAAGATGAAAAAAAAGGAATTCTCTTAGCGGAAATAAAATGCCCAAACAGGGGCCCAAAACTCGTTCTAGTTTGTTTAAAGCAAAAACAATGTTTTAACGTTTCTTATTTGCCATGTTGTGACTTCTCAGCTACTGCAGCATGTCGGGGTCATTTCCCTTGTCTTTTGCAACTTTGTACTCTTTCCCACCCTCTTCCTTGCCAAACAGAGCCTTTGAACCGGGTTCATCTTTTGCACGATGGCTACCTCCTTGAGCCATAAGTAATCCCCAAATGGATGTGTCGGCAGGAAACTCCCTTTCTCTTTCCTCATTGATTGCGTGATCATCAGCTATTTCCTCCTGATTGAATAGTGATGCTAAGGAGGTTTCATCGAGCGGATCATTGCACTCTTCCTCCATTTCATCAAAGTCGCTTTCCCCTGTTGTAGACACCCCAATTTGGACTTTTCAAAATTCCTTGATTTGTGGCCCGGAGGCTCCCCGATGATGACTTTGGATTGAAACAAGCCTAGTATCGATCGGAACATTGCTCCTTGAAAGATTTGGAAAGGGATTAAAAATGGTCAAAAGCATTTTCAAGCGCTTGGGAGAAGTCCCGAGCGCTCAAAACCATTTTCCAAAACCTCTGGCCTGGCTCCCTCTCGAGCGCTCGAGAGTGAGGTCCCAAGCGCTCGAGATTGATCCCGTGCGCTCGAGACTATTTTGTTGCCCAATGGGTGGTAGTATCACCCACTACCCTTGCAACTCATCATTATCACCACCTTGAGCCCGCCGATGGCTCGGTCCACACTCAACCTCTGGTGGCAGAGATTCAGGCCAAAGATTTTACTATTAAAAAAATATTTTATTAAGCCCATTTGATTTTCAAAACCATAGGTCATTTTGCCTATAAATATGACTGGTTTTCAGTAGAGGAGGGGGCTACGAAATTTTCTCTCTCTAAGAACTCCATCCTCTGCTCTCTTTCTCTCTTGCTTGAAACCAAAAACTCCCAAAAACTCACCTTCAAAACTTCAAAAGGTTTTAGACATCACCAAGGAAAAGGGCAAGAAATCCAGAATACTCTTCTGATCTCTTGCACTCTCCTCTCTTCATCCACATTTCAAAGCTATCCCAAGGAGCAAGGTTCAAGCAAAAGGTAGAAACCTTTACCTTTGATCACAACTAAAAGGGCTGTTCTTCCCTTCTGAGGGGGGGTCTCTCAGCCTGACCCAGTCTTCAATACTGGGTGCATGGTTGGGGGACCCTAGTGTAAAAACAAGAGCAATGGGGTACAAAAAAAAAACGTTTTCATAAAACCCTTACTGGAAACACTCCCAAGCGCTCGAGAGTACTCCGGAGCGCTCGGGACTGTTACAGGTTTCATGCATGGTCCATTGTCATATGGCAGGTTGGAAATGAAGTGCACTCTTAAAAGAAATGGTTTCATTTTGGCATGCATGCACCAGGAAGTCATTTTCCACTAAAACAGAACCATTTTCTCACAAAGTTTTCATGTGTGAACAAGACTCCTTTTGTTTAAAGTCAGAAGAAGCATTCATTTCAGAGAAACATCAAAACAAGGGTGTTTGCATGTCAAATCAGTACTATTTCCTGTTTGAGAGCCAACTGACATGCAGCTCACTCCCAAGCGCTCCGAACCTTTCCCGAGCGCTCGGGAGTGTATGCATGTCATTGCTTCCCATTTTCCAGTCTGCTATGTTATCTGGTTTCTGCATGCATAAGTGTAGCCTGTTGCCCTTTTAAATTTGTAGATTTAGCCTTGTTAAGGCAGGGATGCATGATTTGAAAGATTGAAGGCTTAGCTCAGTCTTTCAAATCCTCTGCTGAGCCAGTAGGGTACTTAATGTCATTTTAGTTTCCAGCTTTGCATTGTATTCCGCCTGTTCTAACAAAATCTGCAGGTTGAGTATCAGAACTCTCAAGCGCTCGGGACTGCTCTCGAGCGCTCGAGAGTGAAGTCAGTGACAGATCCTTAGTTTCTGTGATCATGCATTTTGCTCACTTTCATTTAATCATCCACTGTACACCTGCACATGCATGCAATTCTTACCTGTTATAACTGTGGAAACTTGCTAAATGCTCTAATGAAACAAAATCCCTTTGAAAAATCCCACAAACGTTTAGTAGAGACCGATTTCGAATCGGGCGAGGGGGGTGCCGTAAAACCCTTCCCCCCTCGTAACATGGCTTCCGGACCCTTGAAACTGATCTCTGGTTTTCAAATTCAAATCAACTGGTTTTCCAAACAAAACGGTTTCTCGGGTGATATACCGCAAATCCGGGTGGCGACTCTTCAAACGGCATTTTTTCTTCAAAGCGGCGGGGAAATATAAACACTTTTAATTTTCCGGGCAGGTAGCCCACACCTATTTTATAGGGTTCTGTATACATGAAATCCAGATCTTCTCTTTCCTCTATCCATTGACTATAGTCGCACTCATCATAAGGGTTGACCCACAGTTGCATTTGAAACTCCTCTACTTTCCCAATGAGATTGACTGTCTCCCAGACAATGGGCGGTGTTGGAATCTTGGGACGGTTGATGCGTACCACTATTTGGGCAGGCTCGAAGCGAGCGTGCCTTCTCATCATGATGACCCTTTCTTTTTCCTTCTTCCTATTCTCAAACCAGATACGAAGCCATTCGTCATCTTCTACAAATGGAATGTCTGGATCCTCCAAATTGTGTTTCGCCCAAGAGTGTTCCTTCCACTTCCTTAGCTTTTCCTCCTCTACCTGATCTTTGCTGCTTATGTCGGACATATCAATGTCGATTACTTCTGACTGATTAGAATCATTATCCTCCTCCTCCTCCATCATGAAACACTCGTCCTCCTCGGGGAAGGTTAAGGTAGGTTTGGTTTGGTTGTCTTGGACAATGTATTGGCTGGGATTGTATGTGGGGTTGTGAGATAGATTTATGAGATTGATATTTCGAGGTGGCAGCTCAGTATTGTGAGTAGGGAGTGGGTTGGCTTGCCCATCAGGTTTTGGTGGCTTTATGGTTCGACTATCAATAAGGTCTTGAATGTCGTGACGAAGACGCATGCAATTGTCTGTTTCGTGCCCAAGGTGTTGGTGGTAGGCGCATTGTTTGTTTGGATCGTGGTTTGGACCATAGGGCGGCGGAAGAAGTGGCTTGTTTAGAGGTTTGAGATGCCCTTGACGGCTGAGAATGGTTAAGGCTTGGGATAAGGTCATATAGAGAGGATCAAAGTTGCGACGAGGTCGATTTGAGCTTCGGGATGGGCTAGTTTGGAAAGGGTCTTGAGACAAGGAGCCAAGGGTATTTACGGAGGCGTGAGATGTACGGCTAGAGAAGGTTTTCTTAGGTGGAGGAGTGGCCTCTTCTTTCCCAATGAGTCCTAGCTTGATTCCATCTTCGATTTGCAACCCAGTGGCATGTAAGCGCTTGAAATCGGTGATAGCCTGTGTGTAAATATGCCTGAGATATTTGGGTTGCAAATTTTTGACAACTATTCTCACTTGGTCTTCCTCGGAGGGACGGTTCTTCATCTTGGCGGCCTTTTCCCTCCATCTTGCCACAAAGGTAGCAAAGTCCTCATTGGAATCCTATTTGGTCATTTCGAAGTCTCGAGTTGTTAGTTCAATTTGGACGTTGTATGCATATTGCTTGACGAAAGCATTGGCAATTTCTGGCCAAGTTTGATAATGTACAAACTCCAAAGTGAGGAACCAGTCGAGAGCACTCCCGGTGAGGGTTCGCTGGAACAACTGGGCGATGAGCTCGTCGTTCAAGCCCATCGGCTTCAGGGTGTTATTAACATGGCGAACATGACTGGTAGGGTTGCCAGTTCCATTGAACTTCTCAATGTTGGGCATCTTGAAATTCTCAGGCAGCTTGGATTCTGGGAAGAGGCAAAGTCCCTCGAAATCCAGAATTTGATCCCCTTGTGAACGAGCCAAGGCTTGTTTGATTTCCTTGACTTGTTTGGTCAACTCAGGACTTTCTGCCAATATCACTTTATGGGGATTCTCGTCTTCCATTGATTTTTCCTCATCTTCAGCATCTCTAGCTGCCTTTTCTGCCAGTAGTGCAGCGATTTGAGCTTGGAGGTCGGCAATAGTGGCGTCGTTGTCTGCCATGAAGGTAGAAGGGTTGCTTGACGTAGCTTGAGATTTAGTGAATGACGGGGTCCGTCGAGGGGATGACCGGGAAGTTTCTGAGAGCGGTCGGAACTGTTGTGGTGAGGGTGTTTTGTCAGATGAGGATGATAGACGGGAGGGTTGCAGAGACCTTTGTTTGGCGTAGCTTCGGGTGTTATAAGAGTACAAAGTTGGCTGAGGTTGCTTCTTTGATTTACCTATTGTGCCTGCTTGAAAAGTAGAATACCTGGAAGTCAGTACTTTGCCTATGTAGGGTTAGGATTTCGGCTGAAAATCCCAACCCTTCTGCACAGAAAGAGTTAATTACAACAACAGATGATACAAGGTGTGAGGAAGAACTTTTGCAAGTAGAATGCAAGTAGGTTCCTAGCCTGTAGGTTCCTGTCTTAGTTTGATAAGTTCTATGGCTTTCTAAAGCATGCAAGGTTTTTGGTAGTTTCAGGGTGCTCCGTTGTCAAAGGGCACCAATCCTCTCACCAGCCCATCATAGACGGTGATTGGGTGATTTCCTTTTTGATATACCACTAGGTACGAGTGACTGTGGAGTTTGCTGGAACCCCCAACATAGCCCGTGTCATGCCGGGATATCAGGTGAACTCAACGGGTTGCCCGCTCGATGCATATGATAAATGAATTAGACAAGGCATGTATTAGTCTTATGTTGAACTTTTTGGTTATGGCTCTCACATCCCCAGCAGAGTCGCCAAAAACTATAGACACCTCCCAAATGGGGCATCGCCATACAGATTGATCACACTTGTTTGGTTCCACTTCATAAACCAAGATCATGGACATTCCCATGGCTAGGAACATCGCCACATGATAGCGGTTATCATCAAAATAGGGTCGCCACCTAGTTTATTAAAACTAGGAAAACAGATAGAGATTCTGGATACGGGAGCCAAAAGTACAATAAGGGGAAGGTGTTAGGCACCCCTCTTTGCCCAGTCATGAGACTGGCCCATAATCATTCAACATAAGACGTATAGGTGCTTTGTTTAATTCCAACACATAGTCTGTTTATTTATTCCTTTAAACAGTAAGCAAAGTGAGCCAGTGCGATAATTGAAGCATGCATTTGGAAAGCAGAAAAGCAACAAAACTGTCCCAGGGAGATGGATCCCGCGGCCGGTGAATAGATGTCACGGCCGAGGGATCCTCCTGGTTTGATATACCGGCCGAGGGATCGAACCCCCGGTCGGTGTTCTTCCTCACACCAGACAGAGAGATTAGCCGGTAATCAAAATGCTATGATTAGTCAAAAAAAGACAGTAAATAAGACAAACCAGAGGCCGTTGGGCCTCACCACCTTGATCCCTGTAGACACCTCCCAAACGGGGCATCGCCATACAGATTGATCACGTTGTTTGCTCGATTGGTTGTTTGTTTCGTAAACCAAAATCATGGACATTCCCATGGCTAGGAACATCGCCACATGATAGTGGTTATCATCAAAACAGAGTCGCCACCCAGTTTATTAAAACTGGGAAAATAGATAGAGATTCTGGATACAGGAGCCAAAAGTACAATAAGGGGAAGGTGTTAGGCACCCCTCTTTGCCCAGTCGTAAGACTGTCCCATAATCATTCAACATAAGACGTATAGATGCTTTGTTTAATTCCAACACATAGTCTGTTTATTTATTCCTTTAAACAGTAAGCAAAGTGATCCAGTGCGATAAATGAAGCATGCATCAAAAAGCAGAGAAGCAGACAAACTGTCCCAGGAGATCGATTACTCGGCCGGTAAATGGATGTCACGGCCGAGTAATCACATTGGTTTAATGTACCGGCCGAGGGATCGAAGCCCCGGTCGGTGTTCTTCCTCACACCAGACAGAAAGATTAACGAATAATCAAAACGCTACGGTTAGTTAGAAATACAGTAAATAAGACAAACCAGAGGCCGTTGGGCCTCACCACCTTGATCCCTCAGTTGCTTGATTGCTTCGGATTGGGTGTGATTGACTAATTGCTTGATTGAAAACCCTAGGGTTAGGGTTAGGGTTTGAACTTCGGGGTTTGATCGCCGGATTGACGGCTGCCTTCGGGAGGTTAGGGCTTTTGAAGTACGGGATTGAGAGAGTATTTGTGCAGAGTTTCGAGGCTTGAGAGAGTGTGTACTCTGATAATTTCGTGTGTTTATTTTGGAGCCCAAAGGCCCCTTTATATAGGCATAGGGATGACTCACTCCGGCCAATCAAATCACGAGATGGCAATTGCAATTGCAATGCATCTCTAACTCTACGTCGTGATCTCTGAGCGTAGCCCGAACGCATCGGAAAGGTAGTGTAGTTGGATCAAACCAAACGTCTGACAGAACGTTCCTGAGTCTGGAAAAAGGTCGATCTGGCGGCTGAGTAAAGGATCTTGCGGCCGTGGAATGGATGTCTCGGCCGAAGGATAGATCTTGCGGCCGAGGAATTGATCTCTCAGGGAGATTTTGCTGGCAACAGGTTGCTCGGGTGAGGAATTGATGTTTTGGCCGTTAGATCGATGTTACGGCCGTCAGATGGATTCTCCTAGGCTTCTGTATTTTTGTCTGAAAGGCTGTATGGCTTTGAATTGGGTCCTCTAAGTGGTTCAAAGTTCTCACCAAAAGTCCTAAGGTCCTCAAGGAAGCAATCAGCAATCACTGTATCCATTTCATCATCGGGATTGTCCCAAGGTGGGACTTGAAATAATCGTTAGGCCAAATTGGGATGTCTACAGATGCCCCTCTTTGACTGAACTCAGACGGATCGCGAGACATGTTTTAGTAAGAGTCAAAGCTGTAAAAAGCAACTCAATTTGGTCCAACCACTATCCCAAGGGGTTTTCGAAAAAGGTTTTGTTATGGTCGGGCCGGGAGGCTACCTACGTATTCCACAAGGGAAATTCAGACCAATCGTAGTTCGGGCAATAAAGAAAAGTAAAAAGTTTGGAGGGTTAGAGACAGAAAACGTACCTTAGGGCTTTAAAAGCCATAGTGTGACGTACCTAGACTGAGCCAGAGTTTTGGCGGAAGATAGTTGAAGGAGCGCAGGGCTGCCTAGGGAGTTTTTGCGGAGAGCTTCCTTAGTTATTTTGGGGTAGATCAGTACACTGCAGGTGCGTTTGCTTTTCTTGATCATCCTTACTTTGACTGAAAGGAGCTCGGTAGAGTAGCCTATCCTTGCGAATGAGCTGGAAGGAATTGATGTAGTGGGGTGGAATCCAAGCCATCTGCTGGGGATGAATCGGATGCCGGTTGTTTTGAGATATGGGGGGCACAGGGCCAGTAACTGGAGCTTTGGTGATGAGGGAACCGAGGCACGAAACCGGTTGTAGTCATGAGGCGAGAGCCTGGAGAGTGATGGAATCGAGGCGTGGAGCCTGTTGCAATCTTGAGGCGAAGGCCTGAGGGGATTGGATTGATAAGACCGAAGCGCGGAGCTGGTGTTGATCATAAGGCGAGAGCCTGAGGGGACTAGATTGAGGCGTGGAGCCTGCTGTGGTTTATGAGGTGGAGGCCTGAGGTAAGCTTTAGAGCTTGATGGGACCGAAGCACGGAGTTGGCATAAGGCAAGGGCCTGAGGTGAAGGAACTGAGGCATGGAGCCTGTATGCAGTCTTGAGGCGAGGGCCTGAGTTGTCGGAGCTTAGAGCTTGACGTGATATGAACCGAAGCATAGAGCTGGTTGCATTCTGATGGTCTGTGCACGGAGCTTTCTCATCATAAGTGTTGACGTGGAGCCAAAGGATCGATGCGTTGGGCCGATCAATAAAACCGAGGCATAGTGTCGGTTGATTGCAGGGTTAACCTGTTTCATGAAAGATATGCAGAGTGTATATGTGTGATGTTTGTTGTTAGATGTGAACAAATATGATGCAGACTCGATGTGAAAATGTTGATGCAAATGTGCACGGGCCCATGCGTGTGTGTTTGTTTTAAGCTTAGAGCTTCTATCAAGTTCCGGACTTGAGCATTCAGAGCGTAGAGCTCGAGCATTCGGACGGCAGAATCCGAGCATTCAAAGTACAGGCTTTGAGCGTCCAGTACGCAGTGGTTGGGCATCCAAGCGTAGAGCTTGAGCATTCAAGTGTATAACTTGAGCATCCAGTACACAGTGGTTGGGCATCCAAGCGTAGAGCTTGAGCATTCAAAAATGTTAGATTTTTGAGCATTCAGGCGTAGATCCTGAGAATAGATGTCTTGATTGTTGGGGCAGCATAGAGCCTGTTGCTTGTTTACGGCTTCGAGCCAGTTGAGATAGTGGGCTTTGAGCCGTTTGAGTTTGTGATAGCAGGCGTAGAGTCTGTTGCTGGGATAGCGAGCATAGAGCTGCTGAGATAGTAAACATAGGCTTCGAGCCTGTTGAGGTGATGGCTTGGAGCCATTTGAGATAATGGGCTTTGAGCTGCTGAGATTGCTTGTTTACGGCTTTGAGCCAGTTGAGATAACGAGCTTGGAGTCGCTGAGTTGTGTAGAGATGATGGGCACAGGGCCGCTGAATTGATACGGGCTTCGAGCCGCTATGATAAAGGGCTTCGAGCCGCTGGGTGATAGTAGACGAAGGCTTCGAGCCTGTTGAGGTAATGGGCTTCGAGCCGCTGAGTAGATTGTTATGGCTTCGAGCCAGTTGAGATGGTGGGCTTCGAGCCGCTGAGACTACTTGTGCACGGCTTCGAGCCAGTTGAGATGGTGGGCTTGAAGCCGCTGAGATGATGGGATGATAAATACGGGTGTTGAGATGATTGTTTACGGCTTCGAGCCAGTCGAGATGGTGGGCTTCGAGCCGCTGAGTTGATGAGGTGGCAGGCGTAAAGCCGCTGATAGAGGATTGTTGAGAATTGTTACGGCTTTGAGCTGCTGAGTTGATGAGATGGCGGGCTTGTAGAACTGCTGAGCTGTTGAGTATTCCATCTTCCATCTTCCACGGGGTTTGATTGGTTCCTTATGCTTGGGATGTTTCCAAGGCTAGTTTTGAGTATGCTTGGATTGCCCCCAAGGCTAGATTTCACATGCTCGGGACTGTCCCCAAGGCTAGATTCCACATGCTCGGGATTGTCCCCAAGGCTAGTTCTGAGTATGCTCGGGATTGCCCCCAAGGCTAGTTCTTGACCATATTCCAATTTGTTAGGGAGATTTCCATTACCTCCACTGTTGGGAGTGCCTTCCGGAGGCCAAACGCCTTCTAGCGACTCAAATGTCTTATGGTGACTAAATGCTTTCTGCAAGCTGGCAACATAAACGCTTTCTGGAAGCTAGCAATATAAACACCTTCTGGAGGGTGCATTGAGTGGAAGCCACGGGATTGTTTTGCTGGCCTGCTGAGCGCGAGGTTGTGCACATAGCGTGGCATAGGGCTGTTGAGGTGTGGGCGTAGAGCCGCTGAGCAGCACTTGAGCATCCTCAATGTTTCGGTAAGCTTCCTGAAAAGTAAAAGGTTTACTTTAGTTCGGAGTTTTAACTTGCATGATCAAAAGTGAGTTTTTTTGTTTTGATTTGCGGGATGAGATCCCTCTTAGCCAGGGCGTGAATGAGAAGGACCCATGGTTGGGTCGAAGTTGTTCTGTTTAAAGAAGTTAAGATAACTGTGCCCCCTGTTTAGGCAATGCATGCTTTTTAAACGTCGATTTGATGCCCCTAGCTTTTTATTTGTTTATACAATCGTGAGATTAACTCCCCTTTTGTCCTTGGTAGAGAAATAGGAGACTGGAGGCTCGCGGTGGAGGCAAAGAGGTGCACAAGTGGTTTGTGACGTTGCCGGAGCAGACTCGGGAGTTAGTACATGCTGCTGGTCTTGAGCCGTCTGTTTTGGGCCTCAATCTTCCGATGGATTGGTTGTTGATGACCTCGCTGGTTGAAAGGTGGTGGGATACTCCCAACACGTTCCACTTTCCTTCTGTTGGCGAGATGACGATCGCGCCAGGTGATTTTTCTTTACTTACTGGCCTATGAGTAGGTGGAGCTCCTCTTTGGGTTAACCCTAGGCTTTGAGAGCGAGTAGGGGATTTGGAGTGGTTCTTGGGCAAGGTGCCCCCTCTTCACTCGCGTGGTCATGTTGACGTCTCTTGGCTGATCAAGACTTTTATGAAGGTTGATATCTTGACTCAGGTGAGTGTTGAGTAGTTGACACGAGCCTTTCTTCTCTACCTCGTTGGGCAAACGTTTGTTTGTCAACAAGGATAGTTCAGTGCATAGGTAGTCTCTAGCCCCTTTGCAGTATTTGGAGGCTGTTTGGGAGCTTGATTGGGGAGCATCTGCCTTGGCCACCTTGTATGGCCTCCTTAGGTCTTGTTCACGGGACAGGACTCTTGGTGGTCACTACCGAGTACTTGAAGTATATCCTTCTTCTTTTCTCGTTGTGATTTTTCCCTAGCTACGAGCGATGGTTGGTGGGGCAATGGAAGCCACGGTTGCCAGTTTTGAGCCTTGGCGACAAGTTTTGGACCGATTGACGGTTGACCAGGTACCCCTTGCATTCCTTGTCTTCAGATCTCCATTCCTCTTTGCTGTGGCTGATTTAGACTTTGTTTGTAGGCGAGGTTCGACCCTCGGAGTGGTGTATCAGAGGACACCCCTCATAAGCGTTCCAGGGTTCTAGATTGTACTCGTAGCCTGGTACTTATGTGATCGAGTGGCCAGCCAGTGGCGCCCGCGTGCTGAGGATCTTCAGTTTGTTCCTCCTCCTCCTTCGGCGTTGATGAGATCTACTTCTTCGATGTCTAAAGTAGACTTGGAGAATGCTCAGATCAGAGACTAGGCGGGTTTCCTTCTTTAGGCAGGTGACTGTATGGAGTACTGTCATTTTTCCTTGGTTCTGCCTGCTGTTCCTTCATTTGCTCCTGTTTGGCCACGGGCCCTTTCCTTTGTCTCCTTCGATTCTGATGACGGAGAAGAGAAGCGCTTGGTGCTTGCCCCTTGTTTTGTATTCTTTTCCTTGTAGCTTGAGGTTGAATGAGCACCAGCTGTCAGTGGGGAGGATAACCAACAATCCCCTTCTTTGTCTCAGAGATTGTCTTGAAGACGTTGTCACGACCAGCTTTAGGATTTTCTTTTTCCTTCATGTTCATGGTTAGTAAAGGAAGAAGCAGAAACTGTATTTGTATAATGAAAGCAACCACAGTGATGATTCCGTAGGCAAGCTTTTGTTCATGAAATGAGAAATGCTTTTTATGCCCCTAGATGTCTTGAGTTCGCATGCGATAGTCAGAACATGGCTTTTTGAATAAGTATCTGCTGATAGACAGTAATTTGTGTGAAAATGAAATACTGGCCGAAGAATTGATTATTCAGCTGAAAAATCGATATTGTGGCCGATGTATAGATTCTTCGGCCGTTACTTTGATTTTCCAAAGGTAGATTTTGTTTTGGCCAAGTGGCATCCTCTTTTCTCTTCCTTCTTATGCTTGGTTTTGATTTTCTTGCCTTTTGCTTTTGCCATGTTCCATAGTCCGATTGCCAAACTCGAGAGTTTTCGAGGTATCCTGCTCATTGTGTTAATGACCTTCAGGTTAGAGAAGATGAGCAATAATTCTTGTGTCTATTGCTGTTGCCAATTCTTCGAGAAAAGCATACTTATCTTTTGCGAGCTCAATACGCAGGGTTAGCTATGCCTATCATTGAGTACAAATTTGTTGATGTTTTTCCTTCTCTCCAAATGTTTGGGTCGCATCTCAATGTGAGATTGCCTACGCATCCCTAATCAGGGAATCAGGCCTTTTACGTAGTTCCAAAATCATCACCTTTTAGGTTGGATTTTCACTCTTGGTTTTTCTTCTCACATGCTCTTGATTTTGCCTAGGTTACCTAATGGAGGTTGAGTCCCTAGCGAGCTTTTCTTTGAATGCCTTAACTTTTGCCTAGGCTGCGTTTTTGCATTTTCTTGCCCTAGCAGGCTTTGCTCTTACTTTTGCTTGGGTTTTCAGGTTACCCAACGAGCACTTCTCTCAAGAGGGTTTCTGCATTTCGGAGAGGAATTTGATGGAGATATTTTTCTAAATCTCCGTTGTGTTTGTACCTTCTTAATGAGCGAGCTAACCCTAAGTGTTCTCGCGGAGATAGTGTCTTCTTTCTAAGTTTTGACAAAAACCTAGTTTCTTAAGCAACTAGAGTTCATCCTTTCCTTCCCTTTTGTCAGCGACACAAGGAACTTGATTCCTTGAAATTTCCTTTGTTTGGCAAAGAGACTATAGTGTTTGGCAATTGCAATTTAGGAAGTAAATCATTGAATAAGCATAGTCTAGAGGATGAAACAAGAATTCACTTGGTAGAAATTAAATGCCCAAGCAGGGGCTCAAAACATGTTTTAGCTTGATAAAAGCAATGTTTAATGTTCTTTGCCATGTTGTGACTTCTTAGCTATTGTAGCATTTCGAGGTCGTTTTCAAAACCTTTGCCTTTCGCAACTTTATACTCTTTTCCACCCTCTTCTTTGCCAAATAGGGCCTTTGAACTGGATCCATCTTCACTGGTGGTTACTTCTTTGAGACCTGAGTAGTCCCCAAATGGAAGTGTTGGTCTAGGTTTTCATCACCCTTTCTTCCTCCTTATTGATTGTGTAGTCGTCAGCTATTTCCACTTGATTGAATAGTGATGCTAAGGAGATTCCATCGAGTGGATCATTGTATTCCCCTTCCATTTCGTCAAAGTCATTTTCCCCTTTGCTTGCTCTTCTTCATTACTTTTGTCAGACATGTCGGGATCGATCACTTCCGATTGATCGGACTCATTGTTTTCTTCCTCCTCCATCATGAAACATTCATCCTCCTCTGGGAAGGTAAAGGTTGGCTTGGCTTGGCTTGATTGTTTTGGACAATGTATTGGCCAGGATTGTATGTGGGGTTGTGAGGTAGGTTTATGAGATCAATGTTTCGGGGTAGTGGTTCAGCATTGTGAGTAGGAAGCGGATTGGCTTGCACATCAGGTTTTGGAAGTTTTATAGTTCGGCTATAAGTGAGATCTTGAATGTCATGGCGGAAACGCATGCGGTTATTTGTTTCATGCCTAGGGTGTTGGTGGTAGGCGCACTGTTTGTTAGGATCATGGTTTGGGCCATAGGGTGGCTGAGGAAGTGGTTTGTTTAAAGGTTTGAGATGCTCCTAATGGCTCGGAATGGCTAAGGCTTGAGATGAGGTAATATAGAGAGGGTCAAAGTTGCGACGGGGGCGATTTGAGCTTCAGGATGAGCTGATTTTGAAAAGGGTCTTGAGGCAAGGATGTGCCAAGGGCGTTCACGGAGGCGTGAGATGTACGGCTCGAGAAGGTTTTCTTAGGTGGAGGAGTGGCTTCTTCTTTCCCAATAAGTCCTAGTTTGATACCATCTTCGATTTGCAACCCAGTGGCATGCAAATGTTTGAAATTGGTGATAGCTTGTGTGTAGATGTGCCTGAGATATTTGGGTTGCAAGTTCTTGACAACTATCCTTACTTGATCTTCCTCAGAGGGGTGGTTCTTGGCGGCTTTTTCTCCCCATCTAGCCACAAAGGTTGCAAAGTCTTTGTTTGATTCCTGCTTAGTCATTTCCAAATTTCGAGTTGTTAACTCAATTTGAACGTTGTATGCATATTGCTCGACAAAAGCATTGGCAATTTCTAGCCAAGTATGATAGTGCACAAACTCCAAACTGAGAAACCAATCGAGAGCGCTTTCAGTAAGAGTCCTTTGAAATAACTGGACAATGAGCTCATCATTCAAGCCTATTGGCTTCAAAGTGTTGATGACATGGCGGACATGGCTAGTGGGATTGCCAGTTCTATTGAACTTCTCAGGTAGTTGAGAATCTGGAAAAAGGCAGAATCCTTCAAAATCTAGAATTTGGTCCCCTTGTGAACGGGCCAGAGTACGTTTGATCTCCTTGACTTGTTTGGCCAATTCAGGGTTTTCTGCCAATACCACTTCTTGAGGATTCTCATCTTCCACCGATTTCTCTTCGTTCTCAGCATCTCTTGCTGCTTTCTCTGCTAGTAAGGTAGCGACTTTGAGCTTGGTGATTAGCAATGATGGCGTCGTTATCTGCCATGAGAGTGGGAGGATTACTTGATGAAGCTTAGGATTTGGTAGATGATTGAGTTTGTTGAGGAGATGACCGCGGAGTCCCTGGAAGTGATTGGGACCGTAGCAGTGTAGGTGTTTTGGCCGGTGAGAGTGACAGACGGGACGGTTGCAAAGACCTCTGTTTGGCGTGACTTCGGGTGTTGTAAGAGTATAAAATTGGCTGTGGTTGCTTCTTTGTTTTACTTATTGTGTCTGCTTTGAAAAATAGAGTACCTGTAAGTCAGTACTTGGCTTGTGTAGGGTTAGGATTTGGGCTGAAAATCCCAACCCTTCTGCACAGAAAAAGTTATTTACAACAACAGATGATACAAGGTGTGAGGAAGAACTTGGAAGCGAAAATGCAAGTAGGTTCCTAGCCTGTAGGTTCCTGTCTTAGTTTGATAAGTTCTATGGCTTTCTAATACATGCATGGTTTTGGTAGTCTCAGGGTGCTCCGTTGTCAAAGGGCACCAATCCTCTCACCAGCCCATCATAGGCGGTGATTGGGTGATTCCCTTTTTGATATACCACTAGGTACGAGTGACTGTGGAGTTTGCTGGAACCCCCAACATAGCCCGTGTCATGCCGGGATATCAGGCGAACTCAACGGGTTGCATGCTCGATGCATATGATAGATGAATTAAACAAGGCATGTATTAGTCTTATGTTGAACTTTTTGGTTATGGCTCTCATATCCCCAGCGGAGTCGCCAAAAACTGTAGACACCTCCCAAACGGGGCATCGCCATACAGATTGATCACGTTGTTTGCTCGATTGGTTGTTTGCTTCGTAAACCAAAATCATGGACATTCCCATGGCTAGGAACATCGCCACAAGATAGTGGTTATCATCAAAACAGAGTCGCCACCCAGTTTATTAAAACTGGGAAAATAGATAGAGATTCTAGATACGGGAGCCAAAAGTACAATAAGGGAAGGTGTTAGGCACCCCTCTTTGCCCAGTCGTAAGACTGTCCCATAATCATTCAACATAAGACGTATAGATGCTTTGTTTAATTCCAACACATAGTCCATTTATTTATTCCTTTAAACAGTAAGCAAAGTGATCCAGTGCGATAAATGAAGCATGCATCAAAAAGCAGAGAAGCAGACAAACTGTCCCAGGAGATCGATTACTCGGCCGGTGAATGGATGTCATGGCCGAGTAATCACACTGGTTTAATGTACCGGCCGAGGGATCGAAGCCCCGGTCGGTGTTCTTCCTCACACCAGACAGAAAGATTAACGAATAATCAAAATGCTAAGATCATGATTATTGACATAAAATAAGACAAACCAGAGGCCGTTGGGCCTCACCACCTTGATCCCTCAGTTGCTTGATTGCTTCGGATTGGGTGTGATTGACTGATTGCTTGATTGAAAACCCTAGGGTTAGGGTTTGAACTTCGGGGTTTGATCGCCGGATTGATGGCTGCCTTCGGGAGGTTAGGGCTTTTGAAGTATGGAATTGAGAGAGTATTTGTGCAGAGTTTCGAGGCTTGAGAGAGTGTGTACTCTGATAATTTCGTGTGTTTATTTTGGAGCCCAAAGGTCCCTTTATATAGGCATAGGGATGACTCACTCCGGCCAATCAAATCACGAGATGGCAATTGCAATTGCAATGCATCTCTAACTCTACGTCGTGATCTCGGAGCGTAGCCCGAACGCATTGGAAAGGTAGTGTAGTTGGATCAAACCAAACGTCTGACAGAATGTTCCAGAGTTTGGAAAAAGGTCGATCTGGCGGCCGAGTAAAGGATCTTGCGGCCGTGGAATGGATGTCTCGGCCGAAGGATAGATCTTGCGGCCGAGGAATTGATCTCTCAGGGAGATTTTGCTGGCAACAGGTTGCTCGGGTGAGGAATTGATGTTTTGGCCGTTAGATCGATGTTACGGCCGTCAGATGGATTCTCCTAGGCTTCTGTGTTTCTGTCTGAAAGGCTATATGGCTTTGAATTGGGTCCTCTAAGTGGTTCAAAGTTCTCACCAAAAGTCCTAAGGTCCTCAAGGAAGCAATCAGTAATCACTGTATCCATTTCATCATCGGGATTGTCCCAAGGTGGGACTTGAAATAATCGTTAGGCCAAATTGGGGTGTCTACAATCCCTCAGTTGCTTGATAGCTTTGGATTGGGCGTGATTGATTGATTGCTTGATCGAGAACCCTAGAGTTAGGGTTTGAACTTCGGGGTTTGATCGCCGGATTGACGGCTACCTTCGGAAGGTTAGGGCTTTTGGAGTATGGGATTGAGAGAGTATTTTGACAGAGTTTCGTGGCTTGATTGAGTGTGAAGGTGTATCAATTTCTGTGTTAATTTCGGAACCCAAAGGCTCCTTTATATAGGCATGGGGATGACTCACTCCGGCCAATCAAATCATGTGATGGCAATTGCAATTGCAATGCATCTCTAACTATACGTCGTAATCTCTGAGCGTAGCCCGAACGCATCGGGAAGGTAGTGTAGTTGGATCGAACGTCTGACAGAACACGTTCCAGAGTCTGGGAAAAGGTCGATCTGGCGGCCGAGTAATAGATCACACGGCCGTGGAATGGATGTCTCGGCCGAAGGATAGATCTTGCGGCCGAGGAATTGATCTCTCAGGGAGATTTTGCTGGCAACAGGTTGCTCGGGTGAGGAATTGATGTTTTGGCTGTTAGATCGATGTTACGGCCGTCAGATGGATTCTCCTAGGCTTCTGTATTTCTGTCTGAAAGGCTGTATGGCTTTGAATTGGGTCCCCTAAGTGGTTCAAAGTTCTCACCAAAAGTCCTAAGGTCCTCAAGGAAGCAATCAGCAATCACTGTATCCATTTCATCATCGGGATTGTCCCAAGGTGGGACTTGAAATAATCGTTAGGCCAAATTGGGGTGTCTACAATCCCTCAGTTGCTTGATAGCTTTGGATTGGGCGTGATTGATTGATTGCTTGATCGAGAACCCTAGAGTTAGGGTTTGAACTTCGGGGTTTGATCGCCGGATTGACGGCTACCTTCGGAAGGTTAGGGCTTTTGGAGTATGGGATTGAGAGAGTATTTTGACAGAGTTTCGTGGCTTGATTGAGTGTGAAGGTGTATCAATTTCTGTGTTAATTTCGGAACCCAAAGGCTCCTTTATATAGGCAAGGGGATGACTCACTCCGGCCAATCAAATCATGAGATGGCAATTGCAATTGCAATGCATCTCTAACTATACGTCGTAATCTCTGAGCGTAGCCCGAACGCATCGGGAAGGTAGTGTAGTTGGATCAGACCAAACGTCTGACAGAACGTTCCAGAGTCTGGAAAAAGGTCGATCTGGCGGCCGAGTAAAGGATCTTGCGGCCGTGGAATGGATGTCTCAGCCGAAGGATAGATCTTGCGGCCGAGGGATTGATCTCTCAGGGAGATTTTGCTGGCAACAGGTTGCTTGGGTGAGGAATTGATGTTAAGGCCGTGGGATCGATGTCACGGCCGATAGATGGATTCTCCTAGGCTTCTGTATTTCTGTCTGAAAGGTTGTATGGTTTTGAATTGGATCCTCTAAGTGGTTCAAAGTTCTCACCGAAAGTCCTAAGGTCCTCGAGGAAGCAATCAGCAATCACTGTATCCATTTCATCATCGGGATTGTCCCAAGGTGGGACTTGAAATAATCGTTAGGCCAAATTGGGGTGTCTACAATCCCTCAGTTGCTTGATAGCTTTGGATTGGGCGTGATTGATTGATTGATTGCTTGATCGAGAACCTTAGAGTTAGGGTTTGAACTTCGGGGTTTGATCGCCGGATTGACGGCTACCTTCGGAAGGTTAGGGCTTTTGGAGTATGGGATTGAGAGAGTATTTTGACAGAGTCTCGTGGCTTGATTGAGTGTGAAGGTGTATCAATTTCTGTGTTAATTTCGGAACCCAAAGGCTCCTTTATATAGGCATGGGGATGACTCACTCCGGCCAATCAAATCATGAGATGGCAATTGCAATTGCAATGCATCTCTAACTATACATCGTAATCTCTGAGCGTAGCCCGAACGCATCGGGAAGGTAGTGTAGTTGGATCAGACCAAACGTCTGACAGAACGTTCATGAGTCTGGAAAAAGGTCGATCTGGCGGCCGAGTAAAGGATCTTGCGGCCGTGGAATGGATGTCTCGGCCGAAGGATAGATCTTGCGGCCGAGGGATTGATCTCTCAGGGAGATTTTGCTGGCAACAGGTTGCTCGGGTGAGGAATTGATGTTAAGGCCGTGGGATCGATGTCACGGCCGACAGATGGATTCTCCTAGGCTTCTGTATTTCTGTCTGAAAGGTTGTATGGCTTTGAATTGGATCCTCTAAGTGGTTCAAAGTTCTCACCGAAAGTCCTAAGGTCTTCAAGGAAGCAATCAGCAATCACTGTATCCATTTCATCATCGGGATTGTCCCAAGGTGGGACTTGAAATAATCGTTAGGCCAAATTGGGGTGTCTATAATCCCTCAGTTGCTTGATAGCTTTGGATTGGGCGTGATTGATTGATTGCTTGATCGAGAACCCTAGAGTTAGGGTTTGAACTTCGGGGTTTGATCGCCGGATTGACGGCTACCTTCGGAAGGTTAGGGCTTTTGGAGTATGGGATTGAGAGAGTATTTTGACAGAGTTTCGTGGCTTGATTGAGTGTGAAGGTGTATCAATTTCTGTGTTAATTTCGGAATCCAAAGGCTCCTTTATATAGGCATGGGGATGACTCACTCCGGCCAATCAAATCATGAGATGGCAATTGCAATTGCAATGCATCTCTAACTATACGTCGTAATCTCTGAGCGTAGCCCGAACGCATCGGGAAGGTAGTGTAGTTGGATCAGACCAAACGTCTGACAGAACGTTCCAGAGTCTGGAAAAAGGTCGATCTGGCAGCCGAGTAAAGGATCTTGCGGCCGTTGAATGGATGTCTCAGCCGAAGGATAGATCTTGCGGCCGAGGGATTGATCTCTTAGGGAGATTTTGCTGGCAACAGGTTGCTCGGGTGAGGAATTGATGTTAAGGCCGTGGGATCGATGTCACGGCCGACAGATGGATTCTCCTAGGCTTCTGTATTTCTGTCTGAAAGGTTGTATGGCTTTGAATTGGATCCTCTAAGTGGTTCAAAGTTCTCACCGAAAGTCCTAAGGTCCTCAAGGAAGCAATCAACAATCATTGTATCCATTTCATCATCGGGATTGTCCCAAGGTGGGACTTGAAATAATTGTTAGGCCAAATTGGGGTGTCTACAGACATGTTTGAGTAAGAGTCAAAGCTGTAAAAAGCAACTCAATTTGGTCCAACCACTATTCCAAGGGGTTTTTGAAAAAGGTTTTGTTATGGTCGGGCCGGGAGGCTGCCTACGTATTCCACAAGGGAAATTCAGACCTACCGTAGTTCGGGCAATAAAGAAAAGTAAAAAGTTTGGAGGGTTAGAGACAGAAGACGTACCTTAGGGCTTACAAAGCCGTAGTGCAACGTACCTACACTGAGCCAGGGTTTTGGCGGAAGGTAGTTTAAGGAGCGCTGGGCTGCCGAGGGAGTTTTTGCGGAGAGCTTCCTTAGTATTTTGGGGTAGATCAATACACGGCAGGTGCGTTTGCTTTTCTTGATCATCCTTACTTTGACTGAGAGGGGCTTGGTAGAGTAGCCTATCCTTGCGAATGAGCTGGAAGGAATTGATGTAATGGGGTGGAATCCAAACCATCTGCTGGGGATGAATCGGATGCCGTTTGTTTTTGAGATATGAGGGGCGCAGGGCTAGTAACTAGAGCACGGAGCTTTGGAGATGAAGGAACCGAGGCACGAAGCTGGTTGTAGTCATGAGGCGAGAGCCCGAGGTGATGGTTTCTGACGTGATGGAACCGAGGCGCGGGGCTGGTTGTAGTTACAAGGCAAGAGCCTGGGGTGATTAGAACTAAGGCGTAGAGCCTGCTGTGGTCGTGAGGCGAAGGCCTGAGGTGCCGGAGCTTAGAGCTTGATAGGATCGAAGCACGGAGCTGGTATTGATCATAAGGCGGAAGCCTGAGGTGTCGGAGCTTAGAGCTTGATAGGACCGAAGCGCGGAGCTGGTATCGATCATAAGGCGGAAGCCTGAGGTGTCGGAGCTTGGAGCTTGACGTGTTTGAACCGAAGCGTAGAGCTGGTTGCATTCTGATGGTCTGTGCATGGAGCTTTCTCATCATAAGTGTTGGCGTAGAGCCAAAGGATCGAGGCGCTGGACCGATCAATAAAACCGAGGCGTAGAGCCGGTTGATTGCAGGGTTGACCTGTTTCGTGAGCGATATGTAAAGTGTATATATGTGATGGTTGTTAGATATGATGATGCAGACTCAATATGTTAATGGAGATGCAATTGATGCAAATGTGCACAGGCCCGTGCGTGTGTGTTGATTTAAGCTTAGAGCTTCTACCAAGTTCCGGACATGAGCATTCAGAGCGTAGAGCTCGAGCATTCGGACGGCAGAATCCGAGCATTCAAAGTACAGGCTTTGAGCGTCCAGTACGCAGTGGTTGGGCATCCAAGCATAGAGCTTGAGCATTCAAGTGTAGAACTTGAGCATCTAGTACACAATGGTTGGGCATCCAAGCGTAGAGCTTGAGCATTCAGGCGTAGAGCCTGAGAATAGATGTTTTGATTGTTGGGGCGGCGTAGAGCCTGTTGAGATTTGCTTGTTTACGGCTTTGAGCCAATTGAGATGATGGGCTTAGAGCCGCTGAGTTGGTAGATGAGGGCGTAGAGCCGCTGAGTTGTGTAGAGATGATGGGCACAGGGCCGCTGAGCAAGTGAATACGGGCGTAGAGCCACTGAGATGGTTGTTATGGCTTCGAGCCAGTTGAGATAATAGGCGTAGAGCCGCTAAGTGAGTGAGCACAGGCATAGAGCCACTGGGTGAGTTGATATGGATGAATTTGGGCACGGAGCTGCTTAGTTCTTTGATAGTGGATATGGGCGTAGAGCCGCTGGATGTTTTGCCTTGCTTTGGCCAGCAGTTTGTGGAGAAAGATCTTTTGGTGCTCGGGCATGCCCCCAAGGCTGACTTGATTTTGCTTCTGTTAATCACGGACCCAGAATCCATAATGGCTTGAATTGGTGTGCACGGAGCATGATTTGCTGAAAGAAATTGATTGGGAGGCCAGGAGATTGATCTCTCGGCTAAAGGATTGATGTCTTGGCCGAATGATAGATGTCTCGGCCGAGTAATCGCTTGATTTCCAGAGCTCTATAAAAGCCGACCTTTTGGCGTTTTATTTTCATTTCTCTTTTCTCTCTCCTTCTTCCGTTATGTTCCGTTGCCGACGCTTCTACCGAGGATTTCTCCCTCTTCTGCTTCATTCTCGTCAGGTCCAGATGATGAGCGGCGTGCGGCCGGCGTTCGCGGAGGGAGACCGCGTTGTTCTTGGTCCTGTCTTGATGCTTGATTAGGGACCCTTGCATGGGTGGCTTGCTTTCGTGACGCGAAGCTCCTGGGGTGGCGGTGGTACGAGGTGTGGTGATTTTTCTGGGCCATGTGGTGATTCTTTTGAGCCACGTGGTGTCTTTTCTGCACCGTAGTACTCCTCTGGTATACACCGCCCCAGGGGTGTCCTCTTCTTTTTTGCAGCTGGTCTCTGGTGTTCAGACCACCAGAGGGTTCGGCATCCTCTTCTCCTTCTTTCTGTTTCTCTTCCTGCATAGGTTAGTTTGACAGGAAACCGATGTATAGTTTGTTTTAGGAAATGTGGGATGATCCACCTTGTGATGCAAAAAGCTTTCGTTATATGGAACAAAAACCTTTCGCTCTGCTATGTGATTGTGTATGCTGTATCTACGTTGTTTGCGTGTGATAATCTTGTTAATTCAGTGAAACAAACTGAACCGTGGAAACAGTCTGTAAATCAGCCGTTCTGGCGGCCGATCTTATGATTACGCGGCCGAGACTTCGATCTGGCGGCCGAAGGATCGTTTTGTCTGCCTGGGTTTGACTTGTAGGTCAACCTTGATTTTTACGGGCCAATGGATAGATCCTACGGCCGTCATATCGAAGTGTCGGCCGAGAGACCGACTGAAATTCCGAGGATTAAGAATCCGATTCCGATTCGAACTAAGACTCGACTTAGTTCTATAAATACGCGTTCTACGAACCCGATAGCATCGTCAGTAGCAATTCCTTGCACATGGCACAACCAGTCCTTGATCAGTGGTTGGATTCCTTTACTGGCCTTGACCGTTTACACTTTAAGTCCTTTGGCATGGACTTTCTCTTTTCCCTTTGTCAAATTCCTGTAAATCTCACCTTCCTTAGGGCAGCCACTAGTTTGTGGGACCCTGCTTTTCACGTCTTTCGATTTAGGAAAGAGGAATTGTGTCCTACTATCGAGGAGTTTGCGGCCATCATGGGTCATTCGGATAGAGAGGGTTTTGTTGTCCCTAATCCTTTGTTCAACCGAGGTGATCTCTTGAAGGATTTACTCCAAGTTCAGAAACATGAAGTTAGGTTCTTCCTAGTGGAGGGAAAACTAGAGATTCTACAGTTTATCCAGCGCTTCGACACAGCTGAGGCTCATCGTCAAGTCTCCCAACAGAAAGCGTGCTTTCATGCGTTGTGCATTTGTCTCCTTCATTATCACTTGCTTGGTCCTTCCTCTGGCCATGCTGATCCCATACTGCTGAACATCGCTCAACAAATTGAAAATCGTGTAAGTTTTGCTGCCTTAGTGTTGGCAGAGACCTTGATGGGTCTGGATGTGATAAAGGGTAATCCTACAGCTCAGTTCTCAGGCAGCCCTTTGCTATTGCAGGTTCACTCTTTGTTTGTTTTATTCGTCAAGTTATCTTTTCACTCACTACTCTTTTGTTTTGACTCACGTGTTCTCTTAACTCACAATTTTCCCTTATTCTCTAGGTGTGGTTGCTTGAGAAGCTAAAGGTGTGGGATGCGCCAGAGCGACTTCCTTATAATCCAGACCAATGCACGGAGCGTCGCATGATTAAACAATTTCCAACTGAGGCCGCTTGGGAAGCATGGATGAAGACTTGTAGGGGTGATTGGATTCAATGGGTTTGCCCCTGGTATGGCATTGAGAGTATGACTGCGAGTACCGTGAACCATTTTGGTGTAGCAGTGATTGGTATTACTCGAGTCGTTTTCTACTTTCCTGCTCGCTTTCAAAGGCAGTTCGGGGCTGAACAACCCGCAATCCTGGGTGACCCTGAGTACACTGTCTCTAAGGTCCATGACGCCAGCTTCCGTCGCAATATGCTGCGTCTTTGGCCGAATAGAGTAATGCAGGAGGTTGCTGAGAACTTTGCTGTCAAGCTATCAGGTTCTTACAAACGCTGGTTGAAGAAAAGCCTTTTGGAGAATAGTAGTGCAAAGAGAAGGAAGACCTAGAGATTGACACTTTGCTTATGTTTTTCAAAAGATGTTTGTTTGATTCTAGCTCTCATGGATTAAGAATTGTTTAGGTTTGCTTTGCCCTTTTCCTTTGGAAATAATAAAACATTTGGTCGTTTTATTTGAAGATGTTATTGCCATGATTTGATAGTGAGCATGCTTTAGGATAGACCTAGAAACTTCGGAAGTGATGATGATAGCAGTGGCCGGATCTCAAACTTTAGAGATTGCCTACGTATCCCATAGAGGGAATCAGGCCATAAACGTAGTTCCAATAAAGGGGATTTGTTTTGTTTTTAGTCAGGGTTCACTCGGGTATTTTCCTCTCCTTTTGTACTCTAAATTTTGCCTAAAACCGCCCTTGCAGGTTTTCGGTCTAGCGAGCATTTTATTTATGCCTTAGTTTTTGCCTAAGCCGCCCTTGCGGGTTTTTCGACCTAGCAGGCTGCTCTAATTTTTGCTTGGATCTGCCCACCCTTGTGGTTTTCGGCCCAACGAGCATCTCTCAGGGGTAGTACTTCCTCAGCTTGTCGATGTTAACTGGCGTTGCGAATTCCATTCCATCCAAATCTGCGATGTATGCTGCTCCTCCAGAAAGTATGCGTTTGATAAGGTAGGGGCCACCCCAGTTTGGTCTAAACTTGCCCCTTGGGTCTGAAATGTGGCGACGGATTGCCTTGAGCACCATGTCACCTTGATGTCTCTAGGTTTCACCTTTTTGTTGAATGCTCGTGCAATGCGGCGTTGATACCCTTGTACATGGTATAACGCTCTCAGCCTCCTTTCGTCTAGTAGTGCCAACTCGTCGTGGCAATTTTGAACCCAGTCTTCTTCGATCATTCCAGTCTCAGCCAGAACCCTTAACGAAGGTAATTCCAGCTCGATAGGCAAGACAGCTTCCATTCCATAAACCAGAGAGTAGGGAGTGGCCCCAGTTGAAGTCCTTTCAGTTGTTCGATAACCCCATAGTGCCAAAGGTAGCATTTCTGGCCAGTCTGTGTAAGTGTCGGTAGTCTTCCGTAGAATCCTCTTGATATTCTTGTTTGCAGCCTTAACTGCTCCATTAGTCTGAGGTCGGTAAGTAGATGACCGATGATTCTGTATCCCAAATTCGGCAAAAAGCTTCTTTGTTGCTCCCTTGAAATGCGATCCATTGTCACAGACGAACTCATGAGGTACACCATATCGATAGATGATATTAGTGCGAATAAATTTGGCCACATGAGTGGCTTTGAGGGTAGCATAAGAAGATGCTTCTACCCACTTGGTGAAGTAGTCAATGGCCACTAGAATGAACTGATGTTTGTATTTTCCCTTTGGATTTATACTTCCAATGACGTCTATCCCCCAGGTGGAGAATGGCCAAGGGGATGTCATGCTATACAATTCCGTAGGAGGAATACGCATACGATCAGCGTGAGTTTGGCATTTGTAACATCGGCGGACATAATCAGCGCAGTCGGCCTCCATTGTGGTCTAGTAATATCCTTGACGCAGGACCTTCTTTGCCATCGTTGCCCCATTCATGTGTGGCCCACAAATTCCTTCGTGTACTTCCTCCATTACTTTTGCGGCTGTCTTCCGTTGTGACACAAAGTTGACTTGGACCCAAGTGTGCCCTTCGATACAATGCTCCTCCACAGATTACAAATCGGGCAGCAAACTTCCGCAGAGCCGTTTTGTCCTTTGAGGTGGCCTCGGATGGGTATTCTCCTTTTTCCAGGAATTTCTTCACGTCTTCGTACCATGGCTTGCCATCGTCTTCACCTTCCTCGGTGAAGGTGCATTCGCATGCTGGTTTGACCTTTTGTTCGATCATGAGAGGCCGCATTGTGAATCCCAGGGGTATTTCGACCATAAATGCTAATGTTTCCAGTGCATCTGCAAATCTATTGCTCACTCGAGGGGTGTGTGTGAAGATAACGGAGTCGAATTGTGGAATTAGATCTTCCAGCACAGAGTGATATAGTTTCAGTGTATCCTCCTTGACCTTCCAGTCTCCTCTTGCTTGAGATACCACCAGGTTTGAATCCCCAATGACTTCTACCCTTTTTGCCCCTAGTTCCAGGGCTGCCTCCATTCCAGCAATACAGGCCTCGTATTCAGCTTGGTTGTTGGTGACTTCAAACCTCAGTTTATATGACAAAGGGATGTGAGAGTCGTTTGGGGAAACTAGCAATACCCCTATGCCATATCCACATTGGTTTGATACTCCATCAAAGTAAAGTTGCCAGGTGTCATCCAAGAGACATAAGATGTCCTCATCGGGAAACATGAAGTCTTCTGCCTCGGCCTCTGTCACAGGGTGATCTGCCAAGAATTCTGCCACTGCTCTTCCCTTTACCGATTTCCTTGTCATGTATTTGAGGTCGAATTCTGCTAGCAGCAATAACCACCTAGCTAGCTTTCCGATAAGTGCTGGCTTTTCGAAAAGATATTTGATTGGGTCTAAACGAGAAACCAGCACCACCAGATGTGCTAACAGGTAGTGCCTTAGTTTCTTCGTGGCCCATACTAGCCCCCAACAGGTTTTCTCGAGGGGAGTGTACCTTGTCTCATAGTCCATCATTTTTTTGCTGAGGTAGTATATGGCGCACTCTACTTTGGCGTCATTCTCTTGCGCTAGCATGCATCCCATGGATGTGTCTGTTACTGAGAGATACAGAATCAATGGCTTCCCAGGGATGGGTGGGGACAGTACAGATGGATTTTGAAGATATTCCTTGATTGCTTCAAATGCTTGCTGGCAGTCTTGGCTCCACTCGAAGTCAGTACCCTTCTTCAGTAGCTTGAAAAGAGGTTCACAGGTAGTTGTGAGCTTGGAAATGAACCTGCTGATGAACTGTACCTTCCCCAAGAAACTCCTTACCTCCCTTTCTGTCCTAGGCGGTGATATTTCCATGATAGCCTGTATCTTGGAAGGGTCTACCTCGATTCCTCTTTGAGTGATGAGGAATCCCAACATTTTTCGAGCCGTTACCCCAAAAGTGCATTTTTGAGGGTTAAGACGTAGCTTGTAATTCCTAATCCTCTCAAAGAACTTTTGGAGTGCTCCATAGTGCCCTTCCCTTTCCTTTGATTTGACTATCATATCGTCAACATATACCTCGACCTCTTTGTGCATCATGTCGTGCAGTAGTGTTGTTGCCATCCTCTGGTAAGTGGCTCCAGCATTCTTCAACCCGAATGGCATCACTCGGTAGCAGTAGGTTCCCCAAGGTGTAGTGAAGGTGGTTTTCTCTCTATCCTCAAGAGACATAAGGATTTGATTGTACCCAGAAAATCCATCCATGAAGGATAGCAATGCATGGCCTGCGGTGTTGTCCACTAGCTCGTCTATGTGAGGTAATGGGAAGTCATCCTTTGGACTGGCCTTGTTGAGATCTCGAAAATCTACACAGACCCTGATTCCTCCAGTTTTCTTTGGTACGGGAACGATGTTAGCTACCCATTGTGGATCTTCGGTGACTATGAGAAAACCGGCGTTGATTTGTTTAGTGACTTCTTCTTTTATCTTTAGGATCCAATCAGGGCGCATACGTCTCAATTTTTGTTTAACTGGTTTTGCATCAGGATGAAGGGGAATTTTATGCTGAACAATTTCAGGGTCTATTCCAAGCATGTCCTCGTAAGACCAGGCAAAAACATCTTTGTATTCTTTTAGCAAAAGGATTAGATTTTCACTTTCTTGAGGGGATAGTGTGGCACCAATTTTAACCATTTTGGGCTTGTTTTCAGAGCCTATGTTTGATGTGATTATTTCTTCAGAAGAAGAGCGTGCCGTTCTTCTTCTCTCTCGATGAATTCTAGAATTTCTTTTGAAATTTCTTTCTCAAAATTTGGTTTTTCGGAATCCATGCAATTGATCATAGGCAAAGTGAAATACTCTAAATCTTTTTTCTTATTGCTCAGATTATCAAAAGACATTTCAAAGTCAAACTCAAAGTAAATGTTATGCCTTGGTACTTTGACCAGGTTTTCCTCACTAGACTTAGTAGTTTCAACAGATGAAAAGCTTGACTCGGACTGAGTCGACTCGGAGTCGGAGTCGGAATCGGAATCAGAACTTAGATCAGAATTAGCGCTTTTCATTTTGTATTTCAGAGTGTGTTCCACGGTCCAGTTAGGGTAAGCCCCTTTTTCAGCATCCACAATCAGTTCAGAGCAGTCTTTTTCATCACCAAGTTTGACCATCAGCACTTCACTGTCACCTTGATTCGCACTTTCATCATTGTCACCCTGCAAGTCTTGGAGGGCCATTTGATTTGCTATTGCTGTTATCTCTTCCAATTGAGCTTCAATCTCTGCTTTGTCGCTGTTGTCGACTCTTCGTGTGCCAACAAAGCCCCACCAATTACCAAAGCTATCTGTGATGGGGTGGATCACCCTTATTTCATTGTTGGTGACCCCCTCATCAAAGAGTAGGTTCAGTGATATTTCGTCTAGTGGGTCATTGTCGACAAACTCTTCTTCCTTTGCCTCTTCAGTTTCGAGGTTGTTGACCTCGTCTATTGGCCAATAGTCGTCGGTGGGTGCATAGGGGTCATAAAAATAGATTGGAACCCTACGAAGCCCTTCTTCTTCAATCAAGTCTTCTACTTCTTCCTCATAAACCGTTCTAGCGAACATGACATGGATGTCTTCAATAATAGTCACCACAGGCTTTGGTTGATTTACCGGAGTGATGTATTCAGAGGGGTTGAAATCTTCAACAGCAGAGTGGAGCGGGCCAGACAGCTCGGTGACAACTTGAAAGTGCGAATCAGACGTGAACGGTGATGCAGTCATTTTTCCTGAAAAGGTTTTTGTTTTAATTAGATTGATTAATCTTACCTACTGTTCATTCGACTTAGAGAGATTCCTAAGGTTTAACCTGCAAAAGAAAAGCTTTACAACATACATATATACAATGGGTGTGAGGAAAAACTTTTGCAAGCAAATGCAAGTAGGTTCCTAGCCTGTAGGTTCCTGTCTTAGTTTGATAAGTTCTATGGCTTTCTAAAGCATGCAAGGTTTTGGTAGTCTCAGGGTGCTCCGTTGTCAAAGGGCACCAATCCTCTCACCAGCCCATCATAGGCGGTGATTGGGTGATTCCCTTTTTGATATACCACTAGGTACGAGTGACTGTGGAGTTTGCTGGAACCCCCAACATAGCCCGTGTCGTGCCGGGATATCAGGTGAACTCAACGGGTTGCCCGCTCGATGCATATGATAAATGAATTAGACAAGGCATGTATTAGTCTTATGTTGAACTTTCTGGTTATGGCTCTCATTTCCCCAGCAGAGTCGCCAAAAACTGTAGACACCTCCCAAACGGGGCATCGCCGTACAGATTGATCATGTTTTGTTTTCTCGATTGGTTGCTTGCTTCGTAAACCAAAATCATGGACATTCCCATGGCTAGGAACATCGCCACATGACAGCGGTTATCATCAAAACAGAGTCGCCACCCAGTTTATTAAAACTGGGAAAATAGATAGAGATTCTGGACACGGGAGCCAAAAGTACAATACGGGGAAGGTGTTAGGCACCCCTCTTTGCCCAGTCGTGAGACTGGCCCATAATCATTTAACATAAGACATGTAGATGCTTTATTTAATTCTAACACATAGTCTGTTTAATTAATCCTTTAAATAGTAAGTAAAGTGAGCCAGGACTGTAATTGAAACATACATCAGAAAGCAGGAAACAGAGCAAAGCTGTCCCAGGGTAATGGATCCCGCGGCTGGTGAATGGATGTCACGGCCGAGGGATCCTCCTGGTTTGATATATCGGCCGAGGGATCGAAGCCTCGGTCGATGTTCTTCCTCACACCAGACAGAAACGTTAGTAAATAATCAAAACGCTAAAATCATGATTATTGACAGGAAATAAAACAAACCAGAGGCCGTTGGGCCTCACCACCTTGATCCCTCAGTTGCTTGATTGCTTCAGATTGGGTGTGATTGACTGATTGCTTGATTTAGAACCCTAGGGTTAGGGTTTGAACTTCGGGGTTTGATCACTGGATTGATGGCGGCCTTCAGGAGGTTAGGGCTTTTGAAGAGAGGGGTTGAGAGAGTATTTTGACAGAGCTTCGTGGCTTGAGAGGGCGTGTTCCCTTGTTAATTTCGTGTGTTTATTTTCGGAGTCCAAAGGCCCTTTATATAGGCAATTGGTGACTCACTCCGGCCAATTAAAGCTCACGATTGCAATTGCAATTGCAATGCAACTCAAATTCTTCGTCACAATCTCTGAGCGTAGCCCGAACGCATCGGGAAGGTAGTCTAGTTGGATCAAACGTCTGACAGAACATTCCAGAGTCTGGAAAAAGGACGATCTGGTGGCCGAGTAATAGATCACACGGCCGAGGAATGGATGTTGCGGCCGAAGGATGGATCTTGCGGCCGAGGGATTGATCTCTCAGGGAGATTTTGCTAGCAACAGGTTGCTCGGCAGAGGAAAGGATGCTGAGGCCGTTAGATCGATGTTACGGCCGACAGATGGATTCTCCTAGGCTTCTGTATTTTCTATCTGAAAGGCTGTATGGCTCTGAATTGGGTCCTCCAAGTGGCTCAAAGTTCTTACCGAAAGTCCTAAGGTTCTCAAGAAGGCAATCAGCAATCATTGTATCCATTTCATCATCGGGATGGTCCCCAAGGTGGGACTTGAAATAATCGTTAGGCCAAATTGGGGTGTCTACACAATGCAAACTAGATGCGGTTTTGAAAATGCAATTGTTAAAAAGCTACCCGTAACTTCCACAAAAAGAGGTAGGATCTAGCGGGTGTCAAGCCCAAGCAACAGCACTTCGGCTTCCTCAGCTTCTTCGACCAAACCTACTCGATGCTCTTTTGAACAACGGACCTTAGCTAGTCAGTCCACTCCTTTGCAAGTCCCTCATCACTGTCAATCCAAGTTGTGGGCTACCACAGCCCCGGGTGAGATCGGGGCGGCCCAAATGGAAAATTCGCGCGCCTCGAACTTTTGAAATCGATTCGAAAAATGGTTTGATTTGAAGAGTCGCCACCCGGATTTATGGTATATCACCCGAGAAACCGTTTTGTTTGAAAATGGTCGATTTGAATTGAAAACCAGAGATCAGTTTCAAGGGTCCGGAAGCCATGTTACGAGGGGGGAAGGGTTTTACGGCACCCCCCTCGCCCATTTGAAATCGGTCTCTACTAAACGTTTGTGGGATTTTTAAAAGGGATTTTGTTTCATTTAACCAACTAGCAAGTATCCGCAGTTATACCAAATAAGAAGTGTATACTGGTGCATGTGTACAGTAGAGGGTGAAATGGCCATGCAAAATACGAGATAACTGAAAATGCAGCCCTGTTACTGTATTCACTCTCGAGCGCTCGGGAGTGGTCCCGAGCGCTTGGGAGTGCTGACACTCTCATCCTGCAAAACTTTGTTAGCACTGACAGAATGTAATGTGAAACTGGAAACTGAAATGCTGTTATGTACACTACTGGCTCAACAGAGGACTTGAAAGACTGAAATAAGCCCTCAATCTTTCAGATCGTGCATCCCTGCCTCAACAAAGCTAGATCTACAAGTTTTAGAAGAGTAAGAGGATACATTCATGCATGCAGAAATGCAGAGGACACAACAAACTGGGGAAAATGGGGTGCCATGGCATGCATGCACTCCCGAGCGCTCGGGAATGGTCCAGAGCGCTTGGGAGTGTGATGCATGTCAGCTTTGCTTCAAACAGGAAATGATACTGACTCGACATGCAAACGCCTTTGTTTTGATCTTTCCCAAGAGGAAATCATCTTTTAACTTTGGAAAAACCTTATCTTACATGAAAACTTGTAAGAAATGTTTCTGTTTTGGGGGAAAATGATTTTTTGTGCATGCATGCCAAAATGAAACCACTTCTTTTAAAAGTGCACCTCATTCCCAGCCTACTGTATGACAAAGAACCATGTATGAAACTGGGAACAGTCCCGAGCGCTCGGGAGCACTCTCGAGCGCTCGAGAGTGTTTCCAGTAAGGGTTTTGATAAAACGTTTTTTGTACCCCATTGCTCTTATTTTTACACTAAGGTCTCCCAACCATGCACCCAGTATTGAAGACTGGGTCAGACTGAGAGACCCCCTTCAGAAGGGAAGAATAGCCACTTTGTTTGATCAAAGGTAAAGATTTCTACCTTTTGCTTGAACTTTGCTCTTTGGAATAGCTTTGAAAAATGACTGCAGAGTGGAGAACACAAGATACCAGAAGCAGAGAGTATTCTGGATTTCTTGCCCTTTTCCTTGGTGATTTTTAAAACCTTTGGAGTTTGGAAAGTGAGTTTGAGTTTGGAAAACCTTTGCCTTGAGCAAGAGAGAGAGGAGAGTGGTTCTAGAGAGAGGAAATTTCGCAGCCCCTTGCTCTAAAACCAGGCCCTCCTATTTATAGCCAAAATAACCTATAGTTTTGAAATCAAATGGTTTTTGAATAAAACATTTTAAAATGGGGAAAATCTGCTTGCCTAGTGTTCTCTGACTGAGGTTGAGTGTTGACTCAAGCCTCAGCCGGCTCAAGGTGGCTGCAATGATGGATTGCATAGATAGTGGGGAGCCCTGCCATCCATTGGGCAGCACAGAAGACTCGAGCGCTCGGGAGTGGTCTCAAGCGCTTGGGTCTTCACTCTCGAGCGCTCGAGAGTGAGCTAGACTAGAGGTTTTGGAAAATGGTTTTGAGCGCTCGGGGACTGCTCCCAAGCGCTTGGAAATGATTTCGACCATTTTTATTTCCTTTTCAAATCCTTCAAGGAGCAAAGTCTCAATCGGTACTGCAGACACCTCCCAAACGGGGCATCGCCATACAGATTGATCATGTTTGTTGCTCGATTGGTTGCTTGCTTCATAAACCAAAATCATGGACATTCCCATGGCTAGGAACATAGCCACATGATAGCGGTTATCATCAAAACAGAGTCGCCACCTAGTTTATTAAAACTAGGAAAACAGATAGAGAGTCTGGGTACGGGAGCTAAAAATACAGTAAGGGGAAGGTGTTAGGCACCCCTCTCTGCCCAGCAGTGAAACTGACCCATAGTTATTCAACATAAGACATATAGATGCTTTGTTTAATTCTAACACATAGTCTGTTTAATTAAGCCTTTAAACAGTAAGTAAAGTGAGCCACTGTGATAAGTAAAGCATGCATCAGAAAGCAGAACAAAGCAAGCTGTCCCAGGGAGATGGATCCCGCGGCCGGTGAATAGATGTCACGGCCGAGGGATCCTCCTGGTTTTATGTACCGGCCGAGGGATCGAAGCCCCGGTCGGTGTTCTTCCTCACACTAGACAGAAACGTTAATAAATAATCAAAACGCTAACAAAACGTTCCAGAGTCTGGAAAAAGGTCGATCTGGCGGCCGAGTAATAGATCACACGGCCGAGGAATGGATGTCTCGGCCGAAGGATAGATCTTGCGGCCGAGGAATTGATCTCTCAGGGAGATTTTGCTGGCAACAGGTTACTCGGGTGAGGGATTGATGTTATGGCCGTTAGATCGATGTTACGGCCGTCAGATGGATTCTCCTAGGCTTCTGTATTTCTGTCTGAAAGGCTGTATGGCTTTGAATTGGGTCCTCTAAGTGGTCAAAGTTCTCACAGAAAGTCCTAAGGTCCTCAAGGAAGCAATCAGCAATCATTGTATCCATTTCATCATCGGGATTGTCCCAAGGTGGGACTTGAAATAATCGTTAGGCCAAATTGGGGTGTCTACAGATGCCCCTCTTTGACCGAACTCAGACGGATCGCGAGACATGTTTGAGTAAGAGTCAAAGCTGTAAAAAGCAACTCAATTTGGTCCAACCACTATCCCAAGGGGTTTTCGAACAAGGTTTTGTTATGGTCGGGCCGGGAGGTTGCCTACGTATTCCACAAGGGAAATTCAGACCATCGTAGTTCGGGCAATAAAGAAAAGCAAAAAAGTTTGGAGGGTTAGAAACAGAAGACGTACCTTAGGGCTTAAAAAGCCGTAGTGTGACGTACCTAGACTGAGCCATGGTTTTTTGGCGGAAGATAGTTGAAGGAGCGCGGGGCTGCCTGGGGAGTTTTTGCGGAGAACTTCCTTAGTTATTTTGGGGTAGATCAGTACACTGCAGGTGCGTTTGCTTTTCTTGATCATCCTTACTTTGACTGAAAGGAGCTCGGTAGAGTAGCCTATCCTTGCGAATGAGCTGGAAGGAATTGATGTAATGGGGTGGAATCCAAACCATCTACTGGGGATGAGTTGGACGCCAGTTTGTTTTTGAGATGTAGAGGAGGCGCAGGGCCAGTAACTGGAGCACGGAGCTTTGGAGATGAAAGAACCGAGGCACGGAGCCGGTTGTAGTCATGAGGTGAGAGCCTGGAGAGTGATAGAATTGAGGCGTGGAGCCTATTGCAATCTTGAGGCGAAGGCCTGAGGGGATTGGATTGATAAGACCGAAGCGCGGAGCTGGTGTTGATCATAAGGCGAGAGCCTGAGGTGATTGATAGGACCGAAGCGCGGAGCTGGTGTTGATCATAAGGCGAGAGCCTGAGGTGATTGATAGGACCGAAGCGCGGAGCTGGTGTTGATCATAAGGCGAGAGCCTGAGGTGACTAGATTGAGGCGTGGAGCCTACTGTGGTTATGAGGCGAAGGCCTGAGGTGAGCTTAGAGCTTGATGGGACCGAAGCGCGGAGCTGGTATTGATCAGGATGAGAGCCTGTGGTGTCAGAGCTTTGAGCTTGACGTGATGAACCGAAGCGCGGAGCTGGTATAAGGCGAGGGCCTGAGGTGAAGGAACTGAGGCATGGAGCCTGAAGTGATTGAGGCGTGGAGCCTGCATGCAGTCTTGAGGCGAGGGCCTGAGTTGTCGGAGCTTAGAGCTTGACGTGATATGAACCGAAGCGTAGAGCTGGTTGTATTCTGATAGTCTGTGCACGGAGCTTTCTCATCATAAGTGTTGGCGTGGAGCCAAAGGATCGAGGTGCTGAACCGATCAATAAAACCGAGGCATAGTGCCGGTTGATTGCAGGGTTGACCTGTTTAATGAGAGATATGCAGAGTGTATATGTGTGATGTTTGTTCGTTAGATGTGAACAGATATGATGCAGACTCGATGTGATAATGTTGATGCAAATGTGCACGGGCCCGTGCGTGTGTGTTTGTTTTGAGCTTAGAGCTTCTATCAAGTTCCGGACTTGAGCATTCAGAGCGTAGAGCTCAAGCATTCGGACGGCAGAATCCGAGCATTCAAAGTACAGGCTTTGAGCGTCCAGTACTCAGTGGTTGGGCATCCAAGCGTAGAGCTTGAGCATTCAAGTGTATAACTTGAGCATCCAGTACACAGTGGTTGGGCATCCAAGCATAGAGCTTGAGCATTCAAAAATGTTAGATTTTTGAGCATTCAGGCGTAGAGCCTGAGAATAGATGTCTTGATTGATGGGGCGGCTTAGAGCCTGTTGCTTGTTTACGGCTTCGAGCCAGTTGAGATGATGAACACAGGCTTCGAGCCTGTTAAGAACTTGATTGTGTACGGCTTCGAGCCAGTTGAGACAACGGGCTTAGAGCCGCTGGGTTGGTTGTTACGGCTTCGAGCCACTAAGATTGGTTGTTTACGGCTTTGAGCCAGCTGAGACGATAGATACAGGCTTCGAGCCTGTTGGAGTAATGGGCTTCAAGCCGCTGAGATTGTGATAACAGGCGTAGAGTCTGTTGCTGTGATAGTGAGCATAGAGTTGCTGAGATAGTAAACATAGGCTTCGAGCCTATTGAGGTGATGGCTTGGAGCCATTTGAGATAATGGGCTTTGAGCCGCTGAGATTGCTTGTTTACGGCTTTGAGCCAGTTGAGATAGCGGGCTTGGAGCCGCTGAGTTGTGTAGAGACGATGGGCACAGGGCCGCTGAATTGATACGGGCGTAGAGCTGCTATGATAAAGGGCTTCGAGCCGCTGGGTGATAGTAGACAATGGCTTTGAGCCTGTTGAGGTAATGGGCTTCAAGCCGCTGGGTTGATTGTTATGGCTTTGAGCCAGTTGAGATGGTAGATACAGGCTTCGAGCCTGTTGGGCTTCAAGCCGCTGAGTTCGTATAGGCATAGAGCCGCTGAGTGAGTTGATATGGGCGTAGAACCTGTGTTGAGCGATGGCAAACTTGAAGCTGCGGAGTTTGAAGCAAGGAGCATGGTGTTGCTGATAGTAAGCATAGGGCTGTTGAGATAATGAGCTCGGGGCTTGGACACGGAGCTGCTAAGTGATCATAATGGTGAGCATAGGGCCGCTGAGTGAGCTTCAGAGCTGCTGATAGTGAGCCTAAAGCTGCTGGGCGCTAGTGAGTATGGGCATAGAGCCGCTGAAGCTATTTGATATGGAGATGTTGGGATAGCTTGCTGAGTGACTTAAGTATGGAGCTATTGAGCACGGGGTGCTGCTGAGGCGGGGGAGCCATTGACTGGCTTTGATAGTAGCGAGCATGTAGCTGTTGAGTGACTTGATGGGGATGAATAGCAGAGCCGTCGAGTGTCTTGATTGCTGTAGGCGTGAACATGGAGTTGTTGGGTGACGATGAGCATAGAGCTTGGTGATTGCTATCGTACTTCCGGAGTACAGTAACTGGGGTGTAGAGTCTGAAGGATCTTTTGGGTTTTGCGAGCAAGAGTTCACAGTCTATAATCCTCAAAGGTCAAGCGACCAGTAGTTGCGAACTTGCTGCTTCAGAGAGAGCTCCGAAAAAGTCCCGAAGTGGGTCCAACATTGGTGCTTGAGATTCCTCATGTTTGTGATTGCCTCCAAGGCTATATTTCACTTGCTCGGGATTGCCCCCAAGGCTAGATTGCGTGCATTTGGTAACCCCTGCAAGGCTTTTGTCATTACTTGATCCTTCTTAAGCTTGGGAATGCTCCCAAGGCTAATTTCCTCATGCTCGGAATGATCTTGAGTTTTAGACTGAGTGCTTCTAGCAAACATTTGACAGCCTTTGCAAGGCTTTTGATTTATTCTGACGCTGGTGCTTGATATCATGCACGCTCAGGAATGCTCCCAAGGCTGGATTTGATTATAAGTTCTATTGGCCACGGGCCCAGAATATCACGAATGTTTTGTTGGTGCCTGGATTTAAATTGATTGCCTTTGCAAGAGGAGATTTTGAAGAAGGATGCAGCAGCTGCGAGGTTGATTTATCGGGCGTGGGAAGGCCGGGAGTCAGAGGATTGATTCCACGTGCTTGGGGTGCCCTTAAGGCTAGTTTCCACATGCTTGGGATGCCTCCCAAGGCTGGTTCTGAGTATGCTCGAGATTGCCCCTAAGGCTAGTTCTTGACCATATTCCACTTTGACTTTGTTGACTTGTTGACCCAAAGTGCCATAAGGTTTGTTAAATGCTTCGGCCATTAATGACTTCAGAGATTTCCATCGCCTCCATTAACGGGGTGCCTTCTGGAGGCTGAATGCTTTCTAGAAGCTGGCTATACAAACGCTTTCTAGCAACATAAACGCCTTCTGGAGGGCTTTATCAACACGGATGCCCTTTTTGGAGGATAGATGCCTTCTGAAGGGCTGGAGTGTGCAAGCTTTATACAGGTGCTTTTTCTTGTTGGTTGTTCACTCAATGTATTAAGTGGAAGCCGCAGGATTGTTTCGCTGGCCTGGAAGTGGTGAGGCTACTTAACCTCAAGATGTGAGCTCGGGGCAGCTAAAGTAAGCACTGCACTGTTAAGAAGGAACCTGCTATACTGCGAGGCCTGAGTGTAGAGTTGCTCGGAGTTCTTGAAAAGCCAGATAAGGCCGCGAATATGACAAGGCACGTGTATGGTGCTACTGAAGAGCAAGTGTGAGGCTTCTGATTTTATGAAGGCAGAGCTGCTAAGATGGAGATGAAAGCGCAAAGCAAGGAGCTATGGAGATGTGAAGTGCGAAGCCACTTTAATGCTGTTGGCATGGTGCCATTTGTAGAGTTTGCTGGGGCTGTCTTTCAGCTTCTTTGACTTGACTCTGTCGGTCATAGATACCAAGCTCGGTATGGTCGGTTTCAAGGACCGAAATCCAGGAGAATCCTGCAATCCACATTTGAATGGTTTAGAAAACAGCAATGGATAAGAAAACAACATGCAACAGGCTTGGAGTCGACCACGGGCCAAAGTCCTTTTATGCTGACTGCTAGGGGCAGAACCACCACACTTAAAGAACCCTAGTTCAAGAGCTTGAACGATTGCGGGTAACATGGTTTGCAACGCGACATATATGCATTTGAGTAAAAAAGAAATGCAAGCCCCCTGTTTAGGCTATGAATGCTTGATCCTAGCTCAAATGTGCATGATGACAATGATCTAATTGCCCCTAGCATAGAAACATGCGATGTAAATAGCAATGAATGTAAGTGCAATGTTTCTCTTTCTGTTTGGCAGAGATCTTGGCATGCCCCTGATAATACTGTGTGACAGCATTTCCAAAAAGTGTTGAGGTGTTCTCCCAGGATATGACGCTTCTTAGGCTGAGCTTTTTGAAGGCCGAGTGTGTTGGCAGGGAGGTAGATTTTATAGTGCGTCCCTTTGTTGCTCTTTTACTCCTCGCATAGAGATGATGGCCATGATGCCTTGATGATTCTGCCTTGTTTGATCATAAGAAACACCTCATATTTGGAGTTAACTTGTGCAATCATGACAAGAGGTTAGTGCAAAAGACAGGGTGATAGCGATATGCATGCAAATTTGCAATGTATTCTGGACTTCTCAACTTTTGCGTATTTGATCAAATGCTTCCCCTTGATTTGGGGAGACCAATAATGACTTATTTACTAGCCAGGTGTTTGAAAGACCGCAATGCCTTAGCGGCACTACTGAAAACATTGTTTGGTCAAGGGACCATATTGCTACACTCCTCATGAAATGAGAGACCCATATTATTTCCTCAGAGATTTGCAAAAAGTGACTGTGCTTGTATTTGCTGTGTCAAGATTGTTTGAGATAAGATCAATTTTGAAAGTTTTTCCTTAAGGATTTCAAAATCATATCATTTCATCTATATGTTCCACACTCACGTCATTCAATCATCAAAGGACGCTGAATTATTTTGCAAACCCATGTCCTTAGCCAATTAGGTGAGTTTGTTGCTTCGAGCTTGATCTGACTAACTTAAGTTGGATTGATAAGCGCCTATTGAGACCCATATGAGAGAAGTGCATAAAGGGGAACATAGCCATGTCCCTTGTCCCACGTTACTCTCCACGTTGTGCGATTTGCTAAGAAGATGCAAATTCCAAGATTCTTGCCCTTCGTGTTAAGTCCCACATTGGTGATGCCCCTAGTGTTTAGGACCTTGCTACTAAGTCGTGTTCCCCAATCTGAGAGGACTTTGTTACGGACCATAATGTAGGCTTGGGGTTTTGGGTTGAGAAAGAAGTGGATGCAAAGGCTCAAACCTAATTTCTACTCATGCTTGGGTTTAAAAAGCTAGCAGCCATCTTCAACATTTTTATCAACTCTTGTTGTCTCTTGTCTCACTTTGTGTGAAAGAGTTGGTTTCTTCGAAAATGTCCTTTGTATGTATTGGAAGAAATGTTTCCTTCAAAGTGCCCCTTGTATGACGGGGTACTCATTCTTTCATTGATTTTTCTTCCATCTCTCCTTGTATTTTTTTGTGTTTGCCCTAGTGTAGGGGATGGCTGCCTAGCAGGCTTTTCAAAGGAATTATCCAGAGGCTCAACATGGCTAGCAAGGGATAAGTGTTTGGGATAGGGAAATGAATGCCTTTCTTCATTTTGAAACACACGACAGAGCGACAGAGGTCCTAACCAAGAGATTAGGGGCTAAGTGGATTTTCTAAGATTGAGGACAATCCTTTGAGACTCATAGTAGATGCATGGAGACATGGCTGATTTCTCACTTTGTTCGTGCTCTAACTTTTGCCTAGACCGCCCTTGCGGGTTTTCAATCTAGCGAGCTCATTTTTTTCCTTCTATCTTCAACAACATGCTTCTTCTACATACATCTTCAACAGCATGATTTGCTTACATGTGATCTCTGGAGGGTGCAGAAATGTTTCAACTCCTTCTTAGCTCAACAAAAATGACGTGGGTCATGACTTTGAAAAACTCATTTTATGCTTTTGACAATTCGAGTGATTATGATGTGTTCCAAAAGATGCCAGAAGATTACTTTGAAACCCTTGTGGATTGTTTTCAACGTTTGACGTTATCATGAGTATTCTTATGGCAGCAAACTAGCACAGGAGGAAACATTTTCAAAATTGTGGCCGACCAAAAGGTGCCTACGTATCCCAACAGAGAATCAGGCCATTCGTAGTTCATGTCCGAGGAGATTTGAATTTAAGATCCACATTTCATGCTGAGTGTGACAATTGGCCAGAAACCATGATGAGCAAAATGATATCAACTTTTCAGGAGAAGCAAAACATGGGCCAAAATGGCGGCGAAAGTTAGCTAGGTAGGATTTCCACGAAAGGATTGTTTTAAAATCTAAGCCAAGACGTGATGGGCATGGCTACCATTGCTCAAAACTTGGTTGGATGAAAACTTCAAATTTTTTTTGTCAGCGATTGCCATCACGTCTGAGATCAAACTCCAAGTCTAAGGGAAGGAGAAACCTAACCATGCTCAAGTTGAGATATCCAAAACTAATTGTCCATGCGGCGCATTTTCTAATATGCAAACTGCCCTTAGTGATGGTGCAACCAAATGACATGCGATGAACAGAGAAAGGAAATGAGGGGGATGGACTCCTCTTTTGGTTTGGCCCCAAAAACGTACCTTGCAGGCAATGCTATGCCTTAGTGCTTAGCTATGAAGACTTAGAGTTAGGGTTCTTAGTTCATGCCCCAACCCTTCTGCACAGAAAGTGATATTACAACAACATATACAAGGTGTGAGGAAGAACTTTTGCAAGTAAAATGCAAGTAGGCTCCTAGCCTGTAGGTTCCTGTCTTAGTTTGATAAGTTCTATGGCTTTCTAGAACATGCAAGGTTTTGGTAGTCTCAGGGTGCTCCGTCGTCAAAGGGCACCAATCCTCTCTCCAGCCCATCATAGGCGGTGATTGGGTGATTCCCCTTTTGATATACCACTAGGTACGAGTGACTGTGGAGTTTGCTGGAACCCCCAACATAGCCCGTGTCATGCCGGGATATCAGGTGAACTCAACGGGTTGCCCGCTCGATGCATATGATAAATGAATTAAACAAGGCATGTATTAGTCTTATGTTGAACTTTCTGGTTATGGCTCTCATATTCCCCAGCGGAGTCGCCAAAAACTGTAGACACCTCCCAAACGGGGCATCGCCATACAGATTGATCATGTTTGTTGCTCGATTGGTTGCTTGCTTCATAAACCAAAATCATGGACATTCCCATGGCTAGGAACATCGCCACATGATAGCGGTTATCATCAAAACAGAGTCGCCACCTAGTTTATTAAAACTAGGAAAACATATAGAGATTCTGGGTATGGGAGCTAAAAGTACAGTAAGGGGAAGGTGTTAGGCACCCCTCTCTGCCCAGCCGTGAAACTGGCCCATAGTTATTCAACATAAGACATATAGATGCTTTGTTTAATTCTAACACATAGTCTGTTTAATTAAGCCTTTAAACAGTAAGTAAAGTGAGCCAGTGCGATAAGTAAAGCATGCATCAGAAAGTAGAACAAAGCAAGCTGTCCCAGGGAGATGGATCCCGCGGCCGGTGAATAGATGTCACGGCCGAGGGATCCTCCTGGTTTTATGTACCGGCCGAGGGATCGAAGCCCCGGTCGGTGTTCTTCCTCACACCAGACAGAAACGTTAATAAATAATCAAAACGCTAAGATTATGATTATTGACAGAAAATAAAACAAACCAGAGGCCGTTGGGCCTCACCACCTTGATCCCTCAGTTGCTTGATTGCTTCGGATTTGATTGTGATTGACTGATTGCTTGATTGAAAACCCTAGAGTTAGGGTTTGAACGCCGGATTGACGGCTGTCTTCGGGAGGTTAGGGCTTTTGGAGTATGGGTTTGAGAGAGTATTTGTGCAGAGTTTTGAGGCTTGATTGAGTGTGTAGGTGTATCAATTTCGTGTGTTTATTTCGGAGCCCAAAGGCCCCTTTATATAGGCATAGGGATGACTCACTCCGGCCAATCAAATCACGAGATGGCAATTGCAATGCATCTCTAACTCTACGTCGTGATCTCTGAGCGTAGCCCGAACGCATCGGAAAGGTAGTGTAGTTGGATCAAACCAAACGTCTGACAAAACGTTCCAGAGTCTGGAAAAAGGTCGATCTGGCGGCCGAGTAATAGATCACACGGCCGAGGAATGGATGTCTCGGCCGAAGGTTAGATCTTGCGGCCGAGGAATTGATCTCTCAGGGAGATTTTGCTGGCAACAGGTTGCTCGGGTGAGGGATTGATGTTATGGCCGTTAGATCGATGTTACGGCCGTCAGATGGATTCTCCTAGGCTTCTGTATTTCTGTCTGAAAGGCTGTATGACTTTGAATTGGGTCCTCTAAGTGGTCAAAGTTCTCACCGAAAGTCCTAAGGTCCTCAAGGAAGCAATCAACAATCATTGTATCCATTTTATCATCGGAATTGTCCCAAGGTGGGACTTGAAATAATCGTTAGGCCAAATTGGGGTGTCTACAGGTACAAGGCTTGTTTTGATCCAAATTCATCATCGGGGAGCCTCCGGGCCACAAATTAAGGAAATTCGACAAGTTCAAATTGGGGTGTCTACACAAGTGTTGGCAGAGAAAGTCCCATTTGCACAAACAGCGGTCAGCAGGCTGTCCTCGGGCTTGGACAGGATGGGTACAGTTGGCTGGGGTTGATTTTCTGGGATGATAGGTTTGAATGTGGTAACTTTTGATGGAGATGGGGCTAGGATGATGCCACAATTGATGAGATCTTGAATGGCATGTCGAAGCCGGAAATAGGCATTGGTTGAATGGCCAGGCATTTGATGGTAGGTGCAATAGAGGTTATATTTGAAGTTGGCAGAGGGATTCTTGGGTAATGAAGTTGGATTGAGGGGCTTGATGGAACTAGCATCGAGGAGCCTCTCATAGACTGAGGCCAAAGGTGCATCGAAACATGAGAAAACCCTCGATGGGTTTCGGTGAGTGAATTGAGAGTTCAAAGCAGGACCCTTGTTTGCTTTGCAGTTGCAACACATTGCCTCATCAACAGGATGCATTCTTTTGCCTTCGGGGCTGAATTCATCACTAAGCATGTCCTCCCCTTTGGCAATGGCTTTGAAAAAGGAATCAACATCCTCCTTCGAGTGAGTCCTAGCCTCATGGAATTCAACCAGGTCATTGAACATGTCTCCTGAGCATAGTTTGATTCCGACCGTTGGAGAGTGGTAGGCTTGAGGAGGTTCTTTGACTAGCCCAATATCTGGCTGCGGGGCTGTGGAGGTAACGAGGTCAACGAGTCCCTGGACCATAATCATCTGTTTGTCCATCTTGTGACCCAATTCCTCTACAGCTTTCCTGAGCTCAGCCAGCTCCATTTGTACTGCCATTCTGAATTGATGAACGTGGTAGGTGATATAACCTTGGAAGCGAAGGTGTAACAGCCCCGGCAGACTCTCCCAAGTAGGTTTGGCTCTTCTTTTCGGTACTCTCCGACGATGCAATGGCCCGAAGGTTTGAAAGTAAAGTAATGAAAGCTCAGTGACGCCCTTTTAGTAGTTTATTGAAAGAACGAAAATGCAGAGATCATCGTCATCAGTGTCCTCCTAGACTTTAAAACTAGAGACGAGCTTGTCTCATGATATTCGGACGTTGCCAGAATCCTCGGATTTCTTTTCGAGGGTGTATCCTTTGGAAAGATCAAACTGATCCTAAGAGATGTCAAAACAGACTAAGTCTTCGACTTGTCCCATTTCGAAGTTTCAACTTTGAACTTGAAACAACTCGGTATCGATGGCGTGACACTTTTACCTGGGTGGCTTTAGCGACAACGCGCTTTAGCCAGGGCGATGTACGTGCTGCGCACGATAACCAAAATGACATCAATATCACTGTAGACACCTCCCAGACGAGGCATTGCCATACAGATTGATCGTTGATTGCTCGATTGGTTGCTTGCTTCATAAACCAAGATCGTGGACATTCCCATGGCTAGGAACATCACCACACGATAGCGGTCATCATCAAAACAGAGTCGCCACCCAATTTATTAAAACTAGGAAAACAGATAGAGATTCTGGGTACGGGAGCCAAGAGTACAGTAAGGGGAAGGTGTTAGGCACCCCTTTCTGCCCAGCTGCGAGGCTGGCCCATAGTTATTCAACATAAGACATATAGATGCTTTGTTTAATTCTAACACATAGTCTGTTTAATTAAGCCTTTAAACAGTAAATAAGGTGAGCCAATGCGATAAGTAAAGCATGCATCAGAAAGCAGAAAAACAAAACAAACTGTCCCAGAGAGATGGATCCCGCGGCCGGTGAATGGATGTCACGGCCGAGGGATCCTCCTGGTTTTATGTACCGGCCGAGGGATTGAAGCCCCGGTCGGTGTTCTTCCTCACACCAGACAGAAAAGTTAGCAGATGATCAAAATGCTACGATTAATTATGAATACAGTAAATAAAACAAACCAGAGGCCGTTGGGCCTCACCACCTTGATCCCTCAGTTGCTTGATTGCTTCGGATTGATTGTGATTGACTGATTGCTTCTTTGAAAACCCTAGGGTTAGGGTTTGAACTTCGAGGTTTGATCGTAGGATTGATGGCTGCCTTTGGGAGGTTAGGGCTTTTGAAGAGGGGGTTTGAGAGAGTATTTGCGCAGAGTTTCGTGGCATGAGAGGGTGTGGAAGTATACGAATTTTGTGATTTTCGTTGTTCTTGTATTTTCGGAACCCAAAGGCTCTTTATATAGGCAATTGGTGACTCACTCCGTCCAATCAAAATGCACGATTGCAATTGCAATTGAAATGCAATGCAAACTCTTCGTGATAATCTCTGGGCGTAGCCCGAACGCATCGAGAAGGTAGTGTAGTTGGATCAAACGTCTGACAGAATGTTCCAGAGTCTGGAAAATAGACAACCTGGCGGCCGAGCAAAGGATCTGGCGGCCGAGGAATGGATGTTGCGGTCGAAGGATAGATCTTGCGGCCGAGGGATTGATCTCTCAGGGAGATTTTCAAGCAACAGGTTGCTCGGGTGAAGAAATGATTTTAAGGCCGTGAGATCAATGTTACGGCCGACAGATGGATTCTCCTAGGATTCTGTATTTCTGTCTGAAAGGCTGTATGGCTCTGGATTGGGTCCTTTAAGTGGCTCAAAGTTCTTACCATAAGTCCATGGGTTCGCAAGAAGTCAATCAGCAATCACTGTATCCATTTCATCATCGGGATGGTCCCCAAGGTGGGACTTGAAATAATCGTTAGGCCAAATTGGGGTGTTTGCAGATGCCCTCTTTAATTGAGCTCAGACGGATCGCGAGACATGTTTGAGTAAGAGTCAAAGCTGTAAAAGCAACTCAATTTGGTCCAACCACTATTCCAAGGGGTTTTCGAAAAAGGTTTTTGTTATGGTCGGGCCGGGAGGCTGCCTACGTATTCCACATGGGAAATTCAGACCAACCATAGTTCCGGCGGGCAATAAAGAAAAATAAAAAGTTTGGAGGGTTAGAGACAAAAGACGTACCTTCGGGCTTTAAAAGCCGTGGTGCAACGTACCTGGGTTAAGCCAGGGTTTCGGCGGAGAATAGTTGAAGGAGCGCGGGGCTGCCGGGGAAGTTTTTGTGGAGAGAATCCTTAGTATTTTGGGGTAGATCAGTACACGGCAGGTGCGTTTGGTTTTCTTGATCATCCTTACTTTGACTGATGGGAGCTCGGTAGGATAGCCTATCCTAGCGAATGAGCTGGAAGGAATTGATGTGATTGGGGTGGAATCCAAGCCATCTGCTGGGATGAATCGGACACCGTTTTTGAGATATGGGGGGCGCAAGGCCAGTAACTAGAGCACGGAGCTTTGGGGATGAAGGAACCGAGGCACGGAGCCGGTTGTAGTCATGAGGCGAGGGCCTAGAGAGCGATGGTTTCTGATTTAATGGAACCAAGGCACGGAGCCGGTTGTAGTCACAAGGCAAGAGCCTAAGGTGATAGAATTGAGGCGAAGAGCTTGCTGTGGTCATGAGGCGAGGGCCCGAGGAGATTGGAGCTTTGAGCTTGATAGAACCGAAGCGCGGAGCTGGTATTGATCATAAGGTGAAAGCCTGAGGTGTCGAAGCTTAGAGCTTGACGTGATTTGAACCGAAGCGCGGAGCTGGTATTGATCATAAGGCGAAAGCCTAAGGTGTCGGAGCTTAGAGCTTGACGTGATTTGAACCGAAGCGTAGAGCTGGTTGCATTCTGATGGTCTGTGCACGGAGCTTTCTCCTCATAAGTTTTGGTGTAGAGCCAAAGGATCGAGGCGCTGGACCGATCAATAAAACCGAGGCGTAGAGCCGGTTGATTGCAGGCCATGCATTGCTATCCTTCATGGATGGATTTTAGATGTGAACAGATATGATGATGCAGACTTGATGTGATAATGGTGATGCAATTGATGCAAATGTGCACGGGCCCGTGCGTGTGTGTTTGATATAAGCGTAGAGCTTCTTTCATGTTTCGGACTTGAGCATTCAGAGCGTAGAGCTCGAGCATTCGGACGGCAGAATTCGAGCATTCAAAGTACAGGCTTTGAGCATCCAGTACGCGGTGGTTGGGCATCCAAGTGTAGAGCTTGAGCATTCAAGTGTAGAACTTGAGCATCCAGTACACAGTGATTGGGCATTCGAAGAGCTTCGAGCATTCAAAATGTTAGATTTTGAGCATTCAAGCGTAGAGCTTGAGAATTGATGATGTCTTGATTGTTGGGGCGACGTAGAGCCTGTTGAGATAGTTGTTACGGCTTCGAGCCAGTTGAGATAATGGGCGTAAAGCCGCTGAGATAGTCGTTACGGCTTCGAGCCAGTTGAGATTGCTTGAGTATGATTGTAGGCGTAGAGCGTGCTGCTGGGATAGCGAGCGTAGAGCTGCTGAGTCGAGGGCTTGGAGTCGCTGAGAAGGCGAATATGGGCGTAGAGCCGCTGAGCAGAACCGTTGAGATGATGATGAGTATAGGCGTAGAGCCTGTCGAGATGATGAATGCGGGCATAGAGCCTGAGTGACTTGATAGAGGTGGAGCTGTTGGGGTGGCAAGCGTAGAGCTGCTGATGTAGTGAGATGGTGCTCTGAGCCGCTGAGGTGATTGGCGAGTGGGTGAATACGGTAATGGGCTTCGAGCCGCTGAATAATGGGCGTAGAGCCGCTGAGATGATTGTTACGGCTTAGAGCCAGTTGCGATAGTGGGCTTGGAGCCGCTGAGTTGATAGAGACGGTGATGAATAGCAGAGCTGCTGAGTGTCTTGATTTGCTGTGGTAAGAGCTTCGGCCAGCAGTTTGTGGAGAGAGAGCTTCCTTATGCTTGGATATGCCCCCAAGGCTAGTTCTGATCACGTTGTATTGGATCGGGGGTGCCCCCAAGGCTACTTTGTCGGTTGAGGGCCCAGAAATCCATAATAGCTTGAGTTAGTGCACTGAGCAAGATATGATGCTGCTGAGGGGGGGATTGATTGGAGGGCCAGGAGATTGATCTAGCGGCCGAAGGATTGATGTCTCGGCCAAATTATCGTTGTCTCGGCCGTGTAATCGCTTTATTTCCAGGGGCCTATAAAAGGCCACAGCCTCAGCCGTTTTATCTCATTTTTCTCTCTTCCTCTGCGTCTGAGACCCCTACCGAAGACCCCTTTCGCTTCTCCTCATTCTTGTCAGCTCCGGGCCATGGATGATGCACAGCCAGTGATCACGGAGGGAATCCGCGATGTTCTTGGTCTTGTCTTGATGCTTGATTAGAGACGCTCGCATGGGTGGCTTGCTTCCGTGACGTGGAACTCCTAGGATGGTGCTTGTACATGGTATGATGGTTTTTCTGTGACATCCGGTGTCTTTCTTGCACCGCAGTGCTTCTTTGGTACACGTCATCCTGGGGGTGTCCTTTTCTTTTTTGCAGCTGGTCTCTAGTGTTCGAACCACTAGAGGATTCGGCATCCTCTTCCTTTTTTTGTTTTTCTGTTTCTCTTCCTGCATAGGTTTGTTCGACAGGAAACCAATGTATAGTTTGTTTAAGAAATGTGGGATGATCCACCTTGTGATGTAAAAAGCTTTTGTTATATGAAACAAAAACCTTTTGCTCTGCTATGTGATTGTGTATGCTATATTTGCACCATTTGTGTATGATAATTTTGTTAATCTAATGAAAATCCAGTGAAACGAACAGAACCGTGGAAACGATATGTAAAATAGCCGTTCTGGCAGTCGACCTACTGATTACGTGGCTGAGGCTTGGATCTGGCGGCCGAAGGATCGTTTCGTCTGCCTGGGTTTGACTTTTTGGTCAACCCTGATTTTCACGGGCCGATGGACTGATCCTACGGCCATCATATCGAAGTGCCGGTCGAGAGACCGACTAGTTTACTGAGGATTTAGAATCCGATTCCGATTCGAACTAGAACTCGACTCAGCCTATAAGTATGCGTTCTACGAACCCGATAGCATTGTCAGTAACAATTTCTTGCATATGGCACAAACAGTCCTTGATCAGTGGTTGAATTCCTTTAATGGCCTCGACCGTTTACACTTTAAGTCCTTCAGTATGGACTTTCTCTTCTCCCTTCGTCAAATTCCTGTGAATTTTGCTTTCCTTAGGGCAACTACCAGTTTGTGGGATCCTGCTTTTCATGTCTTTCGATTTAGGATAGAGGAATTGTGTCCTACTATCGTGGAGTTTGCGGCCATCATGGGTCATTCGGATAGAGAGGGTCTCATTGTCCCTAATCCTTTGTTCAACCAAGGTAATCTTTTGAAGGATTTGCTCCAAGTTTAGAAACATGACGTTAGGTTTTTCATGATGAATGGAAGGCTGGAAATCCTACAGTTTGTCCAGCATTTTGGTACAGCTGAAGCTCATCGTCAAGTTTCTCAACATAAATCGTGCTTTCATGCACTGTGCATCTGTCTCCTTCATTACTACTTGCTTGGCCCTTCCTCTGGCCATGCTGATTCCATGTTGCTTGATTTTGCTCAACAAATTGGAAATCGTGTGAGTTTTGCTGGCTTAGTGTTGGCAGAGACCTTGATGGGTCTTGATGCGATGAAGGGTGATCCTACAGCCCAGTTCTCAGGCAGTCCTTTGCTACTACAGGTTCACTCTTCGTTTGTTTATTTGTCAAGTTATCTTTTCACTCATCACTCTTTTGTTTTGACTCACGCGTTCTCACAACTCACAAATTTCCCTTGTTTTTTAGGTGTGGTTATTTGAGAAGCTAAAGGTGTGGGATGTGCCAGAGCGGCTTCCCTATAGTTCAGACTACTGTACGGAGCGCCGTATGATTAGAGAGTTTCCAACTGAGGCTGCTTGGGAAGCATGGATGAAGACTCGCAGGGGCGATCGAATTCGATGGGTCTGCCCCTGGTATGGTGTTAAGAGTATGACTGTGAGTACCATGAACCATTTCGGTGTAGCAGCGATCGGTATCACTCGAGTCATCTTCTATTTTCATGCTCGCTTTCAAAGGCAGTTCGGGGCTGAACAAACTGCAGTCCTGGGTGACCCTGAGTACACTGTTTCCAAGGTTCATGATGCCAGCTTGCGTCGCAATATGCTGCGTCTTTGGCCAAATAGGGTGATGCAGAAGGTTGTTGAAAACTTTGCTGACAAGTTATCGGGTTCTTACAAGCGCTGGTTGAAGAAAAACCTTTTGGAGGACAATAGTGCAAAGAGAAGGAAGACCTAGAGATTGACACTTTGCTTACGTTTTTCAAAAGATGTCGTTTGATTCTAGATTTCATAGATTGAGAATTGTTTAGGTTTGCTTTTCCTTTTGTAGACACCCCAATTTGGCCTAACGATTATTTCAAGTCCCACCTTGGGACAATCCCGATGATGAAATGGATACAATGATTGCTGATTGCTTCCTTGAGGATCTTAGGACTTTCGGTAAAGAACTTTGAGCCACTTAGAGGACCCAATTCAAAGCCACACAGCCTTTCAGACAGAAATACAGAAGCCTAGGAGAATCCATCTGTCGGCCGTGACATCGATCCCACGGCCCTTACATCATTTCCTCACCCGAGCAACCTGTTGCTAGCCAAATCTCCCTGAGAGATCAATCTCTCGGCCGCAAGATCAATCCTTCGGCCGAGACATCCATTCCTCGGCCGTAATACCTTTCCTCGGCCGTCAGATCGACCTTTTCCCAGACTCTGGAACGTGTTCTGTCAGACGTTTGATCCGATTACACTACCATCCCGATGCGTTCGGGCTACGTCAGAGGATTGCCATGGAGAGTTAGAATCACACTTTAACTCCAATTTTTATCGTGCACTGCGATTGGCCAGAGTGAGTCATCCCTATGCCTATATAAAGGAGCATTTGGGCTCCGAAATTGATATACCTTCACACTCTTTCAAGCCTCAAAACTCTGCACAAATACTCTCTCGATCCCATACTTCAAAAGCCCTAACCTCCCGAAGGCAGCCGTCAATCCGGCGATCAAACCCCGAAGTTCAAACCCTAACCCTAGGGTTTTCAATCAAGCAATCAATCAATCACGCTCAATCCAAAGCAATCAAGCAACTGAGGGATCAAGGTGGTGAGGCCCAACGGCCTCTGGTTTGTCTTATTTACTGTATTTCTAACTAACCGTAGCGTTTTGATTATCCGTTAATCTTTCTGTCTGGTGTGAGGAAGAACACCGACCGGGGCTTCGATCCCTCGGCCGGTACATTAAACCAGTGTGATTACTTGGCCGTGACATCCATTCACCGGCCGAGTAATCGATCTCCTGGGACAGTTTGTTTGCTTCTCTGCTTTTTGATGCATGCTCCATTTATCGCACTGGCTCACTTTGCTTACTGTTTAAAGGAATAAATAAACAGACTATGTGTTGGAATTAAACAAAGCATCCATATGTCTTATGTTGAATGATTATGGGCCAGTCTCACGACTGGGCAAAGAGGGGTGCCTAACACCTTCCCCTTATTGTACTTTTGGCTCGCGTATCCAGAATATCTGTCTATTTTCCCAGTTTTAATAAACTGGGTGGCGACTCTGTTTTGATGATAATCACTATCATGTGGCGATGTTCCTAGCCATGGGAATGTCCATGATTTTGGTTTACAAAGCAAGCAACCAATCGAGCAAACAAACGTGATCAATCTGTATGGCGATGCCCCGTTCGGGAGGTGTCTACAGTTTTTGGCGACTCCGCTGGGGATATGAGAGCCATAACCAAAAAGTTCAACATAAGACTAATACATGCCTTGTCTAATTCATTTATCATATGCATCGAGCGGACAACCCGTTGAGTTCACCTGATATCCCGGCATGACACGGGCTATGTTGGGGGTTCCAGCAAACTCCACAGTCACTCGTACCTAGTGGTATATCAAAAGGGGAATCACCCAATCGCCGCCTATGATGGGCTGGTGAGAGGACTGGTGCCCTTTGACAACGGAGCACCCTGAAACTACCAAAACCTTGCATGTTCTAGAAAGTCATAGAACTTATCAAACTAAGACAGGAACCTACAGGCTAGGAACCTACTTGCATTTTACTTGCAAAAGTTCTTCCTCACACCTTGTATCATCTGTTGTTGTAATTAACCCTTTCTGTGCAGAAGGGTTGGGATTTTCAGCCCAAGTCCTAACCCTACACAGGCTAAATACTGACTTCCAGGTATTCTACTTTTCAAACAGGCACAATAGGTAAATCAAAGAAGCAACCACAGCCAACTTTGTACTCTTATAACACCCAAAGCTACGCCAAACAAAGGTCTCTGCAACCCTCCCGTCTATCGTCCTCATCTGACAAAACACCCTCACCACAACAATTCCAACTGCCTTCAAAAACTTCCCGGTCATCCCCTCAATGGACTCCGTCATTTACTAAATCTCAAGCTTCGTCAAGCAACCCTTCTACCTTCATGGTAGACAACGATGCCACTATTGCCGACCTCCAAGCTCAAATCACTGCACTACTAGCAGAAAAGGCAGCAAGAGATGCTGAGGATGAGGAAAAATCAATGGAAGACGAGAACCCCCATAAAGTAGTGTTGGTAGAAAGTCCTGAGTTGACCAAGCAAGTCAAGGAAATCAAACAAGCCTTGGCTCGTTCACAAGGGGACCAAATTCTGGATTTCGAGGGACTTTGCCTCTTCCCAGAATCTAAGCTGCCTGAGAATTTCAAGATGCCCAACATTGAGAAGTTCAATGGAACTGGCAACCCTACCAGTCATGTTCGCCATGTTATCAACACCCTGAAGCCGATGGGCTTGAACGACGAGCTCATCGCCCAGTTGTTCCAACGAACCCTTACCGGAAGTGCTCTCGACTGTTAGCAATATGCGTACAACGTCCAAATTGAACTAACAACTCGAGATTTGGAAATGACCAAACAGGATTCCAATGAGGACTTTGCTACCTTTGTGGCAAGATGGAGGGAAAAGGCTGCCAAGATGAAGAACCGCCCCTCCGAGGAAGACCAAGTGAGGATAGTTGTCAAAAATTTGCAACCCAAATATCTCAGGCATATTTACACACAGGCTATCACCGATTTCAAGCGCTTGCATGCCACTGGGTTGCAAATCAAAGATGGAATCAAGTTAGGACTCATTGGGAAAGAAGAGGCCACTCCTCCACCTAAGAAAACCTTCTCTAGCTGTACATCTCATGCCTCCGTGAATGCCCTTGGCACATCCTTGTCTCAAGACCCTTTCCAAACTAGCCCATCCCGAAGCTCAAATCGACCCCGCCGCAATTTTGATCCTCTTTACATGACCTTATCCCAAGCCTTGACCATCCTTAGTCGTCAAGGGCATCTCAAACCTCTAAACAAACCACTTCCTCTGCCGCCCTACGGTCCAAACTATGATCCAAACAAACAATGCGCCTACCACCAACACCCTGGGCACGAAACAGACAAATGCATGCGCCTTCGTCACGACATTCAAGACCTTATTGATAGTCGAACCATAAAACCTCCAAAACCTGATGGGCAAGCCAACCCACTCCCTACTCATAATGCTGAGCCGCCACCTCGAAATGTCAATCTTATAAATCTATCTCACAACCCCACATACAATCCCGGCCAATACATTGTCCAAGACAACCAAACCAAACCTACCTTAACCTTCCCCGAGGAGGACGAGTGTTTCATGATGGAGGAGGAGGAGGATAATAACTCTGATCAGTCAGAAGTAATCGACGTTGATATGTCCGACATAAGTAGTAAAGATCAGGCAGAGAAGGAAAAGCTAAGGAAGTGGAAAGAACATTCCTGGGTAAAACACAATTTGGAGGATCCAGACATTCCTTTTATAGAAGATGACGAATGGCTTCGTATCTGGTTTGAGAATAGGAAGAAGGAAAAAGAAAGGGTTATCATGATGAGAAGGCACGCTCGCTTCGAGCCTGTCCAAATAGCAGTACGCATCAACCGTCCCAAAATTCCAACACCGCCCATTGTTTGGGAGACAATCAATCTCATAGAAAAGGTAGAGGAGTTTCAAATGCAACCATGGGTCAACCCTTACGACGAGTGTGACTATAGTCAATGGATAGAGGAAAGAGAAGATCTGGACTTCATATGCGTAGAACCCTATAAAATAGGGGAAAGCGACTTTGATGAAATGGAAGAGGAGTACAATGATCCGCTCGATGAAACCTCCTTAGCATCATTATTCAATCAGGAGGAAATGGCTGATGACCACACAATCAATGAAGAAAGGGAGATTCAAGCTGACACATCCATCTGGGGATTGCTCATGGCTCAAAGAAGTAGCCATCGTACGAACTTCAAAGATGAGCCCAGTTCAAAGGCTCTGTTTGGCAAGGAAGAGGGTGGGAAAGAGTACAAAGTTGCAAAAGATAAGGGAAATGACCCCGACATGCTGCAGTAGCTGAGAAGTCACAACATGGCAAACAAAAAAATAACATTGTTTTTGCTTTAAACAAACTAGAACGAGTTTTGGGCCCCTGTTTGGGCATTTTATTTCCACTAAGAGAATTTCTTTTTCATCTTCAAGATTATGCTTATCTAAATCTAAATTGCAATTGCCATGCGCTATGCTCTCATTGCCAAAACAAGGGAAAGATTCGAAGGGATCAAAATCTTTGTGTCTCCGACAAAAGGGAAGGAAAGGATGAACTCTAATTACTTAAAACTAGGTTTTTATCAAAACTTAGGAAGAAGACGCTATCTCCGTGAGAACACTTAGGGTTAGCTTTCCCATTGTGAAAGTACAAACGCAACAGGAGATTCATAAAAACATCTCCATCAGATTCCTCTCCAAAACACAAAAACCCTCTTGTGAGAAAAATGCTCGTTGGGCAATCTATACACCCAAGCAAAAGTAAGAGCAGAGCCTGCTAGGACAAGAAGACGCAAAAAAACGCAGCCTAGGCAAAAGTTAAGGCATTCGAAGGAAAGCTCGCTAGGGACTCAACCTCTATCAGGTAACCTAGGCAAAACTTAGAGCATGAGAGAAAGAAAAACCAAGAGAGAAAGAAAAACCAAGAGAGAAAACCCAACCCCCAAAGGTGGTGATCCTGGAACTACGTAAAAGGCCTGATTCCCTGATTAGGGATACGTAGGCAATCTCGCATCGAGATACGGCCCAAACATTTGGAGAGAGGAAAACATCAACAGGTTTGTACTCAATGATAGGCATAGCTAACCCTGCGTATTGAGCTCACAAAAGATGAGTTAGTCATTTTCCAAGGAATTGGCAAAAGCAAAGACACATAAGAATTATAGTTCATCCCCTCTAACCCAAAAGTCACCAACACAATGAGTATGACACCTCAAAAACTCTTAAGTTTGGCAATCAGGCTGTAGAGCATGGCAAAAGCAAGAGACAGAAAATCAAAGACTAAGCATATGAAAGAATGTGAAACAGGATGCCACTTGGCTAAAGCAAAACCTAACTCCCTTGGGCAAATAGACGTATCGGCCGAAGAATCGATACCTCGGCCGCAGCAATGATCCTTCGGCCGAGTGATCAATTCTTCGGCCAAGTGTTTTCACACAAAATACTGTCTATCAGCAAAAACTTGTTCAAAAAGCCATGTTCTGACTATCGCATGCAAACTCAAGACATCTAGGGGCATAAAAAGCATTTCTCATTTCATAGACAAAAACTTGTTTACAAAACCATTGTTGTGGTTGCTTTCACTATACAAATATAGTTTCTGCCTATCTCCCACTAACTATGAACAGGAAAAAGAAAAAGCCCTAAAAGCTAGGCGATCTCTGAGAAGAAGGCGAAGGCAGCACTGGTCCTCACATTCCCCTACTAGCAACCGGTACCCCCTCATCCTCAAGCTGCAGCCAAAGAAGGATACAAATGCTCAGACTCAAGGGATAATGCATAGCAGATAAAGCTCATGAAGAAAGTCGTACCTCAAGGATCCTATGGCGCTGTCGCCGAACCAAAACCTCTGTACTTTGATAGGCGCGAAGCCATTCCTGCACTATCTCGGCAGGCACCTGTGGAATAGTCAAACATTACAAACATCTAAAGCAAGGGATACAATGCGAAGTGATGAAAGCTAACATAGGAAGCTAAAAATACCTGTGAAGCCCCGACTGGCAAAGTGTAGAGCTGGGTCGTGCAAGGAGTCAGCGTCAGGCGCTCCTCCTCCCCATCATCTGAGTGGAAGGAGACAAACGAGGGAGCCCGTGGCCAAACAGGAGCAACGGGAGGAGCTGCAACAGAGGGGGTCAAGAAAAGACGGCAGTACTCTGTATAGTCACCTGCCTGGAGGAGTAAACCCGCCCAATCTCTGATTCGAGTATTCTTCAAATCTTCCTTCGACATCAAAGAAGTGGACCTCATAGATACTGGAGGAGAAGGAGGAACAAGCTGAAGAGCCTCAACGCGTGACCGCCACTGACTGGCCACTCGATCGCCTAAGTACCAGGCTCGGCAAAATGGACCCTCGAGCAAGCTACGGGTCCGGTCCAGGACTCTACAACGTGCAAGAGGGGCATCCTCTGGTACACCACCCCAAGGGTCAAACCGTACCTACAAAGCAAGGACAAATCAGCCCCAACACAAGAATATGGAAGTCTAAAGGATAGGAGGTACAAAGAAAAAGGTACCTGATCGACCGTCAGTCGGTCCAAAACTCGCCGCCACTCAAGAAGGCTCAAAACTGGTGACCGTGGCCTCCATTGCCCCACCAACCATCGCTCGTAACGAGGTATGCAGTTCGCATCACCATGCCTAGTCTCAGGGGGAAACTGGAGAAGGTGCTCAAAAGCCCAGAGCTGAAAAGCAGGTTAACCAAAGCAAGTTCAGAACTAGAAAAAGCCAAAGTGAAAACAGAAGAACAAAGGAATGATACATACCTCAAGCACTCGAAAGTGACCACAAAGAATGGGACTTTTGTCCCTCGAACAAGCTCCAAGACTGCCATACAAAGTGGCCAAAGCAGATGAGCCCTAGTCAAACTCCCGAATAGCTCCCAAGTGCTGCAGAGGAGCCAAAAACTGCGTGTGTACCGAACCATCCTTGTTGGCAAACAACGTTTGCCCAAGGAGGTAAAGAAGGAAGGCCCGCGCCAATTGCTCGGCATTCACCTGGGTCAGAATGTCAACCACCATAAAAGTCTTGCTTAGCCAAGCAAGATCGATATGACCCCGGGAACGAACAGGGGGCACCTTGCCCAGAAACCACCTCAAAGCACCCTCTCGCTCCCAAAGCCGGGGGTCAACTCGAAGAACAACTTCGCCTATCCGCAGGCCAGTCAGCAAAGAAAAGTCACCCGGAGTGATAGTCATCTCGCCAGCAGCAGGAAAGTGGAAGGTATTGGTGGTATCCCACCACCTCTCAACTAGCGAGGTCATCAATGACCAATCCATCTTCGGAAGATCGAGGCCCAAAACGAATGTCTCGAAACCTGCAGCGCGTACTAATTCCCGAGCCTGCTGTGGCAGCTTCAAGAACCATCTGTGCACCTCCTTGCCTCCACTGCGAGCTTCCAGCCTCCTGTTCCTCTGCCAAAGACAAAAGGGAGTTAATCTCATGATTGCATAAACAAAGAAAATGCTAAGGGGTGTCAAATTAACATCTAAAAGCATGCATTGCCGAGACAGGGGGCACAGTTATTTTAGTTTCCTTAAACAAAAATAAATTCAAACCCAAACATGGGTTCTTCACATTCACGCTCCTAACCAAAAGGGATTTTCATCCCGCAAGCAAAAAAATTTATTCTAAAAAAATACAAGGATTTCCAAAACTCCGAACTAAAGTAAACTTTTTACTTTTTCAGGAAACTCACCGGTACATTCAGAACGCTCAAGTGATGCTCAGGCTCTCTGCGAACTATCTCGGCCTCTGGGCCACCAACAGGAGAGTGGTACTGCAGGAAACCACCATAACCCAGCCTATGCAAAGGAAGAACGTAGGTAGCAGCATCAAATAAACCAGGCTCCTCGATCGCCTCCTCGTCAGAAGACGAATACTCGCACCTACATGAAGGGTGCGATGATGAACCCGCAACACCCGAAGATGGCATGGCCATCACGTCCAAGCCAAGGAAGAAAGAAAATCAACGGTTTCAAAACAACCGAAGCCTGCAGCAATGGCAACGGCGGCGGTGGTCGCCGGAGATGACGATGGCCGGCGGTGGTGAAGGAGAACGGCGGCGTACGGCGGAAGTCGTCGGGTGAGAAGAACGGAGGAGAATGAGAGAGGAGGAAAGGAAAAGATTAAATGGGCCGTGAGATCGATTTAATTGAACTTAAATCGATTTCCTGGCTTTTGGCGTTCTCACGGCCAAGACATCAATTCCTCGGCCGAGACATGCATCAATTCTTCGGCCGAGAGATTGATCTCCAGGCCCCTTAATCAATTTCCTTCGATAAACATCAGATCATGCTCAGTGCATCAATTCAAGCCATCATGGATTCTGGGTCCTCAGCCAACCAAATAGCCTTGGGGGCACCCCCGAGCCAACACAACATAATCAAAACTAGCCTTGGGGGCATGTCCAAACATGAGGAAATTCTCTCTCCACAAACTACTGGCCAAAACAAGTCAGAACACCTGGCGGCTCTAAAGCCCAATCACTAACAGCAACTCTGCTATTCACCGCCATCAAAACAATTTAACAGGCTTTACGCCCCCACCTCAACTCAGCGGCTCTAAGCCCATTACCTCAACAGGCTCGAAGCCTACGTCTACTATCACCCAACGGCTCGAAGCCCTTTATCATAGCGGCTCTACGCCCGTATCAATTCAGCGGCCCTGTGCCCATCATCTCTACACAACTCAGCGGCTCCAGGCCCGCTATCTCAACTGGCTCAAAGCCGTAAACAAGCAATCTCAGCGGCTCAAAGCCCATTATCTCAAATGGCTCCAAGCCATCACCTCAACGGGCTCGAAGCCTATGTTTACTAGCTCAGCAGCTCTATGCTCGCTATCACAGCAACAGACTCTACGCCTGTTATCACAAACTCAAACGGCTCAAAGCCCACTATCTCAACTGGCTCGAAGCCGTAAACAAGCAATAGGCTCTACGCCGCCCCAACAATCAAGACATTTATTCTCAGGCTCTACGCCTGAATGCTAAAAAACCTAACATTTTTGAATGCTCGAGCTCTACGCTTGGATGCCCAACCACTGTGTACTGGATACTCAAGTTATACACTTGAATGCTCAAGCTCTACGCTTGGATGCCCAACCACTACGTACTGGACGCTCAAAGCCTGTACTTTGAATGCTCGGATTCTGCCATCCGAATGCTCGAGCTCTACGCTCTGAATGCTCAAGTCCGGAACTTGATAGAAGCTCTAAGCTTAAAACAAACACACACGCACGGGCCCGTGCACATATTGCATTATCACATCGAGTCTGCATCATCATATCTGTTCACATCTAACAACCATCATCACACATATACACTCTGCATATCTCTCATGAAACAGGTCAACCCTGCAATCAACCGGCTCTACGCCTCGGTTTTATTGATCGGTTCAGCGCCTCAATCCTTTGGCTCCACGCCAACACTTGTGATGAGAAAGCTCTATGCACAGACCATCAGAATGCAACCAGCTCTACGCTTCGGTTCATATCACGTCAAGCTCTAAGCTCCGACAACTCAGGCCCTCGCCTCAAATTAATCACCTCAGGCTCCACGCCTCAGTTCCTTCACCTCAGGGGCCTTATACCAGCTCCGTGCTTCGGTTCATCACGTCAAGCTCAAAGTTCTGACACCACAGGCTCTCACCTTATGATCAATACCAGCTCCGCGCTTTGGTTCTATCAAGCTCAAAAGCTCCGACACCTCAGGCTCTCACCTTATGGTCCACACCAGCTCCGCGCTTCGGTCCTACCCAATCTCCTCAGGCCTTCGCCTCAAGACTGCAACAGGCCCCGCGCCTCGGTTCCACTACGCCAGAAATCATCACCTCAGGCTCTCGCCTTGTGATCAATACCAGCTCCGCGCTTCGGTTCCATCAAGTTATAAGCTCACCTCAGGCCTTCGCCTCATGACTACAACCGGCTCCGTGCCTCAGTCCCCTCATCACCAAAGCTCCGTGCTCTATGTTACTGGCCCTGCGCCCCCCATATCTCAAAAACAGCCGGCGTTCAACTCATCCCAGCAGATGGTTTGGATTCCACCCCATTACATCAATTCCTTCCAGCTCATTCGCAAGGATAGGCTACTCTACCGAGCTTCTTTCAGTCAAAGTAAGGATGATCAAGAAAAGCAAACGCACCTGCAGTGTACTGATCTACCCCAAAATACTAAGGAAGAACTCCGCAAAAACTCCCCCGGCAGCCCAGCGCTCCTTCAACTACTCTTCGCCTAAACCCTGGCTCAGTCTAGGTACGTCACACTACGGCTTTTTAAGCCCAAAGGTACGTCTTCTGTCTCTAACCCTCCAAACTTTTATTTTTCTTTATTGCCCGAACTACGATTGGTCTGAATTTCCCTTGTGGAATACGTAGGCAGCCTCCCGGCCCGACCATAACAAAACCTTTTTCGAAAACCCCTTGGAATAGTGGTTGGACCAAATTGAGTTGCTTTTTACAGCTTTGACTCTTACTCAAACATGTCTCGCGATCCGTCTGAGTTCAGTCAAAGAGGGGCATCTGTAGACACCCCAATTTGGCCTAACGATTATTTCAAGTCCCACCTTGGGACAATCTCGATGATGAAATGGATACAATGATTGCTGATTGCTTCCTTGAGGACCTTAGGACTTTCGGTAAAGAACTTTGAGCCACTTAGAGGACCCAATTCAAAGCCATACAGCCTTTCAGACAGAAATACAGAAGCCTAGAAGAATCCATCTGTCGGCCGTGACATCGATCCCACGGCCCTTACATCATTTCCTCACCCGAGCAAACTGTTGCTAGCCAAATCTCCCTGAGAGATCAATCCCTCGGCCGCAAGATCAATCCTTCGGCCGAGACATCCATTCCTCAGCCGTGATACCTTTCCTCGGCCGTCAGATCGACCTTTTCCTAGACTCTGGAACGTGTTCTGTCAGACGTTTGATCCGATTACACTACCATCCCGATGCGTTCGGGCTACGTCAGAGGATTGCCATGGAGAGTTAGAATCACACTTTAACTCCAATTTTTATCGTGCACTGCGATTGACCAGAGTAAGTCATCCCTATGCCTATATAAAGGAGCCTTTGGGCTCCGAAATTGATATACCTTCACACTCTTTCAAGCCTCAAAACTCTGCACAAATACTCTCTCAATCCCATACTTCAAAAGCCCTAACCTCCCGAAGGCAGCCGTCAATCCGGCGATCAAATCCCGAAGTTCAAACCCTAACCCTAGGGTTTTCAATCAAGCAATCAATCAATCACGCCCAATCCAAAGCAATCAAGCAACTGAGGGATCAAGGTGGTGAGGCCCAACGGCCTCTGGTTTGTCTTATTTACTGTATTTCTAACTAACCGTAGCGTTTTGATTATCCGTTAATCTTTCTGTATGGAGTGAGGAAGAACACCGACCGGGGCTTCGATCCCTCGGCCGATACATTAAACCAGTGTGATTACTCGGCCGTGACATCCATTCACCGGCCGAGTAATCGATCTCCTGGGACAGTTTGTTTGCTTCTCTGCTTTTTGATGCATGCTCCATTTATCGCACTGGCTCACTTTGCTTACTGTTTAAAGGAATAAATAAACAAACTATGTGTTGGAATTAAACAAAGCATCCATACGTCTTATGTTGAATGATTATGGGCCAGTCTCACGACTGGGCAAAGAGGGGTGCCTAACACCTTCCCCTTATTGTACTTTTGGCTCCCGTATCTAGAATCTCTGTCTATTTTCCCAGTTTTAATAAACTGGGTGGCGACTCTGTTTTGATGATAACCACTATCATGTGGCGATGTTCCTAGCCATGGGAATGTCCATGATTTTGGTTTACAAAGCAAGCAACCAATCGAGCAAACAAATGTGATCAATCTGTATGGCGATGCCCCGTTCGGGAGGTGTCTACACCTTTTCCTTTGAAAATAATAAAACATGTGGCCATTTTATTTGAAGATGTTATTGCCATAGTTTGATAGTGAACATGCTTTAGGATAGACCTAAATTTTTTGGAAGTGATGATGATAGCAGTGGCCGAATCTCAATCTAGAGATTGCCTACGTATCCCATGGAGGGAATCAGTCCATAAATGTAGTTCCAACAGACAAGATTTGTTTTGTTTTAGTTAGGGTCCACTCGGGTATTTTCCTCTCCTTTTGTGATCTTAATTTTGCCTAAAACTGCCCTTGCGGGTTTTTGGTCTAGCAAGCATTTTATTTATGCCTTAGTTTTTGCCTAAGTCACCCTTGCGGGTTTTTGACCTAGCAGGCTGCTCTAATTTTTGCTTGAGTCCGCCCACCCTTGTGGTTTTTGGCCCAATGAGCATCTCTCAGGGGTAATACTTCCTCAGCTTGTCAGGTCCGGATCGCTTTGGTCGGAATTTCCCGCGAGCATCAAACACTGGGGCCTGTATTTCCTTCGTGACCATATCTCCTTCAACCAAGCCCCTGGACTTCACCTTCTTGTCAAATGCTCGGGCGATTCGACGCTAATAGCCTTGAACATGATACAGAGCATGGAGCCTCCTTTCATCAAACAGCATCAGCTCGACAAACCTTCCGCTCGGCCATTCAGATTCCTCAAGACCACTTTCAACCATGACTCTCAAAGATGGCACCTCAAGCTCGATGGGGAGCACTACCTCCATTCCATAGACTAGGGAGAAAGGAGTTGCACCGGTTGAAGTACGAATCGACGTCCTGTATCCCCAAAGCGCCAATGGCAGTTGCTCGTGCCAGTCCCTTGCGGACTCAGCAGTCTTCTTGATGATCATCGCAACATTCTTGTTTGCAGCCTCGACTGCTCCATTCGTTTGTGGACGATAGGTTGTTGAACGGTGGATCTCAATGCCGAACTCCTTGAAAAGTTCCAAAACCTTACCCTTGAAATGACTTCCGTTATCTGACACAAATGCCTGAGGGACGCCGTATCGATAAATGATGTTCTTCCGGATGAACTGAGCTACTTGAACCGTTGTCAGAGTTTTGTACGATTCAGCCTCGACCCACTTAGTGAAATAATCTATCGCCACCAGTATGAACCTGTGACTGTTTGAAGCAGATGGTTTGATCATCCCAATAACATAGATGCCCCACACAGAGAAAGGCCACGGCGAGGTCATGCCGTATAGCTTAAACGGAGGAACATGTTGCAGGTTGGCATGGATTTGACATTTGTAGCAGTGCAGCACATATTCAATGCATTGAGACTCCATAGTAGACCAGTAGTAACCCTGCCTGAGGATCTTCCTAGTAAGCATAACACCACTCATGTGAGGACCACAGACCCCTTCGTGAATCTCCTCCATTATCCTCGTTGCTTCGGCGCCATTGACACATAGCTTGTGCATCCCATAGTGAGACCTTCGATACAGTTTCCCTCCACAAATGATGTACTGAGCAGCCAGCCTTTGCAGAGCAACCCGATCCTTTCTTGAAGCTCCGGCAGGGAACTCTCCACGCTCCACAAAATTCTAGATGTCATGATACTAGGGTAGGCCGTCATTGACATCATCGACGGCGTTGACATACTCATAAGAAAGAAGGTCCCTCTGTTCAATTACAATCAGCCACATCCTAACCCCTATTGGAAGTTCGATCATTGAAGCCAAAGTCGCCAAAGCATCGGCGAACTGATTCTTCAAGCGTGGAATATGGGTGAAGGTCACCTTATTAAAACGAGGAATTAGTTCTTCCAAATCTTGGTGATAAAACTTCAGCTTTTCTTCGCGAACCTTCCAATCTCCATTAGCCTGAGAGATTACCAGGTTTGAATCTCCGATTATCTCAAGCTTTTCGACTACAAGTACGATAGCAGCTTCCATCCCGACGATGCATGCCTCATACTCAGCTTGATTGTTGGTGACATCGAAGTTTAACTTGAAAGCGAGGGGGATATGAGCACCAGCAGGCATAATCAATAATACCCCGATTCCAAATCCTTTTTTATTAGCGGCCCCGTCAAAGTAGAGCGTCCAAACTTCTTCGACAACCGTTAGCACATCCTCATCCGGGAAAGTGAAATCCACATCCCCGTGCCCATCAATTGAGTGGTCGGCCAAGAATTCTACCACAGCACGGCTCTTCACAGACTTCCTTGTGACATATTGGAGATCGAACGTAGCCAGCAAAAGCAACCAACGTGCTAGCTTATGAGTGAGTACTGGCTTCTCGAACAGATACTTGATAGGATCCATCCGAGAAATCAACTTCACCAAATAGGCTAGCATGTAGTGTCTAAGCTTTTTGGTAGCCCAAACTAGTGCCCAACATGTCTTTTCCAGAGGAGTATAGCGCTCCTCACTCCCTACCATCTTCTTGCTTACGTAGTAGATAGCTTTCTCGACTCTCTTATCTCCTTCCTGTGCTAGCAAACATCCCATAACTGTTGGAGGAACGAACAAGAATAGGATCAAAGGTCGACCAGGTGTAGGCGGCAATAAGACTGGCGGGTTCCGCAGATACGTTTGGATAGATTAGGAAGCAGCTTGACACCTGTCGGTCCATTCGAATGGGACATTCTTTTTGAGTAGACGAAACAGCGGCTCGCAAGTCAAAGTTAACTTGGCAATGAACCTGCTGATAAACTGCACCTTTCCCAGAAAACTTCGTACTCCCTTTTCTGTCCGTGGTGGCTCCATTTCGAGAATTGCCTTGATTTTAGACGGATCGACCTCGATTCCTCTTGCGTGATCAGGAACCCCAACATCTTGCTTGTTGTGACCCCAAATGTGCACTTCTGCGGGTTGAGACGCACGTTGTATTTGCGGAGCCTTTTGAGAAATTGTCTGAGCGCCGGAATGAAGTATTCCTTTTCCTTTGTTTTGACAATCATGTCATCAACATAAACCTCAATTGTCTTGTGGATAAAATCGTGTAGCAAGGTAGTCTGGGCCCGTTGGAAGGTGCAGCCGGCATTCTTTAGCCCAAACGGCATCATCACATAGCAATAAGTACCCCATTCGGTGACAAATGTCGTCTTCTTCTGGTCCTCTGGTGCCACAAAGATCTGGTTGTATCCTGAGAATCCGTCGACAAAAGAGAGCAAAGCATGCCCCGCCGTGTTGTCCACAAGCACATCTGTAATGACCCTGATTTTTGGTAAATAAAAATTTCGTTAAGATTTTGAATTTTAAATTTTCTTTTAAGTAATCCGTCATAATTAGATTTAAGAGTTTCAAAATCTAATTTCATCAATGAGCAATCTAGTCATTTTCTAAGGACAAGTGTCTAGTATATTTTTCCTTCTAATTGAGAAGTCTTAGAATTACCTTTCTTGACTAGAAATCCTACTTAGCAAGACTAGTTAGATTCTAACCGATCTTTGAGAAACCCTAACTAGCGATTCATCTAGTTGCTTCTCCTAACCCTAGAAAGACCTTTTGAACTTCATTAGACCTTTTGAACTTCCTTGAACCGTTTGAACCTTTTGAACCCTTGAACCCTAAATGAGCCCTTTTGACCAAAGTCAACCTTGATCTTTTATCCATTGGTCCATAAATGTTAGGAGAATTATTACCCATTGGATAATAGACTAGTACTAGAATATATTAGATAATTCCTTGTCTAGATTTCCCATGGGATTCCCTAAATAAAGAAATAGAGTTATACCTAATATTATATTACCCTAGGATTCTCTATGTACCTAATACTATATTATAATGAGACATGTGTCAAATTGGGTATTTTAATATAGAATTTTGGCTAGGAAATCTCCTAGATTGACTAGTACATACTTAAATATAATATAGGACACTTGTACACCTACTTCTATATAAAATAAGTTAGTACACATGTGTTTAATAAAATTGTTTAATAAGAAAATCTTCATCTTTCAAAAATCCTACTAGTTTATTTACTTATGTACCTAAAGGCTTAAAGAAATAGATATGGATATCTTATCCTAGGATTCTAAGTACTATAATATAGTAATATAAGGGACCATGTGCCAAATTGACATAGTTTAATAAGGAATTTTGACATAGAAAATCTAAGTAAGATCACCTAGTACATATGTACTTCTATTCTATTCTTGGTCATGCATATATATATATATATATATATATATATATTATACAAGAGAGAGAGAGAGAGAGAGAGAGAGAGCCGAGAGGGGAGAGGAGAGAGAGGCCGAGAGAGAGATTAGAGAGATAGGAGAGAGAAGGAAGAGATATGGTGTACTTCCTTAGATCTTCTTCTTCCAACCAAAGAATATATATATGAATAAGTACTTGTACTTGAAAGAGGTAGAGATATAGGAAGATATGGGGAAGATTTAGAGTACAAGATTTCCTTACAATCCAATCCTACATGTACACCTCACCAAGTCAAACATCATCCATTGTCCTTTCATGTATATATAGATATATAGATATATAGATATATATATATATACATTATACCAAAGAGAGAGAGAGAGAGAGAGAGAGAGGGAGGGAGGCCGGATGAGGGAGAGAGAGAGAGAGTGAGTGATGTGTGCAAGTGTACTCATCAAATCTAGTCCAATCTTTGGCCAATCTTCTACACAATCCAAGTACTACCAAATCTAATTTTCTTTTACTAGCTTTATTGTTCAAACAAGTCTCCTAAGTACTAGACAAGACTAGAAACCCTTTTAAAAAAATTACTAAATCTTGTACAAACCCTCCTCCAAATCTTCCAAGATCAAATCCAATCCATCAAGCTTTCAATCCACTTGAAAGATGAAAGAAATCCAAGATAGGAGAGAGAGAGAGAGATTTCGGGTAGAGAGAGAGAGAGGGCATGCCTTGGCCTATAAATAGCAAGCTCATCCAAGCTTAAACTCACACCTTCACTTCTTGCTCCCACTTCTCTCTAGAATTTCTAAGCTTTGCCCTTCTCTCTAGAAACCATTTTCAGACAGCCTACTGCCCTTCACAAAACCTCATCTTTCTCCTACCTAAAGTAGTATCTAGGATAAACTTTCTTCGGGAGAGTTGTAGAGCACTTCAAGATCTTCAAGTTAGACCCAAGAACCACCCTAATCGGTCAAGAAACGACAAAGATATTGACATCCGAAGTTCAGTCAAAATCTCGGATTTCCTTTTCCAGACAGCAAGCTGCCTCTTCCTTTATCATCATTTTTTCTCCTACCTAAAGTACTTTCTAGGATCAACTCCCTTCACAAAAGTTGTAGAGCACTTCTAGAGCTTCGATTTTGACTCAAGAACGATCATATTCGGCCAAATATTGACCGAGTTACTGCCATCCAAAGTTGGGTCCGAATTTGGAGTTTCACTGCCCGTAGAATTTTCCAACTAGCTTATTCGGCCCCAACTAGTTTTGGATCAAGGTAGGATTTTCCTACACCTCCTACACTCTAAGTATAGCGTATAATATGCGTTTATTGAAAGGAATGTAGATAGATCTTACCCCCTAAACTCTAAGTATAGCGTATCGCATGCGTATTGTATAATCATGTTGAATAATCGACTTTTACTCCAATAAACATGTTAGATAGTGGACTTATTATCGCTTAAACTGAAGTATTCGTATTTTGATCTTAGAATGATTATGAGCATGTATACGTGTTTACTTGTCTACTTGTTGCTGATAAAGCATAAGTAGTCTACCACTCCAAAGGTGTCCGTCCATGTGGCACTATGCTTTACTTTGTGTGATTAAAAGTTGAGCATGATGATGTGATAAAGTGAGCATGCTGCTTAATATAGAGTTGGATGATCTTGCTAGTTTAGTTTCAAGATTTCAATGAATGATTTATGATTTGTCATAAAAAGTCTTACCGCGTAGTCTATGCATGAGAACAAGACACGGAAACCGAGAAAGTTAGAAACATGACACCTAGGGTGTGTTTAAAGGCGTTGCCTTGGTAAAATATTTTTGAAACTACATAATGACCAATGTGGTAGTCATTATGTGAGTTGTGGTGTGCGTGTGTAAAAGAAAGATTTGTGAAAAACCCAATGAGAACCCGGAGCGGCGGAACCGAGGGATGAATTGTGGTTTGGTTATCCGCGGAAAGGAGCCAACGCAATTGTTTTAAATGATTTCAAAATTTCCCCATGGGAACCCGGAGTGGCGTGTAGACACCCCAATTTGGCCTAACGATTATTTCAAGTCCCACCTTGGGACAACCCCGGTGATGAAATGGATACAGTGATTGCTGATTGCTTCCTTGAGGACCTTAGGACTTTTGGTAAGAACTTTGAGCCACTTAGAGGACCCAATTCAGAGCCATTCAGGCTTTCAGACAGAAATACAGAAGCCTAGGAGAATCCATCTGTCGGCCGTGACATCGATCCCACGGCCCTTATATCATTTCCTCACCCGAGCAACCTGTTGCTAGCAAAATCTCCCCGAGAGATCAATCCCTCGGCCGCAAGATCTATCCTTCGGCCGAGACATCCATTCCTCGGCCGTGATATCCTTTCCTTGGCCGTCAGATCAACCTTTTCCCAGACTCTGGAACGTGTTCTGTCAGACGTTTGATCCGATTACACTACCTTCCCGATGCGTTCGGGCTACATTAGAGGATTGCCATGGAGAGTTAGAATCACACTCTAACTCCAATTTTCATCGTGCATTGCGATTGGCCGGAGTGAGTCATCCCTATGCCCATATAAAGGAGCCTTTGGGTTCCGAAATTGATAGACCTACACACTCTTTCGAGTCTCAAAACTCTGCACAAATACTCTCTCAATCCCATACTTCAAAAGCCCCAACCTCCCGAAGGCAGCCGTCAATCCGGCGATCAAACCCCGAAGTTCAAACCCTAACCCTAGGGTTTTCGATCAAGCAATCAGTCAATCACGCCCAATTCAAAGCAATCAAGCAACTGAGGGATCAAGGTGGTGAGGCCCAACGGCCTCTGGTTTGTCTTATTTACTGTATTCCTAGCTAACCGTAGCGTTTTTGATTACCTGTTAATCTTTCTGTTTGGTGTGAGGAAGAACACCGACCAGGGCTTCAATCCCTCGGCCGGTACATCAAACCAAGGGGATCCCTCGGCCGTGACATCCATTCACCGGCCGCGGGATCCATCTCCCTAGGACATTTTGTTTGCTTTCCTGCTTTCTGATGCATGCTTATTTATCGCACTGGCTCACTTTGCTTACTGTTTAAAGGAATAAATAAACAGACTATGTGTTGGAATTAAACAAAGCATCTACACGTCTTATGTTGAACGATTATGGGCCAGTCTCACGGCTGGGCAAAGAGGGGTGCCTAACACCTTCCCCTTATTGTACTTTTGGCTCCCGTATTCAGAATCTCTGTCTATTTTCCCAGTTTTAATAAACTGGGTGGCGACTCTGTTTTGATGATAACCGCTATCATGTGGCGATGTTCCTAGCCATGGGAATGTCCATGATTTTGGTTTACGAAGCAAGCAACCAATCGAGCAAACAAACGTGATCAATCTGTATGGCGATACCCCGTTTGGGAGGTGTCTATAGTTTTTGGCGACTCTGCTAGGGACTATGAGAGCCATAACCAAAAAGTTCAACATAAGACTAATACATGCCTTGTTTAATTCATCTATCATATGCATCGAGCGGGCAACCCGTTGAGTTCACCTGATATCCCGGCATGACACGGGCTATGTTGGGGGTTCCAGCAAACTCCACAGTCACTCGTACCTAGTGGTATATCAAAAAGGAAATCACCCAATCGCCGCCTATGATGGGCTGGTGAGAGGGCTGGTGCCCTTTGACAACGGAGCACCCTGAAACTACCAAAACCTTGCATGCTTTGGAAAGCCATAGAACTTATCAAACTAAGACAGGAACCTACAGGCTAGGAACCTACTTGCATTCTACTTGCAAAAGTTCTTCCTCACACCTTGTATCATTTGTTGTTGTAATTAACTCTTTCTGTGCAGAAGGGTTGGGATTTTCAACCCAAATCCTAACCCTACACAGGCCGAATACTAACTTCCAGGTATTCTATTTTTCAAGCAGGCACAATAGGTAGGTTAAGAAGCAACCTCAGCCAGTTTTATACTCTTACAATACCCGAAGTCACGCCAAACAGAGGTCTTTACAGTCACCTCATCGGTCACCTTCATCTACCAGAACACTCTCACCGCAACGGTCCCAATCAGTTTCAGGGACTTCGCGGCCGTCTCCTCAACAAACCCGATTATCTACCCAATTCCAAGCCTCACCAAGCAATTCCTCTACCTACACCCCAAAAATGGCAGACAATGATGCTACCATCACCGAGCTCCGAGCCCAAATTGCCTATTTACAAGCTGAGAAAGCAGCAAGAGATGCTGAAGACAGGAAAAACGAGGAGGGAGCAGAAAATCCTCATGAAATTATAGAAAACCCTGAATTGGTCAAACAGGTCAAGGAAATCAAGCACGCTTTGGCTCGTTCACAAGGAGACCAAATTCTAGATTTCGAAGGACTCTGCCTTTTTCCAGAATCTCAACTGCCTGAACGGTTCAAAATGCCAAACATCGAGAAGTTCAACGGGATTGGTAACCCTACCAGCCATGTCCGCCATGTCATCAATACTCTGAAACCTATGGGCTTGACCGACGAGCTCATCGCTCAATTGTTTCAAAGAACTCTCACTGGAAGCGCCCTCGATTGGTTTCTCACTTTGGAATTTGTACACTATCAAACTTGGCCAGAAATCGCCAACGCTTTTGTCAAGCAGTATGCGTACAATGTCCAAATTGAGCTAACTACCCGGGACTTGGAGATGACTAAACAAGAATCCAATGAGGACTTTGCTACCTTTGTGGCAAGATGGAGAGAAAAGGCTACCAAGATGAAAAGCCGCCCTTCCGAGGAAGATCAAGTGAGAATAGTTGTCAAGAACCTACAGCCCAAATACCTCACCCACATTTACACTCAAGCTATCACTGACTTCAAACGCCTACATGCCACTGGATTACAAATTGAAGATGGGATCAAGTTGGGCCTCATTGGAAAAGAAGAACACCCTCCACCCAGAAAAACCTTTCCAACCCGTGCATCTCCTACCTCCGTCAGCACCCTCAACTCAGTCTTGCCACAAGACCCTTTTCAAACTAGCTCATCTAGAAACACGAATTGCCCTCGCCGCAACTTCAGCCCACTCTATATGACTCCATCCCAAGCCTTAGCCATCCTAAGCCGTCAAGGGCACCTTAAGCCCTTAAATAATCCATCTCCTCAGCCACCTTATGGCCCAAGCTATGATGCCGATAAGCAATGCGCATACCACCAACACCCTGGACATGAGACAGACCGTTGCATGCGTCTTCGTCATGACATCCAGGATCTCATTGATAATCAAGCTATAAAACCTCCTAAGCCTAATGTCCAAACCAATCCACTTCCCGTTCACAACAACGAACCACTGCCTCAAAATATCAATCTCATAAGCCTATCCGATAGCCCCACATATAATCCTACCCTACACATTATTCCAAATACCCAAGCCAAACCATCCCTAATCTTCTCTAAGAATGAGGAATGCTTTGCAACAGGGGGAGAACCCCACATCTATGCCATTGATGATGGGGATTGGTGGTTGGACATGCGTCAAGCCCTGCCAAGCGATTGGAAAGTTGGAAGAATTGAACCTGCTGATCCTTGGGGTACCCAAGATGAAGAAGTGGGTCACCTCACCCGAAGCGGAAGGGTGTATAAACCGCCTAAACTAAGTGGAGAAAGTTCAACCTCAACACGAGTAATGGAAGAAGAAGAAGGAGAAGAAATCCAAATGACCGAACCTGAGGAAGACAGGGTGCTAAGGCAACTAAAGAAAATCCAAGCTGATATCTCAATTTGGGGATTGTTTATGTCCTCCTACGAGCATCGCAATTCCTTCTTTAAAACCTTGGGGAAAGCCAAAGTTCCCATCGATAGCACCCCCGAAGAACTGGTGGGTTTCATAATGGCGTCAAAAGCTCTAAAACCAACGATAGCTTTCACTGACTGGATCTACCCCTTGAAGGGCCTGCACATAACAAACCTCTCTACATTTCACTTAAATGTCTCACCAAATGGATCCCACTGGTCTTGGTGGATAACGGGTCTGCTTTAAATGTATGTCCTCAAAGGACCCTCGACAAGCTAGGGATAAATGCCACCGACGTACGCCCTTCAAGCCAGGGAGTAAGGGGGTATGACAATTCAAAGAGAAGAGTGGTTGGGTGTGTCACACTGCCAGTAGAGGTGGAGAAGATCAAAAGGGACGTGGAGTTCCATGTGATGGATATACCAGCCACCTTCAATCTCTTATTAGGAACCTTGGCTACATGACGCTAGGGCAGTACCTTCCACTTTGCATCAAAAAGTCAAATTCGCAGTAGACGGAAGGGTCGTAACCGTTCTGGGGGATTCATCAATCCGAACTCATTCTGATACGCCTGTCCAAGAGGTAGAAACCGAGGAAACCTTCCTTACTGGAATCAGTCTTGAGGAAGCAACCGTTGTGCAAGCCTTAATGGCTGAGAGAAACTTCTACGTAAGTACCCCCGCCATATGGATGATGAAGAAGCAAAAATACCTCCCTGGGTTGGGTTTAGGCAAAAGATACAAGGCATCCCGCAAATGATTGATCCTCCGCATAATCAATACGCCTTTGGTCTTGGCTACACCCCGACAGAAGCTGAGGTAAAAAGGAAGAGAAGCATGGAAAAAGCTAAGGCAAGAGGAAGCGGGGTCAAAGAAGAGAAACTCGTGATCCCAAAAACGCTCAATGGCTGGTTTGTAAGAGAAGGAGAAGACTTTCCATTCTGTGGCTTGGCAGAGACATGGGAAGACGAAGTTACCAAGCAACGGTACCCTGGAATGCAAATCTTCTTTGATCAGGAATGGACCGACAGTGATTTGGAAGAAGAACCAACCAATTCATCCCCTACTCCCGAAGACTGGATTGAGGTGCTAGCTGAATTTGACCTAAAGATTCTGTTTGGCAAAGAGGGTGAAGAAGGGTATAAAACTGTAAAAAGGAAAAGGAGCCACTCCCGAGATACCGCAGTAAATCGCATGACAAAAACATTACTTTCATTTCCTAAAGACAAGTTAGGACATGTTTTGGGCCCCTGTTTGGGCATTATCTACGATTAAATAAATCCTCATTTTATCACTTCTATGCTTGACGAATGATTCCGTCTTTAAAATGTGATTGCTATACACTACAATCTCTCTGCCAAAGATAAAAGGATTTTAAGAATCTAATTCTTTATGTTATCAACCAAAAGGAAAGAAGGGACGAACCCTGATTACTTAGAACTAGGTTTTTATCAAAACTCAGGAAGAAGACGCTATCTCCGTGAGAACACTTAGGGTTAGCTTGCCCATTGTGAAAGTACAAATGCAACAGGAGATTCATAAAAACATCTCCATCAGATTCCTCTCCAAAACACTAAAACCCTCTTGAGAGAAAAATGCTCGTTGGGCAATCTATACACCCAAGCAAAAGTAAGAGCAGAGCCTGCTAGGACAAGAAGACGCAAAAACACGGCCTAGGCAAAAGTTAAGGCATTCAAAGGAAAGCTCGCTAGGGACTCAACCTCTATCAGGTAACCTAGGCAAAACTTAGAGCATAAGAAAAAGAAAAACCAAGAGTGAAACCCAACCCCCAAAGGTGGTGATCTTGGAACTACGTAAAAGGCCTGATTCCCTGATTGGGATACGTAGGCAATCTCGCATTGAGATGCGGCCCAAACATTTGGAGAGAAGAAAGACAATACCAAAAGGTTTGTACTCAATGATAGGCATAGCTAACCCTGCGTATTGAGCTCGCAAAAGATGAGTTAGTCATTTTCCAGGGAATTGACAAAAACAAAGACACGTAAGAATCATCGTTCGTCCTCTCTGACTTAAAAGTCGTCGACATAAGGGACCAAGCATTCTAACAATCCCAAAACATGGCAAAGAGATTGTAAGAACAACAAAAGCAAATAAAGAGCCTGAATCAAATTCAAGTGTAAGGAGGGAAAAACGCCACTTGGCTAAAAGCAAAAATCCAACTTCTTTAGGAAATAGAAGTAGCGGCCGAAGAATGGAACCCTCGGCCGAGTGATCCATTCCTCAGCCCATATTTAAGTCCAGACATTCACAAAACTTTGAAAAATATTGCATAAGTATCTAATTTCCCATACAAGCCGAGGATGCTTCAAACACAAACAAAAAACAAACAAAAAATACAAATGTCAAATTATCTGTTTTTAGAGCTAACAAAATACAGGTACAAGAAAGGAAAAGCTAGCTACTGTCCACGACCCCTCTTAGGCGCAGGACGAAAACGCTCAGGAACGGAGACACTGATCCTCTGTCCTTCATCAGCCTCGGCATCCCCATCACCAGCTCCGGTACTTCCTCCCTCGCTAACTCCAGCACTCTGAGTAACTGACACTGTCGGTACTCGCTCCGCCTCAAGCTGCAGAGACACAGGATATAGGTATTCAGTTTCACATGAAACGTAGGATGGTAAAAAAAGAGATCAAAGGATGTATACTGCAGCTATTCGGCCACGTTGCCGTCGAGCCAAAGCCTCTGCACTCTGGAAAGCACGCAACCACTCCTGAAATACCTCAGCAGGCACCTGCAGAGGAAGCAATTGCATATACAATCAAATAAGCAAGGAATGCTGAAGGAAACCAAAATAGAATCTACAATATTACCTGCTGAACTCCGGCAGGAAGCACGTAGAACTGCGTAGCACACGCTGTCGGTGTCAAACGCTCCTCTTCTCCATTTGCATTGTGAAAAGAAATGAAACTGGGGGCCCGCGGCCAAACAGGAGGAGCAGCAGCAGTAGTAGCGGTAGGAAGGGTCAAAGAGGCCAAACGAAAGGCTAAGTAATCTCCCGCTACGAGAAAACTCATGGCTGGCTGTCTCTCAAGAGCAAGTAGAAAGCCCTCCCCGGTCAAAAGATGGGTCGATCTCATACCAACAGGAGGAGGGAGAGGAACAAGCTGCAACGCCTCGGAATGTGGAAAGTACTGGCTCGCTACCCTCTCTCCAAGATACCAGGCTCTCAAAAATGGCCCCTCCAGAAGGAAGTGCTGGCTGTCTAATGCCCGAGCTGAGGTCAACTCCAGAGGAGCATCATCAAGTAGCACGCCCCATGGGTCAAAACGCACCTATAACAAGGCAAACAGCGTCAAAATGACAGAATGAGGAAATTGCACGAAAATCAGAAAATAAAGAGATGTCATACCTGATCCTCCGTTAGGCGATCCAAAACTCGACATCAAGCCAGCAAGTCCATGGCAGGCGACCGTGACTTCCGAACTCCTTTCAACCAACGGGCTGCTCGTGGAACAAACCTAGGCTCTCTGTGCCCAGTCGGAGGAGGAAACTGCAACAAGTGCTCAAAAGCCCAGAGCTACAAGCGAAGACAGAAAACATGAATAAACAAAGATAGAGGCAACAAAAGAATAACGCAGGAATCAAAATATGTACCTCAAGAATACGATGGTGTCCGCCAAGCGACAAACTAACCCCCCGGGAACAAGCACTGAGGTGTCCATACAACGTGGCTAGGGCGGGAGTTCCCCAATCAAACTCTGCTATGGTCTCTAAGTGCACCAAAGCAGCCAAGAACTGGACATGTACGGAATTCTCCTTGTTGCAAAAAAAGTTTGCCCAAGGAGATAAAGCAGGAAAGCTCGTACCAGCTGAGAAAGGGGAATCTCCGTCAGAATATCAACTTGATCAAACTCTTCCCGAAGCCAGGTATATGTGATATGACCACTCTCTGACACAATGGGAACCTTCCCCAAAAGATATCCAAGGGCACCCTTCCGCTCATGGATCCGCGGGTCAATTGGAAGAGGATCGCCGCCAACTCTCAGGCCTGTGAGCAAAGCAAAGTTGCCCGGAGTGATCGTCATCTCCCCAGCCTCCGGAAGGTGGAAAGTGTTGGTGGTATCCCACCACCACTCGACCAAGGATGTGGTCAATCCCAACTCCGCCTTCGGAAGATGGAAACCAAGTATCAAGGGCTCAAAGCCAGCCAAAGCAACTGCATCCTTGGCCTCCTGAGGGAGCCTCTCATACCACTCAAACACTTGGGGGCAACTCCCCCACACGCGCAGCCCTCATTTGCCTGACAAAACACAAAGAAGGAATCAAATACACGAGATATCGCCTATACAGGGGGCAACTTCTAGAACTCAATTTCCCTATCAAAATGTCAAAATTATCACTCTGCAAAATCTCACATACAAAAATCATTTGACAGGATAAAATTCTACCTTCCTGTTGGTGAAACCAAGGTGCTGCTCCGGCTCCCTGTGCAAGACCTCAGGTGGGATGTCACTGAGGGGAGGACGGTATAGCAAAGAACCACCACGCCCGACCAGGTGAGCCTGAGGAATGTAAGTGGCGACGTCAAACGGTGGAAGAATATCACCACCTGCAGCCTCGGGTTCAACCCCAGGAGGAATGGGTTGCGAGGAACTTCCCCCAACAGTGGCTCTGCGCCGACTCGAACGTAGGACGCGGGAACTCGAAACTCCGCCAAGAATTGCGGCCTCAACAGCTGGGGCCTTGCCCGTGTCTCTAGACATGGCAGGAACATCGGATGGTGGAGGAGGAGGCGGTGTCGAAGCCATGACAGCCGAAGGAAAGTAACGACCGGAACCGTGGTGGTCGGAGGATCGGCGGCGGGAAGGTGGAAAACGACGAGGAGAGAGAGGAGGCGGCGGCGACGATCGCTCGAACGGGAGAAGAGGATGAGGGATAGTAAGGGAAGAATGACCCGTGAGATCGATTAAGTTTAACTTAAATCAATTTTCTGGCTTTTGGCTATCTCACGACCGATACATCGATTCCTCGGCCGAGACATCAATCCTTCGGCCGAGATATCGATCTCCTGGCCCTTTTAATCCATTCCTTTCAGTCCCAATGGATTTTGCTCAGTACACCAACTCAAGCGATTACAGACTTCTAAGTCCTCAACCAACCAAGTAGCCTAGGGGGCATCCCCAAGTCAACACAATGTGATCAAGACTAGCCTTGGGGGCATGCCCAAGCATCGAAGATCTCTCTCCATAAACTGCTGGCCGAAACAAGTCAAAACATCCAGCGGCTCTATGCCCGTATCCACTACCAAGGAAATAAGCAGCTCCATGCCCATCACTCAGCGGCTCTGCGCCCACCATTTCAGCGGCTCGAAGCCGTAACAACCAATCTTAGCGGCTCGAAGCCCATTATCCAGCAGCTCTATGCTCGCTATTACTCACTCAGCGGCTCTAAGCCCATTACCGAATTCGCCAAACCGGCTAGAAGCCGTACACAAGCAGTCTCAGCGGCTCGGAGCCCATTACCTCAACAGGCTCAAAGCCTATGTCTACCATCTCAGGGGCTCCAAGCCCACCGTTTCAACTGGCTCGAAGCCATAGCAATCAACTCAGCGGCTCCAATCCCGCTATCTCAACTGGCTCAAAGCCGTAAACAAGCAATCTCAGCGGCTCAAAGCCCATTATCTTAAATGGCTCCAAGCCATCACCTCAACAGGCTCAAAGCCTATGTTTACTATCTCAGCAGCTCTATGCTCACCATCACAGCAAAAGACTCTACGCCTCTTATCACAATCTCAGCGGCTCGAAGCCCATTACTCCAACAGGTTCGAAGCCTGTACCTATCGTCTCAGCTGGCTCAAAGCCGTAAACAACCAATCTTAGTGGCTCGAAGCCGTAACAACCAACCCAGCGGCTCTAAGCCCATTGTCTCAACTGGCTCGAAGCCGTATACAATCAAGTTCTTAACAGGCTCGAAGCCTGTGTTCATCATCTCAAACTGGCTCGAAGCCGTAAACAAGCAATAGGCTCTAAGCCGCCCCAACAATCAAGACATTTATTCTCAGGCTCTACGCCTGAATGCTCAAAAATCTAACATTTTTGAATGCTCAAGCTCTACGCTTGGATGCCCAACCACTGTGTACTGGATGCTCAAGTTATACACTTGAACGCTCAAGCTCTACGCTTGGATGCCCAACCACTGCGTACTGGACGCTCAAAGCCTGTACTTTGAATGCTCGGATTCTGCCATCCGAATGCTCGAGCTCTACGCTCTGAATACTCAAGTCCGGAACTTGATAGAAGCTCTAAGCTTAAAAGTAAACACACACGCACGGGCCCGTGCACATATTGCATTATCACATCGAGTCTGCATCATCATATTTGTTCACATCTAACAAACCATCATCACACATATACACTCTGCATATCTCTCATGAAACAGGTCAACCCTGCAACCAAAACGGCTCTATGCCTCGGTTTTATTGATCGGTCTAGCGCCTCGATCCTTTGGCTCTACGCCAATATTTATGATGAGAAAGCTCCGTGCACAGACCATCAGAATACAACCAGCTCTACGCTTCGGTTCAAAACACGTCAAGCTCTAAGCTCCGACAACTCAGGCCCTCGCCTCAAGACTGCAGCAGGCTCCACGCCTCAATCTAATAACCTCAGGCTCCATGCCTCGATTCCTTCACCTCAGGCCCTTGCCTTATACTAGCTCCGCGCTTCGGTTCATCACATCAAGCTCAAAGCTCTGACACCACAGGCTCTCATCCTGATCAATACCAGCTCCGCGCTTCGGTCCTATCAAGCTCAAAAGCTCCGATACCTCAGGCTCTCGCCTTATGATCAACACCAGCTACGTGCTTCGGTCTTATCAATCCAATCCCCTCAGGCCTTCGCCTCAAGACTGCAACAGGCTCCACGCCTCGATTCCATCACTCTCCAGGCCTTCGCCTTATGACTACGACCGGCTCCGTGCCTCGGTTCCCTCATCACCAAAGCTTCGTGCTCCAGTTACTGGCCCTGCGCCCCCCATATCTCAAAAACAACCGGAGTCCGACTCATCCCAGCAGATGGTTTGGATTCCACCCCATTACATCAATCCCTTCCAGCTCATTCGCAAGGATAGGCTACTCTACCGAGCCCCTTTCAGTCAAAGTAAGGATGATCAAGAAAAGCAAACGCACCTGCAGTGTACTGATCTACCCCAAAATACTAAGGAAGAACTCCGCAAAAACTCCCCCGGCAGCCCAGCGCTCCTTCAACTACTCTTCGCCAAAACCCTGGCTCAGTCTAGGTACGTCACACTACGGCTTTTTAAGCCCTAAGGTACGTCTTCTGTCTCTAACCCTCCAAACTTTTACTTTTCTTTATTGCCCGAACTACGATTGGTCTGAATTTCCTTTGTGGAATACGTAGGCAGCCTCCCAGCCCGACCATAACAAAACCTTTTTCAAAAAAACCCCTTGGAATAGTGGTTGGACCAAATTGAGTTGCTGTTTACAGCTTTGACTCTTACTCAAACATGTCTCGCGATCCGTCTGAGTTCAGTCAAAGAGGGGCATCTGTAGACACCCCAATTTCGCCTAACGATTATTTCAAGTCCCACCTTGGGACAATCCCGATGATAAAATGGATACAGTGATTGCTGATTGCTTCCTTGAGAACCTTAGGACTTTCGGTAAGAACTTTGAGCCACTTAGAGGACCCAATTCAGAGCCATTCAGCCTTTCAGACAGAAATACAGAAGCCTAGGAGAATCCATCTGTCGGCCGTGACATCGATCCCACGGCCCTTACATCATTTCCTCACCTGAGCAACCTGTTGCTAGCAAAATCTCCCTGAGAGATCAATCCCTCGGCCGCAAGATCTATCCTTCGGCCGAGACATCCATTCCTCGACCGTGATATCATTTCCTCGGCCGTCAGATCGACCTTTTCCCAGACTCTGGAACGTGTTCTGTCAGACGTTTGATCCGATTACACTACCTTCCTGATGCGTTCGGGCTACGTTAGAGGATTGCCATGGAGAGTTAGAATCACACTCTAACTCCAATTTTCATCGTGCATTGCGATTGGCCGGAGTGAGTCATCCCTATGCCTATATAAAGGAGCCTTTGGGTTCCGAAATTGATAGACCTACACACTCTTTCGAGTCTCAAAACTCTGCACAAATACTTTCTCAATCCCATACTTCAAAAGCCCCAACCTCCCGTAGGCAGCCGTCAATCCGGCGATCAAACCCCGAAGTTCAAACCCTAACCCTAGGGTTTTCGATCAAGAAATCAGTCAATCACGCCCAATCCAAAGCAATCAAGCAACTGAGGGATCAAGGTGGTGAGGCCCAACGGCCATTGGTTTGTCTAATTTACTGTATTCCTAGCTAACCGTAGCGTTTTTGATTACCTGTTAATCTTTCTGTCTGGTGTGAGGAAGAACACCGACCGGGGCTTCGATCCCTCGGCCGGTACATCAAACCAGGGGGATCCCTCGGCCGTGACATCCATTCACCGGCCGCGGGATCCATCTCCCTGGGACATTTTGTTTGCTTTCCTGCTTTTTGATGCATGCTTATTTATCGCACTGGCTCACTTTGCTTACTGTTTAAAGGAATAAATAAACAGACTATGTGTTGGAATTAAACAAAGCATCTACACGTCTTATGTTGAACGATTATGGGCCAGTCTCACAGCTGGGCAAAGAGGGGTGCCTAACACCTTCCCCTTATTGTACTTTTGGCTCCTGTATCCAGAATCTCTGTCTATTTTCCCAGTTTTAATAAACTGGGTGGGGTGGCGACTCTGTTTTGATGATAACCGTTATCATGTGGCCATGTTCCTAGCCATGGGAATGTCCATGATTTTGGTTTACGAAGCAAGCAACCAATCGAGCAAACAAACGTGATCAATCTGTATGGCGATGCCCCGTTTGGGAGGTGTCTACATGGCGGAACCATGGTGAGGTTACTCGGAAACCCGGAGCGGCGGAACTGAGGGTTTTGAATTTTGGCTTGGTTATCCGTGGAGAGGAGCCAATGCAAGATGTGTGCCAATGGGAACCCGGCGTAGCGGAACCATTGTGAGGATACTCGGGAACCCGGCGCGGCGGAACCGAGGTTGGGTGTGTTAAAAACAGATTTTTGAAATGTTGAATTGGTTTTGTAAATGGAAATTGGTGACACGGTCTACGATGAGTTGCGTAGAAGAAACACAGAAAACGATGACATCAACGATAGTAAGAGCGAATGTGGATGTGTCATTGCTAATTATGTTGTTGAATGAGCATGTGTAGTTGTCTATATGCTTCTTGGTTGTAAGTTAAGGGTTAGTGGGTATGGTTTATTCTATTGAGCTTGTAAGCTCACGGTGTTGCCTTTGGTGACCCTAACATATTATATTGGTGGCGACACCGGTATAATGTGTCAGACCTTATAGATGAACAAGGTGAGCTATACACTTTGAAGGCTTTTGGAGCCGAGGAGCTAGCTAGGATGGAAGAACAAGCAGAGCTGTAGATAGGAATCTTAGTTTCCCTCCCTTGATTGAATAAATGTATGCCTTTGTGAGAATAACGATGTAATAATGAGCCAGACTCCATTTGGTTTATCAACAAAAATGACTATTTAACGTACCCGAGAATGGGGGCGTTACAACATCAATGTGAGGCAAGGGAAAACTATCTTTGGGGCTTGCTTTGTTCAAGTCCCTGAAATCGACGCAGACTCGGATTCTCCCATCTTTCTTTGGAACAGGCACAATGTTAGCTACCCACTTCGGGTACTCTGCGACCCTCAAGAATCTAGCGTCAATCTGTTTGGTGACCTCCTCCTTGATCTTTTCAACCCAGTCTGGCCTCATCCTGCGGAGTTTCTGCTTGACAGGTATAGCCCCATGCGTCAACGGAATTCGGTGCTGTACGATTTCAGGATCGATACCGGGCATATCCTTGTGAGACCATGCAAAAACCTCGAAGTATTCCTTGAGCAGATCAATTAGTGCGGCACGATCCTCAGGGGACAAAGTCGAACCGATTTGCATCATACGGGGGTCATCCTCGTCTTTCAAATTTATAGAAATTACTTCTTCTTTTAGAGGCTGAGCATGCCTTTCGTCTTCCTTTTCGATGAGGGAACGCAACTCAGCCGGGATGGTCCCGTCAAAGTCTGTTCCTTCATCGTCGGGGTCGACACAGTTTATATAAAAGTTCTCAAAGTAGTCAGAAGCAGGATTATTCATTTCATAAAAGCCCAAACGAGTTGCCAAGTACAGTTGACTCGAACTCAAAGTAAAAGCTATGATGTGGAGGGCCGAGAGGCACAAACTCCGACTCGGTGTCAGACTCATATATGTCATCAATGCATGCCAAACGTGGAGTAAAAATGCAGTTATTGATACTACCCTTGGCTTCCACGATGAGGGAGGTTGGATCTTTGAGAATGTCCGGAGAGTCGGGCCCAAGCATCAGCACTTCAGCCTCTTCAGTCTTGCCAACCAAACCTACTTGGGAGAACAGCATCTCCAAATCCCCTTGATCAATAGTCTTCAGCCAGTCAGCCTTCTCCTTGATCTCAGCCAGCTGCTTCTTAAATTCTTCCTCGGCGAGCTTATCCTTAGCCAGTTCCTCCTCGTTGTCAGACCAGGTGTCTACAACGAAGATCTCAAAACCTGGTAGCCAAGCGCCAGTCTCCGGATCCCAAAACGGTTTAGGCTGTCCCAAATAAGCGATGCTCCCCCCTTCGCGGACAAAGTAGCTGTTGGGATTACTATAAAGGGTTCGAGGTTTTCCCGCACCTTTCCCCTTTGTGGCCTTTTTGGCAGGGGGAGTGTATCCCAAACCAAATTGACCTTTGGTAAAGGGAAAGATAGGAAACTTAGCGATCCCTTGCTGGTTGATTCCGAGCCCCAGACTGGGCATGAATGACATCTTCCTCATGATCTCGAGGGCAGCTGAACTGATAATGAAGTCATCATCCACGGCAATGTTAAGGACTGAGCCTGAAGTATCGAACGAGAAGCCTCCAAAGTCTGAATCTTCTTCTCCATGCATAATTCCAAAGACAGGCGTCCCATCCTCCTTGAGTGAGCGGATCCCAGAGTCCCCGCAGATTGTCAGAGTTCCGGTTGGGAGTCCCAGCATGACCTTTTGATGTAGCGTTGAGGGTACTGCCATGATATCGGGTCTGACTGTGCTGCATTCCATTCTTCTTCCCATTGGTCTAACCACGCTTGATCAACAATAAGGGCTGCAGGGAAACCCATGAAATAACGCTCATTCCAGTCATTACTGAGCTCCTTCCACTCTTCTACTTTGTCTTCCATGTTCCAGCTTGCTGCCAGCATGTTGACATCAAGATTGACCGGGAAGGCCACAACTGGTTTCGGGTGTTTGTCTGAGGTTATATGGTCAGTGGGGTTAAATATGGTGGAGCTTGGAGGGATTATAGTGGAGCTGAGGGATATCTAGTTGACTTGGTTGTTGTGTTTCAGTAAGGAGTTGGAAATGGCATTGGGCTTGGCTGGTGGAGTTGGAAGAGTGCCATTGTCCACCAAATCCTGAATCGCGTGACGAAGACGATAGCAGGAGTCGGTGTGATGGCCGGGCATCTGGTGATAGTCACAGAAAATGTTAGGGTTATTGCTAGGAGGTGGATTTTGAGGGAGTGGGGTTGGAGTCAAGGGCCTAAGATGACCAGTCTTGACCAACTTCTCCAACACCGAGGAAAGAGGTGCCTCGAAGTTGGCGAAGTTACGGGGTTGGTTGCGGTTTTTGGGGTTTCTGAGGGGTTTGAACTTGGTTCACATCAGCGATATGGTTGGAACTTTGAGTGGTGGCATTGTTGCTAGTAGAAGTTGCATTGGCGTAGCTGTTACCACCGAAGAGAGCAGTGTTGTTCCCGGTGTAGGCACGGGGCTTGGATTTTGATGCTGAGGCAGAGGAGGAAGTGTCACTCCTTGGCAGGACACCGGTTTGAAGAGCCTCTTCAATGGCAAGGCCGGAATCAAAGAATGTTTTAAAATTTGCACCCTGGACCAGTACGAGATTCTTGGCAAAGTCAGGCAGCAAATTGCGAGAGATGATGCGAATCTGGTCTTTCTCACCGAGACGGTCGGTCATAAGAGCCGCCTTTCCCCTCCACCTTTTGATAAAATCCGCAAAGGACTCCTTTGCATGCATTTTCGTGGATTCTAACTCCCGAGTGGTCATCTTGAGTTGAGCATTATAACTGTACTGGGAGTTACAAGTAGTACCAATGTCTTCCCATGTTCTTCACTTGGAAATGTCAAGGGACAAGAACCACTGGAAAGCCAGGCCAGAGAGAGTCTGAGGGAACAGTTGAGCCATAGCTTCCTCTTCCACCCCATGAAGTTTGATGGCATTGGGTTTTCGGATCACCAGTGCCATCAAACTTTGCAAAATCTGGCATTTTGAACCTTTCGGGCAGTCTAGCATTCGGGAACGGGCAGAGACGATCCATGTCCAGTCCACCGGCACCGATCTTTTCAGATTTAGAGACGGACTCCTCAAGCTTGGCCATCTTGGCGATGAGAACAGCCATCTCTGGATTTGGAACAGGGTTCTCGAGTTGAGGAATCTCTTCGGCTGCGGGCTCGCGCTCGCGCCCTTCACCGCCTCCCCCTCCTGCCGAGAGTCGTTCCTCAATTAAGGCATGTATATTGGCCATGGAAGCATCGGCCTGGTCAGCCCTTTGTTGCATAATAGCCATATTGCGCTGGATATCTGCCAGAACGGTAGCGAGATTCGGAGGTGGAATGTCGGCCATGACGAGGGTGTAGACACCTCCCAAACGGGGCATCGCCATACAGATTGATCATGTTTGCTTGCTCGATTGGTTGCTTGCTTCGTAAACCAAAATCATGGACATTCCCATGGCTAGGAACATCGCCACATGATAGCGGTTATCATCAAAACAGAGTCACCACCCAGTTTATCAAAACTGGGAAAATAGATAGAGATTCTGAGTACGGGAGCCAAAAGTACAGTAAGGGGAAGGTGTTAGGCACCCCTCTCTGCCCAGCCGTGAGACTGACCCATAGTTATTCAACATAAGACATGTACACACTTTGTTTAATTCTAACACATAGTCTGTTTAATTAAGCCTTTAAACAGTAAGTAAAGTGAGCCAGTGCGATAATTGAAGCATGCATCAGAAAGCAGAAAAGCAAACAAAGCTGTTCTAGGAAATCGATTACTCGGCCGGTGAATGGATGTCACGGCCGAGTAATCACACTGGTTTAATGTACCGGCCGAGGGATCGAAGCCCCTGTCGGTGTTCTTCCTCACACCAGAATATACGATTAACAGATAATCAGAAAGTTATGATTAAGCGTAAGAACGATAAATAAAACAAACCAGAGGCCGTTGGGCCTCACCACCTTGATTCCTTAGTTGCTTGATTGCTTTGGATTGGGTGTGATTGACTGATTGTTTCTCGTAAAACCCTAGGGTTAGGGTTTGAACTTCAGGGTTTGATTGCTGGATTGACGGCTACCTTCGAGAGGTTAGGGCTTTTGAAGAGAGGGATTGAGAAAGTATTTTGACAGAGTTTCGTGGCTTGAGAGAGTGTATTCTCTAATGAATTTCGTGTGTATATTTTCGGAGTCCAAAGGCCCTTTATATAGGCAATTGGTGACTCACTCCGGCCAATCAAAACACGCGATTGCAATTGCAATTGCAATGCACCTCTAACTCCTCGTTGTAATCTCTGAGCGTAGCCCGAACGCATCGGGAAGGTAGTGTAGTTGGATCAAACAATCGACAGAACGTTCGAGAGTCTGGAAAAAGGTCGATCTGGCGGCCAAGTAATGGATCACACGGCCAAGGAATGGATGTCTCGGCCGAAGGATAGATCTTGCGGCCGAGGGATTGATCTCTCAGGGAGATTTTGCTAGCAACAGGTTGCTCGGGTGAGGAAATGATTGTAAGGCCGTGAGATAGATGTTACGGCCGACAGATGGATTCTCCTAGGCTTCTGTATTTTTTGTCTGAAAGGCTGTATGGCTCTGAATAGGTCCTCTAAGTGGCTCAAAGCTCTTACCGAAAGTCCTTAGGTTCTCAATAAGGCAATCAGCAATCACTGTATCCATTTCATCATCGGGATGGTCCCCAAGGTGGGACTTGAAATAATCGTTAGGCCAAATTGGGCTGTCTACAGAGGGCTTCCGCTTTGACTTGGACAGGCTTCGGAGATGAAGGTGGAGACGAGGAAGATGGAGACGGCGGTAGCGAATCCTCCCCTGACAAAGTGCAACCCGGAGTTTCCGTTGTGACTGATTGAGAAGCAAACCCACCCAAATCCTCTTACGGACAGATCCGGCGGACGTTCCCAAGTAGGTTTGGCTATTGATTATGAACTTTCCTGGATGGCACAATGACTAGACAGTAAAGTTTAAGAGCTCAGTGACAGCCTGTAGCAATTTATTTGAAAGAAATGAAGAAAAGGAAAATGTACATGTCAACGTCGTCGGTGTCCTCCTAGACTCTAGAACTAACAGACAAACCCATTTCATGACGTTTGGACGCTGCCAAGATCCTCAGATTTTTTTTTTCTTTGATGGTGTATCCTTGATTGAATTGACTAGCACTAAGAGATGTCGAAACAGCCTAAGCCTTTGGCTATTCCTTTCTCGAAGTTTCAATTTTGGAATGGAACAGCTTGGTGTTAATGTCATGATACCGGAACCAAGATGGCGTAAGCAGTACTGTGCCGGAGCCTTGAGCGGTGTAAGTGTTTAGCACTTTTACCCTGGACGGTGTAAGTATCATGGCATGTTCCTTGTTGTTCTGTTTGAAACCTCGATTGGGTCTAGACAAGGACTTAGAAAAGTCTTGATTTCTCGAAGTCTCGTTGACTTAAGGAATTTGAAAGTTGATAATGTGCACCATCGAGATGCACGACTCTTCATCGGGCTAAGCAGCGTCCTAATAGGCATAAGACAGGCTTGAAAGAGAGACAACCTAAAAGCCGCCCTAGCATGCTCCTACGCAAAACGGTATGAATGTATGTACAGGCATGCGATAGGGAAAGCAGTAACACATAGGCAGTTTATGGGGGTTAGATGCAAGCAATCCTACCCTGTGGGTTCCTGTCTTAGGTTGAAAGGTTCTAGTGCTTTGTACGCATGTAGAGGCTGGTTTTGGTTTAAGGGGGTTCCTCTGACTAGGGCCGTGATATACCTCCCGCTGCAACGCGTAGAGCAAAGCAATGGTCGAATGGTAGTACGACTCATCATCGTCCAAGGTTGTTGGGCGTTCGAGGACCTCGGGCTCTAGTAAACTGTGCCGGTTACCCAAAACACCTCAACGGGGCTAACCAACATTGATGCAAATGTAGAATGCCGAAGAATGATTGAATGAGAGAAAAGCGCAATGTTTTTTTTTTTTTTCAAAAATGCCTTTTGAAGCTTGGCTCACTTTTATTAATCGTTATTTGGAGAAGACTACACAAGTGAACAATAGTAAAAGCCCCAGTTCGGATTGGTCAGATGTAGAATCCTGTTACGTTACCATTCCGTTCTTCAGTAGCGCGGACTGTACTGTTTTGACAGACTTTTGAAAGATTGTTCATTTATGTTTTAATTTCCAAATTTCGACCAATGCAATGAGTCCCCAGCGGAGTCACCACAGTGGGCACACGCCCCAAAATTTCTCAATTTTTGTGTATGAAATCGAGTGCGCCCTTTTGGAGAGCGTGGCGAAATGCTTACAATTCAGAGTCGCCACTCGTGTTTTGTGGAAAATCACCCAAGGAACCGAACTTGAAACGTTTGCTACGTTTTGATTTGAAAAAGGCTTGTAGATTGGACCGTCGTCACCTTCGATATCTAAGGTTCGGAGCCAGGTTACGAGAGGGGAAGGGTTTTATGGCACCCCCTCTCGCCCAATCCGGAGAGCGGTCTCTACTCTGGCATTTTATAAAAACGTTTGCATTTTTCTCTCATTGATCATTCTTTAGCCAATTAGGGTGGGGGAACAATTAAAGGGGATTAAAACTGTGACAAGTTGCATTTACATGACAAGATGTGATGGATGTTTTATGGAAACAATTAGTAAAGATTGAAAACAGACTTCTGTGAGCGTTTTAAACAGACTGGGAAACACTGGTTAGAGGGGTGTTGCGCGCAGGAGAAGGCCTGCATGCACTGGCCGAACCACTGCATGCAGACCTTACCTGCGCACGCCACTCACTGACTGGCGTACTGCTTCGTCCACAACCTTGCCTTTGAAATGAGGTTGGATTACCTCGAGCATAGGGCTAGGTCGTTGTCAGCATAAATACCGGAAAGTCCGGGATCGTACCCACAGAGATTGTAGGGAGTAAATCCCGAATAGGTGCAAAAGGGCCTGAACACGTGGTACGTGGGACCACGATATAGTGATGATAAGGACAGTCGCCGTGCAAGACGGTGGTCGGCGACAGGGACCAACGATATGAGAGATCATTGGTCCAGAAGGTCCGTGCTGGGTCAAGGTCCAGTAACACGAGAGGATGTTGGACCAAGGGATTGACAAAGGACCAGTAACATGTGAAGTCACTGGTCCAAGTAGCTTGTTCGGCGACAATAAAGCCGAACAGAAGGGGATTTGTACGAAAGAAGTCCCAGATGCGGGGAACGCTCCAAAAGGTTCCAGAAACAGGGACATTCCGTGAAGGGATGAGATCCCAATAAAATAGGATCTTGGAGAGATACCCAACGGGAATGGGAAGTTCGGCCAGCTGTGGTAAAGAGTCCATTTTGGACTCTTTTCATGAATTGATAAGGGAACGAGAATCCAAGATATTCTGGGTTTCCTATACGAGGTAGGGAGTCTAGGGCAACGTGGATAATTGGGCAGCAAGCATCCATAAACTTATAAATACAAGGCAAACCTAAAGGAAAAAGGTACACAATACATTGCAGTTATACACATTCTCTTATGCCGAATTAGGGTTTTCCATTAGTACGTGATACTAACTTAAGCATCGGAGGGCCTTTGCCACGAGAGGAAAAGGTGCGCTCACCCCTTGTCTGTTTTGCAGATAAGGATTCCGGCGACGCATTAGGGTTCCGGCGAGGATCACGAAGTAGCCGTTACGATTTTGTGCTGCTTAAACCCTTCTTAGTTTTTCTGCACTTACAGAGATAATCTCTATAGCTAATTAGGATTTGTAGATGTAAGGGTTTCCGGCGTTAAGACGGCCAACTTTTGGTTTTGCTTTGAACGGTGGAGAAACACTCCAAAGTAAAAGACTAGAAATGAGTTTTAACTAAGAATTAAAAGCGGCAAGGCATAGAAGTTCATGACACCCGTAACTTAGGCCAATCAACTTTTCTCAACTGAAAACTCGGTTGAATCACACAGCATAGGTTATCAACCGAAAGGTTTAGCGGTGAAAATGGTTAGGCTTGAAATAGAGTTTGAATAACAAGCTAAAAGCAAGGCGTGACATCGCTCCCGGAACCATGTGAGCAAGCACATAATCACCGGAGGTTAACAACGCCAAGACTTGAGTTCAAACTAAACATCAAGGCCAAGAACTAGAAGTATAGTTTAGAAAGCGAGCAAGTTCTTTGGTTCTTTTGGCAAACACAAGGCGAGACATAGCTCACGGAACCATATGTGCAAGCATATGATCACCAGAGGTTAACATCGACAAGTTTTGTTACATAAAAGGGCGAACTACTCACATTTACAAACCAAACCTCAAGTCTTAAGTTGAGAAGAGCAAAATGAACCTAAATCACAAGGTGTTATTCACCCCATGGCCAAGCCTAATTGATTACTCACACATATTAAAAAGACTAGAAAGCATGCTAGAAAAGGTAAACATGATAAACCGATAGAAACGAAAATAAACTTGATTTATATAAGGATCTCAACCGTAGCTACAACATTAATAAACGAGAAAATAATAAACGAGAAGGACTTACTAGAGTTCTTGAGAAAATTAACTAAGAAAACTTGGAGAAGACAACAATGGAACTTAAAGCCTAAACTAACTAACTACTTACTCTTGTGAGAGAGAAAGACTTCCAACCTATTTATACAAACAAATCCCTCTCTACAAAATATCCTAAAAACATACCAAAAGTAGCAACTATTCCATAAATGGAAAGTCCAAAAAGCAACAAAAATCTGGCCGGAAGCCTCCCGTATCGATACAGATTTAGTCAAAGTATCGATACCACGCTGTTATCCTGAAATGGCCATTTCCCACGTAATGTCTCCGTATCGATACGGGAAAAGGCCGTATCGATACGGAACAACCTGCCTTCCCAAGAAGCTAATGCGTATCGATACAGATTTAGGCTGTATCGATACCAGGAGCTTATCTCCAGATCTTCAAGCCAGCTTCAGCAGGCAGCTCCCAGCAACTTCCAGCTCCTCAGCATCTTATTTTCATTATCTAAAGTTAAGTAAAGATGACATTTTAAACCTTTCTTTTACCTTTTCTTTACTTTAATTTATTTAATGAAAATAAGAAAGTACCCCCCATTTGGAAACAATGGCATTACTAGAATTTTAAGATTCCAATTAAATCAAAATGTCAACCCCCCACTTTTAGTGTAAAATGGAAAACTGCACATTTTTCTCAAGAGAAAAAGGCTCGAAACATGACCTTGCTCTTCAAATAAAACCTTGCAACTTTGTAGTTACTCTTAGAAAAATTCAAGGATCAATTACCGCCATTTCTAATCTCGAAAATCGATACTTTTTCAGAAAGTCATTTTTCCATACTTAGACAGATTTTAAGGGGCCGACAGGGTCTTCGGGTACTTGGAAGCACTATGGCCATTCATGGCGTCAAACTACGCCTTATTTGCACGTTTTACCTGAAACACACAAAAACCTACCTTACGTGCAATATCACTATAAAAGCTAAATAAACATAAGTAAAAGCAGCATAAGCCGGGACTAGTCGCACCAAATATCTACAAAATTGGGTGCTCATCACGTACTCCAGTAAGCCTAAACTCACAGCTCTTGTCCCAACCCTCTGGGCTCTGGAATGGACGAGTGCACACCTAGGACAAACCACGCAGTTCATATGGAGATACTAAGCTATTACAGGCAGACAAAATGGCTTTGAGCCATGAAAATAGACAGAACACCCCATAAACTGTGTGGGGGAAGTAAGAATGGCCAAGATTGAACTACTATGCAAGGGCCAAGCCACTGGACCCTGATCTAACTGTCGTACGCCACTAGAAAGGAGCTGTACGCCAGTTAAACTTTTGTCCAATGCTTTGGCTTTGCATCATCTGGGCTTTGGAACATGACCAGAAGAATCCCAGAGGCCTTCTAAAGCATGAATAACAGACAGACAACTACACAGTTCTAAATACAGAAAGCAATAAACTGGTTTTTATCATGCTGTAAGGTGTGAAAGACAAAAAGAAAGCAGAAAATAGATGATCGGTGATCCCCACAGCAGTGGTGCACATACATCCATAACTGGCGTACGGATTAATGTCACTGGCGTGCGCCACTTATCTCTACACACGATCTTTGAAACTTTGCCAGCTTTAGGGCCAGGACTGATATTGATTACTAGCCTTGACACCCCCCCCCCAGGGGTCAAAACAGAAAGTTTACAAAAGGTGGTATACCTCTTGGTTTGAGCTTGATGGAGAGTTTGAGCTTTGCACTTGAGGTTTGAAGAATAATGGTGTTGTGGTATGTGAGAGAGTATTCTTACTTGCTCTTTCAATGAATGAAAGAAAAAGAAAGCAAGGAAACTAAAGAGAGAGAGACTTAGAGAGTCTTAATGGAAGTAACCCCTTGCATATAAATGCAAGGGGGGTATTTATAGCCAAAGGGGGTTGGTTGGAAGGGCAGAATTCAGTTGGGTTAAGGGCTGGTTAGGCTGGTTTAGTTAGAGGAGAGAGTCTCCATGCATTAAATGCATGGGACTAGGTGATGGATCTTGTAGGAGAGAGAGGGGAGCAGTACTGCTCATCCGCAATCATCAGGGAACTGTGGATTACGTCGGGGTGGCCACAAAAGTCTCGTGTACGTGATTGAATAAAGTTGATTTGACTGGATTTGACCGGTGTGCGCCAGTGGAAACTAAGTCAACGGTCGATGACTAACACGTGGCAGTTTACCAGCGCACGCCAGCACAGTACCAGCATATGCAGGTAGGGTTTTGCTGTGGCCATTTGGTTCTGACTTGAAGGATTTGAAAAGGAGTACGGAAGGGTTTGGATGAGGTTTGAGACGCTCAAAGCTCAAACACACTAACAATCTCGGGACATTCTTGACCTTAATTATCATTGCGGAATCAAAGACTGTAAGTAAACTAATCTGGACAGTCCAGAATAGGGTGTCTACATTGGGCTGGACAGTAGCCCAGTATCAATAAATGGCCCAAATAAGAAAGTATAAAAGTGAAAATGATTCAAAGTCACATTTCATGCTCTGCACATTCAAACTTTCTTAAAAAACTGAACTCCCCTTACTTCAAACTCAAACCGCTAACTCCTCCGATCGAATTAATGGCCTCTTCAAGTCAAACAATTAGGGAGTACCCAACTCCTTCTCTTGCGTTGAGGAGATTTACAACGGGAAAAACCCAAGGTTCGACTGAAGATCCCTACCTTGATGACCGAGTCTTTAACCCAAACCCTAAGGAAAAAGGTACTTTCATTTTGGGTCCTCAGTTCATAGGAGAAATACCCGCTTCTCTATCTCTCTATTATCCTCAATTAGGAGATGCTGACATTCGAGCTTGTTCGGCCATTAATTGGCAAAATATTTTGAGAAAATCCTTTCCTTGCTGGCCTACTTTAGATAAGGATTGGAAAATCTGGACTACCAGAATGCTAGTTGAAAAATCAAGTGATCTTGAGAAAGTTGGTTTAAAGAATGTTATCATTCTTCTTCGAAGGGGAATTTCCCAAAACCCACCTTTGATTCAGGCTGCCCTAGCCTTTTGGGACCCTTCTTTTAATTTCTTCAGATTTAACTGTGGCTTGATGGCTCCCACAGTTTTGGATGTTACCCAAATGCTGGGACTTATCCCTTACGGTCCTCAATTTGATCCCACTAAGACTACACCGTTCCTAAGGGTTTTGTTCATTTAACTGCTTCGAATGGTGCCTTTTCCCATTTTTATTCCAGGGAAAAGAAATTGTCAGGGGATGTTTCTGAAACAGAATTTTTTGCTTACATACTCTATACTCTCTACAAATACATTCTTTGTCACTCTGGAAAAAGAGTAATGAGTGAGTTTATTCCACTAGCTTTGGCACTCTCTAGGGGTGAAGTGTTTGACTTTGCCTCTTACTTCCTTGGTCATGTTTATAAGATTGGTTCTGATTTTCATCAGAAAGGCTTGAACTATTCTCACGGAGGACCCCAATGGTTTGTGTAGTTATGGCTTCATGCATACTTCCCTGAACTAGGTCCCTTCAAAGCACCTATGTCACTTGCTGGTATTTCCGAAACTCCCAATGTTCATGGTGACAACTATATTCGGACCGTGGCCAATGAAACTCACACCCTAGTGTACTATCTCTGTTTCTTCTCCGGACTTGCTTCGGATAGGGAATGGTTCTGCCCCTTCTCAGCACAAGTTGGGCCATCTTGGCTTTTTGACATTTTTAGCAGACAAACAAGGAAAATCCTCTCTAGCCCTCCAAGCATGGAGCAATATCCTCACAGGTAGGGAGATTTTCATATCCTCATCCAATCCTTCCAAGTCTTTGGCTCATGCAGAAGTATATTGTCCTGCTCAATTTGCCAGACAGCTTGGTTTTGTTCAGGGCATTCCTATCCCATATTGTGGTTCTGCTAACATATCCATGTCTGAACGCTCTTGCATTTCCATTAAGCACTTTCAAACGTGGTTTGCTCAATCAAAACACTTGTTAAGACAAACCATTGTCCACGACTTTAAAGAACCAGAAGTTCACACAACTCCTGAATTTGATTATTGGTGGCATACAAATAGCTCCTTCCTTTTTGGATGCACTCCCTTCAAGAAATTTCTCAAACACATTGGCTTTGAGAATTCTGAGTTTGGACACAAAAATCATAATAATTCGTCTTCTTTCTCTTCAGATGGTGGGTTTAGAGCAGATGGAAGCATTGAAGATACTGCTAAAGGTGAGGTTAGCCAAGAAATGACCCCCATCGAAGCCTCTCCTATTTCTATGATCATCCCTCCTCCTCCCTCAAGGAGACAGTCCTTGAGAGTATCACAGAAAAGAGGTATTTCACTTCAAACGCTCCTCTGTTGTTCTAGAAAGGAAAATCTAATGGTATACAAACCTGTAGGTACTACTTCTCCCCCAGAAATGGCTTCGAAGAGGAGTAAAATTGTCCCTCATTCTGAGAAGGTTATCCCCACTAAGCATTACCTTGAGTCTTCAGCTGAACCACCAGGTTTGTCTCTTCCATCTAATTGTCTTTATATTCCATACCTTTCCTCAACTTTAAACCTGTTTTCTTGTTTTATTTCCTTGTAGCTCCCAAAAGGGCTAAAGTCACCAGAAGGCTCAGACTTCAACTTACTTCTAGTGATGAGGAAACCAAAACTGACACAGAGGCTCTTGTTTCTAGAAGTAAGCTCTCTTTTTCTCATTATGAAAAGAATTTTCTTAAAAACATCTTTGAGAATCTGACCTTTAATCCTTGTCTAGGCAAAGCAAAGGAGACACCAAAAGAGGCCCTTTTCTATGAAAGAAAAGAGAAAACAATCAGGAAAACCAAGACCTTGGAGGAACTTTCCCCTTCTGATAAGGTAAACTGTACATACCTGGAATACATACATATGTTCACATATTCCATATGCATAATTACCTCACTATTAGTTTCCCTTACAGGCTCAAGAAACATTCCCTGAGGAGGCACTGGATTTGTCTATTACCCCTATCCTTACCAAGAAGTTCTGGAACCTCCTCCTGTTCAGGAGACCTCTGCTCTTTCTTTGAAAGACGACTGTAGACACCTCCCAAACTGGGCATCGCCATACAGATTGATCACGTTTGTTTGCTCGATTGGTTGCTTGCTTCGTAAACCAAGATCATGGACATTCCCATGGCTAGGAACATCGCCACATGATAGCAATTATCATCAAAACAGAGTCGCCACCCAGTTTATTAAAACTGGGAAAATAGATAGCGATTCTGGATACGGGAGCAAAAAGTACAATAAGGGGAAGGTGTTAGGCACCCCTCTCTGCCCAGTCGTGAGACTGGCCCATAATCGTTCAACATAAGACGTGTAGATGCTTTGTTTAATTCTAACACATAGTCTGTTTATTTATTCCTTTAAACAGTAAGTAAAGTGAGCCAGTGCGATAAGTAAAGCATGCTTCAGAAAGCAGAAAAGCAAACAAACTGTCCCAGGGATATGGATCTCGCGGCCGGTGAATTGATGTCACGACCGAGGGATCCTCCTGGTTTTATGTACCGGACGAGGGATCAAAGCCCTGGTCGGTGTTCTTCCTCACACCATACGGGAAGATTAACAAATAATCAGAAAGCTACGGTTAGTCAGAAATATAGTAAATAAGACAAACCTGTAGACACCCCAATTTGGCCTAACGATTATTTCAAGTCCCACCTTGGGACAATCCCGATGATGAAATGGATACAATGATTGCTGATTGCTTCCTTGAGGACCTTAGGACTTTCGGTAAGAACTTTGAGCCACTTAGAGGACCCAAATCAAAGCCATACAGCCTTCAGACGGAAATACAGAAGCCTAGGAGAATCCATCTGTCGGCCGTGACATCGATCCCACGGCCCCAACATCATTTCCTCACCCGAGCAACCTGTTGCTAGCAAAATCTCCCTGAGAGATCAATCCCTCGGCCGCAAGATCTATCCTTCGACCGAGACATCCATTCCTCGGCCGTGATATCCTTTCCTCGGCCGCGAGATCGACCCTTTCCCAGACTCTGGAACGTGTTCTGTCAGACGTTTGATCCGATTACACTACCTTCCCGATGCGTTCGGGCTACGCTCAGGGATTACGCCGTAGAGTTAGAGATGCATTGCAATTGCAATTGCCATCTCGTGATTTGATTGGCCGGAGTGAGTCACCAATTGCCTATATAAAGGGCCTTTGGACTCCGAGAATAAAGACACGAAATTGATATACCTTCACACTCTCTCAAGCCTCAAAACTCTGCACAAATACTCTCTCAATCCCATACTTCAAAAGCCCTAACCTCCCGAAGGCGGCCGTCAATCCGGCAATCAAACCCCGAAGTTCAAACCCTAACCCTAGGGTTTTCAATCAAGCAATCAATCAATCACGCCCAATCCAAAGCAATCAAGCAACTGAGGGATCAAAGTGGTGAGGCCCAACGGCCTCTGGTTTGTCTTATTTATTGTCTTTTTGACTAATCGTAGTGTTTTGATCATCTGTTTATCTTTTTGTCTGGTGTGAGGAAGAACACCGACCGGGGTTTCGATCCCTCGACCGGTACATTAAACCAGTGTGATTACTCGGCCATGACATCCATTCACCGGCCGACTATTCGATCTCCTGGGATAGTTTGTTTGCTTTCTTGCTTTCTGATGCATGCTTATTTATCGCACTGGCTCACCTTGCTTACTGTTTAAAGGAATAAATAAACAGACTATGTGTTGGAATTAAACAAAGCATCTATACGTCTTATGTTGAACGATTATGGGCCAGTCTCACGGCTGGGCAAAGAGGGGTGCCTAACACCTTCCCCTTATTGTACTTTTGGCTCCCGTATCCAGAATCTTTGTCTATTTTTCCAGTTTTAATAAACTGGGTGGCGACTCTGTTTTGATGATAACCGCTATCATGTGGCGATGTTACTAGCCATGGGAATGTCCATGATTTTGGTTTACGAAGCAAGCAACCAATCGAGCAAACAAACGTGATCAATCTGTATGGCGATGCCCCGTTTGGGAGGTGTCTACAGTTTTTGGCGACTCTGTTGGGGATATGAAAGCCATAACCAAAAAGTTCAACATAAGACTAATACATGCCTTGTGTAATTCATTTATCATATGCATCGAGCGGGCAACCCATTGAGTTCACCTGATATCCCAGCATGACACGGGCTATGTTGGGGGTTCCAGCAAACTCCACAATCACTCGTACCTAGTGGTACATCGAAAAGGGAATCACCCAATCACCGCCTATGATGGGCTGGAGAGAGGATTGGTGCCCTTTGACTACGGAGCACCCTGAGACTACCAAAAACCTTGCATGTTTTAGAAAGCCATAGAACTTATCAAACTAAGACAGGAACCTACAGGCTAGGAACCTACTTGCATTTTACTTGCAAAAGTTCTTCCTCACACCCATTGTATATGTGTATGTTGTAAAGTTTCTCTTTTGCAGGTTAAACCTTAGGAATCTCTCTAAGTCGAATAAACAGTAAGTAAGATTAATCAATCTAACTAAAGCAAAAACCTTTTTCTAGAAAAATGACTGCATCACTGTTCATGTCTGATTCGCACTTTCAAGTTGTCACCAAGCTGTCTGACCCGCTCCACTTTGCTGTTGAAGATTTCAACCCCTCTGAATACATCACTCCAGTAAATCAACCAAAGCCTATGGTGGCTATCATTGAAGATAACCATGTCATGTTCGCTGGAACGGTTTATGAGGAAGAAGTAGAAGACCTGATTGAAGAAGAAGGGCTTCGCAGGGTTCCAATATATTTTTATGACCCCTATGCACCTATCGATGATTATTGGCCAATAGACGAGGTCAACAACCTCGAAACTGAAGAGGCAAAGGAAGAAGAGTCTGTCGACAATGACCCGCTAGACGAAATATCACTGAACCTACTCTTTGATGAGGGGGTCACCAACAATGAAATAAGGGTGATCCACCTCATCACAGATAGCTTTGGTAATTGGTGGGGCTTTGTTAGCACACGACGAGTCGACAACAGCGACGAAGCAGAGGTTGAAGCTCAATTGGAAGAAATAACAGTGATAGCAAATCAAATGGCCCTCCAAGACTTGCAGGGTGACAATGATGAAAGTGCGAATCAAGGTGACAGTGAAGTGCTGGTGATCAACCTTGGTGATGAAAAAGACTGCTCTGAAATGATTGTGGATGCTGAAAAAGGGGCTTACCCTAACTGGGCCGTGGAACACACTCTAAAATACAAAATGAAAAGCGCTAATTCTGATCTTAGTTCTGATTCCGATTCCGACTCCGAGTCGACTCAGTCCGAGTCAAGCTTTTCATCCTTTGAAACTACTAAGTCTAGTGAGGAAAACCTAGTCAAAGTACCAAGGCATAGCACTTACTTTGAGTTCGACTCTGAAATGTCTTTTGATAAACTTAGCAATAAGAAGGAAGATTTAGAGTATTTCACTTTGCCTATGATCAATTGTGTGGATTCTGACAAACCAAATTTTGAGGAAGAAATTCCAAAAGAAATTCTAGAATTCATCGAGAGAGAAGAGGAAAGGCACGCTAAACCTTTTTCTGAGGAAATAATCACAGCAAACATAGCCTCTGAAAACGAGCCCTAAATGGTTAAAATTGGCGCCGCACTATCTCCTCAAGAAAGTGAAAAACTAATCCTTTTGCTAAAAGAATACAAAGATGTTTTTGCTTGGTCTTATGAGGACATGCCTGGAATAGACCCTGAAATTGTTCAGCATAAAATTCCTCTTCATCCTGATGCAAAACCAGTTAAACAAAAACTGAGACGTATGCGCCCTGATTGGGTCCTAAAGATAAAAGAAGAAGTCACTAAACAAATCAACGCCGGTTTTCTCATAGTCACCGAATATCCACAATGGGTAGCAAACATCGTTCCCGTACCAAAGAAAACTGGAGGAATTAGGGTCTGCGTAGATTTCCAAGATCTCAACAAAGCCAGTCCGAAAGATGACTTCCCATTACCTCACATAGACGAGCTAATGGATAACACCGCAGGCCATGCATTGCTATCTTTCATGGACGGATTTTCTGGGTATAATCAAATCCTTATGTCTCCTGAGGATAGAGAGAAAACCACATTCACTACGCCTTGGGGAACTTACTGCTACCGAGTGATGCCGTTTGGGTTGAAGAATGCTGGAGCCACTTACCAGAGGATGGTAACAACACTGCTGCACGACATGATGCACAAAGAGGTCGAGGTATATGTCGACGATATTATAGTCAAATCAAAGGAAAGGGAGGGACACTATGGAGCACTCCAAAATTTCTTTGAGAGGATTAGGAATTACAAACTACGTCTTAACCCTCAAAAAATGCACTTTTGGGGTAACAGCTGGAAAGATGTTAGGATTCCTCATCACTCAAAGAGGAATCGAGGTAGATCCTTCCAAGATACAAGCTATCATGGAGATATCACCGCCTAGGACAGAGAAGGAAGTAAGGAGCTTCTTAGGGAAGGTACAGTTCATCAGCAGGTTCATTTCCAAACTCACAACCACCTGTGAACCTCTTTTCAAGCTGCTGAAGAAAGGTACTGATTTTGAATGGAGCCAAGACTGTCAGCAAGCGTTCGAGGCAATCAAAGAATATCTTCAGAATCCACCTGTACTGTCGCCGCCCATCCCAGGGAAGCCGTTGATTCTGTATCTCTCGGTAACAGACACATCCATGGGATGCATGCTAGCACAAGAAAACGACGCCAAAGTAGAGTGCGCCATATACTACCTCAGCAAAAAAATGATGGATTATGAGACAAGGTACACTCCCCTCGAGAAAACCTGTTGGGGGCTAGTATGGGCCACAAAGAAACTGAGGCACTACCTGTTGGCACATCCGGTGGTGCTGGTCTCTCGTTTAGACCCAATCAAGTATCTTTTTGAAAAGCCAGCACTTATCGGAAAGCTAGCTAGGTGGTTATTACTGCTAGCAGAGTTCGACCTCAAATACATGACAAGGAAATCAGTAAAAGGAAGAGCTGTGGCAGAATTCTTGGCAGATCACCCTGTGACAGAGGCCGAGGTAGAGGACTTCATGTTCCCCGGCGAGGACATTTTATGTCTCTTAGATGACACATGGCAACTTTACTTTGATGGAGCATCAAACCGATGTGGATATGGCATAGGGGTATTGCTAGTTTCCCCAAACGATTCTCACATCCCTTTGTCATATAAACTGAGGTTTGAAGTCACTAACAACCAAGCTGAATACGAGGCTTGCATTGCTGGAATGGAGGCAGCCCTGGAGCTAGGGGCAAAAAGGGTAGAAGTCATTGGGGATTCAAACCTGGTGGTATCTCAAGCAAGGGGAGACTGGAAGGTCAAGGAGGATACACTGAAGCTATATCACTCTGTGCTGGAAGATCTAATTCCACAATTCGATTCTGTTATCTTCACACACACTCCTCAAGTAAGCAATAGATTTGCAGATGCACTGGCGACGTTAGCATCTATGGTCGAAATACCCCTAGGATTCACAATGCGGCCTCTCATGATCGAACAAAAGGTTAAACCATCATGTGAGTGTACCTTTACCGAGGAAGGTGAAGACGATGGCTAGCCATGGTACGAAAACGTGAAGGAATTCCTGGAAAAAGGAGAATACCCACCTGAGGCCACCTCAAAGGACAAAACGGCTCTGCGGAAGTTTACTGCCCGATTTGTAATCTGTGGAGGAGCATTGTATCGAAGGGCACACTTGGGTCCAAGCCAACTTTGCGTCACAACGGAAGACAGCCACAAGGTAATGGAAGAAATACACGAAGGAATTTGTGGGCCACACATGAATGGGGCAACGATGGCAAAGAAGATCCTACGTCAGGGGTATTACTGGACTACAATGGAGGCCGACTGCGCTGATTATGTCCGTCGATGTTACAAATGCCAAACTCACGCTGATCGTATGCGTATTCCCCCTACGGAATTGTACAGCATGACATCCCTTTGGCCATTCTCCACCTGGGGGATAGATGTCATTGGAAGTATAAATCCAAAGGGAAAATACAAACATCAGTTCATCCTGGTGGCTATCGACTATTTCACCAAGTGGGTAGAAGCAGCTTCTTATGCTACTCTCAAAGCCACTCATGTGGCCAAATTTATTCGCACTAATATCATCTATCGATATGGTGTACCTCACGAGTTCATCTGTGACAATGCATCGCACTTCAAGGGGGTGACAAAGAAGCTTTTCGCCGAATTTGGGATACAGAATCATCGGTCATTTACTTACCGACCTCAAACTAATGGAGCAGTTGAAGCTGCAAACAAGAATATCAAGAGGATTCTGCGGAAGACTACCGACACTTACGCAGACTGGCCAGAAATGCTACCTCTGGCGCTATGGGGTTATCGAACAACTGAAAGGACTTCGACTGGGGCCACTCCCTACTCTCTGGTCTATGGAATGGAAGCTGTCTTGCCTATCGAACTGGAGTTACCTTCGTTAAGGGTTTTAGCTGAGACTGGAATGATCGAAGAAGACTGGATTCAAAACCGCTACGACGAGTTGGCACTACTAGACGAAAGGAGACTGAGAGCCTCATACCATGTACAAGGGTATCAACGCCGCATTGCACGAGCATTCAACAAAAAGGTGAAACCTAGGGACATCAAGGTAGGAGACATGGTGCTCAAAGCAATTCGTCGCCACGTCTCAAACCCAAGGGGCAAGTTTAGACCAAACTGGGGAGGCCCCTACCTTATCAAACGCATACTTTCTGGAGGAGCAGCATACATTGCAGACTTGGATGGAATGGAATTCGCAACGCCAGTCAACATTGACAAGCTAAGGAAGTATTACCCATGAGAGATGCTCATTGGGCCGAAAACCACAAGGGTGGGCAGACTCAAGCAAAAATTAGAGCAGCCTGCTAGGTCAAAAACCCGCAAGGGCGGCTTAGGCAAAAACTAAGGCATAAATAAAACGCTCGCTAGACCGAAAACCCGCAAGGGCGGTTTTAGGCAAAATTTAGAGCACAAAAGGAGAGGAAAATACCCGAGTGGACCCTAACCAAAAAACAAAACAAATCCCCTTTGTTGGAACTACGTCTATGGCCTGATTCCCTCCATGGGATACGTAGGCAATCTCCAAGTTTGAGATTCGGCCACTGCTATCATCATCACTTCCAAAATTTCTAGGTCTATCCTAAAGCATGTTCGCTATCAAATCATGGCAATAACATCTTCAAATAAAACGACCAAATGTTTTATTATTTCCAAAGAAAAAAGGAAAAAGCAAACCTAAACAATTCTTAATCTATGAAAGCTAGAATCAAACAAACATCTTTTGAAATACATAAGCAAAGCGTCAATCTCTAGGTCTTCCTTCTTTTTGCACTACTATCCTCCAAAAGGTTTTTCTTCAACCAGCGTTTGTAAGAACCCGATAGCTTGGCAACGAAGTTCTCAGCAACCTCCTGCATCACTCTATTTGGCCAAAGACGCAGCATATTGCGACAGAAGTTGGCATCATGGATCTTAGAGACGGTGTACTCAGGGTCACCCAAGATTGCGGTTTGCTCAGCCCCAAACTGTCTTTGAAAGCGAGCAGGAAAGTAGAAAACGACTCGAGTAATACCAATTACTACTACACCAAAATGGTTCATGGTACTCGCAGTCATACTCTCAATACCATACCAGGGGCAAACCCATTGAATCCAATCACCCCTACAAGTCCTCATCCATTCTTCCCAAGCAGCCTCAGTTGGGAATTGCTTAATCATATGACGCTCCGTGCATTGGTCTGGATTATAAGGAAGTCGCTCCGGCGCACCCCACACTTTTAGCTTCTCAAACAACCACACCTAGAGAACACGGGAAAATTGTGAGTTGAGTGAACACGTGAGTCAAAACAAAAGAGTGATGAGTGAAAAGATAAAATAAAAGAGCGAACCTGCAATAGCAAGGGACTGCCTGAGAACTGAGCTGTAGGACTACCCTTCATCACATCTAGACCCATCAAGGTCTCTGCCAATACTAAGCCAGCGAAACCCACACGGTTTCCAATCTGTTGAGCAAGGTTAAGCAACATAGGATCGGCGTGGCCAGAGGAAGGGCCAAGCAAATAGTAGTGAAGGAGACAAATGCACAACGCATGAAAGCACGACTTCTGTAGGGGAACTTGGCGATGAGCCTCAGCTATACCAAAACGCTGGATAAGTTGCAGAATCTCCAGCCTTCCTTTCACTAGGAAGAATTTAACTTCATGCCTCTGAACTTGGAGTAAATCCTTCAAGAGATCACTTCGGTTGAATAAAGGATTAGGGACAACAAAACCCTCTCTGTCTGAATGGCCCATAATGGCCACAAATTCTTCGATAGTAGGACACAACTCCTCTCTCCTAAATCGAAAGACATGAAAGTCGGGGTCCCATACACTAGCGGCTGCCCTAAGGAAGGCAAAATTCACAGGAATGTGACGAAGGGAAAAGAGGAAGTCCATGCCAAAGGACTTAAAGTGTAAACGGTCGAGGCCATTGAAGGAAATCAACCACTGATCAAGGACTGGTTGTGCCATCTGTAAGGAATTTGCTACTGACAATGCTATCGGGTTCGTAGAACACGTATTTATAGAACTAAGTCGAGTCTTAGTCCAAATCAGAATCGGATTCTTAATCCTCAGAATTTCAATCGGTCTCTCGGCCGATACTTCGATACGATGGCCGTAGGATCTATCCATCGGCCCGTGAAAATCAGGGTTGACCGCAAGTCAAACCCAGGCAGACAAAACAATCCTTCGGCCGCCAGATCGAAGCCTCGGCCGTGTAATCACTAAATCGGCCGACAGAACGGCTATTCTACAGACTGTTCCCATGGTTCAATTCGTTGCATTGGATTAACGAATATATCACACGCAAACAACGTAAACACAGCATACACAATCACAATGGCAGAGCAAAAAGGTTTTTTTGTTTCATATAACGAAAGCTTTTTACATCACAAGGTGGATCATTCCACATTTCCTAAACAAACTATATGTCGATTTCCTGTCAAACTAACCTATGCAGGAAGAGAAACAGAAAAAAAGACAAAAAAAGGAAGCAGGAGAGGATGCCGGACCCTCTGGTGCTCTAAACACCAGAGGCCTGCTGCAAAGAAACTAAAAGGAGGACACCCCTGGGGCGGTGTATACCGGAGGAGTACTACGGTGCAAAAGAGACACCACATAGCCCAGAAAAATCACCACACCACGTACCACCACCAGACCAGGAGTTCCGCGTCACGGAAGCAAGCCACCCATGCAAGCGTTCCTAATCAAGCATCAAGACAGGACCAAGAACAGTGCGGCCTCCCTCCGTGATCTCTGGCCGCGCACCCTTCATGGCCCGAAGTCGATGGGAATGAGGAGAAACGAAGAGGAGTCTTCGGTTGCGGAGCTCCCGAAACGAGGAGAGGAAGAGGAAAAGAAAAGTGAGATGAAACGGTCGACGCAGTGGCCTTTTATAGGCCTCTGGAAATAAAGGGATTAAGCGGCCGAGTATTCGATACCTCGGCCGAGACATCAATCCTTCGGCCAAGAGATCTATCTCCTGGCCTCCCAATCTATTTCCCTCAACCATATCAGGTCTTGCTCTGTGCACCGACTCAAGCCACTACAGACTTCTAAGTCTTCAACCAACCAAGTAGCCTTGGGGGCACCCCCGAGCCAACACAACATAATCAAAACTAGCCTTGGGGGCATATCCAAGCATGAGGAAGCTCCCCCTCCACAAAACTGAGGGCCAAAACAAGTCAGAACACTCAGCAACTCTGCTATTCACCGCCATCAAAACAATTTAACAGGCTCTACGCCTTCACCAATCGACTCAGCAGCGGCTCAAAGCCCATCACCTCAACAGGCTTGAAGCCTACGTCTGTATACACTCATTCAACGGCTCTACGCCCGAATTCACCAACTCAGCGGCTCTACGCCTCCACCTATCGACTCAGTGGCTCCAAGCCCACCGTTTCAACTGGCTCGAAGCCATAGCAATCAACTCAGCGGCTCCAAGCCCATTATCGACAGGCTCGAAGCCTATGTCTACCATCTCAGCGGCTCCAAGCCCTCGACTCAGCAGCTCTGTGCTCGCTATCATTCACTCAACGGCTCAAAGCCTATTGTCTCAACTGGCTCGAAGCCGTAAACAACCAATTTCAGCGACTCGAAGCCCATTATCGACAGGCTCTACGCCTGTAATCACACAACTCAGCGGCTCCAAGCCCATTATCTCAAATTGCTCCAAGCCATCACCTCAATAGGCTCGAAGCCTATGTTTACTATCTCAGCAGCTCTATGCTCGCTATCACAGCAACAGACTCTACGCCTGTTATCACAAACTCAAACGGCTCAAAGCCCACTATCTCAACTGGCTCGAAGCCGTAAACAAGCAACAGGCTCTATGCCGCCCCAACAAACAAGACATCTATTCTCAGGCTCTACGTCTGAATGCTCAAAAATCTAACATTTTTGAATGCTCAAGCTCTACGCTTGGATGCCCAACCACTGAGTACTGGATGCTCAAGTTATACACTTAAATGCTCAAGCTCTACGCTGGATGCCCAACCACTGCGTACTGGACGCTCAAAGCCTGTACTTTGAATGCTCGGATTCTGCCGTCCGAATGCTCGAGCTCTACGCTCTGAATGCTCAAGTCCGGAACTTGATAGAAGCTCTAAGCTTAAAAGCAAACACACACGCACGGGCCCGTGCACATATTGCATTATCACATCGAGTCTGCATCATCATATCTGTTCACATCTAACAAACCATCATCACACATATACACTCTGCATATCTCTCATGAAACAGGTCAACCCTGCAACCAAACCGGCTCTATGCCTCGGTTTTATTGATCGGTCCAGCGCCTCGATCCTTTGGCTCTACGCCAACATTTATGATGAGAAAGCTCCGTGCACAGACCATCAGAATACAACCAGCTCTACGCTTCGGTTCAAAACACGTCAAGCTCTAAGCTCCGACAACTCAGGCCCTCGCCTCAAGACTGCAGCAGGCTCCACGCCTCAATCTAATCACCTCAGGCTCCATGCCTCGATTCCTTCACCTCAGGCCCTTGCCTTATACCAGCTCCACGCTTTGGTTCATTACGTCAAGCTCAAAACTCTGACACCACAGGCTCTCATCTCGATCAATACCAGCTCCGCGCTTCGGTCCCATCAAGCTCTAAGCTCACCTCAGGCCTCCGCCTCATAAACCACAGCAGGCTCCACGCCTCAATCCAGTCACCTCAGGCTCCCGCCTCATAAACCACAGCAGGCTCCACGCCTCAATCCAGTCACCTCAGGCTCTCGCCTTATGATCAACACCAGCTCCGCGCTTCGGTCCTATCCAATCATCTCAGGTCTTCGCCTCAAAACTGCAACAGGCTCCACGCCTCGATTCCATCGCACCTCAGGCTCTCGCCTTATGACTACAACCGGCTCCGTGCCTCAGTTCCTTCATTTCCAAAGTTCCGTGCTCCAGTTACTGGCCCCGCGCCCCCCCCCCCCCCCTTACATCTCAAAAGCAAGCCGGCGTCCAACTCATCTCCAGCAGATGGTTTGGATTCCACCCCATTACATCAATCCCTTCCAGCTAAGTTCGCAAGGATAGGCTACTCTACCGAGCCCCTTTCAGTCAAAGTAAGGATGATCAAGAAAAGCAAACGCACCTGCAGTGTACTGATCTACCCCAAAATACTAAGGAAGCTCTCCGCAAAAACTTCCCAGGTAGCCCCGCACTCCTTCAACTACTCTTCGCCAAAACCCTGGCTCAGTCTAGGTACGTCACACTACGGCTTTTTAAGCCCTAAGGTACGTCTTCTGTCTCTAACCCTCCAAACTTTTATTTTTCTTTATTGCCCGAACTACGATTGGTCTGAATTTCCCTTATGGAATACGTAGGCAGCCTCCCGGCCCGACCATAACAAAACCTTTTTCAAAAAAACCTTGGAATAGTGGTTGGACCAAATTGAGTTGCTTTTTACAGCTTTGACTCTTACTCAAACATGTCTCACGATCCGTCTGAGTTCAGTCAAAGAGGGGCATCTGTAGACACCCCAATTTGGCCTAACGATTATTTCAAGTCCCACCTTGGGACAATCCCGATGATGAAATGGATACAATGATTGCTGATTGCTTCCTTGAGGACCTTAGGACTTTCAGTAAGAACTTTGAGCCACTTAGAGGACCCAAATCAAAGCCATACAGCCTTTCAGACGGAAATACAAAAGCCTAGGAGAATCCATCTGTCGGCCATGACATCGATCCCACGGCCCCAACATCATTTCCTCACCCGAGCAACCTGTTGCTAGCAAAATCTCCCTGAGAGATCAATCCCACGGCCACAAGATCTATCCTTCGGCCGAGACATCCATTCCTCGGCCTTGATATCCTTTCCTCGGCCGCGAGATCGACCCTTTCCCAGACTCTGGAACGTGTTCTGTCAGACGTTTGATCCGATTACACTACCTTCCCGATGCGTTCGGGCTACGCTCAGGGATTACGACGTAGAGTTAGAGATGCATTGAAATTGCAATTGCCATCTCGTGATTTGATTGGCCGGAGTGAGTCACCAATTGCCTATATAAAGGGCCTTTGGACTCCGAGAATAAAGACACGAAATTGATATACCTTCACACTCTCTCAAGCCTCAAAACTCTGCACAAATACTCTCTCAATCCCATACTTCAAAAGCCCTAACCTCCCGAAGGCGGCCGTCAATCCGGCGATCAAACCCCGAAGTTTAAATCCTAACCCTAGGGTTTTCAATCAAGCAATCAATCAATCACGCCCAATCCAAAGCAATCAAGCAACTGAGGGATCAAGGTGGTGAGGCCCAATGGCCTCTGGTTTGTCTTATTTACTGTCTTTTTGACTAATCGTAGTGTTTTGATCATCTGTTTATCTTTCTGTCTGGTGTGAGGAAGAACACCGACCGGGGTTTTGATCCCTCGGCCGGTACATTAAACCAGTGTGATTACTCGACCGTGACATCCATTCACCGGCCGAGTAATCGATCTCCTGGGACAGTTTGTTTGCTTTCCTGCTTTCTGATGCATGCTTATTTATCGCACTGGCTCACCTTGCTTACTGTTTAAAGGAATAAATAAACAGACTATGTGTTGGAATTAAACAAAGCATCTATACGTCTTATGTTGAACGATTATGGGTCAATCTCACGGCTAGGCAAAGAGGGGTGCCTAACACCTTCCCCTTATTGTACTTTTGGCTCCCGTATCCAGAATCTCTGTCTATTTTCCCAGTTTTAATAAACTGGGTGGCGACTCTGTTTTGATGATAACCGCTATCATGTGGCGATGTTCCTAGCCATGGGAATGTCCATGATTTTGGTTTACGAAGCAAGCAACCAATCGAGCAAACAAACGTGATCAATCTGTATGGCGATGCCCCGTTTGGGAGGTGTCTACAAAACCGGAGGCCGTTGGGCCTCACCACCTTGATCCCTCAGTGCTTGATTGCTTCGGATTGGATGTGATTTGACTGATTGCTTGATTGAAAACCCTAGGGTTAGGGTTTGAACTTCGGGGTTTGATCGCCGGATTGACGGCTGCCTTTGGGAGGTTAGGGCTTTTGAGGAGTGGGTTTGAGAGAGTATTTGTGCAGAGTTTCGAGGCTTGAGAGAGTGTGTACTCTAATGAATTTTGTGTGTTTATTTTCGGAGTCCAAAGGCCCTTTATATAGGCAATTGGTGACTCACTCCGGCCAATCAAATCACGAGATGGCAATTGCAATTTCAATGCATCTCTAACTCTACGTCGTAATCTCTGAGCGTAGCCCGAACGCATCGGGAAGGCAGTGTAGTTGGATCAAACGTCTGACATAACACGTTCCAGAGTCTGGAAAAAGGTCGATCTGGCAGCCGAGTAAAGGATATCACGGCCGAGGAATGGATGTCTCGGCCGAAGGATAGATCTTGCGGCCGAGGGATTGATCTCTCAGGGAGATTTTGCTAGCAACAGGTTGCTCGGGTGAGGAAATGATGTTAGGGCCGTGAGATCGATGTCACGGCCGACAAATGGATTCTCCTAGGCTTCTGTATTTCTGTCTGAAAGGCTGTATGGCTTTGAATTGGGTCCTATAAGTGGCTCAAAGTTTTTACCGAAAGTCCTAAGGTTCTCAAGGAAGCAATCAGCAATCACTGTATCCATTTCATCATCGGGATGGTCCCAAGGTGGGACTTGAAATAATCGTTAGGCCAAATTGGGGTGTCTACAGATGCCCCTCTTTGACTGAACTCAGACGGATCGCGAGACATGTTTGAGTAAGAGTCAAAGCTGTAAAAAGCAACTCAATTTGGTCCAACCACTATTCCAAGGGGTTTTTGAAAAAGGTTTTGTTATGGTCGGGCCGGGAGGCTGCCTATGTATTCCACAAGGGAAATTCAGACCAATCGTAGTTCGGGCAATGAAGAAAAATAAAAGTTTGGAGGGTTAGAGACAGAAGACGTACCTTAGGGCTTAAAAAGCCGTAGTGTAACGTACCTAGACTGAGCCAGAGTTTTGGCAGAAGATAGCTGAAAGAGCGCAGGGCTGCCTGGGGAGTTTTTGCATAGAGCTTCCTTAGTATTTTGGGGTAGACCAGTACACGGCAGGTGCTTTTGCTTTTCTTGATCATCCTTACTTTGACTGAGAAGAGCTCGGTAGAGTAGCCTATCCTTGCGAATGAGCTGGAAGGAATTGATGTAATGGAGTGGAATCCAAACCATCTGTTGGGATGAGTTGGACGCCGGTTTGTTTTTAAGATGTGGGGGCGCGGGGCCAGTATCTAGAGCACGGAGCTTTGGTGATGAGGGAACCGAGGCACGGAGCCGGTTGTAGCCATGAGGCGGAGGCTTGAGATGATAGCTTCTGATGTGATGGAACTGAGGCGCGGGGCCGGTTGTGGTTACAAGGCGAGAGCCTGGGTGATTAGATTGAGGCGTAGAGGCAAAGGCCTGAGGTGTCGGAGCTTAGAGCTTGTCGTGTTTGAATTGAAGCGCGGAGCTGGTATAAGGCAAGAGCCTGAGAGTGATGGAATCGAGGCATGGAGCCTGTTGCAGTCTTGAGGCGAGGGCCTGGGTTGTCGGAGCTTAGAGCTTGACGTGATTTGAACCGAAGCGTAGAGCTGGTTGCATTCTGATGGTCTGTGCACGGAGCTTTTCCATCATAAGTGTTGGCGTAGAGCCAAAGGATGGAGGCGCTGAACTGATCAATAAAACTGAGGCGTAGAGCCGGTTGATTGTAGGTTTGACCTGTTTCATGAGAGATATGCAGAGTGTATATGTGTGATGATGTTTGTTAGATGTGAACAGATATGATTGTGCAAACTCGATGTGATAATGCAATATGTGCATGGGCCCATGCACGTGTGTTTGTTTTTAAGCTTAGAGCTTCTATCAAGTTCCGGACTTGAGCATTCAGAGCGTAGAGCTCGAGCATTCGGACGGCAGAATCCGAGCATTCAAAGTACAGGCTTTGAGCGTCCAGTACGCAGTGGTTGGGCATCCAAGCGTAGAGCTTGAGCATTCAAATGTATAACTTGAGCATCCAGTATACAGTGGTTGGGCATCCAAGCGTAGAGCTTGAGCATTCAAAAATGTTAGATTTTTGAGCATTCAGGCGTAGAGCCTGAGAATAGATGTCTTGATTGTTGGGGCGGCGTAGAGCCTGTTGAGATTTGCTTGTTTACGGCTTCGAGCCAGTTGAGATGTTGGGCTTTGAGCCGCTGAGTTGTGATAACGGGTGTAGAGCCTGTCGATAATGGGCTTGGAGCTGCTAAGATGGTTGTTATGGCTTCGAGCCAGCTGAGATGGTAGATACAGGCTTCGAGCCTGTTGAAGTAATGGGCTTCGAGCCGCTGAGATTGGTTGTTATGGCTCCGAGCTAGTTGGGATAGTGGGCTTGGAGCCGCTAAGTTGTGATAGCGAGCGTAGAGCTGCTGACGGTGACCTGGGCTTGGAGCCGCTGAGATAGTTGCTATGGCTTTGAGCCAGTTGAGATGGTAGATATAGGCTTCGAGCCTGTTGAGGTAATGGGCTTCGAGCCGCTGAGATAGCAAGCGTAGAGCTGCTGAGTTGTGATAGCGAGCGTAGAGCTGCTGAGTGAATGAGTACAGGTGTAGAGCCTGTTGCTGTGATAGCAAGCATAGAGCTGCTGAGTTGATAAAATGGCGGGCGTAGAGCCGCTGAGTTGTTTATGTGAGTTTGATGGTTTGTACGACTGCTGAGGATGGCAAGCGTAGAGCTGCTGATAGTGATTGGGCTTAGAGCCGCCAGGTGAGTGAATACAGGCGTAGAGCCGCTAAGATAATGGCTTTGAGCCTGTGGAGGTGGTGGACCTGGAGTCACAGCGTTTGATAGTGAATATGGGCGTAGAGCCGCTGAGTGTTCTGACTTGTTTTGGCCAGCAGTTTGTGGAGAGAGATTTTCCTCACGCTTGGATATGCCCCCAAGGCTGGTTTTGATCACATTGTATTGGCTCGGGGATGCCCCCAAGGCTACTTGGTTGGTTGAGGACTTAGAAGTCTGTAGTGGCTTGAGTCAGTGCACAGAGCAAGACCTGATATGGCTGAGGGAAATAGATTGGGAGGCCAGGAGATCGATCTCTCGGCCGAAGGATTGATGTCTCGGCCGAGGTATCGAATGCTCGACCATTTAATCAGTTTATTTCCAGAGGCCTATAAAAGACCATGGCGTCAACCGTTTCATCTCATTTTCCACTTTTCCTCTTCCTCTCCTCGTTCCGAGAGCTTCATATCCGAAGACCCCTTTCACTTCCCCTCATTCCTAACAGCTCTGGGCCATGGGTGATGCACGACCAGAGATCGCGGAGGGAGGCCGCGCCGTTCTTGGTCTCATCTTGATGCTTGATTAGGGACCCTTGCATGGGTAGCTTCGATTAGGGACCCTTAAATGGGTGACTTGCCTTCGTGACGCGGAGCTCCTGGTGTGGCGGTGGTACGCGGTGTGGTGATTTTTCTGGGCCATGTGGTGATTCTTTTGAGCCATGTGGTGTCTCTTTTGCACCGTGGTACTCCTCTGGTATACACCGCCCCAGGGGTGTCCTCTTCTTTTCTGCAGCTGGTCTCTGGTGTTCAGACCACCAGAGGGTTTGGCATCCCCTTCTGCTTCCTCTTTCTTGTTTTTCTGTTTCTTTTCCTGCATAGGTTAGTTTGACAGGAAATTGATGTATAGTTTGTTTAGGAAATGTGGGATGATCCACCTTGTGATGTAAAAAGCTTTTGTTATATGAAACAAAAATGTTTTGCTCTGTTATATGACTGTGTATGCTATATCTCCGTTGGTTTGCTTGTAATAATCCCATTTAATCCAGTGAAACGAACTGGACCGTGGAAACAAACTGTAAAATAGCCGTTCTGGCGGCCGACTGAATGATTGTGCGGCCGATGCTTTGATCTGGCGGCCGAAGGATCGTTTTGTTTGCCTGGGTTTGACTTGTAGGTCAACCCTGATATTTGCGGGTCGATGGATAGATCCCACGGCCGTCATATCGAAGTGTCGGCCGAGAGACCGACTGAAATTCCGAGGATTAAAAATCCAATTTCGATTAGAACTAAGACTCGACTTAGTTTTATAAATACGCGTTCTACGAACCCGATAGCATTGTCAGTAGCAATTCCTTGCATATGGCACAACCAGTCCTTGATCAGTGGTTGGATTCCTTTAATGGCCTCGACCGTTTACACTTTAAGTCCTTTGGCATGGATTTCCTCTTTTCCCTTCGTCAAATTCCTATGAATTTTGCCTTCCTTAGGGCAGCTGCTAGTTTGTGGGACCCTGATTTTCACGTCTTTCGACTTAGGAGAGAGGAGTTGTGCCCTACTATCGAGGAATTTGCGGCCATCATGGGTCATTCAGATAGAGAGGGTTTCGTTGTCCCTAATCCTTTGTTTAACCGAGGTGATCTCCTGAAGGATTTACTCCAAGTTCAGAAACATGAAGTTAAATTCTTCCTAGTGAAAGGAAGGTTGGAGATTCTGCAACTTATTCAGCGTTTTGGTACAGCTGAGGCTCATCGCCAAGTTTCCCTACAGAAGTCGTGCTTTCATGTGTTGTGCGTTTGTCTCCTTCATTATTATTTGCTTGGCCCTTCCTCTGGCCATGCTGATCCTGTGTTGCTTAACCTCGCTCAACAGATTGGAAACCGTGTGGGTTTCGCTGGCTTAGTATTGGCAGAGACCTTGATGGGTCTAGATGTGATGAAGGGTAGTCCTACAGCTCAGTTCTCAGGCAGTCCCTTGCTATTGCAGGTTCGCTCTTTTATTTGTTTATTTGTCAAGTTTATCTTTTCACTCATCACTCTTTTGTTTTGACTCACGTGTTCTCTCAACTCACAATTTTCCCTTGTTCTCTAGGTGTGGTTGTTTGAGAAGCTAAAGGTGTGGGATGCGCCGGAGCGACTTTCTTATAATCCAGACCAATGCACGGAGCGTCACATGATTAAATAGTTCCCCACTGAGGCTGCTTGGGAAGCATGGATGAAGACTTGCAGAGGTGATTGGATTCAATGGGTTTGCCTCTGGTATGGTATTGAGAGCATGACTGCGAGTACCATGAACCATTTTGGTGTAGTAGTGATTGGTATTACTCGAGTCGTTTTTTACTTTCCTGCTCGCTTTCATAGGCAGTTTGGGGCTGAACAAACCGCAATCTTGGGTGACCCTGGGTACACCATCTCTGAGATCCACGATGCGAACTTCCGTCGCAATATGCTGCGTCTTTGGCCAAATAGAGTGATGCAAGAGGTTGCTGAGAACTTCATTGTCAAGCTATCGGGTTCTTACAAACGCTGGTTGAAGAAAAACCTTCTGGAGGATAGTAGTGCAAAGAGAAGGAAGACCTAGAGGCTGACGCTTTGCTTATGTTTTTCAAAAGATGTTTGTTTGATTCTAGCTTTCATGGATTAAGAATTGTTTAGGTTTGCTTTGTCCTTTCCCTTTGGAAATAATAAAACATTTGGTCGTTTTATTTTAGAGATGTTATTGCCATGATTTGATAGCGAACATGCTTTAGGATAGACCTAGAAATTTTGGAAGTGATGATGATAGCAGTGGCCAAATCTCAAATTTGGAGATTGCCTACGTATCTCATGGAGGGAATCAGGCCATAAACGTAGTTCCAACAAAGGGGATTTGTTTTGTTTTTAGTTAGGGTCTACTCGGGTATTTTCCTCTCCTTTTGTGCTCTAAATTTTGCCTAAAACCGCCCTTGCGGGTTTTCGGTCTAGCGAGCGTTTTATTTATGCCTTAGTTTTTGCCTAAGCCGCCCTTGCGGGTTTTCGACCTAGCAGGCTGCTCTAATTTTTGCTTGGGTCCGCCCACCCTTGTGGTTTTCGGTCCAACGAGCATCTCTTATGGGTAATACTTCCTTAGCTTGTCAATGTTGACTGGCGTTGCGAATTCCATTCCATCCAAGTCTGCAATGTATGCTGCTCCTCCAGAAAGTATGTGTTTGATAAGGTAGGGGCCTCCCCAGTTTGGTCTAAACTTGCCCCTTGGGTCTGAGACGTGGCAACGAATTGCTTTGAGCACCATGTCTCCTACCTTGATGTCCCTAGGTTTCACCTTTTTGTTGAATGCTCGTGCAATGCGGCGTTGATACCCTTGTACATGGTATAAGGCTCTCAGCCTCCTTTCGTCTAGTAGTACCAACTCGTCGTGGCGATTTTGAACCCAGTCTTCCTCGATCATTCCAGTCTCAGCTAGAACCCTTAACGAAGGTAATTCTAGCTCGATAGGCAAGACAGCTTCCATTCCATAAACCAGAGAGTAGGGAGTGGCCCCAGTTGAAGTCCTTTCAGTTGTTCGATAACCCCATAGTGCCAAAGGTAGCATTTCTGGCCAGTCTGTGTAAGTGTCGGTAGTCTTCCGTAGAATCCTCTTGATATTCTTGTTCGCAGCCTCAACTGCTCCATTAGTTTGAGGTCGGAAAGTAGATGACCGATGATTCTGTATCCCGAATTCGGCGAAAAGCTTCTTTGTCGCCCCCTTGAAGTGCAATCCATTGTCACAGATGAACTCGTGAGGTACACCATATCGATAGATGATATTAGTGCGAATAAATTTGGCCACATGAGTGTCTTTGAGAGTAGCATAAGAAGCTGCTTCTACCCACTTGGTGAAGTAGTCAATGGCCACCAGAATGAACTGATGTTTGTATTTTCCCTTTGGATTTATGCTTCCAATGACGTCTATCCCCCAAGTGGAGAATGGCCAAGAGGATGTCATGCTATACAATTCCGTAGGGGGAATATGCATACGATCAGCATGAGTTTGGCATTTGTAACATCGGCGGACATAATCAGCGCAGTCGGCCTCCATTGTAGTCCAGTAATACCCCTGACGTAGGATCTTCTTTGCCATCGTTGCCCCATTCATGTGTGGCCCACAGATTCCTTCGTGTATTTCCTCCATTACCTTGCGGCTGTCCTCTGTCGTGACGCAAAGTTGACTTGGACCCAAGTGTGCCCTTCAATACAATGCTCCTCCACATATTACAAATCGGGCAGCAAACTTCCGCAGAGCACATTTTGTCTTTTGAGGTGGCCTCGGATGGGTATTCTCCTTTTTCCAGGAATTCCTTCACGTCTTCGTACCATGGCTTGCCATCGTCTTCACCTTCCTCGGTAAAGGTGCATTCACATGCTGGTTTAACCTTTTGCTCGATCATGAGAGGCCGCATTGTGAATCCCAGGGGTATTTCGACCATAGATGCTAATGTTGCCAGTGCATCTGCAAATCTAGTGCTCACTCGAGGAGTGTGTGTGAAGATAACGGAATCGAATTGTGGAATTAGATCTTCCAGCACAGAGTGATACAGCTTCAGTGTATCTTCCTTGACCTTCCAGTCTCCTCTTGCTTGAGATACCACCAGGTTTGAATCCCCAATGACTTCTACCCTTTTTGCCCCCAGCTCCAGGGCTGCCTCCATTCCAGCAATACAGGCCTCGTATTCAGCTTGGTTGTTAGTGACTTCAAACCTCAATTTATATGACAAAGGGATGTGAGAGTCGTTTGGGGAAACTAGCAATACCCCTATGCCATATCCACATCAGTTTGATGCTCCATCAAAGTAAAGTTGCCAGGTGTCGTCTAAGAGACATAAAATGTCCTCGTCGGGGAACATGAAGTCCTCTGCCTCGGCCTCTGTCACAGGGTGATCTGCCAAGAATTCTGCCACAGCTCTTCCCTTTACTGATTTCCTTGTCATGTATTTGAGGTCGAATTCTGCTAGCAGCAATAACCACCTAGCTAGCTTTCCGATAAGTGCTGGCTTTTCGAAAAGATATTTGATTGGGTCCAAACAAAAGACCAGCACCACCGGATGTGCTAACAGGTAGTGCCTCAGTTTCTTTGTGGCCCATACTAGCCCCCAACAGGTTTTCTCGAGAGGAGTGTACCTTGTCTCATAGTCCATCATTTTTTTGCTGAGGTAGTATATGGCGCACTCTACTCTGGCGTCGTTTTCTTGTGCTAGCATGCACCCCATGGATGTGTCTGTTACTGAGAGATACAGAATCAATGGCTTCCCAGGGATGGGCGGCGACAGTACAGGTGGATTCTGAAGATATTCTTTGATTGCCTCGAATGCTTGCTGACAGTCTTGACTCCATTCAAAATCAGTACCTTTCTTCAGTAGCTTGAAAAGAGGTTCACAGGTGGTTGTGAGCTTGGAAATGAACCTGCTGATGAACTGTACCTTCCCCAAGGAACTCCTTACTTCCTTCTCCGTCCTAGGCGGTGATATGTCCATGATAGCCTGTATCTTGGAAGGGTCTACCTCGATTCCTCTTTGAGTGATGAGGAATCCCAACATCTTTCCAGCTGTTACCCCAAAAGTGCATTTTTGAGGGTTAAGACGTAGTTTGTAATTCCTAATCCTCTCAAAGAACTTTTGGAGTGCTCCATGGTGTCCTTCCCTTTCCTTTGATTTGACTATCATATCGTCGACATATACCTCGACCTCTTTGTGCATCATGTCGTGCAGCAGTGTTGTTGCCATCCTCTGGTAAGTGGCTCTAGCATTCTTCAACCCAAACGGCATCACTCGGTAGCAGTAAGTTCCCCAAGGCGTAGTGAAGGTGGTTTTCTCTCTATCCTCAGGAGACATAAGGATTTGATTGTACCCAGAAAATCCGTCCATGAAAGAGAGCAATGCATGGCCTGCGGTGTTATCTACTAGCTCGTCTATGTGAGGTAATGGGAAGTCATCCTTTGGACTGGCCTTGTTGAGATCTCGGAAATCTACGCAGACCCTGATTCCTCCGGTTTTCTTTGGTACGGGAACGATGTTAGCTACCCATTGTGGATATTCGGTGACAATGAGAAAACCGGCGTTGATTTGTTTAGTGACTTCTTCTTTTATCTTTAGGACCCAATCAGGGCGCATACGTCTCAGTTTCTGTTTAACTGGTTTTCCATCGGGATGAAGGGGAATTTTATGCTGAACAATTTCAGGGTCTATTCCAGGCATGTCCTCGTAAGACCAGGCAAAAACATCTTTGTATTCTTTTAGCAAAAGGATTAGTTTTTCACTTTCTTGAGGGGATAGTGCGGTACCAATTTTAACCATTTTGGGCTCGTTTTCAGAGCCTATGTTTGCTGTGATTATTTCCTCAGAAAAAGGTTTAGCGTGCCTTTCTTCTTCTCTTTCGATGAATTCTAGAATTTCTTCCTCAAAATTTGGTTTGTCGGAATCCACACAATTGATCATAGGCAAAGTGAAATACTCTAAATCTTCCTTCTCATTGCTAAGTTTATCAAAAGACATTTCAGAGTCAAACTCAAAGTAAATGCTATGCCTTGGTACTTTGACTAGGTTTTCCTCACTAGACTTAGTAGTTTCAAAAGATGAAAAGCTTGACTCGGACTGAGTCGACTCGGAGTCGGAATCGGAATCAGAACTAAGATCAGAATTAGCGCTTTTCATTTTGCATTTCAGAGTGTGTTCCATGGTCCAGTTAGGGTAAGCCCCTTTTTCAGCATCCACAATCAGTTCAGAGCAGTCTTTTTCATCACCAAGGTTGATCACCAGCACTTCACTGTCACCTTGATTCGCACTTTCATCATTGTCACCCTGCAAGTATTGGAGGGCCATTTGATTTGCTATCGCTGTTATTTCTTCCAATTGAGCTTCAATCTCTGCTTCGTCGCTGTTATCGACTCGTCGTGTGCCAACAAAGCCCCACCAATTACCAAAGCTATCTGTGATGGGGTGGATCACCCTTATTTCATTATTGGTGACCCCCTCATCAAAGAGTAGGTTTAGTGATATTTCGTCTAGTGGGTCATTGTCGACAGACTCTTCTTCCTTTGCCTCTTCAGTTTCGAGGTGTTGACCTCGTCTATTGGCCAATAGTCGTCGGTAGGTGCATAGGGGTCATAAAAATAGATTGGAACCCTGCGAAGTCCTTCTTCTTCGATCAGGTCTTCTACTTCTTCCTCATAAACCGTTCCAGCAAACATGACATGGTTGTCTTCAATGATAGCCACCATAGGCTTTGGTTGATTTACTGGAGTGATGTATTCGGAGGGGTTGAAGTCTTCAACAGCCAAGTGGAGTGGACCAGACAACTTGGTGACAACTTGAAAGTGCGAATCAGACATGAACAGTGATGCAGTCATTTTTCCTGAAAAGGTTTTTGCTTTAGTTAGATTGATTAATCTTACCTACTATTTTTTTTTTTGACTTAGAGAGATTCCTAAGGTTTAACCTGCAAAAGAGAAACTTTACAACATACACATATACAATGGGTGTGAGGAAGAACTTGGAAGTAAAATGCAAGTAGGTTCCTAACCTGTAGGTTCCTGTCTTAGTTTGATAAGTTCTATGGGTTTCTAAAACATGCAAGGTTTTGGTAGTCTCAGGGTGCTCCGTTGTCAAAGGGCACCAATCCTCTCACCAGCCCATCATAGGCGGTGATTGGGTGATTTCCTTTTTGATATACCACTAGGTACAAGTGACTGTGGAGTTTACTGGAACCCCCAACATAGCCCGTGTCGTGCCAGGATATCAGGTGAACTCAACGGGTTGCCCGCTCGATGCATATGATAAATGAATTAAACAAGGCATGTATTAGTCTTATGTTGAACTTTTTGGTTATGGCTCTCATATCCCCAGTAGAGTCACCAAAAACTGTAGACACCTCCCAAACGGGGCATATATCGCCATACAGATTGATCACGTTTGTTTGCTCGATTGGTTGCTTGCTTCGTAAACCAAGATCATGGACATTCCCATGGCTAGGAACATCGCCACATGATAGCGGTTATCATCAAAACAGAGTCGCCACCCAGTTTATTAAAACTGGGAAAATAGATAGAGATTCTGGATACGGGAGCCAAAAGTACAATAAGGGGAAGGTGTTAGGCACCCTTCTCTGCCCAGTCGTGAGACTGGCCCATAATCGTTCAACATAAGACGTGTAGATGCTTTGTTTAATTCTAACACATAGTCTGCTTATTATTCCTTTAAACAGTAAGTAAAGTGAGCCAGTGCGATAAGTAAAGCATGCGTCAGAAAGCAGAAAAGTAAACAAAATGTCCCAGGGAGATGGATCTTGCGGCCGGTGAATTGATGTCACGGTCGAGGGATCCTCCTGGTTTTATGTACCGGCCGAGGGATCAAAGTCCTGGTCGGTGTTCTTCCTCACACCAGATGAGAAGATTAACAAATAATCAGAAAGCTACGGTTAGTCAGAAATATAGTAAATAAGACAAACCGGAGGCCGTTGGGCCTCACCACCTTGATCCCTCAGTGCTTGATTGCTTCGGATTGGATGTGATTTGACTAATTGCTTGATTGAAAACCCTAGGGTTAGGGTTTGAACTTCGGGGTTTGATCGCCGGATTGACGGCTACCTTCGGGAGGTTAGGGCTTTTGAGGAGTGGGTTTGAGAGAGTATTTGTGTAGAGTTTCGAGGCTTGAGAGAGTGTGTACTCTAATGAATTTCGTGTGTTTATTTTCGTAGTCCAAAGGCCCTTTATATAGGCAATTAGTGACTCACTCCGGCCAATCAAATCACAAGATGGCAATTGCAATTGCAATGCATCTCTAACTCTACGTCGTAATCTCTGAGCGTAGCCCGAACGCATCGGGAAGGCAGTGTAGTTGGATCAAACGTCTGACAGAACACGTTCCAGAGTCTGGAAAAAGGTCGATCTGGGGGCCGAGTAAATGATATCACGGTCGAGGAATGGATGTCTCGGCCGAAGGATAGATCTTGCGGCCGAGGGATTGATCTCTCAGGGAGATTTTGCTAGCAACAGGTTGCTCGGGTGAGGAAATGATGTTAGGGCCGTGAGATCGATGTCACGGCCGACAGATGGATTCTCCTAGGCTTCTGTATTTCTGTCTGAAAGGCTGTATGGCTTTGAATTGGGTCCTATAAGTGGCTCAAAGTTTTTACCAAAAGTCCTAAGGTTCTCAAGGAAGTACTCAGCAATCACTGTATCCATTTCATCATCGGGATGGTCCCAAGGTGGGACTTGAAATAATCGTTAGGCCAAATTGGGGTGTCTACAACGACGTACATGAGGTATCCTTAGATTACCCCTATTTCTCAATGTCTTAGCAAATGATTTATAATATGTCCTTTATTATCCTAGGCAATACCTGTTTTGTCTCCTCTTCCAAAGAAGAGCATTGTCAAAGAAGACTTTGACATGCAAGCTCTGTTATCACTCTTTACTGAGCCTATCCCACCAATTCCTTTTCAAGTAATGTGGATCTCTTGTGTCATCTCACATCACTTACTGCTTTAGATCCTAACTTTTATTAGATTACTGCAGGATTTTCCAATTTCAATAGAGTTACTTGCCTTTGCCAATATTGTGGCAAATTTGGCTCAGTCGAAGGCCATTGAGCAGTTGCAAACTTCAAAGAAAGATCCCTTTACAAATCCTTTACAAGTTTTAGAATAGGGTTCTTTGCCCACTGAGTCTGTTCCTGCTTCAATGGTATCCCCTTCAAGAGGATTCGGGAGACAAGATTCTGATACGATCTCATCTTCATCAGATCAGGTAACCTTACATCAAAGCACACTTCTATGCTTCTACTGCTTATTCCACTCACCTTGATTTTTGTTTTCTTGCAAGTAGCTTAAACCGCCGGAGATATTGAAATAATTCAATCATTGGAGTCTGGTCATTAGTATCCCTAGATGAACCTTCTCCTCCTTCGACTGATCTGTCCTTGGTGGCTTTTGATATATCATTCTTTAAAAGCCAACTGAGGAAATTTTGTGATCAAATTGCTGACCCCATTCCTCTTATTTCTTCTGACCCATTGGAGAATCTTGAACAACTTTTCAGTCCATCCAAGCTTTCAGATTCTCCTTCCTTCAAAATTAAACATGCTCCCACAGAAGAGGAAGTTCTTATATTAAAAAGCCATCTAAAAGCTTTGAACCATTTAGGACTTCCTGTTCTTCTTGAGCATGGTTTGACCTATCATTTTGAAGTGTGCTATCAAGCTTTATTTCTGTCCAATAAGCTTCCTTCCTCTATTAATTATACTCTCCAAGAATATTTTGATCAGTTTGGTGAGTTGCTTGCTCACAACCAATTCTTATCTGAGAGTATTGAAAAACTACTTTAAAAATGGAAAAGTTGGAGGCTCGCGCGTTCAAGACTGCTTCTCATCTTTCACTTTACCAAGCTCGAAGAGATAAGCTTGAAGGTCTTAATAAAAGGATGAAATGGTTAGAGGAAGAGATGCAAAGGGTCAGAGATGAGATTCATGAAGTTTCAACTGATTTCCAAGCACTTGAAGATGAAGCTTTGAAGGGTCAATCAATACTTCCACAACTCATTCCCTCATTTCGAGCAATACAGAAGAAAAAGGCTGCTCAAGCCTCACTTTTGGATACCAATATCTGTTCTCTTCATAAAGCACTGTCCAATATTTATGGTGTAACTGGCCCTTACTTATGACTCTCTTCATAGTCTGTTTGATGCTGGCACAGTAGTATTTTAACTCAATTGCTAGATACATACAACTGCATTAATTTAGACATAGTTTTCCTCAAAAAAAAAAAACTTGATGTTCTGACGCCCCATCTACCTCTCTCAGGGACATTAATGACTGTCCCCAAGTTTACTGGTATAAATAAGGGTCCTGAGGAAGAAAACTTGCAACCTCTCATCCTCTTTTGCTTTCCCTTCTCTTAATCCCCAAGGATTCATATTCCAAATCACTTGGTTGGGTCTTGAGATTCACAATACAAGGAGCGTATACCATGATGATTCCCCCAGAGTTTGTGAAGAATGGCTTCAAATCATAGCCACATCAGTTCTCATGATGCTTTCCTCTTGGGCTACAGCTCCTAGGTATAGACACATCAGCTCTCATGATGTATTCATGTTGGGCTGATACTTCGAAGACCAAAAAATCTAACGAAAATGGTCTTCGAAACCTATCTACTTACCAATGGAGCTTAGCTCAAGTCTTTGTATCTCAGTTGTTTGATCCTAACAGATCCACTCCTGTGATACATTTAGGCTTAATTAGGTTTTCCTTTTGCACCACTTTCTAGATGGATGTTTTGAATGTAACTTTCCTTATGAATGTAATGAATAAAGTAAGTATTCCTCTTGTACATTCATATTGTTTTGTGGTTTGATCAATAAATTGATGATTCATCAATTAGTCCTTTCTAGCTGGTCCAAAATATATATTCTAAGAACCAATTAATCTAGAAGAAATCGCACTATAATGAGAGGAGGACAAATATGAAGTGGGCTTGTAAGAAACATATGAATATACTGAGCAGAAATTTTCCTTAAAGGTATTCTTTCTGTTGTCGTACTCATATTGTTATACTCATGATGGTACCCCTTTCATTATTTGCTTATCACTTCGATGCCCATTATAGATGGAAAACTGCTCATGAGCGATTTAAAATTCGACCGAATGCTTCGAAATGCCTTGAATCTCGAAAATCAATGAATTTGGTTGTAAATTTTTCCATCCGGCTCATCTATTTCCAGAGGCTTCTCAACAGTCTCCTCGTGAACTGTACAACTTATTACTCATGACGTATGGCGGCTACCACTCTCAGTCTTTTCATCTTCGAGGCTTCCACATCTGTCCTTCAATTAATAATCATAATAATTAGGGGGTGAACCCCCAACGCCTCTTGGATTATAAATACTCAGCAAGAGCTGTCAGTACCCGTCAAATATCTTCTTCCTCTCCCTCTCATTTTGGCTTGCCACAACATGGCTGACAATCAACAAGCCCCTCCACCTGCTGATCTCATGGACGAGTTTGCCAGAAGGATGGCAAAACTCATAGCAGAGCTCAAGAAAGACCACCAGGCCGAGCTTTGGGCCCTTCGAAGCGAGATTCGTTAGTTTCGAGCTCAACTGGTGGACGTAGAGACAGCTTCATGTCTCTGTTTGGCTAGGACTTGGGACGACCTCACGGCTGTCCTCTCGGCTCATGAGGCCAAAAGTCCTCCGGAGGGTGGGTCTCCTTAAAGACTCACCTTTGGGACTATGAGGATCAGAAATGATCCTTATTTTGGTTTCTGGGCCAGAGTCTGGCCATTTTTTTTTTTTGGATGAAGATCATAGTAGAGCTTCATTTTTTATTTTTTATTTGTTCAGATCCATTTGGGTCTGTTTCTCTTAAAACCCACTTGGGTTTCCTTTTTTTGTAAATGTAAATTAAATGATAAAAAATCCTACTTCAGTACTTTATAACCCTGATTCGTGGCTTCAAGTGTTGGTAATATACAATTTGGATAAACACAACTGTATTGACAAACTCCAAACGAGTCTTTGAACACAAATCGATCATGAACCAGACTATCAGGTTAAAGACAGAAGGAATAAACTAACTATCCCAATTAACTCGAGTTTCACTTTGGGTAAACTCCTAGGTTAACTTGAGTTCTAATTGGAGTAAACAATTAATGAACGAGTTAAAGGCTACTTACCCCGCCATCATTTAGTTCCTTGGGACTCTTAATTGATAAGGACTGCTGCTTTTTAACACTTATCTATCGTGCTTCTCGAAATAAATATCCATCCCTTGGAATTTTAAACGTCTCGGCTACCTCTCTCTCCATTCTCTTTCTTATTTACTTTCTACAACGCCATGGCTGAGAAACAAACAGTTCCTCAGATGAAAGAGACACCTGGAGAGGAACTCACTCCAGAGCTTGTCATGCTTACAATGAGTCTTATAAGACAGACATTGTATAAGGTGGAGAATGAACCAAAATATGAAGTTCATTCTCGTTCTTGCCTTGCAAAGACGTCAGACCCTTTCACATTGACTCCTGCTGACATTGTTGAGTTCTTTGGTGAATCTGAAGATTCAGAGAGCCAGGTTCAAGAAGACAAACCTCCACCCCTTGACCCTTCGAAGGGATCTCCTGAGAAGAGTTCGAAGTAGATCGCCTCTGGTTTAATTACTTGTCTCTCTTCCTTTTGTCTGTGGTCCTTCATGACCACCTTTGTGAAGGGACGCACCTCCTCTCTTTGTGAGGTGCATTATATATGTGAATCCAGCCTGTTTACTTGCTCTTGTCTTGTAATTCTTCGGATTATCTTGTCTTTGCTCTGAAAGAAAAGAAAGGGAAAGACTAACCCTTCAAAAAGGGTTATCTTTTATGAAACGATTCCCATATCGAGGGGATATAAGACTTCAAATGTTTCCCATTTATCTTTCTTCGATGAACATAACCATTTAAATTCCTTAAATGATATGCTCCCCCTTTTAGAATTCTATGGATTTGAAAAGGCACATCCCATGTTGGAGCTCATTTTTCTAATCCATCCATCCCCACTCTTCTATCTTTGATGGGTAAGATGACTTTCCATACAAGGTCCCCCTCATCGAAGCTTCGAAGAGCTACTCTTTTGTTATAATTTCTAGCTATTCTTGCTTTTTGTAACATGATTTGATTTAAAGCCTTCACCCTGGCTTCATCTATGTCTTCTAATTCCGTATGCATAGTTTGATGGTATGACTCTGTGTCTAAATCATTTTGAAATGCTATCATTTGAGATCTCACATTGATTTCCATAGGTAACACAGCATCATGTCCATAAGTTAAAGCAAATGGAGTAGTACATGTGCTAGGTCTCTTTATGTTTCTATATGTCCATAATGTGTCTAATAACAAGTCATGCCAAACCTTTGGGTTTTTATCCACCATTCGTTGAATTCCCTTTTTGATAATTTTGTTGGTTGATTCTGCTTGGCCATTAGACTGAGCATAATATGTACTAGTATATATCAAAGAAATTCCATAATTACTAGCAAAGGCTTTAACCAACTTTCCTTCGAATATAGAACCATTATCCACCGTTATGGTCTGAGGGCTTCCAAATCTATATATGATCCCCTTTATAAAATCAATAACAAGAGTTTGCTTAACCTCCTCATATGCTTGAGCTTCTACCCATTTAGTGAAATAATCAGTAGCTACCAAGATAAATTTGTGCTTTTCTGTTGAAGGAGGATAAATCATCCCAATCATGTCCATAGCTGTGGGCAGCATGCCCTGGAAATTCCGGTTTCCAAAATGCAAGGGCCCGGATCGAGGGAGCGCGAGCGCAGGTGGCAAGCGCTCAAAAATACAGAGTCGCCACTCGGGTTTTGAAGGTCCGACACCCAAGGAACCGTATTTCGAAGCACCTGCCGCACTGTTTGATTTGAAAAAGTTAAGGAACCAGTCCGTCATAACCATATTTGGGTTCGGGAGCCAGGTTACGAGAGGGGAAGGGTTTTATGGCACCCCTCTCACCTAATCCGGAGATCGGTCTCTACTTAGGCATTTTGAAAACATTGCGATTCTTCTTTTATTAATCAATTTTAGCCAATTAGGGCGGGGGAACAATTAATCGAGGATTAAAACTGTAACAATTTGCAGGATGTAATAGAAAGCATGTTTGCTCTATTGAAACAGTTAGTATAGGATGAGAACAGACTCCTGTGGGAGTTTAAACAGACTGGAAAGCCCCTGTCTTGGAGTGTCCTGCACAGGAAGAAACCAGTATGCACTGATCAAGTCAATGCATACTGACCAAACCTGCACACGCTACTACAAGACCTGCGCATGCCAGTAAGCCTAAGCCCACAGCTCTTATTCTCAAACCCTCTGGGCTCTGGAAGGACCAGTGCACACCCAGGACAAACCAAGTAGTTTATAGCAGTCATAATATACAGTTTAAAGGCTGAAAAGCCTAATAAATAAACAAAAACACCCCATAAACAGTGTGGGGACAAAATAACAGCCTAAAACCAAGTTAAACATGCAAGGCCAGCCACTGATCGGGAACAGAATGAAATCGTCGCGCGAGGGTTCCGAACAGTCGCGCGACAGTGCGCCCGGGCGCGCGATGGTTGCGCCCTGGCGCGCGACGATTGCGCCCTGGCACACTGGTCAACGCTCCATTTGACTATCGCGCGAGGGTTTAGGTGTAGCGCGCGATGGTTCGAGCCAACTTCCAGTGTCTGGTTTTTCACATTTCTGGGTTCTGAGACAGGTCCAGGATGATCCCAGGGGTACTCCAATAGAACAGAACTAAATATTGAAATGTAAAACTAACATTTTAACAAAGGAAAGCAGTAAATTGGTTGTTAGCATGCTTTACAGTGATCTATATACAAAGTAAAAATTACAACAGTCATGCACGTAGCTAAAACAAGAAATGACCAGCCTCCCTTCCCCACGTGGACCAATCTCTTGCTGACAGAACTGTCGCACGAGTATTCAGGACCATCGCGCGAGGGTTGGCTTGGCCACGGTTTTTGAAACCTTGCTAGCTTTAGGGCCAGGACTGGTATTGATTACCAGCCTTGACCCTGCCAGCCCCCCTCAGGGATCAGAACAGAAAACAGAACAAAGGTGTTATACCTTTGGTTTTTGAGTTTGAATGGTGTTTGAGCTTTGATGCTTGAGGTTGAACTATGTGATAGAGCTTGCAAAATGAGTGTATGTAGATGGCTAGAGTGATGAAGTATCAAGTGTATTTGGGTTTGTGTAACCTTTTGTGCTTGATTTTTTGTAACCCTTTGAAAGAGAACAAATGGGGGGTATTTATAGGCATGGAGGGTGAATCTGGTTGGTGCCAGGAGAGGAATTCAGCCAGCCACGAGGCCTGGCTGAGGTTGCATTGGTGGCCAATTTTCTGCCTCTGAAAAAGTAGGTGGGGAACTGACCATCGCGCGAGGGTTCCAAACTGTCGCGCGAGGGTCAACGGTCAAACTTTGTCCACCTGGCAGTTTGACCATCGCGTGAGGGTTCCAAACTGTCACGCAAGGGTGCGCCCTGGGAAATCAAACACTCGACATTCCCGGGGTGTTCTTGATCCGGTTCATCATTGGGAAATCAAAAACCGTAAGTAAACTAATCTGGAAGCCCAGATTGGGGTGTCTACAGTAGCCCCCCTTTGACGGCACTTGGAGCACCATTGACTTGGTACAAGTAACGTCAAAGGTTTCTAGACACCCCTCAAGGCAATCCAGAGTAGAACATACTAGCAAAGTAGACAAGCATACTTACAGAACCTGATTGGTTGAAATTAGACGGATGGATCGCCGCTTTGATTTGAATGAATGGATAGATCGCCACTTGTTGATTGAATTTGGACAGGACAGGCTGTCGCTGCAGATGTTGACGGGACCGGCCGTCGTTGCTGGGGATCAAGCTATCCTCGGCACAAAGTATTCCAACAAACACGGGTAGGTCGTGTCAGGCAGGTTGAATTCCATCTGTTGGGAATCAGAGCCAATCTCCTTATCAAAGACCATCCGAGACAGAGCAATAAGCCTGCTGGAAGATGCACTTTCGGCTAGACTGAGGGTGCTTGTCGTTCGGGACAGGCCAAGACGGACTCTCCTGGGGAACAATCAGTTGCGGATGAACGGACCATCGAACGATGTTCTGGTCGTTGTTTGTGGATTTGACAGGACCGGCTGTCGTGAGGGCGGACGGAGAGATCAATGTGCCGAATGATCCAGCCGTTGGGAACTTGGACGGGAGGATCATCAGTATAAATGATCGAGCCGTTGGGGGAATTGACAGGATCAGCTGTCAGTGAATGCGGACGGGGAGATCATTGTGCCGAGTGATCAAGCCGTTGGGAACTTGGACGGGAGGATCATCAGTATAAATGATCGAGCCGTTGGGGGAATTGACAGGATCAGCTGTCGGTGAATGCGGACGGGGAGATCATTGTGCCGAGTGATCAAGCCGTTGGGAACTTGGACGGGAGGATCATCAGTATAAATGATCGAGCCGTTGGGGGAATTGACAAGATCAGCTGTCGGTGAAAGCGGACGGGGAGATCATTGTGCCGAGTGATCAAGCCGTTGGGAACTTGGACGGGAGGATCATCAGTATAAATGATCGAGCCGTTGGAGGAATTGACAGGATCAGCTATCAGTGGAAGCGGACGGGGATGATATGGCTGACCGTCGTTGAATGACCGATATGGCTGACCGTCATGGATGATATGGCTGACCATCGTTGAATGACCGATATGGCTGACCGTCATGGAATTGGAAGGGCGGATCACTATACAAAGTGATCGAGCCATTGAGGTTGGACAGGACCGGCTGTCGTTGATAGAGACGGCGGATCACTATAAAAAGTGATCGAGCCATTGAGGTTGGACAGGACCGGCTGTCGTTGATAGAGACGGCGGATCACTATAAAAACGATCAGGCCACTGAAAATTGGACAGGACCGGCTGTCGTTGTGTTGATCCAAATAGCACAAACAGTGGATAACATGGATAGAAGCAAGGCGGACTGCAGCTGGGGAGAAATTGGTGACAACTGCTGAGCTGTTTACTTGCTGCCTTCGATACCGGGCAGACTTGCTTTGTCGTTTTGATGGATTTTTCCTGCGTTCAACATTTGATATACACACAATATGCAATGATGTATAACATATTGAAAATGCAGATGCAAACTTAGGGCGGCTCCTAGGAGGACAACGACGCCTGAGGACTACCACTGAGCCTTATTACTGAACTGTCTGCTTCTGAGACGCGCACCCAGATAGAAAGATGCTGAACGGGCTGGCGTGCCCCAATTGACGTTTGAGCAATGACATTGGGCCTGCGTGCCCCCTCTTTGATGCTTGGGTGGATGTGCCCCAGAGGTGCCTTACTTGGCCTTGGGCTGACGTGCCCTTGCTGCTTTTACGAGATTCCACTACTTGCGGATTACAGATACTAGGGTAGCAATGTAACAATTGCGTTTTCCAGTTTATTGACCCTCTTTTGCAAGTGTTTAAGAGAATGCTAAAACTAACCATTAATATCTACTTTGCATTGACAAGTGCTGAACTGACACACAGACATGCGCACATATGTACAGACTCGTCTAGCTCGAACGAAAAGGGAGAAAGAGCCCCAGGGTACAATGCGAACCCTTAGACACACGGAATACAATGAAATTTTGGGCATTAATGTGCCAAAACTCACAACATTCCTTAAACAGGTGAAACTGACACTTGCGAAAGACGCAAAAAGGCACAAAGACCTGTACAGACAAACAAAATCGAGACAAGCTTCCCGATATGACAGTTGAAAAACTAGAAAAATGTCGCAAAGACGGACATAAGACGCAAATGATGACTCGTATAGGCCCGGACTGAAACCGACACCCCCGTGCAGTCACATTAAGTCCATATGACTTGCATGGTTTGACAAGACTTGGCAAAAGCCCCTAGAACGACATTCGAGGGTAATAGCCAACTGCTACTGCTTGCTGCAAGAAGCGTGCGCAGGTTTGAGACCAACGCGCATCACTCGAACAAACGCGCTGCGGTAGCTTACACCTGACTTCGCTGAACTTAGAATAAACTGCGAGCCTGTTAAGGCCTCGCCATCATTTCGTTCTGTTTTTTTATGCTTCAAATATTTTTAAGACTTATGCTCAGCCTGAAAATTGAAGAAGTAGTTTGGTAATAAAATTGAAAGACGAAGGTTTTCCCCCTTCTGGTTCCTCCAATGAAGCTTGTCTTGATCTTCGATCCTCTTCGACCTTTGATGTGTACCAAAATGTCAACCATGGATCCAATTGATAGATTTGTGACCGAGTCTTGAGGAGAGACTGCCAACGTATCCCAAGCTAGGGAATCAGGTCAGAACGTAGTTCAAGCCAAGGGTTAACTCTCGAGTATTTACCTCTCCTTTTACGCTCTAACTTTTGCCTAGTACCGCCCATTCGGGTCTTCGGTCTAGTGAGCTTTGATTGATTGCCTATTCATTTTTGCCTAAACCACCTTCATAGGTTTTGGTCTAGCAGGCTGCTCTAACTTTTGCTTGGAACTGCCCACCCTTGGGGTTTTCAGCCCAACGAGCTTCTCTCAGGGAAAAGTTGCTTTTGAATTGATCCAAATCGACTATGGTATTGAATTTGTTGCCGTTGAGGTCGAAGACCTTTGGCTGCAGTCCGGGATAATTTGGCTTTGATAACAAAGAGTCAAGAGTGCTTCGGTTGGAAATGTCTTGCTCCGGACCGCTTTGTACACTTTCTCATTTGTACTTGGCGGAACGCCACTGTTATTGCTTTGAACATGGTACAAGGCCCGGAGCCTTCTGTGCTTCTGCTTTCTGGATTGGCACTAGGTAGCAGGGGATTGATACTTCTTTGTCTCAAAATCAAACACGAGGCGTGACTTGGTAAGACCATGCCAAGACGTCTATGAATTCTTCGAGCCTGTCTGACCGGGCACAATGCTCCTCTGGGGGCGGTTTTGAACCAATTGAACCTTTCGGGAGGTTATACTTGTCTTTCAAGTTTATTTGAAATTACTTCTTCTTTTAATAGGCTGAGCATGCCTTTCGTCTTCCCTTTTGGCGAGGGAACACATTTCCTTGGGAATGATCCCATCGAAATCTATCCCTTCGTCATTAGGGTTGACACAGTTTATATAAAAGCCAGCGAAGCATGTAGAAGCAAGATGATGCATATCATAAAAACCCTCGGGGTTTGCCAAGTACAACAGACTCAAAATTTGAAACAAAAGCTACGACGTGGAGGGCCAAGAGGCACAACCTCCGACTCAGAGCTAGACTTAGACAAGCGCAAAAGACTCTGTGTCAGACTCAGACAAGACGCCAATGCAAACTAGATGCGGTTTTGAAAATGCAATTGTTAAAAAGCTACCCATAGCTTCCATAAAAAGAGGTAGGATCCAGTGGGTGTCAGGCCCAAGCAACAGCACTTTGGCCTCCTCAGCTTCTTCGACCAAACCTACTCGGTGCTCTTTTGATCAATGGAACTCAGCTGGTCAGTCCACTCCTGTGCAAGCCCCTCATCACTGTCAAACCAGATGTCGGCAGAGAAAGTCCCAATCGCACAAACAGCAGCCGGCAGGCTGTCCTCGGGCTCGGACGGGATGGGTACAGACGGCTTGGAGCTCGGGTTGATTTGAGTAGAGTTGATTGATATTTGACCAACCAGAGGGTCAGACTCGTGCTGAGGCAAGGAGTCGGAAATGACATCGGGCTTTGGTGGAACTTGAATCGTGCCATCGTCAATAAGATCTTGAATCTCGTGTCAGAGACGCAAGCAGCTATCAGTGAGATGGCCAGGCATTTGGTGGAAGGCACAGAAATGGTTGGCATTGTAGTTGGCTGGAAAGACTTTGGGTGGAGAAGTTGGGGTCAAAAGTTTGAGGTGCCCAGACTTGACGAGTTTCTCCATTACTGCAGATAGAGATACCTCTAAGACAGAGAAACTCCGGGGTTGTGTTCGAGATCGGAGGCTTTGAGCGCTTCGAATTTGGTTGATATCGGCTGTTGATGGAGGTGGAGTTGTGATGACACCACAATCGACAAGATCTTGAACGGCATGTCGAAGCCGAAAACAGGCATTGGTAGAATGGCCAGGCATTTGATGGTAGGTGCAATAGAGGTTATGCTTGAAATTGGGTGATGGATTTTTGGGTAGAGGAGTTGGATCGAGGGGCTTGATGGAACCAGTATCGAGCAGTTTCTCAAAAATTGAGACCAAAGGCGCAGAGAAGCATGAGAAAGTCCTCGGTGGGTTCCGGCGAGTGGATTGAGAGTTCAAAGCAGGACTCTTGTTTGCTTGGCTGTTGCAACACATTGCCCCATCAACTGGATGCATTCTTTTGCCTTCAGGGCTGAATTCATCACTAAGCATGTCCTTCCCCTTGGCAGTGGTTGTGAATAAGGATCGAGCATCCTCCTTTGGGTAGGTCCTGGCCTCATGAAACTCAGCCAGGTCTTTGAATATGTCCTTTGTGCACAGCTTGATTCCGAATGTAGGAGTGTGGCAGGCTTGAGAAGGTTCTGTGACTAGCCCCATATCTGGCTGTGGGGGTAAAAAGGCCAACCAGTCCCTGGATCATAATCATTTGTTTGTCCATCTTGTGACTCAATTCCTCTACAGCTTTCCTGAGCTCAGCCAGCTCCATTTGTACTGCCATTCCGAATTGATGAACAGGGTAGGTGATATAACCTTGAAAGCGAAGGTGTAACAGCCCCGACAGACTCTCCCAAGCAGGTTTGGCTCTTTTTTTCGGTATTCTCTGATGATGCAAAGGCCCGAAGCTTTGACAGTAACGTAATGAAAGCTCAGTGACGCCCTTTCAGCAGTTTATTGAAAGAATTGAAAGAACAAAAATGCAGAGATCATCGTTGTCAGTGTCCTCCTAGACTCTAGAACTAGAGACAAGTCTGTCTCATAATGTTCGGATGCTGCCAAAATCCTCAAATTTCTTTTTGAGGGTGTATCCTTTGAATAGATCAAACTGATCCTAAGAGATGTCAAAAACAGACTAAAACTTTGGCTAGTCCCTTTTGAAGATTCAACTTTAAACTTGGAACAACTCGGTGTTGATGGCGTGACATCTTAACATGGGTGGCGTGAGTGACAACGCGCTTTAGCCGGGGCGGTGTATGTGCAAAGTATGATAACCAAAATGACATCAATATCACGACATCAACACTTTGTGGTTCCTTATGTTCGATTGAATCCTCAACCGGGCATGAGCCAAGGATTTAGTAAGGTTTGATTTCTCTAAGTCTCGTTGATCTAAGTACTTTTGAAAAACTAAAAACGTGCACCATCAAGATGCACGACTCTTCATCGGGTTATAGCAGCGTCCTAGTAAGTATAAGACAGACTCGAAAAAGTGACAATCCTAGAAGCCGCCCTAAACATGCTCCTATGCAGAACAAAATGCATGCATGCATGACCAGAACCAGAGACGAGTTTGTCTCACAATATTTCAGACGTTGCCGGAATCCTCAGAATTCTTTTCGGCGATGTGTACCTGAGTAGATCGACAGATCCTAAAAGATGTCAAAATAGACTAAATCTTTGGCTAGTCCCTTTTGAAGATTCAACTTTGAATTTGGAACAACTCGGTGTTGATGGCATGGCACCTTAACCTTGAACACGGCGGTGATAGTGACAACGCACTTCAACCTAGGTGGCGCCAGTGACACGGCATCACTACCTTGTTGTTCCTTATTGTCGGTTGAATCCTTAAACGGGCATGAGCCAAGGATGTAGTAAATTTTGATTTCTCAAAGTCTCATTGAACTAAGGACTTTGCGATTGATAACGAACATTCAACAGAATGAACGACTCCTCATCGGGTCCAACAACGTCTTAGACAGCGTAAGACAAACTCGAAAGACAAAACAGCCTTAAGCATGCTCCTATGCAAAACAGTGTATGTACAGTGCATGCGATAGGGAAAGCAGTAACACATAGACAGTATATGGGGTTAGATGCAAATAGATCTTAACCTGTGGGTACCTGTCCTAGTTTGGAGAGTTCTAATGCTTCGTATATGCAAAGGCTGGTTTTGGCTTGTAACAGGTTCCTCGGACTAGGGCCACAGATATACCTCCCGTTACCCGCGTATTCGCAGAGTAACAGTCGAACGGTAGCATGACCCATCATCGTCGAAGGTTGTTGGTCATTCGGGGTCCCCGGGCTCCGGTAAACTGTGCCGGATTGCCAAAACGATCCAACGAGGCTTATCCCACATCGATGCAAATGAGATGCTAGAATTTGATTAAGAGAAGAAGAATCGCAAAATCACAAAATGCTTTTTCAAATTTGGCTCACTTTATTTAGTCCATCTTTAGAGGAAATTACGCAAGCGAACAATCGATAAAGCCCCAGATTAGAATGGCTGGACACGAGGTCCTGTTAAATCACCATTCCAACCTTCGGCAGCGCGAAGCTAACCGTTTTGACAGACTTTTAAGGGATTGTTCCCAAGCGTATTAAACTCTAAGTATGAATTAATATCGGTTCGATCATCCCCAGCAGAGTCACCACTGTGGGCAGCATGCCCTGGAAATTTCGATTTCCAAAATGTAAGGGCCCGGATCGAGGGAGCGCGAGCGCAGGTGGCAAGCGCTCAAAAATACAGAGTCGCCACTCGGGTTTTGAAGGTCCGACACCCAAGGAACCGTATTTCGAAGCACCTGCCGCGCTGTTTGATTTGAAAAAGTTAAGGAACCAGTCCGTCATAACCATATCTGGGTTCGGGAGCCAGGTTACGAGAGGGGAAGGGTTTTATGGCACCCCTCTCGCCCAATCCGGAGATCGGTCTCTATTTAGGCATTTTGAAAACATTGCGATTATTCTTTTATTAATCAATTTTAGCCAATTAGGGCGGGGGAACAATTAATCGGGGATTAAAACTGTAACAATTTGCAGGATGTGATAGAAAGCATGTTTGCTCTATTGAAACAGTTAGTATAGGATGAGAACAGACTCCTGTGGTAGTTTAAACAGACTGGAAAGCCCCTGTCTTGGAGTGTCGTGCACAGGAAGAAACCAGTATGCACTGATCAAGTCAATGCATGCTGACCAAACCTGCACACGCTACTACAAGACCTGCGCATGCCAGTAAGCCTAAGCCCACAGCTCTTATTCTCAAACCCTCTGGGCTCTGGAAGGACCAGTGCACACCCAGGACAAACCAAGCAGTTTATAGCAGTCATAATATACAATTTAAAGGCTGAAAAGCCTAATAAATAAACAAAAACACCCCATAAACAGTGTGGGGACAAAATAACAGCCTGAAACCAAGTTAAACATGCAGGGCCAGCCACTGATCGGGAACAGAATGAAACCGTCACGCGAGGGTTCCGAACAGTCGCGCGACGATTGCGCCCTGGCACACTGGTCAACGCTCCATTTGACTATCGCGCTAGGGTTTGGGTGTAGCGCGCGATGGTTCGAGCCAACTTCCAGTCTCTGGTTTTTCACATTTCTAGGTTCTGAGACAGGTCCAGGATGATCCCAGGGGTACTCCAACAGAACAGAACTAAATATTGAAATGTAAAACTAACATTTTAACAAAGGAAAGCAGTAAATTGGTTGTTAGCATGCTTTACAGTGATCTATATACAAAGTAAAAATTACAACAGTCATGCACGTAGCTAAAACAAGAAATGACCAGCCTCCCTTCCCCACGTGGACCAATCTCTTGCTGACAGAACTGTCGCGCGAGTATTCGGGACCATCGCGCGAGGGTTGGCTTGGCCACGGTTTTTGAAACCTTGCTAGCTTTATTGATTACCAGCCTTGACCCTGCCAGCCCCCCTCAGGGATCAGAACAGAAAACAGAACAAAGGTGTTATACCTTTGGTTTTTGAGTTTGAATGGTGTTTGAGCTTTGATGCTTGAGGTTGAACTATGTGATAGAGCTTGCAAAATGAGTGTATGTAGATGGCTAGAGTGATGAAGTATCAAGTGTATTTGGGTTTGTGTAACCTTTTGTGCTTGATTTTTTGTAACCCTTTGAAAGAGAACAAATGGGGGGTATTTATAGGCATGGAGGGTGAATCTGGTTGGTGCCAGGAGAGGAATTCAGCCAGCCACGAGGCCTGGCTGAGGTTGCATTGGTGGCCAATTTTCTGCCTCTAAAAAAGTAGGTGGGGAACTGACCATCGCCCGAGGGTTCCAAACTGTCGCGCGAGGGTCAACGGTCAAACTTTGTCCACCTGGCAGTTTGACCATCGCGCGAGGGTTCCAAAATGTCGCGCGAGGGTGCGCCCTGGCGCGACCATCGCGCGATGGTTCCAGTCTGTCGCGCGACGGTGCGCCCTGGCGCACGTCAGTAGGGTTTTTGGCTTTTGGAAGTGGCTTAGGCTAGGTTAGGTTCAAGGGTTTTTCAAACACTCAAAACTCAAACACTCGACATTCCCGGGGTGTTCTTGATCCGGTTCATCATTGGGGAATCAAAAACCATAAGTAAACTAATCTGGAAGCCCAGATTGGGGTGTCTACAATAGCCCATCCTCTAAAAGGCCATGGTTTTATCACATACTGTAAATCTGTGACTGGTAAATGTTTAAGTGGTCCTGTTCTTTGACAAGCTTGACATCCTTTCGCATAATCTATGCAGTCTTTAAGGATAGTAGGCCAATAATACCCATATCTCCTTACCAACCACCTCATTTTTATGCCAGCTTAATGGGCTCCACAAATTCCTTCATGGACCTCAGCCATTACTTTGAATGCATTTACCTTGTTTAAACACTTCAAAAGAAGGCCATCCATTCCTCTTTTAAATAACTCATTATTGTACATAATGTAATTTATTGCCCTTAACCTGGTTGATTTGTCTGCAATAGCATCAGGTTTGGTTAAGTAATCAATTAATGTTTGCCTCCAATCCTCATTTTGGCTCAAAGGATTTGAAGGGACATTAACCTCTAATACTTCGAAGTCAGTCAACCTAGTGCTTAACATAGGTAAGGATTTTCTCAAAGTTAATTGACAAAATTCCCTTTCATTTTCCGATAGGGCCTTATAACTAGATGCCCTCTGAGCTATTTCATCAGCTTCTTCATTGAAGAATCTAGGAATATAGGTTAGGGTAATCCATCAATTTTTTGGCATGTTGGTAATAAATTGCTAAAGCTGGACTAATGCATCAAAATTGCCCATTCAGCCGGTTAATTACCAACTGAGAATCTCTAAATATTTCAGCAACACTAACTTTTAGCTTAAGAAAAATTTCTAACCCTATGATCAAAGCCTCATATTTTGCTTGATTGTTAGAACACTGTCCCTCACTGAGTCGAAATCCATATTTGGTTTTCAAACCTTGAGGGGATTCTAAGATTATGCCTACTCTGGCCATTTGAGCAGTTTTTGATCCATCAAACCATAGCTTCCATGGTTTGATTTCAACCACAACAGCCTCCAATGTTTCTGGTATTTTGATCTCACTGGGATGATCAGCCAAAATATTGGCCAATGCTTGCCCCTTTACTGACTTTTGAGGTATGTACTCGAGACAAAACTCAATTAAAGACACAATCCATTTCCCAATCTTCCCACTAAGCACTGGCTTAGAAAGCATGTGCTTAATTACATCAGTTTGAGAAATAACATAAGTTACTCTGGACAACATATAATGCCTGAGTTTCTTAGAAGCATAAAATAAAGCTGATAGGCACGCAGTATCGTAGATATAAGTGCCTAAATAGGGTAGTTTTTAACACGTTGTTATCTAATTTATTCTCTATTTTCCACTTGATGCGTTGCTTTGGTATATTTTTGTGTTTTTGTTAATTTTCAGGAAAATAAGGCTATTTTGGCGCAAAGATTGGATTGCAGAGACTTGAAGGCCGTGATAGAGCTTAAGGGTTCGAAAACTGAACAGAATGTTGGGGGAGGGCTACACCAAAATTGGTGTAGCGCTACCTAGAGGCTTTAAGGGTCAACAGTCAAAGCCGAGGTCAACCGGTCAAGCGGTCCTAATTAGTTCGGGAGGGCTACACCAAAATTGGTGTAGCGCTACCGAGGGTCTTAATTGGCTTTGAAACGGTGTCGTTGCGGGTCCAATTCCGATTTGTTTTAGGATTTTAATTGTAAATTAAAGGGGATTACTATAAAAACCCCGTTATAACTCGAAATTAGGAAAACACATTCATAACTTACGTTTTTGTTTAACTTTTGGTAGTTGTGTTTGAGTTTTTAATTGCAGATTCAAGTTTTAATCTCAGTTCTTCAGGTTTTCCAACTTTAAATTCTTGTTCTTCCTTGGTGTTCGAATCCGTTCTCTTTCCGCAAACCTGTGGTATCGTATTTTATTTTTATTTCAATTGCTAAAATCATGTTTAGTTCTAAATATATGTTTGCTGCGTCCGTTGAAAGCATGAGTGAGTAATTTTGTAGAGTGCGGCTGCGGGGCGAAGGTGTCCCATGGCTAGTTTAACTAATGTTTTTACCTCGGGTTCGAATTAATTTAATCTTTAAGCAATTTTAGAAGACGAAAACTCTTCTAACAAACAAAACCCAGGCATCACCGGAATTCGAATGTGCACGGAAACTGGTGACAGGTGGTGCGCATTTGTTAGGGATCCTTTTTCCTATTCTAAAATCAACAAATTGAATAATTGTGGCCCGAGTAAACATTGGTTAGGCTAGTTGCGGACGCCGGGTTCCCACGGCTATAATCTCCTTTTCAAATCCATATTTAGTTAATTTAGTTTGGTAATCAAGTTAGTGAATCAACCTCATTAAACAAGGGGTGGCTACCTAAGAGCCAAGATAAACTGTGAACCCGTCATCTTTGAGTCCTGCACACGTTCGTCCGTCTCTGTGGTTCGACTCCGGTACTTCCGGATATTATGCTACATCGGTCGAGAGTCCTACGCTTGGGACGCGTCTTTATTTTAATTCACCCGGTCGGTCAAGCAAAAGCTAAACATAGTTTCTCTACTGCAGTATACTTGCATTCACAGGAGTTTAAAAACCTACTAAGATAATAAACTGCTCGTTCCTTGCCATCCTCATTGTCTTGAGCCAACAGTACTCCTATTGAGTCTTGGGTTACTGCTAAGTACAACCTCACTGGCTTCCCTTCGATAGGAGGTACCAACACTAGTGGGTTGGCTAGATACTTCTTGATGGCTTCGAAAGAATCATCATGCTCCTTGGACCACCTAAATTCTTCTCCCTCCTTCAGCTTTAACAAAGAAGAGAAAATTTTAGTTTTTCCTGCAGTATTGGATATAAATCTTCGAAGGAAATTTAATTGACCAAGAAACCTTTGCAATTCCTTCTTGTTGGAAGGTGGTTTGGCCTCAATAATAGCCTTTACTTTGTTCTTGTCAACCTGTATTCCCTTATTGTGGACTAAATACCCCAGAAATTTACCAGCTGATACTCCAAAAGCACACTTCTCCGGATTTAATTTCAGTTGATAATGTTTCATTTGTCGAAATGCCTTTTTTAAATGTTCCAAGTGATTATCATCAGAATTTGACTTCACAATGATATCATCTATGTAACTGTAACGCCCCCATTTTCGGGTTCATTACTTAATCATTTTATTAATAATTCAAACAGAGTCTGGCTCATTATTACATTGTTAACCTCACAAAGGAGTACATTTTATTCAAAAGGAAAGGGAACTAGTGTTCCTAACTACAGCTCCGCCTGCTCTTCCATCCTAGCTAGCTCTTCAGCTCTGAAAGCCTCCACAGTGTACATCTCACCCTATTTGTCTATAAGGTCTGACACATTATACCAGCGTCGCCACCAATATAATATGTCAGGGTCACCAAAGGCAACACCGTGAGCTTACAAAGCTCAATAGATAAACCGTACCCACTAATCCTTACTTATAACCAGAAATTCACATAGACAATTACACATGCTCATTCATTGAAGTAATTTAAGCAATATCACATCCGCATTCGCTATCTTTCTAACGTTGGTGTCATGTCTTTTCGTGTTTCTCCTACGCGACTCATCGTAGACCGTGTCATCATTTTTCCACTTCATTAACACTTCCAAATTTCATTTCGAAAAATCACATTTTTAACACACGCACACCACACAATGGGCAAGTCCGGCCACATTGAGGTTTTTAAAACACACACAGCCTCACAATGGTTCCGCCACCACGGATTTCCATTGGAACACACCCAACCTCGATTCCGCCGTTCCGGGTTCTCGAGTATCCTCACAATGGTTCCGCCGTCCCGGGTTCCCATTGGCACACATTAGCATTGGCTCCTCTCCACGGATAACCAAGCCACACACCCAACCTCGATTCCGCCGTTCCAGGTTCTCGAGTATCCTCACAATGGTTCCGCCGTCCCGGGTTCCCATTGGCACACACACACACACATAATGACTCCCAAAAATGGTCATTATGTAATTTCAAAAATAATTTTACCAAGGCCATGCCTTTAAACACACCCTAGGTGTCATGTTTCTATCTTTCTTTGGTTTTCGTGTCTCGTTCTCATGCATAGACTCCGCGGTAGGACTTTCATAGAAATCTTGAAACTAAACTAGGAAGATCATCCAACTCTATTTCATATAGCATGCTCAATTATTCGTAAAGCATAACGTCACATGTGCGGACGCCTTTGGAGTGATAATCACTTATGCCTTACTTAAAAACAACCACAAGTAATGCAAGTAAGCACATAACAAGTCTAATTTATCTAAACGGTCGAAGCACAATTTCTTAAAGTTAAGCCACGACGTTAACCTTCAAAGTTTATTCTTTCTTTCAAGATGTTCAAAACAGCATATGTTTATTGAATTGCAATGCATATATCAGAATAGTGTCGATAAGGATTCTATGTTTTCACGAGAGGTGTCGATTAGAAAATATATGTGAACATGCCTTTATCTTTACTCTAATCAATTTGAGTCACGCATACGATATGCTATACTTAGAGTAAAATCTATCTACATATTCTTAGCCTACTTTAAAGTAAACTTTATATTTGGATAAGTAGTAAAGATTTTCTACATTTCAAAAGTAAATGCATTTCTAATTATTGTTAAGGGAAGTAGATATGGAAATCTACTGTTCTTCTTGGCGGTAGAGATGTCTACGGAAAGTACGTCGATAGTTGGACGGAGTAACGTCTAAGAATGGCTTCCGTTAGCTTCGAAAGAGAATGGTTTCTCGTGAAACTAAATCGTGACCTACGGTACTTGACTTTTTGGATCGAAAGGGTGGTCGAGTGGTGGTTTAGTGGCGGCTTAGGGTGAGTTTCTCAAGAACAAGGAAGAACACTCAAGAACAAGCAAGAATACAAAGCTTTCTAGAGAGAAGTTGGAGTAAAGAAAGGTGTGAGTTCAAATGGTGAGAAATGCTTGCTATTTATAGGCAAAAGTTGGCTCCCTCTCCTCCCACATTGGCCGGCCTTCTCTCTCTCTCCAAATCCCAAAGATTTCTTCCATATCTAGTCATATCCTAGGCTATAAAAGGCTACCAAGATCTTCTCCTTTCTTTATTTCCATTTAGGACAAATTCTATGTTATTCTATGGGGGTTTTGTCTTGTCTAGTACCTTAAAGAGTTAGAATACTAGATTGCTTGTCCTAGTTTAAACATGTGCAAGAAAAACCCTAGATTTTGGTGGTACAAGATGATGTAAGAAGATTGGTCAAGATTGGTGCTAGATTTGGATGGTACACTAGCACACATCACACTCTCCCTCTCTCCCTCTCATCCGGCCTCTCTCTCTCTCCCTCCATCTCTTTCTCGGCCTCTCTCTCTTGGTACAAAGTACATATATATATATATATATATATATGTTTACAAGGACAAAGATTGGAAAGAGTAAGGATTGGATGGTAAGTTTGTAGGAGATTTTGTAGGCAAATCTAGTACCCTAAATCTATCTCACATCATCCTATCTTCTTCCTCCATTTAGTGCATGTACTCCTATGTATATTAAACTTGGATTTGATAGAAGAAAGATCAAGAAAGTACTTCCATATCTTGCTCTCTCTCTCTCCCTCCTATCTCTCTCCCTCTCGGCTTCCTCTCTCTCTCTCCCTCTCTCGGCTGTCCTCTCTCTCTCTCTCTCTCTTTCTCCTTCTCTTGTACTTATATATACATGTATAGGTGAAAGACTACAAGTACTCTAGTACCTTGATGATTTTCCTAGATTTCTAGGTCAAGATATCCTAATAAACTATGCCAATTGACACATGTTTGTTCATAAAATATAACCTAGAATTATAGGGTGACATATGCCTATCTTAATACTTAATTGAATTAGGCACATGTTGGTTGATAAACTAATAAGTTCTAGGTACTTGGCTAGGCTTCAAAGATTGATCAAGAGTACACCAAATCTTGGCTCTTCTCTCTCCTATCTCTCCCTCTCTCTCTCGGCTATCTCTCTCTCTCTCACTCTCGGCTTCTCTCTCTCTCTCCCGAATTCTCTCTCTCTCTCTCTCTCTCTCTCTCTCTCTCTCTCTCTCTCTCTCCCTCTCTCTCCCTTGTACTACAATAATATACTAATATAGATATATATCATCAATTAGATTTTGGAAGTACAAGGTTAATAATAAACTAAAGGGTTTTTGAAAGAATAAGATTTTCTTAATTAAATAATGAATTTGACACATGTTTTCTACCTCTATATTATATTGGGGGGTTGTACTGGTACCCTATTATAATATTCATATAAGTACTAGAGAATCTGGGTGGATATCTAGTCAAAATTTTATAATATAAAGCTCCGATTTGACACATGTCTCCTTATAATACAATATTTGTACTCAAAGAATCCTAGGACCCAATATTATATTAGATACTCTTCCAATTCTTTAATGGGAGAATCCCATGGGATTCTAGTCATTGATTTAACTATAATATAATAATACTAGTCCTATTATCCAATGGATAATAATTCTACTAACAACTATGGACCAATGGACAAAGGTCAACGGTTGACTTTTTGGTCAAAGGGTCTTACTTAGGGTTCAAGAGGTTCAAAAGGTTCATATGGTTCGAGGAAGGTCAAGAGTTGAATTAGATTATCTTCGAGGATTAGGTTATAAGCTAATTAGGCTCGCTAAGTAGGATTTCTAGTCAAGACATATTCTAGGCTTAAGCTCGATGATTAGGAGAATAGTCTTACACACTTGTCTTTAGAAAATGATCTTATTGACGAATCTAATCGTGACGGATTATAGAGGTTTAAAAGGAATTTATCTAGTCACTAAAATGATTTTCGAATAACAACGAGATTTTTATTTACTGAAAATCGGAGTTGTTACAGTAACATTCCAGAAAACTTCCAACCAGGTCAAGAAAAATAGTATTCATAGCCCTTTGATATGTGGCTCCAACATTTTTTAACCCAAATGCCATTTTGGCCCATTCGAAAATACCAATATTACCAGGGCAAGCAAAAGCTGTTTTATGCACATCTTCTTCTGCTATGTAGATTTGGTTATATCCTGAATGCCCATCTAAAATGGATAATATCTTGTGCCCAGTTGAACTGTCTACAAGCATGTCTATGTTAGGCATCGGATACTCATCTTTAGGAGTTGCAGTATTCAGATTTTGAAAATCAACACAGATTCTAATACTTCCGTTCTTTTCAGGAACTGGAACTACATTAGATAGCCATTCGACATACCTGGCTGTTCTAACGAAACTTGCATCTAAGAGCCTCTGCATCTCCTTCTTTACACCTGCAATAGTTTCTGGACTCATCTTCCTGGTTGGTTGTTTCACAGGTTTGAATTGTGGTTTGATAGGCAACCTATGCTCCACCAATTTGTAGACACCTCCCAAACGGGGCATCGCCATACAGATTGATCACGTTTGTTTACTCGATTGGTTGCTTGCTTCGTAAACCAAAATCATGGACATTCCCATGGCTAGGAACATCGCCACATGATAGCGGTTATCATCAAAACAGAGTCGCCACCCAGTTTATTAAAACTGGGAAAATAGATAGAGATTCTGGGCACAGGAGCCAAAAGTACAATAAGGGGAAGGTGTTAGGCACCCCTCTTTGCCCAGTCGTGAGACTGACCCATAATCATTCAACATAAGACATATACACACTTTGTTTAATTCTAACACGTAGTTTGTTTTTAACCTTGAAAAATCCTAGCTCATCTAGGAATATAAATATTTGCTATTTTTTAATCTCTCCAATTAATTAACCCACCAACAGATAAGAAAATCAATCTCGCAAACGGAAAGCAATAAACAGAGAACGCCAAGATATACGTGGAAAACCCTAAACGGGAAAAAACCACGGGAAGGAAATCAAAACACTATACTCATTGTACGGTTACAAACAAACCTATACTTACAACCTAGAATCGCTCTCGGTTGACCAAGGTTGATTGCTGAATCACTCGTTCACCGCACCCAGTGCTTGACTGCCGCTGCCTTGAATCCACAAGCATTCCACTATCCTTTGAAAATCCACCGAAGGCCAACTCAAGTAAGTTGAATCAAAGATTGGAAAGAAACTCCATGAAGTTAACCTTATAGCTCGATGATCAATTGATCATGTTTGTACTTCAAGAAACAAAACCGAAACCCCTTGGATGTATTCTTAGGTTTTGACGTTCTTGGGGGCGGCTCTCATATATTCCGTAGCCTTGAAAAGCCAACAAAGCCACATATAAATAGACTGAAAAAAAGAACATTGCTCGAGCACGGAAAGTACCCTGTCTTGAGTTGCTCGAGCACTATGACAGACAATCACTTCCATAAATTGTCACCCACGATTTCTTCATTTCCTTTTTCTAATACAGCATGTGCACGAAGACTTCACCCACGATTTCTTCATTTCCTTTTTCTAATACAGCATGTGCACAAAGACTTCTTTGACAGCCAAAACTTCTTTCCTTTGACAACCTTTCTTTATGCCTTTCTTTATCAATAACAGAATACAATTGATTGGCTTTCCTAAAACAATTTCTCTAAAACAATAAATTTCAGCATAATTAATGGGATACAAATCGAAAGAGATTTTGTCATGGGATTTGCCAAAATATGGACTTTACAATCTCCCCATTTGGCACTTCCATGACAAAACAAGCAAAGCATGACTAACCTATCCATTAATAGATGAAGCACAATTGTGAAGAGCTGCAGACACAAATCTGGAAAAGACAATTGGTTAATCAATAAATTACTCCCCCTTTTTGTCATGGAATGACAAAGGTAGAGTATATAGAAATAAGCACCTAATTAAAACACGGAAGTGATAGATAATAATAGCCATTGAAAAGTTGAAACCATTTAAGTCAAACTAAAGAAGTCGAGAAAGAGCAACACCATAAAAATAGAGAGAGAGAGAGAGAGAGAGAGAGAGAGAGACGATTTTCCCAAATCCCTAAACATGAGAAGATATTCACGTGATATTAATAAAAATGAGGCCCAAAAGGAAACAACTTTTGAACAAGTAGAGTTAAAAAGAGTTTGGATGTTTTTTTTTTTATGAATGCTCTAGTTACTGCTGACTAAAGATACTTTGTTTGTAAAAAAAAAATGAGTAAGACAAACACATGAATCCGAGAGATGAACACCCAACCATGAGAATCAATAAATGGCACTTCAATTTTTGAAATGCATGAATGAACATGTATGTATTCCAAGCATGAATAAATATGGAATTAAGTACAACATGCAATATGAGACTATGACAATAGTGGGTGTGTGACACGTCAGAAATATTAAGACCATCATCTTCGGATACAAGAGTTTTCGTGTTCCATGAGAATGGCAATCACCCGTCCTCCCACGAAGTCAAACCAGGCATGATGACACAAATGACATCTCAAGGCTTAGAAATAACTCCCCCTCAACCAATGAGTATTTTGCCATATCAATTTTTATTGATGCTTCCCAACAAATACACGTGTTTTTATATTTTTACCCCACTGCCGTTTGACACGAATATTGGGAATAAGAGTACCTCATACTCAATCTCCGATTACTAAGCGAGTGGTCCAACACGGATGCCTTCACAAAGTCTATCCATTTTGTGACATGAACGCTCAGAGGGAGAGTACCTCACCCCAATTGTCCGGTACTCAATGAACGCCCGGATAAGCATTAAATTCTCTCGAATAGATTTTATGATTTTGCAGAACCAAGAGAACACCGTATCCAAACTAGATGCCAAAAGGTCAATCGCCGAGGAAACAAAATGAGACATACTCATGGACAAGAGAACCAATTATCCAATCTGAATAATCTCTCTAATCTTGATGTGTAAATGTGGCGATCATAAAGTCATAAGGCATGGTGCAACTAATATCCGAATATATCTCATGAGAGGAGTTCAACAAGAAATGTGCATACATTCGGAAAAAAAATGCATTTTTGTGAATCCCATGGTTGACTTCTCACAACTGAAAATATGCTTAGTCCAAAAATATTTATTGATTTTTATGTTTTCAAAAACAAATAAATATATGAATGTTTTTGGATTTTTCGTTATAAATCATGAAATAAGCAGGGAAGCGAATTAACAAAAAAATGCTAAAAAAAATAGAGGCAATAGAACTAAACAAATGACTCAACTTGTAGCTCTAGGAACATTATAAGCAATAAAGACCAACCTAGACTACGGAAACGAGACCAAGCCTAAAAAAGCAAGGTCAACACCTCCAGACAAGCATGTGTCATCGAGAGAGTTGGTGGACAAGTTCGCATGAGATTTTAAATCCAACCTCCTCACCCAAATAAGTCTTGTCTTGACTTGACTAGTGTTACACAGTTTATTTGGTTGAACTTCAAGAGCCATGTTCTTACCACACATGTTTCTAGTATTATCATATTTAGTGTAACTAGCAGTCCAAGACTTTCGAATATTACCATGTTTAGAAATAGCTTTATTGTTGACAACATGATTGTGCGCAACAGGAGGGTATCCGTGTAATTGAAAACACTTGGGTCTAATGTGACCTTTAATTCCACAATAATGACAAATAGGCTTAAACTTAAAAGAGTTTACCTCACCACGCTTGGCGGTAATATTTTTAATCGGTGCACTTGGCTTCTCTGCCTTGGAAAAATTTGACTTTATGCAAGCATATTCGACATTGTTCATCTTGATAGGTGACTTGGCTTTTTCCGCAACGGGAGGAGTAAGAGTGCTGTTATTTGCCTTGACAAAAACCATTTTCCCTCCTGCCTTTGAAGATGAGACACCCTCTACATAACCAAGCCCTTCTTTGTTCAAACCTGCCTTCTGAACACTAAGCATATCATCCAAAGCTTGTGAACTCGTGTTCATTTTCTTGAAAATAGCATTGGCATTGTCGAGTTCCCTTTGCAGTTTTACAACATTTGATTCCAAGAACTTATTATTTTCCACACACCCATGCATTTCATCTTGAAGAGCATTGAAATTCTTGGTCAGATTGGCATACTTCTTGTTGAGTAAGTCATTCTTCTCATCTAGTTCTTTCTCATGAGCTTGAGATGCCAAAAGATCTCTAGCATAATTCCCGTTGATTTTTTCAGTATCCCTCAATTTTTCTATCAACTTAATGTTCATTTTATTAACCTTGATACTTTTTGAATAAAGATCATTGTACTCGGCCTTCAAGGTCTCCAAATCACCAATACTCTCTTCTTCTTCTAACTCATTATCACTAGACTCGGAATCCTCGCATGAGTTCAATGAAGCAACATAAGTCATATAATTCTCCTTATCTTTATTATTGTCCCCTTTTTCTGACTCACTGTCTCCCCACGTTTTGATCACCCTATATGCTTGTTTTTGCTTCTTTACATTGATGTCATGTTTACTAATCTGGTTCTTGAAAAAACTTTTAAAGTTTTTCATATACACAACCACAGCTTCCGTGTCATATTCATCACCATTGTCTAGATCATTAGACTCATTGTGTTTACTCATAAGTCCAATAGATTTTTCCGTTTTCACTTTCTGATGAGCAAATTTCATTCTATCAAGTACTGGAAAGCGGTTCGTACTCAACTCCATAGCAAATCAAGGATCCACTTAGAAACCCAATGATTCCAATATAAGCGACCCGCTCTGATACCAACTAAAAAATCCTAGCTCATCTAGGAATATAAATATTTGCTATTTTTTAATCTCTCCAATTAATTAACCCACCAACAGATAAGAAAATCAATCTCGCAAACGGAAAGCAATAAACAGAGAACGCCAAGATATACGTGGAAAACCCTAAACGGGAAAAAACCACGGGAAGGAAATCAAAACACTATACTCATTGTACGGTTACAAACAAACCTATACTTACAACCTAGAATCGCTCTCGGTTGACCAAGGTTGATTGCCGAATCACTCGTTCACCGTACCCAGTGCTTGACTGCCGCTGCCTTGAATCCACAAGCCTTCCACTATCCTTTGAAAATCCACCGAAGGCCAACTCAAGTAAGTTGAATCAAAGATTGGAAAGAAACTCCATGAAGTTAACCTTATAGCTCGATGATCAATTGATCATGTTTGTACTTCAAGAAACAAAACCGAAACCCCTTGGATGTATTCTTAGGTTTTGACGTTCTTGGGGGCGGCTCTCATATATTCCGTAGCCTTGAAAAGCCAACAAAGCCGCATATAAATAGACTGAAAAAAAGAACATTGCTCGAGCACGGAAAGTACCCTGTCTTGAGTTGCTCGAGCACTATGACAGACAATCACTTCCCTAAATTGTCACCCACCATTTCTTCATTTCCTTTTTCTAATACAGCATGTGCACGAAGACTTCACCCACGATTTCTTCATTTCCTTTTTCTAATACAGCATGTGCACAAAGACTTCTTTGACAGCCAAAACTTCTTTCCTTTCCAAACTTCTTTCCTTTGACAACCTTTCTTTATGCCTTTCTTTATCAATAACAGAATACAATTGATTGGCTTTCCTAAAACAATTTCTCTAAAACAATAAATTTCAGCATAATTAATGGGATACAAATCGAAAGAGATTTTGTCATGGGATTTGCCAAAATATGGACTTTACAAACCTTTAAGCAGTAAAGGGTGAGCCAATATGATAAATAAAGCATGCATCAGAAAGCAGAAAAGCAAATTGTCCTAGGGAAATGGATCCTGCGGCTGGTGAATGGATGTCACGGCCGAGGGATCCTCCTGGTTTGATTTATCAGCCGAGGGATCGAAACCCCGGTCGATGTTCTTCCTCACACCAGACAGAAAGTTTAGCAAACGATTAAATGCTACGATTAACCATAAACGCGATAAGGAAAACAAACCAGAGACCGTTGGGCCTCACCACCTTGATCCCACAGTTGCTTGATTGCTTCGGATTTGATTGTGATTGACTGATTGCTTGATTGAAAACCCTAGGGTTAGGGTTTGAACTTCGGGGTTTGATCGCCGGATTGACGGCTGCCTTCGGGAGGTTAGGGCTTTTGAGGAGTGGTTTGAGGGAGTATTTGTGCAGAGTTTCGAGGCTTGAGAAAGTGTGTACTCTGATAATTTTGTGTGTTTATTTTCGGAGTCCAAAGGCCCTTTATATAGGCAATTGGTGACTCACTCTGGCCAATCAAATGGCACGATTGCAATTGCAATTGCAATGCATCTCTAACTCTACGTCGTAATCTCTGAGCGTTGCCCGAACGCATTGGGAAGGTAGTGTAATCGGATCAAACGTCTGACAGAACACGTTCCAGAGTCTGGGAAAAGGTCGATCTGGCGGCCGAGTAAAGGATATCACGGCCGAGGAATGGATGTCTCGGCCGAAGGATAGATCTTGCGGCCGAGGGATTGATCTCTCAGGGAGATTTTGCTAGCAACAGGTTGCTCGGGTGAGGAAATGATGTTAGGGCCGTGGGATCGCTGTCACGGCCAACAGATGGATTCTCCTAGGCTTCTATATTTATGTCTGAAAGGCTGTATGGCTCTGAATTGGGTCCTCTAAGTGGCTCAAAGTTCTTACCGAAAGTCCTAAGGTTCTCAAGGAAGCAATCAGCAATCACCGTATCCATTTCATCATCGAGATGGTCCCAAGGTGGGACTTGAAATAATTGTTAGGCCAAATTGGGGTGTCTACAGATGCCCCTCTTTGACTGAACTCAGACGGATCGCGAGACATGTTTGAGTAAGAGTCAAAGCTGTAAAAAGCAACTCAATTTGGTCCAACCACTATTCCAAGGGGTTTTCGAAAAAGGTTTTGTTATGGTCGGGCCGGGAGGCTGCCTACGTATTCCACAAGGGAAATTCAGACCAATCGTAGTTCGGACAATAAAGAAAATAAAAGTTTGGAGGGTTAGAGACAGAAGACGTACCTTAGGGCTTAAAAGCCGTAGTGTGACGTACCTAGACTAAGCCAGGGTTTTGGCGAAGAGTAGTTGAAGGAGCGCGGGGCTACCTGGAGTTTTTGCGTAGAGCTTCCTTAGTATTTTGGGGTAGACCAGTACACGGCAGGTGCGTTTGCTTTTCTTGGTCATCCTTACTTTGACTGAAAGGAGCTCGGTAGAGTAGCCTATCCTTGCGAATGAGCTGGAAGGAATTGATGTAGTGGGGTGGAATCCAAACCATCTGCTGGGATGAGTTGGATACCGGTTTGCTTTTGAAATGTGGGGGGCGCAGGGCCAGTATCTAGAGCACGGAGCTTTGGTGAAATGAGGGAACCGAGGCACGGAGCCGGTTGTAGTCATAAGGCGGAGGCCTGAGGTGTTTTGAGCTTGATAGGACCGAAGCGCGGAGCTGGTATTGATCATAAGGCGAGAGCCTGAGGTGATTAGATTGAGGCGTGGAGCCTGCTGTGGTTTATGAGGCGGAGGCCTGAGGTGAGCTTAGAGCTTGATGGAACCGAAGCGCGGAGCTGGCATTGATCATAAGGCGGGAGCTTGAGGTGTCAGAGCTTTGAGTTTGACGTGCTGAACCGAAGCGCGGAGCTGGTATAAGGCAAGGGCCCGAGGTGAAAGAACCAAGGCGTGGAGCCTGAAGTGATTAGATTGAGGCGTGGAGCCTGCTGCAGTCTGATGGTCTGTGCATGGAGCTTTTCCATCATAAGTGTTGGCGTAGAGCCAAAGGATCGAGGAGCTGAACCGATCAATAAAACCGAGGCGTAGAGCTGGTTGATTGCAGGGTTGACCTGTTTCATGAGAGATGTGCAGAATGTATATGTGTGATGATGGTTGTTAGATGTGAACAGATATGATGATGCAGACTCGATGTGATAATGTAATATGTGCACGGGCCCGTGCGTGTGTGTTTGTTTGTTTTAAGCTTAGAGCTTTTATCAAGTTCCGGACTTGAGCATTCAGAGCGTAGAGCTTGAGCATTCGGACGGCAGAATCAGAGCATTCAAAGTACAGGCTTTGAGCGTCCAGTACGCAGTGGTTGGGCATCCAAGCGTAGAGCTTGAGCATTCAAGTGTAGAACTTGAGCATCTAGTACACAGTGGTTGGGCATTCGAAGAGCTTCGCACATTCAAAATGTTGGATTTTGAGCATTCAGGCTTAGAGCCTGAGAATAGATGATGTCTTGATTGTTGGGGCGGCGTAGAGCCTGTTGAGATTTGCTTATTTACGGCTTCGAGCCAGTTGAGATAGTGGGCTTGGAGCCGCTGAGTTGTGATAGCGAGCGTAGAGCTGCTGAGTTGGTGAATACGGGTGTTGAGATGATTGTTTACGGCTTAGAGCTAGTTGAGATGGTGGGCTTCGAGCCGCTGAGTTGTTGAGTATTCCATCTTCCACGGGGTTTGATTGGTTCCTTATGCTTGGGATGTTTCCAAGGCTAGTTTTGAGTATGCTCGGGATTGCCCCCAAGGCTAGATTCCACATGCTCAGGACTGTCCCCAAGGCTAGTTCTGAGTATGCTCGGGATTGCCCCCAAGGCTAGTTCTTGAGTATGCTCGGGATTGCCCCCAAGGCTAGATTCCATATGCTCGGGGTTGTCCCCAAGGCTAGTCCTTGACCATATTCCAATTTGTTAGGGAGATTTCCATTACCTCCACTGCTGGGAGTGCCTTCCGGAGGCCAAATGCCTTCTAGCGACTTAAATGTCTTCTGGTGGCTAAATGCTTTTCTGCAAGCTGGCAACATAAACGCTTTCTGCAAGCTAGCAGTATAAACGCCTTCTGGAGGGTGCATTGAGTGGAAGCCACAGGATTGTTTTGCTGGCCTGCTGAGCGCGAGGTTGTGCACATGGCGTGGCATACAGCTGTTGAAGTGTGGGCGTAGAGCCGCTGAGCAGTACTCGAGCGTCCTCAATGTTTCGGTAAGCTTCCTGAAAAGTAGAAGGTTTACTTTAGTTCGGAGTTTTAATTTGCATGATTAAAAGTGAGTTTTTTTGTTTTGATTTGCGGGATGAGATCCCTCTTAGCCAGGGGCGTGAATGAGAAAGACCCGTGGTTGGGTCGAAGTTGTTCTGTTTAAAGAAGCTAAGATAACTGTGCCCCCTGTTTAGGCAATGCATGCTTTTTAAACATCGATTTGATGCCCCTAGCTTTTTATTTGTTTATGCAATCGTGAGATTAACTCCTTTTTTGTCCTCGGCAGAGAAATAGGAGACTGGAGGCTCGCGGTGGAGGCAAAGAGGTGCACAAGTGGTTTGTGACGTTGCCGGAGCAGGCTCGGGAGTTAGTACGCGCTGCTGGTCTTGAGCCGTTTGTTTTGGGCCTCAATCTTCCAAAGATGGATTGGTCGTTGATGACCTCGCTGGTTGAAAGGTGGAAGGATACTCCCAACACGTTCCACTTTCCTTCTGTTGGTGAGATGACGATCACGCCAGGTGATTTTTCTTTGCTTACTGGCCTATGAGTAGGTGGAGCTCCTCTTTGGGTTAACCCTAGGCTTTGGGAGCAAGTAGGGGATTTGGAGTGGTTCTTGGGCAAGGTGCCCCCTCTTCACTCGCGTGGTCATGTTGACATCTCTTGGCTGATCAAGACTTTTATGAAGGTTGATATCTTGACTCAGGTGAGTGTTGAGTAGTTGACAAGGGCCTTTCTTCTCTACCTCGTTGTTTGTCAACAAGGATAGTTCAGTGCATAGGCAGTCTCTAGCCCCTTTGCAGTATTTGGAGGCTGTTTGGGAGCTTGGTTGAGGAGCATCTGCCTTGGCCACCTTGTATGGCTTCCTTAGGGCTTGTTCACGGGACAGGACTCTTGGCGGTCACTACCGGGTACTTGAGGTATATCCTTCTTCTTTTCTCGTTGTGATTTTTCCCTTGCTACGAGCGATGGTTGGTGGGGCAACGGAAGCCACTGTCACCAATTTTGAGCCTTGGCGACGAGTTTTGGACCGATTGACGGTTGACCAGATACTCCTTGCATTCCTTGTTTTTAGATCTCCATTCCTTTGTGCTGTGGCTGATTTAGACTTTGTTTGTAGGCGAGGTTCGACCCTTGGAGTGGTGTATCAGAGGACACCCCTCTTGCACGTTCCAGGGTCCCAGATTGTACTCGTAGCCTGTTCGAGGGTCCCTTTTGTTAAGCCTGGTACTTATGTGATCGGGTGGCCAGCCAGTGGCGCTCGCGTGCTGAGGATCTTCAGTTTGTTCCTCCTCCTCCGGCGTTGATGAGGTCTACTTCTTCGATGTCTAAAGTAGACTTGGAGAATGCTCAGATCTAGGCGGGTTTGCTTCTTTAGGCAGGTGACTGTATGGAGTACTGCCATTTTTCCTTGGTTCTGCCTGCTGTTCCTTCAGTTGCTCTTGTTTGGCCGCGGGCCCTTTCCTTTGTCTCCTTCCATTTTGATGACGGAGAAGAGGCGCTTGGTGCTTGCCCCTTGTTTTGCATTCTTTTCCTTGTAGCTTTGAGGCTGAGTAAGTACCAACTGTCAGTGGGGAGGATAGCCAGCAATCCCCTTCTTCATCTCAAAAATCGTCTTGAATACGACGTCACGACCAGCTTTAGGATTTTCTTTTTCCTTCCTGTTCATGGTTAGCAAAGAGACAAGCAGATTCTGTATTTGTATAGTGAAAGCAACCACAGTGATGATTTTGTTGGCAAGCTTTTGTTCATGAAATGAGAAAATGCTTTTTATGCCCCTAGATGCCTTGAGTTTGCATGCGATAGTCAGAACATGGCTTTTAAATTGTTTTGAACAAGCATCTGTTGTTTGCTGTAAAATGAAATACCGACCGAGGAATTGATATTACGGCCGAGGAATCAGAATTGCGGCCGAGATATCAATCCTTCGGCTGTTGCTTTTATTTTCCGAAAGAGAGCTAGGTTTTGTTTTAGCCAAGTGGCATCATGTTTTCCCTTCCTTCTTATGCTTGATCTTGATTACATGCCCTTTTACTTTTGCCATGTTCCCTAGTCTGATTGCCAAACTCGAGAGTTTTCAAGATATCCTGCCCATTGTATTGATGACCTTCAAGTTAGAGGGGATGAACAATGATTCTCATGTCTTTTGCTGTTGCCAATTCTTTGAGAAAAGCATACTCATCTTTTACGAGCTCAATACGCAAGGTTAGCCATGCCTATCATTGAGTACAAATCTGTTGATCTTCTCCCCAAATGTTTGGGCCGCATCTCAATGTAAGATTGCCTACGTATCCCAATTAGAGAATCAGGCCTTTTACGTAGTTTCGAGATCACCACCTTTGAGGTTGGGTTTTCACTCTTGGTTTTTCTTCTCACATGCTCTTGATTTTGCCTAGGTTACCTAATGGAGGTTGAGTCCCTAGCGAGCTTTTCTTTGAATGCCTTAACTTTTGCCTAGGCTGCGTTTTTGCATTTTCTTGCTCTAGCAGGCTTTGCTCTTACTTTTGCTTGGGTTTTCAAGTTACCCAACGAGCACTTCTCTCAAGAGGGTTTCTACGTTTCGGAGAGGAATTTGATGGAGATATTTTTCTAAATCTCTCTTGTGTTTGTACCTTCATAATGGGCAAGCTAACCCTAAGTGTTCTCGCGGAGATAGTGTCTTCTTTCTAAGTTTTGACAAAAACCTAGTTTCTTAAGCAACTAGAGTTCATCATTTCCTTCCTTTTTGTCAGTGACACAAGGAACTTGATTCCTTGAAATTTCCCTTGTTTGGTAAAGAGACTATAGTGTATTGGTAATTGCAATTTAGGAAATAAATCATTGAATAAGCATAGTCTAGAGGATGAAACAGGAATTCACTTGGTAGAAATTAAATGCCCAAGCAGGGGCTCAAAACATGTTTTAGCTTGATAAAAGCAATGTTTAATGTTCTTTGCCATGTTGTGACTTCTTAGCTATTGTAGCATTTCAAGGTCGTTTTCAAAACCTTTGCCTTTCGCAACTTTATACTCTTTTCCACCCTCTTCTTTGCCAAACAGGGCCTTTGAACTGGATCCATCTTCACTGGTGGCTACTTCTTTGAGACATGAGTACTCCCCAAATGGAAGTGTTGGTCTAGGTTTTCATCACCCTTTCTTCCTCCTTATTGATTGTGTAGTCGTCAGCTATTTCCACTTGATTGAATAGTGATGCTAAGGAGATTACATCGAGTGGATCATTGTATTCTCCTTCCATTTCGTCAAAGTCATTTTCCCCTTTACTTGTTCTTCTTCATTACTTTTGTCAGACATGTCGGGATTGATCACTTCCGATTGATCGGACTCATTGTTTTCTTCCTCCTCCATCATGAAACATTCATCCTCCTCTGGGAAGGTAAAGGTTGGCTTGGCTTGATTGTTTTGGACTATGTATTGGCCAGGATTGTATGTGGGGTTGTGAGATAGGTTTATGAGATTAATGTTTCGGGGTGGTGGTTCAGCATTGTGAGTGGGAATTGGCTTGCACATTAGGTTTTGGAAGTTTTATAGTTCGGCTATCAATGAGATCTTGAATGTCATGGCAGAGACGCATGCGATTATCTGTTTCATGCCTAGGGTGTTGGTGGTAGGCGCACTGTTTGTTAGGATCATGGTTTGGGCCATAGAGTGGCTGAGGAAGTGGTTTGTTTAAAGGTTTGAGATGCCCCTAACGGCTCAGAATGGCTAAGGCTTGAGATGAGGTCGTATAGAGAGGGTCAAAGTTGCGACGGGGGTGATTTGAGCTTTGGGATGAGTTCATTTGAAAAGGGTCTTGTGGTAAGATTGAGTTAAGGGTGTTGACGGAGGCAGGAGATATACGGGTTGGGAAGGTTTTCTTGGGTGGAGGAGTTTCTTCTTTCCCAATGAGGCCTAGCTTGATCCCCTCTTCAATCTGCAACCCAGTAGCATGCAGGCGCTTGAAATCAGTGATAGCCTGAGTGTAAATGTGCGTGAGGTACTTGGGCTGCAAACTCTTGACAACTATTCTCACTTGATCTTCCTCAGAGGGGCGGTTCTTCATCTTGGCGGCTTTTTCTCTCTATCTAGCCACAAAGGTTGCAAAGTCCTTGTTTGACTCCTGCTTAGTCGTTTCCAAATCTCGAGTTGTTAACTCAATTTGGACGTTGTATGCATATTGCTTGACAAAAGCATTGGCAATTTCTGGCCAAGTATGATAGTGCACAAACTCCAAAGTGAGAAGTCAATCGGGAGCGCTTTTGGTAAGAGTCTTTTGAAATAACTGAACAATGAGCTCATCATTCAAGCCATTGGCTTCAGAGTGTTGATGACATGGCGGACATGGTTAGTGGGATTGCCAGTTCCATTTAACTTCTCAGGTAGTTGAGAATCTGGAAAAAGGCAGAGTTCTTCAAAATCCAGAATTTGGTCCCCTTGTGAACGGGCCAGAGCATGTTTGATCTCATTGACTTGTTTGGCCAATTCGGGGTTTTCTGCCAATACCACTTCTTGAGGATTCTCATCTTCCACTGATTTCTCTTCGTCCTCAGCATCTCTTGCTGCTTTCTCTACCAGTAAGGTAGCGACTTTGAGCTTGGTGATCAGCAAAAATGGCGTCGTTATCTGCCATGAGAGTGGGAGGATTACTTGATGAAGCTTAGGATTTGGTAGATGATTGAGTTTGTTGAGGAGATGACCGCGAAGTCCCTGAAAGTGATTGGGACCGTTGCAGTGCAGGTGTTTTGGCTGGTGAGGGTGACAGATGGGACGGCTGCAAAGACCTCTGTTTGGCGTAACTTCAGGTGTTGTAAGAGTATAAAATTGGTTGTGGTTGCTTCTTTGTTTTACTTATTATGTCTGCTTTGAAAAGTAGAGTACCTGTAAGTCAATACTTGGCTTGTGTAGGGTTAGGATTTGGGATGAAAATCCCAACCCTTCTGCACAGAAAAAGTTATTTATAACAACAGATGATACAAGGTATGAGGAAGAACTTGGAAGTGAAAATGCAAGTAGGTTCCTAGCCTATAGGTTCCTGTCTTAGTTTGATAAGTTCTATGACTTTCTAAAACATGCAAGGTTTTGGTAGTCTCAGGGTGCTCCGTTGTCAAAGGGCACCAATCCTTTCACCAGCCCATCATAGGTGGCAATTGGGTGATTCCCTTTTTGATATACCACTAGGTACGAGTGACTGTGGAGTTTGCTGGAACCCCCAATATAGCCCGTGTCATGCCGGGATATTAGGTGAACTCAACGGGTTGCCCGCTCGATGCATATGATAGATGAATTAAACAAGGCATGTATTAGTCTTATGTTGAACTTTTTGGTTATGGCTCTCATATCCCCAGCAGAGTCGCCAAAAACTGTAGACACCTCCCAAACGGGGCATCGCCATACAGATTGATCACGTTTGTTTACTCGATTGGTTGCTTGCTTCGTAAACCAAAATCATGGACATTCCCATGGCTAGGAACATCGCCACATGATAGCGGTTATCATCAAAACAGAGTCGCCACCCAGTTTATTAAAACTGGGAAAATAGATAGAGATTCTGGGCACGGGAGCCAAAAGTACAATAAGGGGAAGGTGTTAGGCACCCCTCTTTGCCCAGTCGTGAGACTGACCCATAATCATTCAACATAAGACATATACATACTTTGTTTAATTCTAACACATAGTTTGTTTTTAACCTTTAAGCAGTAAAGGGTGAGCCAATACGATAAATAAAGCATGCATCAGAAAGCAGAAGAGCAAATTGTCCCAGGGAAATGGATCCCGCGGCCAGTGAATGGATGTCACGGCCGAGGGATCCTCCTGGTTTGATTTATCGGCCGAGGGATCGAAACCCCGGTCGATGTTCTTCCTCACACCACACAGAAAGTTTAGCAAACGATTAAATGCTACGATTAACCATAAACGCGATAAGTAAAACAAACCAGAGGCCGTTGGGTCTCACCACCTTGATCCCTCAATTGCTTGATTGCTTCGGATTTGATTGTGATTGACTGATTGCTTGATTGAAAACCCTAGGGTTAGGGTTTGAACTTCGGGGTTTGATCGCCGGATTGACGGCTGCCTTCGGGAGGTTAGGGCTTTTGAGGAGTGGGTTTGAGGGAGTATTTGTGCAGAGTTTCGAGGCTTGAGAGAGTGTGTACTCTGATAATTTCGTGTGTTTATTTTCGGAGTCCAAAGGCCCTTTATATAGGTAATTGGTGACTCACTCCGGCCAATCAAATGGCACGATTGCAATTGCAATTGCAATGCATCTCTAACTCTATGTCGTAATCTCTGAGCGTAGCCCGAACGCATCGGGAAGGTAGTGTAATCGGATCAAACGTCTGACAGAACACGTTCCAGAGTCTGGGAAAAGGTCGATCTGGCGGCCGAGTAAAGGATATCACGGCCGAGGAATGGATGTCTCGGCCGAAGGATAGATCTTGCGGCCGAGGGATTGATCTCTCAGGGAGATTTTGCTAGCAACAGGTTGCTTGGGTGAGGAAATGATGTTAGGGCCGTGGGATCGATGTCACGGTCGACAGATGGATTCTCCTAGGCTTCTGTATTTCTGTCTGAAAGGCTGTATGGCTCTGAATTGGATCCTCTAAGTGGCTCAAAGTTCTTACCGAAAGTCCTAAGGTTCTCAAGGAAGCAATCAGCAATCACTGTATCCATTTCATCATCGGGATGGTCCCAAGGTGGGACTTGAAATAATTGTTAGGCCAAATTGGGGTGTCTACACAATTCCCTGTCCAATCCAGGTAGTTCCTTGTAACTCCTGGCAAAACACTCTTTATTTGCTTTCAACAGTGCTATTAACTTAGCTTTCATATCTGGTTCAAGCTGTTTGTTAATAAACACTGGATTAGGATTCTCTTCATCTCCCAATCTTACTTCCTCCAAAAGATCTTGGGCTTCAATCTGCTCCTGAGACGTTAGCTGGCTCCCCTTCTCACAAGGTTTAACCTGCAAAACATCTTCCCATATATTATCTTCCTGAATCTTTTGTTTGATCCCTAAAGCAACATATCTTACTAAAGCCAAAGAGTTGGCTTCTTCTTCAGCCTCTTCCTTGGATTTACATCCAAGCTACATCATCTTTTGGGGTGTCTGATTCATAATCAACAGTTTGTTTCAGCATTGATTTCAGCTCTGCCAATTCTCCCAATTCCATCTCATTGGTTGGGTAAGTGGCAGCCTGGAGTAGTTCACTTAGAGGAACTACATCTGACTTGTACATTTCTGCTTCAGCAAAATTTGTTGTGGCACTAAATGGATGTGGATCAGCTTTGACTCCTTCAACACCCACTTCCTTGTCTTTCTCATATTTAACAATCATAAACTCCTGATGCATAGAGAAAGGAATACACCCATTAACATGAATCCAATCTCTTCCTAATAAAGCATTGTACTTAGCATATGTGTCAACTACAAAGAAAGCAGTATCTGTTTCTATACCACCTATTGTCAATCTAATTGAGATTATTCCCTTTGCATGTTGACTCTCCCTAGTGAATCTTGCAATGGATGTACTGGTTGGGATCAATTTTGTTTTTCCTTTTCCTAACTTTTTTAGGGTTCGAAAAGGTAAAATGTTCACTGCAGCCCCATTATCCACCAGGATTCTGTTAAGTGGGATTCCATCGAAATATGCAGTAATATACAACGGTCGTAAATGTTGTCGCATAGCATTAGTAGGCAGTTTAAATGGATATGAAATTTCAACATAATTTAAATCAATTACCAACGGGTACTCGATGTCAGACATAGAATTTGGTACAAAACAAGCACTTTCCTTTGAGCTTACCTCTAAGCTTTCTTGGTTCTGCTCAATTTCACATACCAGGTTCTCGTCTATCTCAGTCCAAACCATATCTGCCAGATCACAATCATTGCAAATGATAGTAAGCTCATCATCACTACGTGTGTCTTCAGAAATGTTAGACTTGCCCAGGTTCAACCAAGTATCCCCTTGATTCTTGGATGTTTGCCCATTCTTGAAGAAGTCCATCGAACATGGATAAACCATATTAACTTGTACTTCATGTTGGCTTCTAAATTGAATGCTTGCTGCCTCCTTGGTTGGCTTACTGTTTCTTCTTTCACTGTCTCCTTGGATTCAGCCTCTTATGTTGACACTTCCATAGGAGAGGAGCTTCCTTCTATCCCTCCTTGCTCCACCAACATAACCTCGAGCAGACCAGAGTGGTAGCTAGCCAATGAATTGGGAGAAGGTGGATCGAAGTCCTCTTCAAGCATTGCAGAGGCTACTTTCTTCAAAGTCTCCTCTTCTTGAAACTGGATTCGAAAATCCTCTTCTGGATCCCTTTGAGCTCTATTGAATCTCGGATTAGGCCTTGCTCCTCTTTCTGACTCCCCTCCAGTTGAGGACTCTCCTGACTGAAAAAGTGTGTACTTCCTTTGGAGCTTCCTTTTCTGTGTTCTTGAGAGCAAAGGAACCATCTGTGGTATCTTGGATTTGGGGTCCCTTATCAACACCCAATTTCCAGAGTTTGAACTTGGTGGTTTGAATGTTTTGTTCCCACTCCTAGTTGAATTTTTGTATCCTTGAAACAAATTAGGCTTAACCTGTTTTAAAAACCAGTCAAGGACTCCTTTCACCAAAGTAAACTCCTCTTGCTTGGTTTCTTCATGTGGCTCTGATGTCTGGCCAATGTTGGCCTTCTTCAGAGGAGGTATCTCTCTTCTTTGAACAGGTGGGACTGGGCTGGAAGGCACATCCCTCTTCGAAGCTAATCAAGACTTGCTTTCACTTGGTTTCACTTGTGTTGGAGTGATTCTTTTCATCCCTACCTCCTTAGGGAAAAAACTTACTCCCTTTCTGTCCAAATCTTTAAAAACCAAGTAATTGGCTCTGCATCCAACACATAAGCATTCCAAGAATGAGGCTTCCAACATAGGTAAATGATTAGTACCTGAGAATTTCTGTGAAGGATACCCAACATTGGTTTGCCTATAGTGGTTTTGCCTTATTCCCATACTTCGAGGGTGACCAGCATACGGCTTACCCCTTCCATACTGAATAGAATTCATATTCGCTGGTGCCTCCTTATCTTGCCAATATTTCTTGACAGTTCGAGCCAATGAAGTTGGCACATTGGTGTTAACCTCTTCTACCTTTGGGAAAGGCATGGCATCCATCCCCATAGTCTTTTCAGGGAATTTGATTCTTCCTTTCTTGATTTGTTCCTGAATCCTGTCACGAAAAACATTGCAGGACTTAGTTGAATGAGACCAAGAATCATGCCATTTGCAGTAGGTTTTCCCATTCTTTTCTTCTGCTGTAGGTAGTTTCACATTTCAAGGCAGCTTAATAATCTTCTTTCTTAACAAATAATCAAAGATTTCATCAGCCTTTGATATATTGAAGGAATAAACTTTAGTGGTTTCCTTCTGTTTAAATTTTTGCCCTATGGTAACATTCTTTTGAATTAAGGGCTCACAAACACAAGGATCATGCTCCACAATTTTTGCAGCATCAATCTCATAATTGGGGTCTCGATAATACGTGGGGTAATAGGAATTATGTCTATCCATATCCTCTTCCAATAATGATTCATATCTAGTAACTTTATAGGTTAGGTCTGCAAAGTCTCTAAACTCTGTAGAATCAAACCTCTTTCGCAGTTCTCTTTCTAAACCATCTTGTGCTAATCTCACAAATTCTGCATCTGGCAGTTGGAGTTTGCACTTTGATCTGGCCCTTTTGAACCTGGATATGAAATCAGCTACTTTTTCATCTGGTTTTTGCCTTAACCTAGCTAAGTCTGCCATAGAGACTTCAGGCTCTGCATGGAAGAATTGTGCATGAAACACTTCCTCCATCTGAAACCAATTAGCTATCGATCCTGGTGGTAAATTAGTATACCAGGCAAAAGCTAGTCCAGACAAAGAATTCGGAAATAGCTTCAACTTCATGAAACCATTTTGAACCAAATTCTTACATTGGGCAGAAAATCTAGCAATATGTTCTACAGAAGATTGTCTCCCATCCCCATAAAATAAAGTAAAATCTGGGATTTTAAATTCTCTAGGGATTTGGAATGTTGTATCTATCCATTCAGGATACGGTTTCCTATAGATCTGAGGTTGTACCCCCTGAGTTCGAGGTCCACAAACTTCTTGTATGAGACCCATAACTTGGTCTCTTAATACTGGATTTTCTACGAGGAGATTTTGCCCTTGATTTCCAACAGGTTGTTCCAGGAAATCTTCCTCATAAACTCCCCTATGGGTATTGATATCCCCTTGGTTTTCCCTTGGAGGTCTCCCATATGGTGGCTGTTGCATCCCTCCAGTTGCAACACTAGCTTGTGCAGGCCATGGAGTTTCCTTCCCAAGATTTTCTCCATAAGTTGGGAGGTGATCTCTAACAGTGGGCAACCTTTGACGAGGGTCTTGTGGGTTATTACCCCTTCTCTCTGGTCTATACCCTCGCTCTAACTCTGTGTCATCTTCACATTCCCCAAGTGTTGGTTCGAAGAGAGGATTCACACTCTGCCTATTTCTGGTATTCCTTGGAACTCCAATATTAATACCAAAAGATTCTTTTGGGATTTCATGAACAGATTTTGTTGGCTTGACTGGCTCATACCAAGATTGTGGTACATCTTCTGGGTACATTTTCTCTTTGCCTAGTCTAGACTTCATCTTACCCTGTCCAACATCCTCTCCAAGCCTTCCTTCGAAGGGGCTTTGGTGAGTGCTTGAGTTAGCATGGTCATTTAGTTCAATATTCCCTGGACTATTCCTTCCTGACTCTGGATGGGGTAATCTATTTTTTATGCTTTTGATCATGGCTCTTTGAGTTTGAGCCATTTCTCTAAAAGCTATCATCATTTCTCTAAACATCTCCTCCTTATGGTGGTCCTTACCATTGGCCTGTCCCTCTTGGAAATTTGGAGGCGCTTCATAAGGAGGCCCCTCATAAGGAGGCCCTTCATAAGGAAGCTCTTCCATTCCTAAGGCCAATTGAGAAAACCCAAGGTTAATAGGTGTACCTGGTTCTGTAGTCTGCTCTGGCACAGCTTGTTCCTTTGGCTCTGGACCATAAATGGGTGTCCCTATTTGTTTTCTAAGCCTTGGCATTTTTGACACCTTCGAGTCTCACTGGGGGTGCCAAAAAATTGTTTGGGCTAAATTAGCTCAATCTAATGGCAAATAATTGTGTGCGGGCGTGCCAGAAAAGAACTAATTTCAGAAAAGAAATTATTCTTTTCAAATTGATTAAAAATAACTAATTTAAATCAGGTAACTGTGTTATCCGTTCGCTTACCTCAAATAAGAGGATTTTTCCTTAAGGTATCAATCAAACAATGGATTGATGCTCTTCAACCAAAAAAGATAATTGAACATAAACAAACCTGAATTTAATCAAAGGTAAGTTTATATACAAATACTCTTGATATTTTGACAAGAATAATGCATAAATATAAGCACACTGAATTTAATCACAAGTGAACCTATAAACGACTACTCTTTGGTAAGAAAAAGGCCAAAAGAAATAAGATAACTTGAATTTAATCAAAAGTAGTCTTACATGCAAATAAGCCTTCAACTTACAAATTACTAAACTAATCTAATCTAAGTCCTAAACTATGATAGATCTCTGAGCAATCATTTTGTATGAGTTGTCAGATGATGATTTTTTGTCGGGGCTTCTCTCTTCACTAGCTTCTTCTATTTATAGACAATGAGTCTGCCTTCGATCTTCATTCTCCACGTTCTCAACTGACACCCACGTCTTCGTTCGAACTGCTCGTCGTTTCCTCCAAAAAACGGTTGAGAGGGGCCTTCGAACGGTTGGTTGAATTGGTCTCCTCAGAATTCTTCTCCTTCCACGTTTGTTGAAGTCGTTCATGGCTGATTTCTGGGTAATGGGGTTCCTGTTTTCACGCAACGTGGTTTAGTGCTACAAAACTAGCTATTCAGATGATTCACTATAACCCTGATTGATTTCCTTCATGAAACGGGGAGCTAATGACACCGTTCGATGGTTTTAGGGATTAATTAATGGCTAAGTTTAATTATCATCTTAATTACCCTTGCTCGACGTCCAAACGTGGTCGTTTCCAATCAAAACGATACCGTTTAGTACTAAAATAACATCGTCATTAAACCTTCTAATCCTCTGCATCTCAGGTCTAAATGAGACATGTTTTAATTGGGCAAAACACTGTTCGGTCCCACGTGTAATTTTCTCATTGGGTGGCATATTTTAAGATGTAAACAGGCGCGATCTGAGCCTTTTGTTGTGTGCTCTATGTCCTTAAAAGATGCTGTGTATTGAATCATATCTCTCAAGTTAATCGAATACCGGTATGTGTCTAGTCTCATAATATATATCTCGAGAGAAATGAATAATAAAAATATAGACTATAAAATCGAGTTCATTTATTTATCGAACACAATTAGTTACCCAATTAATTATTGATAATTAACAATTTAATACATCAAATCAAATTCTAAAAATAAACGACGAGAGCTATCAGAAGTTACGGAAATGGGCCCGCATCTTTTCACATGCATGTGACGCGTTAGGAGATCGAGAGTGATGGATTTGGCTGGCGTCTTAATTGAAAGATGAGAAATGCTAGGGGTACCGCTGTCCGGGTATAGCAGTCACGTACAGATCCGTTTTGCGATCGTCTCGGGTCCCACAAAGATAATCGGAGCCGCTCCTTTTGTTCAAAATATGTTGTTTAAGATCCCTGCAAAAAATCATCTCAATCCGATATCGGTAAAGGTATTTACGAATTATACAACTTTGCTTTAGAATTTGGCCTGGAATTCTAAAGCAAAGTTGTATGATTCGAAAAATGTCCTTACCGATATCAGATTGAGATGATTTTATGCAGGAACCTTAAACAACATATTTTAAACAAAATGAACGGCTCCGATCATCTTTGTAGGACCCGAGACGGACTCAAAACGGATCTGTACGTGGCTGCTGTACTTCGACAGTTGTACCCCTAGCATTTCTCTTGAAAGATACTGCTATCAACAAAAGTAAGCCCGCCGAGAAATATTTATGACATAAATAACCAACTTTTCTTTGATTTCTCACAATTAACACCACCCAACCACTATTTGAACTCTTCAATTAAATTCATATGAATAAGTCGATACGTATTGACCAACCTTCCCATTCTCAACTGTATCCTCCTGCAATATTAATTTCCCTTTTGTCCCCTTATAGTTGTCACAATCGATAAGCTGAAAAAATCGCTCGGCTTTCTTCTTGTCAGCTAATTCTCCATATCCTCTTTCTTGTCAACGAAAGCATTCCTTCTTTAAAAAAAAAAAGAAAAAAAAAGCCATTCATCATTGAGATGAACGATTAGGATACTGCATGTCACCCTGTAGTGCATGGGTGCACTACAAAGTCCACGAAATAAAAATCGGTTTGTGTTGACAAGAAGAACAAAGGAAGCTTACAAATGTAAACTGTATTTGAAAGAAATGAGAAAAGGTAAAAATAAATCAAAGAATTTTGACCGAATTTTCACATTTAAATAAGGAGTTTTGTAAATATAGTCTATATATTTTTTGATTACTTATCGAAACGAATCAAGAAAATATATTTGTTGTATCCATAAATATTAACAAAAAATAAGATTTATCTTGAGTGAATCCAGATGTACATATGCTAAAAGATGCAATGATGATGTTCGAAACATTTGCTATCAACTTTTTGAGGCAAGTCCATACATAATTTTACTCTGATTTTAATTGGGCTTCCGCAAATGGGTGATGAGAATGGTTCTTCAGGATTAGTCGAGATGCGCGTAAACTGACTTGGACATTTGAGTTATAAAAATGATGATGTTGTGATGTGTTTGGAAGTGTATTAATGTATCTTGACAGCTGAACATATATTAGAGCTATTTGAAACCAGTGGAATTTCTACGACGATGTCTGCCAATATCATTCGCTCGATGACCAGTTCTTTGTTTTGGACCCCTGATGTGTTTCTTTTTTTTGCCACATGCGGCATAGTCTGTATTCCAAATTTAAGAATCTAACATTTAATTAGGGAAATGCCCGTGAATTAATTCGGATGTTCATTACAAATTGAACATCTTTAAAAAAAAAAAATTTCACTTTTTAGCTAGCTTTTTAAAAGTTTCCTCCAATTCAATCCTCTAACACACCAATTTGCCCTCCAAAACACCTTTTTCAAATCAATTCCTCCATTTTAGATGAAAACCGTGCTTGAACTCATGTTCCATTCAAGAGAAAACTGTATTTTTATCTTCTATATTTGGAGGAGATGAAAAAAATTCATACTCCATATTTGAAGGAATTGAGACAAAAAAAAAGCTGCTGATTTTGCCACTCCCTTTTTTGTTAACGTCACTCCCCTGCAAGTGTATCCAAAATACATTTTTTTAGAGAAATGATTTTGTCACTCTCTTTTTTGTTAACGTCACTCCCCTGCAAGTGTATTTTTTGGAAGATGAGTTTTCGAGGAATTGAGACAAAAGAAAAAAGTATTTTGAATGAAGTGTTGGAGCAAACTCATCCTCTAAAACACCTTTTTGAAAGGCAAAAAGGTATTTGTGAGAACCAAAAAGGTGATTGGGATTTGGGAGGATTGATTGGAGATACCCTAACAAAGGGTGACTTTTTTAGATAGTCAGAAATAGACAAGATTGACAGAAAAAATGAGAGAGAGAACTCATTCCAAAATCTCTCATAATTCACAGAGATACGTGCAGATGAGCCCAATTATGGGTTCCCTATCCTTAATCCGTACCAGATTTCATGAGATTTATTTCATGGTCTCACATTAATAATCGGAATTGTTCAATTTGGGTAAAATATTATGTTAACAAGTTTTTGTTACAAATCATCTAATTCAAGTATTAGTGAAGCCTATATCTATTTAAAAAAATATTTCAAACAAATTAAACCGTCCCGATCATTTGTATAAGACCTCGGGTTGAATCCCACGCAATCCGATTAAAATTAAGTTTTGTTAGTGTACCCATAGTTTTTTTTTTTGCGTGCAGATGAGCCATTATGGCAGGGGGTGGCCGTTACATCATAACTTCAACTGCCTCGGTCAACCACTTTTCTACAGTACTACACTAGTTTCTCTTTGCTCTAAAATCTTTTTGGTCATTTTCCTCTACCCAAATTCACTAAATTTCCCTATCACCTCCAAAACAAAACAAAATCCCCCATAATTGTTTTCCTACCCGAAACACCATTCAGATATACACAACCCCCACCGCTTACGCCGCCCATATTCCGGCCAAAATGAGAACCCAGGCCCCCTTTTCCGGTGTCGAAACTGCCGTGGTGAACGACACAAAGACCAAAGAAGGAGAAGAAGAAGAAGAAAAAGAAAAGAAGAAACCCAAAACAGTTCCGTTTTTTAAACTCTTTGCATTCGCGGACGCTTATGATTACTTGCTAATGTTTGTTGGATCCGTGGGTGCTTGTATTCACGGCGCTTCAGTTCCGGTTTTCTTCATTTTCTTTGGGAAGCTAATAAACATCATTGGAATGGCTTATCTCTTCCCTAGAGAAGCTTCTCATAGAGTTGCCAAGGTATATGTGCAATCTATTTGTTTTTCTTTTCTTTTCTTTTCTTTTTTTTTTTTTTGGGGGGCGGGGGGCTAAATGGGACATTTCTTTGGTAAAAAATCACTGTTGTCCCATTGGAAAAATAAGCCCTTGGTTGCTGTTTTATGATGAGTTTTTTTTTTCTTTTTCATCAGAATATTTCACACAAAACTCGTTTGAAATAGACGGATTGCCAAATTGATTTTAAGACCTTGTGATTGAAAAAAAAAAACCCGTCCATTTCTTTTGCTTAACTTTGAAAAAGAATCAGTTTTTGGAACAGAGTTTTCCAAATTATTAAAAGAAATTGATTTTGGCACTCCAGTTTTTACCCCTGGCACTCCACTTTGTATGTTAATCATGTGAGAAAATTAAACTAAAAGTGGAGTGTCATTGGCTAAATTTGTAGTGCAAAAATCACCTCCCTTATTAAAACATGTTTTTGCTAAAACATTCAATAGTAAAACACTGAGGTATTTGTATTTTCAGACCTCTTATATTTTAAGTACTTATTGCACGGTTTACGAGATATATCATTCACTTACAATACATGACTTTTACTTTGAAAAATAAGTAGTACTTATTTCCCTTAGCAAAACGGGGCTAGAATATGATTTATAAAATGGAAGTAGCTCTTATCCGGTCCTTAAAAACGGATTGCCTAAATTATCGAATTTGCGGGCTTTTTTTCAAGCCCACCTTGACAATTAGAATCATTTCAAAGACGATTAATCATGTACGTCAAAAATTATAAATCAGGTATATATGTCAATTCATGATCGCTACATATATATCTTGTTAGAAATAAATTGGATCCATTAAAATTTAAAAATTAAAGATAAGTCCCTAAACAGTGATAATAAATACTCTCTCCGTCGGGATTTAATAGTCCTTTCTGAAAGTTTGTACCACTTTTCAATCGATTATATCTTGTAATTTATAATGTTTTATGTAATTTTGACAATATTGTCTTATAGAATTAATTGAGATCTATCAAATAAGATCCATATTAAATATAAAATTCATTACTAATTTAAAGATATAACTCATTTTTTATCCGGTTAGGATTGAACTAGAGACTATTAAATCCGGACGGAGGGAGTAGTACTGGAATACTCATTGTATCAACCGACGTGGACAGAAGTGCCAATGAAATGAACCACCCAATTAATTAATACTTCTTATGTTAATTATTGTACCTTACGATCTTTTACGTGGATATTCTTTTGCAGTATTCGTTGGACTTCGTATATCTTAGTGTGGTTATATTATTTTCATCATGGGCCGGTAAGGACAAATCAATTTCTTTTCTTTCATTCTAATTAATTGGTCTAACTAGGTTAATTAAGGTGCTCATGTATGTATGTAATAATATGTAGAGGTGGCATGTTGGATGCATAGTGGGGAAAGACAAGCAGCAAAGATGCGGATGGCATATCTGAGATCAATGTTGAATCAAGACATCAGTCTTTTTGACACCGAGGCTTCTACCGGTGAAGTCATTGCTGCAATTACTAGTAACATTATAATCGTTCAAGATGCCATTTCTGAAAAGGTACGTATGATTTATCTTCTAGGCCCCAAAATATTTGCATCCATTTTAAGATCAAACATGGGTCGTGGGTGATAGAATTAATAGTCCTCCGTGCTTAATTTTTTGGGAAAATATTTGTTTCACATCTTTTTTGGTTCATTTTTGGTATCCATTTCTCGAAATTGATTGGTTCTACACAGATAATAATTGCCTTTTGGTTTCTTTTGGTTAAACAATTGGGTACCACAGCACGAGGCCATTGTTGTCAAAGGGCCCCAACATTTATGGTGTTTGTTCTAATTTTAAATTTCTACTCTCCATCCATCATTGTCATTTTATGTGATTATAAAACAAAGTATTTAATTTCATGCTCTAAATTTTTTTTAAAAATTGATACGGAAAAACATTTAAAAATTGTGCACGAAATTATTTCATTGCTTGATTGGAAAATGACATGATTTTTAGAAAAAAGACACAAACCTTTGTATTTTATCAAAAAACATAAGAATGTCGACTGATTGCAACCCTATGTACAAATGACAAAATTAAAAACCTCATTTACAATACTATTGTAATGTGGGTGGCACTTCGAAGTCGCTTAAAAAGCAAATACGCACACACATATAGTACTATACATTTTATATAGTAACTAGAGAGCTATTAAGAACGAGTACTCCAATATTGGTCCGTTACGTACACAAAATCTTGATTATAATTCGTTTAAAAAAATAAAGGTACAGAGCAAATAATCGTGGCTTGTATTGAAAATTTCGTCCTTTATGTTTACAGAGTTTAAAATTCAATAACTCTAGTCCTTTATGCCTATTCCAATGATTAATAAATTCTTTTTTCGCCGATAAGAAAAAAGGGGCAGAAAACGTGATATTTTTGGTATGAACAGGAATGGAATAAAAACAAGAACATCAAAAAGTTGATGAGTAGAATCCTTTCCCTGGATTGATTTTTGAGGGAAATTTGTCTGACTTACAATGTATGCCATATTGTTTATCATGGATTCATGGGGTTGGTTCGCGCGAGCCCTGGTAGATGGTGGTGTTTATGGGCCGGTTGCAAAAATTTAGAGCCATTAATTATACTCATGAGTTGGGCAGTTGGAATTTAATTGGCATTTCTGGAGTACTGCACTTGAATCCTACTTGCCACCGGTGGTAGATGTAACAGACAAGAAAAAATTCAATGCCCAAATAATGGCAGAAAACTAGAAGGCATCCATACGAGGCCCCCGCCCCTCTTTCTAGCACGTGACTTTGGTGTATAAAATTTCGATTTAGAGAGAATTAAGGTGTGTAATTAGGGGTAAATATTAACCCAAGGGGTTTGGTTAAATGAGCATAAGAAAGCAAATAAGTATTTGTTATTCATGAAGTCGCATGTTCGAATCGAGAATAATTTTGTTTACCCTCCTTTGGAGAGGGTGGACATTACTCTCCTTGTGATTGATGGAAATTGCATAGGTCCCACCACAAACTAACTCATTATTACCAAAAGAGGATGAACAAAATTATTATGGTTCGAATCCCACGGAGTATTAAACATTCCAAACTTTCGAGCCAGCAGAGGGTTTGTCCAGTAATCATAAAATATGGGTAAATATTGAATAGAACATGTTCTTCTCTGATGAAATTTGGAATTTGAATTTCCGTTTGATCGAAAAAAAAAAAGAAATTTGGAATTTAATTGTGAATTAATCATGGGATGTAATCAACACGTGACTGGCATATTACTTGGTAGTATAATACAATATCGAAAGCAAATAATTGATTTTTTTTGTTATAGTAGATTTGAGGAGCATCACGAATTTCATCTTACAATATCAAACTTGTTTTGATTTACGTACCCTATTTCACCCTGGCCTTTTTTCCTCTTTTAGCCAACCAGGTATCTGGGGCATCTTATGCACACTTTTAATCTTTGATTAATTTTGGGATCTTAAAGTTCATGGGCGTACAAACCTCCAATGGCCCAATAATTTGTTTTCCCTTGACTGTCATGGTTGAAACTGCAATTTTTGAGATATGTCTTTACTTGCTATCATGTTCATACTCGGCCTATCTCTTAGATTTTCATGCCAAGATGTTTGCTAGTGTGACTACTTGGGAACCACTAAATTAAAGTACTACTTAGTTGATAGCTTTGGATCCGGCTCCTCTCCAGTTATGGAGATTTGACTTTTTAAGCCTTTTTTGGGGCCCACATAATGATACAAACCGTTCACTTTATAGACATTGCGGAGAATGTAAGGTTTGCAAAAAGTCGTATTGAGCAGCTATTGTTTGATATGTTTCCCAAATATCATGTTGGAAAATATACTATTTCTGTATTGAGCCGCTATTGTCTCATTGTTTGACATGTTTCCCAAATATCGTGTTGGAAAATATACTATTACCACTGGATTCAAACCCTTTTGGTTCTAAACATAAATGTGTTCAGAAAATATACTCTACTCAAACAACATTGAATGAACATAATTTTCGACGTGCCTGACGTTCTTGACCATAGCTAAAAAAATGTAGGATTTGAATAATTCCATTGGGAACCATTTCCTTCCCTTGACTGTCTATTTTATTGGAGATTTTAACCTCAAATGCAGAGAAAATGTTGGTACTGTGACAAAAAAAGACGACATCCTTTGCCATTTCTTGAAATGAAATATGCTAAAAAAAGATTGAAAGTTGTACTACTCCCTCCGTCCATTTTTAAGTGTCTTGCTTCGTAATTCCAACTTATTAAAAAGATATCATCATTATACCTTTCACATTAATTTTTTCCTCCACTTTCCTTACTTACCCATTATTATTACACTTTTACTCACTAACTTTCAAAATGAAATCTACTTTTAGGGACAAAATAGACAATGCACCAACTTTTACCCACTAACTTTATAAAATAGACACTTATTAAGTGACTATTGGACTCTTTTATAAGGGATAGAGGGGAGGACTACTTTTTACTTCTTTTTTTGTGCTGGAGATCTGTTAGAAAGGCATTGGAGTTGAATTCGTGTGGTTTGGTGAAAAAAACGCAGGTGGGAAACTTCATGCACTACATAAGCAGATTTATAGCAGGATTTGCAATTGGATTCATCAGAGTGTGGCAAATTAGTCTGGTGACACTTTCTATCGTACCCCTAATCGCCATTGCTGGTGGTGTCTACGCCTTTGTAGCCACTGGTCTCATTGCCAGTGTCCGTAAATCCTACGTCAAGGCCGGAGAAATTGCCGAAGAGGTCCTCTCTCTCTCTCTCATTGCCATTGCTATTGTTAGATGTTGTAAACATGTTCGATGAAAAAATTCCTGACCCAATTATGGGATTCCCTCGTTCTGAAATTTCACCACCTCACGGTCGGGTGAACAGTGTCACCATTTGTTGTTTTTGAAGTCCACCGCACCCATTTCATCTTTTTGGGCTTCTGAGTTCTTAGCAAAAATTTAAGCTTTTTTAGGCGACCTTTTTCATTATTGTTTTGGTCTGCTGATTTTGCCACTCCCTCCTTTGTTAACCTTCTTTGTTAACGTCACTCCCCTGCAAGTGTATTTTTGGGTGCAAAAATACACTTGCAGGGGAGTGGCGTTAACAAAAAATAGAGTAGCAAAATCATTTTCCTTGTTTTGGTAATATTTTAGGTGACTTTTTTACTAAAATAGAAACAACAAACAAGTACAATAATTGGTTTCTTTGAAAAAGAAAAAAAGTAGTTTTTGTTTTTGGTGCAAGACAAACGAAGCATAACTAGGACTCAACCGTTTAGAAGTTTGGTGTATGTGAGCCTGATGTTGACTCACAAAATCATTGAATCCAAGTGTCTCACTTTGCCTCTGACTGAGCTCAGGTCAAGTCTCAAAGTTCTAGTTCCGTCCAGTTTTGAGCTTTTTTTGGCTCGTTATGGGCCTAAAAAAATGATTGGAGGAGTATTTACTTTGTTGGACTCTCCTGAAAGATGGTATGTGTCAAAAATCAGCTTGATGGGATATTGTTGCTTTATGATCAGTCGCGTTTGTGGAAGAAAATATGGGCATTTGGTTTGAGATTCCAACCATCTATTTTTGTTCATGTGGCAAACAATGTGTGATCAAACTGTCTTTTTGGCATGAATTATCTTTTTGATGAGTTCTTGGACCTACAAAAAATCTCAAAACTAGACGGGAGCTCAGTTCATTTTCCCTCACCTCTCTCTCTCTCTCTGTCCTCATTTTTTTTGAAATTCTCAGGTGATTGGTAATGTGAGAACAGTCCAGGCATTTGCTGGGGAGGAAAAGGTAGTCAGATCCTACAGAACTGCGCTTGTGAATACTTACACATACGGGAGGAAAGCAGGGCTAGCCAAGGGTTTGGGACTAGGAACAATGCACTGTATCCTTTTCCTTTCATGGGCATTGCTTGTTTGGTACACCAGCGTAACAGTTCACAAGGGCATTGCCAATGGAGGAGAGTCTTTCACTACTATGCTCAATGTCGTCATCGCCGGACTGTAAGTCTCTCTCTCCCCATATTCTTTTCTTACCTTCCAAGGCAGTTTGACTCTATATGAGTTTAGAAGTCAGTCCACGCAAATTGGAAGGCAGCATATGATTGAGTCCTGGGGTTTTCTTCACACCATTTGAATTTCATTGGTTCCTTGTACAAAGGCAACACTTATATGCCCTGTTAGACTCATCAGACTACTAAATATGGTGATATTTTATACCACAGTCCACACGTACTCTATACCCCATTTTTTTTATTGGAGAGATAGTTTTCCATCATCATCAGGTATATAATCCCTCTGACCCATTTTTTTCCTTTCAAGTGCCGGAGATTCAATATCATATGAGTTGTAATCCTATCTTATGATGAATCCGGCCAGTCAATAGGTCCACAAACAAGATAAATGTTCATTGGTGTTTTCAGTTTATGGCATTGCTAGAAGTATAGAACAATCATCTGCTATAGAACTTCCACACAAATTGACATTGTAAAACAACTTTTGGATGCAACCATAAAGATCAAAAATGACTTGCGGATATGCCATTATCCATTTTGAACAACTTGATTTTCGATCATCTTGGTGCCTTTGGATATTACCTTGGTATGGTAGAGTTGACATAGATCCAAAGCAAGTTCATTATGCTATTCCATGGCTGTGAAACTACCGTTGATCAAACTGGAAAATGACTTTATAAGTAATTATGATGAATCGCTTGTTGCCTTCTAAGGTTTCTGTACTGCAGTTATCCACAACTCTGGCTGTGATGCTACTACTCCAAGGGACGGACTTTCCACAGCATTGATAAATTCTGTTTTAGCAACGTCCACTGTATTGACTCCAGATCCGAGAGGACAAATGCACCTATCTAGCTTATGAATTATATCCATGATAAAAAAATGTAAAAAAGCTTATGAATTACTATCATAAAGCCTATAAAATCTTTTCATTATATGTAGCATGTCATGTTCGCATTGAATTATAATGGAAGGCTTTCTATTCCAAGCTTCATGTTCGATATAGCTGCATCAAACAAGATAGGCATAATTTGAACACCCATTGCTTCTCAGGTCACTAGGACAGGCAGCACCAGACATCTCAGCATTCGTCCGAGCAAAAGCAGCTGCATATCCCATATTTGAGATGATAGAGAGAAACGCAGTAAGCAAAACGAGCTCAAAAAATGACAGGAAACTGGGCAAACTTGAAGGCCATATCCAGTTCAAGGACGTGTGTTTTAGCTACCCATCTCGTCCTGATGTTATGATATTCGATAAGCTCTGTCTTGATATACCTCCAGGGAAGATCGTAGCCCTTGTCGGAGGAAGTGGGTCCGGAAAGAGCACGATCGTCTCTTTGCTTGAACGCTTTTATGAGCCCTTATCCGGACAGATACTATTAGATGGGGTTGATATTAGGGAGTTTGACATCAAGTGGCTCAGGCAACAGATTGGGTTGGTTAATCAAGAGCCTGCACTTTTTGCAACAACCATTAGAGAGAACATTCTCTATGGGAAAGATGATGCCACCCTCGAAGAAATTAGCCGTGCTGCAAAACTTTCCGAGGCAATGTCCTTCATCAACAACCTTCCTGATAGATTTGAAACTCAGGTACAAAAGGAACTAAAGAACATTATATTTGCATGTTTGAAAGCACCTTAAACGATGACAGACTTCTAATATATGTACATTAATAGTGATATGCTCCTGCATGGTTGCCAAGAAGATTCTTGGAAATGGGGGGAAAAAAACGTTTAGTATTCAACCACTCCGACTGGTTTCTGTGTCTTATGAAAGTTGCCAAAACTTATTCATTTCCATTTCCATTTCCTTTGGATATGACTTTTAAAGTACCAACAACTCAAGCAACTGCAATGTGAATAATAATATCCCCTTATAATGGTAAACGGACTTCGGGAATTTGCCACCAAAAACGCAGAAAGTTATGAGAACAATCTTTCAAGAGAACATGGGGAAGGGAGGAATGTGTTAGGAGTAATACCAGAGATTGATTTGCAGGTGGGTGAAAGGGGAATACAATTATCAGGTGGACAGAAGCAGAGAATTGCAATATCAAGGGCAATAGTAAAGAATCCTTCAATTCTTCTACTGGATGAAGCTACAAGTGCACTTGATGCAGAGTCCGAGAAGAGTGTCCAGGAGGCACTTGATCGTGTGATGGTAGGACGGACAACTGTAGTTGTGGCCCACAGACTTTCTACCATAAGAAATGCAGATGTAATAGCTGTTGTAGAAGGTGGGAAGATAGTGGAAACCGGGAGTCACGACAAACTCATTTCAAAACCCAATAGTGCTTATGCGGCACTTGTTCAACTCCAAGAGGCAGCTTCCTCCCATCGCCTCCCTTCACGTGGGCCTACTTTGGGAAGGTCGCTCAGGTACATATAACAAAATTCTACAACATTTTGATTATTTAGATGTTACACAAGGATGATTAGCGTGATTGCATTGAATAGAACCAAGGGTTATCTATGCTCCATTTCATATTATGATACTGTTTATACCCGTTTTTTGCACCAAATCTTGGACCAGCGCTGGAAGGCCATTTAATTAATTGTTAATTAAATTGGGCCGATGTTCAAGAGTTTTTCAGGCTAAAAATTAATGGGCCACATTATTTTGTAATTTAGAGCAAGGCCCAATTAATTGATCCAAGCAGAGCGGGATACACCGAATAATTTGTATCCTTATTTCAAGGAAGAGGTGGTGCCCGTGAGTTGTTCCCTAGAAATGTGGAGTTGAGTTGTTCCTTATTCAAAGGCTATTTGACTTTCAAATGGCCCCATGAACCCACTATCTTCATAAACGTGGGAGTGGTTCTCATGCATGGAACCGTTTTTTTTATTTACCTCCACGTTTAGGAATAACTGCTGCCAACAGTTGGCATGGGAAGTGGGTAACGTGAACATGGGACACATGGCAGCGCCGTGGATGGGCATGAAGCACAATTCTGGAGCATTAAACCGGTCGAAGCTTTGCCTATAAATACTAGTTTCGAAGATGGAAAACGGGTCCAACACCAATCAAAGCTCAACGCTTACAAAATTTTCCTACTTTCAACAAAGTAGATTATCAAGTACTACGTGCTCAAACCCCATTCAAACACACGTCATCAAGTTGTTTGGATCTTTTATTTTCCTTGTAATCCAACTTTGTTATCCCGGAGTAATAAAGTTCACGTCTTTTTACATTTCTACGTCCATTTCCTATACGACTAGGAGATTTCAAGTCCACGACTGTGTGGCAAACCACGAATCACTCTGTGATCTTTAACCTTTGTATCACACACGATCGCTCTTACGTTAGAAGTCAAGATTCACGGGAATCTTCACCAAAAGTTAGGCGCTACAAGTCTTGGCACGCCCGCGCTCATCGCATCCACACCTTGTGTCAAAAACGAGAGTTTTCAGATACTAAATCCGCAAGACTTATTCTGATCTGAATTTAAGCTGACAGTATAACTTTTCTGTGTGTTATCTGTATAATTGATGCAGAAATGTGGTTTCTTCCTTCCGCATGTAAGTTTTGAGTCAGCTGTATAGCCGGTATTTGTCTAAACATCCTTGTTTCCCCCACGTGATGGCCTCGCAATATGAGTTTGGCACAAGTACAAATATCAATATTACCAGTGTACATGGCCACTGCGAACTGTTTTTCATGTATCTCCGATGGATTTCTTGTACAAGTGAAAAAATGAGTTTCTTTCAACTAGCATCCATAAAATACAAATGGGATAAATGTTCAATTTGTTTACATCAAACTGCACGGCATGCTCCTAACACACGGAAGCAAAACACCAGTGACCAGTGGAATAACGAAATTCCAGGGTTTCAAAAAGGACAGCAGATTATAGTGGAACGCCTAAACATATCAACACAAAATTTATGTCACACATAGATTTGGTGTGTATTTGACTATTGTTGGTTCTTGATACCATTTGACTATTTTTATTTCATGATACCATTAACCTTTTGAATTGTACTTGTTCCTTTGTTTGTGTTAGTGAAACGACGCATAAACCCAAATATGTCTGATTTAAATTTTACTTCACCTTTGTATACATTCTTGGTTCTTTTTTCTTTTTTTTTCTTTTTTTGGAACTGGATACATTTCTTACTTTTTCATTTTTCTTTTGTTTCTTTGGAAATGTTTCCATTTCTATGCTCTCCGAAACAACACAACAAAATGCAATTGGGATCCATGAATACACATAGGTATCAACATATTCCTGTTCCTTTTTCTTGTGCAGCAATAAGTTTTCTCGTGAACTATCCCGCACGAGCAGCCATGGTACAAGTTTTCAGTCTGACAGATTATCTGTTGGCCGAATGGGAGCTGATGGAGCAGAGATGGTCAGGCCACCACACGTGTCTAGTCGAAGATTGTTTTCCATGGTGGGTCCTGACTGGATTTACGGGGTTATTGGCACAATTTGCGCACTTATTGCTGGATCCCAGTTTCCGCTTTTTGCCCTTGGTGTCACTCAGGCTCTTGTATCGTATTACATGGACTGGGAAACAACACAACGTGAAGTTAAGAAGATTGCAATCCTCTTCTGTTGTGGTGCTGCTATAACTCTTATTGTCAATACAATCACACATCTATGTTTTGGAATCATGGGAGAGCGGCTTACTCTTCGTGTGCGAGAAAGGATGTTTTCAGGTAAGACAGACTTTAGTCATGAAAGTACTATTTTATATGGTGATGTGCAAAATACATACACTTTGTTTGGAATTTGTGCTAAAGGAGAGGAGCAAGGAGAGAAAGGACAGAATAGATAGTTGTTAGACACAGTGATTATCTCCTCTTGTTTGGTTTAGCATAGAAACGATGAAGAAAAGTAATTTTCTTTCGTTTGATTTTGAAGACAAATTAGGAAGAAATTAAGAAAATAGTAATGGAGAAACAAACATATGAGGAAAGAATGGAACAGGAAAGAGAATAGGAGGAAGTAACTTTCTATCTAGCTTTCTTACATTTTAAGCCCTTTCTCTCCCATATTAGGAACAAACCAAATAAAGGAAGAAAAATAATTACCTTCCGTTCCTTTCTCTCTCTCTTTCTTTCCCTAGGTTATGTAAATAATCTCTTTTCTTTTTGTTTGCTTTTCGCTTGAATTTCCTGTCGTACTTGATTGCAGCTATTTTGAAAAACGAAATTGGGTGGTTTGATGACACAAACAACACAAGTTCCATGCTTGCATCTCGTTTAGAGAGTGACGCAACCTTATTGCGAACAGTGGTTGTTGATCGCTCTTCAATTCTCCTACTTAACATTGGTTTGGTTGTGACCTCATTCGTCATCGCCTTCATCTTGAACTGGAGGCTCACGCTTGTTGTCATGGCGACATATCCATTGATCATTAGTGGCCACATCAGCGAGGTTGTCCTGTCCTTCAATTTTTAAGTTTATAGATTAAAGCTGACGTTTGATAACGTTTATCCACAACTCTTTTCCTGTTGTCCCAGAAAATGTTCATGCAAGGGTATGGGGGCAACTTGAGCAAAGCCTATCTGAAAGCGAACATGCTTGCCGGTGAGGCTGTGAGTAATATCCGTACAGTGGCTGCATTCTGCTCTGAAGAGAAGGTCCTTGAACTCTATGCTCTAGAACTTGTTGAGCCTTCAAGGCGTTCGTTTACTCGTGGTCAGATTGCTGGCTTATTCTATGGAATCTCTCAATTCTTCATCTTCTCAGCCTATGGCCTTGCTTTATGGTATGTGGTTTTAGTTTCATCTTTTTAACCAGCCTTAGAAAGGTAGTTGGATAATCACAATTAGCTCAATCAAGTTTGTGGATGTACACCAGATTCTTATTTGCGAGATAGATACAGGTATCTTAAATGGTGCTAACCAACTCCAGCACAGAGCTTAATATTTTCAAGATTGGATTGCAAACTTGCAGTTGAATCCATGACACCAGTCACCACCAACCTGTATGATCACTTAAATAAACTCTCACCTAATTGACTTAGTAAAAGGGGTTTGCTGTTTAATCCATGCACATGTGGAGAGGTAGGCAATAGAATTAGAGGCATAATTCGAGAGGTAATGAGATGCACATGGGAAGAAGAAGAAGAAAGGGGAAGAAATCAACGTGAGAACTACTGAGTGTTGCCCGAGTCTCCTGAAACTCAGCTTTAAGTCCAGTTAAATATTGTACAGAGAGAAGAGGGGAAAGAGAAAGGAGAAGAAGATAGAAGGAAATAAGTAACGTAAGGGAATGAGAAGAGAGAGTAGTAGGGCTCTCTCCCTTGTGAACTACTCTCGCCGTTAGTTAATGTTGGTCTTTTTGGAAGTTCCAACTTTTCAAGGGGACATGTAAAGTAATGATCGCACTGGAATAAAAATGCTTAGTCCTGTTTAACTTTGTGCAGGTATGGTTCTATTTTGATGGGAAAGGGCCTTTCCAGCTTTAAATCTGTCATGAAATCATTTATGGTTTTGATAGTAACAGCATTAGCTATGGGTGAGATTTTAGCAATGGCACCAGACCTTCTAAAAGGAAACCAAATGGTAGCATCAGTCTTTGAGATTATTGACAAGAAGACAGAGGTAACAGGTGACACTGGAGAAGATCTACGAAGGATAGAGGGTACGATGGAGCTGAAGGGTGTCCGATTTAGCTACCCTTCAAGGCCTGATGCACCGATCTTCAAGGATTTCAATCTAAGAGTGCGTGCAGGGCAGAGTATGGCATTAGTGGGCCAGAGCGGGTCCGGTAAAAGCTCTGTGATCTCTCTCATTTTACGGTTTTATGATCCAACAGCCGGGAAAGTGTTGATCGATGGTGAGTTTTTTCTTTTTTTTGATGATCTGTGCTCGACCCTTTGCCATAGCTTCATGGCTGATTTTAGATTATGGCACCACGAAATTTTGTCACAGCTTTTGTTCAAGCTCTTGGGCCATGATCAAAATTTAAAGCTATTTATAAGCTGATTCTGAGAGCATCAGTTTCTTTACTTTTGGATTCGGATTGCCAGGATCATCTTCTGGAAAGCCATAAGTTTTTGCCCACGCCCCCTTAGTTCACGGTAGATTCAAGACCTTATTTTCACAGGTTGGGTCTTAATAGCTGTTGTTATCAACTCTTACAGGGAAAGATATCAAGAAACTCAAGCTCAAATCTCTTAGAAAACACATTGGCCTAGTCCAACAGGAACCAGCTCTCTTTGCAACATCAATCTATGAAAACATCCTTTTCGGAAAAGAGGGAGCCTCGGAAGCAGAAGTAATCGAAGCAGCAAAACTTGCAAACGCACATGATTTTATCAGTGCCCTTCCAGAGGGATACTCCACTAAAGTTGGAGAGAGAGGAGTCCAACTATCCGGAGGCCAGAAACAAAGGGTAGCCATTGCTCGTGCTGTTTTGAAAAATCCTGCAATCTTGCTACTAGACGAAGCCACTAGCGCGCTAGACGTGGAATCGGAGCGAGTGGTTCAACAAGCATTGGACCGGCTAATGAAAAATCGAACTACAGTCGTGGTGGCACATCGGCTGTCCACCATAAAAAGCGCGGACCAAATATCGGTTTTACAAAATGGGAGGATCATAGAGCAAGGGACTCATTCTAGCCTTGTAGAGAACAAAGATGGGGCATACTTTAAGTTAATCAACTTACAGCAGCAGCAACAAGAAGACCATAATTAGCTGCTTTGTTTTTACTAATAACTATAGAATACATTTTTTTACAGCTTTTATTTGGTTTTCCATTATTTGTTTATAACGGCTCAATAATTTTATATGTTGGGAAATTTTTTTCATTGTACGTTGGGTTTGTTTCATCCTCTTGTACCTTTTCTTCCTGTTTGAGTTTAATTAGGGATCCTTTCAAGCAAGGAAAAAAAGATTGAGATTCTTCTCCAATCTAGTCTTTAAGCTGAATGTCTGAAAAAGGTTAGATTGTTTAAAATGCACCACAAAAAGTGCAAATTCTAATTGGCGATCATTCTAGTTAATCAACTTAATTACAACAGGAGCAGATTTATCTGCTTTGTTTACTAGCAACTATGGAATACATCTTTTTACATCTTTTATTTGGTTTTTTGGTTTTCCATTGTTTGTTTGTAACGGCACAATAATTTTACATGTTGGGAAATTTTGTGCTCGGCAAAAGGGTGGAGGGAAGGGCGACGGCTAGAGCAATTGCACCGGGGATTTCACACTTACCGTGGGTTCCGTGGGGAACACTCACCCACAGGTTTCTCCCCTGCACATTTTTAACTTGCAAACAAATACACCATTCTTAATCAGTTTGTACATTCCATCAAATTTAACTGATTTTACAAAACGAATAATCGAGCCAATGAGATGGAAACATTGCTGCTTGGTTTATTGAATCCCTAGTATGCTGTCTTCAGACTAATTATGAACATCAAACTTGAATACTTGGACCAATATCCCCTAAGTAGTAATGCTCTTTTTCATAGCTCCAAACAGAATACTATCAATAGTTGCAATTAGCGTTTTGATTTTGTTTTGTTTGTTATAATAAAAAAGAGTGGGAAACCCATTGATGAACTAAAAAAAAAAAAGGAAAAAGAAAATAGAGAGAGAGAGTTAAGAGATTGTTCTCACTTCTCATTTTGTTTTTTTTTGCCTTAAGCGTTATTAGTGTTTGAGTCTTTGAACTATGTACCACATCTTTTATCAATAAAGTCTTTCCATAAAAGAATACATACATGATAAACAAAAACGCGTGCGCAGAAATTAGGGGTGATTTCGGTCCGGTTCGGAGTGAAATTTCCGAAGACCGATTCGATTCGGCCCAAATATTTTTAGGACCGATTTTGACCAGAGTTGAGTTCGGTCGGGAATTTCGGTCCGCCTGAAATATAAAATTTTCATTTAATTTAGGCTAATGATTTTGCCACTCTCCTATTTGTTAATGCAACTCCCCTTTTTGTTTTTATTATGGTGAATTTACTAAAACACCCTTGCACTTTTTGATGCTAGCTTTTTCTCACTTTCCAAGTGCAAGGGTATTTTAGTAAATTCACCCTAATGAAAACAAAAAAGGAGAGTGGCATTAACAAATAAGGGAGTGGCAAAATCAGTTGCCTTAATTTAAAGTGTATATATGTAATATATATATATATTACATATATATAGTCGGTTGGTTCAGTTTAGTCCGGCGAAAATTCGAGAAAACCGAGATCGAACCAATTTCGGTTTGGTCTAAAAAAAAATGGCCTTACCCCTACCGAAAACCGAACCGATCGGTCGAATTTTTTCGGTCCGTCGTCTATTTGGGCAACACCTCTAACAACACACATAATTGGATCTTTCCCGGTCCTTAATTTAGACTAAAATTCATATTTACTACAGTTTGCAATTAATCAAAATCAATGGTTCATATTTGTTCAGAGGCTCTTAGCATCTCTGGGTGGTAACAGTCTGATAAGCAGGATAAAATCTGGTAAGGCCAGCTCAGTAGGAAGTACGGACCTGGGGAGTAGGTGTTAGCTTTGCCCAAACTCCCCAGGAGAGCGATACCTACAACAAGGTAAGAAGGTGCCAGCTACGCCTAACGGGTGGAGCTGGAGCAAGGTCTGAGGACCAGCTATGACACGAAGCTGGTCCAGACCCACCAAGTATACCACGCAATTAACCCAAATCCTACGGGATAAGGGAGAAGAACCAGTAAGATAAGCACATTATGCTTATCCTAATCATCGATAACATCGGATAAGGATTCCATGCTAAAACAGGGTGCTCGTGGAGTTCCAGCTAAGGCAGGACTCCATTCACCTCGTCAAAGCAATCCAGATATCCCCAGAATGCAGTCCTACTAGGACTCAACCTCCTATCAAATGCCTATAAAAACCACGGTAGAACTCCAATAAAGGTACGCTCCATTCACAACCGAGAATCTGAATTCTCCTACCATATAGCAAGTTCAATACTGACTTAGGCATCGGAGGGTGGTTGGCACGCCACCACACCGGTGACTTTTGCTTCAGCTTTGTTTTGCAGGATCAGGTCTGTGCCAGATTCAAAACTGCTTCATCAGCTAGCGTTGTCTGTGGGAACAACTTTTTCCTTACGGTGAACAGTTTTGTATGGTAGAGACTCGATCGAACAAGACGACGATGGCTTCAGACCCCTCGCAACCGAGCGTCGACGCCGCCGCCAAGACCACCGCTGCAGCCAAAGCTGCCAAGGCAGCCGAAACGGCCAAGGCCGCAAAAGCTGCCAAAGCCGCCCTAGCCGCCGACAAAGCCGCCAAGGCGACGGAAGCAGCCAAGGCTGCCGCAGCACTTAGAATTAGGGGTGATCAGATGACCCTCGAGGCATTTGCCCAAATGTAGGAGCAAATAAGGACGTTAACCCAAGGGCTGCAAACTGCGATGCAGGAAAACGCGGACTTGCGAAGGCAAATCTCCGAACCAAGCATCTTAAATTCACGACACAATCGACAGAACGAAGAGGATGACAAAGAAAAAGGCGAATCCAGAGAAAAGGAAAGCCAAAATCGAAGGAAGGGTGGCAAGCCGCCCAGGGAAAGGACCTCCCATGACCTAGAAGCTTTGAACAAGATGCAAGATCAAATTGACGGGTTAATGAAACATGTTAAAGCACAAACTCCCGCCAAGGTGGAAGAGTTGGTAAAGAACACGGATTCACCCTTCACATCTGACGTCATGGGGCTACCACTTCCCAGGAAATTCAAGATGCCCCATCTAGAAATATTCAATGGTTCCACGGACCCATTGGATCATCTAGAGACATATAAATCCCTAATGCATTTGCAAGCAGTACCAGACGAGGTGATGTGTCGGGCATTCCCTGTCACCCTTAAGGGAAGTGCTCGAGCATGGTTTAATAAACTCCCACCAGGAAGCGTCGGTAGTTTCAAAGAGCTTAGCACAAGTTTCGTAAGCTACTTTATCGCTGGTCAACGCTACGGCAAACCAGCTACACATCTATTGACGGTGAAACAAGGAAGATGGGAATCGTTGAGAGAGTATACCACCAGATTCAACAAGGAGGTAGTCCAGATTGACGAAGCTGATGACAGCGTGAGCATAACAGCTTATATCGCTGGACTGTATTCAGGACAGTTTTTATACCTCTTATCACAAGAGCCACCCAAAACTTTGGCAGAACTTATGCTCAGAGCACAGAAACATATGAATGCAGAGGAGGCCGTTTACACAAGACGCACACGTGATGGCTTTGATCCTCAAGCAGGGCCGTCACAGGTTGGTGAATTTCTTCCCCCCGATAGGAAGAGGAGAGAATCCACTCGCAAAACCGGAGGGGAACCAAAGAACAAGAAAATGGACTCAAGATCCTCCCCGAAACGAGGAGGAGCAGGAGGACCACCTCAAGGCCGGTACAAGCAGCTCACACCGCTCATAGCTATGGCAGAGCAGATCCTTAGCAACTTACAGGATGATCCAGACCTCAAGTGGCCTGGAAAGCTGAGGACTGATCCCAACAGGAGAGCTAAGGACAAGTACTGCAGATTCCACAAAGACCACGGTCACAACACCGATGATTGTATCGACCTAAAGCAGCAAATCGAAGACCTGATTCAAAGAGGGAGGCTTCAACATTTTGTAACGAAGAAGCACCAAAAACCACCCAGAAGGGAAGATGCCAACAAAGAAGGCAGGAACAGCACAGCGCCCTGGTCAGGTCACATTGGAGAAATCAAGGTCATCCACGGAGGATTTGCGGGAGGTGGCGAATCTAGCAATGCTAGGAAAGTGCACCTCAGAAAACTAAGAACCGAGGAATACCTGGAGGTCAACACGGTTGGCCGTCCGAACAAGTTCCAGAAAAAGGAGGAGATACCCATTATTTTCTCAGAAGAAGACATCAAGGGCGTCCAAATTCCTCACGATGACCCATTGGTTATCACCATTGTCATAGCAAACTACCTTACACGTAGGGTATTGATTGACAGTGGAAGCTCGGCTGACATCCTCTACCTCCATGCGTATGACCAACTGAAAGTGGGGCGGGAAAGGCTGAGGCCCATGACATCCCCACTGGTCGGATTTGCAGGTACGCCCGTTTATCCAACTGGTCAAATAGCCCTGCCTATTACCATGGGAGAAGAAGGAAGTCAAATCACACGCATGGTGGATTTCATAGTGGTTGACTGCCCTTCAGCATACAATGCAATACTGGGGAGAACAACTCTGAATAAAATCGGAGCAATAATCTCCACCCACCATCTGATGATAAAATTCCCAACACCTGAAGGAGTTGCTAGCGTCAGAGGAGATCAGAAGGTAGCACGGGAATGTTATGTCACCTCACTCAGAGGGGCAAACATTACCATGAGTATAGAAAGTCTAGATACTCGAGATGAAGAGAAGCTCCAACACGGAGAACCTGTGGAAGAACTAGCGGAGGAGCTCCTGGAACCAGGAAAGCCTGGGAAAACGGTAAGAATCGGAACATGGTTGAGCTCAGTAGCAAGAACGGAGCTGTTGCAATTCCTGAGGAAAAACAGAGACGTCTTTGCATGGTCCCACGAGGACATACCTGGGATTGACCCAAGGGTCATATCTCACAAGCTCAACGTGGATCCCACCATTCGACCTGTCAAGCAGAAGAAGAGAACTTTCGCTCCAGACCGAAATGAGGCTGCGGCCAAAGAAGTTGAAAAGCTCGTACAAGCAAAATCCATCCGCGAAGTTCTCTACCCAGATTGGCTAGCCAACGTAGTTATGGTAAAGAAAGCCAATGGCAAATGGAGAATGTGTGTGGACTTTACAGATCTCAATAAAGCATGCCCAAAAGATAGCTTCCCTCTGCCTAGGATTGACTCCTTGGTGGATTCTACAGCTGGGCACGAACTCCTCACCTTCATGGATGCATTCTCAGGATACAATCAAATCCAAATGCATGAGGAGGACCAAGAAAAAACCTCATTCATCACCGATCGGGGGCTTTACTGTTACCAAGTGATGCCCTTCGATCTCAAGAACGCAGGGGCTACATACCAAAGGCTGGTTAATAAAATGTTCAAGCAACAGATCGGGCGCAACGTAGAGGTATACGTGGATGACATGCTGGTCAAAAGTGCCAAGGCACGAGATCACATAGCAGATTTGGAAGAGACTTTTCATGTCCTTAGAAGATATAAGATGAAGCTCAACTCAACGAAATGTGCTTTCGGAATCTCCTTAGGGAAATTCCTGGGTTTTATGGTCTCTCAAAGAGGAATCGAAGCAAACCCTGAGAAGATTCAAGCCATACTCACCATAAAGTCCCCCCAGAACATCAAAGAAGTCCAGAAGCTAACCGGGCGAGTCGCAGCTTTAAGCAGATTTATCTCCCGGGCAACTGATAAATGCCAGACGTTCTTTAAGGTCTTGAGAAAGGCCTTTGAGTGGACCTCCACGGAAGAACCAGCTTTTGACCAGCTGAAGGAATACTTGACATCCCCGCCACTGCTCAGCAGGACCCAAGAAGGAAAGATCCTATTCTTGTACCTTGCTGTTTCCCCCCATGCTGTCAGCGCAGTCTTGTTAAGGGAGGAACAGGGGACACAACTCTCGGTATACTACATTAGTAGGGCCTTGCGAGGAGCAGAGCTGAGATATCCCAGAGCTGAGAAAATAGCCTTTGCTATGAAAATAGCCTTTGCTATGATAATAGCTGCAAGAAGGTTGCGGCCATATTTCCAAGCTCATTCAATCAAAGTACTAACAGATCAGCCACTCCGAAGGATTCTCCATTGCCCAGAAACTTCAGGCCGCCTAATCCAATGGTCGATAGAGCTTGGTGAGTTCGATATAGATTACAAGCCCCGTATCGCCATTAAAGCTCAAGTGCTTGCAGATTTCCTTGCGGAATATACATATCCGGAACCAGATGAGCTCCCCAAGGAAGAACCTAAACCGTGGATCCTACAAGTTGATGGATCAACAACCAGAGAAGCAAGCGGAGCTGGTTTAATACTAACTTCCCCAAAGGGGCAACGCCTAAGCTACGCGCTCAGGTTTGAATTCAAAGCAACTAACAACGAGGCCGAATACGAAGCTCTCGTGGTAGGGTTGGATCTGGCTAAGGCCGTTGGTGCTAACCATGTGTTGGCAAAAAGTGATTCACAGTTGGTAGTAGGACAAGTCCTAGGAGAATATGCTGTGAAGGAAGAAGTAATGCAGAAGTACTTGGATAAGGTAAAAGCCCAAATTGCGAAACTGCAAAGCTTTAGCATTGTTCGAATCCCAAGGGAAGAGAACATCGAAGCTGACTACTTGTCAAAGCTGGCCACGGCCAAAGAGGGTGCTATCCCGCCAAATGCACCAATACGATACTTGGAGTTACCCAGCATCTTTGCCATAGACAAACAGGTACAAGCTATCGACTACAGCAACTCATGGACAGGCCCCATAGCCAACTACATAATGAATGGGACACTACCAGATGACAATGTCAAAGCTAGGCAACTTAAAATCAGAGCTGCAAAGTACCTGATGATGGGAGACGTGCTCTACAGAAGGAGCTTCTCACTACCGTACCTTAGGTGCTTAATCCCACCAGAGTCTACAAGGGCAATGGAAGAAGTCCACCAAGGAGTATGTGGAGATCACCAAGGTGGCCGCATGTTATCCTACAAACTCCTTAGGCTGGGATATTATTGGCCAAGCATGCAGAGGGACTGCAAGTCCATGGTCCAAAAATGTGAAAAGTGCCAACGTTTTGCAAATATCATTCATGGGTCATCTACAGTCTTAACTCCTATGAAAGGACCTTGGCCATTTGCCCAATGGGAAGTAGACCTAATTGGTCCACTTCCAATGGCAGCAGGCCAGGTCCAGCACGCCATTGTTGCTGTGGACTACTTTACGAAGTGGGTCGAAGCCAAGGCACTGGCCACAATCACAGCAGAGGTCGCGATCGACTTCTTGTGGAAATTCATTATAAGCCGATTTGGATTGCCACGGGTGATAGTCACAGATCGAGGGAAGCAATTTGACAATGCCCAGCTCAAAGAGTACTGTATTTCCAAGGGAATACACGTACATTATGCCTCCAAGGCTCACCCAAAGGCAAATGGCCAGGTGGAAGTTACAAATCGGACAATCAAGAAAGGAATCAAGAAAAGGCTTCGAGAGGCCAAGGGAGCCTGGCCAGACGAGCTTTACAATGTGCTATGGGCATATCGTACAATGCCCCGAACAGCAACTGGAAAAACTCCATATTCTCTTGCATTTGGGGCCGAAGCAGTGGTCCCAATCGAAGTCGAACTCCTCAACTACAGGACTGTAAGCACAGACCCCCAGGAGAACCAAGAAGATCTCAGGGCAGAGCTGGATCTTTTGGAAGAAACAAGGGAAACATCCATGGCCAAGCTGGCTCTCTACCAACAGAGAATGGTCAAGTATCACGAAGCACAGGTTAGGCCAAGGGATTTTCGAGCTGGTGATCTGGTCCTAAGAAAAGTTGATCCTACGGGAAAGAAGGTGGGCAAACTAGGCCCAAATTGGGAAGGACCTTACCAGGTCTTGCACCATATCAAAGCTGGTGCATATAGACTCGCAACCCTAAGGGAAAAAGAGCTACCAAATTCATGGAATGCAGAACATCTGAAGAAGTACTACAAGTAGGTACTTGCAGCCCGAATCTATTTCAATTTTTAGGAAGTTTATTTCTGTTTCTAGGAAACTTTCTGTTTTCAATAAAAACTTTATCAACCAGGTTGTTTTAGTTAGAACCATGTGTTCTTTTCATTTTATCAGCCCTAGTGGCCAATAAAATTCCTCACGAGGGATGTTTGTTTCAATTTTCAATATACATGGTGTGGATCAATTTCCTTGTATGCATGAAATAGAGAGACAAAGAAAAAGATAAAATTATCAAAAAATTTATTAATTAATCCACACCCAAAGGGATGTGGACAGCTTTTACATAAAAACTTCGTGGACAAAACCACAAAGTTGCAACCTAATCACTACCTCCCTCCCTCGGAGGGGAAGGAACTGGTGGTGCCGGTTGCCCTCGGAAAGCCTCCAACTGGTCCCAGTTGGCTATCAGTACCATGCGAACCGTCTTCTCCATGACAGAGAGAGAATCCGCCATGGTCTCCATCTTTAAAGTCAGCCCAGTAATGGTTGCCTTCAGGCTCTGCAGCTCCTGACACAACTCGGTGATATGATCACTACTTGCCATTAGCAGTTTGAAATTTGATTATGGAATGGGGAGTAATCCCCTAAACATCCACTGATATTTATAGCCAAAGTTGGGCGGTTCACTAACCGCTTGATAGACCAATCAGCACGATCATAATCGAATTTGCAATGAAAACCGCCACCTCAACCGCTTGGAATAATGGGAAGTTACAAACCCCACTACCTCGAGCAGTTGAAACGACAGCTTACAATTAATTGCAGACGGCTTGAACTCTGCAATCCAACCTCTCATGGGAAATTGTGATATTCCAAGAAAATAATCGTCAGACTTGAGGGATACCCTATGGGGTAAACAAAGTAAGCACATTAATTATTCGTACATTAACAGCTTAGGAAAATTTCCAAAGCTCAAAAAGACGTAGCACAGCTATGCATTGTTAATAGCTTAGCAAAATTTCCAAAGCTTAAAAGACGTAGCACAGCTATGCATTGATTCAAAAGATTAGAAAAATCTTCAAGGCTTAAAAGACGTAGCATAGCTATGCATTGATAGCCATACATTATTTTATAAAGCAACTCACCCAGAAAAACCTAAGGGTAAACTTAAATAAGTGCCTTAATTGCTTGGACGCAAGCATTTAACCCACTTAGGGGAGTAAGAGACGTAGTATAACTGCGACAAGTAAAGAAGGGAAAAATTCCCAGTTTACCTAAATCAAACAAAAAGCTCAGAATAAAATTCTAGCTATACAATTCGGTACAGCAAAGGGTACGCCACTTGCAAAAATACTAGTGCTTGGCACAGCTATAATAAGGGCAGGAATTGGCAAAATCAAAATGTCTGCATATGCAAAAGACTATTAAAAAATGCCATAGCATGAAGTGAAAGTATTCTTTCATTTTCAAAAACCGCACCTGTACCTGTCATAACAAGCCTTTAGGAGGCCCCAAAATATGATCTCCTTAAAGATCATCCCCATCAGTCATCAAGAAAAAGTTTTGAAGTCATCCAGCCAAGTGGAAGTCAAGGCCAAACCAAAAGGCCACTCCCAAACAAACACAGTTAAAGTACGAAAGTATTAAAGTGTGTTTAGTTACAGACCCAGTGAATTAAAAGTTTCAAAAGCCATTCAAAGGCTCGGTGTGGAACTGCCAATAGCCTGCCCATCACCAGATGATGGGTGTAGACACCCCAATCCGGACCTCGAAGGGTCTTTGATCGCCCCGATGATGAAATAAAGGAAACAAAGCCTTTTGCGAGCTTGAATGAGGTATTCCTCCAACATCCACGGCCCAAACCAACCATCAGCCCAAACCAACCATCAGCCCAGAAAAAACCCAAAAAGCCCTGGACCGAACCTAAAGTACCGTGCGCGACACTTCTACACCGCGCGGCGTATCGAAATTTAATACACCGCATGCAGTCATGAGGTTAACCGCACGGCATTTTGGATAAAGTTCTGACTGGCTCAGAAAGCTGTCGGGCCACGCCCATTTGAGCCACAGCTGCAGTACAGCTCAGCCGAAAGCACACTTCTGGCCCGCCCAGAAAATACCTCCAACTTTTGAAATTCAAAATCCAAGGCTCTTGCCTATAAATACGCCCCTCCACTTAAGGGAAAAGGGCCCTTGATCACCATTATACCATTTCTCTCTCTTCTTGCTTTCACACCCACTTTCCCATTTCCAAGCCTTGAGAATGTTGTTCTTAAAAGACATTCTCTAGGCCTTTTACTCCATTTTTCTCTTCACCATTGAAGTTAGTTCCTTACTAACTTTGAGGTCCCAACTACCCAATATATCCATCTATTACACACATCCATACTTCTACACTCTTTTCCAACCTTTCCGACGTCCATCCGCCTTCATCAAAACTCATTCAAGCTCCAGATCTAAGGTAAAAACCAAGTTTCCTTGGGTTAGGCTCTGTCCTGGCCCTGAGGAGACCTTTCTGTTTTCAGGCTCAACCCCTTTTGGTTGAGATCTGACCCAAAACCTCTTTTACAAAACAAAACCCGTGTTCTGTGCAAAGGTGTGCTACGCCGCGCGGCGCTCTGGAGAGTCGCACGGCGTAGTATACTTGCACGCACGGCATTTTGAAAGGATACTGTTTTCTTAATCAGACTGTCTGGATCGCGATCGTTCGTTGTTGGGTCTTTTCTGTATACCAAAAGCTGTCTCAGAATGAGACCATTTCTACAAGCCATGTTTTAAGCTTCATAAATCTTTTCAAAACAAGCAAACGTATCAAAAATGGCTTTCTCTTCATGGTTTGACAGAATGGTACAGATCTGAGATGATCCGACAGCTGTGAGTTGTCTGAAGCTTTAAAATAAAACCGCGCGATGTAATGGGTACACCGTGCGAAGCTTTACAAAATAATAAAAGTTTGGTATCGAGATCGGAACCACGCACGGCATATTGCTAAGCCGCGCGTTATAAGCTGATATGCCGTCTGACGGAGGGCAGTGATTCAGACAGTCTGTTTGAATATCTTTTTCGTTTATATCGTCGCCATGCCATCTTTATCATCTCTGTACAGCAAGCACCACTAGCACGGCAATGTATTGTGATTTATCTTGTTCCCCTTTCCCCTTTACGTGTTTTTTAAGGTTCTCCGAATCGTATTAATCCCCCCATTTAAAATGCTTAGTAGAGACCGATTTTCACCGGGCGAGCGGGGTGCTTTTCAACAAAACCTTCCCCGCTCGTAACCTGGCTCCCGGATCCAAAATCTCAAACAGTTTCGCTAGATCAAAAGGCCTTTTTTTTTCTTTTCAAAACAAAACCCCTCGGTTTCTCGGATCATCCATCTCAAAAATCCGGGTGGCGACTCTGTCATAAATCGCACCAACGGGCGCGGGAGCCCACAGTGGCGACTCTGCTGGGGACTTTTATTCAAGACTTCTTTTTTTTAAAAAAAAAATACATAAAGAAGTGTTGAATAATCAAGAGGGCCAAACTTGAAAGGCATTTTACTTGGTGGACTTAATGCAATTTGGAGAACTTAACTTTCTTTTACACTATGCACCGCACAAGCCTCGCTAGTGTGTTTCGGCTATCTTGCCAGGTTCACCACTGACAAGCTCTCCCGAAATGCCTAGCAACCCTCGACTATGATGGGCCATCGTGCTGTTCGACCATTGTCTTGCAATACACTCGACATGGGGTAGTACATCTTGGCTCTAGTCCGGGGAACCCCTCTCAAACCAAAACCGGCCTTTGCACTTGTACATAACCATAGAACTTTCCCAACTAGGACAGGAACCCATGGCTAGGACTTATGTGATATATCCTGTTTATGTGTATTTCTTTGTACATACATATCATTCATGCATCATTGCATCCTGCAGGCTAGAGGATTAGGCTCCCTTAGAATTCTTTAGGACTTTTCGGTCAGTCTAGGAGACTATAAATCCATGGAGGTTGCGATACCTCCGGTGTTTGCCGTGCCCGAACGGCTCCCTTGACATGGGATTAACCTTGAAGGTGTGCGTATTTGGATTCTGACGGTCACATTGCTCTGTCTCGGATGGTCAAGATAAGGAGATTGGCTCTGGTTTCGAAAACGATCGGAATTTAACCTGCCTGACAGTACCTACCCGGATCGTCAGAAATCTTCTGTACAAATGCCCCAAGTGCAACTCAAGTCACGGTAGGTTCTAGGACCTAGAAGGCACGTAGAAGGTAGGAGAGACACTCGGGGCGGATTTTGAGTTGTTCCCTTTTGCTTTGCTACAAGTTCAGAAACATTGGACACCTGCAAAAAGAAGAGGCTTTACCCAATTGGTTTCGTCCGTCTCGAAGATTGGTTCGCATAGATACCCTGGAAGAAACCCAACTGGTTGAGGTCCACATAGAACAGGAAGGCCAGCCGTCATTAGCAGTTTCGCTAAGCCCAGCAATACAGGAGCCTCCATCACTTGAAAATCTCTTACCCATGACTGACCAAGGAAACGGGGTAGAAGAGCTTAGGCAGAACATGTCTACCATGGATGCTCAGTTTAGGCAATCCCTTGCTGGGATGGATATGCAACTCAAAGCTTCGGTTGCGTCCATGAAAAGCGACATGAATATGATAATGGAAACCATGCAAGAGGTTTGCGACAAGCTTTTGGTAAAAACTGACATACCCAAGGAGGAGACGCCAGCCAAAGACACGCCGGCAATCGATCCCAATTTAGCCGCTCTCATGGTCAAAATTGGTAAGCTGGAAGAATCTATGCAAGAAAACAAGCGATTAGGAAGAGGGGAAATTGACATGAACAAATTGTGCTTGTTCCCTAACGCTAAGTTACCAGAAAAGTTCAAAGGGGTGGATTTCGCAAAGTTTGACGGTATCGGAGATCCAAAAGCTCACCTCCAAGGGTATGTTGGTTCACTCACCATGAGAGGAATCGAGAAGGAAGCCATGGCCCAACTATTCCATGAATCTCTGTCGGGGCCAGCTTTGCAATGGTTTCTTACCCTGGAACCCTCTAAGAAAAGGACTTGGGAAGACATTGGGACGGCATTTGTGGCTTAGTACGATTTCAATGTCGATCTAAAGATGATCACGAGGGAACTAGAAAGCACCAAGATGGGTGAGAAAGAAGGCTTCGCTGACTTTGTGAAACGTTGGAGGGCTAAAGCCGCTCAAATGCAAAGCAAACCGGACTTAAAAGAACAAATAAGGATCATCACCAAGAATCTGCCAAACTCCTTTGCCCCGTACATGGTTCTCTCCCAAGCGGCCCCGAATTTCGAAACTTTCTATGACTCAGGCCTGGCGGTGGAGGAAGCACTGCGAGACGGAACATTAGAAAGAAAGGAATCAGCAACAAAGCCCAAAGGATGTACTCAGGGAACAGCAATGTCCTCTTCGGGAATTCCAATCAGGCTGGAACCTCATCCGCCAAACCAGCAGAAGTAAACCAAATTTCGGAAAAACCAAAATCCCAACAAAGAACCTTTACCCAATTCAGCACTCCTAGATCCGCCTTGCTCAAAAAGCTTACTGAAGTAGGAGGGCTGAATCCCCTTCAGCCACCACAGAACATTCCACCCAACCTAAACCAAAACGTCTACTGCGATTTCCACCAAATGCATGGCCATACCACTGATAACTGTATCCGTCTCCATCATGAGATTCAAAACCTCATCGACAATAAAGTCATTGATACCCCTCCTTCTGACAAACCAAACACCATGACAAATCCCTTACCACAGCATAATACCCCGTTCCATATCAACCAAATCACCCAAGACAAAAGCCAAGACTTTGATCCCACCTCTTTCATCATTCCGGATACCGAACCAGAGCCTGTTGTGGAAATTCCCGAAGAAATTGCCCTCTGTTACCTTTGGGATTGGGGAGATTTGATTGCCGATTGGAAAGAGTTTGAAGTCGCTAATTTTCAAGAAGATGTAAATCCATTCTTCGAGCCAGGATGGGAAGTTGATTGGCAAAACATTTATGCTGACCCTCTTGACGGGTTTTCTTTGAATATGATGTTCAACCTGCTCGAAATGCTTGAATGGGAATGGAATCCAATTCCGGATGAATACCAACTCTTGGCCTGGAATGATCCTTTGGATACCTTCTCTGTACCCATGTTGTTTGCAGAGGAATACCAACCGCCAGCAGTAATCTATGATTGGCCTGAACCTGTTCCATTTCGACCAGACCTCTCTTCCTACCTCCAAGATCTCATAGCTAACGACCCATACAACAACGTGGGTCTTGATCCATACCCAGAACCACCAGGTCCCGAAGAAGATGTGGCTAGTAATGGGTTTAACCCAATGGACTACCTGGTCGATGAAATTAAGTCAGAGTCATCTGTCACATTCCCAAAGGATGCTGATGTTGCCATGATGAACTTGTGGGAAGATGAACCAGGTGCTAAGACAAACCTGTGGGGTAATACGGAAATCATCAACATAAAAGTGGGGAACGAAAAATGGACTGTAAATAGGGCAGTACCAGAAGCTGAGAAATGGAAGCCCGAGGATCTGTGGGAAGACCTGGTTGTCGCCGACCTGGCTGCCAACCTCCAAGACACTACCATTAGAAACAAGCGCAAGGCCCTTGTGGATTTGTGGAATGAAGAGTCTAAGTACCAACAGATTGGTCAATTAACCAGGAGTGATCGAATCTATCAACCCCCAAATCTTCAAATCGGAGAATCCTCCAACCCTCCAGCTCCACTAACCAAAGAACCTTCTAACCCGTTCGTTACCCCAATCAAAGATACTTTCCAACCATTTGCCCCACCAGCTAAAGAACCTTCACGCCCTGAGAAAGACCCAGAAAGAACGATCAAGCGCCAGCTCGAACAGACTCCAGCCAAAATGTCTGTTGGGGACGTGCTTGTTCATTCCACCCGCCATCGCGAAGGATTCATCCAAGCTCTCTCTCACCTAAAAGTCCTTTCCGCCATAACCCCTGACAAACTTGTGGCACTCATCAAAACCATACCCGTCAAACATGCTATCACCTTCACTGATCGGGATTTGCCCGCTGATGGAACTGATCACAATCGACCACTCCATATCACTCTGAAATGCCACGGAAAATGGGTACCAGTAATCCTGATTGACAACGGGTCAGCAATCAATGTCTATCCACTCCGTGTTGCTTATTGCCTGGGATACAAAAATAATGATTTCTCTCCATCAGAAGTCAAAGTTTGGGCATATGACAACACCCATCGGGATGTGACTGGCACCCTCATGCTTCCTATGACTTTTGGGCCTTACCAAACGGATGTGGAGTTCCATGTGGTGAACATTCCCGCGTCCTTCAACCTACTGCTGGGTAGACCTTGGATGCATCGACCTGAAATCATGGCAGTTCCTTCAACGCTCCACCAGAAAGTTAGACTGGGACTAGAAACTGGGATGCTCACCATTCACGGCGATTCTGGGATTCGTGCTCCTGTGGAAGACAATGCCCCGCTTTTGGAAATACAACATGGGGAAGAGGACATTACCCTGGGCGGCTTCTCTCTTGACACCTCTCATTCTGTTTTCACTGTCAAGATTGATGACGACTTTGTCCTTAGTAATGTCGCCATAAAGATAATGAAGAAAATGTCCTACATGCCAAGATTGGGGCTGGGAAAGAATCTTCAAGGGCCAGCATAGTTTGAAGAACCAGGAACTTTAACACGCATAACAGGTGTGGGATACCACCCTTCCGAGGATAGGAGGGAAAAGAAAGGAGATAGGTTGGAAGATTATTTTGTCAAAGAAAAGGCAAAGCAGATTTATCAAGGGCAGCCGGAACCATTTTGGGACAAAGAAACCAACACCTTCCTACCAGGGTTTGAGATATTCGCTAATGATGTCTGGCCTGAAAGTGATGAAGAATTGGAAGTAGCAATCAAACCAACAAAGAGGGCAGACTGGGTTGAAACTCTTGCCGTGGGTAGCCTAGCAACCTTATTCGGGGAGGACGAACCATTGGGTATAGCCGTGGAAGCAGAAGTGCAGATGCTAGGGCAGGAGGCCCCCGAAGATCCAAATTCACTCATCATGGATGCCGCTGGAGATTATAAGAATTAGACTTTCATACCAAGTGCAACCAGTCATGAGTCTGAATCTGAAGCTGAGTCCTTCGAGTCTTCTGAGTCTTCCGAGTCTTCTGAGTCTTCTGAATCTGTTGAGTCTGAGTCGGTGCCTCTTGGCCCAACTCCTCAGAGTCTGTATTTTGAGTTTGAGTCTACCCGTGTGTACAATGCCCTCGAGGCCTCTGCTAATGATGAAATAAATGAATCTGATTCCGCTTACTTCCCTGATTTTGAAATAAATTGTGTCGACCCCAATGATGAATAGATCGATTTCGAAGGGGAAATCCCAGAAGAAATTCGGTCCCTAATCGAAAGGGAAGACGAAAGGCATGCTCAGCCTGTAAAAGAAGAAGTTGTTTCAATAAACTTGAAGGACGAAGGGAATCCCCGAATGGTCCAGATCGGTTCCGCGCTGTCAGAAGAAGAGCGTCAGGCTCTCGTGGAATTGTTAAAAGAATTCGAAGACGTTTTTGCATGGTCGCACGCTGATATGCCCGGAATTGATCCTGAAATCGTGGAACATCGGATTCCCCTTCACCCTGACGCAAAACCAGTAAAATAAAAATTGAGATGCATGAGGGCCGACTGGGTGCTTAAAATAAAAGAGGAAGTAACTAAACAAATCAATGCTGGGTTCTTAATGGTAACTAAATACCCTCAGTGGGTTGCTAACATCGTTCCTGTTCCAAAGAAGGATGGCAAAATCAGGGTCTGCGTGGACTTCAGGGACTTAAACAAAGCTAGCCCCAGAGATGACTTCCCTCTGCCCCACATTGACGTACTAGTTGATAACACCGCGGGACATGCCCTACTCTCCTTCATGGATGGCTTCTCAGGATATAACCAGATTCTCATGGCCCCGGAAGACCGAGAGAAGACCACGTTCATTACTGAGTGGGGAACCTACTGCTATCGGGTCATGCCTTTCGGGCTGAAAAACGCGGGTTCCACCTATCAGCGAGCAGCTATAACCTTGTTGCACGATATGATTCATAGAGAGGTGGAGGTTTACGTTGACGATATGATCGTCAAGGCAAAAGAGCGAGGAGGCCACTTACCCGCATTGAGAAAATTCTTCGAAAGGATAAGGAAGTACAAAATGCGCCTCAACCCGGCTAAATGCACATTCGGAGTCACTACAGGGAAGATGCTCGAATTCATGATCACCACTCGCGGCATCGAAATCGATCCATCAAAGATTAAGGCCATTCTGGAAATGGAACCACCACGGACGGAGAAAGACGTAAGGAGTTTCCTTGGCAAAATACAGTTCATCAGCCGGTTTATTGCAAAACTGACTTCAACATGCGAACCCATATTCCGCTTGCTCAAGAAAGGAACACCATTTGCATGGAATGACAGATGTCAGCAAGCCTTCGAGGCCATCAAAGCCTATCTAAGGAATCCGCCAGTCTTAATGCCGCCGGAACCAGGAAAACCTTTGATCCTATACTTGTCAGTCACTCTATCTTCCATGGGGTGCATGCTGGCACAGGAAGGAGACGATGGGGTTGAAAGGGCTGTCTATTACCTCAGCAAAAAGATGGTTGGGTCTGAAGAACGCTATACTCCGTTAGAAAAGACATGTTGGGCACTTGTTTGGGCTTCCAGAAAGTTAAGACATTACATGCTGGCCTATTCGGTGAGATTGACATCCCGAATGGATCCTCTGAAGTACTTGTTCGAAAAACCAGCACTCACAGGAAGAATGGCACGATGGCTATTGATGCTGACAGAATTTGAATTAAAATACGTCAGCAGAAAGTCAGTAAAAGGAAGAACTGTCGCTGAATTTTTGGCCGACTGCCCGGTCGAAGGGAAGGAGGATGCCGAATTCGAGTTCCCAGATGAAGGTATAATGACCATAATTGAGGACGTGTGGTGATTGTATTTCGACGGAGCAGCCAATCAGAGAGGATTCGGAATTGGCGTGCTACTAATTTCACCGGATGGGTCGCATATCCCGCTTGCATTCAAACTTAACTTCGAAGTCACCAACAATCAAGCGGAATACGAAGCTTGCATTGTCGGCATGGAAGCAGCCATTGAGATCGGTGTAGAAAAGTTGGAAGTTGTGGGAGATTCAAACTTGGTCGTTTCTCAAGCAAACGGTGATTGGAAAGTCAGGGAAGAGAAGTTAAAGTTGTACCATCAAGATCTCGAAGATCTCATTCCCCATTTTAACAAAGTAACTTTCACCCATGTCCTGAGACTCAGGAATCAGTTTGTTGATGCCTTGGCAACATTAGCCTCTTTGGTCGAAATCCCTGTCGGTGTGAAGCTAAGGCCAATTATGATCGAGCAAAGGGATACCCCAGTATACCAACATGTCATGGCCATCAACGAGCCCGAAGACGGTCACCCTTGGTTTTAAGATATCTGGAGATTCGTGGAAAGAGGAGAGTACCCCTCTGAAGCAAGCAAGAAAGACAGGATCGCCCTTCGGAGAATGGCAGCCCAGTACATCATTTGTGGAGGAAATCTATATCGAAGGTCTCACTGTGGAACCCATAAGCTGTGTATTCATGGTGTGGAGGCAAAAAGGGTGATGGAGGAAGTCCACGAAGGAGTATGCGGTCCTCACATGAACGGCATGATGCTTGCCAAAAAGGTTTTGAGACAAGGCTACTTCTGGTCCACCATGGAGACGGAATGTGTGGAGTACATACGACGTTGCCATAAGTGCCAAATTCACGCTAACCTCACGCATGTTCCGCCACATGAGTTGCAGCAAACAACCTCGCCATGGCCTTTCTCGACATGGGGTATTGATGTCATCGGAAGGATTGTGCCAGCAGCTTCTAACGGCCACAAGTTCATCCTGGTGGCTATCGATTACTTCACGAAATGGGTAGAAGCAGCCTCATATGCAACCCTGACCGCGGTTCAAGTCGCGCACTTTATCAAGCAAAACGTTATTTATCGGTATGGGGTCCCACAGGCATTCGTATCCGACAATGGGGTACATTTCAAAGGCCGAGCAAGGGAAGTCTTGGAAGAGTTCCAGATCCAAATACACAAATCAACAACCTACCGACCGCAGACCAATGGGGCCATGGTGGCGGCCAACAAAACAATCAAAACCATCCTGGAAAAGAACATTCAATCTGCAAGGGATTGGCACGAACGACTACCTTTGACATTGTGGGGATACCGCACATCTGTGCGTACACCAACAGGGGCAACTCCATACTCTTTGGTTTATGGCATGGAGACCGTACTCCCCATAGAATTAGAGGTTCCATCTCTCCGGACTATGATCGAATGCAATGTACAAGAGGCAGATTGGTTGAGCAACCGGTTTGAAGAGCTTATGTTATTCGACGAGCGTCGTTTAAGGGCACTTTACCACATTCAAGAATATCAAAGGAGAATTGCGCGCACATTCAATAAAAAGGTGAGGCCCAGGGACCTGGTAGAAGACGACATGATTCTGAAGGAGATACGAGCACCAATCTATGATCCACGAGGAAAGTTCCGACCAAAATGGTCTGGGCCGTACATCATCAAGACTATCCTATCCGGAGGAGCTACGCAACTCATCGATCTGGACGGAAATGAATTCTTAACTTTAGTCAATCTGGATCAACTCAAGCGCTACTACCCCTGAGAGAAGCTCGCTGGACTGAAAAACTGCAAAGGCAGTCAGTTCCAGGCAAAAATTAGAGCAAAAGGCCTGCTAGGATGAAAACCCGCAAGGGCATCTTAGGCAAAAGTTAAGGCATACAATGAACGAGCTCGCTAGGCCGAAAACCCGAAAGGGCGGTGCTAGGCAAAAATTAGAGCGCAAAAGGAGAGTGCCAAAACCAGAGCGAACCCTACCCTTGAACTACGTGACCTGATTCCTTCATCAAAAAGGATACGTAGGCAGTCTCACTATAAGACTCGGTCACGATCAATCAAAACAAAAATCCAGGTTGATAGAATCCAGAAAGGCAGAATCAGAGAGGGGGAGACCCTCTATAACTCATTTTATTAAGATTACTGCTTCTAATACATAAGGCTGAGCATGATCTTCGAAAATAAAAGGCAATACAATAAAAGGAGGTCCACGATTTATTCAATGATCAGGGTAGTAAGGTCGAGTCAGTTCCCTTGGGCGCCCGCCCTCGCAGCAATGTCCCTCTTGAGCCATTTCCTGTAACTCCCACGCGCTGCAACAGAAGGGTAGGGATGAGCGTCGGTCACCTCACGAGACCTCCAGAATCGCTGGTAGTTGCAAAGAACCGAATGGCGGAAGAAAGGCAGAACTACATCCACCAGGATCTCTGCAGGAACCTCCTGTCTCAAACCAAGCTGACGCTGAATCCGATAGGGGATGTAGAAGGTAAAAGCATCCAGCCCGGGAAGAACCACCCACTGAGAACCCATATAATGCACAGTCATGGGCGGAAGATCAAGCCAAGAGCTTCTCCAAGAAATAGTCTCAGCCTGTTGACGTTTGAAGAAGGTGACCAACTCGGAAACTCGCCTGTCCGCAAATACAAAGCACCGAGAGGAAAGTAACCTAGCTCCATACGCCAAGTTGCCAGGAGGGAGAGTCAGTATGTTCACCTTGTCACACAGCCAAATCTGCCAAAGAGAGAAAACAAGTGAGAAACCATAGAAAGCCAAGCCCAGCATTAAAGAAAATAGGAAAGAGGGACGATGAGGCGAAAATTAACCTGCAAGAGAAGGGGGCTACCTCCAAAAGTCTCAGTTTCTCCAGAACGAACCCTGTCTAAACCCATCATTGTCTCAGCCAATACCATCGGAATCACATCCTTCCGAGCCCCAATCTGCACTGCAATACTGACCACTGCCGAGCTGGCATGACCAGTGGAGGGAACCAAGAAGTAGGCGGCAAGTAAGCACATGCAAAGAGCGGTCATGCGCCGAGAGTGGTAGGTTACGTCCGCTAGGTTGCCAAGAGGAGAGAACATCTAAATGAGGCGCATCACGTTGAGACGACCATTGCTAACCAAGTAGCGAGCAACACCGTCATTCAAACCAAGAGAGGCAGCAAGAACTTTGGACATGTTCTCGCGCACAGGAGGGACAATGACATCTCCAGAGCCGAAGCCGCCAAGATAGGCGCGAAACTCCTCGATTGTAGGGCAAAGCTCTTGTCCACCAAAGCGGAATACATGCACCTCCGGATCCCAAAGACTTATGGCAGCCTTTAGGAGCTCAGGGCGAAGGCGGATGTTACGAAGGTATCTCATAGAGTAGAGACCGTGCGCCCGAAAGTTGAGCCAATCGACCCCTTCCATGGAAATCAACCATGGCCGTAGTGAACCGGTGAGAAAAAGAGCCATTGGGAGGAAATGAGGATTTGAAGAAGAAGAGATATGGTTAATATGAGGCCTAAGGCCTGAATTTATAGAAGTATAGAGAAGACAATTTCAACTTCCAAAAGAGCCTTGGGTTCCAAAAGTGTAGATTTTCCATGAGTCTTGCATAGGGAAAAGCTTGGTCATGCTCTAAAAGAACAAAGTAGACATGCATTGGCCCGGATATGTTATAGAACAGGTCAAACTTTAACCCTCGTGCAATCTGTCTTGGGAAGCAGCAGATGGCAGAATGTCAGGAAAAAAGTGCCGCGCGGTGTAAAAAGGTAACGCACGGCATACCAAAACCAGGAGAAAACCGCGGCATAACACGGATACGCCGTGGAATCAGATGAAGCCACGCACGGCTCTTTGTAGCCCCGCACGGCATATCACGTCTGCATTTCTGCAGACTTTGACAGCAGAGGTTTGAAACCTATTCAAGGCACTCGCAAGCATCACCAACCCTCAGAACATGTTTCAATGGGTATTTGGGACTTCAAGGAACCCCCGCTTCAAGTCAACTCTCAAAATTCGACGTGAGGACACCGAAAAGTCAATGAAACCCGTTTCCTAGGTCATGTCAAGGTATCGGAGTCCGTTTCAAGCCGTTTCAAGTTGGTCTTTCGGGTCCTACAGGTCATAATGGCCAAAAGTGACCTGGTCCAAGTTCCGTTTCATGGTTAAGGTCAAAATCTGAGAATGTCGCCCTCCAAAGTCAAGGTTTTCTTGCTTTTAAGCGGTTCTCAGTTTTTGAATCACGTGTCAAGTGTCCAGGGTCATTGTCAATAAACAAGAATCCGCGACAGGGGTAGTTTCGTAAGGTCTTGCACAAAGGGATCAGTCTTTCAGAAATATTCAGTTATCTTCCTTGATTTCTATTCCAATGTCGATAAATCTTTGCCTTAACATGCTGCTCATTGTAAAACTCAAGTTCGCTTCAGATTATGACTCAAAAGACTAGTTGCATGCATTGGTTGGTTTTTCTGTTATTCAATCTTTCTTAAGCAAACGACAATAAGGGAAGTTGAATGACAAAAACAATGACAGAAATAAACTTCTATATATATATAATCTCCAAAATATCCACGAGTCGAAGTACCAAAAGGCGTGCAAGCCTCAAAATCCTATCTACTAAGGGTAAACAGGCACCCTTCCAAAAGAAGCACGCAGGCTCCAGTCAAAAAGCAGAATAAAAGGGAACTCAACTCTCATCCTCATCCTCGTCGTCGTCCTCACCCTCCTCGCTGTCCTCCCCAGAGGCCTTCTCTGCCTGAGAGCTGGCTACCTCCTGAGTACCTGACGCCCTAGGCACTGTACTCCCCGAGGTGTCCGAGAGGTCAACATCCGTCGGCTCCTCAGTCTCGTCAGAAATGTCGACCGGCTCGTCCTCTGTCCCCCCAGAAAGTCGCTGCCTCTTCGACAGAGGCTCCTCCCGCGAGCCTGCAGAGGAAGCCTGAGGCGCCTGCATGCACACAGACTTCCTGCGCAGCCCACGCGAAGCCCCTCCTCCAGCCTGCAATAACATGGTATTCATCATTTGCATTGTAATCATGAAATAAGCAATAGGAAATAAAAGCAAAGGGTTCGAAAGCTTTACCATGGTCCCACCAGCACGAGGAAGCACCTCTGGGGCACGCCCCATGGCGTACTGCCTCACCAGCTGCTCCAAGCCCATCATGGCCTCGGCCATCTCTCTCACGTACTCCGGAGTCGCCTGCACAATAGATCAATTGTTTAGAACGTACAGTGATATTAACGAGTAAGTGCAAATGGGCGAAAGAGTGCAAGTTATACCTGAGCAAGGAACTCCGGAGCTGCGACCGTGGGGCGCGGCACCACCACTACACCAGAAACCCCCTGGGCAGTCGTCACGTCCACAATCCAGGAGAGTCGAGGCAAGCTGGCCCTGCTCGGACCTGCGCCGTCACCTCGACCTCCAACGCTACCCTCGCGTCCTCTGCCTCTCCCTCCTCTCTGTCCTCGTCCGCCTCTACCACCTGCACCACCTGACGCCCGAAGCGTCGCCTCCCGAGCAGCAGCCCGTACCCCGAAACTCGGCATCAAGTACCGAGCCCGGTACTCAGAGTAGTCCACGCCCGCCTGGAAGAGCGGCTCCAGCTCAAGGTCCGGTCGTACAAACCGCTCAACCTCTCCCCTGGTGTACAAGCTCGTCCGCTGTACCAGAGCAGGAAGGAGACCAGGGACTCTAAAGGCGTCCAACCTCAACGACTGACGTGATACCCGGTCACCCAGGTACCACTGCCAGCCGTAAGGAGACTCGAGCAGAACTCTACCCCTCGTCACCTCCCTGCTCCGGACCAAGAAAGGAAGCTCGCAGCGGTCCCACACACGCCAGCGAACCTGCAATCAAAGATGAATGACATCAGCATGAGATTTGAATAAGAACTATCAAACAAATGAAAGCATGCGAGATACAATCATACCCGGTCAGGACGAAGCTCGTCTAAGAAAGGGCGGTAGGCGTTCAGGTCACCCTTCCCCTTCTTCACTCCCCGGAACTCCTTGGACCAGCGTAGGGCCCGGGGAAGCACTGTGTCGCTAGGGCAGGAGGTCTCGGGAGGGTACATATCCAGTACCTCATACGTCCACAGCTGCAGAATCAAACATCAAGGATTAGCACAAGATATGCGATAAGTGAATAGAAAGACAAATGGAATGCAAGAGAAGTTCGAAATATACCTCCCAGACCCTCCAGTAACCGCCGAGGCTCTTCCCCGCTCCTCGGGAAAGAGACCCCATGAAGGCGTAGCACCCCCCCAAAGCTGCACCGCCCCAGTCGAAACTGGCTATCTCCCCGACGTCCCTCAAGGCCGGTAGGAGCGAAAGGTGTACCCGGTTGCTCCTGTTGGGAAACAGGGACACACCGAGCAAGTACAACAGAAAGCACCGCGCCATCTGCTCTTCCTGCACCCTGTCAGTCAGGAGCTCCTCCGTCCAAAAACCCAACAGCTGAGCGTACTGGGCGTCCTCTCTCTCCGCCCTCAGCACGTACCCCAGTGTCTCCCGCTGGAGCACCGCACTCCTCCCTGTAACAGCGTCGTAGGGGATAGGGTCACCCCCGACCCTCAGACCAGTGATCGTCGCAAAGTCCAGCGGCGTCACCGTCAGCTCGCCAAAAAGGAAGTGGAATGTGTTCGTAGTGTCCCACCACCTCTCAGCTAGTGCTCTCACCACCTGGCGATCATTGCTCGCCCTCGTCAGCACGCTCACAAACTCCCCAAAACCCGCCTGCCTCACGATCTCCCTCACAGCCTCGGGGAGTCTCTCCCAGAACGTCGGCACGTCGGCCGCACCACCGTAGCACGAGATGGTGATCGCCTGTTGCAATAAGTTGATAACATTCAGTGAACAGGTATACTATTCAAAGCAAATACAGAATTCAGATAAAGAAATTAAGGTACGATACATTGGAATTTGAAGTGCAAGTGTTTAAGGCATACCTCGTCTCGGCGCAAAGAAAGGTGCTGCTGTGGGTCCCTCAGGACCAGAGCCTCGTCGTACGTGGGCCTCGCCGGCCTGTAGTCATCCAAAAGTGTAGGAACCACTACGTGCTGAAAGGGCACGTAAGACTCCGCCTCGTAAGGCTGTTGTATATTGGTGTTTACTGTGTACTATACTGTTGTATATTATTGGTGTGTACTGTACTGTTAGTAATTGTACGTAGTAAGTCTTGCATGTAGTAAATAGGTGTGAGCTTTAGTCTATGTAGAAACAGTAATATGGCAGAAGACTAATTATATGTCTTTACTGTTTGTTTGATGTCATCAATGATGTAATTGGCCCTCCTTACGCCTATAAAAGGAGGAGCCCTCTCAGTTGTAAGATCAAGTCAGTCTAATATCAAGTCAGTGTGTTTGTTTATACATCCCTCTGTTGTGTTCTCTCTCGATCCTAACCTACTTCGTGTTTGTACCCACTTCGTGTCTGCAAATTTGGTATCAGAGCCAATGTCTTCCATTCTAGCTTAAATCCCTACTGGGAACTTCGTATTCTAAAATACTTCAAATCTTTTCTCAAAAAGAAAAATTGAAGCGTATGCTCTGTGGTTGCCTTTTAAGGATCCTCCACATCAGAAACTTCATTAAACCTATTTTGATTGAAATTTTTTGTATCAGTGGGTTAAAAGTACCTTGAGACTTTGGCTTTTGTGTAAGCGGTGTGTCTCGGTTTATCTACCCTAGTATACAGAATTTTATCAATCAAAATTAGTTTAAGTTTACACATTGAAAAAGAAAAGATTTGTTGTATGAAGAAAACGAAGAGCCCAGACTTGTATCCATAAAAATGAATCGTTTGTTTTCTACTCATTCCTCTGCCACCTCTTCTCTTGTCCCTTCCACCAGTAGAAATTCCTCCACCTCTTCTCCTAATCTTGAGTACTTGTATGAATTTGAATATCTTCCCGATGACAGTAAGGTTCCCCTTACTGATCTCCCTTTCCTCAACCCCTATAATGCCTTTGTCCGTCCACAAACTTCTGTAAAAAAGTCTGTCACCCAACTCTTCTCTACAAAACGTCCAACCTCAGTAAAAGAGTATGTCCAGGCCTCCAAGTTTGATCAGTGTTTCATAACAGCTACAGAAGCTGAACAGCTTTTACCTCTAGAAATCCCAGTTGATTTGCCTCGCATCTGGCAACAACAAGGATTTACTCATCTTCATTTTGGAGCAATCAGATTGGCAGTAACTTTCCATGGGAGAAAAGGTTTACCTGTTACCTCCAGACTTGCTCTGGTAGATACCAGGTTCATGCAGTATCAGCATGCGTGTATTGCTACTGTTCAAACCATTTTAAATGCTGGAACTGTAATCTTCACCTTTTATCCTAATTTCAACATGCCACTAGCAGATCCTCATCTGCTATCAGCTTTAAAGGTGCAAGTTCAAATTGGTGGTGCCTCCCAAATCTCCACCACATATGCTGCAACCCTCCACTACCAAATGGCCTATCGTCTCCAAAACCATGCCTTTGACATGTCCTTACCCTCTTCCACAGATGAAGCCCTTTTCCTAACCGTTAATGCACCTCACCAAGCTTCTTGTGTCCATGTCCCACGACAAATTTCTCGCCCTGAGCTTCTCAAGCTTCTCCCAGAAACTTGGGTTACAGCTTACGAGAAAAATCAGCAAAAACCTATTCCTGTCCAGACTTCAAACCCACTTTTCATTTCGAAACCTGATGGTACCGTGGAAATTTCTTTCCCAAAAGAAGACTCTGCGTCCTCTTCCACTCATCCTGTTATCTTTCCGTCAAGGATTGATATGTTTGTAGATGGCTCTAGACCCGGACCTCCAATTAAATATTTCCAATCTAGTGGTCTCCCAGTCTTCTATTTCAAAAATCCAGAAACAGGTCATTGTTATTTTGACTTCTGTGATTGTGATGACTGTTTAGAAGCCAATTTTCTAGAAGATGACGAGGACTTTGAAGAACCATGTCCCATATGTCCTTCGTTACCTCCCACTCCTTGTAAATCTCCACCTTCTCCTCAACCTCCATCTAAAAATGACCCTTCGGCACAACCCAGTGGATGTTTTATGTTCACTAAAGCAGATTTCCCTCCTTTGGATTTTCATAATCCTCAGGAAAGAACCACCCACCGTCATAAAATTCCAGACTCAGCTACTATTCTTCCTGATGGTAGCATCAAAGCAGTATCAGCAGCAGAAGCAGCGATAAATTGGCAGTCAGCAAACTCTCTGGCACAAAACAAGATTCTCCAAAGAATTGCTAACTCCCAGCAAAATTTGGAAAATGTTGTCCATAAGAAGTTATCATCTTTGGAACTTCTTATCCGAGATTTGCAGCAGAAAATTCAAAATGTTCACCAGGAACTTCTCCAGATGGCATATGCCAACCAAGCATTTTCAGCAGCTTTTTCCCACAAGGATGCTGAAATGAAGCATCTAAAAAATCAGCTTCACTCTCTCCAAGCTCAGCAGTATTCCCAGCAAAAAAGCCCATTTGAAATGTTCACATCTTCCTCTCAACAAAGTTTGTTTGGGTATCCTCAAATGTCTCAACCCTTACCTATAAACCCTACCTCAGAATTTGGTGAGTCAAGCTCCATCTTTGGAAGCTCATCAACTTTCCTTCCTCCACCAAAAAGACCATCTCCACCAAAACTTCCTTTCCCAAAACCCCAAATAAAACCTTTTCAACTTCCTTCAGTTCTAACTCCACCATCCACTTCTACCTCAGCTCCAACTACCTCTACTTCTTCTAAACCATCTGACCCAAATCTAAAATCACCCCAGCTAATGGTTCAGCCAGCCTCCAAAAATCCCATTTCCACTCTCCTTCATACCTTAGCCACTATACCAGAAACCCCATCTCCAGAACCAACCATTGAGTCCGATTCAGATGTTGAATCCACTGACTCTATGCCAATACCTCATGTTTTCATGATGAACCCCGAAAACCCAGAGGAAAATGTTGAAGATCCTATCATTGAAGAAGGTCCTGAGTTTGAAACACCTCAAGAAAATCCAACTTTTGATTCCTTTTCACACTCCAATGTCCATACCCAAGGTTTCTCCTTTGATAATATTCCCCCATCAAAGTGGTTGGATAAACTTTATGAGATTCATGCTTGGTGCACTGCAGCTATGCTCTCTCCAAACACTACGCTTAGTCTTGTCATTACTAAGTGTACAACAAAATTTCTTGGCCGACTACGTCAATGGTACTTAGCTCTTGGTGAGTACCGACAGCTACAGCTTAAGCAACTGCCAACTCTTGATCAATTCATCTCAGTTTTGCATACTGAGTTTCTTGGAGATCATAACAACACAAAGGAGTTTGTTCGAGAAGAATACCTCAGCATGAGATGCTGTTCATTCAAAAGGAGAGATCTGGAAATCCATTATGACCGTATGTCTCAACGGTTTTATCTTCTCAACGGCATGGATGATGTCAATCTTAAGCAAGCTTTTCTCAATTCCCTTCCAGAACCATTGGGAAATGAGACAACAAGGCTACTTCAAACAAAAGGATTGACGTTAAATGCAACATCTCTTGGTGGTATTTATCAGCACTCTTTGATTGCCTTGGAGAAACTGTGCAATCACCAGAAATTCCTCAGAACTCTTGAAGAACAGGAAAACTTCTTGGCAAAGCTTGTGATCGGCCAGACTTATCTATAAAGTGCAAGGACAAGAAGTGCACTTGCCGTCCTTCATATCGGAAAGCCAAACACTTTCAGAAATGGAAGTTCAAATCTCCTGGCAAGTTCTCAAAGTTTTCCAAGTCCGGTAAGTTTTCACGTCGGAAAAAATGGAAGTTTTTTAAGAAGAAAAAGTTTAGAGGACAGCGAAAGTCTGATCGCTGTTATATATGTGGAAAGAAGGGGCACTATGCAAAACAGTGTCCAAATAGAGCAGCAAGAGACAAGATGGTGAGCTCTTTGGCTCTCATTGATGATGATCTTGACAATGCTGATGTTGAATCCCTATTTTCAGTTGATGATGAAGCAACAGATGAAGCAGTCCTGGCATTCACCTTTGATGATTCTTCATCAGAATCAGAGGATTCTTCTGATGATTCTGATTCATTCCCCTATGAAATCCAAACCTTTGGGTTTCCAAACATCATGCTGGCTCAACCTCTGGCCAGGGTTAAAATCTTGCTTGGGAAGTATGAGAAACCAATACCAGTTATCGCTTTCTTTGATACTGGTGCAGCAGCCTCCATCCTCAACCCAGCAATCCTCCCTAGGTCCTACTGGCAATCATGTTTCAGACCCTTCACAGCAGCCAATGGAGAAACTTTTATCATTACTCTCATCAGTAAGCCTATTATCATTCAACTTTTTCCTGGATACACCATAAAACACCAAGTCTATGGTTCTGACCTCCCAGGGAAAGATCTATTGTTAGGCTTTGATATTCTCCAAAATCTCAGCAAAATTTCTTGGCTCAAAAAAGGCTTGAAATACAAAAACTACCTGTTACCCTGGACCTCCCAACCAAATCTTTTTTCCATAGAAAATTTCTCCTCCATCAAAGAAGCCATAATTCAAACCTCCTGTGCTGAATCTCATTCCCAGTTCCTTACCAAATGTTCCAACCCACTTTGGAAAAACCCAGACTTCTTCATTTCTCTTCCCTTTAAGAAAAATGAAGACATTAACCCCACCAAAGCTACCCATCATGGAATGAACCCAGAACACTACCAGCTTGCTCTCCAAGAGCTCCAACAACTCCAGTCAGAAGGATTGATTGAGCCCACGACCTCTCAGTGGGCATGTGAAGCATTTTATGTGAACAAAAGAACAGAGCAGATAAGAGGAAAGCTTCGTTTGGTTATCAATTACCAGCCTCTCAATCATTTTCTTCAGGATAACAAGTTCCCTCTTCCTCGGCGAAGTGTTCTTTTTGCAAACTTGCCCAAAGCTCAAATTTTCTCAAAATTTGATTTGAAAGCAGGTTTTTGGCAGCTGGGCATCCAACCAGATGAACGTCCCAAAACTGGTTTTTGCGTTCCAGATCACCACTTCCAGTGGTCAGTCATGCCTTTTGGATTAAAAACAGCTCCATCTTTATTTCAAAAAGCCATGATTCGGATATTTGCTCCCATTCTATCCTCAGCCCTCGTCTACATTGATGACGTTCTACTCTTTTCTCCAGATATTGAGTCTCATGTTGTCTTACTACAAGCCTTCCATTCCTTGGCACAAACCCATGGTATCATGCTCTCAGAGAAAAAGATGCTCCTTGCTCAACCAGAAATTGATTTTTTAGGGATGCATATCTCTAAAGGTCAATATAACCTCCAGCCCCATATAGCTTCCCAACTTGACCATTTTCCAGATGAAAACCTCACAGTCAAACAAGTTCAACAGTTCCTTGGAATTGTTAACTATATGGCTGATTTCATTCCCAACCTTGCCAAATACCGTACTCCTCTTTCAGCTCTACTAAAGAAAATCCCTCCTCCTTGGTCAACCCATTGCACCAAAGCCGTCAAAGACCTCAAAACCATAGCCAAAACCCTTCCTCCATTAACCATACCTTCAGATGGAAAAAGAGTACTTCAAACAGATGCCTCTGATCTATATTGGGGAGCAGTTCTCTTGGAAGAAAACACAGAACAGAAGCGCAGAATTTGTGGATATAAGAGTGGTGCTTTCTCTCCAGCAGAGCTTCATTACCACTCTACCTACAAAGAGATTCTGGCAATCAAAAGGAGTATTGAGAAGTTTGAATTCCATCTTATTGGTCATCATTTTCTAATTGAGACTGATATGATGAGTTTTCCCAGCATGCTCAAGTTCAAGCGGAAACACCTTCCAAAAGCACAATTGCTCAGATGGGCAAATTGGTTTTCCAATTGGAGTTTTGATGCTATTCACATAAAAGGAAAAACAAATGTCCTTCCAGATTTTCTGTCTAGACTCAAAAAAGAAATCAACCAGTTTTCAAAATCAAAACCACATTTCTTTGTCCCTGGTTGTTTTCCAATGATTTCCTGTGTCCATCCAGTCAATCTTCCTGTCCACCTTCAGTGTCATCTTTTAGAGTTAACCCTTCTCTCTAGATGTGTCCAAATGTGTCAAAACTTTCAACATCTCTGTATTTTCAAATATGGTCTTGATGAAGGTCCCCTAAGTGGTCTACCTTTCCATCCTGTCTATCCTTTTCTCACCCAGTTTGAAATATATGACCATAATGTTTTTTATTTTAAAAGAGAAGCCTATCTCCTCTTATGGTATTTAGTAGATGTTTATACTATTAGTGTCTGTTTCAATAGATCAGCAGTGTTGGTCTATTTGGCTCATGCGGCATTCAACCAGATCCATCCTCCAGAAGACTTCTTCTTGAAGTTCCTCTTGCTCTTTGGAAACATACCATTTTGGCAACAAAAAATCAGGAGTATCCCTAACACTGCAGGCGGTAATCTCCAATTTGCTTTTTGGACCAGTCGCAACAATAGATGTCTTCCCAATCCAGATGGTTCTGTCACTTGGCGAAAGGAGTATCACACTATATTTCTTTCTGCATATCCAGAGCCTCAAAGAATCCAGATCAACAGTGGAAATTATCTTGTCATGACTCAAACACTGTGTTCACTCAATGGATTGACACCTGCAGAAGTCCCTTCATCTCTCCTCCATTATGAAACTGCAAATTGGAAATTCAATGAGACTTATCCAGAAGAATGGCGCCAAAATATCCGATTTCTTCTGGATCAGTATCACTTGACCGACAGGACTGAAGACTATTCTGGAGACTGTTCTAGATATGATTCAGAAGGTTCAGAGTAATCAAGCCAGCTGTCTCTTTTGTGGGTCCCCCTTTCTTTTCCAGGAGGGGGTGAAATTATTGGTGTTTACTGTGTACTATACTGTTGTATATTATTGGTGTGTACTGTACTGTTAGTAATTGTATGTAGTAAGTCTTGCATGTAGTAAATAGGTGTGAGCTTTAGTCTTTGTAGAAACAGTAATATGGCAGAAGACTAATTATATGTCTTTACTGTTTGTTTGATGTCATCAATGATGTAATTGGCCCTCCTTACGCCTATAAAAGGAGGAGCCCTCTCAGTTGTAAGATCAAGTCAGTCTAATATCAAGTCAGTGTGTTTGTTTATACATCCCTCTGTTGTGTTCTCTCTCGATCCTAACCTACTTCGTGTTTGTACCCACTTCGTGTCTGCAAATTGTCCACGCCCCTTCAGGGCCACCGTCGCCTCCTCCACCACACTCTTCCGAGGGCCTGTCTCACCTCCGCCAGCCTCCTCCTCTACTCCCTGTGACCCTCCAGCGGCCCCTGTCTCAAGCTCAACCTGGAGCACCCTCTCCTGAGCCTCAAGTAAAGCCGCAGCCAGTCCAGGCACCCCCCGTAAGGTCTCAACCAAGTCCTCAAGGGACGCCTCCTCGAGGTAGTCGCCTAAACCTATGGGCCGCGACGACCCTGCACCCTCGCCGCTGCCAACGAACATGGCCGGCGTCTCCCTCTCCTCCACCAACTCCTCCTTAACAACAGGACCCTTCCCCAGGTCAGTCCGAGGCTCTCTCACAGGGGAGGCCTCTGTCACCACCTCCGCTCCATCAGGCCTGTCACCACCGTGAGTCTCCGTAACCCTCTCCTCCAAACCAACTGCACCCTCTGTCCAGCCCGTAGCCTCGTCCTCACCCCTAGGCTCCACTGCACTCGGAGTCTCCGTCTCCTGGCCAAAATCGGCCAGTACTCTACCACCACTGTCGTCGCCATCCACACCAACCACCGCAGCTGCCTCCTCGGCCAATGCCGCTTGGGCCGAAACCCCCATGGTCTCCGGCCCCATCCCGGCTGCCACGCCACTCCCCGGGGCCACCGTGGCCGGTGAAACCTCAACCCGCGGGGGGTGATCACCCCCGGGTATGTCCGCGCTATCCATAAGAGAAAGAGAGGGAGAGAGAGAGAGAGAGAACAGTGAGAGAGAGAGAGAGCAGCGAGGGAGAGAGACGAGAGGGAGAGAGAGAACAGCGAGAGAGAGAGAGACGAGAGAGAGACGAGAGACGAGAGAAAGAGACAAACGAGAGAGAGAGACGTTCGGGAGAGACAGGAGAGAGAGGGAAATTTGAACGATCGGAGCGTACTGTGTACGCCCCGTATATATATGTATATCCCCTGAACCGGTTCGTCTGGACTTTAAGTGGACCGGGATTGAAGAGAGGTGCGCCGCACGGCATACTGGATAGAAGCGCGCGGCATAATAGCTTAACTGGATGATGATTCTCGAGTCACCACTACGCACGGCATTACCCATGCTGCACACGGCATACTGGGTTATTTCGACAGTCCAGATTCTGAAAGCAGTCTTCTGACAATGGCATCCGCATTCAATTTCATGAACAGTATGAAAAAGCAGACAAGCAATGACAAGAAATGGAGATTTTTCATTCCATGAAGCCCAAGGTAATCCCCGGGATTTTCCTTACATCATTCAAAAAAAAAAAAAAAAAGAAAAAGAGAAAATCCAAAACAAAAAAGAAATCCTACTGGCCCCCCCTTTCTTCTTCCTCAAATCCTACTCTTCAGTCGCTCCCTCCGCCGGACGCACCGTCTCCCTCGCCGGAACGGTCATTCGAGCCATTCGGATTACCCTCCGAGTCCTCTGCAGTCCCGTCCGAATCGCGCCCCGGCGCGTACTCCGGGTCATGTTTGCTGTCCATCTGATCAAAAGCAAAGTCTTGAAGGTTGGACACCGCGCGACGAAGAGTGCGGATCGTCGATATGAGCCTCGCGATCTGACGGTTCAGTTGCTCAATCTCCTCGCGGTAAAAGCCCATCTCTGCCTCCAAAGAGATCACCCGCGCTGCCAAGTCACCTTCTGCCATGTCCTGAGAGTAGTTTACGAATTTGGGAATCTAGAGGGATTTGGGGGAAGAGTGCATAGAATGAGGCACCCCCATCCCTTTAAAAGAGGTCCTGACCGACGAAAGGGCACGCTTGTATTAATGGGCACCCTTAAACCAGCCAACTGATCTCGGAAATCGAAGAGGTGCATGGGAAAACGAAAGGTTGCGCGCCACATCGAACGCCCGCACGGCATTATGGCTTCAGAAGAATAAATGTGTTTTCTTGAAAATTGAGCACCCTAGCCACCAAAATCATCTCGGAAACAAAAAACTCCAGCCGTTTTGCAGCAGAAATCCTTTGGAATAGCGTGCATTAATGGTAGGATTATTTGATCCTAGTCCTCTGGGACTCGCAAAAATTCCCCGTCCCCCGAGGACTGGCCGTATTCACATTTACTCGCAGTATCTTTTAGAATCGCATTCCTAGTCTCAAATCAATTTCAAAATTCGCCTCCCGAAGGCTCATCTCAATTCAAGTCTCAAATCGATTTCAAAATTCGCCTCCCGAAGGCTCGTCTCAATTCAAGTCTCAAATCAATTTCAAAATCCGCCTTCCGAAGGCTCGTCTCAAATCAAGTCTCAATTCAAGTCTCAAGCCTCAATTCAAGTTTCAAGTCTCGAGTCTCAAGTCTCAAAGTCTCAATTCAAGTCTCAAATCAATTTCAAGAATTCGCCTCCCGAAGGCTCATCTCAATTCAAATTTCAAGTCTCATCTCAATCTAAGTCTCAAATCAATTTCAAAATCCGCCTGCCGAAGGCTCGTCTCAAATCAAGTCTCAATTCAAGTCTCAAGTCTCAATTCAAGTCTCAGATCAATTTCAAAATCCGCCTCCCGAAGGCTCGTCTCAAATCAAGTCTCAATTCAAGTCTCAATTCAAGTCTCAAGTCTCAAGTCTCAAGTCCCAAGTCTCAAGTCTCAATTCAAGTCTCAAATCAATTTCAAAGAATTCGCCTCCCGAAGGCTCGTCTCAAATTTTCAAAAGGACTTACTTCGAATTTTCGCATTGTTTGCTGCGATTGCATTGTCCCAATTGAATTACGTTGGTCTGATCCCTACAAACGGGGTACGTAGGCAGTTCCACGAACGCGACCACCATCATCATTTACTTGCATTTTTCGAGTATTTTGTTTTTGTTTCTGTTCAAAGACTTTAGAGCAAACGGATCGGGATGCCTATTCTTTAAGCGTCACTCGTATCAAAACAATGGTATCCGAGTTACATTAAAGAGGGACTACTGTAGACACCCCAATCCGGACCTCGAAGGGCCTTTGATCGCCCCGATGATGAAATAAAGGAAACAAAGCCTTTTGCGAGCTTGAATGAGGTATTCCTCCAACATCCACGGCCCAAACCAACCATCAGCCCAGAAAAGCCCAGAGAAAACCCAAAAAGCCTTGGACCGAACCTAAAGTACCGTGCGCGACACTTCTACACCGCGCGGCGTATCGAAATTTAATACACCGCACGCAGTCATGAGGTTAACTGCACGGCATTTTGGATAAAGTTCTGACTGGCTCAGAAAGCTGTCGGCCACGCCCATTTGAGCCACAGCTGCAATACGGCTCAGACGAAAGCACACTTCTGGCCCGCCCAGAAAATACCTCCAACTTTTGAAATTCAAAATCCAAGGCTCTTGCCTATAAATACACCCCTCCACTCAAGGAAAAAGGGCCCTTGATCACCATTATACCATTTCTCTCTCTTCTTGCTTTCACACCCACTTTCCCATTTCCAAGCCTTGAGAATGTTGTTCTCAAAAGACATTCTCTAGGCCATTTACTCCATTTTTCTCTTCACCATTGAAGTTAGTTCCTTACTAACTTTGAGGTCCCAACTACCCAATATACCCATCTATTACACACATCATACTTCTACACTCTTTTCCAACCTTTTCGACGTCCATCCGCCTTTATCAAAACTCATTCAAGCTCCAGATCTAAGGTAAAAACCAAGTTTCCTTGGGTTAGGCTCTGTCCTGGCCCTGAGGGGACCTTTCTGTTTTCAGGCTCAACCCCTTTTGGTTGAGATCTGACCCAAAACCTCTTTTACAAAACAAAACCTGTGTTCTGTGCAAAGGTGTGCTACGCCGCGCGGCGCTCTGGAGAGTCGCACGGCGTAGTATACTTGCACGCACGGCATTTTGAAAGGATACTGTTTTCTTAATCAGACTGTCTGGATCGCGATCGTCCGTTGTTGGGTCTTTTCTGTATACCAAAAGCTGTCTCAGAATGAGACCATTTCTACAAGCCACGTTTTAAGCTTCATAGATCTTTTCAAAACAAGCAAACGTATCAAAAATGGCTTTCTCTTCATGGTTTGACAGAATGGTACAGATCTGAGATGATCTGACAGCTGTGAGTTGTCTGAAGCTTTAAAATAAAACCGCGCGATGTAATGGGTACACCGTGCGAAGCTTTACAAAATAATAAAAGTTTGGTATCGAGATCGGAACCACGCACGGCATATTGCTAAGCCGCGCGTTATAAGCTGATATGCCGTCTGACGGAGGGCAGTGATTCAGACAGTCTGTTTGAATATCTTTTTCGTTTATATCGTCGCCATGCCATCTTTATCATCTCTGTACAGCAAGCACCACTAGCACGGCAATGTGTTGTGATTTATCTTGTTCCCCTTTCCCCTTTACGTGTTTTTTTAAGGTTCTCCGAATCGTATTAATCTCCCCATTTAAAATGCTTAGTAGAGACCGGTTTTCACCGAGCGAGCGGGGTGCTTTTCAACAAAACCTTCCCCGCTCGTAACCTGGCTCCCGGATCCAAAATCTCAAACAGCTTCGCTAGATCAAAAGGCCTTTTTTTCTTTTCAAAACAAAACCCCTCGGTTTCTCGGATCATCCATCTCAAAAATCTGGGTGGCGACTCTGTCATAAATCGCACCAACGGGCGCGGGAGCCCACAATGGGCCAGGAGGTGTTACCGCTAGAGTCGGAGTTTCAAGAGAGACCTTTTCTGGAGTTTGGAGAAGAGATGCAATCGAAGAGCTCGGGATAGATGTATCTTTGGATACCACTTCATCACCTTCCTCTTCTCCCTTTTGTCCCCCATCAAGGCATGAGGGCCCCTCTTCATCATCAACCTTAAACTTGGAAAAATCCAAATTTGGGAAAGCCAAAGCTGCCCGGCTCCTCATAGCTTCAAACCCATCAAAGTATTGTTTGGTGATGTCTTGACGATATTCGGGAGATTGCAGGAAGAGTTCGATGGCATCTCGACGAGCATTCTTCACCTTTTCTAGCATCCCCAAGCTCGCGGCTTTACACTTCTCCATCTCTCTATCCCAGTCAAGGATTTTCAGCTCCAAGCTTCGAGCAGTCGCCACGGCGGTGTCTCTCTCTTCCTCCAAACCTCTCTTTGACTTCAGGACGTTGTCCCTCTCAGTTGTTAACTTCCGAAGCTCTGCAGCCATGGCAGCATTTTGCTTGGAGAGCTTTATGTTGGTCTCAGAAAGTGTAGCCATTTGTTTCCCCAAGCCAAGGCTTTGGGAAACCAAAAATCGACCACGAGCCGTAGCCTACAATAAAAGAGACAGAATTAGCAAAGAAGCACCTGGAAATACAAGCTGACAAAAAGATAACAGAAGAAGAAAACCCACCATGGCCAACTCAACCAACATGAGCTCCCCCACAGCTTGGAGAGACATCTCTGCCATTGAATCCTTGTCGGCTGCATAGAGTAACCCAGAAGCACGCTCTAAGGCTTCCTGAAAATTGGCCAATGTGGAAGGACCAGCATCAACTTTTGTCTTCTTGGAGGAAGGGGTACCCTCCACAGCTACACCCTTTGCTTTTCTCTTCAATGCCTCAGCACTACCCACTTCAAGCGGCTCAACCACTAAGTCAACACCAGAGTCCTTAGAGAGGTCAGCATCCAAGAAACTTTCAACATTCAGCTCCTTCTGGAGACGTGAGCTCTTCCTTTTTGGAACCACGCCTCCAGACGATTGCTTCACCCTCTCAGCCTTTAGTTGAGCCAGCAAATTTTTGTCCATTTTTGGTGCCATCCCTGTATCTTCTCATTCTTCCTCTGAAAAGGAATCAAGAGAGAACAATAAGAAAAATCAGCAGGCAATCCAAATACCTAAACAGAAACTGGGAATACCTCTCAAAAGAGCTAAAGCCTCACTAGATGTTTCAGGACCCAGCAGGTAAGTGGCCAAAGACTCCGGAGTTACAAGCAAACCCCAGCTATGGATCTCGTAGCTCTGGGCTAACTTCAGTTCTGCTTCTATAGCCGGGGTCGAAGGATATGAGGCACGAGCTGCGTAAAAGCATAAAGCAAAGACCTTTAAGAAATAAAGAAGTGCTAAGCAAGGTTCAAGAAAAGGAAAGAAAGCCATAGCTTACAACTGGCAATGGGCTCCCCCCATTTATTGGGAGCATGCTGCGTATAAGACCCAACCTCCCAGTCCGAAACCTCCCATCCGTCTCCACCAACAAAGAAAAACTTATCCTTCCAATTTTTATGGACGTTGGGAAGATCAGTGACCAATTCTCCTCCGCCGGGTCTCTTGGTAAAGTAATACCATCCCACGCCCCCAGGAGCCTCCTTTACTTGGAACTGGTTTAGAAAGGGCCCCTTCGTCAGTGGCGTAACACCATCCGACATGGCTGCCCAAAGAGCTACACAGCTGATCAGTAAACGCCAAGAATTGGGAACATCTTGCCAGGAGCCAAACCCAGGAAACTCAACACTTCCCTAACCACGGTAGGAAAGGGCAAACGAAGCCCCCCTTCTAAAGCCCCAACGTAAACGCACGTCTCGTTCTCAACTAAGGAACAGGCTCGCTCAGACCCTGAAGGTTTCCTGAGAGTTACGGAGGATGGAATCGAAAATCTAACCCTAACGACGGCCAACTCTTCGTTCATAATCGTCGAAGGAATCAAGGAAGCTGAAAAATTTGGAACCCTACTGGGACCCTTCGAGGACGACGGAGGAGAGGAGGGCTTGACACCACCAGGATGACCCACATGCAAAGAGGCCCTACCTACATTGCCACGACGCAATGGGACCTCTTCATCAACCGACGACTCTTCTATTTGAAGAATCGAGGAAAAATCGATGGTATCCCCCGACATTGGGGCAGCGGTAGACGATTGTAGGCATAGGGAAGACGATAAACCAGAAAGATTACGGAAAACCCTGTTCTGAAAAACAACAGAGTAAGGGGCAAAATCTTCTATAACAGCGGGAATAGGGTTGGCAGATGCAAAATAGGCTAACCTAGCGCAAAAGAACTCCCCTAGAATACCCAGCACAGGGCTTGAAATTTCTACGCCAGAAAAAGAGGAATCAAACATGAAAAGAAAGAAAGAACAGCAAGAAGGAAAGAACGTACCTACGGGAGACAGGCCCTAACACGATGACGAAAGGAGAGCGGGGAAGAAGGGTTTTTCGCACAGTAGAATCGCCTGGGATGATTTGAGTACAGATTGAGAAAACCCTGATCAAAGCTTTGAGTAAGCTTAAACGTCACAGCGCCAATCCCGAAGAATGCTCCTGGATCTTCGTCGTCCACCTCTAGGCGCCAGGGTAGCAAAGATATCGACACCTGTCCCACGATACGACGTGCATTTAAAACCTCAAAGGAAGAGAAAAAGCGCCAACCGCCATTCAGGTCTGGAATATGTTTCTAACCTCCAGCTAAGAGCTGGAGCTTGGAAACAGGGGAGTACCTAATAAGCAGGATAAAATCTGGTAAGGCCAGCTCAGTAGGAAGTACGGACCTGGGGAGTAGGTGTTAGCTTTGCCCAAACTCCCCAGGAGAGCGATACCTACAACAAGGTAAGAAGGTGCTAGCTACGCCTAACGGGTGGAGCTGGAGCAAGGTCTGAGGACCAGCTATGACACGAAGCTGGTCCAGACCCACCAAGTATACCACGCAATTAACCCAAATCCTACGGGATAAGGGAGAAGAACCAGTAAGATAAGCACATTATGCTTATCCTAATCATCGATAACATCGGATAAGGATTCCATGCTAAAACAGGGTGTTCGTGGAGTTCCAGCTAAGGCAGGACTCCACTCACCTCATCAAAGCAATCCAGATATCCCCGGAATGCAGTCCTACTAGGACTCAACCTCCTATCAAATGCCTATAAAAACCACGGTAGAACTCCAATAAAGGTACGCTCCATTCACAACCGAGAATCTGAATTCTCCTACCATATAGCAAGTTCAATACTGACTCAGGCATCGGAGGGTGGTTGGCACGCCACCACACCGGTGACTTTTGCTTCAGCTTTGTTTTGCAGGATCAGGTCTGTGCCAAATTCAAAACTGCTTCATCACAGTCTTAAGTAAATCCAAATCATTATTATACCAATGTATGGTCTTGGACTGTCCCGTCCAAGTAGAGGATCCGAACCCATTGATGTCTCCTCCTCCCATATAGGGCAAAACTCACCTCAGTATCTCATCTCTCTCCACGCTACTGCAAAACTCAGAATCTCACACAAACCATCGTCTTCAATCCAGGTTTCACAATTTTTCTGTATCACAAACATAGTGCTCTTCATATCCATGGACAACAAAACCCTAACCCTTGATCTAGAACCCACCATGACCTCGCTCGAATCCCTACACCTCACCATTGAGCGCAAATAAGGTGTTCCTGCCTCCCACCAACGCCTATTCTTCTCCTCCCGCCAATTAATCGGCACCAGTGGAACCATCCCAATCTCCCGCCTCGGTGTGGGGCCCTACTCGACTCTAACCCTTCATGTCCTCCCTCTCCCCGAAGGTATGCAAACCCCGTGCAACCCAAGGCTAGGTTAGAATTCCTCAACATGAAGCCTCCACCCAATTACGTGGCCGGTCTGGGCCGTATGGCACCATGGGTTTCACCACATGGTCTGATATTGGCCCTGCCCGTGCCGCCCCTGACCGGTCTGCTATAGCGGTTGGTGGGGCAGGTCCAACTAGGGTGGGCCACGGGAGGGGGCCAAAAAGGGCCTGGCAGGGAGGAAGAAGAAGAAGAAGAGGAGGAGAATGAGAAAGGTTATGACAAGAATCAAAAGTTTGATGAGTTTGAAGGGAATGATGTAGGGTTGTTCACTTGGACTAAGTACGATGAGGAGGCGGATGCGGTGTGGGAGGAGATCGATAAGAGGATGGATTCTAGGCGGAAGGATAGAAGGGAGGCAAGATTGAAGCAGGAGATCGAAAAGTGTAGGGCATCTTGCCCTAATATTACTGAGCAGTTTGCCCATTTGAAGAGGAAGTTGTTCACAATGTCGTCTCACGAGTGGGATAGTATCCTTGAAATCGGTGATTACTCGTTGAGGAACAAGAAAAGGAGGTTTGAGAGTTATGTGCCTGTTCCGGATACCCTCCTTGAGAAGGCTAGGCAAGAAAAAGAACATGTTGCGGCTTTGGATCTGAAGAGTATGGTGGCTGGACAGATGTAGACCCCTTGGGCACAAACCCCAATTACTGATTTGACTGCAGTGGGGGAGGGCAGAGGAACTGTTCTTTCACTTAAATTGGATAGGATTTCTGACTCGGTATCAGGTTTAACTGTTGTGGATCCTAGGGGATATTTGACTGATCTCAAGAGTATAAAGATTGACGTGGATATATCAGATATTAAGAGGGCTAGGTTGTTGCTTAAGTCGGTTATCCAAACAAATCCCAAACATCCACCCGGTTGGATTGCTACCGCTAGGTTGGAGGAAGTTGCTGGTAAGATTTAGGCTGCGAGGTAGTTGATAACCAAAGCTTGTGAGGAGTGTCCGAAGAACAAAGATGTTTGGGTAGAGGCGTGTCGGTTGTCCAGCCCTGATGAAGCAAAGGCTGTGTTAACAAGGGGAGTGAAGGCAATCCCAAACTTTGTGGAGTTGTGGATGCAGGCTGCAAAATTAGAGCACGACGATGGGAATAAGAGTAGGACATTGAGGAAAGGACTGGAGCATATTCCTGATTCTGTGTGGTTGTGGAAGGCTGTTGTGGAGCTTGCCAATGAGGAGGATGCAAGGCTTTTGCTGCAGAGGGCTGTGGAATGTTGCCCTTTGAATGTCGAGTTGTGGCTTGCTCTTGCTAGGTTGGAAACTTATGACAGCGCAAAGAAGGTTTTGAATAAGGCAAGGTCGTATATGCCCAAGGAACTAGCCATTTGGATTAGTGCTGCGAAATTGGAAGAAGCAAATGGCAACAAGGCTATGGTGGGAAAGAGAATCGAAAGAGGTATTAGAACGTTGCAAAAGGCGGCTATGGTGGTTGATAGAGAAGCTTGGATGAAGGAGGCGGAGGCCGCTGAACGAGCTGGATCTGTTGCCACTTGCCATGCTATTATTCATAACACAATTGGGGTTAGAGTGGAGGAAGAGGATCGCAAAAAGACATGGGTTGCTGATGCAGAGGAGTGCAAGAAAAGGGGTTCCATTGAGACAGCTAGAGCTATATACGCTTGATAAAGATAAGATGACCTCCCAAGCTCAGCTCAAATCAAAGAGCCCAGCACAGCCCTATGGGCTTAAGCTAGAGTCCCAAGAACATGGAATCTAGCCTATTAGAACTAGCCTCTATTAACCAGCCCAAGGAACGAGGCTAGCTCACGAGCGCAGCTCACCAGGTGAGCTCGGCAAATATGACAAACCTGTAGCTAGGACCTTATCTTGTCCGAAGAGATTAGGCCGCGAGTCTTAGAGGATAACCACAGAGATTCGTCCACTATGAAGACTCCTAACCTTGATGACAATCACAGAGTCCAAAGGTGAAGGGACTCCTCAAACCTGATAAGGATTAGGGGAGTCCTAAGGTGAGGAGGACACTCCATCACCAATCTGTTCCCATTTCCTACGGATGAGACCCAAGGGTTCCAGTCCCAAGGGACTCCTCCCAAGATGCCTATATAAAGATCACACCTCCATATCACAAAGGTACGCGATTAATACACAATCAATTCTATTTAGCTAAGGCAAATCGACTGACTTAGGCATCAGAGAGGTGATGGCAACAGCCACGCCGGTGCCCATAGTTTACCATTATGTTTTGCAGGTCGTTAATCGAGCACATCGGAAGCCACTTCATCCGCTGGAGGATCAGATGGACGGTTGAGGAACCCCTCCTCCGGAGATGACCAAAAACCGCTTCATCAGCTGGTGCTGTCTGTGGGAAACGATTTGTTCTCCCGATGATTTCCTCCAAACTGGATGGTTTCCAACAAGATCCCATACCAATCGGCATGCACACGGACTGAATGATTCGAAGTCGATCTAGAACGAAGAAGTTCTTATGCATTCATCAACACAGATGCAATGGACAAGCCTGCCAAAAAGATACGTCAACTCCCTAAAAATACGTTTCAACCACAGTTTTGATATTCAACTGTTAATACAATACAATATGCTTTGCTCTCCTAAAACAAATTAAGCACATTGATGCTTTACAAAGCCCAATCACCACATGATCATAAGTTATCCATGAGATAAGTTTATTTGTATTTTAATATTATTTCATCCTATGCAAAGGCACAAAATAATATTCTGATCGGGGCAGACTCGAAATTTTACGCATATTTCGATCATATTGAAGCAACCTACTGAATGCTCGGATTATGGATCCAGCTTCAAATTGATACAACTTGGGTTCTATTTCTAATGATTTTTTTATGTAGTTCGAAGGTCATTGTAGGAATGCCAAGGTATTTTTGTAGATGGTCTTGAAAGAGATCTCGCGCTGATCACTGCGCATACGATCAAAAAAACCAAAGTTATCAGTCCCGAATGGTGAACTGATCAAGGGAGGCATCGGCAGCCACATCGAGATATTATATGAGATAAGATCTAATTCTCTTTTTATATTAGCCACCATGTTTTATGTACGGGGCTAGCAGATTCCGGCTAAAACAAGGGAAATCCATTCTATATTGCATGATTAACACGACTTGCATGTATAAGCCGATGGCAACCGGAACTCGAGTTTTCCCCGGCCAACGCAATGGATTTATCTTCCGAAGATAAATTAAATTATTTTGCGTTATATATTGTTGTGTTTCACCCACGTTGGATAATTTTCCTAGGATTTGGAATATATATTCACGTGATTTTGGACAGTTTGCAAGGAATTGTTATTGGCATGGAAATCTACCAAGGGTGGTATTTGATTTGAATGTGATTTCCAAAAGATGGAATATTGGTCAAACTTGGAGACCAAGTTCAATTTAATTGGAAAGGTGAATCAGAGAAGATATCATATTGGTTGGCCAATATATTGGTTTCCTTTCGGCAAATATAGTTTTTGCATGTATATATACCTTGGTTAGGTACGAGATATATGTAATGTGTGTGAGATATACACAATTGGTGAGAGCAAGAGAGAAAAATATATTGTGAGAGTGGGGGAGAGATAAAAAAATATTAGTGAGCGTGGGCTTGGGGATTAATATTTTTCTATCTCATTGTACTCGATCAATATAGTGGAATTTCTCTTTTGTTTGTGGAGTAGGTATTGAGACCAAACCACGGAAATCTTGTGTTCTTTATTTTTCTTGTGCTTGTTTAATTTTGTGGTGTGCTTCTGTTGCGGCGAGGGACTAAAAATCCCAACAACTGGTATCAAAGCTTTGGTTGGAGCACAAAATTAACACACTCAAGAGATGGCTGGGAAAGGCACAGGTTTTGCGGTTGAGCTTTTCAACAGGCACAATGATTTTACTCTTTGGCAACAAAGGGTGAAAAATATATTGACAAGAGAGGGTTTGGTGAAAGCTCTCAAGAAAAAATCAGAGAAGCCGAAAGGAGTGAAGGATGACAAGTGGGAGGAGATGAGAGAGTTAGCCAGTAGTACGATTCAATTGTATCTGGGTAACAGCACTCTCTGAGAAGTCATCAATGAAACAGATCTCCCAGAACTTTGGGCAAAGTTGGAGAGTAGGTATAAGTCCAAATCATTGACAAATCGGTTGTCTTTGAAGAAGCAGTTTTACGCACTTCAGATGTCAGAGGGTGTGAATTTCATGAACCATATGGATGAGTTTAACAGGTTGGTGACTGAGTTGGAAGCCAATGGTGCGAAGATTGAGGAGGAAGATAAGGCTATCATCTTGTTGGTCTCCTTGCCTTCTTCGTATGAGCATCTCAAAACTACTCTGATATACAACAAGGATACCATTGAGATTGATGCTATGGTGGCTACCCTTATTTCACATGAGTCAATGCAAAAGGAGGATAGTGAAAAAGACTCCATTGGTGGAGCTTTGGTTGCATCAGAGGGTGGCAGTTTTAGAGGTAGGGAGGTTGAGAGAGGGAATGGTTCCAAGTCAAGAGGAAGTTCGCAGTCAAGGGGTGATAAGAGGAGGTGCTACTGGTGCGACAAAGAGGGACATGTAATCAAAGACTGTTGAAAGCGTAAAGAGGACAAAGCTAAGGAAAGTTCAGCGAATGCAGCAACCGAGGAGGATTTTTATGATGAAAGTGACGCGCTCACAGTCACTTCAGATACTGGAAAATTGGATTGGGTTTTGGACTCTGGGTGTTCTTTTCACATGTGCTCAAAGAAGACGTTTTTTGATACATATGAAGCTTGTGGCGGAAATACTGTGAGGATGGCTAACAACACAACCAATAAAGTTGTGGGTGTTGGGACAGTGAGGTTTCGCATGGTTGATGGACACAAGGTGACATTAACTGGGGTTAGACATGTGCCATGTCTCAAAACAATTTGAATTCGTTGGGAACGCTTGTTTCAAGAGGTTGCAAGTTCCAGTCAAGTGGTAGAGTCCTTGAGATTCTCGAGGGAGAAAAGGTGGTATTGCATGGGAAGCTGATGGGTACACTATACAGGCTTGAAAGGGATGTTTTGATTAGGGGAGCAAAAATCAAACATCAAGCAAGTAGTATGGGATTTGATAATGCGCATGTGATGCGTGGGGGTGAACAAGGTGGCAACATGTTGCAAAAAGGCACGCTTGGGCTCGTGGGCGAGCATATGAGCGGTGTGAAAGTCGTGCAAAATTCCGGCCGGAAAGAGGTGCAACGAGCTCACGTGGAAGCTCCAAGCAAAGAGACAAAATCGGTTGACAAGGTCAAAGGCGCGCCTAATAAAAAGAGGGTCTCTTTTGCTTTAAATTTGGTTAGTAGTGGCGATCTCTCCGTTGTGCACAAGAGGAAGGAGAGGTGGGGCCACGTCAATTCACAAAGTGAGCTTTGTGGGGCGCCCCGATGAAGGGGTGCGGTGCACCTTGGTGAGGGGTGCGTAAAATCATCCCACATGGGTGAGGGGGTGATTGTTGTGCTTCACCCACGTTGAATAATTTTCCTAGGGTTTGGAATATATATTCACGTGATTTTGGACAGTTTGCAAGGAATTGTTATTGGCATGGAAATCTACCAAGGGTGGTATTTGATTTGAATGTGATTTTCAAAAGATGGAATATTGGTCAAACTTGGAGACCAAGTTCAATTTAATTGGAAAGGTGAATCAGAGAAGATATCATATTGGTTGGCCAAATATAGTTTTTGCATGTATATATACCTTGGTTAGGTACGAGATATATGTAATGTGTGTGAGATATACACAATTGGTGAGAGCAACAGAGAAAAATATATTGTGAGAGTGAGGGAGAGATAAAAAAATATTAGTGAGTGTGGCTTGGGGATTAATATTTTTCTATCTCATTGTACTCGATCAATATAGTGGAATTTCTCTTTTGTTTGTGGAGTAGGTATTGAGACCGAACCACGGAAATCTTGTGTTCTTTATTTTTCTTGTGCTTGTTTAATTTTGTGGTGCGCTTCCGTTGCGGCGAGGGACTAAAAATTCCAACATATTTCATAGAACTATTACCTAAGGAAAAAGTGTGCAGGAAAAAAGTATATGCTTCAGAATCAAGGTTCAATGAAGATGGCCGCAACGCGGACACAACATCTATAATATAAATCGCGACGGTGTGGTGGCCTACATATTTTCCCTCCACCGTTGGATTTGTAACACATTTTTCTGCATAAATCTTCACCATTTATTCATTTCCATTCTAAGACCCCAGTAATTAATCAGCTCCCATGGCAATAATTGCTATTTCTATTCCTAATCCTATACGGTAAGGCCAAATCAAAGGCAAATCAAAGGCTATTGCTATTGCTATTCCTAATCCCACAGCAATAAATGCACTTTATTTATGGTAATAAAAAGGCAAATCAATATACTCCCACGGCAATAAAATGCACTTTATTTAAGAAGGCAAATCAATATACGATTTTGTATTTCATTGTTTTACTCTCTTCCTCCCTCCTCCCCCATCCCCCCTCACTCTGCTTCTGAATCGGTATAACAAGAATTGAGAGGAGTGTATTTCATTATTTTTTTCGGATTTCCCCTAACACACGGTTCTATCTTGCTTCCCTTTTTTCACATGCTTAATACGACTGTTAGTTTGGTTTTGTATTATAGATTCTTTTTTTGTATTTCACTTTTTTTTTTTTGGATCAGATTTTTTGTCAAATACAATTATTCACATATTGAGCATATATACGGTTTTGTATTTCACTTTGCTTCTAAAATTGAGGTGAGTGTATTTCATTGTTTTCTTTTAGTATACCCCCAGTGTTTTTAGGGTTAATATGTTTACGTTGATTTATGTAGTTACGTAGATAGACTTAGTTTTTTTTTTTTATCAATTTTTGGTAATCTATAATACAAATAAATGGTTGAGTAATGATTCTTTTAGTTTCGGTAATGATTTATTCTGAACAATTGGTTAAGTAGAAAAAAAGAATTCTAAGTGCAGTTTTGGTAAGGATTTGAGTTGAATGCTAAGATTTTTGGTAATGAATGCTAGTAAGGATTGGCGTTGAATGCTAAATGTAGAGCCCCTCTAGCGGCTCTAGTCTTCCTCGCAAAAATCCTCCGGCTCCGGCAGCTCTCGCCCTCCTCCAATCTGCTATTGATGAAGTAAGTTTTTCCTGAACCCTCTAAACCCCAATTTCTATTGTCATGTTTTGCTAGATCTTTGGAAGAGTCTAAGCACAAAACGAAAATAACAAAAACAAGGGTTTGCATACTGTGGGTGTCCATGAACGGTTTACGAACTACTTATATTTTTTTTCTTCCGTGTAGGAGGATATTGAGATTTTCAAAGGAAATCAGGGAACAAAAGCATATGTTTTTCTTTGGTCGTGAGTTGTATACAGTCTGTATATTAGAAACTCTATCGTTGAATTAGTAATTGTTTAAGGGATGGTTTTTCTTTCTTAATTTGAAAGGGTAAGTGTTCACTACAAGAAAAAGGACGATTGGCGACAAAATCTAATTTTAGCTTCTTTGTGATCTTCGCCTATTTTCGATTCTGCAAAAGATTGGTTAGAATTTTCCTCGACATGCTTCTTTACTTTCTTTTTGGCTCTTTTAACCCAAAACAAATGCACCAGTCCAAAGTCTGAGGACTTGGGTTAATGTAAAAATACCTAACGATTTTGTGTATCCAATATGTTCGATTAAATGATTCAGTGAACATGACTCCATTTTTTTGGTGTGACAAGATTGCAATTGAGAGGGTATGAATTTTTTTCCTCACCATTCTTTGATTCAACTTCTGCATTTATTTTACAAATTGGGCTTTACTAAATCAATTGCTCTTTCATTATGCTTATTTATCAAGTACTATGAGTGATTTGTTGAGCAACTATGGAGTGGTTTGTGATATCTTGAGTACTATGGGGCGGTTTGAAACCATTATATGTTTCTCTTTCTAATTGGTATAGTTTACAAGATGAGATTTGAAACCTTTTTTCCGATCCATAAGCAATGCTTTATGTTCTAAGTGGTTCAAAAATACAGAAACTAGGCATTCCCATTCAAAGGCTTGGTGAAAACAAAACCACCAGAAAAGCAAATCCGTCCATCTGCGTGGACAATGAAGTCGATTTATGCTTTTAATGAGTTAAACATCCAACATCTCTCACACATACTGTAGGGATTCACAATTTATGATATCAATCAATTATTTATTTACTATTTTGGCTCCCTTTTGCGAATACGACATGTATTTTGTTTGAGAAATCCAATACTATCGGATTTATACATTGTAACCTTGGTTAGTAAATATCAGATTTATGCATTGTAACCTTGGTTAGTAAATAAAACCTTGGTTAGTTATACTTTCATGTCTTTTATTTCAGACTTGCTAATTTGAAGAGATCTCTTTATCATGGATGACATTCCGAATTCTGTCCATGTAAGTCCCTTTTTAATCTCTTAGATACGCATCTTTATTATCTCTAACCAATGTGCTCCCTTCGCATAGATTACTAATTCTTCGAAATAGGGCGGTTTGTGATATCTTGAGCCAAACTACGATAAATCCTTCATTTCTCTTTTTTCTACATGTTTTTTTTTCTAATTTTTCTGCATCTTTTTATACTATTTAAATTTCAGTTGCGTCGAACACGGAACGTGGGTATTGGTATCCGTGATGGACCCTCAAATGACATACGTGTGGCGAAGGTAAACTCACCGAACAACTCTATTCCTATTCTTCTTACGTATGTGTTCACCTCATCGAGTAACTTTATCCCTATTTTCCTTATCCATTTTTATCTTTCTAAAAGAAAAAAAGAAAAACCTGGAGGAAAGTGTAAGGGAAAAGAGAAGGTGACATCCACGGGCAGGGGAAAAGAAAATGTCATTCAAGTGCTATGATTCTTCCACACTTACGATATTTTTTTAAAAATATATATATTGTTTAAATAATGATCACGCATCAGTAATTTAAACCATGACCATGTACTCTTCTACTAATTTCTATAATCGCTTACCATGATTTGTTGCCTCCACTCTACTTCTAGTTTTGTGATATGGTAATCAAATAAGTAGAACCAAGGCTAAGTCCTTATAAAACTAAAGCATCATATGAAGGATTTAGAGATGCACACAACTACACTGTGAAAATGAGAAGGAAAATAAACATGATAAATTTGTAGTGTGGTCGAACTGGCTGTGAATTTAAATGGCTGCGATAAGTGCCTTCAGTTACGGGTGCTACAGCTATTAGTTTGTTAGATTTTTGCGAATGGGGTCTTGGCCTTCAAAATTGAATATGAATTGAATACTGATTTCGAGCGGGCACGGGCAATTCCTAGTATATAAACAAAGCACATTCATGCTTATATGTGACAATGGTAGACTTGCTACAAAATGCACGGGACTGTACTGGGCGGCCAATGGCTGACACCCATTTTACTTCAGTTATCTACAGATTTTACTAGGGGATTTTGAAAGAATGACTGCACTCCACCTGTTTGACAAAAAGAGAGAAAGCCACGGCTCTTGATAATTTTGTCCCTAATAGATCTTCTACAAGTGGCAAGGTTATTGCAGGGGTAAATTATTGAAGCTGATCACTTCCGAACCAAGGTTTCAATGCAAAAATTAACGCCGACCCCAACGGCCAGTGCATACAACATCAAAGGAATTAAAGCCGATTATTCATGAGCCACGGCTCAATGAAGAACGCTGCAACGGCCAATATATATATTTGACATCAAAGAAATTGAAATCGGCCAATTTCGCGTTCGTTATCCTTGGCAAGTCTGGCACCCATATTGGATATGCACTCCGGGTGTTCAAAAAAAAAAAGAAAAAGAAAAAGAAAGGAGTTTTCGAGCCACGGCTCGTGACAGTTTTGCATCGCCATGACTATTGGATATGAGTTCGGAGTTAAAAAGCCCAAGCCTTGATCTTTGTTAATTTTGTTTGGTTGCTCCCGCAAATGAATTCAGGGAGCTAAAATGTGGGCGCAAAGTTTCGAGAAGAACTCATGCCAAATCCCAAAAAAGGCCACCGAAGCAAGTAAGGTGCACATATCGCCACGACAATTCAGAGCCCGAACATGGGCGTTCCTTTATTGAAATTACCTTCGGCAGTGGAGTTGGTAATCCAACCATAAGATAAGTCCTCCCATGCTTTATTTATTTATCACCATTGAATTGCTATATTTTAAGAAATCTGTTTGAAGAGTAAAGCTCTTTCAAGAGGTTTTTTGCATTTGCTAATATATTTGGCCCAGATTCAATTATTTCTTGCAAAATATGTAAGTGCTAATTGCAACTGTTAGTGAATGGGAAAGTCCCTCGATTCCTAGCGGTCAAAGGCCGTTGTCACACACACTAGTATACTATATCAGTTGATACTTGGGAACAACTGCCAGAATTTGATTGCAAGAGAAAAAAATTTTTTTGCAGGATTCTCAATGCAAAATTGTACTCTGCGTGCTCGACAAAACAAAAACGAGCCATGGCTCTTGACAATTTTGCTCCATCAACATGAATTCAGACATGTACTCGGAGTAGATTAAATATTAGGCTCACAGATTGCCATGACAATTATGAGCCCGAGCATTGGCATTTCTTAAAGATGACGGCCAAGTTGATAGTAATAATTATCCAACTACAAGATAAGTCTTGTTCCTCTTTTATCTCTTTATTTTGATTAATTACCGCTCACTACAAGCATGCCTGCGTTGGAATTAGTCACTTAATCATGGGGTTTACTATAAAAAGAATTCAAATTCAAATTTACTAAAGAAGAGAACTCTAGAGATTCAGGTCTCTACATTTAATTTTTTCCCACTTTTCATGGATTGGCTCACGCCCAAACTATATGTGCCGATACGGCCTAATGAAATTTCTATGTGATAAAACAAATTTCCAAAGAGAATTTGGTGGACCCAAATTCAATTATTTTTTGCATTCGTGACTGTAGGTATACTTGTACTTATGCAAATTTATTGTGCCCTACGGGCCACAACCAATGGGCCTCAATCTCATCCATAATACTTTATTGAAAACCTTGCAGCAACTCTTAGAATTTTGGTTGCAAGATTATCGAAGTGGCTTCTGGATGCAAATTCAAAGGAGTCAGATTCAAAACAATGCAGGAGCTGCGCACGGCTTGCAAGCTTGCTCGGCCAAAGATAAGAGACAAAGCTTACGAGCTTTGACAACTCACATGAAAGCTCTAATTATGAGTTTCGCTGAAAGATAAACCCACAACGTGGCAGAGAAGTTTCCTTTTCAGACTTTTGAATACTATTATAATTGTTGAATTTCATGCCAATGGCTATACTAGAAACTGTAAGCTTAACAGGATGAAGCACAAAGTAAGCGGCTAATCAGTCCTACTACAGCATTTCTCAATCCAATAAAGTGCGACGCCAAGCCTCACATATACTCGGTGATAAGTATAACAGACCTAATGAGGTCAGCACCATGAGAATCACAGACCTGAAGAGTGGGGACCAGTCTAACCTGAACCCCTTGACTAATTCTTACCTGGGACAAAGATAGGTCATACGAGGTCAGCTCCGCAGATGAAGCTATCGTAAAGTCTGAGGACCAACTCTGATTCTTAGCTACAGGAAGAGGGATAATATTCAACTTATATTCATGGAATATACTTATTCCAACAGAGATACCTCTTCTAGATTAGATAGAACCGGAATCCTACGGGATAAAGGATGCCATCTACTGGATAAACATTAAAGCCCATGGGATACATAATCATGGATGGATTGGGATTCCTAGCTAAGGCAGGACTCTCCCTAACCTTGATCAGGGAATCCGGAATCCACGAGAAACAGTCCAACAAGGACTCAACCTTCTATCAAGATGCCTATAAATTGCCAATTAAAGGATCAGGTCAGGGCTGACGACAAAACTGATTCATCACTCAGTATTAGCCTTTTGAGGCAAAAATGCTCCCATCAACGTCAATTCAACTACAGATCAAATTGCAACTTGTCAAAAATTCCAGGGGAGTCTCTTTCACACCTTTCCATTATTTGAGAGTATTGAGATATTGGAATACTACATAGCCATAACCCATGTCATATGACACATGCATGCTACGATCCCACATTGGGAGACCACATATTTTTATACTTGGCAAATCACATTTAGCCCAACTAAATCAAAATTAAAGGAGATGATAAGCTCCCCCTTCCTGCATATTTTTGTTAAGTCTCCTATGGGAGAAAGCCTAATAGGCATCCTTATTTAAACGAAAAAACTAGGGAGCGCAAAGATTGCCACCTATACTGCCTTCGAGATTCAAAGCATGTCAGCAGGATTGGCTAGCTCCTATAAAAAATAATGAAAATTGACTAGAAAGACCGATCGGGTTACTAGCTCCGTTCCTCCAATAAAAAGTCTCTAAATAAGTACACTATTAATAATTGCAAATGTCAAGTTGTTTTCTCAACACAACACCTTAACCCTTGGGGGAGTAGGGAAGTATATAGACTTATAAATCTCGTATAAATCTTCTCAGCCAAAACTCAAAGAGCTTTGGAAGTAGTTGTAAAAAGCTTATAGAGCTTGCGCAACCAATGGGTAAAGCCCAATCCCAACGGACCTAAATCTAAAATTTTGAGCCAAGTCCTAAAAGATTGAGCACGATTCGCGCACAGCACAGCCTACGCACCTCAACCAGAAGTCAAAAGCAACATAAGTGTTAGAAACTTAAGCATGACCATCAAGCTTGCTCGGTCACAGTGCAAATATGACAAATTGAGCAACCAAGGTGTACTCAGATCTCATAAGAACGTAGCTACCAAGGCATGTGATTTTCTTTTACAAGTGCAAAGTAGTCACGAACAACTTCACATTTTGAGGAATAACCGTGAATAAATAACTCACCTCTACGGGAATAAGGAAATTTCTAAGGAAAACACACAGATAAGAGCTAAGGCTTGTTCAGAGGGTCGAGCATGGAAGACAACATCACCTGATCATCCCCATTGAGGACTGACATCGTGTTATTGTCAGCCCAGTTACGCGGGCCACCAAGATATTCCAAAAGGACCTTAAATGTCTAAGGGGTCTAAGATGGCTGAAACACTTTCTATAAGAGGAGACAAACACAGATTATCCTAAGGGATAACCCAGGGGAGTACCTCGAAGACGAGTACCCCAATTGAACAACAGAGCCCTGCCCATCAACAAACAACTACTCGGCAAAAATATCCCAATGGAAAAAGAGTTAAGGCTAGCTAATCTTAAGAGATAAGCTCAGCCAACACAATAGCGCATGGCGAAAAAGTTCAACTAAAAATCCCAAGGGATGAGATTTCCCTAAACACAGCTTGGTTAGGCCAAGTAGATAATTCTATCCGGCTCAAAAGCTCAAGTAAAGACAATCCTAAAGGATAAAATTGCCCAGATAATTCTGTTCGAACTCAAAAGTTTAAGTAAGGGCAGCCCTAAGGAACAGGGTCCTCCAAAGGCACAACCAGTGGTTGTAGTACGGCCACACGCCCATAGAATGACCTGTGTTACTCGCATTAAAAATGCCGAATGAAAAGTAAGGAAAGCAATCACCTACTTAAGTGCTCATGTTTTCCTGACCTAATCAAGTCTAAGTGAACAAAGAGATAGATGAAGCTGATCTCATGCGGATCGATTCGTCATACTAGACTAGCTCATCCTAAAAGATAGACTGAGCAAGCACCACGGGGAAGCTCAGCACAATCATCCAACTTGGTCCTATGGGTCCAGCTAGACATTCATATCTAAAGACTCAAACAAGTCACTTCCAAGAAAAATCCTACGAGTTATGCTTAAAAGATTTTACAAGATAAGCAAGATAACCCATATGCTAAACATGGACATTATCCTAAAAGGATTAAGAGTCCTACAGTAAGAGGGGATGATAATAGCCAAGTGTCACCATGCCTCGACCGAACCAAGAACTTTATGAGCAGGGGGTTTCCTTCTCAGAAAAGTTGACACTACAGGAAGACAAATTGGGACAGCCTGGACTAAATTGAAAAGGGCTTAACCAAGTACTTTAGCACTCAAAAGATGGGGCTTGCAGCTAGCCACCTCATGAGAGCTGTCAAATTGTTAGGAATGCAGAGCATCTTAAAAGGTACGATAAATCAAAGAAGTATTTACTTCAACTTTACTCTTCCATATGGTTATTTTTATTCATGCATTAGAAAATTAGACTGAGCTCAGTTAAGCAAAGTAACATACTTTGGCCAAACCAGTCTGAAACAAGTGAGCACTGAAGAGTCAAAGCTTAAGGAGCTCAAACTAAAATATAACTCTACGATTTTCGGTCTCAAATGAGTGAGCACTGAAGAGTCAAAGCTTACGAAGCTCAAACTAAAAGTCCGAGAAAGAGGCCTACAAGCCCACTCGGCCCAGTCTAAGGGCTGGAGTCCAAAGAGCTCTGGACTAACAAATCCGAGTGGAAATGAAACCTCGGTAAGTCTAAAGGACCATGGGCCAGCTAAGGCAGCCCGACACAAAAATTTGGGCTCAATAAGTCCAAGGACCAGGTGAATGAACTCAACGTACCAAAAATGAGGTCACTCCGGACAAATGAAGGCCAAAATTCCATGAGATAAGGCTGACCTAACACTATATGTGTGGTTCTAAGGGAACCAAAGTAAAACAAGTGTGAAAGCTGTTTGGACGCAAACAACTCATACACTTAAGGGAATGGAATGGACAAGGATCCAGATTTACCCAAAAAATGAAGAAATTTTCTCAAGATTAGTGATCCAACCTCATGGGATGGAAGTTAAGAAAAAGCATTAAGACTAGAGATCAGCCTAGCCTGCCACAGGTTAGCCCGGATACTAAAGCATTAGCTGATCCTGAGGGGCAGAAGCTAAAAACAAATAAGGCCACAGCTCAGCATGAGCCCCAGAAACGTAAAGGTCCTAGGAGACCAATATTTGAAAATCCTAAGGGGATACAAGCTAAGCAAATAAACAAGCTGGAAAAAGCTTATGAGCTTCGTTAAGTCCTAAGGGATACAAGCACAAGTGCCAAGCTCTCAAACACAAGTGTCAACTGGACACTTGAGGGAGTAGGAATAAAGAAAAACCAAAGCAGAATAGGCAAATAAGCTAAGCAAGAAGAACACTTCAGCACACCCCAATAGCCATCAGGCCAGAACGAATGCTAAGACATTCAAAGTAATAGGCTACTCAAAAGCAAAATAAGCCAAGACTGATGAGCAGATAAACATCATGCTAAGGTATGAGAAGATGTGCTAAGGCATAGTGAAAATAATCTTCATGCTAAGGCATTAGATGATATGCTAAAGCATAAAGCATATGACAATCATGCTAAGGCATGGGATGATGTGTTAAGGCACAAAGCATATGTCAAACATGCTAAGGCATGAGGCATGAAACATATGACAATCAAGATGTGGAGGCTCTCCAACAAACTAAAACCTCCAACCGATAGAAACTTGTGCCAAAATGCCTAAAGCTATCAATAATCAAAACCAAACATGACCATTTCGACAATACCCTAAGGGACGAGGTTGCCCCAACTATAACCAACCGCAGCTTAAATGGAGTAGATCACGTACAATGCCAAGGCATATACCACCTAGTTACAAGTGCAAAGCTACTAACACAACTTTTCACTTGGGAGAGTAAGAGCAACATTTAAATATGTTCGATTCAAGTAACAGCTCGACTAATCAATGCCAAGGCACCAAGTTTATGTGCTACCACATAAATAAGTCCATGAAAGAGGCCTACAAGTCCACTCAGACTAAGCTCAATGAGCTCTAGACTACGAGACCCATGTAAGGATATCTTACCTTGGGCATCAGTATACTAAGGGAGCTGAACAACATGAGTGTAAAAGTTATTTGGTTACAAACAACTTGTACACTTAGAGGAGTGGAATGGACAAGAATCTAGATTAGCCCCAAAGAATAAAGAAAATTTTCCACTTTAGTGTTAAATCCTATGGGATAAAATCTAAGATGAGTAGCAAGACCAGAGTTCAGTATGGACTGCCACAGGTCAACTCAGACGAGTCAACAATTTTAACGCTAAATCCTAAGGGATAAATGCTGAAATGAGCCATAAGGCTAAAAGTCAGCATAGAATACGTAAGACCTAGCTCGATAAAATTGAAAACGTAAAGGTCCTAAGGGACCAGTTCCTGAGAATCCTAAGGAATCAAGATAACAACATGTAAAGCATGCACAAACGTAAGAGGTCCGAGCGCAGCTCTCACAAACCTATTCGGACAGAGCTTATGCTCAGCTCAGCACAAAACTCTCAAAGCTTCGTCAACAAAAAGCTAAGTCTCCCGAGACCAAAAGTTGAACATGATTTCCGAAGCTAACAAGCTGTGACAAATTGCAAAGAACTTAAGGAGTTCGAGCACGGCACTCAGGTCTGCTCAAGCACTCAAAAGCTCTGTAAAGATTACAAGAGTCTTAAGTCCTATGGGACACAAAGGTTCGAGTAAGGTACTCATGCCTGCTTGAGAAAAAGCCTTACAAGAGGCTTATGTCCTCCAAGATGCAGAAGATTCGGGCATGATGCACACATCCGCTCGGCCAAGGTCTTGCAAAAAGGCCTAAGTCAAACAAGACGAAAAATTTGAAGCACGATGCTCACACCTACTTTGACAAAACTCCTTAGGCTTTGTAGAAGCCTAGAAACAGCTTAAGCCCTTACGGACATAAAAGGCCTAGCACAGCTCTCAAGCATGCTCTGCCAAATGTATGAAGTGGCTCTATACAGCCAACAAACAATACGCACGAAAAACTACTCATGTGCCAAACAAACTGCTAAGGCAAAATATCGGTATAAGATCAGTCCTAAAAGGACACAAATCCATAAGTACTAGATTATTTTTTAACAACCCCACACTCAAGGGATTGAGGGAGTACCTGAAATAAATCAGTACCCCCACATCTAAGTTATCCCAAGGTATTCCTAAGGGAACTAACAAAGGACATAGCAAACGTAAAGCTCTAGAACAAGAGCAGGCTTTACTAAAGCTTGTCTCCCTCAAACATAAAAAAACAAAAGTATTTTTCTTTGCTCTGCTACAAGCATTGCTATTCAGCAAGGCTAAGGCTAGATACCCCATGGTTGAAATAACTATCATAGATAGGTGTTGATCAAAGTAAAAGGGCGCGCTCTGTTTAGCCCCTGAACATTCTCACCGGTTTACTATTTAGCAAGGCCGGCCAGCAAAGCTGTTCAACAAAGTCGAACACGCCGACATGATCATTGGACTAAAAGTCCACAAAAAGTCCCTTGGACCAAACAATAGCCATGTACACCGCACCCTAATGGACGTCATACATGATACATAGAATAGGCGGGCATGGTCGTTGACTCCAAAGCAAGTAGTGTTTCCGTATCTTCACTTACGTTCTTACTCGGAAACAGGGGAGTAGCTGATAAGGATAAGATGACCTCCCTGTAGACACCCCAATTTGGCCTAACGATTATTTCAAGTCCCACCTTGGGGACCATCCCGATGATGAAATGGATACAGTGATTGCTGATTGCCTTCTTGCGAACCTTAGGACTTTCGGTAAGAACTTTGAGCCACTTAGAGGACCCTATCCAGAGCCATACAGCCTTTCAGACAGAAAATACAGAAGCCTAGGAGAATCCATCTGTCGGCCGTAACATCGATCTCACGGCCATAACATCATTTCCTCACCCGAGCAACCTGTTGCCAGAAAATCTCCCTGAGAGATCAATCCCTCGGCCGCAAGATCTATCCTTCGGCCGCGACATCTATTCCTCGGCCGCCAGATCCATTACTCGGCCGCCAGATCGTCCTTTTTCCAGACTCTGGAACGTTCTGTCGATTGTTTGATCCAACTACACTACCTCTCCGATGCGTTCGGGCCACGTTCAGAGATTGCAACAAAGAGTTTGAATTGCATCGCAATTGCAATTGCAATCGTGCCATTTGATTGGCCAGAGTGAGTCATCAATTGCCTATATAAAGAGGCCCTTGCACCACGAAATTAACAAGTGAAATTACTCACCCAAGCTCCGAAACTCTGCAAAAATACTCTCTCAAACCCTCTCTTCAAAAGCCCTAACCTCCTGAAGGCAGCCATCAATCCGACGATCAAACCCCGAAGTTCAAACCCTAACCCTAGGGTTTTCTAAGAAGCAATCAGTCAATCACACTCAATCCGAAGCAATCAAGCAACTGAGGGATCAAGGTGGTGAGGCCCAATGGCCTCTGGTTTGTTTCACTTATTGTATTTATGACTAACCGTAGCGTTTTGATCATCTGTTAATCCTTCCGTCTGGTGTGAGGAAGAACATCGACCGGGGCTTCGATCCCTCGGCCGATACATCAAACCAGGAGGATCCCTCGGCCGTGACATCCATTCACCGGCCGCGGGATCCATTACCCTGGGACAGCTTGTTTTGCTTCTCTGCTTTCTGATGCATGCTTCAATTACAGTCTTGGCTCACCCTTTACTGTTTAAAGGCTAAAAACAAACTACGTGTTAGAATTAAATAAAGCATGTATATGTCTTATGTTGAATGATTATGGGCCAGTTGCTTGACGATTTCCTAGACCTAAAATAATGGGTTGCCCCAAGCGTAAGGCGGAGACCGACGTAGCATAATATCCGGTAAGTCCGGAGTCGAATCCACAGAGACAGTGATGTGTGCTGACTAAAAACTCGGGTTGTTACTTATTTAAACTGGCTCTTAGGTAGCCACCCCTTGTCTTTTAGTTGATTAATTAACTAATACTAACAAATAACTTGCTCAAATAATTAAAAAGAGAGGCATGGTCGTAGGGAATCCGGCGCTTGCTACCCAATTAGAATTCGCTCGCTTTTCAAAGTTCTAAAAACGATTAAAATTAGGGAGAATTGGAAACTCCGAAGGATGCGAATCCTAAGGTTGCCGGTCCCGTACACAACGGCGAACAGGTTTTGGTCCCCCGTTCCCGCTCACATGAGTCCCGGCAATGCCTCGGATTAGTCCAACGAACGTAGTTTTCACCAACTAAGATTATTTTATTAAATTAATGAACAGAAAAATTGCGAGACGAATCCTAATTGGGTCGCGGCGCGCCTTTACCCAGCGACCAAACCTCAGAAAAACTACTCACTCATTATTAAAAATAAAAGGAATAAAACCCTAGATTGCATCATGTTTCTATTGTTTGTAATGAAAAATAAACAAAAGATCTAAACCAAATAAAAACAAACGAACAACTTTTATTAAGAACATAAATTAAATCGAGTTACCGGAGTGTGAGTAATGAACAAAACTCTGAAAACTTGAAGAAAATAAAGAACTCAAAATGAAAGAACGTAAGTCAAAGTTGTAAAGAAAAATCCGGAACTTCCTCCCCTCGTGCGCAGCCCTCTCCTCTCTTTTTATATCTTTCTGTCGCCGACTCATGCAGTAATAGCCCTATTTTCTCCTCTCCAGCCGAGAATTGCCTTTTGGAAGGCCCACCATTTAGTCAATGTACTGGTGAACCTAACTAGTAAACCCATTGGTTATGGGCCCACCAAGACATGTGCAAACTAAATAGAATTGTTTTGCCACCTATCAGCCCGTGGACTAATTAGGTCCGTGCTAAACATATGACCTTCCATTCGAATTAAGTTGTTCACAGGCTTCACACCTGACGTTCACAACTCAGCTTTGGCATCCCGACAACGTATGAACCGGCTTCGAAACCACTCATTCTAACATTGGCGCTAAATCCGCCTTATTACCTGAGAAAATAATAGAAATACAAAACCAAAACAAAGCACGATATCAAGTGGAAAATGAAATAAAACCGCGCCTCTAACGCGCTAAAATGCCCTACTTAGGCGCTTATATCTATGATATTGCGCGCCTATCACACCCCCCAACTTGAGCGTTGCTAGTCCCGAGTAACGAAAGAAAAAGAACAAAAATAAAATAAAGAAAACGATAGATCTTTTAAACCCCCGAGCGGCTCCGGTAGGACGAGTGAAGTCTCGTGAGGGTTTTCAGCAGTGATCACCCACAAAACACAAAGGATTCGGACACTTCGAATGCAACTCAACCCAATCAATAAGCTTTAAAAGAACTACAATGACTATCAGACAAGTCAAAGGCAAGATATTTCATCCATGGATAGAACTAAACAAGTGAACTTCGTACCAAACTTAGCACAAAAATTAATCCTCTCACCTACGATCGGATAGAGAATTTTCAAATGGCATGCGTGTATGGAAAACCACATAGAGAAATTTACCAACCTCGAGAACAGTTCACACACCGTTGATAGCCCAATATTTCTTAAGCGCACTCCTTCCCTTTTTGTATTTTTCCTCTTTCTATTTTTTTATTTTGTGTTTTTGTCATGGTCGTGCAATGCCCGGATCTCTCGGGCTTTCTAGTTGACTCTTTAGCAAGCTTTGGGTCGGTTATCCCCAAGTCAAACGGCTTTAGAGCACCAGGTTTTAAGAGACCCCTACGGACTTAATTGCTCAAGTCAAAAAGGCTTTATATTGAGATCCAAGCTAACCACATTAATTTAACGATACTTTCACAAAGTCTATCCATCTTTTGACGCGAACAACACGGTGGGAGCATACCTCGATTGCCCGGTTACTACTCAATGGACGCCTGGATAAGCATTAACAATATAGCACACACAACTTATTCTCTTACTCTTTTTTTTATATTGGGAAAAGAGTTCCAAAAATTCCATCAAACAAGCTTATACCGAAATACCAAAAACATGTGAACCAAACTCTAGATCGGTAAATACTCATGTGGGGTAGTGTGTGTGAGAGCACGTTTTCAAGTGACCAAACGCTATCCAACTATAGATGATACCGGCTAACCAAGTGCTTCTTCAACATCATGTTCACGAGCTTAAGTCTATCCATAAAATTGTATCGAGACTCCGACTCGCACAACAACCACTATAATACTAATTAAATGCCATTAACCAAGAATAGCTGCACCCAAGTATCCAAAATCCTTAATTCAATTTTTTTGATTTTTTTTTAACTATACAAAATGAATAAAAACAAGTACGAAGTACACCCTCCCCCCAACTTAGAGCATGCTATGCCCTCAGAGCATGAAGGCAATAAGAAAAAGAAAGCACAAGGGAGAAGAGATGGACCTACGGGTGGTAGCCAACCACCATGACCTCGGCCGATGTTCAAGGAATTTGCCGTTTCCGGCCTCCACGCAAGCCACCAAATCCTGCAAAAGACATTAGTACTGCCCGGTCGTGGTATTCGGGCTCCCAAAACAAAAAAATAAAAAGAAGAAAACTCCACCAAATCTTCACGCGATTAACGTGTCATACTTTTCTCCCCGTGTCAAGCGGATGAGCAAGAAACGGGTGGCTATACAAGACCAACAAGTTAAAAGCCCAAAACTAAAAAGAAAATCTTTTTTTTTTTTTTGAGTTTAAGAGAGAGAGAGAGAGATCTTTCCAACATAGAATCCGAAAGTTAATCAAATGCACAAAAGCAACTCCCAAGAATGCACCACCCCACTCTAAGCTTTGCACTAAAAATTGAATTCGGCCAGACCACAAGAAAAGATATTTCGAATAAAGCAATCGCCGAGTTTTGTTAAGAAATTTGAAAGCCTCAAAGTGCACAAGCGGAACTAAATCAAATTTCTTGGTGTTGACAAAATTTGCAATGGGAAAATTTTACAAATGGTCCCTCTAGTTTGCATGAATTCTCATTTTCGTCCCTCTAGTATCAATTGTGTTACTTTTAGCCCTATAATTTGCATTCTGTCTCAATTTCGTCCCTCTCGCTTACGGCATTAATGAAACAAACGGAATTGGAGGACAAAATTGACATTTCCCTCACAGAGGGACTACATTGAGATTTCGTGCAAACTAGAGGGACTATTTCTACAATTTTATTTTTTACTTTTGTTTTTGTAAATAAATTTAAAATACATCATATGTAATATATTATATATATCACAAAAAAATGAGAAAATTCGAAAAGCATCCCCTATGTTAAATGTCTTGGTATTGTATTTTTTTTTTCAATTGAATTTTCACTTTCATTATTTTCTTTGTCACATGATTAAAAAGAAAATTTTTTTGAGTAGTATTTAGAAATCTTGTAATTGTGTTTAATTAAGCAATGAAACACTATTGAATATTAAGAGATCAAATATATTAAAATATGGGTATAAGTGTATTTATTTTGGGACTTACTCACAAGATCACTCATATAACAAATAAATACGGATTTTGAACATTTTTTTATCGGGTGAAAGATAAGGAGATTATAATAACATGATACAAAGACATTAGCTAAGGGGTTGATTTGTGCATTTTCTAATATTTTTGTAATTTGTAATGAAATATAAATTTTTTCAATAAAGTTTGATTACCCAATAAATAATAATTCAAACTATATAGTTTGATTACCCAATTTTTTCAATATAGTTTGATTACCCAATAAACTAGAGGGACAACTGAATTATTGTTTATTGGGTAATCAAACTATATTGAAAAAATTTATATTTCATTACAAATTACAAAAATATTAGAAAATGCACAAATCAACCCCTTAGCTAATGTCTTTGTATCATGTTCTTATAATCTCCTTATTTTTCACCCGATAAAAAAATGTTCAAAATCCGTATTTATTTGTTATATGAGTGATCTTATGAGTAAGTCCCAAAATAAATACACTTATACCCATATTTTAATGTATTTGATCTCTTAATATTCAATAGTGTTTCATTGCTTAATTAAACACAATTACTAGATTTCTAAATACTACTGAAATTTTTTTTCTTTTTAATCATGTGACAAAGAAAATAATGAAAGTGAAAATTCAATTGAAAAAAAAATACAATACCAAGTCATTTAACATAGGGGTTGCTTTTCGAATTTTCTCATTTTTTTATGATATATATAATATATTACATATGATGTATTTTAAATTTATTTACAAAAACAAAAGTAAAAAATAAAATTGTAGAAATAGTCCCTCTAGTTTGCACAAAATCTCAATTTAGTCCCTCTGTGAGGGAAATGTCAATTTTGTCCTCCAATTCCGTTTGTTTCATTAACGCCGTAAGCTAGAGGGACGAAATTGAGACAGAATGCAAATTATAGGGCTAAAAGTAACACAATTGATACTAGAGGGACGAAAATGAGAATTCATGCAAACTAGAGGGACCATTTGTAAAATTTTCCCATTTGCAATATAAGGATGGTAAACAAGATCAACATCATCAACACCCAAAAAATCAATACGTTCCACTACCCCTGACTTGGGTTCCTCAAACCACACCTCCTCCTCCATGTTCAATTTCGCGGGTACTTCCTTCTCAACAAAATCTTGATCCTCGAGAGTAAGAGACTCATTCTTGATCGCAAACTCCCTGTCCTGCTTTTCTAACAAGGAGTACAAATAATCCAACTCTAAGTCCATCTCAGCAGCAGTGAGATATTTATCCATCGGATCATCACACGGAGGGCAGTGAGCTCATCGCTCTCTAGACTCACATGAGCGCACAAGAAAAACGTAGGCGGCCCGAATCAACAGTGGAAGATACATGGGAGGGGGTTCGTTTTTTACATCAGACTCAAGGGGAGAACATCGGGCAGTTAGCTCCTCATTCCCTCCCAACTTAGAGGGTTCCTCCAAACAATCATCAACCCCACCCTCAATGATAAGTGGCTCGACTTCCTTTTCTTTAACATGTAAATCATGGTCCCACCATTCTAAACTTTCGGCCAACTCATCAAAGTACTCCAAATTGTCAGTAGCGGTTGTATCTAAAAATACACCATCAAACATATCATCTACAAGCTTACGCGTTGTAGAATTTAAACCGTTAAAGAAAATGGTAACAAGGTGCATCGTTTCACAATTATGATCCCGCCAATTGAGTAAAGTGTGTTCTCTAAACCTCCACCAACAACAAGCAAAATACTCATTATCGAATTGATAAAAAATTTCAAGTTCTTGTAGAAGATTATGAGTTGCATATATGGGAGAAAACTTCCTGTAAAACTCTTCTTCCACATCTTGCCATGTAAATATTGAGCCGAGATTCAAAGAATGAAACCAACTCAAAGCATAGTCTTGCAAAGATGATGAAAAAAACTTGCGCAAACGCACCTTATCATTCGTGAAAAGCTCCTCAAGTTCTGCAATATGCCAATATGGATTCTCGGAACCTAAGCCATGGAACTGGGGTAATTGGGGAGGATTAGGACTTCTTTCATGTGAATTGGAGTCCCACATATCACGCCCAAAAAGGTGATCGCGCATCGTTTCCGGCTTTATCATGACTGTATCCCCTTACCTAACTCTTTTTTTTTTTTTGAAACTAAAACTAAAAACAACAAAGAAAAAGAAAAAGAAAAGAAAAGAACCTAAAAATTACCCGAATTCTCAACACACAACGCCGTCCCCGGCAACGGCGCCAAAAATGCTTGACGATTTCCTAGACCTAAAATAATGGGTTGCCCCAAGCGTAAGGCGGAGACCGACGTAGCATAATATCCGGTAAGTTCGGAGTCGAATCCACAGAGACAGTGATGTGTGCTGACTAAAAACTCGGGTTGTTACTTATTTAAACTGGCTCTTAGGTAGCCACCCCTTATCTTTTAGTTGATTAATTAACTAATACTAACAAATAACTTGCTCAAATAATTAAAAAGAGAGGCATGGTCGTAGGGAATCCGGCGCTTGCTACCCAATCAGAATTCGCTCGCTTTTCAAAGTTCTAAAAACGATTAAAATTAGGGAGAATTGGAAACTCCGAAGGATGCGAATCCTAAGGTTGCCGGTCCCGTACACAACGGCGAACAGATTTTGGTCTCCCGTTCCCGCTCACATGAGTCCCGGCAATGCCTCGGATTAGTCCAACGAACGTAGTTTTCACCAACTAAGATTATTTTATTAAATTAATGAACAGAAAAATTGCAAGACGAATCCTAATTGGGTCGCGGCGCGCCTTTACCCAGCGACCAAACCTCAAAAAAATTACTCACTCATTATTAAAAATAAAAGGAATAAAACCCTAGATTGCATCATGTTTCAATTGCTTGTAATGAAAAATAAACAAAAGATCTAAACCAAAGAAAAACAAACGAACAACTTTTATTAAGAACATAAATTAAATCGAGTTACCGGAGTGTGAGTAATGAACAAAACTCTGAAAACTTGAAGAAAATAAAGAACTCAGAATGAAAGAACGTAAGTCAAAGTTGTAAAGAAAAATCCGGAGCTTCCTCCCCTCGTGCGCAGCCCTCTCCTCTCTTTTTATATCTTTCTGTCGCCGACTCATGCAGTAATAGCCCTATTTTCTCCTCTTCTTAATTTCCAGCCGAGAATTGCCTTTTGGAAGGCCCACCATTTAGTCAATGTAATGGTGAACCTAACTAGTAAACCCATTGGTTATGGGCCCACCAAGACATGTGCAAACTAAATAGAATTGTTTTGCCACCTATCAGCCCGTGGACTAATTAGGTCCGTGCTAAACATATGACCTTCCATTCGAATTAAGTTGTCCACGGGCTTCACACCTGACGTTCACGACTCAGCTTTGGCATCCCGACAACGTTTGAACCGGCTTCGAAACCACTCATTCTAACATTGGCGCTAAATCCGCCTTATTACCTGAGAAAATAATAGAAACACAAAACCAAAACAAAGCACGATATCAAGTGGAAAATGAAATAAAACCGCGCCTCTAACGCGCTAAAATGCCCTACTTAGGCGCTTATATCTATGATATTGCGCGCCTATCACCAGTCTCACGACTGGGGCAAAGAGGGGTGTCTAACACATTCCCCTTATTCTACTTTTGGCTCCCGTACCCAGAATCTCTGTCTATTTTCCTAGTTTTAATAAACTGGGTGGCGACTATGTTTTGATGATAATTGCTATCGTGTGGCGATATTCCTAGCCATGGGAATGTCCACGATTTTGGTTTATGAAGCAAGCAACCAATCGAGCAAACAAACGTTCAATCTGTATGGCGATGCCCCGCTTGGGAGGTGTCTACAGTTTTTGGCGACTCCGCTGGGGATATGAGAGCCATAACCAAAAAGTTCGACATAAGACTAATACATGACTTGTTTAATTCATCTATCATATGCATCGAGCGGGAAACCCGTTGAGTTCACCTGATATCCCGGCATGACACGGGCTATGTTGGGGGTTCCAGCAAACTCCACAATCACTCGTACCTAGTGGTATATCAAAAAGGGAATCACCCAATCACCGCCTATGATGGGCTGGTGAGAGGATTGGCGCGCTTTGACAACGGAGCACCCTGAGACTACCAAAACCTTGCATGTATTAGAAAGCCATAGAACTTATCAAACTAAGACAGGAACCTATAGGCTAGGAACCTACTTGCATTTTGCTTGCAAAAGTTCTTCCTCACACCCATTGTATATGTGTATGTTGTAAAGTTTTTCTTTTGCAGGTTAAACCTTAGGAATCTCTCTAAGTCAAATGAACAGTATGTAAGATCAATCAATCTAATTAAAACAAAAATCTTTTCAGGAAAAAAATGACTGCATCACTGTTCACGTATGATTCGCACTTTCAAGTTGTCACCAAGCTGTCTGGTCCGCTCCACTCTGTTGTTGAAGATTTCAACCCCTCTGAATACATCACTCCTGTAAATCAACCAAAGCCTATGATAACTATCATTGAAGACAACCATGTCATGTTCACTAGAACGGTTTATGAAGAAGAAGTAGAAGACATGATTGAAGAAGAAGGGCTTCGCAGGGTCCCAATCTATTTTTATGACCCCTATGCACCTACCGACGACTATTGGCCGATAGACGAGGTCAATAACCTCGAAACTGAAGAGGCAAAGGAAGAAGAGTCTGTCAACAACGACCCACTAGACGAAATATCACTTAACCTACTCTTTGATGAGGGGGTCACCGACCATGAAATAAGGGTGATCCACCCCATCACGGATAGCTTTGGTAATTGGTGGGGCTTTGTTGGCACACGAAGAGTCGACAACAGTGACGAAGCAGAGATTGAAGCTCAATTGGAAGAGATAACAGCAATAGCAAATCAAATGGCCCTCCAAGACTTGCAGGGTGACAATGATGAAAGTGCGAATCAAGGTGACAGCGAAGTGCTGATGATCAACCTTGGTGATGAAAAAGACTGCTCTGAATTGATTGTGGATGCTGAAAAAGGGGCTTACCCTAACTGGACCGTGGAACATACTCTAAAATACAAAATAAAAAGCGCTAATTCTGGTCTTAGTTCCGATTCCGACTCCGAGTCGACTCAGTCCGAGTCAAGCTTTTCATCTTTTGAAACTACTGAGTCTAGTGAGGAAAATCTGGTCAAAGCACCAAAGCATTACATTTACTTTGAGTTTGACTCTGAAATGTCTTTTGATAATCTTAGCAATGAGAAGGAAGATTTAGAGTATTTCACTTTGCCTATAATCAATTGTATGGATTCCGACACACCAAATTTTGAGGAAGAAATTCCAAAAGAAATTCTAGAATTCATCGAGAGAGAAGAAGAAAGGCACGCTAAACCTTTTTCTGAGGAAATAATCACAGCAAACATAGGTTCTGAAAACGAGCCCAAAATGGTTAAAATTGGTACCACACTATCCCCTCAAAAAAGTGAAAAACTAATCCTTTTGCTAAAAGAATACAAAGATGTTTTTGCCTGGTCTTACGAGGACATGCCTGGAATAGACCCTGAAATTATTTAGCATAAAATTCCCCTTCATCCTGATGCAAAACCAGTTAAACAAAAACTGAGACGTATGCACCCTGATTGGGTCTTAAAGATAAAAGAAGAAGTCACTAAACAAATCAACGCCGGTTTTCTCATAGTCACCGAATATCCACAATGGGTAGCTAACATCGTTCCCGTACCAAAGAAAACTGGAGGAATTAGGGTTTGTGTAGATTTCTGAGATCTCAACAGAGCCAGTCCAAAGGATGACTTTCCGTTACCCCACATAGACGAACTAGTAGACAACACTGCAGGCCATGCATTGCTATCCTTCATGGATGGATTTTCTGGGTATAATCAAATCCTTATGTCTCCTGAGGATAGAGAGAAAACCACATTCACTACACCTTGGGGAACCTACTGCTACCGAGTGATGCCATTCAGGTTAAAGAATGCTGGAGCCATTTACCAAAGGATGGCAACAACACTACTGCACGACATGATGCACAAAGAGGTCGAGGTGTATGTCGACGATATGATAGTCAAATCAAAGGAAATGGAAGGACACCATGAAGCACTTTGGAAGTTCTTTGAGAGGATTAGGCAATACAAGCTACGTCTTAATCCTCAAAAATGCACTTTTGGGATAACGGCTGGGAAAATGTTGGGATTTCTCATCACTCAAAGAGGAATCGAGGTAGACCCTTCCAAGATACAGGCTATCATGGAGATATCACCGCCTAGGACAGAAAAGGAAGTAAGGAGTTTCTTGGGGAAGGTACAATTCATCAGCAGGTTCATTTCCAAGCTCACAACTACCTGTGAACCCCTTTTCAAGCTACTAAAGAAAGGTACTGACTTTGAGTGGAGCCAAGACTGTCAGCAAGCGTTTGAGGCAATCAAAGAATATCTTCAGAATCCACCTGTACTGTCACCACCCATCCCTGGGAAGCCATTGATTCTGTATCTCTCAGTAACAGACACATCCATGGGATGTATGCTAGCGCAAGAGAACAATGCTAAAGTAGAGTGCGCCATATACTACCTCAGCAAAAAAATGATGGACTATGAAACAAGGTACACTCCCCTCGAGAAAACCTGTTGGGGGCTAGTATGGGCCACAAAGAAACTAAGGCACTACTTGTTAGCACATCCAGTGGTGCTAGTTTCTCGTCTAGACCCAATCAAATATCTTTTCGAAAAGCCAGCACTTATCGGAAAGCTAGCTAGGTGGTTATTGCTGCTAGCAGAATTCGACCTCAAATACATGACAACGAAATCAGTAAAGGGAAGAGCCGTGGCAGAATTCTTGGCAGATCATCCTGTGACAGAAGCCAAGGCAGAAGACTTCATGTTCCCCGACAAGGACATCTTATGTCTCTTAGACGACACCTGGTAGCTTTACTTTGATGGAGCATCAAACCAATGTGGTTATGATATAGGGATATTGCTAGTTTCCCCAAACGACTCTCATATCCCTTTGTCATATAAACTGAGGTTTGAAGTCACCAATAACCAGGCTGAATACGAGGCTTGTATTGCTGGAATGGAGGCAGCCCTGGAACTAGGGGCAAAAAGGGTAGAAGTCATTGGGGATTCAAACCTGGTGGTATCTCAAGCAAGAGGAGACTGGAAGGTCAAGGAAGACACACTGAAACTATATCACTCTGTGCTGGAAGATCTACTTCCACAATTCGATTTTGTTATCTTCACACACACTCCCCGAGTGAGCAATAGATTTGCAGATGCACTAGCAACATTGGCGTCTATGGTCGAAATACCCCTGGGATTCACAATGCGGCCTCTCATGATCGAACAAAAGGTCAAACCAGCATGCGAATGCACCTTCACCGAGGAAGGTGAAGACGATGGCAAACCATGGTACGAAGACGTAAAGAAATTCTTGGAAGAAGAAGAATACCCATCCGAGGCCACTTTGAAAGACAAAACAGCTCTGCGGAAGTTTGCCGCCCGATTTGTAATATGTGGAGGAGCATTGTATCTAAGGGCACACTTGGATCCAAGTCAACTTTGCGTCACAACGGAGGATAGCCGTAAGGTAATGGAGGAAATACACGAAGGAATTTGTGGGCCGCACATGAATGGGGCAACAATGGCAAAGAAGATCCTGCGTCAGGGATATTATTGGACCACAATGGGAGCCGACTGTGTTGATTATGTCCACCGATGTTACAAATGTCAAACTCACGCTGATCGCATGCGTATTCCCCCTACGGAATTGTATAGCATGACATCCCCTTGGCCATTCTCCACCTGGGGGATAGACGTCATTGGAAGTATAAATCCAAAGGGAAAATACAAGCATCAGTTCATTCTAGTGGCTATCGACTACTTCACCAAGTGGGTAGAAGTAGCTTCTTATGCTACTCTCAAAGCCACTCATGTGGCCAAATTTATTCACACTAATATCATCTATCGATATGGTGTACCTCACGAGTTCGTCTGTGACAATGGATCGCACTTCAAAGGAGCAACAAGGAAGCTTTTTGCCGAAGGATACAGAATCATCGGTCATCTACTTATCGACCCCAAACTAATGGAGCAGTTGAGGCTACAAATAAGAATATCAAGAGGATTCTGCAGAAGACTACCGACACCTACACAGACTGGCCAGAAATGCTACCTTTGGCACTATGGGGTTATCGAACAACTGAAAGAACTTCGACTGGGGCTACTCCCTACTCTCTAGTTTATGGAATGGAGGCTGTCTTGCCTATCGAGCTGGAGTTGCCTTCGTTGAGGGTTCTAGCCGAGACTGGAATGATCGAAGAAGATTGGGTTCAAAACCGCTACGATGAGTTGGCACTACTAGACGAAAGGAGGCTGAGAGCGTTATACCATGTACAAGGGTATCGACGCCGCATTGCACGAGCATTCAACAAAAAGGTAAAACCTAGAGACATCAAGGTAGGAGACATGGTGCTCAAAGCAATCCGTCGCCACGTTTCAGACCCAAGGGGCAAGTTTAGACCAAACTGGGGAGGCCCCTACCTTATCAAGCGCATACTTTCTGGAGGAGCAGCATACACTGCAGATTTGGATGGAATGGAATTTGCAACGCCAGTCAATATTGACAAGCTGAGGAAGTATTACCCATGAGAGATGCTCGTTGGGCCAAAAACCACAAGGGTGGGCGGACTCAAGAAAAAATTAGAGCAACCTGCTAGGTCGAAAACCCGCAAGGGCGGCTTAGGCAAAAACTAAGGCATAAATAAAACGCTCGCTAGACCGAAAACCCGCAAGGGCGGTTTTTAGGCAAAATTAAGAGCACAAAAGGAGAGAAAAATACCCGAGTGGACCCTAACTAAAAAAACAAATCCCCTTTGTTGGAACTACGTTTATGGCCTGATTCCCTCCATGGGATACGTAGGCAATCTCCAAATTTGAGATCCGGCCACTGTTATCATCATTACTTCCGAAATTTCTAGGTCTATCCTAAAGTATGTTCACTATCAAACCATGGCAGTAACATCTTCAAATGAAACGACCAAATGTTTTATTATTTCCAAAGGAAAAGGAAAAAGCAAATCTAAACAATTCTCAGTCTATGAAAGCTAGAATCAAACAAACATATTTTGAAAAACATAAACAAAGTGTCAATCTCTAGGTCTTCCTTCTCTTTGCACTACTATCCTCCAAAAGGTTTTTCTTCAACCAGCGTTTGTAAGAACCTGATAGCTTGACAACAAAGTTCTCAGCAACCTCCTGCATCACTCTATTCGGCCAAAGACGTAGCATATTGCGACGAAAGTTGGCATCGTGGACCTTAGAAACAGTGTACTCAGGGTCACCCAGGATTGCGGTTTGTTCAGCCCCGAACTGCCTTTGAAAGCGAGCAGGAAAGTAGAAAACGACTCGAGTAATACCAATCACTGCTACACCAAAATGGTTCATGGTACTCACAGTCATGCTCTCCACACCATACCAGGGGCAAACCCATTGAATCCAATCACCTCCGCAAGTCCTCATCCATGCTTCCCAAGCAGCCTCAGTCAGGAACTGTTTAATCATGCGACGCTCCGTGCATTGGTCTAGATTATAAGGAAGTCGCTCTGGCGCATCCCACACCTTTAGCTTCTCAAATAACCATACCTAGAGAACAAGGGAAAATTGTGAGTTGAGAGAACATGTGAGTCAAAACAAAAGAGAGATGAGTGAAAAGATAAACTTGACAAATAAACAAACAAAGAGTGAACCTGCAATAGCAAAGGACTGCCTGAGAACTGAGCTGTAGGATTACCCTTCATCACGTCTAGACCCATCAAGGTCTCTGCCAACACTAAGCCCGCGAAACTCACACGGTTTCCAATTTGTTGAGCAAGGTTAAGCAGCACGGGATCAGCATGGCCAGAGGAAGAGCCAAGCAAGTAATAATGAAGGAGACAAACGCACAACGCATGAAAGCACGCTTTCTGTTGGGAGACTTGACGATGAGCCTCAGCTGTACCAAAACGCTGGATAAACTGCAGAATCTCCAGCCTTTCCTTTACTACGAAGAACCTAGCTTCATGTTTCTGAACTTGGAGCAAATCCTTCAAGAGGTCACCTCGGTTGAACAAAGGATTAGGGACAACGAAACCCTCTCTATCCGAATGACCCATGATGGCCGCAAACTCCTCGATAGTAGGACACAATTCCTCTCTCTTAAATCGAAAGACATGAAAAGCAGGATCCCACAAACTGGTGGCTGCCCTAAGGAAAGCAAAATTCACAGGAATTTGACAAAGGGAGAAGAGAAAGTCCATGCCAAAGGACTTAAAGTGTAAACGGTCGAGGCCATTGAAGGAATCTAACCACTGATCAAGGACTAGTTGTGCCATGTGCAAGGAATCGCTACTGACAATGCTATCGGGTTCGTAGAACGCGTATTTATAGAACTAAGTCGAGTCTTAGTTTGAATCGGAATCGGATTCTTAATCCTCGGTAATTTGGTCGGTCTCTCGGCCGACACTTCGATATGACGGCCGTGGGATCAATCCATCGGCCCTTGAAAATCAGGGTTGACCTACAAGTCAAACCCAGGCAGACAAAACGATCCTTCGGCCGCCAGATCAAAGCCTCGACCGCGTAATCATTAGATCGGCCGCCAGAACGGTTGTTTTACAGATTGTTTCCACGGTTCAGTTCGTTTCGCTGGATTAACAAGTTATCACACGCAAATAACGTAGATATAGCATACACAATCACATAGCAGAGCAAAAGATTTTTGTTTCATATAACGAAAGCTTTTTACATCACAAGGTGGATCATCCCACATTTCCTAAACAAACTATACATCGATTTCCTGTCAAACTAACCTGTGCAGGAAGAGAAATAGAAAAACAAAAAAAGGAAGGAGAAGAGGATGCCGAACCCTCTGGTGGTCTGAACACCAGAGACCAGCTGCAAAAAAGAAGAGGACACCCCTGGGGTGATGTATACCAGAGGAGTACTACGATGCAGAAGGGACACCGCGTGGCTCAAAAGAATCACCACATGGCCCAGAAAAATCACCACACCGCGTACCACCGCCACCCCAGGAGTTCTGTGTCACGGAAGCAAGCCACCCATGCAAGGGCCCCTAATCAAGCATCAAGACAAGACCAAGAACGTTGCGGGATCCCTCCGCAATCACCAGTCACATGCCATCCGTGGCTCGGAGCTGACAAGAACCAAGAGAAAGAAAAAAGGAGTTCTCGACGAGTTTCTCGGACGAAGAGGAAAAGTGAGGAAAGAGAGAAATGAAATGAAACGGCTGAGGCCGTGGCCTTTTATAGGCCCCTGGAAACGAACCGATTAAGCGGTCGAGTAATCAATCCCTCGGCCGAGACATCAATCCTTCGGCCGTGTGATCTATCTCTCGGCCCCCCAATCAATCTCCCACAGCAGTATTGGATTTTGCTTAACACGCCAATTCAAGCAAATATGCAGCTCTAGGCTCTGACAAGCAAAGCCAATGATTGAATCAGCCTTGGGGGCATCCCCGAACCAATACAACGTGATCAGAACTAGCCTCGGGGGCATGTTCGAGCATAAGGAAATTCTCTCTCCACAAACTACTGGCCGAAGCAAATCAAGACACTCAGCAGTTCTGCTACTTATCACTATCAACCATCTCAACGGCTCTACGCCCACCATCTCACTACATTAGCAGCTCTACGCTCAGTAGCCTTGTGCATAAGATCGCTTGACAACGCCATGCTCCTCGCACCCCTAGCAGCTCTAAGCTCACCCCCAACAGCAGCTTCGAACTCATAGGCTCTACGCCTATAATCATATTCAAGCAATCTCAGCGGCTCGAAGCCCATTACCTCAACAGGCTCGAAGCCTATGTCTACTATCTCAGCGGCTCCGGGCCCTCGACTCAGCAAGCTCTACGCCTGCAACAATACTCAAGCAATCTCAACTGGCTCAAAACCATAACGACTATCTCAACGGCTCTACGCCCATATTCACTCACTCAGCGGCTCCAAGCCCTCGACTCAGCAGCTCTACGCTCACTATCACAACTCAGCGGCTCCAAAGCCCACTATCTCAATTGGCTCTAAGCCGTAACAACCAACTCAGTGGCTCTAAGCCCATTATCTCAACTGGCTCGAAGCCGTAGCTATCTCAACACCCCAACAATCAAGACATCATCATTCTCAGGCTCTACGCCTGAATGCTCAAAATCTAACATTTTGAATGCGCGAAGCTCTTCGAATGCCCAACCACTGTGTACTGGGTGCTCAAGTTCTACACTTGAATGCTCAAGCTCTACGCTTGGATGCCCAACCACTGCGTACTGGACGCTCAAAGCCTGTACTTTGAATGCTCGGATTCTACTGTCCGAATGCTCGAGCTCTACGCTCTGAATGCTCAAGTCCGGAACTTGATAGAAGCTCTAAGCTTAAATCAACACACACGCACGGGCCCATGCACATTTGCATCAGTTGCATCAACATTATCACATCAAGTCTGCATCATCATATCTATTCATATCTAACAACCATCATCACACATATACACTCTGCATACCTCTCATGAAATAGGTCAACCCTACAATCAACCGGCTCTACGCCTCGGTTTTATTGATCGGTCCAGTACCTCGATCCTTTGGCTCTACGCCAAAACTTATGATGAGAAAGCTCCATGCACAGACCATCAGAATGCAACCAGCTCTACGCTTCGGTTCGAATCACGTCAAGCTCTAAGCTCCGACACCTTAGGCTCTCGCCTTATGATCAATACCAGCTCCGCGCTTTGGTTCCATCTAGCTCTAAGCTCACCTCAGGCCCTCGCCTCAAGACTGCAACAGGCTTCACGCCTCAATCCAATCTCCTCAGGCCTTCGCCTCATGACCACAGCAGGCTCTACGCCTTAGTTCTATCACCCCAGGCTCTCGCCTCATGACTACAACCGGCTCCGTGCCTCGGTTCCCACATCTCCAAAGCTCCGTGCTCTAGTTACTGGCCTTGCAACAACCGGCAACCAATTCATCCCCAGCAGATTGTAGACACCTCCCAAACGGGGCATCGCCATACAGATTGATCATGTTTGTTTGTTTGTTCGATTGGTTGCTTGCTTCGTAAACCAAAATCATGGACATTCCCATGGCTAGGAACATCGCCACATGATAGCGGTTATCATCAAAACAGAGTCGCCACCCAGTTTATTAAAGCTGGGAAAACAGATAGAGATTCTGGACACGGGAGCCAAAAGTACAATGAGGGGAAGGTGTTAGGCACCCCTCTTTGCCCAATCGTGAGACTGGCCCATAATCGTTCAACATAAGACCTGTACACACTTTGTTTAATTCTAACACGTAGTTTATTTTTAACCTTTAAGCAGTAAAGGGTGAGCCAATGCGATAAATAAGGCATGCATCAAGAAAGCAGAACAAAACAAAGTTGTCCCAGGGTAATGGATCCCGCGGTCGGTGAATGGATGTCACGGCTGAGGGATCCTCCTGGTTTGATGTACCGGCCGAGGGATCGAAGCCCCGGTTGGTGTTCTTCCTCACACCAGACTATGCGATTAACAGATAATCAAAAAGCTATGATCAAGTAAAAGAGCGATAAATAAAACGAACCAGAGGTCGTTGGGCCTCACCACCTTGATCCCTCAGTTGCTTGATTGCTTCGGATTTGATTGTGATTGACTGATTGCTTGATTGAAAACCCTAGAGTTAGGGTTTGAACTTCGGGGTTTGATCACTGGATTGGTGGCTACCTTCGGGAGGTTAGGGCTTTTGAAGAGAGGGATTGAGAGAGTATTTTGGCAGAGTTTCGTGGCTTGAGAGAGTGTATTCTCTAATGAATTTTGTGTGTATATTTTCGGAGTCCAAAGGCCCTTTATATAGGCAATTGGTGACTCACTCCGGTCAATGGCACGATTGCAATTGCAATGCACCTCTAACTCTACGTCGCAATCTCTGAGCGTAGCCCGAACGCATCGGGAAGGTAGTGTAGTTGGATCAAACGTCTGACAGAACACGTTCCAGAGTCTGGAAAAAGATCGATCTGGCGACCGAGTAAAGGATCACACGGCCGAGGAATAGATGTCTCGGCCGAAGGATAGATCTTGCGGCCGAGGGTTTGATCTCTCAGGGAGATTTTGCTAGCAACAGGTTGCTCGGGTGAGGAAATGATGTTAGGGCCGTGGGATCGATGTCACGGCCGACAGATGGATTCTCCTAGGCTTTTGTATTTCTGTCTGAAAGGCTGTATGGCTCTGAATTGGGTTTTCTAAGTGGCTCAAAGTTCTTACCGAAAGTCCTAAGGTTCTCAAGGAGGCAATCAGCAATCACTGTATCCATTTCATCATCGGGATGGTCCCAAGGTGGGACTTGAAATAATCGTTAGGCCAAATTGGGGTGTCTACACAGATGGCTTGGATTCCACCTCGACTACATCAATTCCTTCCAGCTCATTCGCAAGGATAGGCTACTCTAACGAGCTCCCCTCAGTCAAAGTAAGGTTGATCAAGAAAAGCAAATGCACCTGCCGTGTACTGATCTACCCCAAAATACTAAGGAAGCTCTCCGCAAAAACTCCCCTGGCAGCCCCGCGCTCCTTCAACTATCTTCCGCCAAAACCCTGGCTCAGTCTAGGTATGTCGCACTACGGCTTTTTAAAGCCCGAAGGTACGTCTTCTATCTCTAACTCTCCAAACTTTTTATTTTTCTTTATTGCCCGAACTACAGTTGGTCTGAATTTCCCTTGTGGAATACGTAGGCAGCCTCCCGGCCCGACCATAACAAAAACCTTTTTCAAAAACCCCTTGGAATAGTGGTTGGACCAAATTGAGTTGCTTTTTTACAGCTTTGACTCTTACTCAAACATGTCTCGCGATCCGTCTGAGCTCAGTCAAAGAGGGGCATCTGTAGACACCCCAATTTGGCCTAACGATTATTTCAAGTCCCACCTTGGGGACCATCCCGATGATGAAATGGATACAGTGATTGCTGATTGCCTTCTTGCGAACCTTAGGACTTTCGGTAAGAACTTTGAGCCACTTAGAGGACCATATCCAGAGCCATACAGCCTTTCAGACGGAAAATACAGAAGCCTAGGAGAATCCATCTGTCGGCCGTAACATCGATCTCACGTCCGTATCATCATTTCCTCACCCGAGCAACCTGTTGCCAGAAAATCTCCCTAAGAGATCAATCCCTCGGCTGCAGGATCTATCCTTCGGCCGCGACATCTATTCCTCGGCCGCCAGATTGTCCTTTTTTCAGACTCTGGAACGTTCTGTCAATTGTTTGATCCAACTACACTACCTCTCCGATGCGTTCGGGCCACGTTCAGAGATTGCAACAAAGAGTTTGAATTGCATCGCAATTGCAATTGCAATCATGCCATTTGATTGGCCGGAGTGAGTCATCAATTGCCTATATAAAGAGGCCCTTGCACCACGAAATTAACAAGTGAAATTACTCACCCAAGCTCCGAAACTCTGCAAAAATACTCTCTCAAACCCTCTCTTCAAAAGCCCTAACCTCCTGAAGGCAACCATCAATCCGACGATCAAACCCTGAAGTTCAAACCCTAACCCTAGGGTTTTCTAAGAAGCAATCAGTCAATCACACTCAATCCGAAGCAATCAAGCAACTGAGGGATCAAGGTGGTGAGGCCCAATGGCCTCTGGTTTGTTTTACTTACTGTATTTATGACTAACCGTAGCGTTTTGATCATCTGTTAATCCTTCCGTCTGGTGTGAGGAAGAATATCGACTGAGGCTTCGATCCCTCGGCCGATACATCAAACCAGGAGGATCCCTCGGCCGTGACATCCATTCACCGGCCGCGGGATCCATTACCCTGGGACAGCTTGTTTTGCTTCTCTGCTTTCTGATGCATGCTTCAATTACAGTCTTGGCTCACCCTTTACTGTTTAAAGGCTAAAAACAAACTACGTGTTAGAATTAAATAAAGCATGTATATGTCTTATGTTGAATGATTATGGGTCAGTCTCACGACTGGGCAAAGAGGGGTGCCTAACACCTTCCCCTTATTGTACTTTTGGCTCCCGTACCCGGAATCTCTGTCTATTTTCCTAGTTTTAATAAACTGGGTGGCGACTCTGTTTTGATGATAATCGCTATCGTGTGGCGATGTTCCTAACTATGGGAATGTCCACGATTTTGGTTTATGAAGCAAGCAACCAATCGAGCAAACAAACGATCAATCTGTATGGCAATGCCCCGCTTGGGAGGTGTCTACACTCCCAAGCTCAGCTCAAATCAAAGAGCCCAGCACAGCCCCATTGGCTTAAGCTAGAGTCCCAAGAACATGGAATCTAGCCTATAAGAACTAGCCTCTATTAGCCCAAGGAAGGAGGCTAGCTCACGAGCGCAACTCATAGAAGAATACCGAGCTCAGCTCACCAGGTGAGCTCGGCAAATATGACAAACCTGCAGCCAGGACCTTATCTCGTCCAAAGAGATTAGGCCGCGAGTCTTAGAGGATAACCACAGAGATTCGTCCACTATGAAGACTCCTAACCTTGATGACAATCACAGAGTCCAAAGGTAAAGGGACTTCTCAAACCTGATAAGGATCAGGGGAGTCCTAAGGTGAGGAGGACACTCCATCACCAATCTGTTCCCGTTTCCTACGGATTAGACCCAAGGGACTCCTCCCAAGATGCCTATATAAAGATCACACCTCCATATCACAAAGGTACGCGATTAATACACAATCAATTCTATTTAGCTAAGGCAAATCGACTGACTTAGGCATCGGAGGGGTGATGGCGACAGCCACGCCGGTGCCCATAGTTTACCATTATGTTTTGCAGGTCGTTAATCGAGCACATCGGAAGCCGCTTCATTCGCTGGAGGATCAGATGGACGGTTGAGGAACCCCTCCTCCAGAGGTGACCGAAAACCGCTTCATCAATGCTCATTGCCTTATAGTGGTTTTTACTAAGAAAAGTATTTGGCTCAAAGCAGCACAGCTTGAAAAGACTTATGGGACCAATGAATCACTTGACGCATTGCTTTGTAAAGCAGTGATATACAGGCCAGAGGCTGAAGTTCTATGGTTAATGGGTGCTAAAGAGAAGTGGCTTGCTGGTGATGTGCCTTCCGCTAGAACGATTCTGCAAGAAGCCTAAGCTGCAATTCCCAACTCTGAGGAGATTTGGCTTGTTGCATTCAAGCTTGAATTTGAGAACCATGAGCCTGAGAGAGCAAGAATGCTTCTAGCAAAAGCACGAGAAAGAGGAGGCACGGAAAGAGTGTGGATGAAGTCTGCCATTGCTGAGAGAGAATTGGGAAACACTGATGAGGAGAGAACGTTACTCGACGAAGGGCTGAAACGCTTCCCTTCATTTTTCAAACTGTGGTTGATGTTTGGGCAGCTAGAGGAACGCCTTGGTTACATGGAAAAGGCTACGGAGGTGTATGACTCGGGTTTGAAACACTGTTCCAGCTGTGTAACCCTTTGGCTTTTGCTCGCTAAGCTGGAGGAGAAGATAAATGGGTTGGGTAAAGCTCAAGCAGTTCTCACAATGGCTAGGAAGAAGAATCCTCAAAGCCCTGAACTCTGGCTTGCTGCTGTAAGAGCTGAATCAAGGCATGTGTACGAGAAGGAAGCAGATATTCTGATGGCTAAGGAATAGCAGCTGTGCCCAAATAGTGGTATTCTGTGGGCAGCTTCGATTGAGATGGTCCTGCATCCCCAACAAAGGACAAGGAGCATGGATGTGTTCAAGAGATGCGACCACGATCCACGTGTCATCATTGCCATTGCTAAGCTATTTTGGAATGACAGAAAGGTGGACGAAGCAAGGAGTTTACTTAACAGAGCGGTGACTCTTGGACCAGATGTTGGGGATTTCTGGGCATTGTTCTACAAATTTGAACTTCAGCATGGTACTGAGGAGACTCAGGCGGATTTATTGAAGAGATGCATTGCTGCAGAACCAAAGCATGGTGAGAAATGGCAAGCAGTGTCCAAGGCTGTGGAGAATTCCCACCAGCCAACCGAAGCCCTCTTGAAGAAAGTGGTTGTTGCACTTGGAAAGGAAGGGAGTTCTGCCCAGGGCAGTAAACAGTAGATGCCTATTCTTTTTGGAAAGTACTACTTTTAGCCTTCTTACTCTATATGATTTAGCAGCTTTGCTCTTATTTTTGTGGTTTTGTGTTTTTGTGTTTTTGTGTCACTTTGAGAGCTAAAATTTATTTGAAGCATGAGTTCTGTGGTGGTCGCAATTACATAGTTTATATTGGGTGGTGACTGTGGGTAAGTCAATGTATTTTACCTTGCATTTCTTTTTTGTCGTTAGTTGGCATTATACACATAACAATTATGGATTGTTCTTCCCATGTACCTAATGTTCGTTCTCAGTTGTTTGTTAATTCATTTGCTTGTCACTGTAATTGTTCACTTACTTTTCATGCGTTTCTATATTCTTATTACACTTTTTGATTTCTTGCATTCTTCTTTTTGTTGAATTTGGTTCAATAAGCATGCCTAACTGCCTATGTCGTTTGTTTGAGTAATCCTTGTTGCATATATTGTATTGTTCCCGTCCTCCCCCGTTACCGGAAAATGACGAAGAACGTACATCTTGTGTTCTCTTGGTGTCGTGTAATTGATTGTCTTTCTTTTATTGTTCGCATGAATTGAAATCATCTTTGTATACCAAATTTGCATGTACAGAAATTGTTATTACAATTAAGTCACGAGATCAAGATGTTTTATTCACTGAGAAAATAACAGGACTCAGAAAATAAGGATGCGTAAGGGGTCATTGATAAATAGTTGATGGCTGGGAAACTACATGCATAGACTAAAGTGGAAGTAGAAATTGAAATTGAGGATTTATTGCCAAGAATCTATCTTTTGTTGTGGGTTTTGCAGAGTTATCCATGTATTGTGCTAAAACACCAATAAAGGCAGTGGATTGATTTTTGAACTTGTAAATACTAGTAACAATTAGGATATGTCTAACTTTCGGATCCATCTAATTTTTGTTTCAAGGACACGTGGACATGGCATATTCGGTAGAAATCTGAATATATTTCTTTTATACTTTAGTTTACCAGGATAAGTGGTGTCTACAATGTGCCTTTTGCCACTCCATACGTCATATCAGAGTTGTATCCATAGTTCATGGCAAAATTTGTATCACAAATTACGCTTGTCAGGTGACTGTCCAACAAAACATGTCTGACAGGGATCCTATACCCTTAACCAAGGGTCGAGCGTACGATACAGATAATTCATGGCTTATACATATATAGGAGTCTATGTGACATATATTTACTGTGGTAATGGGAACATGAATCACTTGGGAAAAAAAAAACATGTGGATGAATCCGGAGGTTTTTTTTTTAATACTTGGTTCTGGACTGAATGGACATGCATTGCACTTCATTGTACAGTACACACTTTGTATCCCCTAAGTTAACTTTTTCCATGTTTACATTGCAGGAGGCTGCAGCTTAGAGTGCACCACAACTCTCTTACGGGTGACTGACGGAACCCTTGAAGGACAGAATGGAGCAGGCTCTATTCAGTTCCTCCTTATCAAAGCAACGTGTAAATTATGCAGTCCAACATATTAAAGAATCATGTGCTTCTTCTTTGGTTTGTGTCCTAGCATTTGTTCCAACTTCAAAATTGATCTTAAGGTTTATGTTTGATTTCTGGTTTTGTTGCAGGTTGATTTTGGATGTGGCTCTAGAAATTTACTGGAATCTTTGCTACATCTTTGGAAGATCACCCCCAAAAGAGTCTTGCAAGTGCCGCAAAGGTTAAAGATATTTTTGTTAATCAGCAGTTTTTAAAGTGTTGGCTATCTTTGTTCAAAGATTTGAGTGCACTTAACTTTAGAGAGCATAGGAAAGAAAATACAAGTACTCTAAAAAGCTATTGAAGTTGTGTCCTGGTGTAACAGTAAGGTTGATTGAAGAATGCAAATGTCCCATGATCGACAGGCATTCCATGTGCTTAAATGTTTTAACAAGTGGAAAACAAAAACCAAGATTGTCGTTCGTCCAGATACTGCCTACTCCTGTCGCTGGTGCCAATTTGGCTTTGTTTTCATTGCAAAAAACCAAAAATCAAGCATGAATGCTTTAATTTGGTAGGAAAGTAAACTTATATAAAAGGTGCATCCATAGCAATCTTGAGCAGCTAATTTCACACTGCATTGATGCCGAAGGAATGGCATGGGTTTTGATTCTTTTCACTTTCTAGATCACATCAGATTCTTAGATTGGTATGCTGCTCCTTCCTTTCCAGATTAACACCAAGGAAGTTGCCCTGAAACTATAGTTTCATTTGCCGAACATTACTTAATAACTTAGTTGCAGGAACCTCCAATGTGGCACGCTCCCAAGTCAGGAACCTCGCTCCCTTTGAGAAGGAACCCACTCCCAACTAGGATAGAACCTCTTAGGCATATAAATCCCAAAAGAAACAAAAATAAAAAGATATCAAGCATGATAAAAGACAAAGTAATGATAAGATATTAGAAAAATAATAACTTAAATTTGCTCAATTACATAATAAAACCGTAATATTACTTAGTTACTAAGATAATCTTTGCAATTGACATGAATGACGCATAATAATATTTACTTGCATTACATATTTTCATGTATTATTTCTAAACGCTCCCCATCCCGAAAGAGGAGCTCCTATAATTCTCCACCACCGATCCCGCTCCTGCCCCCACTTTGTGCAACTAAGATATGGAGAACAACTGGAATCACATATTAAATCTATATATATTTTTATGTTTTGCATTTTAAGTGGTAGAATAATATTTTCTTTTTGACATCTAACTACATTAAAATACATAAAAATAAATAATTTTTCCTAAACGCTCCCAACAGTGCTCCCACACTTCTATGATCATCCGCTCCCCCACTCCCCCTGGATATAGATGGATATTGCAATGCTAAAACTCCAAATTCTACGTATGTCTCTATGCCCAAATTTTTGTTGCTCATATGCTGAGGAGGAACAAATGAAGTACTCTTTGCATAGCTTTTCTGTCTGGTATTTAACTGGTTTCTGCTGACTTTTATTTCCTCTTTGCTTTATGTTTTGTAGTTCTTGATTTGTGCCAAACGTTATAGGGCTTGAAATTAACAAAAGGAGCTGTACGTTTTGAGATACACCGATCATAAAGGGTTAGATACCAGAGGATGTGAGAAATGACATTTGAAACGTTTGCTCCAGGATCGTGCACGCCTATCCACAGGCACTCTTGTGAAGAAGTTTTTTGTTGTCTTAAAGGGGAGCAGTACTCTTTATCTCGCATTGAATTCACATCTAAAATACCCTGGACAGGCACAAGAATTCCCTATCTTCACCAAACAAGAAACCAAAGAAGAGGTGCATGACACCGAATCATCAAGACAACCAGCACAAGGACCATTGCTCCATGACACAATCAACAAGAACAATGCAGTGCCAGAAACCACCAGCACCAGCAAGAAGCAGAGCTAGATCACCCCACACCAGGCTTTTTGGAAAGCCCCCAGACACCAACTATCAAGACTGCCTCCAGAAAATCAAATTGTTGATTCCAATGAATTTGGAGAAGCTATACTATGAGGGGAGAGAAACTTCTAGCCATGATAAATTTTAAATTTTTATAGATGAGGCATATCAATTTATTTGCTTTATGCAATTTTCAAATGAACTCACGAGAGTAAATTTTGTTTAACAATGCACATATTCTTTTGCAGGCACAAAGGTTTCATGAAGCTCATGTCAACTTATTCCGTGCTTGGTTCTATATACTACTTTTGGCTTTCATCATGCTCCGGATGTTTGCTGTCGCAAGTGCATTGAATTGCAATAAAATAGAATTACGAGTTACTCCTACTAGAGTAGAGAAGTTTTATTGGGACAATATTGATTTTTTTTTTTGTTTCTTTGAATTCTGTTCTTCATAAACTGAATCACCAAATTAATATATGTAAAACAAGAGGAACAAAAATATCCATAGGGAAAAAAAAGAGTAGAGGAACCCAATAAAATAGAGAACAAATGCAGAGAGAGATTGAAGGAGAAAGATGAAATCAATTAGATGAACTCACAGGAAAAATGCAGAGAGAGAGGGGGTAGTCATAATGGTATTATGGAAACTTGCTTGAAACCTCATCGTCGAGAGGGAAATAGTCCGTGCGTGATGAATTCACAACCCACTGCCTTAACCAGTTGGCTACATTTATATATTTCTAGTTAATATATTTTAAATATTAACTCAATTATCTAAGTCTTTTTTTTTCCTTTTCCAATTTTTTTTGTTTTTTTTGTTTTTTTTGTTTTGGGGGGAGGGGGGTTTTTGTAGATGAGAAACAACCTCCCCATTTGTTCCAACCTGGACTCCATTAACAAACCCAACTGTTCTAGCTCTTTCCAGCAAAATATTTAAGACTTCCACAACCAAATTGAATAGGAAAGGAGATAATGGGTCACCTTGCCTAAGACTCTTATGAGTTTTAAACTCCTTTGTAGCAGATCCATTGACAAGAATTGACATTGAAACAGTTGAAATGCATTCCTTAACCGATTGACACCACTTATTCCCACAACCCACCTGAGTAAGCATATCAATAAAAAAAAAAAACCCCAATTTACAAAGTCATAGGCCCTTTCAAAATCAAGTTTTAGTCTTAGACCACCATGAGCCTTGTTTTTCCGAAAATCAATTACTTCATTTGTCATCATGACCCCATCAAGAATTTGCTTTCCTCCAATAAATGCACCCTGAGTTTCCCCAATAACCTTTGGGAGAACTTTTCTTAATCTATTAGCCAAAACCTTAGATAGGAGCTTATACACCCAACCAACCATATTGATTGGTCTAAACTCTTTAAAAGAAGTTGGTCCATCAATCTTTGGAATTAATGCCACAAAAGTTGAGGTAATACCTAAGACGAGCTTCACATTCGTATGGAACTTTGCGAAGAACTTCAAGAACATATCTTTCATAAAGCTCCACCCCTTCTTGACAAATGAGAAATTAAACCCATCCGGGCCTGAAGCTTTGAAGTTATTACAGTCCTTAATTACATCCATAATTTCTTCAGCCTCAAAAGGTAGCTCCAATCCTTGAGCTTCTTCACCAGAGAGGACTCTAGGGAAGATTCCCCCTAAAGTGCCTCTACAGACTCTATATTCGTGAAAGTTATTGTTAAAGAATTCCATAGTTGCACGTTTGATTTCAAGCGGATCCTCCAACAATCTTCCATTGAACCTAATAGATCCCACCAAATTCTCTTATACCTACTATTTTCCACAATCTGAAAAAATTTAGTATTTCTATCATGAAGCTTCAGCCAATTCACTCTGGATTTCTGTTTCCAAAGCGATTCCACCATTTTCTCCAATTTCCAAAACTCATATTTGGACTTACTCCTGAGTTCTTTTTCTTCTATGTTTAGTTGTCTATCTTCAGCCAAAAGATCCAGTTTATGGATCATTTCTTCTCAAGATTCAAGTGCTGTGAATACATTCCAAAACTCCTCCTTATTCCATTGCTTCAATCTAGTTTTAACCGCCCTTAGCTTTTGTACAATAACAAAACCTGCCCATCTTGTCACCTGACAATTCTCCCAAGCCTCTTTAGCAACTTTCAAGCAATTTGGGTTGGTTAGCCATTAATCCATATACCGAAATGGTTTTCAATCCCCAATCCCTACAATCATATCATCTGCAAGCATGATGGGATTGTGATAAAAAAAAATTGGGTCTAGGAGACCCTATTGCACCAATTTGAATCTGTCAAGGCAAGGTTGAGATAGGAGAAACCTATCCAGCCGACTATGAATTGCATGATCTTGGAAGTTAGTCCAAGTGAATCTCCTACCTTGCATTGGAATATTCATCGGCTCCATTTGATTAATAAAGTCGTTGAAATCCCTCATACCACGATTTACAGTAGTGCAACCAACCCTTTCACCAACTTCTGTGATTTCGTTAAAATCTCCCCCTATACACCACGGCAACTGAGACTCCACTTTAATTTGAATCAACTCATCCCATATTTCTTTCCTTTGAGATTCCACATTTGGAGCATAAATATTAACAAAAATGCATTAAAAATCATGTATGGTACCTTCCACGAGAATGAAAGATCTATGGACAATGATGTTGGTTGCCTTGAATACTTCAAAATCCCAAAGAATCAGAATTCCACCTGAGAATCCAATAGAGTTAGAAACTGCAAATTTCACATTTGTGCTTCCCCAAATCTTCTGAATCATCCTTAATTCTACATTCTCCAATTTGGTCTCCTGAATAAACAACATATCGGGCCTCCTTTTTTTTTTTTTTAATAAGTTTGAAATAAACCTTTTCTTTGGAACACTCCCTATTCCACGAATATTCCAAGATGTGATCTTCATTGAAAAATATGATCACCCTTTAATCACCACAAAAAGAAGGAATTAATTCTCTCTCTCTCTCTCTCTCTCTCTCTCTCTCTCTCTCTCTCTCTCTCTCTCTCTCGCGCTTTGAAATAAACCTTTTCTTTGGAACACTCCCTATTCCACGAATATTCCAAGATGTGATCTTCATTGAAAAATATGATCACCCTTTAATCACCACAAAAAGAAGGAATTAATTCTCTCTCTCTCTCTCTCTCTCTCTCTCTCTCTCTCTCTCTCTCTCTCTCTCTCTCTCTCTCTCTCTCTCTCTCTCTCTCTCGCGCGCGAGAGAGTATTCCTTTACCTCCAATTCAATCATTCTCTTGAGCACAAATTCATCATTCTTTTTGAAATCGAAACCCAAAGTTTCACCTGCTTCTATCGTACCTTAATTTGATCTCCTCACCCAGGACTGAGCTGCTAATTAGTATTTCGTATGATGAAAGCATGGAAGAAGAAGCTGTGATTTGATCACTATCTTCTGAGATTTGATCCATTTCCTCTTGAACTTTGAATAGATTGTTGATATATCTTCTCCTCCTTTTCCTGCATTCACCCGGAGTTAAGTCCACCGTCAAATTAATACCCTGAAATTGAGAACCCTTCTGTACACCTTGCGGATTACAACTGTTTGTTTCACATAGACAGGCCCATAATATTTGGTTCACCCTCAGTAACCTGTACCTCTTGGGCCAAACTTGGGCCCAAAGATTTATGCACAAATCCCATTTCCTCTGAATTTATAATCGGCCCATAAGCTTTTACAATTCGATGGGCTAAAATACTATCTACTTAATTAATCTACTGCCCACCAACTTGGCCTGTATTCAAGCCCACATAATCCTCTACCCTAGACACACCTTTGTCTAATGGCACAGGACTCTTAGTATTCTCCTCCTTTCTCTTTCCATCTTCTTGTGTCAGGGACTTTTGATTTTGCTCGACAACTCCACCTTCATTCATTGTTTTGTCCCCATGCTGATTGGTTTGTCGATTGGTAGTCCCAAGTACTGCATATGTTGCATCTCCTTCCAATATGCCTTTGGAAACTCCTACTTTGTCCTTCAAACTATTGGTTCGAGAGTCCCTGTCATCATCCATGTCATCATTTTTATCTTCATCATCATTGTCTTCCTCATCGGAGCTTTGATTTTGAGACTGGATTTTCAACATATTTTGCTGTTAGCAAATCAATACCCCATTCTTCTGGACTAATAAACTGAGATTCCTCCTCAACATGTACTTTGTAAATCACATTATCAACATCAAGATTAATCCACCTATCAATCTTTGACAGTTCATAAGTGGCTACAAGAATTCTTCCTTTGGCAAAGTATTCATCCCTGAACGTTTTATTATTCGCCTGAATATACTTGCCCCATAATTCCCCAATAAGCTTAAAATTCTTGGCATTCCAAGCGTTAAGGGGAATACCAAAACAAGAAAGCCAAACAAATCTTTCAAGACTTGCTGCCTCGTTCTTCCATGGACTCTCAGATAAGAACCACCTTTGCATAACCTTCATTTGGATAATATCATCTCTAATTTTAGGACTTGCAAAAGTAATTAAACTGATCTCCCACCCATTGCTCTTATTACAACATTTTGTTGTATCTCATTCATGAAACTGATCCTTAAATCCACCATGGAAACCAATCTATCTAAAATTGCCACGACACTTCTGTGCAACTATCCATTGCCTGCTGGTTCATCTTTAAGACAAACATCCACCTCTCTACTCTGTTTTGACATGGAATTCTCCCCTGTCATGGTTTGAACAAAGGATTTTCCAGACCAAACAGATTTCCCATTATTCACCATATCATCTCCTTTATGTGCTTCCTTCTTCTTTTCCCTCTTCTTTTCATTCTGCTAATTCTTTTCTACAACGTCATCTTGAAATTTTGGGATATTGATTCTGTTTTTGTCATCTTTTTGGCCAAACACAGTGATAGGTGCTGAAAAGCACCCATTTAATCCGCCTAATCTACGCTTTGCCGGTCCTTTTACATTGTTACTTGATATATTTTAGCGTTTTGTGGTGTTTGTAGGCCTTGGAGACCGATGAGTGCAAAAACATGCAAGTTAGAAGGTCTTACGGAACATTGCCGCGAAGATTGGCTAACATTTATTCGGCACATTATATGACAACGGGATGTGGCTGTTAGTAATTTATTTTAATCAACGGGTATCTGTAATCTTAACGTGGGGAGATTAATAAGTATTTAATATCATGGAGCTCGTAATATAATTGAGATAAGGACGGGAGTGCAATTATAATTCTGTAGTGGGGTGAATTATAATTAGTGAAATAAGAAATAGAATCCTGGTGGGATTAGTTTTTCTTATTTACACTGGGAGCCCAGACTTATTACTCCTTAGGTCCCTATCGTAGCCCTATATATACACGTTATGCTCTCTAGGTCAGATGGACGTTTTTCACGTTTTCTATTATTCACTAAATAGAGGCAGATCTAGAGAGGGCAAACAGACCACGAAAGAGCCCACACTCGGTTCGTGTTCTAGGCGTGCAGGGAATACGATAGAAGATCGTAAGGTGCAGTCAAGCAGTATACGTGGCATATAGCAAGACGTGCTATAACAAGCTCAACTAGCGTTCGTGTTCGCAGGGAGTTGAGGTAAAACCCTAATTCCGCCTTGTAGGGTTTTGCGGTTTTCTTGTTGTTTAATCTGTACGCGTCATTACTGGTTTCTGGGAATCGTTTCCCAACAGTGGCCATGCCATAAGTGATGGGGCGTTAATTTGTCCACTTTATTATTTGCTATTGAGTTGGCTCAGTTAGGAAGTGGACCAGGGGGAGTTTGACGAGAACAAGAATTTCCCTTTACAAGAAGCGGTGGGCAGCAGCATTATAAAAGGAAAAATAGGGTTTCGTTATTGGGGACTTTCGGAGAACAGAGGACAGAAGCTGCGCATATCACTGACTTCACGGACGAGAACTCCGGCTTCGATGGCCGGCTAACTCCATTATCTAGGGGGAAGATGAAGCTCCGTGCCAAGTAACTTTGTATTTGCATAGATTAGGATTTTTATTCGAATCGGATTATGTGTTCAAGAACTCCTTCTATGATATCAATGGAATGGTTTTAATTCTTTTTATCAGTTGAGTATTTGTTTCCTAGGTTTTCAAATACCGTTCACATAATGGTTTCATTGTTCTCAATCTGGGTGACTGAGATGGGTTATGCTCGTGAGACGGACCGTGCCGTTAGGCAGCTAGACTGCGCTAGTGAGACGGTCCGTGCTGTGGGATAGTCCATGCCGGTTGGCGGATTGTAGAAATTTACTTGGCCACTATCGATAGGGATTGCAAGCCCTAGCGATAGTGATTTGCGATTCGAGTGTTAATCCAGTCTATGCGATACACGGTTATGCGGTTGGGGTGGATTCTAAACCCTAGACTTTTCCTCATCAGTTTTCAAACCTCTTATTTAATTGCTTTAGTTTCTTTTAGTTCTCAAAATAATCAAACCAATCAACTCTCCTTTTTGTTCCGAATTAATCTAAAAATAATCGAATTTGTCGTAACTCAGCCATACTGTCTCCGTCGGAACGATACTCGGTCTTGACCACTATTCTACGGAGTAGTAGTTAATTCTTAGTTTTATAAATTTATTTTTGACACGAAATGACGCGGTCACACAGCTTCCTTAACAAACAACTTTTTATCATCCACCCAAACACCATTTGTTTTTGCTATTGCCATACCAGCAGAAATGTGGCAATCATATCTTACAAAACCAAAACGATTCCCAGTTTTGATACTCCTTTTGTTTGGTATAAAAGCATCCTTCACCACTCCATAATTAGACAATGTTTTCCACAGCCAACTTTGGTCATAGCCCTCTGAAATGCTGTCCACAAAAAGAGTGAAGAGATTTGTGGAGTTCTTACATCTGTCACCCGAAGAGCTTCCTTGATTGTTGTGTCTTCCCATCACTAGAATCCAACCGGCATCACTCCTTCTGCTACTAGCATTTCTCTCCCTTATTCTCCCTATCTCTCTATGGTAAGGTGACATAGATTCAGAACCTCTCAGCAGAAATATGAAATTATAAGAAAAAGAGTATACGGCTAATGGCAAGAAAACCCAAAGAAAGTGACCACTAGTACTCCCCTTACATCTCGCTGGAGGTTAGTCCGGAGAGGAAGGACGCGAAGTACCCTGATGCAGCGCAACCTCCTTTTACGAAATTGTTTGCAAAAACTACACGAACAATGTTTGAGCCAGAGGTACTCCCTCTTTGAACAAACAATTTGAGATAAATCTCGGTTTTTATTAATTCAATATCAAAAACTGCTGTCCCTAAGGCTTACAATGAATATAAATAGGGCGATAGAAACCCTAACAACTTAGGAAACAAAGGAAACAATTAGGGCTGGAAATCAAATACTAGAAAGAAATCTAAGGTTGCCAAAACAAGCGGCAAGTAAAACAGAATTTCCTATCAAAAGTTATTAGCAATCTAAATAAAAAGGATTTAGTTAATATTCACTAAATCTCATCTCAAAAAGGAATCATGACATTAGTGAATATTAACTAATTTAGAATTAGTGAATATTCACTAATTTAGAACTAGTGAAACCAGTGAACATTCTGCTGTTGTCACCCCGCCTCCAGTTTGGTTTGGGCTGTGCTCGGTCCAGTCGCTCGAGGAACGTGGACGCGACCCGCTCTACATCATCATCCCCCTCTTGAAAAGAATTCGCCCTCGAATTACAATCATCAGAAGACGAATTATCACCCAAAAACGGAATCAAATGCTTGACATTGAACACATCCGATGTGTGAACATGACTAGGCAAATTCAAACGATATGCATTCAAGTTAACCTTCTCGAGAATCTCCAAAGGCCCAATCTTCCTGGCCTTAAACTTGTTGTATTCCCCCTCTGGATAGCGATCCTTGGAAAGGACAGCATACACAAAATCGCCTACCTCAAACTCCACCAATCTGCGCTTCTTGTCTGCAGCCTGCTTGTATTTATCAGTTGAGGCCTCTAACTGCTACCTCGTTGCCTCATGCACTGTCTTCAGCTGCTCAATAAAATCCTGGGCCTTTCCATGTGGATGCTTCAAATCAGGAACCGGAGCTAAATCGATGGGACCTCGTGGAACAACTCCATAAACAACATGAAATGGAGATCTTCCTGTGCTGCGATTCACATAGTGGTTGTATGAAAACTCAGCTTGACTGAGCTTTAAATCCCAAGTCCTCAGGTTATCCTCAACCAAGCAGCGCAAAAGATTTCCCAAAGAACGATTCACTACCTCCGTTTGCCCATCAGTTTGTGGATGATATGCAGTGCTAAAGTTGAGCTTTGTATTGGCCAACCGCCACAGACATCGCCAGAAGAAGCTCAAGAAGCGTGTATCCCTGTCAGAATAGATGTAGGCAACCCATGCAATCGATATACCTCGGTGAAGTACAACTGTGCCACTTTAACAGCATCGGTGGTCTTCTTGCATGGACTAAAATGCGCCATTTTGGAAAACCTGTCCACTACCACATAAATAGAATCATGGCCACGCTGAGTACGTGGCAGCCCAAGAACAAAATCCATACTCACTTCTGACCAAGGCTGTGTTGGAATAGGAAGGGGCATATACAATCCTGCATTTGTAGCACCACCCTTTGATATGCAACAGACATGGCAGGCCGCCACAAATCGATAGACATCACGCCTAAGAGTAGGCCATAAATAAGAACTACTCACTAGCGCAAGAGTCTTATCTCGCCCCACATGCCCTTCATTGTGCAACTCCGATATAATTTTAAGGCGTAGGCTTGATTCAGGAATACATAATTGATTCCCTTTGAACAGGAAACCATCATGGATATGAAAAGAAGTTGGGTCACCTCCTGCTATATCAACCAAGACACTAGAAAAATATGGATCAGTTGCCAATAATTCACGTAATGAATCAAAACCAAGTACCTCAATGCGCATGAGAGTAAGCAAGGAATTACGACGGCTAAGGGTGTCAGCCACCCTATTCAAAGCTCCAGACTTGTGCTTGAGCACGAAAGAGAACTGTTGCACATAAGCAGCCCACTTGGCGTGTCAATTGGACAGCTTGTCTTGGTTGTTGAGATGCTTCAAAGTTTCATGATCAGAATACAGGACGAAGTCGCTGTGAGCAAGGTAGTGATACCAATGTTTCAGCGCCTGCACAACCGCATAGAACTCTACATCATATGTTCTATAATTCATTTTTGCCCCGTTAAGCTTCTCGTCGAAGTATGCAATAGGCTTTGAACTCTGGCTAAGAACAGCTCCAATCCCAACTTTCGAAGCATCACAATGCAGCTCGAAAGGCTGCGTAAAATCTGGAAGGACCAACACAGGAGCATTGTTTAATTTCTGCTTGATCACCCGGAATGCTTCCGCCGCCTCCTCTGACCAACTAAAGTGTCCACCTTTCATACACTCTGTGATTGGTGCCATGATTGTGCTAAAGTGTGGGATGAATCGGCGATAGAATGATGCCAATCCATGAAAACTCCTTATGTCAAACAAAGTCTTTGGTTGAGGCCATTGTCTAACTGCCTCGACCTTAGACTCGTCAACAGCAATACCATCCTTCGAAACCACATACCCCATAAATAAGACCGAATCAGACATGAACACACATTTTTTTAAAGCTCCAAACAACTTCTCTTTTCGAAGGACTTCGAGAACCTCTCGTAGGTGCTGCACATGCAAGTCTGGAGTGGCACTGTAAATAAGTATATCATCAAAATAAACCACAACAGACTCACCAATAAATGGTCATAGCGCTTGGTTCATCACACGCATGAAGGTGCTGGGTGCGTTTGATAAACCAAAGGGCATAACCATCCACTCGTACAAGCCTTCTCGAGTTTTGAAAGCAGTCTTCCACTCGTCTCCTGGCCTAATCCGAATCTGATGGCATCCGCTCTTCAAATCCAGCTAGGTAAAAATCTTGGCCCCCGATAATTGATCCAACAAATCATCCAGTCGTGGGATTGGAAAGCGGTATTTCACAGTGATCTTGTTGATGGCCCTGCTATCCACACACATTCTCCATGACCCATCCTTCTTTGGAATTAGCAAGCAAGGAACTACGCATGGGCTAAGACTTTCTCGGATGAACCCCTTGGACAACAACTCTTCAACTTGTCTGCGCAACTCCTCATACTCCTTCAGGCTCATACGGTAGTGAGCTCGGTTGGGCAAACTCGAGCTGGGCACCAAATCAATCTGGTGCTGGATATCCCGTAGTGGTGGTAGCCCTTCAGACAGCTCTTCAGGAAACAACTCCTCGAACTCTACTATCAAAGGTTTCATAACTGCGGGCACTTTTTCCTCAGACTGGTCCTGCCCGATATCCTTCCCGATCAGCACAAACATAACCCCCGAATCAGCAAACTCCTCCTCCAATTGCGCCCTTGCTAACAAGTTGGTACTCTCCCCTGCCGGTGGTTTAGGAGCCGATTCCTTTGATGGTAACAGAACAATCTTTGTACCCCCAAACTTCAGGCTGTACGTGTTTGCTCCACCTTTTTGCGATACTTTTCGATCATATTGCCAAGGTCGACCCAATAAGAGGTGACTAGCGTCCATGGCCACAACATCACACCATACTTTATCTTTATATTTAGTACCAACTGAAAAGGATACTAAACAACGCTTTGAAACTTTTACCTCATTACCCTTCTTCAGCCAACTCAATTTGTAGGGATTTGGATGCGCCTCTGTCTTTAGATTCAGTTTCTGCACGACTTCTTCAGACACCACGTTCTCACAACTACCCGAGTCGATCACAAAGAGACAAACCTTGCCTCCAATCGTGCAAGTGGACTGGAAGATGTTGTTGCGCAACCATGACTCACCCTCAGCCTCCCGCGGAGCATAGCACACCCGTCGAAGCACTAACAAAGGGCCTACGTCTCCCATGACCTCTTCCTCCTCTAATGGCTCATCGTTGTCATCATATGCAACCTCCAGCTCATACTTGCTAAATGTCTCCTCCTGAAACTCATCTGCCTCTATGAATAAGGCCTTGCCTTGACAGTCCGATTTTCTGCATTCAGAAGCACGATGTCCTGGCTCTCCACACTTATAGCATTTAAAGCCAGAAGTCGTAACTTTTTTCACTGCTTGCACTGCGGGTTGGGGGACTACTGCGCGAACCGGTGGCGTAGCCCCCCGCAGGCGCTCGACCAACACTGCCCCAGTTAGCACCTGTCGGTCTCCTGTTGAACCGTCTTTCTAATACTAATGCCCGCTGATGGGCATTTGATACAGAACTCAAATCATACATATTTAACTCATCTTGAAACTGTTGACGTAAACCACCAACATACCTCGAAATCTGTTGCTCCTGAGACTCTGCGAGATCATTCCTGGCCACGAGTTGGTAATACTCGTGGGTATAATCATCGACTGATCGTGCGTTCTGTCGAAGACTCTGTAAGCGCTGGTACATCATACGAGTATAGTTATGGGGTAGAAACTCAACGCGCATCTTCTTCTTCAACTTTTCCCACGCAGTAATCTTGGTTTTTCCCTGCCGATGCCTGCTGAGTTTGAGTTGTTGCCACCATGCAGAAGCCCTCCCTCTGAACCTGGTCGCTACAAGAGGGACCCTCCTTTCCTCAGGAACCTCTTTGAAATCCAAGATTTCGTTGATAGCATTGAGCCAGTCTAGAAACTCCTCTGGTGACAGATTTCCCTGGAACTCGGGCAGTTCAATCTTCAAACTGCCTTCCCAGTGACGCGAGTCGCGGGTGTGAGCCACGACCTCCCTATCCCGCCCCCGCTGATGGTGGTAGCCACCAAAAGGGTTGGAATCTTCATCATCTGTAAAACCTTCCTCTGTTGGAGGGTTAGATCTCACATGACGATGGCGAGGTTGGTTTGTAACTTCTAAAGCCTCCAAGCGTTGGACAACTCCTCCAAGCATGGCTTTGATGTCAGCGAACCCTTCCTCCATTCGAGCATCTCGAGCAACCTCATCTCGTTCATAGACTTCTTCAACATAAGTTGTTCGACCCCCTCATCCTCCTCGACCTCCAGTACGTCTTTCGGCCATAGTTAGGATTGAAACTTGGGCTCTGATACCAACTGATGCAGCGCAGCCTCCTTTTACGAAATTGTTTGCAAAAAATACACGAACAATGTTTGAGCCAGAGGTACTCCCTCTTTGAACAAACAATTTGAGATAAATCTCGGTTTTTATTAATTCAATATCAAAAATTGCTGTCCCTAAGGCTTATAATGAATATAAATAGGGCAATAGAAACCCTAACAACTTAGGAAACAAAGGAAACAATTAGGGCTGAAAATCAAATACTAGGAAGAAATCTAAGGTTGCCAAAACAAGCGGCAAGTAAAACAGAATTTCCTACCAAAAGTTATTAGCAATCTAAATAAAAAGGATTTAGTTAATATTCACTAAATCTCCTCTCAAAAAGGAAACAGGACATTAGTGAATATTAACTAATTTAGAATTAGTGAATATTCACTAATTTAGAACTAGTGAAACTAGTGAACATTCTGCCGTTGTCACCTCGCCTCCAGTTTGGTTTGGGCTGTGCTCGGTCCAGTCGCTCGAGGAACGTGGACGCGACCCGCTCTACATCATACCCCCTTACACCTCACCGGAGATTAATCCGGAGAGGTAGGACCGTAGGACGCAATGGGTCAGACTCAAATGCCAAGCCAGTTACTCTCTCTCTCTCTCTCTCTCTCTCTCTCTCTCTCTCTCTCTCTCTCTCTCTCTCTCTCTCTCTCTCTCTCTCTCTCTCTCTCTCTCTCTCATTATTAAGGGTGGTTGAAGCCACATAGACTTGGCCTCCTCATTAATTTCCTAATATTTCTCCTAAAAATTAGAGGAGTATTCTCTCATCTCTAAGAACGGATATATTTTCGATATATGTACTCATGTACCTATATTGCTAAGAGATATACACATACACCAAAATACTACTTACTTGACTCACTCTTGGTTTTTAACAAAAAAATCTTTTAGGCTTTTCTTCTTCCAATCAGTGCTCTACTTCGAAAAATAAAAGCTTGTGATATATTTCTTGTACTTTATGTTTGAGGTTTGCTTTCATTGATTATTTCCAGTGCCGGGAAATTATTGGTTCGTGAGTTTGCTGCACAGAAGGAAACTTGAAGGTCAATGTATCTTGAGAAAAGAGTACCATTCAACCTAGTGCAGGAGGGGGTATATCGTTTCTTAGGAGAGCACTATCACGTGCATCGACCACCCCACAGGCTATTCTTTTCCTTTCTCTATTTATTTATATTGTTGAATTTGATAGAGGAATATTATTTAGAATTATTATTCTATTTGAAATTCCTATCGCATATATTTTCTCCAACAACAACAATGACTAATTTGGAAATAGAGTTAGATATACATTTTTTTTTTGGATTGATTTGGACAGTAACTTTGAATCTGACTATGGCTATGGCTATGGAGAATATTAGTCTGGAGTGTCTTTCCACTACTGAAACAGGTCAAACTGATTCTATTTGAGACATCATTGTTTTGTTCGACGATTAGTCTGATACATTTGGCGTTGGGGTTGTTGCGTTGCTTCCTCGGTGATTTAATTTATAGCTAAGATTAGTTTTATTAAGCTATACCCACAATATAATCTAGTTAGTTTTAGGTGATTCCCATTGTATCGTGTGTTTGTTGGCCATATAGACTAGATTAATCTCCGAGTCATTACGTCGAAGATTAGATTGAAGAAAGGGTTCTCAACGGGGTCAAATCATACTTCGCGTCGCCTCTCCAAAGCAGAAAAGGGTAAGGGTATTGCTAGATCACGAAATTTGGAGATGCCAAAGGACATTCTAAGGTCTTCATCGTTGGACCCTAAGGAAAAAGATTTGGTTTTGGACATGCTCTTAGATGAGTTTGGTTGAGATTGGGTTTCGGCTTGGCGAGCTGCTAAAGCCGTGGTCGCCGCCAAAACATGATGGGTAAAATCTTTACTAAGACGCACGAACCACAGGAAGAATTGCAGGATGATTTGTATGTCTCAGATTCAGAAGTTATTAAATCTTCTAAGACCAGGGAAGCTACTAAAGCATGGTTACAGGACATCTTTGGTCCGAATTACGAATCATGTGAAGAAGTACATGACGTTTTATCAACAAAACTTCATCTCCAACCATGATGTCAAATCTCCCTTCTCTCTAAAATTGTCGTTTCTCTCTCTAGGTTTCAACTATTAGGGTTTCATTTTGGGAGGAGGTGGCGTCCGGCCGGCTTGCCCTCCCCCCCCAAGCCCCCCTTACTCCGATCTCTCCCCTCTGTCTACCTCTCTTCTCCCTTCTTTCCTACCCTCCGTTTTCCCATCTCTGATTTTCCCATCCCCCTTCTTTTTTCCTCTGTTTTTTTCTTAGTCTTATATTGATCAGCAACAACAACAGCTTCGAGACGGTTGGCGATAGTGGCTCTAGTGGACGATTCTAGCGTAAGGAATCTCAATAACTATTTTTCCCCTGGCCGTTTTTGGAAGTTGACTTGATGTGCTTCACAGCGGCCTTTTGCTGGGGTATCAGTCGTCCGACGGGATTTGCGTCTAGTATGGTCTCTTTGTTCCCTCTATCTTCTCCCTCTCCCATCTTTTTTTCTTCTCCAGATCTTGCCGGTGTTTCTCTTCTTCTGTGCCTTTCGCATTTTCACCCCTGATCTCGGCCGTGAGTCTTCTCTCTCGAACACCGGTCAGGCTTTGACCTCTTGGGGCCCAGATTTTTGCCTAATGGCAAGGGGTTCGTGGTTTGGACGGCACGAGCAGTGTTGCTCCTACCGTGGTTCTGATGGGTTCCTCGTGTTTCGCCTAACAGCTTGTTGAGCTCCTGCGGTAGTAGCTGGTTTTTTATCGCTAGTATCTTTCTCCGTTTGGGTCAGTGGTGATCAGATGTGGTTGGCTGGTGGTTTGGGTTGGTTGTTGCATGTCTGATCAATGTGGCGTTGGTGGGCGGCAGATAAGTGGGGTTTCTGCTTTTAGGGTTTGGTTTGGGTTTCTTGGGTTAGGCCTAGCCCATTTTGGAGGGTTAGGTTCATTTATTTGTGCTTAATTGTAATATTTGAGCTTTTAGGCCATCTGATTTTATGAGCTTTATGTGTAATATTTGGGCTTTGCCCTTAGGTGTGTATGGGCTTGTCCCATCTAGCTGTAATTTTCAACCCTTGGTTTGAATTCCCCCTTCCCCTCCCCCTTAATAAAATATTACTTTTGCCGATAAAAAATAATACATGACGTTTTAGACCATTTGGACTCGGAAGATGAGGAGACTCATAATTCCATGGAGGTCCTTCTTGGATTGCTTCTGATTATCAGATGTTTCAGGTTGGGGAATCCACGCGGTCTAGCACTAAAATGGAGGTATGTGAGAATATGGTGGTTGGTACGGTGGGAAACGCGGCTAGGAAATCCATTGTTGAGTCTAAGAAGTTTGATCAACTTGTTGACGTGAAATGGCCTCGTCCTACAACTTATTGCCAACGCAAGAAGGTCTTACGGGTAGAGATTTTCTCCTTGTCAACCGCAACTATTTTCGGGAATCAAATATGCATAGAAAGTTCCAGTTCTTCCATATATATGCTGAGTCTCTCAGCTGTTGAAGTTAAAATGAAAGAGCTCTCTATTGTGGCTAATTCTCTTGACACACCCGACACCCATATATATGCACGATGAATCACTTTTGACGGTTGATGTGTCAGACACTCTTGTCATTTTTTAAGTTAAGGAGAAGGAGCACTCTCTTGTGGCTAATTCTCTTGGCACTCCCGAAACTCATATGCAAGATGATCACTTCCGATGGTTGATGTGTCAGGCACTCCTAGGCCTTCCCAGATGCAGGATGATCCACATTTCGAATAATCCGATTTTCCACCATGCAAACTAGAAATACTTTTTCATTAGAGCAATAGATAATGCCTTATGATCCCTTCTATGTATCTCTTTATTTCCTGCTCTTGTAGTATGGTAGCTTCCCTTCCTTCATTCCTGTCTTCCTTTCATTAGGTTATTTGGGAACAAGTCCAGCTGTGTGTCCGCTTCACCAACGCCTAAACCTCATCAGCTTAGCTTTGAGGATTCCTCGTCTGATAGGGTTGGACATGTTCTTCAGGCCACTGTTAATGGACCTCGCAATTTGTGGTCTTAGAGGATTATGGCTTTCTGGTGATTTCCACTAGAGGTATGTGGCCCTACAATTGTTAAGCATCCCGACAATCGAAAAAGCTAATGAAGATAGAAAGTATCAAAGTTGGTGGTCACAGTGACAAGGCGGAACAAAACCCCACTCAGAGAAAGCGTAAATGAGAAAGGGTCATTAAAGACAGCTGTGGTGACCCGCATACTTACCAAATTCTTCAACGCCGTGCTTTCTATTGATTTATCTCTGTTTCTTGTTCCTACGGACTCCTTGTTTTGCAAGTTTCGTTGATTGTGTCTTCGGCGTTGACGGGATGCTTGTTTTTCTTTTGGCTTTTGTTCGGGTGTTTTGTTCGGCCTTGTTTATTTTTTCGGTTTTGTTGGGCCTTTGTTTTGATTGTCGGGTTGTTTTAGTTTGGCTTGTTTGTGTATGGTCTTGTATGCATGGACAAGTATGGATGTTCTTTCTTGTTTGATTTTAACGGGATGATTTTGTTTGTTGAAAAATAAAAAACTAAATCATTGAAGTACGGTAAAAACCAAATGTTGCAATAACTTGAGTAGTTAGTTGTTTCGGGAATTTGAGGGTGTTGTAGTGCACCTCCCGCAATACACCTTTCGTTATCGTTGTTATATAGTTGGTGAACAAAGCCTTTTACTTGAATCGAAATCTATATAACAGAAAAGTCAAAACACTGTTAGGAGAGGTAAATTAGGAAAGTAGAAAAAATCAAAGACACAGAACAGTATTTTGCAAATAAAGAAGGGCAAATTTTCGTAGTCGTCCCTCTAGTTTTACGATTGTCTCAATTTCGTCCCTCTAGTTTCAATTGCTACCAAATAAACCTTGTAGTTTGTTTTTGATGCAGTAGGTTTAAGGGTATGTATGTCTTTTGAGTCCTTTGTAGTAGAGGGTCTATAAATAGGAGTCTAGAGTGCTCATTATGTAGTTTTTTTTGATGTATTGATAAAAGAATATAGAGAGCTTTTGCTCCTTGTATCCCATTTTGGGATTTATCTCTCTTATGAATCTATCCCTTGATTTGGGTTGCATCATTTGGTATCAGAGCTTCTAGGCTCGATCCCCACCGTTCATCTCGCCAGAGACTTCATCGGAAACCTAAACTCTCGCCGGAAACTCTCGCCGGAATCCCAAAGCTGCGCCGGAATCTTCGCCGAAGACTCGCCGGAGCCCGAAGTCTCCTCCATTCCCCTCGAAATTTGCAGATCTACACAACCCAAGACCCTAAAACTCAATTCCGACCCTTAAAATCCACATGTCAACGATTTTCGAAGCTGTTATACCTATTTCGAACAACCAAAATCGATTTCGAAGCTCAACCCATACTTTTCCAGCTATTTCGAACACTGTACAGACATCAAAACCCTATTCTGACCTGATTTAGAGCATTTCGAGTACTGTTCAACCATTTTCGGACCTGTTCAAGCACCATACTACACTCGTTTTGTGTTTTCGAGCTTGACCCATCCATTTTTATGCTCGAAACAGTTATTCGTACCCAGATCTACCATTTTCGGAACTTGAAACAGTGATTTAATTTCATGCTCGTTTTCCCTGTTACAACTCTCGAAACAGTTGATTAAGGCTTCAACAGCCTTCGTTTGGGCTTGAATCAACTGATAGCTGTCTTTCAGCCTTCGAAACAGTGGTAAGTGCCTCCGAACTGCTTTTTGGACATTCGAATCTGTGTTTTTAGATTTGATTTCAACTGGGTTTGTCTCGTTTGTTACGATTTGCTGTGATTAGTGTTGATTGCTTGCAATTGAGGCTGTTTTGTACTGAGTTAACTGGGTTTGATCGATTTTGGTTGAGTTGGTTGAGTTATTGTACTGAGTTGACTGAGTTCGGGTCAAAAATCACTAAGTTGACTAGTCCAGGTTCTTTGGGGTTAATTTGCTTGTTTGGAGTTGGTTGTTGGTGTTGTAATGGCTTATCGGGCTAGAGGTAGAAGAGGTAGAGGCTTGGTGGTGAATAATGGTGATGGAATTGATAACTTTGGCAACCAAAATTGTTATAGGAATGAGATTGAAGAGTTGAGTACACAAATTGCTACCTTAAACGATAAGGTGCAATTGTTGATGTTGAAAAGACAAGTTGCTACCTTGATTACGAAGGTGCATCGTTTACTACCTCATGGAGGTATTGATAATTCTTATAATCAATTTAAGTCTAGTTTTAACTACAAGGAGGAGAGCAATATTGATGTTGGCCTTGTTGAATCTTATAGAAAGTTTAATCCAAACGAGATTGAGGAGGATGTGAGCCTCAATTCGGATGAGTTTGAAGGGGGGATGGAACTCGGTTATTTCAATGATTTTCCTATCTTTGATCAATATCCTAGTGAAGACGTTGAAGGTGTTCTTCAAGATAATTGCGCCTTTAAGATTGAAGATGAGTTTGGAGATTTCTCCATCTTTGTTGAGTCTCCAAATGAAGATGTTGGAGGTGAATTTGAAAGAGTTCTCATGTTTGACGAGTCTTCAAAGGGGGATATTGACGTGGAAGACGTTCCCATCTATGATGAGTATCCAAGTGAGGTTATTGATGGTGATGAAGATGGACTTGAGAACGTTGGAAGCTCCAATGAAGAACAAGAAATGCCCCTTCTTATTAGCAATGAACCTCGCTTCTTGCAATGGGACGATAGCAAACAAGAACAAGAAGAGAATGGAGTTGGTATGTTACCAAAGCTGGAAGAGGTTGCTTTTGATGTCCTGCTCGTTTTAGAAGATTTCATTGAGCCAAAGCTTGATAGTTGCTTCTATGAGATGCCTCTTGAATTGTCTATGGCTCAAGATGTTCAAGTGTGTGTTGCGTTGGTACCTCATCTAGCTACAAAGTTACCAAAAGAGGGTAGAGACTATTTAGAACACCTTGAAGATCCTTTGGGAATGGTGTTCACTCGAGAAAGTCTTGGGCATGTGGTGAAGTTGAAGCTTATCTATGCGAAGGTTGATAATTCTTGTGACGTTTTGGAACTAAGTGTAGTCACTTATGTTGAGGAAGTGTTGAGCCTTAAGAGGCATGGTAAATGGGTGATTTCTTGGCACATAAGCAAGGACGCGGTGGATGTACACAAACGAAAGCTCGTATTGAAGATGGATTATTGCATGAGGGTGACATGAATTAAGGAAATGCAGTCACATGCCTACTTCGAAGCTGCATAATAAATAGTTCTATAGTTCTGTGTTTTCTTTACTTAGTTGTCTTGAGTCTTGTGTCCAACTTGAGGACAAGTTGTTTTTTTGAAGAGGGTGAGTCTGATGCAGTAGGTTTAAGGGTATATATGTCTTTTGAGTCCTTTGTAGTAGAGGGTCTATAAATAGGAGTCTAGAGTGCTCATTAGGTAGTTTTTTTTGATGTATTGATAAAAGAATATAGAGAGCTTTTGCTCCTTGTATCCCATTTTGGGATTTATCTCTCTTATGAATCTATCCCTTGATTTGGGTTGCATCAGTTTTACGTTCCAAATTGGTAAAATCGTTAACACTGTTAATGAAACTAACGAAAAAATATGATTTTAAAATTAAGTGTTCCAATTTCAATCCGGTTGAACCGGTGCAAAGATCTTATTTTTTTTATCATTTTATCCTAGATGGTCGTAATGAATTTTTGGCTCTAAGGCCTTTCAACGAGCACTCAAAGACTCCTTATTTAGTTTTAAGGCTCTCTTAGGGTGCTCATTGAAAGGCCTTAGGGCCAAAAATCCATTATGACCATTTAAGATAAAATGATCAGAAAAATAAGATCTTCGCACCAGTTCAAACGGATTGAAAATTGGAACACTTATTTTTTTACACCGTTTATATATTAAAAAATATAGTTAAAAAATTCAGTATTCCAATTTTTAATCTGTTTGAACCGGTGCGAAAATTTTATTTTTCTGATCAGTTTATCTTTAATGGTCATAATGGATTTTTGGCTCCAAGACCTTTCAATGAGCACCCTAAGAGAGCCCTGAAACTAAATAAGGAGTCTCCAAGTGCTCGTTGAAAGGCCTTAGAGCCAAAAATTCATCACGACCATCTAAGATAAAATGATCAAAAAAATAAGATCTTCGTACTAGTTCAACCGGATTGAAAATTGGAACACTTAATTTTTTAATCATATTTTTCTGTTAGTTTCATTAACGGTGTTAATGATTTTACCAATTTGAAACGCAAAACAAACTACAGGGTTTATTTTGGTAGCAATTGAAATTAGAGGGACGAAATTGAGACAACCGTAAAATTAGAGAGACGACTACGAAAATTTGCCCAATAAAGAAAGAAGGGCAAAAGGGAGACAAACTTGAAAGGGGAAGACCTGGTAGCTGACATTTTTTTCCCGTCAGTTGTTCTGGTCCTCTTGTCGTAGTTGGCAAACACAGTCTCTTACTTTAATCAAAATCTAGACAACAAAAATGTGAAAACACCATTAAGAGAGAATAATCGAAAATGTAGGAAAAATTGAAGACCCGCTGCATTCTTTAATCATCTTGTTTTTGTTCAGAATTCTTTATTCTCTAGAAAACCCGTGATGATTGAATGAAGCAAAATTATCCAATTGAATTCTTTTATTTTACAGTGCCACCCGATTTTTTAAGAAATTAAACAACGGTTTGGATCGTTTTCGTGGGATCCGAGATGGGCCCACACATGGGTCGGTACTCAATCAGTATCCATAATAGAACATTACCAGTTTTATTTAATTTCCCCTTTTGTGGTCATTTCTTCGTCAACTATAATATTTTTTTTTTGATAACCGAGGAACAGCCCTACAGTCGAGCCACAATTGGACTCGACTGCACAATCCAACCCCCAGAGGAACTAACGCGACCACACCAGTCATAGTCCCCCCACTTACTATCAGGATACTCATCCGGTGGGGAATCGAACCCCTGACCAAGGGGAGTACTCCCATAGTCAATCATTCGCCCTTACACAATAACCGAACGGCAAAATATATGACCTCCCTTTTCATCATTTTCAAATATTACCTGTATTGCTTTATTTTCCTATTTTTGTTCATCTTTCGTCATACAAATTGGGCCACTGGGCCAAATTTACACCCCTAACCATAACCAAACGAGAATAAAAATGGTCTGTCATTGTAAGGGTAAATTGGAAACAAATAATTTTAATCCAACCCTTTCCTAAGCAAATTAAACAAACATGTGATTAACAATCCCATGATTTAATCATGTGCAAAACAAACATGAAGAAAAAATTGTTCTCATTAGTAATCCTGTCTCACTATCAATCCCAGTCTTTATTCCACCTCATCATCTATATGCCTCCAAAACATAACCTGGTATCAAACCTGCCTTAAATGGTCAACTAAAGCTAACTTAAGGAGACAATAACGATAGGTTGGTTCCGCCAATCAGAAGTTAAGTTCAAGTAGGACGTATGCTTATCACTGCACATGAAGATTAGAGCTCGTCCCTCGGTCCAAATCATTTGCTCATCATGCTTGGAATTCACTCCACTGCTTCTTCTTTTTTTTGAAAGAGTAAGAAGTGTTAGTTGTTCGAGTTCGTGGGATTTGAACTTTGTCTAATTCATTGACGTAAAGTGTGCCAACCAACAGGCTACCGCTGCACTTGCATTCACTCTACTACTTATGCCCAGTATTGTTAGAACTATGGCTCATATATAAGTGTGAAGAGCTACTAAGGAGTTCTAGAAAGAAGGCCAGATGCCGGAGCGAAGCGGAACGAGTGGAAAGCTTGACTACGTTCATTCAGATGTTTGGGGGCCAGTGAGGGTAGCTTCAAAAGGAGGATCTCTGTATTTCTTGACCTTTATCGATGATTTTTCGAGGAAAGCTTGGGTGTACTTCATAAAACACAAGTCTGAAATCTTTGCTAAGTTCAGAGTGTGGAAAGCTGAAGTGGAAAATCAGAAAGGGAAAAAGATTAAGTGCCTCAGGACAGATAATGGGAAGGAATTCAAGAATGGGCCTTTTTTGAAGTTTTGTGAGAAACAGGGGATTCAACGACATTTTACAATTCGGAAAACACCACAGCAGAATGGGATGGCAGAAAGGATGAACAGAACTATAGCAGAAAGGGCACAGTATTTGAGATTGAATGCGGGACTTCCGAAGGTTTTTTTGGGCAGAAGCTGTGAGTATGACATGCTTTGTTATAAACAGGTCACCGAGTGCTGCTTTGGATGGGAAGGTAGCTAAGGAGGTGTGGACAGAGAAAGAGGTTGACTACTCAGGGTTGAGAATATTTGGGTGTCCGGCCTATGTTCATATTCCCAATGATGAGAGGTCAAAGCTTGATGCAAAGTCCAGACAGTGTATCTTTCTTGGTTATGAGAAAGGGGTCAAAGGGAACAAGCTTTGGGATTCAGAGACGAAAAATGTGGTGATCAGTAGGGATGTGGTATTTGATGAGGACTCTATGGTCAAGTCACATCAGAAGGTTCAAAAGGCTGAGTCAGAGGAAGTGAGCAGCAGATAGTAGGGCATACAGATTGAGTTGGAGAGTTTTGATATAGGTGATACTCAGCCAGATGAACAGCTTGATCAACAGCAGCAGCAAAGCTTGGCCATTGGGAGAACCAAGCACACTATCAAGCCACCAGTGAGGTATGGGTTTGAGGACTTGGTTTCTTATGCATTGACTACTACTAGTGGGGATCCATCTACTTTTCAGGATGTTATCACGAGTTCTGAAAGGGACAGATGGATGGAAGCCATGGTGGAGGAAATGGAGTCTTTGCATAAGAATAAGACTTAGGAGTTGACAGAACTACCCAAGGGAAAGAAACCAGTGGGTTGTAAGTGGGTATACAAACGGAAAGAGGTAGCAACAGAAAAGGAAAGGGAAAAGTTCACGGCTCGGTTAGTGGCAAAGGGGTATTCATAGAAGAAGGGGATTGATTATGATAAGGTCTTTTCTCCAGTGGTGAAGCATACTTCAATCAGGGTTATCTTGGCATTGGTGGCTAGCTATGATTTGGAACTAGAGCAGCTGGATGTGAAAACTGCCTTTCTCCATAGTGATTTGGAGGAAGTCATATACATGGAGCAGCCTAAGGGGTTCAAGCAGCCAGAGACGAGGAACCTGGTTTATAGGTTGAAGAAGTCACTTTATGGGCTGAAGCAGTCTCTGAGGCAATGGTACAAGAGGTTTGACTCTTACCTGATACGGATTGAGTACACACGCTGTGAGTATGATTATTGTATTTATGTTAAGAGTCTTGATGATGGTTCCTATATTTTCTTGCTTATTTATGTGGATGATATGTTGATTGCTACAAGGAGTATGGTTGAGGTAAACGGGTTGAAGTCTTTATTGGATAAAGAGTTTGACATGAAGGATTTGGGAGCGGCTAGGAAGATACTTGGGACGGAGATTCGCAGAGATAGGTCAGCTGGTAAGTTGTGGTTATCTCAAAAGAATTATGTGGTGAAAGTGTTGGAGAGGTTTAGTATGGATAATGCCAAACCGGTCAGCACTCTATTGACAAGTCATTTCAGATTATCTTCAGCTCAGTGTCCAGTGTCAGATGAAGAAATTGAGGATATGTTAAGGGTGCCTTATGAAAGTGCAGTAGGTTGTTTAATGTATGCAATGGTTTGTACGAGACCCAATTTGGCACATGCAGTTAGCACAGTCAACAAGTACATGGCCAATCCAGGCAGAGATCATTGGAAGGTGGTCAAGTGGATATTCAGATACTTGAGAGGTACTTCGGATCGCAGGAATATGTTTGGTAGGCAACGGGATCAGATTTCAGTTGTGGGGTATGTGGATGCGGATTATGCTGGGGCTTTGGATGACAGAAGGTCTACAACTGGTTATGTGTTTACACTTGTGGGTGGACCTATTTGTTGGAGATCCATGGTACAATCTCTGGTGGCTCTATCTACTACTGAGTCTGAGTGCATGGCACTGACTGAGGCAGCTAAGGAGGCATTATGGTTGAAAGGGTTTGTTAAGGAGCTTGGCATAGATCAAGGTGGAGTTCAGTTGCATTGTGATAGTCAGAGTGCCATTTATTTGGCAAAGCATTAGGTGTATCATGCTCAAACCAAGCATATCGACGTAAGGTTTCACAAGGTGAGAGAGTTGATTGATGCAGGTGATTTGATACTGGAAAAGGTGCACACTTCTGAGAATGCAGCTGATATGTTGACGAAGACGGTTACTGCAGACAAGTTCGAGCATTGCTTGGATTTGGTTAATGTCTCTAGGTGCTTAAAAAAAAAAAGGGAGGCATCCCCTCAACCCATTGGATGGTGATGGTTATCTTCTAAAGGGGCGAGAGTATATTCGCCAAGGTGGAGATTGTTAGAACTATGGCTCATATGTAAGTATGAAGAGATACTAAGGAGTTCTAGAAAGAAGGCCAGATGCCGAAGCGGAGCGGAACGAGTGGAGCGAAGCGCAACGAGTAGAGCGTAGCAGAGTGATAGCATCTGACCCATCACCGATAATCCAGTAAAAGTAGACTGGGCTGAAGGCCCAGGCATTCCATAATATGGGCGTAGCCTCCCGCGGTATGGTACGGTATCGTACAAGGGTATTTTTGGGATACAGGCCAAATACCAAGTTAGGGTTAGAATAGAGTCGGTATAAATACTCTATGTTGTAAACCCTATTTCACAATTGTGATAATAATAACAGCAGCCGCTCTTGCTCCCGTGGACATACTCGATTTTGGAGAACCACGTATATTGCTGTGTTGATTTCTTCATTATTTTATACTCGTAAATTGTGTGTGCGTGTGTGACGATCCTAACAAGTATATTCATGGATCACGTTTTCATAATCCCCAGTAGTGTATTTTGAATTAATCTTTGTCTACATTGCAATATAATTAACATGATAAGATAGCTAGCTGAACTTGGAAAGGTTTGCTGAACGAAAAGTAAACAGCACAAAACCTCATGTGATATCTCCTCCTCTCCTAGTTCAATCTCATCAACATCTTTACTGTAAACTGTCCTCTGTAGCTCGATCAATTCTTGAGGCAATAAGCCCATCATCTACTGCAAAGAAAAAAGAAGGAAAAAAAAAACATTTCAGGACAATCAATAAGAGAAAGCCAAACAGAAAAAATGAAAAGACAAAAAAACACACAGGTTCTTTGACCACAGCACTTCAAAACATTGAAAACTAACAAGGTCTTAAGCCTTCAAATGATAAATTGTTGGCAAAAAAGATAATGTGCTGAGTCATTGCAGCAAAAGGGACTACTTATCTAACGTGAGAACCATGGTTTTTTACTTCTTCAATCACAACTTTATCACTATAACCATGTAACTGTTTTGCAAACTCCTGCTAAAACTGCTTCTTAATCTCGATTATATCCAATAAGATCACCCCAAGCGTAGGGTATAAGCGTCCAATTGAAGCATAATAATCCGAAAATCCGGGATCGTACCCACAGGGATAATTAATACGGCTTTGCTGGATTTGTAGATGCAAGTAAGGTTTCCGGCTTTTAGGCAGCCAACTTGGTTTTACGTATGCGATAGAAAGTAAAAAGGGCTAAATTAAACGAGAATAAAAAACAGGTTAGGTCTAGGAATTACTAACACCCACGACTCAAGCAAGACTACATTTTCCACCCAAATACACTGTTTAAGATGCTCAACTAAGGCTCTTAATCCTGGAAAATAGAATGGTTCGATCACCAAGCTAGCTCTAGAATTTATTTAGCAAATGCCTCGAGCGGCAGAGCTCCAAGCATCATGTGTGGTAAGTAGGCGAGACTCTTACCTACACATGATCAAGGAGGTTAACACCTCGGCGATTTGACAAACAAACCCGAACTACACATCAATTTTTGAACTAAAGTTACAAACTTTTTGGTGAAAAAAATACAATTTTTACTCAAGTCATGGGGTGCTAATCACCCCATGACCTAACCTTAAGAAACTACTCACACATATCTATGAAGATAAGAGTAAGCAAAAATCTACTAAGCATAATTGTAAACACAACCCTAAAAGATAATTAGATAGAAAGATAGATCAAATAATTTAGAACAACTTTAATGAAGGTGACAAGGGTTAAAATTAACTTACTTAAGTAGAAAATGCATAAATAAAGGTTGGAAATGAAGAACACCTCAAGAACAAGTAAGAACAATTCAAATCTAGATCTAAATCTATGCAATACAAAAATTACTACCTGTTTCGTACAATGACATCATTCCTATTTGTATTCCCCTTGGTACGCGCACGGAATATTCCCAAAAGATGCTCCAGAAATCTGCTACGTAGGCATCTGGTATCGATACAAGGAAATGGTGTATCGATACCGGATCACTTTCGTCCATAACTTTTGGGTCGCAGAAGACCAACCAGTATCGATACAACAAAAGCTTGTATCGATACCGGATCGTAATCCCTGGCCTTGACTGCACATTGACTTGCTTTGCCGTCGGGCCATCTTTGCCTTGCCTTGCCTATCTTGCCTTGCCTTGGTGTTGAGCACCGTCGGGTTTGCTTTGCCTTGGCAAGCCATCGGGCCTTACAGCTCCGTTATTAGGCGATTTCCTACAAAACAAAACCGAAATACCTTGCGAGCAAAAAGCAATCAAAACAACTAATTTAAGTGATAAAATAAACTAAAACTAGATACTAGCGCACCCTTCATTACATTCTCGGGTGCTTATCACAAACCCAGCAGGCCAATACCATTGCTAGTTCATTCGTGAAGATTTTTTTTTTTTTGGGTAAGTTAAGATTTTATTTCCAGACAGAGGAGCTACCCGTGAACAAAGCATACAAACAAGGAAATGGATAGAAACAAGCTCCCACCCTAACAACATATGAACAAAAACAACTCTAGCCTAGAAAAGAGAACTAGAAGTAGATCGAAAACAAGTCACGCCCTATCAAAGACCCTGTTAGGATTATTCCAGGCATCACATAAAGCCAAATTCACATCTGTCTTCTTAATACCTCTCCATGAACTAGCACAAGCTCTGATGTCAGTACAAATTTGGGCTTCCAACTGCTGCAAACTACTACTCTGGTGTTGAAATATCCTCCTGTTCCTCTCTCCCCACACATAGTATATTAAAGTAGCAAAAGAAAGTTTGGATAGTAAACTACCAAACAAGGATTCAGAAGCATGCTTTCCCAGCCAATCAATGATGTGACCCAAATCAAGAAGAGGATAAAGAGACCTATTCCTCCTCTGAATAGACTGCCAAAGCCGAGAAGAGTAAGAACATTGGAAAAATAGATGCTCACAAGTTCCAAAGCAGTTGAACAGAGAACACACTGAGCACTCGTGACAATTCCCCATTTCTGAAGCCTATCCAAGGTGGAGAGCTTGCCCAAAATTGCTAACCATTGGATGATAGCCCATCTTGGAACAACATGTTTAAACCACACCACCTTTGCCCAACTAAAATGAGGATGCTACCTCCATGCCTCCTAATGGCATTCCATGCAGATTGAATTGAAAACTGACCATTGGCACTGAGATTCCATCTTACAGTGTCCTCTTGATCTATATGGGGAATGAGGGAAGTAGGAGTGTGCTAAATAAATTCCCTAATACCAGAGTTTCTACATCTGGGCCACTTCCAATCATGATTGGCAACTATAGACTCTACATTAGCATACAAGTTATTCCCCAAGTTATACACAATTCTGGTATCAAACTTAGCATAAAGAGAGCCTAATGGATGCCAGTTGTCCAACCAGAGAAAAGTCGTACTACCATTTCCAATCACATAAGTGATCCAAGGCTGTACAATAGATCTAAGATTGAATAATTTTGCTGAATCCGTGAAGATTGCAATCAACATGATAAGATAGCTAGCTCAACTTGGAAAGTTTTGCTGAATCCGAAAAGTAAACATCACAAAACATCATCAAATCAAACAACCTTCCTTATCAAAATGTAAAATGAGAAATTCAAGAGTGGAGAACACCTCTACAACAAGTCAATGTCTCATATTACATCATCCCTTACTGTCATATGAAATTGTTAGTTATATTGGCAGTTTCCAGATTTCGACAAACCATTGGAGTCTGGTTTTATTCTTTTTCCATTTGGGTTTGGGAAGTGGTTTAGTTTGATTGAGTCTACACACTCCGCTCAGTGGATGAAGAGATGGAGAATTGGATGTGCTTGAAGTCAATGTGGTGCAAAGCTTCAATTTAGGAAGGTATATTCATGCATTGCATTTTGCATTTAAATGTCTTTTCGATGCATTTAATTGATTTGTTGTTTGAAAAACTCTGTTGGTTTTTGCATGGTTATAATGCTTTTAGCCTTAGAGTTTTAAGCTGTCTAGGAGGTATAAAGAGAAATATTTTTATAAGTCATCGAAGCTTGCTTTGGAACCTTGGTCGGGTATCTTGAAATTATTTTTCTCAGGCATTGTGTTTTTGGCCTTCGGGTGGATCAGGTTTCCTTTCATTGTATGCAAGTGCGCACGGTTCTGTTTTAAATGGAGCCATCGAAGGCCCCTAGGTCGGATGGAATGATGGCTGTTTTTTTCCAACAATATTGGGTGTGGGGAAAAACAGAGTAAAAGATAGAAGAAACGCATACCAGCATCTCGAAGTACACACGCATGTCCTCCATCAACTTCAAGCAAAGGTTCTTGTCAAATTTTAAGAGATCAAGCATCATTGTCCGGATGACGCCGAAGAGCCTTGGGGGTCAAGTCGCCGTAATCCCGCAAGAAGGCTAAGACTCTGATGGAAGTCTTAGCAGCCGAAGCTGAGGTCTACTACGCAGACTCATCGTAAAAGTCCATCTTTGAAGTAAATTTGATTAGGGTATCCAAGAGACATACACGGAGATTCCTTGGGATTGTCTCTGGGGGTAGCTCTCCGACAAAGTCCCCCAAAAGCTTCAACAATATCAAATCCTGGGCAAAATCCATCTCCAACTCACCCTTTACAAATTGGGTGAGGAAATCTTTCAATTCCGGCCAAGAATCCGACCCTGACTCAACAATGTAGTGTACCACTTCACAGATTATTTCCAAAACATATTCTGAGACCTTCGCATCTCTAACGTTAGACAGAGACCACATTAATACCCTTTTCAATCGTAGTAAGGTCTCTACATCGCAATGGGACCAGAAGTGTTCACCGTCATCGACTGAAAGAAAACGCTGAATCAAGACAAGGGCGTGGCCTCCGGGGATGTCCCCGCCATGTACAACCCAAAAACAGAGACGAACAGATAGAAATTTGGGCATTTTTCTTGCTAAGGTATTGAATACTTCCTTCGCTTCGGGGTTGGGGTCCCTCGAGTACATTTTGGTGAGAAATTTCAAAAACCCAATAGAATTAGGCGACAAAGATAGAGTCTTTATCCTCTGCCGAGCCATTAGGTAGGCGTTTTAGGGCATACAAATTTTAGAATTGGTTTAATCTCTCTCTCTCTCTCTCTCTCTCTCTCTCTTGATTCTTGAATGGGAAAATTACCGGCAGGCTGTGTGGACCGGAATTAATCACCAATACATGGTATCCACTCTTGAAATTACCACTCTCATGACACAAGCAAGATTATTCACCAAAACATGGTAAGGCTATGTTAGTTTACAATTCTACCCCTAGATATATATGCAACATTGAAGCCCTAACACTCCATTGCAACGTTTTCCTTCTCTCCGCAAGAGTTATCCAGGTATTCCCCCCTTCTCTCTCTGAACCCCTCTCTCGTTCTCTCTCTCTGGCTTTCTCTTCTCTCTCCTCTTTCTCTATCGTTCTGTCTCTTTCCTTCTCTAATATTCGGGCATTTGAGACAATTTTGTGGTTGTTTTACACCTATTTTGACCCAATCGTATGTGTGTGTAAGCATTACTTTTGCGCGTGCCGATCGTCTTCTTTACGGGCTAGATTTCGACACCAATAGACGGTTCTGTAACGGGAGAATCCCCGTTGATTATCTTGGTAAATATTTTCTGCTTTCTTGATTTTCTTGTTTGGTTTGTTAGAAAATGGAAGAAAATGAACCAAGAATTGCATCTTGGGTCTTGTTTCTTTTTTGGGTTAAGTGATACTTGGGTCTTGGTCTTGTTCTTGTTCGGTCCAACATCCTTCTGATCCTAATTACAACCTAATTATGTTGATCAATGAGCTACGTAATATGGAGAGTTAATATTTGATTTGAGAGAGGTTAATGGTTGCGCTCATAATCTAGCAAGATTGGTCTTCAATTAGATCAAGGAGAGCAAGTGTTTGATCAAGCCCCATCAACAGTGACGGAGGCTTTGTGCAATGACCGCAATGGGCTTGGAATTCATCGAGCTACTGCATCAAGTATTTTTGTTTCTTAGTGCCTAGGCCCTCTTATGTACCAAAAAAAAAAAAAAGAGGAAGACAACGACCAAAAGATGCCTAAGTCACCGGAATACATGTCAAGGTCTTTAACTTAACAAAAGCTCTTGCCATCGAACAAAACAGAGTTCAAAATTGAAAGAGTTTCCTTGCACCGTTTTTTTTCCTAAGCAGTTTCCTTGCTCCGTTAGTAACAATTGACGACGAAAAGACTTCAAAAAATTTAGCTTCTGTTCTCATAGGCTTGGTCCCAAAGATTTAAGTCATTGTCCTAGGTTGAATGTAGTGGATTTCAAGTTTTAGCGCGATTAGTTTTAGGACGTTCTTAACCTGGACATTTTTTTAGTTCAATTCTATCCTCTATGTCCTCCTTTCCTTTCATTTTTCTCTTTGTATGAGTTTTGTGATTATGATTAGTCTGAGGTATGTTTTTAATATGTTTATGCTGTGTTTTTTATGTTTTAGCTCATCTTCGTCGCCCTTCCTTTTCACCCTTTACATGTGTAATACCCCTGACCTTTAATTGCCATTTAAGTTAATTCTGTGTTATGCTTGGGCTAATTGGGGGAGTTAAATACTTGTCTTACATGCTTAATAGAGTTGGAACATAAAATAAGCTATAGACTAGGCCACACCCAATAATTTACCTAGAGGCCTGGTAAAACAAAAACAGAGTTATACGTGTAATTCTCTCCTTGTTCTAATCACTTCCTTGTTCTTCTACTTGAATATCATGTTTCTTGACTTAAATACCATGCTTTGATTGTAGAATTCATGCTCTAGATGTTGATTGCAAGTTGAACTTGGGTTTTGGGTTGAAATCTTAAAGAAGCTCAAGAACCCTAATTTAACCTCTTGAATTTTATGTTTAGAACTTGTTTTGATGCTTGAATTTGATGTTTCTAGAGTAGCTCTTTAATATATCTGAGTTTTAGCATGATTAGTGAGGTTTTGGTGTGAGTTTGAAGTGTATTGAAAGGTTTTGGAGTCGGAAATCGGAAGAGGAACAAGCTGCGTTTTTCTGGAAATCTGCAGAATTGAAAACTCTAAGTCTGACCTGATTTTGAGGATTTTTGTTGAGGCAGTTCCCAAACTCCAAAAATTATGATATTTTTATTGAAGGTTCCCCTATGAGTCCTGTGTCTATGGTAAAAATTTTGCGATCAGATTCGAAGTATTGAATTCTGTGAAAATTCGTAACCTTACAGCGCGCAGTTTCTGACTGTGCTGACTGCACAGACACGTGTTAGGGAAACGGCTATAATTTTGAGCTCGAGCGATGAAATAGCGAACCGTTTTCTGATTTTGAAACTAGACTCATAGACCTAAAAAAATGCATAAAGATTGTGTCTTAGTTATTCTTGTGCAAAGTCAGTTTTTGTGTTAAAGTTGATGAAATTGCAGATTCTGAAATTATTTCTTGAGATTGGTTGTTTAACTTCATATCTTTCACCCTAGGACCTTATGTTCATAAAAATAGGTTTATTAACATCTTCTAATCATGTTTTTATTGCCTACTTGTCATAGGGGGTTTGAGTGACACGTGAATCGAGGTGGGTGACCTAATACCTAAATTACATGGTTTTATACAAGTTTTCTATTGCAAAGCTTTATCAGACATGTTTTGTATTGTGATATGAACTCCATGGAATATCAATGAAAGGTGGATACGTTTTCCTATCTAGTAAAGACATTCCTACAATGTGACACTTAAAACACTAGGGATAATGCCAAGACGTCGAAGCTTATCCACTACTGGGGACGCCTGGTAGCCACACAAGACTAGTGGAATGTGCTTTATATCAAGGCTATTTTTCTATGATTGAATTTCTATAAAATGTTTTTATCATTATCTATGGAAAGCATGTAACTTATGTATTGGTCATTCATACGAGCTTCGGCTTATGTTATTTTTCCACCTTTCAGGCAGCGGAAAGTAGAGTGGAGACGTGGAACCTTTCTTTTGGACGTGCTATGTAAATGTGAACTTGTAGATAGGGAGTTGCATTTTGTGAACACTTTTGACTTGTAATTATGCACAGCTCTGAGTGGTTTGCCATGTAAGGATCCTTTTGTTAGAACAACTAGTTTTGTAGATATGTAATGAAATGGATTTTACTTTCGCTTGTCATTATTTGAGTCCCTTTAGTCCTTGCTAGCGAGATGATTATTATTGAAATGGCCTTAGTGATTATAACACTGGCACTTTGTTATGACTAACACCTTTAGGGGCGGGCTAGGGTCGTGACAAAATGTCCTCTATTTTCAAGGTGGTTATGTTGCAAACTTTACATTGTTTTGTGGTGCGAGTACAATATGAGGGCACTTCACCCAGCTACTTTGATGGTGGTATTTCTTGCTCATTTATGTTGCTATAGTTTGGTGGAATTGGAGCACCTATTATCATATACCAGCTTTTCCTCTCTCCCTCTTTTTTTCCCCATGAACTAGTCAACCAAATAGCAAGTTTTTGGCTTCCTTAATTGGAGTGGAGGATATTGCTAAGAGAACGCTAAGTTTGCTAATAATTTCAAGGGAAAATTACCGGCAGGTGGAGTTGACCTGGTTAATTCACCAATACATGGACAACTAAGTTCACAAATCACCACTATCATGGCATCCCAAAAAGTATTCACCTATACATGGTAAGGAAAATTTAGTTTACAATTTTACCCTCATATATATTTAACACTTCAAAGCCCTAGCCACAAATTTTCAGCCCTAAAACTGTGAGTAATGGTTGCTGGAATTTTATATTAGTTGCTGGAAATTCGAATCCTGTGCTGGAAAAATGGATTTTAGGTTGCTGAAACTGTATTAGAATGCTGAAACCGGTTATTTAGGTGCAGGAATTTTGTGCTTGATGCTGGAAATTACCTCTGTAACTGCTGTAAATGATTGTTACGTGCTGAATTTTCTTGTAATCTGGCAGGTTTTGAACCGGAATGCTAAAAATAAATGCCCAAGTGCTGAAATAGCTTATAAGAGTTGGAATACGATGCTAACTGATGGATATTTGTATCTGCAACTTACAATAGTTTTAATTTTTCTTAATATTTGGAGTTGGGAACTGAAAGTATACCTTATTGGGAGTCTCCTAATTGTGACTGAGGAAAGGAGTGTTCCACTTGAGTAATTGATTGTGTTTTCCTTATGGTTTCAACTCCATATTCACATGTGTGGATTTATGCGTTACACGCCAGGTTCGGAAGCGGCGACGAGCACCGCGACTCCACGTAGGGAGTGAACTCGTGTTGGTACTTTTTTTTGGCTGGGCCTCGAGGTGGGTGTACTTATCTGTTTTTATAGAAGATTATGGTAATGTGTATAGCTTGTGAAAAATGGTAAACGGTGATAATCATGCTTGGCTTGAAGTTAATTGCTATATAGCCTTAGTGGCGTTATGAATATGGCCTTAGTGGCGTTGCGAGTATTATAGCCTTAGTGGCATTTCGAGTATTATAGCCTTAGTGGCGCGAATGATATTGCCTTAGTGGCGTAACAAGTATTGCCTTAGTGGCGGAAAGTATATTGCCTTAGTGGCGTGATTATGAATATTGCCTTAGAGGCGTTATGAGTACTATGTTGGTGCTGAGATAGTCATGGCCAAGAGCCTATATATTTATATGTGTTGTTAAAAGAAGTGGAAAGTTATTTGTTGTGCTGAATATTGTCGCTTAATTCATTCTTAAGCACTTATCATATTGCTTCTCTTATTATGGATAAGAGCATTCACTGAGAATGTTGATAGCTCACACCCCCACAATGTTTTCTTTTCAGGTGCGTGACGGCACGTGGGTCCACTGCAGAGTCTAGACAGGAGTTGTTGATATAGTAGTCTAGGTTTTTTTTTTGGCTCTTTTGGTTATGTGCCTATTTTTGGAGCTTGTATATGTTGTAAATACCTGTGGGCACGTCTTGTACAACAGTTATTTCCGTATATATGCAAGTTTTTTTTTATGTGTTGGACACCTGGCTGGTGTTTTTATTTACCATTTGATCAGGGCCAGGCGTGTGTCCATCCCATTTGGAAAATAATTTAGCGTGGTGTTTTCCGGGATGGGGTGTGACACAACCGATCACATTCCAGCATCCAACTGGGCGGATTTAGCCAACCTATAGCTGTTTTCTATAACTTTTCAGATTTTGAAGAGCCAACTTTGGTTCTAAGCTTTATATAAGCCCTTGGGGGCTTACCTAGGGCAGGACTTTGGCCTTTGAACTCACTTGGACTTGCTTCAAGGCTAAGGAAAGAAGAAGAAAGGAGAAAAGAAGAGGAAAAGGAGGAGATTCAAGAGGGCATGACTTCAAATAAAAAGAACTTGAAGTCTCTTCCATCCATGGTTGGCTAGACTCCATTTCTTGGGTTAGATGAAGGTTTCCTTTCAAGTAATTTGAGTTTTGTATGTGTTCTAAGACTATTCCTCTGAAATCTTGGATGTATGACTCAAGGATAATTTCATTTTTAGCATGAATGGTTTGAATATGCTTCCTATTTTATCAATTTCTTGTGTTTGTATTCTAGATTTCAAACACTTGCATACATGGTTTGTATTGATTCATGGAGTTGGTTGAGTAGGCTATACTTGGCAAAACAAGGTGTGCTATTAGATGAGTCGTACTTAGATACGGCTCGTACTAGTAAGACAACATGTATTACACAAGGATATCCTATGCCAATCGGTTATCCATGAATATTTTGTGATAATTTCGACGGATAGTCTTTGACCTAGCAAAAAAATTGTTGCGAGGGAAAAATTGGATTCAATATCCTAGAACTCTTCTCATTTGTTTCGCATGCAAAACCAAAATTCTTTTGTTTTTTTTAGTTTAGAATTTAGAACCAAACTTGAATCCCATTCTTGAATTGGAGTAGGAATTGAATGAAACCGATAAGATGCATATTCTTGTCCCTGAGGAACGATACTCGGACTTTTGCCGCTATTCTACGGAGTAGTTGTAATAGTTTTGTTTTGATTAATAATTTTGATACGGCAACGTCACGGTTAGATAGTTATGGTACTTTTAATGTTTTTTTTTTTGATCAACAAGGTACTTTTAATGTTGAGATTGGTTTGTAGGATGCATAGCAAGATGGAGAAGTTTTTGAAAGCAGTTTGTATGTTTAGATTACTTACATATAGGATCATCTCAGCAATGGAAATCTTTCATGTTGAGCTCTTTGGGGGAGCTGTCCAGTGTTGTGTCACAATTGGAATCCACCAGTGCCATCTCTCCTTGATGAAGGCGACTCTAACAACATATGGACACAGATTATATAAACAAGCTATTGGTGAACTGGAGGGGAAGTCGATGTAACTATCCATGATACCACTTTCGCTCCCCACTTATATAAACAAGATGTTGGCACTTTTGTTTCCCACTTATATAAATAAGATGTTGGCGAACTTTAGGGGAAGTCGATGTAACTATCCATGACACCATTTTCATGATTTTTCTTCAGACCTCCCATACTAAAGATGGATTACCCAACAAATGTATATAAAAGACCAAGTTATTAATTATAACTTTTCACACTTACCACTTGTCAAAAAAATATGACTTGGTCTTTATACAATAAAGATATGGTCCACAAAGACATACAGTGTAGTCTTTTAGCAACATGGACTTGGTCTTGGTCTTGAAAGAATCTCCACCTAACTTTCAACGCTTACCACTTGCCAAAAAATATGACGTGCTCTTTATACAAGAAATATATGATCCACAAAGACATAGAGTGTAGTCTTTTAGCAATATGGACTTGGTCTTTGTCTTGAAAGAACCACCACCTAAATTTTCACACTTATCACTTGCCAAAAAATATGACTTGCTCTTTATACAATAAACATGTGGTCCACACAGACATAGAGTGTAATCTTTGGGCAATATGGACTTGGTCTTGGTCTTGGTCTTGAAAGAACCACCACCTAACTTTTCACTTATCACTTGCCAAAAAATATGATTTGCTCTTTATACAATAAACATGTGGTCTACACAAACAAAGAGTGTAGTCTTTTGGCAATATGGACTTGGTCTTGAAAGAACCGTCACCTAACTTTTCACACTTATCACTTCCCAAAAAATATGACTTGCTCTTTATACAATAAACATGTGGTCCACACAGACATAGAGTGTAGCCTTTTAGCAATATGGACTTGGTCTTGGTCTTGAAAGAACCACCAACTTTTCACGCTTACAACTTGCCCAAAAATATGACGTGCTCTTTATATAATAAACATGTAGTCCATACAGATATAGGGTGTAGTCTTTTAACAATATAGACTTGGTCTTGGTCTTGAAAGAACCACCAACTTTTCACGCTTACCACTTGCCAAAAAATATGACGTGCTCTTTATAGAATAAACATGTGGTCCATACAGACATAGGGTGTAGTCTTTTAGCAATATAGACTTGGTCTTGGTTTTGAAAGAACCACCAACTTTTCACGCTTACCACTCGCCAAAAATATGACGTGCTCTTTATACAATAAACATGTGGTCCATACAGATATAGGGTGTAGTCTTTTAGCAATATGGACTTAGTCTTGGTCTTAAAAGAACCACCACCAAATTTTTCACTTATCACTTGCCAAAAAATATGACTTGCTCTATATACAATAAACATGTGGTCCACACAGACATTGAGTGTAGTCTTTGGGCAATATGGACTTGGTCTTGGTTTTGAAAGAACCACCACCAAACTTTTCACTTATCACTTGCCAAAAAATATGACTTGCTCTTTATACAATAAACATGTAGTCCACACAGACACAAAGTGTAGTCTTTGGCCAATATGGACTTGGTCTTGGTCCTAAAAGAACCACCACCAAACTTTTCACGTATCACTTGCCAAAAAATATGACTTGCTCTATATACAATAAATATGTGGTCCACACAGACACAGATGTGGGCTCCCGCGCCCGAAGCGCGATCGAGAGAGTCGCCACCCGGATTTTTGAGATGGATGATCCGAGAAACCGAGGGTTCGTTTGAAAGAAAAGAAAGGCTTTTGGTCTAGCGAAAACGTTGAGATTTTGGATTCGGGAGCCACGTTACGGGCGGGGAAGGTTTTGTTGGAAAAAGCACCCCGCTCGCCCGATAAAGATCGGTCTCTACTGGACACTTTAAATGGGGGATTTAATACCATCCGGAAAGCTTTAAAAGAACACGTACGGGAAGGGGGAACAAGGTAGAATATATCACGTTGCCGTGCTAGTGGTGCATGCTATACAGGAATGATGAAGATGTCATGACGATAACATAAACAGAAGGAAAAAATGCAAATAGACTGTCTGGACCACCATTTCCCGTCAGACGGCGTATCGCTTTTACAACGTGCGGTATATTGATAGGCCGTGCGTGATTCCAACTTTGATACCCAACTCTTATCTTTTTACAAGGCATCGCACGGCATATCACTACAACGCACGGTATTATTTTGAAAACTTCAGAAAGCTTACAGCCACCAGATCATCTAGGATCTGCACCATTCTTTCAAGCCACGAATAGAAAACCATTTTTGATGTATTTGTTTGTTTTGGAAAGATCCATGGAGTTTAAAACATGGCTTGTAGATATGGCCTCATTTGGGACTGCCTTGGATAGATAGAAACAGATCCCACAACAGACGATCGTGATCCAGACAGCTCAGACAAGGAAATAGCAGTGCCTTAAAATACCGTGCGTTTGAGTCTACTATGCCGTGCGACGCTTCAGAGCGCCGCGCGGCGTAACACACCCTGCACAGAACACTGGTTTTGTTTTGTAAAAGAAGTTTTGGGTCAGATCCTAACCAAAAGGGTTAGGCCTGAAGACAGAAAGGCCCCCTCAGGGCTAGGACAGAGCCTAGCCCCAGGAAACTTGGTTTTTACCTTTGATCTTGAGCTTGAATGAGGATGGATGGTGATGGATGGACGTCGGCTAACCTCATAACTGCGCGCGGGGTATTAAATTTCGATACGCCGTGCGGTGTAGAGGTGTCACGTGCGGCATTATAGGTTCAATCCAGGGCTTTCGGGCTTTTTCTGGGCTTTTGGGCTTCTGGGTTTGTTTTTGGGTTTTTTGGTTCATTTGGGCTGAGGATCTGTTTGGGGTGAAGGAATCCTTCATTCAAGCTCGCAAAGGTTCCGTTTCCTTTATTTCATCATCGGGTGTACAAAGACCCTTCGAGGTCTGGATTGGGGTGTCTACAACAGAGTGTAGTCATTTGGCAATATGGAGTTGGTCTTGGTCTTGAAGGAACCACCACCTAACTTTTCACACTCATCACTTCCCAAAAAATATAACTTGCTCTTTATATAATAAACATGTGGTCTACACATATACAGAGTGTAGCCTTTTGACAATATGGACTTGGTCTTGAAATAACCACCACCTAACTTTTCACACTTTTGGCCATTAGATTATTTCACATTGGTTCCTATTAGCACAACAAAACCTTGTATCTAAACAATAACAATGGTAGTGATGAGCACACACTACAACAAATAAGGCCTTTCATAGAGTGCCAAAAACGCTATAGCATGATATACATAGCGTTCCGAAGAACGCCTTATTAGCCGATGCAATTAAAAGTCTTTGCTTTCAATAGCGTTCTTGGACCGCTATCTATAGGTGACCTTTCATAGCATTTTTGGCATGATGTCTTTAAGCTACCTTTCATAGCGTTTTTAGCCTGCTGTATTTAATTTGCCTTCAATAGCATGTTTGGAACGCTATGGTTGGTTTTTGTGAATCGGGTATATCTTGAAGCTGTTTTTGTAGCTCTTTAAACTCAAATTAATAGCATTAATTCCATAGCTAACACTCTCAAAAACTTGAATGGCATTTCATAGCAAGCTCATACAAATTTACTCATAGAAACTGAAGGACACAATTTATTATTCATTCCTTAGCAATATGTTCAAAGCATTACATCTCCAAAATAACAAAAGTTGATCCAGCATCAAGTACTAAGCTAAACTTATATACAAGAATATCAGTACGAGAACATGTATCATAGAAACGGCAGGCTTCGAAGTTCCAACGAGCACTGGCAAGATCGTATCTACATCTCCGACAAAAAGTCACGGACCATCAATTTCTCTTTCAAGCCACAGACCTACATAGAGTGGAAGACAACATCAATGTGAATTGAAATTACAAATAGCCAACCAAACATCAATATGAATTGAACACTAGAACAGTAGAACTTCGATTTTGGCAAGTATGCACTGAAATCTCAAATACACCAGTAGTTAATTAACAAGGATATAGCTACATAAATGGACAACTAAGATCAACATTCACCCATTTAGCAATAATGTAGGTTTTAGGATGCAGTAAAACACGACGGTTAAGGATAACCTCACTTAATAGCCCTACATGTAAGGCTAATTTAAGTATAAAAATACAGTAGCTAATTTAAGTATAAAAATAGCCCCACATGTAAGGCTAATTTAAGTATAAAAATATAGGAGACTTGTATCATTCAATATCAGTAATTTAAGTATAAAATACAGTAGCTAACTATCCTCCACTTGCTAACACATTTGCAAAGAGATCATATTTCAAATCTCTCAAAACTAAGTTGCCTAGCTATACATGTCTTGATACAAAAAAGGAGTTATCTAGTACGTAGAGAAAAAACTTCAATTGAAGTCCAACCAATACACTAGAATATATCTCTATCAGCTTGCATCTTGTTAGAACCACATGCACATATGGAAGAAATGAGAGAAGGCAAACTGGATTCTCCAAGTTCAATCTCCCAGAGATGAAATTTTTGATGTCGAGGAACATCAATGAATCTGCACGAAACAGTACCATTAAAAGGGACCAAACTGCACATGAAGAACTTCTCATCTTCCTAATCTTAAGCTCATTATGTATCAGCTAAGAATGGAAATCTGACTCTAAAATAAGTGCATACATGAGTGAACCATTTCGTGTGCCAACTACAATGTCACGACCCTAGCCCGCCCCTAAAGGCTCTAGCCACAACAAAGCGCCAGTGATTCAATCACTAAGGCCATATTAAAGTTAAACATCTAATTAGCAAATGACTAAAAGGGACACTAATACCAATAGAGGAAGCAAAACCCCATTTTATTACGTAGTCAAAACTAGAAGTCTTTACAAGGGTCTTTACATGGCAAACCACCCAGAGCTGTGCATATTTACATGACAAAAGTGTTCACAAAGAACAACTCCTAACTACAAGTCCACATCTACAAAGCAAGTCCAAAAGAAGGGCTGCACGCCACCACTCTACTCCCCATTGCCTGAAAGGTGGGAAATTCCATAAGCCAAAGCTCGTATGAATGATTAATATGCAATTCCCATGCTTTTCATGGACAATGATAAAACCATTTGAAAACGAATCACATTTCATAGCAACATAACATAGTAATGCACATCCTCTATCCATTTCATGTCTACCAGGCGTCCCCGGTAGTAGATAAGTTAAGACGTCTTTCATTATCCGATATAATAGCCATATCTTGCTAGCCTTTTAGCATGTGTCCCCTAGCAAGCTGGGACGTGGGAGGATGCCATTAATAGATATAAAACATGTCCACCTTTCATTGATATTCCATGGAGTTCATATCATAGCACAAAAAGTCATATAAGTGAAAAGCTTGCAATAAACCATGTGTTTTGGATATTAAGTCACTCACCTTGTATCCACGTGTCACCCGAACCTCCTAAGACAATTAGGCAACAAAACATTATTAGAAGATGCCAAACAAGCCTATTTTAATGAACTTAAGGTCCTAGAGTGGAAGATATGAAGTTAGACAACCAATCTCAAGAAATAATTTCAGAATCTGCAATTTCATCAACTTCAACTTAAAATCTGACTTTGCACAGAAATAACTAAGGTACAAACTTCACATACTTTTTAAGGTCTATGAATGTAGTTTCAAAATCAGAAAACGGTTCGCGATTTCATCGCTCGAGCTAAAAAATATGACCGTTTCCGTAAAGTGTGACGATGCTGGCAGCACTGCAGATACCATAACAGCAGGTCAGTTAACGAATTTTAACTCCTTCCACATTTTGAGTTAGGTTCTGAAAATTTTACACAGTAAAATAGACACATACAGGCATCTTCAGTAAAAATATCAAAAAATATTAAGGTCGGGAAGTTGGTGAGAAAAATTCCTCAAGAACATGGCAGATTCAATTCTGTTGAAGCTCTAAATTGACTTCCCACAAGCTGTATGAATTTTCTGAAGTAAAACCCTAAAATTCACATCAAAACTCATTCAGAACTTCACAAAACATAAGCACACTTGAACATACTCATGGGCTACTTCAAATATACCAAATTCATGAATCACACAAACTTTAAACATGTCAATCTCTAGGAATTTAAATAAGGTTCATTGGTTTTCAATACAAACTTCAATCTCTACCCTAAACCCACTTGGATTCAGCACTTCTAGCAAAAATTGAACATCAAGAACAAGAAATCTAGGCATGTACTTACCAAATAAGGCTTCAATCCCAACCTAAGAAGAAATCTCCCAGATTTTCCTCTTCCTTTCTTCCTCTTCTCACCGAACAGTTCTCTCTCTCTCTCTCTCTCTCTACGTGTAATGAGGATGAGGGGAGTTGATACATGTTTCCTTCATTTTAACAGATTATAAGAAAAACTATCATGTGTAGGTGTGTCCTATAACCACCTATGCTCCATTTTCTAATAAACTAGCAAAACAAGGCCAAAATCACATAATTAACATCAAGCTCAACACATAATTAAATTCTGAACATAATTAAAAGTCGGGATATTACATACAAGCTTTTCATTGAACTGCAAGTGATGCATACAAGTGTACAAGCTCCCATCAAATGCAGCGGACAATAGCCCACTTGATGGTGGATTGGAATTCAGCATATTGGAATGATCAACATTTATCTTTGATGGAGAAGTTAAAGGGCTCGAAGCATGCACATAGCTCATAGATGATTCAGCAAATATAGATATTAGCTTTCCCTGTTTGGCTGTTCCAAACATGTACAGTTCCCTCGCAGGAAGCCACCCTATAGTAGGATGAAAAGATAGAAATATTTCATTTACAACCTGAAAGTTGCGGAGTAATTAGAGACCTATCGACCATTGCTAATACCATAGAGGGGGAAAAAGGGCCCAACTCTGACATGCTGCAGTACTGCACTAAAAGTAATAGTCAAATCGTACAAGAATATGAAGAGCAGAAATAAGAGTTATCACCAATTATCATTACACAAACCACTAGAGCAAACTAGTAGTATTAAGCGAGAGGAGTGAAACACATATAATGACCACCAATCAGCATAGTACCCCCGTCATTTGTACATAAATAGCAGCATAATTGTCTTGCTACTTCCGGACCAGATTTGACAACCATAACAGGCCAACAAAGTAGAGCTAAAGCTTTATACTTGTCAAAAAGAAAAACAAACATAGGAGATACCTTTATTTCACAACTCAAAATCAACTAACTTCATTTCTCTACACCAAGTGGGATGCAACCAGCAGATATTACATCGGGAGGACTCCCCTGTATATTCCCACTGAATGAACCATTGTGGGAGTGTACTAATTCGATCATCTTCCCTTGAAACCATCTTAGTATCCCCATATGAACTACACTCATTTTATGACATTGTTGTTTGTCACTTGCCCAAAATTCTTACCTCATAGATTTTCTGCAAAGCTTTCAACTTTGCTGGCATCCACAGATTGCATAACTTGCACGAAGCACTTGTTCCCGATTGAGCCTACCTACTAGGTGTCAATGTGTCATTTATCTAAAGTTCAAAGTTACGATTTTACAAGTGCACAATTTCTAGCTGATTATTTCCCCCTCTCACTAGTAAACTTCTTGTTTGCTGGACATCAAAGTCCTACAGAATCCAGTAGACTTTGTTAGATATGAGAGCCAAAACAATATCTGAAAGAATCACAAGTTTTTACACTTGTCAAACCTGGAGGGTATTAAGAACATTGATTGAATTCGAAAAAAATAAAGAAAGAACATTGATTGAAAACAACCGCATAATTGGAAATCCATACGTGTACTAAAATTTCCCCATTATGTTAACCACCTTGTTTTCAGAAATCTCCCCCCGAGAGACACTAAGACCACTTAGACAGATGAGATTGATTGAGATTTGATACGCAAAAACAAGACACTATACTAATGCATGTCATATACAGTGGACCACTAAGTGCAGACCCTGTATATAGTTATTTTCGTTGAGGCGGCTGAACAAGAAAGCGCTACAAATATAGTCCCACGAAGTGCAGACCCATGATTCATTCTGTAGATATCCAAACAAGTCCTCTTGCAGAAAAGGATTTAATGGAGTGTTATGAATCTGACACAAGGAAAAAAAATTGTTCCTGCACCAAGAACTAATGTCAAGCATGCTTCAAATATATTACCGGAACTGTACTCTCCATGACCAAAATATGCCTACCTTTATTCTTGAACAAGGTGACTCTATGAGACTAAGCTATTGCCCTTCACCTACCATATGCATACTGAGAAGTTCACAAGTCACTGCTAGGAATTATTCTGAGAAAGAAATTTTTTGAGGTGGAAACCAGAGGTGTAGCCAAATATAGTAAATGGTCATTGGTAGCTAAACCAGGTACTTAAATTACCTTTCAAAGATGGAAAGATTTCTGGTTAATGGAGGATCCGATAATTGTCCGGATAACTTCAAACAACACGATTGAGGTCTGTTCTTCAAATGAGATGTGTTCTTCAGACTATATATGTGTGTGTGATTCAATCGCACCAATGAAAAATGCCCAAAATTCATCAAGTAACGAACCCCGACAGTCGATTAAACAACTAAATTACACATGGCAAGAACATCAACACAAAGAGGTAAATTCCAATAACTACATATAAAAACAAAAACGCCAAAAATGTGCTTGAATTGTCGATACATGTGATATACAGTACTTGATTGAGTACAGGACCTAGGGTTTTCGTTCCTTTTCGTTGCAGTTCCGTACGAGTTCGAGAGAGCTCCAACTGACTTGGTCTGATGTGAGAGAGAGAGAGAGAGAGAGAGAGAGAGAGAGAGAGAGAGAGAGAGAGTGTGTGTGTGCTATGCATACCAGGAAGGGGAATCGATTCAACTAACCTGATGAACTGGGGATGGCAATGTTGGAAGCGTGGACGATTGAAGGCAGCGTCTCCGAGGTAGAGGATTCAAACAGATGCGAAGGAGGGAGTTGGGGAACAAAGTTGGCTCTCGAAGGAGGGAGTAGTCAGCAGTCTTCAGAGTGTGGGGAGTACAGAGGAGAGAACGGCAGGAGCGAAACCCTAGAGAGGGGAGGATGTGGTTCGTCTGTGGGGAATGAGAAGAAGAAGAGAGAAGGAAAAAGGAAAGGGATTGTTATATTGAACGGTGTCGTCTTAACAAAGGGCAAATTTGTCCAACCTCATCATGTTTATTACCCCATACCATGTATTGGTGATATTGTTTGCAGGTGCCATGTCTTGGTAATTTTGAGACTTCACACCATGAAAGTGGTAATTAAGTCCGGTCCACACAGCCTGCCGGTAATTTTCCCTTCTTGAATTCACTCAGTCTCAGATGGGGGTGGGGAAGAAAGAGGGAATGTATAAGTCGTGCTCGGGTTTTAAAAAGGGGGAAGAAAGAGGGAATGTAAAACCCCCTTGAAAAAACCCCGAACGATTTCACCAAATTATACTCACCTGCACCGATCTTTCTAGAATTACACTTACCACCCTGTTTAACAGTATTTCAACCCTCCTAACCGTAACCCCGCAACTTCAAAACGGAGAGGTTAAGCTTGTTCGGTTGAGGTTTTTGGATTTGAATTTGTAATGATTAGGATAGGGAGATAGGGGTAATGATTGGAGAGAGATAGAGATAAAAATGAAAGTAGTGGTTGGAGATAGGAATAATGAATGTATGTCAGAGTAAGATAATAATTTTGAGTCCAAAACCCCAAAACCTAACCGAACAAGCCCTATAATCCCAAAAATGACGCAGCATTAATATCTCTTAACCTCGCAACTTCAAGACCAAGGATTTAAACACACAAACGACACCGTATCTTTTTTGTCATACGACTCATACCTCGCGACATGAAGTCTTGATGTTCAAATCCAACAAACGACATTGTTTCTTTGTTCTTTAACATCGTACCTTCAAGACCCAAACATACTACTGAAAGTACACTAACTATAGTACTACTGAAAGAATAAGAATATAAGATAACCCTAAGAAAGAGTGAGAATCAGCATTTCTGGAGAAATGTAAGTGACATAGCTAGTAATGTGGCAAATATGGGAAGGTTGCTGGAAAGTACCGCGTCAAATCGTTATGATTACAGAGTGTTGGTATAAAGAGCTTGATCTGGTTGAGTAAGTTTTGTAATTTCCATGATGTAACAAAAAAGTGATTGAGGAATTGGTATTTTGGTCTCATAGATGTTTGGGTTCATTGTCCCAAGTGCATGACCCAACACCCTCTTTTTTCGTATTTGCACCTAACAGTTATTGTATGTTTTCATTTGGTAATGTGTTATGCAGAAGCAGAATGCAGTCAAGATATTTGTTGGGAACCATTTTTTTTTTATCGATTTTATGCCTTCTTATTCTTAGTTTTATCCGTTCATATAGAATGGTTTTTTTTTAATAAGTATACTAGTTGAAATCTTTTTTGTTATTAATCGGTGTAGGTCCTGGGGTTCCGCGGGCGTCGCTTACGTGTGAATTCGTGTGAACTGGAGAGGTGCGATTGGCGATAGTTAGCGAGGAGAAAAGGGGAGGTATTCTTGTGAGGTGAGGGAAGGAGCAAAAGGTATAGAAGGAACAAAGGTAGCGTGTCCCTGTTGTTTTCCGCAGGGGTGCCTGGCCCTTTCTGGATCGGAATGGGTGAGGTCACTGTTTTTCTCCGGGGAAAAATGTTCTCCTTTCTCAAATTCAATGCTCACGCCCTCTCTTTTTCCAGGAAAAGTCAGCTATGTCCATTCAGTGGGAATGTCAGGGGTATTTATAGGACACATGGGCCTAAGTCAGGCCCAGGACGGCGCTCCAATAAGACCCCAACACGTATCCCCTCTGTACCTCCAGGCCTTTGAGCTAGAAACTCGTCCTCCCGCGGACGCTTTTCTGCGGGAGAGCTCAAATTTCCGCAGCGCTACTATACCTCAATCCCAAGCCACAAGAAATTCTCCAATTCCCGCTGGAGCAAGGTCACGACCCGCGGCAATCGGGTTCTCTCCGCGGAGTCCCTTCCGGACCCTGCCTCTAGGCCGGGACGGAACCCCGGGAACTCTTCAATGCAGCTTCCTTATACTTATTAGCGTTCAGCGATCCGCGGGACCTTTCTGTGGTCTCCCGCTGCTGAGGCCTCTTCGGGGTACATTTGGTTCTCCCGCGGGACCAGCGGGGGTTCCGCGATAGCTTCCTTTTCCGCGGGCACATCCTTCTATTTTACATACGTGTTCTCTTTTCATCGGATAGTCAACTATTCCTTTTCAAATGTAGTTTTAACCAAGGCTTCTTCTCCGCGCAGGTCCCGTTGCCACACGTCCGCTGCCAATTGGGGGGTCAAACAGTCTCCTCTGGTCTGGGATTGATAATTTTGACCGCACCTACAATCGAATTGTTATCCTTATTTTTGTTCATCTTTGTATCGAGCATAGTACTTTGATGAACGGACTGAATGTTCAAATTATTCCATTTAGGAGAGATGTGATGAATTATCTTCTCTGTTGTACTCTTATTATTTGGTGTTTCACTCCTTTCTTCTTCTTCAATGTTCAAATTATTCCATTTAGGAGAGATGTGATGAATTATCTTCTCTGTTGTACTCTTATTATTTGGTGTTTCACTCCTTTCTTCTTCTATTGAAGGTAATGGATAGGAAGAATGATGACCTGCTGAGTTCTCATAAGGGTGAGGTAGATTTCAGTCTCGAAACACCCAATAACTTGGACTTGAATATTGAGCAAGAATGTCTGTTTACACCCATTTTTGGCCAAAATTATAAAAAGAATAGAAGAATAGCCTTGGAGGTAGTTTCAGGCCTTGAGAAGCCTTATAAATCGGTCACCTGCAGAATTGGGCTAATTTGAATGCCAAAGGGCCAATTGAGTTTGCAAATACTTGGGACAAACTAATGCCCAAAATATCACTTCCATAAATTCGGGCCCAGGACTGGCAAAAGTCTTGGGCCGACCCACTAGGTTCTTAGAAACAATAAGGCTTTTGGTAGAATTTAAAGTGGCCACAATTAGGCCAAATTGAGTTTGGAAGGGCAGGAGAGAGTTTAAAATTTGATTAGGCTGCATTAATATTTGGAGCATGGCCTAATTAGTCAAAGCCCAAATTGATTTTCAGATCTGGGCCCATTTTCAGGCCTTGGCCCAACTAATCAAAGCTCAGACTAGTTTTTCAGGCCTATTTAGCCCAATAAGGCCAAGATTCGTTTTTCAGGTCTGGGTCCAGTTTTCCGAATTTATTCAGGCCTAAGACCAAGTCAAGAAGGCCATAAGCTACTAGTCATGCCAGGCATGCAAGCTGCTCACAAGCAGCTCAAAGGCCTAGAATGTTCTTGCTTAGCAGGTCTAGGTAAGTTGCTCACAAGCAGCTCAAGGCCTGAATGGCCACCATCCTTCAGCATGAAGTAAGGCTTGGGACACATGGCAGCCATGCATGGAGGCAGCTCATAAGCAGCTCAGGCCTACACAAGTAACTGCAAGCAGCTCAAAGGCCTAGAAGGTTCTCTCTAAAGCAGCTTACAAGCTGCTCAACCAGGCTTGGTGACTGAAGTTGAAGCAAGTGGGCCCTCAAAAGGGTTTCAAGAGCCAATATAATGGCTGAAAGGCCTGGAAAAATTTCGGCCTTTAACCTTGGTGGGCCCAAGATCTTCTCTCTAGGCATTTAAGCAGCTCAAAAGGCCTGGAGATTCTGCACAGCCAAAATTCCTTTTGCCCTTTTACAAATTTTTATGCAGAAAATGAGAGTTTTTTCAGGCCTCAGCTGATTTCTTGGAGTGAGGAGCAAGGCTTGGATAGGTGGCAATCACTCATTGGAGGAAGTAGAAGCAGCTCAAGCCTAAGCCTTTACCAGGAAAACACTTGGCAACCATGCATGAAGGCCTGTGGAAGCAGCTCAAGCAGCTCAAGGCCTGGAACTTCAGCCTATAAATACCAGAGTTGAAGGTCTTGGCAAGGGTCCATGACCCTCAAAGCCCACGGCTTATCTTTCAATTACCTTTACTTTCTACCATAGTTTGTACTCAATCTAGCCAAGCCTAGATTTTATTTCATTTCCTTGTAGCCAGACTTTGTTAAACCGTTAATGAAGCCCCTTTAATTCCGTTTTAGGCCTTGTTCTACTTTTCTTTACATTTTCTAACAACGATTAGGAAATTTTTAAGTCCTTTTCATTAAGGCAAACCACGAACCACATATGGCCTCACCCCTTACGTCATACGCAATCGTCTTACAGAAGTCAGATTGAGGCATCCAGGCCTTGATACGAATTTGGACTGCAATCCAGGCTGACTTGGTTTTTTACACTTTTTGTGGAGAAACAATGTCGTAGCCCAAATGTGGCCCATGCTAGCTCAGTGCAATCCAATCTTTCCTCGAAACATGAATTTAATTCGTAAAGAGCACTTAAAATCGGCATGGAGTTTGAATCAGTTAGCATGCATACATATTTTACAACAAATATGCTGGATTGGTAGGTTTCAGTGTTCGAAAGGACTGGGTGAATAGGAGTAAGGTACACGGTCGTGTTGTATCCAGAAAATATACCTGTTCCAAAGAAGGCTACTGGTGGAAAGACAAAAGAGATGTTAATGTGTAGAAACACCGGAAAGAAACGAGAACTGGTTGCTTGGCGCAAATGATAGTTACTTGTCAATCTAATGAAGAATTTTTATTTTTTTTGATTGGCAAAAAGAAATTTTATTAAGAACTTGATAAGGGTACATCAAGAAAAAGAAAAGAAAACCTAGCACCGTGATATTGATACATGGGATAGGAAAAGGAAAAAAAAAACCTCCAAAAAGGCATTGGAAGATGGAAAGAAAACTGAAAACAACCAAAAACAGGTGGTTGGAAATTAGGCAAGCGACAAAAACTAGAAAGGCAAAGTGCATAAACGGTAAGACATAAGAACAAATTGAAGAGCCAGTAGGTTCAGAGACGATGACTTCATAATCTCAGCTTTTGAGAGCTAGTGAGGCCCAAGCTAGGTCCAGCTTGGCACCAATCAAATGAGGCAGCAATCAACAGAGTAAAAATGCTCAAATGTTGGCAGATGAGCACCATCAGCAGCAAAATAGACACGAGTTATCAAACGATCCATGGCAGATTCAAAAGTTCTCAATGAGTAAGAGAGTACCCCATGATTAGGAATCTGGATCACTCAATCTTATGACATCCTCTTAGCCCTCCCTAAATTTGGGAGTTGAAGAAAAGGAAATGAAAGGGTAACCCTCTTAGCCCTCCTAGATTTAGGAGGTGAAATAGGAGCTGAGATGAGGTAAGATGTGATATCCTATAACCACATGCTATAGGATTCCAGTTTAAGAGTTTCAGTCAGTTACTCCAACCAAGGTTGTAGCCAGTCAAAAGCCTCTTAGCCCTCCATAGATTTGGAGTCGATGTCAACCTGATGGATGATATCGAATCACTCATTTTGAAGCAAATCACAATTATGACAATGTAAACACTCTCAATGGGCAAAACTTGGTGGAAGTACCATCATTGGGGGTTGTGGGTGAAGCGGGTTCCTTTGGGGCTGCTTACGTGTAGAAAAGTGAGCTAGAGAGGTGCGATTGGCCGATAATTAGTATCGAGGGGAAAAGAGGAAAGATCTCGTGGGGTGAGGGATGGAGCAAGAGGTACGGAAAAGACAAAGGCAACGTGTCTCCTTTGTTCTCCGCGGGGGGATGACGTCTGCCTTCTCTGGAATCAAATGAGTGAGGTCACCTTCTCTCCGGGGAAGAATATTCTCCTTCCTCAGAATCAGTGCTCTCTCTCTCTCCTTTTCCAGAAAAGTCAGCCTCTGGCAATCATTGGGAATGTCAGGGGTATTTATAGGGCACCTGGGCCTAGGTCAGGCCCAGGACGGCGCTCCTATAAGACCCCAACACGTGTCCCTCCCATACCTCCAAGTCGCGAAAGACTCGTCCTCTCGCGGAGGATTTTCCGCGGGGGGGACTCGCGCTTCCGCGACGCTACCTCCATCCCAAGCCACCAAGCCACAAGAGCTTCCCCAATTCCCGCAAGAGCAAGGTCGCGACCCGCGGTGATCGTTTTGCCTCCCGCGGGGTCCCTCCCGGGCCTTGCCTTTTAGGCCCGAATAGGACCCCAGGGTCTTCCTGTGATCCTCTGTACCCATCCCGGTACGTCTTTTAGTTCTCCCCTGCGGGGACCGCGGGGGGTCCCGCGGGGTCTTCCCTTCCGCGGGTCAATTCCGCGAGCATCGATCTTATGGGCTACACGTGCTTCCCTTCCATTGGTCAGTCAAACGTCTTCTCAGAATAGTGTTTTGACTAAGATTGACTTTCCACGTGTCCACGGCCAATTGGTTGGTCAAAAGTCTTCTTTGATGACATGTCAATAATCTTGACCGCGCCTACATATGCCCCCAGCGCGCGTACGACAAGTGCACGTCGTCCGCGTGCGTACTATCCCTTTTGTAAGTTTCCGCGATTGCCCCGGACTTGTTCCGCGGAGCAACGGGTATGATAACTGCTAACGTCTCTTCGTGTGCCGTTATGTCTCTTCGTGTACCGTCTGCAGACGTCATAAATGTCCCCACCGTTTGACCACTATATAAACCCTTTGTCCATTATTTCCTTTTTCACCAAACTCCAAATTTTCGTCGAAGTGCTGTCATTTTCTCTTCTGACTCTCGAGCAATCATCTTCTTTCTCGTCTTTCCACCCTTCGCGGTTACAACTCCCCTTTCTCTTTCACATTACTCATAAATGGCTACGCGTGGCCCGATCGTTGAAGTCCCAGTCCCCTCCGCAGACCAGTGGCAGAGGGCCCCATACTTGTGGACGGTTGGGGACCCATTATGGGCCCTCGCTGGGGCGTATTCTGTTGTGGGTGCTCCTGTGGCTAACCCTACTATCTTCATGGCCCCTGCCGCCCCGGAGAATGCAGAACCCCTCAATCCTTCTTCGGTGCTTTGCCTTCGCCTCGAGCGCGGGGACTTCCCATTTGTGGAATGTCGCTTCGGGGCCCAAGCTTCCCCACCCACCGACTGGGCGGACTGGGTGGATGACGTCGTCAACACTCCCCGCTACAGGCAGCTGCTGCTGGGCAGTAGTACTCTCGAGGCCGTCCAGCTATCACGGCACCTTAGCATTCCTCGACAGGTGGCTGCCAACAAGAATCTGGAGTTCGCGTGCTCTCGCTGGAGCAGTGACACCCACTCCTTTGCATGGGCATGGGGGGAGAGTGGACTCTCGCTGGAGGATGTCTCCATTCTTACCCGCTTGTCTCTCCGCGGGGGTAACATCCTAGACATCGCCAAGTTCTCGCAGGCGGAACTAGATGAGGTGGAGACTTTGAGGACGCTTCACAGGAATGCCCAGAATGGGCCCATCTTCACCATTCAAGGGGTCTGCAAAGCGACTGCGGCGAATGCCAAGAAGACTTCCCTTGGCAGCTGGTTGCGTTATTTCTTCAAGGACCTTCAGCCCGCGAGGACTGTTGCTCCTGGTGCTGAGTGAGACTCTGTCGCGGGCCCCCAATACGGTCAGCGGTTCTACATGGCGGGCTTCTTTTCTTACTTCCTCTCTTACTTCGTCCTGCCCGACTATCCCATCGATGGCCTTTCTCAGGCGGTCTTCCCGCTGGCCGTCCTCCTCGCCTGCGGCCAACCCGTCGCCCTAGCGCCGCTGTTCCTGGGGTCACTCTACCGCCAGCTGGACCTGGTTCAGGCGGATTACGCCAGGTCCCTTGGTAGATGTGACCATATTTCGATGGCCCACTCCACCTTCCTGCTCGCGTACTTCTTTGAGCATTTTCGTACCGTTGCCCCGGATCCCCTGGTCTTCCAAGCGTCAGGGGTACGGTCCCGCGTGGAACAGTGGCACGGAACCAGCAGTGAGGCCTCATGGTACGAGGCGTGTGACGTTGAGGCCAATTTCATTCAACGTCCCTACAACATTCCCTCTTCGGGCATCATGGGTGTGGGCCAATGCCTTCTCCCAGTCGCTTCCTCCCTCGGTGCCGCGGCTGGCAGTGATAACGTGGCGCGGACGGTGATCAATTCAGCGCTCATTGCTCTTCCTGGGTGGCTCCCGACCTTGTGCAATGAGACAACTGGGGTGGCGGTGTACCGCCCGGACCGCTTCGCGAGGCAACTGTGCTTCGACCAAGGGGTACCCGGGTCTGCCCCTACGATGCCCTCCTTTGCGGAGTCATAGCTCCGATTCATGGCGGGGCAGCTTTCCCCAATCCTAACACAACTTGGGAATTTGCCCATCCCTGGCAGGGACAGGGTCTCAAGTTACACGCCAGAATTCCGCGCGTTCTGGAGGAGGAATCTTGACTCCTTCCTGACATTCGTCCGCGGACAGGCCGTGGTCTCCGAGGTATCTACAATCCGCACTCGGGATACTTCTCTGCGAGCCATTATTGTGGTTCGGGCAACCGAGTGGCGCGGACCCCGCGGTCAATGGGCCGTGATCCATGCCGAGCCCGTGAACAGGGTGTTCCCTGTAGTTGCAGCACCTGCACCACCTCAAGCCGCCCCCGGGCGCACCCGCGTGCGGGGGCCCCGCGTGAGGACACAGCCTCCGCCTCCTCCACCAGCAGAACCATCTCAACCTTCCTCCTCTCAGGCGCCCGCGGCGGGGGAGCGCCGTCACCCAAAACGCATCCGAAATGTAAGTGTCTTCCCCCGTACTCAATCATCTCTTTACAATGCTTCATCTCTTTGTTCTCGGGGGCTTATTCCCTTTGTCTTGCTTCTCCCTTTTCTTTAGCAGCGGGAGCGGGATGCTAACACTTTTGTGGCCTACGAGTCAGAGGCAGCTGCGGCAGCGGAGGCAGCGGAAGAAGCAGCGGGCGGGACAGAAGAGGATGTCCCAGACACTCAGCCCAAGGGACGCCGCCTCGATGGTAAGCCTTGCTTCACTAGGATGCCATCTCTGTTATCTTGCATCCTTAGTCTCTGACTTTTGTTTTGCCATAATTTCTCAAACAGTTGTGGCAGAGTCCGACGACGAGGGGAATGAGGACGCGGGGGCGGGTGATGATGATGACGGCGACGATGATGACGACGACGAAGACCAACTCACCTTAGCGGCTATGCAGGCCCGGGCGTCCGCGTCCGCAGGGGGCCCCGTCGCGGAGGACGTCGTCGTAGTGGAAATCTCCGACTCCCCAGAGGAACAGAGGGCAGCGGAGGTGATTCAGCCTCGGGCGGATCCAGTTCCTTTTCTTCACCCGGAGCCAGAATCCTCCGCGGTTATTGGAGGTACGTTACCCGACGAGCCTTCCATTGTTGACCTCGGGGGAGATCCCAACACAGTTTCCTCCGAGTCATATTCTTCCCGGGAGGAATCTGAAAATGTGATAGTACATTCTGCTGACCCAGCCCCATCTCTTTCTCATGCAGCAACTTCTGAGGCCCGCGAGCCCCCGCCATCAACGGACACCCGCGAGTCTGTGGGCCAGGCCGATATTGCCGCGGAACCTCTCAACGCAGCGGCTGCACAACTATTGAGGGAGGGAGATGAAGATGACCTCGAGGAGCTTCCTCATGCTGCCGCTGGGGATCCTGCCGCAGCCCAACCTGAGGCGGGTTCAACCTCTACTCCTTCTGGCTCTCACCAGCAGTCCACCAGCGCCCGCATCCGTTCCACGGAGAGCTATCTGGGCCGGGTTGCTGGCGGCTCTCCAGGGGTCTCCAATGCCTCGTTCCTCCAAGACCCGGGATTGAACGCGGAGCGGGACACGGCTGTGGACGCCGCCAGTCCCCATTCCCCGGCGTGCACCACTTCACAAACCCACTCTCCTCATTAGTCCGCGAGACGCACACCGACTCCGCGCGCCGAGCCTACCGCTCAACCTTCAGACCGACAGCTGGAGGTAAACGAAGAGCTTATTGGTGGCCCCACCTCCATTACTGACTCAGATTTCAATTCCTTATTTAAAGATATGGATTTCTTGCCAACTGACGATGTTTTGGGGGGACAGGGAAGCCAAGCCCTTAGGGATTACGAGCTTGATCTGAATTCGGATATGGGCGAACAAAGGGAGGAGGTTGAGTCCAGGGAGCAGTCTCCGCCCAGGCCCAGCCAACCTGCTTTAGATCTGGGGAAGGGGCCCATGGACACTGAGGCCGCGGAGCCAATCCGCCTCTTCCCCGCGGGCTATCCTGTACCCGCGGAACACTACCCGCTGCTGAACGCCATAGCCCGGTCTCATCCGGAGACCTTCAGCTCCTTCAATCCGCGGTCTGTCCGACTTGGGGTGATCTACCTTAAAAGCCTTCACGATGTGCTTACTCCTTAGGGGCAGCTTCGCTACAGGGACTTCAATCCCGAGACCGAGGCCGATCTGCTAGAGGTTGCCCAGGATATGCAGGTCTTTGGGTTTGACCTGGCCTGGCTGTGCGCGCGAAACTCTGATCTAAGGGCCGCGGGGGAGAGGGCCGCTCTGAGGCCTGAAATCCAGGGCTTGTCGGCCCAGATGGAGTCTGCCCGACAGCACCTGGCCAATCTGGAGGCCAGTTTTGCTAGAGTAATGCAGCGCGACGCGGAGCTGGCTGCCGCCTCGCTGAATCTAGACGATCCTGACCCCGATGGGCTTGTCTTCTTGGATTGGCAGACTTAGAGAGTTTTTTTTTTTTTTTTTTGTGAACACATGTACCATTTTCCTTCTTTCTCATTTGAATAAAACGTTGGCCTTATTGAAATAAGGTCGTCTTTGTGTCGATGATATCATGATACACGTACTTTTGCTTGAGTCCGCGGGCCATGCGCGGGCCATGTTCTGACTTCTTGTGACTTGTTTATCATCTCGGTCTGATAAATACTAAGTTTGTCACTTGGGAGACCATGTTCTGGCCGTTTAAGACTTAACACTATCTCTTTTTGACAATCACTAAGTATGAATCTCGCGGGTCATGTTCTGACTCCTCGCGACTTAGTATTATCTCTTTTCGATAATCGTTAAGTTTGAATTTGGGGCCATGTTCTGGCCATTAGAGACTTAACATTATCTCTTTTTGACAATCACTAAGCACGAACCTCGCGGGCCATGTTCTGATCCCTCGCGACTTAGTATCATCTCTTTTTGATAATCGTTAAGCTCGGAGAAATGAATCGGGGGGCCATGTTCTGGCCACTTAAGACTTAACATCATCTCTTTTTTACAATCACTAAGTATGAATCTCGCGGGTCATGTTCTGACTCCTCGCGACTTAGTATTATCTCTTTTCGATAATCGTTAAGTTTGAATGAATGAATCATGAAAAGTAGCCGATAGTTCCGCGGAAATGTTCTCTCCGCGGGGCCGTATCGCTTCACTTCAGCGTAAAAGAGTAAAGCAACAGTATGAATTAGGAACAAGTGCCCATTTTTCATTAACAGAAGATCAAACCAACGGTTACAAGCTTTTTAGGGTAATTCGCGGTATGATGTCACTCTCTTCATTGTTCTTTTAAATAAAATCACAAGAAGGAAGAAAAGAAACAAACAGTACTAAAAAAGGGGGGGAACTGGCAGGGCAGGACAGAGGCTTGCGAGCTTCCAGTGTCTTCCCTCACGGGTAGAACTTCTTGACATACTTAGCATTCACTACCCCTGTCTTGAAACCATCTTCGACGCGGGCCAAATGGTAGTACCCGTTAGCAGAGGCACTGATCACTTCATAGGGTCCTTCCCATCTGGGGGTGAATTTTGGCGTCTTCATATCCCTCATCACTGCCGTGGTGGCTTTCCAAACTAACTCCCCGACTTCGAATACCCGCGGCACCACGCCCTTGTTGTAGTAGCGTGCCACGGATTCCCAGTATTTGTCGTGGGCAAGGGCCGCCGTCGTCCTTCTCTCTTCCAGGGCTTCCAGGTCTGCTTTTCTTCCTTCCGCGGAATTCTCCATCGCGAGTACCATTCGCGCGGAGGGGACACTTAGTTCTGCGGGTAAGACCATTTCTGCTCCGTATACTAGGCTGAAGGGGCTGGCGCGGGTAGACTTCCTTTTCGAAGTGTGATAAGCCCAAAGGGCTATTGGTAAGTGATCAGCCCAAGTACCCCCGCGCTCGTCCAACAGCTTGCTCAATATTCTGATCAAGGTCTTGTTTGTTGCTTTCGCCTGCCCATTTCCCTGCGGGTAGTAGGCGCTAGAGGTACGGTGATCAATCGTGTATTCATCGAGGAGGCTTCCTACGTGGTGATTGATGAACGGAGTACCGTTATCAGAAAGGATCACCTTGGGTATGCCAAACCTGCAAATGATGTTTTCCTTGATGAATGCTGCCACCGCATCTCCCGTGGCCTTCTTCAGCGGAATAGTCTCGACCCACTTAGTGTAAACCTCTGTGGCCGCCAAAATCCATCTGTTCTTCCGCGACGCTGGTCTAATCGGTCCGACTAGATCCATTGCCCAAGTGTGGAAGGGATAAGGGGCGCGGATGGAATGCAACTCCACAGAAGGAGCGTGGACCAAGTTTTCGAATTTCTGGCAGGCTTGGCATCTTTGCACGTGCCGCTTTGAATCCTTCTCCATGGTGGGCCAAAAATATCCCAGATGAACCATCTGCTCGTAAAGCTTCCTCCACCCTTGGTGCTCAGTCCCGTGAGTCTTGGCCAGAACCTCTTCCGCCTGCTCATTGTCTACGCATACTTGAGGCATTCCGTCAACGGTCCTTCTGAACAGGAGTCCATTTTCCAAGAAAAAATGCCGTGCTCCGCGGAGAACCCTCGCGGACTCAGTTCACTCGATGGGCAGGGATCTTTCTCGTAAGTAGTCGATGTAGACTTGTCTCCAGTCTGTCTCCTGGTTGTCAACGCTTGCCATCAGGCATTCCGGTTTGGCCATGTACAGGGAACACCAAGTGCAATTCTTCGTGATCAAATCAGCATCTTTCTTCATAGTAGGCCAATAATAACCCTGCCTGTGAACTCTCCTATACAGGGCTATCTCGTTGTCTACGCAGTTGTCGTTGTGGATCCTGTCCAATACTTCCTCTGCCTCCTTCGCATCAACACATCGCGCGAGCCACCCCTGCGGGCCGCGATAATACAATTCTCCGCGTAGAACTATGAAACATGAAAGCTCTGCGGTGGACAGGTGCCCTACGCTGGTGACTAACTAAATCTTGATAAACCCGCGCCAATCCTCGGTCGGCTCTGCAAAGTCTTCCACTGCGGATGGCTCAAACATCTTCACAATTTCAATGCAGGCTCTCTCTTCTTCGAATTCCGTCTTTGCCCCCAGCGTCGCAAGAGCATCCGGAAAACGGTTCTCTGATCTGGGTTTGTGGATGATACTGACACTTTTGAAGAATTTCATCAGTTTCTGCACTGTCGTTCGGTATGGTGCCAGAGTCGGTTCTTTCAGCGCGTAAATCCCTTCCGTTTGCAAGACTACTAGCTTTGAGTCCCCTGCTATCTTCAGGTGCTTGACTCCTCTCTCTTTTGCCGCTATTAGACCCAAGATTAATGCTTCGTTTTTCGCTTCGTTGTTGGAGCATGGGAAATTTAATTTGTACGCCAAATGGACTCTGTCTCACTCTTCGGTTTGCAACACTATTCCCGCGCCTCCCGATCCACTACCCGCGGCCCCATCGAAGCTGAGTGTCCAGTGCTGTTCATCTGTGCTGGCCGCGAGAGCTTCGAAACCATCTCCGGGTAGGCAATCTTCAAGCGGCTCGCACTGTCCGCTTGGGAACTGAGCTAGTAGGTCCGCTAGGGCTTGACACTTGATTGCTTTTGGAGTTGCGCATGAGATGTCAAATTCCGCGAGTGTTAGTAACCAGCAGGCGACCCGTCCTGTGAGGGCGGGGCGCGACAGAAGATATCTCACTGGGTCACACTTAGTGATTATCTGGATGGGAAATGACAGGAAACAGTGCCGGAGTTTATGCGCGGTAAAGACGAGGGCTAAGCAGTGTCTTTCGATGGCAGTATACATTTCCTCCGCTCCGTGTACTTTCCTGCTGATGTAGTAGACCGGGCGCTCTGTCCCATCTACCTCTTGCACCAGCAGGGCCCCAATGGATCTCGGGGTAGAGGTCAAATAAAGAATCAGCGGCTTCCCCGCGACTGGTGCCACCATTGTCTGGGGAGAAATCAACGCCGTTTTAACCCGCTGAAACGCTTGCTGATGGTCCTCCTTCCACTCAAATTTTGCATTTCCCTTCAACAGGTCCGCGAACGGCGCCGCGATTTCCGCCATTGCGGGAATAAAACTGCGGAGGTAGGATACTTTCCCTAGGAATCGCTTGAGCGTCTTCTGGGAGTGGGGCGGGGGCATTTCCGTGATAGACTTGATCTTGGCCTCGTCCGCGTCGATTCCATGGCGATGTACCAGGAAACCCAAGAATTTGCCCGCGGTGACTCCGAATGCGCACTTCAGGGGGTTCATCTTAAGGTTGAACTTTCTGCATCTCGCAAAGACAGTGGTTAAATCTGCAAGATGGTCCTTCCGCTCCTTGGATTTCACCACCAGGTCGTCCACATAATCTTCGATTATCTTGTGCATGAGATCATGGAAAATTGATGTCATGACCCGCTGGTATGTTGCCCCCGCATTCTTGAGCCCAAAGGGCATTACGATGTAGTAGAAATTTCCCAATGGTGTTCGAAATGCTGTTTTCTCCGCGTCCTCTGGAGCCATTTTGATCTGGTTGTATCCGCTGAAACCATCCATGAAGGAGAACATCTGGTGGCCCGAGGTGGCATCCACCAATGTATCAATGTGTGGCAGCGGGAACTCATCCTTTGGACACGCTTTGTTGAGGTCGCGAAAGTCGACGCATACTCTGATTTGGCCATTTTTCTTCTTCACAGGGACAATGTTTGCCAGCCACTCCGAGTACTGGATTGGGCGAATGAATCCTGCCTTCCGCAGCTTCTCGACCTCTTCCTTGATCTGTCCTTCCAAATCGGGGTGATACTTCCGTTGGGATTGTTTCGCGGGCTTAGAGTTTGGGAAAGTATCCAAGTGGTGTGTTACCAGTTCTGGGTCCAATCCAAGCATCTCCTCGTAGTGCCATGCGAATACATCTGAATTGGCACGTAGCAGTGCTATTAGCTTCTCGCGGAACTCTCCGCGCAATTCCTTACTTATGAACACCGGCTTCTTTGGGCCTACTCCGTCACTTAGATCGATTTCTTCTAATGCTTCCTGCTGCAGCTTGGGCTGATCTTGCATGCATTCCGGAGCGGGCTCCGGCTTTTGTATTACTTCTTCTTCTTCTTCTGCCGCGGCACATGTTCCGCCGGGGCCAGCGGTTTCATGGTCGGCCGCTGCCCCGGTGGACCGTCATAGGTAGTACACTGTTTTGCCCCCCTCCTTTGTCTTGGTAATCTTCCTGGGGGCTGCGACGTCTGTCGCGGATGGGTCTCTCTGTCGTGTCTCCGGCTTTTCATCTTTAATATCTTCCCACCTTGGGATCCTAACAGCGCGAGGCTTGGCGGTGATCGCCTGAGATACCTCGCTCAGCTCCGAAAAATAGACCGCGTCCGAGAGGTGTGTTTCATGGGTATCAAACGGGTTTTCAGATGCGCGAATTGTGACTTTCTTTCCTGCCCAGATTCCTTTCAAACATTGGTGGTATCTAGATGGTACAACCGCGTACTTATGCATCCAACTTCTTCCGAGAATGATCTGATAATTAGGGTCCGCGTTGATGAGATGAAATTTAGTGGCTGAGCGGATTGCCCCCACTTCTAGGTCTACCACCACGTATCCCAAAGACTGCTTCTTGTCTCCTCCGAATCCCGTGATGGTGATCGGAGATTCTACTATCCTGTTGGTCTGTATCCCCACCTTCTGGAACGTTAACATTGGCATCAGGTTTATGGAGGCCCCACCATCTAAAAAGGTTCTTTTCAGCTCCGTCCCGTTGACGCGGGATGTAACGTACAGCGGGCGGTTATGGGGGTAGGGCACCCGTCGATCCGCGTCCGAGAAGGTGACCGAGTTGGACTCATCGCGGATCGTCCGCGGGACGGATCCCTCCGCGGTCATGCACGACTCCTGATGAACTTCCGCGATGTTGACAATCGCCTTAGTGATTTCCAACCTTGCTACCGGTGTGAAGCCAAAGCCGTCAAAGAATGCGCGAAACTTCGCGCTGTTCTGCAATGTCTTGGCCGACGCGTTGGGATCCGGTGTCACCGCGGGGGTTGGACCATCCCCGAATTCCTCTGTTATTTGGTAGCACGAGACCATGTAGGCCCATGCTTTGTCATCCTCTCCCTCCATGTAGTAGTTGCTGTCAGTATCGTCTTCATCGTTGTACATGAACGGGTAACACTCCACCATGTTGACTTCTCCATTGTTGTTTCCGTGGACTGGATAAGGCTCGACGCGGATGTCGCGCCGTCCTATCCTCAGTTCATTCGCGTTCTGTTTCCTTTTAAACAACCTCTTCAATGACCAACAATTGCTCGTCGGGTGCTTGGTGTGCCTGTGGTACATACAGTACCTTGGGTGCTCGCGGTCCTCCCGCGTCGGTTCATACTCCACAGGGGGAAGTTCCAACTCTCCGTCCTGCACCCATGCATTCACCAAGGCTCGCACTTCATCCATTGTGCAGGGGAAATCCGGCGCCGGCCCCATCTCGCGCTCTCTCCGCTTTCGTCCTCCCGCAGCCTCCTGAGCCCGCGGCGCCTCCGCGACAGTCACAGTGGCGCTTGTGGCCCTGCCTTTCCATGCATCTTTCCTGGCCGGCTTGACCACATGGCGGATGTTGTATGCTGATTCTAATAGGGCAGAGAATGTTCCCAACTTCAGATTGATGAGCAACATCTTGAATTCGTCCATCATCCCACCAATGCAGATTTCCACCAGTTGAACCTCTTTCGCGGACTCAGTGCAGTCGACTGCACGATCCTGGAACCTCCTGATGTAGTCAACCACGTCTTCCCCACTAGCTTGTGTTTCCTTTGTCAAGCTGATCACCGTTACCTTTTTCACGGACCTGGAAGAATTTAGCGTAGAAGCTATTCACCATCTCTTCCCAGGTGGTGATCGAGTAAGGCTCCAAGTTGACATACCAAGTGTATGCGCGGGAGGTGAGAGATTTCGAGAATTCCCGGAGACGCAAGTTATAATCGGACGCGTGGGCCCCAAGAGATTCCATGAAACGGACCACATGTTCCTGGGCACTGCCCTCTTTCCCGTCAAATTTCACGAATTTTGGTGGGGTGTACCCTTCCGGGTAGGGTAGTGATAGGATCGTCATGGGATAAGGCGGGCGGATATCTGGGCTAGGGAGGGAGGGTAAAACTATCTTCGCTTTCTCCTTAGTGAGGAGGGCTTGCACGTCCGCCAGAGTGATGAACTGTCCCGCGGACGGGGCCCCAACTTCAGTAACAGTTGGCTCATTTCTGCTCGCCTCACTTGCCTTCTGTTGCGCTAGCAGGGCCTGGACTTCCGCCATGGTGATGTAGGGTCCCGCAGAGGGCGTGTTGGCACCATCAGCGGCCACCTCCTTCTGGCGGTCTCCAGCGTGATTTCCCGCGATGCCTCCTACAAGCACAGGGCGTAAATGGGGGGGCACCGTTGGGGGAACCTGGGGTTGCACCGTCTGGCTAGTGCTGCCCCCTGCCTGGTTTTGTGGTGGTTCATCGTTTTGACCGACCGCGGCCTTTGGGAGCGCCGCTGAGATGAGCTCAATGAGACCAGTAAAGGCTGCGAGCAGCTGTCGCTACGTCTCGAGGAACTGCCGCTGGCCATCCTGGAGAGCCCGCAGCGTCTGCGCTGCCGTGCCTGCGCTGTTGGTTTCTTCGACTTCCTCGATAATTGGCACGCCGTCGTGTTGTGCCGTCATTGCTTTACGGCGTGATAGTGGCCGTTCGATGTATTCTGTGGAACGGGTACTAACCATAAACCAAAAGACACCTCCCCAGCAAAGTCGCCTAAATGTGGGTGAAGCGGGTTCCTTTGGGGCTGCTTACGTGTAGAAAAGTGAGCTGGAGAGGTGCGATTGGCCGATAATTAGTATCGAGGGGAAAAGAGGAAAGATCTCGTGGGGTGAGGGATGGAGCAAGAGGTACGGAAAAGACAAAGGCAATGTGTCTCCTTTGTTCTCCGCGGGGGGATGACGTCTGCCTTCTCTGGAATCAAATGAGTGAGGTCACCTTCTCTCCGGGGAAGAATATTCTCCTTCCTCAGAATCAGTGCTCTCTCTCTCTCCTTTTCCAGAAAAGTCAGCCTCTGGCAATCATTGGGAATGTCAGGGGTATTTATAGGGCACCTGGGCCTAGGTCAGGCCCAGGACGACGCTCCTATAAGACCCCAACACGTGTCCCTCCCATACCTCCAGGTTGCGAAAGACTCGTCCTCTCGCGGAGGATTTTCCGCGGGGGGGACTCGCGCTTCCGCGACGCTACCTCCATCCCAAGCCACCAAGCCATAAGAGCTTCCCCAATTCCCGCAAGAGCAAGGTCGCGACCCGCGGCGATCGTTTTGCCTCCCGCGGGGTCCCTCCCGGGCCTTGCCTTTTAGGCCCGATTAGGACCCCGGGATCTTCCTGTGATCCTCTGTACCCATCCCGGTACGTCTTTTAGTTCTCCCCTACGGGGGGTCCCACGGGGTCTTCCCTTCCGCGGGTCAATTCTGCGGGCATCGATCTTATGGGCTACACGTGCTTCCCTTCCATTGGTCAGTCAAACGTATTCTCAGAATAGTGTTTTGACTAAGATTGACTTTCCGCGTGGACCTAATTGCCATGTGTCCACGGCCAATTGGTTGGTCAAAAGCCTTCTCTGATGACATGTTAATAATCTTGACCGCGCCTACACGGGTAATGGGTAATATTGGAGTAATTGAAACTGACTCATCAAGTGATCTTGTGGAGCAATCAACAATAGCATTTCATTTGTTGGGTAGACGATTTGGCGCTAGAGAAAACCTTGATTGCCCAATGATAGATTTTGACAATTTTCTTAAAACTGGACAAGGAAGAGATTGGAAGGAGGGAGAGGCTGGACGTTTGTTGTACTATTTTCAAAGGCAACACTTTGAGAATCCTTCGTTCTTTTATTCCATACAGCTTGATCTTGACGATAAGATAAGCAACATTTTTTGGGCTGATGATAATATGGTTGTGGACTACGATCACTTCAGCGACGTGGTTTGTTTGGACACAACATATAGAACAAACAATGATTTTCGGTCATTCGTTCAGTTCTTAGGTCTGAATCATCATAGACAAGTTGTGATCTTTGGTGCTGCACTAATGTATGATGAAACTATTGATTCTTTTAAGTGGCTTTTCCAAACATTCGTTGAGGCTATGTCTGGGAAGAAGCCAAAATCATTTCACTTTTCAAGATACATCTATAATTCAAGCTTTTGAGTCAGTATTACTAGAAACTAACCATCGTGTTTGTGTATGGCAGATGTACCGAAATTCACTTGAACACCTTACCCGTGTTACAACAGATGCATACTCATTTGCCAAAGATCTGAGGAGTTGTATTTTTGCTCATGAGGACGAGGAGGATTTCGTCCATGCCTGAGATGCCATGATAGAAAAGTTCTCCCTTCAGAAAAAATGAGTTGTTACGATGGATGTTTAGAGAAAAAGAGAAGTGGGCTGCAGTATATGGTAAAAACACCTTTTTTATATTGACATGGAAAAAACACATCTTGAGGAGATTTTGTCAAATAACTTGAGCAATTATCTAAAACCTGACCTCGATATCCTACAGTTTTTCATGCATTTTGAAAGTGTGGTAAATGAGCAATGATGCAAAGAATTTGAAGCTAATTATGATATGAGCAGATGTACACCAAGATTGATGGCTAATGTTGTTTTGTTGAAGCATGCTAGTAGTGTTTATACACCAAGGGCGTTTGAAGTATTTCAGAGAGAATAAGAAAAGTGTTTAAATGTTATTGTTAACCTGTGCAGTGAGAATGGTTCGTTGTTTGAATACAAAACTAACACATTTGGGAAACCCATAGAGTATACAGTTGTATTTAACTCCTCAAATGATGTAGTCTGTTGCAATTGTATGAAGTTCGAGTTTGTTGGCGTTCTCTGTTGCCATGCCTTAAAAGTGCTTGATCATCGAAATATAAAGGTAGTCCCCACCCACTATATTTTGAAGAGATGGTCAAGAGATGCAAGTATTGAAAATTTGAAAGAGAGTTGTGGGACCCCCTCCATAGAAGAAAACCCAAAGTTAATTACAGCTAGCCGTTACAGAGAATTGTGCCAGCGAATTCGTAAAATATCTGCTAGGGCTTCTGATTCTGACAAAGCATTTGTATATGCTTCGAAACAACTTGATGAAGTGATGAAAGGAGTGGAATAGATTTACGTTAAAACCATCAGAGGAAACTCAAGCAGTCACGTCTAGTTAACTGGTGGAAACCATTGAATTGTCTCATAATATGTTATTCTATTGAATAGGAAGGAACTTCCAAGCTTTGGTACTTTGAAGTAACAGTTAAAAGATTATGAGTGATCACTAATATGATTTTTATTACTTTTAAATCAAGTCTTGACAAGCATTTTATAAAAGAGTACTGCTATTTACACCGACCACCGCCGGACCGAAATCGTACCGACGGCCGCAGCCGGCAGTCTCCGGCCACCGGACGGCCGATCCGAGCCGTCCAAAAATTCTATAAAAAAAAACCGAGGGGGGCCTATACACGAAAAATAGGGTGCTTGATCCAAGCACCTACACACGTCGGATGCCGTTGATTCCCGTGTAGGCCCCCTCGGTTTTTTTTTATAGAATTTTTTGACGGCTCGGATCGGCCGTCCGGTGGCCGGAGACGGCCGGCCGCGGCCGTCGGTACGATTTCGGTCCGGCGGTGGTCGGTCCTCATATCATTTTCGTTTATAAAATCACAATAATTCTCCTCAGTAAACTTGTAACTTTGGTAACCGTAGTTCTCACCTGAAGTGGTTTATCCATTTCCAGGCTTTCTAGACTAAAGATGAGAAGTTTGCGTTACAGCTCTAGCTGATCATCATTTATGAGATTCTCATTTGTTGTTGTATTATCAAATGGAGGATTCAATGTGATGTAAACATATGTTGCTTTCTACTATTTTTGTCCAGTTTCTTTAATAAAGCTCTGGTGAATATTCTGCAAATTTCATTTCCGTATTATTCAATTTTGTTAGTCTCTAACTATCATATTGAAAAGGCCTGTGGTGAGATAGACTCACTGGCCGGTTAAAAATTCTTGCCTTTGGTTTGGGTCGTGACAAGTGACCTCACTAGTTTCCTACAGTACGAGGATATGCAAAAACAGATGCGATGTCAAACCGCTTATTAGCTGGATGTGGTCAAAAGAGTCCTGATGGTTTTCGAGATGTCTCTTAGATAGCTGAACTACCAAATTTTGCTAATGAGATTGGCTGGTTTAAGGAGTTAGCAGACCTTTGATATGGGTGTCCAAAGTACAAGCAACCGGCCTATTTCCCCATTTTCCCTTATAGCTATGGTTGAACTATTGGTTGCTTTTGCCTTCTTATCCTTAGAAATTTGTTTTAAAGAGGTCCCAAGAGTGAACTTCTTAAAGGCTTGCCAAGTTATCTCCTACTCTAAGATTATCAAAAGTAGTAAACCTAAGTTCACGACTCAATCGATAGTTTAGAGACGAAATAATCATAAATAATAATGTAGGACAAGATTCTGAAAGATTTTATTATTATTTTTATGATTTCAGAATTATAAAAACAAGAATCTAAAATCTTATTTAAAATTAGATTTTTATTTTTGAAATTATATTGTTAGGAAATCTTATTTGCGACCTATTTTGCACGTTTTTAATCTTCTTGTTTTGGCATGATTTAAGATTTTTTCTAAGAATTTTATTTCCTTTCCTTTTAGGATTTTATTAGTCTTTTATTTTATTTTATTTTTTCTTTATAAGTTCTTGACTAGCAAGAAATTGTCTTACTAGATTCCTACCTAACATAGGATTTCTCTACTCGTATAAATAAGGGTTGTAACCTATTCAATAATTCATCTTTTACATCAATAAAATTATGAGTTCATCTCTTTCTTCTTGTGGATTCAAGGCTTGCTCATTGAGACGAGTTGTTTATCTCGTTTGGACTAGTACGCTAATGAATAAACACTCGAATCCACGAGCACACCTTGCGCACGAGGAAAATAGAGAGAACTCTCAGAATAATATTGATTAAAAGTTTAATAATTGAATAACTTACACCCCAATTTATACTAGTAGAAGTCCTAACAATAAGGTAACTACTTAGAATGGAGACCAAGCAAAACAATTACTTGGAAACCAATATCATAATAAAAAGGAAAATAAAATCTCCAAGGAAATAACATCTCCAAGGGAATAATAAATCCTACCAAAACTAGGAAATAGAAAAATAAGAAACGTGCAAAACAGGCAGCACAAATATAATTTCCTAATAATATTGTTCCTAAATAAAAGTTTCCAAAATTTTAAAAATCCTACGATCTTGTCCTACATCAGTCTCATTTTCTTCAAAAGAACTTGACCTCGAGTTCTCGTTGATTGAAACAACTTCACACATTGGCGCTCGTCTGCATCAATTTTGTACTTCAAATTAATTTTCTCGAACACGAACTTCAATAATGAGCTCCACTCGGCTTCACTTCCAAAAGATTGATGTATTGTAGAGACCCGTAAATTTCTTTATTTAATTTTAATGTTTGTAGTTGAGGAAATAGGGTTGAAATTAACGTGAATGTGAATGTGGAGGTTAAATGTGCAAAGGTTGGAAAAAATATGGGTGTTAGTGTAATATAGTGCATGTGTGTATATGTGTGTGTCCAGGGGAAAATAATTCCCATTCTCTATCTCTCGTCTCTCTCTCCCATTCCCTCTCCCTCTCTCGGCTCTCTCCATTTCTCTCCCTCACACTCTCAAATTTCATCTCCAACCTCAAAACCCATGAAGATTGACCTTCATTCCACCCTCCGTATGTGATCTTGAGCTTGCATTCAGCTGGGTTTAGCTCGGAGAGGACTATTCGATTGATTTGGAGGTTCCGGAAGCTAGGGCTTGTTCAAAACGCTTGGGTTTCACTTTCCGACTTGAGGTAGGGAATTCTACCTCTCTTTATATGTTATTTAAGTGTTTCTATGCCCTTCTCAAGCCTGTATTAGTTGTTGTTGAGATTGGATCGAAATCTGAAATTCCTGTCAAAAATTGCCTGTAAGATACTCTTCCTACCGGTAGGAACTTCCCATCTACCGGTAGAACAAGTTTTCATAACCAGCTCAAACGTTCAACAGCAGCTCAAAAGATGCTCAACGTATTCATCTTCTACCGGTAGGAACTTTTCACCTACCGGTAGGTCAAGGTTCGTTCAAATGTTGGCCTGTTTGGTAGGAGCTTCCACCTACCGGTAGGTCAAGTTCTACCGGTAGGACTCGTTCACCTACCGGTAGGAGATTGAGCTGCTGCAGTGTCTTTCAGCTGCTTTCCTATATCTTCCAAATCATATTTTGAAGCTTTATAGCGACTCTAATGGGTTTGTTTGCACATTCTTTCAAGTGTCTTAGAGAGTATTACTTGTCTCTCACTTAGAGTGGTATCTAGTGGACTAGAATGAACTCGTTGTGTTAAGAAATGAGAAATAGACGTTATTGCACATTGAAGTACGAACGATTCACCTGAACATGTCTAGAGATCCGATGAGTAGTATTGCAACTCGTTTTCTCTCGACTCGTAGAACTCTTTAGATTCCTTTAGCATAGGCTTTACGGACTCCAAGTATAGAAACTAGACGACCGGGTATCGCAGAATCTAGTCGTGGGTTGATATGTGGTATGTGAAGGTACGAGGGTGTACTCAGAGGTACGGTGAGGACGCGTGGTATCATGGTATGCTTAAATGGAAGGGTGTGTATTAATTAAATGGTCAGAGTCTTGATATGGTTGACAGTTTTGGAACGTTTTGAAATGTAATCAATGTGGTGGATTGGTAGATCGTTTAGGATGCTTGAAGTGTAATCGATATTGTGATTGAACTGTTTGAGATGATATAATAACTTATGTCCTCACGACTTGTCGAATCTTTCAATTCTTTGGGCACTTGTCCTATGGGATTCAAACGTAGAAACAAATGGATAGAGTATTATAGGATATTATATATATAAATATATGGGCTTAATACGTTATGTAGGATTCAAATGGGTAAACTAATAAGAAGGCATGAACATATACATTTGTGGAGTTATGTAATGATTGATTGAGGATTTATGTTACAACCGATAGATTGATGATGAAAGTGATTATTATTATTGAGGGAATAGACTCGAGGTGACCCTGCGCTAGAGGGAAGTAGACCCGAGGTGACCCAAGTGATTATTATTATTGAGGAAATAGACTCGGGGTGACCCTGCGCTCGAGGGAAATAGACCCGAGGTGACCCAAGTGATTATTATTATTAAGGGAATAGACTCGGGGTGACCCTACACTCGAGGGAAATAGACCCGAGGTGACCCACGTGATTGTCGATGGGAATATCTGATTAAAAGAAAGGATTGGTTATGTAATAAAGGGATTTGATGATAATCAATATGGACACGAGAAAGAGTGTAGTACCGTACGAAGAATAATAAGATAATTTTGAACTGATTATGGACAAATGTGGAATGACGTGAGTTTATTTATGTATTTAGTCAAAGAAGCAAATGGTTAGTGACATGAGTTTATTTATGTATTTAGTCAAAGAAGCAAATGGTTAGTGACATGTATGTGAAGTCTAGGACCCTTCGACTATAGCTTGCAGCTTGTTGGTAGTCACTCGTACTTTGGGCGTATCTGTCAATATTCACTCATTCATGGTGCATGATTCATATAGTTTGATTATCATCAAATTTACATATAGTTTGAGCATAGAATTCTCTACTGGGCTAGTGTAGCTCAACCTATCATTTTCAGGTATTTTGCAGGTCACCGCCATGGAGTGCTTGGAGTGCATGCTATGTCATTGACTAAAGCTATTTTGGAGAGTACTTCATTATCTTTGTAAAACAAATCGCATTGTATTGATTCTATGTATTTTGAAACTCTGTAATTTATTGGGCAAATTTATAGAATTGGGGTCTGAACTATCTTTTGGGTTATTAATTGTAACTCCTGCGAGGATTTAAATTATCAAATGTTATATTATCATCTATGTTTAAAATCGAGGGCGTGACATGTATTATCTTCCAATATTTAGCAAGTCAAGTAAGAACAAGATAATACCCAAAAAACGTGGAATGCTTCAGCTCCTTGCTCCTCTTCCAAAAATTATTCAATGAAAAGTGTTCATACAATGATCTTTTCTCTTCATGCTTCAACTTGTTGACAAGATTCACTAGACGAATGTTGGAAACCCAATCAAATTGTTACACTCCAAGATTCACTAAAAAATGAGCATTATGTTGATGTTGCAAATGGTCTTGACCTTGATTTAGTTCTGATTCCTTCAATGTCCCTAAAGTAAGTGGAACATCACCTTTGCAGTCAACCATGTAAGGATCAGAAGTTGCCAGATTAAGAACAGACAAGTCATGTGCCTTCAATTCTAAAACTTCACCATTACCATCATCACCATCACGAGTCTTTTCTTGACTAATATCAGCCAATAGTTCTATATAGGGCTGCTCAAAAAATCCGGTGAACCGTGAAACCGGTCCGGACCGAACCAATCCGTACTTTTTGGATTTTGTCCGTGGATTAATGGTCCGGACACGGATTGAAAAATTAGAAAACCGTGACTTGCGGTTCGGTCCACGGATTTTCATTACAAAACCGTGGATTAACCGAACCGAACCGTGAGATATTTATTTTATGTAAATAATATATATAAATATATGTGTGTTTATATAATAAATTGTTAGTAATGTTAACATTTTTTTCTACCAATTTTAGTATTTTATCATAATAATGGGATATAATGTAGATGTACATAAAATATAAGGAATAAATTATAGTGTTTTCATATAAATAACGGGTAACCCTAGTTGAGTTTCACTAGTTCGTTTCTTTTTCATTTTTTTAATGTTATGTACTATAATGATACAATTCTACTAGTGTTTAGATTCTTTTGAATTTGATTTTTAAAATAGGTTTTTGGTAGTTTATGTAACAAGTATTTTCTGGTGGTGTTAAACTTAATTTTGAATGTAACATTCTTCCCTTTTAGTGTGGGATATATGCTTAAGCTTTATTTTTGTTAAAATCCGTGGACAAAACCGTAACCGATCCGCGAGTCACGGATCGAATTTTATTTTGTAAAAACCGAACCATAGGACTTTTGGTCCGGACATGGATTTCATTTTATAAAAACCGTGACTAGCGGTTCGGTCCTCGGATTCCTAGAAATCCGAACCGAACCGGACCGTGAGCAACCCTAGTGCTATATTGCTAGCCGGAATATGTTTCTTGACACTAATATTAGTATCGACCAACTCCAATGGACAATTATTTTGGTACTCAACAACTTGATCGCCAACTTCTGTTTCAATTTTTTTATCATCCACTCCCACTATGACCACCTTATCAATTTCTTCAATAACATCTTTGGCAAGAGTAGTTGTATTTTGTTGATTTGATTCGTACTTTTTATCCAATAATTGTTTATAATTATGCGGCAAAAATCTCTCCATCAGACATTTTTTAATTCTTGACCATACTCAAATATGGCGCTTGTTCTGTTGATCTCGCAAAGATTGCAAGTCCATCCACCAATCTAGTGCTGGACCTGGAAGCTTTAACAACACATACCTCCACTTTTCTCCATTCGAGATTTTCATATACTCAAAATCATCCTCAAGGTTAAGTATCCAATCTAGAATATCCTCAAAATATTCACAACCACTAAATTTAGGTAAATTGTCATAATACCTGAAATTTGGTTGTCGCTTTATCGACTGAAAATCACCATAGTTCTCGAATAGCTCGCCTTCAAATTCACTCCTACTATCATACTGATAATAAGAATATCTTCCGGAGACGTTTTGGTGAATAGGTTGGTTGTGGGAAAATCCCTCAACACGGTTCCTATTCTTGTTAAGAGGTTGGCGGTGGGCAAATCCCTTCACGCGATCCTTTTCAACCTGTTCTGGCCTTTGGTTGATGTGTAAATCAGTAAATGCTCGCAGCAGTCCTCGGATCTCTGCCAACAACGCGCTTCGATCCTACAACTGTGTTCGGTTATCCTCCATCATCTTCCCTAGGTCAGCAATCCCACTATCACCGTCAATGGGTGTGTCTTCAATTTTGTTTGGTGCAATCGAACCAAGCAAAGCCTTGCTCTGATACTACTTGACGCAGCAGAATTCACGAGGAGATTAGTTTGTGAACTAATTCAAACGAATAAACACTCGAATCTATGAGCACACCTTGGCTATGAATGAAAGGTTTCAAATGTTATTAAGTGATCACTCATTTCACTCTCAAGCAATGTGGAACTCTATTTCCTTAACACGGTGCACTAAAGGAACCCTTGTAATTGGTCGAAAGAATGTAATTTTTAATTTATTTGTTCCACCAAATACTTTTTTTTTTTAATTACACCAAACTCTTAATCAGCAGACATATTCCGTCAGCCGAACTCAACCATGAGAGTACAGAGCAACCATTTCCAGATAATTGGATCACAGTCAAACCTCTGTTTTTCTTTTCCAGTCAAATGGACGCAAGCTATTCAAAGTATGCATTACAAAGAATATATGTTACTCCTCGGTCACATTTTATTTGTCTTGTGTTTTTAATTGATATACTCCCTCCGTCCCCTTTTTAAAATCCAGTATTCCATTTTGGGTTGTACCTTAATAAGTGTCCATTTTGTAAAGTTAGTGGGTAAAAGTTGGTACATTTTCCATTTTGCCCCTAAAAGTATATTCTATTTTGAAAAGTTAGTGAATAAAAATGTAATGATGATGTCTCCATAGAGAGTAAATAGTGAAAGTGGAGGTAAAAGTTGATGTGAAAAGTGTAATGATGATATTTTCTTAATAAGTTGGAGTTACGAAGCAGGACATTTAAAAAGAGACGGAGGGAGTACATTCTTTTTTTTTTTAAATGTGAGGCGAGGTATAGAGATAGGTGAGGTATTACCGTCTGTACGTGATGCTCCCTCACTACATGATTTCTGTTTTGTATAATTTTTTAATAGTATGAGAACCTTTCTTTGTTGATAAAAAAAAATTCCATGCAGCCAAAGCAGAGACCATATCATATAACTAATATTATTTAAATAAAGATAAATGAATAGGTTTACCATGAACAATGCCGGAGAATTCCAGATAATTCACTTATTAGATTAATTGAGCTTAATTAATTTAACAGAGTTAGCTCAAGGTTTCTTATATTAATAATACCCACTACCAAAGAATAGTTGCATCAATTTTCTCATTAGTCAATGGGGAGTTAAGAAGGTGGTGGGATATGCTGAGATATTTTCGGCCAATCTTACATCATGATCAGCTTAATATTCACAGGTTTATCTGGTTAAATAATATTACCCCAATAACATTAGTCTTAGGAAAAAGTAAGAAGCAAGAAATTTCTGGTTTGATTTTTACCTGTTCAAATTGGCTTCTTCTTATAAGGACGTTGGGTAATTCTTGCTGTTACTTCATCGAATTGAAGCTTCCTAAAACCAAGCAGACACAAATGGGTTCGGATCCTCTACTTGGACCGTACAAGACAGTCCAAATATGGACCATACATTGGTATAATCAATGGTTTAGATTTGCCTAAAAATTCTTAACACTAAGAGCCACTTAGAGTCACTGAGCAAAAACCTGAACAATTGATTAATTCTAGGCTGTTCCAAATATGGACTTCTGCCCAAATTAAGGACTGAAGAAGATCCAATTATGTGTGTGTTTGTGCGCGCTTTTGTTTATCATGTATGTATTCTTTTATGGAAAGACTTCATTGACAAAAGAAGTGATACGTAGTCCAAAAACCCAAACACTAATAAGGCTAAAGGCACCCAAAAAAAAGAACAATCATAACTCTCTCTCTCTCTCTCTCTCTCTCTCTCTCTCTCTCTCTCTCTCTCTCTCTCTCTTCTTTTTCCTTTTTTTATTTTTTTGAGATCTTCAATGGGTTTCCCACTCATTTATTACATCGAACAAAAGAAAATCAAAACGGTAATTGCAACTATTGATAGTATTCTGTTTGGAGCTATGAAAACAATTAGAAATTAAAGTAGGAGCATTACTACTTAGGGGATATTGGTCCAAGTATTCAAGTTTGATGTTCATAATTAGTCTGAAGACAGCATACTAGGGATTCAATAAACCAAGCAACAATGTTTCCTTCTCATTGGTTCGAATATTCAGTTAAATTTGATGGAATGTACAAACTCATTAAGAAGGTTGTATTTGTTTGCAAGTTAAAAATGTGCAGGGTGTTGACACCCAAATTTGGGGGTTGGACGACCGTCTGTAAAAATCGTGGCGCGACACGGGAGAAACCTGTGGGTGATTGTTCCCCACGGAACCACGGTAAGTGTGAAATCCCTAGGTGCAATGGCTCTAGCGGTCGCCCTTCCCTCCACCCTTTTGCCAAGCACATATTTTCCCAACATTTAAAATTATTGTGCCGTTATAAACAAACAATGGAAAACCAAATAAAAGCTGTAAAAAGATATATTCTATAGTTACTCCTAGTAAACAAAGCAGCTAATTCTGGTCTTCTTGTTGCTGCTGTTGTAAGTTGATTAGGGATTCTACGGCACAGTTCAAACTAATTCCATTGCAAATCAAATAGTAGTTCAAGGAGACTTGATATATGATTAATTAAACATATAAATGGAGAGGCGATTTCTGATTCTCTACTGAATACGGCACAAAGAGAGAGAGAGAGAGAGAGAGAGAGAGAGAGAGAGAGAGAGAGAGAAAGATGGATTGGAATTCTCTTCTCAAACCATCAAAGAGGATATTGATCGTTGGCATTGGATAAATCATTATACTTCATGGTGGGATCCTCCAGAAACACATGAAGGGTAAGTGGGTTAGGTTATCCTACTTCTCTAAGAGAGTGCAAAGATTGCAGTAAAAAGGAAGTTCGTAAGCATACTCCTCGGAAGCTGGACAGGGTCTTAATCACACTCCTCTGATAAATCACAAGTCTGGTATCTAGTGAGAGAATAACATGAATACCTTTGAAATTTCGCAACTTGCGAGGTGAGCAGTCTAATGCATTGCAGACTCCTGTAACTGGCTTTCCCCATCATTAGGGTTTGCACAACTTTGAAGCTACTTGGGTTTTCAAACTAGCAGTTCATGGGCAATACAAATAGATGGGATAAAAGGTGGTCTTAAGCAGGTTCAAGGAACAATCTCAAATACAAAGCGTTATTTCTATGAACTGAATGAACTCAAGGTGACACTGATCAGTGACCTCTATTTTTTCTTTTTCTTTATTCAAGCCACAAGGAGACAGATATTTGGTTTTAATATTCCTCAGGGCTATTTAATGTTAAGAACAGATGACATACTCATTGAGGGCCAATAATACCCCTTCAAAGAACCTGTTTACTGTGGACTCATAATTCAATACCACCACATTCGATGAAAATAATAATAATTCTGATAAGTAATAAGCTCTGTTATGCAGATCCTTCAAAATGTGTGAAGTACCCATGTCGGATACTTGACACTCGGATAAGGGCATGGGATACTCGTCTGACATGTTTAGTGGACATTCACCTAGCAAGAGCTTATAGGAACACAAATTTACTAGAAATTGGATGAATCCGACACTTGGATACGTGCCGCACCCGACACTCGTACCGAGTCCATATAACAAATCATTCATACATAAGGAAGTTGTTAAAAATATATGGCCTATACAAAAATCAGTTGATTGCAAAAGCGCTCTGACTCGAGGTAATTGTGTTTTGTCGCAGTTGTTGAGTCCCAACCGAATTTTAGTGTTAAGAATTTTTAAGCAAATCCAAACCATTGATTATACCAATGTATGGTCCATATTTGGACTGTCTTGTACGGTCCAAGTAGAGGATCCGAACCCATTTGTGTCTGCTTGGTTTTAGGAAGCTTCAATTCGATGAAGTAACAGCAAGAATTACCCAACGTCCTTATAAGAAGAAGCCAATTTGAACAGGTAAAAATCAAACCAGAAATTTCTTGCTTCTTACTTTTTCCTAAGACTAATGTTATTGGGGTAATATTATTTAACCAGATAAACCTGTGAATATTAAGCTGATCATGATGTAAGATTGGCCGAAAATATCTCAGCATATCCCACCACCTTCTTAACTCCCCATTGACTAATGAGAAAATTGATGCAACTATTCTTTGGTAGTGGGTATTATTAATATAAGAAACCTTGAGCTAACTCTGTTAAATTAATTAAGCTCAATGAATCTAATAAGTGAATTATCTGGAATTCTCCGGCATTGTTCATGGTAAACCTATTCATTTATCTTTATTTAAATAATATTAGTTATATGATATGGTCTCTGCTTTGGCTGCATGGATTTTTTTTTTATCAACAAAGAAAGGTTCTCATACTATTAAAAAATTATACAAAACAGAAATCATGTAGTGAGGGAGCATCACGTACAGACGGTAATACCTCACCTATCTCTATACCTCGCCTCACATTTAAAAAAAAAGAATGTACTCCCTCCGTCTCTTTTTAAATGTCCGGCTTCGTAACTCCAATTTATTAAGAAAATATCATCATTACACTTTTCACATCAACTTTTACCTCCACTTTCCCTATTTACTCTCTATGGAGACATCATCATTACATTTTTATTCACTAACTTTTCAAAATAGAATATACTTTTAGGGGCAAAATGAAAAATGTACCAACTTTTACCCACTAACTTTACAAAATGGACAATTATTAAGGTACAACCTAAAATGGAATACTGGATTTTAAAAAGGGGACGGAGGGAATATATCAATTAAAAACACAAGACAAATAAAATGTGACCGAGGAGTAACATATATTCTTTGTAATGCATACTTTGAATAGCTTGCGTCCATTTGACTGGAAAAGAAAAACAGAGGTTTGACTGTGATCCAATTATCTGGAAATGGTTGCTCTGTACTCTCATGGTTGAGTTCGGCTGACGGAATATGTCTGCTGATTAAGAGTTTGGTGTAATAAAAAAAAAGTATTTGGTGGAACAAATAAATTAAAAATTACATTCTTTTGACCAATTACAAGGGTCCCTTTAGTGCACCATGTTAAGGAAATAGAGTTCCACATTGCTTAAGAGTGAAATGAGTGATCACTTAATAACATTTGAAACATTTCATTCATAGCCAATTGGCTTTGAGATTGGATATAAAATTTCTACATGGTATCAGAGCGGGGTCTGTTTCACCTTACATTTTATAAAATTCACAATCCACACCCCACGATGACAGACCAGCGAAAATGCTGCCCAATGATAGGATCCAAGAAAAAGGCCACACAAGTGACAGACTTTAAACGCAGCTGCACATGAGGGCGGATATTAAACAAATAGAGTTTCACATTGCTTAGGAGTGGAATGGGTGATCACTTAATAACATTTGGAACCTCTCCGCCCATAGCCAATTGTCTTTGAGATGGATATAAAATTTCTACACACCGCGGGATGTAGTAAATGTCGAGTGCACCTCCATCAAGATCTCATTGTCATAATTTGAACAAGTCCTGAGTTATTATGCAGAGACAGTAGGAAAGACGCTGAAGCCAGTACCTGAGGCTGCTAACATATATTCATTTCACTAATAGTATTTTCTAGGAAACAATTATCTTGCACTAGCTAGTTTCTTGACTAGTGAACAGTAGTAACCAATTAGATGAATATAGGTTCCCTTCACGTTTATTTTCCAGTAGTTCTGATGACGCAGAAAAAATCCTTGCTAGCGTAGCCATGGTATTTCCTCTTTCGTGACAATATGTTTCCCTTTTTAAGTAATTTCCTTGTAATTCTACTGCAGAAAAGATTACTATATAATAAATTCTTCAAAAATAAAATAAAAAAATAGTATAGCTGTAGAAACTAAAGTCTCCGGTAGCACTGTATTCCTCGTACAGTCGAATGGGATAATAACGGCATTATTAGAGACGATCGAGTGCAATGTCAGGTATGGATCATTTTTTTAGGAAAAATAAGTTTGGCCTAACCTTTTCAGAGTTTTCTCGTACGGCTTTTTAAAGTTATTTTCTCTTAATTCTTGTACAAGATTTGGGTCAAATTTTTACATTATATATTCGTCTCGAGGAGTGGTATTGGAAAAATATAAAAACATAGACATAGTTGCAAAAAATTCATATAAGACGACGAAAAAGACCTAAAAAGAAAAAAAGAAAAGAAAAAACTCATATCTTCTGTCTTTTTTTGTCGTTTTATATATATGTAATCTTTTCAACTTTGGTCTATGCTTTTATATTATTCCGGTTCATCTCGGCAAGAAGGAAAATATGATGTAAAAATTTGATCCGAATCTTATAAAGATTAAGAGAGAGCAACCACAAAGACCATGCGAGTAAGACTCTGTTGATTGTTAATTAAGTACCCTTCATTATTTTATTGGATGTTTAAGTTAGAGTGTTTTTGTGTTGTTGAATTTGAATGGAATCCAAAAGTAGATAAAGAAAACTGAGGCACGTTTACGTGGGCACTCAAAATATTGAAAGGATTCTGTTGGTGGTGGGAGGTGAACCATGCAATAGGAACCATTCAAAGAGCAGTTAGAGACTGCGCGCTGCGTTAATTATTATAAGTAAGAATCAAAATTAAATAACGAACAAGCTATTATTTATCTCTTTCCATTTTTTGTCTTCAGAATCTAAGTTGCTCAATATCGACTCGTTGTTACAGTAGCTCGTGAAGCTCTTTCAAGTTGGTTTGCCGATTCTCCTCGATGTATCCATTGTCGAGTTTTTAATAAATTTATTGCCTGTTTCAAAAAAAAATTGGTTTGCCTGATGTGTATTCCCTATTTGACCATATTTTTTAAACTTGTCTCGAGTTTTCAAAAAGACAAACTGACAATTTATTGTTCGGCTCGCTCAACTGGTTAATATGCATGTGAAAACTCTCGTTTTTTACACAAGGTGTGGATGCGATGAGCGCGGGCGTGCCAAGACTTGTAACGCCTAACTTTTGGTGAAGATTCCCGTGAATCTTGACTTCTAACGTAACAACGATCGTGTGTGATCCAAAGGTTAAAGATCACAAAGTGGTTCGTGGTTTGCCACACGGTTGTGGACTTAAAATTTCCTAGTCGTATAGGAAATGGACGTAGAAATGTAAAAAGATGTGAACTTTATTATACCGGGATAATAAAGTTGATACAGGAAAGTAAAAGATCCAAACAACTTAATGAAGTGTGTTTGAATGGGGTTTGAGCACGTAGTACTCGATAATCTACTTTGCTGAAAGTAGTAAAGTATTGTGTTTCGCTGGGAAGACTTTGGTTTGTAAGCGTTGAGCTTTGATTGGTGTTGGACCCCTTTTTCAGCATTGTGAACTAGTATTTATAGACTCAGCAGCAGGCTGATTCAGGCCTGAATCCGAAATCTGTCTTGCACCATCAGCTGCCATGTGTCCCATGTTTCTTCCACTTTTCATGCATGTATGGTAGTGGGCAGTTATTTGCAGTTGAAATGTCATGGAGTGATGTGGCAGCAACCCCACTATCCCCCTCTTTGTGCTTAGCTTGACACATGGCCAATTGGCCTTTGAACTTTGAAAAGATATAACTGCCATACAACAACCAAATCCCTACAAACATGGGCTGCATCCCACGGACCAGCTTTGCTCCTTTCTTCATAGGTCAAATTGTGGGCTTGCTTCCTGGACCAAACCGTGCTGATTGAAAACCGTGGGCTGCGTATTTCTTGTATTTCTCGGGCCCAAATGGGAAAAACCCATGGCCCAATATTTATCCAATGATTATTTACCCAACTTCGGCCCAAACTAATTAAAGAACTAATTAAAAGCTCAATCACGGCTAGCCCGATCCGTGGTGCCAAAAACGGTTATAAACAGCATGTAATACTAATATCATGTGTTTTGTGCGTAAACATAAAACACGAGATGTTTTCTATTTTTTTCAACAAAAATGTACATGTTTCAAAAGGCAATCAATCGACATTTGGGCTCCGTTTGTTTGTACCCATTTTTCTTTGTTTGGCTATAAGAAGGAGGAATATTTTGCACCAACAGGGTGAAATTATTTTCCTCTAATTTTGACTGTAAGTCATTTTTGCATTTCACCCCTGATGGTTCGACATTTTCCAGAACCACGTATTTCATTCTCTTCTTCTCTCTAATCTGAGAGAGAGATAGAGAAAGATTACTTAATATTTCTTAACCAGCAATCTGCCAATGTTTTGGAAAATATTTTTCATCTGCCAAGTGCCAACCAAATACCGAAAAATAAAAGTTTAAAGTTTGCTTCTTGAAAAAACATTTTACATAAAAACAAACGGAACCTTGATGAATGTGATTTTTGATGTAATTGATGTTATCAATGTTGTCTAAAAAGTAAACGATCCAAATTACTAAAGTGAGCCCAAAATGACCCCACATATGGGGCAGACACTCCGGTCTAGTCCCTCAAAGGGATCGGGGAGGATGAGGATCCCAACCCGTTCTAATAATCTTATTGCACGAAGTGCTTGGTGTTTGCCTCAACAAATACAGAGAAATAAAGAGACTGTCAAAACATAGAATAAGGTGCATTATTTGCGAAATACAACAAACCAAAGTAGAAGTTTGTAGGTGGACTTTGGTGGGTTCCGCTGGATGTGCTTACGTGAGCTAGAGAGGTGCGATTGGCTGATGATTAGTAGAAAGGGAAAAAAAGGGAAAGAATCTTGCGGGGTGAGGGAAGGAGCAAGAGGTACAATAGAGACAAAGGCAGCGTGTCCCTTACGTTCTCCGCGGGGGCGATGTCTAACCTTTTCTGGACTCGAACGGGTGAGGTCACCTTCTCTCCGGGGAAGAATGTTCTCCTTACTCAGAATCAGTGCTCACACCCTTTCTTCCGGAAAAGTCAGCCTCTCAATCATTGGGAATGTCAGGGGTATTTATAGGGCACCTGGGCCTAGGTCAGGCCCAGAACGACGCTCCTATAAGACCCCAACACGTGTCCCCTCTGTACCTCCAAGTCTTAGATAAACTCGTCCTCCCGCGGAAGCTTTTCCGCGGGAGAGCTCGAATTTCCGCGACGCTACCTCCATCCCTAGCCACCAAGCCACAAGAAATCCCCCAATTCCCGCTAGAGCGAGGTCGCGACCCGCGGCGATCCCATGCTTTCCGCGGGGTTCCTTCCAAACCCTGCCTTCTAGGTCCAAATAGAACCCCGGGGTCTTCCTGTGGTTCTCTGTCGTCATACCCATTTCGGTACGTCTCTAGTTCTCTCGCGGAGCCAGCGGGGGTCCCGCGGTGCCTTCTCTTCCGTGGACCGTTTTCGCGAGCATCATTTTTCATGCTCAGCACGTGTTCTCCTCCTACTGGGCGGTCAACCGTCTTCTTTAGAGTAGAACGTTGACCAAGGCCGACTTTCCACGTGGGCCCTGCTGCCACGTGTCCACCTCCAATTGGAGGGTCAAAAAGTCTTTCCTGCTGATATGTCAATAATTTTGACCGAACCTACATATGCCCCCCGCGTGCGTATGATGGGTGCACGTCGTTCGCACGCGCACTGTTCTGTCTGAGAGTATCCGCGGTTGCCCTCGATTTGTTCCGCGGAGCAACGGGTATGTTAACCGTTGACAACTCCTCTTCGTATACCGACATGACTTTTCGTGTACGGTCATCATAAATGCTCCCACCGTTTGACCACTATATAAACCCCTTATTCATTATTTTCCTTTTCCACCTAACACCCAAATCTCCGTCGAAGTGCTGTCACTTTCTCTCAGCGAGCGATCACTTTCTTTCTTATTATTTTCCACCATCTGCGGTCACAACTTCCCTTTTTCTTCTACACAAAGCATAAATGGCTGCGCATAATCCAAATGTTGAAATCCCGGTTCCCCCCGCGGACCAGTGGCAGAAGGCCCCGTACTTACGGACAGTTGGGGACCCATTCTGGGCCCTCGCAGGGGCTTACCCTGTCGAGGGTGCTCCCGTGGCAGACCCCACCTTCTTCACAGCCCCTGCTGCCCCGGAACATGCAGAATTGATCAACCCTTCCTCCATCCTTCGTCTCCGCCTTGAGCGCGGGGACTTCCCCTTCGTGGAATGCCGCTTTGGGGCCCAGGCCTCCCCACCCACCGACTGGGCGGAGTGGGTGAACGAGGTTGTAGGAGGTCCCCGCCTCAGGCAGGTGTTGGTGGCTAGCGGTGCTAATGATGTCGTCCTGCTGTCGCGGCACCTGAGTATCCCTTGGCAGGGGGTGGCCATCAAGAATTCGGAGTTCGCGTGCTCACGTTGGAACATAGATACCCATTCCTTTGCATGGGCTTGGGGTGAGAGCGGGCTTTCTTTGGAGGATACCTTCATCCTCACTCGCTTGTCTCTCCGCGGAGCTAACATCCTGGATCTGACCAAACTCTTGCGCGAAGATCGAGATGACGTCGAGAGTCTAAAAAAATTGCATAAGCTGGCCCAGAATGGGCCCATTTTTACTGCTCAGGGCGTCCGCAAGGCCGCGGCGGCGAATGCTAAGAAGACTTCCCTTGGGAGTTGGATTCGCTACTTCTACAAAAACTTCCAGCCCACGAAAACTGTTGCTCCGGGTGTCGCGCGGGACTTCGTCGCGGGCCCTGAATACAGGCAGCGGCTCTTCATGGCGGGATTTTTCTCTTACTTCCTCTCCTACTATGTCTTGCCTGACTATCCCGTCGACGGTCTCTCTCAGGCGGTCTTTCCGTTGGCTGTGCTCTTAGCCCGCGGCCAGCCCGTCGCGTTGGCACCTCTTTTTCTAGGGTCGCTCTACCGCCAACTGGACTTGGTACAGGCTAACTATGCCAGGTCCCTTGGTAGGTGCGACCATCTTTCAATGGCTCACACCAGCTTCCTGCTAGCGTACTTCTTCGAGCACTTCCGCTCTGTTGCCCCGGTTCCGCTAGCCTTTCAGGCATCTGGGCAGCGATCTCGCGCGGAACAGTGGCATGGCACCAGCAGCAACGCCTCATGGTACGAGGCATGTGATATTTACGCCAACTTCACCCCGCGACCCTATAACATCCATTCCCCGGGCGTCATGGGTGTGGGTCTATGCCTTCTCCCCTCTGCTTCTTCTCTCAACGCCGCAAGCGGTGGCGACTCCGTGGCGCGGACGGTCATCAACGCCACGCTCATAGCTCTTCCTGGGTGGCTCCCATTCCTGAACAACGAGACCACTGGAGTGGCGGTCTACCGCTCGGACCGCTTCGCGAAGCAGTTGAGCTTCGATCAAGGGTTGCCCGGGCCCAGCCCTCCAATGCCTTCCTTCGCGGAGTCCCAACTCCGTTTCATGGTGACTCAACTCTCTCCCATCCTGGTGCAACTCGGTGACTTGCCCATTCCGGCCAGGAACAGGATCTCGAGCTATACTCCAGAATTCCGCCGGTTTTGGAGAAGGAATCTGGACTTTTTCCTGACGTTCGTCCGCGGGCAGGCCGTCGTTCCCGAGGCGTCCATGATCCATACGCGGGACACTTCGCTGCAGGCCATCAACGATGTCCGAGCAGTTGACTGGCGCGGTCCCCACAGCCAATGGGCCGTTATCAACACCGCGCCCCTGAACAGGGCGTTCCCTGCAATGCCCCCTCTGCCTCTTCAAGCCGCCCCGAGGCGCACGCGATGACCCGTGTGAGGACACAACCTCCACCCCCCGCAGAGCCATCTCAACCATTTTCTTCACATGCGCCCGCGGCGGGGGAGGCCCGTCACCGCAAACGCCTTCGCACGGTGCGTACACCATTATTCCTTGTGCTGAATTATGCTACTTCATCTTTCTTTCTCTATGGTTTATTCTCACTACTTTGCTTCTCGCTTTCAGCAGCGGGAGCAGGACGCCAGTACTTTTGTGGCCTTCGAGCCAGAGGCGGCCGCCGTGGCAGAGGCAGCAGAACAAGCCGCGTGCGGAGCGGCAGCGGAAGAGGATGCTCCAGACGATCAACCCAAGCGACGCCACCTCGATAGTAAGCTTCACTTTGTTAGAATACCATCCCCGTTGTCTTTCTTTTCTCTTACTTCTAACTTTTATTCTGTCAAAATCTCTTGAACAGCTATGGTAGAGGCTTATGATGATGAAGAGGACGAGAACATGGGGGCGGGCAGCGGTGACGATGACGGTGACGAAGATCGTGTCCCTCTCAGCGTCCACTTGGCGACCCTAAAGGCCCGGTCATCCATGCCCGCGGAAAACCTCGTCGCTGAAGACGTGGACATAGTGGATATCTCTGACTCCCTGGAGGAGCAAAGGGAGGCAGAGGTGATCCAGCCCCGGGCGGAACCAGTCCCTTTCCCTCGCCCGGAACTGGAGTCTTCCGCGGTTATCGGAGGTACGTTACCCGACGAGCCCTCCGTTGTTGATCTTGGAGGAGATCCCAACACGGTCTCTTCCGAGTCATCTTCTCCTTCCGAGGACTCCGAAAATGTCATAGTTTATTCTGCTGATCGAGACCCTTCTCCATCTAATGCAGCGTCTTCTGAGGCCCGCGAGCCTCCTCCGTCAACGGACACCCGCGAGTCTGTGGGCCAAGCAAACATCGCCGCGGAACCCATCAACGCGGCGACCAACCCAGGGCAGGCTCAACCTCCACTCCTTCTGGGTCTCAACAACAATCCACCAACGCCCGCATCCGTTCCACCAAAAACTTTCTGGGCCGGGTCGCTGGCGACTCCCCAGGGATCTCAAATGCCTCTCTCTTGCGAGGGCCTGGGTCAGACGCGGGGCGGGACACGGCCGCGGATGCAACTAGTCCCCACTCTCCGGCGTGTTCCACCTCCCAGACCCACTCTCCTCATCAGTCTTCGAGACGCGCGGCCACTCCACCCGCTGAGCCTGCGGCTATCCCTTCTGACCGACAGCTGGAGGTAAATGAAGAGTTCTGTGGGGGCCCCACCTCCATTACTGATTCAGATCTGAATTCTTTATTTAAGGATATGACCTTCCTGCCAACTGACGATGTTTTGGGGGGACAGGGAAGCCAAGCTCTTAGTGACTTCGAGCTTGACTTGAACTTAGAGATGGGCGAGCAACAAAGAGAGGAAGCGGAGTCTAGGGAGCGGCAGCCTTCTCCTAGGCAAAGCCCCGTTCCAGATCTGGGGAAGGCCCCCATGGCTACCGAGGCGGAGGTGCCAATTCGTCTCTTCCTCACGGGCTATCCCGTAGATGAGGCTTTCCACCCGCTCCTGAATGCCATAGCCCGAGTCCATCCAGAGACATTCGGCTCTTTCAATCCGCGGTCTATCCGACTTGGGGTATATTTCCTTAGCAGCCTCCATGAAGTGCTCACCCCTTGGGCACAGCTACGCTTTGGTGACTTCACCCCCGAAACGGAAGCTGCTCTGCAGGAGGTTGCACAGGATATGCATGTCTTGGGGTTTGACCTGGCCTGGCTGTGCTCGAGGAGTTCCGTGCTGAAGGCCGCGAAGGAAAGGGCAGCTCTGAGGCCTGAGATCCAGGGGTTGGCCGCCCAACTGGATTCCGCTCAGCAAAACGTGGCTAACCTGGAGGCCAGGTTCGCCCAGGTGATGCAGCGTGACGCGGAGCTGGCTGCTGCGGCGCTGAACCTTGAGGATCCTGACCCGGAGGGGCTTGTTTTCGCCGATTGGCTAGCTTAGGGCCTCTTCTCCTTTTCCTTTCTTTCTTTTCCATTTTTTTTTAAACACATGTACTATTCCCCCGTTCTTTCTTTGAATAAAACTGGCATTATTAGAATAAAATCGTCGTTTGTATCATTGATATCACCTGTGTGTTGATTCTGCCCTTTTTAGTAACAATGTTACCACTTTCTAACCGCGGATCACGTCTTGGCCATTTTTGGCTTGGCCTATCCCACTGGTTTCCAGGCCACGAGCCCCGTTTTGACTACTCTTGCCTTAGCATCATTTCTGCTTGAAGATCGTTGACTGGAATGCGCGGGCCATGTTGTAGACACCTCCCTGGAGCGGGGCATCGCCATACAGATTGATTGTTGTTTGCTCGTTTGGTTGCTTGCTTCGTAAACCAAGATTGTGGGCATTCTCATGGCTAGGAACATCGCCACACAATAGCGGCTATCATCAAAACAAAGTTGCCACCCAGTTTATTAAAACTAGAAAAAGAGATAGAGATTCTGGGTACGGGAGCCAAAGGTACAGTAAGGGGAAGGTGTTAGGCACCCCTCTCTGCCCAGCCGTGAGGCTGGCCCATAGTTATTCAACATAAGACATGTAGATGGTTTATTTAATTCTAACACATAGTCTATTTAATTAAGCCTTTAAACAGTAAATAAGGTGAGACAATGCGATAAGTAAAGCATGCATTAGAAAGCATAACGCAAAACAAACTGTCCCAGGGAAATGGATCCCGCGGCCGGTGAATGGATGTCACCGCCAAGGGATCCTCCTGGTTTTATGTACCGGCCGAGGGATCGAAGCCCCAGTCGGTGTTCTTCCTCATACCAGACAGAAAAGTTAGCAGATAATCAAAACCCTACGATTAATTATGAGTACAGTAAATAAAACAAACCAGAGGCCGTTGGGCCTCACCACCTTGATCTCTCAGTTGCTTGATTGCTTCGGATTGATTGCGATTGACTGATTGCTTCTTTGAAAACCCTAAGGCTAGAGTTTAAACTTTGGGGTTTGATCGTCGGATTAATAGCTGCCTTCGGGAGGTTAGGGCTTTTGAAGAGGGGGTTTGAGAGAGTATTTGTGCAGAGTTTCGTGGCTTGAGAGGGTGTGGAAGTATACGAATTTTGTGATTTTCGTTGTTGTATTTTTGCAACCCCAAAGGCCCTTTATATAGGCAATTGGTGACTCACTCCGGCCAATCAAAATGCACGATTGCAATTGCAATGCAATGCAAACTCTTCGTGATAATCTCTGAGTGTAGCCCGAACGCATCGGGAAGGTAGTGTAGTTGGATCAAACGTCTGACAGAACATTCCAGAGTCTGAAAAATAGACGATCTGGCGGCCGAGGAATGGATGTTGCGGCCGAAAGATAGATCTTGCGGTCGAGGAATTGATCTCTCAGGGAGATTTTCAAGCAACAGGTTGCTCGGGTGAAGAAATGATGTTAAGGCCGTGAGATCAATGTCACGGCCGACAGATGGATTCTCCTAGGATTCTGTATTTCTGTCTGAAAGGCTATATGGCTCTGGATTGGGTCCTCTAAATGGCTCAAAGTTCTTACCGTAAGTCCAAAGGTTCTCGAGAAGTCAATCAGCAATCACTATATCCATTTCATCATCGGGATTGTCCCCAAGGTGGGACTTGAAATAATCGTTAGGCCAAATTGGGATGTCTACAGATGCCCCTCTTTGACTGAGCTCAGACGGATCGCGAGACATGTTTGAGTAAGAGTCAAAGCTATAAAAGCAACTCAATTTGGTCCAACCACTATTCCAAGGGGTTTTTGAAAAAGGTTTTTATTATGGTTGGGCCGGGAGGCTGCCTACGTATTCCATAAGGGAAATTCCGAACAACCGTAGTTCGGGCGGGCAGTAAAGAAAAAGAAAAAGTTTAGAGGGTTAGAGACAGAAGACATACCTTCGGGCTTAAAATGCCGTAATGCGACGTACCTAGACTGAGCCAGGGTTTTGGCGGAAGATAGTTGGAGGAGTGCGGTGCTGCTGGAGAAATTTTTTTTTTTGGCGGAGAGCTTCCTTAGTATTTTGGGGTAGATCAATACACGGCAGGTGCGTTTGCTTTTCTTGACCATCTTTACTTTGACTGAGAGGAGCTCGGTAGAGTAGCCTATCCTTGTGAATGAGCTGGAATGAATTGATGTAATTGGGGTGGAATCCAAGCCATCTGTTGGGGACGAGTTGGATGCCGGTTTGAGATATGGGGGGCGCAAGGCCAGTAACTAGAGCTCGGAGTTTTGGAGATGAGGGAACCGAGGCACGGAGCCGGTTGTAGTCATGAGGCGAGAGCCTGAGGAGATCGGAGCTTTGGGCTTGATAGAACCGAAGCGCGGAGCTGGTATTGATCATAAGGCGGAAGGCTGAGGTGTCGGAGCTTAGAGCTTGACGTGATTTGAACCGAAGCGTAGAGCTGGTTGCATTCTGATGGTCTGTGCACGGAGCTTTCTCATCATAAGTTTTGGCGTAGAGCTAAAGGATCGAGGCGCTGGACCGATCAACGAAAACCGAGGCATAGAGCCGGTTGATTGCAGGGTTGACCTGTTTCATGAGAGATATGCAGAGTGTATATATGTGATGGTGGTTGTTAGATGTGAACAGATATGATGATGCAGACTCGATGTGATAATGGTGATGCAATTGATGCAAATGTGCACGGGCCCGTGCGTGTGTGTTTAATATAAGCGTAGAGCTTCTTTCAAGTTCCGGACTTGAGCATTCAGAGCGTAGAGCTCGATCATTCGGACGGCAGAATCCGAGTATTCAAAGTACAGGCTTTGAGCATCCAGTACGCGATGGTTGGGCATCCAAGCGTAGAGCTTGAGCATTCAAGTGTAGAACTTGAGTATCCAGTACACAGTGGTTGGGCATTCGAAGAGCTTCGAGCATTCAAAATGTTAGATTTTGAGCATTCAAGCATAGAGCTTAAGAATGGATGATATCTTGATGATTGGGGCGACGTAGAGCCTGTTGAGATAGTTGTTACGGCGTAGAGCCAGTTGAGATAGTGGGCGTGGAGCCGCTGAGTGATAGAAATGGTGAATACGGGCGTAGAGCCGCTATGATAATGGGCTTCGAGCCGCTGAGTAATGGGCTTGGTTTTGATAATCCTTAGTGGTCAAGTGACCAGTAGTCGCGTGCTTGCTGCTTATGGAGAGAGAGCTTCTTCATGCTCGGGCATGCCCCCAAGGCTAGTTATGATCATGTTGCATTTGTTCGGGAATGCCCCCGAGGCTGACTTGATTTTGCTTCATTGGTATGGGTTTGAGCCTTCTAGAGCTTGGATTCTCAGAGCGCTTCTAAACTCGGGGTGAAGCTTCAAATGACCTACTCAAAGTCTGTTGGACAGGGGCACGAAGCTGCCAGAGTATGGCTATACTCAGATGTAAGAACAACATTGCTGAAAAGTGGCAGTTTGGTGTGAATAAGTCAAGAGACCTAGCACATCAAGAGATGTAACGCCAAGAAGTATAGTGATTGAAAGACCCAACACATCGAGAGATGCAATGCCAAGAGGCATAGTGGTCGAGAGACCCAATACATCGAGAGATGCTGTAAACACCCTATTCTGGACTGTCCAGATTAGTTTACTTACGGTCTTTGATTCCCCAATGATGATTAAGGTCGAGAACATACCGAGTTTGTTGAAGAGATTGAGCTTTGAGCGTCCCGAACCTCATCCGAACCTTCCTGAATTCCTTGTCAAACCTTCAAGCCAGAACCAAATAACCTCAGCAAAACCCTACTGGAGCACGCTGGTGGATGACTAGCGTGCGCTGGAACCACCACCACGTGTCAGTCATCCCCAGTTATTGGCGCACGCCACTAACAAACTGCGTACGCCAGTCATAGCCAGTCAAATCAACTTTATGCCAGCAGAGCACGCGGGAGTTTTAACGCCACCTGGCGTCTGCCAGCAGTCCTCTGGTGGCTGAGGACCGTCCTCCTGTTCCCTCTACCACCACACCACCTTTCAAGCCAAGTCCCATGCATTTAATGCATGGGAGGCTCACCCTTGGCTTATGCCAACCAAACACCCCCTTAAGCCCAACTGATTTCAGTCACCCTCTCCTCCATAAATACTCCCCTTGCATTTATTTGCAAGGGGTTAGTATCATTAAGGTAGCCCAAGCTTTGGTCTTCCTTCTTTTCCTCTCTTTTCCCTTGTTTCCTCTTTCATCTATTAAGAGTCAAGGCTAGGAGAGTGATACCCAGTCCATAACACTCCATACTCACCTCTCAAACCCTCAAGCTCAAGCTCAAATCATCCACAAAACTCACAAGCAAAAGGTGTTATAAAAGGTATAACACCTTTTGCTCCTGTCTTCTGTTCTGACCCCTGAGGGGGGCTAGCAGGGTCAAGGCTGGTAATCTATACCAGTCCTGGCCCTAATGCTGGCAAGGTTTCAAAACCGTGTGCAGTGAATAGTGGCGCACGCCAGTAGTGTGAGCCGTACGCCAGTCATGGCAGTACGTGCAAAACTGGCGTGGAGACCATGGATCATTGTTTTATTGCTTTATTTGTGTTCTGATCACCCTGATGCATGCTAAAATCAACCTTCTGCTTACTGTCTTTTAGAACTGTTTTCCTTTCATCTGCATCTTGCTGTAGTTTGGCCTCTGGGAGCCTTCTGGTCATGTTCCAAAGCCCAGATGGTGCAAAGCCAAAGCACTGGAGCAAAGGCATGACTGGCGTACGGCCATACACTACTGGTGTACGGTAGTAACCTAGCTTCCAGTGGTTTGGCCCTTGCATGGATCTTCCATCCAAGCCTTTGATCATCCTCCCCTCACTGTTTAAGGGGTTTTCTGTTCATTTGGTGGCTTCTTAGCCCTTTAATCTCTCTGTAATAACTTAGTAATCTTTATCAACTGCGTGGTTTGTCCTGGGTGTGCACTGGTCCCTTCCAGAGCCCAGAGGGTTGATAACAGAAGTTGTGGACTTGAGCTTACCGGCGCACGCCAATTGTGGTGTGGCGCACGCAGGTCAGGGGTGCATGCAGTGGCTTGGCCAGTGCATGCAGGCTTGCTTCTGTGTGCACCACTGCATAGTTAATGTGCTCTAGTCTGTTCAAAACGTTCACAGTAGCTTGTTCTCAATCTATTATGTTTGCTTAGATCAAACATCAATCACCCATAAACATTTTGTCACATATTCTTGTATATAAATTGCAACGTGTTACAGTTTTAATCCCCATTAACTGTTCCCCGCCCTAACTGGCTAAGAAAATGATCAAATAAAGAGAGAAATGTAAATGGTTTATAAAAATGCCTGAGTAGAGACCGATCTCCGGATTGGGCGAGAGGGGGTGCCATAAAACCCTTCCCCTCTCGTAACCTGGCTCCCGAACCTCGGATTTCAAAGGTGACGACGGACCAGTCTACAAGCCTTTTTTTTCAAAACTCGAGCAAATGCAATTCAAAACATTTTCAAAAGCACGGTTTCTTGGGTACTCTCCGCAAAACCCGAGTGGCGACTCTCTGATCTGCGAAGCGTTTCGCCGCGCTTTCCGCGAGATAGGGCGCACCCGGAATTTTCATGCACTAAAAACCCGGCAGGTTTTTTTTTCGGGGCGTGTGCCCACAGTGGCGACTCTGCTGGGGAAGATAACATTAATCAACATTCGGAAATTAATACATACATGAACAGTTTTCAAAAGTCTGTCAAAACAGTACGCTCCACGCTGCTGAAGAACGGAATGGTAACGTAACAAGATTCTACATCCGACCACTCCAAACTGGGGCTTTTACTATTGTTCACTTATGTAGTTTTCTCCAAGTGTCGATTAATGAAGTGAGCCAAGCTTCAAAAGGCGTTTTCAAAAACATTCGCATTTCTCTCTCTCGATCATTCTTTCGGCACGCGTTCATTTGCATCGATGTTCTATCAGCCCCGTTGAGGCGTTTTGGGTAACCGGAACAGTTTACTGGAGCCCGAGGTCCTCGAATGCCCAACAACCTTGGACGATGATGAGACGTATTACTGTTTGACCATTGCTTTGCTGCATGCAGGGCGATGGGAGGTATAAAACATCTCTAGCCTGAGGAACCCCCTTAAGCCAAAACCAGCATCGCCACGTGTACAAAGCACTAGAACCTTTCAAAAACTAAGACAGGAACCCACAGGGTAGGATTACTTGCATCTAACCCCATAAACTCTCTATGTGTTACTGCTTTCCATATCGCATGCCTGTACATACATCCATACCGTTCTGCGTAGGAGCATGCTAGGGCGGCTTTTAGGGTTTTCTCTCCTTCAAACCCGTTTTATGCCTGCTAGGGCGCTGCCTGGACCGATGACGAGTCGTGCATCATGATGGTGCACGTTACCAACTTTCCAATTCCTTGGGTCAACGAGACTTTGGGAAATCGAGACTTTCTAAGTCCTTGCCTAAACCCAATCGAGGTTTCAAACAGAAAACTAGGAACAACGGGAGACATGTCATGATGCTCACACCACCCAGGTTAAAAGTGCTAAACACTTACACCGTTCAAGGCTCCGACACAGTGCTGCTTACGCCCTCTTGGTTACAGTATCATGTCGTCGACACCAAGTTGTTCCGTCCCAACATTGAAACTTCGAGAACGGAATAGTCAAAGACTTAGGCTGTTTCGACATCTCTTAGTGTTAGTCGATCCCTTCAATTTACACTGTCGAAAAGAAATCCGAGGACCTGGGCAGCGTCCGGCAGTCATAAAACGGTTTTGTCTGCTAGTTCTAGAGTCTAGGAGGACACCGACGACGTTGAGCATGTTTCTTTCTCTCCTTTCAAATAAAATTGCTGCAGGCTGTCACTGAGCCCTTCTACTTTACTGTCTAGCCATCGCACCGTACAGATTCAGAATCAAGGGCCAAACCTACTTGGGAACGTCCGCCGGGTCTGTCTGTGAGAAGATTTGGGTGGGTCTGTTTCTGGGTCTGCCACGACGGAAGCTCCGGGTTGTTTTCTGTTGGGAGAGGCCTCGCCACCGACACCTTTCACTCCATTCCCTGCACCTCAAAAGCTCGTCCAAGCCAAAATCGAACCTCTCGGCATGGCTGAAATTCCGAATCTTGCCCAGACTCTCGCCGACATTCAGAGTAATCTAGCCATCATGCAAGAAAGGGCCGATCAAGCCGATGCCTCTACGGCCAATCTCCATGCCTTAACTGAAGAACGCCTCCCTCCGGCAGCTGCAGCTGGAGGAGGTGGCGGAGAACGTGAACTCGTGGTCGAAGAAAACCGTCAAGGAAAAAACCCTGCTCCGAATCCGGAAATGGTCGCTCTGATCGCCAAGATGGCCAAACTCGAAGAAACAGTTTCCAAGGCTGAGAAGATAGGCTCTGGTGGTTTAGACATGGATCGTCTTTGCCCTTTTCCTAATGCTAGGCTGCCCGAAAGGTTTAAAATGCCTGATTTTGTAAAGTTTGACGGTTCTGGGGATCCTAAGACCCACTTGTTGGCATATCACAGTGCAATGAAACTACACGGGATTGAAGAGGAAACCATGGCTCAACTCTTTCCTCAAACTCTCACTGGTCCCGCATTCCAATGGTTTCTGTCGTTGGACCTGTCCAAAAGGAAAACCTGGGTCGATATTGGGGCTGCTTTCAACTCCCAGTATAGCTACAATGTCCAACTTAAAATGACCACTCGAGAGTTGGAATCAACCAAGATGGGTGCAAAGGAGCCTTTCGCAGACTTCATCCAGCGGTGGAGGGCAAAAGCAGCCAAAATGACGGATCGTCCCAGCGAAAAGGACCAGATTCGCATTATCTCCCGCAACCTGCAACCGAACTTTGCTAAGAACCTTGTGCTGGTCCAAGGGGCAAATTGGGAAACCTTCTTCGACTCCGATCTCGCCATAGAGGAAGCTCTCCAGAACGGGGTCATCCCAAGAACCGAGGCTGCTCCTGCCTCCTCGACATCAAAATCCAAACCCCGTGAGTACACCGGAAGCAGCACTGCTCTCTTCGGTGGTAGCAACTATGCCAACGCTGCCACCGTTAGCAACACAGCCATGACCCAAAGCTCCAACCACATCGCTGATGTCAACCAAGTGCAAGCACCGCAGAAACCCCGAAACCGCAACCAACCTCGTGTCTTCGCCAACTTCGAAGCACCTCTCTCTGCTGTCCTCGAGAAATTGGCCAAGTCTGGACATCTCAGGCCTCTCACTCCAACTCCACTCCCTCAAAATCCACCTCCTAGCCACAACCCCAATGCCTTCTGCGCGTACCATCAAATGCCTGGTCATCACACCGACTCCTGTTATCGCCTTCGTCATGCGATACAGGATTTGGTGGACAATGGAACCCTTCCTAACCCACCGTCTAAACCCAACGTCATCTCCAACTCCCTCCCGAAGCACCATAACCAAGTTGGCCAGATATCCCTTAGCTCCACCATAACTTCCCCTAACTCCACCACATTTAACCCTACCGACCATATAACCCCTGCGGATCAACCGAAACCAGTCGTCCCCGTGCCCCTCGAGCTTGAGGTATTGAACATAAACCTAGAAAAGGGAGAATCGTCTAAGTCAAAGACTCCCCTGGAACGTCTGCGCGACAACGTGACCATCCTCAACGATGTGTTCCGTGATCTTCAAAGCGACACCACCTTTGCTGCACAGCTCCTACCAGGGTCCACTGCAACAAACCCTTTCTTTACCATCATTGAAACGGCTCTCGATGGGACGCCCATACAGCGCCCAAGGCCTGTTAGTACAGTTGCACACCCACCAGAAACGAAACTTGATATGCAGGCAGCTGGGCGATTGCCGACCACAACAACTTTGTTGTCCCTAGGATCAATGAATGAGATGAGCTTGCCCGCGAGGTATTTCCGGCCGTGCCCGAAGCCTTACCATTTGACCATGTTACGAATAATGCATGGCTAGCAATACAAGAGGAGGACATGATGGATCCTCTGGATGGGATTGCTCTACCTCTGCTTTTCGACCCACCTGCACCTATCGTCGAAGAAGAACCGTATTTCTGGGATCCCGAGCCAGCTTGGCAGTTCCCGGCCGACTATGTTCTAGAAGAAGTCGTGCCTGACTATGAAGCTTTCTACACAGAGGAGGACCTCCGACAGGAAGAACCCCGTGTACTTGGGGAGTGCTTTCGCGCATCAACGATCGACTCACTGGTGGCCTCGATAGCCGATGTCGAGCACGACCCCGACTTCTACATAATTGATGAGAACCTCCCGCGCCCCGTTTTGCCTCTCTCCAGCGAGGACTGCCGCATTATGGTTTTAGACGCAGTCCCCGACGACCTTTGGGAGCTGGATGAGATTGTCGACCTTAACACGAACCTGCTGCCCGCTGACTTTTGGGATGAAGACAAGGTAGTGGACATCAAAATGGGCGACGAAGTCTGGACGGTCAACTCTGCTCTAGTAGACGCTGGTTTCTGGGATACGCCGTTCATCACCAACCCGGGAGCACCGTTCGAAGAAGCTGCAGCACAGAATCCGTTCTTTTGGAAAGAAGTGGTGCTGAAAGGTCTAGAACACGAGCTGGCTACAGGGGAAGACCCGTCTGCGACAGTGGCAGCAACCGATAAAGGAAAGCGCAAGATGGGGGATATACCTGCGGATTTCTGGGATTTCAACAATGCAACCTCTTGGTGGGACGTCGCCAATGTTACGAGGAGCGACCGAGTCTTTCAGCCCTCTAACTTACAGGCTGGGAGCTCATCCAATCCTCCCGTCGTGCAACCCGCTAATCCGACTGCTCAAAGAGGCGCTCCGAACATCCTTGCTGGAATCCCGGAAGGGGACATGATTCAGAGGCAGCTTAAAAGGATCCCTGCGGCTGTATCAGTTTGGGGTTTAATCGCATCATCAAAGGAGCATCGCGACGGACTGTCTGGGGCTCTCGCCCGACTCAAAGTACCAACCGACATCACCCCCGAAGCATTGGTCGCTCTTATCCTGCCATTGCTTGCCAAGCACTCTGTTACGTTCACCGAGCGGGACCTACCTGTTGAAGGAACTGACCACGACCGCCCACTGCACATTACCGTCAAGTGCAATGGACTCTGGGTGCCGACCGTGCTCATTGACAATGGCTCCGCCATTTATGTTTGCCCGCTGAGGGTTGCTTACCGTTTAGGGTTCGCAAAGAAGGATCTCGCACCGTCCAACCTGGCTGTCAAAGCTTACGATAGCACTCGCCGTGTTGTCGAGGGAACCGTTATGCTCAAGCTCGATGCTGAGGGCTTTGAGATGGAGGTGGAATTCCACGTGGTTGACATTCCCGCCACTTTCAATCTGCTGCTAGGCAGGCCATGGCTGCACAGGTCGGATATCATGGCAGTGCCCTCGACTCTGCACCAGAAAGTCATGCTAGGGCTTCCAACTGGGACTCTCACCATTTGTGGAGACACTGGGATCCGCCCGCTTAAAGATGATGAACCCGTTCTAGGGATTACACATGGGGAGGAGGACTCAGACTTTGGAGGTTTCTCGTTCGACACCGCAGGATCAGTCCTTACCGTCACCATCGACGAGGACTTCCTCGTTAGCTCAGCTGCTATCGACATCATGAGGAAGATGGGCCACATGCCCGGCTTCGGATTCGGAATAAACCAGCAGGGGGTCGCTGAGTTCCCTGTCTTTCCCTTTACCGAGAGTCGATTTGGCTTTGGGTACGCACCTCCGGCCAAAAAGGCTAAAAGGGGGAAAGGCACGGGAAAACCTCGTACCCTCTATGGTAATCCCGACAGCTACTTCATCCGCGAAGGAGGGAGCATCGTTTACGAAGGTCAGCCTGAACCGTTCTGGGATCCGGAGACTGGAACTTGGCTTCCGGGGTTCGAAATCTTCCCTGCGGACACCTGGTCCGATGATGAAGAGGAGATAGCCAAAGACAAGCTGGCAGAGGAAGAGTTCAAGAAGCAGCTGGTCCGGGCCAAGGAAGAAACAGACTGGGTCATGATAGTTGATCAAGAGAGCTTGGAGATGCTGTTCTCTCAAGTAGGTTTGGTTGGCAAAGAAGAAGAGGCCGAAGTGCTAATGCTTGGGCCCGACTCTCCGGACGTCATCGAAGATCCAACCTCTCTCATCGTGGAAGCTAAGGGTAGTTTAAATAATTATTTTTTCACTCCGCGCTTGACATGCATTGACAATGTACCTGAGTCTGACACAGAGTCTGTCCAGTCTAGGTCTAGCTCAGAGTTGGAGTTTGTGCCTCTTGGCCCTCCACGTCATAGCTTCTACTTCGAGTTCGAGTCAACTGTACTTGGCAACCCGCTGGGGTTTTATGAAATGAATGACCCCGCTTCTGACTACTTTGCTGATTTCTATATAAACTGTGTCGACCCAGACGATGAAGGAACAGACTTCGATGGGGACATCCCCGCTGAGTTGCGTTCCCTCATCGAAAAGGAAGACGAAAGGCATGCTTAGCCTCTAAAAGAAGAAGTAATTTCTATAAATTTGAAAGACGAGGATAACCCCCGAATGATGCAAATTGGTTCAACTCTGTCCCCCAAGGATCGTGCTGCGCTGATTGATCTGCTCAAAGAATACTTCGAGGTTTTCGCATGGTCTCACAAAGACATGCCCGGTATCGATCCTGAAATCGTGCAGCACCGAATCCCGTTGGCTCCAGGGGCCATTCCAGTCAAACAGAAACTCCGCCGGATGAGACCAGATTGGGTGGAGAAGATCAAGGAGGAGGTTACCAAGCAGATTGACGCCGGTTTCCTGAGGGTTGCTGAATATCCGAAATGGGTGGCTAACATCGTGCCGGTTCCTAAGAAAGATGGGAGAATCCGAGTCTGCGTCGACTTTAGGGACTTGAACAAAGCAAGCCCCAAAGATAGTTTTCCCTTGCCTCACATCGATGTGCTTGTGGACAACACGGCGGGGCATGCTTTGCTCTCTTTTGTCGACGGATTCTCAGGGTACAACCAGATCTTTGTGGCACCCGAGGATCAAGAGAAGACGACCTTCGTCATCAAGTGGGGTACTTACTGCTATGTGATGATGCCGTTTGGGTTGAAGAACGCCGGTTGCACCTTCAGCGGGCCCAGACCACTTTGTTACACGATCTAATCCACAAAACGGTTGAGGTCTACGTCGACGACATGATTGTTAAGGCAAAGGAAAATGAGGATTTCATCCCAGCACTCAGGCAGTTTCTTGAAAGGCTCCGCAAATACAACGTGCGTCTTAATCCACAGAAGTGCACATTTGGGGTCACAGCAGGTAAAATGTTGGGGTTCCTAATCACCGCAAGAGGAATTGAGGTCGATCCCTCCAAGATTATAGCAATTCTCGAGATGGAACCGCCGCGATCGGAAAAGGGAGTGCGAAGCTTTCTGGGTAAAGTTCAGTTCATCAGTCGATTCATAGCCAAACTGACACTAACCTGCGAACCGCTGTTCCGTTTGCTCAAGAAAGACGTTCGTTTCGAATGGACGGAGAAGTGCCAAGCTGCTTTCGAATCTATCAAGGCGTATCTGAGGAATCCACCAGTCTTAATGCCGCCTACACCTGGTCGACCCATAATCCTGTACTTATCCGTTACCCCGACGTCCATGGGATGCTTGTTGGCACAAGAGGGAGATAAAGGAGTCGAGAAGGCCATCTACTATCTGAGCAAGAAGATGGTGGGGAGTGAGGAACGTTACACCCCCCTGGAAAAGACGTGTTGGGCACTAGTTTGGGCTACCAAAAAGCTTAGACACTACATGCTAGCCTATTCGGTGAAGCTGATTTCTCGGATGGATCCTATCAAGTATCTGTTCGAGAAGCCGGCACTCACCCATAAGCTAGCACGTTGGTTGCTTCTGCTGGCTGAGTTCGATCTCCAATATGTCACAAGGAAATCAGTGAAGGGCCGTGCCGTGGCAGAATTCCTGGCCGACCACCCGATCGATGGACCTGAGGATGTAGATTTCAATTTCCCGGACGAGGATGTGCTAACAATTGTCGAAGAAGTGTGGACGCTCTATTTTGATGGGGCTGCTAATCAAAGAGGTTTCGGAGTAGGGATACTGCTCATTACGCTCGCTGGGGCTCATATCCCCCTCGCTTTCAAATTAAACTTCGACATCACCAACAATCAAGCTAAGTACGAGGCCTGCATCGTCGGGATGGAAGCTGCTATCGCGCTCGGAGTCGAGAAGCTCGAAATGATTGGAGATTCAAACCTGGTGATCTCCCAGGCCAATGGAGACTGGAAGGTCCGTGAGGAAAAGCTGAAGCCTTATCACCAAGATTTGGAAGAACTGATTCCTCGTTTCAATAAGGTGACTTTCACCCACATTCCACGCTTGAAGAATCAGTTCGCCGATGCTTTGGCGACTTTGGCTTCAATGATCGAACTTCCAGTAGGGGTCCGGATGCGACCGATTGTGATTGAGCAGAGGGACTTACCCGCTTACGAATATGTCAACGCCATTGATGATGTCAATGATGGCCTACCCTGGTACCATGATATCTGGAACTTTGTCGAGCGAGGAGAATTCCCTGCTAGAGCGTCGAGAAAGGATCGAGTTGCTCTGCAAAGGCTGGCGGCTCAGTACATCATTTGCGGAGGGAAACTATATCGAAGGTCTCACTGCGGAATGCACAAGCTGTGTGTCAACGGGGCCGAAGCAACAAGGATAATGGAAGAAATTCACGAAGGGGTCTGCGGTCCCCACATGAGTGGTGTTATGCTTGCTAGGAAGATCCTCAGGCAAGGTTACTACTGGTCAACAATGGAGTCTCAGTGTATCGACTACGTACGGCGCTGTTTCAAATGTCAAATCCATGCCAACCTGCAGCATGTTCCACCCTCTAAGTTATATGGCATGACCTCGCCATGGCCATTCTCTGTGTGGGGAATTGATGTTATTGGGATGATCACGCCTCCCGCTTCAAATGGTCACAGGTTCATACTGGTGGCGATAGATTACTTCACCAAGTGGGTCGAAGCTGAATCATACAAAGTCTTGACAACTGTCCAAGTGGCCCAGTTCATTCGAAAGAATATCATCTATCGGTACGGCGTCCCCCAGGCTTTCGTGTCAGACAACGGGAGTCATTTCAAGGGAAGGGTCCTGGACCTCTTCGAGGAATTCGGCATCGATATCCACCGGTCGACAACCTATCGCCCACAAACAAATGGAGCAGTCGAGGCAGCGAACAAGAACATTGAAGTGATCATCAAGAAAACTATCGAATCCGCAAGGGATTGGCACGAACAACTGCCACTGGCACTATGGGGGTACAGGACGTCGATTCGAATTTCAACCGGTGCAACTCCTTTCTCCCTGGTCTATGGAATGGAAGCAGTACTTCCTATCGAGCTTGAGGTGCCATCTCTGAGGATCATGGTCGAGAGTGGCTTGGAAGAATCTGAGTGGCTCAGCGGAAGGTTTATCGAACTAATGCTATTTGACGAAAGGAGACTCCAGGCTCTATATCATGTACAAGGTTACCAGCGTCGAATCGCCCGGGCATTTGATAAGAAGGTGAAGTCCAGGGGCTTAGCCGAAGGAGATATGGTCACGAAAAAAATACGGGCCCCAGTGTTTGATGTTCGCGGGAAGTTCCGACCAAAGCGATCCGGACCGTTCATTATCAAGACCATCCTATCCGGGGGTGCCGCTCAACTCATTGATCTCGATGGCAACGAATTCAGCACTTTGGTCAACCTGGATCAACTCAAACGCTTCTACCCCTGAGAGATGCTTGTTGGGCTAAAAACCACAAGGGTGGGCGGTTCCAAGCAAAAGTTAGAGCAGCCTGCTAGACCGAAAACCTGTGAAGGCGGTCTAGGCAAAAAAAATAAATAGGCAAAAATCGAAAGCTCGCTAGGGCGAAAACTTGTGAAGGCGGCGCTAGGCAAAAGTTAGAGCGTAAAAGGAGAGGTAAAATACACGAGCGAACCTTGGCCTGAACTACGTTCTGACCTAATTCCTTGAAAGGGATACGTAGGCAGTCTCACCTTGAGACCCGGTCACAGTCTATCAAATCGATCCAGAGTCTGACGTCCCAGTTCCGTATCAAAGTTCAAGCGAAGTCGAGGGACGAGCCAAAGTCTCATTAAGGAATCTGAAGGGGGAAACCCTCCGTCTTTCAACTTTATTTCAAAATTATTACTTCTAATACAAATGCTGAGCATAAAAGCCTTAAAACAGTGAGGCATGAAAAACATAACGAAATGCTTAAGAAGCCTAATGACTCACAGTTTATTCTAAACTACAGCAAAGTGGTCCGAAGTCAGTCGACGTTTTCTCTTGCTGCAACATCTGCTCTTAACCATTGTCGATAAACGTTCCTCAGTCTTGGAGTAAAATCCGGAGATACGCCCTGCAGGGCCCTGTCCGCCCAGCGCCTGTCATACCCATGGAGCGTTTGAGCATTGAAATTGGGGACTCGGAAATCCCCGGCAGTGATACGAACATTCCCCTTAGGAATACCCAGTTGACGAAGGACGCGGCTCGGGATGTAGAAGGTGAACTGCGTCAACCCTGCAATCACAACCCTGTCGAAGCCATCTGAGAAAACCACCATTTCCTCCAGTCCCAGCCATGGACACCTCCAAACGATCTCGTCGGGCTGTAAGTCCCGCATGAAAGCGAACCATTCCTCGTCATCCATCTCGGGATACCACATCCCCCATTGGTGGATCCTCCTCGGAAAAAGGTCACAGCCGTCCTCCGGAGGGTGCAGCAAATTCAGCTTGTCAGACAACCACAGCTGCGTGAGTGAAAAGACAAGTAAGAAACCAGATAAAACCGAGCGAAAAGACAAGTAAGGAGCCACCAAAAGCCTAAACCGAGAGTCGAGGTAAAATAAGAAAGTGCGGAAACCGGAAAAAGGTGAGCTGAGTGAGTTCACCTGAAGAAGTAACGGGCTGCCACTGAAGACGGCCGATACCCCAGAATACACCGAGTCCAGACCGATAAGTGTCTCAGCCAGGACCAATGGGATCACATTACGCCGGTCCGCCTCCCCCATCTGGAGAGCGACACTCACCAGCAAAGGGCTGACCCGCCCGTCGGCAGGAATAAGCAGGTAACCGGCAAGGAGGCAAATTACCAGAGCAAAACGGCGCCGTGCCTGCCAAGCAGTGTCCTCCAAATCACCCTCCGGACTGTACCGCTCGATTAATTGCAAGATGTGGACTTGGCCACCCTCTAACATGGAACGGGCCAGACCTCCGGGAATAGCAAGTGCCGTAGTCAGCAGCCTGGGCATGCTAACTTGGTAAGGAGGAACGACGAGCGTCGGAGAGGAGTACGTCCGGAGATAGGCCTGGAACTCCTCGACCGTTGGACAAATTTCGTCGTCGCCAAAGCGGAAGACGTGGACGTCCGGATCCCAGAACCGGAGCGCGGCTCTCAAAAGTGCCGGGCGGAGCGGCACGTGCCGAAGATACCGGAACGAAGCCAAGCCGTGGTATTGGAAATTCAACCAGTCAACGCCAATCATTTCCATCAACCAAGGCCGGATCAAGGTGGGAATGGGATTTGCCATTGAGGGAATTACAGAGGAAATGCTGAATATGGGAAAGGCAGTGAAGCGCTGTGGTTCTGCAATGTATGGCATGCGTCTTTATAGACTGAGCACGCATCATTTTTCATCCGAGGATGCAACTTGCCAAGGGCTACACTCCAACCTCCCTTACAATAAGGACACTGCCCTCCTGAAGAGCCAGAGCCCCTATTCTGAACGTGGGATGATGGAGACAAAAGGCAGCCAGGGGAAGGACAGTTGGTCAGGAGAATGGCACTGTGTCGTACCTTTATGGCGTACGCCACTACTTTACCAGCGTGCGCAGGTAACCTAACATTACTGGCGTACGAAGCATAACTATTGGCGCACGCCAGTAATTCCTGCACCAGATACCAGCAACAGCAGCAACTGTCGTCAAGCCTCCAATTTTGATTCCGGGGCTTGGTTGGTAGATTTGTCGATACACACAAGTCTTAAACGGTATTTGGGACTGTAAGGAAGCATCGGCTCGGAAACGTCGCGCTTAACAAAGAATTCGGACCTCCAACGACCCGTATCCTCCTCAAACTCAGGATACGGAGACCCGAAGTCGTGCCAAGGGTTTCGTGCCAAGTTTTTCTCATGCCGTACACGTTACGTGGACCCTATGTGACTGTACGGGGGTGTCGGTTTCAGTCCGGGACTATATCGAGTCATCTTTGGCGTCTTATGTCCATTTTGTGGCATTTTCGAGCGTTTTGCAACTTATTTCTCATTTCGATTCGTTTTTCCCGAGTCTCTCCGTTCGTACAGGTCTTTGTACACATCTACGGTCTCATAAGAGTGTCAGTTTCCCTTCCAGAGGAGGATTGGGCGTTCCGGCTTGCCAATGCCAAAACATCCGTATCCTCCGCGTATCTTAAGGATACGCGACATATCCTGGGACTTTCCTCCCATTTTTTTTATTCGAGCTAGATCAATTCTACACGTATCCTAGCGTTAGTCGATCGATTCAGGGCGTTTGTCAATGCATGTCAGATATTGGTGATTGTTTCGTTTACTTCTATCGTCAATACCATCAATATAGAAGTCAAATGAACAGAAAATGCAATTATTATACTATCCAAAGCATGTATCTCTAACAAACAAAAGTGGAAATGTATAAAGCGGCACAACGGCCCGAGCAGGACAAGCAAAAATCATGTACTGGGCAAACATTCGCCCGCGAATCAGAAGGCACGCAGGCCCTATCTCAAAAATCAAAGTAAAATCAAAGTTAAGTATCAAAAGGTAAAGAGACAATAAAGTAGCTGAGGCTCCGTGGTAGCCCTCACTCGCCAAAGAGCTCGTTGGTGTCACCGTTGTCGTCCTCGCTCTCCTCGGCTGCAGCTAGGTCTCTCTGAGTGGTCCTGAACCTAGGGTCGCTCGCAGACCCAGAGCCACTGCTGAGGGACACGGACTCCTCGTCCTCGTCCTCCTCTCTCCTCTTCTTCCTCGCGGGCCCCTCCGCTGGCTTCTTCTGAGCAGCCCTCTTCCGCAGCTCTCTCTGAGGCGGTGGTGACCCTCTGTCAGGAGCTATCACCACCCCTCTGGCCTCGCGCCGCGTAGTGCTCGCCGGTCGCTGGACCACGGCAGGAGCCTTCCTCTTGCCCTTCTGAGGGGCTGGCTTTGCTGGCTGCTGCCTAGAAGCCGTCCTAGCATGTCCCTGCATTGTCAATTCAATTCAAGTCATTATAATAACCATACTGTGCATAGTGTATATACGTTAAATGCTGAAACAGGAATCAAGAGCAGGTACTTCTAAAAATGCATTGTAACAGACATGCACGGTTCCTAAGTATCGAAATCAGAGTTCTGGGTCCATACCCGAGGCTGTACAGTAGGCGCTGGAGCTGCCGGCAGGTAGTGCAGCTGCAAGGGAGTACCACTGGCTATCTGGTGGAACTTCTTCTCCATGGCAAGCATCAAACGCATGGACTCCCTCGCCCACTCTAGCGGCACCTGAATTACAGTATCAGAAATCAAATACAGTTCAAATACAGTGCAAATATGATACAGGAAATGAACAAAGCTGAAAGTACATCATACCGGTCCTGTGACCTCTGCTGGCTCAGTCCTGGCAGGCTCGAAGCGGACCTCTGCAGCCTCCCCCTGAGGGTCACGCACCGTCAGCGTCTAAGAAAGCTGAGTGAGCCCGGTCGACTCTGCGAACTCACTCCTCTCCCTGGAACGGCCCGACCTGCTCCGCCGTCCCGACCTCTCCTCACCGGCAACTAACACCTCTGCCCGCACTGCCCTGTGCTCCATCACTCCAAGCGCCCCAGCCAAGTATCGCCTCTGGTAGACGGCATAGTCTCGCCCCCGCCTCAGAAAGGTGGACGCAGCAACAGGGACAGTGAACCTCCTCAGCTCCCTCAACGTGTACCTCCCGGTGTGCGAGGCACGAAGCGGAAGCGGCCCAGGAACAACGAACTCGGGCAAATTGAGCGACTGTCGTGTCACTCGGTCGCCCAAGTACCACTGCCACCCAAAAGCCGACTCCAGCAGCACTCGGCTCCCTGTCACCACTCTGCTCCTAGCCAGGTACTCAGGCTCAGGCCCTACGGTCCTCCACGGGTCCCACGCCACCTGCAAAGCAATCAAGGACATCAGCGACAGCATTAAAGCAATTTAAGGCATGAACTACAAAAGGGAAAGCCGGCCTTACCTGAGGGGCTGTCAAGTGGTCAAGGTATAGCCGAAAGTCTGCAAGCGTCTTTTGTGACCTCTTCTTCCCGATGCGGAGCGGTCTCCAGACCATCGCTCGAGGAAGCACCCCCGGGTCCGGACTCCTATTCTCCGGAGGGTACATCCTCAGCACCTCGTAAGCCCACAACTGCAGGGATTTCAAACAATCAAACAATCAAGGCGTCAGAAATACAGCATATGCAAGATAAAGTGCAAGTATGGAACGAAATTGAAAGACAGCATTGGTTCCTTACCTCCCACACTCTCCAGTACCCAGCAGCTGCCTTCCTCCCTCTGGAGAACTCGCCCATGAACCCGTAGCACGTGCCCAAGGCCGCTCCTCCCCAGTCAAACCGAGAAGCCGACCTCAAGTCAAAAAGGGCCGGCAAGTAGGACAAGTGGACCGTAGACCGCTTGTTCGGGTACAGAGTAGCCCCGAACAAGTACAACAGGTACACCCGTGCCAACTACGCTAACTCCAGCTCAGAACCCCCCTGCTAACTCCAGCACTGGAACCCTCTGCTCCACATGCTTCGCGAACTGGTCATGTGAGACCGTCTCTGAACTCCCTGCAGGCACCATGCCCAAGAACCACCTCAACGCCTCGGTGTCCTCATGGATCCCCGAGTCAAACGGGATCGGATCACCTCCTACCCTCAGGCCCATGATGGCCGCAAAGTCCACCGGAGTCACTGTCATCTCCCCGATCGGGAAGTGGAAGGAGTTCGACGAGTCCCACCACCTCTCGGCCAAGGCAGACAGCACGCCGTGGTCGCTCCTCACAGCTGTCAGCGTAGGGATAAACAGACCAAACCCCGCCGCGTCCACCAGCTCTCGTGCCCCCGCAGGCAAGCTCAAGTACAGCTCAAGCGAGTGCGCTGGGCCACCATGCCCTCGTGTGCTACCCACTCCTCTCTGCACATCACAACAATCAAAACAGAAAGGAAACTATTAGTAAGGCAGTTCAAACAGGATGTAAGTCGAATCAAACTATCAAGTGTTCTATCAGTCAATGCAAGCTATCAGAGTATCAAAGACACATTTGTTCGGTCGATTATTAGCATTTCAAGGCATTCTGCAAAGTCGAATCAAACTACCGGGCATCCTATCAGTCGATTCAAGCTGTCAAAGCATCGAATACGTTTGTCTGGTTGATCATCAAATTTCAAAGGCGTTTTACGAAGTCGAATCAAATTTCGGGACCATCTATCGGTCGAATCACGTTATAGGGCTTACTACCAGTCGATCTCAGTTATCCACAGGCATTCTATGGTCGAATTCTAAAGTCGAAGCATCCCACGGGCAATTCTATCTATTTTGGGTCGAAGCATCACCTGTTCTATGGCAAACCAAACACAAGGGCTCAAGTGTCATGCATCACAGGTTTGATAATTCAGCAATATAGTATACATAATTGCGACAAGTACGAAACGGAGACTGAAGCAAAGTTTAAAGATGTACCTGGGTCCAGCCTCTGGACGAGTGCTGCTCAGGGTCTCTCAGCACCAACTCCTCGTCGTAGTCCCTCTGACAGGGGACGTAGCTCTCATCGCCTGACGGGACAAACACGTGCGGCTCTGGAGGAATGTACGTCTCAGCCGCAAACGGGGTACGAGCGGTCTGTCGTCTGGTCTCCGCTAAGTCCACCGCTACCTCGTACACCCCGGGACCCTCCTCCTGCTCCCTCTCGGCCTCCTCGGCCTCTCGCTCAAGCTCTCTCTGGTCTCTCTCCGCTGCCTCGGCCTCCCGCCTCAGTCTCTTCGCCTCGTTGGACCGGGCTATCTCCCTCAGCCTCTCCTCGCGAGCCGCCAAAACTGCTCTAACAACCGCAGGGCTCTCTCTTATGAGCCAAGCAAGCACAGACTCGCCCACGAACTCCGCCGAGTCACAGCTCATGATCGGCTCATGACTAGACGAACCCGCGGGTGCCTCAAACTCGACCCGCTCAACGTGGTCCGCCCTCGGCACATCCACCACCTCCTCTACAGCCGGATCCTTCCCTCTATCCGAACCTCTCAGAGACGACCCCGGTCGGTCCTCACCAACGCCACCGCCGCTGCCACCGGCCCCGACTGAACCCAAAACACTACCGGTCACGATCAGGGCTTCCACCCCGCTCCGTGCATCCAATCGACTCACCCGTGGACTCACTGGTCCCACAACTACAGGCCTACGCCCCTCCTCCTCCGGCGTACGCCGCTCGTCGCCACCGCCAGTCTCCTCTACATGGCCGTCGCCGTCGCCCTCACTGCTCGAAACCACTGCACCAACGCTCGACGAAGCCCCCGCAGTGGGTTGATCGTCGACTAATGGCCTCTCGGTCTCGCCTCTACCAACCCCCAACTGATCGCCGCCGCCACTACCTCCATCACCGCCGCCGTCTCCGCCCAGTTCCGCCATGGATGTGTGGATTTGAGGAAGAGAATGGGAAGGGAGTTTGGGTTTGGAAAGGTTTGGGAAGTTTTGAGGAGCCTCGGAGGTTTTGAAACTGATGAATGGCGGTTTCGTACTGCCTGAGGAGTATATTCGACGTGGAATAGCACCAGGCCGGGTCTGGGCCCGTTCTGGGCCTGGATATTTTAGCCGCTGTGGCGTACGGCACAAATAGATTGGCGCACGCCAGTAGTTTGTGGGCCTGAGGCCCAATTCACATTTCGTGGTCAAAATCAAGGCCCATGGTCAAACAAGTTCAGATTATCACCTAGGATGGTCGCTCCCCAAGCAAAGTCCGTCCAATTTCAAATCAACGACGATCTGTCCGTCCAATTTCAAATCAACGACGATCTATCCGTCTAATTTCAAATCAACGACGATCTATCCGTCCAATTTCAAATCAGCGACGATCTATCCGTCCAATTTCAAATCAGCGACGATCTATCCGTCCAATTTCAAATCAACGGCGATCTATCCGTCCAATTTCAAATCAACGACGATCTATCCGTCCAATTTCAAAATCAACGACGATCTACCCGTCCAATTTCAAATCAAACAGGTGACCCTGAGTTGTTTTCAATGGATTATTCCCCAGAAGAGTCCGCACCCCAAGACAGCCTGTTCTGTCCATGTCGAATCAACGACGATTCGTTCGTCCGACTTCAATCAACGACGGCCCGTCCGTATATCTATATCTTTTTCAACGGGGCCGATCCACGACTTCTCTTCTCGTCCGTATATCTATATCTTTTTCAACAGGTCGAGGTCAGCATCAACCTGTCCTCGCGTATCAACGTTCTCGACAATAGCGATCTATCCACTCCGCCGATTCAATCAATCAGGTTCTTTAAATTATTCGCCCATCATTGAATTCGTATGTTCTGCTCTGGATGGCCTTGATGGGTGTCTAGAAACCTTTGACGTTACTTACGCCAAGTCAATGGTGCTCTAAGTGCCGTCAAAGGGGGGCTACTGTAGACACCCTATTCTGGACTGTCCAGATTAGTTTACTTACGGTCTTTGATTCCCCAATGATGATTAAGGTCGAGAACATACCGAGTTTGTTGAAGAGATTGAGCTTTGAGCGTCCCGAACCTCATCCGAACCTTCCTGAACTCCTTGTCGAACCTTCAAGCCAGAACCAAATAACCTCAGCAAAACCCTACTGGAGTACGCTGGTGGATGACTAGCGTGCGCTGGAACCACCGCCACGTGTCAGTCAACCCCAGTTACTGGCGCACGCCACTAACAAGCTGCGTACGCCAGTCATAGCCAGTCAAATCAACTTTATGCCAGCAGAGCACGCGGGAGTTTTGACGCCACCTGGCGTCTGCCAGCAGTCCTCTGGTGGCTGAGGACCGTCCTCCTGTTCCCTCTACCACCACACCACCTTTCAAGCCAAGTCCCATGCATTTAATGCATGGGAGGCTCACCCTTGGCTTATGCCAACCAAACACCCCCTTAAGCCCAACTGATTTCAGTCACCCTCTCCTCCATAAATACCCCCCTTGCATTTATTTGCAAGGGGTTAGCATCATTAAGGTAGCCCAAGCTTTGGTCTTCCTTCTTTTCCTCTCTTTTCCCTTGTTTCCTCTTTCATCTATTGAGAGTCAAGGCTAGGAGAGTGATACCCAGTCCATAACACTCCATACTCACCTCTCAAACCCTCAAACCTCAAGCTCAAGCTCAAATCATCCACAAAACTCACAAGCAAAAGGTATAACACCTTTTGCTCCTGTCTTCTGTTCTGACCCCTGAGGGGGGCTAGCAGGGTCAAGGCTGGTAATCTATACCAGTCCTGGCCCTAATGCTGGAAAGGTTTCAAAACCGTGTGCAGTGAATAGTGGCGCACGCCAGTAGTGTGAGCCGTACGCCAGTCATGGCAGTACGTGCAAAACTGGCGTGGGGACCATGGATCATTGTTTTATTGCTTTATTTATGTTCTGATCACCCTAATGCATGCTAAAATCAACCTTCTGCTTACTGTCTTTTAGAACTGTTTTCCTTTCATCTGCATCTTGCTGTAGTTTGGCCTCTGGGAGCCTTCTGGTCATGTTCCAGAGCCCAGATGGTGCAAAGCCAAAGCACTGGAGCAAAGGCATGACTGGCGTACGGCCATACACTACTGGCGTACGGTAGTAACCTAGCTTCCAGTGGTTTGGCCCTTGCATGGATCTTCCATCCAGGCCTTTGATCATCCTCCCCTCACTGTTTAAGGGGTTTTCTGTTCATTTGGTGGCTTCTTAGCCCTTTAATCTCTCTGTAATAACTTAGTAATCTTTATCAACTGCGTGGTTTGTCCTGGGTGTGCACTGGTCCCTTCCAGAGCCCAGAGGGTTGATAACAGAAGCTGTGGACTTGAGCTTACCGGCGCACGCCAGTTGTGGTGTGGCGCACGCAGGTCAGGGGTGCATGCAGTGGCTTGGCCAGTGCATGCAGGCTTGCTTCTGTGTGCACCACTGCATAGTTAGTGTGCTCTAGTCTGTTCAAAACGTTCACAGTAGCTTGTTCTCAATCTATTATGTTTGCTTAGATCAAACATCAATCACCCATAAACATTTTGTCACATATTCTTGTATATACATTGCAACGTGTTACAGTTTTAATCCCCATTAACTGTTCCCCGCCCTAACTGGCTAAGAAAATGATCAAATAAAGAGAGAAATGCAAATGTTTTATAAAAATGCCTGAGTAGAGACCGATCTCCGGATTGGGCGAGAGGGGGTGCCATAAAACCCTTCCCCTCTCGTAACCTGGCTCCCGAACCTCGGATTTCAAAGGTGACGACGGACCAGTCTACAAGCCTTTTTTTTCAAAACTCGAGCAAATGCAATTCAAAACATTTTCAAAAGCACGGTTTCTTGGGTACTCTCCGCAAAACCCGAGTGGCGACTCTCTGATCTGCGAAGCGTTTCGCCGCGCTTTCCGCGAGATAGGGCGCACCCGGAATTTTCATGCACTAAAAACCCGGCAGGTTTTTTTTTCGGGGCGTGTGCCCACAGATGCAATGCCAAGAGGCATAGTGGTCGAGAGACCCAATGTATCAAGAGATAGCATATGATGGTGAAAGCATCGGGCTATGAACACCGCAAGGCTTGAGCGTGGCATAGAGCTGCAGAGGATGCAAACTTTATGAGTGTAGAGGCATTTGAGCTTGAGCGCAGGGTTGCTGAATTTATGCAAGAAGGCCCACCGGATGGTTTTTGGGCTTGTTTCTATTGGTAGCCCTTACAAGGTTTTGATTGATACTTGATCCTTCTTAAGCTTGGGAATGCTCCCAAGGCTAGTTTCGTCATGCTCGGAGCGCTTCTGACAAGCATTCGACAATCTATGCGAGGCTTTTGATTTATTCCGATGCTGGTGCTCGATATCATGCATGCTTGGGAATGCTCCCAAGACTGGATTTGATTTCACTCCATCAGAAACTCTATTGGCCGCGGGCCCAAAATACCATGAGTGTTTTGCTGGCGCTTGGATTCAAATTGATTGCCTGTGAAAGGGGAGATTTTGCAGAAGGATGCGGCGGCCGAGAGGAACACCAAGAGTCAGAGGATCGATTTTTTAAGGCTAAATTCCACATGTTTGGGGTGTCTCCAAGGCTGAATGCTTTCTAGCGACACAAACATCTTCTGGTGGCTGAATGCTTTCTGCAAGCTGGTACCATAAACGCTTTCCGGAAGCTAGCAACATAAATGCCTTCTGGAGGACTTTAGTAACATGGATGCCTTTTGAAGGGCTGAAGTGTGTACTAGGTTATTGTAAGCTTTTATGCAGGTGCTTTTTCTTGTTGGTTGTTGGCTGCATTAAGTGGGAGCCTTAGGATTGTTTCACCGGCCTGGAAGTGGCGAGGCTGCTTATCTTCAAGATGTGAGCTTGGGGTAGCTAAAGTAGGTGTTGTACTGTTGAGATTGGACCTGCTGAGCGTGAGGCTGTTTGAGTGTAAAGTTGCTCGGAGTTCATGAAACCCGACATGTATGTGCATGGTGCTACTGAGGAGCAAGTGCGAGGCTTCTGAGTTATGAAGGCAGAGCTGCTAACATGGAGATGAAAGCGCAGAGCAAGGAGCTTTGGAGATGCAAAGTGTGAAGCCACTTTAATGTTGCCGACACGGTGCCAATTGCTCAGGAATAGTTACGAGGCTATTTTCCAGCTTCTTTGACTTGGCTCTGTCGGTTATGGACACAAAGCCTGATGTGGTTGGTCCTGATAACTTCAAGGACCGAAATACAAGAGAATCCTGCAATCCATATTTGAATAGTTTAGAAAACAGCAATGGATAGGAAAACAACATGCAACAGGCTTGGAGTCGACCACGTGCCGAAATCCTTTAATGCTGACTGCCAGGGGCATGACCACCATACTTTGAGAACCCTAGTCCAAGTGTTGAACCATTTTGGGTGATATGGTTTGCAACCATGACACATATGCATATTGAATTGAACTTTTGGAAAGAAATAGAAGCCCCATGTTTAGGCAATGGATGCTTGATCCTAGCTCAACTGTGTGTGATAATGACAACCTAATTGCCCCCAGCATAGAAACATGTGATGTAAATAGCAATGAATATGAGTGCAATGTTTCTCTTTCTGTTTGGCAGAGATCTTGGCATGCCCTTGACGGCATTCCACAAAAGAGTTGAGGTGTTCTCCCAGTGATATGACGTTCCTCAGGCTGAGCTTTCTTCTTTCTGAAGGCCAAGTGTGTTGGGCAAGGAGGTAGACTCTACAATGCATCTTTTTGTTGCCCTTTATTCCTTGCATAGAGACGATGGGCATGATGTCTTGATGAACCTACCTTGCTTGAGCATAAGAACACCTTATACTTGGGGTTAGCTCGTGCAACCAAGACAACTACTTCCATTAAGCATCCATAATGAAATACTAGGATCAAGAGATCAATGCAAAAGACAGGGTGATACTGATATGCATGTAAATCCACAATGTATTCTGGACATCTCAACTTTCACGTATTTGATCAAATGCTTCTCCTTGCCCTAGGGAGACTAACAATGACTTATTGCTTACACTAGGCAGGCGATTTGAAAGACCGCGATACTCTAACGGCACCACTAAAAATATTGTTTGGTCATATTGCTGCATTCCTCATGAAATGAGAGATCCATGTTATTTCCTCAGAGGTTTGCAAAAAGTGACTGCGCTTGTATTTGTTGTGTTAAGAATGCTTAGGATAAAACCAACTTTGAAAACTTTTCCTCAAGGACTTCAAAATCATATCATTTCATCTATATGTTCCACACTCACGTCATTCAATCATCAAAGGGCACAGAACTATTTTGCAAACTTATGCCCTTAGTCAATTAGGTGAGTTTGTTGCTTCGAGTTTGATTTGACTTGAGTTGGATTGACAAGCGCCTACTGAGACCCACATAAGAGGTTGGATACTTTCAAGAGAAGTGCATAAAGGGGAACATAGCCATGCCCCTTGTCTCACGTAACTCTCCATGTTGTGTGATTTGCCAAGATGATGAAAACTCCAGGTTTCTTGCCCTTCGTATTAAGTTCCACATTAGTGATGCCCCTAGTGTCTAGAACCTTGCTACCAAGTCATGTTTTTCAATCCAAGAGGACTTTATTAAGGACCATATTGTAGGCTAGGATGTGGCTTTAGGAAAGAAAGGATATAATGGCTCAAACATATTTTCTACTCATGCTTGGGTTTCAAAAGCTAGCAGCCATCTTCAACATTTTTATCAACTCTTGTTGTCTCTTGCCTCACTTTGTGTGAAAGAGTTGCTTTCCTTAAAAATGTCCTTTGTATGTATTGGAAAAAATGTTTTCTTCAAAATGCCCCTTGTATGACGGGGTGCTCATTCTTTCATTGATTTTTCTTTCATCTCTTCCTGTGTTTTTGTATATGCCCCAATGTAGGGGATGGCTATCTAGCAGGCTTTTCAAATGAATTATCCAGAGGCTCCATGTGGCTTGCAAAGGATAAGTGTTTGGGATAGAGAAATGAATGCCTTTCTTCATCTTGAAACACACGACACAGTGGCAAGGATCCTAACCAAGAGATTAGGGGCTTCGATGTTTATCCAAGTGGATTTTCTGAGATTGAGGACGATCCTTTGAGACACATAGTAGATGCATGGAGACATGGCTGACTTCTCACTTTGCTCGTGCTCTAACTTTTGCCAAGACCGCCCTTATGGGTTTTCAATCTAGCGAGCTCATCATTTTTTCCTCATCATTTTTCATCTCTTCATCAACAGCATGATTTGCTTACAAGTGATCTTCGTGAGGGTGCAGAAATGTTTCAACTCTTTAGCTCAGCAGAAATGACGCGGGTCATAGCTTTGAAAAACTCGTTTTGCGCTTTTGACAATTCAAGTGATTATGATGTGTTCCAAAAGATGCCATAAGATTACTTTGAAATCCTTGTGGACTGTTTTCAATGTTTGATGTTATCATGAGTATTCTATGGCAGCAAACTAGCACAGGAGGAAACATTTTCAAAATTGTGACCGACCAAAAGGTGCCTACGTATCCCAACAAAGAATCAAGTCATTCGTAGTTCAGATTTGAGGAGACTTGAATTTAGGACCCACATTTCATGCCGAGTGTGTCAATTGGCCAGAAACCATGATGAGCAAAATGATATCAATTTTTTTCAAGAGAATGAAAACATGGGCCAAAATGGCGGCGAAAGTTAGCTAGGTATGAAAAGATTGTTTTAAAATCTAAGCCAAGACGTGATGGATCGACATGGCTTCCATTGCTCAAAACTTGGTTGGATTAAACTTCAATTTTTTTCGTCAGCCATTACCATCATGTCTGAGATCAAACTCCAAATCTAAGAGAAGGAGAAACCTAATCATGCTTAAGTTGAGATATCCAAAACTAATTGTCCATGCGGCGCGTTTTCTAACATGCAAACTGCCCTTAGTGGTGGTACAACCAAATGACATGCGATGAACAAAGAAAGCAAATGAGGGGGATGGACTCCTCTTTTGGTTTGGCCCCTGCATAGTTAAAAAGAGGCAAGCAAAACGATATGTATACATATAGCACCACAGCTACTTACACAGATTATGGATGAGTCATGCATTGCAATTCGTTTGTTTGCATGAGTTTATCGGATACTATAGATAGCCAACCATTTTTGATATGGATGATTCTTAAGACTCGTTACTGCCACTTAAAATCCCACTTCCAAGTCAATCCATATTATGAGACAAACCGAAAAGGTTGAGCATATGACTACAACATAAAGTAGACTCGGAGTCCATCGTTGTGCTAGCGGCTTATTTGAATGTTTCAAAAAAACTTGTCATTTGAGGATTAGACCGGGCATTGCAAAAAGTTTTGAAAGTTCTTTCAATTCTTGGTTAGGAAAGATTCTTTCTCAAAACGTGATTAAGGTAATTGAAATCCACTTGATTACCTGCCAGCACATTGACAAACTCCTAAATCTTACTGGCTCGTTGCGGTAAGCATGCACAAAATTTTGAATTTTGAAAGATGGGTTGCTATGCCGATTTGGAAGTAGGAATCAAAGTCCTAAGTTGAATCATTCATCGAGAAATGAGTATTACAAGTTCTATCCATAATATCCTTAACTTTGCATACAATCATCCATAATCTGCTCTACTACCTCACACTCCCACTTTCCTTTAGCCTTGCAAGGCAAAGATTGCTAGAGTAACCTCAGTTCAATTGCCGACGGGGCGGCTTCTTTTTTTTTATTTTTTGATGTTTGATTTTGTTCTAGAAATCCATGCTTCGCGGTGCTTCAAGCAAAATGGGAGTGAGAAATAAGCAGTGGTGCTTTCAACTTACCAAAAACATACCTTGCAGGCAATGATATGCCTCAGTGCTTAGCTATAAAGACTTAGAGTTAGGGCTCTTAGTTCATGCTCCAACCCTTCTGCACAGAAAATGATATTACAACAACATATGATACAATGTGTGAGGAAGAACTTTTACAATTAAATGCAAGTAGGTTCCCAGCCTGTAGGTTCCTGTCTTAATTTGATAATGTGGGCTCCCGCGCCCGAAGCGGTGCGATTTGTGACAGAGTCTCCACCCGAATTTTTGAGATGGATGATCCGAGGAACCGAGGGGGTTTTGTTTTGAAGAGAAAAGGCCTTTTGATCTAGCGGAACTGTTTGAGATTTTGGATCCGGGAGCCAGGTTACGAACGGGGAAGGTTTTGTTGAAAAGCACCCCGCTCGCCCGGTGAAAACCGGTCTCTACTAAGCATTTTAAATGGGGGGATTAATACAACTCAGAAAACCTTGAAAACACATAAAGGGAAAGGGAAACAAGATAGATCATCACACGTTGCCGTGCTAGTGGTGCTTGCTGTACAGAGATGACATAGATGACATGGCGATGATATAAATAGGAAAAACATAGAAATGAACTGTCTAAATCACTGCTCTCCGTCAGACGGCATATCGGCTTGTAGCGCGCGGCTTACCAATATGCCGTGCGTGGTTCCGATCCCGATACCAAACTTTTATAGTTTTGTAAAGCTTCGCACGGTGTACCATTACATCGCACGGTTTTATTTTAAAGCTTCAGACAACTCACAGCTGTCAGATCATCTCAGATCTACACCATTCTTTCAAACCATGAAGGGAAAACCATTTTTGATACGTTTGCTTGTTTTGAAAAGATCTATGAAGTTTAAAACATGGCTTGTAGAAATGGTCTCATTCTGAGACAGCTTTTGGTATACAGAAAAGACCCAACAATGAACGATCGCGATCCAGACAGTTTGATCAAGAAAACAGTATTCTTTTTGAAATGCCGTGCTTATTGGTCTACTATGCCATGCGACGCTCTAAAGAGCCGCACTGTTTAGCACACCTTCGTACAGAGCTCTGGTTTTGTTTTGTAAAAGAGGTTTTGAGTCAGATCTCAACCAAAAGGGTCAAGCCTGAGAACAGAAAGGTCCCCTCGGGGCCAGGACAGAGCCTAACCCAAGGAAACTTGGTTTTTACCTTGGATCCGGAGCTTGAATGAGCTTTGATGAAGGAGGATGGACGTCGGAAGGTGAAAAAAAAGAAAGTGGAAGTGTGGATGTGTGTAATAGATGGGTATATTGGGTGGTTGGGACCTCAAAGTTAGTAAGGGACTAACTTCAATGGTGAGGAGAAAAATGAAGTAAAAGGCCTAGAGGATGCACTACAAGAAATTAGGCTTTTTGCGAGGACTATAATTCCTCGCAAAATCCAAATTTTTCCTCACCAAAAGCCTTTTGCGAGGAAATTTCATTCGTCGTCAGTTCCTCGCAAATATATAGTCTCCGATTCTCTTTTGCGAGGAATTTTTTTTCCCTCGCAAAAAAGATACATTTTGCGAGAAATTGGCTTTGTCGCAATTGAGTACACCGTTTAGCGAGGAAATTAATTGGACACTAATATTAAACAAATTAGTTGCCAAAAGTGGGCCATTCCTTGCAAAAAATATCTCATTGGCGACAAAGTGTTTCCTCGCTAAAACAATAAATCTTTTGGTGAGACATAGATTCCTCGCAAAAGATGTCTTGCTTTTTGCAAGGAATATTTTCGTCGCAAAAGGTGATTTCTTTTTGCGAGAAAGAAATACCTCGCCAAAGATGATTTCTTTTGACAAACCGGTGAATCCTTTTTGCTAGGAAACTTGCTCCTCGCAAAAAAGGAATTTCTTATAGCAAGGAATTTTTTGGCAAAAATAGTTCTTTTTGCTACAAACTAAATCATCACACAAATATACCAGTTGCTAAATATTTTCTTTTGCTTCCTGTCATGATTTCAAAGACAATTCATCAAACTCAAAGGCAATAGAATAACATTAACTTAAACCAATTAACATAAGTCAAAACACGGCATCTTCAAATATCAAAGGCAAGAACCACAATCCATGGACTATATATATAACGTGTACTGTCATATACCAAAAACTAAAGACATCCTTCTTCCATCTAGTAGTACCAAAACATAAGACAAAAGGCAGCTTTATCCCTCCAAAACATCGTTCATCTAATATCTCCTACTACATTGTATCTTCATCCACCAAATGATCACCATCGATTGTTGAGCAATCTGCATGTAACACAATAAAAATCTTTACAAAATATATTCATGGGTAATAATTGATTGCAATATGTCATCACTACTAAACATAAACAGTCTCTTAACAATATGTCAATTTCAGTATTCAATCAACTTAGATAAAATAAAGACAAGCTGCTAACATAAAAGATAGAACAATTAGTGACGGAAGGACACTCCTGATGGCTTTCCATGTCGCTGCAAAATTTGTATCTTTTCGTAGAAGATTGTACGATGTCATTCCTAAAACAAATAAGTGGTCTAATTTCTTGAGTTTACATAGGGATTCAAGTCTAACATCAAGCACTTGCACCATAAGAGAAGTGTTGGGGGATTTAAGGGGCCTAAATTCACACACACATATCACCAAAAACAGTCTTTAAACTGGGCAAAACACAGCAGAAACGCAGCAGAACCAAATCTGATTTTCAGCACTTTATCAAGCTACAAACATGCAGTTTTCAGCAACAAAGATTAGTTCGTAATTACAGCAGTAACTAGACTTATCTGGGCACTAAAAATGCTGATTTTCTTCACCAACATCCAGCCATAAACATACAAGCAAAAGCAAAACTCCATCAGTAAATTCCTTAATCTTTTTTCCTCATCCAACAAGTTGCACTAGTAGGACCATTTATTAACATAGTAAAAGCTAACTTGCTAAAAACCAAACAACAAATGGCTATTCTAATGAAAGAAAGGGAATGGATTCTGTTATAACCCTAGGGTTCTTCTGGCGATCCCAAATTTTAGTCTTCAGTCAATTAAGTTTTCTCGCCTATCATAGAGTCAAAATCCTATATGGTTCTGTCATGAAGTGAGCCAAGATAGAAACTTAGGGTACTATATTGACAATCAGATGCTCATGAGCTTCAATGCAACAACGAACATAGATGCCATAGAATTCAAGAATTCAGGTGTTCAAAGATTCCTATTGGCCAAGATACAATCAATATGAAAAGGACCTCGTCATTTAAAAGTTAACGCTTTAACTTCACAAAACAGGCAATTCAAACAGAGAGAATAATTGAGTTCCTGAACAAAAACAAGAGCATAAACATGAAGTTCACTACGGAGAGAACCATACCAGAATAGATCTAGTAAACAGTGTAAAGGCCTTGGCAACAATACCAACTATACATGCATCATCGTCCCTTCTTTCCTGGCAAGGTCTACACGTATAGTTTCCCCATGAATCAGGAATTGGTTGCAGATACATTGGACGAATAGAACATCACCAGCTCTCTACAACAAACATAGAAGCATAATTACTAATAGCCAAAGAACGTAGGAGTAACCTTCATGTCATCACAAACAGTTCTTTAAGACGTTAATAGCCAAAGACGATGTGACTATATTTCTTATTTTTCCGCCACTGTAGCAACACGAGAAATTGAGTCCCTCGTACAGTTGCACAAGGGTTCGAAATTGTGGATCAAGTTAAAGAAAACCCTACAATACTCCACTACTCAAAAATCCTGCAATACTTACCCATACCAATATCAGAAATGAGACAATAAACATCAATAAGCCACATTAATTGCAGCTTCAAAAAGGATCATCCCACGATTTCTCTCTAGAACAATCAACAAAGTAGATATAAACAGAATCAAATGCATCCTTAGTATCATTTGCTATTACATAGGGCCCTAATAACCTCACTGATAAAACAATAACGTAAAACCAGCCTAGTATCCAATGAATAGACTAGTGCTTAAGGCACGTCTAAAGATCAAAAGTTGTTAGTTGGGCTACTGGTATACCCTCAGTTTCTCAACACCAGCGAGCTAGTGTATATAAGAGATATTCTGAAAACCAACTGCAAATTGAAATGAATCTGCACTAGTAACCGATGGAAATGATCCTGCACACAGTCTACAAAAGGACAACCCCAAGAATCATAGACATAGGTAGGTATTCAAGTACAAATTACCGTGCTACCAGGTGGTCTCTTATTTGACAACTAGAAAGAAGCAGTAGCCTCAACTTAGTGGTTATGGAGATTCTCCCATCGAGGAATATGCATTAGCGGAAGCTAAATTCCTCTGGCCATTAGTCATTTTCATACATGCAAAACCATTCCCAACAGGTTTCACATGTGCATCTTTCTGCAGTCTTCAGCATTGCATAAACAGAATATAGCGAAGATATCCAATTTTATCAGACACGCATAAATATAGCTAATCTTGCAGACATGAAAACATAACAAACTTAAACTTTTCATAAAATAGACTAAAAGGCAGCATCTTCAACATAGTAACTGATGTCGATGAATTCTGATAAGATAAAGACACATGAGTATGCCTGTTATTCCACTTCACTCCTAATAAGGGAAAAATAAGGAGCACCAGCTGCACCACAGATACACCACATCATATACATCAATGTGGCACTACTAAGTCGCATTAGCGGAAGCATGAGATTTGCTAAGGGAATAACCTCAATCCTATGTCTACTGTAGCACCATCAATGGGTATTACCAAGCAAAATATGTACCTCATTTTCTTAACATCGAATGTTTAAAACTTTCCTTTGATGAAAATGGATTGCTTAATTAATGTTTTATGCCAGGAAAATGAATTTTCTTTGAACTACCTAGCACTCATACGTTAATGTAAAGTTAGCAAACAACTACAACTCACAAGGTTAGAGAAACTGATGATGGAAACGGCAAACTGATGACGATTAAAACTTTCCTTTGATGAAAATGTGAAGTCTTGCTATGGTTCAAGTTAATGGAGTATGTTGGGAGGTTATGGAGACAACCAAACTTTGGCATCTTTTGCAACAAGTAATCCTAGTAATTTAGCTAAGCCTTGAAAAATGTCAGAACTTTGAGAATAACTAAACACACTTAGGCCTTGTTTGGTAACCATTTCACTTTCAGTTTTCTGTTTACTTTTTCAGAATTTTCAAAAATTGGACATAGAAGTTTGTTTGGTTGTCTATTTTGATTTCCAAAAAGAGAGAATGACTTTCAAAATTTTTGAAAATTGGAGAAGTAGCAAAACTGAGCTTCCACTTTTTTCAAAAGCAGAAAACCGGCTGCCAAGTGCCAACTCTTCCGCTTCGGTACTGCCGAAGCAGTATACCCACCTTTGATGCTCAAATCCTGGGAGGAGCTCTTTTAATTCTCTCTCTCTCTCTCTCTCTCTCTCTCTCTCTCTCTCTCTCTCTCTCTCTCTCTACCACGACAAAGTCCTCTCAAATCTTGGGTATTTCTTCGTTCCGACGAATTCACCGGTAGCCGATAAAACACCCACATGGGCACAACAACCATGGGACAACAGTAATTGAAAACGCCTTCCCAAACTATTGACACAAACATGTTTTTTGTTACTACTTTTTTTAAGGGAAAACAAAAACAGGATTTTAGAAAATAGAAAAGTGACAGTGTTACCAAACAAGGGCTTAACATTTGAAGTATTTCAGGACCTAATATGAAACCAGAGATTCAACTTTTCCAAAGATCGTTCTTCTTTCCAGAAGAATTAATCTATACCCAGAAATAACAAATAATATGTCGCCCTATCGTAAAGAATCAACATTTAAACAGCATATTAGAAATCAAATCATAAAGATTAGAGATTGAAATTGCATACTCACCCAGCGGAGACATTTTCTAGAAACCATTTCGGAACTTGGGGTTTCCTTGTTCAGAGATCTACGGTTTCTGCGACGAGTGTATGTGCTCTTCGTCCCTTTCACACATTTGGGGAGATTGTTTGACTGCGTCGCGTTCTTCGTCGAGAAACGGTAGCCGAAGTATGGGGTTTCCCATCACATCTAGGTTTGTTTTGGAAACGGCAGTTGCTGAACGGTCACCGACGGAAACGAAAACGGAAACGGCAAAGGCAGTCACCGACTAGGGCTTCACTGTTTGAGAGGTAAGAGGGAGAGAGAAAGACGTTGAGAGAGAGAGAGAGAGCGAGCCTCAGGCGGTGAGAGATGGAGACGTTGAGAGTGAGAGAGAGAGAGACGTTGAGAGTGAGAGACTCAGAGAGAGACGTTGAGATGAGAGTGAGAGAGACTCAGAGAAGAGAGTGGGCTGCTAGGGCTCTCGCCTCTCATCTCTTTCTATTTATACTAGTGCGTGATCATGTGCAACAGTCGCACCATAATCCATATGCACTCAATAAAGAAAAATTCTTGTAAAGTCCTATAATGCACCACTTGAGGGCCGCCCGAGCTGTTTTTTGAAAATCAGAACCGTCTACCTTTTATGTGGGAGTGATTATATCATTCGTGCAAAAAATGAAGTAAATTGGTTATCGTTATATACTTGATCGCACATAAAAAAAAATTATATTAATGAATCTACGTCCCGATGAAAGGGCTTCCAAAACTCGATAGACCCGAAAATTTGTGAGAGTGAATAAAACACCAAGAACAACAAAATGAACGGTATGGATCGTCATAGTTGTGTCGCAATCGTGTGGCTAACGTACATTGGTCTATAGCGAAATACATTAGTTTAGAACTATATAAGTTGGATGTATAGATTTGAAAGGTAGCTGTTGACTCATTTTTTCGAATGTTCGATCTAAACCGTTACGATTTAAGATCTTATCAAATTTATCATTCTCTCCTAAATAGGTGATAATCGGATGTCGGAAATCACGTGATCGGAACACATTCGGTGCTTCCAAAGGCGTTAAAGTCCTATAATGCATCACTCGAGGGTCGCCCGAGCTATTTTTTGAAAATCGGAACCGTCTACCTTTTATGTGGGAGTGATTATATCATTCGTGCAAAAAATGAAGTAAATTGGTTATCGTTATATACTTGATCGCACATAACAAAAAATTTCATATTAATGAATCTACGACCCGATGAAAGGGCTTCTAAAACCCGATAGACCCAAAAATTTGCGAGAGTGATTAAAACACCAAGAACAACAAAATGAACGGTATAGATCGTCATAGTTGTGTCGCAAACGTGTGGCTATCGTACAAGAGGCCCGTTTTTATACAATAGAATTATATAATATATATTACTTGTTCCAATTATAAATACAAAAAGATTGTTGGCCTTGGTGGTTTGAGATGTGTTGGGTTCGATCCCCATAGGGATTATTTTTTTAAAACCATTTTTTTTTCTTATTTATTATTAGTTGTTCCAAGTAAAAACATAACATGATTAATGGCCTTGGTGGTTTGTGATGTGTGACAAGTTCCATAAGACATTAGGACTTGGATTCGAATCACATAGAGATTTTTTTTTTCAAAATTAGTTTTTTTCCTTATTTAAAAATAACATGATTATAATTATTTTTTTAAATTGTGCTTTTAATTGTTGCATGGACTAACATACCACAAAAAGGAAGTTTAGACTTATAGCGACAAATTTATTATTTTCTCGCAAAAAAATTGGTTTTTTGCGAGGAGCACAATTCCTCGCAAAAAGGAACAGTAGTCTTTGGCGACGAATTCTTTATTTCCTTGCAAAAAACCAATATTTTTGCGAGAAAATTAATTCCTCGCAAAAGGTTTTCAACTTTAGCGTCTCAATAACTTTGCCACAAAAAATTACTACAGGCTTTTGGCGACAAAAATTATGTATTTTCTCGCAAATTCATTTTTCCCGCCTGTATAAAAAATTCCCGCCACGTTTTTTGCGACAACAATTAGAGAGGAATTTTGAAATTTCGTCGCAAATACTCTTTAGCGACAAGTAAATAGCGAGGAAAATATGTCTTCCACGCAAAAAAACACCATTAGCGAGGAAACAATAATTTCCTCGCCAAAACTCTTCCTTTAGTGAGGAAATAGACATCCTCGCTAAAAATTTCCTCGCAAAAAGGCTAATTTTTTGTAGTGATGTCTTTTAAGAACAACATTCTCAAGGTTTGGAAATGGGAAAGTGGGTGTGAAAGCAAGAAGAGAGAGAAAGGGTATAATGGTGATCAAGGGTCCTTTTCTCTTGAGTGGAGGGGTGTATTTATAGGCAAGAGCCTTGGATTTTGAATTTCAAAAGTTGGAGGTATTTTCTGGGCGGGCCAGAAGTGTGTTTTCGGCTGAGCCGTATTGCAGCTGTGGCTCAAATAGGCGTGGCCGACAGCTTTCTGAGCCAGTCAGAACTTTATCCAAAATGCCGTGCGGTTAACCTCATGACTGCGTGTGGCGTATTAAATTTCGATACGTCGTGCGGTGTAGTTGTGTCGCGCACGGTACTTTAGGTTTGGTCCAAGACTTTTTGGGCTTTTCTGGGCTGATGGTTGGTTTGGGCTGCGGATGCTGGAGGAACACTTCATTCAAGCTCACAAAGGCTTTGTTTCCTTTATTTCATCATCGGGGCGGTCAAAGACCCTTCGAGGTCCGGATTGGGGTGTCTACAGATAAGTTCTATGACTTTCTAATACAAGCAAGATTTAGGTAGTCTCAGGGTGATTGGGTGATTTCCTTTTTGATATACCATTAGGTACGAGTGATTGTGGAATTTGCTGGAACCCCTAACATTACCCGTGCCATGCCGGGGTATCAGGTGAACTCAACGAGGTTGTCCGCTCGATGCATATGATAAATGAATTAAGCAAAACATGTATTAGTCTTATGTTGAACTTTTTGGTTATGGCTCTCAAGTCCCCAACAGAGTCGCCAAAAACTGTAGACACCTCCCTGGAGCGGGGCATCGCCATACAGATTGATCATTGTTTACTCGTTTAGTTGCTTGCTTCATAAACCAAGATTGTGGACATTCTCATGGCTAGGAACATTGCCACACAATAGTGGTTATCATCAAAACAGAGTCGCCACCCAGTTTATTAAAACTAGGAAAAGAGATAGAGATTCTGGGTACGGGAGCCAAAGGTACAGTAAGGGGAAGGTGTTAGGCACCCCTCTCTGCCCAGCCGTGAGGCTGGCCCATAGTTATTAAACATAAGGCATGTAGATGCTTTGTTTAATTCTAACACATAGTCTGTTTAATTAAGCCTTTAAACAGTAAATAAGGTGAGCCAATGCGATAAGTAAAGCATGCGTCAGAAAGCAGAACGCAAAACAAACTGTCTTAGGGAAATGGATCCCGCGGCCGGTGAATGGATGTCACGGCCGAGGGATCCTCTTGGTTTTATGTATCGGCCGAGGGATCGAAACCCCGATCGGTGTTCTTCCTCACACCAGACAGAAAAATTAGCAGATAATTAAAACGCTACGATTAATTCTGAGTACAGTAAATAAAACAAATCAAAGGCCGTTGGGTCTCACCACCTTGATCCCTCTGTTGCTTGATTGTTTCGGATTGATTGTGATTGACTGATTGCTTCTTTGAAAACCCTAGGGTTAGGGTTTGAACTTCGGGGTTTGATCGTCGGATTGATGGCTGCTTTCGGGAGGTTAGGGCTTTTGAAGAGGGGGTTTGAGAGAGTATTTGTGCAGAGTTTCGTGGCTTGCGAGGGTGTGGAAGTATACGAATTTTGTGATTTTCGTTTTTTATATTTTCGGAACCCAAAGGCCCTTTATATAGGCAATTGGTGACTCACTCCGGCCAATCAAAATGCATGATTGCAATTGCAATTGCAATTACAATGCAATGCAAACTCTTCGTGATAATCTCTGGGCGTAGCCCGAACGCATCGGGAAGGTAGTGTAGTTGGATCAAACGTCTGACAGAACGTTCCAGAGTTTGGAAAACATAGGATCTGGCGGCCGAGCAAAAGATCTTGCGGCCGAGGAATGGATGTTGCCGCTGAAGGATAGATCTTGCGGGCGAGGGATTGATCTCTCAGGGAGATTTTCAAGCAGCAGGTTGCTCGGGTGAAGAAAGGATGTTAAAGTCGTGAGATCGATGTTACGACCGACTGATGGATTCTCCTAGGATTCTGTATTTCTGTCTGAAAGGCTGTATGGCTCTGGATTGGGTCCTCTAAGTGGCTCAAAGTTCTTACCGAAAGTCCTAAGGTTCTCGAGAAGGCAATCAGCAATCACTGTATCCATTTCATCATCGGGATGGTCCCCAATGTGGGACTTGAAATAATCGTTAGGCCAAATTGGGGTGTCTACAGTTCCATTAAGAAAAAAAGTGCAAAAAGTGAGTTTTGTTTTTATTCAAATTTTTTTTCACGTTTGTTAGCTTTGCGTCAAATTTTTGTAAATTATTAATTCGTCTCGACGATAGAAATCGGAAAACCCAAATTTTTTTTACTTTTATCCAAATATTTGGAAAAATATCCACTTTTAAGCTTAAAGTGGATATTTCCAAAAATATTTGGGTAAAAAGTAAAAAAAAAAATTAGTACTTTTCCAATTTTTCTCACCGAGACGAATCAATACCTTACAAAAATTTGACCCAAACACACGAACGCGAATTTTTTTAAATAAGAATAAAACTTTCAAAAAGTCCTAAAAGTCAAGCAGAACTCAACCTGAATCAAGTCTCCACAACGATTCACAATACGAGGTAGAGGCGGAATTTGGCCCGCCACAATTGCAAAATGTACTTACTAAGTTACTCCCTCCGTCCCATAATCTTTGTCCGGTCCGCAAAACGGAGACGTAAAAATAATACTATTTTTGTAAGAAAAGTTGGAAAAAAATTCAACAATTTACTAGATCTCGACGAGTTCTTTTAACTTGTGAAAAAAATTTGAATTTTTTCTTGAAAGAAATACATTATTTTGTAATCCTTGTTTCGCGGACCGGACAAAGATTATGGGACGGAGAGAGCACTATATATGCCCAAAGAAGAAGAGAAGAAGAATTGAACACCAGCTTAAAAGAAATTTTTTCAAGGAAGAGCATGATATAAAAATCAATATGGTTGTTAGGTTTTGTCGAGTGTTTTAATTGGAGAAAACTCTGTAACGTTTTTTAGTCTATACTTGAATGACATTAGCATCACCTAAACCAACTTTTAATCTTTGACAAAAGGCCCAGATGGTTGCTAGGCGACTTCCCCCATTTCCTTTGTCTTGTCGTTGGAAGCCTTTGGCATAAAATACTTATCGAAAAGAAAAGCAATTTGACTTTTATGATTTGTATTGCGTCCGCCATGCACTTATAAAAGCCCACCATATCTTCGCAAGATCTACATTGCTAATCATCTTCGCATTGACTCTCTCTCTCTCTCTCTCTCTCTCTCTCTCTCTCAATGGGTAGGTCTCCATGTTGTGATGAGAGTACTGGTTTGAAGAAGGGGCCATGGACACCCGAAGAAGATGAGAAACTCGTCGATTTTATTCACAAAAACGGGCATGGGAGTTGGAGAGCATTGCCTAAGCGGGCTGGGTTGAACAGGTGCGGAAAGAGTTGCAGATTAAGGTGGAACAACTATCTACGACCGGATATTAAGAGAGGGGAATTCTCTGAGGAAGAACAGCAGTCCATCATCCACCTCCACTCACTTCTTGGAAACAAGTACGTATAACTTTATGTACTCATTTACATCATTTTCATTAAATATAGGTAGCCAAAGACCATACGAAAATTTCGCAACAAAAAATATTCGGAATACAGTTTGTATGGAAGTACCGTAGAGTATGGATCCCAAAATGAATGCAGTGTTGTCAACACAATGTTTTCAATGTTTCTTGGAAAATTTATGGGATATTATACCCCCTTCGTTCCACTTTAAATGTTCCTTATGGAAATTCGTGCATGCTTAAACCTAAAAAAATAGATTTTTAAATATTTATTTTTATTTCCTTACACCAAATTAAAGTACTCAATGGGCACTTTAATTTGGTGTAAGAAAATAAAAATAAAAATATGTAGAAATAAGTTTTTTTGGGGTTTGAAATTGCACAGATTTTCGTAAGAGACATTTAAAATGGGATGGAGGGAGTAACTTCTTCTTTTAATCGTGGACGTTTTCTCCCCTCTGGGTATAAGCGTGGACTTTGTTTTCCATTTTTTTAAGATGGGCTACTAATCGTTGACTTTAGCAGCCCTTTGAATTCTCAAAAAGTATTGTCACTTGAAAGTGAATTCAATCGAGCCAACGATTAATGTTTTAAACTATTTCAACAATAGCTTCTCAAAAATATTATGCATAAGTGTTTTTTGAAAATGCTACTTAATTTTTTTTTCCCAGTATGACAGCAATGCTACGAATAAAGAAAGAACTGCAAGAGAAAATACGAAGTTTTTTTTTCTTCTTTGCATTTTTTAAGTGACTGTATCATTTTCGTTTGTCAATTGCAAAAGTTTTCGACAAGTGTATTTACTGCAAACAACTTGCAGGTGGTCAAGGATTGCTACCCATCTCCCCGGCCGGACTGATAATGAAATCAAGAATTACTGGAACACCCACATGAGGAAGAAGCTCCTCCAAAGGGGCATAGATCCCAAAACCAACAAGCCAATATCAGATCTCAACTTACTAGCCAACCTCTCTCAATTGCTCTCTCCACCAAACTTTGGCAATTTCATGAACCCTTGGGACAGTGCCTTACTCAGTTCACAAGTCAATGCTACTCACCTAGCCAAAATCCAACTTGTCCAAAGCATTATGCAAGTCATATACACAAACCCATTTCCAAACTTGTCAGAAAATAGTCTCTTGAATATCAGAACCCACAATATTGCCCAATTTGGAGATGTGCTTGATGGTACAAGTGCAACAAGCACAGTCTACAATAGTACTAGTGATCCTCCCCCACAAGCAACCTTTGATCATTTCCCTAAATTGTGTGAAAACCCTCAACTATTTGACACCCTATATCCAGATGTTAATAACCCAATGGGGTCCTTTGAAGGTGGGTTTGAACCAGAATTTGTTGGTGTCAATTACAACAGTCTGAACAGTGAGGATTATACTCAAACAGAAAATTATGGATCACTTCCTCCATTAGTTTCAGGCTTAGGGGAGATCCTGAGTCCAAGTGGCAGCCAATTCGAGGATAGCAACATCGATAATCCAGCATTCCCTTCCACCCATTTATCAAATGCCAGCATATTTGAGGATTGGGAGAAGTTTCTGGATAATGAAGCCCATGCCCCATGGAAAGATATGTACTCGACTAAGGGGGAGAAAGATTTCCATTTTTCTCTTTAGTTGTGATTTTCATGATTAGCACTTTTGAGAAGGTGAAATTATACAATAGTTCGTGAGTACCGTCACGTGGTACTTTGAATTACTTTACAATCATATTTTTTTGTGGGGTCTACCGCTGAGTGTATGGATCCCACAGAAACGTGTAATTGTAAAGTGGTCCAGAGTACCACGTGGCAATACTCCTGAACTATTGAATAATTACTCTTCGAGAAATTAATTTTCAAAATAAAACTCTTGTGATATCTATATTATTTTTCGCAAAAAGATTGTCAGGACTCAGGAGTATGAAATTGTATTTCTAATATTTTCTTGAAGAAATAGTTTTTCACGGTTTATAATCATTTCACAAACAGTTTATCAAATAATTTCTCAGGGGGGGAAAAAAAAAAAACCTGATTTCATAGTAGCCACTAAAAAGTGATTTCTTTTTGTGTTCTCTTTTTCCTTTCATTTCCATTTCCTTTTGGAAGGAGCAATCGGTGTGGCGGCCCACCTTGAGCTCGACCACAGGGTTTCTTACGCACCGTAAAATGTCGTATTGCAAGGTGCTCTTGCAAGGTAGTCACTGAAACGGAAAAACAATCCGTCATCACATCCCCATTGTGGAACAAGCTGTTGATCTGATTCACGAGTACGTCGTTCAAGGAAAATCTGGTTCACGAGAACTACTACAAGCGGATTAAAATCTGCAACCGCACCCTTGGTGGTATATATCAGCCAATTACTATTAGATTAAGAGCGAGATTTCTTTCTTTTTCTTATTGTTTTTTATCCAATTGAGGTACTAAAAATAACATTCACGTGTAGAGAAATCTGATTAAAATTACTTGTACATATACACATATATAGCTACCTTATCTTCAAGAATTAATCTTCATTGTACGTACTAATTTCTTTTAGAGATTGGCTCATTTGCGAAGCCAGCTGAACGATCTCAACCATCTGTTTCGGCATTGGACGGTCCGGATGTTAAAGAAACTTTTCCAGGGAAGAGTTAACATCCGGACCGTCTAAAACGCTTCTGGACGGTCGCAATTGGCTCCGTAAACACTTTTTCACGGAAAGCTCCGTGAAAAAGTTTTTCTCTATCTTTTATCACATAGATTAATTACCTGCACTTGATTTGATTTGTTACGCTACTAATAAAAATTTTAAAACTCGGGAGGCTTTGGAAACCGGAGCCTCTGGGCCCAAACATAGCTCCGCCCTGTAAACAATATACAATGTTGCTTCTTTTTTTTTTTGATAGGCAAAATTTTATTAAAAATGGGAAGAGGAGAAAGGGAAATCCAACAGAAAGTTGGATAGTACATCACAAGGGCCAAAGCTCAGCCCAAAGGTCTAAACAAGAGTTCAAAAATAATACAATCAAGCCTACCTGAAATCCAAATAAACAATAAAGCCCAAAAAACACAAACAGGCCAAGAAAGACCCGTCCGCCAACCCAACCCCACAAACCCTAACCCGCCCCCAAACCGCCACCGCACAAAACACCGTAAGCCGCACCATGCACCTAACAGACACCACCACCCAACCGCCTCGCCGTTAAGCAGATCTGGTCCCTCCTCGATGTAGAAGACCGGCGGCAGGAAGGGACCCAACGAACCCACCAAAGTGAAACAGACGGCCTACAATGACGGCAAGGAGAACAAAGACAGGGCAGTGGGAGAAAAGATCAGCCGCCAAACTCTGCCTCTCCACGAACCCCCGAGATCACGAACGCGAACAAAAGCAGGAACCATCACCGCCAAGTCAACCCCTCGTCCGGGCTACACCTCCGAAGCGATCGCCGTCCGAAAACAGCGCACAAAGACGACCAAAAGATGCAGACCATTGGGGTCGCATACCCTTCGCGGCCACACCTCCAAACCTCCGCCACCACCGTGAATCCATTTTGCCTACTGTTTTTGAAAACCTGCAAGAAAAAAAATTAGAAAACACAAAATACAGCTCTCCTCCAAACTTCAACGCAAAACATACACCCAACCCCACAACCGCCGCTAGCCACCACAACCGTCCGGAGCACCTGAAGCCGCTAGGCACACTGGAGGAGCCAAGAAACCTCCAACCGGAGGTAAAGAGACGAGGGTCACCATCACCACGCCCTCCCACATGGCGGAGGGCGGTGTCCGGAGCCAGATCCGAAGGCAGTACAATGTTGCTAGTTACGTAGAGTGAAAGAAATTACCATCTAACATCTAAATAGTTGGTAATTACTTGCAAATGTACGACAAACAAGTTAGCTTAAAGGTTTTTGCCCACTAGCAGACGGACAAAGCATCATAGTAGTAGATAAGATTAGCTGAAAGAAACTTTTAAGTAAAACGGTTTGGTTGTGACTCTATTGAAAATAAGTTTAGTTGTTAGGAGCTTAAACAAGCAAAAAGATCCTTTTTTAGGTCAACCCGTGCGTAAAGGTATAACAATTAAAGATTTTAAGAATAGGAGCCTAGATCAATCATGTAAAGTTCGCAACAACTAAATCAAGCTCAATACAGAACAACACGAGAAATAATCTCATACGAAGGAGATCGAACAAGGAGAAAAAGAAGAAGGAAAGAGACTACAATCAATAGCGAGCCTTCGACAAAATTTAATCATTTGATATTTAGGGTAAGGTTATGCAACTAGATTAGCCCCAGTTAGTTTAACAAGAAAAACATCCTTGAAAGGGATATACCCTTCTCCTGTTCTCCATTGCCAAAAATGATGATGTGCTTTGAAACATTGATCACCTCTCAGAAAGAGTTTGAATCCTTGCTAGAAGACCAATGCTCCTGGAGCATTGAATAATCTCTCTCCGCATTGACTTATGTTTCCTTTTAGCAGATTTTTGAAGTACCTTTACGGTAATTTTTAGCTATAATTATACTTCATTTTTATCTAAAATAGAGAAGGCCAAAGAGTGGGCTTTTGTGCCACAAAAAAGTAGAATTAGCCGAAAATCTAACATTACTAACATGCAAGCCTAGCAAACCGGCCAAATAATAGAGTCCATTGGGGATCGGGAACTACTCTCAGGCGTATGGGGGCCAAGGTTTCCGCATAGTTTCAAGGGGTTTTTTCTTTTCAAATTTCAATATTAATAATAGTTATTTTTTGTTAATTAAGAACAACTAGATATTGTGTTTTGTATTTGTGTAATTTAGACATTTAAATGCTTTAAGAATAAGTTCATTTTGTATCCCAAAACCCAACCCATCTCTCTACTCATGATCTCCCGTAAATTTTTCCTTCAATTATTAATTTTATTTCTCTTTCTATCTATCTCCACTCATTACTCAAAAAACTTCTCTCAAAAATCAAACCAAACAAACTATAAAAATTCCAAAACCTTAAAATTTTAAAATCTTGTTGTTAATAGTACGGCCCTGCGTAAGGTTCCGTCCGCGTTGGAATGACCTCAAAAAGGAAGATTTGACTACTTGTATATAATGTCAAAGTCAGACATGTCACCCCTATTTTCAATTTGGTTGGTTGTAGGACGTGTCCCTCCCCCTTGATTTATATATTGACAAATGTTTTATACAATGGAGTGACATTGACACGAAAAGAAAAGAAACAACTAACTGATGCTAATAGTTTGATTTAGTTATTATTATTTCTTCGTCGTTTCTAAATGTTGTGACATGGAAATCTGAGTATTATTGGTTTCATTGTTACCAATTAGGTGATACTCCGCATTGGCTGCTACAAATTCTCTCTCTCTCTCTCTCTCTGCATGCAGAGACGGACGGACACAGGGGCATGTGGGGGCACGTGCCCCCAGTCAATTTTTTATTAAAATTTTTTTTTTTATACAGAAAGTAAACAAAAAGTAAAAAGCAAGCAAAAACTGGGTACGTTTTTCTCTCGTTCGTTCGAGAAAGAAAAGGCGCCGACCGGCCGCCTGATCCAACCCAAGACTCACCGTCACCGATCGCCGTCGTCCGTCGCCGACCCAACCCACCAGCAGCAGGAAGGCAGAAGCCACCACTGAGGTCTCTCTCTCCCCCTCTCTCTCTCAGTCTCTCTAACTCTCACTATCTCTAGACCAGATTTTGTATATATTTATATATATATATATATATATAATATATATACATATCATATGTATGCTATGTGTCGGACGGTCGAATGATGTCGTGAATCTCGTGAATATGAAATACAAGTCTATAATTGACTGAGATGTGAATTTGTGATACTGATACATATATTATAGTATATACGCATATCCTCTGGTCTGGCCCATTTACATAGGAATTTTTCATTCGGATGTTTATATACATTGAATTTAGGGCTTTTGCTTCTAGTTTTCAAGCTTTCTAATTAGGGCTTTTTGCTCCAGTTTTCAAGCTTTCCAATTAGGGTTTTTTTCGATATATGTGCGATGTTAATTAGGGTTTTTTTTTATACTGATTTTAGGGATTTTCAATTAGGGCTTTTTATACCGATTTTAGGGCTTTTCGGATACCTTTGTTGATACGTATGTTCTATTTATCTTTGTAACAGTATATACTATGGAGAAATACTTCAAACGAAAATCACCCATGGAGGTTTCTCATTCTGTAAAAGGATCAAATAGCTCCCAACCATCAAAACAAAGTCGAGTGGGAATTAACGAGACAGACCTCCCTGCAAACTCTAATTGTGTGGAAATTAATGTGGCATGCCTGCCTTCAAATCCTAGTCGTGTGGAAATCAACTTGGCCGATCTTCCTTTAGATCCTGGTTTAAGACCTAGCATTATGGATTACAACCCTAATGACTGAGATCAAATACGCAGAGCATATTTGCAAAAAGGTCCTTGTCAGCCTCGCGACCACAATTTTCGACAAACTCAATTTGGGAAAAAAAGAAGAAAATTCTTTGGGACTTGGTTCACTAAATTTCCAACATGGTTGGAGTATAGTATAGCGCTGTTGTGATTTCTTAGATGCTGTTTTGTAGACCCCTGTGGTTTAATGATAATCCTTTATTCCGCACAGTTCTTGACCCATCCTGCTACTTCAACTAACGAAGCCTAATAAGATGATTCTTGGGAAGTGTTAGCTCTACTCTCTGACTCACTTCGGTTACGGAAATTGAATCTTTAAAATTGGTGCCCCCACTATTGGGATTTCCTGAATCCGTCCCTGGCTGCATGTGAAGTTGAACTTAACAAATGTCCCGAGCAAAAATTTGTTTATCAGTCCAAAAAAGTGAATGGAGTACATTACCAATTTTCCGCGGAATTCTCATCCAGTCTTGTTTCAATGATTAAATTTGTCCATTTTATGACTTTATTTCATTTCTCTTAACATAACATTTTATTTCTTAGTTGTGACAGCAAAACATAAACTCAATTTTTTTTATCGATAAAAGTAACATTTTATTAGGGGAAGGGAGAGGGACTCCACAACCAAAAGTTGGAACCAAACAGCCTTGGGGACAAAACCCATTACATTCTGAGGGCCTAAAGTACCCAAATAAAACATTGAAAATCAAACAACCCCCAAACAAGGGATTCAAGGGCCATACCGGAGTTGATCTCGTCGGACGACCGGTCTCCTCTAATGCGAGGCGCCGTGAAGCACATCGATTAGGCTCCCAAAAACGGCAAGAGGAGAACAGATGCTGAGATCCATGCACACCAGCACCGCCACTGGAACGTCGCTGTCACCACCACCTCGTTTCCGATGCTGATCAATTTTGTGATACGGAAAAAAGAGGAAAAAAGAAAGTGGAAGAGAAAGGAGAAGGGTGAACGCGGGATGAAGAGGGTGGGTTGGAAGATTTAGAGGAGATGGAGAGAGGAGGAGGATGGGAGGAGAAGAGCCCGGGGGGAGGAGGGGAAATGCGGCGCCTCCACACCAGGCGGCAAAGACAGCCCTAACTCACACAAAAGAGAACTTTTCGTATTTTAGAGAGAATACAAAAAGTTCTCTTGACTCAATTGGAGATATCGCAGAGTGCTTGATTCAAGCATTTAATTCTTAGGTCTAAAATTATGAAATAAAATTCTGAACCAAGACAAATAGTTTTTCCAATCATACACGTATCGATGTGGGATTGATTTTTTTTTTTTTCAATTCTATATATTGAAAAAAAAAATTCAATATGCAGGGTCATGTTACTGAAGTTGGGATTCTTAGGTTTGTGATAAAACTATATGCATGCTTGAGTTAATAACTGGTGCTGGGTAACCACAGTAAAATCGGAACTAAAGAGGGTAATGAGAAACCAATCAGAGTTGGGAATAATAAGGGGAACAAGCAGTTGTTCACTCTTTTTGTGGATAATCTACCTGAGGATGTAAGTCAGCGATGGGTAAGGTATTTGTTCAACAAATTTGGGGTGGTCAAGGATGTTTATATCCCTGGCAAAAGGAGCAAAGTAACAGGGAAAATATTTGGCTTCGTTCGATATGACTGTGAGGTTTCTGCAGATATGGCCATCTCTAAAGCAAATGGACTTTGGATTTGTAACGCCTCCAATTTCCGGGTACGTTAAAAGGACAATTTTATTGAATTTCTAAATAGAGTCTGGCTCATTATTACATTATAACTCCTACAAGAGTGCTTCCATTACATAAGGGAAGGGAAATCTAGGATTCCTATCTACAGCTCTGCCTACTCCTCCATCCTAGCCAGCTCTTCGGTTTCAAAGGCCTCCAAGGTGTACTGTTCACCTTGATCATCTACAAAGTCTGACACATTATACCAGCGTAGCCACCGATATAATATGTCAGGGTCACCAAAGGTAACACCATGAGTTACAAAAGCTCAGCAGAATAATTCCATACCCGCTAACCCATAACTTACAAACAATGAATCATACAGATAACGTTATCTACACAATACATGCTTATCTAATCAAACAGTTAACAATGACACATCCACATTCTCTATTAACTATCGTTGGTGTCCGTGACTTTTCTGAGTTTCTCCTACGTGACTCGTCGTAGACCGTGTGACCAATTTTCCAATTTCTTAACCAAATCAACATTTCAAAAACAAATCTGTTTTTAACATACCCAACCTCGGTTCCGCCGTTCCGGGTTCCCGAGTATCCTCACAATGGTTCCGCCGCACCGGGTTCCCATTGGCACACATTAGCATTGGCTCCTCTCCACGGATAATCAAGCCACACACCCAACCTCGGTTTCGCCGTTCCGATCTCCCGAGTATCCTCACAATGGTTCCGCCTTCCTGGGTTCCCATTGGCACACACACACACACAACTCACATAATGATTTCCACAACCGGTCATTATATAGTTTCAAAAATATTTTACCAAGTCAACGCCTTTAAACACACCCTAGGTGTCATGTTTCTAACTTTCTCGGTTTTCGTGTCTCGTTCTCATGCATAGATTTCGCGGTAGGACTTCTTATGACAAAATCATAAATCATTCATTGTAATCTTGAAACTAAACTAGCAAGATCATCCAACTCTATATTAGATAGCATGCTCATATTACCACATCATCTTACTCAACATTTAACACACAAGATAAAGCATAGTGCCACAAGGACGGACACCTTTGGAGTGGTAAACCACTTATGCTTTATCAGCAACAAGTAAGACAAGTAACACGTTTACATGCTCATAATCATCTTAAAGATCAAAATACGAATACTTAAAGTTGGGTTATAAATGTTATCTTTCAAATTTTATTCTTCCTTTTCAAAACAACATATGTTCATGGAAGTATAATCGACTACATATATACTTAAGGCTAGAGAATAAGATTAAACTACATATACTTAGGAATAGTGGGGACGGAGAATTCTACCGTTCTTCTTGGCGGTAGGGCGGCTATGGAAAGTACGTCGGTGATCGGACAGAGTAACTTCCTACGGTAGGCTTCCAGTAGCTTCGAAAGAGAAAGGTTTCTCTCAAAACTAGGTCTTGACTAAAATTACTAGACTTTATGGATCGAAAAGGCGTTTTAGGATGAGTTTCTTGAAGAACTTCAAGAAAACTCAAGAACCTTTAGAACAAAGCAAGAACAAAGTAAGAACACTAGACTTTTTTAGAGAGAGAAGTTCAATGGGTGAAGGTGTGAGTTGAATGGCCAAGGTGGGGTGCTATTTATAGCAAAACTTGGCTTATTATCCAAGGGATAAATTTTTCCCTAGCAATTATTGTCCAATGGGTAAAGGGGCAATTTTTGAAAGGTATGGCTTGTCTTTTCATGCTTGAAAGCATGCCATGCCTTGCCATCCAATTTTTGGTTCAAAGTCTAGGTCATCATGAGGGGTTTTTGGTTTAGTCATGTCCTACATTGGCTTGCTTGCAAGGAGAAAGCAAAATGATTGGCTAGGTTATGTTTAAAGTAACCTAAAAATGGGTTGTCAAAAGGGGTTTAGGCTTAAGGGCTAAAAGGTAGCTTGTTCAAGAGTACAAAACACATGCACACACTCCACCTCTCTCCCTCTCCAACCGGCTTCTCTCCCTCTCCCTTTTTCTCTTATCTTTTTGCTCCATTGCATTGTCCAATCACTCCTTTAATCAAGCCAAGGCCATGTCAAACCATTTTAGGCCATTACTTAGGAAATCATGAAGGGTTTTATGGCTTGTCTTGTCCTAGGATGGTTTTGCTTGCAAGAAAGAACAAAAGAAAGTCTAGGAATGGGTTGTCAAATAGGATTAGGGCTAATAGACTTGCATGCATGGCAAAGCTAGGTTTGGAAGCAAAATGATGAGATTGGTTTTGACTAGCCTAGTCAAATCTTTATGTACTACTTGGATTTTGGCAAGACTAACTTCTTCTTCTTTTATTAACCAAGGGGTAAAATTTTCCCTAACATTTATTAACCAATGGGTAATGAGGTAAAAAGAAGTATGGTCTTGAAAATGACTAATCAAGGAGTAAAATGATTACTATTAATGGTCTAATGGTTCAATAGGTTAGTAAGGGGTTCATAAGGCTCAAAGATGGTCAAAAAGGTCCATCTAAGGTTAGGGAAAGTAACTAGGTGAAATGGTAGTTCGGTTCCTCCAACTAATCGGTTAAAAACTAATTTTACATGCCAAGTAGGATTTCTAGCCAAGAAATATAATTATAAGACTAAATTTACATTTACCAGGAAAATATACTAGTGATTCTACAAGCACACTTGTCTTTAGAAAATGACTAGGTCGTCCGGTGCAAAAAGATATAATTTTATAAGTCTCAAATCTATTTATGACGGATTATTAGAAATTAAAAAGAAATTTTAAAAGCAATCCAAGTAATTAAAATAAAATTCAAATATTTAACGAAATTTTTATTTACCAAAAATTAGGGTCGTTACAGGATTGAAGACCGAAAACTATTTGTTAAAATGGCATATTTTGATCAGATCAGGGGTAACAACGACCAAAGGCAGATCATTCCTAACAAGACTCTCACAGGTAAAACTACAATTGACATGGATACGAATCATAGGGTGGAAGTTTCAACAAATGGAAATGCTGCGGGATCCGCATCTTATGTCAATGTTGTTAAAGGTGTGCTTGGAGGAAAGGGCAATGATAAGAAGATGAAAGATGGGAGTGTCCAAGAGGAATGCAAATTGTGCTTGAAGGTCGAGGGTAATAGCTGGCTCTATCGTAGTGCGGTGGCAAAACTTCATAGACTAATCTCAATTGATGAGCTGAAAATCCAAATGGCAGGAATGGGAGTTGATAATGTTCTGGTTCGAGCAATGGGTGGAAGATTCGTGATCTTAACTTGCAATAATAATGAGGAGCTGGAGAATCTTCTCAAAGTTAATTGCTTACAAAGGTGGTTCTCCAAAGTCAAATCATGGGAGGGACAAGAAGCTTGCATCAAAAGATTTGTTTGGCTATGCTGTTATGGAATTCCTCTCAATGGTTGGAGCAACACCTCGTTTAAAGCGATTGGTGAATTGTGGGGTACTTTCATCTCTACGGATGAACCAACACTAAAGCTTTCTTCTTTTGCAGTAGCCAAAGTATTGGTTGCCACAAATGTGTTTAAGGAGATTGATGAGTGGATCAACATTGAGATTGAAGGGAAGAGCTATAGAGTCAAAGTGATGGAAGATCCATGTGATCAACCGTTTGAAGCAGAGAAATAAATTCCTCGAGACAGCTTAGATTCTTCTCAACAACATGATGAGGATGTTTCAAAAGATGACGAAGATGATGACGAATTCGGAGATCACGCGTCAAATCCTGACTCGAAGATGGACAGGAATTGTGAAAGCAAAGATGTAGTCGAAAAGGATGGCACCCTTTTAAGTGGTGGGGCTGACTTAAGGTTGTATGAGGATAATCTTGTTGGGGTCAATCTGGTTGTGGCCGATTCTAAATCTTCGGAGTCCTCTCCAGGGAGTGAGGATGGCGTAATTGGTGCAAAGGGTGCAGTCCCAATCTTGGAAACCGGGATTACTCATGATTCTCAAAACTCCTTAAGTGCTTTTCAAGTGGAGGGAATTAATCTACTTGTAGATTTGAACCAAAAGGAAGGTAATTCATGTTGTATCACTCAGTCTTTTGAGGAGTATCGACAAAGAAGAGAGGCCTCTCACAGTGAGGATTATGTTATTTCTAGCGGGGGAGTAGATGTAGTTGAAGAGCTACCTAGGCAAAAATCTAATGTTGGGAGTAACATTCCCAGCACTAGGGATGCTATCCTCAAAATGAGAAGGGGAGTGAGAAGTCAGAGAGGAAAATTAAAAAGAAAAAGCATCTCACAGAGATTGAGGCTAAGTTCGATAAATTGAAGCATAATAATAAGAAGAGCGCTTATTCCTCAGTGTTCTTTAAGGAAGCTCGTAAGATGTTGGATGTTGGTAAGTCTTTGGGTATTGAACTTAAAGGAGGGAGGAATTATAATCTGAAGAGATTTGTTGAAATGCAAGAGGAAGAATTAAAAGATAGGATCCATGCTCTAGATGATTTTGAGGAAGAGGATATCTCAGAATACGATGATGCTTTCAAGGAGGATGCCTCTCTCTCTGTGGCTTTTTGAACTCAAGATTGGGCAGGTTTAAGGTGTTTGGCTTATTTTGGTTTTGCTTAGTGGCTATGTGGTTTGGTTTGGCTGTTTATTTGGTTTAATTTTGGCTATTTCTTGTTTGTTTGGCTTTTCCGCTTGTTGTGGATGGGGGCTTAGGTATAGATGTGAGGCTCGTTTTTGGGTTTTTTGGCTGTTGAGGTTCTGTGGATGTGGATCTCTTTGGTGTTCAGTTGGCGTCTTGCCTTCTTTCAGGTCTCAGGTGGCTTTTGCCGGTGTGCCCTTGATCCTTTTAATCTTTGTAATCATTTATAAAGATTAATAAATTCTTTTTGCTTAGAAAAAAAAAAGAGAGAGCTGGAATGCCATCTTTCTTCATCATCCTTGACCCCCTTATGCACCCACTACACTTATTCCTTTCACTTAAAGGGATAACATTGTTATAAATCTTTTATTTATCTATAAACAAATAAAAACATTTGCCGAGCAAATAAAAACATACCGTAAAATTGTAACAACCCAAATTTTGGTCCTTTTTTATTTTTCTAATTAGAGTAGTTGTATTATTCATAAAACTTAGTTAAATTTTGCTTCGTCCTCTCCGATATAAGGAGTAACACTGTAGAGACCCGAATAATTTTAATGTTTGAAATATCGATTAAATGCCTAATTGAGAAAATATGGTTTTATTGGTGAATAATTGATTTGAGGACTTAAGTGATAAAATAGAAGTTTGAGGGGTGAATGTGTAGTTTGATGTTTTGGGAGTATAAAAAGGTGTGTGTGTGGTGTAGAGGAGTATTGTATCTCTCTCTCCCTCACCGTTCCCCCATCTCTCTCTCCACCGGCTCTCTCTCTCTCTCCTCTCACACAAAACTCCACCTCACACCCCCAAATCTTCGGAAACAACCTCTCTTCGACCTTGCAATCGCGTTTTTAAGCTTGGAAATCCTTGGGTGGAGTTCAAAACGGAGTTTTGGAGTTCGAAAGTCTAGGGCTTGTCCAATAACCCGAGAATCTCGTCCATTGTTTCGAGGTAGGAAGTTCTTGACTTCTTTTATATGTTTGCTTGTTGTTTTGGTGTAGAATCGAGCTATTGGTTGTTGGATTTTGGTTGAGCATTGAGTTCTGAAAATCTGCAGAAATCGCCCCTCGAAACCTCGCCGTATCGATACAGATTTTGCGCTGTATCGATACAGTCAACCTTCGATTTTGGACAGCCTGTTCCGTATCGATACGGCTTTTACCCGTATCGATACGGGGAGCTTAACTCCAGGTTTTGCTCCTGTTGATCCTTTGTTGATTATTTTGACTCCCGATCACTTCTAAACCCCTTGAAACACCTCCTAATTGATCTCAAGCTCGTTCATTTGACTTCTTTGGACTTTCCGATGTTTCCCTTATCCGTTGGCACAATTGAACATGGAATCACTTGGTTAAACGTTGTTAAAGTGCTTATTGGTTGTTAACTGGATTATGTGATCGTTTGTGATGCATTTGTGATAGTGTTGGCATATCTTATGATATTACGTTTAAGAATATGATCTACGGAAATCCTAGCTTGCATGTTAGTTAAGAATTGAATTGTTTGAGGTCGAATGGTGATTTTGGGAGTCCCGTATGCAAGGGGTGGTAATACGGTGACACTCAAGGGTTTCGTATGCGAGGGGTGGTAATACGGTAACCCTGGGTTTGTGGGGATCACTGTGACGCAAGGGGTGGTAACACGGTAATCCACGTGGTGTTGTATGGTAACGCAAGGGGTGGAAATACCAATAGTGGAAGTTAGTGACGTTGAGTTGAGTTGGGGGTCATTGGGTAATTGAGTCGTATGACACATGTACTTAATCGGGATTGGGGATCCACTTACAAGTTGATTGATCGTCTAGTGTTGGGTATCGTTTTCCTCATCTTTCTTCCTATTGCACTAATCAACATGTTTGCATATAATATTGGTTAAGACTTTCCTACTGGGCTTTGTAGCTCAACAAAATCTTTCTTTTCAGGTTCGAACGCCGGTCAGTAGCACCATGTGTTGCATGCTTGGATTGTGGACAGATTTTGGAAGCTTATCTCTCTTAGTTACTTTTTCATCTTGTGATAGTTTAGCTTTTGGTCAAGATGGCTTTGTAACTGATAACTCTTGAATTATCTTTTGACTAAGTTTGTTAATCTTACTTAAACTAATTTGGGCCGTGGTGCCAAAGTTGTTTAATCTTTCAATGTGGCGACTTATCTGTAATTTGAACAGGGGAGACATTATTTTGGGAATACGATGGCAAGCGAAGCTCTTTTATTTAAAAATGTATTGTTTAATTTATGTTGAAAATCCGGGTCGTGACAAATTGGTATCAGAGCGTCTAGGTTTAGAATACCTAGAGACCGTAGGGAGACTTCAAGTCTCATGGGTTCAAAATGTCACGTTATTTTCATAACACGTGTGTGCTTGTGTGCATTGTTATTACTTGGCTTACGTGGCATAGCTTTTCAATACAGTAGAGTTGTTTTCAACCTGTGTTGGGATAATTGGAGGCTTTGACCTCAGTGAACGATGTTGTGATTGATGAACTCTCTCTTTCTTATAATTGTAGTAAGATGCCTCCGAGAACGCGTGTGCGACGAGGTAGGGTTTGAAACCGGGGTGGCCGTGGTCGTGGCCGTGGGGTACCTCCCAAGGATGAGGTTAGTCAGCATGGGGAGAATCCAGGTGGGAATCCGGGGGCTGGGGCCGGTCGAGGTGCAGGTGTGCCTCCGAATCAGACTCAGTTTGCTAGGGACCTTGTTGCGGCACTTACGGCTGCAAACCTTTTGAACCAAGCTCCGAGAGAGAATGCCGAGGATAGGGCCATGATAGCAATGCGGGAGTTTAGTCGTAGGAATCCTCCAACGTTTGATGGAACCACTAGTGACCCTTTGGTAGCCGACCATTGGTTAACCCAAATCTGGAAGATCTTTAGAGCTCTTAACGTCACCGAGGATAATATTAGAGTGGGAATTGTGGCCGTTCAATTGGTTGGAGAAGCCGGCGAATGGTGGGAGTCAGTTTTGGAGTCGAGAAAAGATGCAAGGAGGGCGGCGAGGGCCGCGGCTCAAGCAAACGAGCCAGATGTTGAGGACTTGACTTGGGCGGAGTTTGAGATGCTCTTCGAGGAGCAATATTTTCCGGAAACGAGTCGGGATCAATTGAGGAATGAATTCGAGAAGCTTGAGCAAGGGGATATGACTGTGTCGGAGTATGCGGTAAAATTTCAATCTTTGTCCCGTTTTGCGCCGGAGATGGTGTCAACCGAAGAGAGGAAGTGTAGGCGATTCGAAAGGGGTTTGAGTGATGCTGTGAAGAAATTTGTGGTGGCACAACAAAAAGGGAAGTTTTCCGAGGTCGTGGAGTGTGCACGGAGCATTGAGACACCGCGAGAGGCACCTAGAAATCCAACAGCTTGGGAACCGAGACAACCTACGGGGGGTATAAGTTCTTCATCGGGGAGTTTTGGTAGTTAAGGGAGGAAAAGGCAAAGGGATCAAATGTCGACTTCGCAAGGTCATCGAACTTTAGGCCTCCACCTTCTTCTTCATTCGGAACTCGTGGGGTTTCTAATCGGCCTCCAATGGTATGCCATGAGTGTGGTCAAGCGGGGCATATTCGAGCTCAGTGTCCGCGAATTTTGGGTACCTGTTTTACTTGCGGGAAGTCAGGTCACTTTGCTAGGAATTGTCCGCGTGGGGACGGGGCTCGCAGTGAGTCAGGGTCAGTGCAGCAGCCGAGGGGTGGACGGAGTTTTGGGCGGCAATCGTTTCGGGGTACTTAGAGGCAGCAGCAGCCTCATTTTCGTCAGACCACTTCGGTTCAGGGATCACAGGTTGAGAGAGGAGCTAGTTCATCCACGCCTACTCAGGGTTCCGGTCTTCGGGGTGGACATATCCAGAGTCAAACTACTCAGGGGAGAGCTTTTGCCATTACTTCAGCCATTCCGCCTCCTGTTATTTCTCAGGCCCCAGAGACGTCAGTAGTGAGGGGTACATTTCTTCTATTCAATTCTTTTGCTAGGGTACTATTTGATTCTGGAGCTTCTCATTCATTTATTGCTGCATCTTTTGCTTGTGCATTGGAATTGGAAATCGAGAGTATCAATCCTCCGTTGTTTGTTGACAAACCTATAGGAGGTAGATCGCCGTTAGATCGTATTTACCGGGATTGTGAGCTCACTATACGAGATCGTCGTTTTACTTTTGATTTTATCGTGCTGAATATGTCGGGGTTCGACCTTATATTGAGAATGGATTGGTTGTCCACTTTTCACGCCACCATAGATTGCTTCAAGCGTCGGGTCCGTATTTGTCCACCTGGGGGTGCCTGTTTTGAGTTTTTCGGGGAACGTCGGGAACCTATAGAACCGTACCTGTGTGAATCTCGGGGACATGAGTCGATGTATGCACTGCTAGCAAGTTTGACCTTAGATGAGGATGTATCCACGCGTGAGGAGTTACCTCTTGTCGTTTGTGACTTTCCGGACGTGTTTCCAACGGAGTTACCTGGTTTACCACCTGAGAGAGAAGTCGAGTTCACCTTTGACTTACTTCCTGGTACCGCTCCTATTTCCGTACCTCCTTACCGTTTCGCGCCCGCCGAGTTGAGAGAATTGAAGATTCAATTGCAAGAATTGGAGAGTTTGGGGTTTATTCGCCCGAGTACTTCACCGTGGGGAGCACCGGCCTTGTTCGCTCAGAAGAAAGATGGTTCTCTTCGCCTTTGTATCGATTATCGTAAGTTGAACCGCGTAACCATAAAGAATAAGTACCCAATGCCTAGAATCGACGATCTATTCGACCAACTTCGAGGCGCCACTTGTTTCTCTAAGATTGACTTGAGGTCTGGTTACCATCAGTTGAGAGTTCGGAGAGAAGACATTCCTAAAACTGCCTTTCGTACTCGTTATGGCCATTATGAGTTCATTGTTATGCCATTTGGATTGACGAATGCACCGACAACCTTCATGGACTTGATGAACCGTATCTTTCGTGCTTATCTCGATCGTTTTGTAGTAGTCTTCATGGACGATATCCTTATCTATTCGCCTTCGGAGGAGGAACATCAATCCCACCTATCCATCGTTCTTGAACTCTTAAGAGAGCACCGTTTGTATGCCAAGCTTAGTAAATGTGAGTTTTGGTTGTCCGAAATCAAGTTTTTGGGCCACGTTGTATCGAAAGATGGGGTGTCCGTTGATCCGGGGAAAGTAGAGTCCGTGATGAATTGGCAACGACCGAAAAATGTATTCGAGATTCGTAGTTTCTTGGGCTTGGCCGGATACTATCGTCGGTTTGTCCTAGATTTTTCTCGCCTAGCGGCTCCATTGACCAAATTGACTCGTAAAGGAACCCATTTTGTTTGGAATGATGCATGTGAGATGGCCTTTCAAGAGTTGAAGAAGAGATTGACTACCGCGCCGGTTTTGGTTGTACCCGAACGAGGAATTGGTTATTCTGTATATTGTGATGCTTCGAAAGAGGGATTGGGGTGCGTGTTGATGCAATTGGGACGTGTTGTAGCATATGGTTCGCGACAGTTGAAGACTCATGAGCGAAACTACCCTACCCATGACTTAGAACTTGCGGCCGTCATTTTTGCATTAAAGAGTTGGCGTCATTATCTTTACGGTGAGAAGTTTGAAGTCTTTTCCGATCACAAGAGTCTAAAATACTTATTTTCTCAAAAGGAGCTCAATTTGCGGCAACCCCGATGGATGGAACATTTAGAGGACTACGACTTCGAGTTGCAATATCATCCGGGAAAGGCAAATGTGGTAGCAGACGCGCTAAGTAGGAAATCGACCCAACTTGCGAATTTGGCTATCCATGAGTGGAAAACGATGAATGACTTAGGCTCGTATGCGTTACATTTTGAGGAAGTAAGGGATGGAGTCACCTTGTGTAACTTGACCGTCCAATCGACCTTATCGACCCGAGTTATTGAGGCCCAACAACATGATGAGGAAGCGGAAGAGTTTCGTGCCAAGTTTCTTAGTGGCAATGCTCGAGAGGGGTGGATGATTCACACCGATCAAGGTTTGCGATACAAGGGAAAGTTATTCGTACCCATTTCGTGTCGGGAGGAAATTTTGAGGGAATTTCATCACTCTCCGTTAGCCGTGCATCCAGGAGGAACGAAAATGTATCACGACTTGCGTAGACAGTTTTGGTGGCCGGGAATGAAGAGAGATGTCGTTATCTTCGTGTCCAAATGTCTTACGTGTCAACAAGTCAAAGCCGAGCACCAACGACCCGCGGGGGAGTTGCAACCATTACCTGTGGCCGAGTGGAAGTGGGAAAACGTGACAATGGATTTCGTTACCGGATTACCAAGATCGCCGAGGGGGCACGATGCCATTTGGGTGATAGTCGATCGATTGACTAAGTCCGCGCATTTCTTACCGATTCAAGTTACAGATTCGATCGAGTCGCTTAGTCGTCTTTACATTCATGAGATTATACGTCTTCATGGAATTCCCGTCTCTATTGTATCGGATCGAGATCCAAGATTTACCACGCGTTTCTGGCAGAGTCTGTAGGCAGCTCTTGGCACTAATCTCTTGTTCAGCACGGCGTATCATCCTCAAACGGATGGGCAATCTGAGAGAACGATCCAAATCCTAGAAGATATGCTTCGGGCTTGCGTTATGGACTTTCGGGGTAGTTGGGAGGATCATTTGCCGTTAGTCGAATTCGCGTACAACAATAGTTACCAATCTAGTATCGAGATGGCACCGTATGAAGCTTTGTATGGAAGACCGTGTCGATCACCCGTTTGTTGGACCGAGTTGGGTGAGGCTACATTGGTTGGGCCGGAATTAGTTCAAGAAACCTCTGAAAGCATGAGAGCGATACGTTTACGTCTTCTTGAGGCTCAAAGGAGAACCACCGAGCAAGTTAAATTGATTCGCCAACGATTGATAACCGCGCAAAGTAGACACAAGAGTTATGCCGATCGTCGTCGCCGACCTTTAACGTTTGAAGTGGGGGATCACGTGTTTCTAAAGGTGTCGCCGCGTCGGGGACTATCTCGTTTTGGGCAAAGGGGCAAGTTATCGCCGCGTTTCATTGGGCCGTTTGATTTTATCGAGAGGATCGAAGAAGTCGCGTATCGATTGGCGTTACAGCCGAGATTGTCGGGTGTTCACGATGTTTTCCACGTATCAATGTTACGGAAGTACGAGCCGGATCCATCACACGTTCTAGAATGGTCCGAACTTGAGTTAGAAGCCGATGCGTCCTATGAGGAAGAGCCGATACGTATCCTAGATTCGCGCGAGCAAGTCTTGAGGGGTAAAACCATTCCGTTAGTGCGAGTCTTATGGAGTCATCTCGGAAGGGAAGAGTCGACGTGGGAAAGGGGAGACGAAGTGAGGGAGAAGTATCCGCATTTGTTTCCGAATTAACTAAGGTGAGTTCTAAGTTTAAACTCTATGATTATTGGCTTCTTGTTTGGTAATATATGCCGTTGCATGAGCATGATTATATGATGTGTGATTGTGATTGACTTGTGTTGCAAAATTTCGGGACGAAATTTCTTTAAGGAGGATAGATTGTAGAGACCCGAATAATTTTAATGTTTGAAATATCGATTAAATGCCTAATTGAGAAAATATGGTTTTATTGGTGAATAATTGATTTGAGGACTTAAGTGATAAAATAGAAGTTTGAGGGGTGAATGTGTAGTTTGATGTTTTGGGAGTATAAAAAGGTGTGTGTGTGGTGTGAAGGAGTATTGTATCTCTCTCTCCCTCACCGTTCCCCCATCTCTCTCTCCACCAGCTCTCTCTCTCTCTCTCCTCTCCTCTCCTCTCACACAAAACTCCACCTCACACCCCAAAATCTTCGAGAAACAACCTCTCTTCGACCTTGCAATCGCGTTTTTAAGCTTGGAAATCCTTGGGTGGAGTTCGAAACGGAGTTTTGGAGTTCGAAAGTCTAGGGCTTGTCCAATAACCCGAGAATCTCGTCCATTGTTTCGAGGTAGGAAGTTCTTGACTTCTTTTATATGTTTGCTTGTTGTTTTGGTGTAGAATCGAGCTATTGGTTGTTGGATTTTGGTTGAGCATTGAGTTCTAAAAATCTGCAGAAATCGCCCCTCGAAACCTCGCCGTATCGATACAGATTTTGCGCTGTATCGATACAGTCAACCTTCGATTTCGGACAGCCTGTTCCGTATCGATACGGCTTTTACCCGTATCGATACGGGGAGCTTAACTCCAGGTTTTGCTCCTGTTGATCCTTTGTTGATTATTTTGACTCCCGATCACTTCTAAACCCCTTGAAACACCTCCTAATTGATCTCAAGCTCGTTCATTTGACTTCTTTGGACTTTCCGATGTTTCCCTTATCCGTTGGCTTTCCGTTGGCACAATTGAACATGGAATCACTTGGTTAAACGTTGTTAAAGTGCCTATTGGTTGTTAACTGGATTATGTGATCGTTTGTGATGCATTTGTGATAGTGTTGGCATATCTTATGATATTACGTTTAAGAATGTGATCTACGGAAATCCTAGCTTGCATGTTAGTTGAGAATTGAGTTGTTTGAGGTCGAATGGTGATTTAGGGAGTCCCATATGCAAGGGGTGGTAATACGGTGACACTCAAGGGTTTCGTATGCGAGGGGTGGTAATACGGTAACCCTGGGTTTGTGGGGATCACTGTGACGCAAGGGGTGGTAACACAGTAATCCACGTGGTGTTGTATGGTAACGCAAGGGGTGGAAATACCAATAGTGGAAGTTAGTGACGTTGAGTTGAGTTGGGGGTCATTGGGTAATTGAGTCGTATGACACATGTACTTAATCGGGATTGGGGATCCACTACAAGTTGGTTGATCATCTAGTGTTGGGTATCGTTTTCCTCATCTTTCTTCCTATTGCACTAATCAACATGTTTGCATATAATATTGGTTAAGACTTTCCTACTGGGCTTTGTAGCTCAACAAAATTTTCCTTTTCAGGTTCGAATGCCGGTCAGTAGCACCATGTGTTGCATGCTTGGATTGTGGACAGATTTTGGAAGCTTATCTCTCTTAGTTACTTTTTCATCTTGTGATAGTTTAGCTTTTGGTCAAGATGGCTTTGTAACTGATAACTCTTGAATTATCTTTTGACTAAGTTTGTTAATCTTACTTAAACTAATTTGGGCCGTGGTGCCAAAGTTGTTTAATCTTTCAATGTGGCGACTTATCTGTAATTTGAACAGGGGAGACATTATTTTGGGAATACGATGGCAAGCGAAGCTCTTTTATTTAAAAATGTATTGTTTAATTTATGTTGAAAATCCGGGTCGTGACAAACACCCCAAGCGTAGGGTTTAATACATCGAAATAAGCATAATAATCCAGAAGACCGGGTATCGTACCCAAGGGAATATTTGTTACGGCTTGGATGGATTTGTAGAAGTACGCAAGGGTTTTCGGCTTTTAAATAGCCAACTTTGTTTTACTTGAAGCGGTGGAAAATAAAACAACTAAATTAAACGAAGATTTAACTAAAATAAAAGGCAGGCTAGGTCTAGGAGATCCTAACACCCACAACTCAAGCCAAATCACTCTTCTCATCCTATTACTCGGTTTGAGATACACAACTAAGGTTCTCAACCCAGGAAATATATGGTTTGATTACCAAGCGAGCTGTAGAATTCATTTGGCAAACGCCTCGAGCGACAAAGCTCCAAGTATCATGTGTGGCAAGTAGCAAGCTCTTGCCTACACATGGTCAAGAAGGTTAACACCTTAGCAATTTGACAAATGAACTCGAACCAAACATCGATTTTCGAACCAAAGATTACAACTTTATGATGAGGAAAGCGATTATAACTCAAGCCATAAGGTGCTAATCACCCTATGACTTAGCCCTATGAAACTACTCACCCATATCTAGAGAGATAAGAGCAAAGCAAAAACTAGCTAACATATTGAATCAACAAAACTTGAAATAAACTAGAGATTATAATAGATCAGAGGCATAGCTACAACTTTAATGAAGGTAAAAACAACAAAACTAAATTAACTAAAGCAGAAAATGAAGTTTCAAGACTGGAAAATGAAGAACAATTCAAAAAGCAAGTAAATCATATTCTAGATCTAGAAATGCAATACACATCTACTTTTTTTTTATTTGGTGACATCACAACAATTTATATAAGCCCCATTCGCGTACAAAATATTCCCAAAGATGCTCTAAAAATTCTCCTCCGAAGGCCAACGTGTACCAGTTTGGGTCTCCCCCAGATCCGGTGGGTGTGGTAGATGGGCGAATAACTTTGAGTTTGTTTATGTTTTGGTGGTCGTTGTGTGGTGTTCGGAGTTTGAGATCTATGGCCACCAAGGTTGAGCGGGCTAGTTTTGTTGCCGCTGTGCCCGCCCACACGCCGAAGTCTATCGTGCCAGTGAAGACTTGCCCTAGAGTGGCGTCTGTAGAGACTCGCAAAATTTCTTTTTAATTTCGGAAATCGTTTAATGCGTAAAAGAATCGTTAAATCCACACTAACGGTGTTAGTTTTTTTATTTATGGACTGAAATGCCCTTCAGTGTAGTTTATCGTTTAATTATTTTTTTGATAGTTGTCTGTTTTTTTTTTTTTTTAATTTTTCTTGTAGAGCTTTAATTTCGACATCAAGTTGAACTTGAATGATTATTTATGCATTTTACATTATCATAGTCATTCTCTCTCTTTTTTTGTTCTCTTCAAAATGTAGTTTTTAAACTAGAAGGCACATATAGATATCTAATCCAAAATAATGAAAAAATAACATGATCGTCATATTGATTCTTCTAAGAAATAAAATCAGTGTAATTTACACATGGACTATTCTTTAAGTTTTCTTCTATTTTTTTTCCTACCAGTACATTAGTGATGAAACATAATTATCACTAATGACTAATAGGAAAAGTAAGAAGGAAAGCTGCAAAAGATTAATGAATTTTTATACTGACTTTATTTTACCAAAAAAATATTATAAATACACAATACTTTTTTTGTATGGTGGATTAGGAATTATGTGTGTCTTTTATTTTTCAAAATCCACGCAGGAGAAAAAAATTAGACCATGATTATCAAATCGTAAAATGCATAACTCATTACACAAGTTTGACCAAAGTAAGTAAAACTGAAGTCTAATTTTGCTAAATACTCCCTCCGTCCCTTTTTTAGAGTCCGGTATTCCATTTTTGGGCTATCCCTTAATAAATGTCCATTTTGTAAAATTAGTGGGTAAAAGTTGGTGAATTTTCCATTTTGCCCCTAAAAGTATATTCCAATTTGAAAAGTTAGTGAGTAAAAATGTAATGATAATGTTTCCATAGAAGGTAAGGAGGGAAAGTGGAGGTAAAAGTTGATGTGAAATGTGTAATGATGATGTCTTTTTAATAAGTTGGAATTACGAAGCAAGACACTTAAAAAGGGACGGAGAGAGTATTGAATTACAAATTCAAAGAAATAAACCAACATACAAACTTTAAAACCAATAAACTTTCTTCTTTTGTTTCGGGATGTGATGAGTTAGGAATACGCGAAACAATAACTTTATAAAGAAAATGAGATACATGAAAGAAAAAGTATTAATTTTATAAAAATAATCATCATTGAAATATAACATGTATCAGTAATTATTTAAATTTGACCAAATATATTTAAGTAGTTGTAATTTAACCTTGAAAACTCCAACTAGGGGGAAAAAAATAGAACAATATGACTTGACTGTTTAATTTACCTATTACTCGAGGTCATTTTAGTCATTTAGTAGTAAAAACTGATGGCATTAGTGTGGATTTAACAGAATGGAGGAATCTGAACAATAGTTTTAAAAGCAAGGAAGGTCAGTGTTATTTCAGAAACCTCGGGGGAGGTCTCTGCACTTCTCAGAAATCTCAAGGGAGGTCAGTGAAATTTACCAAATATATGTTTGAGCTTCCAATCACTTGGGCCTTATTTTTTAAAACTAATTGGGCTCTAGTGATGTACCATAGCAAGGATGAGATACTATTATAATTTTTTTTCAGCTCGTGAAAATTTTTATTTTTTTGTTGTCCCAGTTTGGAGGTTGCCCAAGCCCAAAGGCTTGCTGGGCTTACCCCTAGGCCGGCCCTGATTGTGAATTGCCTGTCTTCGAAAGCTTGCCACAAAAGATAGGCTCGTGAGGTGAGGTATTGCCTATTGACATTTAATGCACACTTTGTTTTTTTTTTTGGATATGACAATCAGAATTACAAAGAAGCATTAACTAAACTAAGAAGGCCTATCCCCCTCAATAAGATCTACCATCCCAGGCGGAATACAACCTGGATAAAAATGAAAAGTCCTAGCTAAACAATGGGAGGCCAGCCAGTGGGCAACTTTGTTGTGCTCCTGCTAACCCAAGAGAAGCTCCACATCCTCTAAGAGGCCCAACTCCTCATGTCATCCACCAGTGCCCTAATATCCCAGGGCCCTTGAGCATTGTTAATGTTAATACAATCAATCAACACTTTGCAGTCGGACTCAAACAGCTTCCATGATTCCCATATCCACTGCCATCCCCCAAGCAATGCGAAGAGCCCACGCTTCTATGAATAAGGCCAACGAGGCAACAACTCAACCAGCTCTCCAAACCAGAGCAGATCCACCACTATCTCTGGCTAAAAAGCCAAAGGTAGCTTTGCTGCGGGAGGAAGAGTATGCTCCATCACAATTAAATTTAGTAACACCAGGTGGTGGGGGAGTCCATTTCCCAATCCTCACTACTCGCTTATGTCTTCGACTCTCACTTGAACCCTTATACACTGCTTGAAGGTAATCCGAATTAGCTGTAAAAGCCAAACCAATAGTTTTCTTAGGACAAGGAATGTTACTATTGAAGATATAGTCATTTCTTGCTTTCCAAATAGGCCAGCACATTTGAAACAAGAGTCCTATCTTATCTGGGATCAATTCTTTGGCCATGCTTCCACACAAAATTTCCTCCACCCATTTATTTGCCGAGGTAATCGGTTGTTCATTGATCCAGTAAGAAAGACCACTCCCAATCCACACAGCTTCTGTCCAAGGGCACCTAAACAAAATGTGTTCAATGGACTCACTCTCCTTCCCACAGATTGGGCAGCACCTCTTCTTTGCTCACAGCATGAAGAATTTGCCAATCACCTCTTCTTCGAATGTAACTTTTCTAGATAGATTTGGAGGTCAATTCTGAACAGATTTCAAATTCATAGAAGTACTAGAAAGTGGGATGATGAACTGAATTGGGCAATGGGATTTTGCAAAGTCAACTCTTTTAGAGTTCTTCTATTCAAGCGGTCATTTGTTGCAGGGTCTATTACATATGGCTTGAGAGAAATTACAAGGTATTTGGTGGAAGTCCTAAGAGTCCTAATGGTATTTTTGCATGCATAGAGATAGAGAGGCTTTGAATCAACATTTGGCGACACCTCCCAAATTCAGCAGAGAACAAAGACTATACCATCTTTGGAATATCTCTCCTAGAATTTTGGGAAGTACTAATCCTTGGAGGAATTGATTCTTTTTGTAGTTTGTAGTATGTTTGCTTTGTACATTTCATCTGCGTAGAGGGTTATTCCTATTGTTTTTGATTGGTTGGTTATAAAATACATCAATTACCAAAAAATAAATAAATTTCAAGTGCCACTCAGTTGCCTTAAAGAGAGTTTTTCGAGGAGTCGTCGACATGGTGGATGATAAATGATCTTTTACGTTTCTAGTCCCCATAGTTTTTAGATAATTTTTACTCTTTACCATCTAATAGATTTTTATAGTTGACACCATGTTTCAAAATCAATTGTGTTAATCCTTCAAAAGTGTACGTGAAGGCAATACACACAACTTCCAGACAGCTTCAAACAACTCCGAGAACAACTTTGAAATCAAGCTAAAATACTTCACCATGTTCACTCTGTAAACTTGTATTCAATTGAAAATGATGTCATTGCTAAACATGTATAAATGTAATGGTGTGTCATGGAATTGTACCTACTTTGATTCAAATTTCTTCATATCTTTCTAAAAATGTCCCAACATAAATTCTTGCAGAGTTTGTTTTACTATTAATACAATATGTTTTTGTTTCCTCAAAAAAAAAAAATTACAGTCTTCTTTTTCTTTCTTTTTTGATAGGTAATTCCTGCAGAGTCTCTGAATTGGTAAAGGATCTAAAATTGTGCACGTTGTATTCGCTGTAAGCTTCATTAAACCTGTAAAAAATAATTATTCAATCATGAGAATTGTGTGTGCGCCGTATATAGTATAAATAATTATTCAGTTATGAGGTTGATGCCACTTGACACTCTTAAAGTTCTCATCATGAAAAATCATTGTCACCACGCCCGGCCTACTATATAGTATAAATAATAATGCATAATTTATCAAGGGGGTCGATGTTTTCTTTGGTTCACATACTATACTCATCTTTCTCTTCAAAAATAGCTAGGCATACTTTATTATAGGGGTTGATGTATTCTTTGGTTCACATACTAATCGTCCTTCTCTTAAAAAATCCAATTAATTTATCCAAACATATAAAGACCACAATTAAGCCATTGCGGTTCGATTCCACCTGTCCACATTTTTTTTCCCATTTTCACCTAAGCATTCGTCGACTAGCCACCTAGCTCATAGTTTACTACCTTAGAATTAATCGCTTACGTGTCCTTTTCATGAATTCTCTCTATCACACGTGTCCTTTTTATGAATTCTCTCTCTCTCTCTCTCTCTCTCTCTCTCTCTCTCTCTCTCTCTCTCTCTCTCTCTCTCTCTCTCTCTCTCTCTCTCTCTCTCTCTCTCTCTCTCTCTCTCTCGGCTTAAATTCTCACAAGATTTGTAATGTTTTCCACTAATTGAAAAGGTATGTGATGCATATGGACATTAAATTTTTACTTGACTTATTTGAACACATTTTTTAAAAAAGATTAATGTGGTACAACTATATACTTACGGATATGTAAATAAAAAATTAATATTTTGTACAAATACTATAAAAATTGCAATTTAAAAACTGGTCGGTTTGGATCAAGAATTGTAAACAAAAGTTAGATAAAAAAAAAAGTCTCCTATCCCTTGTTTTTTCTTTATTTTTTCATTTTTGTTCTAAGTCTTTCATTTATTTCTTCATTTTTGTTCTAACTCTTTCATTTATTTCTTCATTTTCGTTCTACCTCTATCCTTTATTATGAATATTGTGAAAAATCAGTTGCAGTATAGAATGAGTGATCAATATTTAATGGTTAAACGATAATTTAGTAGTATACATATAGAAAAATATTTTTTAATATTGTGGATAATAAGTGCATGCCCCCGGTATATGAAATTCTTAGGTCCGCCACTGACTACTGGTGGGTTCTAATGCTGGAGGAATAGCTATATATTGGGGTCAAAATGGAAATGAAGGCACCAACTACAAGTTTGTGATCTTGTCTTTTCTAGCAACGTTTGGCAACGGTCAAACCCCGATGATCAATCTTGCTGGCCACTGCGACAACTAGGCTGCACCGGTCTTAGCTCATACATTGTTTCGTGTCAAGCTACGTACCGGAGTCAAGGTGATTCTTTCACTCGGAGGAGGGGCGGGGAGCTACTACTACATCGCCTCCTCTGAGGATGCAAGACAGTTCGCGACTTACCTTTGGAACAACTTCTTGGGGGGACAATCCTCATCCTGACCTCTTGGTGCAGGCATTCTGGACGGGATCGATTTTGATATTGAGGGAGGAACCAACCAACACTGGGATGAACTTGATAAGTATCCAAGGAACAAATTTTCCATTTACTTTTATCAAAATGCCCCTAATTAACATTCCCATTCTCGTGGGGACCAAAACAAAATACCATTGGAATAATAAAAAGTTCAATGTTTCCAATGAAATGAGTGAATCATCTATATTCCAAACTGTCAACTATATACTATATTTGGCAACTCTAGACATCCTTTATGAAATGAGTGAATCATCTATATTCCAAATTGTATGTTTGATTAACAATTAGTCAATTACTTCTTGTACATTCAATTCCCTTTTCTCTGTTTTCTCTGTTTTTTCTTTGAAATATTGTTTTCGTACCATCTGCAGAAGTTTAAAGATTTTAGTCGTTCTTATTCTTGCCAAACCAACTCATCGAATCAAAATTTTGACTCCTTACAGGTACCTTTCTGGATATTGCAACCTAGGCAAGAAAGTTTACATAACCGCGGCACCACAGTGCCCATTCCCAGATGCTTGGATCGGAGGTGCCCTTCAAACAGGTCTTTTTGACTACGTATGGGTTCAATTCTACAACAACCCTCCTTGCCAATATGTCTCCGGAAATGTTGCCAATCTCAAAGACGCGTGGAACCAGTGGACCTCTATTCCGGCTACCCAAATATTTCTAGGATTGTCGGCTGCCCCTCAAGCAGCTGGAAGCGGATTCATTCCTGTTTCTGATCTCACTTCTATCGTGTTTCCGGCGATTCAAGGTTCTAAGAAGTATGGAGGTGTAATGTTGTGGTCTAGGTACTATGATGATCAGACCAGTTACAGTAGTTCTATTAAAAGTTATGTCTAGAGATGTGTTGTGGTGTTTATATGGCTCCGTACATGCATAGCCTCAATGTTTTTATTAAGATTCATTAGTATATTACATATCCTCTTTGCACAAGTTAAATGTTGTAATAATGTATATACATGTATGCCATTTCATATATGAGAGAAACTTATGCCGTGAACAACTTCTTCAGCAATCAATCGCAGCCATCCAAAAGTGTTCTGGACGGTCCGGATGTTAATGAAACTTTTTCGGAAAAAAACGGACCGTCCAAAACACTTTTGAACGACCGCTGTGAAAAAGATTTTTTCATATATATATATATATATATATATATATATATAGAGAGAGAGAGAGAGAGAGAGAGAGAGAGAGAGAGAGTGTGTGTGTGTGTGTGATTAAAGAGTATAGAGTTTACGGAAATTGAGTGAGGAGCATTCAGAAGTTTATGCTAAGGATGTAATGACTTCATTATCCTAAGCAAAGTAATCGATTTCAGCAACTGAAAGGCAACCTAGATCATGAATACTTCCAAACATACAGAACTTTGATAAAATTTCATCAACTTTTTTCCTTGCAATTTTTATTGCCAAATACAAATTTAAACTTCTTCGTAAACGGAAGAATACAACAGCTGCCAATAACACCTAATCCTCCCAGCATTATTTTAAAAAGCCTATCTGAGCCAAGTCCTTTTCTAAGACATTTATCACGCGTAAACCCTATTTGGATATCTTGGTTTTCTTATTAAAACAGGCGCTCTGTGGAGTCCGGCTTTCCATCTTCCGTTTTTTCCCAGTTTGCTTTGAAGAACCACCTCCAACCTTCAGCGCCTTGGCCTTTCTGGCAGCAACCGACGGTCTCTTCCCCTTCCCCTCTTCTCGCTTGTCTCTTTTCTGAGTCCTGGATTTGAACTTCACCGCCTCCACGATTTTCTTCGTAGGGACTTTCTTCTGGACACCTGATTTACTACCCCTTAGACCCTGGTAAGATGTAGAAGCCTTCGTATTTACATTATTGTGACTGTATGGAGTCCTGGAATCTACTGCTAACTTCTTCGTTGGAAAATTATTTGCACCCCCGGGTGATTGGTTTTTTCTCTTAGATGGTGTGACGTCTGATCTGGCGTGAGAGAGCCTTAGTTCGCGATCTCGGAGCTTCAAGCTGCGTTTTTTGACGACCAAGTTTGCGGCACCCTGCATTAAATTAAACATGATTCTCATGTTATCCTTTGGCATGTAAGATTTCCAGTCATGTCGTACACAAATAATCGGTTACATAAATTCATCTTATCCAACTTGGTCATTCTCGAGCAGCATAAATTGGTTCCAGAAAGACACTCTAATGTAGATAAATCATGAAAGCTAAGAGTTATCTTTTAAGACAAGGAATTAACTTTCTTTTTCCTAAATAACAGAGACAAAACTTGGCTAAATGCTCAGTGGGTCAATCAAATATCAAAGTCTAACCTCCTTCCATGTGTAGGCACATTGTACCAGGTCTTAAGTACTGAAGGAAATAGGATGACCTCAGGAGCAAAGGATGTTCAGCTGAGAGGCAGCCCAGAGGCCCAGTTGAAGTACAACCCCTCCTAAAGTCGATGGCTCATACTTGGGTAGGAGGGAGGGCCCACATTGCTCAGAATCAAAGGAGGATCGTGGAATGAAGGAGTGAGCTTAAGGGTTCGTATGGTCTGAGTCCCCCCTTCAGAGGTTAGACCTCGGACCAGTCTTAGAGGGAGAGGGAGTCTTGTTGACTGAAAGACAACTCATTCTTCGAATAAAGCCTACCACCTGAAATCCATACACCCACAAGGTCCAACGATACAAAACCCAACATATCACTGACCTCTGGTTCCTAGGTTGTACGACACACCTAATCTCTGAAAAGTGGGCTTCAGTCCCAATATATCTCACTTCCCTATTAGTCTGACCTCATAGGTCTAACCTATGGCCTCACAGGCCTACGACCCTTCAGATGACAAGCCATTGAGGACCTTCCGTATGTCCTAAGTCCAGCTGGACCTTAGGCCATCTCCCACATATAGGAAGGTACCCTATCCATTGTCCAAGACATTACACACATTGTTGTTGGTTGCAAACCATCACATTTGGTCCTCAGTCCAGCTGGACCCTCAGGCCATCTCCCACATATAGGAAGGTACCCTATCCATTGTCCAAGACATTACACACATTGTTGAGGCTCTCTTGTCCTCCACCACCGGCAGCCCAAGCCTTCAACATCTCGTTGATATTCCAGATCACCTTCAGGGGCCCTTAGCAAATCGGTTTAGCACACACCATGCATTAGAAGTCCTTCTACAAAACAAAAGAAAACCCCTATCCCTAAATGCAGAAGGCGAGAATTAAAAAAATGCCCACAAATGCATAGAGACTGAGTTCCACCAGCACAGACCAAAATGGCAACCAAGGGGAAAATGATGCCAATTCCATCTTGGGTACTGGCACTACAATGCAAAGACGTCCTAGCAGGGTAACTAAAATGAAGCTTACTTATGGCCCTTCTACTTTTTCCTTCCTCTGTAACATACCAATATGTTTATTGCGTGAGCTTAAAAACTGAAAGGCCAAAATGACAAGAGCATAAGCTGCCTATCAGAATGGGTGCGACTGCAAGTTCCTGTAATTGAGATATATCTAGTTAGACTTTACAACCAAAAGCAAAGCCCAAAATGTCACCATACTGTCGAGTTGTGCATGAAACTACTCCAAAAGAACATTCCTATCCAAATATAAAAGCAGTAGAAATAATAATACAGAGACAACAGTAAAGTTGGCCAAGCCTTCTAGTTTGTTAAGTTACCTGTTAAAACTAGAAAAAATTGCCCTAGCCTTATAGTTCAATATAGCTTGTATAAGGCATCAGTTAATGAGACGTAAAACATTGTAAAAAGTTATACAGGAGGAAACAAACATACCAGAAGACTTTAAGTTCCATTGAAATGGAAGTCTATAATTCTCAATTCTAATGGTACACGTATTTTGATGGAGAAGAAGGCTGGAACAGCAGTGGCAGCAAGCGGGGAAAATAATAGAGCTAGGTATAAAAGCAGAAAGAGAGGGGAAAGGAAGAAAAAAGAGCATTATGGGACTAGGGCAAAGCAGTGAGGCTAACTCAGAAATAATATGTGCACTGTACGTTAAGGGAAAGAGGTGTAAGGAACGAAATTGCCGAGGCATGCCAATTGCAGTCAATAAAATGGATTACAATTTACCAGCAACATTTTAGCAACTATTAAATGGATCACAAGCATGTAGGACAGAACTGGATTACAGTTTCACAACCAACTACAAGTGAAAGCGCAAGCAGAACCTTCAAAGTTCAATCACTTTATAAGAGTTAAAGTAAACAACAAATATGCCTTGTAAGACTGTGACACATACCCTTGTTTTAAACAAGATATAAGCAATTCCCTTCCCCATACTGGTACCAGGATCTCTGACAACCCGAATGGCCTCAATGCTGGATTCCAGCTCCTTAATACCAGAAAAGAGCTGATAAATTTCTTCATCCTGCATAGACAATAAAGCAACTATTCAGGTTATCATAAACCAGTAAGGGAAATAATTTAGCAATATTCATCCTGCAATTACGTAGAAGAAAAACAGATTAATGTTAGATGATGGGTTTATTTGTATCTAGTATAATTATGTGTCTTATCATGTAATTAGTTTAAGTATCTAGGACCATAGAGCAATTAATTGTACAGCTTGTATATATACTTTACGTGGAAAGAAATTAACCCTAATGGGGATTTTTCCTCTCCAATTACGTTACCTCTCTAAATCAAACATGGTATCAAAGCACGTCGATCTCCTTGGACACCCATGTTCTGATGATATCGTTCCAGAACAGTGGATTTGAAGACCTTAGTTTCGTACATCTGTGTTGACCTCACTGCCATCTCTCGCCAGCCCTCGTCAACAGCCTTCAGATCTCAGCCGACGATCACCCAGCCTTCGTCAGCAACTTCCGACGATCACCCAGTCCTCGTCGACTACTTTCAGACACCAACGAGTCTTGTCGGCCCTCCGTGGACCATTCCGAAGCTGTACGAGTTTGACCCAGATCTTTGTTGCACTTGTTGGGATCAAACAAACTCGACCCACGCTGACACAGTCCTTCTCTACCCTCGTCAGCCACCGCTGGTCTTTTTCTGATCTCCGATGACCATCGTCGCAGGTTTTCCGGCCACCGGAGGTCGCAGCTTGCACTCGGAATTGACTGGGTTTCTTCTGAAGGGCTGGGTTTCTTCTGATTGACTGGGTTTCAATCGGAGGAGCAACTGTTCAGTGTTTTTTTGCTTTGACTGGGTTTCAATCTGATTGACTGGGTTAATTATTTCTTCCGGCTGATTATATTGTGTTGGGGTACACTTGTCTAGTGTTTTTTTGCTTTGACTGGGTTTCAATCTGATTGACTGGGTTAATTATTTCTTCCGGCTGATTATATTGTGTTGGGGTACACTTGTCTGTTAATTTGTGTTGCTTTGAGGTTGTTTACTGCTGGGTTGATTGGATATTGTGTCTTTGGAGTTGCTATTCTGCTGTCCAGATGTAAGGATAAAAAACAGGCTTCCGATAGTGGCAAGGATGAGTTGAGTCGTGTAGGAACTCTGGATAACTCTCCACTAGATATTTGTCCCATCAAAACTGGATGACACAAATTATTTACTTTGGTCTCGTACTTTTACATTAGCTATTGAAGCTAAAAGAATGTCTGAGTTCATTGAAAATCCTGTTACTGAGCCTACTACTGCTATTGAACTCAAGACATTTAAATCTCATTGATCTTTAGTCATGACCTGGTTGTTTAATTCTATGAAGGCTGATATTCGTAATCCTTTCTTGCTTCTTGACACTCCATATCAGATTTGGACTATTGCCAAACAAACTTATTCTCAGCAGGGCAATGAAATGTTTTGAGTTGCGGAAGAGACTTCGTACTATGGATCAATACAATCGATCTGTTGCTGTTTACTTTGCTGATCTCAGTGGGCCTGGCAGGACATTGATTATTATCAGGGGTTTCAGGCAATTTGCGCCGTTGATGCTACTGCTTGATTAAAAAGAATAGAGAAAGAGCGTGTGTATGACTTTCTTGCTAGTCTTGATGTGGAGTATGATCCAATTAGAGTGCAGGTGTTGGGTTGTGTTCCATTTCCATCTTTGGGAAAGGCCTATGCCATTGTTCAGCAAGAGGGGTGCTATCTTGCAAGCTCCTACTTCTGATCGTTCTGCCTTGGTTGCTATTCCGCAGGGACAGTTTGGGTCAGGCAGTGGAAAATCTCAGTCTGGTACTAGCAATGGGACTATAGACCATATGTCACTCCAGTGTGATCATTGCCACAACACTGGACATACCAAGGATTTCTGTTGGAAGTTACATGGTTGTCCTTCTCGTGGGCGAGGCAGTGGACGTGGAGGTCGAGGTCATGGTCCCGGGCATTCTCAGACCAAGGCACATGTTTCAGAGTTTGCTACCTTGTCCAATTCTGGGTACAATACAGGAGTTCAGTCATCTTCTGATTCTATTGGTGGTTTCTCTCAGGAGGAAATGCAAGCTCTCAGGCGTCTTATGGCTCGGGCTGATTCTTCCTCTACTATAGCTCCTACTTTAACTACAACTCCTACTGCATCCTATTTTGCTCATTCAAGTATTACAGCTAGTGCATTTACTGCCTCCTCCGGTATCCCTTGGATTATTGATTCTGGTGCCTCAAATCATATGACAGGTTGTTCATCTGTTTTTTATTCCTATTCCCCTTGTTCTGGTAAGGATAAGGTTCGAATTGCTGATGGATCATTCTCTGCTATTTCAGGGAAAGGTTCCGTTCGCTATTCTCCCTCTCTCTCTCTTCAGTTCTCCATATTCCAAACTTTGCCACTAACCTTCTTTCAGTTAGTAGTTTTACTCTTTCTGCAAACTGTTTTGTGACATTTTTTCCTACTCATTGTGTCTTTCAGGAACTGGAAACGGGGAAGATGATTGGCAGTGGTAAAACACATGGTGGTATCTATTATCTGGAGCATGCACCTCATTCATCTCGGCCATCTTTATCATGTGGACAAGCTCTACATGTAGATATGGGTTCTACTCTTTCCTTGTTACATCGGTGGCACCGTAGATTGGGTCATCCCTCTTTTGGGATATTAAAGAAACTGTTTCCTACTTTAGTTAAATATTGTCCTAGAGATCAATTTGTTTGTGAAGCTTGTGAGTTTGGGAAACTTAAACGCTCTTTTTATGCACCTATTAATAAACGAAGTGATTCTCCATTTATGGTTATCCATTCTGATGTTTGGTGTCATTCTCCTATTACTTCTTTAAAGGGCTATCGATGGTTTGTTACTTTTATTGATAGTTATTCTCGTGCCACATGGGTGTACTTACTCCAGTGAAAAAATGAAGTATTTTCCTGTTTCAAATCTTTTCATAAGATGGTGTGCACTCAGTTTGATACAAATATTAAAATTCTTCGGAGTGATAATGGGACTGAGTATATTGATACGATTTTTCGGGCATATCTAGCTGATAATGGTATTCTTTTTCAGACAACTTGCATTGACACTCCACAACAAAATGGAGTCGCTGAACCCAAAAATCGTCATCTTGCTGAGGTCGCTCGATCCCTTTTGTTCACTATGAATGTTCCCAAATACTTATGGGGATAAGCTATTTTAACTGCCACGTATCTTATCAACCGTATGCCATCCAGTGTCCTCAATTTTAAAACACCCATTGAGTGTCTGCCGAGCAATTGTCGAGTTACGACTCTTCCATCTAGGGTGTTTGGTTGCGTGTGTTTTGTTCATACCCCCAAACCTTCTGGGGGCAAGCTGGGACATAAAGCCCATAAGTGTATTTTTGTTGGGTACTCTCCTACCCAGAAAGGCTATAAGTGTTATGACCCTTATTCTAGGAAGATGTTTGTCTCTATGGATGTTACTTTTTGAGAAACAGAGGCTTTTTTATTCTCCCTCCAAACCATCTCTTCCAGATTACTCAGCTGACTCTTCTGGTAATGATTCTTCTCTTATTGAACCCCTTCCTATGGATCCTGACAATCTTCCTATTGCTATTCGAAAAGGTGTTAGATCTAGTACTCAACATCCTATCTCACAGTTTGTCTCTTATGACCGTTTGTCTCCTTCGTACTATGCATTTGTCTCTTCTCTTTCCTCTATATCTATTCCACAGAATTGGCAGGATGCATTCAGGTTACCTAAATGGAAAGGAGCTATGGTAGAAGAGATGACAGCTTTGAAAAAGAATGGCACCTAGGATCTAGTGTCAATTCCAGAAGGGAATAATCCAATGGGATGCAAATGGGTGTTTACTATTAAGCAAAAGGCTGATGGTTTAGTTGAGAGATACAAGGCAAGGCTGGTTGCCAGAGGTTTTACTCAAACTTATGGTATTGACTATGAGGAGACGTTTGCTCCGGTAGTGAAGATGAATTCTGTGCGAGCTCTCCTCTCGTGTGCTGCCCACTTGAATTGGCCTCTTCAACAATTTGATGTGAAAAATGCATTCCTCCATGGTGATTTAGAGGAGGAAGTTTATATGGATAATTCACCGGGTTTCTCTTCTCCTGCAAGTAAGGGAAAAGTATGTAGATTGAAGAAGGCACTTTATGGGTTGAAGCAGTCCCCTAGAGCCTGGTTTGGCAGGTTTTCTAAGGCTATGTTGAGCTTTGGTTACAAGCAGAACCATGCAGATCATACGATGTTCACCCAACAAAGTAATGGTAAGATTGTTGTCCTTATTGTTTATGTTGATGACATAATAATGACAGGCAATGATGTGAGTGAGATTCATAATCTTAAGTCTCGTCTAGCTCAAGAGTTCGAGATTAAGGACTTAGGATCATTGAGATATTTCCTTGGAATGGAAGTAGCGAGATCTGATAGAGGTATCTTTATTTCCCAACGCAAGTATATACTTGATCTTTTGGAAGAAACAGGTATGTTGGGCTATAGACCTGCAAATTCTCCTATTGAGGCGAATCATCATTTTAGTGGAGATATGGGGAGCATACTGATAAGGAGAGGTATCAGCGACTTGTGGGTCAACTAATATACTTGGCCCACACTCGACCAGATGTTTCTTATGCAGTAGGTGTTGTTAGTCAGTTTATGCATGATCCTCGTACTTCACATCTAGATGCAGTTTATCGTATTCTGAGGTATCTAAAATCAGTTCCAGGAAAAAGAAATTTGTTCTCTAATCATGGCCATTTGCAATTGGAGGCATTCACTGATGCCGACTGGGCTGGTTCTGTGGATGATAGGCGCTCTACTTCTGGTTATTGCACTTTACTTGGGGGTAATCTGATTACCTGGCAAAGTAAGAAGCAATCGGTAGTTGCCAGGTCTAGCGCAGAAGCTGAATATAGAGCTATGGCTCATGGTGTTTGCGAGCTCTTGTGGCTCCAAACTTTGTTACGTGATTTGGGATTTGCTGACAGTTTCCCGATGAAACTCTATTGCGATAATAAAGCTGCCATCAACATTGCTCATAATCCCGTTCAACATGACAGAATCACAGAACGAAGCACATAGAGATTGATCGACACTTCATCAAGGAAAAGTTGTACGAGGGTTTGATATGTATGCCGTTTGTGAGATCTGGAGATCAGTTAGCTGATATATTCACAAAAGGGCTGGGTAGCAAGAGTTTTCATCCTATTGTGTTCAAGTTAGGCTTGATTGAGATCTTTGCACCAACTTGAGGGGGAGTGGTAGATGATGGGTTTATTTGTATCTAGTATAATTATGTGTCTTATCATGTAATTAGTTTAAGTATCTAGGACCATAGAGCAATTAATTGTACAGCTTGTATATATACTTTACGTGGAATGAAATTAACCCTAATGGGGATTTTTCCTCTCCAATTACGTTACCTCTCTAAATCAAACATTTAAGGACAACAAGAAAAGCATATTACCTTCACATCAAATGGGAGGTTACCCACAAAAACTGTCCTCTTGTTATCATAAAGTGGAGCATTCTCTCCCTTTATTTTCTTCCGCGGTGGGCATGCCCTATCAACACGGATGTGATTTCCTCCAACCTAGACCACACCATTACAAATTCAGCTAGTCTTTCTCGTAAAAAATTCAACCGAGACATGTTGATCAGAAGAGCAACATACCACAGACATATTATGGGCCAAAGAAGCCTCGGCAGCTTGCTCGGTTTTGAAAACGATGTATGCATGAACACTGCGAGACAGTGACAAATGTATTATCCGATTAACCATGAGAATAGAAAAAAGAAGACAACTTCATACAGTTCCTAAGGTAATTAATGTTTGTAAGTTTACAGTCGTGAGTAAGTTATGAATTAAGGAAGCAACCAGCTTCAATGGAAGACATCAAAATGCATGACTAGTGAAACAGACTCAAGAAAGATTATTATAGCATCAGCGTCAACCTCTCCCTCTCTAAACCATCCTTTTAGTCAAAGTGGCAAGTGAAGTCCCAGAAATCCGGCTGCATCAACCTTGCTTGTTGCTCATTAGTTTTTGGCAAATGCTACAGTAACTTGTCAAAGGTACCATCCTTTTAGTCAAAGTGGCAAGTGAAGTCTCAGAAATCCTGCTGCATCAACCTCACTTCTGGCTCATTATTTTTTGCAAATGCTACAGTAACTCGTCAAAGAACCGAATCACTGTTTATGAGCTATTAATTACTCCTTCTGTCCCAAATTTCTTGTCCACTTTCACTATTCTGGACACCTCAAAAAAGTGTTCATGTTTTCAAATGTATAATAGTGTTTTTTATATGTCATATGGATTTTATTTGATAGATCTCAATTATTTCTATTTTCTACAAACCAAAATTTCCAAAAACATAAAAGACATCATAGATTTAAAAATATATTTAATTTACAAATGACTCATATGACAGACAAGAAATTGGGACGGACTGGGAGTACTTAACTATGTTTGCTTCACTTTTGGACCATGCATCACTCTTCTATGGAATCCTCCTCCTACCGCCATGGTTGTGATTCTCGATCTAGAACTCTGTGTCTGAAATCTGCTCTCCTTCGCCCTAGTCAAGTCTAAGTTGTTCCTCCTAGCGCCATGGCCATAGCTACCACTTGAGTTTGGGTTTTGGGTTGGTAGATTTTGGACCACTCAGGAATGTTTATCTCTTTTTGTCACTTCTCTCTTTGTTTCGGTGGTCAATTGACAGTTGGGACTTCTTTATTTCTTGTTGAACCAAAGTATGCTAGATTTTACGTGTATGTTCTCGGCATTTGTGATTGAATTTGGCCTGATTTTTCAATTAGGGTTTGTAAATACCAAACCAAACCGAGAATTATGTCCCAACCAATTGGGGTCGGCTACATGAATCCTTTTTCTTGATTGAGCTTTGTCAAGGGCCACTTGTTCACTCAAACCTATTAGACTCATATCTTTGCTCACAACATCTAATGTCAATTTAGGTCTTCCCCATCCAATAGCGTTACTACCCAAAGCTATCTTATCCGCTCTCTTAACTACTACATCTCCGGATCTACGGTAGACATGCCCAAACCACCTTAGAGATACAAGTACAATTCCAAAAACACAATAAGGAGAGATGCTCAAAAATAGAGAGTCAGAGTGCAATTTTAAAACAAAAGGTCTCATATCATTGCACAAACAGGAACTCCAGCAATCAATTGGAGCTAGTTTTAAGGGAAATCTGCATTCTACAAATTGCAGAATAGTATGGAAAATCAAAAGACGCTGATATTATCCTACCTATCAACAGCATCATTTATTTTCTTCTGGATAATAGCACCCTTCCTCGGTGTTTTAGTCTGTCAAAACAGTCAGATGTGCAAAAGTAGAACTGATTCAGCACAAGATGTCTAGAACAAGAAAGTTCTAATACAAAAAACGAAAGAAAAATTTCTAGGCAACACTTACATCCAATAGAGGAACAGACCGAATCCTCACAGAATCAACCTCTCCAAACTGGCTAAATTCCCTAAACAACGCCTTCTTCTTAACCTTCAGAGGCAAATTCCCAACAAACACAGTCCTTATAAGCTTAGCCTCGTCATCAAAACCCTCCTTCGAAACCACAGCATCTATTGTATCATCAGCCTTTTTCCTCTTCTCCCCAACCACTTTCCCTCCCAATTCTCCCTCTCCACCTCCATCATTGACCCCGTATCGCCGTGCCTCGTACTCTGCCTCAACCTCATCTCTCTTCCTCTTCTTCTTTTTCTTTCTATCCAGCCCCTTCACCTCCACACCCACACCGACATTCTGGTTCTTCCCTTCCCCCTGCTCTTGTACCGCCTCCACTTCCATGCCCAAATCTTTTCCTCCACCTCCCTCCTCCGATTCGACACCAAAATTACGGCTTTTTACTCCACTCATCTTGGATTTCTTAGTTTCCAAATGGGTCTCTGGGGTTTCATCCAGCGACCCCGAATCCAACCCGGGTTCTTTCTTCTCTTTGCTCTTCCTTTTCTTCTTCTTCAACTCAACAAAACTAGGGTTCCCGTCCTCACCATTCCTATCCTTCCCAAAGCCTTCATCTGAACCAAACCCTACATTCGATTTATTGATCTCCAAATGGGTTTCGTAACTCTCACCGATCAAACCCGCATCCGAACCGGGTTTTTTCTTCTCTTTGTTCTTTCTCTTCTTCTCCTTCACTTCAACAAAAGAAGGGTTTCCATCCACACCATTCGAAGGGGTCCCAGCCGACCCCAGCACCGACCCTATTTGCTGGTTCTGTTGATTGGGCGGCTGGGAAGGGACGGTGGGTTTTCTACGGAAAGGGTTGGTGTCGGAGAAGAGAGAGGGAGGGGTATGGTGTTGTCCGACTGATCCGAATAGGGTCTCGAAAATGTTACCAGAGGTGGGAACGCCGTTGGTGTTTGCGTTGGTGGTGGCCGGGTTTTTGGGCTTCTTTGCCATGTCGTTGGTTGGAGGGACGGATACTGCGTTGAGCCGCAGAGGATGCGAATGGGAGGAGCGGCTGAGAGCTTTCAAAACCGAAGTCTGGGTTCAGGGCTTCTCAAGGTGAGTAGCAGGGCCGGGTCTTGAATGAGAGTGTTCGGGGCTCAATGGGAACTTTTCAAACGGCAAAAATAACAGATGGGTTAACTTCAATTTTTTTTTTTTTTGAAAATGGGTTAACTTCAAATTACTACCTTAAACTATCACTCTTTTTCATTTTATACTCTTCAATTAAAAACTCTACAACTTACCCATATGTGGAGTAGTTGTTAGGTGGTGTTCCGCTTTTAGAAAAAGTGGTTTTTTTTTAAACGGATGTAATTTTAAACTCAAATATAATGAAAATGAAAAATATTTTTTCAATTTTTTTTTCACCGTTTAAAAGATCTTAATGAGATCTATCAAACAAGATCCATATTGGTAAGAAAATTATTTGCGTAAACATATGATTTTTGGGCTTGAAATTGCCTCCGTTTGGAAAAAAAAGTACTTTTTCTTAAAGTGGAACACCACTTTAGTATCACTTAGCCCTTGTGCCCCTCCCCCGTCAAGTTTGAGCAATAGAGTCCGATATAACATGCACATTAGAGTAATTTGTGACAAAAACATCTTTTTTCAGTGAGATATTGCTATATATCAATTCCTGTGGTTTATTCTTAATATATTCATAAATTTCCATCTTCTTTTTATAAGGAAAAATTAGCCATATGGACGATAAAATAGTTTTCATTTAGAGGAATGACGCTAGCAAAATAATTTTCAATAGAGGTCCTTCAACTTTTTGAATTTTTTAACCATAAGGCCAAAACATGTTTAGGGATTTTCATAGGGTTTTAGGGTTCACTTTTCTATTATAGAGTTTTAGTGATTTAGGCACTTTTCATATATAGTGTATCCTAGGGTATAGACACTTTCATGTATAGTTTACCCTAGGGTTTAGACATTTTCATATATTACCCTAGAGTTTTAGGCACTTTTATAAAGCACATTTGTCATTATATTTGATTGCAAAATGTGTTTGTCCTTAAACTCAAAAAATGTAAATATAAGGGATTTTTGGCTAAGTTTGTACATCTTCTAAATCAAGGAATATACTTCTCTCTGTCATTTAAAGTAATTTAACTTTTTGGGCTCGTTACAACTCTAATTCAAAAATCCTAACATTCTTAAAATAATCCAAATCTAAGTCGTAAGAGTTTAATCAACTTTAAAAAAATATTACTGTAAATAATTATATCATTAGCTCAAGAACACTTAACTTTTTTATCGAAATTCCTCCGTACCTTTATACCAAGGAATTTCCAACGGCTGAATTACATAAAATTTTAAAAAAATAATTCTCACACAATATAACGATTCAAATTACATGAGTACATGGGTACAGAGATTTCTCAGCACGGAGAATTTATTGTTAATCTAAAGTATTTAGGAAAGTAAAAAAATTTTGGGGTCCACAAAATCACATAAAATTTGGGAGCCTGGCGTGGCAAGCCTGGTTCATAATTTGGTTTATATATTTTTATTTTTAAAATTCTTCCCATCGAAGCAAATTACATAATTCACAAATAAATTACGATATTGAATAAGAACAAGACAGCCAGTGCCCTAATGTAACTAACCTAATAAATACAACGTAAATACTAACCGACTTTCTGTCCATAAACCCAAGGTCCCTCTTCTCACATATTGCGCTTCAGCACCGGAGAGCAGCCTCTGTGGAATCCATGGGGAGGGGCAGAAGAGGAAGACAAGACCACTCGCACCAAATCGACGAGAAGTGGATTCTAAATCCTTTTCCCGATCAAAACCCAGCAACAGTCGGCACCAATCACCAGCCAAACCTCGAAAACCCGACATCATCATCATTATCAACATCAATTCCTCTCAATGAACCCACAACAAGCGTACCCACGTTGGAATTCATCGCAAGAACATCGAAACCGGCCACGAATCGTCGAAACCCTGCTGGGGTTCTGCGATATCGGCGTGGCCGTGGGTCCAAACCTCGATTTGTCAACGCGGGTGCCCCCAATTGTAGCAGAGAAGAGAGGAGCAAGGAAGGAGAACAAGAAAAAGAAGAAGAAATCAAGGAATTGGGTTCTGTAAGGCAACTGAATAAGGAGGAAGTGGGTGAAGAAGAAGAAGAAGAAAAGGGAGGTGGGCATGTGTCTGAGTTGAAGAATGATTCGAATGAAGAGAGAATTGAGGGGCCTGATTCAGCTGAGGGCGTGGATTGTGTTGGAAGAATGTTAGAAGGGTTGCAATTGTGTGTAGCAGAAGCAGAGTTGTCGGAGGAGGAGTTGAGAATTAATGATCAATTGCAGGAAGATGAGGTAATTTGATAAGCATCATGTATTTTTTTTATTTCCTGCAAAGTTGTAATTTTATGCTCCTGCAAAGTTATAATTTTATGCCAAAAAACAGGCAGTCCGAGACCAACAAGACCCCAAGCAAGTCCAAGAGCAGAAAATAAAGGACAAACAAACAACAAGAGCAAAGCAACTCAAACCAAAATTGTTAAATTGTTAGGGGTTTTTTTGTTATGTATCTTTTACATAGGGTATATTTGTACTTGTACCTTTGTCCATATATATATACAAAGTGGGAGAGAGAAACCTAATTTTGGTGGCTCTCCTTTTTCTCCAAAGTTCTCATGGTATCAGAGCATATACCTGGGAACTCCTGCCTTTTTTCTCATCGCCGATCGATATCAGGGCTGTCGTCGGACTGCGGCTGACCTCCGGCGACCTTCTCTGACCCCGAATATCTCTACACGACACCGTACAGCTCGGAGCTCCTTCGACGAACTCAGATCTGGCGTTCTGACCCCTTCCGACGTTACCCATACTCGCCGAAGTCTCGCCGGCCTTTTCCGACGTCGTCTGGTCTCACCAGAGCCTCGCCGGACCTCCGACAACCCATTCAAGGTCGACCCAGTTCAGCCCAAGCCTCGCCCATCACCGACGAGGTTGACCCAGCACTCGTCTACTCTCGCCAGCACCTTTCAACCTCTGGCGAGGTTGACCCAACACTTTCCGACCTCCGACCTCCACTGCCTGACCTCCGGCGACTCTGTTTGCAGAAGTTTTTGTACTAGGTCAGCTTTTTTCAGGTATTTCGGCTCTTGATTTGAGGTTTTGAACTGTTTGGGCTCTACTGCTTGTGTATTTGGCACTAGGTCAGTGTATCTTGAACTATTTGAAGTTATTGGAGCCTTTGTTAGGGTTACCTTATCTCCTATTCAGCATCTGATCTGGTAGCTGAGTCTTGATCACCAACTTGTGGGTTTTGTAGCCTTTAATTGTTTCTGTTGATATGTCGGGGGATCCTATACCTGCTTCCGCTAGTGTAAAGGATGACTTGAGTCGTGTTGGGACTCTGGATATTTGTCAAATTAAGTTGGATGGTACCAACTATTTGCTTTGGTCTCGCTCTTTTACCTTGGCCATTACGGCCCGTGGCATGTCGAAATTCATTGCAGGCCCTGTTACACAACCAACAGATGTTGGACCAGAGCTTGAGATTTGGAAGTCACAGAATGCTTTGACCATGACATGGTTATTCAACTCTATCTTACCTACTATTCGTCATATCTTCTTGCTCCTGGACACTCCATATACGGTTTGGACTACTGTGGCACAAACCTATTCCCGAAAGGGTAATGATGCTCAAGCCTTTGAGTTAAGGAAGAAACTTAGGGGATTGGATCAACACAATCGGTCCCTTGCTGAGTATTATGCTGAGTTGCGTGGAGTGTGGCAAGAGCTTGATTACTATCGGGTATTTCAAGCTGTTTGCACTGCTGATGCCACTACATTTCACCAGATGGTGGAGAAGGAGCGCATCTATGATTTTCTTGCTGGCCTTGACATAGAATATGATCCAATTCGAGTGCAGGTGCTAGGCCGGGTTCCTTTTCCTACTCTGGGAGAGGCCTATGCGTGTGTTCAACAGGAGGAGAGTAGAAGGAGTGCGATGGTCCATCCTTCTATTCCGGATCGCTCTGCCTTGATTGCTATTCCTCCACCACGGGATGGTAAGTCTTCCCAGGGTCAGCTTGGTGATAAAAGTGGTTTTGTTAATAAAGAATTGCTCCGCTGTGACTATTGCAATAAAACCAGGCATACGAGAGAATTTTGTTGGAAGTTACATGGCCGTCCCTCTAGCGGGAAAGGCAGTGTGAAAGGTAGTGGGAAAGGTGGTGATCCTGTGCGTTCTCATGCCCATGTTTTGGAGTCTACTGGTGACATGTTGCCTGACCCTCTTGGCACTCATTTGCAAGCTCATGTGCATGGTCCTTCCCAAAGTGGTGGTTCTCTTTCTCAAGGGGAGTTATAGACTCTCAGGCGCCTAATGGCTAGGCTTGATTCTCCATCTTCCACGGCTTCTGCTTCCACTACATCCTCTTACTTTGCTCACGTAGGTATTCCAGCTAGTGCATCTACTTCTTCTTCCTCTCTTCCTTATAGATTCAGGTGCCACCGATCATATGACAGGTTATTCATCTTTTTTTGACTCCTACTCTACATGTTCTGGTAAGGATAAAGTCAGAGTCGCTGATGGTTCCCTATCTGCTATTTCAGGGAAAGGTTCCATCCGCTATTCTCCAACCATTTCTTTTTCTTAAGTTCTCCATGTTCCAAATTTTTTGACTAACCTTCTTTCTGTTAGTAGTCTTACCCACTCATTGAATTGCTCTGTGACCTTTTTTCCTACACATTGTGTCTTTCAGGAACTGGATACGGAAAAAATGATTGGCAGTGGTAAAGCTCATGGTGATCTATATTTTTTGGAGTCTGCACCTCGTCCATCTTTTACCTTATCATTGGGTCAAGCTCTTGCAACAGATACGAGTTCAGCTCTTCCTTTATTGCATCAGTGGTATCGTAGATTAGGTCACCCATCTTTTGGGATTTTAGAAAAACTTTTTCCTACTTTAACTAAGTAATGTAGTAGGAGTCAATTTTTTTGTGAAGCGTGTGAGCTGGCTAAACACAAACGCTTTTTTTATGCTCCTGTTAATCAAAGAAGTGATTCTCCTTTTACAGTTATTCATTCTGATGTTTGGGGTCCTTCCCCGGTTACTTCTATTTCTAGTTATCGATAGTTTGTCACTTTTATTGACTGTTATTCTTGTGTCACTTGGGTGTATTTACTTCGGTCCAAAAATGAAGTGTTTTCATGCTTTAAATCTTTTCATCAGATGGTTCGTACTCAATTTGACACCAACATTAAAATCCTTCGTAGTGATAATTCCTTAATGGGCAATTTCGGGCATATCTTAGTGAGTATGGCATTCTTTTTCAAACAACTTGTGTTGGCACTCCACAGCAGAATGGGGTTGCTGAACGTAAAAATCGTCATCTTGCTGAGGTAGCCCGTTCTCTCTTGTTCACCATGAATGTCCCAAAATTTTATTGGGGTGAAACTGTTCTTACTGCAGCTTATTTTATCAATCGCATGCCATCCAGTGTTCTTCAGTTTAAAATTCCTCTTGAGTTTCTCCCTTGTAGTTCTTCGGTTTCTTCCCTTCCACCTAAAGTTTTTGGTTGCGTGTGTTTTGTCCATACTCCTAAACATCCTGGTGGCAAGTTAGATCCCAAGGCTCGTAAATGCATTTTCCTTGGCTATTCCCCTACCCAAAAGGGATATAAATGCTATGACCCTCACTCCCGTAAACATTTTGTTTCTATGGATGTCACTTTCTAGGAAACAACTTCTTTTTACCCTCTCTCCATTATATCTCTTCAGGGGGAGAATCATATGGAGGAAGAGATGGTGACATCCCATACTCAGGAGTCATGGTCTTACTTCCCAATACCTTGTTATGGTGAGGGGGAGAAGGAAAACTCTAGGGAAGAACCCATATCTGAAGCAAGAGTAGAACATGACATGAGTGGCCAAGATGTTGACGATGCTAGGCTTTACCCGCATAGGTTGCCTAACTTGCAAAAGTTTTCTCGACGGAAAAAGGGACAACCAGCCTGTGCGATACCACCTTTCCAATCACTATCACCTACTCCGGTTTCAAGTCCAGTTTCTGACTCTTCGGCTGACTCATCTGGTAATGAACCATCCCTTCTTGTTTCTGATAATCTTGATGCTCCTATTGCTCATAGAAAAGGAGTTAGACAGTGTACTCAACATCCCATCTCACAGTTTGTTTCATATGATTGTTTATCTCCTTCGTATTGTCACGCCCTCGATTTTCAACATAAGTAAATATAGTTTTGGATAATTAAATTCTCACGGTACTGTAAATAATATCCCAAAAGACATTACAGTTCCCAATTTCAGATAAATCTGATTAACAGTTACAACGTTCCAAAAATACACGATATGGTGCAATACTGGTCATTTCACAAACATATAGATAACTCCTGAAAACAGCCTTTTAAACAAAGATGCCAGTCATGCACTTCATGTCGCTGCCCCTGAGTTGTACCTGAAATAATAATAGGTTTGAGCAAACACGCGCCCAGTAGAGGAAACTATACTTAAGCTATATGAAAATGAGATAAGATATGCACCATGAGTGAATGAGTACAGACAGATACGCCCAAAGTATGAGTGATTACCAACGAACTGCACGCTTCGATCAAAGGATTCTAGACTTCATCGGAATGTCACTAACCGTTTACTCCTCAAACTAGATACCTCAATAAACACACATCACTCCACCTTAGTCTACAACCAATTTTTAACTCATCTTGTTGTTCTTCATACGATACTACAATCTTTCTAGTGTCTACAGTCACCGTCATCAAATCCCTTCATTACGAAATCTTTCTTTTCTTTTAATCAGATATTTCCATCAATAAACACTAGGGTCACCTCGGGTCTATTTCCCTCGAGCGCAGGGTCACCCCGAGTCTATTCCCTTGATAATAATAACTTGGGTCACCTCGGGTCTATTTCCTCGAGCGTAGGATCACCCCGAGTCTATTCCCTTGATAATAATAACTTGGGTCACCTCGGGTCTATTTCCTCGAGCGTAGGATCACCCCGAGTCTATTCCCTAAATAACAAAACATTTGGGTCACCTCGGGTCTATTCCCTTGAGCGCAGGGTCACCCCGAGTCTATTCCCTCTCTAATAATCACTGGTTAGCGGAAACGCACATCGCTTAACCGACCATTTCGTCATTTCATAACCCACTTCATCATCAATCTATCGATTGTACCACAAAACTTCAATCAATCATTCATAACTCCACAAATATACATGTTCATGCCTTTTCATTAATTCATAAATCCACATCCCACTTAATGTACTAAACCTCTATATACAACCTTACAATACTATACCCATTTGCTTCTATGCTTAAACCTTATAGGAAGAGTGCCAAAAGATTGAAAGGTTCGACGAGTCGAGAGGACGCACTCATTAGATCATCTTAACGTCGCTTGGACCACTAGACTCACTCATATCCACCCCTTACATTCCCCACAATGTCACCATACTCTAAGTAACTTACCAACTCATAGAAACGATATAATGTACTACCCGCATGTATCAATACTTAAACCATAGATGACGAATGCCATTGAAAACTAATAGTTCAATGAATCAATAGGACAAGGGATCATGCTAGACATACTCACGTCTACCCCCAATACTCACTACGGCACGTCACATAGTCCACGGTACTCCAAACTAGCTTCACGGTACACTCTTCCATTTACAACGAAACTAAGACAACACCTAACGATTGTTTAAAGAGTGAAAACGATCAACGAATCATCAAGGGACGAGTAACCAAACTCAGAGATGGTTTGACAGTGTTTCAGAGGTGTTAAAAGCGATCGGAGTCAAAATAGGGGAGTAGGGATCAACATCTGCAAAACTGTCAGAAAATAAGATGTTATCGATACCCTTGAATAAAGGTATCGATAACAATGGGTCGAGGTCAGTCAACAACATAATGTTATCGATACCATGGAGGAAGGTATCGATAACATTGGGTCGAGTTCGGTCCAGACGTAAGGGTAGCGATAACAAAGGTCAAAGGTATCGATAATTGTTTAGTTCGAGAGATTTTCAGCAGATTTTCGAAACTATTCCTAACAACCAAACCAACAATTGCAAGCACGATCAAGGCATAAATTCAACTCATAGGCATATAGAAAGAGCAAGAAATCCCTACCTCGAAGTTGGAGAGCAAGCCCAAAGAGAGATCGAGCCCACGCAAGCCCTTGGCTCCGAAATCTCGAAATCGACCGAAATACTCCTCCTCCGGTCAAGACCCACGAAATTCAAGCTCAATAACGCGTGAGGAAGGTGGAATGGAGGTGGGTTTGTGTGGGTTTCAAGTGATTTTGGTGGGTTTTTGGTTGAGAGGAGGAGAGAGTGGGAGAGAGCCGAGTGAGAGAATTAGAGAGAGAGACAGCCGAAGAAAAGAAAAGGGAGGAAATGGGGAAAGTTTCTCCCCTGGAGAAATTATAAAGATGGGAAAAATAATCCCATGCTCTCACACCACACAAATGTACATGCTCCTCTCGCCTAATGACTCTTATATTCTTTTACGAATACGCCCCACCGTAAATCCACACCATACATCTCGACAGGCCGAACATTGTTATTATTATTATCTTTAAAAAAAAAAATATGGGTCTCTACATCCTACCCTCCTTAAAGAAATTTCGTCCCGAAATTTGATAAAACCGATTCTAATCAAGGCAAGCAACATATAGATACACAAGTCCACAACAACCAACACTATGCGACAATTCAATAATTCACAACAATTTACATCATACTCACGTCAATTGACCAAAACAAATGCAGATATCTCTCTGTAACTTTCTCTTCCTCTTTTTTTTTTTTTTTTTTTTTTCCACGTAGACTCGCATCAATGATATCGTCTTACCCCTCAAAACGTGATCACGCCGATCTAGGATACGTATCGGTTCCTCGCCATAGGACACATCGGCCTCTTACTCAAGTTTGGACCCTTCTAGAGCATGCAATGGATTCGGCTCACACCTCCCAATATCTATACAAAGAGCGCATAATGAATACCCGAAAATTTCGATGATAAGGCCAAACGGTACGCAATTTTCTAAGCATTCCTTTATCGCAAAATCTCTGTACACGATTATCTATCCAAGCACCAAGATCTTGCCTATGAACGTAACCCGACAATCCAATTGACTTTCCAAGATTTCCATTTAGAATGGGCGGTGATCAAGCGCCTCTTCCAAGTGGATTTCATCGGTAGTCGCTTGGCTAACCAAAACACACACCGTATCCGACACTTTAAACTATCCTTCTAGCGGTGAACGCTTCCTTTCTGCCCAAGACGAGACAAACTCCAACGCGGTGATGCTTTATGAAACCTACGATTCCCCCTCGAATGGCCATGGATGAAGATGGCAGTTGGCATGATCCCTTGGTCAACCTCGCGCGGTTAGCAATCTCTGGCGAATTACCTTAATCTGTTCAGTCATTCTCCCTCGAGCTTTCAAGTATCATTAGCAGATAGATTTCATCGTACTTCTCAATACTAAATCTAACGAGCCCAGAACGCTTACCAATTTTTTTTTTTTTAAAAGTCGCACCAAATTCTCGCACCAGGTCAAGTAATTCTAAGATCATGAAAAGAATTCGTTTGACATCCCAAATGAAAAGAGCAGGCTCCAAAACTCTAACAGCGCCAATCAAAGGATTTCAAAGAACAATAACGAGGTACCCGAATTTCAAAGAACACAAGGAATCTTTAAAGCGGTTAGACAACAAACTCAATGCATAATCTCATGATGATCCAAAGGATCTTGGAATGATCACTCATAACCTTTCTATCGCTCTACAAGTCCACGGAGTCGGTGAACAACCTCTTGGCAACTAAACGATGTCGATACCACAAATAGCTACAAGGTAGTAAAACAGACCTCTGATAAACTAGTTGATACGAGATCAGAACTTGTCCAATGCCAGAAATGATAAGGCTTCTAATAGATTGAGGTTGAACGTTATAGAACGAGTCACATGCCTTTAGAGTTGAGGAACCATAACAAGTGAATTCAAATTGACCGACACCAACAGATGGATTTCAATGGACACGTCACCACAAGATTTGACACCATTTACAACACAAGAACTTATATTAGAGTAACAAGTTCTAGCAGATAGATTATTAGAGGTAACAAGGATGTCCAATCCTACCAAATAGATTTAGGCAAGCAAACAGATACGAAATGGATACAAGTCCAAATCACATGATTTCATAGTTAAAGAATCAGAACAAATGTTGACATCACTGTTGATAATGGTAGCAACAAAGTCTAAATTGGCAGTACCAACGAGTTCGTATGTCAAACAGTGTGTGACCATAGGTTGAGTTTGATAGGTTGAAGTCGCAAACTAAATACTCACGTGAAATAACGATTACAAGCAAACGATGAAAGTGATAACCGCATCAAGGGAATCTAAACTGACCAATGAGAACTTATCTCAAGCAGGATGATGTCAAAATACGACCTCGATTAGGGAACGAGGAACATTCGTCAATATCAATAGTAAAAGTATCACATGGTACTTCGCCACAAGATTTTGGATATTTCCAAGAAAAGCTAGGAATGGATAGCACGACAATTAACTTGAATATTAAGAATTTAGCGGATTTCACAGAAAGCAAAGTACGATACAATTCTAACGAGACTCAACTAGGCCAACGAACAAGGGTACTTAAAGAAACAACACTTACGAAATCACATTTGGGACACCACCTACTATCATGAATACAATCAACCTCTTCTCAAATCACATCTATTCTAGCCGTGCTTAAGCTAAAGTAGTCAAAACAATACTTCCATATGGAACGATTAACCCCTAATCTCGGCAAATATGATCGATCGATATTTATCAACACGCGTGGACCAAGATTTCTTATTTTCGATTCCGAACATGAACAAGAATGGGGTTCTCAATAAATGAAATGCTTCCGAATCAAAAGTATTGGAGTGAATTAGTAGAATAACTAGGGGAGGATGATACCTCAAGCAAGTGACGTTTCTGAGAGCTAGAGAGTAGAAGGAAGTGGTTTAGCTACGGGGCTGCTTTGTTGTTTCTGTGTACATTCATGCTGCTCCATAGAGCTCGATTCACCATGTACTCCTGATTCCCGAGGACAATTCCTTGCCATGTGGCCAAGTTCGCCGAAAGTATAACAAGATCCCCCACGCCATGGGCATCGAGAACGTACGTGGCCAGATTGACGACATCGATAACACACAATCAGATGCTTGAGGAGAACTCCCGGTGCCCTAAAATGAGGAGGTGGCTTAAGGTCCTGCTGACCCTGAATCTCTGGCTTTGATATCCTAGGTTTCTTCTTTTCTGAACTCTCAACACTCTCTGAGAATGATCTCGTGCTAACGACTCTACGTCTAGTTTCCCCCGCATTCACACTGATCTGCGCACTCTCCAGAACCTCAACACCCTTCACGCACTCAACAATTTCAGGAAACATTACCTCATCCCTAGTATGCTGACTCGCCCCGTCCTCCTTGCACGCACTATGGCCCTGACAATCATGATCCTCGATTTCACCCCACCTAACTTCACATCTCGAATACATCTTACTACGAAAACATAAGAAAGAAAGTCATCAACGTTAGCCACACCGCTATATTGAGCAAGTCTTCGACCTTTCCAGCATGGAAAACAACATTACGCCACTCTATCGTAATATAAACGCAATGCCATACCAGTGTACTAACTCATTCATGCAAGCACACATATAGTTTTGTAAAAAAAAAACATGCATCGATTTTTTTGAACCCATGAGACTGAAAGTCTCCCCACGGTCTCGAGGTGTTCTAAACTTATGCTCTGATACCAAGTTGTCACGCCCTCGATTTTCAACATAAGTAAATATAGTTTTGGATAATTAAATTCTCACGGTACTGTAAATAATATCCCAAAAGACATTACAGTTCCCAATTTCAGATAAATCTGATTAACAGTTACAACGTTCCAAAAATACACGATATGGTGCAATACTGGTCATTTCACAAACATATAGATAACTCCTGAAAACAGCCTTTTAAACAAAGATGCCAGTCATGCACTTCATGTCGCTGCCCCTGAGTTGTACCTGAAATAATAATAGGTTTGAGCAAACACGCGCCCAGTAGAGGAAACTATACTCAAGCTATATGAAAATGAGATAAGATATGCACCATGAGTGAATGAGTACAGACAGATACGCCCAAAGTATGAGTGATTACCAACGAACTGCACGCTTCGATCAAAGGATTCTAGACTTCATCGGAATGTCACTAACCGTTTACTCCTCAAACTAGATACCTCAATAAACACACATCACTCCACCTTAGTCTACAACCAATTTTTAACTCATCTTGTTGTTCTTCATACGATACTACAATCTTTCTAGTGTCTACAGTCACCGTCATCAAATCCCTTCATTACGAAATCTTTCTTTTCTTTTAATCAGATATTTCCATCAATAAACACTAGGGTCACCTCGGGTCTATTTCCCTCGAGCGCAGGGTCACCCCGAGTCTATTCCCTTGATAATAATAACTTGGGTCACCTCGGGTCTATTTCCTCGAGCGTAGGATCACCCCGAGTCTATTCCCTTGATAATAATAACTTGGGTCACCTCGGGTCTATTTCCTCGAGCGTAGGATCACCCCGAGTCTATTCCCTAAATAACAAAACATTTGGGTCACCTCGGGTCTATTCCCTTGAGCGCAGGGTCACCCCGAGTCTATTCCCTCTCTAATAATCACTGGTTAGCGGAAACGCACATCGCTTAACCGACCATTTCGTCATTTCATAACCCACTTCATCATCAATCTATCGATTGTACCACAAAACTTCAATCAATCATTCATAACTCCACAAATATACATGTTCATGCCTTTTCATTAATTCATAAATCCACATCCCACTTAATGTACTAAACCTCTATATACAACCTTACAATACTATACCCATTTGCTTCTATGCTTAAACCTTATAGGAAGAGTGCCAAAAGATTGAAAGGTTCGACGAGTCGAGAGGACGCACTCATTAGATCATCTTAACGTCGCTTGGACCACTAGACTCACTCATATCCACCCCTTACATTCCCCACAATGTCACCATACTCTAAGTAACTTACCAACTCATAGAAACGATATAATGTACTACCCGCATGTATCAATACTTAAACCATAGATGACGAATGCCATTGAAAACTAATAGTTCAATGAATCAATAGGACAAGGGATCATGCTAGACATACTCACGTCTACCCCCAATACTCACTACGGCACGTCACATAGTCCACGGTACTCCAAACTAGCTTCACGGTACACTCTTCCATTTACAACGAAACTAAGACAACACCTAACGATTGTTTAAAGAGTGAAAACGATCAACGAATCATCAAGGGACGAGTAACCAAACTCAGAGATGGTTTGACAGTGTTTCAGAGGTGTTAAAAGCGATCGGAGTCAAAATAGGGGAGTAGGGATCAACATCTGCAAAACTGTCAGAAAATAAGATGTTATCGATACCCTTGAATAAAGGTATCGATAACAATGGGTCGAGGTCAGTCAACAACATAATGTTATCGATACCATGGAGGAAGGTATCGATAACATTGGGTCGAGTTCGGTCCAGACGTAAGGGTAGCGATAACAAAGGTCAAAGGTATCGATAACTGTTCAGTTCGAGAGATTTTCAGCAGATTTTCGAAACTATTCCTAACAACCAAACCAACAATTGCAAGCACGATCAAGGCATAAATTCAACTCATAGGCATATAGAAAGAGCAAGAAATCCCTACCTCGAAGTTGGAGAGCAAGCCCAAAGAGAGATCGAGCCCACGCAAGCCCTTGGCTCCGAAATCTCGAAATCGACCGAAATACTCCTCCTCCGGTCAAGACCCACGAAATTCAAGCTCAATAACGCGTGAGGAAGGTGGAATGGAGGTGGGTTTGTGTGGGTTTCAAGTGATTTTGGTGGGTTTTTGGTTGAGAGGAGGAGAGAGTGGGAGAGAGCCGAGTGAGAGAATTAGAGAGAGAGACAGCCGAAGAAAAGAAAAGGGAGGAAATGGGGAAAGTTTCTCCCCTGGAGAAATTATAAAGATGGGAAAAATAATCCCATGCTCTCACACCACACAAATGTACATGCTCCTCTCGCCTAATGACTCTTATATTCTTTTACGAATACGCCCCACCGTAAATCCACACCATACATCTCGACAGGCCGAACATTGTTATTATTATTATCTTTAAAAAAAAAAATATGGGTCTCTACACGTATCGTGCATTTGTTTCCTCTCTCTCTTCCATATCTATACCACAGAGTTGGAAGGAAGCATTCATAATACCTAAGTGGAAAGAAGCTATGGTAGAGAAGATGACGGCTTTGAAAAAGAATGGCACCTAGGAACTAGTATCTCCTCCGGAGGGAAAGAAATCAGTGGGTTATAAATGGGTGTTCACAGTGAAACATAAGGCAGATGGGACAGTTGAGAGGTACAAGGCGAGACTTGTTGCCAAGGGCTACACTCAGACATACGGAATTGACTATGAGGAAACCTTTGCTCCAGTAGCAAAGATGAACTCTATTCGAACCTTACTCTCTTGTGCTGCTATTTTGAATTGGCCTATTCAACAATTTGATGTTAAAAATACATTTCTTCACGGTGATTTAGAAGAAGAAGTGTACATGGATATACCACCAGGCTTCTCTTCCTTTGCAACCGAAGGGAAGGTGTGTAGATTGAGAAAGGCCCTCTATGGATTGAAGCAGCCATTGAGAGCTTGGTTTGACAGATTTCTTAAAGCAATGTTGAGATTTGGTTACTGCCAAAGTCAGGCAGATCATACTATGTTCATCAAGGGAGGTAATGGCAAGATTGCTATCCTCATTGTCTATGTGGATGACATAATTATGACTGGCAATGATGCAGAAGAAATACTCAATCTTAAGACTCGTCTTGCTCAAGAGTTTGAGATTAAGGACTTGGGGTCATTGAGATACTTTCTTGGGATGGAGGTGGCAAGATCTAATAAAGGTATCTTTGTCTCTCAAAGGAAGTATATTCTTGATCTCTTAGAAGAAACGAGGATGTTAGGGTGCAAACCTGCAGACTCACCTATTGAGGCTAATCATTATCTCAGTGGAGCTATTGGGGAGCATACAGATAAGGAAAGATATCAGAGGCTTGTAGGCCGTCTGATATACTTATCTCACACTAGACTAGATATTACATATGCCGTTGGAGTTGTCATCCAATTTATGCATGAGCCACGTACAGTACATCTGGATGCAGTCTATCGTATTTTGAAATATCTCAAATTAGCTCAAGGTAAAGGAATTTTGTTTTCCAATCATGGTCACTTGAGGTTGGAAGCATTTACTGATGCAGACTGGGCTGGTTCAGTGGATGATAGGCGCTCCACTTCTGGCTACTGCACCTTTTTTGGTGGGAATTTGGTTACTTGGCGCAGTAAGAAGCAGTCAGTGGTAGCTAGATCTAGTGTAGAAGCTGAATATAGGGCTATGGCTCACAGCGTGTGTGAGCTTTTGTGGCTCCAAACCTTGTTGAAGGATTTGGGACTCTTTGACGATGGTCCTATGAAACTTTATTGTGACAACAAAGCGGCTATAAATATTGCTCATAATCCTGTGCAGCATGATAGAACGAAGCATATCGAGATTGATAGGCATTTCATCAAGGAAAAGTTGAGCAAGGGTTTGATATGTATGCCGTTTATAAGGTCTGAGGACCAATTAGCTGATATATTTACGAAAGGGCTTAGTAGTAAGATTTTTCATCCCATTGTGTTCAAGTTGGGCTTGATAGATATCTTTGCACCAACTTGAGGGGGAGTGTTAAATTGTTAGGGGTTTTTTTGTTATGTATCTTTTACATAGGGGTATATTTGTACTTTTACCTTTGTCTATATATATACAAAGTGTGAGAGAGAGAAACCTAATTTTGGTGGCTCTCCTTTTTCCCCAAAGTTCACAAAAATTGCCGATAAAAAAGAAAAGAAAAGAAATTCAAACCAAAACAACCAACTGAGCCTCAAAGCTCAGCCACCGGTAGACCTATCACTACTAAAAATTTGGAAAGGAATATGCCAATGACAGCAAAGTTGAGCAACGCAGGAGTTTGGTTCACATTCCTCCATGACAAAGCTTTCCCTCTAAAATCTTATGCAATACCTTGAAAACTGCCTCCTGAGATCTTTGCCTTGTTTGGAACATCCTTGCATTACTCTCGAACCAAAGATGATAAAAAGTTGCTGCCAAAGCTGAGCAGAGTAGCATAAAACCCCTTCCCTCTGGTATGGTTGACAGCCCAATCTAACTCTGTAGACCAAAAAGAAGAACCATACTATGTAGCACGGACATGAACACACAACACGGACACAACACCAACACTCTGGCATGTAAATTTCAAAAATATTGAGGACGCGTCACGATGGGGGACACGTTTTGAAACCTATATATGTGTACTATTATATGAATAAGAATTGGAAAATAAGGCTCTAATTCTAAATATGTAACACCATATGTACCTTGAAGGCTTAGGCCTTTATCAATATGATCATTGAGAAAATTATTTCATCAAAAAGCTTCATATCATTTCTATGTCTTCATGATCAATGATCAATAAGTCATCATTCATCACACAATACGACTTTCCTAAGTTCACTATTTCGTTCAACACCTCCAACTTGATTTGCGAGTATCCCGAGAGTGTCCGTAGCAATTTTTAGAGTGTCCCCGGAGTGTTCAAAGAATGAACGTTGAGAGAAAATAGGACACTTAGAATGTAAGTGTTGGACACATGTCTCGAGGGTGTCTGTGTCCGTGTCTGAAAAGTGTCCGATGACGGTACGTTATCTCCAACGATGTGTCCGTGCTACATAGACCATACTCCATATCCGACTGGAGAAAGGACACTCAAAAAACAAGTGATTGTGTGATTCCACCACAGAATTACGGAAGATGCACAGAGGATCAACATCCAATTTCCACTGCCTTAATCTATCCTTCATTGACAGTCAACCCAAACAACAGAGCCATAGAATAAAGGCCCACCTAGGTACATTCTTAGAAAACCAATTTTCAAGCTCATGTAACAGCAGCAAAGGGCAGCCCTTATATTCGGGGCCGCTTCATCAGTTATGATAGGGTAAGTTAGCCCAAGGAACTTGTTGCCCTTCCCCTCTTAAAGCATCACAGGCAGATTTAATGGCAAATTATCCTCTAATATTAGGAATCCAAGACACCGAATCCTCAGAATGGGATTAATTCATTTCCATTATCTGCTGAATAGCTCTGTTTCTCTATCTAGGCCACCTCCATACACCTTCAGAAATGATAGAAGAGACCTCACAAAGAAGGGAGCTATCAACATCTGTCACTACAACATTACCAAACCTGGCAAAAAGAGGTCCTAAAGCGTGCCAGTTATCTAACCACAAGAAGGTATTTGCTCCATCACCAATATTAATATATCTTATCAAAGGCTGAGCCAAACCTTTTAGATTAAAGAGCTTCCTCATAGTCCAAGAGGAATTCTGAGGAGGCTGCATAGACCAAAAGCATTTGTGTTTAATCACATAAGAGTGAACCCACCTCACCCAAATGTACTAATAGCCCAAATGTACCTTATCAAAGAAGCCTTATTCCATAGCTTCATAGACTTAAAACCCAATCCACCTTTGCCTTTGGAGAACAACTACACTCCAACTAACTTTAGCACCAGATTTACCCCAAGGCAGCTACAGTCCGTAGAAAAGCTCTAAGAATAACCTCCACCTCTTTCAGAATTCTCCAGTTCAGAAGTGCATGATGTTTACCTTTGTGTATGCTGTTTATCTTCGCTAATGCTAGATATTGGTGTCTACTACGTTAGTTGATGTGTTTGGCATTAGTTGCTTATGAACCAAAATCTGATAATGGAGGATTAGAATCACCATATAGTTTATTTTGGTTTACGAGTGTTTACAAATGTTAAGTGCCGCAGTAGTTGTTTCAGTGTGTGCTTCTGCATGAAGCTATGGTGTGTTTCACTTGACTAGAACTGAATAAGTAGTCGCAAAATTCATTTTCAAGCTTACTATTGGAGTTTATGTATGATCAAGTGTTTTGAGCTGCTGTTCATTTTTTGATGTGCAACCGTCATGAAGTAGTTGAAGAAAACGTAAGCTCAATGTGCACATCAAATGTTTAAAGTCTACAGTTTTAATTGGCTGACTATCAAAGTTAGGGTTAAGTTTAGCGAAAACATTCTTTGGTGCAACTACAGTAGGGAATGTTTGAATCTTTTTAGATGATAAATGTTAAAACTGAACAAAAGACTATAAAGCTAGGCGTGATGTGATCTGATTACGTGAGTGAAGAAGGCTGAGATATGCAGACATCAAAACGTTGGATTTTCTTATGGAATCAATGGAAAAAAGGGTTAAGAGGTCATTATGGGTGTATAGGTGTATAGCATCCATATTTTTCAAGAGAACTGGAGACATTAGATTTATATGTTTTGGGAGTGAACACCAAGGAAAACTGGCTTTTAAGAAGTTAATGAGATAAGTTGCATTCATGAAGCGTGGTCGATTATGACATTCATAGGAGATAAACTTGTTTAGGGGAGAAATTGATAAGGTTTGGCAATAAGGGTGGATCAGGAATTTTAGAGATCCTAAAAGATCGTATGATGGTGACTATAGAGGTATTAAATTGATGAGTAATACGATGAAGTTGTGGGAAAGAGTTATTGAGCATCACTTGAGGATGGTGACTACGGTGTCAGAGACACAATTTGGGTTCATGCCTGGAAGATCAACCATGGAAGCTATCTACCTATTAAGGAGATTGGTAGAAAAAAATAGAGCAAAGAAGAAGGATCTCCATATGGTTTTCATAGACTTAGAAAAGGCTTATGATAGAGTGCCTAGAGATATCATATGGTGGGTTCCGGAGAGGAAATGAGTGACCAAAGGGTATATCGAGGTGATTAGAGACATATATGAAGGTGCCGTCACTACCATTAGATCACCGGTAAGGGAAACGAGTGAATTTCCAATCACTATAGGATTGCATCAAGAGTCAGCCTTGAGCTCGTACCTCTTTGCCTTAGTTATGGATGAATTGATAGACAATTTCAGGAGAATATCTCATGGTGTATGATTTTTGTAGATGACATTGTCCTCGTAGATGAAACTGCTAGAGGTGTTAATACGAAACTAGAAATTTGGAGGGAAGCATTAGAGTCAAAGGGTTTTTGAATAAGTAGGAGTAAAACTAAGTATATGGTGTGCAAGTTTAGTGGTACCAGCAGTGCACATAAAGAAAGAGTAATGATCCAAGACCAAGAGATACCAAAGAGTGATTATTTTAGGTATTTAGGCTCAATTATTAGTAGAGATGGAGAGATTCCGATGATGTGACCCATAGGATCCAAGTGGGGTGGGTCAAGTGGAGGAGCGCTACTAGTGTACTATGTGACAAGAAGGTACCCACAAAATTGAAGGAAAAATTCTATGGAACTGCCATAAGACCAGCGATGCTTTGCGGGACAGAATTTTGGCCTATTAAGAAACAACAGGTGAGCAAGATGAGTATAGCGGAAATGAGAAAATTGAGGTGGATGTGTGGTAAGACTAGACGAGACGGGATTAGAAATGAAACGGTTCATGAGATGGTAGGTGTAGCACCTATAGAGGAGAAGTTGAGGAAAAATAGGTTAAGGTGGTTTGGGCATATCTACTGTAGACCAGGAGATGCAGTAGTTAAGAGAGCGGATAGGATAGCTTTGGGTAGCAATGCTACGGGGAGGGGTAGACCTAAATTGACATTAGATGGTGTTGTACACAAAGATATGAGTATAATGGGTTTGTGTGAACAAGTGGCCCTTGACAGAGCTTAATGGAGGAAAAGGATTCATGTAACCGACCCCAAGTGATTGGGACATAAGGCTCGGTTTGGTTTGGTTTGGTTTGGTTTATAAAAGATCATATAATGGAATAGGAAGAAAAAACTAAAAATTGTGCTATGTTGAAGGCCGGAGTTGAACTCTTGAGGTTCAATTCATGTTGAATGCTGGAAAATGCTGGCTGGCTGGGTTTTAGAGCATCTCCAAGGGGAGAAGCAAAATGTCATGCCAAATATAGAATTTGCATACCTATGTGGCAAATAGAAGAGCCACTAGAAAAAGTCTGCTACATTGGCATCTTCAAATTAATTTTATTAGCTTTTAATTATAAGATTTGGATTTATTACTTTCTTTATTTTTTGCAACTTTAATATGATTTACATTTCACCATTGATGACTTGTCAAGTTGAAGAATTGGCTCTTCAAATAAGTATAAAGTTTGGTTTTGCTTCCTTCCTTGGAGATGCTCTTAGTGTACTATTTATTGTTGTGCCGATGGACCACAGCTCTGAGTTTGTTTGATGAGGTTGAGAGAATTGGATTTGTTCCCGCCCGCCCTTGATAATTCACCTTTTTCTTCTTAAGCAACGGCATCTCTCTCATGTCAGAGCTATCTGTACCCGATAGCCACGTCATCACTGTACTGTCTCAGAGTCAAACATCATGTAAAGGACAAAAATATGATGCACATGAAGTTAAATCAGATACATATGTTGACTAAATAGCAAGGCAAACTATTCGGGCCGTAAAATGTCATGGAAGGATGTTACTTGTTTGAAGCTTGGGAAATTATTGGCAGGGTTGGGATTCTCCTTGTCAATATATTTTGAAGGAATAAAAAATCTGAAGTGTTGAAGTGAAATATAGTGGTGGTCCTATACGGCGTTTACTATTTGTCCCAAAAAAAAAAAGAGATACTTAGTGTTGCATCACAATTTATGGGTTAGTCATAGGTGGGTGGTTGGATCGAACATTCACAGAGATGTATCTAAACCTGCATGATTAAGAGATTGAAGTTGTGGAGAAGCTTTCACAGTTAGATGATGTTGCCTCTTTAGTACTCAATGAGATACGGTAATGAAGCGATGTTGGTGGAAGTTTTTCTACTCATTGTCATGTAACTTGGTTGGCAGTTCCAACAAGTACAATCGTAGGTGGACCCGAATAACTTGGATCAAGGCCGAAACTTGCAGAAATCAGATTTGTAAGGCTGATCTTGCAAAATCCAGCCAGCAAAGGCTCAATTCCACGAGGTATGGGGCTCAAATCAACCCCTAAAAGGCAGCATGATAAAGCCACTAACTAATCTGAAATTTTCATCCATCAAAAACTCCCTCAAAAGAAAGGTTACCGCTGTATATATGGTAGCTAAAAGTTTACTTAGTGGTGAAGCACCTAGGAATTAAAAAAAAACTACAAAACAATGAGGAAGTGACAGGTGGTGAACACTTAAACATAAATAAGGGGAAAAGTAGTTTACAATAACCTATCTTAGTATCTTGTAAGGAGGTTTTTTAACAACCAAGGAACTTACAGAAACCAAAATACCTAATCATATGACTTAGATAAAGGGAGTCCAGCACTCAATCCTTTCCACACGCTAAGTTTTGCAGACCACTTGTCCCACCAAATATAATCGTCAATCTTCATCATGTTTGAAATTCCATTGCTGACGTCTCTGCTTACCAGGGGCAGTGTTGCAATGGTGTCTTCGTCCATTCCGAATAAATCTTCTTGGACAATTTACACAGAAAATGATCTAACTGAAAAGCAGCTAAACAGCAGGTGGTGGTGGTGTTGATTTATTTGTTATTATTAAGCTTCATTTTCTCTATAGTGTGTTTGTCATATTTTGAATCTCAACTGAACTCGGACAGTCTTTTTTTTCCACTGTTTGGAGTTGTCTGTGTCAATGCAATTTCACCACCTCTTGCTATTGACGCCACAAGTTCATAGAAAAAGGAGTTATTTTGCCTCCTTGCTATTGAACAACGTACATTGTGATCATTGTATTCTGCTCACATTTCCCCTTGCTGGATGAACTCTCAGGGTCTTCATTTTTACTAAATTCAATCTTTCTTTTCATGATGTGGGCTCTCACATTGCACCACATGGACTCACTTTTCCCTGTTCTAAGGCTCTTAGCTGGTAGTTCGCAATTGGTCTGCAATTGGTTTTACCTCTGCCATTCAGTTTGATTCTAACCTATATTTTCTATTCAGTTTGATGTGGGAGTAGTTAGTGGAATTACCCTTCTACCCTCTGAGTAGTCCTTTAATCCTTGAAAAGCTTTGTACATACAAATATAGTTGAGCAAAGGGTGTGACTTGTGAGACTATATTTTGCACAAAATCAAGTGAGCTCCATTTTCATTTTTTGGGTCGGAGAGTTACAACCAAGATCGGAGCATGAGTGCAAGAAGGAGAAAGCTTGAACAAGAAGCATTGGAAAATCATAGCCGCAGCCACTTTGGCCTCAATTAGGGCAAAGTTGTTCCCGATGAATATTCTTGGACCCCAACTGAATGGGAAAGTTGAGAGTTGATTCGTCATTGCCTTTGCCACTCCTTCGGAAAAAAGCTCTGGTTTGAACTCCCACTAGCCAAAATAAGATAGGTTCGTCATACGGTTTCATGTCGACTTTGGGGGTTATATTGTGTTTAAACCTCACGTATGATTTGCTACACTTCTAAGTCTTCGAGGTAGACATATTTGTATACGTTGGGCATCCTTTTCCCTTAGAACCATTTGAGTGAGACACAGATGCTCTTAGGTTCGTTTGAGTATTTGAATGATCTGACGAGGCTAGTGGTATGCCATTATGATTGAAGTAATGTTTGTGAACAATTAGGAGATAGGTAATGTGAGATGGTCAATTGTTAAATTGAAATTAGAAATGGGGATAACCGAATTATATAAGACGTGTAGTATAAAGAAGGATTATCTTATGAAATGAGAATTTGGATATCTAATGAACGATGAGAGATATGATTTGAGATTTCTCACACGCTAAACTCAGCTTCATCCATGCATCAACCACACTATGCTCGAAGCACTCCACCATTTATCGAACCTGATTTGTGGCATTACAGTTGTCATGGCCTTGAGTGCTCAGGAGCATTTTGAGTTGCATTCTAAAAGCGCATGAACATATCCAAATAGAGATGAAAATTAGTACTTGCGGCATAAATCTAGGTCCTGACATGGGTGTTTGAATATATTATCTCTCTCTCTCTCTCATGTTTTTTTGTAATCTTTTGGTGCAGTTACTTGCTATGGAGTCAATCTATGGAGACAATGTTTTTATCCTTGACAGACAAACAGGCCTGCGTTGTTTTCAGGTTTCTAATCACTTTTAACGTTCAATATCATGCTATAAAAGTGAATAACCTGAGATTTATGCATTACGCAGATTCACATACATGTTGAAACTTCCAGTGAACTTACCATCTATGCAAAACTAAACTCATCTAGCAATCTTGGGACCAAAACTGACGGTGCACATGAGTTCTCATACTCTTTCAAAGTCCAAAACCTTCCACCAATTGTGATCACTTGTTTGTTACCCAAGTCCTATCCGAGCCATCTCTCTCCTTATTTTACTGTTTCGGTCCAGTGGCTGGATTCAGGAAAAATTTCCTATATTTGCTCTATGTTGGATTCATTGTGGAGTGAGCAACCAGGGCAGGAGGTTATATACCGTTGGGTTGAATGGCTACAAAGTTCTTGTCTTTCTTATCTTGTTTTTGACAAAGAAATAGTTCTTGGTCCTTATGGATTGAGATATACCGAAGATAGGCGTGCGATTTCAGGAAGCATCTCTCCAGATGTTGATATTCCTTCGCTGAAGAATTATGACGATCAGCAGCAGCAGGAGAACTTCTGCAGAAACTTGCATGAATGCTGCATCTGCTTTAGTGAGTTTGCAGGTATTTTTTTGACATTTTCTTAACAGAATTGCCATGTAAGGTTCTGAAATTGTGCCAAAAAGAAAAAGTTATAGGCAGCCTTTTTAACTTGGCTTTTGTATCGATGTACTGTGAATCTCCTCCTTTAGGAAAATGCAATTTTTTACTGTTCAACAGATGAAGCAACTCCTAATGATATCACAACCTCAAGAGGTCACATATGAATTGAGCTAGGTATTGCAAATTGTTTGTGGGCGTTAGTGTAACCAAATTGAAGATTTTGGTAAAATTGGCCCAGTGGCTTTTCATTTATATCTAAAAAATGATGACAAATCAAATTATGAGATTGGCATAACACCCTTTTTCCCTATAAGAAAGCACTTGATAGGGTGTGCAATGCACATGTGTGCGAGGACCAACCTTTGTCCGAATGGAAGAACTTAAGAATTCAATAGACCAGTTTCTTTTATTTAACCAACCTTTGTCCGAATGGAAGAACTTAAGAATTCAATAGACCAGTTTCTTTTATTTATTATTGTGTTTAAAGAATTGTTAGAACTGGTGGTAAGAAAATTGAGTTCTTTGTAAATGTTTGAAGCATTGTAAGAAGTTTTGGTAAGAAAAATGAGTTCTTTATATACTCCTCTCTGTTATCATTTTTAGTCACTTATCTTCCTTTTTTACCGGCATTTAATCACTTATCTTTGTCTATCAGGTTCAGAGTTTGTTAGACTACCATGCCATCATTTCTTTTGCTGGAAATGCATGAAAACTTTCTCTGACATGCATGTAAAGGAGGGAACAATAAGCAAGCTTCTCTGTCCTAATGGAAAATGTGGGGGCATGGTCCCACCTGGTTTGCTGAAACGATTGCTAGGCGATGAGGAGTTTGAACGTTGGGAGTCATTAATGCTACAGAAAACACTAGAGTCTATGTCTGATGTAGTCTATTGCCCAAGATGTGAAATGGCTTGCATAGAGGATGAAGACCAACATGCCCAGTGCTCTAAGTGTTTCTTTAGCTTTTGTACCCTTTGCAGGGAGCAACGACATGTTGGAACCACATGTATGACACCAGAGATGAAGCTTTCTATCTTAAAGGTACTTGATTGTTTATTGTATCTTCTAAATGCACGTTTCTATGATTTGTCCGGTGTCCCTTCTGGTCAAGGGCGGAGCCACCAGATGGCAACTTAGGTCACTCGATAGTTGATACCATTCTGTCCTCTCATCGTTTGTGGGCTTTTCAGGAAGGTGAATCACTTGAGAAAAGCAGAAACCATGCTATCTTATTATCCAGTAAACCATGAAATTTTTCAGTCATGTTGTTCCGGCCTTTTCCTTTCTAATTGGGAACCATCCTCCTGTACTGAAGAAACTTAGTTGTGATCACTGTCAAAGTTAACTTTACTTCTCTTCCTGCAGGAGAGACAGAATTCATCCCAATTGAAGGATGGACAAAAGCGCCGTGAGCAAGAAATGATAAATGAGATCCTTAGTGTTAGGGAAGTACTTCGTGATGCCAAACAATGTCCTTCTTGTAAGATGGCAATCTCGCGAGTTGAAGGTTGCAACAAGATGGTATGTAACAACTGTGGCCAGTATTTCTGCTATCGCTGTAATGAGGCAATTGATGGTTACGATCACTTCAGGTTTGTTAATTCACCCTCGCATGATTAAAATCAGGTTTCATTCGCTTATATTCACGTTTGCTTGCAGTTTTCAAGAACAAGTGTTCAAACTTTTTTTGGAGGTTGTTTCAAAAACAAAAGTACTCAGCATTGTCATAGCTTATCATTTTTGTGCTAATATGATTTTTGGAAGTATGAAAGCTATTCATGTTGTAACAAAATTGTAGAAAACAATTTCCAGAAACGATTTTCATTGCTTTCATTTTTACAAGAAGCAAATTCTCAAAACTGCAACTAAACGGAGCCGGTGCATGATTGTGCATTTGTCAATTGATGGCATAAGTCCCATAACAAGTTGTTTTTTCTTAATGAAGGGACGGAGCTTGCGAACTTTTCCCCCAAAGAGAGATTCAGATGTGGGAAGAGCGGATGATGAATGGCCGCCAGGTGGTGGGCCAGATTCAAGCTCAACTCTTTGCTGATCGTGGTCATCCATGCCCTAACTGCGGTCAAAACAATGTTAAGGTATGTGGATTTGAACTGATTAATAACAAATCTGTTTCTGATGACATTTAGTGGCAACTAATTCACGCCTCTTATATGTGCTGAATTCGAAGGATTTTATTACTGTTTACATTTGTAGCCTAAACACACATGGGTATGGACTGAAAATCATTAACAGGATGATAGTATAGATATATCAAAATTGAAAATCTAGAAATAGTGCCTATATGTGGATTAAAAGATATGTTTTAGATGTGGACCTCAGGGATGAACGCAGTTTTCTACTTCTGTTTTGTGTTTAAACTGAAGTTGTTTAGTCAGTATATGAGGACGAACCTGTTTCTTTTATAAATTTTAGCCAAAACGATATGCTCAAGTGGTTCTAAACCAAAAGGAAATGTGTTGATTTCCTGGAGGTGGTCAGATTCGGAAGAGAAGTATCCTCCCAGTCAGGCTGATGATGGAACAGATTCTAATGACATTGGCTTTTGATTTATTTGCCGCATTGTTTTCTGTTTTGCATTGTTTTGTTAGTGGAAAGGCTGCATTGTCCCTACAATGTGGTGTGTTACCTAAATTTTTGGAACTAATATAGCAGCATTACCAATTGATACATGACTTGCAAATGGACATGAACGGATGTAGTAGCATTACTATTTGTAGTCTCAATGCTCGTGTTTCGATTCTGCCCATAAAAATTGCATGTTCGGGTAACTTTATGGAAAACGATTGGGAACTTTCTTCTGTCCTCCTCACATAATGTTATCTTAACAGGTTGGCAATAACAATCACATTTTCTGCTGGCAATGTCAAAGCCATTACTGCTACTTGTGTAGAAAGATAGTGAGGCGAAGCTCTCAGCATTACGGACCTAAGGGTTGCAAGCAGCACACAGTGGGATAGACGGACCTAAGGGTTGCAACTTGCAAGCAGCACACATTGGGATAGTTCACATTACCCCCTTGTGTACTCATAAAGGGTAAACCAAAAAATTTGGTTGGACCCAGGTCAGATGCAACCTAGTTCAATGGACAATGAGATCTTATATGCATTTCTTGTAATACCCGTATTTGTCTTAATAGTAACTTTTTACTTTAGCTGTGTATTTAGACAATATAGAGAACCAAACAAAATAAAAGGCATTCGGTGCCTTGTACACTGTGTAGAGTATTTTGTGTGGGCATGTGCTGAGCCTTGGGAATTAAGCTGGAGGTGGAACTCATAAGGTGAACTTGGTGAATTGAATTGATGACTAAGCATCAGTTACTATATAAGTTATCTTGAAGGCTTGAACCATTATGGTGGTAGGAAAACTAAAAATAACAATAGTCATTCAGAGAGCAAAGTTATGGACAGTGGGATTATATCTGATGGCACGGCGATTGAAGGTGAGTGTGAGATACATATTCCTTGTACAATATTAATCTTGGGTTTTTGTTGGTTGTGTTATGTGCGGTGACTGTATGTCGTGGAACTATTTGGTATGTGACGGGGTGACTAGGCTAATAAGCTATGCCAAAAGACATGTTGGCCAATGGGCTGTGGTGAGGCTAGTGAGGTGGTAAGTCACCCGCCATATACTGAGAAGGACCGGATATGTGGTTCCATTTATGTGGAATGTTTTATATTCGTGGTTGGTGTTAATATGTGGTGGTTGGTGCTGTGCAATTATTTTGGTGTTGATATTGTACACGTTATTATATCTCACACACTCCTGGGGTCCTTTTGGACTCCAACTTGCAGGTTGGTTTGTGCGGCAGGTGCCAGTGGTGCGGGAGCTTTTCTGAGTTGCTGCGAGAGTGGGTTGTTGTTTATTTACTTTAGGGATAGTTGTAAACTGTATAGTTTTTGAAATTAAAGATAGACTGTGTTCTTTTTTATATCGTGGTGCTTGAAGATCCGAGTTGTTACATTTCTCTTCTGTCAGCTTTGTCCCGTAATGATAATGGTATTTGTGTGTGCCCTGCTATTGAATGTTTGGGATTTTAGAGTTGTCACTTAGGTCCCGTTTCACTAACAATTTCTTTGGTTTTGTTTTTATTTGAATTTTTTTCGCATTTATTCATTTTGCGCCAAATTATTTGACTTTTTGATTCGTCTCGTTGAGATGAATCGGAAAAGCAAAAAAAAATTACTTTTACTCAAATGTTTTGAACAATGACCACTTTTAAGTAAACTTTTTCACTTTTTTTTTTCTTTTTCTACTTAAAAGTGGTTCTTGTTCAAAATATTTGGGTAAAAGTAATTATTTTTTACTTTTCTGATTCGTCTCAACACGAATCAAAAGGTCAAAAAAATTTGGTGCAAAATGAACAAACGCGAAAAAAATTTAAATAAGAACAAAACGACACTTTTTCTAAAACTGCTAATGGAACACCATATTAGCTTATGAAAATGATAGGGGTGATCAAGAAAACCGCCTGAACCGTAAAATTGGTCCAAACCGAATCGTCGTATTTGTTCCGGCTCTGCGGTTCTACAGTCAGGTTATGATTCCAAAAAAATAAGAACCATTAATTTTGGTTCAGTTACTGGTTCTCAATTAACGAACCGTGGTTAGAACTAAACCGGACCGTTTAAAACTAAGATAAATATAGAAATACATATGTGTGTAATTAAATATGTATTTAAATTTAGTAGGTTAATCTTTTCCTTACTAAACTTAATTTATTTAGAGATAAAATCTCATTTGTTAGGAAAACTTTTATTTTCTTTCTTCATTTCCTATTCCAGCATATTATCTTTTTATTTCTTTAATTTTATGAGTTCACTAGTGCTAGCCCGTGCCTACGGCACTACGCATCCCAGTTGGAAGGGGATGGCAGTTGTGTGATTTAGGTGAAAACCATGGGCACTTAACTGAGAAGTGGGAGGATACACTACAACCTTTGGATCAAATGAATCTAAGTCGTTCCAACAACTTGTTCCCACATCCTTCTGTTTTATAATAGAGATATTTTGTGAATAACTGTTTGGATTCTTATTAGATAGAATCGAAATCGAACCAAAACCGGACCGGTCTTGCGGTTTGATTTTGGTTAGGTTCAATGCATATATTGGTTAGGTTTTGGTTTCCAATTTTGTAGAATCATTTGAAATGGTCCGGTTACTGATTTTCTAGAGAACCGGACCAATCCAGACCGTGTACACCCCTAGAAAATGAGACAACTTGATCTGCTATAATCTCTTTGATCCATTCATTTATGTGCCATAAAACAGAAAGATTTAGTAGGAAAGTTGGAGATTTGAGGAAGATTTTTGGTATAATGAGTGAAGAGAGATATATAAAGAAATGAGAGTAATAATTAGGGAGAAAATTTATTGGGATCGTGCGCAAAAAAGGGTTTGGGTCTAGAGACTCCAAACTAAACAAAGTCTTCGATTCATGCAAAAAAAATCAATTTGATCTGACATTAATAGATGTCAAAAATTGAATTTTATTTTATAAAAATTAATTTTGATATAATAGTGGAAGAAAAGAAAAAATGAGGGAAAAAATGGGAGGGAAATGGGATGCGATTCTCGTCCGGTGACAGTTTCCGTCCAGTCCCAGCTAGTTTGCCTTTTTTCGACAATGTCGAGTTTGTTTAATGATCGGATCCGCCCATATTGTAGATCTCGTTGAGACACATAGATGTGAAAAAGGTCATGTCCATCCTATATCGTTCAATACACGGTCGGACCGCATTTATTTTGGAGAAATGAATGAAAGGGGTTCCAATTCAGTGTGGGTATTTTTTTTCCCAAAATAAATTGATTACAATTGCATATTTAACAATATTGGATGGACATGATAATTGACAAGGGTTATACGTCTCGACGAGATCTACAATATGGACGGATCCGATCAATGAACGAACTTGAAATTTGCCGAAAAAAGGCCAACTGGACGGGACCGTCACTTGACGGGAGCCGAACTCGGGAAATGGTAGTGTGTAATTTTTTAATAGGACTTCGATATTTTTGAATTTTCCTTTTAGTCCTTCCTCCTTCCTTCTATAAAAAGTAGACGATCGGTCAGAAAGTTTCTCACTCCCTCTTCAGACTGTACAAACCCTAGACGTCCTTACATCTCCTTCAAGAAAAATGCCACCCTTTCGAAATGCAGAACCAAAACAAACCCTTTCTTCATCATCTGGAGAAGAAGAAGAAGAAGCAGCAGTAGAAGACGCATCATCATCAGAAGGAGAAGAAGCAGAGCATGAAAAACCAACCAAAAAGAAACCCTCCGCTCAAAACCAACCAAACACCTCTAAAACCCGCATCTCACATCCCCAACCCTCGCCCTCATCCAACTCTGAACCGGATTCCCCGTCTCGTCCCGACCCGAAATCAAAACCCGCGGCTCCTAAGAGGAAGGCTAGCGGCGTTGTGGAGGAAATGGGGAAGAATAAACAGTTGTTTGGTGAAGAGGATGAGATTAGTATTTTGAAGGGGATGATTGGGTTCAAGTCGGAGAAAGGGCTCGAACCCGGGCCTCACGTGAACGCGTTCCTCGAATTCGTGAAGGAATCGCTGCGATTCTCGGGCGCTTCAAAGACGCAGCTGTACGAGAAAATGCGGAGGTTACGTCAGAGGTATGAGAGTAATTTGTTGAGAGGGAAAGAAGACGGCAAGGAACGCCCAGTGTTTTCGAGAGCCTCGAGAACACACGAGGAAAAAGTCTTTGACTTGTCCAAACAAATATGGGGGAATGTTGAAGGTGGAAGTGGAAGGGCAAAGGTTAATGCGAGTGTGAGGAAGAGTGGAAGTCGAACCGGTAGGGTGGGTTTGCGGAAGGGAGGAGAAAAGAGGGAGGTTGAGATAATAGAAGTGGATGCGGAGGTTGAGGCGAGTGCGGGGGGGTTTTGGTCAGGTGGGTTTTGTGGAAGCGTTAGTGGGTTGAGTTCGGGCGAGAAGATTGTGAAGGATGGGTTGGGGTTGATTAGTGATTCTAGTAAGGTGGAGTTGGAGAGGAAGTTGAAGAAGTTGAGGGCGGAGGAGACGAAGCTTTACTGTAAGAAGTTGGGCTTGATTTGCAAGCAAACAGTAGCGGTGCTAGAGGTGATGAAGTCACAAGGGGATTGAGGGTTTAGTCAGGTACATTCTGGATTTTTTTGTTGCTGATTACTAATGGTAAGACAAGGGTGTTAGGTTTGCTGTTGTTTTTGTGTCTCTAGCATTTTGGCAATGAACTGGTTATGATGATTCTGTGGTAACTGGTCCTTTTTTGTGGTGTTCGTAAACAATGCGAAAGGCAAGGGTGTTAGGTTTGGTGGTTGTTTTTTGTTTCTGGAGCCGTTCTGGGAATTAACTGGTTAATGATGAATTTGTAGTATCTCTGTTTCTTCGCTAACAATATGCCCATATTTTCGGGGGGTATACCCTCTTTGCGTTACAAATACCTTCATTCAGCGCATTTAAGTTTACTTCAATGGTTTATCTTCTTGACCTTGAAGACTGGAATTGTCTTGTATGCTTTCTAATTACCCTGTTGTTCTTTCTTTGCTCCTATCTTTGCAATGTTTTCAAGGGAGTTCTGGGGCTCGCCTCGAGGCAAGGCATAGGAAAAATGCCTCTGGGCATTGATTTTTAGGCAGAAAACCGCATAAGTGTTTGCCCATGCGTCAGAGGCACATAGGGGCGTATGCTTTTCACGCCTTTTTTGCTTATAGAAGAGTTGGTTCTTTTTTTTTGCAAGGAAAGAGTCGGTTCATTTAAAGTTATTGGGGCAAAGAATGCCAGATTTTTTGCGTATTTGCGAGACGATTTATGTGCTTTTGGAAGTTGGATCTATTAATTCACTATTGTTTTTACTCCTTAATTAACACATACCTTTGTATGTCGCATACACTATCCCCTATTATTATGGTATTTTTAGTTGGTTTTATTGTTTATAAATAAAAAGTGAAAACTTGAAAGCCTTATGCCTCAACGCCTTGAGGCTTACGCCTCTCCTCATGAGAGGTCTATAGTCTTTCGCCTTTGAAAACTTTGGCTATTGGTTTCATGCCAAACTATAAGTTTGAAAAGGACTGCTTATATTCTTGTTTAGTACTGTAGCTTGCTTAACATGAGTAAAATTAAAGTATTTTTTGCTAGTACATCAGTAAAGATTGATGCTGTACAGAATTTGCAAGGCTTCTTCATTATTTGGACTTGGTGTACATAAAAATATATAAGCGGGCTCACGTACACATTACTACGATTTCATTATGAGTGGTTAAGGTCAGGCATGAATCAAAGCAGTTTTTTCCCCCTTCCCTTTTAGTTTTTTTAGACCTGTGTTATAATTGGTGGTCAGTTTTTGTTGGCATGGGAATCTCTGTTAGCCTCTTGAGTGAAGATAGTATGTGTATTCCTTATGGGGCAAGACAAAGGGTAGAGTCTTGTCGGATGTAACGAATTTCTGAACAATTATTGGGTTTGAAACTGATTGTTCCCTGTTTTCTTTTTTGGCAGTTACCATCTAATTTTGCATGCCCCCCAAAAGTGCCGAAGGAGGAGCGAGAAAATTGAGGCAGTTTTACAACGGTTCTTATTTGGTTACATCAGTGATCAAATATGTTTTTGCTGTGTTGCGTTGGTGGTTGTCGGCATCAAGTTGTGAACAATGTAGCTTAGGTATCTGGAATTTGCTCTCTAGTTCTATTTCTCTTGTCAACTTAGATTTTTATTGAACTTGAACTAATGCCTTTTGGGTTTGCTATGAAAGCATGTTGTTAAATGCTTGGTCTCAACTGTTAAACTTTCCAGAAGTAAACCAGCTCATGTTTGTTATTGTTCATGTGGGATTTAATTGTCCGTTCTCTTAAATGGGCTGATAAGATTTTGTCCCTATAATTTTCTTTCCCTGTTTAACATATCCTGCCTGTTTCTCCAATGTGTGGGAAACCAAGTGTAAAACACAGGGGTATGCGTATTTTTTTGATAACTCAATTGTCTGGGCCAACATACAGGGGTATGCGTATGTTGAGAGCACAAGTTGCGTTTATTTATGAAATGACAATACCTTTTCTGTCTTGATTTTCTTTTGTTAGTTACTCAAAATGCCCGAAAAATTATGCATTCGAAGAACATTTCTTTTCCACCTTTCAACATCATTTCAAAAATTGTCTTCCTAAAATGAATGTAGTGAGCATATATCCCTTGTTTCTTATGAAGTATGAATTTTTTTTATAATTATATGTGAACTTGTTTTCATCAGGAAGACATGGTGTATGGGAAGAGAAGCCCAAATTAATAAGTTGTCATTTTCCTAGTTGTGCAATGGGTTACAGGTTTGCCTGTTAATTACTATTAACACTTTTACATTACAGAAACTTGGCTGCAGGAATCTGTTTTTGCCCCTCACTTGGTACTACCATTTATGATGGTTCATATCGTTCACAAATATTGATAAATTGGATTTGGAGTTAGCTTGTCAGGAGCCCAACTGCAGCATGCAGTTTATTATCCATTTGCATGCGCGCTCTTACCAGCTCTGTGTTGATGATTTGAAGTGTTCATTTCGTAGAGCTCATCGAGAATGTTGGTCATGACAAAGATCATGTTCATCAGACATCGATTAATATCTGATAGGAACACATTTCTCTTGAGATCAATATCCGTTAGGAACACGGCACTTGAGAAAGTGTATGAAATTGGATTTGATCCAGTGTGTTTGAGTCCATTTTCATAAGAGAAATGTGTTTCGCAAAGATATTGATCGATATCTATTATGATTTATGTTCTCGACGAGCTCTACAAAGTGAATGATTCTAATCATTAGAGCAAACCCGGCATGAGTCCACAAATGGGCAAACAGCACGCAACAACTGACAACAGGCCAACTCCATTAGATTTTAATTGTACTCTTATGGAGTACTAATTACTTATATAGTTGAAGTGAGAAACTTATTCACGGTTCTGCGCAATCTCGATCGTCCATTTTGGTAATCAATGGCTGAGATACGCTTTTTAATTTTGACCGGTAAGAATTAATTCTTAGGTCAAAATTAATTTTCATATCGGATCGTACAAAACACTTTTGGATGCTCTGGATTGAGTGCCACAAATTCTATGGGATGCAGATTACATTTTTTCCCAAACTGGACTTTTCTAAGCCTACCCAGTAATTGGTGGCCCATGTTGATTACACTTGACTTTTGCTCTACCAAACGATGAGATTGCCCCGAGACTAGAATAGCTTTTGCTTTCAAGACTTTAATTCCAAGTCGTCAAGACTTGTTTTTCAAGTCAATAAATGAAAAATCCGATTTTTCTCAGTTGGCAAAGCAGGTCCATTTTGTTAAGGTTTTTATTTTTTAAGTACTTAGATCATTCTTTCACAATAAAACACTTCTAATTCAAAAAATAAATAATTATTTTAGTTAGTGGAACACATCCTCAATATTTCATCATCGCTCTTTCTTGAGCATACCAACTGAACGAAGATTCGGTATTCACATAGAAGACGTGTCCATTATCAGGATTATTATTATTTATTTGAATGTCCGGGCCAGTTTGCGCGGTCCTCAACTAATTTTGGGGCATGAAATTGTATGACCGGAAAAATCCTCTAGTGGCCCCAAAATTTAAAATGTTTGGCCTCTTTGAAAATCAAACATGCGATCTCAATACAGTTATTTGCTTTTTCATGCCTACCTGTCCAAATTCCTTGGAGTTGTGTGTCAGGATTAGGATGAGAACAAACGCAGGCCGCATATCGGTAAGGAGATAATATGCAATGCTTTCATGAGCCAACCCGGTCAACAGGGATAGATCCAGAAATTTGTTATAGTGGGGGCACCAATTTCTACTTCAAAAAAGAGTTACCACCCAATCAGTGGCGAAGCTTGAATTTGAATACGGGGATGATACCAATTCAAATTAGAAAAACCACTACATCCCGCTTTCTCTCCCGACAGACATCATAAATTCAAATCTCTAGTAGGGGGAGCCGCTGCATTCCATTTTCTCCCATAACAAGTAGCATAAATTCAAATCTCTAAGAGGAAGAGCCACCACGTTGTGCTTTCTCATTTGGTGAGCACCAAAAAGATTTGACAAATAAATTAACAAGTTTGAAGGGATGCCGGGGAAAATGAGAGTCCCTCTTTCACCCCAAGTGTAAAAAAGGAAGGAATTGTAATTCGTAATTTATTCATATAAGTCTATAAATTGACATGTTTGTGAATTTTATTTACGTGTTTATTAACATCATCATAATCTGCAATGAAACATACAGTAAAAATATAAATTGTGAAAAAAAATTAATGCTAAATGAATCATCTTTATTTCTAATTAGTGAGAATTTATGGAGAGAGAGAGAGAGTTTTTGGGAAGGGGAAAAAGGTTATAATGGTGTCAAGCCGTGGGAATCAAACCCGTGTTTCGGAGACTTGTTACACAATCACCAACCACCGAGCCAAAGTTCTACTTGTGTAGAATTTCCACATATTTATATTTAACGTTTCCAAGTAAATTTTAAAAAAATAAATAAATTGAGTGGGGGCACGTGCCCCTGTGTACGTCCGTCCTTGCCGGTCAATACGATTAATAGATTCAAAGCGTACCAAATACGAACATGAGACTTCTTCATGACTTCTGGCCAATGTTATGTCATTTATACTTTACTTTTACCAGTAAAACTTTCTTTATTTTTGATCGAATATCCGGTCCAGCTTGCACGTACACCGACTAATCGCAAGGCTGTGAAGTTAGCGACCGGACAAACCCTTCAATGACCACAAATTTGAAATGTTTGGTCTCAGTAGGATTCGAACGCGAATTCTCATGGAGGACAAGCACCCACTTGGCCAACCTCTTGGGGTTAATACAAGAACTTTAATTTGTTGCTCATTAGAAGTACAGTAACTCCATCTTCCGCTCTCCTTGCCAGAATTTCACTAGGTTTTGTTGTTCAATAGAAACTATATATTGGTTTTGCACAAGTGTGTACATATGTGTGTTTACCTAATTTTCCCCCTCGACAGGAAAGAAACTGCTAAAATGTGGCCCTGATCATGTCTTCTTCTTTTCTCCTTGGCAAAATGCTACCAAGCGCACCCCTCCTGTGCTTGAGTTTCTTATGCATGACTTCTGTTGGGTTGATTACCCCTACAACATGTAGCACTACTATCATCCACTTTACCAATGAGACGGACTGTCAAGCTCTACTCGCAATCAAGGACATGATGCCGGGAGATCCCCTCGACTTCTTTAGCTCATGGAATATTTTATACACACATACATTGAATGTGGTACATGCATATGTACGGCTATTTAAACGTGCAAAATGCAATTAACATGGAAGGGAAGAATTTTTAGGGATAAAAAAAAAAAAAAACCCTCTTATAGTAGAAGTATATTGTTAAATGTGTCACTGGCACAAATGTAAACTCATCCTGCAGGATGTGTTAAAAAAAAAATGTTAAGTCATCCTGCCATATTGAACCCCATATCTCTCAGGCCGCCATGATATCTGAATAACTGAAATCAAGACAAAGTAAAGGCCTGATACATCAATTGGACAAGCAGCAGAGCTCCAGTACCAGTTCTGGCTCCGGCTCTGGCACTTGAGAATTTCCGTAAAAATGGGTATTAGTATAGATTGTTTCAGATCACTGTGATTTCTGATTATGTGGATAATAAATGGATGTCAAAGACAATTAGGAAAGCTGCTACAACAGCTGAAACAAAGATAACAATAGAGACAACTCCAGAGTGTTCCGTAATTCCACAAGGAATTTCCCACACAACACTTTGGGATTCATCACTACTACCCGTCACCATAAATAAGCAACTGTCATCATGGGATTTCTCGTCAACGTTGCAGCGTAGGAGTAGGTCAGCTCTGCTGAATTCAACTGTTGCAAATCCACGTTCTCCTAAAGGCTACAAAAAGAAAAAAGAAAGAGAGGAATCTTAAAAGCAATTACAAACCCTAAATCCAAGACCAAAATAACGAGGCTGAATATGCAGATTGCTGAATACACATATAATATATCCCTTGGGTAAAAAAGCGTGCCTAAACAATCCGAACTGGATACATTCTTTAGCACGTGTAAATGAGTACTTCACATAATTAGAAGACATCTATGTAGCACGGATACGGATACGAATACAAATACGGACACAGACACGAGATTTCTTAAAAAATGGGAACACAAACATGACAGGGGACACGGAAAGAAAATAAATATAGATATTTATTTTACACCAATGGAAATATAGTTAGATGTATAACAGTATAAGCATGAAGCTTCAATATACATAAACAAGCATCATATATACATCATATTATACTTTAAACCTAAAATATTTGAAGTAATGTACTTACACAAATTTTAAAAGATTGCACATTTAATCCCTGCCGTGTCCCCATACGTGTTCCACCCATGTCCCCACTGCGTCTCTCGTGTGTCCCCGTTGCCAATGGATTAATTATCACCTCAAAAACTAGTATATGAGGCCTGAGCGGCCTCTCTCCTCATTGCCAATTGGTTTAAGTGCTTCAATTTTTAATCCGTTTGAACGGGTGTGAAGATCTTATTATTCTGATCATATTATTCTAAAGAGACATAATCAAATTTTGTCTCTAAGGCTCTCATAATCACGTTTCTGCTCCATAGGATTGCAAATTGGTGGCTAGGATTTTTGTTTTAAAGCAAACGATGTCGTTTCAGAGGCTGGGCAGGGGCTACTGTGCCCATGCGGGCAGCAGAGCCCCCGGGTCCGTCGCGGGTGAGGAGAGAGTTTGTGAGGAGTGGGGGAGACAGAGATCGATGTGATTGGGTGAGAGAGAAGGTCGGGGGTGGAACTTTGCTTGGGTCCACAATTGATGATGTGGCAGCGTGTCATTGGTGTCCGCAAAACAGGTTTTTTAGGATCCTCCGTAAAAAAGTTAATCTCTTCTCATAATCATCCACCATACACGTACACTAACTCGTAGGAAGTTTCATGATTCAACTTTATCATCACTCTTCACAATTCTGAGTGCCAATTGCTATTACACTTTACAGACTGCTGATAAAAAGGATAAGCAAAACTGGCTCACACAGTGAGACCCCATAGTCCATAGAAAGTAAAAATAAACTAGGCAGTTACAAGTTTTGTAGGTCTGCAAGATGCCTATCTTGCTATTGGGAGCGAACTGAAAAGCAGCACTAGTTTGACACCAGGCCAATCGAAGAACTACAGATGCATATAAAAGGGAAAGAAAGAAGTAAAAGGATGACTATGAAGATTTTGTTGTCTCACGCCTTTGGTAAAGCAAAATTGCAGAGCAGAGAAGGGACAACTATGTTATGGCAATGTTTTGTGAATGTATCAAACGGACTTCAAAATTTAAAGGGTGTTGGAATTGCTACAACCGATATTTCTCAAGATCAGCAGCTCTTGAAAGAGTTGCATGAGGATAAAGAATGTGGGAAAAAGAAACTACCTTTCCTACCAATTTGTGTGATTCAATAACAGTTGCAATTTGAATCAACAAGCCCTGAATAGTGTTGCAAATTGTCCACTTCTAAGTGATAATAGTTAATACTTAGGCTGGAATATCATACAAAGCATGTTTCATTTTCTGTTGTGTTATCCAACAGTTTTTTTTTCCTTTATTCTTCTTTTTACATGGTTATGTTTGGAGCTAGGGTGGAAGTGTAGTATTTTGTTTAGTGAAGAACAACGGATACACTAAACTCTACACATCATTGTGCAATCCATTCTTTCCCCTTTCAAGCTTTCAAAAGTGTAGATATCAACCATTATGCTGGTAAAGCAAGCATACTTGTCAATTTCAAACCACTGACAAGAAAAAAAAAAAAAGAAAAAAAAGGGAAGGAGACTTAGGATAACTTTAATTAAGCATAAGCTACGTCCAACAATTATTATCACCTTCTTTGCTTCCAAAGAAAATCCAGAATTCTTTTCACATACCGGATAACGTGCATGTAATGGAACCTCAACATTGATTTCCAGTCCATTGCTATGTCCTGATACTATATTAAGATCAACATCGATGTGCACCTCAACAACGGACCGATTTGAAACTACCGAAGGCAACTCCAAGTTTGTATCTCCAAAAACTGCTGCATCTGTAAAGACTACATCAAAGAGTACACGTATCATACACCATGAAGATGACAACTGTAATCATAACGTCTTCAAGGCAAAGGAAAAAATAATGGAGTCTATCACCACGCTGGAGAAGATGTTGAAGCTCAAATGGATCTGCAAAAATCCCAGAGGGTAGTTTTTCTATGATAATGGCCTTGCACGTGTGTCTGGGTAGCTCAGCTTTGGACTCTAGTTGGCCACTCAATTTGATGGATGAAGACAAGTGACGATGAGAACCTTCACCAGTTAGATAGTGTTGCAGAATTGATAGCCTTGGGATAAGATTGAGTTCTTCTTGCAGCACTCCACAAAAGCCAAGGTGAAAGCTCATTTTCTATGAAATTTCTAAAACTGGAATTGACAAAGCTATCATGTATCTCAAAATAGGGTTCTGTAACATACTTCTCTGCGGAAGGCCAATCACTTCTAGCATGGGTTTTAACATCAGGATTCGAGTCACACTTGGCTGCTTGAATGTTGAGAAAGAGAGTCTAGTCTCAAATATGACAATCCAAATAAGGCAGGAAAAACACCACAAACATGTGATATCATTACATATGTCTGAGGTCAATTATCCATCAGCATGGTAAGCAGAGCATATAAAATAATAACACAGGCCAGTGGGCTCAACTGCGACCCGTCTCCGGGTCCACCCACCATCGCCCCCAGTGGGCATGGATGGATTATGAGAAGTGGGATGACATTTATGAGAAGTTCAAACTGGATCTGGACCCATCCAATCGGGACAGCCTGAGCTAATATGGAAACAGAACTGCCACATGGCAAGGCAAAATGCGGAGAGCAAGGGAACTAAGAGAGAACCTTGGCACTGGAGTAATGATGTCACAAAAACCTTCCCAATTGAATTGTAGTCTCCATGTAGCGATCCTGGATTGAGGGGGAGGTCACGTGGGGTGTTTACGAGCGCATGAGCTAACAAGGCTTGGAGGCTAAGCAAAGAGAAGTGGTATAACAGGGGTACTTCATCTCCATCAAGGGCACTCTCAACTACTCAAACCCCTAGTTTTGTTCATTTTTCTCTCAGGGTTTGCTCACTTAGGCATCGGAGGGGGCTTATCCAGTTCGGCAGGCTTACTGGATTGCTGGTTTTTGCAGGCTTTACCGCTGTCGGAGATCACATAGCATACTTGGGCTCATTCATAGAATCATAGCGGATCCCGCACTCAGGCTCATTCATAGAAAAATCATAGTGGATTCCACCCTACTACCCCATCGAAAGTGGGAGTCCATTCAACAGATCACAAGGATGGACTCTAAATGGTAGCCATATGTTCTGTGTATGTCATTGAGAGCCTGGAAATTTAATGAAAAGTATGGTAACTAAAATAACCATATCTAGATGAATCCTGTATTAACCATTAATATCTTGGCAATTTTGTTGGGAAGAGAATGTATCAGCTGGGAAATTTGCTTCAGAAGGTATTGGGATCTCTTATGCATGTATATGGGTTCAACTCCCCTCGATGCCTTCACCTCTCCTTACTCTCCGTATCCCTACTTGTGGATCTAGTCCTGAGCTCAAAATAATGATCCAAATCATTCATCCCATGGATACCGTAGATTTGAATCTTCATGAAACAAAATTAGCTTGATCGAATATTGACAAGTACATGAACAACTCTTATTTTCTTATTAAGAGTATGTCGAGGCCAGGGTATGGAGTGGATCTCATCCCTTGTTTTACAGCTCAAATACATTCTTGTTCCTATTTTCTATATGTGGAAAACTGGAAATCCCCTTTTATACAAAATTTCCCTTTCACATATGTTCCAAGACTATTTCTTGATGACAATGCGTCTTTTTTACTTCTTTCCAACCCTCACATTACTCATGGTTAGACCAAATGGAGTAGCTAAAGATGCAATTTACAGAAGAATGTACTTATGGTTAGAGCAAATGGAGTAACTAAAATATGCTTGGAAGTACAAAATGAGAGCAATCAAGCCTGATGGGACGCCATTAGCTGATGGAGTTTGGTGGATCATGAATAACTGCATGAAATTGAAACAAATGCAGGATGGGATTGGTTCTTAGATCTTATGCAATACTTTACCTTCAAGTTGCACATCTTTGTTCATTCAAATCTAGGAGCTAAGAAGATTGCAGTAATTATGGTATGCAATTGAATCAAAAGTACGAGAGAGGGTTGATTGGAATCCCAATTGAAATATGAGCCGACGAAATAGAATACTAGAAATTGAATGAGGGGCCTACGTGAGACCTCATGTAATCAACTTTTTGGTGGAGTCAAGTAAGTTTCTAGAACCTCTACCCAAACCATTTTCTTGAATTCAACAGAGATTTAATGACGTGGCCATAGTTCCAAATATCGATATTGGTCTCCATAACGGTATTGGTTGCGATGTCGCGGTTTCAGGGCATGTAAGTCGTAGCATAATGGTATTGGCGACCGGAGGCGTGATTTTTTTTTAAAATATTCGCACAACACATCACCAATACCACCGTTACGTATCAGCTGTATTTTTTACTATTTCGGCCGTAACGGACCAATACCGCCATACTCATGCGATTTTCCTTTCACAACGCAACTTGGTACACCGATACGTATCACCAATATTCCAAACCATGGACGTGGCTGATTGATCATCAAATGTAGAAAACCTCTCCATGTATGAAATTGAGAGCATCGGAATCCCCCATTTGGAGAAATTCGACAATTTATGCACATGAAAAAACATCTTGAAAAAGAACTTTAGTAGTAACGTAGAACTCAATTTAATAACAAACCTCCATCATTGGAAAGGAAACATAGTCATTGTGTAAATTGTCGACAAGAATCAGTGTAGTTCACTAACCTCGTAGGAAAACGCATGGGTGCAAGAGCCCCTTAATGAAAAAAGTGCCAGCTGGATTCCCACCAGAAAAATAATTTGCACCTGGACAAGTCTTTGTACTTCCATATAGCAAGGAAGCGGGGGGAGAGAGAGAGAGAGAGAGAGAGGACCAATCGACTTCCGTGGGAAATTATTGAAGCGCTCTTTATTCCTGCAGTTTTTCGAGGTTATCAAGTTACTTTTAATCGCAGACTCCTCTACTTCGTAAATTAGCGAATTTCGTTCGATTTGTCTTCTTTCTCATATCATATAGGTTAAAGTGAATGTCGAAGTAATTTGGAAAGGTAAACAACCATTAATTTGTTCCCAACCAACGTATTTATTGAGAGAGAGAGAGAGAGAGAGAGAGAGTTTACCAGCGTTTGGTCTCGAATCTCTCGATTGAGATCGGAGGAACTAACAAACAGT